>JASDFA010000023.1:17420000-20385000 GCA_035772735.1 Datura wrightii | reverse complement strand
GTATGTTTAGTCTAAATTCGAGGACTAATGTTTCCAAGGGGGAGATATTGTAATACCCCAAGAGTTTCTCGAACTAGATGAGAGATATGGAAATAAGTTTAGCAGAAAAATCTGCATTTTTGCCTTAAAAACGACTCATGGTATGAGTCATGGTGAGAAGTGATCTTGGGCATAATTACATGCCCAAGTGATACTTTATAACTTAGTTTTGCCTTGTTTATGTATTTAATTATGTACATTTTCATGCCTTTTTATATAAATGAGAAGAAATATTAACCAACATGATTAGTCTTGTTTTTGAAGGAAATAATGCATTGGAGGACCCAATCTATGATTTGGTGAAGTGGAGGAATGATATCGGGAGCGAAACACCAAAGTTGGAATAAATTGGGCGATTTCCAGAGGGCTTCCGCGATACCTCCGTGTCACGGAGGAAGTGCTCCGCGATACACTCCGTGTCACGAAGGCAGTGCTCCGCGATACACTCCGTGTCACGGAGGCAGGGCTCTGTGATACACTCCGTGCCACAGAGCCATTCCATGACAGGCATAATTTTTTACAATTCTCATTTACTATAAATAGGTCCCTTAGCTCCTAAAATCAAAAAGTCACGATCTTATTCTGAAAAACCACCTACGAGTGAAGGGAGAAGTGGGAGAACTCACCTAGGGTTCATCAATTTCATCTTCTCTTCTACCAATTCTTATAAGTACGTTACTTTAACAATGTTTTCTTGTAATTTTACGAACATGAGTGGCTAGACCCCTTCCTCTAGGGTTGAAGCCACAAGACATGATTATGATTTTGCGATTTTGTTTTGGTTTTAAGTTATTGATTGTTGTTTTGTCTTGCATTCTGAATTATGGTTATTTTTGTGACTGATAACCATGAAAACAAGTGGGTTAAGCTTAGGTACATGCTTGAGAAAGATAACCTAGGCAAGAACAAGAGAATGTAGGGAGAAAGATTGTATCTCACGATATGATTTGTGTTAGGATAGAAATATACCTAATACCTTGCTTGGTTGATAAAATGGGATGTGCTAGACACCAACTTAGAATTATCACATCACCACTCGAAGAAGTAGTTGTGAATCTAAGTTCGGTTAAATGATTAGAGGTACGAAAGTCCCTAATCAAGAGCATAATCCCCGTAAACCACATCCACGTAAATGAATTGCCCACGAACTAGAATGTCACATCCCCGCTCAATGATGTAGTTGTGAGTCTAGTTTGTCATGTTTAGAGGCTCGAAATACCATGAACATGCAATTCTAATTATGTGAGACGACAATTGATAGTTTCATACTTAAACCATTGCAAATCATAGTATCGCATGATTATTGATCTTGGGCAGATTTATATGCCCAAGTGATACTCAAACGTATCATTTTTACCTTGTTTGTTGTGCAATGTGTATATAATATCATGTAATTGGTAATAAAATGCGAATTTATACTAACCAACATGATTAGCATTTGTTTTGCAGGTAAATGTGATTTTTAGGAGCTAAAATGCATGTTGGAACTATGTCGGAGTTGGACTGGGATGCGAGCGTGGAAAAGACCCTGGAATGCATGATTTATAGGGGCTCCGCGATGGAGCCGTGCCACGCTACCATCGCGGTAGCACACTGCCTGGACATGAATTAAAATGGCAATTTCCAGTGTGCCTGCGCGTCAGCTCCGTGGCACGGAGAGAGGCCTCCGCGATGGCCTCCGTGCCACGTTGAGGCTAATTTACCGGACCCTGGAAATTCCAGTGAAGGTCCGCGTCCACGCCGTGTCACGGAGGCAGTGCTCCACGTTGGCCTCCGTGACACGTTGCTTGTAATTCCGGGAAAAATTTGCCTCTAGTATAAATAGCACACTTAGGTTTATTTTAATTAGTTTTGAGTTTTTAGACTGAGTTGAGAAGTGGAGAGCAGGAACGTGGGTTAGCAGCAGTTGAAGATTGGAAAAGCTAAGGGATTTCTTCTCTTCCTTTCTTCTTTCTATCAATTGTACGTATGATTTACACTCATTTGAGGATGATCAATCCAGGAATGAGTGGCTAATTCTCTTCCTTGCTGAGGTTTTGAACATGTGTAATGAATTTTGATTTTAATTGATATGGTTTTATTCTTCTTCTTTAATGTTGTTCTATTAATTCTTGTTTTTACTGCATTAGTGATTGGCCAACATTAATGTACATCTAAAAAGTCCAATTTCACTCGAAAGAGCAAGAAATTGGAAAGTTGTGAATTAATAGGGTATTGTTCTTAACTTGATTTGGGAAAATTGGGTTTTGATGTGCTTTCCTGATAGAAATATACTTGAAAGCCGTATTAGTCAATCTAGGAACCGGAATTGTAGTGCTAGGTCATAAATTGCATTTGATCACAGAAATGTAGACGGATGGTTTATGATTCTAAAGTGAAATTAAATACGAGAGTTTTAATTTCTAGGCGAATGTTCTTGGCTAGCAACATGAAGAAGAGAGTAACCAAATTATCATGATTATCAAGTTCATTACTTGTTCTTAACCTTGGCATGTTCACATCCATTGTCTGAATTCAAAAGTAAATAGTTGTTATTAATTGTAGTATATAGCTTAGAAACAAAAACTCAATTAACTATTGGTTACATTGTTGTTAGCATAATTAGAAGTTAAATAGAAATATAGTAAATTAGTCAATTTTACATATCTTGAGCCTCCTTGGATCGATACTTGGCTACTTAGCCACTTTATTACTTGTTTGACCACGTGCACTTGCGTGTCGGTTTTTAATATAAATTACCAATGAGCAGAACAACCGCGAACAATTATCCGGCTTTAACTCTAGTTGCTCCTTGAATTAATTCAGAGTATTTCATTGACCTCCCCTAGACTTAATTAACTCTATCGAAAATTTCTATAATCAACACGTGCGACATTTAATATCACACTTGAACTCGATAGTTAGCTGAATTGGTCCAGTCCCTGTGGGTTCGACATTCGGCTCTTAAAAAGGGCCACTATATTACTTGTACGACCCGTACACTTGCGGGCACAACAAGTTTTTGGCGCCGTTGCCAGGGACTCGGCAAAGTTTAGATAATTTATCTGTTTTTGTGTGATTTTTTTTAAAAATTTCTTTACGTGTTGAGAAACTTGGTCTTAGTCTGACTTATTGCAGGTGACAGGTTGTCTTGCCGAGCTGGCTAAAAATAGAGAGCTTGTGGAGCCATTGCTTGAACCAGAACGTCAAATCCATTTGCGAAGGAGAGTAGCTCTTGAGCAAAAGCTGAAAAGACTTCAAGAAAAGGTACAACAACAACCACCCACAAGACAAGCACATTCGTCACCGGAAGCAATGGCAGCCAGACTAGTTCGCGAAGTGGCAATCCCACAAGCGACTAATGTGAACTCTAGTATCCGTAAACCGGAGCTTGGAGGGAACTTTGAATTGAAGCAGAACATGGTGCAGCTGTTACATTCTAGTGGTCAATTCACTGGGATGGCACATGAGGACCCGCAACAGCACTTTCAGAACTTTCTTAAGATTAGTGACACGTTTGTCCCCATCGGCGTGTCCACAGATTATGTCCGACTCACCCTCTTCCCATTTTCATTGTTGGGAGAGGCAAAGATGTGGTTGAAAGCTAAGCCACCGAACTCCATAACTTCGTGGAATTATTTGGCAAAGAAGTTCCTTATCAGATTTTTTCCTTCAGGCAAGACTGCGAAGTTGAGAAGTGAAATACTAAGTTTCAAGCAGAGGCCTGATGAGAATTTATATTTGGCTTGGGAAAGGTTCAAGTCATTATTGAGAGACTGTCCCCATCACCAGCAATCGAATGAAGTGTTGGCACATACATTTGTAGAAAGTCTAGACCCACACACAAAAGTTTTACTAGACTCTGCATCGGATGGGCAATCCTTAGAGAAGACTTATGATGAGCTATACACTTTGTTGAATAGAATTGCTCAAGGAAATCCAGAGTGGCACAACGAGTCATAGAGAGGGGCAGGAAAGAGATCAGGGTTGATAGAGGTAGATGGTATGAATGCCTTCGCGGCACAGTTAGCTTCGTTCCAGCATCAGATGATGACTCAGTTCAATAAACTGAGTATGAACCAACAACAGGGCCAGGTTAATGCAGTTCAGCAAGCTCCAAGTTGGTGTGAAATTTGTGGAAATAATGGGCACAATGCAGAATCTTGTGGAGCCAATATGGAATTAGTCAATTTTGTTGGGAATGTGCAGCGGCACAATCAGAATTTTGGAAACAACTACAACAGAAATTGGCAGGGCCACCCAAATTATTCTTGGGGTGGAAACCAAAAGCAAAGTAATCAGCAACCTCAACAGCAGCAGTATCAGCAGAATAGGCAGAATGATGGCCAGTTGAGTAGCAACATTGAGGAAACATTGCAGAAAATCATGTAGACCCAGACCCAGTTAGCAGAGAATCAGGCGAGGATGGCAGCAGACTTGAAGAATTAGCAAGTGGCCACCCACAATCTAGAAAAGCAGATGGATCAAATAGCAGCTGCTCAAAACATGAGACTGTAGGGAGGACTACCAAGTGACACAGATCCTAACCCCTGGCAGGTCAATGCCATCAATCTAAGAAGCGGCAAGCAATTAGCTGATGTAGTGCCTAAAGAGAAGAGAAATGAGGTGCAGCCAGAATTTGTTAGACCAGGGCCATCCAATGACAAGGGAGAAAATTAGAGTGCTGTGCAACAAAATGCACAATCTTCATTACAGCCAGCACAGAGACCACCACCACCATTCCCTCAAAGATTCAGAAAGAGCAAGGAGGAGGAATGCTTCAAAAAGTTCTTTGAGATTTTCAAAGAACTTCACATAAATTTTCCTCTTATTGATGTTTTGCAGGGAATGCCCAAGTATGCTAAATACTTGAAAGACGTGATGGCCAAAAAAGCCAGATTGGTGGATGTCCAGACGGTAGCACTAACTGAGGAATGCAGTTACAGGGTATTGAGTAAAATTCCAAAAATGCTCAAAGACCCAGGGAGTTTTACCCTCCCCATAAAATTTGTAAAGATGAGGTGCTAAGAGCTTTGTGTGATCTAGGGGCAGTAGTTAATCTAATGCCCCTATCTTTATTTAACACCCTAGGGTTGGGAAAATTGAGGCCAACAAGGTTGATGTTGCAGCTGGCGGATAAGTCGCGACTGGCACCTGATGGAATAATAGAGGACCTTCTCATCAAAGTTGGTAAGTTTATTATACCTGCTGATTTTATTATCTTAGATTTTCATGTTGATGATCAGGTACCCTTAATCTTGGGATGACCATTTTTGGCCACCGGAGGAGTGGTAATTGACGTGAGAGCAGGGACCCTGAAAATGAGGGTCGAAGATGAAGAAGAACTCTTTTGAGTATACCAAGAAATGTACCCATCCACACACTACAGAAACCTGTGCAAGGTTAGTGTGTTGTCACAGGATGAGTGTAGGGTGGGGGATTCATTAGGTCCATGGCCAAAGGTAATGACAAGTGTTTAGCCCGAGTCTGATAAAGGGCTTCAGAGTGTGAAGAAGTTGGAGGAAGAGAGGAACAGAGTGGAGGATGTTTCCTCTAAAAACCAAAAGAAAAGGAGATGGTTCTCAAACGGGAACCCAAGTATGAGGATGTCTTGAAAAGGATAGTTCACGTCGTGCCGGGACGTAAAATTAGGCGCTGCTTGGGAGGCAACCCAAGGGTACCACAGGTACCATTTTAATTTCTTGTATTTGATTTGATTTTTGTTTATTTTCAACTTGTGTGTTTTTGGTGGAAAGTTAAGCACAGGCAGAGGGGAAGTCTGAGTACCCTTGGAGGAGGAAGCTAAGAAGCATGGATGATAAAAACTGTGGGGTCAAACACACACTTGTGTAGATGTAAAAGATAAACATGCTGTTAGCTAGGCCTAAAGGCCTCAGGGAGTATTTCTCACCCTCTTTAAATTTTAATTTGATGCTATGAGGACATAGCTTGATTCAAGTGTGGGGTGAGGGAAATTTAAAAAAAAAATTTAAAATTTTTTGTGCTTAACGATTTTTGGTGAATGTAATGCTTGTGAGAAATAATTGAAAAATTTTTGTGAGTCAAGCATGACTTCATCACCCGTTGGTTTTTCCTTTCTGTTCTTTTTCGACGGGGGGTCTTTGAATCGAAGAATAAAAATTTTCTTTGTCTGTATATAGTGTTTTTAGTCATAGTTAGGGACTGTTTCCGACGATGGATGGATGATGACCGTCTTTAGGAAAATTAGTCAATAGGTTTTGGTTTTTGAACCCGTAGCTAATTGATGGCTTGATGTTCTTGTTATGTGCTATACATGATTGTAAGATACAAGTGTGGTTAGTGTTGAAGCATTCAAGAAGTGTATAACTTTGTTTGAGACACCCAGGCTCTTGAATTTGACTCTATGTGCTGAAAGCTTAATTTTGAATTCTTGTGATTAACTGAGTTAAGAGTCTACTGGATGTGTCTTGAATTGAGCATGTGCTGTGAGTGTAATGTTTTTGAATATTCCACGCTGTTGTGGAATGTCTAGAACTTGCCTTGTGTGTATATAAAACGAAATGAAGGATGTGAATTGTAGGAGATGATTTAGGCATTTCTTTGAATGAACCTAAATGTTATCCCTCACTTTACCTACCTTGAATATTTAATCCTAGTTAGCCCCATTGAGCCTTGAGCCTATTCTTTGATAGCTACAACATAAGCTTAATCCTTTTTCTTTCATCAGCCTTGAATTTGATCCAAAACTCCTAAGCGCGTAAGAAAAACAAATCCGGAAGAGTGAAGGAGGTGAGAAATGGGAAAAAGGAGGAAAAGTAGCAAGTTGTAAAAGTTGAGAAAAGGACAAAGGTGCACTTGTGTGAAATGGTTGATTATTAGTAGGGAGTAAGAAAATAAATCAATGAAAAAAATTGCTTAAGTACTCCTTACTACTAAGTTGAGTGTGCTTAAAGAAAGAGGAACAAGAAGAAAAAAAATTTAGGATTGAAAACAATGAGGGTGAAGTAAGAGAAGAGATATCCTTAATGAAGGTTGAAGTTATTAAAAGCGCTTGGGGAAGATAGTCACTATTACTGGCCAGAATAGTACCTACCCGTCCCTTAGCTTACATTACAACCCATTAAGTCCTACTTGATCTTACGTTCATACATCCTTAAATTAGTAGAGTAAAACACTAAGGGCAAGCGTATGGGTCACTACATGATGCATGTGAATTCTTTGTGAGAGCGAGCGTAATTTTTATTCATATATCCATACATGGTGTGATTTGAAAATTCATGTGTTAAAATGGGTAACTCTCTTGTGGTGAGGGCACATGTTTAATGAAGGATAACATTCATGTTGGATTTCTTGATCAGTTGATTTGCATGAGTTTACTTAGATTGAGAGTCAATTCTTGAGGTTAGGAAGTCTTAACATAGTTGTATTTCATTTCAATGATTAAATCGTGCATGCTCTATTTTTAGCTTGCTATCTTAAACAGTCATTGTAGTCGTAGCTTGAATTGTCTTGTTAAATTAGCTATGTGTGAGTCTTCATGTGCATGAGATGTAAAAGGTTTGTTCGAGGAGGAACAAGACTTTAAGTGTGGGGTTGTGATCTTGGGCATAATTACATGCCCAAGTGATACTTTATAACTTAGTTTTGCCTTGTTTATGTATTTAATTATGTACATTTTCATGCCTTTTTATTAAGGGTATTTACATAAATTCTAAGCTACTAGGTTCTAAACTATGTCATTTTATGCCCTAAAAGAAATGTATTAAGGGAGTTTAACCTATTCTAATTCATTCAACTCCCATGCATGTTTAGTGGGTTCCATTAAAGATCAAGCCTAGAATCCTCCAATTCTCCTCCAAATCTCTTGAGTTTTCAAAGTCAAGTTAAGAATCAGTTTACCCAGGTATGTAGGGCCATAAATGAGAGTTTCCTTTCACTCTCATGCCCAAATTTCTCCTCAAGTTCATAAATTCTAGTGTTAATTCAAATGTATTTTCCTACAGGGTTTTATTCCAATTTTATGAAATTCTGTATGATTTATTTATGGGTCAATTCCTTTCATATTTCAAACTATATTTTAAGATCTTTGGACAGATTTTATACTTATTTTGATCATTAATTTATGATTTCAAATTTTAGAAAAATTATGCCTAATTATGCAAATTTCATGAAAATTCAAGCTTATGACTCTAATATTATTTGACTCTCCTAAGCCCTAATTTATGGTTTATGATTTATGATATTACTTCCTACAAATACTTTTCATAAATTTATGAATTTCATGTATGCTGATTTTCTCAAGCATGTATGTTCTTCATGATTTATTAGTTTATGATTTTGGCCGATTCACAGGCCCTTATTTCGTGGATAATCATGTATTTCAAGTATGATCAAATATGTTGTGATTTAACTAGCTATGAACTTCATGTATGATTTCACGATGATTATATGAGCCCTCATATGCATGTTCTTGGGAGTAGTTTCTAGCACTGAGTAGGCCCGATGTTCAGGTAAACTCCGTGGTCTCAGAACTACATGCCACCATAGGTATATATTAATGGTTAAACCTACAGGGTCCCTATTAGTGATATCACGTCATTTACGTCACCTGCATGGAAATCTTGGGAGGGCTCTGTCCAATTGAGTGAGATCTCTGGGATATCATGTAAGCTTTATCATAATGGTGTCGCTTAAGATGAGTCTTCCCATTGTTCCTTCATGATTTATGCATTGTCATGTTTATAATACTATGTCTCAAGTTATCATTTACAAGGTTCCTCTTATGATTCCAATTATGAATAGTTTATGAATACTTCATGTATTAAACTGTCCTACTCTTATGTAATTTATTAGTCCATTTTTACTTACCTTCCATACTCGTACATTCAAAGTACTAACCGCATACTTTATGCTGTATCGTTTGATGTTACAGGTCTGAGAGATCAGACTCAACTGCGCCATTAGTCCTGTTTTGGTATCAGTCAGTTTAGCCAGTGTCGGCGATTCCTCATCTTCCGAGGACAATCATTTTAGTTATTGTTTGTTATTTAAGTTGCAGACTTTTGTCAAGCTAGTTTGGGATGCTGTCCCATCAACTCATCAATTATGTTAGAGGCTTTTTAGATAATATTTAGAATCTCAGCTTGTTAGTGTTGACTCGATTTATGACTATTATGCGTGTAGACTTCTTCTTATTCATGTTTAGTTTATTAGTTTCCGTTAATTTATACTCTTTAGTTGCTATGTTCATTCCATGGGTCGACTTGGAGCCATTAGTGGTTCTAGGTTCGGTGTCTCGATCCGAACCTATGTTCGGGTCATGACAAATTTTGGCACTAGATTGGTGTAGTACTCTGGGAGAGGCTAAGAAAAACTGTGCCATTGGCTGTGATGGAATTGGGCAGTGATATTTGGGAAATCATTCCCTAGCCCCAGAAGATCGAATTGTTTCTCCGCGGTGATCGACCTTCCTTCACAAATAACATAATGTGCATTCATCAGGAAAACAAAAATGATGGCCTCTCTGGTGTTGGTGGGGGTGGGGATGCCTTGGCCTTCCCCTTGCCTTTACTTTTTGATGTGAATCGTGCCTTGCCCTTGTTTCCTTGCCTGGATGAAGTCATTATGTTGCAAGAGAAATGCTAGTGCCACACAACTCCTTTTTTGTTGTATTTTTTGAATAATTTAAATTAGAAGAACCAACTAAACTAAGCTAGAAATAAAAATATCAAAATTGGATGATAATAAGCTGAATTGATTAAATCATGTGCCAACAGTATGGGTGACATAGCCGCGAAACGTTGGTTGAGACCCACGAGACGCACTGAACCACCGACTTAGGTAGACAACTGGGAAGAGTTGTGACTTAACAGTGCTACGCCGATGTTTTTTCGGGCCTGACCAACAACTCACAGGTGAAATGCCACTCAGTTTAGTTCATCCCCATATCAATTTAACATCAATTCTCTCAAATAGAAGCCTTACTCACACAAACTCACATTATAAGCTATTTACCCAAACAACACATAGAAGAAAAATGACGATTTTCCCTTAAGATTGATGTCACGATCTATCATTGGGTAAATAGTGCATTTTAAGCACATGGGGTTACTCAAACTTCAACCCAACCATTATATCAAACACACAATTTCATATGACATTTCTATAAAATCAGTATCCCCACAGACATTATTCACATATCCAAACCCCCACATACCTGCATTATAAGAATCATTCAACAAAAGGGAATCATAAATAGGAAATGAGGGAAATGGGTACGGAGAATTTTGGATTTAGCATGCTGATCTTGGGTAGATTTATATGCCCAAGTGATACTCAAACGTATCATTTTCGTCTTGTTTATCGTGCAATGTGTATACATTTTCATGTAATTGGTAATAAAATGTGAATTTATACTAACCAACATGATTAGCATTGTTTTGTAGGTAAAATGTGATTCCGAGGAGCTAAAATGCATGTTGGAACAATATCGGAGTTGGACTTGGATGCGAGCAAGGGAAAAAGCATTGGACTGCACCAATTAAAGGGGCTCCGCGATGGAGCCGTGTCACGCTGCCATCGCGGAGGCATTCTTCCTGGAGGGTGGAAAAATGCATAAATTCCAGTGGAGCCTTGCGACAGCTCCGTGGCACGGTGGCAAGCCTCCACGTTGCATGCCGTGCCACGTTGATGCTTTATACCTGGACCCCCAAATTCCAGTGAGGGTCCGTGTCCACGCCGTGTCACGGAGGCAGTGCTCCGCGATGCACTCCGTGACACGTTGCTTGTTATTCCGGGAAAAATTCCCACTAGTATAAATAGAACACTTAGGCTCATTTTTCATAATTCAGACTTGGTAGAGCAAGGACGTGGGTTACAGGCAGTTGAGGGACGAAAAGTTCAGGGTTTTTTCTCTCCTTCTTTCTTCTCTCACTCAATTGTTTGTATGATTAACACTTGTTTTAGGATGATTAATCCACAAATGAGTGGCTAATTCCCTTCCTTGCTGAGGTTATGAACATTTGTGATGAATTTTGATTATTGAATTATATGGTTTTTCATCTTCTTCTTCCATGTTGTTCTATTAATTCTTGTTTCTACTGCATTGGTGTGTGACCGACATTAATGTATATCTAAAAAGTCCGATTTCACTCGAGAGAGCACGAAATTGGAAAGTTGTGAATTAATAGGGTATTGTTCTTTACTTGATTTGGGAAAATTGAGTTTTGATGTGCTTTCCTGATAGAAATATACTTGAAAGCCATATTAGTCAATTTAGGAACCTGAATTGTATTGCTAGGTCATGAATTGGATTTGATCACAGAAATGTAGACGGATGGTTTATGATTCTTAAGTGAGATTAAATACGAGAGTTTTAATCTCTTGGCTAATGTTCTTGGCTAGCAACTGGAAGAAAGGATTAACCAATTTATGATTATAATCAGTTTCATTACATGTTCTTAACCTTGGCATGCTCATATCCATAGTTTAAATTCAAAGTAGATAATTGTCAGTAGTTTTAGTACATAATTTATAAAACAAACTTTCCAATTGTTGGTTACGTTGTTGTCAGCATATTTAGAAGTGAGATATAATATAGTATACTTAAGCAATTTTCACTTATCCAGAGTCTCCTTGGATAGATACTTGGCTTACTAAGCCACTTACTACTTGTTTGACCACGTGCACTTGCGTGTCGGTTTATAACCCCAACCAAAGCACCGAATAAGTTTTTGGCGCCGTTGCCGGGGAGACTAGGCAATTGGTGAAATTGTATTAAGTGTAAATTTACTGTATTTTTATTTTTCTTTTCTTAAGTGTTGACAACTTGGTCTTAGCCTGTATTTTGCAGACTTAATTGCTGTGAACACTGGCAAGAGACAAAGAGCTGGTGGAATCTTATATAGAGCCTGAACGTATATTTCATAGTAAACAGAGAGAAGCTCTACAAAGAAAGCTGCAGTTGCTCAGACAGACTATTTTGAAGCAACAAAATCCACCGGTTGTGAGGGCAGTGTTAGTGCCTGAAGAAGCAGCAGCAAGGCCGGTTCGCGAGGTGGCAATCCCACATGCCAACAATGTTACATCCAGTATCCGCAAACCAGAGCCTGGAGGGAGATTTGAACTCAAGCAAAATATGGTGCAATTTACCGGTCTTCCTCCTGAAGACCCACAACAACATCTCCAAAACTTTTTGGAGATAAGTGACACTTATATACCCACTGGAGTGTCACCTGATTATGTTCGGCTTACATTATTTCCGTTCTCATTACTTGGTGAAGCCAAGAGGTGGTTGAAAGTTGAGCCACCAAATTCTATTTCAGCATGGGATGATCTTGCACGAAAGTTCTTGATAAGGTTTTTTCCCTCTGGTAAAACAGCCAGACTTAGAAGTCAAATTCTAAGTTTCAAATAGAGGGAGGGAGAAAATTTGTATCAAGCCTGGGAAAGATTCAAATCCATGTTGCGGGACTGTCCTCATCATCATCAGTCCAATGACGTGTTGGTGCACACATTTATTGAGGGTTTGGAACCCCATACCAAGATTTTGCTAGATTCAGAAGCTGGAGGGCAAGCGCTGGAAAAGACTTATGAGGAGCTGTTCACCTTGCTAAACCGGATTTCACAAGGCAATCCAGAATGGAATGCTGATTCATCACGAGGTGGAGCAAGGAAAGCAGCAGGAGTGCTTGAAGTGGATGGATTCACAGCTATCGCTGCACAGATAGCTGCCTTGCAGAATCAATTGAACAACCACTTCAGCAACATGACTTTGAACCAGCCTTAAGCTCCATTTAATGCAGTCCAGCAAATGTGGTGTGAAGTGTGTGGAAGCAGTGAGCACTCAGCTGAGTGCTGTGGAGCAAACCCAGATTCGGTTAACTTTGTGGGCAATGCACAAAGAAATCATTAGCAGTATGGTAGTGGCTACAACTCAAATTGGAGGAACCATCCAAATTTTTCATGGGGTAGCAACAACCAACAAGGCCAAAGTTCGGGTCAGGGTATGCAAAGGAATCAAGGAGGGCAACATAACTACCAATCTCAATTCAGAAATCATAATGCCCCTCCTCCACCACCATCACCTAGCATTGAGGAGATGTTCAAGACCATGATCGCTAACCAGGCGCAATTGCAGGCTGACTATGTTAAATTGGCAGCCGAAGTGAAAAATAATCAGTTAGCAACCAAGGCTCTTGAGTATCAATTTGGGCAATTTGCTAGTGCCCAAAATACAAGGCCCAGAGGAGGACTGCCTAGCGACAAGGATCCAAATCCGAAGCAGGTAAATGTAGTGACCACAAGGAGTGGTTTGCAGCTGAAGGAGGTGGAACCAGAAAGATCACCTCAAAATTCAGGAGCAGCAGATGTTGAGGGGGAGCAAAGTTCGGAAAGGGGGAAGACCAAAGAAGCTGAATCAGAAATACCTCCACCCCCGTTCCCTCAACGACTCGAGAAACACAAATAGGAGGCGTGTTTCAAGAAATTCATGGAGGTGCTTAAACAGGTACATGTTAACTTACCTCTTGTTGATGTCTTGCAGGGAGTGCCTAAATATGCTAAATACATTAAAGACATCGTGGCCAACAAAAGTCGTTTGACCGAGTATGCCACGGTGGCTTTGACGGAGGAATGCACTTCACGGATCCAAAATAGACTGCCCACGAAGCTAAAAGACCCTGGAAGTTTTACTATCTAGCTTACTATTGGGCAGAGTATCTGAGCTCGTGGATTGTGTGACCTGGGAGCGAGCATAAATCTGATGCCATCTTTGGTATTCAGAAAGTTGGGTCTAGGGAGTCCTAGACCTACAACTGTAATCTTGCAGTTGGCAGACCGATCCTTAGCTAGGCCGGATGGCATTGTTGAGGATGTTCTAGTGCAAGTGGGCTCCCTAATTTTTCCGGTAGATTTTATTGTTCTGGATTTTGAACCAGACGCGGAAGTCCCATTTATTTTGGGACGACCCTTCTTGGCAACCGGGAAAGCATTAATCGACGTAGCTGCGGGTCAACTTACAATGCGAGCACATGACAAGGTAGAGGTATTTGATGTGTTAAAAGACATGAAGCTGCCAGCTATAAATGAGGAGCTTTCAGCAATCAATGTGGCTGAACATGAAGAAATTAGGCAGATTGTTGAATCTCAAGATCCATTGGAAAGAGCGTTGACGCACTCCGATCATTTTGGAGATAGAGAGGCGTGTGGAATGGTCCAATTGTTGAATGGAGCATAGAATCATCCAAGGAGACATGAATTTCAATCATTGATGAGATCTCTAGAGCCTTTGCCGAAACCATCCGTTGAGGAGGCACCAAAGCTGGAGCTGAAAGAATTGCCTCCCCATTTAAAATATATCTTTTTGGGGGAGGGGGAGACGTTACCAGTTATCATCTCTGCATGTTTGACGGAGGCACAGGAAAAGGCAGCATTGGGTGTTCTCAGAAAGAGGAAGAAAGCGATGGGTTGGCAGATGTCAGACATTCAGGGTATTAATCCAGCTTTCTGCACACACAAGATATTCATGGAGACAGGAGCCAAACCAACCGTTTAGCCGCAACGGAGACTTAATCCAGCAATGAAGGATGTGGTAAGGAAAGAAATAATCAAGTGGCTTAATGTAGGTGTGGTCTACCCAATTTCAGACAGTGAATGGGTCAGCCCCATTCAATGTGTTCCAAAGAAAGGGGGGATGACTGTAGTCACCAACGAGAAAGATGAGTTGGTCCCTACTCGAACCGTCACAGGCTGGCAGATTTGCATGGAATACAGAAAGCTAAACGAAGCCACTAGGAAAGATCATTACCCCATCCCCTTTATTGATCAAATACTGGATAGGTTGGCAGAACAGGAATATTATTGCTTCCTTGATGGGTACTCTGGTTATAACCAAATAGCCATAGCTCCAGAGGATTAAGAGAAGACTACTTTCACCTGTCCTTATGGGATATATGCTTTCAGGAGAATGCCGTTTGGGTTATGCAATGCACCCGCCACATTCCAGAGATGCATGATGGCTATTTTCCATGATATGGTGGAGGATTTTGTTGAGGTATTCATGGATGATTTTTCTGTTTTCGGTAATTCGTTTGCTACTTGTTTGCAGAATCTTGACAGGGTGCTGGCTCGCTGTGAGGAATCCAACCTTGTATTAAACTGGGAGAAATGCCATTTCTTAGTGAAGGAGGGTATTGTCCTTGGCCACAAAGTATCTAAAAAGGGGTTGGAAGTCGATCGTGCTAAGATCGAGGTTATTGAAAAGTTGCCACCACCAGTGTCAGTGAAAGGTGTGCGTAGTTTTCTTGGGCATGTAGGATTCTACAGGCGATTCATCAAAAACTTCTCCAACATTTCTAGACCACTATGCAGATTTCTAGAAAAAGAGGTAAAGTTTGAGTTGAACGATGAGTGTGTTACGGCATTCGAAAAGTTGAAGCAGAAATTGATAGAAGCACCTATACTTACTTCTCTTGACTGGGAACAACCATTTGAGCTGATGTGTGATGCCAGTGATGTGGCTGTGGGAGCTGTATTGGGGCAAAGAAAAAATAGAATTTTCCATTCTATTAATTATGCAAGCAAAACACTGAATACGGCCCAAAGCAATTACACAGTCACAGAGAAAGAAATGCTAGCCATGGTGTTTGCATTTGACAAATTCAGGTCCTATTTGGTGGGTTCGAAAGTTGTGGTGTACACCGATCATGCAGCTATTCGGTACCTATTCAACAAGAAGGATGCTAAGCCAAGGTTGATCATATGGATCTTATTGTTGCAGGAGTTCGACCTTGAGATCAGAGACAGAAAGGGGAGCGAAAACCAAGTAGCAGATCACCTATCACGACTGGAAAGTCGGTCGCATGTGAGCGAAAACCAAGTAGCAGATCACCTATCACGACTGGAAAGTCGGTCGCATATGATGGAAAGTGATAACATAAATGAAGAGTTCCCCGATGAGCAACTCTTGGCAGTTGGAGAAGCTGAAGTTCACTGGTATGCAAACATAGTCAACTTACTAGTGAGCGGAGTATACCCACCTGAGGCAACAGACCAGCAAAGAAGGAAATTGCGGCATGATAGCCGGCACTATGTTTGGGATGAACCATATTTATTCAAACAGGGACCAGATCAGGTAATGAGAAGGTGCATCCTAGAGAGTCAAATTGCAGAGGTATTGAGGGGCTGCCATTCTTCATTGTATGGAGGGCATCACGGAGGCGAGAGAACAACACACAAAGTTCTGCAGTCAGGTTTCTTTTGGCCAACACTGTTCAGAGACTCTATGGCGTACGTCAAAATGTGTGATAGATGTCAGCATACAAGATCAATTGGCAGAAGACAAGAGATGCCGCTGCAGAATATACTGGAAGTTGAGCCCTTTGATGTATGGGGCATTGACTTCATGGGTACATTCCCACTGTCATTTGGTAATCGTTACATCGTGGTGGCTGTAGATTATGTATCAAAATGGGTGGAAGCAATAGCTTGCCCCAGGAATGACAACAAGGTTGTAACGAAGTTTGTGAAAAAACACATCCTCACAAGGTTCGGGACACCCCGAGCCATTATCAGTGATGGAGGGGCTCATTTTGTCAATGCAAGTTTCAAGAAATTACTAGCCAAGTATGGGGTGCACCATAAAGTGGCAACAGCATACCACCCCCAAACTAGTGGGCAAGTAGAGGTGTCAAATAGAGAAGTGAAGCAGATTCTTCAGAAAACGGTGAATACACAACGAAATGATTGGTCCAGCAAACTTGATGATGCGTTGTGGGCTTACAGAACTGCTTACAAGACACGGATTGGAACCTCACCATACCGATTGGTCTATGGCAAAGCATGTCATCTTCCGGTGGAGTTAGAGCACCGAGCCTTCTGGGCTGTCAGAAAGCTAAATATGGATTTAGAGCTGGCGGGTAAAAAGAGACTAATGCAGCTCAGTGAACTTGATGAGTTCCGCTGGCATGCCTATGAGAGTGCCAAGTACTACAAGGAAAGAACCAAAAGATGGCATGATAAGCATGTGGTGCATCGCATTTTCGAGCCGGGACAGAAAGTTTTGCTCTTCAATTCGAGATTGAAGTTGTTTCCTGGAAAGCTGAGGTCTAAATGGTCGGGACCATTTGAAGTGGTAATAATGACCCCTCACGGGGCTGTAGAATTGTGGCAAGAAGATCGGAGTGCCACGTTCTTAGTAAATGGCCAACGGTGTAAGCACTACTGGGGGGAGGACAATGATCGTGAGAAATCGTCCATCACCCCAGCGGACAATTGAGCGTAAATGACGTCGAGCCGCGACGGTAAACCAGGCGCTGCACGGGAGGCAACCCGTGAAAAATATTTTTTTTTCTTTTCATTTTGTAAAGTGTAAATAGATTTTTCTTTTTCTTTTTCTTGATTTATTACAATTTTTTTTTAATTTTTAGTTAGTATTTTTTTTTAATTTTTAGTTAGGTGAAACCTATCATTCTAACCAATTTTGTTTAGTGAGATGATTTTCAGGTCAAACGGAGAAAAATGTGCACGGAATCGTGAAGGAAAAGGCGAGGTATGAAAAAATTAATAAAATGTTGAAGACAGTGAGCTGGGGCGATAGCTCCGTGTCACGGAGGAGGACTTCCGCGTTACCCTCCGCGACACGTTGAAGTGTAATCTGGAAATTTTAAAATTTCTAGAGGGCTATCGCTATGGCTCCGTGTCACGGAGGCAGTGCACCGCGATGCACTCCGTGACACGTTGCCATATAAATTGTGACGGGTCACACCGGGTTGCCGGGTGACCCGCGTGTTTTCTACATTTTAAACCCCCGATTTTGCCCCTTTTCCCCTCATTTTTAATTTCCTCCGCGACCAAACTTCCTAAAATCCCTTCCCCACCAACGTGCCACGGCCTAAGGCAAAGAATTACCAAGTTTTCTTCGGTTCTTCAACTTCGAGGTATGTTTTCCGATTAGCTCTCAAGTTTTTGTCGATTTTATTCGAAATTAAGCATGGGAGGTGAACTAAATCACCCTAAGTCGAAATTTAGCATGAATTTGAGTAATTTATTGATTTATAAAAGTTTGGAATGTTGTAATGATCGTTTGAACTTGTCGATTGCATGAATTATTCGAATTTAATTGCAAAATTCAATTCTAGGGCTTGGTTGTTGAAATCGAAATTGGTAACTTGTTGAATTTGTGAAATATATGCCGGGGTGTACGTATTGAATGAGATAAGTCATTGTAAAAATTGTTTGAATGTAATAGACGACGAATTCTCGGGTTTTGGGGAGAATGTTGAAAATTGTTCAAATTGGGTTGGTTGTATAGGTTCATGTGTATATATTTTTTTGTTGTTGTTTTTGTTTCGTTGATTTTAGTTGCTAAGTGCGATGGTTGAATTGCTAGAGATCGTAGTGATTGGGTTTAGCTATACGAAGTCTGAGTAGTACGCTAAAGTTATACCGTCGGATTTTTCTTTGCGAACGGACTAAGCATGAATTGTATAGCTGTTTTTTTGGTGTAAATAAAGTATTCTTGCCATAGTATCGTAACCGTAGCTAAGGACTAAGTGTGGGGTAAACTTAGCTTAACCCGACCTTAGCCGAAGTTAATATTCATTTAGCTTGACATTGCGCTTGTTTATTTGTGTTGACAGACAAAATGGCAAGCAGGCAAGATAAAGGTAAGGGTGCATCAACTTCAGGCACCGGGAGGAAAAGACTTAGACTGGGCACAGCAGTCCCAGCTGCACCAGCAGTTCCACGCGGCCAGCGCCGCCAATACGGAATGAGATGGGTGACTGATGAGGGGAAGAAGTGGTATGCTAAGCACAAAGAAAACAAATACTTCCCCGAGGAGCATATAGCACGGGAGCCATTAGCATAGGAGTTCCCCAGAATAGTTCAACGGATCGAGGCTGCTGGGCTAAGTTTCATATTTCAGGAGCCCAGGGAATGCAACCTACACTTGGTCCGGGAGTTCTATGCTAATTGGAACCCGGCAATCAGAAGCCACACCATCAAGATCAGAGGGCAGATAGTCACTCTGGAACCCCAACAGCTAAATGCCATCATCGGAGCGCGGGACACAGACGCCCACGTTCTCCGCCAGCTGAACATCACACCACCATATGCTGACATCAGACGCACACTGTGTGGGGCTCGATCCATAGCTAGATGGAGCAGACATAAAGAAAGGGGTTACCACCAGACTCTTCCATATTCTCAAATGAACAGGGAGCCCCGAATCTGGCTGAAGATATTCTGCTCGTGCCTAATCCCGGGGGTGCACATGACTGATGTGACCTGGGACCGTGTTTGCCTGGTGTATGCCCTGATGAAAGGGGTGGAGATTAATGTTGGGGCGGTCATCATATCCTCCATGAAGAGAGGCCGACTACACCAGGGCCACAGGTATGGTTTCGGTGGACTACTCACCACCTTTCTCAGAGGCCTCGACGTTGAGGAGGAGGCTTTGGATTACATCCCGCAGTTGGAGCGGCGGGCCTTGGATGTGACCAAAACTAAGGCTCTCGACACCACCCACGGGCCAGTGCTGACGCTTTGCGAGCGACATGCTCGTGATGACCAGTACATGGCACGGATGTTTGGAATGTAAATGCTCCAGCTCAGGATCGGTGGGAGACCAGCCACGGAGGAGGAGCTATGGCAGCTCGAGCTGGATTACCCATTTGGCGAAAATGCCAGGGCTCTATGCCGAGTGGGGCTGGCCTTTGTAGAGCCCACTGACGATGACGTCACCACGGACGAGGAGACACGTCGGGAGGACTCCGATGTGGAGTCCGATGACGACGATGGAGGCGACTTGGACATGGGAGATGAGGCAGCAGCACCTGATGAAGAAGTGGAATACTTTGACTGATCAGGGAGTTCCACCACCCAATTTTGTGATTTTTAATTTTTGTGAACACTGGGGACAGTGTTCGGTTTAAGTGTGGGGTGGGGAGTAGTTAGGTGCTGGGCTGGGCTGGTTTGCTTGTATGCCTTCCTCTGTATTTTTTTATGTATGTTTCCCTGTGTTTGTGAATTGCAAACTGTTCTGTATTTGTACATATGTGTGGAATTGATGTGTGTGTTGTCGAATGTTGATGTTGCCAGCTGAGTCTGTAAAATTTTTGTAAATAATTTTTTTTTATCGAAATGATCGATAATTTTAAAATTTTGCGAAAATATTTTGTTCATATTAAAATATTTTGTAAATAATTTTCCCATCGAAATGATCGATGTTTTGCAAAATGTTTCAATTTTTATTTTTTTTGGGTTTCTCGACGTTTGTTTTCGGTTCTTTTACCGAGAATAGTCCTATTGAACCGACGTCATAATTAGTGATTGTTCCCTATGATGGATGGATGACGACAGTCTTAAGGGAAAGGTTGGTTGCGTGTTGTACTTGATATTCAAAATGCAAAAGTGATTCGTATGAAAGCTTGCAGTTTTGTAAATATGTTGAGATACCTAGGCTGTAGATTTTGATTCGGTGTGATTGAGGCTTAATTTTGAATTCATGTAATTAGCTAATTGAAGAGTCTGTGAATGCATCTTGAATCGAGCATGTGCATAAAGTGTGAAGTGAGGTATTGGTATTCCATGCTATTGTGAAGTGTCTAGAACTTGTTTGGTGTGTGTACAAAACGAAATGAAGGAGGTGTATTGTTGGAAAGGATGTAGGCATTTCTTTGTTTTAACCGAGAGTTTCTATTTTTTTCTTGTCATACGCCCCTTTTATGTGATTGTATACCCTAGTCAGCCTGTTGAGCCTTTAGCCTATTATTTCTTTCTTTTGTCCAAAAAGCTTAAACTGAGCTTAATTCTTTCTTTTCATTAGCCGTGAAGTCTATACAAAACTCTTAAGCGCTTAAGAAAAGAAAATAATTTTCCCAAAGTGTCAAAGAGTGAGAATGGTGAAAAGAAAAAGAAAAGCAGAGTGAGGAAAGAAAAGAAAAGGTTGAAGGTGCACTTGCGATAAATAAATGCTAATGAAGGTGCATGAAAAATCCTTTGTTATTATGTCAAGTGTGCTGAATGAAATGGGTCATACTAAAGTAAATCATCAAGAATGGGATGATGAAAAAAAAGAGAAAAGAGAGAAACAATGTCCATGAGTCGATGGGAATGTGTTGAGAAGGCGCTTAAGGATGCTAGTGGCTATTATTGGCTAATCCAATATATACTAGTTCCATAGCTTCCATTACAACCCATTAAAGTCCTACGTGATCTTACATTGCATTTCTTTATATTAGTGGAGTAATACACTAAGGGCAAGCTTGTGGGTCATGACATGATGCATGTGAATTCTTTTGGGAGAGAGAGTGAAATTAATTTTTACATGCCCCTACTTGAATGTTTGTGTGTCACATGAGCAAAAAGGGGAAGATTCTCTTGAGTTGTGAGGGCACATGCTTGATGAAAGATTGATTTTCGTGTCGGATATCTTGATTAGCTGATTTGCATGAGTTTGCTGATATCGAGAGTCGATTATTAATGTCTAGGAAGTCTTAATGTATTAAAGGTCATTGCATTGTTAAGACCATGCATATTTTCTTGATGATTTGAAATATTGAATGATCGGTATGACCGTAGCTCAAATTTGTCGCACCATAGTGGCGAAGGTTGGGATGTAAATTGCATGAATTGTATGTTTGTTGTTCGAGGACGAACAAGGATTTAAGTGTGGGGTAAGTGATCTTGGGCAGATTTATATGCCCAAGTGATACTCAAACGTATCATTTTTGTCTTGTTTATCGTGCAATGTGTATACATTTTCATGTAATTGGTAATAAAATGTGAATTTATACTAACCAACATGATTAGCATTGTTTTGTAGGTAAAATGTGATTCCGAGGAGCTAAAATGCATGTTGGAACAATATCGGAGTTGGACTTGGATGCGAGCAAGGGAAAAAGCATTGGAATACACCAATTAAAGGGGCTCTGCAATGGAGCCGTGTCACGCTACCATCGCGGAGGCATTCTTCCTGTAGGGTGGAAAAATGCATAAATTCCAGTGGAGCCTCGCGAAAGCTCCGTGGAACGGTGGCAAGCCTCCGTGTTGCATGTCGTGCCACGTTGATGCTTTATACCTGGAACCCCAAATTCCAGTGAGGGTCCGCGTCCACGCCGTGTCACGGAGGCAGTGCTCCGCAATGCACTCCGTGACACGTTGCTTGTTATTCCGGGAAAAATTCCCACTAGTATAAATAGAACACTTAGGCTCATTTTTCATAATTCAGACTTGGTAGAGCAAGGACGTGGGTTACAGGCAGTTGAGGGACGAAAAGTTCAGGGTTTTTTCTCTCCTTCTTTCTTCTCTCACTCAATTGTTTGTATGATTAACACTTGTTTTAGGATGATTAATCCACAAATGAGTGGCTAATTCCCTTCCTTGCTGAGGTTATGAACATTTGTGATGAATTTTGATTATTGAATTATATGGTTTTTCATCTTCTTCTTCCATGTTGTTCTATTAATTCTTGTTTCTACTGCATTGGTGTGTGGCCGACATTAATGTATATCTAAAAAGTCCGATTTCACTCGAGAGAGCACGAAATTGGAAAGTTGTGAATTAATAGGGTATTGTTCTTTACTTGATTTGGGAAAATTGAGTTTTGATGTGCTTTCCTGATAGAAATATACTTGAAAGCCGTATTAGTCAATTTAGGAACCTGAATTGTATTGCTAGGTCATGAATTGCATTTGATCACAGAAATGTAGACGGATGGTTTATGATTCTTAAGTGAGATTAAATACGAGAGTTTTAATCTCTTGGCTAATGTTCTTGGCTAGCAACTGGAAGAAAGGATTAACCAATTTATGATTATAATCAGTTTCATTACATGTTCTTAACCTTGGCATGCTCATATCCATAGTTTAAATTCAAAGTAGATAATTGTCAGTAGTTTTAGTACATAATTTATAAAACAAACTTTCCAATTGTTGGTTACGTTGTTGTTAGCATATTTAGAAGTGAGATATAATATAGTATACTTAAGCAATTTTCACTTATCCAGAGTCTCCTTGGATCGATACTTGGCTTACTAAGCCACTTACTACTTGTTTGACCACGTGCACTTGCGTGTCGGTTTATAACCCCAACCAAAGCACCGAACACATGCTTAATTTTTTTATACTCACATTCTCAACAACAAGAAAGATAAAAGAAAGGGTGTACATAATGATCGAGTGATGAGAAAAATACTTAGATGGGAGATTTGTGTCTTGACAAGCAATGATTTCTTCCAAAGAGTAAGAGCTTCTTTTGCTAAGAGAGAGTGTGAATGAGAAGTAGTGGAATAAATAGAATGGGGCTCTTATAGGCTAAAGAGAGAGAGAGTGTGTGATTTGGTGGTGAAAAGGTGGGTTTTGATGGTGGGAAGTTGGAAAGGTGGAAGAGTGGGGAAATGGTGTATTGGGAAAGTGGAAAGGTTGTGCAGGAGATGAAAGGGTGGAGATAAGGAATTTAAAAAGGGTTTGACCGGTTTTGTTTTTTTAAAGAGTCACGGGTCGGGTTGGTCAATAGATCGGTGATGATTTTAAATAGAATTACGTACCTCCACTCGCACTAGACCTTTGGTCACTAGTGAGTACTGGCATTTTGATGGTTCAAGTGCAGATGACCTCCACATTTTCTTAGTTCTCTACTTTTCATATTGCAAATGACTGGCGGTTCACTAGTTGCCACGTGTGTTCCGCCGGTGGGTCGCTGTTCACACTTCCACTCCCAGGTTCACTAGGTAAAGCTGGTGCCTTACTGGTGGTTTGCGGATTATCACTAGCGATTCGCAGGTTCCCTCGTTTTACTCCCAGATTTCTACTTCTATCTTATATTTGTTCGGTGATTCGCGCTTGAGAACCTACGTTTTGAAGGTCTCACACCGCCAATGCTCTATTTTTTCTCATCTAGTTATTCATCCAATCAACTAATAAAAAAAAATCAACAAAACATCAAAGCATCAAAATATAACAACACCTGGCTTGACTTCTAAGAAGTGCCTTATTTGATGTCGTGGAATGACAGATACCTTCTCAAATGTAAATAATTCAGAGGGTCATCCTCCAAATCAACCTCAACATTCCAAACTTCATCTTGCTCTACCCATTATTGAAGACCCTTATCACCTTGCACTCATTCGGGGGCTTGGTGGTTTGATATAAATTAAAGGTGACTTCATCACCACCCACTCTGAACTTTAACTCCACTAACTCCATGTTCACCAGTGCTCTTACTGTGGCTAGTAGTGGGCTCCCCAAGACAATGGGCACCTCAACATCCATTTCATAATCCAATACCACAAAGTCGGCTGGAAGGATAAACTTGTCAGCTCGGACCAAAACATCTTCTAGCACTCCCATGGGTTTCTAGATAGACCTGTCTACCATCAATAGCCTCATAGTAGTAGGCTTGGGATATCCCACACCTAACTTCTTAAAAATGGCAAGAGGCATCAAGTTTATACTCACGCCAAGGTCACACAAGGCCTTTTTGCAAACACACAACCCGATGGTGCAGGGGATAGTGAAAGATCCAGGATCCTCGCTTTTGGGAGCAAGATTACTCGACATCATTGCACTACAATGGTGTGTTACTTCCCCTACACCAACATCAACAACCTTTTTTCAGCAATTCTTTAATGAATTTCGCATAGCTCGACATTTGGAGCAATGCATCCACCAAAGGTATACTTATGGACAATTTGCTAAATATCTCAATGAATTTTTGAAACTGATTATCGTCCTTCTTTTTAGATAACCATTTAGGACAAGGAGTTGGAATCCTAGGCTCTTGCCCCATTTCGGTTAAAGCTTCCTTACTTGTTTCCTCCTCAACAACCTTCTCGGGGTCAACATCAACTCCCCCTTGTCAAGTTCTTCTGTTTTATCAACACCATCTGGTGCTTTTGGAATCTCATCATTCACATCACTTCTTGTTTTGGGGTCAATGACTTTCTTGGGCTTAACACCCCTATCAGCCAACTTCTTACTGCTCCTCGTTACAATAGCCATGCAATGATTGTCCTTCTTGGGATTAAGCATAGTGTAACTAGGGAGAGTACCTTTCATTCTGGGGTTCATTTGCATGGACAAGTGATTCATTTGAGCTTCTAAGTGCTTGATAGAAGCTTAATATGAACTCACAGTTTGGGTGAGGTTAGACATCTCCCCTTTTAGCTCTTTCACCCCACTATCCATCGATTCCACCCTTTATAGCACTCTAGCCAGCATCTCTTCAATCTTGGAGCTTCCTATATTGCTCACACTTGGTTGTGATTGGAGGTTTTCATCCGTTGGAGGGGGAACATATGGGTTTGAGCTTCGGTGATAACGTTCCTCATCACGATTTTGATCATGACTACCCCATCTTTTATTTCTATCAACCCAACCTTAGTTGTCATGGTTTATCCAACCTTGATTCTCTTCCTGTAGGTGCTAAGGGCCTTGATTAGCACCTTGGTACCCCAGGCAAGAACCCCCCAGTTGATTTGCCATAAATTGCCACTCTTCCTCATACCTAGTAGGTGAAGCTTCACCCTCATATTGCATAGGACCTTGAGTCCTCACAGTATTAACATTCTTGGACCCGATTACCATAACATGCTTTTCCATCAATTTTTGATGGGTCATCATATTTTCTAAGGTCTGATCTCTTTCTTCATCTTTTATCCGCATCTCAATAGTCACAACACTTGGACTAGCACCATTTGAGGGTACTTCAGTGTCTCTCGTATGCCAAGCTCGATTTGTTTTGGTCATTCTTCCAAAAAGAGCTCTGGCTATACCATAAGGTTGGTCCATAAGGGATCCTCCATCTATGTTATTGGCCACGGACTTGTTAATGGAATCCAAGGATCGATAAAAAACTTTGAAGTAGCAATCCATGCGGTAGCCCGTGGTTTGTACATAGGGTGACTTTTTTCTTGAACCGAAGCCATGCTTTATGTAGGATTCACCCAGGATTTGCCTGAAGATGGTAATATCATCTTTCAACTGCAACATCCTCAATGGAGGAAAGAAACTATCTAAGAAAGCTTCAGTCAACTCTTTCTATGAAGTGATACACCCTCGAGGTAGCTCCTCTAGCGACATGGTAGCTTCCCCAGTCAAGAAAAATGGAAAGTCTCAATGTAATCGACTCTTGACTTATATTGGTGATGTTGATCTGTTGGAATATCCTAAGGAAATTTTGAATATGCCATTTAGCATCCTCATTCGGTTGACCTTCGAAGAGTCCTTTCATTTGTAGCAGGTATAACATCATCCTGGTCACATGGAACACTGCATTCCCCAATGTGGCTGGTAGAAAAATGGCACCTGCTACTTCTGACATCATTGGGTCATCATCCTTGTGATCCACGTGGCCATCCATGGAA
The DNA here is from genome assembly GCA_035772735.1 of Datura wrightii. NCBI lineage: Eukaryota > Viridiplantae > Streptophyta > Magnoliopsida > Solanales > Solanaceae > Datura > Datura wrightii. The sequence goes on along the minus strand of JASDFA010000023.1, from coordinate 20,358,635 downwards.
CCTTCTTTAGAGTGTTAGCTAATATTAGTCATCCTAAGAGACACCCAAAAACAACAACAATTGTAAAAACAAAACACAATATGCTAAATTAATTCAAATCAACAAACAACTAGGGGCTATCTAATTCTATTCCCGGCAACGACGCCAAAAATGATGATGTTCAAATCCACTCCTCACAAGGAGGAAGTGTAAACGATCATCGCAATATAAATACCCAACTAAGAGTCGGGGTCGAATCAACAGGAATAGCGATTGAATGACACAAAAATTGTCTATTGAATTGAACTAAATTGCATCATTGCATTAAAAATGGAAAAATAAATGTCATGGGATAGTGAGACCACAGTTTGAATTAAAATCAACTACCAATTAAAACAAGGCAGCCAAATTGAATGAACAAATATGAGCAAGGGGCAAGGGTGTGCTATTGATAGGGCATCGATTGGATTGGAATTAACTAGACAATCGAATTATTACTCATAAGCATAAATAATCGTGGATAAAGTGGCACCCGATGTTTTTCAACAACTTCGGCACCTTTTTCCTTGAGTTTTCTCAAACCCCGAGGTCTTAATTAATTCATCCACTATGGCTTGTGTAAGAATTTAACTATATATAGCCTCAAAACTTTAATGGGTATATGAGAATGGGTTTTGGCTATCTCTAACCCAATTCCACATAATCAAAGCCGAAATACCCACCATTGTTTTCTCACCCATATTCTATTTCACTTTTTCAAGCAAAAATAGAATAAATAAACATAATCCACAATTGCAACTATGGATAATTCAATTACAACTTGGAGAATACAACAGATTTATACTAAATGAGTAATTATAAGATCAATCTAGAGATACCCAATCCAATTTATCCCTAATCATGCACACAGCCCTAGCGAAATATTAGCTACTCATAGATGAAAAATACAAAAGCATATTGACAAATAAATTCATATAATTCATCATTAAGAGTAAATTGCAAGCTCAAATTTGTCTTCAATGGAAATTTGTACTTGAGGAAGAAGAAGAAGGTGAAGAAAAGATAACTCTATTCTTTCTCTCTAGAAAATTAGAAGCTATTCAATACAATACAATATTCTCCCTCCTTCTAGAATGGAATGTTCAGTATAAGAATGTACAAAGTAGGTTAAAAAGTGCTCCTCAAATCGCGTGCTAGATGATTCGACCCTTCTGATGATGGTCTCACTTGCGAGACACCAGTGTTTAGCTGGTGCCTAACCGCGGGATGCCGCTCCAATGCAACTGGGGGCTAGTGACTCTTACTATGGTTTGGTGTTGGCACCGGTAGTTCCCATGTGCTAATTCACGTTACGTTGGTGTTACACCCCGTAAGTTCCTACTATTTAACCGATGCGTGCGTACGTATATTGAGAGTTTTAGAGTATGACACAAGAAGGAAAAGGCCCGAAGAGGGGAGTGCATGAGTGCATCATTGAGAGAGCAGGAGGCTGAAGTAGAGGCAGGGTGCAAGGAGCGCCGCGTCGCGCCTTTGCCCCAATGCCTTGAGCGGTGCATCACGCCCGACTCTTGGTGCTATGGGCAGTGCGCTGCACGCCCCCTGCCCACCACCTTACATATATATAGGTTTTAAGTTCAATGTTTAAATTATTCCAACATTTCCCTAAAACCAACCCTCAGCAAAACGAAGAGCTTTTTCAACTTTTCATTGAATTTTCACCAAATTATGCTGTCAAACTCCATTCAAATGCAAATTCATCTTAGATAACGAGTTATGGTCCTATGAGGAACATTCGTGCGGAGTTATTTCTTGAAAATTCAATCGGAGTACTGGAACTCCACCGAGTAAGAGTTGTTGAATTTACTTCAAATTGAGTCCTAAGCTGCTATTGGTGATAGGTAAGCATTTCTACCTTCTAAACTTTCGGGATTTTGTAAGATTCCAACCAAATTAAATGAAGTTTGAATTGTAGTTATTGTCTTTCAAAGATATTGTTATTTGCTAATTCCTACTATTGAGATAGCCTTACTCTCTCAGCATAAGGGCTGCAATTGAATAGAATTGTCGGTTATAGGTTGGAACTAATTGGATAAACGAGAATCAACATTTGAGGTATGTTAAGGCTTATCTCTTCGGCAAGTTATTCTCATCGTGTAGTGATACGATCAGTGTCTTCGAAAGTAGATAATGATCCAATGTGTTATGATTAGCTGCAGATAGTGATTATGTATGTTGTGGTATCTTTTATGAGACAAGTTGAAATTATACCATCATATTCCTCATTGAGGCGGGGCATGTTGAGTGTGACTAATTCTAGGACCGTCATAGAGACTTCCCTGTCCTTTCGCTTACAGTATTAGTAGAATTCTGATGTTTTGTTATCATGCCAAGGCCATAGGAGTTTATGGTTAGTTATTGGGCCTAACTTGGTAAGTTGGATAGCATAAGGCATAGTCGGGCAATATGACTTTCTGTTTGGCGCCTATATTGTCAGTGAAGCTCACCTAGAGGCCGTTTTCATACCTTGATGCCTCTAGGGAGAGAATTTTGATAGGATTGTCTTACTTAGAGTCAGCGGCACCAGGGTTGCCTAGTGAACTGAGTGACATCCTACCATAAGTTGGATAGTATCTGTGATGGTTAGTTTCAATCGACTTACAACTTGTCATAAAGGTCGTCCAGGAAGTCATCCCAGTTGAGCAAGTTAGATAGACCTGTGGGTACCCTAAGGAGGGATCCTTATTAGCAGTTGGAGGTGGGGCCAACACCCTAGCCTGCTCTAATGAATACCCAGGTACAGGTTGCCGCGAGTGGCTAGGTTTGGATAAACCTGCCTACAAAGCTATGAATTACCTAGAGAAGTCATATGGAGTCTGAATAGACCAAGTTAATGTCTAAGGGACTAGAACCATAGTAGTAAAGTATTACCTTCAGGCTAAGAATTAAAGCAAGATGCCTGTGGAAGGTTAGGACTGACTGCTCAAGAGCAGGTCCGAGTAGTAGCAGCCCTACAGTCATTCTAAGCAAGGAAACTAAATAGTTGGTCGCCTGTGACCTTACTGTTCGCTTGCGAGCTATCATTGCCCTAGAATGACATTCAAAGTATCATTTAGGACACTCCAGACCTCACCCTATTCTATTTAGAATATTAGAGATTATGATCACTTCCAGGACCCTCTGACCAGGTGCAAGCACACGGGGTGTACCTATTGGTAGCCATACAGACTATTCTAGGGGAGAGTAGTGGTCATGTTAGGATTTAAGAGCCAAATATTCCTTTTGAGTGACTAGATTGATACTAAAATATAGTATATTGGTTAGGATTGACCCCACGTAGGATAGCCATCCGTTGGTCAACTTCAGGGTTGCTAATTGTGTCATCGCCTACAGGGCTATTGATCACTCTAAAGAGCTATATGATGTTGCTCAGAGGATCTATGTGATGTCCGATGGGACCATACTCAGGCTGAGGCCATATTTACGTCCATCCACGTATGGACCTCTTTTTATGCTGTACCAGTATTAATGGCCCTCCGTCAAGCTTAGTGTGCCCAGGGTGCAGTTATAGGAGCCCAACGGGCTCAGACACAGTTACAGGAGTCCAACGGGCTCAGTTGCAAACCCAGAAGCTAGGTAGATTGTCTATAGTTACCAGTAGAATCTTTAGGACCTTGTTAGGGGTATATAGATTGGATTATACCTGCCAGGGCTTATGGGGGCCCTAGTAGGTTATTTCTATATTGTTTGCACCTTTCAGGCTTATGGGGGCCAGGTTAGGTTCTTGTTTGTATACTTTACTTCTAGTTATAGCTTGTAAATGTATAGTTGTACAACTTTAGCTCATATACATGTAGTGGTTTACTAGATGCAGGTTATGGATAAGAAAGATTACATGTTAACTTCTGTCCCTGCTTGCTTGTCACTTTCAGCCTTTATCAGCTTTTATTCACCTTTTCATTACTGCCTTACATATTCGGTACATATTTTACTGACGCCCAACTATGGGGCACTGTATACTTGCCTGCAGGTTTAGACAGACAGGTTTTGGGATCTCCTAGTAGCTGTCCAGAGTTAGCAGTCCGGCCAGTTCCTTTCATTCGGAGTTACCCGGTTGTAGAGGTTACCTGTATTTTATTTGTATAGCATTTGGGTAGGCCAGGGCCCTGTCTCGACCAATATTCTCACTCTTAGAGGCTTGCAGACTACAATTTCCAGTTAGTGGTTCGTGTTGGCCGTGTGGGGCCTATATTTGTTATATTTTGTATGTTGTCCATGTGGGGCCTAGTATAGCTTTTAGTTAGCATCCTTGTCGGCTATATTATGAATATGATTGCTTGTTTTCATTCAGTTATAACTAGATAGCATGGTAGTCTTTTCGGCCCGCATAGGATCCTTTATTGTCCTATTTGTTGGGTTAGCTATTTTCTTTTATAGGTTGCTATGGGGCCTTGTCGGCCCGAGGCTGTGATTACAATCGAGATATAGCAGTTTATTTTCTTGAACTTGAGCCGCTGGTAGGCACCAGAGGTGCATCTGCCTGCCAGGTCAGCCCAGATCCCATTGTAACATTAGGTGCCAGTCATGACTCCCAAGGTGGGGCGTGACAACTGGTGCATCTTCCACTTCAACACAGTGGGCTCCCATTTGGCTAGTGTTTCGCCGGTCCCATCCGGTGGAACGTTGATCCACTTCTTCAGCTCTATGCTTTTTTCCAATTTCTTTCTTTCTCTCTTTAAGTTGAATTCCTGCAAAAACAAAAGATAAAGAGCATCAAATCCTCCTAAATGACTTGAAAACCAAGCAAAAAATCATGTTCAAAAGCCTAATGAGTTGGTAAATTACCAACTCATCAGTTGGTTCACATATGTCAAGTATAATTATGATTTCACGATTTTAAACAAGGCTATGTAAAGTCAAGTTTATGTATCATGGACAATTGTGGTGCTATTTTTATGGCTAGTTCACATATGTCAAGTATGATTATGATTTCATGATTTTAAACTAGCCCATGCAAGGTCAATTATGTTTTCATGATGATGATTATAAGCCATGCGTGTATTTTTTGGAGTACTGCCTAGCACCGAGTAGGCTAGGGGTTCAAGCAAACCCCAAGTCTTAGAACTATGTGCCCTGTAGGTATTTATTCATGTTCAAACTCTACAGAGATTCACGAGTGATATCACGCCTTAAATTGTTCCTTGCCTTGGCAAGATTGGGATGGCTCTGCCCACTTGAGCGAGATAGTTGGGGCATCATGTAAGCTCTATCATGATGGTGTCGGTTATGATAAAGCCTCCCATTGCTCCTCATGTTTTTGGTTTCTCATGTTCATGTATTATGATTTTATATTTTATAGCATATTTGACCCATTGATCAGTTTATGAGTTTTCACTTATAATTTCAACTATGGTACACTATATGTTTTTTATTTCTAAACCTTGGGTTGTTATGTTCAACTTATGATGAATATATCATGATTATGATTACTTTAGGAATATGGCTTCTACCATGTTGTCCTTACTCTCATGTTCTACCTTGTATTATAATCATGATTTTAGACTATCGATTTTACTAGCATGTTTTACTCTCTCAATATGTTCAATACATTTCAAGTACTAATCGCATACTCTATGTTACATCATCTCATCATATAGGTTTAGGTAATCCGTCTCAGTCCTGTCGTTAGCTCGCTCTCCGTCAATCTAGCTCTATCGCAGTTTTGGCGAGTCCTCATGATTCAAGGATGTTAGTTTTGATTATATCTCTTTTCTTTATGTCTTTTAGTTTCAGATTTTAGTGAGCTAGTTGGGGATGTTGTCCCTTCAGCTCATCAGATGTTTAGAGAATTTTCAAATAGCTATGTATAGATGGTTCTGCGATGTTAGCTCGTGTTTATTGTTCGGTGGTTTGGACTGCCTACACGCAAGTGCACGTGGTCGAACAAGTAGTAAAATGGCTAGAGTAGCCAAGTATCGATCCCACAGGGACTGGACCAAGGTAATAATCTAATTAAGTGTTAATAAACTCTAACTCTAATAATGCAGACAACAATTTCAAGAAGATTTTGGGAGTTTGTTTCCTAATTTATACTAATCTAAAACAAATGTACAATTTGAGTCTGAACTATAGTAATGAGCATGCTGAGGCTAAAACAAACATGCAGGGAAACAATTTATGGATACAAATTGGTTAATCTTTCCTTCAGTTGCTAGTCAAGAATTATTGCCTATGGATTAAAACTCTCATATTTAACCTAACTTAAGAATCATGAACCTTCCACCTACATTTCTGTGATAAGAAGAAATTCATGTTCTAGCCATACCAAAACCGATTCCTTAATTGACTAATACGACTTTCAGATATATTTCTATTCTGAAGGTAAATCAATTCTCAATTTTCCCAAACCAAGAAGAAATCATATCCTATTAATTCACAACTTTCCAATTTCTTTCTCTTTCGAGCGCAAACCGGATTTTTTAGATATACATTAATATTGGCCACACATTAATGCAGTAAAAACAAGAATTAATAGAACAACCATGGAAGAAAAGATGAAAAACTAAGATGATCAATAATTACATTCCACTACAAGTGTTCTTAACCTCAGCAAGAAGTGAATTTAGCCACTTATTTGTGGATTAAACATCATTAAATGAGTGTAAATCATACAAACAATTGAAATAAAGAAGAAAGAGTTAGAGAAGAACCCTAAGAATTTCGTCCCCTCAACTGCCTGTAACCCACGTTCTTGCTCAACCAAGTCAGAATAATTAAAAATAAACCTAAGTGTGCTATTTATATTAGTGGGAATTTTTCCTGGAATAACAAGCAACGTGTCACGGAGTGCATCGCGGAGCACTGCCTCCGTGACACGCCACAAACGCGGACCCTCACTAGAATCCAATCCTCCAGGTAACTATGCCCAACGTGCCACGGCGTGCAATGCGGGGCTCGGCGCCACGGCCCCAACGCGGACCTTCACTCGAACTTGGCCTATTTTAATCATCCGTGCAGAATGCATCCGCGATGGCAGCGTGACACGGCTCCATCGTGGAGCCCCTTAATTTGCTGCATGACCTTGGCCTTTTCCACTGCTCGCTTTTGAGTCCATTCCCGATTTCTCCCAACATGCATCTTAGCTTCCTAAAATTCCATTTTTCCTGCAAAACAACACTAATCATGTTGGTTAGTATAAATTCACATTTTAACTACAAATCACATGAGAATGTACAACTATCAATGGATAAACAAGATGAAATGAAGCATTTGAGTATCACTTGGGCATATAATTCTGCCCAAGATCACTTACCCCACACTTAAAACTTTGTTCGTCCTCGAATAATAATCTCACATCTCATGCAATTGACACCTAATCATATCTACTTTGGCTCGACAATTCAAGCTACGGTTATACCAATTACTTACATAGAAAATCATCAAGAAACCATGCATAGTCTAATCAATACAATGACATTCAACACATTAAGACCTCCTAGACTCAAGAGTCGACTCTCGATCTTGGCAAACTCATGCAAATCAGCTGATCAAGACATCCGACACGAAATTAAATCTCTCGTCAAACATGTGCCCTCACAACACAAGAGAATTTCCCCCATTTCGATCATATGATCTCAAAAACATTATATGCAGGGGCATATGAACACGATTTCGCTCTCTCTCCCAAAGAATTCACATGCATCATGTCATGACCCATAAGCTTGCCTCTAGTGTATTACTCCACTAATATAAGGACCAGTGATGTAAGATCATGTAGGACTTAACGGGTTGTAATGTAGGCTAAGGAACTAGTACATGGCTAACCAATAATAGCAACTAGCACCCTTAAGCGCTTTTCAATACATCCCACCACATTATGGGCATTGTTTCTTCCTTCATCCTCCCCTTTCTTGAAGCCTTTCTTTATATTTATTCCCATTTCTTTAAGCACACTCAACTTAATAACAAAGATTAGTTATATATCTTCATTTTATTAAATTCGGCAAGTGCACCTTTGACCTTTTCTTTACTTTCACCACTTCCGCTTTTCCTTTCTTTTCACAATTACCACTCCTTGACACTGTGGGAAAATTTCTTTTCTTGAGCGCTTAAGAGTTTTGGATCAAATTCACGGATAATGAAAAGAAGGGGTTAAGCTCAGTTTGTACCTTTTCGACAAAAGAAAAAATAGGCTAAAGGGTCAATGGGCTAACTAGGATGTACACTCAAGGTAGGTACGATAATGAAAAAAAACTTTCGGTTAAATCAAAGAAATGCCTACATCCTTTCCTACAATACACATCCTTCATTTCGTTTCGTACACACACCAGGCAAGTTCTAGACACTTCACAATAGCATGGAAGAATCGAAACCTCGCCACACACTCATTGCACATGCTCAACTCAAGACATATTCACAGACTCTTCAATCAGCTAATTACAAGAATTCAAACATTAAGCCTCAATCACACCAAATCGAACTTTATGATCTAGGTATCTCAACATGTTTACAAAGTTGCATGCTTTCATACGAATCACCTTTGCATTCTAAATATCATGTACAACACGCAACACGAATTCCGAACCATAAAGTAACGACACGTTTGGGATACAAACAAACAAAAGAAAAAAATTAAAAAGAACAAAAGAAATCTACTCCTATCGACTACCTTTCCCTTAAGACGGTCGTCATCCATCCATCATAGGGAATGGTCACTATTTATGACTTCGGTTCAATGGGACTATTCTCGGTAAAAGCACCGAAAACAAACGCCAAGAAACCCAATCATAAAAATATTTCAACGAAAAATTTTAAAAATATCGATAATTTTGATAAAATAAAAATATTTACACAACCAGCTAACAACAACTCCATACAACACACAACAGCTTCACATTAATTACAACACCAAATTACAATACAAAACATAAACACCAAAATCACAGGGTCACAATTTTTCATAGGCACAACAACAAAACATAAACATAAACAACAACAAAACAACCAGCACCTAACTACTCCCACCCCACACTTAAATCGAACACTATCCCTAGTGTTCACAAAATTCAGCATAGCACAAGAGTTGGTGGTGAAACTCCCTGATCAATCAAAGTATTCCACTTCTTCATCAGGTGCGGTTGCCTCATCCCCCATATCCGAATCACCCCCGCTATCCTCATCTAACTCAACATCTGAGTCATGGCAACGTGTCTCCTCGTCTGTGGGGACATCATCATCAATGGGCTCCACAAAAGCTAGCCCCACTCGACATAGAGCCCTGGCATTTTTGCCAAAGTGTAGTCCAACTCGAGCTGCCACAGCTCATCTTCTGTTGCTGGCCTCCCGCCTATGCGCAACTGTAGCATCTGCATCCCGAACATGCGGGCCATATACTAATCATCCCGATCATGTCGCTTGGCTAATGTGAGAACTGGCCCGTGAGTGGTGTCGGGTGCCTTAGTTTTGGTGACGTCCAAGGCAGGCCTCTCCATCTGCGGGATGTAGTCCAGGGCCTCTTCCTCAATATCCAGGCACCTCAGGAATGTGGTCAGCAAGCCACCAAACCCGTACCTGTGCCCTTGATACAAACAAGCTCTCTTCATGGCGGAGATGATCACCGCCCCAACATTAATCTCCAGCCCTTTCATCAGGGCGTAGACCAAGCACACACGATCCCTGGTGAATCTGTCATGTGCACCCCCGGGATCAGGCAGGAACACATGATCTTAAGCCAAATTCTGGCTTCCCTGTTCATTTGACAGTAGGGCAGCGTCTGATGGTAGCCCCTCTCCTTATGCCTGCTCCACTGTGCTATAGAACGAGCTCCACATAGAGTGTGTCTGATATCCGCATATGGTGGAGTGATATTTAGCTACCGAAGTACATCGGCGTTTGTGTCCCTTGCCCCCAAAATGGCATTAAGTTGATGGGGCTCAAAGGTGACTACCTGCCCCCTTATCTTGACGGTGTGACTTCAGAGTATCGGGTTCCAGTTGGCGTAGAACTCCCGAATCAGGTGGAGATTGCACTCCTTGGGCTCTTTAAAAATGAAGTTCATCCTGGCAGCGTCAATCCGATGTACCATTCTGGGGAATTCCTGTGCCAACGGCTCCCTTGCAATATGCTCCTCGAGGAAGTTTTTGTTCTCCTTATGCTTTGTGTACCATTTCTTCCCTTCATCTATCACCCATCATGTTCCGTATTGACGGTGTTGACCGCGTGGAACCGCTGGTGCTGCTGGTGCTGCTGGGACTGCTGTTCCCAGTCTAATTCTTTTCCTTCCAGCGCCCGATGTAGATGCGCCCTTTCCTTTATCTTGCTTGCTTGCCATTGTTCCTGTCAAATCAAATAGACAGTCCCAATGTTATTCAAATCAAAATTAGCTTCGACTAAGGTTGGGTTAAGCTAGGCCACCACACACTTAGTCCTTGGTCACAATTACAACATTACGGCAAGACGATTCTCACTTTTCACTTTACAAAAAAAAACAACAACATGCCTCGTGCATTCAGAGAATTCGATGGAATAAATGCTATGTACTACTCAGACTTCATACAACTAATAAAAATATCACCATCGATACCATTTCATCACATAGCACTTAGAAAAAAACTTCTCTCAACACAACCTATGCAATTGACCAAGTTCTATGCAATTCAACAATTTCATTCTCCCAAAAATCCATCGTTTACTTAGCATATTCACATCAAGCACAACACAATTCATCATACCCAACATTCCCAACCCATAATTTCCATATTTTTAATCACATTTAGTTTCTTCACAATCAAATTCTAACCCTAGCTACATATTTCACCAAAATTCAATCAAGCATGTTTTATTGAGTTCATACAATCAAAATGATACTACGAACATCAAGCAACAATAACTTAAATGAATACAAGCTCAATTTACAATTAGGGCAAGTTTTACTCACTTCACATGCTCAAGATCGAAAACTTTGACAAGAATTGAGATGAAGTTAAGAACATACCTTTAATTCGATGAAATCGAAGAAAAGTCGAAGAAAACTTGTGCCTAGGTCCGTGTCACGTTGGGGAACGGGAAGTTTTTGGTTGTTTGTCGCGGAGGGGGTGAGAAAGGAGGGAAAATTGAGGGAATTCGGGGTTAAAAAGGGGGATTTTCGCGTTAAAGCCTCAACGTGTCACGGAGGGTAACGTGGAGCACCCCCTTCGTGACACGGAGCCAATGTGGAGGTATTCTAAAATTTTAAAAATTCCAGAATTACACCTCAACGTGTCATGGAGGGTAACGCGGAGGCCCTCCTCTGTGACACGGAGCCATCGCGCAGGCTCATTGTTTTGCCACTTTTTGTTATTTTTCTCACCTCGATTTTTCCTTTGCAATCCTTTGCATTTTTGCTCTCCGTTCAACCTGAAATTCATATCACAACAAGAAATTGGTTAGAATTCATAGGTTTCACATAAAATACAATTTTTGTTTTTATTTTTATTTTTCTATTTTTTATCTTTCTTTTTTTCTTTCTTTTCTACTAAATCTACTCAAGTATTACAACAATTTCACGGGTTGCCTCCCGTGCAGCGCCTGGTTTACTGTCGCGGCTCGACGTCATTGAAGCTTAGTCATCCTCTAGGGTGACAAATGTCTTCACTCGACTACCGTCCTCACCCCATTAATGCTTACATCGCTGCCCATTGTCTAAGAACGTGGCACTTCGATCTTCTTGCCACGATTCCAATTTTGGGGGGTCCTTCACCGATGGTTTTCCCACTGGCTCTCACGAATCAATACTCTGAGCAATATTCGTTCAATCAAGCACGTTGATCACTGAGAGTTCCTCATACACGACCGGAAACTTCGTGGCCTTGTACACATTGAATACCTCCACTTTGTCATGTGCCCGCATGGTTAGCTGCCTTGAAGCTACATCAATCAGTGCTTTCCCGGTCGCCAAGAAAGGACATGCCAAAATAAATGGGACTTCTGCATCCGACTCAAAATCCAGCACAACGAAGTCTACCGGGAAGATAAGGGAGCCCACTTGCACCAGCACGTCTTCCACAATGCCATCTGGTCTAGCCAAGGAACGATCCGCTAGTTGCAAGATCAATGTTGTTGGTCTAGAACTGCCTAGCCCCAATTTCTTGAATACCGATATCGGCATCAAGTTAATGCTCGCTCCCAAATCACATAATCCACGAGCTTGGATACTCTGCTCGATTTTAAGTTGAATTGTAAAGCTCCCAGGATCTTTGAGCTTTTTGGGCAACCTATTTTGTATCCGGGAAGTGCACTCCTCCATAAGCGCCACCGCAGCGTACTCCGTCAACCTGCTTTTGTTCACCACGTTGTCCTTGATATATTTTGCGTACTTCGGCACTCCCTGCAAAACATCAACAAGAGGAAAAGAATGTGTACCTGTTTAAGCACCTCTATGAACTTTTTGAAACATGCTTCCTCCTTGTGTTTCTTTAATCTTTGAGGGAACAGGGGTGGTGGTCTTTCTGGTTTCGCTTCCTTCTCCTTCCCCCTATCATCATTGTGTTCCCTCTCATTCTCCACTGCTCTCGACTGCTGTGGTGGTCTTTCTGGTTCCACCTCCTTGAGTTGTAAACCACTCCTAGTGGTCACTTCATTCACTTGCTTGGGGTTGGGGTCAATGTCACTCAAAAGTCCTCCTCTCGGCCTGGTGTTCTCAGCTCCAGCTAGGTTCCCAAACTGATACTTCAATGCCTTTGTAGCTAACTTATTGTTCTTTACATCGGCTGCCAATATCACATAGTCAGCCTGCAATTGAGCTTGGTTAGCTATCATCGTTTTGAAAATTTCCTCGATACTGGGTGATGGTGGTGGAGGAGGTGCATTGTTGCTTCTGTATTGCGACTGATAGTTCTGCTGCCCTCCTTGATTTGTCTGTGCCCCCTGACTCGAACTCTGCCCTTGATGGCTATTACTACCCCAAGAGAAATTCGGGTGACTCCTCCAATTAGAGTTGTAGTTGTTGCCATACTGTTGGTGATTATTTCTCTGTACATTATCAACAAAGTTCACTGAATCAGGATTCGCACCACAAAACTCAGCTGAGTGTTCATTACTGCCACACACTTCACACCAAATCTGCTGCACTACATTCACTGGGGATTGAGAATGATTCATGCTCATATTGCTGAAGTAGGTATTGAGTTGATTCTGTAACGCAGCTATCTGTGCAGCGATAGCGGTAAAACCATCCACTTCCAAGACTCCTTCCACTTTCCTTGTTCCTCCTCTAGAAGAGTCCGCATTTCACTCTGGATTTCCCTGCGAAATACGGTTCAACAAGGTATACAGCTCCTCATAAGTTTTTTCTAATGCTTGTCCCCCAGCAGTTGAGTCTAACAAGATTTTTGTATAGGGTTCCAAACCCTCTAAGAAAGTATGCACCAACACATCATTGGATTGGTGATGATGAGGACAATCCCGCAACATAGATTTGAATTGTTCCCAGGCTTGATACAGATTCTCCCCCTCTCTTTGTTTGAAACTTAGAATTTGACTTCTATGTCTTGCTGTTTTACCGGATGGAAAGAACCGTATAAAAAATTTCTTTGCAAGATCATCCCAAGTAGTGATGGAATTAGGTGGCTCAGCTTTCAGCCATCTCTTTGCTTCTCGCAAAAGTGAAAATGGGAACAATGTAAGCCTGATATAATCGGGTGACACTCCAGCAGGGATGTAAGTGTCACTTATCTCCAAAAAGTTTTGGAGATGTTGTTGTGGATCCTCGTGAGGGAAACTTGTGTATTGCCCGCTGGTGTGCAGCAATTGCACCATATTCTGTTTAAGCTCGAACCTCCCTCCTGGCTCAGGTTTGTGAATGCTAGATGTAACATTGTTAGCATGTGGGATTGCCACTTCGCGAACCCTCCTAGCAGCCATTTCCTCGGGCACTAACACTGGCCTTACAATGGGTGGATTCTGTTGTTGCTCCAGGATTGTCTGTCTGAGAAACTTCAGCTTTCTCTCTAGAGCTTCTCTCCTTTGACGATGGAATTGTCTTTCTGGCTCTAAGTGTGAATCCACCAGTTTCTTGTCCCTTGCCAGTGTTCAACAGAAATCAATATCTGCAAAAGAAAAGCTAAGACCAAGTTGTCAACACTAATAAGAAATCGTAAACTAACACTTAAGACAACAATTTCACCAATTGTCAGTCCCCGGCAACGGCGCCAAAAACTTGTTCAGTCATTTGGAATGCCTACACGCAAGTGCACATGGTCGAACAAGTAGTAAAATGGCTAGAGTAGCCAAGTATCGATCCCACAGGGATTGGACCAAGGTAATAATCTAATTAAGTGTTAATAAACTCTAACTCTAATAATGCAGAGAACAGTTTCAAGAAGATTTTGGGAGTTTGTTTCCTAATTTATACTAATCTAAAAAAAATGTACAATTTGAGTCTGAACTATAGTAATGAGCATGCTGAGGCTAAAACAAACATGCAGGGAAGCAATTTATGGATATAAATTGGTTAATCTTTCCTTCGGTTGCTAGTCAAGAACTATTGCCTATGGATTAAAACTCTCGTATTTAACCCAACTTAAGAATCATGAACCTTCCACCTACATTTCTATGATAAGAAGAAATTCATCTTCTAGCCATACGAAACAGATTCCTTAATTGACTAATACGACTTTCAGATATATTTCTATTCTGAAGGTAAATCAATTCTCAATTTTCCCAAACCAAGAAGAGATCATATCCTATTAATTCACAACTTTCCAATTTCTTTCACTTTCGAGCGCAAACCGGATTTTTTAGATATACATTAATATTGGCCACACATTAATGCAGTAAAAACAAGAATTAATAGAACAACCATGGAAGAAAATATGAAAAACCAAGATGATCAATAATTACATTCCACTATAAATATTCTTAACCTCAGAAAAAAGTGAATTTAGCCACTCATTTATGGATTAAACATCGTTAAATGAGTGTAAACATAGAAACAACTGAAATAAAGAAGAAAGAGTTAGAGAAGAACCTTAAGAATTTTGTCCCCTCAACTGCTTGTAACCCACGTTCTTGCTCAACCAAGTCAGAATAATTAAAAATAAACCTAAGTGTGCTATTTGTACTAGTGGAAATTTTTCCCGGAATAACAAGAAACGTGTCACGGAGTGCATCGTGGAGCACTACCTCCGTGACACGCCACAAATCCAGACCCTCACTGGAATTCGGTCCTCCAGGTAATTATGCCCAACGTGCCACGACGTGCAACGCGGGGCTTGGCCAACGTGCCACGGCTCCAACGTAGACCTTCACTGGAACTTGGCCTATTTTAATCATCCGGGCAGAATGCATCCGCGATTGCAGCGTGACACGGCTCCATCGCGGAGCCCCTTAATTTGCTGCATGACCTTGGCCTTTTCCACTGCTCGCTTTTGAGACCATTCCCGATTTCTCCCAACATGCATCTTAGCTTCCTAAAATTACATTTTTCCTGCAAAACAACACTAATCATGTTGGTTAGTATAAATTCACATTTTAACTACAAATCACATGAGAATGTACAACTATTAATGGATGAACAAGAAAAAATGAAGCATTTGAGTATCACTTGGGCATATAATTCTGCCCAAGATCATTTATGCCCATGCTTATATGTTATGCAGACTTCTGCTTATATTACATTTATTCTTTATTTCTGCTTAGTAATGCTCTTATTCATGCTATGTATGTACCATGGGTTAGCTTTGAGCCATTCATGGTTCTAGGTCCCATTTCTCGATTTGAGGTCCTAGCTCGGGTCGTGACAGTCTAGGTCCTGGACACCTGCTAGGGCATACAAGTGGTTCTTCCTACTACTCCTGGTATGCCTTGCCCCTGTCGGGCCTGATCATCTCCGAAAGGAGCTATGGCTGTGCCCTGAGGTCTCACTGTACTACTCTCATCTTGTTGGCATACACTAGATAGTATCTCCAAAAGTAGCCCTATTTCCTGCATCCAAAACATTTAGTTATCCCCACTCGACACTCCCCAAGATACCTTCTCCCGCACCTGTTGCATGGAGGGGGTCGCGGTACACTATAGGTCACACTAGCGTAGGATTGGGACCTGAAGCTTTAGACCAATGTCCTTGACTAGGCTGACCCCATTGCTCACCCTTGAACCATTGGGAAGGTACACTAAATGCGGACTAAGTAGGTCCAGACAACCCCTGCTGAACCATGGGTTTGCTATTGCCTTCTCTGTAACTACTATCACGGCTAGCTGACCTAGCCCTCTTCCCAAAACCTACTCCTTCTCGAGCCTGCTTGCTAACTTTGCATCCTCAGCCTACTAGGCATAGACCGTCAGCCTAGGTATGTCCATGGTTTTGTGCAATAAGGCAGCTACATATTCCTTGTCCACATGTCTTCTAAGGTCGTGCACAAATCTGCACAGCCTAGATCTCATGGTGGAAACTATCTTTAGGGTGAATCCAGACAGCTGAGTAAACCTTAGACTATACTCCATCATGCTCATACTACCTTGTTTGAGATCCATAACTCTTGGGCCTTGGCATCCCTGAGCTCTAACGGAAAGAAGTAATCCACAAAAGCCTCCATGAAATCACCCCACACTGCTGGGGCTACATCCTTCTGGAATTGAGACGCGGCCTGAGGTTAAGAATTGGCATGGGAAAGAGTTGATTCCTGTCGCTAAGAGTAGGCTGCCACTATCCTAGTGAGCATCTGAATCACTACCCTAAACTTGGAATCTGCATTACTAGGATGCTAAGGGAAAGACTACTGGGGGAGAAGAAGATGGCCTAACTGTATGGCCAGCTTAGGGATGTTGGGATCTAGTCTGCATCCCATGAGTCTAAGGCAACTCACTGGCCTCTCTCTCTAATGGAACTCTGGTACTGGTACTGGTCCTTCAGCCTGTTATTGCCTTTCCTTAGTGAGGCATTTTCAAGTCAAGAGCTAAAATTCAAAAAAAGTGCACGTATTACATTCAGTCCTTAGAGCTAACTCTATAGCACAATTTCAAGAGTAGAAAGAAGAGTAGAACTTCCAAAATATCCTACAACCTCTCAATTATAAGTGTGTCACACTACACAACCATATGTAGGAATCTACTAGACATGACTTCATAGACTCCCTAGTACACATCAACCCAGGACTCTGACACCAAGCTTGTTACAACCCCCAGCCTAGGGCCTAGGCGAGATTGGCGCTCAATGCCATTACTAGCTAGAGCGTACCGCTAAAACTGGAATGAAACTCTGAGCCAACATCTAAACAATAATAAGCATACACTCATACAAAAAAATCTGGGTTAAGGATTTAAGTTGAAACAATTTTCATAAATAGCATCTTTTAAACCAGACTGGACTATTCACATAAAAGCAAGGCTTGAACAAAAGAACACCAACTGACTGTCCATCTATGAAACCTCTACTATTAGAAATACATAAATTTGGCCAATACAAGGTCCCTGGCTTAACCTTTATCAATTAGACATGCTAAAATATGCTAAAACCCCCAAATACAAAAGGGCTCACCAAAAGCTGAACTGGGGTGGCCTAGTGAGTGGCTTGGATGCGAGTGTCTCATCCTGAGGTTGCATTATAAAACAATGTATTGCCCCTCACAAGAAAGGGCATTAGTACATGGAATCGTACTATATGTAAAATAGCAAAAACAATTATAAGGGAAGTAGCTGGAAAGGAAAGTATCGACTATGAGGAATCATGGTTGAACATGCACAAAATCATTGTAGAGTTTAAAATCATGAAATATGCAATTTGCCTTCCAATTGAAAATACCTCACATTCATTCTTTAAGTCAGTTTCAACTCTAAACAGCCTTTTACATCCAAGCTACTAAAATTACTATGGAGGTTCATGGAGTTACCGACTTAGTGAACCATGCTTGCATGGAATTCGGCCCCCCTGGGGTTGACTGGCTAATCCTACCAGCAACCTTGTTGGATAGAAATCCTGAACTGACTATCTAGAAAGTTGTATGAATAATCCCACTCACTTTTGGGGGTATATTGAAGTTCCCGGGATTGGTCATACTTTTCCTATGTCAGCAAATATAGTTTCAGACATGTGCCCTTAGACATATTCATGTCATCTCAGTTAACCACTTACTCCATTTTTGAAAGCATTAAAATCATTATAGCCTTTGGTCTTTTAAATCTTATTAGGCATTATTCTGAAAGGATTAGCCTTATCCAAAAGTAAAATCTTAGCCCTTGGGCTTTATTGCTGTGCAAGCATTTACATAAATATTGATTCTTAAAACAACAGCTCATGTGCATTTAGAAAGGATTATGCTCAAGCCACATGTTCTCAATTCTAACAATTTGTGGGCATGACCTTGACCAAAATAGTGACATAATATGCTACATAATTCAATTCATGTAACCTTGGCCAAAATACGACAAGGGAATTCTTAAATCATAGCTAAAATCACGAATTTCTTTACATAAGAGCAAAAATAATCATTTTTCAACATATTATAGGAACATTCATAAAACTTTATGGAATCTAGTCATAAGCTGGATTTATGCTAAATGATGTGAAAAATATGCAAGTTCTCGAAGCTTTAGTTATGGGTTCATGACTCATGGATCAACTATTTAAAATAAATTAGAAGTCTTGCATGGAGGTAGAAATAAAAAAACTAGAGGGAAGAACATAATGTCCCACATTTTATAGTTGCCTTACATACCTTAATGCTTTAAAAGCAAGAGGAACTCACTTAAATTAGGTAGAGAGAAGAGGATTGCTAAGTGCGTGCACTAGTTGGGGGTCCTTCCTTAAAACCCTAAGAGAGAAAATTAGGATTTACTAACCTGAGCTGACATGCAAAGGAAGAACATAGAAGAAGGCTAGAGGACTTAGTTTTGAGCTTGGGATGTCTTGGGAGATCTTACGAGTTTTTTTCTAGAAGTGGAAGTGAAGAAAAATGAGTGTTAGGGTTGGAGGGTCTATTTATTTACGAAGGGAAACACACAACTGACGGTACCTGGGGGTTGCAGGGATAGATCGTCTTCTCAATTGACGATCCATATCTTGAATCATCTTTTATAGTTAGAAAAACTGGTCTTTTAGGAACGAACCAGCTGACAGGCCATCTTCTCAAATGACGGTCCGTCGTTCTAACTGTCTTTCCTAAGATAAAAACCCTAATCCTCATCCCTTTCATCGATGGATGAGAGGTCAGCTCATCTTCTCAAAATATGGTCTGTATTTTTCCTTTTGTACTTTACTTCTAGAAACTACGATTCCTCCCACTTTAACCGATGAATCAAATGATAGTCCGTCTTTTCTCCCTGCAAATTTTATGCAATGACTTCTTTAAGGCACTTAGCTTAACAATTCCAACTCTCAGTCACCTTTACACCTGGAAAAGGTTTCAATTACCATGTTCTCCCTACTACAACTCCTTTTGGGTGTACGAGGGTATTACACACTCCTCCTTCCCTCATTGTCATAAGAAGAAGTTAGAAGATGACAAGTTCCACAAATTCATATTCATGCTAAAATAGTTGTAAGTTATTATACTATTGGTCGAGGAACTTGAGCAGATGCTTGGGTATGTCAAATTCATGAAGGATCTATTGACAAATAAAAGGATGGTGAATTTTGAACCTGCTAATAACTTGCGCCATTTTAAGTGCAATTTCTTCTCACTCCTAGTCCAAAAGAAAGAAGATCTTGGGGTCTTCATGATTCCATTCACGATAGGTGCATTCACCTTTGCTAAGGTGTTATGTGATCTGGGTGCAAGCATCAATCTGATGCTGCTTGCAATTTATGAATAGTTAGTCTTGAGAGCCCCAAAACAAATGAGATTATGGCTACTAATGGTTCATCGCACCACGAAGAGACTAGTAGAGATATTATATGATGTGCTAGTGAAAGTGGAAGATTTCATCTTCCCATCTAAGTTTGTAATCTTAGACTGTGAGGTTCATTTTAGAGTTTCTATAATTCTGGAAAGACCATTTTAACTATCGGTAAAGCATTAGCTAATATTGAGAGAGGTGAGCTAAAATTTCAGTTGAATGATAAGGAATTCATGTTCAATGTTTGCAAATCTATAAAGAAATCAAGAGACATGGGTGTCATTTCTATGATTGACACTATTAATTATGTGGTTGAAATTTCTATTGTAGAGAGGTTTGTTCTTGAGACATTGGCTACCGATCATAAACTTTGGGGGTGATGACAGTAGAGACCATGAAAAACTATTAATGCACTAGTTGGTATGGGTTTTATTCATATTCTCCAAAGAAGTTAGATCTTGACCTGAAAAATTGAGAGACTCCACCAGCCAAACCTTCCATCGAAGGCCACAAGAACTGGAGCTTGAGGCTCTACCTTCTCAACTCCATTATGTGTTTTTAGGGGATAATGACACTTTTGACAGTATTATTGATGTATATTGCGTGAGTGAAAAGTGAAAGATTTAGTTACCGTACTAAGAAGATTCAAAAGGGCCATTAGGTGGACCATTATTGACATCATAGGTGTCCCACCTAGTATTTGCATGCACAAGATTCAGTTGGAGGATAACTGCACTTCGAGTATTGAGCATCTGTATATATTGAACCTACTAATGTAAGAGGTGGTAAAAAAGAAGATCATTAAATGGCTGGATGCAGATGTGGTTTATACCATCTCAGACAGTAAGTGGGTGAGCCTGATTCAGTGTGTGCCCTAGAAAGGGTGAGGGTGGATGACTGTTGTCCCCAATGATAAAAATGATTTAATTCCACTGCAACCAGTCACTAGATGGTGTGGATGTATGGATTACTTGAAGTTGAACTTTTGGACAAAAAATGATCATTTCCCAATGCCATTTGTGGATTAGATGCTTGATATTCAGGGTGTAATCAAATTTCTATTGCACCAGAGGATCAATGAAAGACCACCTTCACTTGTCCTTATGGGACCTTTTCCTTTAAGAAAATATCATTTGGAGGGGATGCATTTGATGATTGCTTAGCCCATTTAAGCAAGGTATTGAGGAGATGTAATTGGGAAAAATGCCACTTTATGGTAAAAAAAGGGCATTGTACTCGACCACAAAATCTCAGAAAAGGATAGAGGTTGACGGAGCTATGATTGAGCCAAGCTAGCTCCCCCTTTTCAGTTAAAGGTGTTTGCAACTCCTAGGACATGCTTGGTTTTATTGAAGATCTATTAAATATTTCTCCAAGATAGCATACTCCCTTGGTAAGTTGCTGGAAAAAGATGAGAAGTTTATGTTTAATGAAGCTTTCCTGAATATATTTGAATTCCTTAAAGAGAAGTTCACCTATACACCAATCATTGTTGCCCCTACTGGGCAAAAGCATTTAAGCTGATGTGTGATGCTAGTGGAGTGGCACAAGGGGATTTTATAGGCCAAAAGCGTGAGAAGATATCCATCGAATTTATTATGGTAGCAAAGCACTGAATACAACCTAGAAAAAATAAACTGTGACTGAGTAGGAGTTTTAGGCTATGGTTATTTATTTGAAAAGTGCAGATAATACCTATTTGGAACAATTGTTATTGTGCATACAAATCATGCAACCCTTTGCTACCTTATTAAAAAGAAAGATGTAAAGCCGAGACTGATTAGATTGGCTCTTTTATGGTAGGAATTTGACTTTGAAACCAAGGACCGAAAGGGTACTAAAAATCAAGTGGCTGATCACTTATCTAGATTGGATGAAGATGATAGACCAAAGAACGAGATGGAGATAAATGATCCATTCCCTGATGAACATGCATTGGATGCATCTCATGATCTAATTTCGTGGTTTTTCAATTATACTAATTATCTGGTTACTGATGTAAAAATTAAAGAATGAATTTCCATCAAAGGAAGAAGTGACTACATGATGTGAGGAAATTCTTTTGGGATGAGCCATACTTATGCTGAGTCTGCACAGGTAATATGATAAGAACGTGTATTTTAGAGGCAGAAATAATGAGTATACTCGAGGCATGCCACTCATCCCCTATTGGGGGCCATCATAGTGGCATCCACACAACTCAGAAGTTCTTGTAGTGTGGTAACTATTGGCACATGATTGATCAGGATGCCCATGACTATGTGAAGGCTTATGACCAATGTCAAAGGCATGGGAGTATATCAAGCAAGCATGAGTTACCTATTGGTGCAGACAATACTTGCAATCCTTGCAAATACTGTGAATGGAAAAACTGGCAATCCTTGCAAATACTGTGAATGCAAATGGAACAGACTAGTCAAGGAGATTGGATGACACTTTATGGGCATATCCGACAACTTCAAAAACACCTATTGGTATGTCTCCATATAAGTTGGCGTATGGAAAAGTCATATTATGCATATTCTTATGCCCATTTGCCATACTTTTGCCCATATTTTATCATGTTTTGAGATGATTATCCATATGAAATGCATGATTTCATGAATGTGTGTGTGAAATGAGTTGACAAATGTTTTTAGATGTTTTAAGAAGGTAACACATGAAAAAAAAAACTCAAAAATGGCACAAGTGTGAAGAAAGAAGAATTTGAGAAAAATTTGGCCTGGTGAGATAGCTAGAGTGGTGCACCAGAGCCTGAACTTCAGATAAGATTTTTTCTCACACCCTGACGAGAAAGCTAGAGTGGCGGACCAAAGCCCAAACAGTAGAATAAAGATATTCTAACACTCTAGTGCATTGGATGGAGTGGCCCACTAGAGCCTAAACATCAGAAGGAAAATTTTCTAACACTCTAGTGTATTAAGAGAAGTGGCGCACCAACACCTGAACTGCAGAATTTCGACTAACACCTTGGAAGATGGGAAGTGCCACGGTAGAAGCCAATCTTTATAGGAAATTCAAGCGAAATCTGGTGAGATGGCTAGCGTGGTGTGCCAGGCTCTATTTGGAATGAATTTTTCTAAGTCCAAAAGCTAAATTACTTAAGGGAAAATGAGTCGTTTGTTACCATGCTTATAAATACTTTGTCTGGGGCATTTGTTAGGTATCTTTAGCAGACTGATCAATCGTACGCAATATTTCTTGGGGATTGACAAGAAATTCATTTTCTTCTAGGTTTTTCTTTTTTACATTATCTTTGTTAATTCAAATGTTGAATTCTTGGGTTTTACACTTGAACATGAGTAGCTAAACTCCTGTTCTGGGGTTTTGGCCATGGATGATGGTTGTAGTTTGAATATTCGTTTATGCTAAACATTCAATTCTTCTTTTCAAGATTGTTTATGCTTACTTGATTTCATGCTTATTCATTAGACTGATCACCTTTCAAATATTATCTGTTGGCTCGTTGGTTGAACTCGGGAAAGGGAACTAATGAGGGTTAAAAGGAAATATAGAATAGGTTTCAATTATCTTGTTTAATAGTTCAAGAGTTGATTTCGTTGTTGAGGATTGGGATATACCCTGCAACCCTATTCAGTTGAGCCAAGTAGCTACAACTGTCATCTCATGTTTCTCCTGCAACCATAGGGATATAGGTGTTAAGGTTCCTGAGATAGTTTTTGGCTATTTTGAAGAATAGTTGAGAAGTGAGTTCATAACTTACAACTAGCAATCTTAGAAGAATGTTGTCTAGCGTATTTGAATCCTAAAACTCAACCTGAAAGCAAAAGTTTCAAGACCTTGGATTTCTATCATCACTTGAATTACAAACTCTTTGCAAATGAAATTTTTTCTTAGTTTAATTTACATTCCAAGTTTAGTAAGTTAATCTCAAAGCCATTTTTCCCATTTTACTTGTGTTTTTTGAATAGTGAAATAAATTTTCAAAAACTTAAGCAATTAATCTATCAAGTCTCTATGGGTACAGTATCGGGACTTCACTGTCCTATATTACTTGATGACCACATGCACTTTCATGCGCTTGGAAACATAAAAAATCATGTCTTTTACTAGTGGCGCTTGAGCACAAAGCCTTATGGGCACTCAAGAAGTTGAATTTGATTTAGGGGGAAGCCTCTAACTTGAGGCTCATTCAACTAAATAAGATGGATGATTCAGGTATAGGGTTTATAAGAGTGCAGCATTGTACAAAGAAAAAATGAAGTTGTATGATGATTGGAAGAATGAGAAGACGGAGTTACCTGGGTGATTTACTATTGTTGTCCAACTCCAGGCTTTGCTTGTTCCAAGGCAAGATGAAGTCTAAGTAGTCTGGTCCTTTCAAGGTGGTCCAAGTGTTCCCATATGGGATAATCGAGCTTGAAACTTAGGATGGTAAAACATTCAAGGTTAATGGGAAGGGTGTCAAGCAATACATTAGGACATCAGACGAGGCAAGGATGATTGAGGTGGTATATCTTGATGAAGTCTAAGAAATTTCGGTAGCTGTGCATTGTTGTGATGTTAAATCAAGTGCTGCATGAGAGGCTGCCCAAGGTATTTTGTTTTTTAATGTCATACCTCAAAATTGGTGGAGGACAAGACTGGCTTCTGATACCTGGCTGACTAGAAAGACCACTATACAACATCTGTTACTATAATACTCAGGCCAACTAGGCTACCTATCACAGTCAGTTATAACTCAGAAATGGACCATCCATTTATCAACATACACAACATAAGATAAAATTCCGATTAGGCCATAATAGAAATTAAATAAGCTATAGAAGGCCAGCAAAGCCACATACCTAACTGAAACTGTACAACTAGTCCACAAAAGCCTCTAAAAGAGTAATAAACTGAATGCATGGAATAGGGTACCGACCTACCCATATTGTACAATAAAAACTCAAATGACAATAAGACCTCATCTCTTGAAAGAAGGGGAGCATGCCAACTCTCAACTGAAAAGCGATTCTTACTGCAGCTGCACCTACTATCCTAGATCCAGACACTGTGTGCAAGTATAATTCAACTGGCTCATATGTAAACACCTCTGATACTTGGACTGGAGTTGATGAGAACTGATTCGGTGGCTACCTAATACTTGGACAAGGATTTAAGCATGGCTACCTGATTCTTAGACCACGATATAAAAAAGTTACCTAATACTTGGACCAGGATTTTCATATATAACACCTCGCACCATCAGCCATCTGATACTTGAACTATAGAGGGCGTGCTCCGACTTGGATTAGATAAAATGCAAAACAAGAATAAGGAGTGAAACTAATACATGGACCAAAAAATTGGACAATGCAATGTAACTGACTCAGAAGATGGATCCAACTTGGAGGACCAACTGAACACGTTACCCTTAACAACTGACAGGAGGGGACAAAAGACATAGCTTTACTCAGAAGCTTAAACATAAACTTAAGACTTCAAGAAACTTAATACTTAACTTGACTTACAGACGCTTAGAGTCAACTATGGATACTCAGACCCAACTTTGAATACTCAGACTCCTCATTTGAATACTTGGATCCAACTAAAATGCTTAGACTCAACACAAGTTCAACTTGGAGTACTTGGACTCGACTCAGAGTGCTAGGACTCATCATTAGAATACTCGAACTCATTTATAGGTCTTGGAATTACTTTGGATACTTAGGTTCATGATAACGCTCAAACCACACCTCTTACTGAAGTAAAAAGTGGACATTGTTAATAAAGAACCCAACTAGAGGTTTGGGTCGAACCCACAGGGAATAGGGAGACTGGATTAATGCCGGTAATTGAACTTATAAGGGAGTTACTTCAAAATAGAGGGATTCTAAGAGAAATCAATAGTCAAAATAACTATCAAAATTTTGATGTTAAATCAATATCAAAGGATAACTAGGGTTTGTGTTTCCCATGGGTTCATAACTACTTTGGGTAGACACTCGTGATTATCACCAATACTTGCTTATAGAACTGATAACTTAGGTTCATTCAAATTACAGACTAGTCCCTATTGAATGACTATACTCAATCACTCGACCAAGTCTCATGAGCGGTTTCAAACTATCCGTTATCACTAAGTTCCAGATTTAATTATCCCGCGACCACAACTCAAGTTAATACAATGATCATCAAGATCAAGGCTCTGTTGTAATTCTCTTTCCTAATCTCTACCTCTTCGACCAAATCAAGTAAAGAATTCGGGCACTTCCTAACATCGCTCACCGTTATGAATCGTTAAAGATGAAGAGAATACAATACAAGTATTTTGTATTGGTTTTAAGATCACTTTCTGTAACCCTAGCTTGTAATCCACCATGGTTCCCACAACCCTAGCTACGGAATTTTAGCCTCTCATAGTTGCAAGGTTGTGAATTGCATTCATGATTAAATACATAAAACAATATTAAACAATGATTGAGAAAAAACACTTCCTTCGGCTACTCCACAAAATCTTGAAAAACAAGTAGTAAGAACAACAAGAATTCAAGAATAGGTTGATCACAAGTTAAAGACAAAATCAATCCTCTCTTTCTCAAGGTTTCTCCTCTCTAATTTTGTCAAAACTGACGTCTCTATAAAAATAAAACCTAAAATATATTCATACAGACATAAGAATCCTTTTCCTAAACAAACAGGGTGAATTTCCATATCTGTTGCCGCCAGTGCCACGACTCGACCTACGATTCGTAGCATGCTCCTACGATCCGTAGCTTCCTCTCGTACAATCTCAACTGGCTAAATTCTGGCTAAGTGTTGGATCTGGGTATGACTCGTACCATCAACTCACGCCTCGTATTGAGCTCCCGTACTTTGAATTATAGATTTTGATGTTTTTCTGAAGTTCATCACGACCAGAATGGTACGACTCGTAACTTCGTCTCACGGGTCATACTTACTTCTCATAACAGGAGTCAGACTCAAATGCAATTCTTCTGTATTTCACTACGACTTCCTCATCACGACTTATACAAGCCTGCTACTAATCGTAATGGGACTCGTTTGTCACATCTACTCAACCTTAAATTTCAACAACTTCTCACGGCCATTAGTACGACTCGTAGGTCCTTCCTACAATCCGTACTGTGGTTTGCACTTTTTTCCCATTTTTCACTTTTTAAGCTATCTTTTGCAATTTTCAGTTCCAACACCTGTTTATCCTGTAACAAAAGGAAAAGTACCTCATATCCACATAAATACATCTAATTCCATGCTATTTTCTAAGTTTTGAGCGTCGCATGTGTTGCAAACCCACAGCACATCAACACCCTCAACTTAAGTCTTTTGCATATCCTCCGGCAAAGAAAAGAAAAATCAAAACACGACGATCAACTAGAAAATAGACTTAAAATACTACAATACTCAAACAAACCTGCACTTTCTATACAAACTCTACTGACCCTTTCTCATGGAACCACATAAGCTAATGCATTACAAGAGACCTCAAAACATCATAAACATGGATCAAAACATGTCCTCTAGCTATCAGCAGGCAGTCAAGTGATGGCCAATGTTTTTCACACATAAATGAAGTCCCCACTCATATGTGATATGTCAAACATGATATGGGACTAAACAAGTAAGGTACTCACTCTCTCAAAGAAGTTACGAGTATTTTGTGTTAGATACCATAGGCTTGCCCTTATTTTCTCTGCTTTGGTTCATTAGATGGTCAAGTTAGGATCACTATAGGACTTAGTATGGCTTGTAGGCTCAGGGCCGAACATGATAAAGATGAAAGATTTTATAACTGAATATTCCTTCCTTGGCACTACATACGTTGGCTATACCATTCACCTAATTCACCCTTTCATTCTTTCATTCCCTTTTTTCCCCTTTTCTCCCTTTTTATTCACTTTTGCATGGGTATGGTGATTTTTCTCTGTTCAGCTTTTTTCAAAATTTCTTTGAGTTCTATTTTTCAACATTTACAACATATCTTTTTTATCTTTTCCTTTTCATCTCACCACACCTCATGTTCCATCATTTCTTTCTTTTCTTTTCTTTTGCTTTCTTCCATTACAACCTTTTATGCACCCCTACTCTAGTGACCCTCAACTTAAGCATTTTGCTTATGTTGAGGTTAAAAATATCCAAGGAAGGACCAGGTCCAAAACAGGTTCATTACAAACAATGGGTATGGTTAATTGGTAAATCAAAGAAACAAGGTCTATTAAGGCTAAAACTTGGGATCAAGGGATTCATGCAACTTTTGGTAGGGCAATATAGGCTAAATGTGAGTCAAACAAACAATGGCCTATGATCATATCCTAACCAACCATTCTTAGCCTATGTAGAGACCAACTAGGAAAGTTCTAGATCTACACCACAATACCGAACTGACTAATATACCTCACTCACACATGGTACATGAACTATTTTCACCTCACCTGTCTGGTTTATACATGGCTTAACAAAACTACTCATGTTGACAAAATAAATGACATCCAAAGATCCACAACAATCATGCATGTTGTCACAAATACATAGCTACTGTATCAGAAAATTTTTAAACAGGGTCACGGGGCTAATTTTTTTATAAAAGACAAAACTAGTGAAATTTTCTTGGCTGAGTACTCCTAAGCTACTTTCTAATTAAACAAAACTCACAAACTAGAACTACAAATCTGATACATGCCGGTTCTACTAGATAGCATGTCTGACGGAAAAGAAACACAGCAAGAAAAACCCTCAGACGGAACAAAAATCCCAAATATCACAAGTACATCCCTTCCCCTTTTTTAAAAAGTTAGCTTTGTCCCCGAAGCATCATCTAGAAGATCATAGGGGAGAGAACATCCTGTGGCACACTAGGTGCTCCTGTCATCTCACGGTGGTGGTACCTCTGCTGCAATAATGGCGCTAGCGGTGGTCAGCGCGCTCAATTGTGTGTAAATAGGGGGAGTGGCCCCCCCAGCAGTCGTGGCCGCTTGAACGGCCTCTAAAAATATCTGAGCTGAATGTGGCTCTCCTGAAGGGTCATGGCCACGGGAAAGCTCGGGCTGGGGTGTTGTGGAGCTTCCTGCTCCTCTAGCTCTCTCATGCAGCTCCGTCATATATGTGTCATGAGTCTACATGCTCGCTACTCCAGCCCGCTTGTGCTCTTTCCTCTCCTTCTTTCTTTTTTTCCTCAAACTCTCATCACTAGCATCTTCAGCAGTTCTCTTCTTGCCTTTATCACCATCTGCAGTCAGCTCCTAGTATGCTGCCAAATCAATATCCTCATCAAGCTCGGCATCTAGGTCATAAAGAGTGGGGGCTGCTAAAACTGTTGGTTGTCGTGATGATAACTCAACTACTTGGCTCCGAAAATCCCCCAACTCCGCATGAAGACTATTGATATTGGTCTGCTCTGCCATTCTCTCATTGAAATGACTCTCAAAACTATCTAGGAGGGCATGTAGAGCCTGAGCTGCTGTTTCTATCTCTAACTTGACCTATGGTTTGACATTATCCATCATGGCTTGAATCTTACGCTCTGCCATGGTCAATCTCTTAGCTAGCTTTTGGAGAAAGTCTTGTGGTACCAAGATGTACCCTACTGGTGTTTGAGCCTGCATGCTGGGCAGTGGTGTAGCTGAGGTGTTGGGGGCTGACTCTGAATGACCGGCGTCTGTAGCTGGTGTCTCGCTTTGCTCCTGTGTCATGGGGACATTCACCTGTACGTCCCCTATTGGCTGGGCTGCTGGGATAGCTGTAGGAATCCTGGATCTGCTTATTGGGTTCATCTCATCCCCGATAAGGCCTATGTCTGCAATCCTTTGGCCTCCAATCAACCGCTCATCACCCCGTGGAATTTCTGCCTCCATGCATAATCTGAATACCAGACTCGGGAATGGGATAGTTGTGCTTACTCCTACTGCACAGTCTCGTATCTCATCGGCTATGATCCTTGGAATATTAATGGGGTAGTAAGACTTGAGGCATGCAACCAAAGCCGCTCTGTTAGCACTTAGTGTGTTGTCATTGACCATGGGTGCTAACCGATGGCGCACTAGTGTCCAGCAGGATTTTGCAATGAAGTCCAGTGAATTCTTTGTCACCTGCTTTCCTCCTGTAACCCATTCAGCCTCATCTTTGTTCTCAGCAATCACCTCAGCTAGCCATTGCAGCTGCCTCTGTCGCTCCTGCACACTCAAGGATAGGATCTGCTTCATCGCCTCCGCCCTGTAATCATACTCTGGCATCATCCTGGTAGGCAAGAACTGTGGGCTGTACAACAATCGAGCAATGGTCCTTTTAGATATATCAACTTCTCGACCTCAGACCATAACACTCTCCAGATGAGGCTGGTCTTTTATTTTCTGCCCTTCTTCTCCTTTACCTCCATTGTGGCTAGTATTTGGCATAGAACTCCCAAACTATGTTTTTTGTGTACTGTGTCAGAGTCTTGTCCATCCACTCAAAACCATAAAAGCTAAAAATCTTCTTCATCTCCTCAACTTCATTCAATGCGGTTGTGAGGATTCGCAGTTCTTCTTGAATACTCCTCCGTGGCTTATTCTTGGCGGTGAGAGAGATGCCTTGTTCATGTATTTCTTTTGCTCCCGGCACTCTCAACCGGATTGTGTGATTTTCCTTGGGTGGGGTCTGCTATTGTGCATCAGTAGGAGCCTCTTCCTCTGACTCATCACTGCCTCTATCTTCTTCACTCTGGGTCTCTCCTGACCCTTCCTCAGCATTGGAGTCGCTCCTTGACTTTTGATGTTCCTCTGTAAGTCCCTCTTCAGACTGTGGAGCTTGAGCGGATGTGTCAGTGGTTGCTTTAGCTTGGGCCTTTGCTCTCGCCCTAGTGGTTCTGGTTCCATCGGTATCCGAGGTGTCTATTTGATATTCCTCAACCGAACCACTAGGTAAGTCTTCAGCCTTGTCAGACTCTGAGTCAGTCGGTTCATCAATCAATCTCCTTTGGGCTTCTGATTTATCTACCCTGCGTTTGTATATCATTGTACCTGTAGAGAAAGAAGTTAGCAATCCGTTTTTAAAAAAGAAGAGTTAGAAAGAAGATGTTCTGAATTTCGTCATGGGTCAACAGTACAAATCGTACCATGAAGGTACGACCCGTGGAAAGTCCCATAATTGCTTTAATTATCAGTACGACTCGCAGGTACGACTCGTAGCACAAGGGTACGATCCATACTACGAGTCGTCTGATGAAGCCTAGCTTTTATGTTGTTCTAAATTTTTCCATGACTCATGGAACGACTCGTAGGTTGATTCCACGAGTCGTAGGAAGGACATTTTTACACCACTATGTTCAGATTGCGGGCACGAGTGCTTAGTACAACTCGTAGTGGCATTCTATGGTCCGTACTGTGCCTTGTACCACTTCAAATTTTTTTTTCTCAATTTTTGCAAGGACTCTTTATTTTCAATTTTTAGGGTACTCAGACTTCCCCCCAGGTATAGGCACATTTCGAACTTATTTCAATAATGCTCAACCCTCCCCTTAGTCTTTTAGCCATAACTCGTAGCCCAGAACCTCTAAGAATTTTTTTTTCGATGTTTCAACTCAACTCAACAATCAACATTCATTCAAGTTTTCATGAGTATCACAATTTCAACCCGATGATATCGTATCTCCCTTTTGAACCTATTTTTGACTTCACCAAATCTTGAGTTTCGGCCCTTTTCACTTTTATTCATGAGTGATTAAAGAAATTGAAAACGGAATACTTACTTGTTTGCGGTTTCATGGACCAAAAATTAACTTCTAGGGATTTGCATTCTTAGTGGGAGTAAGGATTTTTCTCAATTCCTTGATGATGAGAAGATACGGGTGTGGGGGAGGTTACTTTGTTCATGGGTTTGTGGTATTTGCGTGGGAGAGGGGTGTAATTTGATGTTTTAAATAGGTAGGGACAGATTAAAAGAATGTAGGCCGAATCAGGTTATTTTGACCCATTACGACTTGTACCACGAATCGTAGGTATATCCCACGACTCGTCCCTTGGACTCGTGGACATCTTTTTAAAGGAAACTTACCTGACAACCTATGAATACATCATAGGACCTGTACCACTGAGGTACGATCCGTAGGATGAATTGTAGGTCGGGGCTTGGGTTCTTTTTGTTCTGAACCTCACCACGACTGCTGCTACGGCTCGTAGGATCTTATTACTGGTCGTACTAAGAGCCATAATAGTTGATGTTTCAGCCTCCTGTTTTCAATTCTCCCTGCACACCAAGCACATATTAGTTCATTAACTTGGATTGCCTCCCAAGAAGTGCTTTATTTAATGTCACGACATAATGTAGGTAGGCTGGTTACTCAGACTTCACTAGTTCACCAATTGGGTTGCCTTCGAATAAGCGCCTGATTTAACATTGCGACACGGCGCAAATCTCTTGACTACTCAGAACTCGTCAAGTGATTCATACTCATCCTCCAGTGCTGAGATCACACGAAATTCCTTAGGTTGATTCATTTTCTTGCAGATGTTGAATGTGACCTCTTCTTGATTTACCCTGAACTTCAACAGGACCGCTTCTACATCTACTAGAGCTCTCCCTGTCGCAACGAATGGTCACCCCAAAATGATGGGGACCTCATAATCAACCTCGCAATCCAAAATCACGAAGTCTGCTACCTTGACAAGTACATCGATCAGGATCCCCACCAGCTTCTTAACTGTTCTGTCAGCCATCAGTAGCCTCATGTTGGTCGGTGTAGGTGTTCCCAATCCTAACTTCTTGAATACAGCGAAGGGCATCAAATTAATGCTAGCTCCCAGATCACAGAGTGCCCTTGCAAACTCAACATTGCCAATCATGCATGGTATAGTGAAAGCACCAGGGTCCTCCTTTTCTGTGCTAAGACTTGTAGCTATGGCACTCTAGTGATGAACATTGTCAATAGGCTCATAGCTCACAGACCTTTTCTTTGTTACCAGGTCCTTCATAAACTTTGCATATCCTGGCATCTGCTCTAAAACTTCGACCAATGGTATGTTCACAGACAACTGCTTAAGCATTGAAAGGAATTTCTAGAACATATCATTTTCCACCTTCTTCTTCATCCTTTGGGGGAATGGTGGTGGTGGTCGTAGGATAGCTTTTTGTATTTGTGTTGACCCTTGATCCTTGGCAAGTTCCTTCTCACTTAGCGGGGCCTCTTGCAACTCACCAGTCTCTTTCTCAGCACTTGTGTCATCATCCTCCACTCTTCTGTATTTCTTCCATTCAATTTCAACTGGAAATAGGGGGTCAACTGTGGTTTTACCACTCCTAGTCATTACCGCCATACAATGTGCATCGTTCTTCGGATTTTGGACAATGTTGCTAGGTAGTGTACCCTTTTGTCTAAGGTTCATTGATGCTGACAGTTGCCCAAGTTGGTGTTAAATTTTCTTGATGGAAGTAGCATGTGATTTCACCTTTTGACCCATACTTGACAAATCTCCTTAGATCTCCTTCAGTTGATCATCGGCGGACCTCACATTTTTCAACATCTCAGCCATCATGCTTTCCAACTTTGATTGACCATCCTCCCCTTCTCGTGCATTGAAAGGCACATAGAATCCAGCCCGGTCATTGCGATAGCCATCATTGCGCCTCCAATCACCTTCACGCTCACGACCTCAGCTCCTATATCTGAACCCGTTTCTGTTGTAGTTGTCTCTATAATGGTTCTGACCTTGATTTCCAGAACCTTGGTGCTAATTGTCTTGTCCAGATGCTTGGGCGTTGGTTCGGAAACACACCACCTGGTTATCTAAAAAGTTTGCCTCCTCCTCAGAATAAGAGTGATCAGCTCCTTGCTCCCTACCTTGAGTACCCATTGCATTAACCTTGTTAGCTCCAGCTCCCATAATATGCTTTGTCAGCAAGTCCAATGATATGCGCATGTGAGCCAGCTCCTGGTCGCGCTCTTCTTCTTTTCTTCTTTGGTCTGCAGTCATACCAACAACATATGTGCCTGCCACTACATCAGCCTCCCTCGTATGCCAAGCCCTGTTTGTCTTAGTCACCCTATCAAGAGTGATAACAGCTTTCTCCCAGGTATGACTCATAAATGCTCCTCTAGCTACTATGTCTACTACAACCTTGCTACTATTGTTCAGAGACCTATAAAAGATTTCCAATGAACTATCATCTAGAATTTTGTGGTTGGGGAACTTAGTCAACTTCTTTTTGAATCTCAACCAAGTTTCATGAAGTGCCTGAGTCTTCATCTGTCAAAAATTATAGATCTCATCTTTTAGCTGTAACATCCTGGATGGGGGAAATAATCTCTCCAAAAAGGTCTGTTTAAGCTCCCTCCAGTTGGTTATGGAGTAACTGGGAAATTCCGATAACCACAAAGTAGCTTCCCCAGATAGAGAAAAAAGGAAGAGTTTGAGCCATATTGTGTCCTGGCTTACTCCGGGCAACCTGTACACCTTGCATATGCCTACAAAGTTCATTAGGTGCAGGTTGGCATCATCCGCTACGTGACCACTAAACACCCCTCTCATATTTAGTAACTGAATCATGGTGCTTGTAATGTCGAATTTGGCCATAGAGGGCAGTGGTGGTGGCAAAATTGCTCCAGTTGACCTGACTTCATCAATATCTGGGTCATCATCATCATCAAAGTATTGAGGGGCAAATCTATGAGCTCTGTTGCCCCTCCCTTGTCAACCAACATTTACCAGTTCCTCTCTCTCATCTTCCGCATGTTGTAGTGTAGCTCTCTGAGCTAGCTTGGCTTTCCTAGCTTCTTCAATTATGCGGGCCTCACTTTGCTCATGATTTTCCATGTTACTCAGTGCTCTCTCAATTTCTGGATTTAATGGAACGAGAGGATCTCCTCTACTCTGAGTGCTTGGCATTCACCGGAGAACAGCCTGTGGGTATCAAAACACAAAAATAAATGTAATTAAAGAAATAACTACCAAAAAGTTAATTACAAGCTAATAACCTAGTTTTAGCCGTATTCCCCGACAATGGTGCCACTTTTTGATAATGCTTAAACCACACCTCTTATTGAAGTGAGAAGCAGACGTTGTCAATAAAGAACCCAACTAGAGGTTAGGGTCGAACCCACAGGGAATAGGGAGACTGGATTATAGCCGGTAATTGAACTTGTAAGGTAGTTACTTCAAAATAGGGGGATTCTAAAAGAAATCAATAGTAAAAATAAATATCAAAATTTTGATGTTAAATCAATATCAAAGGATAACTAGGGTTTGTGTTCCCCATGGGTTCACAACTACTTCGGGTAGACACTCGTGATTATCACCAATACTTTCTCATAGAACTGATAACTCAGGTTCATTCAAATGACCGACCAGTCCCTATTGAATGACTATACTCAATCACTCGACCAAGTCTCATGAGCGGTTTCAAACTATCCATTATCACTAAGTTCCAGATTTAACTATCCTGTGACAACAACTCAAGTTAATACAATGATCATCAAGATCAAGGCTCTGTTGTAATTCTCTTTTCCTAATCTCTACCTCTTCGACCAAAGCAAGTAAAGAATTCGGGCACTTCCTAACGTTGCACACTGTTAAGAATCATTAAAGATGAAGAAAATACAATATAAGTGTTTAGTATTGGTTTTAAGATCACTTTGTGTAACCCTAGATAGTTAATCCACCATGGTTCCCACAACTCTAACTACGGAGTTTTAGCCTCTCATAGTTGCAAGGTTGTGAATTGCATTCATGATTAAATACATGAAACAATACTTAAACAATGATTGAGAAAAAACACTTCTTTCGGTTACTCCACAAAATCTTTAAAAACAAGTAGTAAGAACAACAAGAATTCAAGAACAGGTTGATCACAAGTTAAGACCAAATCAATCCTCTCTTTCTCAAGGTTTATCCTCTCTAATTTTATCGAAACTGACGTCTCTATAAAAATAAAACCTAAAATATATTTATACAGACACAAGAATCCTTTTCCTAAACAAACAGGGTGAATTTCCATATCTGTTGCCACTAGTGCCACGACTCGACCTACGATCTGTAGCATGCTCCTACAATCCGTAGCTTCCTCTCGTACAATCTCAACTGGCTAAATTCTGGCTAAGTGTTGGATCTGGGTATGACTCGTACCATCGACTCATGCCTCGTACTGAGCTCCCATACTTTGAATCAGAGATTTTGAAGTTTTTCTAAAGTTCATCATCACCAGAATGGTACAACTCGTAACTTCATCTCATGGGTCGTACTTACTTCTGGTAATAGGAGTCAGTCTCAAATGCAATTCTTTTGGATTTCACCACGACTTCCTCATCACGACTCGTACAAGCCTGCTACTAATCGTACTGGGACTCGTGGGTCACATCTGCTCAACCTTAAATTTCAGCAACTTCTCATCGCCATCAGTACGACTCGTAGGTCCTTCCTACGATCCGTACTGTGATCTGCACTTTTTGCTCATTTTGCACTTTTTAAGCTATGTTTTGCAATTTTCAGTTACAACACCTATTTATCCTATAACCAAAGGAAAAGTACCTCAATACACATAAATACACCCAATTCCATGCTATTTTCTAAGTTTTAAGCGTCGAATGTGCTGCAAACCCACAACACATCAGTTCATTTAAGATGCTTAAACATTGTTTAGAGTACTTAGACTCAACTTTACAGTGCTTAGACTCATCGTTAAATATCTAGGATCAACCTTGCTTAACTTAGGATTTAGAAACTCGATAACTTATTGCTTAACTTAAGGGTGAGGGATCATGAAATCTCCCCTTATCCTTAAATAGCTTAAAACATATACATAAGAGGGAGGACAATTATATTAAGGAATCACCATTTCAACAAACTCATTTACTCTCGCTAGGCTTAGCATCATTTCTTAGCTTATGCTTCATTCACATGTTGTTATCTTAACCTTTTTACTACTTTTAACTTAGCAACCAGAACCTTAAAAAAGATTAACATCACATATATGATAAAATGTAAAGGAGAAACTCACAGTTCCCATGTTGAGGGGTCTGTAGACTCAATTTATAGCTACAACAACAACAATACGATAGTTACATTTCAATCATCTTATCGACAAGCTACAATCTAAAAAATTTAATCTTATTTCAATATACAAATCATGAATTTAGGAATAGATCAAGATACTAATTTCAACATATACAAGACCACACTCCCTTGATATCAACTTACAAAC
This sequence comes from Datura wrightii, assembly GCA_035772735.1. Lineage (NCBI taxonomy): Eukaryota > Viridiplantae > Streptophyta > Magnoliopsida > Solanales > Solanaceae > Datura > Datura wrightii. Next base: position 20,321,720 of record JASDFA010000023.1, on the reverse strand, counting down.
TTAATCATACGCAAAGAAGGACTGAGGGGCTCCTTACATACCTTAGTACACTAACTCTAACTTGCCAATGACCTTCCTTTCAAGATTCTAATTTAAGCTCCTTGCAACTTCAACTTTGAATAACAATAATTAGCTAATTCACTCTAGCAAGTTCTGGAAAAGATTAGGAAGAAATACTCCACAAGAAAACACAATAAGATCACACATAAATCACAACTTCCTCCAAGTTTTCCTTCACAATTCTTTGTAATGACTTGGACCTTCGGGCTAAGTTTGAAATCGTTCTAGTTATGTAGATAGACCCGAACCTAATATAATTTTATGAAAACTAGGTTTTAAGATAAATTATTAAGTGTGGGAAGTGCATTGGATACGAATTAAGGTCATAAGTAACCTCTAGCACAAAGTTGATTTGAGAGTCTTCCTACCGATTGAATTTTCGTATAAGTTCTTACAACGGACAAATTAAAACTACCATTCCTACGATTATATGAAGAGTTATATATCCCATGACCGATTGAATTAAATATCTTTGAGTCTTCTTTCCAAAGCATCTGACCGTTAGTCAGTAGAACTTTGGAGTAAAATGTTATGGGAATTTAACTAAGGCATTGTTGAGGTAGGCACATTGAGAGGCGCTCTGCACCCGACCCTAAGGTATAGATGAATAAAATTTGTTAGATAGTGATAACACTCAATAAATCTCTCCCAATTAAGGGAGGTGGCAGTGATCGTTGTAAAAAATAAATTCCCAATGGATGTCGGGTTGAATCTCATAGAGAATTGAGCTAGATCAACCAAGAGTTGTAAAATAAATCAATTTAGCATGCATCATTGTTTATAATGTAACAAGGGAAAATTGGGGGAAAAGTTAATTATAAAATTATAATTTCAAATCAAAACAAGGCGAGTTTGATAATTGAAAGCAATGATAATGAACTAGGAATGTGCTTGTGATGGGGCATCGATTGGATTGGGGTTAATTAACTAGTCTCATATATCAATTAAGAAAGCATTGGCTAAGGTTATACCCGATATTTTTTAACCACTTGAGTGACTTTGCCATGGGTTTTCTCAAACCCCAAGGTTACAACTATCAATCAACCACTAAAATCTTGATGAAAAGCTGAGCTATCTCTAGCCTCAACCCTTTCATGGATTATGGAAATGGGTTATAACTATCTCTAGATTAACCCCATATATCCATAACCCAATTCCTCACTAATGCTTCCTGACCCAGATCTTACTCCTCTCTTTCAAGAAAAAGCAAGATAAGAAAAGTAAAATAACTTGCAACCATTAATTATAGCATTCAAACTTGGAGGAAACACTATATTCATGAATTATAATTGAATTTAATACTAAAGAAACAACACCCAATCCATTCTAAACCCCTATCATGCACACATCCTTAGCAGCAAAATTAGCTACTCATGGATAAAGTTAAAAAGAAGATACCCATGGGTAATTAATTAACCTTCACATATTAAATAGAAATTAACAATCTACTACAATAGTATTATCACGATCCGAACATAGGCCTGTATCGAAACATGGGATAAGAAACCCCGAGAGTCTCCAAGTAGACTCATGGCATGAACATACATCAACTCAATTATATTAAAGTGTAAGATCAACATAATAAGCACATCAGAAGTCTGAATACAACATAAAATTAGAACATACAACTCGGGTCTAAAGCTGAATACAATCTATGTCTGAAAAACTTATATTTATAATGAGTTGATGGGACAAGACCCCAACTAACTCTCTAAGTCTGAAACTGAAATAGAAATACAACTGATATGGAATGGTCCTTGGGAGATGAGGACTCACCAACTGAGACTAGATATGCTACTCTACGAGGCTGGCTAGCAACGAGACTGAGTCTGAATATCGGAGCCTATATCATGAAATGATACAACATAGAGTATGCGGTCAGTATGCGAAATGTACCAAGTATGCAAGGTAAGTAAAACGCTAAGTAAGTAAAATCATTGAACATGCATTGTATAAAACATAATCAAGATAAGAGTGTGAGAGTAGGGATTGCATGCTATTTTCTGAAATCATGATCTGAACATAGTTGAACATCATAACTGAATCGAATGACCCAAAGCTGAAATCTAATAATTATAAGTAGAACTAAACATTAGGTCAAACCTGCTGAAAACATAATATCATGACTGATATACATGCATAACTGAAATAATGAGGAACAATGGGAGACTTGCCATATAACCGACATTACCACGATAAAGCTTACATGGTCCTGACTATCAGACTAAAGTGGACAGAGCCGTCCAAAGCCTTTCTAGGGCTAAGGACGCTACCATGATATCGATATCAAACTCAAGGCCCCTTGGGGGTAGGGGAAAGCTCCAAAGGATATCCCAAACAATCTGATCATACCTACGTTGGCACGTAGTTCTAAGGCATAGGGTTGACAGACCCTTAGCCTACTCGGTGCTAGACACTACTCCCAAAAACATGCATATGCTCTTCATCATTTTTCAACGAAGCTGACCATCGTCTAGTGACAAAGATGAATAATAACATACATGCATAATCTGAATCATAACATGAGGAGCTTTGCCTCAAACCGTACCACAAGCTGAAAATAATGGGAGTCTTGACTCCAAAACCATGTGGTAAGCTAATTCATGAAATCATAAAATATACTTGATCATATGGGCTTGCCCAATACTTAAACATACTTGAAATCAACTTGATTCACTTTGAAAACATGAACATAACATGGGTATTTCAAAATCATACTTTCTTCATAAACATCACATCATACTTGAACATATATCTCATAGATCTCTACTTTCATGAATATTCATGGATGGGCATCATAGTTTAAAAAATTTGAAAACATAATTTATAATTTAAAACATTGTAAAATATTCCCATTAATCATAATTCATCATTTAGAACATGCTTAGATCATACCCATGGTTAAAACTTAGGAATTCATCCATTGGGTAAAAACCCCATGGAATCATCAACTAGAACATCATGAATTGAGAGGGAATTCGGCATAGGTGTGGAAAATTGCACCAATTCATAGCCTTACATACCCAAAGGGATTTGATTTTCACACTTCATTGATATCCCAAAGAGAATCTAGGAAGAACTTGGGAGAACTAGCCCTGATCACCTATCAAACTTCTAAACTTACATGCATGAGTTAGAATAGGCTTCAAATGACTTAAACCTTCTTAAAACACTCCATTTTGACCTTAAAATGACATAGTTTAGGCCTTAGAAACACAAGAATTATGAAAAAGCCCTTACTAAACTCGCAGATAAAAACAGACTGCCAGTCCCAACGAGGGACTGGACGAGTCGTTGTCCCTGGCCATGACTCATGGTCTGTATCCGTTGCCTCCACTGGAAATTACATCTAGATTGTCACCATCATGCACTTAATGATTCGTTGCCGGTGACCACGACTCGTGGAGCACCCAACGAGTCGTGGTGACCAATCCATTAGGTACACTGCCCATCTTCTTCTTCCTTCAATTCATCCTTGACCATGACTGACTTAACGAGTCATGGTGCTGACCATGACTCGTGATCATGTCCGTGGTCACCCTAAACTCAAAATTTCAAGCCACAGCCAATCTTCACCCCATGAGTCACTCCACGACTCGTGGCCTACCCTACGGGTCACAAGACTACTAGTCCTGTGGCTTGGTGCAGAAAATTCAGTTTTCTCCATTTCAACTCTTGGGTCTGACCTTAGGGCTTCCGGGGTATAACAGGTATACTTTCCAATGTAATTGAACAAGATGAAGAAAAGAGAAAGTGTACTCTCTATTTTTTCTCTCTACAATTTTTTAGCTAAGATGTAAAAGTTATTTCATGTATGAGTACAATTGGGTTAATTTTGCATATTCTCTTTTTGAATTACTTTCTTCGAATTCCCTTGGAATCTTCCAAATTTAATTTTTTCCAAAGTTGGAGAATTTTGCTCCTATTAGCAATCTGGTCACTTGCGCGGCACTGGTGAAAAAAGTCGTAGATCTTCCGCAGGTCTGAACAGATTTTCTTGGACTACATTTGCGGTTGCACCTGCATCTTGTAGGTGCCAACCTGTGCCTCACATGTGTTGTTCAACTCAAGATCATTGCTCACTGCGCGACACCTGCATTTCGTAGGCACTGATGTGCGGCATACAGGTTCTTACTTCTAGCAGACTATTTCTTTTTTCTAAATCCAATACCTACAAAATCAAAGAGAAAAGGCATAAACCTTTCTAATTGATGTAAAAAGAATGCAAAAGCCCATGCTTAATAACCTAATGACTTGGTAAATTTACCAACTCATTAAACCCCCAAACTTGAACTCATTTCTTGTCCTCAAGAAAGACATTCTCTCACAACTAAGAATTGAATTAAGCATTCACATCACAAGAGCTGTTTAAGGGACTCCTAAATCTTAAGACAACCCTAAAAATCTCACACTGATTTAAGAAAAATAAAAACTCAAAACATATTGCATAAACCTAAATGGTAACCACAAGCATTTGACATATCTCATTTTCATTCTTTCTCTTCAAAATAGTGGGTATTTTCAATCAAAGAAAGCTCAATAAGCATCTCAAGTCATTGAAAATTAACATTCAAGGTTTGCCTTAAAGTTCACTACACAACTTGTGTCATTCACACCTCTCAATTGATAGCATAATTTTAGCATGTGAGGAAGTGACACCACTCACACAAAGAGAGAATCCCACTCACATTCATGAAGTTCACACATAGGGATTATAGAATTAAGCAAAGATGCTTACTCTCTCAAAGACATTCAAGTGCATACACATTTTACCCATAGGCTTGCCCTTTATGTAATTTGCCACTAATGTAAAGTTGCTACACTGGGAATCACTAAGGACTTGCGGGTCATAATGATGGCTAGGGGTAAGGGTAGGACAAATTTTAGCTCCAGTGACTAGAACCTCCCTAGTGCATTTTGTGAACACAGTCAACTATCCCGCTACCTTAGTGAGATCACTCCACCTCATCTCTCCTTATTGATCATTCACATTTTTCATCAAGAACCACATCTGTAACACCTTAGATTCTACATTTAGCTTCATCTAAGAAAGAGATAGCCCTTTCAACTTATTATTTTTCTTCTATTGATTAGAGGTTTTTCAACCAACTATTTAATTCTTTTCAACAAGTAATTTGGTGCTACCTCACATTGAAGCTCACATATTCTCCTTTTTTGCACACTCCCAAACTTAGGTTTTTGCCTCATTTCAATTTATTTCTTTATTCCACCCCAAGTCATGGGCTTCAAGACCCCATTTTTCTTTTTTCATCACTAGCAATTAGGGAGGATGGGTGCCAAAGAAGATGATTAAAAAGGGTAATAGGAATACGGTTTCCAAGGAAAATGGATAAAGGATCAAACATTGGCTATCAAAGATTGATATTCAAGAGGTCATTTTATGGTGAAGTGACTATCCAAAGAAAGCCTAAGATTATTTTGTAAATGCAGCTACATCTAAGATGTCACCTTGAATCACACTTGGGGAAAGTTTTAGACAATATGCACACACAAGAATCAATTCAAAGGCCTCACCATACAAAGAATCACATTCCTAGGAGTTCAACTATTTTTCACAATCAAATCAAGGGTCTGCCTTTAGACAAGCTATCTTACAAATCAAGAAGTCAAACAAGGAATGTGTAAGTCATGACAAGAGAGTGCTTATTTTCAAATTCAAGACTCGTTGCTATGCCATAAATTTTTTTTGGTGGTACTAATTAATGTAAGTATAAAAATGACTCAAAAACATGGTATTTTTCCTTAAGCAAGTTGCCTCTCAATCTATCATAGGGAAATGTGACATGGTTCGACACAAAAAAGAAAAGAAAGAAAATTTTGCTCCTTGGGAAAGAACGACGGTATAAAGAAAAACTTTGGAGTTTATTGCTATCTACTATAAACAAAGATGATTTCTAAACGTGGGTCATGAATCATTTGGCAAAGTAAAACTGACCCATCAATGGAAACTCACTTCATCAAACAAGAGAGACAAAAATTCATTACAAAAAGAGCCTGATAAGGGCATTCATAATATTTTTCATTCCAACAGAAGCCTAACTTATGAAAAAAACATTACATAGTAAATCCTGCACGAGATGCACGGGTATCCACCTCCCCCACAGAGAATCATGCACTATCCCCAAAGCATATTAAGAACAAAATAAAGAAGGAGGGCTCCTTGTGTGATTTAGAGAGGAGCAGGAGTGGCCCATCAAGGGAAGTGCAACGAAGCTATCTCGTATGCTGGAGGCATCGAAAAATCTGGTGGGGGTTCAAGTGGCTTGCTGAGTGAAGAGATTACCCAGCGATCTTGAAGAGTATGGATCTCGTGGTAAGAATAAATTGGAGGCACTCAGTATGGATCACCCGGGGGAGAAATCTAAAAAACAATAAGCATCTTAGGGAAATATGATTTTCGGTGATACACCTCTTCATCCAACACTGATAACGTACGAACTACACCTCTCTTGAAGAGAGAGCATAAATGGTCGTTGCTCAAAACAAATATTCTCGATGGATGTCGGGGTCGAATCCTACAGAGACTAGTGAATTATTTGCAGAAGTGTTGTTTAGGAAATTTGAATTAATTCACACCAAATCAAAGAAAATAAAACAGTAAATTTGGGGGGGGGGGGAATGAACTCAATAATATGGTGGATTCTAACTCAGCTAGTTAAAACAGTAAAATAACCAAAATTGAGAGACAATGATGAGTGAAGACTAGAGGCGTGGTGTAGATGGGGTGTTAATCAGATGAGGATATTTTAGATCATTAAATTTTTGTGAATAAGTGTAAATATGTTTGGACAAGATGTTGCCCGATGTTTTTCAACCTCTTAGGCGCCTTTTTCTCGAGTCCTTTCAAACCTCAAGACACAATTCAATTATCCCAACAAAGTTTGGGTTAGTAGTTGAGTATTTCTAGCCATCAACCACTAATTAGGATTATGAATATAGGTTTTGGCTATTTCTGGCCCAACACCCACACAATCACATTTATTCCCACTATCAAATTCTCCCCCAATAGTTAAATTTTTCTTTTTCAAGCCAAAATCAAGTAAGAAAACCAAACCCATATTTTCACCTATGGGCAATCAATTATAATTTAGATTTCAACAGATTTACACTAATTTAGCAATATTAAGATGAATCTAGCAGCACCCAATCTAATTAAACACCCATCATCACACACATCTAGCTAATAATTTAGCTACTCATAATTAAGAAACTAAAGAGAATATACATTAATAAACTCAATGATTTCATTACTAAGAGAAAAAAATCAAACTCAAAATATGTCTACAACAATTGTTATCCCTTGCTAAGGAAGAATATGAAAATAGGAGAGAGCAATATTCAAATTTCTTCTCCAATGGAGTTTTTTCTCTCTTTCCAAAGCAAAAAGAATGTTCAAAAGATAAAAGATATGCAAAAAGTACTTTCTTGTAACTATATACAATAATAGGGCAACCAATGTCCTTTTATTCAGTGCTAAACATAATTTTCCCCATTCAGGCATTTTTTCAGTTACGACAGAACTGGTGGTTCACCGGTTGCAATCCGCGAACCGACGCTTATTTTCTTCTGCGATCCAGTGCGATTCTAGGACCTTTAAGAGATGCCTTCGATGATTTGTCGGTTCCCATCCATGGTCCACCGATCAGTTTCCTCTTTGGTCCAGCAAGATCCAGCATCTGTCGGTGATGGAACTGGTGAGTCCTCGGTTGATATCCAAAGGCTGCCGATTTCATCTTCTCCTCAAAATCAGTGGTTTCCTGCAATTGACCGGTGTTTCAACAGTGTCCTATGGTGGAGTGCTGGTTTTCACCTGAATTCATCCTTTTTACTCTAATTCATGCTCTTTCATTTCAACTCAGATACCTGCACATTAAAAGGTAAAAAGGGAATAAAATTCATCTAAATGATTTGAAAACTAAGCTAAATATCATGCTTAAGAGCCAAATGATTTGGTAAATTACCAAATCATCAAACCCCCAAACTTGAACCATTTTTTGTCCTCAAGTAATGCATTTCTTATCAGTCAAGAAAAAGGAATGACCTGCCACTCCACAAGAGTTTATGCATCACTTACCACTTAACCTATGACAAACCAAAATGCTCACCAACTCACAGAAAAAGAGAAGCAATTTTCTCCTAAAAAATGTGGAAAAGTGTCAAGAAGCAACCACAATTCAAAGGCATGATTCACAAATACTTTCATTTTGCAAAATCAGGGCATAGCTTATCCAATCAAGTACACATAGAATCTCAATTCATAATCACTGCATATTCAAAGTTTGCCTTAGAGCTCACACTACTCATGCCTCAATCATACATTTAGTATAATGCAAGTGTGTCCTCAAAAGGGGAAGATGCCACTCACTTCAAGAGAGAGAATTCCTTTTCTTTATCATGAATCACTGCACACATAAGGGATTATAGAAAAAGATGATCACACTCACACTCCCAAAAGTAATCTTCATGCACACAACTTGACCCATAGGCTTGCCCTTCGTGTAATTCACCACTAATGTAGAGCAACTACACTCAAAATCAATTATGACTTGTGGGTCATGATGAAGTGTACGGGTAATGGTAGGACAATTATTTGGCTCTAGTGACTAAAATCTCCCTAATGCCTCTACAAGAAAGCTTTAACTGTTCCCATCTATCTTTTTATATCACTCCACCTTATTCCTCCTTTTGCAACCATTTTCATCTTATATTTCTCAAAGGCCTTCCTTGTAGCTCCTTTCGCTATCACATTAAGACTTGTCTAAGCGAGAGGTAGCACCATTTCACTTTTCTTTTCTTTTGTGGTACCTTAAGGTTTCTGAATTCATCACTTCAATCCTTTTCTTTTACACACTTAGGTGCTACCTCAAATTTAGGCTTCTCATATTTTGCCTTTTATTGAAAACCCCCAAACTTAGATTCATTGTCTCTTTCACACTAATTTCTTTAGCTGTCCCTATGTCTTTGGGCTTTCAGTCCCCATTAATCTCATTTGCTTACCCTTAGAAATTAGGGAAGATTGTTGCCAATAAGAGAGGATCAAAAAGGGGACATTGGCTTATAATGTGGTTTGCAAGAATAAAAAGTCCAAAAGGCTCAACATTGGCTAGCAAAGAAAGACATTTTCGGAGGTCATTTTGGGAAGAATAATTAGTCAAATTAAAGTCTAAAATCATGTTCTAAATGCAGCTACATCTAGGATTTCACCTTGAGTCACACTTAGGGCAAGTTTTAGATAAGAAGAGATGCATAAGATTCACAAAGATCCTTACCACAGAATGCATCACACCTAAAGAGTCCACACATGCCATTATCGTCACAAGATTTAGATTCAAAACACGAGAACATACAAAATCACAAGTCAAATAGGGAATCCACAATGTATGACAATAGAGTGCTACATTTCTAAGTTCAAATGCCCAATTTCTTTCATTTTCATGCCACATCCCAAAATTGTTTTGATGATAACTCTCAAAACAGTTCCACAAAAGACTCAAAGAAGGATATGGCATATTCCCTTAAGAAAGTTGCCTCACAATCTATCATTGGGAACTGCGGTTCAATAATCAAAAAGGAAAAAAACGAGAAAATTACTCCTTAGGAAAAAACCGTGGTATGAAGAAAGCCCTTAGAGTTTGATTACTATCTATTATATTACAAAGGCGAATAAAATAGAACACGGGTCACAAATTTAGGAACTAAGAACAAGGACCCATTCAGAAGCACCAATGGAACTTGCTTCATAACTCAACATTCATCAAAATAACACACACACTCCTCTCCCCCAACTTAAAATAACACATTGCCCCCAATGTACAAAGAGAAGAAAAACAGTTAAAGAGGACTCCTTACAAGATCTAGTGGCTTGGATGAGGGATCCATTAGTATGTAGATTCATCAAACTGCCAAGAGGCAGTTCCCGATGCATGCGACATCATTGGATCAAGTGGGAGTTCTAATGGTTTTCCTAGTATGGGAACCACCCATTTATTTGGTAGGGTTTTGAGCTCATGATAAGAAGTGGTATCTACCCCACCGGGTGTCTATGATGGATCTACTTCTCTTACAGTGAGCATCTGACAGGGCGATGACCGGCTATGATATATTTCTTCATTAGACACAATTTCCGACGAAATATCAAACCCTACCCACCAATCATCCAACAGACTTTTGGGCCCCTTGGGCTGGGTCACCATGGCTGATGAGGCAGGGGTATCCATGTTTCTGGAGGGTTGATGATTTTTTATCTTGCCACATCCTCTTGCAAGTTCATCACATCATTTTCGAAGATATCAATTTTAGCACAGAGGCCTCTCACCTTATCTTTAGCAGGTTGCATGGCTTTCCTGATGGCTTGCTAAATCATTGTAGGTATTGCCTTGGCTAATTTTATGATCTGGCTCTCATGAACTTCAACCATTTATGCTATTGCCAACAAGTCTATTGGTTGATAAACGGTGACTGTGGTCGCTTGGGAAGATCCTACGGATGTACTAGAGAACAAGGAGGGTGGTGGGTCAATCTTGGCCCCCACTCCTTTAGGCCTCTAGAGGCTGGAGCATCTTTGTCAATTTTTGTGTCCAATTCAATCACACCCTCAGCCTTCACAGTTTTATTCAATGGCCGAAAGAGACGGCATGAAGCACATAGGCATAGCATACTCATAAGACTAGGATAAGGTAATGATGTTGCCTGCCTTTTAGCTTTTCATTTGAATTGGTCTGCAATGATTTCTCCAACATTGATATGTGTATGATCCATGTTGCAGGTGATAAGAATTGCAACTTCAACGGGGACTTATGTTGTATTCTGGGAGGGGATAATTCGAGCGCATACCGAATCTAGCCATATACAAGCCTCAAATTTTAGATTAAAATGGTGAATCAATCCTTTTGAGATGGCCTACTGAGGTTGATCTCTCGCAATTATGTTGACTCCTTGGCTAACTGGTGTAGCTCGGCCAATATCCAGCTATTTCTTCCAACTGCATTCATATTTATAGCAATTAGAACTAAATTCATCAATATTCTGGAAGAAAACACTACTTTGAATATCTATATATCCCAAACTTTGACTTATCAAAAAACAGCCGAAAACTCGCTCTTTCTCGGAAGTGCAGAAGGTAGAAATACTCACTTTAGGGATAGGAGTATATTGACACTAATTTGGAGCAATTCCACTTATGTTAGCTCGGTGAGACGGCGATTCGCCGGCTGAATTTCATGAACTAACTCCGTAGGAATGCTTCCTGCAGCTTAATACTTCACTACCCGAGATTATTTTGAGTTTGGGCTACGTTTAACGACGTAAATGGAAAGAATTTCAAGGAAACTCTTTGTGCCCTCTGTTTTCTGGTTCCTCTCTGGAAATTACTGATAATTATCTCTAAAAACCAAAGTGGGGGCTTTATATACTTGGGGATGAATCTCATCTCCGTGGCACGTTGGCCATCGCGGAGGTGGGCACGTTGGCCATCGCGGAGGTGAGCCCTCCGTGACGCGTTGGCCATCGCGGAGGAGGTTTGCCCAACCTCCTCTTACGATGGTTCGGTGTGGCGCTTGTCCGGTCTTTCTCCGGGCCTTTTTCTAGCATGTGTGGCATTCTAAAACTCTTAACCAACATGCGAATAGGCCATCTAAATGTCCAAAATTTACGGGGTGTAACATCCTCTCCCCCCTTAAGAACATTCGTCCTCGAATGTAAACTCATGTTCATTGGAATCTCAACTTACTCTACGTATTCTTGAAAAATTTTGGCAGAGTTTCCCCTGTAACATTGACTATCTCAAAAATCCTGAAATGCAGAAAAGTCCAATATAGGTACTCCACACATTACTATATAGTTCATCACGCAATAGACTAGAGTCAACTATTTTTCATTTATACACATAACATAAGGCAATTCATAAAACAACAATACTAACGTATCTCTGGCTGATTAAGCTTGAAATAACTGAGGATATCTGATTTTCATATCTTCCTCTTCTTCCCAAGTCATTTCCTCTTGGTTCCTATTACGCCATAACACCTTGACAGAAGCAACATCTTTAGTTCTCAACCTGCGAATCTACCTATCCAGTATGTCTACTGGAAGCTCTTCATAAGCTAGCTCCTCCGTAACCTAGACATACTGAACTAGGAAAACTCTGGAGAGGTCTACTATATACTTCCTCAGCATGGACACATGGAAAACTGGGTGAACGGACTCTAATTCTGGAGGTAAGTTCAACTCGTATGCCACTTGGCCTATTCTTCGGTGAATCTGATAAGGCCCAACAAATCTCGGGCTGAGCTTGCCTTTCTTGACGAATCTCATCACCCCTTTCATTGGAGAGACTTTCAAGAATACCCAGTCATTCACATTAAATTCCAAGTTTCTGCGCCGCACATCAGCATATGATTTCTGGCGGCTCTGAGCAGTTAGTAGGCATTCTCTGATAAGCTTTACCTTTTCCTCTAACTGATGAATAATATCCGGCCCAATCAGCACTGACTCTCCTACTTCAAACCAGCCAACTCGCGATCTGCACTTTCGCCCATACAATGTCTCATAAGGCGCCATCTGGATAGCTGAATGGTAACTGTTATTATAGGAAAACTCAATAAGTTGTAAGTGCTCATCCCAGCTACCTCCAAAGTCTAACACACACGCTCGTAGCATATCCTCAAGCATTTGAATAGTGCGTTCTGCCTGCCCATCTGTCTGAGGATGGAAAGCTGTGCTCAGGTTAATCTGTGTCCCCAGGCCTCTCTGAAATGATTGCCAAAATTTAGTTGTGAATTGCGCCCCTCTTTCAAAGATAATGTACACCGAAACACCGTCCAATCTGACTATTTCTCTGATATACAACTCAGCATAATCTTCGGCAGAGAAAGTAGCCCTTACTGGCAGAAAATGGGCTGAGTTTGTCAGTCTATCAACAATTACCCAAATCGAGTCATTTCTATGCCTGGTGCGGGGTAATCCTGCTACAAAATTCATATTTACTGCTTTCCACTTCCAAAGAGGCACTGCTATGTCTTGAGTCAGCCCACCTTGTTTCTGTTGTTCAGCTTTTACTTGTTGGCAGTTAGGACACTGGGCTACGAATTCTTCTATTTCCCTATTCAGACCTGACCACCAGTAGATTTCTTTGATATCGTGGTACATTTTCATCGCGCCTGGATGGAGAGAATAGCGAGCGTAATGTACCTCGCCCATAATCTACTGGCGAAGCCCTGCAACACCCAGAACACAAAGGTGGCCTTTACTTCGCAACACTTCATCCTCAGTTACCTGAAAATCTGGCACTTTTTCTTGTTGAACTCTGTCTTTAAGATGAACCAGGTCAGGATCTTCATACTGTCGTTCCTTTACCTCCACAACTAATGATGACACTGCGGTGTTCTGAATTACCACTCTGTTGTCCTTTGTTTCTGCTACACGAATAGCTAAATTGGCTAACTGGTGTATTTTTCGGGCCAATTCTCGCTGCTCGAGCTGCAAGTATGCGAAACTCCCCATACACTTACGAGTAACGGCATCTGCTACTACGTTGGCCCTTCCTGGGTGATACAGAATATTTACATAATAATCTTTCAACAACTCTAAGCAGCGACGCTACCGCATATTCAACTCTCTCTGAGTGAATATACTGTAGGCTCTTATGATCAGTGAAAAAATCCACATGGACGCCATACAAGTAATGTCTCCACATCTTTAGGGCATAGATCACTGCAGCTAGTTCCAGGTCATGGGTAGGATAATTCTTTTCGTGTTTCCTCAGTTGTCTGGAAGCATAAGCAATTACTTTACCATGTTGCATCAACACACATCCTAACCCAACCCCGAAGCGTCACAATAAACTGCATAACCCTATGTACCTTCTGGCAATTCTAACACTAGGGTGGAGGTCAACCTGTCTTTCAATTCCTGGAAACTCTTCTCACATGCCTCCGTGCACTGAATCTTTACTTCTTTTTGTGTCAACTTAGTCAGAGGTGCCCCTATGGTGGAGAACCCGTCAACACATCTACTATAGTACCCTGCTAATCCCAAAAAACAGCGTATTTCGGTCGGAGTGGTTGATCTTGGGCAAATTTATATGCCCAAGTGATACTAAAAAGTACCATTTTAGCCTTGTTTATCAATCAATGTGTATACATTCTCATGTAATTGGTAATAAAATGTGAATTTATACTAACCAGCATGATTAGCATTGTTTTGCAGGTAAAATGTAATTTCGGGAAGCTTAAATGCATGTTGGATGATATCGGGGTTGGACTTGGATGCGAGCATGGGACAAGGCAGTGGACAGCATGAAATAAAGGGGCTCCGCGATGGAGCCGTGTCACGCTGCCATCGCGGAGGCTTTCTGCCTGGATAGGGAAATTTCTCGCAAATTCCAGAGAGGGTCCGCGTCCGGTCCGTGGCACGGTGGCTTGGCTCCGCGTTGCACGTCGTGCCACGTTGGGCCTTAATTCCTGGACCCCCAATTCCAGTGAGGGTCCACGTCCGTAGTGTGTCACGGAGGCAGTGCTCCGCGATGCACTCCGTGACACGTTGCTCGTTATTCCGGGAAAAATTTCCACCAGCATAAATAGAACACTTAGGTTCATTTTTCAATATTCTGACTTGGTGGAGCAAGAACGTGGGTTACAGGCAGTTGAGGGACGAAAATATCAGGGTTTTTTCTCTCTTTCTTTCTTCTTTAATTCAATTGCTTGTATGATTAACACTCATTTAAAGATGTTTAATCCACTAATGAGTGGCTAATTCCTCTTCTTGCTGAGGTTATGAACAATTGTGATGAAATGTGATCATTGATTCTTTGGGTTTTCATCTTTTCTTCCATGTTGTTCTATTAATTCTTGTTCTTACTGTATTAATGTGTGGCCTACGTTAATGTACATCTAAAAAGTCCAGTTTCACTCGAGAGAGCAAGAAATTGGAAAGTTGTGAATTAATAGGATATGTTCTTTACTTGGTTTGGGAAAATTGAGTATTGATTTGCTTTCAAGATAGAAATATACCTGAAAGTCGTATTAGTCAATTTAGGAACCGGGTTTGTATGGCTAGAACATGAATCGCATTTAATCACAGTAATGTAGGTGGATGGTTCATGATTCTTAAGTGAGGTTAAATACGAGAGTTTTAATCTCTTGGCAATTGTTCTTGGCTAGCAACCGGAAGAAAAGATTAACCAAATTACAATGATAATTAATTTCATTACATGTTCGTTTAACCTCAGCATGCTCTCATTCATAGTTCAGACTCAAAGTAGATAATTGTTTTAGCTTTAGTATAAAAATTATAAAACAAAATATCAAACTTTTGATTACACTGTTGTCTGCATTCTTAGAAGTAAAATATAGTACACTTGAGAAAATTGCACTTCATCCAAGTCCCTGTGGGATCGATACTTGGCTTACTAAAGCCACTTTACTACTTGTTCGACCACGTGCACTTGCTTGTAGTTATATACCCCTATAACAGACATCGAATAAGTTTTTGGCGCCGTTGCCGGGGACTTGGCAATTGGTGAATTTGTTTTAAGTGTTAATTTACTGTATTTTTATTTTCTTAGTGTTGACAACTTGATCTTAGCCTGTATTTTGCAGACTTAATTTTTGTTGAACACTGGCAAGAGACAAGGAGCTGGTGGAATCGTATATAGAGCCAGAAAGGATATTTCACAGTAAATGGAGAGAAGCTCTACAAAGAAAGCTGCAGTTGCTCAGACAGACGATCATGGAGCAACAACAGAATCCACCGGTAGTACGGGCAGTGTTAGTGCCCGAAGAAGTAGCAGCTCGGTCGGTTCGCGAGGTGGCAATCCCACATGCTAATAATGTCACATCTAGCATCCGCAAACCTGAGCCAGGAGGGAGGTTTGAACTTAAAAAGAATATGGTGCAATTGCTGCACACTAGCGGGCAGTTTACCGGTCTCCCTCATGAAGATCCACAGCAGCATCTCCAAAATTTTTTGGAGATAAGTGACACTTACATCCCCGCTGGAGTGTTATCAGATTATGCCCAGCTTACAATGTTCCCATTCTCTTTATTGGGAGAAGCCAAGAGGTGGTTGAAAGCTGAGCCACCAAACTCTATTTCTACGTGGGATGATCTTGCAAGGAAATTCTTGATACGGTTTTTTTCATCCGGTAAAATAGCAAGACTTAGTAGTCAGATTCTAAGTTTCAAACAGAGAGAGGGAGAAAATTTATATCAGGCCTGGGAGAGATTCAAATCCATGTTGCGGGATTGTCCTCATCATCATCAGTCCAATGATTTGCTGGTGCACACTTTTATAGAGGGTTTGGAACCCCACACCAAAATATTGTTAGACTCAGCAGCTGGAGGGCAAGCACTGGAGAAAACTAATGAGGAGCTGTATACCTTGTTGAACCGTATTTCGCAGGGCAATCCAGAATGGAATGCTGATTCATCAAGAGGTGGGACAAGGAAAGCAGCAGGAGTGCTAGAAGTGGATGGGTTTACTGCTATCGCTGCACAGATAGCTGCATTGCAAAATCAACTTAACACCCACTTCAGCAACATGACAATGAACCAGCCTCAAGCCCCAGTTAATGCTGTGCAGCAATTGTGGTGTGAAGTGTGTGGAAGCAGTGAGCACTCAGCTGACTGTTGGGGAGCCAATCCTGACTCGGTAAACTTTGTGGGTAATGAGCAAAGGAACCACCAACAGTATGGTAATATCTACAATTCCAATTGGAGGAATCACCCTAATTTCTCATGGGGTAGCAACAACCATCAGGGACAAAGTTCGGGTCAGGGTGTGCAAAGGAACCAAGGAGGGCAGCAGAATTATCAAGCCCAATTCAGAAACAACAATGCACCTCCTCCACCACCATCACCCAGCATTGAGGAGATGTTCAAGACCATGATAGCTAACCAAGCTCAATTGCATGCTGACTATGTGAAATTGGCAGCCGAAGTGAAAAACAACCAGTTAGCTACCAAGGCACTTGAATATCAATTTGGGCAATTTGCTAGTGCCCAAAACACAAGGCCTAGAGGAGGATTGCCGAGCGACACGGATCCCAATCCCAAGCAGGTAAATACAGTGACCACAAGGAGTGGTTTGCAGCTGAAAGAGGTGGAACCAGAAAGACCACCTCAGCAATCGGGAGCAGCAGAAGTTGAGAGGGAGCAAAGTACTGAAAGGGGGAAGACTAAGGAAGCTGAATCAGAAAGACCTCCACCCCCGTTCCCTCAACGACTAAAGAAACACAAGGAGGAGGCGTGTTTCAAGAAATTTATAGAGGTGCTGAAACAGGTACATATTAACTTACCTCTTGTTGATGTCTTGCAGGGAGTGCCGAAATATGCTAAGTATATAAAGGACATCATGGCAAACAAAATTCGGTTGACTGAGTATGCTATGGTGGCTCTAACGGAAGAGTGCACTTCCCGGATTCAAAATAGACTGCCCACAAAGCTCAAAGACCCTGGGAGCTTTACTATCCAGATTACTCTTGGGCAGAGCATCCGAGCTCGTGGATTGTGTGATTTGGGAGCGAGCATAAATTTGATGCCTTCATCGGTATTCATAAAGTTGGGTCTAGGGAGTCCTAGACCCACAACTGTGATCTTGCAATTGGCGGATCGGTCCTTAGCCAGACCTGATGGCATCGTGGAGGACGTTCTGGTGCAAGTTGGCTCCCTAATTTTCCCGGTAGATTTTATCGTGCTGGATTTTGAACCAGACGCGGAAGTCCCATTTATTTTGGGACGTCCCTTCTTGGCGACCAGGAAAGCACTAATTGACGTAGCTGCGGGGCAGCTAACAATGCGAGCACATGACAAGGTGGAGGTGTTCGATGTGTACAAGGCACCCAAGCTCCCGATGGTGCATGAAGAACTCTCGGTGATCAATGTGATTGATCAAGGCGATGATAAGCAGATTAAGGATTCACGGGAGTTAATGGGAAAACCACCGGATCGGTGTAAGCACTACTGGGGGGAGGACGGTGATCGAGAGAAATCGTCCATCACCCTAGAGGACAACTGAGCTTAACGACGTCGAGCCGCGACGGTAAAACAGGCGCTGCACGGGAGGCAACCCGTGAAAAAAAAAGTTTTTTTCTTTCTTTTTGTAAAGTGTAAATAGATTTTTCTTTTTCTTCTTTTTGATTTACAACAAAATTTTTCGTTTTAGTTTTAGTTTTTATTTTTTTAAAATTTTTTTTTAGTTAGGTGAAACCTATAATTCTAACCAATTTTGTATAGTGAGATGAATTTCAGGTCAAACGGAGGAAAATATGCACGGAATCGCGAAGGAAAAATCGAGGTATGAAAATTAATAAAAAGTGGCAAACAGTGAGCTGGGGTGACAGCTCCGTGTCACGGAGGTGGACCTCCGCGTTACCTCCGTGACACGTTGAGGTATAATCCGGAAATTTTAAAAATTTCCAGAACAGTCTCGTGATGGCTCCGTGTCACGGAGGCAGTGCACCGCACTCCGTGACACGTTGCCGTGTATATCGCGACGGGTCACTCCGGGTCGCCGGGTGACCCGCGTGATTTCCCTACTTTTTAACCCCGAAAACCCTCCCTTTTCCCTTATTTTTCAATCTCTCCGCGACCAAACCCCCCAAAACCCATCCCCCATCAACGTCACACGGAGTAGGCCAAGAAATTCAACAAGTTTTCTTTGATTCTTCAAAGTCAAGGTATGTTTTTCGATTTCCTCTCAAATTCTCATCGAATTTCTTCGATATTGAGTATGTGAGGTGAGCTAAATTGCCCTAAGTAGAAATTAATCATGAATTCAAGTTAATTGTTGTTGATGAATGTTCGGAATGTCGTTATGATTGCTTGAACTTGTCAATTGCATACATTAATCGAATTTGCTTGACAATATAATCTTTAGGGCTTGTTTTTGAATTTGGAGCTGAAAATGTATTGAACTTGTGAATTTCATGCCGGGATGTACATGTTGAATGAGATGAGTCGATATACAAATTGTCAGGATGTTAATAGAACGACGGATTCTCGGGTTAAGGGAATGTTGAAATTGGTAAGAATTTGGTTGGTTGTATAGGTTCGTGTAGATAAATTTTTGTTGTTGTTTTTGTTTCTTTGTTTTTCCTTGCTAAGTGCGATGGTTAAGATGTTAGCGATGGTAGTGATTGTGATTAGCTGTACGAAGTCTGAGTAGTACGCAGAAGATATACCGTCGAATTTTTCGAACACACTAAGCATGATTGTATAGTTGGTTAGTGTGTGTAAATAAAGATAATCTTGCCGTATTGTTGTAACTGTAGCTAAGGACTAAGTGTGGGGTAACCTAGCGTAACCCGACCTTAGCCGAAGTTAATATCCGTTAGCTTAACATTGATCTTGTCTACTTGGGTTGACAGGTAAAATGGAAAGCAGGCAAGAGAAAGGGAAAGGCGCATCAACTTCAGGCGTCGGAAGGAAGCGAATCAGACTGGGCACAGCAGTCCCAGCATCATCAGCAGTTCCACGCGGCCAACGCCGCCAATACGGAACAAGATGGGTGACTGATGAGGGGAAAAAGTGGTACGCAAAGCACAAAGAAAACAAATATTTCCCCGAGGAGCACATAGCACGGGAACCATTGGCACAGGAGTTCCCTAGGATGGTCCACCGAATCGAGGCAGCTGGGCTCAATTTCATTTTTGAAGAGCCCAAGGAATGCAATCTGCACTTGGTTCGAGAATTTTATGCCAACTGGAACCCAACTATCAGAAGTCACACCATCAAGATCAGAGGGCAAATAGTCACTTTCGAGCCCCACCACCTCAATGCCATCATAGGAGCGCGGGACACAGATGCCCACGTGCTCCGTCAGCTGAACATTACCTCACCATATGCGGACATCAGACGCACATTGTGTGGGACCCGATCGACAACTAGTTGGAGCAGACACAAAGAGAGGGGCTACCACCAGACTTTGCCATATTCACAGATGAACAGGGAAGACCGAATCTGGCTGAAGATAGTCTGCTCATGCCTAATCCCGGGGGTACATATGACAGATGTAACCTGGGATCGTGTATGCCTGGTGTACGCCCTGATGAAAGGGCTGGAGATCAACATGGGGGCGGTGATTATCTCTGCCATGAAGAGAGCCCGGTTGCATTAGGGGCACAGGTATGGCTTCGGTGGACTACTCACCACCTTCCTCAGGGGCCTAGATATCGAGGAGTAGGGCCTTGACTATATCCCGCAGATGGAGCGGCGGGCCTTAGATGTTACTAAAACTAAGGCTCCCGACACCACCCACGGGCCAGTGCTTACACTTGGCGAGCGACATGCTCGTGATGACCAGTATATGGCTCGAATGTATGGGATGCAGATGCTCCAGCTGAGGATAGGCGGGAGGCCGGCGATAGAGGAGGAGCTATGGTAGCTCGAGCTAGACTACCCCTTCGGCGAAAACGCCAGGGATCTATGCCGAGTGGGGCCAGCATTTGTAGAGCCCACAGACGATGATGTCCCCACAGACGAGGAGACACGTCGGGAGGACTCCGATGTGGAGTCCGATGAAGACGACGGGGGCGACTCAGACCTGGGAGATGAAGCAGCAGCACTTGACGAAGAAGTGGAATACTTTGA
Source organism: Datura wrightii (assembly GCA_035772735.1). Taxonomy (NCBI): domain Eukaryota; kingdom Viridiplantae; phylum Streptophyta; class Magnoliopsida; order Solanales; family Solanaceae; genus Datura; species Datura wrightii. The sequence continues at coordinate 20,301,054 of JASDFA010000023.1, read as the reverse complement.
CTATTCAGGGAGTTCCACCACCTGATTTTGTGCTATTTTAAATTTTGTGAACACTGGGGACAGTGTTTGAGCTAAGTGTGGGGTGGGAGTAGTTAGGTGCTGGGCTGGGCTATTTTGATGTATGCTCTCATTTGTTGTCGTGCATGTGAAATTTTGTGTTCCCTGTGAGTTGTGAATTGTTAAAGTGTTGTTTTGTATTTGTAAATTTATGTGAAATTGATGTGTGTTGCTGAATGTTGCTAGCTGATTCTGATTCTGTACATATTTTTGTTATCGAAATAATTGATATTTGCTAGGCTGGGCTGTTTTGTATGTATGCTCTCATTTGTTGTCGTGCATGTGAAATTTTGTGTTCCCTGTGAGTTGTGAATTGTTAAAGTGTTGTTTTGTATTTGTAAATTTATGTGAAATTGATGTGTGTTGCTGAATGTTGCTAGCTGATTCTGATTCTGTACATATTTTTGTTATCGAAATGATCGATATTTTTAAAAGAAATTTTTTTTTTAAATATTTTGTACATATTCTTTTTCTATCGAAATGATCGATATTTTCAACATTTTTTTACTTCTTGGGTTTCTCGGCATTTGTTTTCGGTTCTTTTACAGAGAAGGGTCCCATTGAACCGAAGTCATAGTAGTGACCGTTCCCTATGATGGATGGATGACGACCGTCTTAAGGGAAATGTAGTCGTTAGGAGTAGTTTTTTCAATTATTTTTCAGTTTTTTTCTTTGGTGGGTTGCATCCCAAAACCTGTAGTTACTGTATGGTTGCGAAATTCTGGTTGCGTGTTGTACATGATATTTAAAATGCAAAGGTGATTTGTATGAAAGCATGCAACTTTGTAAATATGTTGAGATACCTAGGCCATAGAGTTCGATTCAGTGTGATTGAGGCGTAATTTTGAATGCCTGTAATTAGCTGATTGAAGAGTCTGTGAATACATCTTGAATTGAGCATGTCCAAAAAGTGTGAAGTGAGGTGTTGTTATTCCATGCTATTGTGAAGTATCTAGAACTTGCCTGGTGTGTGTACAAAACGAAATGAAGGAGGTGTATTGTAGGAAAGGATGTAGGCGTTTTTTTGTTTTAACCGAGAGTTTCTATTTTTCCTTGTCGTACGCACCTTGATTGTATACCCTAGTCAGCCCATTGAGCCTTTAGCCTATTATTTTTTCTTTTTTCATAAAGTGTAAACCGAGCTTGATTCATTCTTTTCATTAGCCATAAAGTCTATACAAAACTCTTAAGCGCTTCAAAAGAGAAAATCATTTTCCCAAAGTATCAAAGAGTGAGAATGGTGAAAAGAAAAAGAAAAGCAGAGTGATAGAAGAAAAGAAAAGGTTGAAGGTGCACTTGCTATAAATAAACTATAATGAAGGTGCATGAATAATCTTTGTTGTTGTGTCAAGTGTGCTTAATACGATTGGCCATACTAAAGAAAAACATCAAGAATGGGATGATGAAAAATAAAAAGAAACAATGTCCATGAGTTGATGGGATGTGTTGAAAAGGCGCTTAAGGATGCTAGTGGCTATTATTGGCTAACCCAATATTTACTAGTTCCGTAGCTTCCATTACAACCCGTTAAAGTCCTACATGACCTTACATCGCACTTCTTTATATTAGTGGAGTAATACACTAAGGGCAAGTTTATGGGTCATGACATGATGCATGTGAATTCTTTTGGGAGAGAGAGCGAAATTGTTTTTACATACCCTGCTTGAATTTTTGTGAGTCATATGAGCAAAAAGGGGAAGATTCTCTTGTGTTGTGATGGCACATGCTTGATGAAAGATTAATTTTCGTGTCGGATATCTTGATCAGCTGATTTGCATGAGTTTGCCAATATCGAGAGTCGATTCTTAAAGTCTAGGAGGTCTTGATGTATTGAAGGTCATTGCATTGATAAGACCATGCATGTTTTCTTGATGATTTGCTGTATTGAATAATCGGTATGACCGTAGCCCAAATTGTCGAACCAAAGTAGCGAGGTTGGGATGTAAATTGCATGAAGTGTAGGATTGTTGTTCGAGGACGAACAAGGATTTAAGTGTGGGGTAAGTGATCTTGGGCAAATTTATATGCCCAAGTGATACTCAAAAGTACCATTTTAGCCTTGTTTATCTATCAATGTGTATACATTCTCATGTAATTGGTAATAAAATGTGAATTTATACTAACCAACATGATTAGCATTGTTTTGCAGGTAAAATGTAATTTCGGGAAGCTTAAATCCATGTTGGATGATATCGGGGTTGGACTTGGATGCGAGCACGGGACAAGGTAGTGGACAACATGAAATAAAGGGGCTCCGCGATGGAGCCATGTCACGCTGCCATCGCGGAGGCTTTCTGCCTGGATAGGAAAATTTCGCCCAAATTCTAGAGAGGGTCCGCGTCCAGTCCGTGGCACGGTGGCTTGGCTCCGCGTTGCACGCCGTGCCGCGTTGGGCCTTAATTCCTGGACCCCCAATTCCAGTGAGGGTTCGCATCCGTAGCGTGTCATGGAGGCAGTGCTCCGCGATGCACTCCGTGACATGTTGCTCGTTATTCCGGGAAAAATTCCCACCAGTATAAATAGAACACTTAGGTTCATTTTTCAATATTCTGACTTCGTGGAGCAAGAACGTGGGTTACAGGCAGTTGAGGGACGAAAATATCAGGGTTTTTTCTCTCTTTCTTTCTTCTTTAATTCAATTGCTTGTATGATTAACACTCATTTAAAGATGTTTAATCCACAAATGAGTGGCTAATTCCTCTTCTTGCTGAGGTTATGAACAATTGTGATGAAATGTGATCATTGATTCTTTGGGTTTTCATCTTTTCTTCCATGTTGTTCTATTAATTCTTGTTCTTACTGCATTAATGTGTGGCCTACGTTAATGTACATCTAAAAAGTCCGGTTTCACTCGAGAGAGCAAGAAATTGGAAAGTTGTGAATTAATAGGATATGTTCTTTACTTGGTTTGGGAAAATTGAGTATTGATTTGCTTTCAGGATAGAAATATACCTGAATGTCGTATTAGTCAATTTAGGAACCGGGTTTGTATGGCTAGAACATGAATTGCATTTAATCACAGAAATGTAGGTGGATGGTTCATGATTCTTAAGAGAGGTTAAATACGAGAGTTTTAATCTCTTGGAAATTGTTCTTGGCTAGCAACCGGAGGAAAAGATTAACCAAATTACAATGATAATTAATTTGATTACATGTTCGTTTAACCTCAGCATCATTCATAGTTCAGACTCAAAGTAGATAATTGTTTTAGCTTTAGTATAAAAATTATAAAACAAAATATCAAACTTTTGGTTACACTGTTGTCTGCATTCTTAGAAGTAAAATATAGTACACTTGAGCAAATTGCACTTCATCCAAGTCCCTGTGGGATCGATACTTGGCTTACTAAAGCCACTTTACTACTTGTTCGACCACGTGCACTTGCGTGTAGTTATATACCCCTATAACAGACATGGAACAGTGGTAGGTCTGGGCCATGTTTTTACTACTTCTATTTTTTGTGTGTCTACTTGTATACCAACGTCCGACACGATATACCCCAAGAATGCTACTGAGTTTAGCCAAAATTCACATTTAGAGAACTTGGCATACAGTTGACGGTCCCAGAGAATCTGGAGCACTGTCCGCAAATGATCCTGGTGGTCTGCCTCTGAGCGAGAATACACAAGAATATCGTCAATAAACACCATCACGAACTGGTCCAGGTATGGTCTGAAGATGTTGTTCGTCAGGTCCGTGAATACTGCGGGAGCATTTGTCAGCCCAAAGGACATGACTAGGAATTCAAAATGGTCGTATCTGGTCTTGAAGGAAGTCTTTGGAATGTACCTTTCACGAACTCGAACTTGATGATATCTGGAACTCAATTCAATCTTGGAGAAATATTTAGCCCCCTGTAACTGATCAAACAAATCATCTATTCTGGGAACCGGATACTTATTCTTGACTATAACTTTGTTCAACTGTCGGTAGTCTATACATATGCAGAGGGAGCCATCTTTCTTTCTCACAAACAGAACTGGCGCACCCCAAGGTGAAGTACTCGGCCTAATGAAGCCCTTATCTAACAAATCCTTCAGCTGCTCCTTTAGTTCTCTGAGTTCAGAAGGAGCCATACGATACGGAGGGATCAATATGGGCTGAGTTCCTGGTAGCAAATCAATTGCAAAATCTATTTCTCTTTCTGGGGGAATACCAGGTAGCTCATCTAGGAATACATTGGGGAATCCATTAACCACTGGAACAGACTGGAGAGTCGGAGGCTCTACCCGCACATGCTGGACTCTGACTATGTGGCAAATGCATCCCTTAGATATCAACTTCCTTGCCTAAAGGTAGGAAATAAACCTACCTTTCGGCGTAGCTGTACTACCCTTCCACTCTCATACTGCCTCCCCTAGAAAGTGGAATCGGACCGTCTTGGTCCAGCATTCTACATTGGCATAGCACGGCGACAACCAATCCATACCCATAATGGCATCAAAATCAATCGTCTCTAATTCTACCAAATCTACTGTGGTCTGCCGATCAGCAACCTCTACTGTACACCCTCGATAAGCCCTTCTAGCTATGATGGAGTCACCGACGGGTTTAGATACTGAAAAGGGTTGCTGAAGCAACTCTGGTACCATACTGAACTTTCGAGCCACAAATGGGGTAACGTAGGACAAGGTAGATCCTGGATCAATCAATACATAAGTAGGGTTAGAGCAAATAGTCATCATACCTATTACCACATCTGGAGACACCTCTGAGTCCTGCCTCCCTGGTAATGCATAGGTACGGCTTGGGCCCGTACCTGAATTAGAGGCCCCTGATCTGCCTCGACCTCTACCTGTTGGGACTGAGGGCCTATGCCCTGCTGAGGCTGCTGGAGCTCGTGGCCCTGCTGACGCCCTATCTTGTTTGTCTCGGTTACCCTGACCCCTGGCTGGACAGTCTCTCATCACATGACCCTCCTGCCTGCACATATAACACCCTGTGGAGCCATATTTGCAAGCTCCAGCATGGGGTCAGCTGCAAATAGGGCAAGGTGAGCGTGTATACCTGCTTTGCTCTGCCCTCCTCTATTGGGGTGAATCTACCATTCGTGAGCTGCCGCCAGACTCTTACTGCTCTCGGCGACTGAATCTACCCCTCTACTACTGTGATCGAGGTGGGGGTCTAGGTGGCCTATCTGACAACCGTGGCCTAGGCCCTCTCCATATCTCCCCTTGTATCTAATCTGATCTATCCCTGCAGCGCTGTTCCTGATTTATTCATCCGCTACACTGTTGCCGCTGTCTAAGGCCCTTCATAGTCTAGGCAAAGGCCTACACCCGAGCAATATCCATATCTTCCCGCAGCGTAGTTGTCATGCATGCCTCAATATATTCTGGGTTCAGACCCATAATAAACCGGTGGACTCTAGATGGCATGGTTTCCACAAAGGCTGGAGCATAGCGGGCCAAGGAATCGAACTGCAGGGCGTATTCCCATACACTCCTCGCCCCTGCTCAAAGTATAAAAACTAGTCCATCCGGGCCTGTCGGATTTCACGTGGTAGATAACGGTCAAGGAAGGCCTCTGAAAAGCTGGACCAGGTCGGAGGGGCAACATCTCTCCCTCGGGACCTTTCCCAACCTTCGTACCACAATACAGCAATATCCCGCAGCCGGAATACCACTAACTCAACTGACTCTATATATGTCACATGCATGACCTGGAAGATTCTCTACATCTGATCCAGGAAGTCCTGGGGGTCCTATGCCTGATCCGACCCTGTGAACTGTGGGGGACCTAGTGCCAAGAATTCTTAGACCCTCGAACTGCCAGGCCCACCTGATGACTCTACTGTTATGGGTGGCACTGACTGGCGCTGAGTAGCCATCATTTGTGCTAACATAATTACTGCACTTCGAATTTCCTGGTTGTATGGTGTGGGTACAGGAACTGTCGGAGGCAGTATCGTCCCGAGTGGCTCCTGGTGGGGTGGGGATTGCTAAGAAGGTCGAGATGACGCCTCTGTATCTCCCTCAGATCGGGTTGATTCTAAATAAGACTGAGGGATCCTGCTGGTGCCTTCTCCTGCTGAGGTATCCAGTCTTCTACCTATGACAGGATGTCGCTGGTCTGACATTTTACCTGTAAACAAAGAGTATGATAAGTTTTAGGGACTCAACCCTATACTGTACTGCTCTATGGCAAGACTAATTATGAAGAAAGAGTAACCATCCTATCATGCCTTGCAGCCTCCTGCCTATGGTATGTGGTGCACAACACATCCATAGACAAGACTCTACTTAGCATGGCTTGCAGACTCCCTGGGATACGACCTGCTATGATACCAAGTTTGTCACGCCCCGCCTTGGGAGGCATGACTGGCACCTGCTGCCCTACTAAGACCTGGACTGCTGGACTACTGAGCCTAAGCACTTTTGGTGCCAGGCTGGCTCTAACTCTGGATTCATGGAACCAACGGGTTATATAACGGCTGTAAATACATCCTCCGGCCTACTAGGCCTATAGCCTCCAGTAAGAAAACAACAGCTGACCAGAACCACAGTAGTATAAAGGAACCTATGCGGGCCGACAAGGCCACCATGCTGACTAGTTTCACTAAAACAACGAAACGCTGGATCAAATGCTAAACTACTCTATGACCGGCAAGGTCACCAACTATTAACTAAATAAGGCCCCACACGACCATCATAAACAAACTAAAACATAGACACGACCTCACACGACCGGTACAACTAATGACAGGAAATATACAATCGGCAAGACTCTAAGAATACTGATAAGATGGTCGGGATAGGGCCCCGACCTACCCATACTGCACAACAAAAGAAAAAGGAGTAAACCTCTAGCTGTCAAGCTCCGGATGACAGGAGCTGATGACTCTGTGTGCTGGCTGGAATTACGAGGGATCGGCTTCTCGTCTATGAGTACCTACAGGCAAGTAATGTAGCGCCCCTAAACGGGCGTCAGTACCACTAGTACCGAGTATGCAAAGAAATAACTAAACATAACTGAAAATAAACAGAAATACTGATAGTTACTGAATAACAGAAGATGGATAATACTGTCTGGGATGGCAGAATCTAAACTAAGCTTAACTATACTGGAGTGAAAGTGAGAATCATACCTATCACTGCGGCGTCCTTCTATCTATCAATTTAATAAATAACATAAATAGCATACAAGAACCTATACCAGCCCCCATAAGTCGAAAGGTACCAATCCACATGCAATCTATATACCCCTACCCAGGTCGCCATCCAAAAATAACAATTCACTCCACACATCTAGTAACTATGAGCATCCCGCCGGCCCCCTGGGTATACAGCTTGGGCTCTCTAGGCCCTTGACTATAGCTGTATCTGAGTCCAGAGGACTCCTGTAAACTATCATCTGAGATCTGATTTGTAATCTGTAATCTGTGCCCTGGGCGCAAGCGCTCGGCAGGGGTATGCTATAAAGTTGATCATCCTGCTATGAGGAATGCTGCATCCCATCATCGTCCTCTGGCGGACGACATGCCACTCCTTGGAGTGATGTATCCTCACCCTGTTGTGGGCGAGTCGACACAACTATTAACCTAAGGCAGCAAAGAACCTCTAAGGTGCCCACATAAAACAATCAGGTCTCTACCAGCAACGATAATCACATATAACATGTATAATAAATCTGATAATATTGTCCATGATCTGATATTCTATTCTGAATCTCTTGCTGAATTAAACTGAATCTGATACTGAGTTATACTAAGTCTGGAATAATATTTCGCTGATTGATACTAATTTACTGACTTTTATTCTGAAGATGGCATAATAATAATTCTAGCATGCCTACTGAATTCACACTGGACATAATACTCGGCTTCTGGAACGTTCTTCTATAATTTACTCTATTTTACTATGCTAGAATTACTAACTTATCGAAGAAACTAGCTTTACATACTTTAGTTACTGAATCATTGGCTAATTGGTGTAGCTCGGCCAATATCCAGCTATTTCTTCCAACTGCGTTCATATTTATAGCAATTAGAACTAAATTCATCAATATTCTGAAAGAAAACACTACTTTGAATATCTATATAGCCCAAACTTTGACTTATTGAAAAAACAGCCGAAAACTCGCTATTTCTCGGAAGTCCAGAAGGGAGAAATACTCACTTTAGGGCTAGGAATATATTGACACTAATTTGGAGCAATTCCAGTTACCTTAGCTCGGTGAGACGGCGATTCGCCAGCCGAATTTCACGAAACTAACTCTGTAGGAATGCTTCCTGCAGCTTAATACTTCACTACCCGAGATTATTTTGAGTTTGGGCTACGTTTAATGGCGTAAAGGGAAAGAATTTCAAGGAAACTCTTCGTGCCCTTTGTTTTCTGGTTGCTCTCTGGAAACTGCTAATAATTATCTCAAAAAACGGAAGTGGGGGCTTTATATACTTGGGGTTGAACCTCACCTCCGTGGCACGTTGGCCATCACAGAGGTGAGCATTCCGTGACACGTTGGCCATCGCGGAGGGGGTCTGCCCAGCCTCCTCTTGCGATGGTTCGACGTGGCGCTTGTTCGGTCTTTCCCCGGGCTTTTTTCTAGCATGTGTGGCATTCTAAAACTCTTAACCAACATGCAAATAGGCCATCTAAATGTCAAGAATTTAAGGGGTGTAACACTCGCCCCTCTAGAGGACATTCTTTAATTCGATACCCGAGCTATCCACAACTAAAACAGCCTTCTCTACCCTGTAGACATTCTCCGAGATGATTTACTTGGGGAACACTGGATACATGTTCCCTGAACTGTGGGCCTGAGTCTGATTGCCAGATGACCCACACCTCCGATTCTGGCAGGATTGAAACATTGGGGCGCTAGCTGAGCTAGGTGCTGGGGCCCTGTGCTTCTGCTGTTTCTGTTGCTATTGTAGGCGGCTACCACCACCAGATCTCTAATGGTTAAATTCTGAATGGCCGGTTCTTGCCCGCTTGTTCTTTAACTCCATATCTTTCAACTTCTCGGCCTCAGTCTGTTGAGCGTAAACAATTAGGCTGGAAAGATCCATGTCCTTGATTAACATTGCGATCCTGCACTCTTTGAGGACCAGATTAGATACTCATGGACGAACTTCAGCATGTGAGCCCTTGGTTCAGCTACCATCTTTGGAGTATACTTTGACAACTTGGTAAACTCCAGAGCATACTCCTCCACTGTTCTATTGCCCTATCGCAGGTTCATAAATTTTTCCATCTTCGCCTCCCTCAGCTCCCGATGGAAAAATCTATCCAGAAAAGCTGTGTGGAACTTCTCCCACTCCACCAGTCCTGCTCTCACTAGTTTCCCCTCCTTCCACTGCTCATACCAAACATGAGCTGGTAGGCAGCCAGGTCAGCACTCTAGAAGGAGCTGACACCTATGATACGGGTAATCATCCTAACTTCATCAACAAACTCTTGTGGGTCCTCTCCCACCTTTGTTCCATGGAAATTCGGAGGATTCATTCGGGTAAAATATCGCACCCAAGCAGTAGATGTAGACCCATTTATGGCTACTAGAACCACCTACTGGTTTACTTTGTTGGTGACAATCTAGGCAAGAAATTGAATGGCCACCTTGAATTCCGCGGTAGATGCGGAATCATCCTGAGGAGCTGCCGGAGCTGGTGGGGTAGGCTTGTTGGTGTTTCTGGCCCTGCATCCATTTCCACGCCGAGGAGGAATTGTTCACTGAAATGAAATAGAGAACGATTTGGAAGGACATTTCTGGAATTTGAACTTTAACGCACGATAAAGAATACGAATAAAAGGGGATTTTTCCTAATAACATATCGTAGCCTCTTCGTCATAAGTGTGGCGCGCTTCACACCTATGAAAAGGACTCTACTCGATGCGACTTTTAGACATTCCAAGAATACTCTAAACCTAGGGCTCTAATAGAAACTTTGTCACGCCCTGAGCCTGCACCCTGGACGTAACAAGGTACTTGAAGCCACAAGTGACCCCAAGTCAACCCCTGGTCTATCAGTCACTAGCATTTTTAGTAAAAATGCACAGTGGAACTTTAAAATAATATCATAATGTATTTATGAAAGACAAGTCTGAAAACATAAAGTTCAAAACATTGGAATAATACAGATAAGTCTGAAAACCATGTTTGTCTTAAAGCCATCTAACTGAGGAGTTGCTGGGACAAGCCCCCAGCTAACTCTAAGTCTAACTAAAATAATAACTCAACTGAAAGAAAGTAAAACAAGGCCAGTGATGAGGACTCATACTTCGGTTGCAGCAGAGGAGTATCTAGATCTTAAACGACTAATGATGCTGAGTTTGGGAACCTGCAGCTGTATCATGAAATGATACAACATAAAAGTATGTGTCAGTACTTTGAATGTACTGAGTATGCGAGAGAAACATGAATGACATCAAAGAAGTAGTAAATATACTGGTATGACATGGAATGACCAACTGAAATGCTGAAAACTAAATCAACTGATATAAAACTAATATGGTCGAAAATGACCCTGGCTGATGGTCACAAACATGCCCGATGTACGAAATACTAAGTCTGAGATGCTGCACTGAACTGGTATGGACTGAAGAATCTGAGAGGAAACTGTACTGACTAGTGGGAAAGGCTATAACCGACATATAACCACGTGAGCTAGACATGGAGTCTGATGTACACACCCCGTCGGTAGGACCCAATATACCTTCCAAGGTATAAAGGCGTGGACTGTGAAAATCACTGTCAAAAGGGGGGCAATTAGGTCAAGTAAATAAAACCTACGGTGGCAATGTAGTTTTGGAACCTGGGTGCACTGGAACCTCGACCCTTTTGGTACTAAGTCCTACTACCACTGGATAATCGTATTACTGCTACTACTAACAAATGGATAGCTCGATACTGGGGTCCAAGACTATACTGACCTAGGGATACTGTTAGAGAGTTTCCTTGAGCATTTTATAGGACAAGATTCGGAAACCGAGTTCTAAGACTAGTCAGAGCTGCTTATCTGGAAGCGTCGTAACCATTTAAGAACAAACTGATAAATGTACTAGGGTCCGGGGCTGGTCAGAGTTATAACTAAAATGTCATGACCACGTAATGGACCAAATAACTATAGTCTGAATCTGAGTCTGATAATTGGGAGGCACCACTGACACCTCAAAAACAAAACTGGAGTCAAACTGATCAACTGACATTTCTGGACAACACTCAGTCTAATAATTTGACTAAGACTGGACATGTAATTATTTGCCTAAAATTTCCACATACACTGAAAATATGGGAATTTCAAATCTGTTAGAATCAAGCTACATGGAAACTAGTCCAACAAGCAAGATCCCAAATTCTACTGAATTGAAAATTAGGGCTAAATTATTCCACAGGATACAATTCTCATAAATGCCTAGAAATAGGGAATAATAAGAAGTAAAAATCATGAGAAATATACTACTCAAAATTTTAAAGATATAGGTCTGACAAATCTCCTACATCTCGAATCCACAAGGCTAAACTATTAGAGGAAAAATAGCAAATATTTTAGGGACACAAGGGAAGAACTATTCCCTTGTTGAATTCCCATATACCTGATGAAAAGTTCGAAGAATTTCCTTGAGGAACTGAGAAGAAAAGGCTTCCCTAGCTGTTGTTCGAAAATGCTCTGAGAGGAACTCTGCGTAATTTTTTTCTTGGGAGTCTGAGTGGGGAATGAGGGAAATAACCCATTACCTCCCACTAAAACTATAACACCCCAGAAATTTTTTGGTGATTATTTGATGTTTTTATGCTATGTTAAGGAAAGTACGGGTTGTATATTGGTCGTAGATGACAAGGGAAATGTGTACGATCAAAAAATCAAAGAGTATGTGAAGTTCATAAGTAAGGGTCAGCTTTAAATGATTATATCTCCCAATATATAATTCATTAGAAGCCCCACGACTATCAAATTAAAGGTATTTGATTCTAGTTTTCATAACATCAAACCTCTTGTCAATCGGAGTTTGGAGTAAGAAGTTATGGGCATTTTACTGAAGCATCGCGAGCGGTGATGCGGGCATGATGCCCTACCGCCTCCACTGCCCTATTTACTTAAAATCTGATTTTTAACTTGTAGAAAATATTTTTAGCTAAATCTAAATCGACCAGCTTGCTAAGGATTCAATTTCTCTCTCAATTCCAGCAGCTTGGACAAAGAAAATCAAGGAGGAACATCAAGCAATGTTCAATAAAATCACAAGATTAGTTGAGATTACCTTGCCAAGTATGTTAGGAGCTGTTTTTGAGCTCGTTTTGGCAAGATTTTGAAGAAGTTTTTCTTCGTTTCAAAATCTATTTGGACTGCCTATATATACATCTTTGAGTAGGTGTTGAAATCAGGAGAAATGGTTGGGATTTCTCCCCTTTCAAACCTCTCAAATTGCAAAGGAAAATCTGGAAATTGGCAGCTAGGTGAGGTGCTGATGGACTGTTTGTTAGCTGAGTTTTGCTCGTTGTCCTTAGGATTTTTGGCTTTTTCTTTTTCTGGAAATGTACTTCATATTGAGGGGTAGAATTACTGAAAAAATAAGGTAAAATTTCCCTCTTTTTTCTCCCTAAAAAGTTAGTGAAAACTAGTTGAGAAAATGGTTAAATGTTGTTGTTGTTGCCGTGTGTTGTTGTTGCTATTGTGACTGCCCCCGGTTAGTTATTTTGGATGAATTTTTTGCTATAGATTAAGATTTTCGTTGGCCTATAAAACTACTGGATTAAGGAGGTTGAAGTCTAATCATTGAGATAGGAAATCGGCTAGAGAAAAGTTCGTCGGAGAAAGGTATGTCAGGCGCCCCGTCTATCATTCTTTTAAGCACGATTCGTGTGCTGTGAATCGAATGAGGCAGCAAACTATTTAAATGTCTTGAGGCAGTATGTTAAGCTTCATTTAAGATTTAAATTTTCATTTTTTATTGAGGATAAATGTTAAGATTATGCCTAGCCAAAGTGAGACATCTAAAGTGCGATATTGTGTTGATTGTTGTCATAGTTGTACATTGAGTTGGAGACCCCTCAGTGTGGGAATTATTAGCTGGTACTTACTGTATGTCATGCGTATATGTATTTTATGTTAAATGTGTTAAAGGTCTGGTTGATAACTGCAATGGGGGAAAGAGCCAAGATAAGGACGTGTAAACGATTTTACGCCACGTAAAGACGTTGCAAGCTATTGAGGGTAAACGAGCTTGTGGAATTAGGATTACCTGGTTATGGTTGTTCTTTATCTTATCTATATGTTATGAAATATGTCAGGCCAAGGGGAGATTTCATAATCCCTTCCCCTTAAGCCGAATGACAAGCTAGAGAGTTTCTGAGCTAATGTCCCTTGAACACGATCTATAAATTTTATTGAAACTCTTAGGTCATTTGTAGTTCCTTATGATTTATACAAGTTTTTAATACATGCATTTAAGTTCTATTTTCTAGCTTTACATGTTATATGTACTTAGTTCCAGTTATGCATTACGAAGGAGGCTTATGCAGGCCACATGTTTAGTATTGTCATTTCTATGTTATACGTATTGAGCTGGTCCAGTATAAGCCATATCGGCTCCATTTATGATTTTGTCTAAGATTTATTGATTTTAACCTGGTGTGGTACACCAGCTGGAGGTCTTTTTATTTTACCCAGGTGTGGTATATCGGCTGGATGGATGTTACCCCGATATGGTACATCGGCTGGAGGCATTTTTATTTTTACCTCGGTGTGGTACACTGGCTGGACAAATTGTATGTAGATTTTATAGTCGGCTGTCTGCTGGCATTTCAGTTATAGGCTTTGTTGTGCATTATATGGTTGCATTTATACTTCAATAATGAGTTATTGGCAGGTTTCTGTTTTCAAGATTCCGGGTTGTTACTACTCCTTATTTATGGCCTAGTTATCATTTTTATCTTATATGTTTACAGTTTTCAGCCTTATATACCAGTACATTTTATTCGTACTGACGTCCCTTCATTTTGGGACCCTTCCTGCAATCGTACTGCAGGTACAGGCCGAGGCTCAGATCATTGGATGTAGAAGAAGCCAGATTTCAGCAGAATAGTGGTATGCTCCTCTCTTCTAGGAGCCATGTTCTTGTTTGGACTATTTTCAGTTTTGTGTATAGCATGGGTAGGCCGGGGCCCTGTCCCGTGCATTTCAGTTTGTTTACTCTGTTGAGACTGATGTGGACTAGTTTGTATAGTAGTGTGGGTTGTGTAGTCCTATTGGTTTTTCATTGCTTTGCTTAGCTTTATTGTAGCCTTGTCAGCTTTCCAGGTTGAGTATTTATAATTATCAAGGCTTTATTGGCCCTGTATTTATCTTGGTTGGTTGTGACAGGTGGCTTGGTCAACCTTAGTGTTACATTTATAGATGCTATATAGCCGGTTTCTCCATCGACCATAAATCGAGTGCCAATTGCGCCCTACCCTAGTTCTGGGTCGTGAAAGACTTGGTATCAGAGCGAAGTTGTGTCCTAGGGAGTCCACAAAGTCATGTCTAGTAGAGTCTTTCTTATGGGTATGTTGTGCACCATACTTATAATCAAGAGGCTACAGGACATTTAGGAATTGTTTCACTTCTTTTACTAATAGTTCGTGCTATAGGCAGAGCTCAGAAGTACTGTGATATCTAAATCGTGTTATTGTTTCAGAGTATGCCTGTGACAAGGAAGATGACTACAAGGTTGATTGGCACAGCTGTTGGGGAGGGTACTAGTCTCCCTCCAGTGGATCAGAGAGATAGGTCAGAGGCTCAGAGTGAATCTCCTACCCCAAGTATTACAGTTCCTCCCGCACCGGCCAAAGCGATGGAAAATAGACCTCCAGCTCCTCCCGCACCAGCAGTACTTGAGGGTAGTAAAGTGGCAGACCCGCCCACACCTGTGGTACCTCCAATTGTTCCGGAAGGACAGGGTCTTGAGGGAGCTATTCAGCTGATGGCTCGTATAGCCGTAGGTCAAGAGCAACGATTGGAGGTGATGGAGAGACATAGAGGACAGACAATTGAGAGTTCCAGGGCTTGCGAGTTCTTGAGTTTGAGCCCTCCTATATTCACCAGATCAGACCTCAGCGAGGATGCTCAGGACTTTATTGATCAGACTTATAGGGTGTCAAAGGTGATGCGAGCTACAACGACTGAGGAAGTAGAGTTAGCGGCCTTCAGACTACGTGTTGTGGCCATATTACAGTATGAGGCTTGGGATCGATCTAGAGGAGTCGATGCACCACCAGCTGAGTGGGAAGAGTTCTCCGAGGCCTTTATGGACCACTATCTACCCCCGGAGTTTCGATAGGCTCAAGCTGAGCAGTTTTTGCACCTAGCGCAAGGAAGTATGAGTGTGCGTGAGTATTGTCTTTGGTTTAATTCTCTTGCCAAGTATGCTCCTCACATGGTTGATATGATGGAGGATAGAGTTCATCAGTTTGTGTTAGGGTTGGGGCTTCATATAGCTCGAGATTTCTTGGAGGTATCTACTCAGGAGCACATGGACATTTCATGAATTCTGGCTTTCACCCAGAGGGTAAAGGATTTGGTTCATCAATTACGAGATACTCGGTGATAGCAGGAGCAACGAAAAAGAGCTAGGATTGTGGGTCCTTAGAGAGAGCCGCAGGGTGAACCAGGGGCTCAGTCATCCAGGCAGTCAGTTAGGCCAATAGGGAGTGCACCACCTCAGTTTCAGGGACAGAGAAGGGACCAAGGCCTAGCTCCATCTAGCTGTCGATGACAAGAGCGAGCGGGGAAGAGGCGACCACCATTGCCGCCTTGTCCCTAGTGTGGGAAATCTCATTCAGGTTAGTGACATCAGGGGAAGAATGTATGTTATGGTTGTGGGCAGCAGGGCACTTTATGAGGGACTGTTCAGATAGGGTCGAGGCGGATCAAGCGCGATCAGCGGTTGCTTCGTGATCCTCCGTTCGACCTCCCAGATCTGATCCTCAGCAAGAAATAGTCCGTGGTAGAGGCAGAAGGAGAGAGGCTTCTAGTTATGGGGAAACCCAGAATCGATTTTATGCTTTGGGCGATCGACAGGACCAGGAGGCCTCACCTGATGTTGTTACAGGTACTTTGATTATTTATTCTCGTGCAATATATGTCTTACTTGATCCTAGTTCTACACTCTCTTATGTCACACCATTGGTTGCGAGTCTGTTTGAGACAGTCCCTGAGTTATTATCTATACCATTTGCTGTTTCTACACCAATTGGCGAATCTGTGTTAGCTAGACGAGTTTACTGAAACTGCATAGTATTGGTATGTGATAGATCAACCTTAGATGATCTAGTTGAGCTTGAAATGGTTGATTTTGATGTCATTTTGGGTATGTATTGGTTGGCGGCGTGTTATGCTAATGTTGATTGCAGAGCTAAGGTTGTCAGATTCAATTTTCCTGGCAAGCCAGTCTGGGAATGGCAAGGAGATGCCGCTATGCCTAAAGGTAAGTTTATTTCATATCTTAAGGCTTAGAAGTTGATATCCAAAGGTTGTATTTCTCACTTGGTTCGGGTAAGAAACTTAGAATGTGAGCCTACGACTCTCCAGTCAATTCCTATTGTAGATGATTTCCCTGAGGTCTTTCCAGAGGATTTGCCTGGAATTCCTCCTGAAAGGGAGATAGATTTTGCTATTCATTTACTTCCAGGTACTCAGCCTATATCGATCCCTCCTTATAGAATTTCTCCAACAGAGCTAAGGGAATTAAAGGAGCAGTTGAGAGATCTGCTCGAGAAGGGATTCATTCGACCAAGTGTATTGCCTTAGGGTGCACTAGTACTCTTTGTGCGAAAGAAAGACGGGTCGTTAAGAATGTGTATCGACTATAGGCAGCTAAATAAGGTTATGATTAAGAATAAGTACCCACTTCCCAGGATTGACGACCTATTTGGTTAGTTACAGGGTGCCAGATGCTTCTCAAAGATTGATTTGAGATCCAGGTACCATCAGTTACCGGTTAGGGAAGTTGATATCCCCAAGACTATCTTCAGGACTAGATATGGACATTATGAGTTCTTAGTGATGTCATTTGGGCTTACTAATGCCCCAACAACTTTTATGGACCTGATGAATCAGGTGTTTAGGCCTTTTCTTGATGTATTTGTGATCGTCTTC
This sequence comes from Datura wrightii, assembly GCA_035772735.1. Lineage (NCBI taxonomy): Eukaryota > Viridiplantae > Streptophyta > Magnoliopsida > Solanales > Solanaceae > Datura > Datura wrightii. Next base: position 20,283,923 of record JASDFA010000023.1, on the reverse strand, counting down.
ATTGATGATATTTTGATTTACTCGCGATCCGAGGCCGCGCATGCAGGTCATTTTGAGAGCAGTATTACAGACTCTACAGGAGCACAGGTTATATGCTAAATTTTCTAAATGTGAGTTTTGGCTAACATCTGTGGCTTTCCTTGGTCATGTAATTACAGTTGAAGGTATAAGAGTGGATAGTCTGAAGATAGAGGCAGTAAACACTTGGCCCAGACCCTTGAATCCTACAGAGGTTCGTAGCTTTCTGGGGTTAGCAGGTTATTATCGCTGATTTGTGGAAGGTTTCTCTACTATCGCTGCACCATTGACAAAGTTGACTCATAAAGCAGCTAAGTGTCAGTGGAAAGAGGCATGTGAGTGAAGTTTTCAGGAATTGAAGGATAGGCTGACTTCAGCACCTGTCCTGACTCTTCCAGAGGGTGTCGAGGGTTATGTGGTCTATTGTGATTCTTCAAGAGTTGGGCTAGGTTGTGTTCTGATGCAACACGGCTAGGTCATTGCTTATGCCTCTAGACAGTTAAGGAAGCACGAGCAAAATTATCCTACCCATGATCTTGAGTTGGCCGCAGTGGTATTTGCATTGAAGATTTGGCGCCACTAATTATACGGGGTACATGTTGATATCTTCATAGATCATAAGAGCCTCCAGTATTTGTTTTAGTAGAAGAATTTGAATTTACGTTAGAGAAGGTGGTTAGAATTGCTGAAAGATTATGATGTTAGCATTCTGTATCATCCGAGCAAGGAAAATGTTGTAGCTGATGCACTAAGTCGCAAGTCTATGGGTAGCTTGATTCATATTCAGGTTGATAGGATTGAAATTATGAAGGCTCTACGGCAGTTGGCTGACTTACAGATTCGGTTACTGGATGCCAAAGATGGGGGTGTGATTTTCAAAAACACAGCAGAATCTTCCTTGGTAGCGGAAGTTAAGCAACGCCAATATGATGATGTAGAGTTAGTCTTACTGAGAGATAGTATACCACAACAGATGCAGAGCCTATTTGATTGTGGACTCGATGGAGTTCTTAGATACCAGGGCCGTCTATGTGTACCTAATGTGGGTGGACTACGGGAACAAATTATGAATGAACTTCATTATTCTCGATATTATGTACACCCAGGTGCCACAAAGATGTTTCGTGACCTGAGGCAGCTATATTGGTGGAATGGCATGAAAAAGGACATCACCGGTCTTGTGACTTAGTGTCCTAATTGCTAACAGGTGAAGGTTGAGCACCAGAGGCCTGGAGGTATGGTGCAGGATATAGAAATTCCAGCCTGGAAGTGGAAGGTGATTAATATGGATTTTATTACAAGATTTCCTAGAACAAGCAGGAAGCATGATTCTATCTGGGTAATAGTTGATAGATTAACTAAATCATCTCACTTCTTGCCAGTTAAGACCACATATGTTGCAGAGGATTATGCTAGGCTTTATATACGAGAGATAGTTCGCCTACATGGCGTCCCCTTGTCCATTATTTCTAACAAAGGTGCTCAGTTCACAACAAACTTCTAGAAGTCTTTTCAAAAAGGCCCGGGCACTCAGGTAAGCCTCAGTACCACATTTCATCCTCAGACAGACAGACAGGCTGAACACACCATTCAAATGCTTGAAGATATGTTGCAAGCCTGTGTTTTAGATTTTGGCGGAAGCTGGGATGATCATGTTTCCTTTATTGAGTTCGCCTATAATAACAGCTACCAAGCAAGTATTCAGATGGCTCCATATGAAGCTTTATATGGGCGAAAATGCAGGTCACCAGTGGGCTGGTTTGAACTTAGTGAGACAGAGTTATTGGGGCCAGACTTAGTGCAGCAAGTTATTGACAAGGTGAAACTTATTAGAGATCGACTTCAGACAGACCAGAGCAGGAATAAGTCTTATGCAGATGTACACAGTCGAGCACTAAAGTTTTTTGTTAATTATTGGGTCTTCCTGAAAGTGTCACCTATGAAAGGCATTATACGATTTGGCCGAAAAGGCAAGCTGAGTCCTAGATATGTTGGGCCCTACAGAGTTATCTGCAGGATAGGAAAAGTGGCCTATGAGTTGGAGTTGCCACCAGAGCTAGCGGCAGTCCACCCAGTATTTCATGTATCAATGTTGTGGAAGTTTATAGGAGACCCAACCCGTGTTATTCCTATAGATGATGTCTGAATTTCTGAGGAGATGACCTACACCGAGGTTCCAGTTGTTATTCTTGACCGGCAAGTCAGGAAACTTTGAACCAAAGAAGTCGCCTCAGTTAAAGCATTATGGCGAAGTAATAACATCGAGGAAGTGACTTGGGAGGCTGAGGAGGAAATGAAGAATAAATATCCTCACCTATTTACGATGTCGACGTGATGTTAAGGTACGTGTTTGATACTTAAGTTACTGAGTATCTATTTTGATGCATATTAAGTGAAATTAATTTCCATTCAGGGACGAGTGTTGCTAAGAGGGGGAGAATATAACACCTCAAAAAAATTTTGGTGATTATTTGATGTTTTTATGCTAGGTTAAGGAAAGTACGGGTTGTATATTGGTTGTAGATGAAAAGGGAAATGTGTACGATCAAAAACTCAAAGAGTATGTGAAGTTCATAAGTAAGGGTCAACTTTAAACGATCATATCTCCCAATATATAATGAATTAGAAGCCCCACGACCGAACAAATTAAAGGTCTTTGAGTCTAATTTTTCAGAACATCAAACTGCTTGTCAATTGCAGTTCAGAATAAGAAGATATGGGCATTTTACCAAAGCATCACGAGCGGTGACGCAGGCATGACGCCCTAGCACCTCCACTGCCTATTTACTTAAAATCTGATTTTTCACTTGTAGAAAACATTTTTAGCTAAATCTAAATCGACCAGCTTACTAAGGATTCCATTTCTCTCTCAATTCCAGCAGCTAGGACAAAGAAAATCAAGGAGGAACATCAAGCAAAGTTCAAGAAAATCACAAGATAAGTTGAGATTATCTTGCCAAGTATGTTAGGGGCTGTTTTGGAGTCTAGTTTGGGCAAGGTTTTGAAGAAGTTTTTCTGCGTTTCAAAATATATTTGTACTGCCTATATATACTTCTTTGATTAGGTGTTGAAATCAAGAGAAAAGGTAAGGATTTCTCCCCTTTTAAACCTCTCAAATTGCAAAGCAAAAATTTGGAAATTGGCAGCTAAGTGAGCTGTCGATGGACTGTTTGTTAGCAGACTATTGCTCGTTTTCCTTAGGATTTTTTGCTGTTTATTTTTCTGGAATTATACATCATATTTAGGGTTAGAATTACATAAAAACTAATGTAAAATTTCCCTCTTGTTTCTCCCTAAAAAGTTAGTGAAAACTAGTTGAGAAAATGGCTAAATGTTGTTGATGTTGCCGTGTGTTGTTTTTGCTATTGTGACTGCCTATGGTTAGTTATTTTGGCTGCATTTTTAGCTATAGATTAAGCTTGTCATTAGCTTATAAAACTAATGGATTAAGGAGGTTGAAGTCTAATCATTGAGATAGGAAATCGGCTAGAGAAAAGTTCATCGGAGAAAGGTATGTAAGGCGCCCCGTCTATCATTCTTTTAAGCACGATTCATGTGCTGTGAATTGAATGAGACAGCAACCTATTTAAATGTCTTGAGGCAGTATGTTAAGATTCATTTAAGATTTAAATTTTCATGTTTTATTGAGGATAAATGTTAAGATTATGCCTAGCCAAAGTGAGACATCTAAAGTGCGATATTGTGTTGATTGTTGTCATAGTTGTACATTGAGTTGGAGACCCCTCAGTGTGAGCATTGTTAGCTGGTAGTTACTGTATGTCATTCGTATATGTATGTTATGTTAAATGTGTTTAAAGGTCTGGTTGATAACTGCAATTGGTGAAAGAGCCCAGATGAGGACGTGTAAATGATTTTACGCCACGTAAAGACGTCGCAAACTATTGAGGGTAAACGAGTTATTGAATTAGGATTACCTAGTTATGGTTGTCCTTTATCTTATTTCTCTGTTGTCAAATATGTCAGGCCAATGGGAGATTTCATAATCTCTTTCCCTTAAGCCGAACGACAAGCTAGCGAATTTCTGAGCTCTAATGTCCCTTGAACACGATCTATAAATTTTGTTGAAACTCTTAGGTCATCCGTAGTTCCTTATGATTTATACAAGTTTTTAGTACATGCATTTAAGTTCTATTTTCTAGGTTTACATGTTATATGTACTCAGTTCCAATTATGCATTACGAAGGAGGCCTATGCAGGCCACATGTTTAGTATTGTCATTTCTATGTTGTACGTATTGAGTTGGTCCAGTATAAGTCATATCGGCTCCATTTACGATTTTGTTTAAGATTTACTGATTTTACCCCAGTGTGGTACACTGGATGGAGGTCTTGTTATTTTATCCCGGTGTGGTACACCAGATGGACGGATTTTACCCCGGTATGGTACACCGGCTGGAGGCATTTTTGTTTTTACCCAGTGTGGTACACTAGCTGGACGAATCGTATATAGATTTTATGGTCAGCTGTCTGCTGGCATTTTAGTTATAGGTTTTGTTGTGCATTAGATGGTTGCATTTATACTTCAATAATGAGTTATTGTCAAGTTTCTGTTTTCTGGATTCCGTGTTGTTACTACTCCTTATTTTTGGCCTAGTTATCATTTTTATCTTACATGTTTACAGTTTTCAGCCTTACATACTAGTACATTTTATTCGTACGGACGTCCCTTCATATTGGGACACTTTCTGCAATCGTGCTGCAGGTACAGGTTGAGGCTCAGATCATCGGATGTAATAGCCAGATTTCAGCAGAATAGTGGTATGCTCCTCTTTTCCAAGAGCCATGTCCTAGTTTGGACTATTTTCAGTTTTGTGTACAACATGGGTAGGCCGGGGCCCTGTCCCGTGCATTTCATTTTGTTTACTCTGTAGAGGCTGATGTGGACTAGATTGTATAGTAGTGTGGGTTGTGTAGTCGTATTTGTTTTTCATTTCTTTGCTTAGCTTTATTGTAGCCTTGTTGGCTTTCTAGGCTGCATATTTATAATTGTCAAGGCATTATTGGTCCAGTATTTATCTTGGTTGGTTGTGACAGGTGGATTGGTCAGCCTTAGTGTTACATTTATAGATTCTATATAGCCGGCTTCTCGATCGACCATGAATCGAGTGCCAGTTGCGCCCTACCCTTGTTTTGGGGCGTGACAAAAATGTCTCAAACTGAAGCTAAAACGACGTGGTTTAGGGTCCAAAAGCATAGAAAAGTCAAATTTTCCCTTAATGAAATTTCCCTGAAAAATAGTTCTGGCCCCGAGCATGACTCGTACCACGAGTCATACCACAAAATCACGACTCGTGGTCACCTCTCGTGTTCACCTCACCATTTTTTAAATCTTTTGAATTTGGCCACAACTCGTAGTACTATCCTACAGGTCGTACTGTCAGTCGTGGTATCATCCACCCATACCAACTACGACTTACCCACGACTCCTCATCACGACTCGTTGCTACATCCTATGAGTCGTACCATGGCCCGTGATGACTCATTCTTGAACCACTGAGAATTTCACCATGACTCCTAACCACGAGTCATACCTACACGTCATGATTCGCAGGACCACTCGTGATATGACCTCAGGCTCCCGAACTTCATCACAACTCGAGTCACGAGTCGTGGGTCCTCTCTATGATTCGTACCTCGAGTCGTCCTGGTGCAAAATTCTAGGTTTTTCTGCAGTTTCCAACTTCAACTCCCGGGTCTATTCTTAGGCCCTTCCGGGTATTACAGTTATGATAACTGCTCGACCTAGCACTAGCACGGATAGTAGGCAAGGCATCATGTCCACTCGGCTTCTATGTTTTAGGAGATCCTTCCATGCCCTATAGGAGGCATAAAACTCCTCATCAACTCTAGGAATTAGGGGTCCAAAGGCATAGTGAATGACTCCAAATCACTAATTTGGAATTGTTTGTATATATCTAGGAAGTCATCCCCGAAAGAGTAAACCTCATATTGAGATTCCACTATAATGGACCATTTCTCCTTGAAGGAGACATAATAAGCTTCCATTCCATCAAGCCCAAAGCGGAGTCGGGAAATTCACTTGGCCTCCTCTACCTCTGTTTCCTAAGATGTGGCAACCTCCATAGGAGCTTTTCCTTTATCCCGATGCTTGGATGATGAGAGTCTCCTGCAATACCATGTAAGCACGACACACAACTAACATCTTTTTGCATTTGTCATAAGGTAAATAAAAGAAAAAATTATCCTTAGCCAAGAAATAAAAGAAAAAGAGATTGGATATACAACAAATGGAATAATAATTGTCAAAGAACTGGCAACACCTATGCCGAACCTGCAAGTTGCAGGTTGAGACCCGCGGTTCACAGGTGCATCGCAGGTACGAGGAAGAAATACAACTCAATTTTCCCAGCACATGCATTTGATATGTGTAACACAGGAGGTGCGCAGTGTACCTGAAACTCAATCCCTCGCCTGCATTACAATCTTCATTTTGCAGAGTGCAATCTCTGACCCGCAATTGCTCAACAGTGGACAAAAAGACCTTGCATGGTCTACACTTCACACATTTAACGGGTACTTGGACTTCCCCAAGGTATTTATCAACTATACCAACACAATTTCAACCATTTGGAACACTCAACGAATTCTCTTAAGATGGCCATTACCCCGTCTATCACCCAGAAACATTGAGTGACCACTCTAACCCATATTCAATAAGGAAATTTCACATTTCATGCTACTCATACCTTATCACATTTTCATTTATATTCAATACATAAAAGAAAAATGACAACTTAACCTTAAGAAAGAGGTGAACCTATATATCATCGAGAAAAATCATGTAACTCAAGCAAGTGGGATACTCAGATTTCACCCCCAACTAAAGTTTCAAAGCATAATATCACATGAAAGAGGTATAACATCACATAACAATACTTCCTACCCAATCAATTTTGCAATTTTAAGCTTGCCCACGACACCTATAAACATCAATTTCATCATGAACATGAAGAACAAGTAATGAAAAATGGGGGAAAACATGGGTCATTGAAAATAAAGGCTATCATGCTTGTTAGACTACACATATCATGAAAGCTCAAGATACAAGCATGAAAATCAAGAACACCAAATAAAGTGAGTGGTAAAGAGACATTGAAACTTGAGCACTCTTCCCTTCAAATGGAGCTGACCCAAGACTTTTTCTTCTTCTATCTGGTGTTTGAAATGAGAGGTGATGGTAGAAAATTATGGAGAAATAGTGGGTTTTATAGGAAGGGAGGAGGTGAAGGGATTGGTGGGATTTAAGATGGAATTAATGGGAGAACATGGGAAAGTGTAGTGGTAGTTGGGGGGTTAAGGAAATAGGGATGTGGTGCAGAAAAATGGGGGTTGTGGGAAGTGTGGAGAAGTCTTAAAAGACACGGGTCGAGTTTGGTCAATGAGTTGGTCAGTAATTTAAAATTATTTCATACTCGCTCCTGCACCAAATCTGCGGCCATAGGAATAAGCCTGCGAAATGCAGCTCAAGCATTGGTTGCCTCTTTTCTTCCCTGTTTACTCTTATGAATTTGCAGCAGAACTGCATTTCAATGGTAGGTACCTACATTTCGCAGGTTTCCTCCTTTTTTCAAGGTATTCTTCCTTGGACCTGCTGTAGACCAACATTCCATAGATCCTTACCTATGTTTTGCAGGTTAGACGTAGACACACTCAAATCTGCCAGGTTTACTGGTTCCAAGCTGCACCTGACCTGCATTCCCAGATATGCACCTGCATTTTGAAGGTCTTACATAGATTCCATCCCCTATTTTCTTCCACTTAGTTCTCAATACAATCCATCCTTTAAGAAACTTTTATAAATATGGACGTTCTTTTGGTCATGAAGATATCACAGTTCATCTCAAGAATAAGTAGAATAATTTAGAAAAAGTATTCTAAAATTTATCCTTGAAGTAATAAATTTTAAATTTACTCATGAAGTAGTAAAATCTAGAAATTTACTTCTGAAATAGTAAATACTCTGAAATTTACTTCTGAAATAGTAAATACTTTGATATTTAATCACTAAGTAGAGAGACTATAAAATTTACTCTCAAAGTAGTGAGAATCTGAAATCTACTCCACAGTAGTAGAAATTCAAACTTTACTCTCAAAATAAGTATGACTTCGAAACTTACTCCCGAAATAGTAAATCTTCGAAATCTTCTTCTAAAGCAGAAAAAATTTGTAAGATATCTAAAGTGTTATATTGTTATGCTTAAGCAAAACAATAACATATTGATAATGTCATATTCCAAACACATTTAAATAATTATATTTCATTCTGCAAAGTGAATGGAAAAGACACCACTCCTAGAGAAATAGAATGACAATGAGGATCCATGTTATTTTTGTGGTACAAAAGTCATTGTAACACATATATGTCATATGATTGAAACATTTTGAGTATTCTGTTAAAGAATTATTTTAAAGCAAAAGGGAGCAGAATAGGATGATTTCTAGTATAACAACATTGATACATTATGGTTAATAGTTATTGATTTACTCAAAGGAAATAACAATTATTTTATCTTTTCTAAAGGATGTGAATACTATGTGTTTACAACATCGATACAAAGTATTCAGATGTTAATGACTAATCTTCTTAAAGAAAATGTTTGAAATAATAATGTAGAACTTGATGTTTGCTTCTCAATATTTATAAATTTAAAATTGTCTTTAAATAATCTAAGTATTTATAAATTTAAAATCGTCTTTAGGTATTCATTTTATTACTATTTATTTCATGACACCAATAGTGTCCAACTAAATTTTCTTCACAACACTCGTAGTGTCCAAATAATATCTTATTATAAAAAAATAAATCAAAGGCTCTTGAATAACTTATATATTTTTATGCCATTTATCCTAGATCATAATAAATATTACAAGAATACTACTCAATAGAAAAGGAAAAATTGGACCTTAAAAGTAAAAGTCTGATCCTTGAAGGTCTTTTGCGACGGATAGATCTGGTGCTTATAGTCTCCATCACTAAAGTCCATTAGGGATGAGATTGAGCATTTGGTCTTTACATTTTTTCTGCGACTAGTTTTAATCTAGACCATAAAGTACTTTTTTGGATCATATTTCTAGTACCTAATCTTAGTTTTAGGGACTAAATTCCTAGTCATTAGAGAGGTTTCATGACCAATTTCATGCTGGTGCTTAAACTGCTTTCGTGACCGGTTAGATACTGGTCCTTAAATGGGTTACATGACCAGTTTGATGCTGATCCTTAATAGGTTTTGTCATGACCCAAGTCTACACCGTGGTCGTGACACAGTACTTAGGGCCACAAGTGACCCCAAGTTAACTCATGGCATAACATACTACTGAAATACTGATTATAGAATATAAGCTTTAAGCGAAAATTCTAATGACATAACTGAGATGAATCTTTTAAACAACAACATCAGATAATATATTGACCTACTAAATTTATCTAAAAGCCAACTAAAAATTGGTGAGTTGCTGTAATAAGTTTTCAACTAAGTCCAAGGTCTGAAACTAGTAATAAAATATAATATCTGGAAGAGAAACATATGGCCTCGGCAAATGAGGACTCACCACAGAGGTATGCTGAACATCATCGAAGAAGGAATACTGATGGTACTGAGCTTGAAAACCTACGCGTGTATCATGAAATGGTACAAAACAGAAGGTATGTGTCAGTACTTTGAATGTACTGAATAAGTGAGATATGAAGCTAAATGTAAGAATACTGAAATATCTAAAAAAAGTGCTGATAGTACATGCAAAGTCCATAAGTAGAATCATAGATACTAACATCTACTGCAAAAGCTCTAAGTACAGTGATCCTAATAACTATCTGAAGATCATAGACACATCGGAGAAATCCAAAGGACTGAACTAAACTGAAGACTGTGACTACACTGGATTGAGATGTACTGTACTGTACTGTGGACAACTATAATCGATATGTAACCACGTTATCTAGACATGGAGTCTGATCATTGGAGAAGGCCCACTATACCATGCAGGGTATAATAGCTGAATTGAGTGTTCACTATCTGATGCCAATTCGGTATAATAACCGATGGTGGCAGTATAGTTCTAGGAACCTAGATGTGCTAAACCCCGGCTAGCTCAGTGCTAAGTTCTACTCCCACTGAAAATCCTAACTTTAACTAACTAGGTTGATAGCTTAAAACTATTGTCCTAAGACTTGAGTAAGAACTACTTTTCTGGAAGTATTTCGAGAGTTTAAGGACTTGAAAGTAATTATAATTCAAGACTCGTCAAAGATACTTTATCTAAAAGTGTCGTAACAGTCTAAGGAACAACAAACAAATTGATATCTTGTACTGTTGACGTTACTGAGTTTCCAAGACTAGCACTAGTCAACTTGATTAGCTGACATTTGTGTAAAACACTGGGTATTGACCGACACTCTGAGACTAATTAAGTCAAAGAGAAACTTCAAATCATGAATCTGTACTAACATTGGTAATTTAAAAGGAATTATTCTGACAAACAATATTCACATTCAAGATTAGGGAAACATACATATTACATGCAATGAGATACCGAGAATGAATTACAACTAGTAGCAATCTAAGAAAACATAAAGAACAATAACAAGAAGGAGAGTTGTAATATGGTTGAAGAATAAACCTATTTTTGATCCTTCACAGAGCTAGAACTGATAAAGTTATCTTTAAGGATTTTGGGACACAAAGGTAAAATAAATTGCCTTGTTGAAATCCCACATACCTGGAGAAGGATCTCCGAGAAAGTCCTTGAGAATCTGAGAAGAAAGATTGAATGCCCTAGCTTTTCTCTAAGAAGTCTGCCTAGATCTTCATCATATTGAATTCGAGGATTGAGAGAAAACTGAGAGGGATAAGTCGATTAACCCCTTTAATTCTCTTCTAATCATACTCAAAATGACATAGTTTAGGGATTAAAATGGACGAAAGTTACAACAATGCCCCTGGAATTTGGACTGTTAAAATCCCACTGCCAATCACCATGAGGGACCTAATGAGTCATTAGGCCACTGGAGACTCGTGGCCTCCCCTCGTTGCCACTGGCAACTTTCCCCCTTTTCAGAGCTTAATTGACTACTTTTCCTGGCGATTCTTCATGACTCCTAACAGATTGTTTCACCACACATTACGGAACTCTAAAACTCAAGTTTTCAACCATCCATCTAACCCCATGGGACACTTAAAAACTCATTATGTGTCACAATGACTCATCACCTCAACTCATCATCGTCACTGGAATTTGCTCTTCTTCCACCCCTTACACACGATGACTCAATTAATGAGTCATAAAGTGGCACCACAACTTGTCCCCTAGACTCAACAAGTTCCCAGGAAAACCAAACATTTACCAATTGAGGCACAGTCGTTGGTTCACTTAATGACCCGTCGAGTCATACCACGAGTCACGCCACAACTCGTTATGTGTCCTCGTGCAGGTTTTCCTATTTTCTTTATTTGAGTTTACTGGTTTGATCTTATGGACTTTTAGGGTGTTATAATATCTACCCCTTGGGAACATTCATCCTCAAATGTAGAATAAGTATACTGGAAGGCTGGTCAAGGAAGTTGAATCTCAAACTAAAGACTAATAACTGATTTCTTAAGGAGTGACTGACTCTGAACTAAGATAGACATACTAACTGAGTTGATGCAACTAGGGTGCACGTAAAAAACATGAATAGAGATAATGAGTTCCAAACTGAATAGAGTACTGAGGAGGGACTTAATACCTGATGCTAAAGCTGGATTGGAAGGGATTAAATAAGGGTATTTATCCGTTATGTCTGTTTTTGCTTTCCATGTGGCTCCTTCAACTAGCCGGTTCCTCCCTAAAACCTTTACTAAAGTGACCTCCTTATTCCCTAGCTTCTGAACATAACGATCTAGGATCTCAACTGGAACTTCTTCATAAGTGAGACTGTCCTTTATACCAGCACTCTCCAGAAGCACTACTGAGGTTGGGTCACCAATACATTTCTTCAACAAGGACACATGGAAGACCGGGTGCACTGATGCTAACTCCGCAGGCAATTGTAGCTCATAAGCCACATTACCAATGCATCTCAAGATTCTATAAAGGTCGATATACCTGGGGCTTAGCTTTCCTTTCTTCACAAATCTCATCACCCCTTTCATAGGTGATATCTTCAAGTATAGCAAATCATCCACAACATACTCCAGCTCCCTACTCCTTACATCCTTATACGATTTTTGTAAGATTTGAGTTATTTTTAGTCATTTCCTTATAAGTTGAACCTTATGCATGCATGTACTAAATCTAGTCCTAACAAGGTAATTTCACCAACCTCAAACAACCCTATAGGAGACCTGTACCTCCTACGATATAATGCCTCGAATAGGGCCATTTGAATACTAGAGTGATAGCTGTATTGTATGCAAATTCAATAAGAGGTAGTTGATCATCCCATCTTCCCTTGAAATTGATCACTCAAGCCCTCAACATATCTTCAAAATTCTAAATTGTCCGCTCAGCTTGGCCATCTGTCTGTGGGTGAAAAGTTGTGTTGAGCATGACTTGAGTACAAAGCCCTTTCTTAAATGACTTCCAGAAATGCGAGGTGAACGGAGTATCCTTATTTGAGATGATCAACAACGGAACCCCATGAATTCTATCTAACTCCTTGATGTATAGCCTAGCATATTCCTCTGCTGAATTTGTGGTCTTAACTTGCAGAAAGTGTGCTAACTTAGTCATCCGATCTACGACCATCCAAATTGAGTCATGCTGCCGGCAAGTGCGAGGTGAACCTGTGATGAAATCTATATTTACTTCTTCCTACATCCAAGTAGGAATACTGATATTATGAGTCATACCCCCAGGTCTCTGATGTTCAAACTTGACCTGTTGGCAGTTTGGACACCTAGACACAAATTCTGCTATGTCCTTCTTAATGATATTGGACTAGTAGATTTCTCGTAGATCGCAGTACATCTTCGTGGCACCTGGGTGTATAGAGTACCTGATGCTATGAGATTTCATTAATATCCATTTTTTAAGTCGTCTACTTTTTGAATACATAACCTGCCCTGCTAACGAAGCACACCATCTCCCACTTTAGAGAATGTTTCCACCTCTTTTCTTTGAACTTCTTCCTTTAACTTAAGTAGGATGGGGTCTTTGTCCTACTTGGACTTAACCTCTACAACTAGTGAGGATTCTGACCCACTCTAGACTACACCTCCACCATTAGACGAATCAACTAATTGTACTCCTAACCAAGCCAATCTATGAAAATCCTTTGCCAACTCCTTAGTTTCTTCAACATGCGCAACACCCCCCATAGAAATCCTGCTAAGGGCATCAACCACTATATTGGCCTTGCATGGGTGGTATAGTACATTCATGTCATAGTACTTCAACAACTCCAGCCACCTTCTCTAATAGAGATTCAAATCCTTTTGACTAAATACATATTGCAGACTCTTGTTTGAAAACATCTACATGAACCCTATAGAGATAGTGTCTCCAAATCTTTAAAGAAAACACTACCGCTACCAATTCATGATCATGAGTCGGATAGTTCTTCTCATAAACCTTGAGCTATCTGGAGGCATAAGTTATTACCTTACCATGCTGCATAAGAGCAGACCCAAGGTCAATTCTGGATGCATCAAAATAGATCACAAACCTATCTGAACCTTCTAGTAGTGTTAGAACTAGGGCTGTAGTGAGTCTAGTCTTCAACTCCCGAAAACTCTTCTTGCATTCATCAGACTACTGAAAGTTCACCTTCTTCTGAATCAATTTGGTCAATAGGGAGGCAATGGAGGAGAGTCCTTCAACAAACCGTTTGTAATAGCCAACTAGACCCAAGAAATTCCTGATTTCTGTCGGAGAGATGGGTCTTGGCTAGTCCTTAACTACTGCTATCATCTGAGGATCCACCTAAATACTCTCTCTAAAGACCACATGATCAAGGAAAGCAACTCATTTTAGCCAGAATTTTCACTTGCTGAATTTGGTAAATAACTGACAGTCCCAGAGAGTCTGTAAAACTATCCTCAGATGGTCTACATGTTTCTCATCTATTCTAGAGTAAACCAGTATGTCATCTATAAAGACAATGACGAACATGTCCAGTTATGACTTAAATACTCGGTTTATCAAATCCATAAAAGCTGTAGGAGAATTGGTTAGTCCAAAAGACATAACTATGAATTCATATTGACCATACCGAGTTCTAAAAGCTGTCTTCGGAATGTCACATTCTCTGACCCTGAGCTGGTGGTATCCTGATTAGAGGTCTATCTTGGAGAAACAACTAGCTCCCTGAAGCTGATCAAAAAAGTCGTTAATCTTGGGTAGAGATACCTATTCTTAGCTATGACTTTGTTTAGTCGAAGGTAGTCAATGCACATTACAACGGTTCCCTCTTTCTTTCGCATGAATAAAACTGGGGAACTCAAGGGGAGATACGAGGTCCGATGAATCCCTTATCTAAAAGGTCTTTCAACTATTCCTTAAACTCTTTAAGCTCCTCTGGAGCCATTCTATATAGAGGAATAGAGATGGGATGGGTTTCTAGAAGATGGTCTATGCCGAAGTCAAACTCCCACTCGGGAGGCACTCTGAGAAGATCTTTGAGAAAGACATCAGGAAATTCACCAACAACTAGAACTGACTGAATAGTCAGGGTCTCAGAGCTGGAATCCCTAACCCTAACTAAGTGATAGACGTAACCCTTTGAGATAATTTCCCGGCCTTAAGGTAGGAAATAAACTGAACCTTAGTCACTAAAATACTATCCTTCCATTCTATGAGTGGCTCATTAGGAAACTAAAACTTGATGTATCTAGTTTTGTAGTCAACTAAAGTATAACAAGAATGTAGTCAGTCCAGGTTGAGGATGAGGTCGAAGTCTGTCACGCCTCGCCTTGGGGGGTATGACTGGCACCTTGTGCCCTACTAGACCCTAAACTACTAGACTGCTGCACCTAAGCACTTCTGGTGCCTGGCTGGCTCTGACGCTGATTCATGGTATTGACGGTCTATATAACAGCTGTAAATACAGCCCCCGGTCGGCTAGGCCTATAGCCACCTGTACAACAACAACAGCTAACCAGAATCACATCACTATAAGGGAACCTATGCGGGCCGACAAGGCCACCATGCTGTCTGATTACTTCTATATCAAGAAAACAAGAGCTAAACTTATACGTGACCGGCAAGGTCACCACTACCAACTGAATAAGGCCCCGCACGGCCATTATAAATAACTAAGACATATACACAGCCTCACACGACCGATACAGCCAACCACAGGGAATACACAATCTGCAAGCCTCCAAGAATACTAATAAGTTGGTCGGGACAGGGCCCCGACCTACCCATACTGTATAATGAATGAAAATAGAGTAGACCTCTAACTATCGAGCTCTAGATGACAGGAGCTGATGACTCTGTGTGCTGGCTGGAATCACGAGGTATCAGCTCCTCATCTATGAGAATGTGCAGGCAAGTAATGCAGCGCCCCAAACGGGCGTCAGTACCACTGGTACTGAGTATGTAAAGCAAACTAAACATAATTGAACATAAGCAATAATATTGGTAGTTCTGAATAGTAGAGGGTAGCTAAAATTGTCTGGGCTGGTGGGATCTGAAATAAGCTTATCTATACTGAAGGTAAGATAGAAGCATACCTGTCGACGTGGCGTCCTTCTATCTATCAGCTAATAAATAACATATGTATACATATATAACATACAAGGACCTATATCAGCCCCAATAAGCCAGAAGGTTCCAACCAACACACAATCTATATACCCCTACCCGGGTCAAAACCATCCAAAATTAAATCACTCCACTCGCCCACTAACTACGAGCATCTCTACCGGCCCCCTGGGTATGCAGCTTGGGCTCTCTGGGCCCCTGACTATAACTGTATCTGAGTCTGGAGGACTCCTGTAACTGTAAACTGTAATCTGTATCTGTAATCTTCCCCCTGGGCACTAGCGCTCGACAGGGTAAGCTATAATGCTATGCTGATCAGCCTGATATGGGGAATGCTGCATCCCATCTTCGTCCTACTGCAGATGGCATGCCACTCCTTGGAGTGACGTATCCTCACCCTCTGGCGGGCGAGTCGACGCAGCTATTAACCCTGTGGCGGCAAGAAAGCTCCAAGGGTGCCCACATATCACAATCAAGTCTCAACAAATAATAATCACATATAGCAAGCATGTTCGATCTGAAAATACTATCCATGTTTTGATATTCTCTTTTGAATCTCTTTTCTACGTTAAACCGATTTTGTTACTGTGCTAACTGTATCTGAAATAATATCTGGCTATTTAATACTAACTTACTGATTTTTATTCTGAATATAGCATAATAACACAAAACATGCTTGCTGAATTCCATACTGGACTCAATACTCGACTTCTGGATTCTTTCCTCTAGAATTCACACTATTTGCTATACTAGGATTACTAACTTGCCGAAGGAATAGGCTTTACATACCTTTGTTTCTGATTTCCCGGCTAACTAGCGTAATTCGGTCAATATTCCGCTATTTCTCCCAACTGCATCCATATATATACCAATTAGGACTAAATACATTAATATTCTGGAAGAAAATATCACTTTTAATATATATAGCAAAAATTTTTACTTATCGAAAAATGATCGAAAACTCACTATTTCTCAGAAGTCCAGAAGGGAGAAATACTCACTTTAGGGCTAGGAGTATATTGACACTAATTTGGAGCAATTCCACTTACCTTAGTTCGGTAGAATGATAGTTCGCTGGCCGAATGTTATGAAACTAAATCTGTAGGAATACTCCTTGCTTCTTAATACCTAACTAACCACGTTTATTTCGAGTTTGGACCGCGTATATAGGTGTAATTGGTAGGAAAATGGTAGGTTTTGTTCGTGTTTCCCTCTCTCTGGTTTTGCCCTCTGTTTCTTACTGGAAATTATAAGAAGTTTCACTTAAAACCGAAGTTTGAAGGCTTTTATACTTGGGGCTACACCTCACCTCCGTGGCACGTTGGGCATCGCGGAGGTGAGCCTCCGTGACACGCTGGCCATCGCGGAGGTGAGCCTCCGTGACACTCTGGCCATCGCGGAGGAGGTCAACCAGCCTCTTCTTGTGATGGTTCGACGTGTCACTTATCCGGTCTTTCCCCGGGCCATTTCCTAGCATTTATGGCCTTCAAAAACTCTGAACCAACACATGAATAGGCCATCTAAATATTAAAAATTTACGGGGTGTAACATCCTCCCCCCTTAAAAAAATTCGTCCTCTAATGTCAAATTCTACTTGCAAGGATCTTAACTTGCTCTGCTTATTCTGGAAAAATTTTGACAGGGTTTCTCCTGTAATATGGACTATCTCAAAAACTTGAAATGCAGAAAAGTCCAATACAGGTACTCCACACAATACTACAGTGTTTATCAGTCGAAAGACTAGAGTCGACTATCTCAGTTATTCATATAATATGAGGCACTTCATATGATAACAATATTGACGTACCTCTTGGCCGACTAGGTTTGAAACAAGTGAGGGTATCTGACTTTCATATCTTCCTCTGCTTCCCAAGTCATCTCTTCTCGATTTCTATTACGGCATAATACCTTGACAGAAGCAATATCTTTAGTTCTCAATCTACGAATCTGCCTGTCTAATATGGCTACTGGAACTTCTTCATAGGCCAGCGCTTCCGTAACCTGGACATCCTGCTCTTTATTTCCACTTTCTTCTCCACTTTGGGTCTCCCCTGACCCTTCTTCAGCATTGGAGTCGCTTCCTGACTTCTGTTGTTCCTCTCTAACTCCCTCCTCAGACCTAGGAGCTTGAGTGGATGTGGATGTAGTTGCTTCAGCTTGGGCCTTTGCTTTTTTCCCCAGTGGTTCAGGTTCCATCAGTGTCTGAAGTATCTACTTGATATTCTTCAATTGAACCACTTGTTGAGTCTCCTTCCTTGTCAAACTCCGACTCAATTATTTCATCAATCAGTGTCCTTTGGCCTTTCATTTAGTCTTCCCGGCATTTGTATGTCATTGTACCTGTAGAGAAAGAAGTTAGCATTCCATTTTTGAAAAAGAAGATTTAGAAAGGAGATGTTCAGATTCTCATCATGGGTCGTCACTACAGGTTGTACAATGAAGATACAACTCATGAGAATTCCAAGAATATCAACCATCTTTCAGTATGACTCGCAGGTACGACTCATACCATAAAGGTATAATCCGTACCTTTAGTCGTCTGATGAAGCCCTGCATTGGTATTTTTTTGAATTTTTCCACGACTCATGGTACGACCCGTGGGTCGATTCCAAGAGTCGTAGGAAAGACATTATTATGTGACCTTGCTTAGTTTGGTGGTACGAGTGCTTAATATGACTCGTAGTAGCAACCTACGATCCGTAGTGTGCCTCCTTCCACTTCCAAATTTTCTTTTGCTGAGTTTGCAAGGGTTGTTTTTCACAATTTGAGGTACTGAGATTTCCCCCCAAGTCTAGGCTCATCATTAACTCAATTTAACCCATGCCCAATCTTCCCCTTTTCGACCCACTACCCGTAACTCATGGTGTTTCAAGACCTAAGTTCATCAAAATTTAGCATCTCTTTGATCGAAAAAGAACATTACACAGCAACCTGATCATTGTCTCCTTTTTTTAAAATGAAGTTTCAAGTCTAGTGAGTGACTCACAAGGGTTTTGACACCATCACTCTCAATATCTGCATCTTAGCAATGTTTAATACAACATGCTTACTTGATTGATGCTTTATCAACTGTAAATGATAGTATAGGGTTTTCAGAACTTGGGTCGAGCAAGAATTTTGCTTGAATTTGTTTTTATTGATTTCGAGTTATGGATAGGGAAAGTGAGTTCAAGTCGTGCATTGAGTGTGTAAGCATGGGAGAGGGGTTTAAATAGGTAAGGGAAAAATTTTAAAATATTTGGGCTGAGTCGGGTATTAACGCCAGTTTTAACCCTTCATGACTCGTGCCACGAGTCCTAAAAAGTACCTACGGCTCGTCCCTTGGACTCGTGCGCGACCCTGTTGAAGAAAACTTACCTGGCGACCTACGAATATATCCTACGACTCGTACCACTGACGTACAGTTCATAGGATGAATCGTAGGTCAAATCTTGGAGTCATTATTTTCTTAACCTCACCACGACTACTACTACGGCCCGTAGGATCTCATCACGGGTCGTACTGAGGGCTGTAGCAATTGATGTTTCAGCCTCCTATTTTATAATTTCCCTGCACACTGAGCACATATTAGTTTAATAACTTTGGTTTCCTTCCAAGAAGTGCTTGATTTAACATCGCGGCACGACGTGGGTAGCTTGGTTACTCAGACTTCACAAAACTACCACTTGGGTTTGCCTCCCAAGAATAACCTGATTTAACATTGCGGCACGACGCAAATCTCTTGACTACTCAGAATTCTTCAACTGATTCTTACTCATTCTCTAGTGCTGAAATCAAATTAAATTCCTTGGATTACTTCATTGTCCTATAGATGTTGAATGTGACCTCTTATTAATTTAATCTACACTACAGTAAGCCAGCCTCCACATCTACTAGAGTTCTCCCGATTGCAAGGAATGGTCGCCCCAAAATGATGGGGACCTCATAATCAACCTCGCAATCCAAGATCACGAAGTCTGCTGTGAATATAAATATTTCTACCTTGACAAGCACATCGATTAGGATGCCCACCGGCATCTTCACTGTTCTGTCGGCCATCAGTAGCTGCATGTTGGTTGGTATCAGGGCTCCCAATCCTAATTTCTTGAACACGACCCAAGGCATCAAATTAATGCTAGCTCCGAGATCACAGATTGCCCTTGCGAACTCGACATTTCCAATCATACATGGTATACTGAAGGCACCTGGGTCTTTCTTTTTCTGTGTTAGGACTCTTGTAGCTATGGCACTATAGTGATGCACATTGTCAAAAGGCTGGTAGCTCACAAATCACTTCTTAGTAACCAGGTCCTTCATAAATTTTGCATATCCTAGCATCTGCTATAATTCTTCGACCAATGGTATGTTCACAGATGGTTGTTTAAGCTTTGAAAGGAATTTCTGGAACTTACCATTCTCTACCTTCTTCTTCATCCTTTGAGAATGGTGGCGGTGGTCTTGGGATAGCTTTATGCACTTGGGTTGCCCGTTGATCCATGTCTTGTCCCTTCTCACCTATCGGGGCCTCTTGCAACTCACAATTCTCTCGCTCAGCACATGTATCATCTTCCTCAATTATGGTCTCTTTCTTTCATTCAACTTCAACTGGAAACGGGGGGGTCAACTATGTTTTTAACACTCCTAGTCATCACCACCATACAATGTGCATCGTTCTTTAGATTTTGGATAGTGTTGCTAGGTAGTGTACCTTTTTGTCCAGGGTTCATTGATGCTGACAGTTGCCCAAGTTGGTGTTCGATATGCTTGATGGCGGTAGCATGATATTCCACTTTCTAACCCATACTTGATAATTCACCTCGGATCTCCTTCAGCTAATCATCAATGGAACTCACCTTCTTCAACATCTCAACCATCATGCTCTCCAACTTTGACTGCCCAATCTTCCCTTCTCATGTGTTGAGAGGCACATAGACTCCATCCCGGTCATTGTGGTATCCATCGTTTCATCTCCAATCTTCTTCGCGCTCACGACCTAGACTCCTGTTTCTGAACCTATTTCTATTGTAGTTGTCTCTATACTAGTTCCAACCTTTATTTCTAGAACCTTGGCGCCAATTTTCTTGTCCAGACGCTTGGACGTTGGTTCAAAAACCTATCACCTGGCTATCTAGGAAGTTTGCCTCTTCCTCGAAATCAGAGTGATAAGCTTCTTGCTCCCTTCCTTAAGTTCCCATAACATTGACCTGTTTGGCTCAAACTCCCATAATGTGATTTGTCAGCAGGTCCAATGATGTGAGACTATGAGTAAACTCCTGGTCTCGCTCTTTTTCATTTCTTGTTGGTCTGCAGTCAAACCAACAACATATGTGCCTGCCACTACATCAGCTTCCCTCGTATGCCTGGCCCTGTTTGTCTTAGTCACCCTGTCAAGAATGGTGGCAGCTTGCTCCCATGTGTGACTCATCAATGCTCCTCCAGCCACCGTGTCTGCTACAGCTTTTGTGCTACTGTTCAGAGACCTGTAAAAATTTCCAACAAACTATCGTCTGGGATTTTGTGGTTAGGGCACTTTGTCAACTTCTTTTTTAATCTCAACCAAGCTTCATGGAATGCCTCAGTATTAATCTGTCGAAAATTATATATCTTATCCTTTAGCTGCAACATCCTGAATGGGGAAAGAATATCTCAAAAAAGGCTTGTTTAAGCTCCCTCCAGTTTGTTATGGAGTCATTTTGAAACTCCGATAACCATAAGGTAGCTTCCCCTGATAGAGAGAAAGGGAAGAGTCTGATCCGTATTGCGTCTTGGCTTACTCCGAGCAAACTGTACACCTTGCATATTCCTTTGAAGTTCATTAAGTGTAGGTTGGCATCATCCGTTGTGTGACCACTGAGCACCCCTTTCATGTTCAGAAATTGAATCATGGTGCTCGTAATGTCAAATTTTGCCCCAGTAGGCAGTGGTGGTGGCATAATTGGTCCTGTCGACCCAACTTCATCAATCTCTGGGTCATCATCATCAAAGAACTGAGGGGCGATTCTATGAGCTGTGTTGCCCCTCCCCTGTCGACCACCATTTACTACCTCATCTCGATCATCTTCCGCTATAGTGCAGCTTGCCGAGCTAGCTCGGCTTGCCTAGTATCTTTAGCTATGCGGGCTTCTCTTTGCTCATGGTTCTCCATTCTATGCAGTGTTCTCTCAATTTCTGGATTTAGTGGAACAAAGGAATCTCCTCTACTCCGAGTGCTTGGAATTCATAGGAGAACAGCCTATGGGTACCAAAAACACAAAAATAACGTGATTAAGGAAATTAATACAAAAAAGTCAAATACAAGCTAATAACTTAGTTTAGGCTGTTTTCCCCGGCAACAACACCATTTTTTGATAACACTCAAACCACACCTCTTACTGAAGTATGAAGCGTATGTTGTCAGTAAAAAACCAACCAGAGGTTGGGGTCGAACCTACAGGGAATATGGGAGAACTAGATTATAGCTGGTAAGTCAACTTGTGAGGTAGTTACTTTAAAAATTAGGGGGTTCTAAAGAAAATCAATAATGAAAACAAGTATTAAAAGTCTGGTGTTGAGTCAATCTCAAAAGATAACTAGGGTTTGTGTTCCCCATGGATTCATAACTGCTTTGGGTATACACTCGTGATTATCACCAATACTTACTTATAGAACAGATACCTTAGGTTCATTCAGATGACTGAGTCCCTATTGAATGACCATACTAAATCATTCGACCAAGTCTCATGAGCGGTTTCAAACTATCTGTTATCACTAAGTTCCAGATTTAACTATGTTGTGACCACAGCTAAAGTTAATACAATAATTATAAAAATCAAGGCTCTGTTGTAATTCTCTTTTCCTAATCTCTACCTCTTAGTCCTAAGCAAGTAAAGAATTTGGGCACTTCCTAATGTTGCGCACCATTAAGAATTGATTAAGCATGAATATAATACAATATAAGTATTTTGTATTGGTTTTAAAATCACTTTGCGCAACCCTAGCTTGTTAATCTACCATGGCTCCCACAACCCTAGCCATGGAGGTTTTAGCCTCTCATAGTTGTAAGATTGTGAATTGCATTCATGATTAAGAACATAAATCAATACTTTACAAATATGAATGAGAAAAACACTTTCTTTAATTAATCACCAAAATCATGAAGAACAAGTAGCAAGAACAAGAAGAACTCAAGAAAAGGTTGATCACAAGTCGAATAAACTCAATTCTCTCTTTCTCTCCTCAAAATCTCTTCTTTTGTCAATTTTAATCTGTTCTCTACTCTGCCTATAGAAAAATAAAACCTAAAAAATGTATTTATACAGACACAAGAATCCTTCTCCTAGGCTAACAAGATGAATTTCCATATCTGGTTTTGCATTCGTCACGAGCCAACCTATGATCCATAGTAGCATCCTACGACCCGTACAATCATTTCATACCATGCATGAATGGATGGATTTTGTCTGTGTGTTGGATGCGGTATGACTCGTACCTCCATCCTATGATCCGTACTGAGCTCCCGTGGCTTGACTCTGAAACTTTGAAATTCTTCTGAAGTTTGTCACGACTGACACGGTACGACTCATACCTTCTTCCCACGGTTCGTACTTTCTTTCCGTAGAAGGAGTCAGCCTCTTATGCAAATTTTTTGGTTCTTTTCATTACTTCATCACCACGACTCGTACAAGCTTGGTATGACTGGTACAAAGACTCGTACATTGCATCTCTTCAACACTAGCCTTCTGCAACATTACACGGCCATCAGTATGACTCGTAGGACCTTCCTACGGCTCGTACTGTGGACTGCACTTTGAGCATATTTTGCACACTTTAGGCTTTCTTTTGCAATTTTTAGGTCCAACACCAATTTATCCTACAACCAAAGGAAAAGTGCCTTATATCCACATAATCACACTTAAGTCCATGCTATTTTCTTGGTTTTGAGCGTTGAAAGTACTTTAAATCCACAGCACATCAGATTCTTAAAGATGTGTTGGTCAAGGTTGATAAATTTATCCATAAAGCTGAATTTTTCATGTTGGATTGTGATGTTGTTATTGAGGTACCCATTATCTTGGGGTGAACACTCTCTGCCACTGGGCGAGCTTTAGTTTATGTGGAGCTTGGGGAGCTAAAGTTTTGGGTTGGTGGTGATGAAGTAACAATCAATGAATGTCAACCAACGGAACCGCCTGATGAATGCGAGGTGATTGCGGTGATGAGTGAAAAAGATTAGCAAGGAGTTGATCTTAAGGAGGAGGACAAACTATCAGATGAATGATAAAGTTGTGTGGAGAAACCGTCGTGCCGTGACATTAAATGGCAACCCAATTGTCTTTTTATTTGTTTTTACTTTACATTTTTGCTATCTTTGGTGTATAGGTTGATTGAGTTGAAAACAAGTGGAAGAAAATAGGATTTGACCACCTGCGTGGAACCTGTGAAATACAGTTACCGATCTGTGAGTCGTAGGTGTAGCACAGGTCTGAGGCTGTGTACCTGGGAAAAAAGACTGAAAAATTGAAGTGACCTGCATCTCACCTGTGAAAGGAAAGTGAAAATCCGTGAGATGAAAGTGTGCTGCATAATCCAAGTAGTGCATTGGGTAATTTGGGGGCCACCTACGACTAAACTACGGTTCGTAGTTTCAAACCTACGACTGCAGGTCTGGCTCAAGTAAAGGTAGGACTGGCATTTTAAAATGTTAACTAACCCATTGACCAAAACCAACCCAAGTCCAACCCATGTTCTTTAAACTTCGCCCCCATTTTTCAAAATCCCCATTTTCTGCATCACTTCCCCATTTCCATACCCCATCAACCACCACATCAACTTCCCACACTCTACCAGTAAATCCACCTTCAATTCCACCAATCCCTACACCTTCACCCCTCTATAAATTGCACCCTCCTTCAAACTTTTATACAATCACTCAACATTTCACTCACCAAACAAAAGTAGCAAAGATCTTGGGTCGACTACCTTTGAAGAAAACAAGTTTCAAGTTTCAAATTTCATCTATCTACTCACTTTAATTAGTATGTCTCTTGATTTTCATCTTAGTTTCTTTGAGCTGAGTGAAATGTGTAGCACAACAAGAATAATAGATTTTGTTCATTTTCCTTGACCCATGTTTTTCCCATTCCCCATTATGTGTTCTTCATGCTCTTCGTAAAATCGATCTTGTGGGTGATTAGGGGGGGACTTTAAATTGCAAATCAAATGGGTAGGATGTATTGTTCCTTGATGATAAATCTATTTGGTATGCTCTTATGCGTGGAAATTTTGGTTGAGGGGTGAAATCTGAGTAACCCATTCGCTTGAAATGTAAGATTTTTCCCGATGGTAGATAGAGTGACATCTTTTTTAGGGGAAAATCATCATTTCTTATTGTGTGCTTTCTAATGTAGATGAAAACTTTATAATGAGGGTGAGGAATGTGAAATATTGAATTTTTTTTATGACTGTGGGTTGGATTGGTCAATTGACGTTTTTCGATGATAGACGAGGTAACGTCCTTCTTAAGGGAAGTTGTTGAGTGGTCATAATGGTCTTGATTGTTGTTAGTATTGTTGCTAGATCTTCTGGGAAGTCTGAGTACTGTTAGATGTTGATATTGTTCGTAAATATGGAAAATTGTGAAATGAAAAACATGAGAATTACGGTTAGACACTGTTGAGCAGCTGTGGATCACAGATTTCGGCCTGCTAATATAGGTTGTAACGTAGGTGTCGAGCTGGGATTTAGGTACAAGTCCTACCTCCTGCGGTACACCTGTTGACCATGGATCATCATCTACGAAATGTAGGTGGAACGCAAGTGTTGAGATTTTTTTTACAGGTTTCTGTCGTGCATCTTTGACTCACCTGCGGGCCGCAGGTCCCAACTTGCAAAGAGCAGGTGTAGCATAGGTGCTACTAGTGGTTTGAAATTGCTATTTCATTTTGTTGATATCCAATCTTCTTTTGTCCCTTTTAATATCCTGGTATAGTTGTTGTCTTTTATTTTCCATAATGGAAAAAAATAAAATAATACAAAATGATTTTGGTTTAGTTGTGGTACTCACATGATCTTGCAGGAGCATGACTTCATCTAGGCATCAAGAAAAGGGGAAGGCCTTAGCATCCTCCAAAGGTAAAGGGAATGGCAAAGCAAAGGTAGTTCCATCCTTTACTAATAGTAGAGATGCCATCCGGTTCTATGTGGATGGCATGGAGGCATATAAAATCACCTATCAGGACCAGCAGATAATGACAATTTGATAAATTACCAACTAATTCGGCTTTTAAGCATGATCTTTTACATGGTTTTCAACTCATTTAGGAAGGTTTTATTACCTTTTTCTTCTCTATACATGAATTTAGAGGAAGCAAAGGTAATGGAAGATTTGGACTTAAAAAGAGCTGCTAAAGACCTACTTTTAACCTAGAAACGCAGATCCGAAATTGCGAAACATAGATGGAACGCAGTTGCTATTTCCTTCCAACTGCCTTGCACCTTCATTTAGTGGATTGGCACCTGCGAAATGCTGGTTTAAATGCAGGTAAAATGCATTTGCACCTTCTACACACCCGCTAAACATCTCTGAACCACAGATTGGCACCTGCTAAACATAGTTAAAGGGAAAGTGACCCATTTCACTGACGAAAGGGTAAAATGTCCAGAAAGGGTCCCAAAGCACCTAGAAGCCTCCAAGGAAAATTGCAAAAAGTTATACACAAGAAAGTACAGATATTTATCACCCAAAATTGTACACCACACATCATGAATTCATTCATACATTCAATCTTGGAGAGAAGTTCTGGACAATATAGAATTGTAGAGATAGAAAGTACTTTTCTTCTTCTTTTTATTTAACCTATTTTGGGGGAATTCCAACGTTGTTGTAAGACCTTGTGAAGTAAATTTTTGAAGCATTGTGATGAAATTTTAGGGAATTCATTTTGGTATTCTCTCTCTCTCTCTCTAGATATGAGTAGCTAATTTTATAGCTAGGGGTGTGTGCGTAGTGGGTTTGTAAAGTAGAATGGGTATTGACTAATTGTCATTGAATTGTATTTTCAAGTATAGATCTATTGTTTTCTCTTAGTTTTAATTGTAAAAATTGGTGGTTGCAAACATGAGTTTTGTTTACTTTTCTTGCTTTTGCTTGAGAAAGAAGGGTGAGAATTGGGTGAGAAAACAATAGGGAGGATTTGGAGTGTTGATGTGAGGGGTTGAGATATAGATAGTCAAAACCCACATTCCCACACCATTAAAGGTTAAAGGCTAGAGATAGCTTGATTCTTCCTCTAGCTCTTATGGTTAATAATTCGAAATTAGCCTTGGGGTTTGAGAAAACCCAAGGTATAAACATTCTTATGGTTGAGAAATGAGAGAATGTGTTTTATCCGGATCTATCTATGCTAAATTTGAATCTAAGTCATTGAAGTAAATCCCATTGTAGTTGTTTTCCCATCAATAGCACTCCCCTACCCATCTCACTTGTAATTGCAATAATTGAAATTCTCCCCACATGGACTGACTTGATAGTGAGGTCTCAGAGTTGGAATCCTTGACTCGAACTAGATGATATATACATCCCTTCTTCCATTACCTTGTCTGGGAGGCATGGTTCACTGAAACGAAATAGAGCATGAATTAGAAAGGCATTTCTAGAATTGAACTTTAACGCATGATAAAGAGTATGAACAAAAGAGAGTTTTCCTAATAACATCTCGTAGGCTTATCATCATAAGTGTGACGCGCTTCACACCTATGAAAAGGACTCTACTCGATGGGGCTTTCAAATATTCCGAGGACACTCTTAACCTAGTGCTCTGATGCCAAGTTTATCACGCCCTGAGACTACACCCTAGACGTAACACGGTACTTGAAGTCACAAGTGACCCCAAGTCAATCCCTAGTCTATCATACATTGGTATTCTGAGTAAAACATATATATAGTGGAAGCTTTGAAATAACAACATAAGAGTATTTGAGAAAATAAACTAGAAGAAAATATTAAATTTTAAACATTTGAAGTCTGAAATTAACTCTGTGTTTGAATGCTTTCTAACTGATGAGTTTCTGGGACAAGCACCCAACTAACTCTAAGTCTAACTAAAAATAATAACTTGACTGAAAGAAAGTAAAACAAGGCCCTCGAATGATGAGGACTCACACTTCGGCTATAGCGGAGGAGGATCTGAATCGCAACGGCTAATGATACTGAGTCTGGGAACCTGCAGCTGTATCGTGACATGATACTGCATAAAAGTATGCTTCAATACTTTGAATGTACTGAGTAAGTAAGAGAACACATAACTGAATATAAAGTCTAAATTGAAATGACACGCAATGACTGTTCATTCTGTTTGTTATATGGGTATATAACTACACGCAAGTGCACGTGGTCGAACAAGTAGTAAAGTGGCTTAAGTAAGCCAAGTATCGATCCCACAGGGACTGGGATAAGGTAACGAACTACTCAAGTGTTACTATATTTTAATTTTAACAATGAAGACAACAGTGTAACCAAGAGTTTGATATTTTTGGGTTCTAATTTTTATGCTAAGTCTAAAACGATTATCTAATGTGAGTCTGAACTATGAATGTGAGCATGCTGAGGTTAAATGAACATGTAATGGAAGTAATTATCAATATAAATTGGTTAACCTTTCCTCCGGTTGCTAGTCAAGAACTACTACCAATGGATTAAAACTCTCGTATTTAACCCAACTTAAGAATCATGAACCGTCCACCTATATTTCTGTGATTAAACGAAATTCATGTTCTAGCCATACAAACCCGGTTCCTAAATTGACTAATACGACTTTCAGGTATATTTCTATCCTGAAGGTAAATTAATTCTCAATTTTCCCAAACTAAGAAAAGATCAAATTCTATTAATTCACAACTTTCCAATTTCTTGCTCTCTCGAGTGAAACCGGACTTTTTAGATGTACATTAACGTAGGCAACACATTGATGCAGTAAGAACAAGAATCAATAGAACAACCATGGAAGAAAAGATGAAAAACCAATTTACTCAACAATCACATTTCAATACAATTGTTCTTAACCTCAGCAAGAAGAGGAATTAGCCACTCATTTGTGGATTAAACATCGTTAAATGAGTGTTAAACATACATGCAATTGAATTCAAGGAGAAGGAAAGAGAGAAAAACCCTGATAATTTCGTCCCCTCAACTCCCTGTAACCCACGTTCTTGCTCCACCAAGTCAGAATATTGAAAAATGAACCTAAGTGTTCTATTTATACTAGTGGAAATTTTTCCCGGAATAAAAAGCAACGTGTCACGTAGTGCATCGCGGAGCACTACCTCCGTGACACGCCACCGACGCGGACCCTCACTGGAAGTTGGGGGTCCTGGTAATCAGGCCCAACGTGGCACGGCGTGCAACGGAGAGCTAGGCCACTGTGCCACGGACCCAACGCGAACATTTACTGGAATTAGGCCGAAAATTCCCTATCCAGGCAGAAGGCCTCCGCGATGGCAGCGTGACACGGCTCCATCGCGGAGCCTCTTTATTTTGTGCCTTCCAATGCCTTGTCCTTTGCTCACATCCGAGTCCAACCCCGATCTATTTCCACATGCATTTTAGCTTCCCAAAATTACATTTTACCTGCAAAACAAGGCTAATCATGTTGGTTAGTATAAATTCACATTTTATTACTAATCACATGAGAATGTGTAAACATTGATAGATAAACAAGGCTAAAATGACACCTTTGAGTATCACTTGGGCATATAAATTTTCCCAAGATCACTTACCCCACACTTAATTCCTTGTTCGTCCTCGAACAACAATCTTACACCTCATGCAATTTACACCCAAACCTCGCTACTTTGGTTCGACAATTTAGGCTACGGTCATACCGATTATTCAATACAGCAAATTATCAAGAAAACACGCATGGTCCAATCAATGCAATGACCTTCAATACATCAAGACCTCCTAGACTTAGGAATCGACTCTCGATATTGGTAAACTCATTCAAATCAGCTAATCAAGACATCCGACACAAAAATTAATCTTTCATCAAGCATGTTCCCTCACAACACAAGAGAATTTTCCCCTTTTTGATCATAAGAACTCACAAAATTTCAAGCAGGGGAATATAAACACAATTTCGCTCTCTCTCCCAAAAGAATTTACATCCATCATGTCACGACCCATAAGCTTGCCTTTAGTGTATTACTCCACTAATATAAAGAAGTGTGATGTAAGATCACATAGGACTTTAACGGGTTGTAATGTAATCTATGGAACTAGTAAATATTGGGCTAGCCAATAATAGCCACTAGCATCCTTAAGCGCCTTCTCCATACATCCCATCAAACTCATGGGCAGTGTTTCTTTCTTCATCCTCCCATTCTTGAAGTTTCTCTTGAGTTTGGCCCATCTTATTAAGCACACTTGACACAACAACAAAGATTATTCGTACACCTTCATTATAGTTTATTTATAACAAGTGCACCTTCAACCTTTTCTTTCCCTTTATCACTCTGCTTTTCTTTTCTTTTCACCATTCTCGCTCTTTGACACTTTGGGAAAAATTATTTTCTCTTCTTAAGCGCTTAAGAGTTTTGGATCGACTTTACGGCTAATGAAAAGAAGGGATTAAGTTCGGCTTACACTTTTTGACAAAAGAAAAAAATAATAGGCTCAAGGCTCAACGGGCTGACTAGGGTATCCAATCAAGGTGGGTACGATAATGAAAAATAGAAACTTTCGGTTAAAGACAAAGAAATGCCTACATCCTTTCCTACAATACACCTCCTTCATTTCATTTTTTACACACACCAGGCAAGTTCTAGACACTTCACAATAGCATGGAATAACAAAACCTCACTTCACACTTATTGCACATGCTCAATTCAAGACGTATTCACAGACTCTTCAATCAGCTAATTACACGAATTCAAACACTAAGCCTTAATCACACTGAATCAACTCTATGGCCTAGGTATCTCAATATATTTAAAAAGTTGCATGCTTTCATATGAATCACCTTTGCATTTCAAATATCATGTACGACACGCAACCAGAATTCCGCAACCATAAAGTAACTACAGGTTTTGGGATGCAACCCACAAAAGAAAAACAACTAAAAAATATATAAATGAAAAAGAATCTACTCCTAACGACTACATTTCCCTTAAGACAGTCGTCATCCATCCATCATAGGGAACGGTCACTAACTAAGACTTCGGTTCAATGGGACCATTCTCGGTAAAAGAACCAAAAACAAACACCGAGAAACCCAAGAATTGAAATTTTTTTTTAAAAATATCGATCATTTCTATAAACAAAAATATGTACAATATCAGCTTAGCAACATTCAGCAACACCCAACAGTTTCACATATAATTACAATACAGGACAACAGCTTAATAATCACAAATCACAGGGTCAGAAAATTTTGTTCACAGGCACAACAACAGATTACAACATACATACAGCACAACCAGTACCTAACTACTCCCACCCCACACTTATCCCGAACACTGTCCCCAGTGTTCACAAAAATTAAAATAGCACAGAAATTGGGTGGTGGAACTCCCTGATCAATCAAAATACTCCACTTCTTCATCAGGTTCTGCTGCTTCATCTCCCATGTCTGAATCACCCCCATCGTCCTTATCGGACTCCACATCGGAGTCCTCCCGACATGTATCCTCGTCTGTGGGGACATCATCATTTGTGGGCTCTACAAAAGCTGGCCCCACTCGGCATAGAGCCCTGGCATTTTCGCCAAAAGGGTAGTCTAGCTCGAGCTGCCATAGCTCCTCCTCTGTTGTCGGCCTCCCGCCTATCCTCAGCTGGAGCATCTGCATCCCGTACATGCGAGCCATGTACTGATCATCCCGAGTGTAAGAACATGCCCGTGGGTGGTGTCGGGTGCCTTAGTTTTAGTGACATCTAAGACCCGCCGCTCCATCTGTGGGATGTAGTCAAGGGCCTCTTCCTCAACATCTAGGCCCCTCAGGAATGTGGTGAGTAGTCCACCAAATCCGTATCTGTGCCCCTGATGCAACCAGGCTCTCTTCATGGCGGAGATAATCACTGCCCCCACATTGATCTCCAGCCCTTTCATCAGGGTGTACACTAGGCATACACGATCCCGGGTTACATCTGTCATATGTACCCCCGGGATTAGGCAGGAACAGACGATTTTAAGCCATACCTGGCTTCCTTGTTCATTTGTGAATAGGGAAAAGTCTAATGGTAGCCCTCTCCTTGTGTCTGCTCCATCTAGCTATCGATCGGGTTCCACACAAAGTGCGTCTGATGTCCGCATATGGTGGAGTGATGTTCAGCTGTCGAAGCACGTGGGCGTCTATGTCCCGCGCCCCTAGGATAGCATTGAGGTGGTGGGGCTCAAAGGTGAATATTTGCCCTCTAATTTTCATGGTGTGACTTCTGAGAGTCGGGTTCCAATTGGCATAGAATTCCCGAATCAACTGCAAGTTGCATTCCTTAGGCTCTTCAAAGATGAAATTGAGCCCAACTGCCTCGATCCTGTAGACAATCCTAGGGAACTCCTGTGCCAACGGTTCCTGTGCTATGTGTTCCTCGGGGAAGTACTTGCTCTCCTTGTGCTTGGCATACCACTTCTTCCCCTCTTCTGTCACCCACCTGGTTCGGTATTGGCGGCGTTGGCCGCGTGGAACCGTTGGCGCTGCTGGGACTGCTGTGCCCAGTCTAATTCTCTTTCTTCCGGTGCCAGATGTTGATGCGGCTTTCCCTTTTTCTTGCCTGCTTGCCATTGTTCCTGTCAAACCAAACAGACAAGTTCAATGTTACGCCCATGAAAATTTGCTTCGACTAAGGTTGGGTTAAGCTAGGCTACCCCACACTTAGTCCTTAGCTAAAGTTACAACATTACGGCAAGATCATACCTATGTACACAAACAAACAGCCAAATATAACAAACATGCTTAGTGCATTCGAAGAATTCGACGGTATATATTCTATGTACTACTCAGACTTCGTACAGCGAACCACAATCATTACCATTGATAACATTTTATCCCATCACACTTAGCAAGGAGAAACAAAGAAATGAAAAAAACAAGAATTTATCTACATGAACCTATACAACTCACCCAACTCTTGCAAATTTCAATATTCCCCTAACCTGAGAATCCGTCGGTCTTTTAGCATAATAACAATTAGAGCATCGACTCATCTCACTCAACATGTACAACCCAACATGAATTTCGCGAGTTCAGTACATTTTTCTACTTCAAATTCAAAAGAAAGCCCAAGCTACAATTGTATCAAAAATTCGATTAAATTATGCAATTAACGAGTTCAAGCAATCACAATGATACTCCGAACATCCATCAACAATAATTCAATTGAATTTACGCTTAATTTCTACTTAGGTCAAGTTTAGCTCATATCACATGTTCAATATCGAAGAAAATCGATGAGAAATAAGATGTAATTGAAGAACATACCTTGAATTCGAAGAATTAAAGAAAACTCGATGAAATTCTTGGCCTATTCCATGTCACGTTGAAGGGGGAGGGGTTTTGGGGGGATTGGTCGCGGAGTGTGTGAGAAATAAGGAAAATTGAGGGGGATTCGGGGTTTAAAAGTGGGAAATTCGCGCGGGTCACCCGGCAACCCGGTGTGACCCGTCGCGATATACACAGCAACGTGTCACGGAGGGCATCGCGGAGCACTGCTTCCGTGACACGGAGCTGACGCGAGGGTGTTCTGGAATTCTTTTAAAATTTCGGATTTACACCTCAATGTGTCATGGAGGGTAACGCGGAGGCCCTCCTCCGTGACACGAAGCTATCGCCCTAGCTCACTGTTTTGCCACTTTTTCTTGATTTTCATACCTCGAATTTTCCTTTGCGATTCCTTGCATATTTTCCCTCCGTTCGACCTGAAATTCATCTTACTGCAAGAAATTGGTTAGAATTATAGGTTTCACTCAAAACAAAAATAAAAACAAAAATAAAAACTAAAAATTTTATTGTTAATCAGGAAAATAAAAAAAAGAAAAATCTATTAACAAATTACAAAGAAAAATTTCACGGGTTGCCTCCCGTGCAGTGCCTGGTTTACCGTCGCAGCTCGACGTCATTCATCTCAGTTGTCCTCTAGGGTGATGGACGTTTTCTCTCGACCACCGTCCTCCCCCTAGTAGTGCTTACATCGTTCAGGTGGTTTTCCCAATAACTCTCGTGAATCCTTTATCCGCGCATCATCAACTCGATCAATCACATTGATCACCGAGAGTTCCTCGTACATCGTTGGGAGCATGCTGGCCTGTACACATCAAACACTTCCACCTTGTCGTGTGCTCGCATGGTTAGCTGCCCTGCAGCTACATCAATCAGCGCTTTCCCGGTCGCCAAGAAAGGACGTCCCAAAATAAAAGGGACTTCCGCGTCTGGTTCAAAATCCAGCACGATGAAATCTACCGGGAAGATCAGGGAGCCAACTTGCACCAGAACGTCCTCCACAATGCCATCAGGTCTGGCTAAGGACTGATCCGCCAATTGCAAGATCACTGTTGTGGGTCTAGGACTTCCTAGACCCAGCTTTTTGAATACCGATGGCGGCATCAAATTAATGCTCGCTCCCAAATCACATAATCCACGAGCTCGGATACTCTGCCCAGTAGTAATCTGTATAGTAAAGCTCCCAGGATCTTTGAGCTTTGTGGGCAGTCGGTTTTGTATCCGGGAAGTGCACTCCTCTGTGAGAGCCACCGTAGCATACTCAGTCAACCGACTTTTGTTTGCCACGATGTCGTTTATATACTTGGCATACTTCGGCACTCCCTGCAAAACATCAACAAGAGGTAAGTTAATATATACATGTTTCAGCACCTCCATGAATTTCTTGAAACACACCTCCTCCTTGTGTTTCTTTAATCGTTGAGGGAACGGGGGTGGTGTCTTTCTGATTCAGCTTCCTTTGTCTTCCCCCTCTCATCACTTTGGTCCCTCTCGATTTCTGCTGCTCCCGATTGTTGAGGTGGTCTTTCTGGTTCCACCTCTTTCAGCTGCAAACCACTCCTTGTGGTCACCGCATTCACCTGCTTAGGGTTGGGATCTGTGTCACTCGGAAGTCCTCCTCTAGGCCTGTTGTTTTGGGCTCCAGCAAATTTCCCAAATTGATATTCAAGTGCCTTAGTAGCTAACTGGTTGTTTTTCACCTCGGCTGCCAATTTCACATAGTCAGCCTGCAATTGAGCTTGGTTAGCTATCATCGTCTTGAACATCTCCTCAATGCTGGGTGATGGTGGTGGAGGAGGTGCATTGTTGTTTCTAAATTGTGCTTGATAATTCTGCTGCCCTCCTTGATTCCTCTGCACACCCTGACTCGAACTTTGCCCCTGATGGTTGTTGCTACCCCAGGAGAAATTAGGATGATTCCTCCAATTGGAATTGTAGTTGTTGCCATACTGTTGGTGGTTGTTCCTTTGTACATTTCCCACGAAGTTCACCGAGTCAGGATTTGCTCCACAACACTCAGCTGAGTGCTCACTGCTCCTGCACACTTCACACCAAATCTGCTGCACTGCATTCACTGGGGCTTGAGGCTGGTTCATTGTCATGTTACTGAAGTGGGTGTTGAGTTGATTCTGTAAGGCAACTATCTGTGCAGCAATAGCTGTAAAACCATCCACTTCTGGAACTCCTGCTGCTTTCCTTGTCCCTACTCTTGCTGAATAAGCATTCCACTCCGGATTGCCCTGCGAAATACGGTTCAACAAGGTATACAGCTCCTCATAAGTTTTCTCCAGAGCTTGTCCCCCAGCTGCTGAGTCTAGCAATATTTTTGTATTGGGTTCCAAACCCTCTATAAAAGTGTGCACCAGCACATCATTGGATTGATGATGATAAGGACAATCCTGCAACATGGACTTGAATCTCTCCCAAGCCTGATATAGATTCTCTCCCTCTCTCTGTTTGAAACTTAGAATTTGACTTCTAAGTCTTGCTGTTTTACCGGAGGGAAAAAATCGTATCTAGAATTTCCTTGCAAGATCATCCCACGTAGAAATAGAATTAGGTGGCTCAGCTTTCAACCACCTCTTGGCTTCTCCCAATAGTGAAAATGGGAACAATGTAAGCCTAACATAATCTGATGACACTCCAGCGGGGATGTAAGTGTCACTTATCTCCAAAAATTTTTGGAGATGCTTCTGTGGATCTTCATGAGGGAGACCTGTAAACTGCCTGTGAGTGTGCAGCAATTGCACCATGTTTTGTTTGAGCTCGAACCTCCCTCCTGGCTCAGGTTTGCGGATGCTAGATGTGACATTATTAGCATGTGGGATTGCCACCTCGCGAACCGGCCGAGCTGCTACTTCCTCGGGCACTAACATTGCCCGTACTACTGGTGGATTCTGTTGTTGCTCCATGAGTGTTTGTCTGAGCAACTGCAGCTTTCTTTCTAGAGTTTCTCTCCGCTGACGATGAAATAATCTTTCTGGCTCTAAATACGAGTCCACCAATTCCTTGTCTCTTGCCAGTGTTCAACAGAGATTAAATCTGCAAAATACAGGCTAAGACCAAGTTGTCAACACTAAGAAAATAAAAAAAAATATAGTAAATTAACACTTAAGACAAATTCACCAATTGCCAGTCCCCAGCAGCGGTGCCAAAAACTTGTTCGTTCTATTTGTTATATGGGTATATAACTACACGCAAGTGCACGTGGTCGAACAAGTAGTAAAGTGGCTTAAGTAAGCCAAGTATTGATCCCACAGGGACTGGGATAAGGTAACGAACTACTCAAATGTTACTATATTTTAATTTTAACAATGAAGACAACAGTGTAACCAAGAGTTAGATATTTTTGGGTTCTAATTTTTATGCTAAGTCTAAAACGATTATGTAATTTGAGTCTGAACTATGAATGTGAGCATGCTGAGGTTAAATGAACATGTAATGGAATTAATTATCGATATAAATTGGTTAACCTTTCCTCCGGTTGCTAGTCAAGAACTACTGCCAATGGATTAAAACTCTTGTATTTAACCCAACTTAAGAATCATGAACCGTCCACCTACATTTCTGTGATTAAAAGAAATTCATGTTCTAGCCATACAAACCTGGTTCCTAAATTGACTAATACAACTTTCAGGTATATTTCTATCCTGAAGGTAAATCAATTCTCAATTTTTGCAAACTAAGAGAAGATCATATCCTATTAATTCACAACTTTCCAATTTCATTCTCTCTCGAGTGAAACCGGACTTTTTAGATGTACATTAACGTAGGCCACACATTAATGCAGTAAAAACAAGAATCAATAGAACAACCATGGAAGAAAAGATGAAAAACCAATTTACTCAATAATCACATTTCAATACAACTGTTCTTAACCTCAGCAAGAAGAAGAATTAGCCACTCATTTTTGGATTAAACATCGTTAAATGAGTGTTAGACATACAACAATTGAATTCAAGGAGAAGGAAAGAGAGAAAAACGCTGATAATTCGTCCCCTCAACTGCCTATAACCCACGTTCTTACTCCACCAAGTCAGAATATTGAAAAATGAACCTAAGTGTTCTATTTATACTAGTGGGAATTTTTCCCGGAATAACAAGCAATGTGTCACGGAGTGCATCGTGGAGCACTGCCTCCATGACATGCCACCGACGCGGACCCTCACTGGAAGTTGGGGGTCTAGGTAATTAGGCCCAACGTGGCACGGCGTGCAACGCGGAGCTAGGCCACCGTGCCACGGACCCAACGCGAACCCTTACTGGAATTAGGCCCAAAATTCCCTATCCAGGCAGAAGGCCTCCATGATGGCAGCGTGACACGGCTCCATTGCGGAGCCTCTTTATTTTGTGCCTTCCAATGCCTTGTCCTTTGCTCACATCCGAGTCCAACCCCGATCTATTCCAACATGCATTTTAGCTTCCCAAAATTACATTTTACCTGCAAAACAATGCTAATCATGTTGGTTAGTATAAATTCACATTTTATTACCAATCACATGAGAATGTGTAAACATTGATAGATAAAAAAGGCTAAAATGAAACCTTTGAGTATCACTTGGGCATATAAATTTGCCCAAGATCAATGACCAACAGGTAAGCTGAACTGAACTACTGATGTAATTTGAAATGGTCAAGATGACCCTGTCTGATAACACTGAACTGATCTGAACTAAAATGAACTATCAAAACTGAGACTGAACTGAACTGACTAGTGGGAGAGTCTCTAACCGACATATAACCACGTGAGCTAGACGTGGAGTCCGATGTATACACCCCACTGGTAGGAACAAAATATACCTTGCCAGGGTATAAAGGCATGAACTGGGTGATCACAAAAGTCTGGGGCCAATCAAGCCAAGTAATATTGTAACCTACATTGGCAACGTAGTTTTGGGAACTTGGGTGCACCGGAACCCCGGCCCGCTTAGTGCTAAGTCCTACTCCCACTGGAAAACCTAAGTTGAACTACTAGGCTGATAGCTCAAAACTGGGGTCCAAGACTTGTCAGGGACATATAACTGAAAGTACCCTGAGAGCCTTATTGGACCAGATTCTGAAACTGAGTTTCTAGAATGGTCAGAGTTGCTTATCCTTGAGTGTCGTAGCCGTCTAAGAACAACTATAAACTGAACTGGAGTCCTGGAGCTGGTCAGAGCTATATATATTCATATCTAAAAGTCATGACCGCCTAATGGACCAATAAACTAGATTCTGAGTCTAATTTTGATAATTGGGAGGCACCACTAACACCTTGGGAAGAGACTGAAGTCAAACTGATTAGTTGACACTTTTTGAATAGTTCTAAAGAGGTTCGGTGTTCTAACTGAACTAAACTACTAAGCATCTAATAGAGAACTCAACTTATTCCACCAACATGGGAAATTTGATAATATAGCGAAGTTCCGAGAAATAAAGGAATCTCATCCAACAGGGCAAAAAACATTCTCATCAATGGAATAATTGCTCAACATATATATAATAAGAATTACTAGGAAATTCAGCCCAAAACATACTTCACAAACTAGAAGGAATTTAATACACAAACGATCTTTACTCGAGAACTTAGGGTTGTAAATCGCTTGGCAAGAACATCAACAATTTACTTAATAACTGATGAAGATCGTATGAATAATAAACATGAATAATAACCCAATTGAAATTAACAAAATCCAACATGAGAATCTTTTTCATATTCAAAAATCTCAGGGCTAAACTGATAGGGAAAATTATGGGAGGATTTTGGGGGACACAAGAGAAGGAAAATTCTCTTGTTGAATTCCCACATACCTGGCTATAAATTCCCTAAAGAAGAAGACCTGAACTGTTGCGATGAAAGAAGAACCCTCAGCTATCTAGAGAGTTTCTTGAGAGAACTTTTGATAATTTTCTGAGAGTAAACATGAGAATGACGGGAGGAACCGTCCAAACCCTCTAATAAGTATGAATTTAGGTCCAAAACAACATAGTTTAGAGATTAGGAGAATAGAAAATTACTAAATAGCCCTTAGAAAATCACTGGGAAAAACTACTAGGTGACCCTAATGGTTGATCTAACGAGTCGTGGTGATGGACCACTACTCGTGGTCACTCCTGTTGAGTACATTACCCAGGTTCCTCAGTAGGTCACCATGAGGGACCTAACGAGTCATTGTTACTGAACATGACTAATGGTCACCAGTCATGGACCACACTGTCTCACTTGAAGATTCAATACTAGGCTAGGTAACAAGTCACTTAACGAATCGTTTCCACTGATGACAACTCGTGGTGACATTCGTTAGGTACACTGCCTATAAACTGACTAATGTTGGTAACGGTGGACATGACGAGTCATTACAAGTGACCATGACTCATTGTCCCCATCTGTCAAGTACACTGCTTCTCATTTTACAATACTTACTCCTCCTTCTCATGTCTGACCTAACGAGTCATTGTGTCTCCTAACGACCTGTTAGGTTAGTCGTCTTGTAGCATTTCTGCATCTTTTTCAAATTTCTTGCTTTAAGTCCTAGTTTAGATTTTGGGTTTCCGGGGCATTACAGATAAACAAGGTTGGGTTGATTGAAATGAAAGATGTGGAAATCGTGAACCAAATCGTGATGGGGAGATATACCATCAAAGTTCAAACTCATACGTGACTCCTCTAAAGGCTGAACCACCCAAAATGCAACTCAGGGTAAGTGATGTGGAGAATCCAAAGATTAAACAAATGCTAGAACGAGTGCACAAAAATGTTGAGTCCATGGATAGTAGGGTCAAAGAGTTAAAAGGGAGGGTGTATAACCTTGCCCAGAGCACGAGATCTCATTCAACATCCATTAAGCATTTAAAGGCTCAAATGAACCACTTATCATCCCAAATAAATCCACGCATGAAGGGCACACTTCCTAGTGACTCCATTCAAAATCCGAAGAAGGATGGTCATTGCATGACGATTGTTACTATGAGTGGAAAAATCTTTGGTGTTGTAGATGTGAAGACCAAACATGCTAGTGATCCAATTACAATTGATGAAGTGAAAGATGAGGTTCTAGAAGCACCCAATGTTGTTAATGATGAAGAAGTGCTTGCTAAAGAAGGAGGGGTTGTTGCGCCCAAGAATGTTGATGCTGAAATAAAGGCAAGGACACCTCAAATGCATAAGGCCAGGAGCCTAGAATCCGACCTCCATACCCTATGGGGTTAGAGAAAAAGAAAGAGGACAACCAATTTGAAGATATTCATTGAGATGTTTAGCAAGTTTCCATAAACATACCTCTGGTGGATGCATTGCTCTAAATGCCGGGCTATGAAAAATTTGTTAAGGAATTGTTGAAGAGAAAGAAGGTTGTTGATGCTAGTGGAGGGGAATAACACACCATTGTAGTGCAATGATGGTGAGCAATCTTGCTCCAAAAGTAGAGGACCTTGGAGCTTTTCATATTCCTTGAACCATTGAAGTGTGCATTTTCAAAAAGGCCTTATGTGACCTCAGGGTAAGAATAAATTTGATGTCTCTTATTATTTTCAAGAAGTTATGGTCGGGGAATCCCAAGCCCACTTCAATGAGCCTTTTAATGGCAGACTGATCCATTAAGAGACTTGTGGGGGTGTTAGAAGATGTCTGACTTGGGTAGACAAATTTATCTTTCTAGACGACTTTGTCATGTTGGATTGCGATATGGAAGTCGAGGAGCCTATCATTTTATAGAAACCATCACTATCCACGGATAACGAATTGGTGGACATGGAGCTCGGAGAGATAAAAGTTAGAGTCGGAGGTGAGGAAGTCACCATCAAGGTGTGGCAACCCACAAAACCCCCGGATGAATGCAAAGCGATAGCAGTTCTCGATGAAGAGGAGGATCAAGATGGAAATGGTGAGGATGATTTTGATTCAGAGTAAGACCCTCAAGAGAATTTATGCTTGAGGAGGTATCTATCATGCCATGACAATAAATACAGTTCTTCATAGGAGGCAACCCAAGTGTTTTTATGTTTGATGCTCTGATAATTTTGTTGTTTTTGTTTTGTATGTTGATTGGATGAGGAACAAAGTGAAAGGAAACTAGGGCAAGCACTGCGTGAGACTTACGAAATGTAGGTTCTTAAGCGTGAGTCGCCTCCTAAGAGTAAGAGGAGTCCAAAATGTTTAAAGGAAAAGGGGAGAGCCGGCGCCTCACCTGCAAAACACTGGTTTGGCCCAAACTTAAACCAATGAACCTGGAAGTTAAAGGGTGAACTGCGAACAATCTTCAAAATGGGGGTGGCAACCCATGAAATGCCATTCAAACAAAGCCTGCAAGAGTAGTAGTCACTGTGCTTGGAACTGCAAAACGCTGGTAACCACCAGTGGCCACAGGTCCAGCGTAGGCACAGGTAAAACACTTTATTTAAAATATTGACCAAACCTGTTGACCGACCCGACCCAGGGTTCTCCAAAACCAGTCAAATCCCTTTTTAAATCCACAAAAACCCTTCTTCTCCGGCTTTTCACCTTCCTCATAACCCATCGACCAACCATTATACCTCTCCAACTTCACCCCAATAACTCCCATTAAGTGCACCTTCTCAACCCACCAAACAATATCACT
Organism: Datura wrightii; assembly: GCA_035772735.1. Lineage (NCBI taxonomy): Eukaryota > Viridiplantae > Streptophyta > Magnoliopsida > Solanales > Solanaceae > Datura > Datura wrightii. The sequence goes on along the minus strand of JASDFA010000023.1, from coordinate 20,242,159 downwards.
CCCTCCCTCCAACAAAATCCCATTTTATCATTCTCTTCATTTCACCATCTCTCGTGACACTCTCACTAAGTAAAAGAATTTCTACTCTTTGGGGATTAGCCATTGTTGACAAAGACACAGAGTTCTAATCTAGTTTCTTTTTATTGCTTCTAAATCTGTATGTGTGTTCCTTGCTCGTATTTTGCTTGTTGTTTGAGAATGATAGTCCAAAATTAATCATGGTATATTTGAATTTATCTTAACCCATGTTTTCCATTTCCCATCTTGTGCTCTTTCATTGTTGAATGATTTTAATGGTGTGGGTATGTTGGGGGAGGTGACATGCATAAGGGTGGCGTGGATACTCATCTTGGTATAAATGCTATATGAAGTTGTATATTTTATATAATAGTTGGGGGTGAAGTCTGAGTAACCCCGTGTGCTTAAGATACATGATTTGCCCGATGATAGATTGGTTGACGTATTTCTTAAGGGAAAATTATCATTTTTATTCTGTTGTGCTAGTTAGGTGGGTAAATCATAATGTGGAGCTGAGTTGATTAAGGCTTGAACTTAAGGTATTTTTGTTTAATTAGTTTTGGGTAATAAATGCCAAATGGTGTTTCACCTGTGATTCGTAGATTAGGTCTAGCGAAAGCAGGCTGAGGCACAGGTTTGGGTTTTAGGCTTCAGGACACTGCTTAGCACCTACATATCACCAGCGCGTCGTGGGTCAAGACTGGTGAAATGCCGGTGTAGCATATGGAGAACACCATTCTGCGAAGTTTTCTGCCTAGGCTTGCGGCTCAGCTACTGCTCGCGGGTCTCCACATGCATTTCATAGTTGTAGCACTTGTATTGCCAACACGTGATTTTTATGTTTCAACTTGTTGTCATTCAATTCTTAGATTTTTATTTCTAGATTAGTTTAGTTGTTTCTTTTACTTTCATATTATCAAAAACACAAAAATAATAGCGTGTGGCACTAATATTTCTATTGCAGCATCATGAAATTCATCTAGGCAGCGGACAAGGGAATGGCACCCTCCACATCCAAGGGTAAAGCCAAAATAACCCAATCCCGAACAAATACTAGAGAGGCCATCATCCTGTGCACTTGACATGAAGGCATATAATGTCATCTGTGAAGGGAGGCTAAGCACCACTGAGAAATGTTCTGATCTAGTGGGGGTGGGGAATGATTTCCCAGATAACACTACACAATTCAATGATAGACTATGGCACATGTTTGTTGTGCCTCTACCGGCAATGATAAATGCACTATTTTGGGAGGATGAAATCGATGCAAAAACTGAGTATACAGCAAAAGTAGCCTCTAAAGAACATCAGTACAGCTGGATAGCTCCTATTATCGCCATTGGTCAGCTTTTATGGGCCTCTATACAGGTGAAATCTTAAGGCGTGATCTAAAGATTGAGGATAAGTTGTGACTGGAGTTTATTTGCGGTTGAATCATTCCCTATAAAAATGACCAAAGACTGAACCTCGAGGTAGTAATACTCATTTCTTGAATCATGATAGGGGTTCCTATTAACCTTGGGTAAAGAGTGGCCACACAAATGAAGCATAAGGCTAGACAAAAAGGAACTTCAATGCCATATGTTGTTGTCATCTCTCAACTGCACCTCAAAGAAGGGGTACCATTATTCCCCGATGAATCCCCCAGCTCCTCCACTAGTATTGTTAATGTTGAAAGAAAGAGGGATGCTGATGCACCCAAGATCAAAAGAAAGAGGATGCAAGCATGGGAGACTCCAATGATTCCACTATTCATGACATAGAGGAGACCCGCATCACACCTGACCTTAACATGCCCAAACTCGAGATATCCAGGTCATGCATCCAGAGAAGCACCATTTAGGGGGCCTTCACCTCCTCCCATATCCTCTCTCCCTAGTGGAATACGACAGCTAGCTGAGATGACACAAACTCATGAGAGCCAACTCCAAAACATTGCTCAAAATCTCCTGCTCTTATCGTCAGAACAATGAAGTGGGGTGAAGAATGTGTTTGATAGCTTGAACAAGCTATTCTCCCAAGTGGATATGGTTGAGGGAGTAATCTCTTCTCTCTGAGCTTAGGTGAGAGAGTTGAGGAACCGGGCACTAATGGAGGACCCGGATGATTATACTTGATACAACCATGGCTGCTCCATCTACAGTCTGGGGCCCCATTGTTGATCTATTTGAGGGCTTAGGTGGGGATGATGAGACAAATTTGGGTGTGGTCTTCCTTGATGAGAATGAAGAGGCCAATGATGATGTGGAAGAGTAGCTGCAGCAGGGAGTTCCTACCATCCTTTGTTCTTCATCTATACATTGGGTATAATGTAAACTCATAGTTGAGGGTGGGTTGTGTATCCCTTTTATTGGTCATATTTTTTCATGTGTTGGTTTTTATATTGCCCTTCTTTGGGTAAATATCTTATGATTTGGTTATTGTTAGTTTTAATTTTTGCATAAGTTGGTTGAATGCCCTTGCTAGACTTTTATTAAATGAATTTGTTAAAAGAAATGTTGCTTGTTGGCTTGTTAGTGTCATTGATGAGTTAATTCTAATTTTCCAAATGTTGATGACCCATGTCTTAATAATCGCCTTTGTTCATAGTAGTTAACAAATAAAATCCAAGGGTTTTCTTTAAACCAAGGAGAAGGTTCTTTCCCAAGGAGCAATTTCCTTTTCTTTTATTTTAATGTGGAAGTGGGTGGAATTTTCTATTAATAGATTGATAGGCAATTTTCTTAGTGGATAATGCCGAGTTAAGAGTCATTTGGAGTCGGTTGTTGTGATCGCTTTTGTGAGGTACCACCAAAAATTTCTTAAATGGCATTGAAAAAAATTAATTTTGACGAAATAGGGGAATTTGAATTTAAAAGTTGAGTACTCTTTTGATTTGAGTTGCACATTCATTGTTTGGATTTTTGATTCACTTTCTATCTTTTCTAAAGACATACTCTTGATGTGGTTATGAAAATTGTGTGAACTCCTTGGAAGGTGATGCTCTATGGGGTAAGGTTTTAGCTTAATGTTTAGGCATAAATGGTTGTCTAGAACTTTCCCCAAGTGTGACTCAAGTCGAAATCCTAGATGTAACTGCACTTAGAACATGATTTTAGACATCATTTTGATAGATACTTCACCTATCTTGAACATCTATCCTTCGTAGCCAATGTTGAGCCTTTAAACCTTTTCCTTGAGAACCACATTACAAGACTATTACCCTTTTGTATCCCTGTTTTGGCACCCCTCCTCCCTAATGCTAGTTGTGTGAAGAAATAAGAAGAATGATGCATGATGCCAAAAAGTGCGAGAATAGAAAAGGGAGAAAAAAGGCAAAAGGTTAAGTTTGGGGGCCTGAAAAGAAAATGGGAAAAATTATGCGAGCTCCAATGTGAGGTAGCACCAAATTATGTGGAAATGAATGAATTGGTTGGTTTAGAAGAACCTTTAAACCATAGAAGGAAGAGAATTGTTGAAAGGTGCTACCCCTTGCTTAGATGACGTTAAAAGTGGCAATTAAGGAGATATAAGGGTAGCTCTTGATATAAAAGTGAAAATTTTGATCAAATAAAGATAAGGTGGGGTGATCTTAAGAGAAAATGGAGTATGCAAAAATGTTCGCAAGAAGGGAATTAGGGAGGTGCTAGTCACTAGAACTAAAAAGTCATCCTCGTTGTACCCCTAGCCTTCATTATGACCTCTATGTCCTAATTGATTATATGTGTAAAAACTCTACATTAGTGGTGAGTTACATGAAGAGCAAGCGTATGGGTCAAGTTGTGTGCATGAGAATTTCTTTGTGAGAGTCAGCGTATTTGTCTTATTCTATAATCCCTTTGAATTTGAATTTCTAGAAAATTAAATGGGATTCTCTCGAGTGGCATTACTTCCTTGGGGAGCATGCTTGCATGTGATAAAAGTTGTGATTAAGACAAGAATGCAGTAAGCCTTAAAGCAAACTTTGAATGTGAATTTTCAATGACTTAAGGTGCTATATAAGCTCGCTTTGATCAACCAGACCCCTTGTTTTAAATGAAGGAAACACTTGTGAGTCATGCCAATTGTTTTTGGTTACCTCTTGAAGTATTTACATAAATTATTGAGTTTTCTCTTTTAATTTGAGTCGATGAGCAGTTTTAGGGTTGTCTTAGTCCTAGTGGTCCGTTGTACAAAAACTCATGTGGTATGACATGCTTAATTCCTTTATTCAATTGTAAAGAAATGCCTTGCTTGAGAATAAGCAATGGTTCAAGTTTGGAGGTTTGATGAGTTGGTAATTTACTAACTTATTAGACTTTTAAATATGAGCTTTTCCTTGGTTTTAAGTCAATTAGGAAGATTTTATGCCTTTTCTACTGAATGTGTGTAGGTATTTGATTTAAATAGATAAAGCGAGGAAATTGCACAAAAAGCATGGTTTGGGCTGAAAGAGGAGGACTTGCGTTTCGCAGGTTGACACCTGCGAAACGTAGGCCAAATGCAAAGGGGAACTGCTAGGAAGTCGAGGGCACAATTGTGGGATGCAGCTCCGTACCAGCGAAATGCAGGTGCTAGCGCTAGATCACACCTGGACTTATTGATCCCCAATTTCAAGCAATTGGTTCCCCGCCGGTGCCTCACAAGTAAGGCCATCATTAAAGGGGTAAAATTGTCCATCACAGAAAAAGAGGAGCAGCTTTAACCTTTTTTGTACATTTCTTTTAGTGTACCTGAAATTCCATTCCATTAGAGTATTGAATTGTTTTTGAATTTCTAGAGAGAGAACAAGAGTTAGAGAGTTTTTCTTCATCATCTTCTTCTTCATAAAGGTAAGACCTCCATCGAAGGCAAATTTGAGCTTGCAACATACTCTTGATGATGATCTGTATGGGTTTATTTATCAATATAATCTTGTGTTTTTCATCTATGAGTATCTTAATATTTTGCTAGGGGTATGTGAATGATAGGGGCTAAATTAGATTGGGTGTTGCTAGAGTGATCTTATAATTACTTATCTATTATAATTGCTTGCACTAGGTCAGGGTCGGATTTAGTAACGCCCGAGGGGTGTCAGCTGACATTACTTTGTTGAAATTTTTTACTAAATATGTATGTATAATTGAAAGGCAAAAGCAAATATAGAAAATATATTGTGTAAAGTGACACTCCTATAAAAAGATGTCTATGTAGCTCAACTAGTTAGGTGGTGCAAATTCTTTGCCACGGTTCTGAGTTCTAAACTTTGTAGTTGTTTTATATTATTTCTATTTTTAAAAGGTGACACTGCTGATTAAAAACTTTGTGTATGCCACAACTGTAGGTTATACTTGATATATCTTCAATTGCAAGTGTAGGTAATACTTACTTTATTTTTGCTTGAAAAAGAAGATTAGAGTATAGGCGAGAAAATACTATGGGTATTTGGGTGTTGAATGTGCATTATTGGGCTAGAGATAGCCAATACCCCCCTTCTTACACCAATTAGAGAATTGAGGCTAGAAATAGCTCAAATCAGACCCAAGTCATAGTGGGTGAATTGTTTGGGATCTTGGGGTTTGAGAAAATTCGAGGCAAAAGGCACCCAAGTGGTTGAAAAACATCGGGTTCCACCTCGTCGGCTATTTATGCTTATGAGTAATGATTTGATTTCCTAGTTAACTCCAATCCGATTGACACCCCATCAATAGTGCACCCCTATCCCTTGCGCATTTTTTCTTATTCAAGTTGGTTGGCGTGTAGTTGATTGATTGAATATAAATTCTAACTGAAATCATTTTAACCCCCAATATTTACTTTTCAATTTTTAAGACAATGATGCGACTTAGTTCAATTTGATCGAAGCTTTTGTTCCCTCAAATCTCTATTCTCTACGGATTCGACCCCAACACATAAGTTGGGTAATTATATTACGACTATCATTTCCACTCTCTCCTCGTGAAGAGTGATTTTGGACGTCATCAATTTTGGCACCGTTGTCGGGGAATTGAGTTGTAATAAGCAATAGTTATTTATTGATTCAAACATGTTTTGCATCTTGTTTTGCATTTTGTTCTATTTTTATTTTTGTTAATTTGTACTTGTATTATTGGATTGTGGAATGAAAGGAGGTTTGGTATTTTCAACCCGTATCTTGATGACCCATGTCCTTATTGTGGTGGACCCCATCTTTGGCAAGATTGCAAATATGCCCTTAGAAGAGAGATGTGTGCATTTTTTTTCTTCTATGATCAGTATAGATGCACTTTGCTTGATGGTCATGGTAGACATTTGGTGATTGTCCAAATGAGTTCACTTCTCGATATGGTTGCTATGATGAAAAATACTAGTTGTTCTGTTGAGCTTAATAAAAATGAGGCCATGGCATGTGAGGGAAGAAGCAACACATATTACCGCATGGAATCCATGCTCCAAGCTTTTTGGAACGGGAGTCCAATTCGGAGAAGGATACCAACTCCTTAATGCCCATGGAAGTATCAACTCCTCAAGAAGAAAACTATAGTTCTATGTAAGAAGAAGCTGAGGAGATATTGAGAAGCGTAACGAGAGGAGTGAATAGTGGAACTACATCAACTTGGCTCGGGGGAGAAAGCTCAACATGATGATGAAAAAGGGTTCAATGTAAACTTTGAAGGGGTAAAGGCGGTTTGACAACCAACCAAATCAACTATAATGCAAGATGCAATAAGTGAAGAAGTGACACTAGAGCCCCAAATAGAAGTCCATCATACTATTTGTGAGGACTCTATTGAACTTGAGAAGAAGGAAAGCAAGATGCATGCTTGAGAATGGATCAACTTAAATCCCCCTTTAATCACTTTTCAACATTGAACTTTGTTGAGGATATATAAATAGAAGCAACCAAGTCTATGGAGTACGTTGAAGAGGAAGATAAAAGTAGCTTCATCTTAGAGTATGTCATGTCAACAAGACTAAAGAACATTCCTCCTTTAAGGCCTACAAAATCCAAAATGGGATATCTGTTGCTTGGCGCCTTTACTTTTACACCACCACCCCACAAGCGGAGTAAACGAATGGATAAGAAATTAGGGGTGAATTTCACAAGATCAAATTGAAGAGAAAAGTGGTGAAGATTGAAGACATCGAGTCGCGATATTAACTAAGGCACTTCATGGGAGGAAAGCTAAGTGTTTTTACATTTCTTTTTACTTTACTTCTTTTTACTTGATTTTTGCATCGTCTTTGGTTGTTGCAGGGTTGATTAAGGTATGGAATGTAACAAAGTGTGGAATTAGAAAATACAAGAAACCTATAGTAGACCTGCGAAACATAGATACTAATATGTGAAATGCTGGTCCAGCGCATGTGCCGACCAGAATACCTGGAAGAAAAGGTGCTCCACATTGACATATCTGCGCTAGACCTACAAAACGCAGGTCTACTGTTGGTTATGTCCAAAATGCCTGATAGGAGAAGGTTCAGAAAAAATTTCTCTATGCTCCACCTAAGAAACACAGGTGTCAACCTGCAAACCGCAAGTTCAGTTGCATTGCACACAGTTCCAATGTAGAAGACTCTGTCATACCAGGGAGTTCTTTCACCTATTTCTCTCTTATTTTGTTCAATATTGTGTATCGAAGACAGTGTTTTATTTTCATTTAGATGAAATCTGAGTAACACACTTGTTAGTGATTTACGATATTTCCCTATGACTGATTGGGTTACTTCATTCTTAAGGGCAAATCGTTATTACTTGCTAGTTAGCATTGCCTTTGTGTATAGTAGTCAATTAACAAACTACAAGGGTTTTCTTTATACTACAGTTCTTTCTCAAGGAGCAACTTTTTCTTTTATGTATTCTTGTTGTTGAACTGGGTGGCACTTCCCTATGATAGATTGAGAGGCGACTTTCTTAACGGAAAATGTTATGTTTTGAGTCTTTTTGAGTCTTTTGTGAACTTGTTTGAAGAGGTTCCACCAAAATTTCTTTCTTGGCATTGCACATGAGTTTTGAAAAGAAAAAGGGGCACTTAAATTTGAAAACGAGCACCCTCTTGTCAGGGGTTATACATTCCTTGCTTGACTTTTTGATTCGTAAACTAGCTTGTCTAAAGTCATACTCTTAATGTGATTTAGAAAGTGTGTGAACTCCTTGGATTGTGATGCCTTTTGTGGTGAGTCCTTTGGCTTAATTCTGGTGTATGCATGATTGTTTACAACTTGTACTAAATGTGATTCAACGCAAAATTTTAGACGAGGCTGCACTTAGAGCATGATCTTAGGCTTCTTTTGATAGTCACTTCTCCAAAAATGACCTCCTTGAAAATCAATCTTTGATAGCCAATGTTTGAGCCTTGGACTTTTTCTTGGAAACCACATTACAAGCCTAATGACCATTTTTTTCCTCTTTTTTTTGGCACTCATCCTCCCTAGTTGCTAGTGATGAAAGAATGAAAAATGGGGCTTAAAGCCCAAGATATAGGGAGAGATAAGGAAACGAATTTAAATGAGGCAAAATCCCTAGTTTGGGGGTTTGCAAGATAAGAGAGAAATATTAGAGCTTCAATGTGAGAAAGCACCAAATTGTGATGAATCGAATGAAATGATTAGTTGAAACACCTTAAATTATTGAAAGAGAAAGAATAGTTAAAAGGTGCTACCACTTGCTTAGATGAGGCTAAATGTTGAATACAAAGGTGTAATAAGGGTGGCTCTTGCTAAACAAAAGATGAAGATGGGCGCCTGTGTATGTTATAGAAAGGAAAGGCGGAAGCATCAAATGGCGAAGAGAGGCGGCCCGACATGGAAGGAATGGGATATCATCAAGGATGACTTCTTTGGTCGCACATTCAACATAGTGTTTGGACTCATGTGCCTTCCAGAACTAGGGGTATTCGAGCCTACTGCATATGATTAGCCAGCCTTGCGGTTTCAAAAGGACTAAAAAAAGAAGAGAGAGTGATGCCAAAGTAGGAATTCCAATTAGACGGAGAAAGAAAGGGAAATGATTTGGAGATAGGTCAAATTGAAAAGAAAGATGACGAGGATGATGAACAATGAGAGATAAGGTGGAGTGATCTTAATAGTGTGATGGGATGTTAAAAGTTTTTACAAAAAGGCATTAGGGAGGTTCTAGTCAATAGAGCTAAACATTTGTTCTATCCATACCCCTAGCCTTCATCATAATCTGCAAGTCCTTAGTGATTTTTAGTGTAGAAACTACATTAGTGGTGAGTTACACAAATGTTAAGTCTATGGGTCAATTTGTATGCAATTGAATTTCTTTGTCAGGGTGAGCGTATTTTCCTTATCATATAATCCCTATGTGTGAAATGTGTAAAAATGTATGGGATTCTTTCTTTTTGTGAGTGGCATTGTCACGACCGGGACATAATCCCGGATCGAAACACGGGACAAGGAACCTTGAGAGGCTCCAAGTCGACCCATAGCATAATCATAGCATAATACTATTAGAATAACAGCTAACAGAAATCATAACTAAGCAGAAGCTAACTAAAAGAGTCCAATTTAAAACCTAAAATAATAAATCTCATAAAAATTTACAAACCTGAATCTGTCCATAAAAGTCTAAAAGCCTCTGCTAAAATAATGAGTTACTAGGACAAGCCCCCAGCTAACTCCTAAAGTCTGAAAACTGAAACATAAATGAAATAGAAAACATAAATCGCGTCCTTGGGAGATGAGGACTCACCACAAACAACTAAGGTAGGAATGGAGCGTATCTAACCATTTGGTTGAGTTTGGAAACCTAAATCTATATCATGAAATGATATAGCACTTAAAGTATGCAGTCAGTACTTTGAATATACTGAGTATGCGGGAAGCGTAGGTAAACTAAAACATACAAATATACTAGGAAGGAAGTAAACTAGATACATCAACATATAACTAATCTACAATACAACAACCTGGTCTGAGATGCATATATTTATTGACAATTAGCTTTTATTTGAAAACATTACTGAAGTATAATCAAACCGATGCATAAGGGTCATGTAGTGTACATATACTGAGAACTTAAATTATAACTGATATTGTACACTGTACTGACTATCTACTGATAATTGAGCCTAAATCCTGCTAAACTTATTTTAACTGAAATCGGAAACAATATGGAGCAGAGATGAACAAATATCATAGACTAAGGGAGACATTCTCGGCTATGGAGAGTCCTTGATTGACTGAGGGAAACATTCTATTCTATGGAGAGTCCCTGACAGACAAATGGAAAAATTCTCTGCTATGGAGTGTCCCTGACAGAAAAGGGGAAACATTATCTGCTATGGAGAGTCCCTGACTAACTAAGGGAAACATTCTCTACTATGGAGAGTCCCTGACTGAATAAAGGAAACATTCTGTGCAATGGAGAGTCCCTGACTGACCAGGGGAAACATTCTCTATAATGGAGAGTCCCTGACTGACTAAAGGAAACATTCTCTACTATTGAAAGTCCCTGACTAACTAGGGAAAACATTCTCTGCTATGGAGAGTCCCTCATTGACTAAAGGAAACATTCTCGGCTAATGAGGGTCCCTTACTGAATGAGAATCCCTGATTTACTAAAAGAAACAATTCTCATCTATGGAGAGTCTTGATTATACTAGAACATGGAGGTCAGTAGTCCAACGTCATTCGTCTAGTCTAAGTTACTTCCGCTAATCAGAGACATGAACATTCACTAATTACATCATACTGAATTCATTTAGAGTCAGTTAAGGCAACTTTCTTCTAACAACAAGCCCAAAAGTCTGAAGGATCATTCTCATTCTTTCTAATCATAATTCATATCATTACAATCTCAAATCATCGTGTAAATCATATGTTCTACATTCATGACACATCTATAGGGTTAGATCATACTATAAACATATCCCCAAAATTTAAATCTCGTATTCATAACATATGCATACCCCAGATTCATGTAAAATCCATAAGTCCAATTCATACTTTAACACATACCAGAAATCATATTTAAGGCATATACGTATTTCATATTCACCCAAGCCCATAAGTTCTAATCGTTTTTCAACATATATATATATATATTAAATTATATATTGTTTATTTACGAAACCCATATGATCGACTCATGCTTTAAACATATATAATGAGTTCACGGTAAGAGCATGCGAATGTTAATGAAACTCCATTTCGAAATTTATGCCAAGCCATGTTGAAAATTCTAAAATCATGCTTTTCATATATCATGTACATAATTCTAGAAGGTGTAAGTAACTTCATAAGCATATATGAGTATTAAACATGACGGGTCTTAGAATTAAAGGAGAACAAACTAGAATTCATGCATAAATTGAAACTCTAAAACATGCTTTTCTAGAAACAAGGGATTTGGGGTTTCTAGTATAAAAATTTGGGGCACAAGGATGAAAGGAGTTCCTTGTTGAAAATCCACATACCTGATTAGAAGGAATCTCCCACTTGATCTTGAACCTTAGAGCCCTTGAAGAATCCCTAGGTGATCCTTGGGTCTTGAGAGAGAAGGAAGAAAAGGTTGAGAGAGTCTTTTGATAGAATGAGGGTTTAGGCTAGGAGGGGCACTTAAAAACGTCCCATACGGTACACAAAACAACGTAGTTTAGGAGTTCGAAGCATAGGATTTTATAAAAACACCCTTCGAAATTTGCTGGAAAAAAGGACCCTGCCAGTCCTCACAAGGGACATCACGACTCGTTCACAAGTTGTGAGTCCAATCCATGAAGTCTACTGGGATTTCCACAAAATTTTTCCACTTAACGAGTCACTTAACGAGTCGTGAGGTGACTTAGTGGGTCACTTGACCAATCGTGAAGTCCCCTCTAAAACTGAAGTTTTCCAACAATTTTGGCCACTTAATGGGTCACTTAACTAGTTGTTAGGTGACTTAACGAGTCACCTAACGAATTGTTCTTTGATGCTGGTGCAGTTTTATCAAATGGCTCATAACCTTTTACTCCAAACTCTGATTGATGCAAGGTCAGATGCATTGGAAAGAAGACTCAAAGGGCTTTAATTTGATATATTTAATCACCCAAAAATACTTTGTATAATGAGATCTATATCTTTAGAAGTTGACCGTTTCTAGAACTTGTACAGAAACTCAATAGGTAAGAAGGCTCTCAACTCAACTTTATGCTAGAAGTTTCTTATGACCTTAATTTGTATGCATTGCACTTCTAACACATGAGGATTGATATTTAAACCTAGTATCAATAGAATTCATTGGGCTCGGACCTATCCATACACAAAGAATTGTTCCAAACATAGCCCAAAAGTCTAGGTCATTGAAATATCTCAACTCACTAGTTTTGGGTCTAGTCTTAGACACTTTTGGGGTGTTACAATATCTCCCCCTTGGAAACATTCGTCCTTGAATGTGTGTAAACATACTAAAAAGTTGGGGAAAGAAACTGTCATTCCAATTACTAAACATTCGATGTTGAAAACTGATGGAGTGACTGAGCTGAGAGGCTAGGGAAAGAGATGTAATCCCGAGAACTGAATACTAAGGGCTAAATGCTAGTGGAGTATCTGACTCTGAGATGAACTATATCTCTGAATTGAATTTCTGAATCATACATGCATGCTAAGACATGAGAGGGATTGGAAGACATGAAACTGACATGGGACTAGATAGAATACTGGGGAGGAACTATTTCCCTATATTGGTACTGAGCTGGTAAGGATTGAGATATCATTTGCAACCTTCTTCCTGATACTGAATAAGGAATCATGGTATCTAGTTTGATTGAAAGTAAGGGATTTATAAGCATGAATCATTCATGACATCTAAAACTGAGCACATACATGAGGTACCCTTATCTACTAGGCTACTAAAGAAATTCCTAAAGACTGAGTTCTAGCTGAACATACTGGAAGGCATGAGTTAACAGACAAAGCTTGTTTATAACATGAAGATGAGCCTTACGTATTCATAGAGTAAGACTAGCATCGTTGTCTGAAGTAGTTATCTAGAAATTCAGGAAGTCTGCACATAAAAATGGGTAGAGCATAGCTTTAATTGAAATACAAAGAATTATCTAAACCTGAAGGGATTGACATATCATAACTGCTAGGGCTGGAACTCCCCTACTAGCATACTCAAGATTCGACTTGTCTCACAGACTTATCATCTCCCCCTTAGCTTTAAGATATCATTCTAAGGCTCCTGAATCTTTCTTAAGGTTGGGGCTACAATGCTAACTCTTGACATCTCCTCCACCTTGAACATTCACTGCAACCCTCATATTATTTAGTAACTTTTATTCTAAATATGACATAATAATAATTCAAGCATGCTTATTGAATTTACACTGGGCATAATACTCGGCTTTGAAACGTTCTTCTAGAATTTAATCTATTTTACTATACTAGAATTACTATCTTGCCGAAGAAACTGGCTTTACATACCTCAGTTGCCGACTTCTTAACTAACTAGCGTTACTCGACCAATATCCAGCTATTTCTTCAAACTGCATTTATATCCATAGCAAATAAAACTAAAGTCATCAATATTCTGGAAGAAAACACTACTTGAATATATATACTGCCCAAACTTTGACTTATCGAAAAACAGCCGTAAACTCGCTATTTCTCGAAAGTCCAGAAGGGAGAAATACTCACTTTAGGGCTAGGAGTATATTGACACTAATTCAGAGCAATTCCACTTACCTTAGCTCGGTAGGACAACGATTTGCCGGCCAAATTTCACGAAACTAACTCCGTAGGAATGCTCTCTGCAGCTTTATACTTTGCTACCCAAAGTTAACTTGAGTTTGGACTGCGTTTAACGGCTTAATCGGACGAATATTTGTATGGAATCCTCATCTTCCTCTGTTTTTTGTCTCTTTCTGGAAATTAAAAGATGGGAAATGATTTAAAACAAAGTGGGAAGGCTTTATATACTTGGGGCCTTTAAGTCGCATTTGTCGAATTTCGATTTATAAGTCGCATTTGTCGAATGCAATTTATAAGTCGCATTTGCCTTCCGACATTACAACTTGGCGCTTGTTCGGTCTCTCCCCGGGCTCTTTTTCTAGCACGTATAGCATTCTAAAACTCTTAACCAACATGCGAGTAGGCCATCTAAATGTCAAGAATTTACGGGGTGTAACATTCTTCTTCTACAAGAAGTCACTCTAGGGTTTGAGGAGTTCCATATGATTATTAAGAAGTCAAGTTTGGGAAGTCCTAAGCCTACAATAATGAGGTTGCTAATGTTGAATCTTTTTATAAAACGCCTGATTGGATTTTGATAACGCTCAAACCATACATCTTCCTGAAGTATGAAGAGGATGTTGTCAATAAAGAACCCAACTAGAGGTTGGAGTTGAAACCCCAAGGAATATGGGAGAACTAGATTACAGCCGGTAAGTGAACTTGTGAGGTAGTTTCTTCAAAAATTGGGGGATTGTAATGAAAATCAATAATGAAAACAAGTATTAAAAGTATGGTGTTGAGTCAATATCAAAAGATAACTAGGTTTGTGTTCCCCATAGATTCATATTCATAACTACTTTGGATATACACGTGATTATCACCAGTACTTACTTATAGAATAGATAACTTAGGTTCATTCAAATGATCAAGCAGTCCCTATTGAATGACTATACTCAATCACTCGACCAAGTCTCATGAGCAGTTTCAAACTATCTGTTATCACTAGGTTCCAGATTTAACTATCCTACGACCACAACTCAAGTTAATACAATGATTATCAAAATCAAGGCTCTGTTGTAATTCTCTTTTCCCAATCTCTACCTCTTAGTCCTAAGAAGTAATGAATTTGGGCACTTTCACATGTTGCACACCATTAAGAAATGTTTAAGCATGAAGAGAATACAATATAAGTATTTTGTATTGGTTTTAAAATCACTTTGTGCAACCTTAGCTTGTGAATCCACCATGGTTCCCACAAGCCTAGCTATGGAGGTTTTAGCCTCTTGTAGTTGTAAGATTGTGAATTGCATTCATGATTAAGAACATAAATCAATATTTACAATAATGAATGAGAAAAACACTTCCTTTAATTAATCACAAAAATCTTGAAGAACAAGTAGCAAGAACAAGATGAATTCAATAAAAGGTTGATAACAAGTCGAATCAACTCAATTCTCTCTTTCTCTCCTCAAAATCTCTTTTCTTATCGATTCTAATCCGTTCTCCACTTTGTCTATAGAAAAATAAAACCTAAAGCGCATTTATACAAACACAAGAATCCTTTTCCTAGGCTCACAGGATGAATTTCCATATCTAGTTCCACATTCATCATGAGCCAACCTACGATCTATAGCAGCATCCTACGATCCATACCATCCGTTCGTACCATGCATGACTGGCTGGATTTTGGCTAAGTGTTGGATCCTGGTATGACACATATGTCCATCCTACGATCTGTACTAAGCTCCCGTGGATTGACTCTGAGACCTTAAAATTCTTCTGAAGTTTATCACGACCGCCATGGTAGGACTCCTACCTTCTTCACACAGTTCGTACTTTCTTTTCGTAGCAGGAGTCGGCCTTTTATGCAAATTTTTTGATTCTTTTCACAACTTCATCACCACGACTCATACAAGATTTTTACGACTCATATTGAGACTCATACATTGCATCTCTTCAACACTAGCCTTCTGCAACTTTTCACGGCCATCAGTACGACTCGTAGGACCTTCCTGCGAAACGTAATGTGGACTGCACTTTAAGCATATTTTGCATACTTCAGGATTTCTTTTGCAACTTTTAGGTCCAACACCAATTTATCCTACAACCAAAGGAAAAGTGCCTTATATCCACATAAACCACCTAAGTCCATGCTATTTTCATGGTTTTGAGTGTCAAAAGTGTCGTAAATCCACAACACATCAACACCCTCAAGTTAAAACTTTGACATGTCATCAGGAAAAGGAAAGAAAAACTAAACACGACGCTCAACTAGAAAATAGACTTAAGTTACTACAGTCAATATCCAAACAAAATTTCACTTTCTATGCAAACTTTATTGACCCTTTCTCATAGAACAACATCAGCTAATGCATTACAAGCAACCTTAAAACATCATAAACAGGGACCAAAACCTGTCATCCAGCTATCAACAGGCATTCAAGTTATCACCAATGTTTTCCACACAGACCATTGGTAAAAGCAAACATAATCCATGTAGCCTCACACAAATGAAGTCCCCACTCAAATATGAGATGTCAAACCTAACATGGGACTAGGAAAGTAAGGCTCTCACTCTCACAAAGAAGTAACAAGTGTTATGTGGTAGATACCATAGGCTTGCCCTTATTTTCTCTATTTTGGTTCGTCAGATTGTCGAGTTAGGATCACTATAGGACTTGATATAGCTTGTAATGTAGGCTTAGGGCTGGACATGATAAATATAGGGGATTTTATAAGTTACTATCCCTTCCTTGGCACTACATATTTGGCTACACCATTCACCTATTTCACCCTTTTACTCTTTCATTCCTTTTTCTTCCCTTTTCACCCCTTTTTACACATTTCCATGGGTGTGGTGAGTTTTCAACTTTTTCTTTTTTTTTTTGGATCTTTTCATCTTTTTTTTTCATTTTTCACCGCACCTCAATTTTCACCATTTCTTTTATCCTTTCTTTTCCTTTCTTCTGTTCCCTCCATTTACGCACCTCTACTCTAGCCACCCTCAACTTAAGCATTTTTCTTATGTTGAGGTTCACAATATCCAAGGAAGAACCAAGGCCAAAATAGGTTCATTGTAAAAATAGGTACGGTTAATCGGTAAATCAAAGAAACATGGACAGTTAAGGCTCAAACTTGGGATCAAGGGATTCATGCAACATTGGTAGGGTCATATAGGCTAAAAGTCAGCTAAACAAAAATGGCCTATAATAATATCCTAACCAACTATCCTTAGCCTAAGCAAAGACCAACCAGGAAAGTTCTAGATCTTCAACACAATACTGAACTGGATATTATACCTCACTCACACATGGTACATGGACTATTTTCACTTCACCTGTTTGGTTTATACATGGCTTCACAAGACCACTTGCGTTGACAAACTAAATGACATCAAAAGATCCCCAACAATCATGCATGTTGTCACAAATAGATAGCTAATGCATCAAATGTTTTTAAACAGGGTCAATTTTTTTTAAAAAATACTAAAACTAGTGCATTTTTTATTAGTTGAGTACTCCTAAGCTACTTTCTAATTAAACAAAAATTACAAACTAAGAATAAAAACCCTACACATGCTGGTTCTACTAGATAGCATGCTTGAGGGAAAAGAAACACGACAAGAAAAACCCTTAGACAAATCAAAAATCCCAAAAATCACAAGTACACCCCCTTCCCTTTTTTAAAAATAACGTCCCTGAAGCATCAACTACAAGAACATAGGGAAGAGAACATACATGTGGCGCACTAGGTGCTCCTGTCCTCTTGCGGAGGTGGTACCTCCGCTGTAGTAGTGGTGCTAGCGGTCGATGCGCTCAATTGTTTGTCATAGGGGGAGTGGTCCCCCCTAGTGATTGTGGCCGCATGGATGGCCTCTATAACTGTTGGGGCTGAATGTGGCTCTCTCGAAGGGTCATGGCCACTAGCAAGCTCGAACTGAGGTATGGTGGAGCTGCTTGCTCCTCTAGCTCTCTCATGCAGCTCAGATATACGTGTGTCATGAGTCTGCATGCTCTCTGCTCTAGCCCGCTTGCACTATTTTCTCTCTTTCTTCCTCCTCTTTCTTAGACTCTCATGTTTATCAATATCAGCAGCTCTTTTCTTATCCTTTTAAAAAGTTGTGGTCAGTTCCCAATATGCTGCCAAATCAATCTCATCATCAGGCTCAGCATCTAGGTCCGTAAGAGTGGGGGCCGCTAATACTATTGGTTTTCGTGATGACAATTCAACTACTTATCTCCGAAGAGCCCCCAACTTTGTACGGAGACTGCTGGTATCAGTCTTCTCTGCCATCCTCACATTGAATCAGCTCTTAAAAACTATCTAGGCGAGCATGTAGAGCCTGAGTTGTTGCCTCTATCTCTGACTTGACCCATGGTTTTACATTGTCCATCATAGCCTAAATCTTTCGCTTCGCCATGGTCAATCATTTTGCTAGCTTTTAGAGGAAGTCCTCTGGTACCAAGGTATACCCTTATGGTTTATGAGTCTGCATGCTGGGCAGTGGTGCAGTTAAGGTGCTAAGAGCTGACTCTGAATGACCGGCATCTGTAGCCGGTGTCTCGCTCTTCTTTTGTGTAATGGGGAGATTCACCTATTAATTCCCTGCTCTCTGGGCTATTGGAATTACTGTGAGAATCTTGGATCTGCTCATCGGGTTCATGTAATCTCGGATAAGACCTATGTTTGCAATCCTTTTGCCTCCAATCAATCGCTCGTCACCCTATGGAATTTGTACCTCCGTACATAATTTTAACACAAGACTCAGTAATGGGATTGTAGGGCTTACTCCAACCTCCTGGTCTCGTATCTCATTTGGTATGATCCTCGGGATATTGATGGGGTAACAAGACATGATGCATGCCACCAAAACCGCTCTGTCAGCACTCAATGTGTTGTTGTTAACCTTGGGTGCTAATCGATGGCGCACTACTGTCCAGCAGGCTTTTTCTATGAAATTTTAGTGAGTTGTTGGTCACCTTCTTTCCACCTATAACCCATTCAGCTTCATCCTTGTTCTCAGCAATCATCCCTACTAGCCATTGCAGCTGCCTCTGTCACTACATCAAAGTCAAGGATCTAATCTGCTTCATTGCCTCCACCCTATAATCGTACTCTAGCATCATCTTGGTAGGAACAAATTGTGGTCCGTACAACATTCGAGCAATGATCCACTCAGAAATATCAACCTCTCGACCTCAGACCATAACACTCTCCAGACGAGGCTGGTCTTTTATCTTCTGCCTTTCCTTTTCCTTTACCTCCATGGTGGCCAAGTAGTTAGCACAAAACTCCCGAACTATGCCTTCTGTGTACTGTGGTGGAGTCTTGGACATCAAATCAAAACCATAGAAGCTAAAAATCCGCTTCATCTCCTCAACTTCATTCAATGAGGTTGTGAGGATCCGCGGTTCTTCTTGGATGCTTCTCCTTGGCTTATTCTTGGCGGTGAGAGAGATGCCTTGCTCATAGATTTCTTTAGCTCCTAGCACTCTCCACCGAATTATACGGCTTGCCCTAGGTGGGGTCTGTTCTTGTAAACCATTAGGAGCCTCCTCCTCTAACTCTTTATTGCCACTTTCTTCTCCACTTTGGGTCTCCCCTGACCCTTCTTCAGCATTGAAGTCACTTCCTGACTTCTATTATTCCTCTCTAACTCCCTCCTCAGACCTAGGAGCTTGAGTGGATGTGGAAGTAGTTGCTTCAGCTTGGGCCTTTGCTTTTTTCCCTAGTGGTTCGGGTTCCATCAGTGTCTGAAGTATCTACTTGATATTCTTCAATTGAACCACTAGGTGAGTCTCCTGCCTTGTCAAACTCCGACTCAGTTGTTTCATCAATCAGTGTCCTTTGGCCTTTCGTTTAGTCTGCCCGGCATTTGTATGTCATTGTACCTGTAGAGAAAGAAGTTAACATTCCATTTTTGAAAAAGAAGATTTATAAAGGAGATGTTTAGATTCTCATCACGGGTCATCACTACAGGTTGTACAATGAAGATACAACTCGTGAGAAATCCAAGTATATCAACCATCTTTCAGTATGACTCACAGGTACGACTCGTACCACAAAGGTATGATCCATACCTTTAGCCGTCTGATGAAGCCCTGCATTGGTATTTTTTTGAATTTTTCCATGACTCATGGTACGACCCGTGGGTCGATTCCAAGAGTCGTAGGAAAGACATTATTATGTGACCTTACTTAGTTTTGTGGTACGAGTGCTCAATATGACTCGTAGTAGCAACCTATGATCCGTACTGTGCCTCCTACCACTTCCAGATTTTCTTTTTCTCAGTTTGCAAGGGTTGTTTTTCACAATTTGAGGTACTGATATTTCCCCCCAAGTCTAGGCTCATCATTAACTCAATTTAACCCATGCACCATCTTCCCCTTTTTGACCTTCTACCCGTAACTCATGGTGTTTCAAGACCTAAGTTCATCAAAATTTAGCATCTCTTTAATCGAAAAAGAACATTACACAACAACCTGATCATTGTCTCCTTTTTTTTAAAATGAAGTTTCAAGTCTAGTGAGTGACTCACAAGGGTTTTGACACCATCACTCTCAATATATGCATCTTAGCAATGTTTGATACAACATGCTTACTTGATTGATGCTTCATCAACTGTAAATGATGGTGTAGGGTTTTCAGAACTTGGGTCGAGCTAGAATTTTGCTTGACTTTTTTTTTAGTGATTTTGAGTTATGGATAGGGGAAGTGAGTTCGAGTCCTTCATCAAGTGTTTAAGCATGGGAGAGGGGTTTAAATAGGTAAGGGAAAATTTTTAAAATATTTGGGCCGAGTCGGGTATTAATGCCAGTTTTAACCCTTCACGACTCGAACCACGAGTCGTAAAAACTACCTACGGCTCATTCCTTGGACTCGTGCACGTCCTTGTTGAAGAAAACTTACCTGGCGACCTAGGAATATATCCTACTACTCGTACCACCGAGGTATACTTTATAGGATGAATCGTAGGTCGAAGCTTGGAGTCATTTTTTTCTGAACCTCACCACGACTGCTGCTACGGCCCGTAGGATCTCATCACGGGTCGTACTGAGGGTTGTAGCAACTGATGTTTTAGCCTCCTGTTTTATAATTTCCCTGCACACTGAGCACATATTAGTTTAATAACTTGGGTTTCCTCCCAAGAAGCGCTTGATTTAACGTCGCGGCACGACGTGGGTAGCTTGGTTACTCAGACTTCACAAAAATACCACTTGGGTTTGCCTCCCAAGAATCACCTGATTTAACATTGCGGCACGACGCAAATCTCTTGACTACTCAGAATTCTTCAAGTGATTCATACTCATTCTCTAGTGCTGAAATCAAACTAAATTCCATAGATTGCTTCATTGTCCTACAGATGTTGAATGTGACCTCTTCTTAATTTAATCTAAACTACAGTAAGCCAGCCTCCACATCAACTAGAGTTCTCCCGATTGCAATGAATAGTCACCCCAAAATGATTGGGACCTCATAATCAACCTTGCAATCCAAGATCACGAAGTCTGCTGTGAATATAAATATTTCTACCTTGACAAGCACATCGATTAGGATGCCCATCAGCATCTTCACTGTTCTGTCAGCCATCAGTAGCCGCATGTTGGTTGGTATTGGGGCTC
Source organism: Datura wrightii (assembly GCA_035772735.1). Taxonomy (NCBI): domain Eukaryota; kingdom Viridiplantae; phylum Streptophyta; class Magnoliopsida; order Solanales; family Solanaceae; genus Datura; species Datura wrightii. The sequence continues at coordinate 20,220,923 of JASDFA010000023.1, read as the reverse complement.
CCAATCCTAATTTCTTGAACATGGACAAGGGAATCAAATTAATGCTAGCTCCCAGATCACAGATTGCCCTTGCGAACTCGACATTGCCAATCATACATGGTATACTGAAGGCACCTGGTATATGGCACTATAGTGATGCACATTGTCAAAAGGCTGACAGCTCACAAATCACTTCCTAGTAACCTGGTCCTTCATAAATTTTGCATATCTTTGCATCTGCTATAATTCTTCGACCAATGGTATGTTCACAGACAGCTGTTTAAGCATTGAAAGGAATTTTTGGAACTTACCATTCTCTACCTTCTTCTTCATCCTTTGAGGGAATGGTGGCGGTGGTCTTGGGATAGCTTTATGCACTTGGGTTGCCCGTTCATCCATGTCTGGTCCGTTCTAACCTATCGGGGCCTCTTACAACTCACAATTCTCTCGCTCAGCACATGTATCATATTCCTCAATTATGGTCTCTTTCTTCTATTCAACTTCAACGGGAAACGGGGGGTCAACTGTGGTTTTAGCACTCCTAGTCATCACCGCCATACAATGTGCATCGTTCTTTAGATTTTGGACAGTATTGCTAGGTAGTGTACCTTTTTGTCTAGGGTTCATTGATGCTGAAAGTTGCCCAAGTTGGTGTTCGATCTGCTTGATGGCGGTAGCTGATATTCCACTTTCTGACCCATACTTGATAAGTCACCTCGGATCTCCTTCAGCTGATCATCAATGGACCTCACCTTCTTCAACATCTCAACCATCATGCTCTCCAACTTTGACTGCCCAACCTTCCCTTCTCGTGCGTTGGGAGGCACATAGACTCCAGCCCGGTCATTGTGGTATCCATCGTTTCATCTCTAATCTCCTTCGCGCTCACGACCTCGACTTTGTTCCCTGAACCTATTTCTATTGTAGTTGTCTCTATACTAGTTCCGACCTTTATTTCTAGAACCTTGGCGCCAATTTTCTTGTCCAGACACTTGGACGTTGGTTCAAAAACCTGTCACCTGGCTATCTAGGATGTTTGCCTCTTCCTCGGAATAAGAGTGATCAGCTTCTTTCTCCCATCCTTGAGTTCCCAAAACATTTACCTGTTTGGCTCCAACTCCCATAATGTGCTTTGTCAGCAAGTTCAATGATGTGCGACTATGAGCCAACTCCTGGTCGCGCTCTTTTTCATTTCTTGTTGGTCTGCAGTCAAACCAACAACATATGTGCCTGCCACTACATCAGCTTCCCTCGTATGCTTGGCCCTATTTGTCTTAGTCACCTTGTCAAGAATGGTGGCAGCTTGCTCCCAGGTGTGACTCATCAATGCTCTTCCAGCCACCGTTTCTGCTACAACTTTTGTGCTATTGTTAAGAGACCTGCAGAAATTTCCAACAAACTATCATCTGGGATTTTGTGGTTAGGGCACTTTGTCAACTTCTTTTTTAATCTCAACCAAGCTTCATGGAGTGCCTCAGTCTTAATCTGTCGAAAATTATAGATCTTATCCTTTAGCTGCAAAATCCTGAATGGGGGAAAGAATCTCTCCAAAAAGGCCTATTTAAGCTCCCTCCAGTTTGTTATGGAGTCATTTTGCAACTCCGACAACCATAAGGTAGCTTCCCCTGATAGAGAGAAAGGGAAGAGTCTGAGCTATATTGCATCTTGGATTACTCCGGGAAAACTGTACGCCTTGCAATTACTATGAAGTTCATTAAGTGTAGGTTGGAATCATCCATTGTGTGACCACTGAGCACCCCTTTCATGTTCAGAAATTGAATCATGGTGCTCGTAATGTCAAATTTGGCCCCAGCAGGCAATGGTGGTGGCATAATTGGTCCAGTCGACCCAACTTCATCAATCTCTGGGTCATCATCATTAAAGAACTGAGGGGCAATTCTATGAGTTGTGTTGCCCCTCCCCTGTCGACTAGCATTTACTACCTCATCTCGGTCATCTTCCGTATGCTATAGTGCAGCTTGCCAAGCTAGCTCGGCTTGCCTAGTATCTTTAGCTATGCGGGCTTCTCTTTGCTCATGGTTCTCCATTCTATGTAGAGCTCTCTCAATTTCTGGATTTAGTGGAACAAGGGGATCTCCTCTACTCCGAGTGCTTGGCATTCACAGAATGGGTATCAAAAACACAAAAATAACGTTATTAAGGAAATTAATACAAAAAAGTGAAATACAAGCTAATAACTTAGTTTAAGCTATTTTCCCCGGCAACAACACCACTTTTTGATAACACTCAAACCACACCTCTTATTGAAGTATGAAGCGTATGTTGTCAGTAAAAAACCCAACTAGAGGTTGGGGTCGAACCCACAGGGAATATGGGAGAACTAGATTACAGCTGGTAAGTCAACTTGTGAGGTAGTTACTTTAAAAATTAAGGGGTTCAAAAGAAAATCAATAATGAAAAAAAGTATTATAAGTCTGGTGTTGAGTCAATATCAAAAGATAACTAGGGTTTGTGTTCCCAAGGGATTCGCAACTGCTTTGGGTATACACTCGTGATTATCACCAATACTTACTTATAGAACTGATACCTTAGGTTCATTCAAAGTACTGAGTCCCTGTTGAATGACTATACTCAATCACTCAACCAAGTCTCATAAGCGGTTTCAAACTATCAGTTATCACTAGGTTCCAGATTTAACTATCCTACGACCACAACTCAAGTTAATACAATGATTATCAAAATCAAGGCTCTGTTGTAATTCTCTTTTCCCAATCTCTACCTCTTAGTCCTAAGAAGTAAAGAATTTGGGCACTTTCACACGTTGCACACCATTAAGAAATGTTTAAGCATGAAGAGAATACAATATAAGTATTTTGTATTGGTTTTAAAATCAGTTTGCGCAACCCTAGCTTGTTAATCTGCCATGGCTCCCACAACCCTAGCTATGGAGGTTTTAGCCTCTCATAGCTGTAAGATTGTGAATTGCATTCATGATTAAAAACATAAATCAATACTTACAACAATGAATGAGAAAAACACTTCCTTTAATTAATCACCAAAATATTGAAGAACAAGTAGCAAGAACAAGAAGAATTCAAGAAAAGGTTGATCACAAGTCGAATAAACTCAATTCTCTCTTTCTCTGCTCAAAATCTCTTCTTTTGTCGATTCTAATTCGTTCTCTACTATGTCTACAAAAAAATAAAACCTAAAAAATGTATTTATACAGACACAAGAATCCTTTTCCTAGGCTAACAAGATGAATTTCCATATCTGGTTCTGCATTTGTCATGAGCCAACCTATGATCCATAGTAGCATCCTACAACCCGTACTATCCTTTCGTACCATGCATGAATGGATGGATTTTGGCTATGTGTTGGATCCGATATGACTCGTACCTCCATCCTATGATTCGTACTGAGCTCCCATGGCTTGACTCTGAAACTTTAAAATTCTTCTGAAGTTTATCACGACTGCCACGGTACGACTCGTACCTTCTTCCCATGGTTCGTACTTTCATTCCATAGAAGGAGTAAGCCTCTTATGCAAATATTTTGATTCTTTTCATCACTTCATCACCACGACTCATTCAATCTTCGTACGACTGGTACTAAGACTCGTACATTGCATCTCTTCAATACTAGCCTTCTGCAACATTTCACGGCCATCAGTACGACCCGTAGGACCTTCCTACGGCTCGTACTGTGGACTGCACTTTGAGCATATTTTGTACACTTCAGGCTTTCTTTTGCAATTTTTAGGTCCAACACCAATTTATCCTGCAACCAAAGGAAAATTGCCTTATATCCACATAATCACACTTAAGTCCATGTTATTCTCTTGGTTTTGAGTGTCGAAAGTGCTTTAAATCCATAGCACATCAGATTCTTAATGATGTGTTGGTCAAGGTTGACAAAATTTATCCATACAGCCGAATTTTTCATGTTGGATTGCGATGTTGTTATTGAGGTACCCATTATCTTGGGGTGAACCCTCTTGGCCACTGGGCGAGCTTTAGTTTATGTGGAGCTTGGGGAGCTAAAGTTTTGGGTTGGTGGTGATGAAGTAACAATCAATGTATGTCAACCAACAGAACTGCCTGATGAATGCAAGGTGATTGCGGTGATGAATGAAAAAGATTAGCAAGGAGTTGATCTTAAGGACGAGGAAAAACCATCGGATGAATGATGAAGTTGTGTGGAGAAACCGTCGTGTCGTGACATTAAATGGCAACCCAATTGTCTTTTTATTTGTTTTTACTTTACATTATTGTTGTCTTTGGTGTATAGGTTTATTGAATTGAAAACAAGTGGAAGAAAATAGGATTTGAGCACCTGCGTGGAACCTGCGAAATACAGTTACCGATCTGTGAGTCGTAGGTGTAGCACAGGTCTGAGGCTGTGTACCTGGGAAAAAAGACTGAAAAATTGAAGTGACCTATATCTCACCTGTGAAAGGCAAGTGAAAATCCATGGAATGCAAGTGTGATGCATAATCCAAGCAGTGCATTGGGCAATTTGGGGGCCACCTACGACTAAACTATGCTTTGTAGTTTCAAACCTGCGACTGCAGGTCTGGCGCAGGTAAAGGTACGACTGGCATTTTAAAATGTTGACTAACCCATTGACCAAAACCAACCCAGGTCCAACCCATGTCCTTTAAACTTCACCCATATTTTTCAAAATCCCCATTTTCTGCATCACTTCCCATTTTCCATAGCCCATCAACCACCACATCAACTTTCTACACTCTACAAGTAAATCCACCTTCAATTCCACCAATCCCTACACCTTCACCCCTCTATAAATTGCACCCTCCTTCACAATTTTCTACAATCACTCAACATTTCATTCACCAAACAAAAGTAGCAAAGAGCTTGGGTCGACTACCTTTGAAGAAAACAAGTTTCAAGTTTCAAATTTCATCTATCTACTCACTTTAATTAGTACGTCTCTTGATTTTCATCTTAGTTTCTTTGAGCTGAGTGAAATGTGTAGCACAACAAGAATAATAGATTTTGTTCATTTTCCTTGACCCATGTTTTTCCCATTCCCCATTATGTGTTCTTCATGCTCTTCGTAAAATCGATCTTGTGGGTGCTTAGGGGGGAACTTTAAATTGCAAATCAAATGGGTAGGATGTATTGTTCCTTGATGATAAATCTATTTGGTATGCTCATATGCGTGGAAATTTTGGTTGAGGGGTGAAATCTGAGTAACCCATTCGCTTGAAATGTAAGATTTTTCCAGATGGTAGATAGTGTGACATCTTTTTTAAGGGAAAATCATCATTTATTCATGTATGATTGCTAATGTAGATGAAAATTTTATAATGAGGTTGAGGAACGTGAAATATTGAATTTTTTTATGACTGTGGATTGGCTTGGTCAATTGACGTTTTTCGATGATAGACGGGGTAACGTCCTTCTTAAAGGAAGTTGTTGAGTGGTCGTAATGGTCTTGATTTTTGTTAGTATTGTTGCTAGATCTTTTGGGGAAGTCTGAGTACCGTTAGATTTTGATATTGTTCGTAAATCTGGAAAATTGTGAAATGAAAAACATGAGAATTAAGGTTAGACACCGTTGAGCAGTTGTGGATCATAGATTTCAGCCTGCTAATATAGGTTGTAACGTAGGTGTCGAGCTGGGCTTTAGGTACAAGGCCTACCTCCTGCGGTACACCTGTTGACCATGGATCACCATCTACGAAATGTAGGTGCAATGTAAGTGTTTAGATTTTTTTTACAAGTTTCTGCCGTGCATCTTTGATTCACCTGCGGGCCGCAGGTCCCAACTTGCAAAGAGCAGGTGTAGCACAGGTGCTACTAGTGGTTTGAAATTGCCATTTCATTTTGTTGATATCCAATATTCTTTTGTCCCTTTTAGTATCCTGGTATAGTTGTTGTCTTTTATTTTCCATAATGGAAAAAAATAAAATAATACAAAATGATTTTGGTTTAGTTGTGGTACTCACATGATCTTGCAGGAGCATGACTTCATCTAGGCATCAAGAAAAGGATAAGGCCTTAGCCTCCTCCAAAAGTAAAGGGAAAGGACTAGAAAAGGTTGTTCCAGCCTTTACTAATAGTAAGATGCCATCCGGTTCTCTGTGGATGGCATAGAGGCATATAAAATCACCTATCAGGACCAGCAGATATTGACGATTTGATAAATTACCAACTAATTTGGCTGTTAAGCATGAGCTTTTACTTGGTTTTCAACTCATTTAGGAAGGTTTTATGACCTTTTTCTCTCATTGGCACCTGCAAAATGCTGGTTTAAATGCAGGTCAAATGCATTTGCACCTTCTACACACCCGCTAAACATCTCTGAACCACAGATTGGCACCTGCTAATCATAGTTAAAAGGAAAGTGACCCATTTCGCTGACAAAAGGGTAAAATGTCCAGAAAGTGTCCCAAAGCACCTAGAAGCCTCCAAGGAAAATTGCAAAAAGTTATAAAAAAGAAAGTACAGATATTTATCACCCAAAATTGTATACCACACATCATGAATTCATTCATACATTCAATGTTGGAGAGAAGTTCTGGACAATATAGAATTGTAGAGATAAAAACTTCTTTTTATTTAACCTATTTTGGGGGAATTCCAACGTTGTTGTAAGACCTTGTTAAGTAAATTTGTGAAGCATTGTGATGAAATTTAAGGAATTCATTTTGGTATTCTCTCTCTCTCTCTCTCTTTCTAGATATGAGTAGCTAATTTTATAGTTAGGGGTGTGTGCATAGTGGGTTTGTAAACTAGAATGGGCATTGATTAATTGTTATTGAATTGTATTTTCAAGTATAGATCTATTGTTTTCTCTTAGTTTTAATTGTAAAATTTGGTGGTTGCAAACATGAGTTTTGTTTACTTTTCTTGCTTTTGCTTGAGAAAGAAGGTTGAGAATTGGGTGAGAAAATAATAGGGAGGATTTGGAGTGTTGATATGTGGGGTTGAGATATAGATAGTAAAAACCTACATTCCCACACCATTAAAGGTTAAAGGCTAGACATAGCTTGATTCTTCCTCTAGCTCTTATTGTTAATAATTCGAAATTGGCCTTGGGGTTTGAGAAAACCCAAGGTATAAACATTCTTATGGTTGAGAAATGAGAGAATGTATTTTATCCACTTCTATCTGTGCTAAATTTTAATCTAAGTCATTGAAGTAAATCCCATTCTAGTTGTTTTCCCATCAATAGCGCTCCCCTACCATCTCACTTGTAATTGCAACAATGGAAATTCTCCCCACATGGACTGAATGGATAGTCGAGGTCTCACAGTTGGAATCCTTGACCCAAACTAGATGATATATACATCCCTTGGAGATGAGTTTCTGGGCCTTAAGGTAGGAAATATACCTACCCTTAGGCGCTGAACTGCTGCCCGTCCATTCTAACCCTGGCTCGTTGGGAAACTGAAACTTGACAACTCTAGTTCTACAATCAACTGAGGCATACCAAGTGTGTAACCAATCCATGCCAAGGATAAGGTCAAAATCGACCATGTCTAACTATACGAGGTCAGCTGGGATGACTTTATTTAGGACTGAGACTGGGCAATTTCTATACACCCGACTTGCTCTAACTGACTCGCCAACTGGGGTGGAGACTGAGAATTGTTCTGAGAGGACCTCTGGACTGATATTAAACTAGACTTCTATGTAAGGATTCACGAATGAAAGAGTCGCTCCTAGATCAAGGAGGGCACAAACGTCTAGATGGAAGAGACGTAACATACCCGTGACTAGGTCAGGTGAGCTCTCCTGATCCTGACGGGAAGACATGGCATAGAAATGATTTTGGCACTGATCGCCATTTGTACCTGATATGTTGGCTTGTTGAGCTGGTCGGCCTGCTGGAGCTGATGATGTGTTAGGTTTTGCTCTCCCTCACCCTGCTAACGGGCACTCCCTAAGACGATCTCCAAGCTGTCGCAACCAAAACAACCCAACCCTGAAGGCACTCTCCTGGGTGGTTCTTACCACACATGGGACTAGTTGGATACTTATTCCCGGTATTGTGAGCCTGAGACTGAGCGACAGATGACCCACCGCTCTGATACTAGAAGGACCAAAAGGTTGGGGCGCTAGCTGAACTAGGTGCTGGGGCTCTCTGCTACTGTTGCTGCTACGGTGGGCAGGTACTACCGCTAGACCTTTGATGGCCGAAATTTGTCTAGCCATTCCTTGCCCATTTGTTCTTTCACTCCATATCCTTCAGCTTTTCAGCCTCTATCTGTTAGGCATAGACAATCAAGCTGGAGAGGTCCTGTCTTTAATCAATATCGCTGTCCTGCACTCTTTAAGGACCAGATTTGACACCCCATTCACAAACTTCAACATGCAAACCCTTGGATCGGCTACCATCTCTAGAGCGTACTTAGACTTCCAGGTAAACTCCAGAGCATACTCCTCCACGGTCTTGTTGCCCTGTCACAAATTCATAAACTCCGCCATCTTTGCCTTCCTCAGCTCCCGAGGGAAAAATCTTTCCAAGAAAGCTGTGTAAAATTCTTCCCACTGCACTGGTCCTACTCCGGTTGGCCGCCCCTCTTTCCACTGGTCATGCCAGACCTGAGCTAACCCTTTGAGCTGTTAGGCAACCAGATTAGCACTCTCTAAGGAGCTAATACCCATAATGCGGGTAATCTTCCTGATCTCATCCACGAACTCTTGGGGATCCTCCCCTACCTTGGATACCTAAAAAGATGGAGGGTTCATATAGGTGAAGCCCGCACCCTCACAGCTGCTACAGAACCATTGGTGTTCATTGGCACCACCTGTTCGTTCAACTAGTTGGTGACTGTTTGGCCCGGCAGTTGAATGGCCGCCGTAAATTCGGAAGTAGACACCAAATCATCTTGAGGTGTTGTCGGGGCTGGTGGGGCAGGTCTGTTGACATTACCATCCCTTCTTCCATTACTTTGTATGGGAGGCATGGTTCACTGAAACGAAATAGAATTAGAAAGGCATTTCTTGAATTGAACTTTAACGCATGATAAAGAGTATGAACAAAAGAGAGTTTTCCTAATAACATCTCGTAGGCTTCTCATCATAAGTGTGACGCGCTTCACACCTATGAAAAGGACTCTACTCGATGGGGCTTTCAGACATTCCGAGGAAACTCTTAACCTAGTGCTCTGATGCCAAGTTTGTCACGCCCGAGACTATATACCTTGGACATAACACGGTACTTGAAGTCACAAGTGATCCCAAGTCAATCCCTAGTCTATCATACACTGGTATTTTGAATAAAACATATATTATAGCGGAAGCTTTGAAATAACAACATAAGAGCAGTTAAGAAAATAAACTAGAAGAAAACATTAAATTTTAAACATTTGAAGTCTGAAATTAACTCTTTGTCTGAAAGCCTTCTAACTGATGAGTTGTTGGGACAAGCACCCAACTAAATCTAAGTCTAACTAAAAATAATAACTTGACTGAAAGAAAGTAAAACAAGGCCCTCGAATGATGAGGACTCACACTTCGGCTATAGCTGAGGAGGATCTAAATCGCAACGGCTAATGATACTAAGTCTGGGAACCTGCAGCTGTATCGTGAAATGATACAACATAAAAGTATGCTTCAGTACTTCAAATGTACTAAGTAAGTAAGAGAAAACATAACTGAATATAAAGTATGAACTGAAATGACACGCAGCTAAACTGAACTACTGATGTAATCTGAAATGGTCAAGATGACCTTGTCTTATCGTCAAAGACATGCCCTCAGTCTGAAATAGTTAGTCTAAGAGACCACACTGAACTAATCTGAACTAAAATGAACTATCAAAACTGAGACTGAACTGAACTGACTTGTGGGAGAGTCTTTAACCGACATATAACCACATGAGCTAGACGTGGAGTCCGATGTATACACCCCACCGGTAGGACCCAATATACCTTGCCAGGGTATAAAGGCATGAACTGGGTGATCACAAAAGTTTGCGGCGAATCAGGCCAAGTAATATTGTAACCTACGTTGGCAACATAGTTTTGGGAACCTGGGTGCACCGGAACCCCATCCCGCTAAGTGTTAAGTCCTACTCCCCCTGGAAAACCTATGTTGAACTACTAGGCTCATAGCTCGAACTGGGGTTCAAGACTTGTCAGGGACATATAACTGAAAGTACCCTGAGAGCCTTATCGGACCAGATTCTGAAACTGAGTTCTAGAATGGTCAGAGTTGCTTCTCTGGAAGTGTCGTAGCCGTCTAAGAACAACTATAAATTGAACTGGAGTCCTGGAGCTGGTGAGAGTTAAATATATATATATATATATATCTAAAAGTCATGACCGCCTAATGGACCAATAAACTAGATTCTGAGTCTAATTTTGATAATTGGGAGGCACCACTAACACATTGGGAAGAGATTGAAGTCAAACTGATTAGTTGACACTTTTTGAATAGTTCTAAGGAGGTTCGGTGTTCTAACTGAACTAAACTACTAAGCATCTAATAGAGAACTCAACTCATTCCACAAACATGGGAAATTTCATAATATAGCAAAGTTTCGAGAAATAAAGGAATCTCATCCAATAGGGCAAAAATCATTCTCATCAATGGAATAATTGTTCAACATATATATAATAAGAATTACTAGGAAATTCTGTCCAAAACATACTTCACAAACTAGAAGGAATTTAATACACAAATGATCTTTACTCGAGAACTTAGGGTTGTAAATCGCTTGGCAAGAACATCAACAATTTACTTAATAACTGATGAAGATCATATGAATAATAAACATGAATAATAACCCAATTGATATTAACAAAATCCAACATGAGAATCTTTTTCATATTCGAAAATCTCAGGGCTAAACTGATAGGGAAAATTATGGGAGGATTTTGGGGGACACAAGAGAAGGACAATTCCCTTGTTGAATTCCCACATACCTGGCTATAAATTTCATGAAGAAGAAGACCTGAACTGTTGCAATGAAGGAAGAACCCTCAGCCTACTAGAGAGTTTCTTGAGAGAACTTTTGATAAATTTCTAAAATTAAACGTTAGAATAAGGGGAGGAACCGTCCAAACCCTCTAATAAGTATGAATTTAGGTCCAAAACGACATAGTTTAGAGCTTAGGATAATAGAAAATTACTAAATAGCCCTTAGAAAATAACTGGGAAAAACTACCAGGTGACCCTAATGGTTGACCTAACGGGTCATGGTGACCGACCATGACTCGTGGTCAGTCCTGTTGAGTACATTGCCCAGGTTCTCTCAATAGGTCACCATAAGGGACCTAACGAGTCATTGTCACTGAACATGACTCGTGGTCACCAGTCGTGGACCACACTGTCTCACTTGAAGATTAAATACTAGGCTAGGTAACGAGTCACTTAACGAATCGTTTCCACTGATGATGACTCGTGGTGACACTCGTTAGGTACACTACCTATAAACTGACTAAGGTTGGTAACTGTGGACATGATGAGTCATTACAGGTGACCATGACTCATTGTCCCCACCTGTCAAGTACACTGCTTCTCATTTTACAATACTTACTCCTCCTTCTCACGACTGACCTAACGAGTCATTCTTTCTCCTAACGACCTGTTAGGTTAGTCGTCTTGTAGCATTTCTGCATCTTTTTCAAATTTCTTGATTTAAGTCCTAGATTTAGATTTTGGGTTTCTGGGGCATTACAGATAACCAAGGTTGGGTTGATTGAAATGAAAGATGAGGAAATCGTGAACCAAATCGTGATGGGGAGCTATACCATGAAAGATCGAACTCATACGTGCCTCTTCCAAAGGCTGAACTACCCCAAATGCAACTCGGGGTAAGTGATGTGGGGAATTCAAAGATTAAACAAATGCTAGAACGAGTGCACCGTGGATAGTAGGGTAAAAGAGTTAAAAGGGAGGATGTCTAACCTTGCCCAGAACATGAGCTCTCATTCAGCATCCATTAAGCATTTAAAAGCTCAAATGAACCATTTGTCATCCCAAATAAATCCCCGAATGAAGGGCACACTTCCTAGTGACACCATTCCAAATCCGAAGAAGGATGGCCATTGCATGACGATTGTTCCTATGAGTGGAACAATCTTTGGTGTTGAAGATGTGAAGACCAAACATGCTAGTGATCCAATTAAAATTGATGAAGTGAAAGATGCGGTGCAAGAAGCACCCAATGTTGTTAATGATGAAGAAGTTCTTGCTAAAGAAGGAAGGGTTGTTGCGCCCAAGAATGTTGATGCTGAAATAAAGGCAAGGACGTCTCAAATGCATAAGGCCAGGAGCCTAGAATCAGACCTCCATACCCTATGTGGTTAGAGAAAAATAAAGAGGACAACCAATTTGAAGATATTCATTGAGATGTTTAGCAAGTTTCCATAAACATACCTCTGGTAGATGTTTTGCTCTAAATGCCGGGCTATGAAAAATTTGTTAAGGAATTGTTGAAGAAAAAGAAGGTTGTTGATGCTAGTGGAGGGGAATAACACACCATTGTAGTGCAATGATGGTGAGCAATCTTTCTCCCAAAATAGAGGACCTTGGAGCTTTTAATATCCATTGCACCATTGAACTGTGAATTTTCAAAAAAGCCTTATGTGACCTCAGGGTAAGAATAAATTTGATGCCTCTTATTATTTTCAAGAAGTTATGGTTGGGGAATCCCAAGCCCACTCCAATGAGTCTTTTAATGGCAGGCCGATCCATTAATAGAGTTGTGGGGGTGTTAGAAGATGTCTGACTTGGGTAGACAAATTTATATTTCTAGAAGACTTTGTCGTGTTGGATTGCGATATGGATGTCGAGGAGCCCATCATTTTAGAGAAACCATCACTAGCCACGGGTAACGAATTGGTGGAAATGGAGCTCGGAGAGATAAAATTTAGAGTCGGAGGTGAGGAAGTCACCATCAAGGTGTGACAACCCACAAAACCCCCGGATGAATGCAAAGCAATAACCGTTCTCGATGAAGAGGAGGATCAAGATGGAAATGGTGAGGACGATTTTGATTCAGAGGAAGACCCTCAAGAGAATTTATGCTTGAGGAGGTATCTGTCATGCCACAACAATAAATACAGTTCTTCTTAGGAGGCAACCCAAGTGTTTTTATGTTGGATGCTCTAATAATTTTGTTGTTTTTGTTTTGTATGTTGATTGGATGAGGAACAAAGTGAAAGGAAACTAGGGCAAGTACTGTGTGAGACTTACGAAATGTAGGTGCTTAAGCGCGAGTCGCCTCCTAAGAGAAAGAGGAGTCCAGAATGTTTAAAGGAAAAGGGGAGAGCCAGCACCTCACCTGCAAAACACTAGTTTGGCGCAAACTTAAACCAATGAACCTGGAAGTTAAAGGGTGAACTGCGAACAACCTTCAAAATGCAGGTGGCAACCCATGAAATGTCAGTCAAACAAAGCCCGCAAGAGTAGTAGTCACCTGAGCTTGGAACTGCAAAACGCTGGTAACCACCGGTGGCCACAGGTCCAGCGTAGGCACAGGTAAAGCACTTTATTTAAAATATTGACAAAACCTGTTGACCGACCCAACCCAGGGTTCTCCAAAACCAGTCAAATCCCTTTTAAATCCACAAAAACCCTTCTTCTCCACCTTTTCACCTTCCCCATAACCCACCGACCAACCATTATACCTCTCCAACTTCACCACATTAACTCCCATTAAGCGCACCTTCTCAACCCACCAAACAATATCACTCCCTCCCTCCAATAAAATCCCATTTTATCATTCTCTTCATTTCACCATCTCTCGTGACACTCTCACTAAGTAAAATAATTTCTACTCTTTGGGGATTAGCCATTGTTGACAAAGACACAGAGTTCTAATCTAGTTCCTTTTTGTTGCTTCTAAATTTGTATGTGTGTTCCTTGCTCGTATTTTGCTTGTTGTTTGAGAATGATAGTCCAAAATTAAGCATCCTATATTTGAATTTATCTTAACCCATGTTCTCCATTTCCTATCTTGTGCTCTTCCATTGTTGAATGATTTTAATAGTGTGGGTATGTTGGGGGAGGTGATATGCATAAGGGTGGTGTGGATAATCATCTTGTTTTAAATGTTATATGAAGTTGTATATTTTATATAATAGTTGGGGGTGAAGTCTGAGTAACCCCGTGTGCTTAAGATACACGATTTTCCCGATGATAGATAGGTTGACGTATTTCTTAAGGGAAAATTATCATTTTTATTCTATTGTGCTAGTTAGGTGGGTAAATCATAATGTGGAGGTGAGCTGATTAAGGCTTGAACTTGAGGTATTTTTGTTTAATTATTTTCGGGTAATCAATGCCAAACGGTGTTTCACCTGTGAGTCGCAGATTAGGTCCGGCGAAAGCAGGCTGAGGCGCAGGTTTGGGTTTGAGGCTTCAGGACACTGCTTAGCACCTATATTTCACTAGAGCGTCGTGGGTCAAGACCGGTGAAATGCCGGTGTAGCATATGGAGAACACCATTCTACGAAGTTTTCTGCCTAGGCTTGCGGCTCAGCTGCTGCTCGCGGGTCTCCACCTGCATTTCATAGTTGTAGCACTTGTATTGCCAACACGTGATTTTTATGTTTCAACTTGTTGTCATTCAATTCTTATATTTTAAATTCTAGCTTAGTTTAGTTGTTTCTTTTACTTTCATATTATCAAAAACACAAAAATACTAGCGTGTGGTACTAACATGTAGTGTATGGCACTAATATTGCTTTTGCAGCATCATGAAATTCATCTAGGCAGTGGACAAGGGAATGGCACCCTCCACATCCAAGGGTAAAGGCAAGGGGAAAGCCAAAACAACCCCATCCCGAACAAATACTAGAGAGGCCATCATCCTGTGCACTTGACATGAAGGCATATAATGTCATCTGTGAAGGGAGGCTAATCACCACTGAGAAATGTTTTGATCTAGTGGGGCTGGGGAATGATTTCCCAGATAACACTACACAATTCAATGATAGACTATGGCACATGTTTGTTGCGCCTCTACCGGACTACTACACCAATCTTGTGACAGAATTCTATGCATACTACCAGGCATGACAAGAGGAAATGAAGCACAAGGGGAAGGTTGATGAGTTCCCCTGTTTCCCTTCAGTCAGAGTTTGGGGTGTGGAGATAGATATCACTCCGGCAATGATAAATGCACTATTTTGGGAGGATGAAGTCGATGCAAAAACTGAGTATGCAGCAAAAGTAGCCTCTAAAGAACATCAGTACAGTTGGATAGCTCCTATCATCGCCATTGGTCAGCTTTTATGGGCCTCTATACAGGTGAAATCTTAAGGCGTGATCTAAAGTTTGATGCCAAGTTGTGACTGTTGTTTATTTGCAGTTGAATCATTCCCTATAAAAAATACCAAAGAGTGAACCTCGAGGCAGTAATACTCATTGCTTGAATCATTATAGGGGTGCCTATTAACCTTGGGGAAAGAGTGGCCACACAAATGAAGCATAAGGCTAGACCAAAAGGAACTTCAATGCCATATGATGTTGTCATCTCTCAACTGCACCTCAAAGAAGGGGTACCATTATTCCCCGATGAATCACCCAGCTCCTCCACTAGTATTATTAATGTTGAAAGAAAGAGGGATGCTGATGCACCCAAGATCAAAAGAAAAAGGATGCAAGCATGGGAGACTAATGGAGGACCTGGATGATTATACTTGATACAACCATTGTTGCTCCATCTACAGTCTGGCCCCCCATTGATGATCTATTTGAGGGCTTAGGTAGGGATGATGAGACAAATTTGGGTGCGGTCTGCCTTGTTGAGAATGAAGAGGCCAATGATGATGTGGAAGAGTAGCCGCATCAGGGAGTTCCTACCATCCTTTGTTCTTCATCTATATATTGGGTATAATGTAAACTCTTAGTTGGGGGTGGATTGTGCCTTTTATTGGTCATATTCGTTCATGTGTTGGTTTTTATATTTCCTTTGTTTGGGTAAATCTCTTATGCTTTGGTTATTGTTAATTTTAGTTTTTGCATAAGTTGGTTGAATGCCCTTGCCAGAATTTTGTTAAATGAATTTGTTAAAAGAAATGTTGCTTGTTGGCTTGTTAGTGTCATTGATGGGTTAATTCTAAATTTCCAAATGTTGATGACCCATGTCTTAATAATCGCCTTTGTTCATAGTAGTTAACAAATAAAATCCAAGGTTTTCTTTATACCAAGGTTCTTCCCCAAGGAGCGATTTCCTTTTCTTTTATTTTAATGTCGAAGTGGGTGGCATTTTCTAATAATAGATTGAGAGGCAATTTTCTTAATGGATAATGCCGAGTTAAGAGACATTTGGATTCGGTTGTTGTGATCACTTTTGTTAGGTACCACCAAAAATTTCTTAAATGGCATTGAAAAAAATTAATTTTGACGAAAAAAGGGGCATTTGAATTTAAAAGTTGAGTACTCTTTTGATTTGAGCTGCACATTCATTGTTTGGATTTTTGATTCACTTTCTATCTTGTGTAAAGACATACTCTTAATGTGGTTATGAAAATTGTCTGAACTCCTTGGAGACTGATGCTCTATGGGGTAAAGTTTTAGCTTAATGTTCAGGCATAAATGGTTGTCTAGAACTTTCCCCAAGTGTGACTCAAGGCGAAATCATAGATGTAACTACACTTAGAACATGTTTAGACTTTATTTTGATTGATACTTCACCCACCTTGAACATCTATCCATGCTAGGCAATGTTGAGCCTTTAAACCTTTTCCTTGAGAACCACATTACAGGACTATTACCCTTTTGTAATCCCTATTTTTGCACCCCTCCTCCCTAATGCTAGTTGTGTGAAGAAATAAGAAGAATAATGGTTGATGCCAAAAAGTGTGAGAATAGAAAAGGGAGAAATAAGGCAAAAGCTTAAGTTTGGGGGCTTGAAAACAAAATAGGAAAAATTATGCGAGCTCCAATGTGAGGTAGCACCAAATTATGTGGAAATGAATAAACTGGTTGGTTTAAAAGAACCTTTAAACCATAGAAGGAAGAGAATTGTTGAAAGGTGCTACCTCTTGCTTAGATGACGTTAAAAGTGGCAATTAAGGAGATATAACGGTGGCTCTTGATATAAAAGTGAAAATTTTGATCAAAGAAAGATAAGGTGGGGTGATCTTAAGAGAAAATGGAGTATGCAAAAATGTTCACAAGAAGGGAATTAGGGAGGTGCTAGTCACTAGAACTAAAAAATCATCCTAGTTGTACCCCTAGCCTTCATTATGACCTCTATGTCCTAATTGATTATATGTGTAAAAACTCTACATTAGTGGTGAGTTACATGAAGAGAAAGCGTATGGGTCAAGTTGTGTGCATGAGAATTTCTTTGTGAGAGTCAGCGTATTTGTCTTATTCCATAATCCCTTTTAATTTGAATTTCTAGAAAATTAAATGGGATTCTCTCGAGTGGGATTACATCCTTTGGGAACATGCTTGCATGTGATAAAAGTTGTGATTGAGACAAAGATGCAGTGAGCCTTAAAGAAAACTTTGAATGTGAATTTTCAATGACTTAAGGTGCTATATAAGCTCGCTTTTTATCAACCAGGTCCCTTGTTTTAAATGAAGGAAACACTTGTGAGTCATGCCAATTGTTTGTGGTTACCTCTTGAAGTATTTACATAAATTATTGAGTTTTCTCTTTTCCTTTGAGTCGATGAGCAGTTTTGTGGTTGTCTTAGTCCTAGTGGTCCCTTGTGCAAAAGCTCATGTGGTTTGACATGCTTAATTCCTTTATTCCATTGTAAAGAAATGCCTTGTTGGAGAATAAGCAATGGTTCAAGTTTGGGGGTTTGATGAGTTGGTAATTTAGTAGCTCCTTAAACTTTTAAATAGGAGCTTTTGCTTGGTTTTAAGTCAATTAGGAAGATTTTATGCCTTTTCTACTGAATGTGTGCAGGTATTTGATTTAAAAAGATAAACGAAGAAATTGAACAAAAAGCATGGTTTGGGCTGAAAGAGAAAGACTTGTGTTTCGCAGGTTGACACATGTGAAATGGCCAAATGCAAAGGGGAACTGCTAGGAAGTCGAGGGCACAATTGTGGGACGCAGCTCCGTACCAGCGAAATGCAGGTGCTAGCGCCGGATCACACCTGGACTTATTGATCCCCAATTGAAAGTAATTGGTGCCCCTCCGGTGCCTCACAAGTAAGGCCATCATCAAAGGGGTAAAATTGTCCATCACAGAAAAAGAGGAGCAGCTTTAACCTTTTTTGTACATTTCTTTTAATGTACCTTAAATTCCATTCCATTAGAGTATTGAATTGTTTTTGAATTTCTAGAGAGAGAACAAGAGTTAGAGAGTTTTTCTTCGTCATCTTCTTCTTCATAAAGGTAAGACCTCCATCGAAGGCAAATTTGAGCTTGCAACATACTCTTGATGATGATTTGTATGGGTTTATTTATCAATATAATCTTGTGTTTTTCATCTATGAGTATCTAAATATTTTGCTAGAGGTATGTGCATGATAGGGGCTAAATTAGATTAGGTATTTCTAGAGTGATCTTATAATTACTTATCTAGTATAATTGCTTGCTCTAGGTCAGGGGCGGATTTAGTAAGGCCTGAGGGGTGTCAGCTGACATTACTTCATTGAAATTTTTTACTAAATATGTATGTATAATTGAATGGCAAAAGCAAATATAGAAGATATATTGCGTAAAGTTACACTCCTATACAAAGATGGCTATGTAGCTCAACTAGTTAGGTGGTTCAAATTCTTTGCCACAGTTGTGAGTTCTAAACTTTGTAGTTATTTTATATTATTTCTATTTTTAAAAGGTGACACTGCTGATTAAAAATTTTGCGTATGCCACAGCTGTAGGTTATACTTGATATATCTTCAATTGCAAGTGTAGATAATACTTACTTTATTTTTTCTTGAAAAACAAGAATAAAGTATAGGCGAGAAAATACTAGTGGGTATTTGGGTGTTTAATGTGCGTGATTGGGCTAGAGATAGCCAATACCCACCTTCTTCCACAAATTAGAGAATTGAGGCTAGAAATAGCTCAAATCAGACCCAAGTCGTAGTGGGTGAATAGTTTGGGATCTTGGGGTTTGAGAAAATTCGAGGCAAAAGGCACCCAAGTGGTTGAAAAACATCGGGCTCCACCTCGTCGGCTATTTATGCTTATGAGTAATGATTTGATTTCCTAGTTAACTCCAATCTGATTGACACCCCATCAATAGTGCACCCCTACCTCTTGCGCATTTTTTCTTATTCAAGTTGGTTGGCGTGTAGTTGATTGATTGAATATAAATTCTAACTGAGATCATTTTAAACCCCAATATTTACTTTTCAATTTTTTAGAAAATGATGCGACTTAAGTTCAATTCGATCGAAACTTTTGTTCCCTGAAATCTCTATTCTCTATGGATTTGACCCCGATACACAAGTTGGGTAATTATATTATGACTATCATTTCCACCCTCTCCTTGTGAAGAGTGATTTTGGACGTCATCAATTTTGGCACCGTTGTCGGGGAATTTAGTTGTGATAAGCAATAGTTATTTATTGATTCAAACATGTTTTGCATCTTTTTTTGCATTTTGTTCTATTTTTATTTTTGTTAATTTGTACTTGTATTATGGGATTGTGGAATGAAAGGAGGTTTGGTATTTTCAACCCGTATCTTGATGACCCATGTCCTTATTGTGGTGGACCCCATCTTTGGCAAGATTGCAAATATGCCCCTAGAAGAGAGATGTGTGCATCTTTTTTCTTCTATGATCAGTATAGATGCACTTTGCTTGATGGTCATGGTATACATTGGGGTATTGTCCAAATGAGTTCACTTCTTGATATGGTTGCTATGATGAAAAATACTAGTTGTTCTGTTGAGCTTAATAAAAATGAGGCCATGGCATGTGAGGGAAGAAGCAACACATATTACCGCATGGAATCCATGCTCCAAGCTTTTTGGAACGGGAGTCCAATTCGGAGAAGGATACCAACTCCTTAATGCCCGTGGAGGTATCAACTCCTCAAGAAGAAAACTATAGCTCTATGTAAGAAGAAGCTGAGGAGATATTGAGAAGCATAACGAGGAGGAGTGAACAGTGGAACTACTTCAACTTGACTCAGGGAAGAAAGCTCAACATGATGATGAAAAAGGGGTCAATATGAACTTTGAAGGGGTAAAGGTGGTTTGACAACCAACCAAACCAACTATAATTCAAGATGCCATAAGTGAAGAAGTAACACTAGAGCCCCAAATAGAAGTCCATCATACCATTTGTGAGGACTCTATTGAACTTGAGAAGAAGGAAAGCAAGATGCATGCTTGAGAATGGATCGACTTAAATCACCCTTTAATCACTTTTCAACATTGAACTTCGTTGAGGATATATAAATAGAAGCAACCAAGTCTATGGAGGACGTTGAAGAGGAAGATAAAAGTAGCTTCATCTTAGAGTATGTCATGTCAACAAGACCAAAGAACATTCCTCCTTTAACGCCTAAGAAATCCAAGATGGGTTATCTATTGCTTGGCGCCTTTACTTTTACACCACCACCCCACAAGCGGAGTAGAAGAATGGATAAGAAATTAGAGGTGAATTTCACAAGATCAAAGTGGAGAGAAAAGTTGTGAAGATTGAAGACATCGAGTCGCGATATTAACTAAGGCACTTCATGGGAGAAAACATAAGTGTTTTTACATTTCTTTTTACTTTACTTCTTTTTACTTTATTTTTGCATCGTCTTTAGTTGTTGCAGGGTTGATTAAGGTATGGAATGTAACAAAGTGTGGAAGTAGAAAAGACAAGAAACCTACATTAGACCTGCGAAACACAGATACTAATATGTGAAATGCTGGTCCAGCGCATGTGCCGACCAGAATACCTGGAAGAAAAGGTGCTCAATATTGACACATCTGTGCTATACCTACAAAACGCAGGTCTAGTGTTGGTTATGTCCAAAATGCTTGATAGGAGAAGGTTCAGAAAAAATTCCTCTATGCTCCACCTAAGAAACACAGGTGTCAACCTGCAAAACGCATGTTCAGCTGCATTGCACACAGTTGCAACATAGAAGCCTCTGTCATACCAGGGAGTTCTTTCACCTATTTCTCTCTTATTTTGTTCAACATTGTGTATCGAGGACAATGTTTTATTTTCATTAAGATGAAGTCTGAGTAACACACTTGTTAGTGATTTACGATATTTCCCTATGATTGATTGGGTGACTTCATTCTTAAGGGTAAATCGTTATTACTTGCTAGTTAGCATTGCCTTTGTATATAGTAGTCAATTAATAAACTACAAGGGTTTACTTTATACTACGGTTCTATCCCAAGGAGCAACTTTTTCTTTTATGTATTTTTGTTGTTGAACTGGGTGGCACTTCGCTATGATAGATTGAGAGGCGACTTTCTTAACGAAAAATGTTATGTTTTGAGTCTTTTTGAGTCTTTTGTGAACTTGTTTGAAGAGGTACCACCAAAATTTCTTTCTTGGCATTGCACATGAGTTTTGAAAAGAAAAAGGGGCACTTAAATTTGAAAATTAGCACCCTCTTGTTAGGGGTTATACATTCCTTGCTTGACTTTTTGATTCGTAAACTAGCTTGTCTAAAGTCATACTCTTAATGTGATTTAGAAAGTGTGTGAACTCCTTGGATTGTGATGCCTTGTGTGGTGAGTCCTTAGGCTTAATTCTGGTGTATGCATGATTGTTTATACTTATACTAAATGTGATTCAACACAAAATTTTAGATGAGGCTGTACTTAGAGCATGATCTTAGGCTTTCTTTTGATAGTCACTTCACCAAAAATGACCTCCTGGAACATCAATCTTTGATAGCCAATATTTGAGCCTTGGACTTTTTCTTGGAAACCACATTACAAGCCTAATGACCCTTTTTTCCCTCTTTTTTTGGCACTCACCACAAACAGCTAAGGTAGGAATGGAGCATATCTAACCACGTGGTTGAGTTTGGAAACCTAAATTTATATCATGAAATGATATAGCACATAAAGTATGCAGTCAGTACTTTTAATATACTGAGTATGCGGTAAGCGTAGGTAAACTAAAACATACAAATATACTAGGAATGAAGTAAACTAGATATATCGACATATAACTGATCTAGAATACAACAACCCGGTCTGAGATGCATATATATATTGACAATAAGCTTTTATTTGAAAACATTACTAAAGTATAATCAAACCGATGCATAAGGGTCATGTACTATACATATACTGAGAACTTAAATTATAACTGATATCGTACACTGTACTGACTATCTACTGATAATTGAGCCTGAATCCTGCTAAACTTATTTTAACTGAAATCAGAAATAATATGGAGCTGAGATGAACAAATATCATAGACGAAGGGAGACATTCTCGTCTATGGAGAGTCCTTGATTGACTGAAGGAAACATTCTCTGCTATGGAGAGTCCCTGACAGACTAAGGGAAACATTCTTTGCTATGGAGAGTCCCTTACAGACAAGGGGAAACATTATCTGCTATGGAAAGTCCCTGACTAACTAAGGGAAACATTCTCTACTATGGAGAGTCTCTGACTGAATAGGGGAAACATTCTGTGCTATGGAGAGTCCCTGACTGACTAGGGGAAACATTCTCTGCTATGGAGAGTCCCTGACTGACTAAGGGAAACATTCTTTGCTATTGAGAGTCCCTGACTAACTAGGGAAAACATTCTCTGCTATGGAGAGTCCCTGATTGACTAAAGGAAACATTCTCGGCTAATGAGGGTCCCTTACTGAATTAGAGTCCCTAATTGACTAAAAGAAACAATTCTCAACTATGGAGTGTCTTGATTATACTAGAACATGGAGGTCAGTAGTCCAACGTCATTCATCTAGTCTAAGTTACTTTAGCTAATCAGAGACATGAACATTCACTAATTACATCATACTGAATTCATTCAAAGTCAGTTAAGGCAACTTTCTACTAACAACAAGCCCATAAGTCTAAAGGATCATTCTCATTCTTTTTCATCATAATTCATATCATCATAATCTCAAATCATCGTGTAAATCATATGTTCTACATTCATGACACATCAATAGGGTTAGATCATACCATAAACATATCCCCAAAATTTAAATCCCGTATTCATAACATATGGTGCATACCCCAGATTCATTTAAAATCCTTAAGTCCAATTCGTACTTTAACACATACCAGAAATCATATTGAAGGCATATATGTATTTCATATTCACCCAGGCCCATAAGTTCGAATTTTATTTCAACATATATATATATTAAATTATATATTCTTTATTTACGGAACCATAGGATCGACTCATGATTTAAACATATATAATGAGTTCATGGTAAGAGCATGCGAATGTTAATGAAACTCCATTTCCAAATTTATGCCAAGCCATGTTGAAAATTCTAAAATCACGCTTTTCATATATCATGTACATAATTCGAGAAGGTGTAAGTAACTTCATAAGCATATATGAGTATTTAACATGACAGGTCTTAGAATTCAAGGAGAACAAATGAGAATTCATGTATAAATTGAAACTCTAAAACATGCATTTCTAGAAACAAGGGACTTGGGGTTTCTAGTATAAAAATTTAGGGCACAAGGATGAAAGGAGTTCCTTGTTGAAAATCCACATACCTGATTAGAAGGAATCCCCCACTTGAACTTGAACCTTAGAGCCCTTGAAGAAGACCTAGGTGATCCTTGGGTCTTGAGAGCGGAGGAAGAAAAGGTTGAGAGAGTCTTTTGATAGAATGAGGATTTAGGCTAGGAGGGGCACTTAAAAACGTCCCATATGGTACACAAAACAACGTAGTTTAGGAGTTCAAAGCATAGGATTTTATGAAAACACCCTTGGAAATTTGCTGGGAAAAAGGACCCTGCCAGTCCTCACAAGGGATATCACGACTCGTTCACAAGTTGTGAGTCCAATCCCTGAAGTATACTGGATTTCCATAAAAATTTTCCACTTAACGAGTCATGAGGTGACTTAGTGGGTACTTGACCAGTCGTGAAGTCCCCTCTAAAACTGAGGTTTTCCAGAAATTTTGGCCATTTAATAGGTCACTTAACTAGTGGTTAGGTGACTTAACAATTCACCTAACAAATTGTTCTTTGATGCTGGTGCAGTTTCACCAAATGGCTCATAACGTTTTACTCCAAACTCTGATTGATGCAAGGTTAGATGCGTTGGAAAGAAGCTCAAAGGGCTTTAATTTGATATATTTAATAAACCAAAAATACTTTGTATAATGAGATATATATTTTTAGAAGTCGACCGTTTCTAGAACTTGTACGGAAACTCAATAGGTAAGAAGGCTCTCAACTCAACTTTATGCTAGAAGTTTCTTATGACCTTAATTTGTATGCATTTCACTTCTAACACATGAGGATTGATATTAAAACCAGTATCCATAGAATTTATTTGGCTCGGACCTATCCATACACCAAGAATTGTTCCAAACATAGCCCAAAAGTCTGGGGTATTGAAATATCTCAACTCACTAGTTTTGGGTCTAGTCTTAGACACTTTTGGGGTGTTACAATATCTCCCTCTTGGAAACATTCGTCCTTTAATGTGCATAAACATACTGAAAAGTTGGGGAAAGAAATTTTCATTCCGATTACTAAACATTCGATGCTGAAAATTGATGAAGTGACTGAGCTGAGAGGCTAGGGAAAGAGCTGTAATCCCGAGAACTGAATACTAAGGGCTAAATACTAATGGAGTATCTGACTCCGAGATGAACTACATCTCTAAATTGAATTTCTGAATCATACATGCATGCTAAGACATGAGAGGGACTGGAAGACATGAAACTGACATGGAACTAGATAGAGTACTAGGGAGGAACTATTTCCCTATATTGGTAATGAGCTGGTAAGGATTGACATATCATTTGCAACCTGCTTCCTGATACTGAATGAGGAATCATGGTATCTAGTTTGATTGAAAGTAAGGGACTTATAAGCATGAATCATTCATGAAATCTAAAAATGAGCACATACATGAGGTACCCTTATCTACTAGGCTACTAAAGAAATTCCTAAAGACTGAGTTCTAACTGAACATACTGGAAGGCATGAGTTAACAGACAAAGCTTGTTTATAACATGAAGATGAGCCTTACGTATTCATAGAATAAAACTAGCATCGCTGTCTGAAGTAGTTATCTAGAAATTCTTGAAGTCTGCACATAAGAATGGGTAGAGCATAGCTTTAATTGAAATACAAGAAGAATTATCCAAACTTGAAGGGATTGACATATCATAACTGCTAGGGCTAGAACTCCCCTTACTAGCATACTCAAGATTCGACTTGTCTCACAGACTTATCATCTCCCCCTTAGCTTTAAGATATCATTCTAAGGCTCCTGAATCTTTCTTAAGGTTGGGGCTACATTGCTAACTCTTGACATCTCTTCCACCTTGAACATTCACTACAACCCTCATACTCATAGCTATTCACACCATACATCGACAATCTCTTCTTAACAAACATCACAAGAGCTCCTTGTTCAATACTGGGATTCTAGGGCTAGCAACATGGAAAGAGTAATGCGAGAAATTCATAACATGCTTGTGAGTACTTTTGGAGACTTGCCCTTATCCTTCTGTGCTGCCAAGGTGTAGGAGCAGTTTTGACATTGTCCGCCACCTGCACTAGATGAAGCCCCCTACTGAAATCGGTGGTTCACAAGAGCTAGAGAAAAGGTGGTCGAGGCTCTACTCTCTCCCTGCTTAGCTGCTGCGCAATCTCGGTGCTTAGGACCCAACTTGCCACACCAAAACCAAGCATCTGAGCCGACCATGCATTCTCCCATATGGTGCTTCCCACAACTCTTACAAGCTAGATAGGTAATCTCCCTTACCATGGGTCCTTACAAAACACTGGCTATCGAAGGTGTTGGGGTTTTTGATCTCTGTTTGGAGCATGAGCGGTGTCCACCACTCGACCTCCGAGGGGAAAACTCTGAATCTCCTATCCTAGCCTTCTTGTCCTCTCTCTCTTTTTCCTTCACCTGTTCCACTTCTATTTGTTGAGCAGATCTCACCAAACATGGAAAGTCTATGTCCTTGTGCAACATTGCAGTCCTGCACTATTTGACCAAGGAGTCTGATACTCCATTCACAAACCTGCTCACACGGCTACCATCTTAAATTGATGAACTCTGTCGCCTTTTCCGCCCTTAACTCCTTAGGGAAAAACCTATCCAAGAACGCAGTCATAAACTCATCCCAACCTATAGGGGCTACTCCGACTCCACAACTATCTCTCCACTAATAAAACCATATGTGAGCGCTCCATCCAGCTGGTAGGACGCTAAGTGTGCGCTCTACATTCCCATCACTCCCATGATTTTGGTGATCTTTTGGATCTCCTCTAAGAACTCGTACGGGTCCTCGTCCACCTTTGACCCTAAGAATTCAGGTGGATTCATATTGAGGATGTCTCTTACCCTAGCCGCCGCAACATTCCCATTTTGGGGAACACGAGCCATTGCTTGCTGATTAATCTAGGCAGTCATGGCCTGCGCGAACATGTGAAATGTTGCACTGAACTTGGCATGAGTAACATGGTCATCCATCGGGTCCGCTGGAGTTGGTGGATCTTACTGGTGCCCATTACCATTTTTTCTTTCATTCGCTATTTTGGGATGCATTATCTGCGAGCACATAAAGCACCAGTCAGGAGAGGAACTATTATAGTTTTATACTCTATGCACGATAAGAATCATGAAGTAAAGGGCACATTCCTCAAAATGTCTCGTAGCCTCTTTGTCATAAGTGTGGTGCGCTTCACACCCATGAAAATGACACTACTTAACGTGGCTTTCAGACACCTTAGGAAACTCTAAACCTTTGCTCTGATACCATGTTTGTCACGACCCAAACATAGTCTCAGATCGAGACATGAGACATAGAACCCCTAGAGGCCCTAAGTCGATCCATGGAATATTCATAGCATAACACTATTAGAATAACAACTAACAATAAGTCATAACTAAGTGGAAGCTAACTGAAAGAGTCTAAGTTAAAACCCAAAATAACAAATCTCATAAAAATTCGATACAAAGATGAATTTATCTATACTAGTCTGAAAGCCTCTACTAAACTAATGAGTTACTGGGACAAGCCCCCAGCTCACTCAAGTATGAAAACTGAAACATAAATGAAATCAAAAACATAAATCGCATCCTCAGGAGATGAGGTCTCACCACAAGCAGCTAAGGTGGGAATGGAGCGTATCTAACCATGTGACCGAGTCTTGAAACCTAAATCTATATCATGAAATGATATAGCACATAAAGTATGTGGTCAGTACTTGGAATGTCCTAAGTATGCGGGAAGCGTAAGTAAACTAAAACATAAAAGTATACAAGGAAGGAAGTAAACTAGATACATCGACATATAACAGAACTTGAATACAACAACCTAGTCTGAGAGGCATATATATTGACAATAAGGTCTTATTTGAAAAAATTACTGAAGTATAATCAAACCGACGCATAAGGGTCATGTACTGTTCATATACTGAGAATTGAACCTGTTACTGATATCGTACACTGTACTGACAATTTGCTGATAATTGAGCCTGAATCCTGCTAAACGTATTTTAACTAAAATCTTAAATTATATGGAGCTGAGCTGAACAAATATCATAGACTAAGAGAGACATTCTCGGCTATACAGAGTCCCTGATTAACTGAGGGAAACATTCTTTGCTATGGAGAGTCCCTGATTGACTAAGGAAAACATTCTCTGTTATGAAGAGTCCCTGACTTACTAAGGGAAACATTTTGTTCTATGGAGAGTCCCTGACTGACTAGGGGATTTACTATGTAGAGTCCCTAACTAACTAGGGGAAACATTCTCTGCTATGGAGAGTCTCTGACTGACTAAGGGAAACATTCTCTGCTATGGAGAGTCCCTGATTGACTAAAGGAACCATTATCTGCTAATAAGGGTCCCTAACTGAATAAGAGTCCCTGACGGACTAAAGGAAACAATTCTCAGCTATGGAGAATCCTAGTTTTACTAGAACATGGAGGTCACTAGTCCAACATCATTCGTCTAGTCTAAGTTACTTCAGCTAATCAGAGACATGAGCATTCAACTAATTACATCATACTAAATTCATTTAGAGTCAGTTAAGGCAACTTTGTACTAACAACAAGCCGAAAAGTCTGAAGGATCATTCTCATGCTTTATCATCATAATTCATATCATCATAGTCTCGAATCATCATTTAAATCATATGTTCTACATTCATGAGACATATATAGGGTTAGATCATACTTTAAACATATCCCCAACATTTAAATCTTGTATTCATAACATATGGCATATACCCTAGATTCATGTAAAATCCATAAGTCCAATTCATACTTTAACACATACCCGAAATCATATTGAAGACATATATGTATTTCATATTCACCCAGGCCCATAAGTTCTAATCATATTTCAACATACATATATATATATATATATATATTAAATTTTATATGCTTTATTTATGGAAGCCATATGATCGACTCATGCTTTAAACATATATAATGAGTTCATGGTAAGAGCATGCGAATGTTAATGAAGCCCCATTTCGAAATTTATGCCAAGTCATGGTGAAATTTCTAAAATCATGCTTTTCATATATCATGTACATAATTCGAGAAGTTTTAAGTAACTTCATTAGCATAAACTATTATTAACCATGACGGGTCTTAGAATTTAAGGAGAACATATGAGAATTCATGCATAAATTGAAACTCTAAAACATGCTTTTCTAGAATCAAGGGATCTGGGGTTTTTAGTATAAAAATTTGGGCACAAGGATGAAAGGAGGTCCTCGTTGAAAACCCACATACCTAATTATAAGGAATCCCCCACTTGACCTTGAACCTTGAAGACCTTGAAGAAGGCCTAGATGATCCTTCAGTCTTAAGAGAGAGGAGAAAGAAGAGGTTGAGAGAGTCTTTTGATGGAATAAGTGTTTAGGATAGGAGGAGCACATAAAACATCCCATATGGTACTCAAAACAACGTAGTTGAGGAGTTAGAAGTATAGAATTTTATGAAAATACCTTGGAAATTCACAGGAAAAAAGGACCTTACCAGTCCTCATAAGGGACATCACGACTCATTCACGAGTCATGAGTCCAATCCGTGAAGTCTACTAGGATTTCCACTTAACGAGTCACTTAATGAGTTGTGAGATGACTTAATGGGTCACTTGACCAGTCGTGAAGTCCCCTCTGAAACTGAAGTTGTCCAGCAATTTTGGCCACTTAACGGGTCACTTAACAAGTCATTAGGTGACTTAACGAGTCACCTAATGAATCATTCTGTGATGCTGGTGCAGTTTGACTAAACTACTCATAACTTCTTTCTCCCAACTCTGATTGACGCAAGGTCAGATGCATTGGAAAAAAGACTCAAAGGCTTCAATTTGATATATTTAATCACCCAAAAACACTTTGTATAATTAGATCTATATCATTAGAAGTTGACCCTTGCTAGAACTTGTATGAAAACTCAATCGGTAAGATGGCTCTCAACTCAACTTTATGCTAGAAGTTCCTTATGACCTTAATTTGTATCCATTGCACTTCTAACACTTGTGGATTGATATTAAAACCTAGTATCCATATAATTCATTAAGCTAGGACCTATCCATACACCTAGAATGGTTCCAAACTTAGCCCAAAAGTCTGGGGCATTGAAATATCTCAACTCACTAGTTTTGGGTCTAGTCTTAGAGACTTTTGGGGTGTTATAGAGATCACATCCTTGGTGTACATACTTAAAAGTGTTTCCAAGTGAGACGTATGAATGAGACAAGTGTGTGGAAAACTTTAAGGCAAGCTTCAAATGTGAATTGTCAATTACTTGAGATGGTCCTCAAACTTGTTTTGATGAACTATGCCCCTTGTTTGAATCAAAGAAATGCATGCAAGATATGGTTAATGGTTATAGTTACCTAATCCAGCTTGTGCAACATACTTAGAGTCATTTATTTTCTTGTGTTTGGTGTGTGATTTTTGGGTTTTGTTGAAATTTAACAGTTTTTGTGCAACTCCCACAATACTTTATGCTTAAGTACATTGTTCATGTGAGGAGATGTCTTGCTTGGGGACAAGCAATGTTTCAAGTTTGGGGTTTGATGAGTTGGTAAATTACCAACTAATTTGGCCTTAAAGCATGAGTTTTTTCTTGGTTTTCAAATCATTTGGGAAGATTTTATGCCCTTTTTTTCTTTGTGCAGGCATTTTAAGTAAGCAAAGCTAATGGTAGATTTGAACTCAAAATGAGCTTCTAAAGACATGGTTTTAACCTGAGAAACATATATTTGGACTAACAAAACATAGGTTGAACGCATTTGCTACTGTGTTGCACCTGTGTTTAGTGGATTGGCACCTACAAAACATAGGTAAACTCAGTAGCAACTACTAAAAAACTTTAAGCCATAGATTGGCACCTGCTAACCACAATTGAAGGGCAAGTGACCCATTTCGCTGATGGGAGGGTAAAAATGCCCATAAAGGGTCCCAAAGCACCTAGAAGCCTCCAAGGGAAATCATGGAAAGTTATACACAAGAAAGTATTCATATTTATAAATTCATTCATACATTAAATTTTAGAGAGAGGTTTTGGAAAATATCAAATTATAGATATAGAAAGTACCTTTCTTCTTCTCTTTCTTTAAGACTTTTTGGGGGAATTCCACCATTGTTGTAAGACCTTATAAAGAAAATTTATGAAGCATCGTGATGAATTTTGAGGGAATTCCTCTTGGTATTTTCTCTCTCCCTCTATATATGAGTACCTAATTTGCTATATTGGGGCGTGTGTGTGGTGGGTTTGTAGACTTAAATGGGTATTGATTAATTGTACTTGGAGTCTAATTACAAGTATAGATCTATTATTTTTTCTAAGTGTTAATTGTAAAACTTGATGGTTGAAAATATGAATTTTGTTTACTTTTCTTGCTTTTATTTGATAAAGAATGGTGAGAATTGGGTGAGAAAATAATAGGAAGGATTTTGAGTGTTGATGTGTGGGGTCAAGCTAGGGATAGTCGAAACCCATATTCCCACATCATTTGAGGTTCAAGGCTAGAGATAGCTTGATTCTTCCTTGTAATAACCCAAAAGTTCATAAGACTAGACCTGAGATTTTGAAATGTGATTAGTAGGAAAAGTTGGAAAATTAGCCTTAGTACACTCAACCTAGGAGTCGTAGGTTGGTAGTACGGGTCATAGAAAGACCCATGGATCAGGTCAGAGATTTTGTTCCCAAGACCAAGAGTCCACACTATGAGTCGTAGTATGTGCGTATGACCCGTGATCAGGAGTTGTAGCAAGTCATTAGAGTTATCCAGTGATTGATTGTACGGGTGATGGTACGACTCTTAGGATGGTATTACGGATCGTAGTATGATTTCTGGAAATAATAAGAGGAGTGGAGGTTTGGGACTTGGTCAATACAGGAGGATGCCACGTGTCTTAAGAGGATTGTATGACTCGTGGTACAATTTGTGACAGCTGACAGAACAGTTTTCCTACAAATTCATTAAGGGTTTTTTCGTAAATCCTAAAGTCCAAAGTCCTAAACTATGTCATTCTAAGCTCTGAAAAGAGTGTTTTGAAGGAGTTTAACCTATTCCAAATCATTCCCCTCCCATTAATGCAAGATTAGGAAATTCCCATTGAAGATCAAGCCTTGAATTCTTCAAGTTCTTGTCCAAATCTCTTGGGCTTTAAAAGACAAGTGTAGATTGAGTTTACGTAGGTATATGAGACCATGAATGAGGGTTCGTTTCACTCTCATGCTTAAAATTCTCCTCAATTCCATGAGTTCAAGTTCCAGATCAATTTTATAATTGATGAAGGGCGTATTCACGCACTTCATAGACATATTTTTACCCGTACTTTACAACGTTTTGTGAATAAATTATATGTGTTTGCATATGATTATGTTATATATTTGTGAAAATGGCTAAAACACGTGATGAGATGTTTTTAGGTCTTAAAATGATGAATTTGAAGGTATTTAAGGCTTATTGATCAAATGTGAAAGAGTGGGATCGAAAGTTGCAAGTTCGCACGACGTTGGCGCTGCCATGTGCGAGGCATCCTTATCCCATTGTTGCAGCAAGCACACAATAGCCCTCTCTTGGCGCATCCAGGGCCGCGAAGCAGCAGCAGTTTTGGTGCTACTGAGCGCGGTATGCAACAGCAAGTCCTGCGCAAGGGCAGGCGCAAGGTAGCCTTCTTTCAGTGCTTTGGCAGGCGCACAACAGCCTTGGACGCGGCAGAATCTTAAGGCGACAAAGGAAGGCTTGCTAAAACGGGAAAGAGTGGTTTCCTGCATCAATTAGGAAAAGGAAATTTACAAATCCCAAGCCAAATTCATCAAGGAACAAGGAAGACATCAAACAACTATAAATACCCTTCTATTTTCATGTTTTAAATCAAGTTGGAGAATCAAGTTTTTAAATCAAGTTGGAGAATCAAGTTTTAAGTTTGAAAATGTTGTGAAGACAAAAATTATTAGAAGTCAAGTTTTAGAAAAGTCTTAGACAAGTTTGAGACAATTTTTGAGTTGTTCTTCTTTGTTTTCATAATAATCAAGTGAGTTCTTTCTATCATCGTTGTAAGTATTAATTTTTGCTTTTATTTATGAATTCTATTAATTCACTTATAAACATGATAGGTTGAAACCACCACAACAAGGGTTTTGGGAACTATGAAGAATTAACACACATAGGTAAAAATACTTGGTGATTCTTGAATGGAGTTTATGCATGTACTGTTTCTTCCTTTGTTTTTATTGATTTTTAACAGTTGCAAACGTTAGAACTTGCCTTATTCTTACTTACTAGACCAAGGAGGTAGTGAATGGGAAAAGGGATTAATAATGGAGATTTGAGGCTATCAACCCTCATCTAATAGCTTCAACTTGTTCAAGGATAGCTAATCCGATATTAAGGGTAAGTGTCAACGAAAGTACACCCGTAGACGACCAAGTTGCGTGGTGAAAATCATATAGATAGGGGACCAACCATTTAGGAGAACTTAACTTACCAATATTGCATGCTATGCACCGGAATAGATCACTAGTATAAAACGCCTTGGGATTATGAAGTCATGGGAAACACTTACCCTAGATAGTTGCATTAATTTGAATACAACAAACAATTTCTCAATGTTGTTACTTATTACTTTTACAAATTCCCCCCTCGTAGGAAATAATTAACTGAAAATCTGATGTACTAGCATTCTTCTACATCCTTCTATATTCTATGTGGGATCGACCCCAACCTATAGTTGGGTTCTTTATTGAAAACGTCTGTTTCATACTTTAATTAGAGGTGGGGTTTGAGCGTTATCAAAAAGTGGCGCCGTTGCCAGAGAATACGGTTTAGGATTAGATTAATTTCTTCTATTTAGTTTTTAGTCTTTATTTCCTATTTTTTGTTTTTCTTTTATTTTCTGACGTGTCATAAGACGGTGTAGTAAAACAAGCGGCAAAGATGTGACCACGGTCTCAACAGATATCTTGATGAAGTCTGAGTAATCAAATTACTTGTGTCGTGCCGCGACGTTAAATCAAGCGCTACTTGGGAGGCAACCCGAGATGATTTTCTTTGTTTTGTTTTTATGTGTTTGATCAAGTGTGCAGGTGATAGGTCATAATTTTCAACAAAATAATTTGAGCGTGAAATACATATATGGGGGAAGTTGCACTTGCCCCCATAGACGACAAGGAGTAGAGGCCCAAGAAGTTCTTCTTTCACTCTATTACTATATTCTTATTTGTTTTAGCACTGGGGACAGTGTAACTAATTATGTTTGGGGTGGGAGAAGTGAACTTCATATTACCATGCATTCTTTAATTGCTAAATTTGCACATGGTAGGCCTAGTTTTTTTTTGAGATTTATGATTTGTCATGCATGCTTGTTGGTTTGTCGTATTCTTTTAGTTTTATTTTATTTTGGGTTCCTCCGATTTTGGTTTTCGGTACTTTTCCGGTGGATAGTTCCTTAGAACTGACTAGGGAGTCAAAATTTATTTTTATTTTTTTATTTTTAGTCATTGAGTCATGACTTTGCTCGATGATGGATGGATGACGACCGTCTTAAGAGTAAATTAGTCATTAGGAAGAACAAGAACTTGGATCCTATTAATATTAGGTTCTTCACTTTAGGTATCATTGAGACTTTATTAAATTCACTCAAAAATGCATGAAAAAGGTAGAAACACTTGATCTTTTGGGAACTCGACTCTTGTACTTTAAAAAATGGGCTTAATTATGTTATGCATGCAATATGGATATACGTGTTTATGTGATCTTGATTTTCACTGTTAAACCACCTTGTGCCAATGTGTGCGGAATTATTTTTGATATACTCCATGCTTGAAAATTGATGTCTAGAACATGCCCGGTGTGTGTGCAAAGCGAAATAAAAATTGATGGACTTAGGAAGTGATATAGGCATTTCTTTGGTAACCATATTTTTATCCTATTTTACCTACCTTGATTGTAATTATACTTGTTAGCTATGTTTGAGCCTTAGCCCATTCTTATGATAGCCATATTACAGGCTTAATCCGTTTTGTTCTATTGACTTGTATTTGATCCAAATTACTCCTAGAGCACTTTAATGAAAAATTTTTGTAGGAAAGGAGCATAATTGGAAAAGAGAAGGGAAAAGATAAAAAGTATGGCGAATTGGAAGAAAATAAAAAGGTAAAATTTTGCTAAACAAGGAGGGTGATTTTTAGTGGGAAAACAAAAAGAAGAAAGAGCTTCGAAAAATTGAAGATGAAAAGAAATCATGATTTACCGATTAACCGTACCCATTTGTTTACAATGAACCTGTTTTGTCCTTGGTCCTTCCTTGGATATTGTAAACCTCTACATAAAAAAATGCTTAAGTTGAGGGTGGCTAGAGTAGGGGTGCGTAAAGGGTGGGAACGAAAGAATGGAAAACAAAAGAGTAAAAATATTGTGAATAAGGTCATTATTGAAAGAAAAACCCCCACTAGTCACGTAAGTTGAAAAATTGAGAAATAAATGGAGGTATAAGGAGTGAATTTAGAAATTGAGGAAAGTGCTAACAATTAAATGTATTGTGAAGTATTAAAGCATTTAGGGAGCTTAGTCACTATCTTGGCCATATAGTTTCTACCCGTCCCTTAGCCTACATTACAACCAAATTTAAGTCCTAATTGATCCTTGATTCTAAGGGCAAGCCTATGGGTCTTCTTTGCATGTATGTTGAGTTCTTTTGTTAGAATGAGCAGAAATTGATTTATTTGTGCCCACGTTAATCTTATTTTATATCTTGTGAGAAAAGGCCATCTCTCCAAATTGTGAGGGGAACAATGGTATGACATTGGTTTAATCTTGATTGCTAAATTACATAATTCATGTTGGCCTAAAATATGTCTTGATGAGTTAGTTTTCAAGAGCTAAGTGCTTTCGAACATTGACATTTTAATGTTGATCCTATATGCATGCGAGCAAGTTGTTTGAGCTTCATTGATTTGTCTCATGATCCTAAGTGTAAGTAGACAGGTTCGTATGATGAATTTTGTGCTTAATTGTTGGAAGGGAAGTAGTAGATTGTTCAAGGACGAACAATAGTTTATGTGTGGGGTATTGATGAAGGGCGTATTCATGCACTTCATAGACATATTTTTGCCCATACTTTACTATGTTTTGATAATAAATTGTGTGTGTTCGCATGTGATTATGTTATATATTATTGAAAATGGAAAACACACGTGATGAGATGTTTTTAGGGCTTAAAATGATGATTTGAAGGTATTTAAGACTTATTTATCAAATGTGAAAAAGTGGGATCAAAAGATGCAAGTTTGCACGACGTTGGCACTGCCATGTGCGAGGAAGCCTTGTCCCAGCGTTGCAGAAGGCGTGCAGCAGCCCTCTCTCGGTGCATCCACGGTCGCGAAGTAGCAGTACTTTTGCGCGACGCGACAACAAGTCATGCGCAAGGGCAGACACGAGGCAGCCCTCTTTCAGCGTGTTGGAAGGCCCACAACAGCCTTGGATGCAACAAAATCTTCAGGCAACGCGGCAAGGCTTGCTAAAACGGGAAAGAGTGGTTTCCTACATCAATTAGGAAAAGGAAATTTACAAATCCCAAGAAAAATTCATCAAGGAACAAGGAAGACATCAAACTACTATAAATACCCTTCTATTTTCAAGTTATAAATTAATTTTTATGTTTAAAAAAGTTGTGAAGACAAAAATTATTAGAATTCAAGTTTTAGACAAGTCTTAGACAAGTTTGAGATGATTTTTGAGTTGTTCTTCTTTGCTGTTACAATAATCAAGTGAGTTCTTCCTATCATCGTTGTAAGTATTAATTTTTGCTTTTATTTATCAATTCTATTAATTCACTTATAAACATGACAGGCTAAAACCACCACAACTAGGCTTGTGGGAACTATGACGAATTAACACATATAGGTAAAAATACTTTGTGATTCTTGAATGGAGTTTATGCATGTATTGTTTCTTTCTTTGATTTAATTGATTTTTAACGGTTGCAAACGTTAGAACTTGCCTTATTCTTACTTACCGGACCAAGGAGGTAGTTAATGGAAAAAGAGATTAACAACGAAGATTTGAAGCTATCAACCCACATCTAATTGCTTGAACTTGTCTAGAGATAGCTAATCTGATATTAAGGGTAAGGGTCAATTAAAGTACACTCGTAGATGGACCAAGTTGCATGGTGAAAATCATCTAGATAGGGGACCAACCATTTTGGTGAACTTAACTTACCAATATTGCACGCTAAGCACCGGAATAGATCACTAGTATAAAATGCCTTGTGGTTTTGAAGTCATGGGGAACATTACCCTAGTTAGTTGCATTAATTTGGAAATAACAAATAATTTCTCAATATTGTTACATATCACTTTTACAAAGTCCCTCCTCGTAGGAAATAATTAACTAAAAATTCTAAGAACTAGCGTTCTTCTTCATCCTTCCATATTCTCTGTGGGATCCACCCCAACCTCTAGTTGGGTTCTTTATTGACAACATCTGCTTCATACTTCAGTAAGTGGTGTGGCTTGAGCGATATCAATTATCTTATGGGGTTTATTCTTATTTTATGAAATTCTCTATGACTTACTTATGGGTCAATTCCCTTAAAGATTCTTGGGAAGATTTTATATCTATTTTGATCTTAAATTTCTTATTTCAAGTTTAGAAAATTATGCCAGTTATGCATGTTCATGAGTAAGTCAAGTTTATGATTTATTGATTTCAAGTATAATGAGATCTCTAGTATGTAAAATTGTTTAAGAATTTCCAATGTATAAATCTATGATTTTGATCAATGATGTCTATTTCAAGTATGCATGATTTTTTTTTAGATTTGGGCAAGCACACACAAGACAAGCATGTTTTATGATCTAGCCAAGGCTAACAAGATCAAATAATGGATTTATGTTTTGGAGTCAAGAATCCTCAAATGTATAGATTCAAGTTATATTTTAGAATATGATTATATGAACATTATACATTTTCTGGGAGTAGTGTCTAGCACCAAGTAGGCTAGGAGTTCCAAGGTTCCCGGTCTCATAAACTATGCGACAACGTAAGTATATTTTTGGGCCTCTCAAGAGAGCGTTTCCCCATGCCCAAGGGCATACCGTGATATCACGTCATACCTATCCATTGCCATGGAAAACCTTAAGATGGACCTCCTCCACATTGGCAGGACGTGGGATCATCATGCGCTCGTACATGGTTGCTGTCGGTTAAGATGAGTCTCCCATTATTCCTCATGATTTCACTTATGCATGTTTATGACAAATATATATTATATTTTTAGCATGTTTGACCCAATGATAACTTTATAAGCTTTTAATTATGATTTCAGCTATGGTAAGCCATACGGTTCTATTTTCAGCTTTAGGTGATTCAATTTAGATATGAGATTCGGCTTATGACTATACATGTTTTTAGATATTAGCATGCATCCCTTACTCTCGTGATCTTATGATTTATGTTATGTGCATGGTTTTAGTTACACTTATTCAACCAGTCTTACTTACCTTACATACTCAATACATTTCAAGTACTGACCGCATATTCTGTGTTGATTATTTTATGATACAGGTTTACACGTTCAGACTCAATCTCGCCATTAGCCAGTCTCTAGAGCTTAGTCCAGTTCTCTTTTTGGTGAGTCCTCATTGTTCGAGGACCTTCAGATTGTTGAGTTCTGCAACTTTTAGTTTTTAGACTTTTAGTGAGTTAGTTGGGGATGTTCTCCCATTAGCTCTTCAGTTATGTTAGGGGCTTCTCAGAGACATGTTGAATATCCATTTTATTAGTATTGACTCTATTAGTGATCATTTTTTATGCAGACTTCCACTTATTCATGTTTAGTTTATCAGTTTCCATTTAATGTATGTTCTTTAGCTGCTATGTTCATGTCATAGGTTGACTTGGAACTATTCATGGTTCTAGGTTCCGTGTCTCGGTCAAGACCTATGTTCAGTTCGTGACAAACTTTTTATCATGGCAAAGGTTCAGAGTGTCCTAGGATGTCTGAAAGCCACGTTGAGTAGATTCTTTTCCATAGGTATGAAGCACACCACCCTTATAGGGGAGAGGCTACAAGACGTTTTAGCAAATTTCCCTTCTTTCATGATTTATGTCGTGCCATGAAGTATCTCTATATCCTTCTAACTTGTTCTATACGTGTTTGCATAATCATGCTTCCATTATGAGTAAATGGTAGAAAGAATGGAAATAGAAATGGCCACGAAGATGGCTATCGTGATGGGCACCAGCAAGCCCCGCTAGCACCAATAGGTCATTTCCCGAGCAGGTCTCTCATGCCGAGTTTAGAGCAAAATTTCAGATGTTGACCCAGGCTTTGACTGCACAGGTCAACCAATAGGCGGTGGCTCATGTCCCTCAAACTGGGAATGCAACGGTGACTTGAGTTTGGGAGTTTCTCAGGATAATCCACCTTAAGTTCCTTAGGTTAAGAATAGATGAGGACTCACATGAGTTTCTTGAGGAGATACATGTAACACCCCTAAACTTTCCTAGACCAAACTCAGACTTAGCATGAAAAACCTAAAAGAACTAGAAAATTTTTCTCTGAATGACCCAAACAATGAGTCGTTGTCAGCTGTAACAACCTATTTTATAAGTCGTCATCATCCCTACAGGAAGTCCTTCTTGAACCAATGAGCCTAATGACGGGGCATGGAAGAGAACAGCAACCCATCCTGTTGAGCCGTTGGGAGAATTTCAATAAGGTAAGAAATCGATTCTAGTAGCAATGAGTGGAAACAACAACCCGTTGTTCCATGCAACGGTTGTCGCCTCAATCCATGAGCCAAGTCCAAAAAATTCCAGTGGCCAAAATGAGTGGTGACAATGACCCATTGGTCGAACAATCGAGTCACTGTGTAATACCCTGAAATCCCTAAGATCAGACCCGGGAGTTGAAACAGAGAAAATAGGATTTTCTGCACCAGGTCACAAAATGAGTTGTCTTGTGACCCGTCAGGCTGACCATGAGTTGCAAAGTGACTCATGGTGAGGAGTGTTGACTTGCCTGGATATTTTCAAGTTGAGGTGACCACGAGTGTGACCAAGAGTCGTGGTCAGTCCCACGAGCCGTTAGGTCACCCGTGGTGAAGGGCAGTTGAAAGATGACGAAAGAGCCGGCAGTGTACCCTATGACTGGACACCACGAGTCGTGGTCAACGCCATGATTCATTAGGTGAGTCATGGTCAACTATTGGTTAAGGATTAAAAATTATGGGTTGTGGAGGTAAGGAGAGGTGACCACGAGTCATGGTCACCAGTGATGAATCATTAGGTCCCTCATAGGGACCCTTTGAGGAATCATGGCTAGTGTACTTAACGACAGGAGATCATGACTCGTGCCTAGTGATAACAACTCGTCCGGTCCCTTGTTGGGACTAGCAGTGAGTTTTTTTTTGTGGATTTAATAAGGGCTTTTTCGTAATCGTTATGATTCTAAGGCCTAAACTACGTCATTTTAAGCTATGAATTATGAGTTTTAAAAGGGGTAAGTTCATTCTAAGCTATTCCTATTCATGCATGCAAGCTTAGAGGGATAGAGAGGTGATCAAGCTTAATTCCTTCCAAATACTTTTCAATTCTTCCTTGGGCAATTAGAGAAGTTGTAGATTCAGATTCTCTCAGGTATGTAAGGTTATGAATGGGTGAATTGGTTCACACCCATGCCAAATCCCTCTCTAATTCACGAAAATCTATATGTAGATCCTATGTGATTTTAGCCCAATGCATGAATTTCTAAGTTTGTACAATGGGTATGATCTAAGTAGTTCTATTATTGAATTATGAGTCATGGGTAATTTTTACAATGTTTTCAATTATAAATCATATTTTCAAGTTCTATTAATTATGATACCAATCCATGAGAAGCTCATGACAATTTAGATCTATGAAGTATATTAAAGTATGATGCGATATTTATGATGAAAAACATGTTTTCAAGTTACCCATGCATATGATCATGTTTTCAAGTGAATTAAGTATTTTCAATCATTTTTAAGTATTTGGCA
This sequence comes from Datura wrightii, assembly GCA_035772735.1. NCBI lineage: Eukaryota > Viridiplantae > Streptophyta > Magnoliopsida > Solanales > Solanaceae > Datura > Datura wrightii. The sequence continues at coordinate 20,180,426 of JASDFA010000023.1, read as the reverse complement.
AGCCCATATGTTCAATAATGATTTATGATTTTATGTCAAATTAGCTTACCACATAGTTTTTGAGTCAAGACTCTCAATTATGTTTAGCTTGTGGTATGGTTTGAGCCAAGGCTCCTCATGTATGATTTTAGATATTATATGGACATGATTATTCATCTTTGTGACTAGATGATGGTCAGCTTCGTTGAAAAACTATGGAGAGCATATGCATATTTTTTGGAGTAGTGTCTAGCACCGAGTAGGCTAAGGCTTTGAACCGCTTAGTTCTAAGGCATAGGGTGATCGACCATTAGCCTACTCAGTGCTAGACACTACTCCCAAAAACATGCATATGCTCTCCATCATTTTTCAATGAAGCTAAACATCGTCTATTAATAAAGATCAATAATCAAATACATCTTAAATCTGAAATAATGCATATGAGAAGCTTTAGCTCAAAACATACCACAAGTTGAAAGATAATTGGGAGTCTTCGCTCCAAAACCATCTGGTAAGCTTAATTCAGGAAAATCATAAGTCATACTTGAATATGCTTAACATGCTTGAAAATACACAATTCATATTGAAAACACGATTATAAGCATGGGTAGCTTGAAAACATGCTTTTCATCATAATACATCATCATAATCATACATTCATCACAAATTTCATTTTTCATGAACTTCTCATCAATGGGCTTTTTAATTCATAAAACTCGAAACAAGATTTTTAATTGAAAACACTATAAAACTTGCCCATGAATTTAATTCAATAGTTGATGATCTTGGGCAGATTTATATGCCCAAGTGATACTCAAAAGTATCATTTTCTCCTTGTTTATCTATCAATGTGTATACATTTTCATGTAATTGGCAATAAAATATGAATTTATACTAACCAACATGATTAGCATTGTTTTGCAGGTAAAATGTGATTTCGAGAAGGTAAAATGCATGTTGGATGATATCGGAGTTGGACTTGGATGCAAGCAAGGGAAAAGGCATTGGACAGCATGAATTAAAGGGGCTCCGCGATGGAGCCGTGTCACGCTGCCATCGCGGAGGCATTCTGCCTGGATGGGGAAAATTCACCTAATTTCCATTAGAGGTCCGCGTTTTCTCCGTGGCACAGAGCCAGTGCTCCGCGATGCACGCCGTGCCACGTTGAGCCTGAATTCCCGGACCCCCAGTTCTAGTGAGGGTCCGCGTTCATGCCGTGTCACGGAGGCAGTGCTCGGCGATGCACTCCGTGACACGTTGCTCATTATTCCGGGAAAAATTCCCAGCAGTATAAATAGAACACTTAAGTTCATTTTTCAGAATTCAGACTTGGTGGAGCAAGGACGTGGGTTACAGGCAGTTGAGGGACTAATTCCTCTCCTTGCTGAGGTTATGAACAATTGTGATGAAATTTGATTATTGATTATCTGGTTTTTCATCTTTTCTTCCATGTTGTTCTATTAATTCTTGTTCTTACTGCATTGGTGTGTGGCCTACATTAATGTACATCTAAAAAGTCCGATTTCACTCGAGAGAGCACGAAATTGGAAAGTTGTGAATTAATAGGATATTGTTCTTTACTTGGTTTGGGAAAATTGAGTTTTGATTAGTTTTCAGGATAGAAGTATACCTGAAAGTCGTATTAGTCAATTTAGGAACCGGAATTGTATGGCTAGAACATGAATTGCATTTGATCACAGAAATGTAGACGGATGGTTCATGATTCTTAAGTGAGATTAAATACGAGAGTTTTAATCTCTTGGCAAATGTTCTTGGCTAGCAACAAGAAGAAAAGATTAACCAATTTATGATGATAATCAATTTCATTACATGTTCGTTTAACCTCAGCATGCTCTTATCCATAGTTCAGATTCAAAGTAGATAATTGTTCTTAGTTCTAGTATAAAATTTATCAAACAAACTATCAACTTTTTTGTTACGTTGTTGTCAGCATATTTAGAAGTAAAATATAGTATACTTGAGCAAATTGCACTTAACCCAAGTCTCTGTGGGATCGATACTTGGCTTACTAAAGCCACTTACTACTTGTTCGACCACGTGCACTTGCGTGTTATTTTATATACCCATATAACACAAGCCCGAACAAGTTCTTGGTGCCGTTGCCGGGGACTTGGCAATTGGTGAATTTGTTTTAAGTGTTAATTTACTGTATTTTTATTTTTTTCTTAAGTTTTGACAACTTGGTCTTAGCCTGTATTTTGCTGACTTAATTGCTGTGAACATTGGCAAGAGACAAGGAGCTGGTGGAATCTTATATAGAGCCCAAAAGAATATTTCACAGTAAGAGAAGAGAAGCTCTACAAAGAAAGCTGCAGTTGCTCAGACAGACGATCATGGAGCAACAATAGAATCCACCGGTAGTAAGGGTAGTGTTAGTGCCCGAAGAAGCAGCAGCACGGCCGGTTCGCGAGGTGGCAATCCCACATGCCAATAATGTTACATCAAGTATCCGCAAACCAGAGCCTGGAGGGAGATTTGAACTAAAACAAAATATGGTGCAGTTATTGCACACAAGCGGGCAATTTACCGGTCTCCCTCATGAAGACCCACAGTAGCATCTCCAAAATTTTTTGGAGATAAGTGACACTTACATACCCGCTGGAGTGTGACCAGACTATGTTCGGCTTACATTATTTCCATTCTCATTACTAGGAGAAGCCAAGAGGTGGTTGAAAGCTGAGCCACCAAATTCTATCTCAACGTGGGATGATCTTGCACGGAAGTTCTTGATAAGGTTTTTTCCCTCTGGTAAAACAGCAAGACTTAGAAGTCAGATTCTAAGTTTCAAACAGAGAGAGGGAGAAAATTTATATCAAGCCTGGGAGAGATTTAAATCCATGTTGCGGGACTGTCCTCATCATCATCAGTCCAATGAGGTGTTGGTGCACACATTTATTGAGGGTTTGGAACCCCATACCAAAATATTGCTAGATTCAGCAGCTGGAGGGCAAGCGTTGGAAAAGACTTATGAGGAGCTGTATACCTTGTTGAACTGGATTTCACAGGGCAATCCAGAATGGAATGCTGATTCATCAAGAGGTGGGACAAGGAAAGTAGCAGGAGTGCTTGAAGTGGATGGATTTACAGCTATCGCTGCATAGATAGCTGCATTGCAAAATCAATTGAACAACCACTTCAGCAACATGACTTTGAACCAGCCTCAAGCTCCAGTTAATGCAGTCCAGCAATTGTGGTGTGAAGTGCGTGGAAGCAGTGAGCACTCAACTGAGTGTTGTGGAGCCAATCCTGACTCGGTAAACTTTGTGGGTAATGCACAAAGAAATCATCAGCAGTATGGTAGTAGCTACAATTCCAATTGGAGGAATCATCCTAATTTCTCATGGGGTAGCAACAACCATCAAGGCCAAAGCTCGGGTCAGGGTGTGCATAGGAATCAAGGAGGGCAACAGAATTACCAAGCTCAATTCAGAAACAACAATGCACCTCCTCCACCACCATCACCCAGCATTGAGGAGATGTTCAAGACCATGATAGCTAACCAAGCTCAATTGCAGGCTGACTATGTGAAATTGGCAGCCGAAGTGAAAAACAATCAGTTAGCTACCAAGGCTCTTGAGTATCAATTTGGGCAATTTGCTATTGCCCAAAATACAAGGCCTAGAGGAGGACTTCCAAGCGACACGGATCCCAATCCCAAGCAGGTAAATGCAGTGACCACAAGGAGTGGTTTGCAGCTCAAAGAGGTGGAACCAGAAAGACCACCTCAACAATCGGGAGCAGTAGAAGTTGAGGGGGAGCAAAGTTCGGAAAGGGGGAAGACCAAAGAAGCTGAATCAGAAAGACCTCCACCCCCGTTCCCTCAACGACTCAAGAAACACAAAGAGGAGGCGTGTTTCAAGAAATTCATGGAGGTGCTTAAGCAGGTGCATGTTAATTTACCTCTTGTTGATGTCTTGCAGGGAGTGCCTAAATATTCCACGTACATAAAGGACATCGTGGCAAACAAAAGTCGGTTGACTGAGTATGCTACGGTGGCTATAACGGAGGAGTGCACTTCCCGGATCCAAAATAGACTGCCCACAAAGTTAAAAGACCCTGGAAGTTTTACTATCCAGCTTACTATTGGGCAAAGCATCCGAGCTCGTGGATTGTGTGACTTGGGGGGCGAGCATAAATTTGATGCCTTCATCGGTATTCAGAAAGTTGGGTCTAGGGAGTCCTAGACCCACAACGGTAGTCTTGCAGATGGCGGATCGATCCTTAGCTAGGCCGGATGGCATTGTTGAGGACGTTCTGGTGCAAGTTGGCTCCCTAATTTTCCCGGTAGATTTTGTCGTTCTGGACTTTGAACCAGACACGGAAGTCCCATTTATTTTGGGACATCCCTTCTTGGCAACCGGGAAAGCATTAATCGACGTAGCTGCGGGGCAACTTACAATGCGAGCACATGACAAGGTAGAGGTGTTCGATGTGTACAAAGCACCCAAGCTCCCGACGGTGCATGAAGAACTCTCGGTGATCAATGTGATCGATCATGGTAATGACAAGCAGATGAAGGATTTCCGAGAGTTAATGGGAAGACCACCGGATAAGTGTAAGCACTACTGGGGGGAGGACGGTGATCGAGAGAAATCGTCCATCACCCTAGCGGACAATTGAGTTTAAACGACGTCGAGCCGCGACGATAAACCAGGCGCTGCACGGGAGGCAACCCGTGAAAAAAAAAATTTTGCTTTCTTTTTGTAAAGTGTAAATAGATTTTTTTTCTTTTTTTCTTTTTTTTTTTATTAATTTCCTACAAAAATTTTCGTTTTAGTTATTGTTTTATTTTTATTTAGGTGGAACCTATAATTCTAACCAATTTTGTTTAGTGAGATGATTTTCAGGTCAAATGGAGGAAAATGTGCACGGAATCGCGAAGGAAAAGTCGAGGTATGAAAAATTAATAAAAAGTAGAAAACAGTGAGCTGGGGCGTTAGCTCCGTGTCACGGAGGAGGACCTCCGCGTTACCCTCCGTGACACGTTGAGGTATAACCCGGAAATTTTAAAATTTCCAGAATGCTATCGCGATGGCTCCGTGTCACGGAGGTAGTGCACCGCGATGCACTCCGTGACACGTTGCCGTGTATATCGCGACGGGTCACACCGGGTGACCCGCGCATTTTTCTACCTTTTTAACCCTGAAACCTCCCCTTTTCCCCTAATTTTCTAATTCCTTCGCGACCAAACCCCCCAAAAATCATCCCCCATCAATGTGCCACGGTGTAAGGCAACAAATTACCGAGTTTTCTTCGATTCTTCAACTTCAAGGTATGTTTTCCAATTCCCTCTCAAGTTCTTGTCGATTTTCTTCGAAATTAAGCATGGGAGGTGAGCTAAATCACCCTATATAGTAATTAAGCATGAATTCGAGTTATTTTTTGATTGATAAATGTTCGGAATGTCGTTATGATTGTTTGAACTTGTCGATTGTATAAATTATTCGAATTTGATTGATAAAATCAATTCTAGGGCTTGTTGTTGAATTTGAAGTTGGAAATGTATTGAACTCGTGAATTTTATGCCGGGGTGTATGTGTTGAATGAGATGAGTCGATGTACAAAGTGTTTGGATGTTAATAGACGACGGATTCTCGGGTTGGGGGAAATGTTGAAATTTGTTCGAATTTGGTTGGTTGGATAGGTTCATGTATATAAATTTTTGTTGTTATTTTTATTTCTTTGTTTTTCTGGGATAAGTGCGATAGTTAAAATGCTAGCGATGGTAGTGATTGTGATTAGCTGTACGAAGTCTGAGTAGTACGCAGAAGTTATACCGTCGAATTTTTCGAACGCACTAAGCATGATTGTATAGTTGGTTGTTTTGTGTAATAAAGTTATTCTTGCCGTAGTGTTGGAACTGTAGCTAAGGACTAAGTGTGGGGTAACTTAGCATAACCCAACCTTAGTCGAAGTTAATATTTATTTAGCTTAACATTGAGCTTGTTTACTTGGGTTGACAGGTAAAATGGCAAGCCGACAAGAGAAAGGGAAAGCTGCATCATCTTCAGGCACCGGAAGAAAGCGACTCATACTGGGCACAGCAGTCCCAGCAGCACCAGCAGTTCCACACGGCCAGCGCCGCCAATATGGAACAAGATGGGTGACCGACGAGGGGAAAAAGTGGTACGCAAAGCACAAAGAAAATAAATATTTCCCCGAGGAGCATATAGCATGGGAGCCATTGGCACAGGAGTTCCCCAGGATGGTTCACCGGATCGAGGCAGCTGGGCTCAATTTCATATTTGAGGAGCGTAAGGAATGCAATTTGCACCTGGTTCGGGAGTTCTATGCTAATTGGAACCCGTCAATCAGAAGCCACACCATCAAAATCAGAGGGCAGATAGTCACTCTGGAGCCCCACCAACTTAATGCCATCATAGGAGCGCGGGACACAGACGCCCACGTCCTCCGACAGCTGAACATTACCCCACCGTATGCTGACATCAGACGCACATTGTGTGGGGCCCGATCTACAGCTAGATGGAGCAGGCACAAAGAAAGGGGCTACCACCAGACTCTGCCATATTCACAGATGAACATGGAAGCCCGAATCTGGCTGAAGATAGTCTGCTCATGCCTCATCCCGGGGGTACATATGACTGATGTAACCCGGGATCGTGTTTGCCTGGTGTACGCCCTGATGAAAGGGCTGGAGATCAATGTCGGGGCGGTTATTATATCCGCCATGAAGAGAGCTCGGTTGCACCAGGGGCACAGGTATGGTTTTGGTGTACTACTCACCACCTTTCTCAGGGGCCTCGATGTTGAGGAGGAGGCCCTTGACTATATCCCGCAGTTGGAACGGCGGGCCTTAGATGTTACCAAAACTAAGGCTCTCGACACCACCCACGGGCCAGTGCTTACACTTGGCGAGCGACACGCTCGTGATGACCAGTACATGGCACGGATGTATGGGATGCAGATGCTCCAGCTAAGGATAGGTGGGAGGCCAGCGATGGAGGAGGAGCTATGGCAGCTCGAGCTAGACTACCCGTTTGGCAAAAACGCCAGGGCTCTATGCCGAGTGGGGCCAGCTTTCGTAGAGCCCACGGATGATGACGTCCCCACGGATGAGGAGACACGTCGGGAGGACTCCTATGTGGAGTCTGACGATGACGACGGAGGCGACTCGAACATGGGAGATGAGGCAGCAGCACCCGATGAAGAAGTGGAATACTTTGACTGATCAGGGAGTTCCACCACCCAATTTTGTGCTATTTGACTTTTTGTGAACACTGGGACAATGTTCGGACTAAGTGTGGGGTGGGAGTAGTTAGGTGCTGGGCTGGGCTGTTTTGTTTGTATGTTCTCCTCTGTTATTGTGTATGTTGTTTGTCCCTGTGATTGGTGAATTGTTTAAGTGTTGTTCTGTATTTGTAAATTGATGTGAAATTGATGTGTGTTGTTGAATGTTGCCAGCTGATTCTGTACATATTTTTGTTATTTTGTTATCGAAATGATCGATTTTTTTTAAAAAAAATTTAAATTATAAAATTTTTTGTAAATAATTTTTCTATCGAAATGATCGATATTTTGCAAACTTTTCGACATTTTCAATTTTGGGTTTCTCGGCATTTGTTTTCGGTTCTTTTACCGAGAACGGTCCCATTGAACCGACGTCTTAAGTAGTGACTGTTCCCTATGATGGATGGATGACGACCGTCTTAAGGGAAATGTAGTCGTTAGGAGTAGTTTTTTCAATTATTTTTTGTTTTTCTTTGGTGGATTGCATCCCGAAACCTGTAGTTACTCTATGGTTGCGAAATTTTGGTTGCGTGTTGTACATGATATTCAAAATGCAAAGGTGATTCGTATGAAAGCATGCAAATTTGTAAATATGTTGAGATACCTATGCTGTAGAGTTCGATTCAATGTGATTGAGGCTTAATGTTTGAATTCATGCAATTAGCTGATTGAAGAGTCTGTGAATACATCTTGAATCGAGCATGTGCAAAAAAGTGTGAAGTGAGGTGTTGATATTCCATGCTATTGTGAAGTGTCTAGAACTTGCCTGGTGTGTGTACAAAACGAAATGAAGGAGGTGTATTGTAGGAAAGGATGTAGGCATTTCTTTGTTTTAACCGAGAGTTTCTATTTTTTTTCTGGTCATACCCCCCCTTTTCTGTGATTGTATACCCTAGTCAGCCCTTTGAGCCTTTAGCCAATTATTTCTTTCTTTTGTGCCAAAAAGTGTAAACCGAGCTTAAATTCCTTCTTTTCATTAGCCGTAAAGTCTATACAAAACTCTTAAGCGCTTAAGAAGAGAAAATCATTTTCCCAAAGTGTCAAAGAGTGAGAATGGTGAAAAGAAAAAGAAAAGCAGAGTGAGGGAAGAAAAGAAAAGGTTGAAGGTGCACTTGTTATAAATAAACGATAATGAAGGTGCATGAATAACCTTTGTTTTTGTATCAAGTGTGCTTAATGAAATGGGCCATACTAAAGTAAAATCATCAAGAATGGGATGATGAAAAAAAAAAGAGAGAAACAATGTCCATGAGTGATGGGATGTGTTGAAAAGGCGCTTAAGGATGCTAGTGGCTATTATTGGCTAATCCAATATTTACTAGTTCCATAGCTTCCATTACAACCCATTAAAGTCCTATGTGATCTTACATCGCACTTCTTTATATTAGTGAAGTAATACACTAAGGGCAAGCTTATGGTTCACGACATGATGCATGTGAATTCTTTTGGGAGAGAGAGTGAAATTGTGTGTACATGCCCCTGTTTGAATGTTTTTGAGTCATATGAGCAAAAAGGGGAAGATTCTCTTGTGTTGTGAGGGCACATGCTTGATGAAAGATTAATTTTCGTGTCGGATATCTTGATCAGCTGATTTGCATGAGTTTGCCGATATTGAGAGTCGATTCTTAAAGTCTAGGAGGTCTTAATGTATTGAAGGTCATTGCATTGATAAGACCATGCATGGTTTCTTGATGATTTGCTGTATTGAATAATCGGTATAACCGTAGCTTAAATTGTCGAACCAAAGTAGCGATGTTGGAATGTAAATTGCATGAATTATATGTTTGTTGTTCGAGGACGAACAAGGATTTAAGTATGGGGTAAGTGATCTTGGGCAGATTTATATGCCCAAGTGATACTCAAAAGTATCATTTTCGCCTTGTTTATCTATCAATGTGTATACATTTTCATGTAATTGGCAATAAAATGTGAATTTATACTAACCAACATGATTAGCATTGTTTTGCAGGTAAAATGTGATTTCGAGAAGCTAAAATGCATGTTGGATGATATCGGAGTTGGACTTGGATGCGAGCAAGGGAAAAGGCATTGGACAGCATGAATTAAAGGGGCTCCGTGATGGAGCCGTGTCACACTGCCATCGCGGAGGCATTCTGCCTAGATGGGGAAAATTCACCTAATTTGCAGTGGAGGTCCGCGTTTGCTCCGTGGCACGGAGCCAGTGCTCCGCGATGCACGCCGTGCCACGTTGAGCCTGAATTCCTGGACCCCCAGTTCCAGTGAGGGTCCGCGTTCATGCCGTGTCACGGAGGTAGTGCTCCGCGATGCACTCCGTGAAACGTTGCTCATTATTACGGAAAAAATTCCCAGCAGTATAAATAGAACACTTAAGTTCATTTTTCAGGATTCAGACTTGGTGGAGCAAGGACGTGGGTTACAGGCAGTTGAGGGACGAAAAGTTCAGGGTTTTTTCTCTCTTTCTTTCTTCTTTAATTCAATTGCTTGTATGATTAACACTCGTTTTATGATGATTAATCCACAAATGAGTGGCTAATTCCTCTCCTTGCTGAGGTTATGAACAATTGTGATGAAATTTGATTATTGATTATCTGGTTTTTCATCTTTTCTTCCATGTTGTTCTATTAATTCTTGTTCTTACTGCATTGGTGTGTGGCCTACATTAATGTACGTCTAAAAAGTCCGATTTCACTCGAGAGAGCACGAAATTGGAAAGTTGTGAATTAATAGGATATTGTTCTTTACTTGGTTTGGGAAAATTGAGTTTTGATTAGCTTTCAGGATAGAAATATACCTGAAAGTCGTATTAGTCAATTTAGAAACCGGAATTGTATGGCTAGAACATGAATTGCATTTGATCACAGAAATGTAGACGGATGGTTCATGATTCTTAAGTGAGATTAAATACGAGAGTTTTAATCTCTTGGCAAATGTTCTTGGCTAGCAACAGGAAGAAAAGATTAACCAATTTATGATGATAATCAATTTCATTACATTTTCGTTTAACCTCAGCATGCTCTTATCCATAGTTCAGATTCAAAGTAGATAATTGTTCTTAGTTTTAGTATAAAATTTATCAAACAAACTATCAACTTTTTGTTTACGTTGTTGTCAGCATATTTAGAAGTAAAATATAGTATACTTGAGCAAATTGCACTTAACCCAAGTCTCTGTGGGATCGATACTTGGCTTAGCAAAGCCACTTACTACTTGTTCGACCACGTGCACTTGCGTGTTGTTTTATATACCCATATAACACAAGCCCGAACAGTAGAAACATATTTAAATCATACCCATGTAGATAATTAGGAAATTCATGCATTGGGTAAAAACCCCATAGATTATACATAGAAAATTCATGATTTAGAGAGGAATTGGGAATGGGTGTGAGAGGAATCACCCACTCATAACCCTACGTACCTGATTATAGCTGATTCTTATACTTCTTTGATTGCCCAAGAAGAATTAAAGAGAACCTTGAAGGATTTGCCTTGATCACCTCTCTAGACTATCATTCTTGCATGCATGGATATGAATGAGCCTAGGATAGGTTTTACCCTCTTAAAACACTGCATTTCGACCCTTTAACAATGTAGTATTGGACCCTAGGACTTAGGAATTATGAAAATGCCCTTAATAAATTCCTGAAATTTCTAAACTGGTGATAACGATGACCAAACTAACGAGTCGTTCTTGGATACAATGACTCATTGTATCCATCCGTCATCTCCACTTCCCAACTTGACCTTCTCAGATTCGATCCCACAAATCGAAAAGACGAGTTGTTCCTTCAAACGACGATTGGTTGTGTCGTCCAGTGTTTTCCCCCTTCATAACCTGTACCAAGCCTTCCCACGAGCCACACCACAACTTGTTCCTCCTTCTAATGAGTCATCATTTCCTTCTATTACTTCAACTGGAGTTTTTAAATACTTCTTCACACGACGGCTCACCACGACTCGTAGCTCCTCACAACCGGTCGTCCAATGACCCGTTACTCCCCTCTTAGGCTGAGGACCAGCCCCACCATGACTGCATACAATTACTTGTGGTAACAAACAATAGGTCATTACCTGACCCGTTACTTCCAACTGCCACCCGGCCAGACCTCACCACGGATGCTTACCACGGGTCATTGGTTGAACCAATGATATGTTAGGTGACCCGGTCTGTGGAATTTTTCCCAGATTCTGCCAACCTCTATTTTTAAATCCCGGGTCTAGTCATATCCACTTTTGGGGTATTACAATATCTCCCCTTGGTAATATTCATCCTCGAATGTGGGAAAACATGCAAAAAACATAGAAAAGCAATTGTTACACTCAAATACTGATCATTTAAACCGAAAATTGACGGAATGACTTTCTCCGATTCAAACTACATAGCTGAACTGAATTCATGAATCATATACACATACACATACATGAAATAAACTGGCCACCTGGATGAAACATAAAAACTAATTAGAGTCTTAGGGCAAAAACTGATACCTCAAGCTAAACTTGAGCCGGTAGAGAATAAATGTGGGTATCTAGCCATCACATCCTCTTCCGCTTCCCATGTAGCTCCATCAACATGCTAATTCCTCCACAACACTTTAACTGAAGCTTCTTCCTTGTTCCTTAGCCGTCGAACCTAGCGATCCAATATTTCCACTGAAACCTCCTCATAACTAAGCCTGTCTTTCACACCAACACTGTCCACCGTGACAACAAGAGCTGGATCACCCAAACACTTCTTTAAGAGCGACACATGGGAAACAGGATTCATGGAAGCTAATTCTGAGGGAAACTCCAATTCATATGCCACCTTTCTAACCTGTTTTACAATCCGGTGAGGGCCAACATAACGAGGGCTGAGTTTTCCTTTCCTTCCAAACCGCATCACTCCCTTCATGGGAGATACCTTCAGAAACACCCAATTATCCACCTCCAATTCTAATTCTCTCCTTCTCACATCGGCATAGGACTTTTAGCTTCTTTGTGCTATTTTCAACCTATCCTGTATGAGCTAAACATTCTCCATAGCCTCATGACCGAATCTAGTCCTATCATCGCTGCTTCACCGACTTCGAACCAGCCAATAGGTGATCTACATCTACGCCCATAGAGACCTCGAATGAAGCCATCTGAACACTGGAATGATAACTGTTATTGTATGCAAACTCAATAAGAGGAAAATGATCATCCCAACTACCTTGGAAGTCAATCATGCAAGCTCTCAGAATGTCCTCGAGAGTCTGAATTTTCCACTCCTCTTCATCATCCATTCGCGGGTGAAATGTTGTGCTAAGCTTAACTTGAGTACCAAATCCTTTTTGAAACGACCTCCAAACTGAGAGGTAAATTGGGTACCTCTGTCTTATATAACGGACAAGGGCACTCCATGCAATCGAACTGGCTCTCTGATATAGAGTTTGGCATAGTCCTCCACCGAATCCGTGGTTTTTACTAATAGAAAATGAGCGGCATTGGTCAACCTGTCTACCACAACTCGACGAGTACGACGTAGACCTATGATGAAGTCCATACTGATTTATTCCCATTTCCAAGTAGTTATACTGACATCCTGAAGCACACCTCCCGGTCTCTGGTGCTCGACCTTCACTTGCTGACAGTTTGGAAGACTAGCTACATACTCCGCGATGTCCTTCATAATGACATTCCACTAATAGACTTCTTGTAAGTCATGGTATATCTTTGTGGCACCTGCATCTATAGAATACTTGGATCCATGAGCCTCGTGAAACAATCGGCTCCTCAAATCATCAACATATGGAACACATAAGCGACCCTGGTACCGAAGCACACCATCTCCCCCTTTGGAGAATACCTCTACCTTATGCTTCTGAACGACTTCCTTTAACTTTACCATAGTCGGGTCCTCATCTTGCCTAGCTTTTACATCAGTGAACAAAGATGATTCTAATCTGTTTTGAACAACAACAACACCATCAGTCAAGTAAACCAACCTAACTCCCAACCTTGCGATTTGATGCACATCCTTCACCAGCTCCTTCTTCCCCTCATCCACATGGGACACACTCTCCATAGAGAGTCTACTAAGTGCGTCTACTACTACCTTTGCCTTACCCTGATTGTAAAGGACACTCATATCATAGTCCTTGAGTAGCTCCAACCACCTCCTTTGCTGAAGATTGGGATCCTTCTAGGTAAACACATATTATAAACTCTTATGGTCCATAAAAACGTCCACGTAGACCCCGTTAAAATAATGTCGCCATATCTTTAAGGTAAATACCACCGCGGCCAATTAAAGATCATTGGTCGGGTAATTCTTCTCATGAACCTTTAGCTATCTGGTGGCATATACTATAACTTTTCCGTGCTGCATCAACACACACCGAAGTTCGATTCTTGAAGCATCACAATACACCACGAACCTATCAGTACCCTCCGGTAAAGTTAACACTGGTGCTGAAATAATTCGAGTCTTCAACTCGTGAAAGCTCTTCTCACAAGCCTCCGACCATTAGAATTTCATTTTCTTCTGGGGAAATTTGGTCAAGGGTGCTGCAATAGATGCGAAACCTTTCACAAATCTTCGTTAGTAGCCTGCTAAACACAAGAAACTCCTGATACCTAAAGGATTCACCGATCTAGGCCAATTCTTTACTGCATCCATTTTTTGAGAGTCCACCTTTATGTCTTCTCTTGATACCACATGGCCCAAAAAATCCACTGAGTTCAACCGATACTCGCACTTGCAGAATTTTCCATATAATTGGCGATCCTTGAGATTCTTCAACACTAGTCTCAAATGAGCGGCATGCTCCTCCTCGCTTTGATAGTATACCAGGATGTCATCAATAAACACAATCACAAACATATCCAAGTATGGCTTGAACACCTTGTTCATCAAGTCCATAAAATCTACAACAACATTCATTAGTCCAAAAGACATAACTACAACCTCATAATTACCATACTACATCTTGAAGGCTATCTTTGGGATATCGCTATCCCGATCTCTAAGTTGATGGTACCCAGATCTGAGATCTATCATGGAGAAGAACTTGGCACCCTGAAGCTGCTCAAATAAATCATCAATCCTGGGTAGAGAATACCTGCTCTTGATGGTGACTTTGTTCGATTTCCAATAGTTAATACACATACGAAGAGAACCATTATAGCATAAAAATTTTTCATGGCTAACTCTATCAAATCTGTTGAGGTGACATTCTAAAGGACTCAGACCGGGCAACCTCTATACACCCGTCTAGCTACAATTGAATTGTCACACCCCAAAACTCGGGGAGGCATGACTGGCACCTAATGTCACCCCCGATATGAGCATACACGATGCTAGAATCAAACAAAGGCCAGAACCGATGAGGTTCGACCACACAATAATTATAAAATCGGAATAAGACGATTGACTATTGCGGAAGCTGGCTAACCTGACCAACAAAAATAAATAAATACCATATGCTGTCAAGGACAAAAATGGAAAACAACTATATAACATGGACTACCTGGCCTATAACAACATACTAAAACCACAACAATGTCTATGAGCCTCTATGAATACATTAGTAATCAAATGATCGGGACAGGGCCATGAACTACCCTTAACTCAAACACCTGGCGATTTTGAAAGACCTGGAGCACACCAACTTAGTTGGAACTCTAGTCAGCACCCATGAACTCAATCTAACATCCCACCATCACCTGCAGACATGAATGCAATTCCCCTACTAGGACGTGAGTATAATAGTGTACCGAGCATGAAAGGCAGAAACAACTGGAAGACATAGATTAGAGATCAATAGACATACCAGATATTACAGAAGGAGACTCAAGATAAGTAAACACATAGAACCTACCCGGCCCCCATAACCCTGGCAAGTACAAACAAATATACAAACAAAACCTACCTAGCTCCCATAAGCCCGGCAAGTCTAAAAGTAAACAATGACACCGCGGCACCTAGCCAATATAGCTCACCTGTCATCGCCTCTAGACCTCTTTACAGCCTCCAACTAACACAAGCCAACAGATAGCATCCACTGCTATTAGATAACATATAACACGAGCAACAATTACAATATAATGCCAAGCATATCAAAAGTGAATACCAGTCAATGAACATCATCAATCAAGCACTGCTAGACTCTCTCTCGGCTGCACATAGTTAGCAGAGCTCAATCCATCTAGGAGAACCAAATTGCAATCAGAGGAAGGCTTAGACATGTCGGACACTCTCGAACCATGTTTCAAGTTGACACTATGGAGGACATCATCCTCAATCCTGTAGGTCATATCACTCATTAGGCTCAACCCCTCAGCTGGAAATACTCTCGTGCATTGGGTATCCACAAGCCACAAGGTACCTCGGGCTCGACCCTTAGAAAGAACAACTCTCGTGCATCAGCTATCCACAAGCCACAAGGCCTCAAATACAACACACACACAATCCACAACAATAATAATGCATTCTCAAATAGCCCACAATCGGCTCTCAAACCCGACTACCCGACTAATACAACATAGTACTATTCATTCACATCTAGCCGTCCATCGGCAAGCCTCTAGCCGAGCTAAGGATTACCATCCTAACTAGTCTATCCCCAAGCATTACGAACATCCCACAAGACACTATACTTACCACTAACCGCAAGGGACACAGCCAAATCAGCCCAAGTGTCACCACGGCCGTCACGTGCCATCGACATGATCGACACGACCACCGATTCGAATATGACAAAAGATCATCGCAACAATCGACCTTAACCACTATAATCCCTCATTCACTTGTCAATATCATCACCTAATCTTATTCACACTAACAGCCCATAACTTGGTTCAAGAACTACACGCCTCACACACGACCTCTCGATACGAGCCTAATAATTTTCCATAACTATGAGTCTCCGCACTCAAGCCCAAGACACCAACCAATACAGCAACTTATAAACACCTTTATCACCATATAAACAGAAGAAGAAGAGATCAATAATAGCAAAACACAAGCCATCACTAAACAGCCATCACACACCTCAACACGAACGACAACGGCTATGGAATTCATGCCGACAAAGGGAGGGACAAGCCTAACATACCTTAGCTTCAAACCTGGACAAACTTGAGCCTTCACCACCATGAAACTACTTCCTAAAGTCAGTCCAAATATTCTGCCAAAACGCAGCCAACACAACTCAATAACAAAACCAGACAAATGAAGCTTACCCGACAAGATTCATAGGAATTTCATGGTAGAAACTCCGGGACAAAAACCTAGTGAGGTGAACACGCCTATAACCAACCTTAAACACTAAGGAGAACAAAAGGAAGAAGTATTACCAATAGATTCACCTTGAAACAGACACCAACAGTCCGGAAAAGACACCAAACCACGGACTACACGCGATTCACGACTTTCGACACCAAAACCATGTTTTTCCATGGATTCTAACCCCAAAACCCAAGTTAAACCATGGAGAGGACTTGAGAGAGGTTTCTTATGAATTATGTTTCTGGAAAATGAATTTCGATGAAGAACAACCTACCAAAGGAGATTAAAAGTCTTCCACCACCTTAGACCCTTGTGACGTGCCTGCTTGAGCAGTCTAGCGAAAATGTGATTATCTCTCTACTCCGAAGTCAGATTGACAAATGGTTTGATTCAATGGAAACTAGACTCATATATCATTAATTTTATAGGTTGCACAACCCCTAACTCCATATAGATTGGGAGAAACACTTTAAGACATTTGACCTAAATTTCAAAGAATCTCAAGAAGGAAATTTTGTGATAAGTTTTTCCGAATTTTGTTCTACAACTTGATTGACGTCAAATATTAAATACGATCGTAGAGTGACTCAAATAACTCATAACACTTCCTTCTTAGCCTATTATGTACCCTTAGTCCTACATTGAAAGCACAATTTTATCGCTCAAATTATCCGGGGTGCTACATGAATCATCTACTGTAGTAGAGACTATGAAGGGTTCTGAGAAGACTTCGGGAGTTACGAAGCTACTGGCCACATATGGTGTCACAAAAGACAAGGTAGCCCCCGGATCTAAGTAAGCATATACATCAAGATGGAAAACTCATGACATACCAATGACTACATCTGGGGAGACCTCCTGCTCCTGGCGGGATACTAAGGAACATAATCTTTTTTAGCGCTGGCCGCCGCCTGTGCTAGTAGATGCCCCCTGATGTGCTGAGCGTGCGGGTGAGGCTGTTGAACTAGAAGCTGGGCCTCAACCCCCATTATGATCCTGTCTCACTGCTGGGCAATCTCTGAGCATGTGTCCGGGCTTCCCATACCCAAAACAAGCACCTGAACTTGCCAAGCACAGGCCCATATGCCCCTGACCAGGTCTGCGGCAAGCTAGGATACTAGCATCTATGGGTCTGCTGCTCTCACAGCTAGATCCTGACGCTCATCCCCTCTGGTCGTGCCTAGGTCTAGATGGCACACTCAATGCTGAAGATGTTGGGGCTGAAGATCTTTGGTGGGTCTACTGTCGGTGCCCACCACCTGATCTCGGTTGTGAAAACCTGTGACTATCAGTCCTAGTCCTCTTGGCCTCCCACTATCTCATATGCACTGCCTCCATCTGCTGGGTGTAAAAGACTATCCGAGGGAAATCCATATCCTAGTGGAGTATAGCGGTCCTGCAATCCTTTTCGAAATATCCCGTCACGCCATGAACAAACCTGCTCACCCGCGCCCTCTAATCAGCCACTAACTTTGGGGCGTACTTTGATAGGTTAGACAACTCGAGGGCATTCTTGAGGCCTTCAGCTCCCTCATCTCACAAGGGAAGACCCGATCTAAGAACGCAACATGGAACTCCTCCAAAGTGACAGGGCCTGCTCTGGCGGCCCTACTATCTTTCCATTGTCGAAACTAGATGTGTGCAACTCCTTTCATCTAGTATGAGGCTAACACTGCACATTCAACCCCATTCACACCCAAGACCTGGGTAACACAATCTCATCAATGAACTCATGCGGGTCCTCATCTACTTTTGACCTAAGGAACTCTGGTGGGTTCATTCTCAAGAAATCTCTGACTCAAGCCACCACCGCATTATCATTTTACGGGATATGTGCAATTTCCTGTTGATTGACCTTACAAGTCAAGGCTCGCGCGAGCATCTGAATAGCTACCTTAATTCAACATGGGCTACCCGCTCCGGTGCATCGTTCTCCTGGACTGGTGGGGCCTGCTAGTGCCCATTTCCATTACAATTGTCGTTGCCATATCCATTCCCATTCCTTCTACCATTTACTCTTCGGGGATCCATGATTCTACAATTCTGAATAGCACGAATTGGAAGGATAGGGAGACATTTCATCGCACGACATAGATCATGAAAAACGGGAACATTTCCTAAACATCTTGTAACCTATTCGTTATAAGTGTGGCGCTCTTCACACCCATGAAAAAGAATCTACTTAATGTGGCTTTCAGATACCCTAGGACACTTCAAACCTATTTTTCTAATACCAAGCTTGTCAAGGTCCGGACGGAGGCCCGGATCACAACATAGGACAAGGAGCCTCGAGAGACTCTACGTCGACCCATAGCATGAACATACATCTAACTCAATTACTAAAACTGAAAATCAAAATAATAATCTTAGTGAAAGTCTAGAATAAATAAAACTTCAGAATACACAATCTAAAGTTGAATACATCTTTATGTCGGAAAAGGCTCTAAATATGATGAGTGATGGGACAAGACCCCAACTAACTCGAACACGCTGAAAACTGAAAATACATAGAGAAATCTTAATAAGCATGGTCTTCGGGGGATTAGGTCTCACTAACAAGTGTAAGATGATAAATTTGAAGACTGGCTATGCACGGGGCGGAGTCTGAATGTCGGGTCCTATATCATGAAATGATATGACATAGAGTATGCGATCAGTACGTGGAATGTACCGAGTACGCAGGGTAAGTAAAACCACTTAATAAGTAAAATTATTTCAAGAGATGCATAATGTAAAACATAAACAATAAGAATCTGAGGGTAGGGTTTGTATATATTCTTTTTGAAATCATGGTCTCATCATAACATAACATAACATCATAACTGAATCGAATGACTCAAAGCTGAAATCTGATAGTCATGAGTAAAACCGAACATTGCGTCAAACATGCTTTATAATATATATAGATATGTAAATCTCATGAATGATGAACATGCATAACTAAAATCATGAGGAACAATGGGAGATTCGTCTTTTAACCTACATACCATGATAAAGCTTATGTGGTCCAAACTATCACACTCAAGTGGGTAGAGCCGTCCAAAGCCTATCCAGGGCTAGGGACGATACCATTATATTGATATCAAGCTCGTGGCCCAATAGAGTAGGGGATAACTCACAAGGGAGGTGTCGAAGTAATATATAAAATTATAAACCCACATTGGCACGTAGTTCTGAGGAATAGAGTGGTCAACCCTTAGCCTACTCGGTGCTAGACACTACTCCCAAAAACATACATATTCTCTCCATCGTTTTTCAACGAAGCTCAACATTGTCTTTTGACAAAGCTCAATAATCAAATACATCTGAAATCTGAAATCATGCATATGAGAATCTTTAGCTCAAAACATACCACAAGCTGAAAGATAATTGGGAGTCTTTGCTCCAAAATCATGTTGTAAGCTTAATTCGGGAAAATCATAAATCGTACTTGAACATGTGGGCAGTGCCAAATACCTTGACATGCTTAAAAGTACTCAATTCTTATTGAAAATACAATTATAAACATGGATATCTTGAAAAACATGCTTTTCATCATATTAACTCATCATAATCATACATTCATCACAAATCTCATCTTTCATGAACTTCTCATCAATGAGCTTTTAAATTCATAAAACTTGAAACATGATTTTTAATTGAAAACACTATAAAACTTGCCCATGAATCATAATTCAATAGTAGAAACATATTTAAATTATATCTATGTAGAGAATTAGGAAATTCATGCATTGGATTAAAGCTCCATAGATTTGACATAGGAAATTCATGATTTAGAGAGGAATTGGGCATGGGTGTGAAAGGATTCACCCACTCATAACCCTATATACCTGATTATAGTTGATTCTTACACTTCTTTGATTGCCTAAGAGAAATTGAAGAGAACCTGGAAGGGTTTGCCTTGATCACCTCTCTAGACTATCAGACTTGTATGCATGGATATGAATGAGCCTAGGATAGGTTTTACCCTATTAAAACACTTGTCACGACCCAAACGTACACCCGGATCATAGAGACTTGAAAAGGAGCCTCGAGAGACCCTAGTCGACCCATGGCATGAGTATACATCTAATTCAATCACATAAACGGAAGACTTAACATAAGAAATGTAATCATAGCATAGCATAAGGGAGAATCCGTACTAGACTTATACAATACAGCGAATACAACTTGTAGTCTGATAAACCTCTAAACATGAAAGGCGGATTTATGGGAAACCTCCCCAACTAATCCAATATCCAGAAACTGAAAGAAATAACATAGAGGGAGAACAAACAACTCTCGAAACATGAGGACTCACCAAATACGCTGAGAGCAAGGCTGAACTAGTTATGGGTGAGGATGAGCATGAGAAATGAGACTTGTATCATGAAATCATATAGCATAAAAAGTATGCGGTCAGTATGTCGAATGTACTGAGTATGCAAGGTAAGTAAAACAGACATTTACAACATATATGAAATTCATAAATGACTATAACAGTAGGACATCATGCTCGTATCGTAAATCATAATAACATGTCATATGGCTCAAGGTTTTCAAAACATTCGTAACATAACATAATCATAGTCATAATAGAAGTATTTTACTTAACATTACTTGAGCCAACATACATAATCATAACATGCATAAATCATAAGGATCAGTGGGAGATTCTCTTAACTGATATACCCCATATGAGCACACATGAAGGCCGACTTGTAACCCTAGTCGAGAGGGCGTTCGTACCTTGCCAAGGGTAGAAACCATGAAGGGCGTGATCACACATGAAAAGGTCCATTTGGGCCAGGGAAAAACATTAAAGGGTCCCAACATACCTATAGTGTCAAGTAGTTCATGAGATCGGGGGCTTAATCTGAGCCCTGAACCTACTTGGTGTTCGATACTAATATCAAAACATATATAGTGCTCATATTATACATACATGAGTTGATGGGCTAATTAAATCAGGATAATTATAAACATGCTTGAACATACGGGAACTAGCCATGACATGAGGCCCGTGGGTCGGCCAAAAGCATAATTCATGATTGATAAAATTCATACATACTTGTAAATCATGCTTGTAGATTGAAATTGATAAGTTCATAGTAGATAACATAATAAATTCATAAATTAAATTCATAATTTATACTAGGCTTATCAAAACACCAATGGATTAATGGATCGTAAGTTGATTCATCATGGGAGCACGCATAAACAAGCTTAATTGTTTAGAAATTAAAAATCAACAATATTATAATCAATTTAAATTCCAAAGTATGATTAAACTCAGTTGGTTATGATAAGATTTCAAAATCACAAGACACATAATTAAATTGTTTAAGTTTTTTAAAAGTCAATTACAAAATCCCATGAGTTTTTGATAATGTATAAGTAAAATCATAGAGTAGGAGCATGGGTGCGGAAGGAACCACCCATTGATGACCTTACATACCTGAAAACACTGAATGTTAATCTCCCTTGAAAGCCCAAGGTGGAATTGTGAGGATTGGGGAAGAACACCTTGAATCACCTTCTATCCTTCTCCCTAAACTCTTGCATGCATGAATGTGGCCTAACATGAGCTAATCCCCCTTAAAATACCCCATTTAGAGCCTAAGATGACATATTTTAGGCCTTAGGAACTTAGGAATTATGAAAACACCCTTATTAAAATGCAGGAAAAACACTGCCAGGGCCTCCTAACGAGGGACCTCACGAGTCGTTGCCAAGGGGCACGACTCGTGGCTAGGACCCGTCATGATCACTGCCCCAAACTTCACAAGGGACCCCATAAGGGAACACATGAATCATGGTGGCAGACCACGACTTGTGGACACCACCTGTGGTCTTCACTGCCCTTTTCCCATTTTGCCAACTGGTCCACCTAGGCCACGGGAGACCTAACGAGTCGTGTGGCCTGACCAGGACTTGTGGTAATGACCGTGGTCTCACCCCAAAACTTAGTCGTGGCCTGCATGGCCACGAGTTACTCCACGACTCGTGGTCACCGCTCACAACGCACCTCATGGGTCGTTCTGTGACCTGGTGTGAATTTTCCAGTTTTTCTCCATTTTGACTCCCGGTTCTGATCCGTGGGTTCCCGGGGTATACCACTATCTCCCCCTTGGGAACATTCATCCTCGAATGTTGGGATCATGCAGAAAACTCAGAAACAAGCAATCACCATATATAAATACTGATCATTAACCTGAAAACTGACAGATTGACTACCTCCGAAAAGAATTACATAACTGAACTGAATTCATACATCACACACATTTACCACATCATAAAACAAACGTGTACGCATGAATGAAACATGAAAACTGATTAGGGTTTTAGGACATAAACTAGTACCTAAAACTTAAACTGAGCCAGTAGAGAACAGGTGTGGGAATCTAGCCATCATATCCACTTTGGCTTCCCACGTAGCTCCTTCAACATGCTGATTTCTCCATAATACTTTAACCGAACCTACCTCTTTGTTCCTTAGCTTACGGACTTGAAGATCTAAGATTTTCATCAAAATTTCTTCATAGTTGAGGTTATCCTTTATGCCAACGCTGTCCACCGGGGCTACTAAAGCTGGATCACCGAAGCACTTTTTCAAAAGTGACACACGAAACACAGGATGAACCGAAGATAACTACGAGGGAAAGTCCAACTCATACGCCACCTTGCCAACTCTCCTCACTACTCGGTAGGGGCCAACATATCGGGGATAGAGTTTCCCTTTCCTTCCGAACCGCATGACTCCCTTCATGGGAGATACTTTGAGAAAAACCCAGTCTTCCACATCAAACTCCAAATCTCTCCTCCTCACATCCGCATTAGGTTTCTAACAACTCTGAGCGATTTTCAACTGGTCCCTTATCAATTGGACCTTTACCATGGCCTCATGAACCGAATCAGGTCCTATTAGTGCTGCCTCACCAACCTCAAACCATCCGATGGGCGATCTACACCTTCGCCCATACAAAGCCTCGAATGGTGCCATTTGGATACTGGAGTGATAGATGTTATTATAAGCAAACTCGATCAAGGGAAAATGATCATCCCAACTACCTTTAAAGTTCACAATACATGCCCTCAACATGTCTTCAAGAGTCTAGATAGTTTGTTCGGCTTTGCCATCTGTCTCCGGATGAAAGACTGTGCTGAGCTTGACTTGCGTCCCAACTCCATATTGAAAAGACCGCAAAAACTTTGAGGCAAACTAAGTTCCTCGGTCTGAAATTATAGACAAGGGCACTCCATGAAGTCAAACCAACTCCCGAATATACAGTTTGGCATAGTCATCTGCTGAATCTGTGGTCTTGACCAATAGAAAATGGGAAGGCTTAGTTAACCTTTCTACCACCACCCAAATGGAATCATTGTGTCGTCGAGTACGAGGTAGGCCTGCAATGAAGTCCATATTAATCTCTTCTCACTTCCAAGCGGGGATGCTAATATCCTGAAGTGCGCCTCCCGGTCTTTGATGCTCGACCTTCTCATGCTGACAGTTAGGACATTTGGCTACAAACTCTGCAATATCCTTTTTCATACCATCCCACCAATAAATTTCTCGCAAGTCCTAGTACATCTTCGTCGATCCTGGTTGGATAGAATATCAGGTACCATGTGCTTCATGCAATATCTGAACCCTCAAATTATCAACTTCTAGAACACATAGTCGGCCCTGGTTTCATAGTACCCCATCTCCCCCTTGGGAAAAAACCTCCACCTTTTGACTCTGCACTGCTTCCTTCAGCTTCCTTAAAATCGGATCTTCATCTTGCTTGGATTTGACATCAACCACCAAGGACGATTCTGACCCATTTTGCACAATGACACTACCATCGGTTGAGTCGACAATTCTAACTCCCAATCTTGAGAGCCGGTGGACATCCTTCACAAACTCTTTTTTTCCCTCCCACACATGGGACATGCTATCCATAGAGACCCTACTAAGTGCATACGCCAACACATTAGCCTTGCCCGGGTGGTAAAGAACACTCATATCGTAGTCCTTTGAAAACTCCAACCACCTCCTTTGTAGAAGATTGAGTTCCTTCTGCGTGAACACATATTGCAAGATCTTGTGATTCGTGAATATATCCATGTGGACCCCATATAAGTAACGCCGCCATATCTTCAATAGTAACACCACCGCAGCCAACTCGAGATCATGGGCTGGGTAGTTCTTTTCATGAACTTTTACTGTCGAGAGGCATATGCTATTACTTTCCGATTCTACATCAACACACATCCTAGTCCAATTCTCGAAGCATTATAATATACAACAAAGACATCCGTACCCTCGGGTAAAGTCAACAATGGTGCTGAAGTGAGTCGGGTCTTCAATTCCTGGAAGCTTTCCTCACAAGCCTCTGACCATTGGAACTTTACCTTCTTCTGAGTCAGTTTGGTCAAAAGTGCCGCAATAGATAAGAAACCTTAAAAAATCTCCGGGTAGTATCCTGCTAGGCCCAAGAAACTCTGAATTTCTGAAGGATTCACTGGTCTAGGCCAATTCTTCATCGCTTCGATTTTCTGAGAATCTACCTTAACGCCCTCACCTGAAACCACATGGCCTAGAAATGCCACCTAGTCCAACAAAAACTCACGTTTG
The DNA here is from genome assembly GCA_035772735.1 of Datura wrightii. Classification (NCBI taxonomy): domain Eukaryota; kingdom Viridiplantae; phylum Streptophyta; class Magnoliopsida; order Solanales; family Solanaceae; genus Datura; species Datura wrightii. Next base: position 20,155,345 of record JASDFA010000023.1, on the reverse strand, counting down.
CTGAACTTTGAATATAACTGGCGATCCTTAAAGACCTGAACCACTATACGCAAGTGAGCAGCATGCTCCTCCTCGCTACGGGAGTATATAAGGATATCATCAATGAACACAATTACGAATGTTCGCGTCTGCTTTGGGGTATTTAACTACATGCAAGTGCACGTGGTCGAACAAGTAGTAAAGTGGCTTAAGTAAGCCAAGTATCGATCCCACAGGGACTGGGCTAGGGTACAATCTACTCAAGTGTCACTATACTTTAACTCTCAAAATGCAGATAACAGAGAGAAGAAGAGTTTGGTACTTTGGATTCTAATTTTATGCTAATTATAAACGAATATACAATTTGAGTCTGAACTATGAATATGAGCATGCTGAGGTTAAATGAACATGTAAAGAAGCTAATTATCGATTCAATTTGGTTAATCTTTCCTCCGGTTGCTAGTCAAGAATTATTGCCAATGGACTAAAACTCTCGTATTTAACCCAACATAAGAATCATGAACCGCCCACCTACATTTTTGTGATTAAACGAAATTTATGTTCTAGCCATACAAAACCGATTCCTTAATTGACTAATACGACTTTCAGGTATATTTCTATCCTGAAGGTAAATCAATTCTCAATTTTCCCAATCTAAGAAAAGATCATATCCTATTGATTTACAACTTTCAAATTTCTTGATCTCTCGGGTGAAACCGGACTTTTTAGATATACATTAACATTGGCCACACATCAATGCAGTAAGAACAAGAATCAGTAGAACAACCATGGAAGAAAAGATGAAAACCCCAATTGATCAATAACTACATTTCAATACAATTTTTCTTAACCTCAGCAAGAAGAGGAATTAGCCACTCATTTGTGGATTAAACATCTTTAAATGAGTGTTAAACATACAAGCAATTGAATTAAAGAAGAAGGAGATAGAGAAAAACCCTGACAATTTCGTCCCCTCAACTGCCTGTAACCCACGTTCTTGCTTCACCAAGTCAGAATTAATTAAAAATGAACCTAAGTGTTCTATTTATACAAGTGGAAATTTTTTCCGGAATAACAAGCAACGTGTCATGGAGTGCATCGCGGAGCACTGCCTCCGTGACACGCCACTGACGCGGACCCTTACTGGAAATTGATTGTCCAGGTAATAAGGCCCAACGTGCAACGCGGGGCTAGGCCAACGTGCCACGGCCCCAACGTGCACCCTCACTGGATTTTGGCAGAAAATCCCTATCCAGGAAGAAGGCATCCGTGATGGCAGCATGACACGGCTCCATCGCGGAGCCCCTTTAATTTGTGCCGTCAAATGCTTTTTCCCTTCCTAACCTCCGAGTTCAACCCCAATCTCTCCCAACACGCATTTTAACTTCCCAAAATTATATTTCACCTGCAAAACAACACTAATCATGTTGGTTAGTATAAATTCACATTTTATTATCAATCACATGAGAACGTATAAACATTGATAGATAAACACGGCTAAAATGGCACCTTTGAGTGTCACTTGGGCATATAAATTTGCCCAAGATCAACTAACATGTACAGATACTTTTGAACACCCTATTCATTAGGTCCATAAAAGTTGCAGGAGCATTGGTTAGTCCAAATGACATAACTACAAACGCATAATGGCCATACTGAGTTCTGAAGGCTGTCTTCGAGATATCACACTCCCGAACTATAACTTGAAGGTATTCGAACCAGAGATCTATCTTCGAGAAACACCTGGCACCCTGGAGCTGGTCCAATAAATCATCAATCTTGGGCAAGGGGAACCTATTCATGATAGTGACCTTATTCAGCTATAGACAATCAATACACATTCGAAGGGATCCATTCTTCTTTCGAACAAAGAGAACCGGTGTACCCCATGGAGACTTTCTTGGTCTAATGAAACCCTTATCCAACAAGTCCTTCAATTATTCCTTTAACTCTTTTAGCTCGGTGAGAGACATCCTGTAAGGGGAAATAAAGATACGTTATATATCGGGCAATAGATCAATACCGAAATCAATTTCCCTCTAAGGAGGAATACCTGCCAAATCATCAGCGAAAACCTCCTGATAATCACACAGCACCGAACTGACTGTATAGTCGGGGTCTCGGACTCTACATCCTTAAACCTAACTAGGTGGTATATTCAACCCTTATATATCATTTTTCGGGCCTTAATGTAAGGGATGAAGCTACCTACAGGCACCGTTGAACAACCCCTCCATTCCAAAACTAGTTCACCCAGAAAACGAAACTCCACCGCTTGGGTTCTACAGTTAACCGAAGCATAACATGCAAACAACCAATCCATGCCCAGAATAATATCAAAATCCGTCATAGCTAATTTTACAAGTCTGTGGAGGTGACCTTATGAAACACTGTAATGGGGCAACCCCTATACACCCGCCTAGCTACTACTGATTCACTGACTGGAGTAGATACGGAGAACGGTTCTGACAAAATTTCAGGGCTAACTCCAAAACTACTAACAATGTAAGGGGTCACAAAAGAAAAAGTAGCTCCTGGATCTAAAAAGCATATGCATCAACATGGAAGACTTGCAACATACCCGTGAACACATCTGCGACGCCTCCTGCTCCTGGCGAAGCACTAGGGCATAAAACCCGTTTTGGCACTGACCACCTGCTGAACTAGTGGAGGCACCCTGCTGATAATGCTCAAAACATACTTCTAAATGAAGTATGATGTGAACATTATCAATAAAGAACCAACCTTAGAGGTTGGGGTCGATCCCACAAGGAATATGGAAGATCTAGATTACAGTCGGTAAGTGAATTTGTATGATAGTTACTTCACAATTGGGGGGGGCGGGGTTCTAATAATAATCAATAGTAAAAATAAAGCAGCTGTCAAGATTATGGTTGTGAATCAATAATTAAAGGATAACTACGGTTTGTGTTCCACATGGATTCATAACAGCTTTAGGTATACACACGTGATCTTCACCAATACTTACTTACAGAACTGATAACTTATGTTCATTCAAACGATCGACCAATCCCTATTGAATGACTATACTCAATTACTCGACCAAGTTTCTTGAGTGTTTCCAAACTAACCATTTCCACTAAGTTCAAGATATAACTATCCTGGGACCATAGCTCAAGTTAATACAATGATCATCAAGATCAAGGCTTCGTTGTAATTCTCTTTTCCTAATCTCTACCTCTTCGACCAAAGCAAGTAAAGAATTCGGGCAATCCTAACATTGTACACTGCTAAGAATCATTAAAGCACGAAGAGAATACAATATAAATAATTATTATTGGTTTTAGACTCACTTTGTGCAACCCTAGCTTGTTAATCCATCATGGTTCCCACAACCCTAGCCATGGAGGTTTTAGCCTCTCAGAGTTGCAAGGTTGTGAAGTGTGTTCATGATTAAAGACATAAAAACAATACTTATGAATATGATTGAGAAAAACACTTCCTTTAATTAATCCGTAAAATCTTGAAGAACAAGTAGCAAGAACAATATGAATTCAAGAAAAGGTTGATCACAAGGTTGAACCAACTCAATTCTTTCTTTCAAAGATGTAAAATTGTCTACTCCAATGTTTTCCAACTAAACCTAATTTTACTTAAATTCACCTCTAAAAAATAAAATATAAAACATATTTATATAGACATAAGAATCCTTTTCCTAGGCTAACAGGGCGATTTTCCATATCTAGTGCCGACCTCGTCACGGATCATTCTATGACTCATAGGAGCATCCTACGGTCTTGGCAGCATCTCGTGGTTTAGATAGTTGGATGATTTATGACTAAGTGTCAAGCCAAGGTATGATCGCGTGGCTTGATTCTGAATCTTTGCAATTTGTCTGAAGTTCACCACGACCGGTATGGTACAACTCGTACCTAGCTCTCACGGGTCCTGGACTCCTCTCGTACTAAGAATCAGCCTCTTGTGAAATACTTTTGGAGGTCATTAAGACTGTCTTACCACGACTCGTACAAGCTTGCTTCGATCCGTGGCAAGACTCGTAAGTCCATTCTTCCCGCTTCAGCCTTCTACTTCTTATCACGGCCATCAGTACGACTTTTAGGTCCATCCCATGGATCATATTGTGGATTGTATTTTTGCCCTTTTTTGCACACTTTTAGTTTCCTTTTGCAAATTGACGTTCCAACACCCACTTAACCTAAAATCAAAGGAAAAGTGCCTCATATCAACATAAATACACCTAAGTCCATGCTATATTCTTAGTTTTGAGCGTCAATAGTGCGGTAAATCCATAGTACATCAAAACCCTCAACTTAAGACTTTTGCATGTACTCAGGCAAAAAAAGAGAAAAACTAAACACGACGCTCAACTAGAAAATACACTTAAGATACTACAACCAACACCCAAACAAATTTTTGCACTTTCTATATACACTCTATTGACCCTTCCTCATGTGATATCATCAGCTAATGCATTACAAGCAACATTAAGACATCATATGCAGGGATCAAGACATGTCATCAGCTATCAACAGGCAATCAAGTCATCACCAATGTTTTTCGCACAAACCAATGGTAAAAGCACACATAAACCATGTACCCTCACACAAATGAAGTTTCCACTCAGATATGGAGTATCAAACACAGCATGGGACTAGGCAAGTGAAGCACTCACTCTCACAAGGAAGTTTACAAGTACTATGCATTAGATACCATAGGCTTGCCCTTATTTTGTCTGCTTTGGTTCGTTAGATGGTCAAGTTAGGATCACCATAGGACTTGGTATGGCTTGTAATGTAGGCTTAGGGCTGGACATGATAAATATGAGAGATTTTATGAGTGACTATCCCTTCCTTGTCACTACATACATTGGCTACACCATTTACCTATTTCACCTTTCACTCTTTCATTTTCCTTTCTTCCCTTTTTACCCCATTTTAAGATTATTTGCATGGGTGAGGTTATTTTTCGCATTTTTCATACAACTTCAAGCTCTTTTGAGTTTTTCTTTTTCAAGATTCTCATAATTTTCAACTGCTTTACTTTTTCACCTCACTATACCTCATTTTTCACCATTTTTTCTCTTTTCTCTTCTCTTCTTTTCTTTTCCTTTCTCCCGCTCCCACCATTTATGCACCCCTACTCTAGCCATCCTAAACTTATGAATTTTGCTTATGTTGAGGTTCAGAATATCAAAGGAAGGACCAGTGCCAAAATAGGTTCATTATAAACAAATGGGCATGGTTAATAGGTTAATCAAAGAAATATGGTCTATTAAGGCTCAAACATGGGATCAAGGGATTCATGAAACTTTGGTAGGGAAATATATGCTGAAAGTGAGCTAAAACAATAATGGGCTATGATCATATCCTAACCAACCGTCCTTAACCTATGCAGAGACCAACCAAGCAAGTTCCAGATCCTCAACAACATACTACAATGAATACTAAAACCTTACTCGCACATGGTACATGTCCTATTTTTACTTCACCTATTTGGTTCATACATGGCTTAACAAGAATAACTACTAATAATAACCAAATGAAATAAAAAGATCCACAGAAATCATGCATGTTGTCACAAATACATAGCAAAAATTTTGAACAGGGTCAAATTTAAAAAATAAAAAACCAACATAGTGCAGTTCTGTTGGCTGAGTATTCCTAAGTTAATTTCTAATGAAACAAAAATCACAACTAAAGAAAATCCTAACACATGCCGGTTCTACTAGATAGCATGCTTGATGGAAAAGAAGCACGACAGGAAAAACCCTCAAACGACCAAAATTCCCAAAAATACAAGTACACCCCCTCCCCCTTTTGAAAAAGTGAGCTTCATCCCTGAAGAATAAACTATAAGCATGTAGGGAAGAGAACATACCTGTGGCACTCTAGGCGCTCCTGTCATCATGTGGAGGTGGTTCCTCCGTGGTAGTAGTGGCGCTTGCGATCGCCGGCGCACTCAATGGTGTAACAACGGGGGGAGTAGTTCCCCCTCTATGATTGTAGCCTCTTGATAGGCCTTTGTAGTAGCTGGGGCTGAATGTGGCTCACCCAAAGGGTCATGGCCACTAGCAAGCTCGGGCTGAGCTGTGGTGGAGCTTTCTGCTCCTCTAACTCTCTCATGCAGCTCAGACATATGTGTTGTATGAGTCTGTATGCTCTTTATTCTGACCCACTTTCTTTCTTTCTTCTCTCTCTTCTTCTTCTTTTTTGGACTCTCCTCTCCGGCCACCTCAGTAGCTCGCTTCTTACCCTTCTTGGCAGTGTGTAGGTGTTTGTTTTGCACATTTTTGAGAACTCAAATTCCCCCTGGTCTAGGCATATCATAGACTCTACTTTAACACTACCCAAACCTCCCCCTTTTTTGACCATTACCTGTAAATTCATTTAATTGTTCCAAGGCCACAGCTCAACAATTTTTCTAGTGGGGTTTCCAGTCGAACTCTACAGCAGTAACCCTTATTGTTTATTTTTGCTTTAAAGCTTGGTTTTAAGGCATAATCAATGATTCTCATGGGTTTTGATGCCCTTAAGTTCACTTTCAAAGTATTTAGAATCTGCAATGTAAAACACTTACTTGATTGTGGCTTTGTTCGACTGGGTATCACTATGTAGGGTTGGTCGAACTTGACTTGAGCAAACACTTGCTCGATTCCTTATTGATTGTTAAGTTACGGGTTGTGGTGGAGTGAGTTTACCGTTGTGATCTTGAGTGTTTAGCATGGGAAAGGGGTGGGTTTGATTTAAATAGCTTATGGTCAAATTAAACAATTTTTGGCTGAGTCTGGTAAAAGTGGTGTTTTTGACCCATCACGACTCATGCCACGGGTTATAGGAGGTACCTATGACTCGTCCCCTTACTCGTAGTGACTTTAACATAAAGAACATACCTGGAGACCTACGAGTCAATCCTATGACTAATACAATTAAGGTACGACTCGTAGGATGAACCACAGGCTTGATTTTTGCTTTGAGTTTTCTCTGCTTCTCACCTTGCCTACTGCTACGGCTCGTAGGACGTTATCACCGGCCGTACTGAGATTTTGTAGCAATTGATTTTTTTGCCACCTGTTTTTGTTTCCCTGCATACTGAGCACACATTAGTTCAATAACTTGGATTTCCTCCCAAGAAGCTCTTGATTTAATGTCTCGGCATGACGCATGTGGTCTGGTTACTCAAATTTCACCAAACCACCACCTGGGTTGCCTCCCAAGAAGCGCTCGATTTAACGTCGTGGCATTATGCAAGTCTCTTGACTACTAAGAATTCATCAAGTGACTCATACACATCCTCTAGTGCTGAGATCACACTAAATTCTTTTGGTTTCTTCATGGTCTGACAAATATTGAAAGTGACCTCTTCTTTGTTTAGTCTGAACTTCAGTAGACTCACTTCCACATCTACTAGAGCTCTCCCAGTGGAAAGGAATGGTCTCCCCAAAATGATGGGGACCTCACAAAGTCTGCTGGGAATATGAACTTGTCAACCTTGACGAGCACATCAACGAAGATGCCCACTGGTTTCTTAACTATTCTGTTGGCCATCAGTAGCCGCATGTTAGTCGGTGTGGGGGATCCCAATCCTAGCTTCTTGAAAACTTCCAAGGGCATTAAATTAATGCTATCTCCCAGATCACAGAGTGCCCTTGCGAACTCGGCATTACCAATGGTGCAAGGTATCATGAAGGCGCCTAGGTCTTCTTTTTTCTAAGCTAATACCCTCGTTGCTATGGCACTACAGTGATGGATATTGTCAACTAGTTCATATCTCACTGATCTCTTCTTTGTTACTAGGTCCTTCATGAATTTTTCATTCCCTGGCATCTACTCTTGTGCTTCGACCAACGGTATGTTCACCGATTGTTGTTTAAGAATTGAAAGGAATTTTTGGAACTTATCGTTGTTTGCTTTTTTTCATCCTCTGAGGGAATGGTGGAGGTGGTCGTGGAAAAGCCTTATGCACTTGGGTTGCCACTTGATCAATGTCACCTTCCGTCTTACCTCTAGGGGCCTTTTGTAACTCACCATTTTGTGTCTCAGCACCCATCTCTTCTTCCTCAATCATGCTATCTTTCATCCTTTCAACTTCAACTGGGAACAGAGGGTCAACTGTTATCTTACCACTCCTAGTCATCACTGCCATGCAATGAGCATCGTCCTATGGATTTTGGACAGTGTTGCTAGGGAGTGTACCCTTTTGCTTAAGGTTTATTGATGCTGACAGTTGCCCAAGTTTGTGTTCTATCTACTTGATGGCAGTGGCGTGAGATTCCACTTTCTGCCCGATGCTCGATAAGTCACTTGGAATTTCTTTTAATTGATCACTGGTGGACCTCACCATTTTCAGCATCTCAGCCATCATGCTTTCCATCTTTGACTATCCGGCCTCCCCTTCTCGTGTGTTGGGAGGCACATAGACTCCAGCCCGGTCATTGAGGTATCCATCATTCCTTCTCCATTCTTCCTCGCGCTCACGACCATGACTCTTGTCTCTGAACCTGTTCCTGTTGTAGTTGTCTCTAAATTGGTCCCGACCTTGATTTCTAGACCCTTGGAGCCAGTTGTCTTGTCCAGACGCTTGGGCATTGGTTCGGCAACCCGCCACTTGGCCATCTAGGAAGTTTGCCACCTCCTCAGAATAACAGTGATCAACTCCTTGCTCCCTTCCTTGAGTTCCCACTACATTTACCTTTTTGGCTCCGGTTCCCATGATATGCTTTGTCAGCAAATCCAATGACGTGCGCATAGGAGCCAACTCCTGATCACGATCTTCTTTCTTCCTTCATTGGTCGGCAGTCAAACCAACATCATATGTACCTGCCACTTCATCAGCCTCCCTCATATGCCCAGCCCTATTTGTCTTAGTCACCCTATCAAGGATACTGGCTACTTCCTCCAAAGTGTGACTCATCAATGCTCCTCCAGCCACCGCCTTTTGCTACAACTTTGGTGCTATTATTCAGAGACCTATTAAAAATTTCCAACAAACTGTCATCTGGAATTTTGTGGTTTGGCCACTTAGTCAACTTCTTTTTGAACCTCAGCCATGTTTCATGAAGTGCCTCGGTCTTAATTTATTGGAAATTATAGATCTCATCTTTTAGCTGTAACATCCTTGATAGGGGAAAGAATCTCTCCATAAAGGCCTATTTAAGCTCCCTCTAGTTGATTATGGATTCGTTGGACAACTACGATAACCACAAAGTAGCTTCCCCTGATAGAGAAAAAGGGAAGAGTTGGAGCCGTATGGCATCCTGGCTTACTCCGGGAAACCTGAACGCCTTGCATATTCCTACGAAGTTCACTAAATGCAAGTTGGCGTCATTTGCTGCATGGCCACTGAACACCCCCTTCATGTTTAACAATTGAATCATGGTGCTCGTAATATAAAATTTGGCCATAGTGGCCAGTGGTGGTGGCACAATTGCTCCAGTTGACCCAACTTCATCAATATCTAGGTCCTCATCATCGAAGAACTGAGGGGAAAATCTTTGATCTCGGTTGCGCCTCCCATGTCGACCATCGTTTACCACCTCATCTCTATCATCGTCAACCTGGTGAAGTGTAGCCAATCGAGCTAGCTCGGCTTGCCTAGCGTCTTCAGCTAAGTGGGCTTCTCTCTACTCAGAATTTTCAACTTTATGCAATGCTCATTTGATTTCAGGATTTAGTGGAACAAGGGGGTCTCCTCTACTCCAAGTGCTTGGCATTCACCGGAGGACATCCTGTGGATATCAAAAACACAAAAATAAACGTAATTAAGGAAATAACTACCAAAAAGTCAAATACAAGCAAATAACCTAGTCTTAGCCATATTCCCCGGCAATGGCGCCAGTTTTTTATAATGCTCATGCTTCTAACTGAAGTATGAAGCCGGCGTTGTCAATAAATAACCCAACTTGGTTGTTGCAGGGTTTATTAAGGTATGGAATGTAACAAAGTGTGAAAGTAGAAAAGGCAAGAAACATACATTAGACCTACGAAACACAGATACTAATATGTGAAATGTTGGTCTAGCGCATGTGCCGACCAGAATACCTGGAAGAAAAGGTGCTCAACATTGGCACATCTGCGCTAGACCTACAAATCGCAGGTCTAGTGTTGGTTATGTCAAAAATTCCTGATAGGAGAAGGTTCAGAAAAAATTGCTCTATGCTCCTCCTAAGAAACACAGGTGTCAACTTGCAAACCGCAAGTTCAGCTGCATTGCACACAGTTGCAACGTAGAAGCCTCTGTCATACCAGGGATTTCTTTCACCTATTTCTCTCTTATTTTGTTCAACATTGTGTATCGAGGACAATGTTTTATTTTCATTAAGATGAAGTCTGAGTAACACACTTGTTAGTGATTTACGATATTGCCCTATGATTGATAGGGTGACTTCATTCTTAAGGGAAAATTGTTATTACTTGCTAGTTAGCATTGCCTTTGTATATAGTAGTCAATTAATAAACTACAAGAGTTTTCTTTATACTACGGTTCTTTCCCAAGGAGAAACTTTTTCTTTTGTGTATTTTTGTTGTTGAACTGGGTGGGACTTCCCTATGATAGATTGAGAGGCGACTTTCTTAACAGAAAATGGTATGTTTTGAGTCTTTTTGAGTCTTTTGTGAACTTGTTGAAGAGGTACCACCAAAAGTTCTTTCTTGGCATTGCACATGAGTTTTGAAAAGAAAAAGGGGCACTTAAATTTGAAAATGAGCACCCTCTTGTCAGGGGTTATACATTCCTTGCTTGACTTTTTGATTCGTAAACTAGCTTGTCTAAAGTCATACTCTTAATGTGATTTAGAAAGTGTGTGAACTCCTTGGATTGTGATGCCTTGTGTGGTGAGTCCTTTGGCTTAATTTTGGTGTATGCATGATTGTTTAGAACTTGTACTAAATATGATTCAACGCAAAATTTTACAAGGATGCACTTAGAGCATGATCTTAGGCTTTCTTTTGATAGTCACTTCACCAAAAATAACCTCCTTGAACATCAATCTTTGATAGCCAATGTTTGAGCCTTGGACTTTTTCTTGGAAACCACATTACAAGCCTAATGACTCTTTTTTCCCTCTTTTTTTGGCACATATCCTCCCTAGTTGCTAGTGATGAAAGAATGAAAAATGGGGCTTAAATCCAAAAATATAGGGAGAGATAAGGAAATGAATTTAAATGAGGCAAAAGCCTATATTTGGCGGTTTGCAAGATAAGAGAGAAATATTAGAGCTTTAATGTGAGATAGCACCATATTGTGATGAATTGAATGAAATGATTGGTTGAAACACCTTAAATTATTGAAAGAGAAGGGATTGTTAAAAGGTGCTACCGCTTGCTTAGATGAGGCTAAATGTTGAATAGAAAGGTGTAATCTTGCTAAACAAAAGATAAAGATGGGCGCCTATGTATGTTATAGAAAGGAAAGGAGGAAGCATCAAATGGCAAAGAGAGGCGGCCCGGAAGGGAAGGAATGGGATATCGTCAAGGATGACTTCTTTGGTCGCACATTCAACATAACATTTGGACTCATGTGCCTTGCAGAACTAGGGGTATTCGAGCCTACTGCATATGATTAGCCAGCCTTGCGGTTTCAAAAGGATTAAAAAAAGAAGAAAGAGTGATGCCAAAGCAGGAATTCTAATTAGACGGAGAAAGAAAGGGAAATTATTTGGAGATAGGTCAAATTGAAAAGAAAGATGACGAGGATGATGAACAACAAGAGAAAAGGTTGAGTGATATCAATAGTGTGATGGGATGTTAGATTTTTTTACAAAAAGGCATTAGGAAGGTTCTAGTCAATAGAGCTAAACATTTGTTCTACCCATACTCCTAGCCTTCATGATAATCTACAAGTCCTTAGTGATTTTGAGTGTAGAAACTGCATTAGTGGTGAGTACACAAATGTTAAGTCTATGGGTCAATTTCTATGCAATTGAATTTCTTTGTCAGAGTGAGCGTATTTGCCTTATCATATAATCCCTATGTGTGAAATGTGTAAAAATGTATTGGGTTCTCTCTTTTTGTAGTGACATTGTCACGACCGGAACATAAGCCCGGATCAAAACACGGGACAAGGAACCCTGAGATGCCCCAAATCGACCCATGGCATAATCATAGCATAATACAATAACAACTAACAGAAATCATAACTTGGCGGAAGCTAACTGAAAGAGTCTAATTTAAAACCTAAAATAATAAATCTCATAAAAATTTACAAACCTGAATCTGTCTATAAAAGTCTGAAAGCCTCTGCTAAAATAATGAGTTACTAGGACAAGCCCCCAGCTAACTCCTAAAGTTTGAAAACTGAAACATAAATGAAATAGAAAACATAAATCGCGTCCTTGGGAGATGAGGACTCACCACAAACAGCTAAGGTAGGAATGGAGCGTATCTAACCACGTGATTGAGTTTGGAAACCTAAATTTATATCATGAAATGATATATCACATAAAGTATGCAGTCAGTAGTTTTAATATACTGAGTATGCGGGAAGCGTAGGTAAACTAAAACATACAAATATACTAGGAAGGAAGTAAACTAGATATATCGACATATAACTGATCTAGAATACAAAAACCCGGTCTGAGATGCATATATATATTGACAATAAGCTTTTATTTGAAAACATTACTGAAGTGTAATCAAACTGATGCATAAGGGTCATGTACTATACATATACTGAGAACTTAAATTATAATTGATATCGTACACTGTACTGACTATCTACTGATAATTGAGCCTGAATCCTGCTAAACTTATTTTAACTGAAATAAAAAATAATATGTAGCTGAGATGAAAAAATATCATAGACTAAGGGAGACATTCTCGGCTATGGAGAGTCCTTGATTGACTGAGGGAAATATTCTCTGCTATGGAGAGTCCCTGACAGACTAAGGGAAACATTCTCTGCTATGGAGAGTCCCTGACAGACAAGGGGAAACATTATCTGCTATGGAGAGTCCCTGACTAACTAAAGAAAACATTCTCTACTATGGAGAGTCCCTGACTGAATAGGGGAAACATTCTGTGCTATGGAGAGTCCCTGACTTACTAGGGGAAACATTCTCTGCTATGGAGAGTCCCTGACTAACTAAGGGAAACATTCTCTGTTATTGAGAGTCCCTGACTAACTAGGGAAAACATTCTCTTCTATGGAGAGTCCCTGATTGACTAAAGGAAACATTCTCGGCTAATGAGGGTCCCTTACTGAATGAGAGTCCCTGATTGACTAAAAGAAACAATTTTCATCTTTGGAGAGTCTTGATTATACTAGAACATGGAGGTCAGTAGTCCAACGTCATTCGTCTAGTCTAAGTTACTTTAGCTAATCAGAGACATGAACATTCACTAATTACATCATACTGAATTCATTTAGAGTCAGTTAAGGCAACTTTCTACTAACAACAAGCCCAAAAGTCTGAAGGACCATTCTCATTCTTTTTCATCATAATTCATATCATCATAATCTCAAATCATCGTGTAAATCATATGTTCTACATTCATGAAACATCTATAGGGTTAGATAATAGTATAAACATATCCCTAAAATTTAAATCTCGTATTCATAACATATGGCGCATACCCCAGATTCATGTAGAATTTATAAGTCCAATTTATACTATAACATATACTAGAAATCATATTGAAGGCATATACGTATTTCATATTCACCCAGGCCCATAAGTTCTAATCGTATTTCAACATATATATATATATATATATTAAATTATATATTCTTTATTTACGGAACCCATATGATCGACTCATTCTTTAAACATATATAATGAGTTCATGGTAAGAGCATGTGAATGTTAATGAAACTCCATTTCGAAATTTATGCCAAGCCATGTTGAAAATTCTAAAATCACGCTTTTCATATATCATGTACCTAATTCGAGAAGGTGTAAGTAACTTCATAAGCATATATGAGTATTTAACACGACGGGTCTTTGAATTCAAGGAGAACAAATGAGAATTCATGCATAAATTGAAACTCTAAAACATGCTTTTCTAGAAACAAGGGATTTGGGGTTTCTAGTATAAAAATTTGGGGCACAAGGATGAAAGGAGTTCCTTGTTGAAAAGCCGCATACCTAATTAGAAGGAATCCCTCACTAGAACTTGAACCTTAGAGCCCTTGAAGAAGACCTAGGTGATCCTTGGGTCTTGAGAGAGGAGGAAGAAAAGGTTGAGAGAGTCTTTTGATAGAATGAGGGTTTAGGCTAGGAGGGGCACTTAAAAACGCCCCATATGGTACACAAAACAACGTAGTTTAGGAGTTCGAAGCATAGGATTTTATGAAAACACCCTTGGAAATTTGCTGGAAAAAAGGACCCTCCCAGTCCTCAAAAGGGACATCACGACTCGTTCACAAGTTGTGAGTCCAATCCTTAAAGTCTACTGGGATTTCCACAAAATTTTGCCACTTAACGAGTCACTTAACGAGTCGTGAGGTGACTGATCTCGGGAAAAATAGCATGCTCGAGTGACGCTTGATAACTTAATTTAGTCTTGTTTAGCTATGTAATGGTATCCATTTTCATGTGATTTTATATAAATGTGAATATATGTGATAACCAACATGATTAGTCCTTGTTTTGTAGGTTTCAATGATTTTGAGGAACTAATTTATAAGTTGGTGAAGTAGCGGAATGGAGTCGAGAGCAGATGCGGCAGGCAAGCAGCACCAGCGCGCCAGCAACGTGCCACGCCGAGCCAGCTGCGCGACAGGGGTGTGCCAACGCGCTGCCCAAGCAGCGTGACACGCTACCAACGCGGTGACACTCGGCAGTTTCGGCTTCAGGAGGCAATTTCCAGAGAGCTTTCATGTTACCTCCATGTCACAGAGGTAGTGCTCCGCGATACACTCCGTGACACGGAGCCGTTCCACAACAGGCTAAATTATGCACGTTTTTCATTTACTATAAATAGGTCCCTTAGCTCCTAAATCTAGTTTGTCACGATTTTATTCTGGAAAACCACCTAGGACTGAACTGAGAAGTGGGAGAACTCATCTAGGGTTTTTCAAATTCCCTTCTCATCTACCAAATTCTTGTAAGTATGTTAATTTAGTTGTTGTTTCTTGTAGTTTAACTAACATGAATGGCTAGAACCCTTCCTCTAGGGTTGAAGCCATGAATTATGATTGTGATTCTATGAAATTGTTATGGAATTAAGTTATTGATTGTTCCTTTCATCTTGCATTCTGGATTGTTGGTTGTTTTTATGATTGATCACCATGAAAGCATATATGTTAGCTTGGGCATTGGCTTGAGAAAGCATTACCTAGGTCAGGACATGATAATGTGAGGAGCATGTTTGTATCTCATGATATAATTTCGTATTAGGATAGAAGTATACCTAATACCTTGCTTGGTTGATAAAACGGGGGTTATTAAATACAAACTTAGGTTTATCACATCACCACTCGAAGAAGTAGTTGTGAGGCTAAGTTGAGTTAAATGGTTAGACGCACGAAAGTCCCTAATCATTTCCACGTAAACCACAACATAATTAATTACCCACGAACTAGAAATTAGCATCCTCGCTCACAATGATGCAGTGAGGCTAGTTTGTCATGTTTAGAGGCTCGAAAGACCATGAACATGCAATTCTAATTATGTGAAACGACAATCGATAGTTGCAGACTTAACCCATTGCAAATCGTAGCATCGCATGATTATCTGGTTTAAACACTATGTTGCTCCTAGAGTGCATTCAAAATATTTCGTTGACCAAACTTAGACTTAATTAAAAATCTCCCTCGAAAACTTCTATAACCAACATTTTCGATATTTAAGATCACACTTGTAATGGATAGTTAGAGGAATAGGTCCAGTCTCTGTGGGTTCGACATTTCGGTTCTTAAAAAGAGTCACTATATTACTTGCATGACCCGCACACTTGCGGACGCGCAAATAAGGGCACGTCTTTTTGCTATTTTTTTTTTATTTTTTTTTTGTTTTTTGTTTTTTATTTTTTATTTTTTTATTTTTTTTATTTTTTTATTTTTTTGTTTTTTTTATTTCTTTTTTATTTTTATTTTTTTTTGTTTGTTTGCTTTTTCTGTTTTTTTTTAAATTTTTTTGTTGGTTTTATTATTTTTTTTTGTTTTTGTTTATTTATTTATTTTTTTTATTGGGTCACTTGACCAGTCATGAAGTCCCCACTAAAACTGAAGTTTTCCAGCAATTTTGGCCACTTAATGGGTCACTTAACTAGTCGTTAGGTGACTTAACGAGTCACCTAACAAATTGTTCTTTGATGCTGGTGCAGTTTCACCAAATGGCTCATAACCTTTTACTCCAAACTCTGATTGATGCAAGGTCAGATGCGTTGGAAAGAAGACTCAAAGGGCTTTAATTTGATATATTTAATCACCCAAAAACACTTTGTATAATGAGATCTATATCTTTAGAAGTTGACTGTTTCTAGAACTTGTACGTAAACTCAATAGGTAAGAAGGCTCTCAACTCAACTTTATGCTAGAAGTTTCTTATGACCTTAATTTGTATGCATTTCACTTCTAACACATGAGAATTGATATTAAAACCTAGTATCCATAGAATTCATTGGGCTCGAACCTATCCATACACCAAGAATTGTTCCAAACATAGCCCAAAAGTCTGGGGCATTGAAATATCTCAACTCACTAGTTTTGGGTCTAGTCTTAGACACTTTTGGGGTGTTACAATATCTACCCCTTGGAAACATTCGTCCTTCAATGTGCATAAACATACTGAAAAGTTGCGGAAAGAAACTGTCGTTCCAATTACTAAACATTCGATGCTGAAAACTGATGGAGTGACTGAGCTGAGAGGAAAGGGAAAGAGTTGTAATCTCGAGAACTGAATACTAAGGGCTAAATGCTAATGGAGTATCTAACTCCGAGATGAACTACATCTCTAAATTGAATTTCTGAATCATACATGCATGCTAAGACATGAGAGGGACTAGAAGACATGAAACTGACATGGAACTAGATAGAGTACTGGGGAGGAACTATTTCCCTATATTGGTACTCAGCTGATAAGGATTGACATATCATTTGCAACCTGCTTCCTGATACTGAATGAGGAATCATGGTATCTTGTTTGATTGAAAGTAAGGGACTTACAAGCATGAATCATTCATGACATCTAAAATTGAGCACATACATGAGGTACCCTTATCTACTAGGATACTAAAGAAATTCCTAAAGACTGAGTTCTAACTGAACATACTGGAAGGCATGAGTTAACAGACAAAGCTGGTTTATAACATGAAGATGAGCCTTACGTATTCATAGAGTAAGACTAGCATCGCTGTTTGAAGTAGTTATCTAGAAATTCTGGATGTCTGCACATAAGAATGGGTAGAGCATAGCTTTAATTGAAATACAAGAAGAAGTATCTAAACCTGAAGGGATTGACATATCATAACTGCTAGGGCTGGAACTCCCCTACTAGCATACTCAAGATTCAACTTGTCTCACAAACTTATCATCTCCCCCTTAGCTTTAAGATATCATTCTAAGGCTCCTGAATCTTTCTTAAGGTTGGGCCTACACTGCTAACTCTTGACATCTCCTCCACCTTGAACATTCACTACAACCCTCATACTCATAGCTATTCACACCATACACCGACAATCTCTTCTTAACAAACATCACAAGAGCTCCTTGTTCAATACTGGGATTTTAGGGCTAGCAACATGCAAAGAGTAATGTGAGAAATTCATAACATACCTGTGACTACTTTTGGCGACTTGCCCTTAACCTACTGTGCTGCTAAGGTGTAGGAGCGGTTTTGACGTTGTCCGCCACCTGAACTAGATGAAGCCCCCTATTGAAATCGGTGGTTCACAAGAGCTACAGAAAAGGTGGTCAAGCCTCTACTCTCGCCCTGCTTAGCTGCTGCGCAATCTTGGCGCTTAGGACCCAACTTGCCACACCAAAAACAAGCATCTGATCCGGCCATGCATTCTCCATATGGTGCTTCACACAACTCTTACAAGCTAGATAGGTAATCTCCCTTACCATGGGTCTTTACAAAAACCTGGCTGTCGAAGGTGCTAGGGTTTATGATCTCTATTTGGAGCATGAGCGGTGTCCACCACTCGGCCTCCGAGGGGAAAACTCTAAATCTCCTATCCTAGCCTTCTTGGCCTCTCTCTCTTTTTCCTTCACCTGTCCAATTCTATTTGTTGAGCGGATCTCACCAAACATGGAAAGTCTATGTCCTTGTGCAACATGGCATTCCTGCACTATTTGACCAAGGAGTCTGATACTCCGTTCAAAAACCTGCTCACACGGCTACCATCTCAAATTGATAAACTCTATCGCCTTTTCCTCCCTTGACTCCTTAGGGAAAAACCTATCCAAGAACACAGTCATAAACTCATCCGAACCTATAGGGGCTACTCCAACTCCACAACATCTCTCCACTAACAAAACCATATGTGAGCGCTCCATCCAGCTGGTAGGACGCTAAGTGTGCGCTCTTCATTCCCATCACTCCCATGATTTGGATGATTGTTCAGTGCTTTGGTCAGGTTGGTATTATATATTATAAACCGACACGCAAGTGCACGTGGTCAAACAAGTAATAAAGTGGCTAAGTAAGCCAAGTATCGATCCAAGGAGGCTTAGGGTATGTAAAGAATGCCTAAGTATACTATATTCTTATTTTACTTCTAACTATGCTAACAACAACGTAACCAACAGTTAATTGAGTTTTTGTTTATAAAATATATACTAAAATTATTAACAATTATTTACGGTGAATTTAAACTATGGATATGAGCATGCCAAGGTTAAGAACAAGTAATGAATTCGATTGTAATAATAATTCGGTTAATCTCTTCTTCATGTTGCTAGCCAAGAACAATAACCTAGAAATTAAAACTCTCGTATTTAATTTCACTTAAGAATCATAAACCATTCGTCTACATTTCTGTGATCAAATGCAATTTACGACCTAGCAATACAATTCCGGTTCCTAAACTGACTAATACGGCTTTCAAGTATATTTCTATCAGGAAAGCACATCAAAACCCAATTTTCCCAAATTAAGTTAAGAACAATGCCCTATTAATTCACAACTTTTCAATTTCTTGCTCTTTCGAGTGAAATTGGACTTTTTAGATGTACATTAATGTTGGCCACGCACTAATGTAGTAAGAACAAGAATTAATAGAACAACATGGAAGAAGAAGAAGAAAACCATATCATTTACAATCAAAACTCACTACACATGTTCAAAACCGTAGCAAGGAAGAGAATTAGCCACTCATTTGTGGATTGATCATCCTAAAACGAGTGTAAATCATACGTACAATTGATAGAAAGAAGAAAGGAAGAGAATAAATCTCTTAGCTTTTTCGTCCCTCAACTGCTGCTAACCCACGTCCTAGCTTCACCTAGTCTGAATTCTGAAAAATAAACCTAAGTGTGTTATTTATATTAGTAGGAATCTTTCCCGGAATAACAAGCAACGTGTCACGGAGTGCATCGCGGCGCATGGCCTCCGTGACACGCTACGGACGCGGAGGCTCTCTGGAAAATCACCCGAAATTGGCCCAGGCAGCACCCTGCCGCGTTGGCAGCGTGTCACGCTGCCTGGTCAGCGCGTTGCAGCCCCTTGGTCGCGGAGGCCACCTGCCATGGCACGTTGCCAACGCGCAGGTGGGCTGTTTTGAGCGGCTTGCCTGCCGTGGCACCTTGTCGACGCACCGGTGGGCTGTTTTGTGCCTCTTCCTTGCCGACGTTCGCGTGTTAATTTCGTTTCCAAGCTTCTACTTCACCAACTCATGGATTAGTTACTCAAACATCATCAAAACCTACAAAACAAAGGCTAATCATGTTGGTTAGCACATATCTCCACATTATATAAAATTACATGAAAATGTATACAATAACTTAGATAAACAAGACTAATTTAAGTAATAAAGAGTATCTCGGGCATATATTTTTGCCCGTGATCACAACCCCACACTTAAAGCCTTGTTCGTCCTCGAACAACCTTTTACATATCATGCATATGGAGACTCCCACATAACTAATTTAGCAAGATAATTCAAGTTACGGCTATAATGATTACGTAAGATACAAGCTAAAAATAGAGAATGCCTGATTTGATCATTGAAATGAAGTACAACTGTGTTAAGACTTCTTAACCTCAAGAGTCGACTCTCAATTTTAGCAAACTCATGTAAATTAACTGATTAAGAAATTCCACATGAATTTTATCCTTCATTAAACATGTGCCCCTCACGGAAAGAGAGTTACCCCATTTCACACGCAAAAACAATTTTTATATCACAACATGTGTGGGTACATGAATAGAATTACGCTCACTCTCACAAAGAATTCACATGCATTATGTAATGACCCATAAGCTTGCCCTTAGTGTTTTATTCCACTAATTTAAGGATGTATGAATGTAAGATCAAGTAGGACTTTTTAGGTTGTAATGTAACTCAGGTGCGGGTAGGTACTATTATGATCAGTAATAGTGACTATCTTTCCTAAGAGCTTTTAATACATCACACCTTCATTACGAACTTCCCTTCCCTCACTTCACCTTTTTCACTTTTCATCTTTCTTTTTCCTCTTTTGTTCCCCCAATTTCTTTAGGCACTTTTAGCTTATTAGTAAGGAGTTCTATAAGTAACTTTTCATTTATTTGTTTTCTTACTCCCTAATAATACTCACTCATATTCAAAAAAGTGCACCCTCGACCTTTCTCAACTCTTACAATTGCTACTTTCCCTTCTTTTTCATTCTTCTCACTCCTTTACTCTTTCGGATTTTTCCTTTAAGCGCTTAGGAGTTTTGGATCAAATTCAAGGCTAATGAAAGAAAAAGGATTAAGCTTATGTTGCAGCTGTCAAAGAATAGGCTCAAGGCTCAATGGGGTTAACTAGGATTAAATTTTCAAGGTAGGTATAATGAGGGATAAAAATTGGTTCATTCAAAGAAATGCCTAAATCATCTCCTACAATTCACATCCTTCATTTCGTTTTATATACACACCAGGCAAGTTCTAGACATTCCACAATAGCATAGAATACTCAAAAACCTTACACTCATGGCACATGCTCAAATCAAGACACAATCAGTAGACTCTTACTCAGCTAATCACAAGAGTTCAGAATTAAGCTTCAATCATATTGAGTCAAATTCAAGAGCCTAAGTGTCTCAAACAAAGTTATACACTTGCATACTTCACACTGAACATACTTGCATCTTACAACCATGTATAGCACATAAAGAGAACATCAAGCCCCAATTAGTTATGGTTTCAAAAACCCAAAACCTATCGACTAATTTTCCTCAAGACGGTCGTCATCCATCCATCGTCGGAAACAGTCCCTAGCTATGACTAAAAACTTTATATACAGACCAAGGAAAGAAAAAAAAAGAAAAATTTTATTCTTCGGTTCAAATACCCCCCGTCGGAAAAGAACCGAAAAGAAAAACCAACGGGTGATGAAGTCATGCTTAATCCACAAAAATTTTTCAAATTTTTCAAATTTTCTCACCAACTTTTGCACAAGTATTACATTCACCAAAATCGTTAAGCACAGACAAAAATTTTTGAAATTTCCCTTGAAATTTCCCTCACCCCACAGTTAAATCATGCTATGTCCTCATAACATCAAATTAAAATTTACAAAGGGTGAGAAATACTCCCTGGGGCCTTTAGGCTTAGCTAACAGCATGCGTTTCTTTGCCTTTGCACAAGTGGGTGTTCAACCCCACACTTTTTCTCTTCCATGCTTGTTAGCTTCCTCCTCCACGGGTACTCAGACTTCCCCTCCATCTGTGCTTAACTTTCCACCAAAACAACACAAGATGAAAATAAACAAAAATTAACTCAATTGCAAGAAATTAAAATGGTACCTGTGGTACCCTTGGGTTGCCTCCCAAGCAGCGCCTAATTTTACGTCGCGGCACGACGTACCAAGTTTCACCACTTTTTCCTCCACCTTGAGGATATGAATCTCACCCCTAATTTCTTTTCTAATTTCCTCTTATGCTCTAGGGGTGGTGGTGAAAAATTGTAAGGACCAAGCAGTAGATGTTTTCTTTTGAACCTATTGGCCCTTATGTAAGCGAAGTCATTTTGTCTCTCTGAGTTAGCAAATTTCAGAATATATGGGGCTTGGTCCTCCTCTAGACATTTCTCTATAAACTTGGAAGACTCTATTTCTATGTTGTCAACCAAACTTAATGTCAAAAAATGCGTAGAGTGTGGTCCAATACACCTCAACTCTGAAATTGCTTTGTGCTTGACTTCCTTACTTGTGTACACCTTTTCAACATCGACATCTATTTCTCCATTAAGGTCAAATGGGAGATATTCTTTTTCTTCTTCCATGAATGGAATTTCTATAGGTATGAGCCGATCACGGAGACACTCAAGAGATTCTAATTGTGGGGCTTCATCCAAAAATTCACCCCTGTATTCCTCTTGTAGTTCCTCTTGAATATCGGCTAAAACTGTCACCTGCAAATTATCACAAGCTTCAGCCTCAGCACACATCTCTGTGAGTTTGACGCTCATCCTGCTTACAACCTCTGCATTCTCCTTTTGCTGAATTATCAATTCTGCCACCGACTCCTTCATTGCTTCTGATTGCTCCAGGAGTTGTTTCATCATGTCCTCTATTTGAACTTGGTGTCCCAAGTCCTCATTTTCAACATGCCTATATTCAGCAAAAACAATAAAAGGATCATAGTAGGGGCTTGGGGAAGGGGAATATGCCTTTGGACAATCACCCAAATGGCCATATTGACACCCACATATATTGCACGTGTTACAGTTTTGCCACAAGTGGGGTCCTCCGCAATTCATGCAAGATTCGCCGAAATATGCATATCCACCATTTATATTCCAAGATGTCATGTCAATGAGGGTATCCGAAAGAGAGAAAAATTAAAATGAACAAAGAATTAAAGCAAATACTAAGACCAAGTTGTCAACACTTAAGAAAATAAAACAAAAATACAGTAAATTTACACTTAACACAATTTCACAAATCGCCTAGCCTCCCCGGCAACGGCGCCAAAAACTTGTTCGGTCTACTGTTCGGGTTGGTATTATATATTATAAACCGACACGCAAGTGCATGTGGTCAAACAAGTAATAAAGTGGCTAAGTAAGCCAAGTATCGATCCAAGGAGGCTCAGGGTATGTAAAGATTGCCTAAGTATACTATATTCTTATTTTACTTCTAACTATGCTAACAACAACGTAACCAACAGTTAATTGAGTTTTTGTTTATAAAATATATACTAAAACTATTAACAATTATTTACGGTGAATTTAAACTATGGATATGAGCATGCCAAGGTTAAGAACAAGTAATGAATTCGATTGTAATAATAATTCGGTTAATCTCTTCTTCATGTTGCTAGCCAAGAACAATAACCTAGAAATTAAAACTCTCGTATTTAATTTCACTTAAGAATCATAAACCATTCGTCTACATTTCTGTGATCAAATGCAATTTACGACCTAGCAATACAATTCCGGTTCCTAAACTGACTAATACGGCTTTCAAGTATATTTCTATCAGGAAAGCACATCAAAACCCAATTTTCCCAAATCAAGTTAAGAACAATACCCTATTAATTCACAACTTTCCAATTTCTTGCTCTTTCGAGTGAAATTGGACTTTTTAGATGTACATTAATGTTGGCCACGCACTAATGCAGTAAGAACAAGAATTAATAGAACAACATGGAAGAAGAAGAAGAAAACCATATCATTTACAATCAAAACTCACTACACATGTTCAAAACCTTAGCAAGGAAGAGAATTAGCCACTCATTTGTGGATTGATCATCCTAAAACGAGTGTAAATCATACGTACAATTGATAGAAAGAAGAAAGGAAGAGAAGAAATCTCTTAGCTTTTTCGTCCCTCAACTGCTGCTAACCCACGTCCTAGCTCCACCTAGTCTGAATTCTGAAAAATAAACCTAAGTGTGCTATTTATATTAGTAGGAATCTTTCCCGGAATAACAAGCAACGTGTCACGGAGTGCATCGCGGCGCACGGCCTCCGTGACACGCTACGGACGCGGAGGCTCTATGGAAAATCACCCAAAATTGGCCCAGGCAGCACCCTGCCGCGTTGGCAGCGTGTCACGCTGCCTGGGCAGCGTGTTGCTGCCCCTTGGTCGCGGATGCCACCTGCCGTGGCACGTTGACCACGCGCAGGTGGGCTGTTCTGAGCGGCCTGCCTGCCGTGGCACCTTGTAGACGCACCGGTGGGCTGTTTTGTGCCTCTTCCTTGCCGACGTTCGCGTGTTAATTCCATTTCCAAGCTTCTACTTCACCAACTCATGCATTAGTTACTCAAACATCATCAAAACCTACAAAACAAAGGCTAATCATGTTGGTTAGCACATATCTCCACATTATATAAAATTACATGAAAATGTATACAATAACTTAGATAAACAAGACTAATTTAAGTAATAAAGAGTATCTTGGGAATATATTTTTGCCCGTGATCAATGATCTTCTAGATCTCCTCTAAGAACTCGTACGGGTCCTCGTCCACCTTTGACCTTAAGAATTCGGGTGGATTCATATTGAGGATGTCTCTTACCCTAGCCGCCGCTACATGCCCATTTTGGGGAACATGAGCCATTGCTTGCTGATTAATCTAGGCAGTCATGGCCTGCGCCGACATGTGAAAGGCTGCACTGAACTTGGCATGAGTAACATGGTCGTCCATCGGGTCCGCTGGAGTTGGTGGATCTTACTGGTGCCCATTACCATTCCTTCTTCCATTCGCTATTTTGGGATGCATTATCTGCGAGCACGTGAAGCATGAGTCAGGAGGGGGAACTGTTAGAGTTTTATACTCTAAGCACAATAAGAATAATGAACAAAAGGGAACATTCCTAAAATGTCGCGTAGCCTCTTTGTCAAAATGTGTGGCGCGCTTCACACCCATGAAAAAGACACTACTTAACGCGGCTTTCAGACACCTTAGGAAACTCTAAACCTTTGCTCCGATACAATGTTTGTCAAGACCCAAACATAGTCTCGGATCGAGACATGAGACATGGAACCCATAGAGGCCCTAAGTCGACCCATGGAATATTCATAGCATAACACTATCAGAATAACAACTAACAAAAGTCATAACTAAGCAAAAGCTAACTGAAAGAGTCTAATTTAAAACCCAAAATAACAAATCTCATAAAAATTTGATACAAAGATGAATCTATCTATACAAGTCTAAAAGCATGACTAAACTAATGAGTTACTGGGACAAGCCCCCAGCGAACTCAAGTATGAAAACTGAAACATAAATGAAATAAAAAAATAAATTGCGTCCTCAGGAGATGAGGACTCACCACAAGCAGCTAAGGTGGGAATGGAGTGTATCTAACCATGTGACCGAGTCTTGAAACCTAAATCTATATCATGAAATGATGTAGCACATAAAGTATGTGGTCAGTACTTGGAATGTAGTGAGTATGTGGGAAGCATAAGTAAACAAAGAAATAAAAGTATACAAGGAAGGAAGTAAACTAGATACATCGACATATAATTGAACTTGAATACAACAACCCAGTCTGAGAGGCATATATATTGGCAATAAGCTCTTATTTGAAAAAATTACTGAAGTATAATCAAACCGACGCATTAGGGTCATGTACTTTTCATATACTGAGAACTGAACCTGTAACTGATATCGTACACTGTACTGACAATTTGCTGATAATTGAGCCTGAATCCTGCTAAACTTATTTTAACTAAAATCTTAAATAATATAGAGCTGAGCTGAACAAATATCATAGACTAAGAGAGACATTCTCGGCTATAGAGAGTCCCTGAATAACTGAGGGAAACATTCTTTGCTATGGAGAGTCCCTGACTGACTAAGGGAAACATTCTCAGCTATGGAGAGTCCCCGACTTACTAAGGGAAACATTCTGTACCAGGGAGAGCCCCTGACTGACTAGGGGATTTACTATGGAGAGTCCCTAACTAACTAAGGGAAACATTCTCTACTATGGAGAGTCCCTGACTGACTAAGGGAAACATTCTCTGCTATGGAGAGTCCCTGATTGACTAAAGGAAACATTATCAGCTAATGAGGGTCCCTAACTGAATGAGAGTCCCTGACTAACTAAAGGAAACAATTCTCAGCTATGGAGAATCCTGGTTGTACTAGAACATAGAGGTCACTAGTCCAACGTCATTCGTCTAGTCTAAGTTACTTCAGCTAATCAGGGACATGAGCATTCAACTAATTACATCATACTAAATTCATTTAGAGTCAGTTAAGGCAACTTTGTACTAACAACAAGCCCAAAAGTCTGAAGGATCATTCTTATACTTTATCATCATAATTCATATCATCATAGTCTCGAATCATCATGTAAATCATATGTTCTACATTCATGAGACATCTATAGGGTTAGATCATACTTTAAACATATCCCCAACATTTAAATCTCGTATTCATAACATATGGCGTATACCCTAGATTCATGTAAAATCCATAAGTCCAATTCATACTTTAACACATACCCGAAATCATATTGAAGGCATATACGTATTTCATATTCACCCAGGCCCATAAGTTCTAATCATATTTCAACATATATGTATATATATATTAAATTATATATGCTTTATTTACGGAAGCCATATGATCGACTCATGCTTTAAACATATATAATGAGTTCATGGTAAGAGCATGCGAATGTTAATGAAACCCCATTTCAAAATTTATGCCAAGTCATGGTGAAAATTCTAAAATCATGCTTTTCATATATCATGTACATAATTTGAGAAGTTTTAAGTAACTTCATTAGCATACACTATTATTAACCATGACGGGTCTTAGAATTTAAGGAGAACATATGAGAATTCATGCATAAATTGAAACTCTAAAACATGCTTTTCTAGAATCAAGGGATTGGGGGTTTTTAGTATAAAGATTTGGGCACAAGGATGAAAGGAGGTCCTTGTTGAAAACCCACATACCAAATTATAAGGAATCCCCCACTTGAACTTGAACCTTGAAGCCCTTGAAGAAGGCCTAGATGATCCTTCAGTCTTGAGAGAGAGGAGGAAGAAGAGGTTGAGAGAGTCTTTTGATGGAATGAGTGTTTAGGATAGGAGGGGCATATAAAACATCCCATATGGTACACAAAACAACATAGTTGAGGAGTTAGAAGCATAGAATTTTATGAAAATACCTTGGAAATTCACAGGAAAAAAGGACCCTACCAGTCCTCATAAGGGACATCACGACTCATTCCCGAGTCATGAGTCCAATCCGTGAAGTCTACTAGGATTTCCACTTAACGAGTCACTTAACGAGTTGTGAGTTGGCTTAACAGGTCACTTGACCAGTCGTGAAGTCCCCTCTGAAACTGAAGTTCTCCAGAAATTTTGGCCACTTAACGGGTCACTTAACGAGTCATTAGGTGACTTAACGAGTCACCTCATGAATCGTTCTGTGATACTGGTGCAATTTGACTAAACTACTCATAACTTTTTTCTACGAACTCCGATTGACGCAAGGTCAGATGCATTGGAAAAAAGGCTCAAAGAGCTTCAATTTTATATATTTAATCACCCAAAAACACTTTGTATAATTAGATATATATATCATTAGAAGTTGACCCTTGCTAGAACTTGTATGAAAACTCAATCGGTTAGATGGATCTCAACTCAATTTTTTGCTAGAAGTTCCTTATGAACTTAATTTGTATCCATTGCACTTCTAAAACTTGTGGATTGATATTAAAACCTAGTATCCATAGAATTCATTAAGCTCGGACCTATCCATACACCTAGAACGGTTCCAAACTTAGCCCAAAAGTCTGGGGCATTGAATTATCTCAACTCACTAGTTTTGGGTCTAGTCTTAGAGACTTTTGGAGTGTTATAGACATCACATCCTTGGTGTACATACTTAAAAGTGTTTCCAAGTGACAGGTATGAATGAGACAAGTGTGTGGAAAACTTTAAGGCAAGCTTCAAATGTGAATTGTCAATTACTTGAGATGGTCCTCGAACTTGTTTTGATGAACTATGCCCCTTGTTTGAATCAAAGAAATGCATGCAAGATATGGTTAATGGTTATAGTTACCTAATCCAGCTTGTGCAACATATTTATAGTCATTTATTTTCTTGTGTTGGTGTGTGATTTTTTGGTTTTGCTGAAATTTAACAGTTTTTGTGCAACTCCCATGATGATTTATGCTTAAGTACATTGTTCATGTGAGGAGATGTCTTGCTTGAGGACAAGCAATGTTTCAAGTTTGGGGTTTGATGAGTTGGTAAATTTACCAACTAATTTTTCCTTAAAGCATGAGTTTTTTCTATGTTTTCAAATCACTTGGGAAGGTTTTATGCCCTTTTTTTCTCTGTGCAGGCATTTTGAGTAAGCAAAGCTAATGGAAGATTTGAACTCAAAATGAGCTGCTAAAGACATGCTTTTAACTTGAGAAACATATATCTGGACTAACGAAACGCAGGTTGAACACATTTGCTACTGCCTTGCACCGGTGTTTAGTGGATTGGCACCTGCAAAACATAGGTATAACTCAGTAGCAACTGCTAAAAAACTTTACGCCATAGATTGGCACCTGCTAACCACAATTGAAGGGAAAGTGACCCATTTCGCTGATGGGAGGGTAAAAACACCCATAAAGGGTCCTAAAGCACCTAGAAGCCTCCAAGGGAAATCATGGAAAGTTATACACAAGAAAGTATTCATATTTATCAATTCATTCATACATTAAATTTTAGAGAGAGGTTTTGGACAACATCGAATTATAGAGATAGAAAGTACCTTTCTTCTTCTTTTTCTTTAAGACATTTTGGGGGAATTCCACCATTGTTGTAAGACCTTATAAAGAAAATTTATGAAGCACCGTGATGAATTTTGAGGAAATTCCTCTTGGTATTTTCTCTCTCCCTCTATATATGAGTACCTAATTTGCTAGATTGGGGCGTGTGTATGGTGGGTTTGTAGACTTAAATGGGTATTGATTAATTGTACTTGGAGTCTAATTACAAGTATAGATCTATTATTTTTTCTAAGTGTTAATGTAAAACTTGATGGTTGCAAATATGAATTTTGTTTACTTTTCTTGCTTTTATTTAATAAAGAATGGTGAGAATTGGGTGAGAAAATAATAGGGAGGATTTTTAGTGTTGATGTGTGGGGTCGAGCTAGGGATAGTCGAAACCCATATTCCCTCATCATTTAAGGTTCAAGGCTAGAGATAACTTGATTCTTCCTTGTAATACCTATAAAGTTCATAAGACTAGACCTGAGATTTTGAAATGTGATTAGTAGGAAAAGTTGGAAAATTAGCCTTAGTACACTCAACTTAGGAGTCATAGGTTGGTAGTACGGTCATAGAAAGACCCATGGATCAGGTCAGAGATTTTTTTCCCAAGACCAAGAGTCCACACTATGAGTCGTAGTATGTGGGTATGACCCATGATCAAGAGTTGTAGCAAGTCATTAGAGTTATCCCGTGATTGATTGTACGGGTGATGGTACGACTCTTAGGATGGTATTAAGGATCGTAGTATGATTTGTGGAAATAATAAGAAGAGTGGAGGTTTTGGACTTGGTAGATACAAGAGGATGCTACGTGTCTTAAGAGGATTGTATGACTCGTGGTACAATTTGTGATAGCTGACAGAACAGTTTTCCTACAAATTCATTAAGGGTTTTTTCGTAAATCCTAAAGTCCAAAGCCCTAAACTGTGTCATTCTAAGCTCTGAAAAGAGTGTTTTAGAGGAGTTTAACCTATTCCAAATCATTTCCCTCCCATGATTGCAAGATTAGGAAATTCCCATTGAAGATCAAGCCTAGAATTCTTCAAGTTCTTGTCCAAATCTCTTGGGCTTGAAAAGACAAGTGTAGATTGAGTTTACGTAGGTATATGAGACTATGAATGAGGGTTCTTTTCACTCTCATGCTTAAAATTCTCCTCAATTCCATGAGTTCAAGTTCCAGATCAATTTTATAATTGATGAAGGGCGTATTCATGCACTTCATAGACATATTTTTGCCTGTACTTTACAATGTTTTGAGAATAAATTATATGTGTTTGCATATGATTTTGTTATATATTTGTGAAAATGGCTAACACACGTGATGAGATGTTTTTAGGTCTTAAAATGATGAATTTGAAGGTATTTAAGGATTATTGATCAAATGTGAAAAAGTGGGATCGAAAGATGCAAGTTCGCACGACGTTGGCACTGCCATGTGCAAGGCATCCTTGTTCCATCATTGCAGCAGGCGCACAATAACCCTCTCTTGGCGCATCCAGGGGCACGAAGCAGCAGCAGTTTTGGTGCTATTGAGCGCAGTACGCGACAATAAGTCCTGCGCAAGGGCAGGCGCGAGGTAGCCCTCTTTCAGTGCTTTGGCAGGCGCACAACAACCTTGGACGCGGCAGAATCTTCAGGTGATGCAGCAAGGCTTGCCAAAACGGGCAAGAGGGGTTTCCTACATCAATTAGGAAAAGGAAATTTACAAATCCCAAGCCAAATTCATCAAGGAACAAGGAAGACATCAAACAACTATAAATACCCTTCTATTTTCAAGTTTTCAATAAAGTTGGAGCATCAAGTTTTTAAATCAAGTTGGAGAATCAAGTTTTAAGTTTGAAAATGTTGTGAAGACAAAAATTATTAGAAGTCAGGTTTTAGGAAAGTCTTAGACAAGTTTGAGACGATTTTTGAGTTGTTCTTCTTTGTTTTTACAATAATCAAGTGAGTTCTTCCTTTCACCGTTGTAAGTATTAATTTTTGCTTTTATTTATGAATTTTATTAATTCACTTATAAACATGATAGGTTAAAACCACCACAACAAGGGTTTTGGGAACTATGAAGAATTAACACACATAGGTAAAAATACTTGGTGATTCTTTAACGGAGTTTATGCATGTATTGTTTCTTCCTTTGTTTTTATTGATTTTTAACGGTTGCAAACGCTAGAACTTGCCTTATTCTTACTTACCGGACCAAGGAGGTAGTGAATGGGAAAAGGGATTAATAATGGAGATTTGAGGCTATCAACCCTCATCTAATAGCTTCAACTTGTTCGAGGATAGCTAATCCGATATTAAGGGTAAGTGTCAACTAAAGTACACCCGTAGACGACCAAGTTGCATGGTGAAAATCTTCTAGATAGGGGACCAACCATTTAGGAGAACTTAACTTACCAATATTGAATGCTAAGCACCAAAATAGATCACTAGTATAAAATGTCTTGGGATTATGAAGTCATGGGAAACATTTACCCTAGATAGTTGCATTAATTTGAATACAACAAACAATTTCTCAATATTGTTACTTATTACATTTACAAATTCCCCTCTCATAGGAAATAATTAACTGAAAATCTGATATACTAGCATTCTTCTACATCCTTCCATATTCTATGTCGGATCGACCCCAACCTATAGTTGGGTTCTTTATTGAAAATGTCTGTTTCATACTTTAGTAAGAGGTGGGGTTTGAGCGTTATCAAAAGGTGGCGCCGTTGCCGGAGAATACGGTTTAGGATTAGATTAATTTTTTGTGTTTAATTTTTAGTCTTTATTTCCTATTTTTTGTTTTTCTTTTATTTTCTGACGTGTCATAGGACGGCGTGGTAAAACAAGTGGCAAAGATGTGACCACGGTCTCAATAGATATTTTGATGAAGTCTGAGTAATCAAGATAGTTGTGTCGTGCCGCGACGTCATATCAGGCACTACTTGGGAGGCAACCCGAGATGAATTTCTTTGTTTCGTTTTTATGTGTTTGATCAAGTGTGCAGGTGATAGGTCATAATTTTCAACAAAATAATTTGAGCATGAAATACATAGATGGGGGAAGCTGCACTTGCCCCCACAGACGACAAGGAGTAGAGGCCCAGGAAATTCTTCTTTCACTTTATTACTATATTCTTATTTGTTTTAGCACTGGGGACAGTGTAACTAATTATGTTTGGGGTGGCAGAAGTGAACTTCATATTACCATGCATTCTTTAATAGCTAAATTTGCACATGGTAGACCTAGTTTTTTGTTGAGATTTATGATTTGTCATGCATGCTTGTTGGTTTGTAGTATTTTTTTAGTTTTATTTTATTTTGGGTTCCTCCGATTTTTTTTTTCGGTACTTTTCCGGTGGATAGTCCCTTAGAACCGACTAGAGAGTCAAAAATTTTTTTTATTTTTTTATTTTTAGTCATTGAGTCATGACTTTGCCCGATGATGGATGGATGACGACCGTCTTAAGAGTAAATTAGTCATTAGGAAGAACAAGAACTTGGATCCTATTAATGTTAGGTTCTTCACTTTATCATTGAGACTTTATTAAATTCACTCAAAAATGCATGAAAAAGGTAGAAACACTTGGTCTTTTGGGAACTCGACTCTTGTACTTGAAAAAATGGGCTTAATTATGTTATGCATGCAATATGGATATATGTGTTTATGTGATCTTGATTTTCATTGTTAAACCATCTTGTGCCAATGTGTGAGGAATTATTTTTGATATACTCCATGCTTGAAAATTGATGTCTAGAACATGGCCGGTGTGTGTGCAAAGCGAAATAAAAATTGATGGACTTAGGAAGTGATATAGGCATTTCTTTGGTAACCATATTTTTATCCTATTTTACCTACTTTGATTGTAATTATACTAGTTAGCTATGTTTGAGCCTTAGCCTATTCTTATGATAGCCATATTACAAGCTTAATCTGTTTTGTTCTATTGACTTGTATTTGATCCAAATGACTCCTAGAGCACTTTAATGAAAATTTTTTGTAGGAAAGGAGCATAATTGGAAAAGAGAAGGGAAAAGATAAAAAGTATGGCGAATTGGAAGAAAATAAAAAGGTAAAATTTTTATAAACAAGGAGGGTGATTTTTAGTGGGAAAACAAAAAGAAGAAAGAGCTTCAAAAAATTGAAGATGAAAAAAATCATGATTTATCGATTAACCGTACCATAGGAAAACAAGTGGACACACCCGCAAGGAAACCCATCTCGAAACCAGCGAGTTGCCTAAAACCTCCCTGGTTGTCTTGCTTGCTTTCGGGTAAGAAAGACTAGTCACTTTAACCTACCTTCCTAGCTTTAGTTTCCTTAAGGCTTGTCTTTCTGAACCTTTGAAATACATGCTGTAAGCTAACACCATGTGTAAGACCTGCACCCAAGGAAAAGTACTGCCATACCTTATCAGCACATTGACTCTTCAGAAACAGATACTACATGGTTTCCACTATTGATCAATTACAACACCAAGACCTTGAGGGCATTGTATATCCAAGTCTTGTCTACCAGAATATGCTGAAAAGTGATCGGTCATTGAGGAAGACTTAGCTTAGGGCTGAGAAGTAAGGAGACTCCAAGATTCATTTCCATTTTCTTTTAGTTTTTAAGCCTATTGTATTGGCCGACATTGGCATTAAGACTTAATGAATTTATTCACATGTACCTACTTTCTTTATTCATTCACTAATACCTACGGTTCACCCTTGCTCACGCCTTAGTCTTATTCGAAAACAAAAGCGGATGGACCTTCCTCAAGAAAAAAGCCAATTTGATTTTGGGGGGCATGTAGGCGGATGAGTCTGAATGCTATGTTGAATGTGCGACCGAGACTGAGGCCGATCGCATCCACTTTTGGAGCCCCTCTCCTTTGAGTACGGCAGCAGCCCAGACATAGACCGAATTAGGGGCCTAAACTCTTTGGACAACACGCCCCGGGTTTTTTTTTCAAGCGTGGAAACCCCAGAACTAGAAGTAGTAGGATTGATTCTAATAATAATAAAATAATTAAATATGTCAAAATGTTTTTTCAAAAATTATCGGATCCCCAAAATTCAAATAAGATCTTTCTCCGCTCCGTCAAAAGCCTAATTGAGACAATTTATTTACAATGAACCTGTTTTTTCCTTGGTCCTTCCTTGGATATTGTGAACCTCAACATAAAAAAATGCTTAAGTTGAGGGTGGCTAGAGTAGGGGTGCGTAAAGGGTGGGAACGGAAGAAAGGAAAAGAAAAGAGAAAAAAATTGTGAATAAGCTCATTATTGAAAGAAAAACCCCCACTAGTCATGTAAGTTGAAAAATTGAGAAATAAAAGGAGGTATAAGGAGAGAATTTACAAATTGCGGAAAGTGCTAACAATTAAATGTGTTGTGAAGTATTAAAGCCTTTAGAGAAGTTAGTCACTATCTTGGCCAAATAGTTTCAACCCGTCCCTTAGCCTACATTACAACCAAATTTAAGTCCTTATTGATCCTTGATTCTAAAATCTATATTAAGTGGAGTATTACAGTAAGGGCAAGCCTATGAGTCGTCTTTGCATGTATGTTTAGTTCTTTTGTTAGAATGAGCCGAAATTGATTTATTTGTGCCCAAGTTAATCTTATTCTATATCTTGTGAGAAAAGGCAACCTCTCCAAATTGTGAGGGGAACAATGGTATGACATTGGTTTAATCTTGATTGCTAAATTACATAATTCATGTTGGCCTAAAATATGTCTTGATGAGTTAGTTTTCCAGAGCTAAGTGCTTTCGAACTTTGACATTTTAATGTTGATCCTATATGCATGCGAGCAAGTTGTTTGAGCTTCATTGATTTGTCTCATGATCCTAAGTGTAAGTAGACAGGTTTGTATGATGAACTTTGTGCTTAATTGTTGGAAGGGAAGTAGTAGATTGTTCGAGGACGACTAATAGTTTAAGTGTGGGGTGTTGACGAAGGGCGTATTCACGCACTTCATAGACATATTTTTGCCCATACTTTACTATGTTTTGAGAATAAATTGTGTGTGTTTGCGTGTGATTATGTTATATATTTTTTAAAATGGATAACACACGTGATGAGATGTTTTTAGGGATTAAAATGATGAATTTGAACTTATTTAAGACTTATTGATCAACTGTGAAAAAGTGGGATCAAAAGATGCAAGTTTGCACGACGTCGGCACTGCCATGTGCGAGGAAGCCTTGTCCCAACATTGCAGCAGGTGTGCAGCAGCCCTCTCTTGGTGTATCCTGGGTCACGAAGTAGCAGTAGTTTTGCACGACACGGCAACAAGTCCTGCACAAGGGCAGACGCGAGGGAGCCCTCTTTCAGCGCGTTGGCAGGCGCACAGAAGCCTTGGGCGCAACAAAATCTTCAGGCAATGCGGCAAGGCTTGCTAAAACGGGAAAGAGTGGTTTCCTACATCAATTAGGAAAAGGAAATTCACAAATTCCAAGCCAAATTCATCAAGGAACAAGGAACACATCAAACTAGTATAAATACCCTTCTATTTTCAAGTTTTAAATCAATTTATATCTTTGAAAAAGTTGTGAAGACAAAAATTATTAGAATTCAAGTTTTAAACAAGTCTTAGACAAGTTTGAGATGATTTTTGAGTTGTTCATCTTTGTTGTTACAATAATCAAGTGAGTTCTTCCTATAATCGTTGTAAGTTTTAGTTTTTGCTTTTATTTATGAATTCTATTAATTCACTTATAAACATGATAGTCTAAAACCACCACAACTAGGCTTGTGGGAACTATGACGAATTAACACACATAGGTAAAAATACTTTGTGAGTCTTTAATAGAGTTTATGCATGTATTGTTTCTTTCTTTGATTTAATTGATTTTTAACGGTTGCAACCGTTAGAACTTGCCTTATTCTTACTGACCTGACCAAGGAGGTAGTTAATGGAATTAACAACGGAGATTTGAGGCTATCAACCCTCATCTAATAGCTTGAACTTGTCCAGAGATAGCTAATCCGATATTAAGGGTAAGGGTCAACTAAAGTACACTCGTAGATGGACCAAGTTGCATGGTGAAAATCATCTAGATAGGGGACCAACCATTTAGGTGAACTTAACTTACCAATATTGCATGCTAAGCACCAGAATAGATCACTAGTATAAAATGCCTTGTGGTTTTGAAGTCATGGGGAACATTTACCCTAGTTAGTTGCATTAATTTGGAAATAACAAATAATTTCTCAATATTGTTACATATTACTTTTACAAAGTCCCTCCTCGTAGGAAATAATTAACTAAAAATCTTAAGAACTAGCGTTCTTCTTCATCCTTCCATATTCTCTGTGGGATCGACCCCAACCTCTAGTTGGGTTCTTTATTGACAACATTTGCTTCATACTTCAGTAAGAGGTGTGGTTTGAGCGATATAAATAATCTTATGGGGTTTATTCTTATTTTATGAAATTCTCTATGATTTACTTATGGGTCAATTCCCTTCATGCTTCAAAGTATGTTTTAAGATTCTTGGGAAGATTTTATATCTATTGTGATCTTAAATTTCTTATTTCAAGTTTAGAAAATTATGCCCAGTTATGCATGTTCATGAGTAAGTCAAGTTTATGATTTATGATTTCAAGTATAATGAGATCTCTAGTATGTACAAATGTTTAAGAATTTCCAATGTATAAATCTATGATTTTGATCAATGAAGTCTATTTCAAGTATGCATGATTTTTTTTTAGATTTGGGCAAGCACACACAAGACAAGCATGTTTTATGATCTAGCCAAGGCTAACAAGATCAAATAATGGATTTATGTTTTGGAGTCAAGAATCCTCAAATGTATAGATTCAAGTTATATTTTAGAATATGATTATATGAACATTATACATGTTCTGGGAGTAGTGTCTAGAACCAAGTAGGCTAGGAGTTCCAAGGTTCCCGGTCTCATAAACTATGCGGCAATGTAAGTATATTTTGGGGCCTCTCAAGAGAGCGTTTCCCCATGCCCAAGGGCACACCGTGATATCACATCATACCTATCAATGTCCTTGGAAAACCTTAAGATGGCCCTCCTCAACATGGGCAGGACGTGGGATTATCATGCGCTCGTACATGGTTGCTTTTGGTTAAAATGAGTCTCTCATTGTTCCTCGTGATTTTACTTATGCATGTTTATCACAAATATATATTATATTTTTAGCATGTTTGACCCAATGATAACTTTATAAGCTTTTAATTATGATTTCAGTTATGGTAAGCCATACGGTTCTATTTTCAGCTTTAGGTGATTCAATTCAGATATGAGATTCGGCTTATGACTATACATGTTTTTAGATATTAGCATGCATCCCTTACTCTCGTGATCTTATGATTTATGTTATGTGCATGGTTTTAGTTACACTTATTCAACCAGTTTTACTTACCTTACATACTCAATACATTCCAAGTACTGACTACATACTCTGTGTTGATTATTTTATGATACAGGTTTAGACATTCAGACTCAGTCTCGCCATTAGCCAGTTCTAGAGCTTAGTCCAGTTCTTTTTTTGGTGAGTCCTCATTGTTCGAGGACCTTTAGATTGTTGAGTTCTGCAACTTTTAGTTTTTAGACTTTTAGTGAGTTAGTTGGGGATGTTCTCCCATTAGCTCTTCAGTTATGTTAGAGGCTTCTCAGGGACATGTTGAGAATCCATTTTATTAGTATTAACTCTATTAGTGATCATTTTTTATGCAGACTTCCACTTATTCATGGTTAGTTTATCAGTTTCCATTTAATGTATGTTCTTTAGCCGCTATGTTCATGTTATAGGTTGACTTGGAACTGTTCATGGTTCTAGGTTCCATTTCTCGGTCCGGACCTATGTTCAGTTCGTGACAAACTTGTTATCATGGCAAAGGTTCAGAGTGTCCTAGGATTTCTAAATGCCACGTTGAGTAGATTCTTTTCCATGGGTGTGAAGCATACCACCCTTATAGGGGAGAGGCTACAAGAAGTTTTAGCAAATTTCCCTTTTTTCATGATTTATGTCGTGCTATGAAGTATCTCTCTATCCTTCTAACTTGTTCTATACTTGTTTGCAGAATCATGCTTCCATGATGAGTAAATGGTAGAAATAATGGAAATAGAAATGGCCACGAAGATGGCTATCGAGATGGGCACCAGCAAGCCCCGCTAGAACCAATAGGTCCTTTCCCGAGCAGGTCTCTCATGCCAAGTTTAGAGCAAAATTTCAGATGTTGACCCAGGCTTTGACTGCACAGGTCAACCAACAGGCGGTGGCTCATGTCCCTCAAACTGGGAATGCAACGGTGACTCGAGTTTGGGAGTTTCTCAGGATGAATGCAAAGTTCCTTAGGTTAAGAATAGATGAGGACTCGCATGAGTTTCTCGAGGAGATACATGTAACACCCTTAAACTTTCCTAGACCAAACTCAAACTTAAAATGAAAAACCTAGAAGAACCATAATTTTTTCTCCGACTGACCCAAAAAATGAGTCGTTGTCAGCTGTAACAACCCATTTTATAAGTTGTCATCAGCCCTGCGGGAAGTCCTTCTTGAACCAACGAGCCTAATAACAGGGCATGGAAGAGAACAACAACCCGTCCTGTTGAGCCGTTGGGAGAATTTCAATAAGGTAAGAAATCAATTCTAGTGGAGACGAGTGGAAACAACAACCCGTTGTTCCACGCAACGAGTTGTCGCCTCCATCCATGAGCCAAGTCCAAAAAATTCCAGTGGCCAGAATGAGTGGTGACAATGACCCATTGGTCGGACCAATGAGTCATTGTGTAATACCCTGAAAGCCCTAAGATCAGACCCAGGAGTTGAAATAGAGAAAATAGGATTTTCTGCACCAGGTCACAGAATGAGTTGTCCTGTGACCCGTCAGGCTGACCATGAGTTGCGAAGTGACTCGTTGTGAGGCGTGTTGACTTGCCTAGATATTTTCAAGTTGAGGTGACCACGAGTTTGACCAAGAGTCTGTGGTCAGTCCCACGAGCCGTTAGGTCACCCATAGTGAAGGGTAGTTGAAAGATGAAGGAAGAGCCGACAGTGTACCCTACGACTGGACACCACGAGTCGTGGTCAACGCCACGATTCATTAGGTGAGTCGTGGTCAACTATTGGTTAAGGATTAAAGATTATGGGTAGTGGAGGTAAGGAGAGGTGACCACGAGTCATGGTCACCAGTGATGAATCATTAGGTCCCTCGTGGGGACCCTCTGAGGAATCATGGCTAGTGTACTTAACAACAGGAGATCATGCCTCGTGCCCAGTGATAACAACTCATCCAGTCCCTTGTTGGGACTAGCAGTCAGTTTTTTTCTGTGCATTTAGTAAGGGATTTTTCATAATCGTCATGATTCTAAGGCCTAAACTACGTCATTTTAAGCTATGAATTATGAGTTTTAAAAGGGGTAAGTTCATTCTAAGCTATTCCTATTCATGCATGCAAGCTTAGAGGGCTAGAGAGGTGATCAAGCTTAATTCCTTCCAAATACTTTTCAATTCTTCCTTGGGCAAGTAGAGAAGTTGTAGATTCAGATTCTCTCGGGTATGTAAGGTTATGAATGGGTGAATTGGTTCACACCCATGCCAAATCCCTCTCTAATTCATGAAAATCTATATGTAGATCTTATGTGATTTTATCCCGATGCATGAATTTCTAAGTTTATACAATGGGTACGATCTAAGTAGTTCTATTATTGAATTATGATTCATGGGTAATTTTTACAATGTTTTCAATTATAAATCATGTTTTCAAGTTCTATAAATTATGATACCAATCCATGAGAAGTTCATGACAATTTAGATCTATGATGTATATTCAAGTATGATGAGATATTTATGATGAAAAGCATGTTTTCAAGTTACCCATGCATATGATCATGTTTTCAAGTGGATTAAGTATTTTCAATCATGTTTAAGTATTTCGCAAGCCCATATGTTCAAGTATGATTTATGATTTTATGTCAAATTATCTTACCACATAATTTTTGAGTCAAGACACCCAATTATGTTTAGCTTGTGGTATGGTTTGAGCCAAGGCTCCTCATGTATGAGTTTAGATATATATGGTCATGATTATTCAGCTTTGTCACTAGATGATGGTCAGCTTCGTTGAAAAACTATTGAGAGCATATGCATATTTTTTGGAGTAGTGTCTAGCACCTAGTAGGGTAATGCTTTGAACCACTTAGTTCTGAGTCATAGGGTGATCAACCATTAACCTACTCAGTGCTAGACACTACTTCCAAAAACATGCATATGCTCTCCATCATTTTTCAATGAAGCTCAACATCGTCTATTGAAAAAGATAAATAATCAAGTACATCTCAAATATTAAATCATGCATATGAGAAGCTTTAGCTCAAAACATACCACAAGCTGAAAGATAATTGGGAGTCTTCGCTCCAAAACCATCTGGTAAGCTTAATTCAGGAAAATCATAAGTCATACTTGAATATGCTTAACATGCTTGAAAATACACAATTCATATTGAAAACACGATTATAAGCATGGGTAGCTTGAAAATATGCTTTTCATCATAATACATCATCATAATCATACATTCATCACAAATTTCATTTTTCATGAACTTCTCATCAATGGGCTTTTTAATTCATAAAACTCGAAACAAGATTTTTAATTGAAAACACTATAAAACTTGCCCATGAATCATAATTCAATAGTAGAAACATATTTAAATCATACCCATGTAGAGAATTAGGAAATTCATGCATTGGGTAAAAAACCCCATAGATTAGACATAGAAAATTCATGATTTAGAGAGGAATTGGGCATGAGTGTGAGAGGAATCACCCACTCATAACCCTACGTACCTGATTATAGATGATTCTTATACTTCTTTGATTGCCCAAGAGGAATTGAAGAGAACCTTGAAGGATTTGCCTTGATCACCTCTCTAGACTATCATTCTTGCATGCATGGATATGAATGAGCCTAGGATAGGTTTTACCCTCTAAAAACACTGCATTTCGAGCCTTTAACAATGTAGTATTGGACCCTAGGACTTAGGAATTATGAAAATGCCCTTGATGAAATTCCTGAAATTTCTAAACTGGTGATAACGATGACCAAACTAACGAGTCATTCTTGGATACAATGACTCATTGTATCCATGCGTCATCTCCACTAGCCAACTTGACCTTCTCAGATTCGATCCCATGACTGGACAAGATGAGTTGTTCCTTCAAACGATGATCTGTTGTGTCGTCCAGTATTTTCCCCCTTCATAACCTGTACCAAGCCTTCCCACGAGCCACACCACGACTTGTTCCTCGTTCAAATGAGTCATCATTTCCTTCTATTACCTCAACTGGAGTTTTTTAATACTTCTTCCCACAACTACTCACCATGACTCGTAGCTCCTGACAACCGGTCATCCAATGACCTATTACTCCCCTCTTAGGCTGAGGACCACCCCCACCATGACTGCATACAATTACTTGTGGTAACAAACAATAGGTGATTACTTGACCCGTTGCTTCCAACTGCCACCTGGCCAAACCTCACCACGGATGCTTCCCATGGGTCATTGGTTGAACCAACGATATGTTAGGTGACCCGGTCTGTGGAGTTTTTCCAGATTCTGCCAACTTCCATTTTTAAATCTCAGGTCTAGTCATAGGCACTTTTGGGGTATTACAATATCTCCCCTTGGTAATATTAATCTCTTAAATGTGGGAAAACATGAAAAAAAAACATAGAAAAGTAATCGTTATACTGAAATACTAATCATTTAAACCGAAAATTGACTGAATGACTTTCTCCGATTCAATCTACATAGCTGAACTGAATTCACGAATCATATACACATACACATACATGAAAGAAACTGGGCACCTGGATGGAACATAAAAACTAATTAGAGTCTTAGGGCAAAAACTGATACCTCAAGCTAAAATTGAGCCGGTAAAGAATAAATGTGGGCATTTAGCCATCACATCCTCTTCGGCTTCCCATGTAGCTCCCTCAACATGTTGATTCCCCCACAACATTTTAACTGAAGCTTCTTCCTTGTTCCTTAGCCGTCGAACCTAGAGATCCAATATTTCCACTGAAACCTCCTCATAACTAAGGATGTCTTTCACACCAGCACTGTGTACCGGGACAACAAGAGCTGGATCACCCAAACACTTCTTTAAGAGCGACACATGGGAAACAGGATTCATGGAAGCTAATTCTGAGGGAAACTCCAATTCATATGCAATCTTTCTAACCTGTTTTACAATCCGGTAAGGGCCAACATATCGAGGGCTGAGTTTTCCTTTCATTCCAAACCGCATCACTCCCTTCATGGGAGATACCTTCAGAAACACCCAATCATCCACCTCCAATTCTAATTCTCTCCTTCTCACATCGGCATAGTACTTTTAGCTTCTTTGAGCTGTTTTCAACCTATCCCGTATGAGCTGAACATTCTCCATAGTCTCATGAACCGGATCTAGTCCTATCATTGCAGCTTCACTGACTTCGAACCAGCCAATAGGAGATCTACATCTCCTCCCGTAGAGACCTCAAATGAAGCCATCTGAACACTTGAATGATAACTGTTATTGTATGCAAACTCAATAAGAGGAAAATGATCATCCCAACTACCTTGGAAGTCAATCATGCAAGCTCTCAGAATGTCCTCGAGATTCTAAATTTTCCACTCCTCTTGACCATCCATTCCCGGGTGAAATGTTGTGCTGAGCATAACTTGAGTACAAAATCCTTTTTGAAACGA
Source organism: Datura wrightii (assembly GCA_035772735.1). Taxonomy (NCBI): domain Eukaryota; kingdom Viridiplantae; phylum Streptophyta; class Magnoliopsida; order Solanales; family Solanaceae; genus Datura; species Datura wrightii. The sequence goes on along the minus strand of JASDFA010000023.1, from coordinate 20,112,866 downwards.
TCTCCAAACTGAGAGGTAAATTGGGTACCTCTGTCTGATATAATGGACAAGGGCACTCCATGCAATCGAACTAGCTCTCTGATATATAGTTTGGCATAGTCCTCCACCGAATCTGTGGTTTTTACCAATAGAAAATGAGCAACATTGGTCAACCTGCCTACCACAACTTGACGAGTACGACGTAGACCTATGATGAAGTCCATACTGATTTCTTCCCATTTCCAAGTAGTAATACTAACATCCTGAAGCACACCTCCCGGTCTCTAGTGCTCGACCTTCACTTGCTGACAGTTTGTACACTTAGCTACATACTCTGTGATGTCCTTCATCATGACGTTCCACTAATAGACTTCTTGTAAGTCACGGTATATCTTGGTGGCACCTGGATCGATATGATACCTAGATCCATGAGCCTCGTGAAACATTCGGCTCCTCAAATCATCAACATATGGAACACATAAGCGACCTTGGTACTGAAGCACACCATCTCCCCTTTTGGAGAATCCCTCTACCCTATGCTTCTAAATGACTTCCTCTAACTTTACCATAGTCGGGTCCTCATCTTGCCTAGCTTTTACATCAGTGACCAAAGACGATTCCAATCTGTTTTGAAAAACAACACAACCGTCAGTCAAGTAAACCAACCTAACTCCCAACCTTGCGATTTGATGCACATCCTTCACCAGCTCCTTCTTCCCCTCATCCACATGGGAAACACTCTCAATAGAGTGTCTACTAAGTGTGTCTGCTACTACGTTTGCCTTACCCTGATTGTAAAGGACACTCATATCATAGTCCTTGAGTAGCTCCAACCACCTCCTTTGCCGATGATTGAGATCCTTCTGGGTAAACACAAATTGTAAACTCTTATGGTCCATAAAAACATCCACGTAGACCCCGTACAAATAATGTTGCCATATCTTCAAGGTAAATACCACCATGGCCAATTCAAGATCATGGGTTGGGTAATTCTTCTCATGAACCTTTAGCTATCTGGTGGCATATGCTATAACTTTTCCGTGCTGCATCAACACACACCCAAGTTCGATTCTTGAAGCATCACAATACACCACAAACCTATCAGTACCCTCCGATAGAGTTAACACTGGTGCTGAAGTAATTCGAGTCTTCAACTCGTGAAAGCTCTTCTCACAAGCCTCCGACCATTAGAATTTCATTTTCTTCTAGGGAAATTTGGTCAAGGGTGCTGCAATAGATGCGAAACCTTTCACAAATCTTCGATAGTAGCCTACTAAGCACAAGAAACTCCTGATACCTAAAGGATTCACTGATCTAGGCCAATTCTTTACTGCATCCATTTTCTGAGTGTCCACATTTATGTCTTCTCTTCAACCCCCATCATGATCCTATCTCGCTGCTGGGCAATCTCTAAGCATATGTTCGGGCTTCCCATACCCGAAACAAGCTCCTGAACTTGCCAAGCATTGGCCCATATGCCCCCGACCAGGTCTGCGGCAAGCTGGGATACTAGCATCTGTGGGTCTGCTGCTCTGACAGCTAGATCCTGATGCTCGTCCCCTCTGGTCGTGCATAGGTCTAGATGGCACATTCAATGCTGAAGATACTGGGGCTGAAGATATTTGGTGGGTCTACTGTCGGTGCCCACCACCTGATCTCGGTTATAAAAACCTGTGACTATCAGTCCTAGTCCTCTTGGCCTCCCTCTATCTCATATGCACTGCCTCCATCTACTGGGTGTAAAAGACTATCCGAGGGAAATCTATATCCTAGTGGAGTATAACAGTCCTACAATCCTTTTCCAAATATCCCGTCACGCCATGAACAAACCTGCTCACCCGCGCCCTCTAATCAGCCACTAACTTTGCGGCATACTTTGATAGGTGAGAGAACTCGAGGGCATACTCGAGGCCTTCAGCTCCCTCATCTCACAAGGGAAGAAACGATCTAAGAATGCAACATTGAACTCCTCCAAAGTGACAGGGCCTACTCTGGCGGCCCTACTATCTTTCCATTGTCGAAACTAGATGTGCGCAGCTCCTTTCAGCTAGTATGAGGCTAACTCTGCACATTCAACCCCATTCACACCCACGACCTGGGTGACACAATCTCATCAATGAACTCATGTGGGTCCTCATCAACTTTTGACCCAAGGAACTCTGGTGGGTTCATTCTCAAGAAATATCTGACTCGAGCCACCACAGCATTATCATTTTGCGGGATATGTGCAATTGCCTGTTCATTAACCTGGGAAGTCTAGGCTTGTGCGAGCATCTGAATAGCTACCTTAATTCAGCATGGGCTACCGGCTCCGGTGCATCATTCTCCTAGACTGGTGGGGCCTGCTAGTGCCCATTTCCATTGCAATCATCTTGGCCATATCCATTCCCATTCCTTCTACCATTTACTCTTCAGGGAGCCATGATTCTGCAGTTGCGAATATCACGAATTGGAAGGATAGGGAGACATTTCATCGCACGACATAGATCATGAAAAAAGGGATTTCCTAAATGTCTTGTAACCTATTCGTTATAAGTGTGGCGCGCTTCACACCCATGAAAAAAAATCTACTTTATGCGGCTTTCAAATACCCTAGGACACTTCAAACCTATTTCTCTAATACCAAGCTTGTCAAGGCCCGGACGGAGGCCCAGATCGCAACATAGGACAAGGAGCCCTGAGCGACTCTAAGTCGAACCATAGCATGAACATACATCTAACTCAATTACTAAAACTGAAAAATCAAAATAATAATCTTAGCGGAATCTAGAATAAATAAAACATCAGAATACACAATCTGAAGCTAAATACATCTTTTTGTCAGAAATGTCTCTAAACAGATTAGTGATGGGACAAGTCCCCAACTAACTCAAACATGCTGAAAACTAAAAATACATAGAGAAATCTTAATAACCATGGTCCTCGGGGGATGAGGTCTCACCAACAAGTGTAAGATGATAACTCTGAAGACTGGCTATGCACAGGGCGGAGTCTGAATGTCGGGTCCTGTATCATGAAATGATATGGCATAGAGTATGCGATCAGTACCTGGAATATACCGAGTACGCAGGGTAAGTAAAACCACCTAATAAGTAAAATTATTTCAAGACATGCATAATGTAATACATAAACAATAAGAATCTGAGGGTAGGGTTTGTATATATTCTTTTTGAAATCATGGTCTCATCATAACATAACATAACATCATAACTGAATCGATTCAGTCAAAGCTGAAATCTGATAGTCATGAGTAAAAACCGAACATTGAGTCAAACATGCTTTATAACATATATAGATATGTAAATCTCATGAATGATGAACGTGCATAACTAAAATCATGAGGAACAATGGGAGATTCGTCTTTTAACCTACATACCACGATAAAGCTTATACGGTCCAAACTATCACACTCAAGTGGGTAGAGCCGTCCAAAGCCTTGCCAGGACTAGGGACGATACCATTATATTGATATCAAGCTCGTGGCCCAATAGAGTAGGGGATAACTCACAAGGGAGGTCCCGAAGTAATATATAAAATTATAAACCCACATTGGCACGTAGTTCTGAGGAATAGAGTGGTCGACCCTTAGCCTACTCGGTGCTAGACACTACTCCCAAAAACATGCATATGCTCTCCATCATTTTTCAACGAAGCTCAACATTGTCTTTTGACAAAGCTCAATAATCAAATACATCTGAAATCTGAAATCATGCATATGAGAAGCTTTAGCTCAAAACATACCACAAGCTGAAAGATAATTGGGAGTCTTTACTCCAAAATCATGTGGTAAGCTTAATTCGGGGAAATTATAAATCATACTTGAACATGTGGGCATTGCCAAATACCTTAACATGCTTAAAAATACTCAATTCATATTGAAAATATGATTATAAACATGGATATCTTGAAAAACATGCTTTTCATCATATTACCTCATCATAATCATACATTCATCACAAATCTCATCTTTCATGAACTTCTCATCAATGAGCTTTTTAATTCATAAAACTTGAAACATGATTTTTAATTGAAAACACTATAAAACTTGCCCATGAATCATAATTCAATAGTAGAAACATATTTAAATCATATCTATGTAGAGAATTAGGAAATTCATGCATTGGATTAAAGCTCCATAGATTTGACATAGGAAATTCATTATTTAGAGAGGAATTGGGCATGGGTGTGAAAGGATTCACCCACTCATAAGCCTATATACCTGATTATAGATGATTCTTACACTTCTTTGATTGCCCTGGAGAAATTGAAGAGAACCTGGAAGGGTTTGCCTTGATCACCTCTCTAGACTATCAGACTTGCATGCATGGATATGAATTATCCTAGGATAGGTTTTACCCTCTTAAAACACTTGTCACGACTCAAACATACACCCGGATCGTTGACACAGGAAAAGGAGCCCCGAGAGACCCTAGTCGACCCATGGCATGAACATACATCTAATTCAATCACATAAACAGAAGACTTAACATAAGAAATGTAATCATAGCATAACATAAGGGAGAATCCGTACTAGACTTATACAATACAGCGAATACAACTTGTAGTCTGATAAATCTCTAAACATGAAAGGCGGATTTATGGGAAACCTCCCCAACTACTCCAATATCCAGAAACTAAAAGAAATAACATAGTGGGAGAACAAACAACTCTCGGAACATGAGGACTCACCAAATACGCTGAGAGCAAGGCTGAACTAGCTATGGGTGAGTATGAGCATGAGAAATGAGACTTGTATCATGAAATGATATAGCATAAAAAGTATGCGGTCAGTACGTGGAATGTACTTAGTATGCAAGGTAAGTAAAACAGACATTTACAACATATATGAAATTCATAAATGACCATAAGAGTAGGACATCATGCTCGTATCGTAAATTATAATAACGTGTCATATGAATCAAGGTTTTCAAAACATTCGTAACATAATATAATCATAGTAATAATAGAAGTAATTTACTTAACATCCAACATACATAATAATAACTTGCATAAATCATGAGGAACAGTGGGAGATTCTCTTAACTGACATACCCCATATGAGCACACATGAGGGCCGACTTGTAACCCTAGTCGAGAGGGCGTTCGTACCTTGCCAAGGGTAGAAACCATGAAGGCCATGATCACACATGAAAAGTTCCATTTGGGCCAGGGAAAAACATTAAAGGGTCCCAACATACCTATAGTGGCAAGTAGTTCATGATATCCGGGGCTTGATCTGAGCCCTGAACCTACTCGGTGTTCGATACTACTCCCAAAACATATATAGTGCTCATATTATACGTACATGAGTTCATGGGCTAGTTAAATGAGGATAATCATAAACATGCTTGAACATACGTGAACTGGCCATGACATGAGGCCCGTGGATCGGCCAAAAACATAATTCATGATTGATAAAATTCATACATACTTGTAAATCATGCTTGTAGATTGAAATTGATAAGTTCGTAGTAGATAACATAATAAATTCATAAATTAAATTCATCATTTATGTTGGGCTTATCAAAACACCAATGGATCAATGTATCATAAATCCATTCATTATGGGAGCACGCATAAACAAGATTAATTGTTTACAAATTCAAAATCAATGATATTATAATCAATTTAAATTCCAAAGTATGATTAAACTCAGTTGATTATGATTAGATTTCAAAATCACAAGACCCATAATTAAATCATTTAAGTTTTTTAAAAATCAATTACAAAACCCCATGAATTTTTGATAATTTATAAGTAAAATCATAGAGTAGGAGCATGGGTGCAGAAGGAACCACCCATTGATGTCCTTACATACCTGAAAACACTGATTCTTAATCTCCCTTGAAAGCCCAAGGTGGAATTGTGAGGAATTGGGGAAGAACACCTTGAATCACCTTCTATCCTTCTCCCTAAACTCTTGCATGCATGAATGAGGCCTAACATGAGCTAATCCCCCTTAAAAGACCCCATTTAGAGCCTAAGATGACATATTTAGGCCTTAGGAACTTAGGAATTACGAAAACACCCTTATTAAAATGCAGGAAAAACACTGTCAGGGCCTCTTAACGAGGGACCTCACAACTTGTTGCCAAGGGGCACAACTCGTGGCTAGGACCCGTCATGATCACTTCCCCAAACTCCACAGGGGACCCCATAAGGGACCACATGAATCGTGGTGGTAGACCACAACTCGTGGTCACCACCTATGATCTTCACTGCCCCTTTCCCATTTTGCCAACTGGTCCACCTAGGCCACAGGAGACCTAACGAGTTGTGTGGCCTGACCAGGACTTGTGGTAATTCCCGTGGTCTCACCCCAAAACTTAGTCGTGGCCTGCATGACCATGAGTTACTCCACGACTCGTGGTCACCACTCACGACACACCTCATTGGTCGTTCTGTGACCTGGTGTGAATTTTCCAGTTTTTCTCCATTTTGACTCCCGATTCTAATCCGTGGGTTCCCGGGGTATACCACTATCTACCCTTGGAAACATTCATCCTCAAATTTTTAGATCATGCAGAAAACTCAAAAACAAGCAATCACCATATATAAATACTGATCATTAACCTTAAAACTGACAGATTTACTACCTCCGAAAAGAATTACATAACTGAACTGAATTCATACATCACACACATTTACCACATCATAAAACAAACTTGTACGCATGAATGAATCATGAAAACTGATTAGGGGTTTAGGACAGAAACTGGTACCTAAAATTGAAACTGAGCCAGTAGAGAACAGGTGTGGGTATCTAGCCATCATATCCACTTCGGCTTCCCACGTAGCTCCTTCAACATGCTGATTTCTCCATAATACTTTAACCGAAGTTACTTATTTGTTCCTTAGCTTACGGACTTGAAGATCTGAGATTTTCATCGAACTTTCTTCATAGCTGAGGTTATCCTTTATGCCAACGCTGTCCACCAGGACTACTAAAGCTGGATCACCAAAGCACTTTTTCAAAAGTGACACATGAAACACATGATGAACCGAAGATAACTACGAGGGAAAGTCCGACTCATACGCCACCTTACCAACTCTGCTCACTACTTGGTAGGGGCCAACATATCGGGGACAGAGCTTCCCTTTCCTTCCGAACCGCATGACTCCCTTCATGGGAGATACTTTGAGAAGAACCCAGTCTTCCACATCAAACTCCAAATCTCTCCTCCTCACATCCGCATTAGGTTTCTGACAACTCTGAGCAGTTTTCAACTGTTCCCTTATCAATTGGACCTTTACCATGGCCTCATGAACCGAATCAGGTCCTATCAGTGCTGCCTCACCAACCTCAAACCATCCGATGGGCGATTTACACCTTCGCCCGTACAGAGCCTCAAATGGTGCCATCTAGATACTGGAGTGATAGATGTTATTATAACCAAACTCGATCAAGGGAAAATGATCATCCCAACTACCTTTAAAGTTCACAATACATGCCCTCAACATGTCTTCAAGAGTCTAGATAGATTGTTCGGCTTTGCCATCTGTCTACGGATGAAAGACTGTGCTGAGCTTGACTTGCGTCCCAACTCCATATTGAAAAGACCGCAAAAGCTTTGAGGCAAACTAAGTACCTCGGTCTGAAATAATAGACAAGGGCACTCCATGAAGTCGAACCAACTCCCGAATATACAGTTTGGCATAGTCATCTGCTGAATCTGTGGTCTTGACCAATAGAAAATGGGAAGGCTTAGTTAACCTTTCTACCACCACCCAAATGGAATGATTGTGTCGTCGAGTACAAGGTAGGCCTGCAATGAAGTCCATATTAATCTCTTCCCACTTCCAAGCGGGGATGCTAATATCCTGAAGTACGCCTCCCGGTCTTTGATGCTCGACCTTCGCATACTGACAGTTAGGACATTTGGCTACAAACTCCGCAATATCCTTTTTCATACCATCCAACCAATAGATTTCTCGCAAGTCCTAGTACATCTTCGTGGATCCCGGTTGGATAGAATATCAGGTACCATGTGCTTCATGCAATATCTGAACCCTGAAATTATCAACATCTAGAACACATAGTCGGCCCTAGTTTCATAGTACCCCATCTCCCCCTTTGGAAAAAACCTCCACCTTTTGACTCTGCACTGCTTCCTTCAGCTTCCTTAAAATTGGATCTTCATCTTGCTTGGATTTGACATCAACCACCAAGGATGATTCTAACCCATTTTGCACAATGACACTGCCATCGGTTGAGTCAACAATTCTAACTCCCAATCTTGAGAGCCGGTGGACATCCTTCACCAACTCTTTTTTTCCCTCCCACACGTGGGACATGCTATCCATAGAGAGCCTACTAAGTGCATACGCCAACACATTAGCCTTGCCCGGGTGGTAAAGAACACTCATATCGTAGTCCTTTGAAAACTCCAACTACCTCCTTTGTAGAAGATTGAGTTCCTTTTGCGTGAACACATATTGCAAGATCTTGTGATTCGTGAATATATCCATGTGGACCCCATATAAGTAACGCCGCCATATCTTCAATAATAACACCACCGCAGAGAACTCGAGATCATGGGTTGGGTAGTTCTTTTCATGAACTTTCGCTGTCGAGAGGCATATGCTATTACTTTCCGATTCTACATCAACACACATCCTAGTCCAATTCTCGAAGCATTATAATATACAACAAAGACATCCGTACCCTCGGGTAAAGTCAACAATGGTGCTGAAGTGAGTCGGGTCTTCAATTCCTGAAAGCTTTCCTCACAAGCCTCTGACCATTGGAACTTTACCTTCTTCTGAGTCAGTTTGGTCAAAAGTGCTGCAATAGATGAGAAACCTTAAAAAATCTCCGGGTGGTATCCTGCTAGGCCCAAGAAACTCTGAATTTCTGAAGGATTCACTGGTCTAGGCCAATTCTTCACCGCTTCGATTTTCTGAGAATCTACCTTAACACCCTCACCTGAAACCACACGGCCTAGAAATTCCACCGAGTCCAACAAAAACTCACGTTTGCTGAACTTTGAATATAACTGACGATCCTTAAAGACTTGAAGCACTATACGCAAGTGAGCAGCATGCTCCTCCTCGCTACGGGAGTATATAAAGATATCATCGATGAAAACAATTACGAATGTTCGCGTCTGCTTTGGGGTATTTAACTACACGCAAGTGCACGTGGTCAAACAAGTAGTAAAGTGGCTTAAGTAAGCCAAGTATCAATCCCACAGGGACTGGGCTAGGGTACAATCTACTCAAGTGTCACTATACTTTAACTCTCAAAATGCAGACAACAGTGTGAAGAAGAGTTTGGTACTTTAATTCTAATTTTATGCTAATTATAAACGAATATACTATTTGAGTTTGAACTATGAATATGAGCATGCTGGGGTTAAATGAACATGTAAAGAAGCTAATTATCGATTCAATTTGGTTAATCTTTCCTCCGGTTGCTAGTCAAGAATTATTGCCAATGGATTAAAACTCTCGTATTTGACCCAACATAAGAATCATGAACCGTCCACCTACATTTCTGTGATTAAACGAAATTCATGTTCTAGCCATACAAAACAGATTCCTTAATTGACTAATATGACTTTTAGGTATATTTCTATCCTGAAGGTAAATCAATTCTCAATTTTCCCAATCTAAGAAAAGATCATATCCTATTGATTCACAACTTTCCGATTTCTTGCTCTCTCGGGTGAAACCGGACTTTTTAGATATACATTAACATTGGCCACACATCAATGCAGTAAGAACAAGAATCAGTATAACAACCATGGAAGAAAAGATGAAAAACCCAATTGATCAATAACTACATTTCAATACAATTGTTCTTAACCTCAGCAAGAAGAGGAATTAGCCACTCATTTGTGGATTAAACATTGTTAAATGAGTGTTAAACATACAAGCAATTGAATTAAAGAAGAAGGAGATAGAGAAAAACCCTGACAATTTCGTCCCCTCAACTGCCTGTAACCCACGTTTTTGCTGCACCAAGTCAGAATTAATTAAAAATGAACCTAAGTGTTCTATTTATACTAGTGGAAATTTTTTCTGGAATAACAAGCAATGTGTCACGGAGTGCATCGCGGAGCACTGCCTCCGTGACACGCCACTGACGCAGACCCTTACTGGAAATTGATTGTCCAGGTAATAAGGCCCAACGTGGCACCGCGTGCAACGCTGGGCTAGGCCAACGTGCCACGGTCCCAACGTCCACCCTCACTGGATTTTGGCAGAAAATCCCTATCCAGGCAGAAGGCATCCGCGATGGCAGCGTGACACGGCTCCATCGCGGAGCCCCTTTAATTTGTGCCGTCAAATGCTTTTTCCCTTGCTAACCTCCGAGTTCAACCCCAATCTCTCCCAACACGTATTTTAACTTCCCAAAATTATATTTCACCTGCAAAACAACGCTAATCATGTTGGTTAGTATAAATTCACATTTTATTATCAATCACATGAGAACGTATAAACATTGATAGATAAACAAGGCTAAAATGGCACCTTTGAGTGTCACTTGGGCATATAAATTTGCCCAAGATCAACGAACATGTACAGATACTTTTGCACACCCTATTCATTAGGTCCATAAAAGTTGCAGGAGCATTGATTAGTCCAAATGACATAACTACAAACGCATAATGGCCATACTGAGTTCTGAAGGCTGTCTTCGAGATATCACACTCCCGAACTATAACTTGAAGGCATTCGAACCAGAGATCTATCTTCGAGAAACACCTGGCACTCTGGAGCTGGTCCAATAAATCATCAATCTTGGGCAAGGGGAACCTATTCATGATAGTGACCTTATTCAGCTTTAGATAATCAATACACATTCGAAGAGATCCATTCTTCTTTCGAACAAAGAGAACCGGTGCACCCCATAGAGACTTTCTTGGTCTAATGAAACCCTTATCCAACAAGTCCTTCAATTATTCCTTTAACTCTTTTAGCTCGGTGAGAGCCATCCTATAAGGGGAAATAGAGATACATTGTATATCGAGCAATAGATCAATTCCGAAATCAATTTCCCTCTAAGGAGGAATACCTGCCAAATCATCAGGGAAAATCTTCGGATATTCACACAACACCAGAATTGACTGTATAGTCGGGGTATCAGACTCTACATCCTTAACCCTAACTAGGTGGTATATTCAACCCTTAGAGATAATTTTTCGGGCCTTAATGTAATAGATGAATCTACCTACAGGTACCGCTGAACTACCCCTCCATTACAAAACTAGTTCACCCGGAAAATGAAACTCCACCGCTTGGGTTCTACAGTTAACCTAAGCATATCATGCAAACGACCAATCCATGCCCAGAATAATATAAAAATCAGTCATAACTAATTCTACTAAGTCCGCGGAGGTGACCTTATGAAACACCGTAATGGGGCAACCCCTATACAGCAGCCTAGCTACCACTGATTCACCGACTGGAGTAGATACGGAGAACGGTTCTGACAAAATTTCAGGGCTAACTCCAAAACTACTAACAATGTAAGGGGTCACAAAAGAAAAAGTAGCTCCTAGATCTGAAAAGCATATGCATCAACATGGAAGACTTGCAACATACCCGTGAACACATCTGCGACGCCTCCTTCTCCTGGCGAAGCACTAGGGCATAAAACCTATTTTGGCACTGACCACCTGCTGAACTAGTGGAGGCACCCTGTTGATAATGCTCAAAACATACTTCTAACTGAAGAAGGAAGTGAACATTCTCAATAAAGAACCAACCTTAGAGGTTGGGGTCGATCCCACAAGGAATATGGAAGATCTAGATTACAGTCGGTAAGTGAATTTGTACGATAGTTACTTCACAATTGGGGGGATTCTAATAATAATCAACAGTAAAAATAAAGCAGCTGCCAAGATTATGGTTGTGAATCAATAACTAAAGGATAACTAGGGTTTGTGTTCCCCATGGATTCATAACAGCTTTAGGTATATACTCGTGATCTTCACCAATACTTACTTACAGAACTGATAACTTATGTTCATTCAAATGATCGACCAATCCCTATTGAATGACTATACTCAATTACTCGACCAAGTCTCAAGTGTTTCCAAACTAACCATTTCCACTAAGTTCAAGATATAACTATCCTAGGACCACAACTCAAGTTAATACAATGATCATCAAGATCAAGGCTCCATTGTATTTCTCTTTTCCTAATCTCTACCTCTTCGACCAAAGCAAGTAAAGAATTTAGGCACTTCCTAACGTTGTACACTGCTAAGAATCATTAAAGCATGAAGAGAATACAATATAAATAATTATTATTGGTTTTAGACTCACTTTGTGAAACCCTAGCTTGTTAATCCACCATGGTTCCCACAACCCTAGCTATGAAGGTTTTAGCCTCTCAGAGTTGCAAGGTTGTGAAGTGTGTTCATGATTAAAGACATAAAAACAATACTTACGAATATGATTGAGAAAAACACTTCCTTTAATTAATCCGTAAAATCTTGAAGAACAAGTAGCAAGAACAATATGAATTCAAGAAAAGGTTGATCACAAGGTTGAACCAACTCAATTCTTTCTTTCAAAGATGTAAAATTGTCTACTCTAATATTTTCCAACTAAACCAATTTTTACTTAAAGTCACCTCCAAAAAATAAAATATAAAACATATTTATATGGACATAAGAGTCCTTTTTCTAGGCTAACATGGAGATTTTCCATATCTGGTGCCGACCTCATCACGGATAATTTTACGACTCATAGGAGAATCCTACTGTCTTGGCAGCATCTCGTTGTTTAGATAGTTGGATGATTTATGGCTAACTGTCAGGCCAAGGAATGATCCCGTGGCTTGATTCTGAATCTTTGTAATTTGTCTGAAGTTCACCACGACCGGTATGGTACGACTCGTACCTAGCTCTCACGGGTCCTGGACTCCTCTCTTACTAAGAATCAGCCTCTTGTGCAATTCTTTTGGAGGTCATCAAGACTGCCTTACCACAACTCGTACAAGCTTGGTTCGATCCGTGGCAAGACTCGTAGGTCCATTCTTCCAGCTTCAGCCTTCTACTTCTTATCACGGCCATCAGTACGACTCGTAGGTCCATCCCATGGATCATATTGAGGATTGCATTTTTGCCCTTTTTGGCACACTTTTAGCTTCCTTTTGCAAATTTACGCTCCAACACCCACTTAACCTGAAATCAAAGGAAAATTTCCTCATATCAACATAAATACACCTAAGTCCATGCTATATTCTTAGTTTTGAGCGTCAATAGTGTTGTAAATCCACAGTACATCAACAACCTCAACTTAAGACTTTTGCATGTCCTCAGGGAAAAAGAGAAACTAAACACGACGCTCAACTAGAAAATACACTTAAGGTACTACAACCAACACCCAAACAAATTTTTGCACTTTCTATATACACTCTATTGACCCTTCCTCATATGATATCATCAGCTAATGCATTACAAGCAACATTAAAACATCATATGTAGTGATCAAGACATGTCATCAGCTATCAACAGGCAATCAAGTCATCACCAATGTTTGTCGCACAAACAAATGGTAAAAGCACACATAAACCATGTACCCTCAGACAAATGAAGTCCCCACTCAGATATGAAGTATCCAACACAGCATGGGACTAGGCAAGTGAAGCACTCACTCTCACAAGGAAGTTTGCAAGTACTATGCATCAGATACCATAGGCTTGCCCTTATTTTCTCTGCTTTGGTTTGTCAGATGGTCAAGTTAGGATAACTATAGGACTTGGTATGGCTTGCAATGTAGGCTTAGGGCTGGACATGATAAATATGAGAGATTTTATGAGTGACTATCCCTTCCTTGTCACTACATACATTGGCTACACCATTTACCTATTTCACCCTTCACTCTTTCATTTTCCTTTCTTCCCTTTTTACCCCATTTTAAGAATATTTGCATGGGTGAGGTTATTTTTCGCATTTTTCATAAAACTTCAAGCTCTTTTGAACTTTTCTTTTTCAAGATTCTCATAATTTTCAGCTCTTTTACTTTTTCACATCACCATACCTCATTTTTCACCATATTTTCTCTTTTCTTTTCTTTTCTTTTCTCCCGCTCCCACCATTTATGAACCCCTACTATAGCCACCCTAAACTTAAGAATTTTGCTTATGTTGAGGTTCAGAATATCCAAGGAAGAACCAGGGCCAAAACAGGTTCATTATAAACAAATGGATATGGTAAATAGGTGAATCAAAGAAATATGGTCTATTAAAGCTCAAACATGGGATCAAGGGATTCATGAAGCTTTGGTAGGGAAATATATGCTGAAAGTGTGCTAAAACAATAATGGGTTATGATCATATCCTAACCAACCATCCTTAACCTATGTAGAGACCAACCAAGCAAGTTCTAGATCCTCAACAACATACTGCAATGAATACTAAAACCTCACTCGCCGATGGTACATGTACTATTTTTACTTCACCTATTTGGTTCATACATGGCTTAACAAGAATAACTAATATTAATAATCAAATGACATAAAAAGATCCACAGAAATCATGCATGTTGTCACAAATACATAGCAAAAATTTTGAAAAGGGTCAAATTTAAAAAATAAAAAACTAACATAGTGCATTTCTGTTGGCTGAGTATTCCTAAGTTAATTTCTAATTAAACAAAAATCACAACTAAAAAAATTCCTAGCACATGCCGGTTCTACTAGATAGAATGCCTGAGGGAAAAGAAGCACGGCAATAAAAACCCTCAAACGACAAACATTCCCAAAAATACAAGTACACCCCCTCCCCCTTTTGAAAAAGTGAGCTTCGTCCCTGAAGAATAAACTATAAGCATGTAGGGAAGAGAACATACCTGTGGCACTCTAGGCGCTCCTATCATCTTGTGGAGGTGGTTTCTCCGTGGTAGTAGTGGCGCTAGCGGTGGCCGGCGCACTCAAATATGTAACAACAGGGGTAGTAGTTCCCCCTCTGTGATTGTAGCCGCTTGATAGGCCTCTGTAGTAGCTGAGGATAAATGTGGCTCACCCAAAGGGTCATGGCCACTAGCAAGCTCGGGCTGAGCTGTGGTGGAGCTTTCTGGTCCTCTAACTCTCTCATGCTGCTCAGACATATGTGTTGTATGAGTCTGTATGCTCTTTCATCTGGCCCGCTTTCTTTCTTTCTTCTCTCTATTCTTCTTCTTTTTTGGACTCTCCTCTCCTGCCACCTCAGTAGCTCGTTCCTTACCCTTCTTGGCAGTGTGTAGGTGTTTGTTTTGCATATTTTTGAGAACTCAAATTTCCCCCAGGTCTAGGCATATCATAGACTCCACTTTAACACTACCCAACCCCCCCTTTTTTTACCATTACCTGTAAATTCATTTAATTGTTCCAAGGCCACAGTTCAACAATTTTTCTAGTGGGCTTTCCAGTCGAACTCTACTACAGTAACCCTTTTTGTTTGTTTTTGCTTTAAAGCTTGGTTTTCAGGCATAATCAATGATTCTCATGGGTTTTGATGCCCTTAAGTTCACTTTCAAAGTATTTAGAATCTACAATGTAAAACACTTACTTGATTGTGGCTTTGTTCGACTAGGTATCACTATGTAGGGTTGGCCGATCTTGAATTGAGCAAACACTTGCTCGATTCCTTGTTGATTGTTGAGTTACGGGTTGTGGGGGAGTGAGTTTACCGTTGTGAGCTTGAGTGTTTAGCGTGGGAAAGGAGTGGATTTGATTTAAATTGCTTATGGTAAAATCAAACAATTTTTTGCTGAGTTTGGTAAAAGTGGTGTTTGACCCATCACGACCCATGCCACGAGTTGTAGGAGGTACCTACGACTCGTCCCCTGACTCGTAGTGACTTTAACAGAAAGAACTTACCTGTGACCTACGAGTCAATCCTATGACTAATACAATTGAGGTATGACTCGTAGGATGAACGATAGGCTTGATTTTTGCTTTGAGTTTTCTCTACTTCTCACCTTGCCTGCTGCTACAGCTCGCAGGACGTTATCACCGGTCGTACTGAGAGTTTGTAGCAACTGAATTTTTTGCCACATGTTTTTGTTTCCTTGCATACTAAGCACACATTAGTTCAATAACTTGGGTTGCCTCCCAAGAAGCGCTTGATTTAATGTCGCTGCACGACGCAGGTGGCCTGGTTACTCAGATTTCACCAAACCACCACCTGGGTTGCCTCCCAAGAAGCGCTTGATTTAACATCGTGGCATTACTCAAGTCTCTTGACCTCTAATAATTCATCAAGTGACTCACACTCATCCTCTAGTGCTGAGATCACACTAAATTCTTTTGGTTGCTTCATGGTCTGACAAATATTGAAAGTGACCTCTTCTTTGTTTAGTCTGAACTTCGGTATACTCGCTTCCACATCTACTAGAGCTCTCCCAGTGGAAAAGAATGGTCTCCCCAAAATGATGGGAACCTTACAAAGTCTGCTGGGAATATGAATTGTCAACCTTGACGAGCACATCAACGAAGATGCCCACTGGTTTCTTAACTATTCTGTTGGCCGTCAGTAGCCGCATGTTAGTCGGTGTGGGGGCTCCCAATCCTAGCTTCTTGAAACTTCCAAGGGCATTAAATTAATGCTAGCTCCCAGATCACAGAGTGCCCTTGCGAACTCGGCATTACCAATGGTGCAAGGTATCATGAAGGCGCCTAGGTCTTCCTTTTTCTGAGCTAATACCCTCGTTGATATGGCACTACAGTGATGGACATTGTCAACTAGTTCATAGCTCACTGAGCTCTTCTTTGTTACCAGGTCCTTGATGAATTTTTCATACTCTGGCATTTGGTCTAGTGCTTCGACCAACGGTATGTTCACCGATAGTTGTTTAAGCATTGAAAGGAATTTTTGGAACTTATCGTTGCCTACTTTTTTTCATTCTCTGAGGGAATGGTGGAGGTGGTCATGGAATAGCCTTATGCACTTGGGTTTCCCCTTGATCAATGTCACCTTCCTTCTTACCTCTAGGGGCCTTTTGCAACTCACCATTTTGTGTCTCAGCACCCATCTCTTCTTCCTCAATCATGCTCTCTTTCATCCTTTCTACTTCAACTGGGAACGGGGGGTCAACTGTTATCTTACCACTCCTAGTCATCGCTGCCATGCAATGAGCATCGTTCTATGGATTTTGGACAATGTTGCTAGGGAGTGTACCCTTTTGCCTAGGGTTTATTGATGCTGACAGTCGCCCATGTTTGTGTTCTATCTACTTGATGGCGGTGGCGTGAGATTCCACTTTCTGACCCATGCTCGATAAATCACTTGGAATTTCTTTTAATTGATCATTAGTGGACCTCACCATTTTCAGCATCTTAGCCATCATGCTTTCCATCTTTGACTATCCGACCTCCCCTTTTTGTGCGTTGGGAGGCACATAGACTCTAGCCCGGTCATTGAGATATCCATCATTCCCTCTCCATTCTTCCTCGCGCTGACGACCATGACTCCTGTCTCTGAACCTGTTCCTGTTGTAGTTGTCTCTAAATTGGTTCCGACCTTGATTTCTAGACCCTTGGGGCCAGTTGTCTTGTCCAGACGCTTGGGCGTTGGTTCGGCAACCCGCAACTTGGCCATCTAGGAAGTTTGCCTCCTCTCAGAATAAGAGTGATCAACTCCTTGCTTCCTTCCTTGAGTTCCCACTACATTTACCTTTTTGGCTCCGGTTCCCATGATATGCGTTGTCAGCAAATCCAATGATGTGCACATAGGAGCCAACTCCTGATCATGTTCTTCTTCTTCCTTCATTGGTTGGCAGTCTAACCAACATCATATGTACCTTCCACTTCATCAGCCTCCCTCGTATGCCCAGCCCTATTTATCTTAGTCACCCTATGAAGGATAGTGGCTACTTCCTCCCAAGTGTGACTCATCAATGCTCCTCCAGCCACCGTATCTGCTACTACTTTGGTGTTATTATTTAGAGACCTGTTAAAAATTTCCAACAAACTATCATCTGGAATTTTGTGGTTTGGGCACTTAGTCAACATCTTTTTGAACCTCAGCCAGGTTTCATGAAGTGCCTCGATCTTAATTTATTGGAAATTATAGATCTCATCTTTTAGTTGTAACATCCTTGATGGGGGAAAGAATAAAGGCCTATTTAAGCTCCCTCTAGTTGCTTATGGATTCTTTGGGACACTACGATAACCATGAAGTAGCTTCCCCTGATAGAGAAAAAGAGAAGAGGCGGAGCCGTATGGCATCCTGGCTTACTCCGGGAAACCTGTATGCCTTGCATATTCCTATGAAGTTCATTAAATGCAGGTTGGCGTCGTCTGTTGCATGGCCACTGAACACCACCTTCATGTTTAACAATTGAATCATGGTGCTCGTAATATCAAATTTGGCCATAATGGGCAGTGGTGGTGGCACAATTGCTCCAGTTGACCCAACTTAATGAATATCTAGGTCCTCATCATCGAAGAACTGAGGGGCAAATCTCTGAGCTCGGTTGCCCCTCCCATGTCGACCATCATTTACCACCTCATCTCTATCATCATCAACCTGGTGAAGTGTAGCCAACCAAGCTAGCTCGGCTTGCCTAGCTTCTTCAGCTAAGTGGGCTTCTCTCTACTCACAATTTTCAATTCTATGCAGTGCTCATTTGATTTCAGGATTTAGTGGAACAAGGGGGTCTCCTCTACTCCGAGTGCTTGGCATTCACCGGAGGACATCCTATGGATATAAAAAACACAAAAATAAACATAATTAAGGAAATAACTACCAAAAAGTCAAATACAAGCAAATAACCTAGTCTTAGCCGCATTTCCCTGCAATGGCGCCACTTTTTTATAATGCTCACGCTTCTAACTGAAGTATGAAGCGGGCGTTGTCAATAAAGAACCCAACTTAGAGGTTGGGGTTGATCCCACAGGGAATATGGAAGATCCAAGTTACAGCCGGTAAGTGAACTTGTATGATAGTTACTTCACAATTGGGGGGATTCTAATAATAATCAATAGTAAAAACAAAGCATCTGTCAAGATTATGGTTGTGAATCAATAATTTAAGATTAACTAGGGTTTGTGTTCCCCATGGATTCATAAGAACTTTAGGTATACACTCGTGATCTTCACCAATACTTACTTACAAAACTGATAACTTATGTTCATTCAAATGATCGACCAATCCCTATTGAATGACTATACTCAATTACTCGACCAAGTCTCTTGAGTGTTTCCAAACTAACCATTTCCACTAAGTTCAAGATATAACTATCCTGCAACCATAGCTCAAGTTAATACGATGATCATAAAGATCAAGGCTCCGTTGTAATTCTCTTTTCCTAATCTCTACCTCTTCGACCAAAGCAAGTAAAGTATTCAGGCACTTCCTAACGTTGTACACCGCTAAGAATCATTAAAGCATGAAGAGAATACAATATAAGTAATTTATATTGGTTTTAGACTCACTTTGTGCAACCCTAGCTTGTTAATCTACCATAGTTCCCACAACCCTAGCTATGGAGGTTTTAGCCTCTCATAGTTGCAAGGTTGTGAAGTATGTTCATGATTAAAGACATACAAACAATACTTACAAATATGATTAAGAAAAACACTTCCGTTAATTAATTCGCAAAATATTGAAGAACAAGTAGCAAGAACAATATGAATTCAATAAAAGGTTGATCACAACCAACTCAATTATTTCTTTCAAAGATGTAAAATTGTCTACTCCAATGTTTTCCAACTAAACCTTATTTTACTTAATGTCACCTTTGAAAAATAAAAAATAAAACGTATTTATAGAGACATAAGAATCCTTTTCCTAGGATAATAGGACGATTTTCCCTATATGGTGCCGACCTTGTCATGGATCATCCTACGACTTGTAGGAGTATCCTACGATCCGCGGTAGCATCTCGTGGTTTAGATTGTTGGCCGATTTTTTGCTAAGTGTAGAGCCAAGGTATGATTCATACCTCCTTCCTACAACTCGTACCAGGTTCCCGTGACTTGATTCTCAATTTTTGCAATTTGTCTGAAGTGCACCACGACCGGTATTGTACAACTCGTACAAAGCTCTCACAGGTCGTGGTCTCCTCTCGTACTGAGAATCAACCTCTTGTGTAATTCTTCTGGAGTTCATCAAGACTGCCTTACCACGACTCGTACAAGCTTGGTACGATCCGTGGCAAGACTCGTAGGTTCATTCTTCCATCTTCAGCCTTCTGCTTCTTATCACGGCCATCAGTATGACTCGTAGGTCCATCTTACAGATCATACTATGGACTGCACTTTTTTCCTTTTTTGAACACTTTTAGCTTCCTTTTGGAAATTTACGCTACAACACCCATTTATCTTGAAATCAAAGGAAAAGTGCATCGTATCCATATAAATACACCTAAGTCCATGTTATTTTCTTAGTTGTGAGCGTGAATAGTGCTATTAATCCATAACATATCACCTGCTGAGTGTTCGTGCTGCTGGAGTGGTAGAACTGCCTACAAGGTAATCTCTGATCCTGTGCCTGGGATTGCCAAACCCGAAACAAGCATCCGCACCGACTAGGTACCTCGCGGCATGATTTTTGCCGCATCAGGCATAAGCTGGGAAAGTGCGCTCCACCTGCATGCTACTATGATCCCTCGAGCTTAAAGTACCTCCCCTCTGGTCTCCCCTGAACCTGGATGGCGTGCTTGCCATTAATGGAGCTAGAGCAATGGACCTATGTTGGGTCTTCTGACGTGGTCCACCTCCTGACCTGGTTTGAGAAACCCCGCAGCTGTCGGTCCTGGCCCTCTTGGCCTCTCTCTGCCTCCTATTGACCGACTCCATCTAGTGCGGATGCAATAAAATATGGGTAAATTTGATGTGCCGGTGAAGCATGGCGATACGACTATCTTTGTCCAAGTAGTCTGCTACTCCATACACAAAGCGGCTCACCCGAGCCCTCTGATCTGCCACCAACTCGGGACATACTTAGATAACAGGTGAACTCCAATGCATACTCTTGGGTAGACAAGCTACCTTGCTTCAGATTAACAAACTCGGCCGCGTTGAGCTTTCTTATCTCCCGAGGGAATAACCGATCCATGAAAGCAGCGCAAAACTCACCCCATCCTATCGGGCCTGCACTCGCCGCCCTGACAGCTCTCCATTGCTTAAACCATACATGTGCTACAACCTTTAGCTGATAGGAGGTCAAGTCAATGCATTCCCCATTGTTCACCCCCATGACTTTGGTGATTTTCATAATCTCCTCTATAAAATCGTGTGGATCCTCATCCACCTTTAACCCCGTGAAATCCGGAGGGCTCATCCTCAAGAAATCTCTCACCCTACTGCCGCTCCATTCCCATTCTAAGGGAGATGCGCCACTGTCTGATTCTGGACTTGGGCATTCATGGCCAATGCCAGCATCTGAATCGTCGCCTTAAACTCAGCATGGGCAGCTGGCTCAGGTACATGATCCTCATGAATGGGTGGAGTTGGCTGATGCTCACCATCTTGGGCATCCCTCATTATCATTACCATTTTACTTTCTCCTGGCGTTTACTCGACACGGGGGCATGATTCTTCAAACACGAATAGCATGAATTAGAGGAGTAAAAGACGTTCATCGCATGACATAGATCATGAAAGAAGGGAACATTTCCTAAAAGTCTCGTAGCCTCTTCATAATATGTGTGGCGTGCTTCACACCCATGAAAAAGAATCTACTTGACGCGACTTTCAAACTCCCTAGGACCCATAAACCTATGGCTCTGATACAAAGTTTTTAACGACCCAAACGTACACCCCGATCGTAGACACAGGACAAGGAGCCCCGAGATACCCCAAGTCGTTGCATGGCATGAGCATACATCTAATTCAATCACTTAAACGGAAGACTTAACATAAGGAACTTAATCTTAGCATAGAATAAAGGAGAATTAGTACTAGACTTATACAATACAGCGAATATAACTTGTAGTCTGATAAGCATCTATACTTAAAAGGCGAATTGATGGGACAACTCCCCAACTAATCCAATATTCCTAAACTGAAAAAAATAACATAGAGGGTGAACATACAGACCTCGGAACATGAGGACTCACCAAATACGTAGAGAGCAAGGCTGAACTAGCTACGAATGAGGATGATCCTGAGAATTGGGACCTATATCATGAAACAATGCAACATAGAAAGTATGCGTTTAGTACGTGGAATGTACTAAGTATGCAAGGTAAGTAAAACGGAAATTTAAAACATAGATGAAATTCATAAATGACCATAAGAGTAGGACATCATACTCGTATCGTAAATCATAATAACATGTCATATGGCTCAAGGTTTTCAAAACATTCATAACATAACATAATCATATTCATAATAGAAGTGATTTACTTAACATGACTTGAGCCAACATACGCTATCATAACATGCATAAATCATGAGGAGCAGTGGGAGATTCTCTTAACCGACATACCCTGTATGAGAACACATGAAGCCCGACTTGTAACCCTAGTCGGGAGGGTGTTAGTAGGAACCATGAAGGGTGTGATCGCACATGAAAAGGGCCATTTGGGCTAGGGACAAACATGAAAGGGTCCCAACGTACCTATGGTGGCATGTAGTTCATGAGATCCGGGGCTTAATAATGAGCCCGAACCTACTTGGTGTTTGATACTATTCCCAAAACATACATGAGTTCATTGGATAGTTAAATCATGATAATCGTAAATATGTTTGAACATACGTGAACTAGCCATGACTTGAGGCTCGTTGGTCGGCCAAAAGCATAATTCATGATTAATAAAATTCATACATACATGTAAATCATGCAAGTAGCTTGAAATCCATAAGTTCGTAGTACATAACATAATAAATTCATAAATAAAATTCATAATTTATGTTGGGCTTATCAAAACACTAATGGATAAATGGATCATAAATTGATTGATCACGGGGGCATGCATAACGAAGCTTAATTTTTTAGAAATTCAAAATCAACAATTTTATAATCAATTTAAATTCCAAAGGATGATCAAAATGAGTAGATTGTGATAAGATTTCAAAATCATAAGACCCATAATTAAATCATTTAATTTTATGCAAATCAATTACAAAACCCCATGTGTTTTTGATAATTAATAAGTAAAATCACAGAGTAGTAGCATAGGTGTGGAAGGAACAACCCATTTATAACTTTACATACCTAAAAACACTTATTCTTAATCTCCCTTGAAAGCCCAAGGTGGTTTTGTGAGGAATTGGTGAACAACACCTTGAATCACCTTCTATCCTTCTCCCTAAACTCTTGCATGCATGAATGAGGCCTAAAATGAGCTAATACCCCTTAAAAGACCCCATTTAGAGCTTAAGAGGACATATTTTAGGCCTTAGAAACATAGAAATTATGAAAACACCCTTATCAAAATGCAGGAAAAACACTGCCAAAGCCTCCGAACGAGGGTCCTCACAAGTCGTTGCCATGGGGCACGACTCGTGGAATAGACCCGTCATTCTCACTAACCCAAACTCCCCAGGGGACCCCATGAGGGACCACATGAATTGTGGTGGCAGACCACGACTCATGGTCACCACCCGTGGTCTTCACTGCCCCTTTCCCATTTTGCCATCTGGTCCACCTAGGCTATGGGAGACCTAACGAGTCGTGTTGCCTAACCACGACTCATGGTCAAGGCAGTGGTCTACCCCCAAAACATAGTCGTGCCCTGCTTCACCACGAGTCACTCCACGACTCGTGCTCACCCCTCATGACCAACCTCACGGGTCGTTCTTTGACCTGGTGCGAATTTTTTAGTTTTTCTCTATTTTCACTCTTGGATCTAATCCATGTGTTCCTGGGGTATAACAACACTGCATTTCAAGCCTTAAACAACGTACTTTAGGACCCTAGGATGGAGAAATGATAAAAATTCCCTTAATGAAATTCCTAAAATTTCTGCACTGGTGGTAATGACGAACGAACTAATGATTCATTCTTGGATACAACAACTCATTGTATCCATTCGTCTACTCCACTTCCCAACTTCAGCTTCTTAGGTTCGATCTCATGACTTGATAGGACGAGTCATTTCTTCAAACGACGATCCGTTGTGTGATCCATTATTTTCCCCTTCATAACCTCTACCAAGCCTTCCTACGAGCCACACTACGACTCATTCCTCCTTCCAACGAGTCATGGTTTCCTTCCATTACCACGACTGGAGGTTTTTAATAATTCTTCCCACCACCACACACCACAACACATTATTCCTCACAATGGGTCGTCCGATGAACCATTAATCCCCCTTTAGGCTGAGGACCAGTCCCACCACGACTACATACAATGACTCATGGTAACAAACGACGGGTCGTTACTAGAGCCATTACTTCCAACAGCCACCCAACTAGACCTCACCGTGGATGCTTCCCATGGGTCGCTGGTTTAATCAACAATCCGTTATATGACCCGTTCTGTGGAATTTTTCCAAGATTCTGCCAACTTTCCTTTTTGAATCCAGGTCTAGTCTTAGGCGTTTTTGGGGTATTACAATGCTCCATCAGGATATGGATTTTTCTCAGATAGTTTTGTACACCAAGCAGATGGAGGTGGTGCATTTGAGGGAGAGAGAGGCACAGAGGGCCAGGATAGAAGACTATAGGTTCTCTAAGGCAAGGACAGGTGGTGGGCACCGATAGAAGTCCCCCCAAAGATCTTCAGCCCCAGCATCTTTAGTGTTGAGTATGCCATCCATACCTAGGCACGATTAGAGCGGACGAGCATCAGGCTCTAGGGGTCAGAGCAGCAGGCCTACAGATTCCAATATTCCAATTTACGATCGGTGTGGCCAGAGACACACGACTCACTATTTGGCAGGTACAAGTGCTTGCTTCGAGTTTGGAAAGCCTGTACATATGCTCAGGGATTGCCCAACAACTAGACAGGGCCATGATAGGGGCCGAGGCCTAGCTTTCAATTCAGCAGCTCCACCAGCACGCCCAGCCCAGCAGGGGGCATCTACTAGCACAGGTGGCGGTGTGCGCCAAAATAGATTCTATGCCCTAGCATCTTGCCAGCGGCAGGATTTCTCCACGGATGTAGTCACCGGTATGTTATGAGTTTTTCACCTTGATGTATATGCTTTGTTAGATCCAGGGACTACTTTGTCTTTTGTGATGATCTATGTTTCTAGTAGTTTCGGAGTCAGTCCCAAAATCCTATCAAAACCCTCTTAGTCTTTACTCCAATCGGTGATTCCGTTATAGCTAGACGGGTGTATAAAGATTTCCCTGTCACAATTCTTCAAAAAATCACCTAAGCAGATCTAGTAGAGTTAGCCACGACCGACTTTAATGTTATCCTCGGCATGGAATGGTTAATTGCATGTTATGCCTCAGTGAATTGTAGAACCCGGGTAGTAGAGTTCAGATTTTCAGGTGAGCCGGTGTTAGAGTTGAAGGGTAGTTCAGCTGTGCCTATAGGTCATTTCATTTCTTACCTTAAGGCTAGAGAGATGATCTCCAAGTGTTGCATTTACCATTTAGTTACGGTTAAGGATGCTACATCTGAGACCCCAACTATCCAGCTCGTTCTAGTAGTATGTGAGTATTTAGAGGTCTTCCTAGATGATTTACCGAGAATCAGTGGGGGGATTGATTTTGGTATTGACCTTCTTCCTGGTACGCAGCCTATATCTATTCCTCCTTACAAAATTCCCCAACAGAGTTAAAGGAGTTGAAGGAGTAGTTAAAAGACCTGTTAGGAAAGGGTTTCATCAGATTGAGCAAATCCCCATGGGGTGCACTAGTTCTCTTTATCTGAACAAAAAATTGTTCTCTTCGTATGTATATTGATTATCAGCAATTGAACAAGGTCACCATAAAAAATAGGTATCCTCTCCCTAGAAATGATGATTTGTTTGACTAGCTTCAGGGTGCCAAGTGCTTTTAGAAGATAGACCTCAAATCCAAATACCATCAGCTCAGGGTTCGGGAGAGTGATATCCTAAAGACAGCCTTCAGGACTCGGTATGGTCATTACAAGTTTGTAGTTATGTCTTTTAGACTAACGAATGCTCTAGTAGCTTTTATGGATTTGATGAACAGGGTGTTCAAGCCATACTTTGATATTTTTGTGATCGTGTTTATCGATGATATCCTGTTATACTCTCGGAGCGAGGAGGAGCATGCCGCTCATTTGAGGGTGGTGCTACAGACTCTCAAGGATCACTAGTTATATGTTAAATTCAGCAAATGTGATTTTTGGTTTAACTCAACAGCATTTTTGGGCCATGTGGTTTCAAATGAGGGTATAAAGGTGGACTCACAGAAGATAGAAGCGGCGAAGAATTGGCCTAGACCGGTGAATCATTCAGACATAAGGAGGTTCTTGGGTTTTGCTGGGTACTATCGGAGATTTTTGTAGGGTTTTTCCTTATTGCAGCGCCATTGACCAAATTGACCCAAAAGAAAGTGAAGTTCTAATGGTTGGAGGCTTGTGAGAGGAGCTTTCAGGAGTTGAAGACTCAACTTACCTCATCACCGGTGTTAACCCTACCTGAGGATACCGAGAGGTTTGTGGTGTATTGCGATGCTTGCAGGATCAGCCTTGGTTTTGTATTGATGAAACATGGTTAAGTTATAGCATACGCTTCCATGCATCTAAAGGTTAATGAAAAGAATTACCCGACTCATGATCTCGAATTGGTGACAATAATATTTGGCTTGAAGGTTTGGAGACACTACTTGTATGGGGTCCATGTGGATTTGTTTACGGACCACAAGAGCCTACAAATATGTGTCTACTCAGAAGGATCTAAATCTATGTCGAAGGAGGTAGTTAGAGCTACTCAAGGATTATGATATGAGTGTCCTTTACCATTTGGGTAAGGCAAGTACAGTAGCAGACTCACTTAGTAGGCTCTCTATGGAGAGTGTGTCCTATGTAGATGAGGAGAGGAAGGAGCTGGTGAAGGATGTGCATCAACTTACAAGGTTGGGAGTTCGTTTGGTAGACTCGACCGATTGTGGTGTTATCATCCAGAATGGATCAGAATCTTCCTTGGTGACTGATGTAAAAGCTAGACAAGATGTGGACCCTATAAGAAGGTAGAGGTCTTCTCCAAAGGGAGAGATGGTGTGCTTCGATATCAGGGTCACTTGTGTGTCTCGGACATTGACAATTTAAGAAATCAGATGTTGCATGAGCCTCACAGTTTCGAGTACTCCATACATCCAGGTGGCACAAAGATGTACCATGACCTACAAGAAGTTTATTAGTGGAATGGAATGAAGAAGGACATTACGGAATTTGTGGCTAAGTGCCCAAACTGTCAACAGGTGAAAGTGGAGCATCAAAGACTAGAGGGTGTGCTTCAGGATATCAGTTTCCTACTTGAAAGTGGGAAGAGATTTCTATGGACTTCATCACAGTGTTACCTTGTATTTGTCAATAGTATGATGCAATTTGGCTAGTCATGGAAAGGTTGACCAAAACCACTCATTTTCTACAGGTCAAAACCACTGATTCTATAGACAATTAAACCAAACTATACATCCGAGAGCTAGTTCGGTTGCATAGAGTGCCCTTGTCCATCATATCGGACAGAGGTACTCAGTTTACCTCTCTGTTTTGGGGATCATTTCAAAAGGGACATGGTACTTAGGTCAAGCTCAGTACGACATTTCACCCGCAAATGGATGGTCAAGCGAAACGGACCATTCAAACTCTTGTGGTCAAGTTGAGAGTGTGTGTGATTGACTTCAATGGTTGTTGGGATGATCATTTGCCTCTCAGTGAGTTTGCGAATTTAACCAGCTATCATTCCATCATTCAATTTGAATTTGACCCAAGTGCAATAATAATCATCCTGGAGAGTGTCTACATGGTAGAGAAGGCTGTTTTGGATGTTGACAGCTTGGGAACCGACATAGAGAGTGCCCGTCAGCAGGGTGAGGGAGATCACAATCCACTACCTCAGCAGCTCTAGCAGGACAACCAACTTAGCAGTCCAACTCATTAGGTACAGATGGTGGTTAGCACCAGAATCGTTTCTATGCTCTATCTTCTCGTCAGGATTAGGAAATCTCACCTGACGTAGTTACTGGTATGTTACGTCTCTTCCATCTAGACGTATATGCCCTCTTAGATCTAGGAGCTACTCTTTCATTTGTGATTCTATATATAGTAGTTCAGTTCAATAAAAGTCTAGAGGTCCTCTCAGAACCATTCTCAGTATTCACCCCAGTTGGCGAGTCAGTTAGAGCCAGTTGGGTGTATTAAAACTGCCCAGTCTCAATCCTGAATAAAGTAATTCCAGCTGATCTCATAGAGCTAGACATGGTCGACTTCGACCTTATTCTCGGCATGGATTGGTTGCACTCCTGCTATGCCTCAGTTGACTCCAGAACTAGAGTTGTCAAGTTTCATTTTCTGAAAAAACCAATGTTAGAATGCTTGGGCAACAGTTTAGCACCTAAGGGTAGGTTTATTTCCTACCTTAAGACCTATAAACTCAATTCCAAGTGATGTCTATACAATCTAGTTCAGGTCAAGAATTCCAACTGTGAGACCCCAGACATTCAGTCAGTTCCAGTTGTCAGCGACTTCCCAAATGTGTTTCCTGAGGATCTTCCCGGAGTTCCTCCTGAACGAGAAATAGATTTCAGAATAGATCTCCTCCCAGACGCTCAGCACATCTCCATCCCTCCCTATAGAATGGCTCCAATTGAGCTTAAGGAGTTGAAGGAGCAGTTAAAGGATCTTCTTGATAAGGGTTTTATCAGACCCAGCATCTCTCCCAAGGGTGCTCTAGTGTTATTCGTGCGTAAGAAAGATGGTACCCTCAGAATGTGCATAGATTATCGTCAGCTGAACAAGGTCACAATTAATAACAAGTACCCTCTACCTAGAATTGACGATCTGTTTGACCAACTTTAGGGAGCCAGCTATTTCTCCAACATCGATCTCAAGTCAGGGTACCATCAGCTACGGGTTTGAGAGTGTGACATACCGAGAACAACATTCAGAACTCGTTATGGTCACTATGAGTTTGTGGTGATGTCCTTTGGGTTAACATAAGCCCCAACAGCCTTCATGGATTTGATGAATAGAGTCCTCAAGCAGTACCTGGATATGTTCGTATTTATCGACGACATTCTGGTGCACTCCAGAAATGAAGAAGAGCACGCCAATCACCTAAGGTTAGCATTACAGACCCTCAGAAACTGCCAGTTATTCGCCAAGTTTAGCAAGTGTGAATTTTGGTTGAAGTCTGTGACCTTCAGGGTCATGTGGTCTCAAGTGAGGGGATACAGGTAGATCCTCACAAGATTGCAGCAGTGAAAGTTTATCCCAAACCTACCTCTCCTACCGAAATCAGGAGCTTCCTGGGCTTAGTAGGCTATTACCAACGGTTTGTGGAAGGTTTCTCCTCCATAGCATCTCCTCTGACCAAATTAACCTAGAACAAGGTGAAATTCCTGTGGTCGGGATAATGTGAGAAGAGTTTCCAGGAGTTGAAGACTCGACTCACTACTGCTCCAATGTTAACCTTGCTGGAAGGATCAGATGGGTTGGTTGTTTGTTGCGACGCCTCCAGAGTCGGACTCGGTTGCGTTTTCATGCGGCGGGCCAAAGTTATAGCCTATACCTCTAGACAGCTCAAGGTTCATGAGAGGAAATATCCAACCCATGACATGGAGTTGGCAGCGGTGGTATTCGTGTTAAAAATATTGAGACACTACTTTTACAGGACTCACGTGGATGTGTTCACAAATCACAAGAGCCTTCAGTATGTGTTCAGCCAGAAGGACCTAAACCTGCGTCAGAGACGGTGATTGGAGCTTCTAAAGGATTATGACATGAGTGTGCTGTACCACCCGGGCAAGGCCAATGTGGTGGCTGACACCCTAAACAGATAGTCTATGGGAAATGTAGCTCACATTGAGGAAGACAACAGGGAGCTAGCGAAAGAAGTTCACAGGCTAGCCCAGTTACGGGTGCAGTTGGTGGATTCAGCTTTAGGTGGGGTAGTAATGCAGAGTCGGTCAGATTCCTCTTTAGTTATGGAGGTTAAGTACAGACAAGATGAAAATCCCATCTTACTTAAGATTAGGGAAGCAGTTCTCAGGAAAGAAATAGAAGCTTTCTCCAAAAGGGGAGATGGTATGCTCCGTTACCAGGGCAGGTTGTGTGTACCAGATGTTGGTAAGTTGAGATAGCAGATACTAGCTGAGGCACACAGCTCGAGATACTCTATTCACCCTGGTTCTACTAAAATGTACAGCGACTTGCGGGATATTTACTGGTGGAATGACATGAAAAGGGATATTGCTGAATTTATAGCACAGTGCCCGAACTGCTAACAAGTTAAGGTAGAACACCAAAGAATCGGAGGCATGTCTCAAGACATCAGTATACCCACTTGGAATTGGGAAGAAGTAAATATGTACTTCATTATGCGTCTACCTCAGACTCGTCGGCAATATGACTCTATCCGGGTAGTAGTAGATCAGATAACTAAGCCAGCTCACTTCCTCCCAGGCAAAACCACAGACTCAACTGAGGACTATGCTAGACATTGTATTCGGGAGCTGGTCAGACTTCACGGGGTGCCCTTATCTATTATCTCAAACAGAGGTACCCAATTCACCTCTCACTTCTAGAAGTCTTTTCAGAAAGGACTAGGTACCCAGGTCAATCTCAGCACAACCTTTCACCCAAAGACTGATGGTCAAGCTGAACGAACCATCCAGACCATAGAAGATATATTGAGGGCATGCACTATCGATTTTAAGGGTAATTAGGATGACCATTTTCCTCTTATTGAGTTCGCGTACAATAACAACTATCATTCCAGCGTGCAGATGGCTCCATCTGAAGCATTGTATGGTAGAAGGTGTAGATTGCCTAGGGTTGTTTGAAGTTGGTGAAACTACCTTGATAAGGCCAGACATAGTGCATGAGGCACTGCAGAAAGTTCAGCTCATCCGAGAATGGTTTAAAACAGCTAAGAGCTGTCAGAAATCTTATTCTGATGTTGGAGAAGAGAATTGGAGTTTGCAGTTGATGACTAGGTATACCTGAAGATTTCACCCATGAAAGGGTTGATGAGATTTTGTAAAAAAGGAAAGCTCAGTCCATGATTTGTGGGACCTAATTCTAAGATGGATTGATAAGGTGGCCTATGAGCTAGAGTTACCTTCAGAACTAGTAGCAGTACACCCAGTTTTCTATGTGTCACTTCTGAAGAAGTGCATCGGTGATCCAACTTCAGTAGTGCCCTTGGATAGTGTGGAAATAAAGGATAGTCTCACATATGAGGAGTAACTAGTCCATATCCTTGACCATTAGGTTCGTAAGTTGTGGAACAAAGAAATAGCTTCATTGAAGGTCCTATGGAGAAACCAGCAAGTTGAGGGAGCCACATGGGAAGCAGAACATGATGGCCAGATACCCTTACTTGTTCCCATCCAGTTTAGACCTAGAATCAGGTATTAAATCCTTTCTCAGCAATCTACTCAGTTCCGTACTCATCAGCCTTATTTAGATCTCCTACTTGTATTCTAGTTGCATCAGCTCTGTTTGTACGATTTAGTCAGTTTGGAGTCAGTAACTCCTTCAGAAATAAGTCATATCCTCAATTTTTAAATCTTAGCCCAGTTCCTAGTTTTTGTCTTTATTCGGGGACGAATGATCCCAAGAGGGAGATATTGTAACAACCCGAAACTTTCCTAGACCAAATTCAGACGTTGCATGAAAAACCTCAAGACACCAGAAATTTTTCTGTCTCAAACGACCCCTACAAAGGACCGTTGGTGGAACCAACAGACCGTTGTAAGTGGTCATGGTTAATAGCAGCCTTCCTTCGAGAGGAAATAATGAGACATAGGAGGACCCCTTGTTCCTAACAACGAGTCGTCCTATCATCCATTGAATCCCGAGTTTAGAGGTCTTCTGAACCCTTTCCCTGAGACAAAAGGCAGGAACAACGGCCCGTGGTAGCCTCCAACGAGCCATTTTAACCACCCGTCATTCGGTTCCAGAACCCAGCCGTGTGAACCACGAGGGGATACAACGGCCCATTGGTCCTACAAACGGGACATTGTTATCACCCGTTGTCCTCATGCCCAGTTTTCTTATCATTTCCAATGGGAGGTATCAACAACCCATTGTTGCTTCCAACGGATCAGAGTACCTACCCATGGGTCACCTATGTGAATTTAGTTTATGAACCTAGAAACCACAGATGGATTCAACGGGCAGCGACCCGTCCTGAGATATGTTGTTCAGGGTCGGGCAGTTTTTAGTTCTTTCTGCCAGGGGTATTTTTGCATTTTCCTAGCCTTTTTAACTTGAAACCATGACATATTGGGTTCGTATAGGAGGGAACTAAAGGGTTATAATGACCCTTTCCACTAACTTTTCTCAACTCCCTCAAGAATAGAGCATAAAACTTCTATGGAAGCACAGAGCAGGAGCTATGGTTGATTTTTTTCTTAGTTTTCTCAGGGATTTTCACCAAGGTTTACTTCTATAGGTATATGGGAATTCATCAAGGGGGTTGTTCTCCCCTTGCGTCCCCCAAAGCTCTCTCCATGTTAACTTTCAATCATAGCCCCCGAGTTTGTGAATTCGAAATTATTGCTATTGTTCTTGGATTATTTCATGTAGAATTGTATCCTATGTTAATTGTAGCTATTTTCCACTCATTGGTAACTAAAATGATGCTTGTTATAGTGAATTATAAATTTAGCCCTAACTTTTGAAACATTCAGAAACTAGAATCCTTCATAAGTATTGAATTCTCGAAAATTGCATGTATCTTTCAAGGTCAGGGGTTCCTATAATAATTGTATATGTTAGAAAATTAGTTACCTGTATGCTATTCAGATTCATTCGGGACGTCTATATACTATATATTTTCTCATAATTGTCAGTTCAACTTCAGTCAAAGTACTAGAATATTTAGTGTTAGTTAGAATTGTCAGCTGATCAGTTTGACTATAGTCTTTTCCCGAGGTGACAGTGGTGCCTCTCATTTATCAAAATCAAACTCAAATTATAGTTATTTGGTCCATTGGGCGGTCATGACATAGCAGTTGTAGCTCTGACTAGCCCCAAGACCCCAGTTCAGTTATTAGTTGTTATCTAGATGGTTATGACGTTTCCAAATAGGCAGCTGTGACCAGTCTTATAACTCAGTTTCCAAATATAGTCCTATAAGACACTCAGGGAACACTCTGATAGTATCCCTGGGTCAGTATAGTCTTGGACCCCAATATCGAGCTATCCACTTATCAGCATTAGTAGTAATAGAATTATCGACTGGGAGTAGGACTTAGCACGGAAAGGGCCGGGGTTCCAGTGCACCCAGGTTCTAAAACTACGTTGCCATCATAGGTTATACATTTACTTGTCCTCATGGCCCCTTTGACAGTGATTCTCGCAGTCCATGCCTTTATACCCTGGGAAAGTATATTGGGTCCTACTTATGGGTGTATATACATCGGACTCCACATCTAACTTACGTGGTTATATGTCGGTTATAGCCTCTCCCACTAGTCAATTTAGTTTCCTCTCAAATTCTTCAGTCTAGATCAGTTCAATGCAGTATTTCAGACTAAGTATCTAAAACTGAGGGAAGGTTATGACCATCAACTAGGGTCACTTTTTACCATATCAGTTTTATACCAGTTGTGTCAGTTTTCAGCATTTCAGTTGGTCATTTCATGTCGTTTTAGTTCAGTACCAATTCTATCACGTTGTTCATGTTTCTCTCACTTACTCAATACATTGAAAGTGCTGATGCATACTTTTATGCAGTATCATTTCATGATACAGCTGCAGGTTCTCAGACTCAGTACCGCTGGACATCGCAGTTCAGATTCTCCATCAAAGCACTTGAAGTGTGAGTCCTCATAGCATTATTTCTTTCTTTTAGTCATATATTAGTTTCAGTTAGACTTAGTTTAGTTAGCTGGGGGCTTGTCCCAGCAACTCCTCAGTTAGATGTCTTTCAGACAAACCTGATTTTCAGATTTATTAGTATTACTCAAGTGTTTTGAACTTTATGTTTTTAGACTTGCCTTTCATAAATTTTTTTATGATTTTATTTAAAATTTCTGCTATGAATGTTTACTCAAAATGCTAGGGTTGACTTGGGGTCACTTGTGGCTTCAAGTACCGCGCTACGTTCAGGGTGTAGACTCGGGGCGTGACAGCCATTCGTCGTTCTAGGTTCCATGTCTCGGTCAAGACCTATGTTCAGGTCGTGACATTCCTCAAGTTCTTATGTTTAATATTTTGAAATTTTCCTTGGGGTTTGAGAAAACCAAAGGTATAAACATTCTTGTGGTTGAGAAACGAGAGAATGTATTTTGTCGACTGCTATCTATGCTAAATATGAATCTAAGGAAATAATGTAAATCCCATTCTAGTTGTTAGCACATCAATGGCACACCTGTAGCCAACTTACTTGTAATTGAAACAATCGAAATTCCCTTCACTAAGTTTTAAATTAGAATTTGATATTGTTTTCCATTGTCCCCCCATTTTTACTTTGTAAGTGTTGAACAACCATGCATCTTTGAGTTAGTTTATAACTTTTTGATTATCGACTCAATTCCTTGTAGGATTTAACCCAGGTACCTATTGGGTATATTTGTTTTGCAAATGACAGTGTACACTCTCTCCTAGCGAGGAGTGAATTTGGATGTTATTAGATAACCTTGGAGAAGCAATTCATTCTAGAGGGGTTGGGCCAAGACTTCCTCAACATCAACAAGCAGTTTGCCAAGCGGAAGTGGCACATATTCTTGGATGCTCTACCTGGTTACTACCCCAACCTGGTGGTAGAGTTCTATGCCTCTTATCAAGCGAGACAAGACTCAATGAAACACATCGAGAAAGTGGAAAAGTTACCAAATCTTCCATTGGTCAAAGTTCGGGGAGTAGAGGTGGACATCACCCCTGATGCAATTAACTCTATTTATTGGGGTGAGGAAATTTAAGCAAGCACTGAGTTTGCACAAAAGATAGCAACTAAAGCTGATCAACGTCCATGGGTGGTTCAGATTATGTAATGACCCTGGCCCTACACTGTGAAGTATTATCTGCTCTTTGGCCGAAGCCCATCACGAATTTGTCCCTTCGGATTTTCAACCCAAAAGGCATCTCATAGTATTAGGTCAGTTTCTTTACTAAATAGCCAGGACACTCCCTCTCTTTTCCGATGTGGGATTTTCCTAAGTGAGCCAGGTTTCTCTACTAGCGCTTCCCTACACTCACCCCCGTAGAGACTCAGTGTCCTTGCTGAGGTTTGCCCCACCATCATACTAGTCGAGAGTCGGCTCTGATACCACTATAACAACCTTGGCCCAACACTGTGAAGTATTGTCCGCCATTGGGCCAAAGCCCATCACGAATTGGTCCCTTCGGGTTTTCAACCCAAAAGGCGCCTCACAGTATTACATCCAGTTCCTTTACTAAATAGCCCAGGACTCTCCCTTTGTTTTTGGATGTGGGATTTGCCTAAGTGAGCCAGGTTTCTCTACTAGCGATTCCCTGCACTAATTTGTCGTGACCCGAGTTCACACCCTAGCCGTAACATGGCACAAGGAACCTGGAAAGGCTCCAAGTCTACCCATAGGATATTCATAGCATACACTTAACATCAGATGTGACTAACAACATAAATGAGTGGAAGAAAATAGCAAGAATCTAATATGATCCATAAAGACAATTTAATAACACTTAGATACATAGCTGAAATTGTCCAGACAAGTCCGAAAGTCTTCTACTAAACTGATGAGTTGCTGGGACAAGCCGCCAGCTAACTCCCAAAGACTGAAAACTGAAACATGATAAAAAAAGAACATAAATTACGTACTGAGAAGATAAGGACTCATCACTAGCAACTGGGAGAGGAAGGAGCGTATCTATCCATGCGGCTGAACTTGGAGACCTGAATCTATATCATGAAACGATATAGCACGAGAGGTGTGCAGTCAGTACATGGAATGTACTGAGTATGCATGAAGCATAAATAAACTGAGTCATAATATATACCAGAAGGAAGTAATGTAAAACATATTAATAGCAATGTAATTGAAATGAGATACAACAATCTTATATGAGATGCACATATACAACTAACATAACCACATTATAAAGACATACATTATTATAGTAACTGCGGATGTGAAAAAGTAATAATAGGGAATAATACAAAGGTATGATGTCGTGATTGAGATCAAGAGGGTCCGTTCCCATCTAAGGGGGAGTCCCTGACTACCAAAGGGAAACATTCTAAGCTAAAGAGAATCCCTGACTGTCAAAGGGAGAGAGAGCTGTGATATAGAGAGTCACTAGCTAAAAGTATGTTCCGAAAAACGCAGGGAAAATAAGATACTCAACTAACTAGGGATGTGAGTCCCGACCAACTAAGAGAAGCATACTCCACTAACGAGTAGGGATGTGAGTCCCGACCAACAAAGAGAAGACATACTCCACTAACGACTAGGGATGTGAGTCCCGACCAACTTAGAGAAGCATACTCCACTAACGACTAGGGATGTGAGTCCCGACCAACAAAGAGAAGACATACTCCACTAACGACTAGGGATGTGAGTCCCGACCCACTGAGAGAAGACATACTCCACTAACTACTAGAACTAAGCTAAATTACTATAGCTAATCAGAGACAAGAACATTCACCACTCTCATCATGCAATACTCCTCTTTAAAAGAATTAGAGCTATAGGAACAGGCTCAACAAGTTGACATATTAGTCACAGGCTTTATCATTATGATTCACATTATCACAGAATCAATTTCCTCATTAGCTTTAACATCTTACCCCAAACGAGCATGTTGAAAATTCGTATTAGCATTATTCTATCATGGCATTTCAATTCCGAACCCACCTCATTCAATAGGTAATGTAGGATCATACATGATTTATAAATTTAACTCATACTCTATCAAGGATGCATGACTTCGTTTATTTAGGTTTACAAACATTCATGCACTTGTCATAATCACTCCTTTTATGAACTCTTTATCCACGGGCGTTTAAGATTCTAAGATTTTATAAAAACAATATTAGTAAGGAAAAGAATATATAATCCGCCCAAGCTTCATAATTCAACAATAGAGATGTAATCTAGTCATTCCCAATCAATTAAATCGAAAACATGGTGATGATGCATAATTTACTTCAATTACTCAAGCCCAAAACTCCTACTCAACCAAACACAGTCATCAATGTCATAATCAAGTCATTAGGTTAATTGCATAATATTTCCATGATTCTATCATGTTACATGAATTAGTATGACAATCAAGGGAGAAATGAACAAATCCCATTCAATACTCAAATCTATTTATGAAGAACATACTACACCCATACATTCTCAACCTATATTTCATAATTCAAGATAACCTATCAATTAATAATCCAATTAAATTCATAATCACGGAAGATATTAGCATTAAAGAAAAATAAAGAAGAGTTTACCCTTTTTACAAACCCTTTATCATTCATTTCTAGATTTACTGAAATTGATTATTTAATAAAAATATTTTTGGTACACAAGGATGGAAAAGTATCCTTGTTGAAAGACCCACACACATGTTAGACGAAAATCCCACTAGAAAATCTTCCTTGAAGCTTGAAGAACATCTTGGTGAAACCCTAGAATCTAGAGAAGAAAGTAGGAAGAAGGAGAGGTGAGAGAATGGGGGTTTAGGCATGAAAAACCCTTAAAAATATGCAAGGTAGAACCAAAATAGTGTAGTTTAGGAGT
Organism: Datura wrightii; assembly: GCA_035772735.1. Classification (NCBI taxonomy): domain Eukaryota; kingdom Viridiplantae; phylum Streptophyta; class Magnoliopsida; order Solanales; family Solanaceae; genus Datura; species Datura wrightii. Next base: position 20,075,186 of record JASDFA010000023.1, on the reverse strand, counting down.
TCAAAGCGTAGGAGTTTAAAAAAATGCCCCTGAATAAAACTTAAAAATCTGGCCAAACTGTAACCCACGATCCTCACCATGAGTTGTTGGTCCTTACCATGACCTATGGTGACCTTCCGTTGAATGCGCTGGACCTCTTCAATCTTTCAGCTTCTCAAACAATGGTCGATAGGACGAGTCGTTAGTTCCTCCAACGACTCATCACACCCGTCCGCTAGGTGCACTGGTTACTTAACTGGTATCCCAAATGACAATCGACATGACGAGTCGTTGCTAGAGCAAACGAATCATTGTTTCTTTTCATCACCCACACTGGACCAGCCCTTAACTTCCCTTCCACAATTGCCACAACGGGTTGTTGCTAGCTTCAACAGCCCAATAAAATAATCCATTGCCACAACTTGAACACCCAAGGCTCCAACCCATGACCAGTTACAATGACCCCTTAGAGTTACCAACGAGATGTTGTATGGCTCGTTCCATCCCAAGTAGCCCAACTGGAAATCTCACCACGACTACAAACAACGGCTCGTTGTTTCTCACAACGATTCATTATGTCGGTCGTTGCTTCTACTGCCACCTGGATTCCTGAAACCACAACTAGAAACAATGACTCGTGATTTCCAACCACGAGTAGTTACGCCCCTCTTCCTACAACTTTTCCCTAATTTTCAGCAGTTTTCAATTTTTAACCCCAGGATCTACTCTTAGGAATTTTCGGGTATTACAGATTATTACAGATGGGTTACCTTTATGGGCCACGATGGGAGGAGATATTCCAAGACAAGACCTCTAATTTGAAGCCAAATTGTTGGTTGAGTCAGTGTGTAGTCGTCTCATGCCCTCCAAGAATGACAAGCGGGTGAATTTTAAGGCCGCCATTCTGCTAGCATGCATCATGAATGGGGTGCATGTCAACTTTGGCGAGACAGTCACTACTCAATTCAAAAGAAATAGCAAGAAGCAAGGTCTCACCATGCCCTTCCCCATCCTCTTCTCCCAGGTATATGCTAAAGTAGGGGTTCCCTATTTCCCTGATGGAAGGCCTAGCTCTACTATGGGGGTTATTAATGTTGAGTAAAAGAGAGATGCAGATGCCCCTAAAAGCAAGAGGAAGCGACTCTAAACATAGGATTCCCCATAAGAATTTGCAGTTCATGATGTGTATGAGGAGACCCCCGACCTCAATGTTCCTACCTTCGAGATATCGGGGCATGCATGAGCAACAGTTCCATATCAGGGGTCTGCGCTACCACCTTCATCTTCTAGGCCAAGTGGGACTTAAAAGCTAGATGATACGACTCACTCTCATGAAAACCAAATGAAGAAATTATCCATGAGTCTACCAGCCCTCATCAAAAAGTCTGTGAAGAATTCCAACAAGGATGTTTTTCTACATCTTAAATAAGTTGTGCTCCCGAGTTGATGTGATTGAGGGAGTGGTCTCCTTTCTCTGGGTTGATGTGAGACAATTGAAGAATAGGGCATCCATAGCCTATCCTATTGTGAGCTTCTTAGATAAAGCGATGGCTGCCCCGCACACAGCCAAAGGTCCCATTAATGATTTTCTTATTGGCCTAGGGGAGGATAATGAGGGGTAGCATGGTGAGCATGCTGGTGATGAGGAGGAAACTAATGATGATATATAGGAGTAACTAGTTCAGGGAATTCTTACCCTTTCTTGTTCTTTATTTATACATTGGGGACAATGCAAATTTTTTAGTTGGGGTAGGGAGTGCTCTTTTTTGCTGTTGATTATTTTCTTTTATTTTCATTTGAGTGTTGACTCTTGCTGCCTTTGTAAGACTACATTGCTTTTGATGTTTTAAGTATTTAGTTTGGTTGCTTACCTGAATGAATGCCTTCGTCGGGCTTGTTTTGTATATATGAAAATGTTGGGCTATTTTTCTTTTGTTGATACTGTGAAGTGCGATTGAAAAGTTAGTCTTACATTCCCATTAATTCTTGACCCATGCTTAGCAATTGCATTTGTAGATAGTAGATAGTAATAAACTCCAATGGTTTTTTTTATACTATGGTTCTTTTCCAAGGAGCAAATATTTTTATTCTTTTTATGCGTCGAATTGGGTGACACTTCCCTATGATAGATTGCGAGACGACTTTCATAAGGGAAAATGCCATGTCTTTGAGTCATTGTTGCACTTACTTTTATTGGTACCACCAATTATTTTAAGGCATAGAAATGAGTTTTCAAGTGGAAAAGGGGCTTGAAATTGAAAAGAGCACACTCTTGTCATGTGTTGTACATTCTTTGTTTGGATTTTTGATTTGCAAAATGAGTGTGTAGAACTTGTCTACAATCATGCTTCTCAATTGATCCTGGGGATAGATGAACTCCTTAGAGTGTGATGCCTTGTGCGGTGATAAATTTGTGCTTAATTCTTATGTGTGCACTTCATCTAGAACTTGCCCTGAATGTGATTCAAGGTGAATCCTAGATGTAATTGCATATGGAAAATGATATTCACCACAAAAATGACCTCCTAGAACATCAACCCTTGTTAGCCAATGTTCGAGCCTTAACCCCTTTTTCTTATAAACAATATTACAAACCTTATATCCTTTCTAATCCTTCTCTTTGGCACCCGTCCTCTCTAATTTCTAGTGATGATAGAAAAATAGGGCTTAAAACCCAAGACTTGAGAAAGGATAAGAAAATGAAATAAAATGTATTCAAAAACCTAAGTTTGGGGTGTGCAAAAAGGGAAAGGGGGTGAGCTACAATGTGAGGTAGCACTAAATTGGTTGATGAAAAGAATGAAATAGTTGGTAGAAGAACCTCTAATAAAAAGAAAAGTTGAATGATGCTATCTTGTTTAGTTGAGCATTAATGTAGAATCCAAGGTGTTGAAAGCGTTGTTCTTGATGAAAAATGTGAATGGCGAATACAGAGAGATAAGGTGGAGTAGTCTCGCTAGTGTGACAGGAGGTTGCAATTTTTTCAGAAAAAAAGCATTAGGGAGGTTTCAGTTACTAGAGCTAAAAGTTTTCCTACCCTTACCCATAGCCTTCATTATGACCCGCACGTCCTTGGTGATTCCAGGTGTAGCAACTTTACATTAATGGTGAGTTACATGAAGAGCAAGCCTACAGGTCAATGTGTATGCACTTGAATATCTTTGAGAATGTGAGAGTCTTTGCATTATTATATAATCCCTATATGTGAATTGCATGAATATGAGTGGAATTCTCTCTTTGTGTGAGTGGCATCACTTCCTTGGGGTGCATTCTAAAATTGTGTTTTCAATTAAGATGCATGAATGAGACAAGTTTTGCAGTGAACTTTAAGGCAAACCTTTCATGTTAATTGTCAATGACTTGACATGCTTATTGAGCTTGTTTTTATTAAATATGCCCTTGTTTTCAATTTAAGGAATATGCCAAATGCTTGTGCCTACCAATTAAAGTTTGTGCAGCATGTGTTGAGTCTTTTTTTTTCTTGAGTCAGGTGTGAGATTTTGGGGTTGTCCTAAGTTTTAGCAGTCCCTTATGCAGCTCTTATGATGTGGATGCTTAATTCAATTCTTAGTTGTGAGAGAATGTGTTGCTTGAGGATAAGCAATAGTTCAATTTTGGGGGTTTCATGAGTTGCTAATTCACCAACTCATTAGGCTTTTAAGCATGAATTTTTACTTGGTTATCACATTAATTAGGATGTTTTTATGCCTTTTCTCTTTGATTTTGCAGGTATTGACTTTAGAAAAGGAAAATAGAGGGAATTGAACTAAAAGTACTCTGCTGGAAGTAAGGAGCCCGTGTTCCGCACAATGGCACCTATGAAACGCAAAAGCAAACATAGGGTACATTGGAAGGAAGATAAAGTGAACCTGTGAGCCATAGCAGGTACTGGAATAAAGCTGCCCCGACCTGCAAAGTAGTTGCGGCTCACAGATTTTGCAGGTGCATTGCAAGTGACCACAATGCGAACAAGGGAAAAATTTTCCAACTGAAGCACAAGTGCACCATAGAAGCTTCCAAGGGCAAGAGTGGAAAGTTGTGCCAAAAGAAATGTGCAAAATTTACCCCAATTGTACACATCCATGGCATAACAAATCATATCCTAGCACTGAATTGTACAGAGAAGTAGTGTGAGAAAGAGTAGACTACATTATTCTTTTTCTCATTCTTACTATTTTGAGCTAAGTACACCATTGTTGTAAGTTTAAAAGCTTGAATTTACTATTCATGATGATGTTTATTGATGAGTTATCAAGGAGCATCATTGATAAATCTTCATTTATGAGTAGCTAATTTGTTATCTAGGGGTGTGTGCTTGATGGGTGTTTAATATAATTAGGTATTGATCAATTCTGCTTAACATTAATCTAAATGCATAGATCTATTGTTTCCTCTGAATTTTAATTAAAAATTTGTGGTTGCGAACACTAGTTTAGTTCACTTATCTTGCTTGAGCTTGAGAAAGAAGAGTGAGATATAGGTGAGGAAACAATAGTGGGGATTTCAGTTTGGATGTGTGGGATTGAGCTAGGGATAGTCAAAATCAACATTCTCACTCCATTAAAGGGTTAAGGCTAGAGATAGATTGACCCTTGCTCTAGCTTGGTGTTGCTGATTTTTGATTGTGACCTTGGGGATTGAGAAAACCCAAGGCAAAAACATTCTTGTGGTTGAAAAAACAAGAGGATATGCTTTGATTCACGCTATTTATGATAGAAATTGAAGTAGTTAAGGCAATTGAATAATTCGTAGTTTAATTAACACTTCATTTATTGCACATATGTAGCCTTTTCCTTTTGCTTTCAATAGCCCTTTGTTCAATTTAGCTTTATAAATTTAGATTCAATACTATTTTTCCCTTTCCACCAAAACTTTATTTTATTTATATTGACAATAATGCATTTGAATTTGAGTTAGTTCACAATTTTTTGGTTTATCAATCTCGATCCCTTGTGCAATTCGACCCTGACAGTCGTAAAGTATTTTTTTTACAACGATTGTTGCCCACCTCCCTTAATCGAGGGAGGTGTATTGAGCACTATCAACAGACTATGAAATAAGTGTTTTTTATTATTCGGGGAAGACCAATGTAGTGGATGATGCTATTAGCTGGTTGTCCATGGAAAGTGTGACTTATGTGGAAGGTTGAAAGAAGGAGTTGGTTAGAGATGTCCACAAGCTTGCTCGATTAGTGGTTGGCCTTAATGATTCAGCAGATGGAGGTGTCATTGTTCAGAATTAATCATAATCTTCATTGGTGATAGAGGTTAAGGCAAGGAAATATAAGGACCCTATTTTAGTAAAGTTGAAGGAAGTCTCCGAAATCAGAAAGTGGAGGTTTTCTCTCAAGGGGGAGATGGTGTACTCTGCTATCTGGGCCGATTATGTGTTTCGGATGTAGATGACTTGATAGAGAGGATGATGAGAAAGGCTCACAGATCTTAGTATTCTATTCATCCTAGTGCCTCCAAGTTGTACCATGATTTTCGAAAAGTCTATTGGTGGAATGGCATGAAGAAAGATATTGCAGCATTTGTGGCAAAGTGTCCAAATTGCAAACAGGTGAACATTGAGCATTCAGGTGAACATTGAGCATTAGAGGTCCATAGGTATGCTACATGATATCAGTATTCCTACATGGAAGTGGAAAGAGGTCAATATGGACTTAATTATAGATTTGTATCATACAGGCCAACGACATAATTCTACATGGGCGATTGTGGATCAGGATACTATGTCAAGCATATTTCTACCAATTCAAACTACAAATTCATGCAAGGATTATGCTATAATTTACATTATAGAATTAGTCAGGTTGTATGGGGTCCCTTTGCCAATTATTTCTGATAGTTTTCCTCAGTTCACCTCTCAATTTTGCAGATCATTTCAGAAGGGCCTTGGTACTCAGGTGAAGCTTAGCACAACTTTTCACCCACAGAGAGATGATTAGGACGAGTGGACCATTGAGACTTTAGAGGACATGTTGAGAGCTTGTGTGATTTATTTTAAGGGTATTTGGGATGATCACTTACATCTTATTGTGTTTGCCTACAGTAACAGCTATCTTTAAAACATTTATATGTCTCCATTTGAGGCTCTTTATAGGCGGAGATGTAGATAACCTATTGGATGATTTGATGTAGGCGAGGCTACATTGATAGGGAAAAATTCAATTTATGAGGCTATGGAGAAAGTTTAGCTTATTAGGTAAAGGATGAAAATAGCTCAGGGTCGTCAGAAATCATATGCGGGTTTGAGGAAAGAGTTGGAGTTCGTGATTTATGATTGGGTGTTTCTAAAGGTATCACAAATGAAAGGGGTTATGAAGTTTGGAAAGAAAGGGATTCTTAGTCCCTGATATCATGGTCCTTATAGGATTTTGAGGTGTGTTGGTAAGGTGGCCTATGAGTTGGATTTTCTTGCGGAGTTGGCATCAGTGCATCCAGTTTTCAATGTGTCATAATTGACGAAGTTCATTGGTGATAAGACTCTAGTTTTGCATATAGAGAGTATTGGGGTAAAGGATAACCTCACTTATGAAGAGGTTCTGGTTGAGATTCTTGGCCACCAGGTTCAGAAGTTGAGGAACAAGGAGGTCGCTTCAGTGAAAGTCCTTTAGAGGAATCAGCTTGTAGAGGGAGCTACTTGGGAATCCGAAACGAATATGATGTCCAAGTACCCTCACCTCTTCCCTTCCAAATCAGGCCCAACATGAGGTTCTAGTTTACTCCTCTGCACTCTATTCAGATATATGTAAGCTCCTTTGATGTCTTAATATGCATGTATGATTCATGAATTCAATTCAATTTGTGTATCTCATTTCGAAATCAATTACTCCATTAGTGCCGAACTTATAGATTTAAATTTTGGGATTACAACTCTTTCCCTATCTTCTCAGTTTTGTTAGTCTTCATTCGAGGATGAATGTTCCCAAGGGGGTGATAATATAACACCCCAAAAGTACCAAATACTAGACCCTATATATGGAGTATGAACCAGCAGAAAAACTAAAAGTTTCTCGCAGTAAGAGTCTAAGTATGACTCATGATGAGGTGGTATAAGTCATACCAAGAATCATGAGATGGGGTTCAGAGAAGCATTAGAAATTGTTCTGGAATACCACAGTCCATACAACCCTTCTACGACTCATACTAAGTCTCGTAGCTATGGATCTTGCCCTGGATAATTCTCTGATCCTTCTTCCTATGACCCCTCAGTATGACTTGTACTATCCTGGTATGAATTGTATGGAGGGGTCATTGGAAGGAGGTTTAGAGAATTAGCTAGTGCAAGATCTATAGCGATAGACTCATTACGAGATATAGCAAGGTGGTACAGATCATGGAATATGTCATACCACTGGGCAGTCTGTTTTTAAGTACTAATTCCTTGGGGTATTTCGATAACTTCCTATGCTTTGAACTCCTAAATGAGGTAGTTTTGGGCTTTCTAAGGGAGTATTTAAGGGTTATGCTATACCTAAACTCTCATTCCTCTCCCAAACACCGTAAGTTGAAGATATCAAGGCTCTCAAGCAATTAGGGTTCTTCTTCTTCTCAACTCTCTTGGATCTCAAGTCTAAGAAAGAACTCATCAAAGTCTAGGTATGTGCAGTCATAAGTGGGGGATTTCTTCCACCCTCAGGCCCAATCCCCAGCTCAATTACATGATTTCAATTCCATCAAGTCTCCAATTATAATTTTAATGAATTTCTTGGATTAGTCCCTTTTTGATGAAAAACTCCATGATCTCTAATGAAATTGATCCTCTCATAATTCTATTTATGTTTTATGATTATAATTACTTTATTTCAATGAAAAACTCTCATGATTCTCTATTCTCAAGTTAGTATGATTTTAATCAAGTATATATAAATCTGACGAATATCAAGCTTTTGTATCATGGTTGAATTATTGCCATTATTTTCCGGTCTAGTTCATGCATATTAAGAAATTTATGATTTTCATAATTTCTATCTAGCCCATGGAAAACCAAGTATGTTTCGTTATTATGATATGAGCACTATGTATGTTTTAGGAGTAGTATTTAACACCAAGTAAGTCGGGGTTCCAGCGCACCCAAGTCTCAGAACTACATTCCACTGTAGCCATGATGAGGTATTCCTTTAGAGTGTCTCCCATACCTTAATGGGCCCATGAGTGATATCATGCCTTCGTGGTTCTTACCCTTTACATGGTAGGAACACGTCTCCCAGCTAGGGTTACAATCTGAGCTCTATGTATGCTCACTTGGAGTATGTCCGTTATAAGAATCTCCCTTTGTTGTTCATGTCTTCACCGTTCTTCGTGTTCATGTTTCATGAAGTTATGACTTATGGTATTTTGACCAATTGACTAGTTTATTGGCTTTTACTTATGATTTCAAACCCGTTAAGCTTTGTGATTTCGTTTTCAAAACCATGGGTCATTATACTTCATATTATGATGAACAACTCTTTTTTAATGAGTATTTCATTATCATAATTTACAGCACGTTGTCCTTACTCTCATGTTTAGTTATCTTACATACTCAGTACATTTAAAGTACCGATCGCATACTTTTATGCTATATCATCTCATGATATATGTTCAGATGATCAGTCTCAGCCTTGTTGTTAGCTTCACTCTTTCTCCACTTCAACTCAGCTCTTGGTGAATAGGTTCTTGTGATTAGTCTTAGCCCTTTCATTAGCTTCACTCTTGCTCCAATTCAGCGCAACTCTTGGTGAGTCCTCATCATCTGAGGATGTTAGTATTTGGTTTATCTCCCTTTTAGTCTTTTTCAGTTACAGATTTAGCAGAACTAGTTGTGGGTTTGTCCTATCAGCTCATCTATGTTATATAGGCTTTTCATTCTATGATGTATTGATGCTCAGCGGTGTTGACTTGTTGTCTCCGTTTATGTTTTATGATATCTCAGACTTCCGCTTATGCTTATACTTATGATTTATTTTCACTTAGTGTATGATTATGCTTATGTTATGCATGCGCCATGGGTCATCTTTGAGCCATTCGTGGTTCTAGGTCCCGTCTTATGTCCAGGGTCCACGCTCAGGTCGTGATTTAGTATTAGTATTATTCCATGCAATTTGTTAGCTCGGGGTCACTTGTGGCTCCAAGAACTGTCACTTCTATGGAGTAGACTTGGGTGATGAAAATCATGGCAGAAGAGCATCAGGTTTAAGAGTGTCCTAGTGTGTCTAAAAGCCTTGTTAAGTAGAGTCTTTTTTGTAGGTGTGAAGCATTCTACACTTATGAGGAAGAGGCTATGCAACATTTTAGGAATGTCTCGCTTCTTTCATGATTCCTATTGTGTGATAGAGGGTAAACTCTAATTATTCTTCTAAATCATACTCTACGTATTTAAATACAATGCCTCCCAGAAGAGCAAAAGAAGGAGAAACGGTAACGAGAACCGGCAAGCTACACTAGATCCAGTAGAACATCTGAATGAACAAGTTACTCATGTCGATTTTAGGGTTGTGTTTTAGATTCTAGCCTCGGCCATGACTAATCAGGTCAATCAGTAGGTTGTCACATTTGCTAATCCTAATGAAAATGCAGCTACTTCTAGAGTCTATGACATCATATGGATGAATCCTCCAGAGTTGCATGGTTTTAAGGTGGATGAGGATCCATAAGATTTCATCTATGAAGTTTAGAAGATCACTCGAATCATGGGAATTACCCAACTGAAAGTGCAGACTTAGTCGTATATCAGTAGAAAGGAGTGGCCCAAACATGGTACAAACAACAAAAGGAAGGTAGACATGTTGATGCAGGCTTAGTTGATTGGGATGAGTTTGTGACTGTATTTTTGGACAAGTACTTCCCTCATGAGTTGGGGGAATCAAAGGTAGATGAGTTCATAACATAAAGAAGGACTCCATGTCAATTTAAAAGTATGCCTTATAGTCCATTCAGCTATTTAGGTATGGTGAGGAAATGGTTTTTGAGCCGAGGGCCCAAATCAGCATGTTCATTTTGGGTGTTAAAATTTTGTGTTCAAGGAGTGCAGGACCACTATGCACATTGGGAATATTGATATCTCCTGATTCATGATCGATGCTCAGCAGATAACGAAAGAGAAGTTTAAGAAAAAGGAAAAGGAAAGGGAGAACAAGAGAGCCAAAATTGGTAATTTAACTACTCTCAAAAGAGGTTGGGTGGAGGGAATCGCTCATAGTACCAACATAAATTGTTAGCTCCAACTCTTTCTTTGGCATGTGCTCTTCTCCCAGGTTCCATGTTTATTAGAAAAGTAGAGCATCTAGCTCTATGTCTTAGGATAATTTTTTCCCTAGCCACACTTTTCCAACATGTCCCAAGTGTGGTAAGAATCATCTAGGTGAGTACTATCTTGGCAAGGAGGTTTGTTTTGGGTGTGGTGAAATGGGCCATAGGTTGAGAGATTTCCCTTCATTTAGATGTGGGAAGACTGATATGCCCCAATTACACCTCTATATTAAAAAGTGTAATGCAGTCATTGTCAAATATAGAACCCAACTAAGTTGGGATCGAAGCCCATAGGGAATAAGGTGAAAACTAAGTCTTATGTGGTTATCTTACTTTTAGTCAGTTATTTCCATAAAATGGGGGTTTGGAAAATTTTTCTGTTTCAATATCAATTGAAATCAAGAGATACCAACTATATTTAATTAATATAGAATCAAATGGTTTCATGACAACATTGAGTGACTAACTATAATGGATTCTTCTAGTGCTACGTATGCAAGCTATCAATTGAATTAGTACATATAAATATTTCTCAACCTATTTAGATGGAAATCACTGTTATTCTCTCAATCTAAGAGTGACAAACAAAAGGACTTTGATAATTTCCCTAAGTTGGCCAATCTTGTTACAACATTCACCATTAGATGAGGGTCAGGAACCTCGAATCCTTGTTACCTTTTTCCCAATTTTACACTTCTTCCTCAAAGAAAGTTAAACCTTGGACATGTTATAATATTTGCATCCATTAGAAATCAGTTAATATAAAATAAGTAACAATGCATACGGTTGCACCATATGAATCCACAACAATGATCACCTTGAATATGCCAATATACCATAGATCACACAAACCGTAGTAGTGGAGTTATCCACTCATGATTTTTGGAACCACACAAGAAATTATTTTCAAAAAAAGAAGATTCCACTTACAAAACTGAAACAAAATCATGATTTAAGTTCCAAGAACCATGATCAATCTCTTCAAGAATTCAAAAGTACGTACAATATACAATATTTTTGTCTCTACAAAGTCTGATATCAAAAATAGACCTAGAAATTGCTATTTATTTACTTGGGAAATTTAAATTCACACTTAGATCAAAAGCCCGCTTCTCGTTTCATGCCCAAGTTGACAGCCCATGGAAAAAATGACAAGTCGTCACTTGGGCCATTGTTCTTATCCAGTGGTGATCTTATTCCTCTTAGTGGTAACACCAATCTTGATGGCCCATCATCTAGTTGATGGTCCTTCAATGTGGCTATCAAGACTCCATCTTTTCTCAAAACTACTACATAAGCTTGACAGTAGAGGTGATGCTCCCTTACAAGGTTGACAATCTATCAGAATTGCCGTCAACTTGCGAATGCATAGCATGATGAACTGCTTAAGCTTGAAGATGGAAGACTGACTTTCACATGGTTGGCGACCCATCACTTGGTATTCTTAGAATATTTCACACCATCTCTTGCCTTTATTTATTTTCTTGTACATAAAACACAAAAACAATCAAATCTAACAAATGTTGCTTAAGAATTTGCATCTATTCATCGTTAAAAGCATCAAATGTGACATCAAATGACAACACTTCGACACCCTCAACTTAGAGTATTTTCTTGTCCTCAAGAACCACATAAAACACAAACTTAAATTAAAAGAAACTTAGGATAAACTACAACAATCCTTAGGCTTAAAAGAGATCATTTAAAAAGTACAACCCCCCCCCCTTTTTTTTTTAATTAAAAAAAAACATGTGCATATGAAAATCACTCAACACATTGACTCACAAGGATCTAAGGATGACATTATTGTATCAACAAAGCACTTTTCTTACACAAAAAAAACAACTATCCTAATAATTATAAATTAATAGTGGTCTCTTAGTGCCCTCACCAGAAAGAAGTCTCAATCACACACAAAATCGTTTACATGGGGAATAGAGCAAAAACACTCACTCTTGCAAAGACATTCAAACAGTGCATATACAATACCATAGGCTTCCCATTATTATTACTGCTTCAGTTTTTGGGACACTTGACTGGGATCATTATAGGATTTTCTTGGCTTGTAATGTAGGCTTAGGGACGGGTAGGATACATTCAAGAATTAGTGGCTAAGGCCCTCCTTGATACTACACCACCACCTGTCTACTTGTGAAAAAATATTTTTCTCCCATTTCTCATTTTATTGAATCATTTTCTGTCACTACTGGTGCAACTTTTTCTTTTCAATCTTTCTTTTCTTGTCTTTTTTTGAAATAAATATATAGCACGTGCTACACCTGCAAATTTTCTTTCGTCACCAGATATTCTTTTCATGCCCTATCTACTTTTCTTAAACCGCTGTAGTACACACCCTCAACTTAGGCTATTGCTTGAGTTAAGGTGAACAATGTCCAAGGAGGGACTAGACTTAAATAAAAGGGTTCAAGTTAAATATTGAAGGTGAACATGCTAATGAAAAGAAAGGGTCAATGAAGCTCAAAATCACGGATCAATGGATTATTGACATTGTTTCGATGGTCATATAGGCTTAGTGGACTCATAAAGAATGGTATATGATCCTTTCTTTGTTAGTTAACTTTAAACCCTAGCAAGATAAACCAGACAAGTTCTAGATGCATGCACAGAGTAAGAATGATACAAAATTAGCTCTCACACACTTGGCATAGAATTACACTATCAACTACTAACTATCAGGTTTATGTTTTAGCTTAAACAAAACTGCCACATTTATATACATCTAATTCATGCACAAATCCACCGTTTGTCAATATATATCACAGACACACACATGCCATATAAAAATTTGTAGGAATATCCATGTTCCAACAATTTATTAAAATTAGATCATTGCCACAGACTGCTCTAAGTTTATCTACTTTTCCTTACAGAAAAAACTACAAAACGAAACATAGAATATTAAAAACAACCGAAACATGTCAGTTCTTCTAGATAACACACCTGAGGGAAAAGAAACACGATAACAAAAACCCATTGGTGGGGGTAACAAACTCACAGGTACCCCACCCTAATAAAAAAGATGCATTATCCCCATTGCATATACCCAAAATGAAGTGCTAAAAATGAGGAATACCTGTGATGTGTTAGGCTTATAAGTCCGGCGAAATTGGCTGGGGGTAGTAACCTCAGGAATATAACAAACGGAGCTAGTGGGATTGGTGCACTCAATGTATCATTGAAAGCAACCTCCATAGCTAGAGATGGAATGATAAGAGTCTGTGACTCTGAAAAAATCACAGCACCACTGGTCTAATTAGAAGCTCTAGGTGCCAAACTAGAAGAAGCTCCACCATCATGGGCCTGCAACTCCCAAGTCCTCCTCTACTCTCGAGAGTCATTGAGCTTCAAGCAAGTCCACTCACAATTGTTTCTTTTTTCTATGCTTCCTCCTCTGTGATTTTTCATTATCATCATCATCTTCTCGTGGGCACTCGCCCGATGCTTTAGGTTGTTCACCTAGAAAGTAAATGAAGGGCTCCTCTTCCTCTGACTCCTCAAAGATTGAAATTGGGAACACCTAGGTTGGCATTTTTGCTGCAACTTGAGGATGTCAGCTTGGGCCTTTGCAAACTCAGCTGCACAGTTTGCCAAATTGGGCACCTTTAAGTCTTTCACCCTTTCATACACTCGTGCCTCTATGTCATCAATTTGAGCATGGAGGCTTTCATAAGGTGCCAACGCAGCTGAAATGTCTCTATCCACAAAAGTTCCCAATTTATCAGCAATCAACTTCAGTTGCTTCTCTTCTTTGTCCACTCTTTTGACCAACATTGAAAAAGTTGATGGCGTGAATGCATGATGTGATCATGTGGAGTAATAGACTGATTTTGGGAATATTTACTTGCTCAAATGCTATTTAATACCCATGTTTTTGCCTTTTTTGTACCTTAAATTAAGTGTAATCTCATGTATTTTGCGTAAGTGTGTGCATGGACTAACAAAAGTGATTAGCCTATATTTGTAGGTGGAAACTTTTAAGGATGAGGCTAACTATGAGGATGCATGAGCAGGAATAAAGCATGGAACGAATTCCCAAGAGAAAACATGCAAAGGGCTTTAAGTGATGCATGTCACGATGTCAACATGCCACACTGGCAGCACATTCAACACTGTGCCATGACAAGGCTGTGCGCAAGAGATGCTGCCAAGAAATGAACCTACGTGATGGCTCCATGCCATGCAATGTGGGCTACACACTACGCGTCGTTCGATGCTGGTAAATTCCATGCAAACGCCAAGCCTACTGTGCGCGAAGAGGCCATTCCAGTAGCTGGGCGCAAAAGTGTCATGCCATGCCGGTCAGACAAAGTGACCAGTGTCGTGCCACGCCCTAAGTAGGCCATGCCAATGCCTTTAACCAGTATACTTGCTTAATGGTTCCATGTCACGGAGGCCAATTGGCACGACCATCAAAGTGACACGGAGGTGCTTTTTCACGGCCAAAATTCCAGAAATTATAAATTAAACACTTAGCACTTTATTTTTGAGGGAAATTCATATTTGAGAAGAGCGAGGAGGAGAAGAGGAGTGACAAAGAAGACTCTACCTAGGATTATTTTCTCTTTTCTTCTTCACTATTGTTTATACCTGGGTTGTAATTATATTATGAATTCATGTAAAATTATGAGTAGCTAAGACCCTTATTCTAGTGTTGAAGCCACATGAATGAACCCTGTGGCATAATTCTTATTTTACTTCAAGTTTATTCATCTTTGATTGTCTTGTATTTTTGCTTTACTATTCTACTGCTTGATCACCATTGGAATATATTTGGGATTCTTTTGTAAAACCCAAAAAGACAATGAACGAGAACAAACTAAGGAATGCAAGAATTGAGATCTTATCTTTGGGCTTAATTCACATTTAGGATCAAAATTTACCTAATATGCCGCGCTTGCTTATTAAACGAGATGATAGTTAAACACATGTAATTGGATTTTCATATCACCACTCACAGATGTAGTTGTGAAGTCATTTCTAACTTAAATGATTAGAGATTTGAAATACTATAATCAAGGGCATTAACCTCATAAACCATAACTCAAGATAAATACTTATGAATTTGCCTATCACATCCCCGCTCAGCGATGTAGTTGTGAGGCTTATTCGAATAGATGTTTAAAGGCCCCAAATACCATTAACATGGTATTCATCTTGTGAATAAACTATGACTATAACTACTTGAACCAATGAGAATGATAGATATGCATGATTATCGTCCTTAATCTTGGATTCTTCTTTGATATTTATTACAACTCAATTTAGTTCATCTTTGGCTGATAATTAACCTTAAAATCATAAACAAACAACAAATTCTTGGTTACTTTTGCACTTGCAAAATTGAAATTAGTACTTGGACTTAGTTATTCACTAATAGTCTAGTCCCTATGTGTTTGGCATTTGGCTCGCAAAAGCTATTTTACTACATTACGACCGCGTGCGGTGGAGCATGAACAAGTTTTTGGTGCCATTGTTGGGGACTGAGAACATTAGTGGATTTCTTATTTTTATATTGTTTTTGTATTGTTTTTGTATTTTCTTAAGTGCTGACAACTTGGATTTAGTGACTAATTTTGCAGGTACGGGTTTGTTTACAGATAGCTGGCAAGGGATAGAGAGCTAGTATAACCACATCCAAAACCTAAGAAAATGTTGAGACAACTAAGAAGGGAGGGTGCTACTCTGTATCCTATCCAATAGGTTCAACATGACGACGTTGTACTAGCAGAGATGGAAGTGAGACCAGTTTGTGAAGTGGCAATCCAACTTGCTACAAATGTTTCCTCCATCATCCACAGATTGGAACTTAGAGGCTGGTTTGAGCTTAAGAAAAACATGGTGCAGTTGTTGCATACAAATGTAATATTCATAGGCTTAGAACATGAGGATCCATAACAGTATTTGCATAACTTCTTGGAAATCATTGACACATTCATCCCTATTGGACTGTCAACTGATTATGTTTGGCCCACACTCTTCCCGTACTCATTGTTCGGATAAGCTAAGAGGTGGATAAAGGCAGAACCAACCAAACTCTATCACCACATGGGATAACTTGGCAAGGAAGTTCCTCATTAGATTTTTCTCCATTAGGCAAGACTGGTAAGCTGAGGTGTCACGCCCTAAAATTGGGGTAGGGAATGATTTTACTCGAAAATACTAGATTGAGAAACCAGTTACATAACATCTGTAACTATATTATTTAGGTCCACTAGGTGACCATCAAAATAAGTAAAACTCAACACTTGGACCGGCAAGGTGAAAACATGCTATAACATGAATAAGAAATGTCGACAAGGCCATATAAACTGAAAATAACTACGGCAGGCCAGTTATGCCATATATAAAAAAATTGGAACTAAATTGTAGATACTTGTACATAAAAGCCTCTCAAGGAGTAAGTAACTACTACACAAAGGACAGGGCCCCGACCTACCCAAACTATACATTAAAAGCTCAACATAACAAAACTAGAACATAGATCCTGAAAAAGAAAGGAGCGTACTAACTCTCTATTGATCATTGACTCCTATAGAAACTGGGGAAAAAGCCTCTACCTGCACCTGCAGAATGATTGTAGGGGTCCCCAAGTGAAGGGATGTTAGTACGAATGAATATACTAGTATGCAAGACTGAAAGCTACAATTATTAAACATACTAATAAGAACTGAACCAAGGATCGGGAAAAGATAACAACCTGGACATCTGAAAAGTAACACCTAATGGCAATCCTATTTGGAGGTGCAAATGCAATCAAGAAATGCATATAGAATGTGAATAATGTACCGGCATGCACATCCGGATCATAGTCAGTCACAACACGACCTGAAACCCCAGACCTAGAAACGAGACCTAGAACCACGAATGACTCCAAGCTAATCCATGGTACATACGTAGCATGACATAAGAGCATAAACAAGAGGAAATTAAAGCATAAATACGACATAAGTAGAAGTATGCATTTTATAAGGACAAAAGCGTAAACACAACTCAATAATACTGAACTTTCTATACATGATAGTTTGAAAAGCATATACTACTATGATGAGTCAATGGGAAAGCACCTCCAACTAGCTCACTAGGTCTGAAGCTGAAAGACAAGTTGAAAATATAAAACTAATAACATCCCCAGAGGATGAGGACTCACCCAAGCGGGAATAAGATTGTGCTGATCAGGAGTAAGCTATTGGCGAGACTAAGTTGGATCACCCGAACCTATTTTATATCATGGAGTACGCAATAAATAATTTGAATGTACTGAGTATGCAAGGTATGTAAATATTCTAGTAAAAAAATAGTCTAAAATCATGAGTATAAATCAAGAAAGTTCATAAGAATAAGGATAGAATGCTAAAAGCCATAATATCTGAAGTATACTTAAGCATAGATTATTCATCATAATTTGAACATAGTGACCTAAGGTTTCAAAATAGAAATCATATAACTGGTCATGCTTGAAATTGTAAGTGAGAACTCATAAACTGATCAATGGGTCAATTATTCTATAGAAACATAATATCGTAAGTCATGAACATGAGTAACGGAAAACATGAGTTACAGTTGGAGATTCTTATAACCGACATACCCCATATGAGCATACATGGAGCCAGACAAATAAAGCCCTAGTTGGGAGGGTGTTCATACCTTTCCAAGGGTAGGACCATGAAAAAGGCATGATATCATTCATGGATGGGCCATACGAGCACGGGAGACACTCTCGTGGAAGACCCAACCATGGCTACATTAGCACGTAGTTTTGACACCTGCGTGCGCCGGAACCCTAGCCTACATGGTGTTAAATACTACTCCCAGAAATATATATAATGATCATATCATAATCATGAAGCATACTTGAAATACAAGGGCTAGTTGAAATCATGAGATTCATAAACATGCTTGAGATAGTGAACTAGCCATACAATAGGCCCATGAGTCATCCATGATAGCAAACTTGATATTCATAAAAGCCATGCATACTTGAGGGAATCATAATACTCTAATATCCATAAATTCGTGAAGGGTTCTTGTGGAAATCATTCATTATAATCATAAAACATAATTTACTTAATCATACTTTAAAACAGAGTTTCACTTACTTTGTTGATGATTAACTCCCACCAATATGGAATGTAAGAACTCTAGTTCCTGGACTCATTTCAACACCAAGGTGGCTGCACCAACACATCCACAATAGGCAGCCGAACATCAAAACAAAACAATAATTTTGGCAATTTACTACGACTTGTTTTTACTTACTTTTAAGGGAAATAAATTAAAGAAGGAGATTATCTCGATTCCCTTGTTCAAGAACTACAATGAAAGGATAATATATGCTGCTCCAACACAGTGTTAACAACCACTAAAAAGGTGCAGCAACTACTCCTCAAACATCACACAAAAATACATATCAAACCATGCTTCATTTCCCTACGTTACTTGCTATTTGAGTGACTAAAACAAGTAGAAATCATCACCTTTCTCTTATGATTAAATCTTGAAAATATAAAGTTCCTTATTAGCCAATTTGTGCTCCAAACACTGAGAAAAAACTGCTAAATAACGCAACAAAACACTTTCACAAGATCACCCACACTACTTGCAAGGACTAGCCAACTTACCTTGTGTTCTTCCTTGTGATCAATGGAGTTTATACTTGGAATTTCCTTGTGTTTTGCTTCTTTATATAGATAGAACATAGGGGTTCCAAGACATATAGTAAATCTGGAAATATCAGTAAAGTTATCCGACAAGTTAATACATATATATTAGTTTGACCTTCTAGGTCGTCATGCTCGCTCATCACGGAGTGGTGCGAGGTAAAATGCTCATAACTCTTTACTCTGAACTTCGATTGATGAGCAATTTGATTCTCTAAAAACTAAATTCCAAGACCTTCAATTTGATAGGTTGTAGAACTTCTAAATCATTAAATATTAGGAGATATGATCATTTCAAGTTAGACTCTATATGAAACTTACCAAAAAATATTTTCTCGTAATAAACCGTGAACTCGAATTTTTGTTACCAAGATCCCTTTGAATTAAAGCTTCAATTTAATTCTTTAATCAACTCCATATATACATTTCATGATTTAATCACCCATTTGAAATAATATTCTCCAAAAACTTTTAAACGTCAATTATTTTCCAGGGGTGTAGCATCAGGAGGAAAAATATTATGTTTCCAGAAGAGGCCTGACGAAAACTTATATCTTGCTTAGGAGAGATTATATCTTGCTTAGGAGAGATTTATGTCCTTACTGAGAGACTGCCCCCATACATAGAAAAATAATGAAGTGCCTGCCCATAATTTTGTTGAAAGCTTTGATCCACACACGAAAATTCTGTTTGATTTTGCACCAGGGGGTCAAACATTGGAGAAAACATATGATGAGATATACACTCTGTTGAGTAGGATTGCACAAGGAAATCTAGAGTGGCACAATGAGGCATTACGGGAAGCAGTCAGGAAAGTAGCTGGGATAATAGAGGTGGATACTTTTAATGCATTGGCAGCCCAGTTGGCCTCCTTCCAGTATCAGACAATGGCAGTTTAGCAAGTTGAATTTGGCACAGCCGCAGCCACAAGTAAATGCAGTTCAACCTGCCCCAAACTGGTTTGAGATATGTGGAAACATCAGTCATTGGGCAAACTCTCGAGGAGAAAATCCAGAGTTAGTAAACTTTGTAAGAAATTTGCAGAGGAAAAATCAAAATTATGGGAACACCTACAACAAAAACTGGCAGAATCACCCCAACTTCTCTTGTGGTGGGAATCAAGGACAGAGTCTGAATTTCCAGCAGTATCAACAATAGGGTAGGCAAGCTAGTGTACAATCAAGCAACATAGAGGACATATTGCAGAAAATCATGGCTAACCAAACCAAAATGGCATCTGACCAAGAAAAAAGAGCAACCGAGCTAAAAAATCAGTAGTTAGCCACTAGAAATTTGGAGAAGTAGTGGGGTCAAATAGCATCAAGTCAGTGGCCAAATCTTTACGGGGTTTACCAAGTGAAACTGATCTAAACCTAATGTAGGTAATGAGCATCAGTGTGAGGAGTGACAAAGAATTAGAAGATGCACCAGTAAAAGAGAAGAGGGATGAGGTGCAACCAGAATTGACAAGATCAGGTTCTTTAGCTGAGAAGGGTACAGAACAAAAAGCTGCCAAGAATAATTCCCAATCAGTTGTGCATCCAATAATAAGACCACCACCACCATTCCCAGAAAGACTTCAGAAAAGTAAGGAGGATGCTTTTGATATTTTAAAATAACTCTAATAAATTTACCTCTAATTGATATTTCGCATGGAATGCCCAACCATGCTAAATACATGAAAGATGTGGTGGCCAATCTCCCCCACTTGCACTCTTTCATTTCCTTCTTTCTCTTCTTCTTTAGGGTCTCGTATCCAACATTCACCAACACACTCTTTTTCCCTTTTCCTCCCTCAGCTCCAGTCAGCTCCCAATATGCCGCCAAATCAAGCTCATCATCTATCCCGATGTCGAGGTCAAAAAGAGTGGGGGCTGCTAGAATTGCCGGCTATTGAGATGATAGATCGGTCACTTGGCTACAAGGAGCCCTCAACTCCTCATGGAGGATACCAATGTCAGTCTTCTCAGCCATGCACTCATTGAAGCGACTCTCAAAATAGTCGAGTCTAACATGTAAAACCCATGAAGCTCCCTCAATCTTAGCCTTCACCCAAGGCTTCACATTCTCCATCATAGCCTGCACCTTTTTATCAGCTACAATCACTCTCTTTTCCATCTTTTGAAGAAATTCCTAAGGCGCGGGCATGTATCCTACTGGGGTCTGGCTCGAAAGGCCCATAGGTGGTGTAATGGAGGTGCTGGGAGTTACCTCTGAATGACCAGCGTCTGTAGTCGGTGTCTCATCCTGCTCTTGTGAGGTGGGGGCATTCACCTTCTCACACTCAACTGCTCGTGGTACCGGGACTGCGTTAGAAAGTTGTCCTCCAATCAATCGCTCCTCAGAATGAGGCACCTTGAGACCTCCCTCATACACAACTTGAATACGAGACTCAAGAATGGGATGGTAGTACTCAATCCCACAGCCCGATCCTGGATCTCCTCCATAATGACCCTCAAATATTGATGGAGTATCATGACATGATACACAACACCAATGCTTCTCTATCTTCGTTGAGGTCATTGTTGTTCGCTGCCGGTGACAACCTATGGTGAACTAGTATCCAATAGGCTTTTTCTATCAAATTAAATGAGTTCTTGGTGACCTGCTTTTCGCTAGTTAACCATTCTGCCTCCTACTTATCTTCAGCGATGAACCCTGACAGCCACTTAATCTGACTCTTCCTCTCCTCAAGGCCTAACTACTAGATTTTCTTTATAGCATCCACCCGATAGTCAAACTCTTGTGTAGTGTGGGGTTGAATGAAATGATGCCCATATAATACTTGAGCAATGGTATGCTCGGATATGTCAATAGTGCATCCTCGCACCATGACTCTCCTCCAACTTAGGCTAATATTTGACTTTCTACCCCTCCTTTTCTTTCTGTTCCTTGGAAGCCAAATAATTGGCATAAAACTCCAGGATGATCACTGAAGTGTATTGATCCGGAGTTCAAGTTATCCATTCAAACCTGTAGTAGCTGAATATCTACTTTATCTCCTTAGCTTTATTTAGTGCATTGGCAAGGATCCGTGACTCTTTTTGAATACTCCGCCAGGATTTTTTCTTGGCGGTGAGAGCGAGACCCTATTCATAGATCTCCTGTGCACCTGTTACTCTCCACCAAATAGTACAGTTCTCCCTAGGCAGAGTCTACTCTTGCTCAACATTGGCTACCTCATCATCGGATTTGGACTCACTATCTTCATGTCGTATTGGGCCTCTTCAGATCCCTCATCATCAATAGAGCCTCTAGCGGACTATTGGACTCTTTCCTCAACTCCCTCCTCAGACTGGGAAGCATTACCAGATGTGGCAGTGTCCACCTAAGCTTGGGCTTTAGCTTTTGCCCTAGCAGTTGGGGTCCCATCCATGCCAGATGTATCGACCTTGTATTCTACCACCGAACCAATAGGGAAGGTGTCTTCATGGTCAGAGTCAGAGGGCTTATCTCTTAATGCCCTCCGAGTTTCTATCTCTGCCCCCGTAGCTTTGTCTTTGGCGGATTTGGTTTCTTTCTTCTTTAAAGTCATTTTACCTATGGAGAAAAAGAGTTAGAACTTCATATATCAGGAGAATAAAAAAGATCGTCTGAATTTTTCACGGGTCTACAGTATGAGTCGTACCTAGAAGGTAAGATCCATACTGAGACTAGTAACATATCAGGCCATAGTAACGACTCTAATGAATGACTCACACCAAGAAGGTACAATCTGTTCCATGATTCATGGG
Source organism: Datura wrightii (assembly GCA_035772735.1). NCBI lineage: Eukaryota > Viridiplantae > Streptophyta > Magnoliopsida > Solanales > Solanaceae > Datura > Datura wrightii. The sequence continues at coordinate 20,052,560 of JASDFA010000023.1, read as the reverse complement.
AGGATACTTCTTAAAACCCTCTGTTCGGTATTTTTCCACAATTAATGGTACGACCCATAAGTCAATTCCACTAGTGGTAGAAAGGATCGTACTGTTGCCTTTGGACTTGACCCTTTTTAGACTCCCGGTAAGATCACCAGGTACGATTCATACTAGGATACCACGGGTCATACTAGGTTCCACACCAATTACTTTATCACACATTTGGCTTAGGATAGTCCCAACGAGCCATTCTACAAGCCATAGTGTGAAACCATGAGTTGTAGAAAGCCATGTGAAGCCCTTCCTTGCCTTTGTTCATGTCAGTTTTGCGGGTGAATTCAATTTATGTTGGGTACTCAGAATTCCCCAATTCTAGGCATGCATTTTTCATAAATTTTTAACTATCCATTCTTCCTTTTTTGATTCACAACCGTAACTCAGTCAATAGCAATTTAAATTCAGTTTTCAGTATGCTCGAATCCTACCCAATCAACACAACCATTTAGCACATTACTAATCATTATCATCATCTATTTTCATTATTTTTGAGGACTCTCAATTGTTTGAGAAAGTATACGCAGACACGAGGTTCAATGGTCTTTTTACCCAACTTCAAAGCATAATTACTTAATTGAATGTTACAAAATCTTGCTCACTTTGTGTGTGTTTCAATGATTAGGATTGAATTCGACTTGAGAAATTTTAATCGAGAAAAAATCTTACTCATTCTATTTTGTTCTTGAGTTACAGGTATGATGGAAGTGAGGAAATGTTCATAAGTCTGAGGTTTTGAGTACATGGGAGAAGGGTATGAAGATTTTGAAGTTTAAAGAGTTTTAGGAGAATTTTTTTTTTTAAAAAAAATTGGGTCATGCCAAGTCGACTAAAGAAAATTTCCCTGTCACGACTCGTCCCTAGGACTCATAGCAAAGCTTTTAAGAAACTTACCTATGGACCTACGGTGTCACGCCCCACCTTAGGAGGCCTGACTGGCACCTGGTGGCTACTAGGATCTTAACTGACTAAGCTGACTGAGTGTAACCACTTCTGGTGCAGGGCAAGCACTAATTATTAAATCAAGAAAACAACGGGCTATTTCTCAGCTGTAAACACAACCCCCGGCTGGAAAGGCCTTATAGCCACCTTTAAAGGAAAATAGTTAACCAGAAAAAAGAAATAAAAGGGAATCCTATGTGGGCTAACAAGACGACAACGATGTCTAGTAATGACTGTAAAGTAAAACTAGTGATAGGCTAAACTATGGCCGACAAGGCCGCTAATCTGTCAGCTAAACAAGGCCCAACACAGCCAACATGCAAACTAACACACCTATATGCCACACACGGCCAATGACAGCTAACCAAAGGGAAATAGAAACAACCTGCAAGCCTCTAGGAGTAATATGACTGTCAGGACAGGGCCCTGGCCTACCCATGAACTGTAAAATCAAAAAGAAGTAAACCTTCTATCTACAAGCTCCGGAAGAAAGGAGCTACTTCCCTAGTGATGTTGGATGAAAGCTACGAGGTACTTTCTCCTCATCTATCTGTACCTGCAAGCAAGTAATGCAGCGCCCCAAAAAGGACGTCAGTACAATGTGTACTGAATATGTAAGGCGATAACTGTAAATGACTAAAATAAGGAGATAAAACTGAATATAACTGAAAGAAAGGGGGTAAAGATCATACCTGAGTAATAGAACTTTTTAATATCAAACTTTATTAATAACTAAGCAAACAAGAACCTTACCTGGCCCCCATAAGCCGGAAGGTACGACCAGCACATAATAACCCACCTGGGCCCCCCATAAGCCCTGGTGAATACACCGTAGTCTATATACCCCTATCCACAATCCCACCGGGTCAACTAATAGCTATAGCCATCCTACCAATCCCCTGAGTCTTGAACTGATCCCGTTCGGGCCCTAACTGTAACTGTGTCTGAGTCCGGTGGACTCCTGATACCTGCACTTTGGGCACCAAGCTCGAGGGGGGTGTATAGAACCAACCACAGCATTTGAGGACCTGGGACCCCATCTTCGTCCCTGGTGGATGGCATACCACTTCGGAGAGCAACTTCATCTCCCCCCTGGCAAGCATGGATACAACTAATAACCCTGGGGTCGGTCAAGAAGGCTATACAGGCATAATCCATCCCAAACTAATATGGAATACTGATCTCAGCTAATAACAACAACTAATCATAATAGAAATGCTTCTGGTATTCTTACAGGGATTCAAACTGATTTATCATGCTAAGGAAACTAACTTGCCGAAGGAAACTGCCTTAACATACCTCGTTTGCCTATTACTGATTAACTGGCGAGCTTTAGCTCGTATTCAACTGCTCTTCTCAACTGCAATCATATTATTAGACGAATGAGGACAATTTCAGTACTAAACTTGGAGAAAATGATAACTTTATATCTAAATATTAACTATATTTCAACTTGACAAAACACGATCGATAACTCGTAAATTCACGAAAGTCCAGAAGAGAGAAATGCTTACTTTAAGCCTATGATCATATTGATAGTAGTTTGGAGAATTTCCAACAACTTTAGCTCGGTGGGATTATGATTTTCTGGGAAATTTTCATGAAACTAACTCCGTAGTAATGCTCCTTGTAACCTTATACATCTATACTCGAAGTTAATTTGAATTCGGGCAGCTTTTTGTAGTGTAAACGGAGGAAATTTATTTGATTTCCTATGGTTTCTCTCTTCTCTGGTCATTTGAAATTTATGGAAATAACATTGAATCAAAGGGGAGGGACTTATATACTTTAGGCAGTGGACAGGGGTCTGTGGCACGGACCCTGTCGCGCCAACTTAAGGGCGTGCCACAGATCCTATCACGGAGGGCAAGGTCTGTGCCGCGTTGCCCCTTTGGGCAGTTGGCCCGGCCTCCTCCCGTTCGACCCTGACTCTGTGCTCATCCGACCTTTTCCTAGGCCCCTTTCTCATATGTATTGTACTCTAAAACTCTTAACCAACATACGAATAGGCCATCTAAACATTAAAAACTTACGGGGTGTAACATCCTCCCCTCTTAGGAACATTCTTCCTCGAATGTTAACTTGAGCTTAAAGGCGTCTTAACTCTTATAACTACTCATTCTGGAAAAATTTTGGCAGAGTCTCCCTTGTAATATGGACTATCAAAAAATTTTGAAATAAAGAAAAGTCCAATACAGGTATTTCACATAACACTATAGCAACTGTTTCTCAATAACATTGTATCTAGCTGAGCAGTACATGTAACACACATAACAGAACAAACTAATTCGTAAATGAACCTTAACTACATATCCTGAATAAGTCTTGAACAAATGAGGATATCTATACTTCATGTCGTCCTCAGCATCCCAAGTCATTTCCTCTCTATTCTTATTTCTCCAAAGTACCTTAACGGAAGCAACATCCTTAGTCCTCCACCTACGAATCTGTCGTTCTAATATAACTACTTCAATCACTTCATAGGCTAATTCCTCAGTGACTTGGACATCCTCAACTGGCACAACTCGTGACGATTCCTTATGCACTTTCGTAGCATCGACATATGAAAGATCGAATGAATGGATTCTAATTTTGAAGGCAAATCTAGCTCGTATGCCACCTGCATATTCTTTGGAGTATTCGATATGGACTAATAAGCCTCGGGCTGAGTTACCCTTTTTACCAAATCTCATCATGCCTTTCATTGGATATGCTTTCAAATATACCCAAACACCTATACAAAACTCCAAATTTCTACGTCGTGCATCAGCGTAAGATTTCTGCGTCTCTGAGTTGTTAGCAGACGTTCTCTGGTAAGCTTTACTTTCTCTTCTGATTGATGAATTATATCTTGCCAATTATCCCTCTTTCTCAAACCTCGAACCAACCAACTGGGACGTGCATTTTCGCCCATATAAGGCCTCATAAGGTGCCATCTATATTTTTGAGTGATAACTGTTATTATAAGCAAACTCAATCAGCGGTAAGTATTCATCTAGCTGCCTCCAAAATCCAGCACACATGCCCGTAAAATAACTTCGAGTGTTTGAATTATATATTCTGCTTGCCCATCTGTCTGAAGGTGGAATGACGTACAGATTAACCTAGGTTCCCAAACCTCTATGGAAAGATTGCAAGAATTTAGCTCCAAAAATTCTCCCCTATCAGAAATGATAGATACTGGGACACCATGTAATCAGACTATCTCCCTATTGTAAAGCTCGGCATAATCCTCAACTGAGAAAGTGGTCCTGACTGGCACAAAGTGAACTGATTTCATCAACCTGTCAACAATCTCCCAAATGGAATCAGATTTACGCCTGGTGCGAGGTAACCCTGTCACGAAATCCATATTAATTTCCTCCCATTTCCACATAGGCACTGCTATCTCTTGTGTCAGTCCGCCGAGTTTCTGATGTTCCGCTTTCACCTGCTGGCAATTAGGACATTGAGATACAATTTCTGCTATCTATTTTTTCATTACTGGCCACCAGTAAATCTCTTTTGTATCATGATACATCATTGTTGAACACGGATGAAGAGAGTACTGGGAATAATGCACCTTGCCCATAATTTGCTGGCGAAGTCCTGCCGCGTCTGGAACATAGAGGCGATACCTATATCTCAAAACTCCATCTTCAGTTACTTGGAAATATATAACTTCCCCTCGCTGAACCTTATTTATGAGCTGAACTAGGTTAGGGTCTTCATACTGTCATTCTTTCACTTCCATAACTAGTGATGATACTGCCGTATTCTGAATTACTACTCCACTGTCTCCCGAATCTACTATATGAACGGCTAGACTGGCTAACTGATAAAGTTCTCAAGCCAGTTCCCTTTGTCGTGGATTTAGGTGTACTAAGCTCCCTATGGACTTATAGCTGAGGGAATTTTCTATAACATTGGCTTTCCCTTGGTAGTATAAAACATTCACATCATAGTCTTTCAATAGCGCTAACCAACGACACTGTCGTAGATTCAACTCTTTCTGTGTGAAAATATACTGAAGGATTTTGTGATTAGTGACAATATCTACATGAATGCTATACAGATAGTGACTCCATATTTTCAAGACATGAATCACCGCGGCTAATTCCAAGTCATGGGTGGGGTAGTTCTTTTCATGCTTCTTCAGCTGCCTGGAAGCATAAGCAATTACTTTACCATGCTGCATCAGAACACATCCTAACCCGATGCCTGAGGCATCGTAGTATACTGCATAACCCTTTGATGCTTCTGGCAAGGCTAATATTGGTGCTGAGGTCAGTTTGTTTTTCAACTCCTGAATGCTCTGTTCACATGCTTCAGTCCAGTGAAATTTAGTTACTTTCTAAGTTAGCTTCATCAGAGGCGTTGCTAAGGTAGAAAATCCTTCCACAAACCTCATGTAATACCCGGCTAACCCCAGGAAACTACATACCTCGGTTGCAGTGGTAGGTATAGGCCATGTTTTTACATCCTCGATCTTTTGCAAATCTACCTGTATACCAGCACCTGACACAATGTGGCCCAAAAAGGCTACTGAATTCAGCAAAAAATCACATTTAGAAAACTTCGCATATAGCTGGCGATCCTTGAGAGTTCGGAGTACTGGTCGTAGGTGATCCCGGTGATCTTCCTTTGAGCGAGAATATACCAGAATATCATCAATAAATAATATTACAAACAGGTCTAGATACGGCCTGAAGATGATGTTCATCAAGTCCATGAACACTGCGGGAGCATTCGTCACTCCAAAGGACATGACTCGAAATTCAAAGTGGCCACACCTGGTCCTGAAAGCGATTTTTGGAAAATCCCCCTCACGAACCCGAACCTGATGGTATGCTGACCTTAAGTCAATTTTTGAAAAATACTTTTCCCCCTCAACTGGTCAAACAAGTCATCTATTCTGGGAAGCGGGTACTTATTCTTGATAGTAACTTTATGCAACTGCTAGTAATATATACACATGCGGAGGGTGCCATCCTTCTTTCTCACAAACAGAATTGGCGCTCCCCAACGTGAGGTACTCGCCCTGATAAATCCCTTATCTAACAGATCTTTCAACTGTTCCTTCAACTCTTTGAGCTCAGCAGGATCCATTCGGTACGGAGGAATAAATATGGGTTGAGTACCTGATAATAAATCAATTGCTTAGTCTATTTCCCATTCTGGGGAAATGCCAGGTAGCTCATCCGGGAATACCTCTGAAAATTCATTGACTACTGGAATGGACTAAAGAGTTGGAGATTCTTCTTGGACATCCTGAAATCTGACAATATGATAAATACACCCTTTTGCTATCAATTTCCTTGCCCAAACATAGGAAATAAACCTACCTTTTTGCGCGGCTGCACTACTTTTCCACTCCCCTACAACCTCCCCTAGAAAATGGAATCGAAAATTCTTGGTCCAACATTCAACATTGGCATAGCATGGTGCCAGCCAATCCATACCCATAATTGGATTAAAGTCAATCATTTCTAGTTTTATCAAGTTTGTTAAATTCTGATGACCAAAAACCTCGACTGTGCATCCCCAGTAGACCCTCTTGGCTATAATAGAGTCACCATCGGGTGTGGACACTAAGAAAGGTCACTGAAGTGATTCTGGTGTAATACCGAACTTTCGAGCCACTAATGGGGTAACATAAGACAAGGTGGATCCTGGATCTATCAGTGCATAAACAGAATGAGAGCAAATGTCCAAAATACCTATCACCACACCCGGTGACGACTCTGACTCCTGTCATCGCGGTAAAGCATAAGTGCGATCTAGACCGGTACCTGAGCTAGATGGCCTGATCTGCCTCGGCCTCTGCCGGCTAGAGCTGATGGCCTAATCCCTGCTAGAGATGTTGGGGTACGTGATCCTACTAAAGATCTATCCTGTCGATCCCGATCACTCTAATCCCTGGCTGGACAATCCCTCATCTGATGACCTTTCTGTCCACAGGTATAACATGGTGTGGAACCATATCTGCATGCCCCAGAGTGACGTCGACTGCAAAAAGGGAAAAGAGGCATGGTGAATCTACTCTACTCCACTCCTCTCTGCTGCTGTGAACCTACTGATTGTGAGCTCTCGTCGAGTCCTGACTGCCCCGTACAACCAGATCCACTCCCCTGCTGCTGTTGTGGGGTTGGGGGTCTTAGTGGTTTGCCTAAAAATTGTGGCCTAGGTCCACCCTGGGACTCCACCTACATGTCACTAGGTTTGGCCCTGCGGCGCTTCTCCTTATTTGCCTTCCTTATCTCCCGTTGCCGCTGTTTGATACCTTTAATATTCCGAGGAAAATTTAAACGTGGGCAATATCCATGTCCTCTCACAAAGTGGCCGTAATACAGGTCTCCACATATTCTGCATTCAGCCCCATAATAAACCGATGCACCCTAGACGGCATGGTATCTACAAAAGTTGGTAAATGTCGGGCCAAGGAGTCGAACCTCATAGCGTACTCTCGAACACTCATCGACCCCTACTCTAGATGTAGAAACTCATCAACCCAGGCCAGTCGAATTTCCCGTGGCAGGTAGTGGTCCAGAAAAGCCTCTGAGAAGCTGGGCCAAGTCAGAGGGGAAACATCTCTCCTTCGGGACCTCTCCTAACTCTCTTACCACAGTACTGTGATGTCCCATAGCCGGAATACCGCTAACTCAACCAACTCAACAGGTGTAGCATGCATCACCCTGAATATCTGCTCCATCTGATCCAAGAAATCCTGAGGGTCCTCCTCTTGGTCTGTCCCGATAAACTGTGGGGGACTCAATGCAAGAAACTCTCGGACCCTCGAACTACTAGGCCCTCCTGAGGACTCTGCGACTGTAGGTGCCACTGGCTGACGCTGCGCAGCCATCATCTGAGCTAGCATAACAACAACACTCCTAACCTCCTGATCCAATGGAACTAGTATAGAGACTGCTGGAGGCAGTTCCGTCACATTTTCCGCTCCAAGCGGCTCCTAACGTGATGGAGAGTGCTGGGGAGATAGAGATGAAGTCTCCTTGTTGCCCTCTGATTGGGCTGACTCTTACTAAGGCACCCTGCAACTGTCTTCCCTTTTTGCAACATCCAATCACCTACCAGTTGTGGTGTCACGTGGGTTTGTCATTTCTGTGTAGATAAACGAATATGGTAAGCTTAGGGGATCAACCCTATACTATACAGCTCTATAGCACGACTGGATAAGAAGAAACAGTAACCATCCTATCATGCCTCGTGGCCTCCTGCCTATAGAATCTGGCGCAAAACACATCCATAGAAAATACTCTACTTAGCACAGCTTGTAGACTCCCTGGGATATGACCTGCTTAGATACCAAGTTTGTCACGCCGCACCTTGGGAGACATGACTGACACTTGGTGCCCTACTAGGATTTGAACTGACTGAGCTGACTGAGCTTAAGTACTTTTGGCGCAGGGCTACACTAACTCTTAAATCAATAATACAATGGGCTATATCTCGGCTGTAAACACAACCCCCGGCCGACAAGGCTTTATAGCCACCTGTAAAGGAAAACAACTAACAAGACAGAGGCAATAACAGGGAATCCTATGCGGGCCGACAAGACCACCATGATGTCTAGTTATGAATGTATAGTAAAACCGGTGTTAGGCTAAACTATGGCCGAAAAGGCCGCTAATATGTCAGCTAAACAAGGCTCCACATGGCCAACACGTAAACTAAAACAGCTATAGGCCCCACACGGCCAATAACTGCTAACCACATGGAAATAGAAACAATCTGCAAGCCTTTAGGAGTAATAGGACAGTAGGGACAGGGTCCCAGCCTACCCATGAACTGTAAAATCAAAAAGAAGTAAACCTTCTATCTACCCCCAGAACTAGGGTAGGGTGCAACTAGCACTCGATTCATGGTCGATCGAGAAGTCGGGTAAATAGCATCTATAAATGTAAAAATAAGGCTGACCAAGCCACCTATCACAACCAATAAAGATAAATACTGGGCCAATAATGCCTTGACAATTATAAATATGCAACCTCGAAAGCCGACAAGGCTACAATAAAGCTAAGCAAGGCAATGAAAAACCGATAATGCCAACATAGGTATAAATAAAGTCCATCAGGCACCAGTCTTAAAGTGGCTCTGCAAGTCTTAATATAGTCGTTCTGGACTTCATATTGCTCTGTGAGGACAACATAGCCCAATAGGAACTTCATAATAATATTTCGCTCCTTGAGCAGCCTGTAGAGCATCTAATAGGCCTAACTTATATTTCCACACATTGCTCGGTGAATGTAGCATAGCCCCTTAGGCCTAAAACAACTGTTACTTGCCCCTGTAGCAACCTATATTACATCCAACGGGCATATCCTATGTGTCCAGAGTTATCCAGACGTTCATAAAGACAATTATAGAAACTGAATTGACTTGAACGAAAAGGGCGAGGTCCAAAGTGACTTGAACGATAATCTGAATGTCATAACAAGCTATAAGATCTCTAATATTATGCGTAGCCCCGTGCATCTAAACTGCGTAGCCCACTGGGAAGCATAACGTGTAGTAATTTGAAGCTAATCCATTAGGATGCTAAGCATAATATTTCTGAAGGAATAGCGGTGCAATAATGGCTTATTAGAGAACAATAAAGGTGTAGGCCACAAAACTATATGGTTCCTTTTCCTAAAAATGACTACAGGGTAGCTAATAACAAGATATGACTCTGAGAAGCCAACTACAATAGCCTTACAGGCAGCCACAACGACTATTAACCTAGAGGTAGAATTACAATATTAATATTCTAGCTCTATAGGCGTCAAGATACGCCAAAGGACCGTAGGTGAGCTTTATTACACATAGGCATCATGAGCATGAAGTTCTATCTCCAAGTTATTCCTTATGCTAATTTATACTTGGTTATGGATTAACATTAAAGACTCTAAGGCATCGGTAAGGCAACAAGATATAAACAACCAAACTAAAAGACAACAATCCAACCAAGTACTCTTATGTCGCTTCTAATGAAAGCCAAAGATAAATATGGAAAGCCTCTACAAGGGATACTTATACCAATCAATAGGTTTACCTTTCAGCATCTAACTATCCATTACAACATAGCCACGAATATATTACTAAATATAATGTGTCGCACTAACTATACGACTATGCAACTTGCCGAAGGAGGTTTAGCCTTAACATACCTCATAGGAAATTCAGTAGCTCAACTTTCCTTGGTCAAAATGTCCCACAATCAGCCACGACACAAAGCCCCAACATCATATAGCTTTCAAGGCCCATAAAATAGCCCACGTATCAATAACAAAGTAGAATTCCAATGTCGGTAGTCGTTTCGATATATATTGCAAAACTTCCAATTTTAACGATAGAGAGGGGTGTAGAAGTCCTTAACTTCCTCTGGATGATGGAACATGACAAATAGTATGACACATACACCGAATTCTATTGGGAAAATCCAGCAAAACATTAACTATTGAAGCCAAGAAGAGTTTGACTGGTTGTCCAGGCTTGGTGTAATACCCCTAGGGTTCCTAAGACTAGACTTGGGATTTGAAATGTGATCAGCAAAAAATGTTTGAAAAATGACTCAGAATGACTCGTGGTATGTTTCGTGGGAAGGACTAATGGGCCATGGTATCACTCTCAGTAAGAATCTTCAGCAGGAGGCCTATTGGTAATGAGTCAAGATATGACTCGTCGGATCATGTCACGAGTCGTAGGATGAACTGCGGTCAGTAGTCGTAAGGGATCTTTTGTGCATCAATTTGGAGGGAATCAGTCAGGGTACGACTCGTAGGGTGAATCAATGAGTCTTGGCCTACACCCTTGAGGAGGAACTAAGGATCTTGGAAGCATTAACCACGGGTGGACCTAACGACTTGTAGGTTGGTGGTATGAGTCATGGTCTGACCTGTGGAAAACTTTAGAAAAGTCAGGGAAAATAGTGGTGGCTATGGATGGAAACCACGAGTCGTCGTATGGAGGTACGACTCGTGGTGTGAGTCATGAAATCTGGCAGAGTAAAATTTTCTACGATTTAAGTAAGGGAATTTATGTAATTGCTAAGCTCCTAAACCCTTAACTACATCATATTAAGCTCTGTTAGGATGGTTTTAAGAATGTTCAGCCTATTCTAAATCATTCTCTCCCATGCCTACAAGATTAGACAGTTCCATTGAAGATCAAGTCTAACAATTCCCCTAGTTCTTTCCCAAATATCTTGGGCTTCCAAGGAAGGGTGTAGAATAAACATACCCATGTACGTTGGGTCATGAATGACATTTTTCCTTCATTATCATGTCCAAAACCCTTCTCAAGTTCATGTCACGACTCGAACACAGACTAGGATCGAGACACTAGACAAGAAACCCCGAGAGGCTCCAAGTCAACCCATGGCATGAAGGTAATATCTAAACTTAACATACTAGAGCGGAAGTTTAACCTACATAATATCGGAAGTCTGCATATATATATATATATATATATCAAGCTGAAACTAAATCAATAATGAGAAGCTGATTTCAACATAATGTCTGAAAACCTCTAACATAACTGATGAGCTGATGGGATACCATCCCCAACTAGCTCGTCAAAGTTTGAAACTTAAAGAACATAACCAACTATGGATGACTGAACGTCCTCGATGGATGAGGACTTACCAACACTGGCCGGGTGGGTCTAAGATAAAAGCAGGGACTAATGGTGCGGCTGAGACTGATCCCTTGGACCTATATCATGAAATGATACAGTATAGAGTATGCGGTCAGTACTTGGAATATACTGAGTATGCAAGGTAAGTTAAAACAGACAGTTAAAATACATAAGATTTCATAAGAGTCTGACAACATGATCATAAAGTAAATATTATAATGTAAACATAGAGATCATGGTTTTCCAAGAATTCATAAATCATTCATAATCATAATCGTAGGAGAAAAGCTTCATTAAATCCTGACTTGAGCCAAAGTAACTTAAATATAACCATGCACAAATCATGAGGAACAATGGGAGGACTCATCTTAACCGACACCATCATGATAGAGCCTTACATGATGTGCCAATATTTTTCCCAAGTGGTCAGGACTGTCCCCGACTTGCCAAGCAGGGGGACGTGCATAGAGGTGATATCATAGGGATCTAATAATAAACATATATAAACCTATAGTGGTAGGTAGTTCTGAGACCACGAGGTTTTTCTTTGAACGTCGGGTCGACTCGTTGCTAGACACTACTCCCAAAAACATGTGCATAAGGGCTCATATTGTAATTGTAATCATTCATGAAGTTCAAGACCAAATAAATAAATACATGATGGATCCCACTTGAAATACATGATTATCCATGAATAAGGGCCCATGAACTAACCAAGAGTCATAAATCTATAAATCATGAAAAACATGCATACTTGTAAAACATGTATATATTTGATATTATTAAATCCATGATCGGTACTTGAGAGAAATCATATCAAAAATCATAAATAATAATTTAGGGCTTAAGAAGATCAAAATCATAATGAAATCATAACTTGGCTTTTCTTGAAGCATACATAGTTGGGCATCATTTAATTAAAATTTGAAACTATAAATTAACAATCAAAATAATTATAAAAAATCTTCCCATATATCATAAAATATGATTTGATACATAAAGGCAATTGACCCTTATATAGATCATAGAGAATTTCACAAGAATTGCAATAAACCCCATAAGATCATGAAATTCAAGTCTAGATTGAAGTCCATAGAATTGAGAAGAATTTAGGGCATGGGAATGAAAGGAACTCCCATTCATAGCCTCACATACCTAGGTATAGAGAATTCACACTCCCACTTGAAATCCGAAAGGAAATTGGAGAGGATTTGATGAAACTCCTCAAACTTGATCTTCAAGGAAGGCTCTAGGTTGCATGCATGGAGTGGAGATACAAAGAATAGTTTAGTCCCAATTAAAAACCTTCTAACTAAGCTTAAAATTACGTTGTTTAGGACCTTAGGGCTTAGAAATAATAAAAATACCCTTAATGAAAAACTTGGAAAATCTGCACTGCCAGTGACCATGACTGGTCCAATGGATCGTTACCAGCTCCCATGAGTCATTGCCTCTCTTGTTTTCTCATCCCTCTTTCTTGTCTCAGGTCTCTTACCATGAACGGACAGGATGAGTCGTTACAAGATCTAACGACTCATCGTTGCCAACCGTCATCACCACTGCTCATATCATGGGATTCCTCCCAATGGACACTTACAACGACTCGTTGTTCCCAATAATGATTCATCCCATGACTTGTGCCAACCCCTTTTTACCAAGACAATCCTCCTAATGACTCATTCCAATGATCTATTAGTTTAACCAACAGGTCGTCCAGAGACCCGTTACTTCCTAACCTACTCTGCAGGTTCTCACCACGAGCACCTCCAATGGGTCGTTAGTCCTACCAACAACCCGTACAACAACTTGTTCTGAGAAGAAAATCTCAGATTTCTTCTACTTTTCATTTCAAATCCCGAGTCTAGTCTTAGGCACTTCCAGGGCATTACAGTTCATGAAATCAAGTGTACGATTCTATGTGGTTTTAATACAATTTTATGACATTTCTTTATGTTTAAATCACGGGTCAATTCCCTTCATGTTTCAAATATTGTTTTAAGACTCTTGGGTAGTTTCTATGTGCAAAATTGATTATAAATTCATGATTTCATGATTTATAATAATTATGCCCAATTATGAAAGTTTCATGAAAAGTCAAGTTTATCATCTATGTTTTCAAATATGATAAGATAACTAACATGAAAGAATGTTTATGATTGCCCATGTATGAATCCATGATTTTGACTATTAAGTCTATTTTGAGTATGTTAATGTTTGGGTAAACCCATATAATTTAAATTTGTTTTCATGATTTAGTTTAGTTTTACAATATTAGCTCACCACATGGTTTTGGAGTCGATACTCCCACTTTCAGCTGGTGGTATGTTTGGAGCCAAGGCTCCTCATATTTACATTTCAGACTATGCATGTTATTACATTATCAGCTTCATTGAAAAATTATTGAGAGCATTTGCATGTTTTTGGGAGCATCATCCTTCAAGGACCTTCAATTTGTTAATTTGTTATCATTTTTAGTTTCATACTTTAGTGAGCTAGTTGGGGTGTTGTCTTATCAGCTCATCACTATGTTAGAGGCTTTTCAGACATATCTATTTTGGGAAGATGCTTTTTTATTCAGACTTCCGCTATTTCAGAATTTAGTTTTTTTCTTGTGTATGTTGATCTTTAGTTATCATGTTCATGCCATGGGTCGACTTGGAGCCATTTATGGTTCCAGGTTTCATCTCTAGATCTAGGACTATGTTCGGGTTGTGACAAACTTGGTATCAGAGAAAAGGTTCTGTGTGTCCTAGGGTGTCTAAAAGTCACGTTAAGTAAAGTCTTTTTCATGGGTGTGAAGTGCGCCATACTTATGATGAAGGGGATATGAAACGTTTTAGGAAATTTCCCTTCTCTCATGATCTATTTCGTGAGATGAATTATCTCTCCATTCTTCTATTTCATGTTATACGCACTTGCAGAATCATGCCTCCTTGCTAAATTAGTGGAAGAAGGATCGGCAACGGAAATGGAAATAGCCATGAGGATGACAATGGAGATGGGCACCAACAAGCCCCACCAGCCCCAACGGATCATGTGTCCGAGCAGGTTGTCATGCTGATTTTAGGGTGGCTATTAAAATGTTGGCACAAGTGTTGGCTGCTCAAGTCAATTAACAGGCAGAGGCTCATATTCCCTAGAATGGGAATGCAATGGTGGCTAGACTCAGGCGATTGACTCAGAATGAATCCCCATGAGTTTCTTGGGTCGAGAGTGGATGAGGACCCACATGAGTTCCTTGAGGAGATCCTGAAGATCACCAAAATTATGGGGGAGACGGGAGAGTACTATGCAGATCTAGCCTTTTATTAGTTTAAAGGGGCAGCTCATATATGGTACAGGTAGTGGAAGGATAGCCGAGGATTCGGAGCGGGTCCCATTAGTTGGGATGAGTTTCTGACCACATTCATTAGTATATACTTTCCTCGGGAGATGAGGTAGATCAAGGCAGCCGAGTTTGTGAATTTGAAGTAGAACAATATGAACATTCAAGAGTATGCTCTAGAGTTCACCCGGTTGTCCAAGTATGCACCGGAGATGGTGGCTGATCAGAGAGCTCGGGTGAGCAGATTTGTGTATAGGATGGTGGATTACTTGGTCAAGGATTGTAGGACCTCTATGCTATATCAGGACATTGACTTCTCCCGATTAGTATTGCATGCCCAGTACGTAGAGGCAGTGCAGATGAGAGAGAGGGAAAGAGAGGCCAAGAGGGCCAGGACAGACAGTTTTGAGTTCCCCCTACATAGGTTTGGTGGTGGACATCATCAGTAGTCCCAGAAAAGGTCATTAGCTCCAGTGCCTTCATTAGCCAGCGTGCCATATAGGCCTAGGCGTGATCAGAGGGGATGGGCATCAGGCTCTCGAGGTTGGGGGAGCCAGTATATAAAGACCAGAATTTCAGTTTGTGCCATGTGTGGTAGGAGGCATATCGGCCAGATCATAGAAAGTTCAGGGGCATATTTTTGGTGTCGGAAGCCCGACAACATGTTCAAAGATGTCCCTTCCGCCAGATGGAACTATGCTAGAGTTCGAGACCCAACTTCCAGTTCAGTAGCTCGACCAGCATGCTCAGCTAAGTAGGATGCATCCACCAGTGCAGGTTGTGGTCAACGTTAGAACTAATTTTATGCCTTATCGTCTCATCAGGAATAGGAGGTCTCTCCAAATGTGGTCATTGGTATTTTATGAGTATTTTCTCTTAATGTTTATGCGTTGTTAGATTCAGGGACACCATATCTTTTGTGATTCCCTATATTGCACGTAGTTTCAGAGTCAGTCCTGAAATCCTATCCAAAACCTTCTTAGTCTCTACTCCAATCGTTAATTCAATTGTAGCTTAATGGGCATATAGAAACTTCCCTATCTCATTCCTTTAGAAAGTCACCTCAGCAGATCTAATAGAGTTAGATATGACTAAATTTGATGTTGTCATTGGTATGGATTGGGTGCATACATGTTACACCTCAGTAAATTGTAGAACCAGTGCGGTAGAGTTTAGATTTCTGGGTGAGCCATTCCTAGAGTGGAAGGGTAGTGTAGTTGTTCCTATAAGTCGCTTCATTTCCTACCTTAATGCCTGAAAGATGATTTCTATTGGTTGCGTGTACCATTTACTTCATGCTAAGGATGCTACATGTGAGAGCCCGACTCTCCGGTCAGTTCAAATAGTGTGTGAGTATCCGGAGGCTTTCCAAGATGATCTACTAGGAGTTCCTCCTAAGTGGGAGATTGACTTTTGTATTGACCTTCTTCCTGATATGCATCCTATATCCATTCCTCCTTACAGAATGGCTCCAGTTGAGCTAAAACAGTGATAGAGCAGTTGAAGGATCTCCTAGACAAAGGTTTCATCAGACCTAGGAAGTCCCCGTGGGGTGCACTAGTTCTCTTCGTCTGAAAAAAGGATGCTTCTCTTCATATGTGCATTGACTATGAACAGTTGAACATTGTTACAATAAAGAACAAGTGTCCCCTCCCTAAGATTGATGACTTGTTTGAATGACTACAGGGTGCAAAGTGCTTCTCAAAGATAGGTCTCAAGTCCGGTTACTACCAGCTCCGAGTTAGGGACAGTGACATCCTAAAGATAGCTTTTAGGACTCGGATGGTCACTATGAGTTTGTAGTTATGTCTTTTAGACTAAGAATGCTCTTACAGCTTTTATGGATTTGATGAAAAAGATGTTTAAGCCATATTTGTACATGTTTGTGATTGTGTTCATAAATGACATTCTCATATACTCTGGGAGCGAAGAAGAGCATGCTGCTAATTTGAGGATTGTTCTACAAACTCTAAAGGATCATCAGCTTTTCACTAAATTCAACAAGTGTGAGATTTGGCTAAACTCAGTAGAATTTTTTGGCCATGTGGTGTAAAGTGTGGATGTACAAGTAAATTCCGAAAAGATAAAAGCTATAAAGAATTGGCCTAGACCAGCTAATCCATCGGATATCAGGACTTTCTTGGGTTTAGTTTGCTACTACAGAAGGTCTGTCAATGGATTTTCATCCATTGCACTACCATTGACTATGTTAACCAAGAAGAAAGTCAAATTTCAATGGTTGGATCCCTATGAGAAGAATTTTTAGGAGCTAAAGACTCGACTCACTTCAGCCCCAGTATTGACCTTACCTTAGGGTACAGATGGATTTGTGGTGTATTGTGTTGCCTCTAGGGTTGTTCTTGGTTGTGTGTTGATACGGCATGTCAAGGTCATTGTGTATGCCTCTAGACAACTTATGACTCATAAGAAGAATTACTCAACCCATAACCTAGAGTTGGAAGCGATAGTGTTCGCATTAAAGATTTGGAGACACGATTTGTATGGTGTCCATGTGGATATGTTTACAGACCATAAGAGTCTTCAGTATGTGTTTACTTTGAAGGACCTGAATTTGTGACAAAGGAGGTTGTTAGAGCTTCTTAAGGACTATGACATGAGTGTCCTTTATCATTCGGGCAAGGCTAATGTAATTGCCGAGCTCTTAGAAGGTTATCCATGGAGAGTGTTTCTCATGTGGAAGATGGAAGGAAGGAGTTACTGAAGAATGTCCATAGGCTTTCCCAATTAGGGGTTCGCCTTTTTGGTTCAATGGATGGTGGTGGTGTTGTTCAGAATGGCGCAGAATCTTCATTGGTGACTTTGTCAAGGCTAGAGAAGATGAGGATCCTATTTTGGTAAAGTTGAAGGAAGCGGTTCAGAATAAGAAGGTAGAGGTCCTCCCCCAAGGGGGAGATCGAGTACTTCAATATCAGGGTTGTTTGTGTGTTCCAGGCGTTGATGATTTGAGGTAGCAGATGTTGCATGAGGCTCATGGATCCTAATATTCTATACATCTAGGTGCTACCAAGATGTATCGTTACCTACGTGAAGTATATTGGTGGAATGGCATGAAGAAGAACATAGCGGAGTTTGTGGCTAAGTGTTCGAATTGTCAGCAAGTGAAAGTGGAGCTTCAAAGACCAGGAGGTGTGCTACAAGACATCAGCATACCCAATTAGAAGTTGGATGAAATCAATATGGACATCATCATAGGGTTTCCTCGTTCAGGTCGATATTACGACTCTATTTGGGTGGTTATGGATAGGTTGACTAAAGAAGCTCAATTTCTACTAGTCAAAACTATCGACTCAATGGAGGATTATTCTAAATTGTAAATTCAGGAGTTAGTTTGATTGCATGGAGTTATATTGTCCATCATATAAGATAGAGTTACTCAATTCACTTCATAATTTTGGAAGTCGTTTTAGATGGGACTTGGTAGTCAGGTCTAGCTTAGCACAACTTATTACCCGCAAACGGATGGTTAGGCCGAGCAGACCATTCATACTCTTGAGTATATGTTGAGAGCATGTGTGATTGACTTCAAAGGCTGTTGGGATGATCATTTTCCTCTTGTTGCGTTTGCTTACAATAACAGTTACAACTTTAATATTCAGATGGCTCCATTTGAGCTCTTTATGGGCGGAGATATAGATCGCCTATTGGTTGGTTTGAGGTAGGTGAAGCTACGTTGATAGGGCCAGATTCAGTTAATGAGGCATAGAGAAGGTTAAATGATGTGGTATGAGTTTACAACACTTTCGACACTTAAATATGAGTAAATAGCTTGGACTTAGGTATGCTTATATAGATATGAGGCACTTGTACTTTATTTTCAGGGAAAATAAGTGTTGGAGCTAAAATGTTCAAAAGAAGCCTAAAAATATAGAAAATCAACTAAAGTACAAGTCTCAGTATGAGCCGTACCATAATTGTGCAAGTCGTACTGTGGACCGTGGTGAAAGTCAAAAGGCTGAATTAAGAGGAACGCAACATATGACACTCAGTATGAGTCACAACTAGAGTCGTGGAATTGTTCAGAGAAAATTATGCAAAGGAAGTCTCTTGGTATGAATGGACTCACGAATCGTAGCACCAACATACGACCTGTATCATGAGCCACCTTGAACTTCGAAAGATTCTTCAATACATGGCAGAACTTCAAACACTACAAACAGTACGAGCCGCAGGAAGAAAGTACGAGTCGTGCCACAACACTTGTGGATAATTTCAGAAGATGTCAGAGTTCTTAGGGACAAACCACAGATGCATTATATGACTTGTAGGACTTGGTATGAGTCGTACCAGCCTTCCAACACTTAGATAAATCTGAAGAAGGCAGGGACGTATGAGAAGTAGGTATGACTCATACAATCTTGCTACGAGTAGTAGGTCCAGTTTTAACACAGTCGGCGCCAGATATGGAAAATTTCATGTTACCTTAGGAAAAAGTTTCTAATGTCTATATAAATAGCTTATATGTTTTATTTTATTCAAAGAACATAGAAACGAAGTGGTAGACACGTGAAGCATATTTTTTTTGAATTTTTATCATGTTTTGTAGAGTAATTCTTAGAATCAAATTCTTGATTTCCTACATTGTTCTTGAGATTGTTCTTTGATATTCAAATCTTGTTTTCTTCCAATTGTTCCTTTAAGTATTTAATTATGTGTTTGTCTATGAATGCAAATTGTAATCTTGCAACCATGAGAGGCTAAAACCTCCACAGCTAGGGGTTATAGGAACCATGATGGATTAACGAAATAAGGTTATAGAAAAGTGAGTCAAAACCAATGCTAGACAATTGTATTGTATTCTCTTCATCTTTAAACGTTTCTTAGCAGTGTACAACGTTAGGACTACCCGAATTCTTTACTTTCTTGAACCTATTGAAGTAGAGATTAGGGACAAATCTCTCATGAGACTTGACTCCGCGATTGAGTAAAGTCATCCAATAGGGACAAACCAATCGTTTATATGAACCTACTTATAAGTTCTAAAAGTAAGTGTTGGGATTGATCACGTGTGTATACCCGAAGTAGTTATGAACCCATGGGGAACACTTACCCTAGTTGTTTGCAAATCTTGATTTAAATCACAAATATAATCTTGTTTTAATTTTGTTTTCTTTAAAACCTCCCAATTTGGAGATAACTCACCAACAATTTCAATTACCGGCATTAGTCTAGATCTTACCCTATTCCTTTTGTGTTTGACACCAACGTCTTCGTTGGATTCTATATTGACAAAGACCGCTTCATGCTTTTTCAGGAAGTGTGAGTTTGAGCTTTATCATTCAACTTATAAGAGGAAGGTTGAAAGCAACTCAGAGTCATCAAAATTCATATGCTGATGTTAGGCGGAGAGAGCTCGAGTTTGAAGTTGATAATTGGGTGTTCTTGAAGGTATCTCCCATGAAGGGGGAAATGAGGTTCGGAAAGAAAGGGAAGCTTAGTCTTTAATATATGGGGCCCTACTGGATTGTGAGACGTGTTGGCAAAGTGACCTATGAGTTAGAGCTACCACCGAAGTTGGCTTCGACATTTTTGGTCTTTCATATATCATTGTTAAAGAAGTGCATTGGTGATCTGACATTGCTTTTTAGGTACATATTGTAGGTATGAAGGATAACCTTAGCTATGAGGAGGACGCGTTGGCAAGGTAGCATATGAATTGGAGTTTCCCTAAGAATTAGCTTCCGTGTATCCTGTATTCCATGTATCTCTCTTAAAGAAGTGTTTGGGGTGATCCAGCTCTAGTTGTTTCGGTGGACAGCGTTGGTGGGAAGGACAACCTCAGTTTTAAGGAGGTTCCAGTGGAAATACTGGATCATCAGGTTTGAAGGCTAACGAATAAGGAAGTAGCTTTAGTGAAAGTTTTACGGAGCAATTAGCATGTTGAGGGAGCTACATGGGAAGCCGAAGTAGATGTGATGGCTAGATACCCACATTTATTCTCTACCGGCTCAGTTCCATCTTGAGGTATCAGTTTTTCCCTAAAACTCTATTTAGTTTTCAAGTTCAGTTAATATGCCCAAGTTTCTTTTATGTATATGGATGTATGCATGATTAGTGAATTCAGTTTATTTGTGTAGTTTGAATCGGGGATAGTCATTCCGTCAGTTTTAAACTTAAATGATCAGTATTTGAATATGATGATTGTGTTTCTCATCTTTTCTGCATGTTTTCCAACATTCAAGGATGAATATTCCCAAGGGGGTGTTATACCCCGGAAGCCCAAAATCAGACTCGAGAGTCGAAATGGAGAAAAATTGAAATCTGGTATCAGGTCAAAGAACGAGTCATTTTGTGATCGATGGGGGGCAGACCACGAGGTATGATATGACTCGTGATGTGGATCAGGGTGTTAATTGGATTTTGGGAGCTACGGTCCCCATGGACATGTCCAGGAGTTATGGTAAAGCCCCATGACTCGTTGAGTCAATCGTGGGTAGTGATTTCAAGAAGGTGAAGGAAATATGGCAGTGCACCCTACAGAAGGACCCCACGAGTCATGGTTAGTCACCACGATTCGTGGGATGGGTCGTGGTTAGCAAATGAAAATTTATTTGAAATATAGGGCAGTGCATGTGACGGGTGGTGACCACATCTCATGGTCACTGGTAACGAATCGTAAGATCCCCAGTGATGAGCCCAAGACGAACCTTCAGGCAAGTGTACTTGACGTATGATGTTACGAGTCGTGGACTGTAGTGACGATTCATCCAGTCCCTCGTGGTTACTGGCAATCAGTAATTTCCTGCGAATTTAGTAAGGGCGTTTTCATAATTCCTACAATCCTAAGGCCTAAACTACGTCGTTTTAAGATATGAACAGTGGGTTTTAGGAGGGGAAAACCTATTCTATGTCATTCCTAGTCATGCATGCAAGAGTAATAAGTTGAGAGAGGTGATCAAAGCCAATTCTTCAAGGTTATTCATGAAAATCTATGAGTTGATCCTATGGGGTTTTAACCCGATGCATGAAATTCCTATAACTATGTCATGGGTATGATCTAAGTATGTTTTAATTGATCAAGTACAATTCATGCACAAGTTTTATCATGTTTTCAATTACTAATCATGTTTACTAGTTTCAAAATTATGATGCCAATTCATGAAAACTTATGAGAAGATGAGATTTAAGAAGTATGTTCATGTATGGTGGATTTTGATGAGAAAAGCATGTTACAAATTTACCCATGTTATGTTCATTTTTTTAAAGTGAATCAAGTTAATTTTCAAGCATGTTAAAATATCAGACAATGCCCATATGTTCAAGTATGATTATGATTTTACTAATTTAGCTTACCACATGATTTTGAGAGCAAACACTCCCATTTATGTTCAGCTTGTGATATGGTTTGAGCAAAGGCTCCTCATGTATGATTAAAATTTATGTATTCATGATTATTCAGCTGTGTCAATAAATGATGGTCAGCTTCGTTGAAAAATGATGGAGAGTATATGCATGATTTTAGGAGTAGTGTCTAGCGCCGAGTGGTTATGGGTAAGTCCACCCTATGAATCATAACTACGCGCCAACGTAGCTATGATCTTATTATATTGGGACCTCCTAATTGAGCTATCCCCTACCCCGATTGGACAATGAACTTGATATTGATATCATGGTATCATCCTTAGCCCTGCGAATGCTTTGAACAGCTCTACCCACTGAGTGTGATAGTAGGGACCATGTAAGCTCTATCATGGTATGTCGGTTAAAATACGAGTCTTCCATTGTTCCTCATGATTGTAATTATGCATGTTATCACTCATGTTGTATATATATATGTTCTAATGCAGATTTGACCCAATGCTCAATTTTATTTATGACTATCAAATTTCAGTTTCGGGTCAATCAATTCTGTTATGATGTTATGTTATGTCGAGATCATGATTTCAGAAAGATAGAATGCAAGCCCTACTCTCAGATTCTTAATTTGTTTATGTTTTACATTATGCATATTTTTATTATTTTACTTATTTAAGCGGTTTTTCTTCCCTTGCATACTCGGTACATTCCACGTACTGACAACATAATCTATGCTGTATTATTTCATGATACAGGCCCCGAAACTCAGTCTCAGCCTCGTCAGTAGCCAGTTCAAGAGTTAGAATCCAGCTTAGTGATGAGTCCTCATCTCCCTAGGACCATTCGCTTTTAGATATTGATGTACTTTTAGTTTCAATATTAGATTGTTAATTGTAGTCTTTTCCTATCAACTCATCAGACTTAGAGGCTTTTCATACATTAGATTGTATTCAGCTGCAGATTCATGTATTTCTAATAATATGCTTATTTCATACTTCCACTAAGATATCATGTTGTTTCTTCTGCTTTGTTGATTGAGTTTGGTGAATTTTCATTCCATGGGTCAACTTGGAGTCTCATAGGGCTATTTTTCCCGTGTCTTGATCTGGGCATACGTTCGGGTCGTGACATGAGTGGTAAATAGTGCCATTGAAACTTATGAGAATGCTTTCGGGACGACGACAATCAGCTATTCGCTGGTCGGGTTGGGAAAAACGCTGACGGAACGTAGGTTTGATCTAATGGTGGCTTTAGGCTACTGATTTGATCCCGCGTTATATCGACAGTTCGTGGATCAGGACCGGAGACTCGCCGCTTTATCGCCGGTGGAATGCCTGTTGCCCCAATTTACTATATATCACCGGCGGGCCAGCGGCAGAACACACATACCATCCTGTGGCTCGCCAGCACTTCACCGCTGTTGCTAATTCTTTGAATGATAATTTTTCATCTTTGCTTGTAATTTCAATTTTAGAGTAGTGTTAGCTATTTCAATTCAATGCATTGTAGCTGCCACTAACATCATGCTTGCAGAAAAATGACTTCATCCAAGAAACACAGGAAAGGGCAAGACCCAGCCCCCTCAACCACTAAAGGTAAAGCTAAGGCCTCCGCAATACCTACCAACTCTAGGAAGGCCTTCATGTTCTGTGTGCCCGACAAGAAAGGGAACTACACCATGTGCCAAGGCATATCGATAATAGTGGAAAAGAGGTTTGATTTGGCGGGACTGCGCGGTGACCTTCCCAGCATCATCGCTCAGTTCGTAGACAGGCAGTGGCACGCGTTCGCCAATCCTCTCCTGGACTACTACCCCGGTTTGGTGTTGGAGTTTTATGGTTCCTACCAAGCTAGGTAGAATAGTATGAAACATAAAGGCAAAATTGATGAAGTCCCCTGCCTACCATTAGTCATGGTACGAGGGGTGGAGGTGGATATAACTCTGAAAACGATCAACTATCTGTTTTAGGAAGATGAAATTTACACTGGCTCAAAGTAAATGGCCAGGATTATGGACATGAAAAATCAGTTCACTTGGATATCCCCCATCATTGCAGTTGACTCCTATATGGGCTTCTGCGAGTGGAAAAATTTCTTGCCATGATCTGAAGTTCGAGGTTAAGTTATGGTTGGATTTCATTTATGGTGACATCATTACCTATAAAAATGAATAGCGGGTCAGCTTAGAGACGACGATTCTCATAGCCTGCATCATGTCTGGAGTCCCTATCAACTTTGGGGAGATTGTGGCCAAGCAAATGAAGCGAAAGGTAAGACAAGCCAGAACCTCTATGCCATATGGTGTCCTCATTTCTCAGCTGTGTTTGCAAGTGGGAGTGCCATTATCCCTAATGAGACCCCTTTCCCTGCCTCAAGAGTGATCGTGTTAGACAGAAAAAGAGATGCCGAGGCACCGCAGTTAAGAGGAAGCGAATGCAAGAATTTGGGTTGGCCGAGGGATCACTATCACATAGGTTGGAGCATTTGCCACATGCATCAAATTTGAATGTGTCTCACCAAGAACCTATGGGTCAAACCTCTGGTGACATCCCTCTTAGGGGAGCATCACCCCCTCCAATATCCTCCCAACTGAGTGGTCTCCACAAACTCGTGAAAATGACCAACACTCATGAGAACCAACTTCAAAAGTTGGCTAGAAGCCTCCATGTAGTCATTGCTCCAAACACGCTCTTGCCTATCAGTGCAGAAAGGTTTGATCTAGTTCCTATCCGCTCTTTAGATTCAGTTGTCTCCTGCTATTTAGAATTGCTAGTTATGTTATTGTATTCATTTATGTCATTTCAGTTGCTTTGCATACTCAGTACCAGCGGTACTGACACCCGGTGGGGCACTGCATTACTTGCCTGCAGGTACTCATAGACGAGGAGGCGATCCCTTGTGATTCCAGCTAGCTATTGAGTATTCAGCTCCTGTCATCCGGAGTCTGATTTCTAGAGGTGTAGCTATTTTCCTTTTTGTACAGTACGGGTAGGTCGGGGCCCTGTCTCAATTATTTCTATTATTATTCCTAGAGGCTTGCAGTCTGTATATATTTCCCTGTGGTTAGTTGCGCTGGCCATGTGGGGTCGTGCGTGTGTTTAGCCGTTTAGTATTGTTGATTAGGTTGGTCGTGTGGGGCCATCGTCTGATAGTAGTGGTGACCTTGCCGGTCACGTAGATATACAGTATTCTTTATGTTGAAGTTACAGATAACTAGATAGCATGGAGGCCTTGTCGGCCCGTATAGGTTCCCCTTTATAAGTATGTCTCTGGTTAGCTGAAATCATGTACAGGTGGCTATAGGCCCAGTCGGCCGGAGGCTATATTTATAGCCGCTATATATCCCGTTGTTTCCAGAAATCTGAAACAGAGCTATCCAGGCACCTGATGTGCTTAGCCCACCAGTTAGCAGTCCAGGTCCTACTAGGGCACTAGATACCAGTCATACCCCCCAAGGTGGGGCGTGAAAAACTTGGTATCAGAGCAGGTCATGTCCTAGGGAGTCTGCAAGCCGTGCTAAGTAGAGTCTTGTCTATGGATGTGTTGTGCACCACATACTATAGGCAGGAGGCTACGAGGCATGATAGGATGGTTACTCTTCTTTCTCAGTCAATCGTGCTATAGAATGGTACAATATAGGGTCGAATCCCTGAAACTTATCATATTCTTTGTCTACAGATAAGAATGGCAGACCAATGTCACCCTGCCACCGGCAGAAGATTAGACACAGCAGTAGGAGAAGGCACCAGTAGGATGCCTCAGTTTCAGTCATAGTCAGCCCGATCTGAGGGCGATATAGAGGCTTCATCACAGCCCTCTCAGCAGTACCCCTCACATCAGGAGCCGTTGGGCACTATACCTCCGCCGATAGCTCCTGTGCCCTCGCCATCAGATCAGGAGGTTCGTACCGCTGTAGTTATGTTAGCACAGATGATGGACACACAGCGCCAGTCAGTGCCACCTGTAGCAGCAGAGCCTTCAGGTGGGTCAGGTAGTTCCAGGGTCAGGGAATTTTTGGCACTGGGTCCCCCGCAGTTTACTGGGTCAGATCCGGCAGAGGACCCCCAGGACTTCCTAGATCAGATGCAGAGGATATTCCGAGTTATGCATGTGACCCCTTCAGAGTCTGTTGAGCTGGCAGTGTTCCGGTTACGGGATATAGCTATACTGTGGTACGAGAGTTGGGAAAGGTCCCGAGGGAGAGATGTTACCCCTCCGACCTGGACCAGCTTCTCAGAGGCCTTTCTAGATCATTATTTTCCACGAGAGATCCGGCAGGCTCGGATGGACCAGTTCCTACATCTACAACAGGGGGCGAGGAGTGTACGTGAGTATGCTTTACAGTTTGACTCCTTAGCCCGTTATGCTCCAGCATTTGTTGATACTATGCCAGCGAGAGTTCACAGATTTATCATGGGTCTGAATCCGGAGAATACTGAGGCATGTATGACGGCGACGTTGCGAGAGGATATGGACATTACCCGAGTACAGGCTTTTGCTCAGACCATAGAGGGTCTTAGACAGCGGCAGCAGAGTAGTAGACAGATCAGTGAGGAATAGCGCCGCAGGGACAGACCAGATGACGTACAAAGGGAAGTTCAGAGAGGACCCAGGCCTCGACTATCAGATAGACCCCCTAGACCCCCACCTCGACCACAGCAGCAGCAGCGAGGTAGATATGTTCGTAGAGGACAGTCAGGGCCCAATGGCAGTTCCAGAACAGTAGATTCCCCGCGGCAGAGAAGGGGAGAACAGAGTAGATTTGCACCCTCACCCTGCCCCTATTGTAATCGACCACACTCCGGAGCTTGTAGATATAGCTCCACTTTGTGTTATATTTGTGGACAGGAGGGGCACCAGATGAGAGATTGTCCGACCAGAGGTCACAGGAGAGGGGATCCGCAGGGCCCCGAGCCCCAGCAGCCTCAGCGGGGCGTGGGCCTTCAGGTTCAGTAGGCAGAGGCCGAGATAGATCAGGGGCTTCCAGTTGAGTTACGGGTTCAAGCCGTACTTATGCATTGCCAGGGAGACAGGATTCAGAGGCATCTCCAGATGTAGTGACAGGTATGCTGACTATCTGTTCAGGCCCTACTTATGTATTGATTGATCCAGGATCCACTCTGTCATATATTACCCCGTTTGTGGCACGAAAGTTCAATATTGCACGAGAATTATTGCAGTAGCCCTTTTCAGTATCCACGCCCGTCGGTGAATCTATTATAGCTAGCAGAGTTTATCGAGGGTGTACAGTGGAGGTTGCTGATCGCCAGACTACAGTAGATCTGGTGGAGCTAGAAATGATAGACTTTGATTCCATAATGGGTATGGATTGGCTAGTGCCATGCTACGCCAATGTAGAATGTTGGACCAAGACGGTCCGATTCCAGTTTCCAGGGGAGGCAGTGCGAGAGTGGAAAGGCAGCACAGCTACTCCAAAGGGTAGGTTTATTTCCTACCTTCAGGCGAGGATGTTGATATCTAAGGGGTGTATTTACCACCTGTTCAGAGTTCAAGATGTCCGAGCAGAACCTCCGACACTCCAGTCTGTTCCGGTGGTGAATGAGTTCCCTGATGTGTTTCCAGATGAGTTACCTGGTATTCCCCCAGAAAGGGAAATAGATTTTGCTATTAATTTATTACCAGGCACTCAGCCTATATCAATTCCTCCTTATCGTATGGCTCCTGCAGAACTCAGAGAATTGAAGGAGTAGTTGAAGGATTTACTAGATAAAGGTTTCATCAGGCCGAGTACTTCACCATGGGGTGCGCCAATTTTATTCGTGAGAAAGAAAGATGGCTCACTCCGTATGTGCATAGATTATCGGCAGTTGAACAAAGTTACAATAAAGAACAAGTACCCGCTTCCCAGAATTGATGACTTATTTGATCAATTGCAGGGAGCCAGATACTTTTCTAAGATTGACTTGCGGTCCGGATATTACCAGGTTCGAGTTCGTGAAAGGGATATTCCCAAAACGGCGTTCAGGACCCGATATGGACACTTTGAATTTCTAGTTATGTCCTTCGGGTTGACGAATGCCCCAGTAGTATTCATGGACCTGATGAATAGTATTTTCAGACCATACCTGGACCTGTTCGTGATCGTTTTTATTGACGATATTCTGGTATATTCTTGCTCTGAAGCAGATCACCGAACTCATTTGCGGACAGTGCTCCAGATCCTCAGGGACCGCTAGTTATATGCTAAGTTTTCTAAGTGTGAATTCTGGCAGAACTCAGTAGCCTTCTTGGGGCATATTGTGTCGGATGCTGGTATATAGGTTGACACGCAGAAGATAGAAGCAGTCAAATCATTGCCTAGGCCTACCACTCCGACCGAAGTCCGCAGTTTTCTGGGATTAGCGGGATATTACAGGAGGTTTGTTGAGGGATTCTCTACTATAGCGGCACCTCTGACCAAACTAACGCAGAAAGCAGCAAAGTTTCAGTGGACAGAGGCATGCGCAGAGCTTCCAGGAACTGAAAGATAGATTGACCTCCGCCCCAGTGTTAACATTGCCGGAAGGTACAGAAGGTTATTCAGTATATTTCGATGCATCAGGCGTTGGGTTGGGTTGTGTGTTGATGCAGCATGGTAAGGTGATTGCGTATGCTTCCAGACAGCTGAGGAAACACGAAAAGAATTATCCTACCCATGACCTGGAGTTAGCCGCAGTGATCCACACGTTGAAAATGTGGAGACATTACTTTTATGGCATCCATGTTGATAGTTTCACAGATCACAAGAGCCTAAAGTATATCTTCACTCAGAAGGAGCCGAAAACGTCGCTGGTTGGAGCTGTTAAAGGATTATGATGTGAATATTCTGTACCACCCAGGAAAAGCTAATGTTGTAGCAGATGCTCTCAGTCGAAAGTCCATGGGGAGCTTGGCATATTTGCAGCCCGAGCAGTGGGAATTGGTCAGGGAGATACATCAGTTAGCCAGCCTAGCCGTTCGTGTAGCAGAAACAGAGGATGGTAGAGCGGTAATTCAGAACGCTGTCGTGTCATCATTAGTTGTGGAAGTGAAAGAACGGCAATTTGAGGATCATGACCTAGTTCAGCTTAAAGATTATATTCCACTAGGGAAGGCGCCATTATTTTGGGTAACAGAGGATGGAGTGCTGCGTTGTAAAGATCGTTTATGTGTTCCCAATGTTTCAGGCCTCCGCCAGCAGATTATGAACGAGGTACATTACGCCCGTTATTCTCTTCACCCCGGTGCGATGAAAATGTACCATGACATCAACGAGAACTACTGGTGGCCAGGTATGAAAAGAGAAATTGCTGAATTTGTAGCCCAGTGTCCTAACTGCCAACAGGTGAAAGCAGAACATCAGAAACCAGGCGGGTTAACTCAGGACATAGCTGTGCCTCTCTGGAAATAGGAAGCAGTAAATATGGATTTTGTAGCAGGATTACCCCATACCAGACACAGACATGACTCTATATGGGTGATAGCTGACAGATTGACTAAATCAGCTCATTTCCTTCTAGTAAGAACTACTTTCTCGACCGAAGATTATGCAGAGTTGTATATCCGAGAAATAGTCAGGTTGCACGGAGTACCCGTATCCATCATTTCAGATAGAGGAGCACAGTTTACAGCTAGATTTTGGCAGTTGTTCCAGAAGGGTCTGGGAATGCAGATTAATTTGAGCACAACATTCCACCCTCAGACAGATGGACAGGCTGAGCGCACTATTCAGACGCTCGAGGATATGTTGCGAGCGTGTGTGTTATATTTTGGTGGTAGCTGGGATGAGTATTTGCCCCTAATTGAGTTTGTTTATAACAATAGTTATCACTCGGCTATTCAGATGGCGCCTTTCGAGGATTTATACGAGGGGAAATGCAGATCGCCAGTTGGCTGGTTCGAAATAGGGGAATCAGCGTTGATTGGGCCAGACATTGTTCAGCAGTCAGAGGAGAAGGTAAAGCTTATTAGAGAACGCCTACTGACTGCACAGAGCCGCCAGAAATCATATGCTGATATGCGGCACAGAGACCTGGAGTTTAATGTGAATGACTGGGTATTTCTGAAAGTATCTCCGATGAAAGGGGTGATGAGATTCGGCAAGAAAGGTAAGCTCAGTCCGAGATTTGTTGGGCCTTATCAGATTCGTCGAAAGATAGGTCGAGTAGCGTATGAGTTGAACTTGACTCCAGAGCTAGAATCCGTTCATCCGGTCTTTCATGTGTCAATGTTGAGGAAGTGCATAGGAGACCCATCCAGAATAGTCCCAGTCCAGGATATCCAGGTTATGGAAGAGCTGGCCTATGAAGAGGTTCCAGTAGATATTCTAGACAGACAGATTCGTAGATTGAGAACTAAGTATATTGCATCTGTCAAGGTATTGTGGCGTAATAGGAACCGAGAGGAGATGACGTGGGTGGCTGAGAAAGATATGAAAGCTAGATATCCTCACTTGTTCCAGGCCTAGTCAGGCGATAGGTATGTCTGTATTATTACTTATGCAGTACCTTATGATTGTGTATGTATATATGAAAAAGATTGATGTTTAGTTATCGAATGAATCTTATAGTATCATGTGGAGTACCTGTATTGGACTTTTCTGTGTTTCAGGATTTTGGGATAGTCCAGATTACAGGGGAAACTCTGCCGAAAGTTTCCTAAGAACAAGTTAAGCTAATTGAGTAGTCCTCTATATAGCAGTTTACATTCGAGGACGAATGTTCTTAAGGGGGGAGAATGTTACACTCCGTAAATTCCCGGCATATAGATGGCCTAATCGCGTATTGGTTAAGAGTATTAGAATGCCATACATGCTAGAAAAAGGCCCCGGGGAAGATTGGACAAGCGCCAAGTCGGCGCGTCGCAAGGCAAAATGCGACTTATAAATCGCATTCCAGGAATGCAACTTGTAAATCGCATTCCAGGAATGCGACTTATAGGTCCCAATTATATAAGGCATCCCACTTCGATTTATTTCATTATCATCTCATAATTTCTAGAGAGCACGTAGGGAAACAGGGAGAACAAGGTTTCTTCTTAATTTCCTTTTGATTACGCCGTCAAACACGGTCCAAACTCGAATTAATCTCAGATACCGAGCTATTTAGCAGCAAGGAGCATTTCTACGGATTTAGTTTCATGAAATTCGGCCGGTGAATCGTCGTGCTACCGGACTAAGGTAAGTAGAATTGCTCCAAACTAGTGTCTATGTGCTCCTAGCCGTAAAGTGAATACTTCTCCCTTCTGGACCTCTGAAAAATAGCAAGTTTTCGACCGTCTTTCGATAAGCCTAAGTTTAGACTATAATTATATCGAAAGTGACGTCCTCCTTCAGAATAGTGTTGTATTTATTACTAATTAACGTGTATATGAATACAGTTGGGAGAAATAGCTGGAGCACTGACCGAGCCTTGTCCGACAGTCAGATAACTCGAGGTTAAGGTATGTGAAGTTGTTCTTCGACAAGTTAGTAAGTATTAGCTTTATGAATCATAGTAAACTCCGTATTTGAAATTCCCGGAGTTGAATGTTAGGAATTGAATAAGTTTAGTAAATTTTGGTTTGCGTTGCTGTATCGTATCTTAGTTCGAAAGATAGGAAAGCATGCGCCAAAAGGCGAGTTGGCATTCCAGATGCAGTATAGCTTATTGTATGAGTAGCAAGCACGTTATAGAATAAAAAGAAACAGATTTTCACAATATAAGCTAGTAAAGTAAAACCAGATAGACAGGCAGTTTCATGGCTATAGACTAGCCATTCAAACAAACGAGATATTAGCTACAAATTAGCCATTCAGACAGATAGTACCCTGGCTACAGATTAGCCAACAGTTAAAGAAAGATTTCAGAATTAGTATAATCAGTAAAGAATCAGTAGAACACAGAAAGATGTCAGAATAAGAAATCAGATTTCAGATAGTCTTTTTCAGTTATACAAGCTTGCTATTTATATGTGTTATTTGTTTGTTGAGACTTATTGTGGCGTGAGGGCCCCTTATTGAGCCTTCTCGCCGCCCCTGGGTTGGTAATCGTGTCGCCCACTGAGCGGGTGTGTTTACGTCACTCCAAGGAGTGGCATGCCGTCCCCAGCTTGGACGAAGATGGGATGAAGCTTTCCCCATAGCAGTCCGATCAGCATTACAGGTGCAGCTCCGGTTTCAGATAGCCCTGTTGAGTTTTGTGTCCGTGGAACCAAACCGTATCTGTTACTGTCTGTACATTCAGTTATTATAGGTGTAGCACCGGTTCCAGATAGCTCGATTGAGTTTTGTGTCCAGGGATCCAGACCCCATTTGTTACTGTCTACACATTAGTCCTCTGGACCCATACATGGTTGCTTATATCGGAGGCTATGGCCCGAGCCGGAGACCCAGGGGGCCGGTAGAGGAGCTCCGAAGTGAGTAGATGAGTGGAGTGACTTATTTTTGGCTGGTTTCGACCCGGGTAGGGGTATATAGATTGTTTGTTTGTTTGGCGCCATCCGGCTTATGGGGGTTGGTATCGACTCTTTTTTGCTACATATGTATATATGTATTTATGTGCTACATGTTAGTTAATAGACAGCAGGCTGCCGTCACTACAGACACGCTCTTGCCTATCAGTGCAGAAAGGTTTGATCTAGTTCCTATCAGCTTTTTAGATTCAGTTATCTCCTGCTATTCAGAATTGCTAGTTATGTTATTGTATTCAGTTATGTCATTTCAGTTGCTTTGCATACTCAGTACCAGCGGTACTGATGCCTGGTGGGGCGTTGCATTACTTGCCTGCAGGTACTCATAGACGAGGAGGCGATCCCTCGTGATTCCAGCCAGCTATTGAGTATTCAGCTCCTATCATCCGGAGTCTGATATCTAGAGGTGTAGCTCTTTTCCTTTTTGTATAGTACGGGTAGGTCGGGGCCCTGTCCCAATCATTTCTATTGTTATTCCTAGAGGCTTGCGATCTGTATATATTTCCCTGTGGTTAGTTGTGCCGGCCATGTGGGGCCGTGCGTGTGTTTAGCCGTTTAGTATTGTTGATTATGTTGGTCGTGTGGGCCATCGTCTAATAGTAGTGGTGACCTTGGCGGTCACATAGATATACAATATTCTTTATGTTGAAGTTACAGATAACTAGACAGCATGGTGGCCTTGTCGGCCCGTATAGGTTCCCCTTTATAAGTATGTATCTGGTTAGCTGAAATCATGTACAGGTGGCTATAGGCCCAGGCGGCTGGACGCTATACTTACAGCCGCTATATAGCCCGTTGTTTCCAGAAATTTGAAACAGAGCTAGCCAGGCACCAGATGTGCTTAGGCCCACCAGTTAGCAGTCCAGGTCCTACTAGGGCACCAGGTGCAAGACATACACCCCAAGGTGGGGCGTGACAAATATACCTCAGAACGAGTCAGGGAACGACTTGTTAAGAGACCTAATGGGTTGTGGTTCGACCCCTGATGAACTCTGAGGAGGGCATGGAAGGCCCAGTGGCCACGGACGACCTTAGGAGTCGTCTTTCCTAGCAATGATTCATTAGGTTGTTCGTTGGGTAATGAATCAAGTGAGAAGTCAGTGTAGTTGACGAAAGTATGAGACAAGTCGTTAAGTGTGGGAATGACTTGTCATGTCCATCATTAGATGGGAAGAGTTGAAGTTGTGAAGTAGTCTTCCAGTGCACTTGACGAATGGGTCTAACAAGTCGTTGGGTGGAGTAACGACTCATTACGTTGGTTGTGGTTTGAAGAATGATAAAACTGTGTGAACTTTCTAGTGTGCTTAACGGGAGAGATGACGAGTCGTTGGATGGGACGATGACTCGTTACGTGTTCGTGACTCCAGATTTGGGGAAATTTCTAGTTTTCTTTAGGGACATTTTTGTAAACTCCTATGCTTTTTACTTTTAAACTACGTCATTTTGTGTATTGGTTGGGACGTTTTTAAGGGTTTCCACAAGCATAAACCCTCATTCTCTCAAGATATCTCTCAAGCTCTTCTTCTTCCCCTCCTCTCAAGATTCAAGAACTTTACCAAGGTGTTCATCAAGCTTTAAGGAAGATTTCGTGCAGGGTTCTTCTACCAGGTATGCAGGTTTTTCAACAAAGATACTCCTCCATCCTTGTGCGCCAAAATATTTTCATTTAAAATCCCAATTTCTACTATTCTAGAAGATGCATGACTTAGGGTTTTAAATTGATGGTGAATCCTCCTCCTGCTCTTTAAATTTCATTGACCCGTTCTGACTATGAGATAAGTACGACGTAAAATGACAGGGTTATCTTGAATTATGTGTTGGGTGATGAAAAGTGTAGAGTTATGAAATATTCTTCATGAATGATTAGAGTTTTAAATAAGTTTTGTCATTGTCATTCAATTATCACAAATCCCTTGCATCTATGTTTAATATGTGACGGTTATATGATTAACCATGAGAATTTGAATATGTCGATGATAGATGTGATGAGATTAAATTAGAGTTCATGGACTTGAATAATTGAAAGTAAAATATCCATGTCCCTATGTCTCGATGAAATTAATTGGGTAAGAAGTAAATTTATAATAATGGCTTATCTAATGCATTCTTGTCATGAATTGGAATAAATCGTGAAATGGGTCTCATGAAACCAAGATGCACACTTCCCATATGATTTTGTTGTACATGTTGAAATATCAGTAAGCACATAGTTTCCTATAAATCTAGATTGTATTACTCAATGTATGTCTGTCAAAGTATGAGTAGAATATATGGGTCATGAATGTCTCTATGATACTTGCTAATTAATATGAAGCTAGAATTTAACGATGAGAATGTAGTATGCATGATGTGCAATTAAAGATGCTCATCAATGTTAGACCAATGAAGAAATTCTAGTATGGCTCCGTGATGATATGAACTGTGATGATAAAACATGAGAATGATACTTTCCGAATGTTGGGCTTGTCGTTAGTAGAAAGTAGCCTCGATCCTTTCGAAATGAATGATGTATGAAGAAAGCATAGTATGTTCATGTTTCTGATTAGCTGCTGTAGTATAGACCCGATATATATATATATAATGCCACACTATAACCTCTCAGATTCTAGGAGTAGTCGAGATCCTCCATAGTAGATAGAGACTCCCTTAATATTGATAGCAGTATAACTCAGTTTTGCATGACCAAACATTAAGATTATAACGGGCTTAATAAGATGATGATTAGTCTCAGTTATCAGTAATGATCCAGTACAGTATGTGATACTAACTTCAGATTTGGCACTTATTAAATGTTCAGAACTTGACCCTTATGCATGAGTTCTAAGATGTTATATAAATGAGATTCAAAGAGAAGTATCATGTATATATGTATATGTGAACCATAGAGTGTGAGTAATAACATGTTGAAGCAGCTATGTTGATGTATTTAATTAAATCCTTATCGTACATTTGTTTATTTAATTGTTTATGTTATCTCGCATGCTTAGTACATTCCATGTACTGACCGCATGCCTTTTGTGCTATATTGTTTCATGATACAGATTCAGATTTCTAGACTCGGCCTCATGGTTAGATAAGCTTCATCCCTATTCAACAGCTACTGGTTAGTTCTCATCCTTCGAGGGCGTGATTATGTTCATATTTTACTATGTTTCAGTTTTCATACTTTAAGAGTTAGCTGGGGGCTTGTCCCAGCAACTCATCGGTTTAGTAGAAGGCTTTCAGACTTATCTAGACAGATTTAGCATTGTATCTAAGTGTTATTAAATTGTCGTTATAGATTATATTAGATTCATGTTTTTAGCTTCCGCTTATTTATGTTGTTAGTTGTTCTCATGTTAAGTGTATGCTATGATAATGCCATGGGTCGACTTGGAGCCTCTCGGGGTTCCTTGTCCCGTGTTATGGCTAGGGTGTGAAATCGGGTCGTGATAAATTTGATATCAGAGCAAAGGTTTAGAGTGTCCTAGGGTGTCTGAAAGTCGCATTAAGTAGAGTCTTCTTCATGTGTTTGAAGTTCACCACACTTACGACGAGGAGGCTATCAGACGTTCTGAGAAGGCTCCCTTTGTTCATGATTCTTATCGTGCATAGAGTATGGAGCTCTGAACAGTTCCTTCCTCTGACTCGTTCTTTGCGCGCTTGCAGATAATGCCTCCTAGACGACCAAATGGAAGGACAAATGGTAATGATCGCCAGCAGGCACCACCAGCCCAGACGAACCCGAGGGAAGACCATGTTACCCATGCTGAGTTCCAGGCAACTCTTAATATGTTGGCATAGGCCGTAATCGCCTAGATTAATCAGCAAGAAATGGCCTATATTCCCCATAATGGAAATGTAGCGGCGGCAAGGGTGAGAGATTTTCTCCGAATGAACCCACCTGAGTTCTTGGGGTCGAAGGTAGAAGAGGACTCGTATGTTCTTGGAAGAGATTAAGAAGATCACTTATATCATAGGTGTGACGGGAGTTGATAGCTCAAACTAAGCCTCCTACCATCTCAAAGGAGTTGCTTATATATGATTTTGTCAATGGAGGGACAGTCAAGGGATTGGAGCAGGCCCCATAAGTTGGGATGAATTTAAAACTGTGTTCCTGGATAGGTTTTTCCCTAGAGAGTTAAGAGAGGCTAAGGCAGCAGAATTCATCAACCTTAAACAAAATGACATGACAGTTCAAGAATACGCATTGGAATTTACCCGGTTATCCAAGTATGCCCTAGAGATGGTAGCTGACCAGAGGGCCTAGGTGAGTAGGTTCGTGAATGGAGTGTTAGACACTTTGATTGAAGAATGCAGGACTTCTATGTGTCAGAGGGACATAGACTTTTCACGCTTGTAAATATTTGCACAATAAATAGAGGCTGTAAAAGTAAAGGAAAAGAAGAGAGAGGCCAAGAGGGCCTGGAGAGGAGATTCAGAGTCCTCTTCGCCAAGGACGAGTGGTGGGCACCGCCCACTTTCTCAACGAAGGTCAGCAGCCCCTGTATTTTCAACAGTCAATTCTCCATACAGACCTAGAGTAAGGGGGATCACGTATCCGATGTGTGCCAACTGTGGAAAGCACCACTTGGGAGAGTTTGTGGCTGGGACAGATGTTTGTTTCTGGTGCGACCAGTCAGGCCATAAGCATCGGGATTTCATAGCGGCAAAGCGAGGAGAGAGTAGGTCCTCGGCTCTTTCTTCAGTATCCCCCATAGCTGGCCCATTTCAGCAGGATGCATTATCTAGCTTAGATGGCGGACATCATCAAAACTGCTCTCATGCTAGAACAACACTCCAGGATAAAGACAAGTCGCCAGTAGTGGCCATAGGTATGTTGTAAATTTTGTATTATCCCTTATATCATGTCATCCCTGTATTCAATAAGAAGCCCTATTATAATTGCAAGAAGAGATTGTCACAGGTGATGTTGAATAGCTGTTAGTGTGAGGCTTGTAGTGGAGGTTAGCGGCGGAAGAGAGTCTAGGAGTTTGTAAATTAGCCTAACCTTAAGGAAGATTCGAGAGTCTTAGAAT
Source organism: Datura wrightii (assembly GCA_035772735.1). NCBI lineage: Eukaryota > Viridiplantae > Streptophyta > Magnoliopsida > Solanales > Solanaceae > Datura > Datura wrightii. The sequence goes on along the minus strand of JASDFA010000023.1, from coordinate 20,014,883 downwards.
GATGATTTTAAGATAAAGAGGAGAGAGTGAGTATGCATAGTAAGTCGGACCTTGAGAATGCTCATAAAGAGGTTTCAGCCTTAGAAGTTGCAGTATATCGATCTCTTCACGGTACAAATAATTCCCCTTGTGTTTCAGTCGAGGTTTAAGTGATGTCCATTCGTATGTGCAGATTCTCGAGTTTTAGAAGTAGTCGCTTCAGACAATGATTCCAGTCTTGCTCTATAAGTTATTTTTGCTCATTTTCATGTTATAAATTAGTTATGTGTGTTAATTTATGTGTTCCAGTATGGTCAACTCGAACTCAGTCTTTAGAAGTTGTTTATTTACTCAGTAGAGTCAGATTATCTCTTGTATATGCTCAGTTTTAGATGTTAGGAATAACTTTTTCTTATGAATTCTCTACCCTCGGTTAGATTTTATATTGTGAATGTTAGCTTAGTATTAAGATGCGATTCGAGAATGAGGGATCAGCCTGTATTAGTTCTGCACCAGATAAAAAGGGGAAAGGATTTTCTTTCAAGTGTTCTATTTAGTTTTATGTTGGTCTCAGGTTCTTCCGTTTCCCTTGTGCCATGGTATGCATGTTAGATGTGGATATTCATATTTGGAGCATAGGGTTGGTCCGGAGTCAGATAGTCTGTTGATGTTTAGCTGTGATTGATTGGTATTTGAATATCGATTTCGTCTCTATCTTCTTAGTATGTTCAACCAACATTTGAGGATAAATGTTCCCAAGGGGAAATATTGTAACACCCCAGAAGTCCTAGAGATCAGATCTCGGAATTAGAAGAAGCTAAGAAGAAAAGTCAGCAGAATTACCTCAGAACGCGTCAGGGACCGACTAGTTAGGGGACCTAACGGGTCATGGTTCGACCCATGATGAACTGTAAGGAGGGGATGGCAAGCCCAATGGCCACGGAAGACCTGACGAGTCTTCTCTTTGCAATGATTCGTTAGGTTGGTCGTTGGGTAATGAATCAAGTGAGAAGTTAGTGTAGTTGACATAAGGATGAGACGAGTCGTTAAGTGTGGGAACGACTCGTCATGTCCATCATTAGATGGGAATAGTTGAAGTTGTGAAGTAGTCTTCCAGTGCACTTGAAGAATGGGTCTAACGAGTCATTGGGTGGAGTAACGACTCGTTAGGTTGGCCGTGGTTTGAAGAATGATAAAATTGTGTGAACTTTCCAGTCTGCGTACCGGGTGAGATGACCAGTCGTTGGATGGGACGATGACTCGTTACATGAGTCGTGACTCTAGATTCGGGGAAATTTCCAGTTTTCTTTAGCGACATTTTTGTAAACTTCTATGCTTTTAACTTTTAAACTACGTCGTTTTGTGTATTGTTTGGGACGTTTTTAAAGGTTTCTACAAGCCTAAACCCTCATTCTCTCAAGATATCTCTTAAGCTCTTCTTCTTCAGATACAAATACTGAAGGAGGAAAAGACAAAATTGAACAAATACTCAATCTCCTTACTACACTTTGTAAAAAAGTGGATAGTATGGACATAGAGATACAACAACTAAAAAGCAGAGCTAACAGTCAGCAGCATGACTCTAAACATGCAGAGCTACGTCGATCGGAAGACGCTAAAATTCCAGAGCTAAAAGGTGACGTTGGGAAACACCTAAAAACCCAAACTAGTATTATTCTCCTGCTTTATCATCACAATTCATATGATCATGGAGCCATACTAGAAGTTCTTCATAGGTCTAACATTGATGAGCATCTTTACTTCCACATCACACATACTACTTTCTCATCATTAAATTCAAGCTTCATATTAATAAACATGTATATAGAGACATTCATCACCCATACATTCTACTCATACTTTAACAGGCATACATTAAGTCACATAATCTAGATTTACATGAAGCTATGTGCTCACTCATATTTCAGCATGTACAACAAAATCGTATAGGAAGTGTGCATCTTGGTTTCATGAGACCCATTTCACGATTTATTCCAATTCATGAGAAGAATGCATTAGATAAGCCATTATCATAAATTTACTTCCTACCTAATTAATTTCATCAAGACATAGGAACATGCGTATTTTACTTTCAGTCATTCAAGCCCATGAACTCTAATTTAATCTCATCACATCTATCATTGACATATTTTAATTCTCATGGGTAATCATATAATCGTCACATATTAAACATAGATGCAAGGGATTAATGATGAGAAAGTAGTATGTGTGATGTGGAAGTAAAGATGCTCATCAATGTTAGACCTATGAAGAACTTCTAGTATGGCTCCATGATCATATGAATTGTGATTCTAAAGCAGGAGAATGATACTTTCCCAATGTTGGGGTTGTTATTAGTAGAAAGTAGCCTCGATACTTCAAAAATGAATGATTTGTGATGAAAGCAGAGTATGCTCATGTTTCTGATTAGCTGCAACAGTAGAGACCAGATATATATAACGTCAGACTAGTACCTCTCAGATACTAGTTGTAGTCGGGATCCTCCATAGTAGAGAGAGACTCCCTAGCTGATTCGGGATTCCTCAATAGTAGAGAGTGACCCCCTAGCAGTAGTCGGGATCCTCCATAGTAGAGAGTGTCTCCCTAGCATCAGTAGGGATCCTCCATAGTAGAGAGTGACTCCATAGCATCAGCCGGGATCCTCCATAGTAGAGAGTGGCTCCCTAGTACAAACGGGATCCTCCATAGTAGAGAGTGGCTCCCTAGTACAAACGTGATCCTCCATAGTAGATAGAGACTCCCTTAATGTTGATAGCAGTATAACTCAGTTTTGCATGACCAAACATTAAGATTATAACGGGCTTAATAAGATGATGATTACTCTCAGTTATCAGTAATGATCCAGTACAGTATGTGATACTAACTTTAGATTTGGCACTTATTAAATGTTCAGAACTTGATCCTTACGCATGAGTTCTAAGATGTTATATAAATGAAATTCAAAGAAAAGTGTCATGTATATCTGTATATGTATAACATGTTTAAGCAGCTATGTTGATATATTTAATTAAATCCTTACGTACATTTATTTATTTAATGGTTTATGTTATCCCACATGCTTAGTACATTTCAACTACTGAATGCACGCCTTTTGTGTTATATCGTTTTATGATATAGATTCGGGTTTCCAGACTCGGCCTTGTGGTTAGATATGCTTCATCCCTATTCAGCAGCTATTGGTGAGTCCTCATCCTCCGAGGACGTGATTAGGTTAATATTTTACTAAGTTTCAGTTTTCAGACTTTAAGAGTTAGCTAGGGGCTTGTCCCAGCAACTCATCAGTTTAGTAGAAGGCTTTCAGACTTATCTAGATAGATTCAACGTTGTGACTAAGTGTTATTAAATTGTCGTTATGGCTTATATTAGATTCATGTTATTAGCTTCCACTTATTTGTGTTGTTAGTTGTTCTCATGTTAAGTGTATGCTATGATAATGCCATGGGCCGACTTGGAGCCTCTCGAGGTTCCTTCTCCCATATTACGGCTAGGGTGTAAACTCGGGTCGTGACATTATATATTCGGGGCTAGTTTGACTGCATGGAGTGCCCTTATCAATCATATCAAATAGAGGTACCTAATTTACCTCTCAATTTTGAAGGTTGTTTCAAAAAGGACTTGGTACTTAGGTCAAGCTCAGCACAGCATTTCACCCGCAAACGGATGGTCAAGCGGAGCAGACAATTCAAAATCTCGAGGACATTTTTAGAAAATGCGTAATTGACTCGAAAGGTTTTTGAGATGATCATTTGACTCTTATCGAGTTTGCATACAATAATAGCTACCATTAAAATATTCAAATGGAACTGTTTGTATAGATTGCCCATTGGTTGGTTCAAAGTTGGTGAATCTTCAATGATAGGGCCAGATTCGGTTCATTAGGCTATGAAAAGGTTCAACTCATACGCACCGATTGACAACATCTCAAAGTCGCCAAAAGTTCTATGTCGATGTGAGGAGGAGGGAATTAGAATACGAGGTGGACGACTGGGTCTTTCTGAAGGTATCTCCCATGAAGGGAGTGATGCAGTTTGGAATGAAAGGAAAACTCAGCCCTCTTTATATAGGCTCTTACCAGATTGTAAAACAGGTTGGCAGGGTGGCATACGAATTAGAGTTGCCCTCAGAATTAGTTTTCGTGCATCCTGTTTTTCACATATCTCTTTTAAAGAAGTGTTTGGGTGATCCATCTCTAATTGTCCCGGTGGACAGTGTTGGTGTAAATGACAACATTACTTTTGAGGAGGTTCTGGTGGAAATACTGGATCGTCAAGTTCGAAGGCTAAGGAACAAGAAAGTAGTTTCAGTTAAGTTTTATGGAGGAATCAGCACACTGAAGGAGCTATGTGGGAAGCCGAAGCTGATATGATGGAGAGATACCCACATTTATTCTCTACAGGCTCAGTTCCAGTTTGAGGTATTAGTTTTTCCCAAATATACTAGTTAGTTTTATGTTTAGTTCTTATGCCCAAGTCTTTTTTATGTATATGGATGTATGTATGATTCGTGAATTCGGTTCAGCTATATAGTTTAAATCGGAGATAGTCATTTCGTCAGTTTTCAGCATAAATGACCAGTATTTGAATATGATCATTGCATTTCAATACTTTTCTGTATGTTCTTCAACATTCGAGGATGAATGTTCCCAAGCGGGAGATATCGTTATACCCCGGAAGCCCAAAGATCAGACTCGGGAGTTGAAATGGAGAAAATTTAAAACTGGCATCAGGACACAGAATGGTTTGTGAGGAGACCCGTGGGAGCTAACTATGAGTCATGATGTGACTCGTGGTGAGGCTCAGGAGATGGGTGTGAATATGGCAATTTGGTTCCCTACGGATGTGACCACGAGTTGTTATTAGGCCCCACGACTCATTAGGTCAGTCGTGGGGAGTGATGATTGAGAAGGAAAAGGAATAAGGCAGTGTACATAATGGAAGGACCCCGCCATCGTGGTGAATCAACACGATTCGTTGGGAGGGTCGTGAGCAGCATGGTGAAGCAAATAAAAATCCCAAGTAGTGTATGTGATGAGTGGTGACCAGGAGTCGTGGTCACCAGTTATGAATTGTGAAGTCACCCGTAACGAGCCCAGATGACCTGATAAGTAGTGTACTTGGTGGATAATGCCACGAGTCGTGGCCAGAGGAGACGAGTTGTCGTGTCCCTCCTGGGGACTCACTGGTAGTTATTTTCTGCGAATCTAGTAAAAGATTTTTCATAATTCTGAAGACATTGAGACCTAAACTATGTCGTTTTAAGTTATGAATAATGCTTTTTAAGAGGTTTAAGTTCATTTTAGGCTATTTTCATTCATGCATGCAAAGATAGAAGATTAGAGGGGAGTGATCAAGCTTGTTCCTCTTCAATTCCTATTTGGCAATCAAAGAAGTATAAGAATCAGTAATAATCAGGTATGTACGTTTATGAATGGGTGAATCCTTCCACACCCATGCCCAATCCCTCTCTATATCATGAAATTCCTATATCTAACCTATGGGATTTTAATCCAATGCATGAATTTAATAATTCTCTACATGGGTATGATTTAAATATGTTTCTACTATCGAATTATGATTCATGGGCAAGATTTATATTGTTTTCAATTAAAAATCATGTTTCAAGTTTTATGAAATAAGAAGCCCATTGATGAGAAGTTCATGAAAGATGAGATTTGTGATAAGTGTATGATTATGATGAGATATTATGATGAAAAGCATGTTTTCTAGCTACGCATGTTTATAATCATGATTTCGATGTGAAATGAGTATTTTCAAATATGTGAAAGTATTGGGCAATGCCCACTTATTCAAATATGATTTATGAGTTTCCTGAATGAAGCTTACCACATAGTTTTGGAGCGAAGACTCCAAATTATCTTTCAGCTTGTGGTATGTTTTAAGCTAAAGCTTCTCATATGCATGATTTCACATTTTAGATGTATTTGATTATTGAGCTTCGTCAATAGATGATGTTGAGCTTCATCGAAAAAATGATGGAGAGCATCTGCTTGTTTTGGGAGTACTATCTAGCACCGAGTAGGCTAACGGTCGATCACCCATTTCCTCAGAACTACGCGTCAATGTAGGTTTATACTTATATATATTACTTCGGGACCTCTCTTGTGAGCTATCCCTTGCCCTATTCGGCCACGAGCTTGATATTGATATCAGGGTACCGTCCTTTGCACCTAGCAAGGGTTTGGACGGCTCTACCCACTTGAGTGTGATAGTTGGGACCACATAAGCTTTATCGTGGTGTGTCGATTAAAAGACGAGTCTCCCATTGTTCCTCATGATTTCGGTTATGCATGTTTATCATTGATGAGATTTCTATATCTATATATGTTCAAAAGCAGGTTTGACTCAATATTCAGTTTTATTCAGGACTATTAGATATCAGCTTTGAGTCAATCGATTCATTTATGATGTTATGTAATCATGAGATCATAATTTCATAAAGAATGCATGCAAGCGCTACTCTCAAATTCTTATTATTTATGTTTTTGGTTATGCATGTCCTTAAATGATTTTACTTATTTAAGCATTTTTACTTATCTTGCATACTCGGTACATTCTACGTTCTGACCACATACTCTCTGTTGTATCGTTTCCTGATACAGGACCTGGCTCTCAGGCTCAGCCCCGTCCATAACCAATCTTGAGAGATAACATCTTACGTTTGTTGGTGAGTCCTCATCTCCCTATACCATGCTTATTCAGATTTCTCCATGTATTTTCAATTTCAAACTTTAAAGTTAGTTGGGGTCTTTTTCCATCAACTCATCATGTTTAGAGACTTTTCAGACAAAAGGATGTATTCAGCTTTAGATTATGTATTCATCTAAGATTATTATGTTGATTCTTAAGTCTTATTGGATATGTTAGATGTATGTTCATGCCATGGGTCGACTTGGAGTCTCTTAGGGCTCCTTGTCTTGTACTGCGATCCGAGCCTCCATTTGGGTCATGATAAACTTGGTATCCAAGCCTTAGGTTTTGAAGTTTCCTAGGATGTCTTAAAGCGGCGTTAAGTAGAGTCTTTTTCATGGGTGTGAAGTGCGCCACACTTATGACGAAGAGGCTACGACATGTTTAGGAAATGTTCCCTTATTTCATGATCTACTTCGTGCGATAAAAAGTCTCCCTATCCTTCTAGTTTGTGTTATTCGCGATTGCTGAATCATGGCTCCCAAAGAGTAAATGGTAGAAGGAATGGGAATGGAGACGGCCACCAGGATGGCAATGGAAACGAGCACCAGCAGGCCCCACTAGTCTAGGATGACCATGCGTCGGAGCCGGTTTCCCATGCTGAATTTAAGGTACATATTCATATGTTCGCGTAGGCCTTGACCGCTCAGGTCAATCAGAAGGTAGCTGAATGTCTTGAAAAATGGCAATGCGGCAGCGGCTCGAGTTAGGGATTTCTTGAGAAAGAATCCGCGAGAGTTCCTCGGGTCAAAAGTAGATGAGGACTCGCATGAATTCATAGATGAGATTGTGAAGATCACTCAAGTCATTGGGGTGAATGGAATTGAGTGTGTGGAGTTGGCCTCGTATCAGCTGAAAGGGGTCGCACATATCTGGTTTCGTCAATGGAGAGATTGTAGGACCGCTATTCTCAACCAGGATATGGATTTCCCTCGGACAGTCTTGTACACCCAGTAGATGGAGGCAGCACATATGAGGGAGAGATAGGCCAAGAGGGCCAGGGCTGATAGTTATGGATTTTCTTAGCCGAGATCAGGTGGTGGGCACCGACAGCATACCCACCAGAGATCTTCAGCCCTAGCATCTTCAGTGTTGAGTGTGCCATCCAGGCCTAGGCATGATCAGAGGGGGCGAGCATCTGGCTCGAGGGTTAAGAGCAGCAGACCTGTAGATTTTAGTCTCCCAGCTTGCTACAGATGTGGTCGGGGGCACACGGGCTTGTACTTAGAAAGTACAGCTGTTTGCCTCAGGTGTGAGAAGCCTGGACACATGCTTAGAAATTACCCAGTAGCGAGACAAGATTATGATGGGGGCCGGGGCCCAGCTTCTAGTACAGTAGACCCTTCCGCACACTCCACACAGCAGGGGGCATCTATCAACAGAGGTGGCCGTCAGCGCCAAAACAGATTTTATGCCTTAGCATCCTTCTAGGAGCAGGAGGTCTGCCGGATGTAGTCACTGGTATGTTACGAGTTTTTCCATTTTTTATGTATATGCTTTGTTAGATCCGGGGACTACCTTGTCTTTTGTGACAACTTATGTGGCAAGTAGCTTCGGAGTTAGTCCCGGTGTCTTGTCAGAACCCTTATCAGTTTCTACTCTAGTAGATTAGTCAGTTGTAGCTAGATGGGTGTACAGAAGTTGCCCGGTATCAGTCCTCTAGAAAGTCATCTCAGCAGATTTGATAGAGTTGGCCATGACCGATTTTGATATTATCCTCAGCTTGGATTGGCTATTTGCATGTTATGACTCAGTTAATTGTAGAACCAGGATAGTAGCGTTCAAATTTTAGGGTGAACCAGTCGTAGAACGGAAGGGTAGTTCAGCGGTTCCTGTAGATGGTTTCATTTCCTACCTTAAGGCTAGAAAAATGATTTCTAAAGGTTCTGTGTACCATCTAGATAGGATTAAGGATGTTAAGTCTTAAACCCCTATAACACTCCGGAACATTTTTGGTGATTATTTGATGTTTTAATGCTAGGTTGAGGAAAGTACAGGTTGTATATTGGTTGTAGATGACAAGGGAAATGTGTACGATTAAAAAACCAAAGAGTATGTGAAGCTCATAAGTAAGGGATAAATTTAAAAGAATATATCTCCCAATATATAATGAACTAGAAGCCCCACAATCTATAAAATTAAAGGTCTTTCAGTCTAGTTTTCAGAAAATCAAACCGCTTGTCAATCGGAGTTAGGAGTAAGAAGTTATGGGCATTCTACTGAAGCATCGCGAGCGATGACGCGGGCATGACGCCCTAGCGCCTCCACCGCCCTATTTACTTAAAATCTGATTTTTTTACTTGTAGAAAACATTTTTAGATAAATCTTAATCGACCAGCTTTCTAAGGATTCCATTTCTCTCTCAATTCCAGCATCTAGGAGAACAAAAATCAAGGAGGAACATCAAGCAAAGTTCAAGAAAATCACAAGATAACATGAGATTACCATACCAAGTATGTTAGGGGCTGTTATGGAGCTCGTTTTGCCAAGGTTTTGAAGAAGTTTTTCTGAGTTTCGAAAATCTATTTGGACTGCCTATATATCCATGTTTGAGTAGGTGTTGGAATCAGGAGTAAAGGTAAGGATTTCTCCCCTTTTAAACCTCTCAAATTGCAAAGCGAAAATCTGGAAATTAGTAGCTTAGTGAGCTGCCGATGGACTGTTTGTGAGCTGAGTTTTGCTCGTTCTCCTTAGGCATTTTGGCTGTTTATTTTTCTGGAATTATACTTCATATCGAGGGGTAGAATTACAGAAAAACTAATGTAAATTTTCCCTCTTGTTTCTCCCTCAAAAGTTAGTGAAAACTAGTTGAGAAAATGGCTAAATGTTGTTGATGTTGCCGTGTGTTGTTGTTGCTGTTGTGACTGCCTCTGGTTAGTTATTTTGGATGCATTTTTTTCTGTAGATTAAGCTTGTTGTTCACCTGTAAAACCACTGGATTAAGGATGTTGAAGGCTGATCATTGAGATAGGAAATCGGCTAGAGAAAAGTTCATCGGAGAAAGGTATGTAAGGCACCCCGTCTGTTGTTCTTTTAAGCTCGATTCGTGTGTTATGAATCAAATTAGCCAGAAACCTATTTAAAAGTCTTGAAGCAGTATACAAAGCTTTATTTAAGCTTTAAAGTTCCATTTTTTACTGAGGATAAATGTTAAGATTATGCCTAGCCGAAGTGAGACATCTAAAGTGTGATATTGTGTTGATTATTATCGTAGTTGTACATTGAGTTGGAGACCCCTTAGCGTGGGCATTGTTAGCTGGTTCTTACTGTATGTTATGTGTATATATATGTGTTGTTAAATGTGTTTAAAGGTGTGGTTGCTAACTGAAATTGGTGAAATAGCCAAGATGAGGACGTGTAAATAATTTTAAGCCACGTAAAGACGTCGCAAGCTATTGAGGGTAAACGAGCTTATCGAATTAGGATTACCTAGCTATGGTTTTCCTTTATCATATGTGTATGTTATGAAATATTTCAGGCCAAGGGGATATTTCATAATCCCTTTCCCTTAAGCCAAACGACAAACTAGCGAGTTTCTGAGCTCTAATGTCCCTTAAACATGATCTATAAATTTTGTTGAAACTCTTAGGTCATCCATAGTACCTTATGATTTGTACAAGTTTTTAATACATGAATTTAAGTTCTATTTTATAGCTTTACATGTTATATGTACTCAGTTCCAATTATGCATTATGAAGGAGGCCTATGCAGGCCACATGTTTAGTATTCGTCATTTTTATGCTATACATATTGAGCTGGTCCAGTATAAGCCATATCGGCTCCATTTATGATTTTTTCTAAGATTTATTAATTTTACCTCAGTGTGGTACACCGACTGGACGGATTTTACCCCTATATGGTACTTTGGCTGGAGCCGTTTTTATTTTTATCCTGGTATTGTACACTGGCTGGAAGAATTGTATATAGATTTTATGGTCGGTTGTCTGCTGGTATTTCAGTTATAGTCTTTGTTGTGAATTAGATGATTGCATTTACATTTCAAGGTGTTATTGGCCTAGTAATTATCTTGGTTGGTTGTGACAGTTGGGTTGGTCAGCCTTAGTGTTACATTTATAGATGCTATATAGCTGGCTTCTCGATCGATCATGAATCAACTGCCAGTTGCGCCCTACCCCTGTTATGGGGCGTGATAGACTTTATATCAGAGCGAATTCCTGTCCTAGGGAGTCCACAAAGCCGTGTCTAGTAGAGTCTTGGTTATGGGTATGTTGTGCACCATTCTTATAATCAGGAGGCTACAAGACATTTAGGAATTGTTTCACTTCTTTTACTAATAGGTCATGTTATAGGTTGAGCTCATAAGTACTGTGATATCTAAATCGTGTTATTGTTTCAGAGTATGCCTGTGACAAGGAAGATGACTACAAGGTTGGTTGGCACACAACCATTGGGGAGGGTACTAGTTTCCCTCCAGTGGATCAAAAAGACAGGTTAGAGGCTCAGAGTGAATCTCCTGCCCCAAGTATTACAGTTCCTCATGCACCGGTAAGAGCAATGGCATATAGACCTCCATCTCCTCCCGCACCAGCAATACATGAGGGTAGTAGAGTGGCAGACCCTCGCACACCTGTGGTACCTCCAATTGTTCTGAAAGGACAGCTTTTTGAGGGAGCTGTTCAGCTGATGGCTCGTATAGCCGCAGGTCAAGAGCGACGATTGGAGGTGATGGAGAGACATAGAGGTCAGACAACTGAGAGGTACAGGGCACGCGAGTTGAGTTTGAGTCCTCCTATATTCACTGGATCACACCATAGCGAGGATCCTCAGGACTTTATTGATCAAACTTACAGGGTGGTAAAGGTGATATGAGCCTCAACGACTGAGGAAGTAGAGTTGGCGGCCTTCAGACTACGTGATGTGGCCATGTTTTTGAATGAGGCTTGGGCTCGATCCGGAGGAGCCGATGCACCACCAACTGAGTGGGAAGAGTTCTCTGAGGCCTCTATGCACCAATATCTACCCTGGGAGCTTTGACAGGCTTGAGCTGAGTAGTTTTTGCACCTAGAGAAAGTATGAGTGTGCGTGAGTATTGTCTTCGGTTTAATTCTCTTTCTAGGTATGCTCCTCACATGGTTTAGATGATGGAGGATAGAGTTCATCAATTCGTGTTAGAGTTGGGGCTTCACATAGCTCAAGATTGCTTGGTGTATCTACTAAGGAGCACATGGACATTTCACAAATTCAGGATTTCACCTAGAGGGCAGAGGATTTGGTTCATCAATTATGGGATACTCGGAGACAACAGGAGCAACAACAGAGAGCTAGGATTGTGGGTCCTTACAGAGGGCCGCATGGTTACCCAAGGGCTCAGTCATTCAAGCAGTCAGTTAGGCCAATAGGGAGTGCCCCACCTCAGTTTCAAGGATAGAGAAGGGACTAAGCCCCAGCTCTATCTAGCTCTCGACGACAGGAGCGGGCGGGGCAGAGGAGACCACCATTGCCACCTTGTCCCCAGTGTGGGAAATCTCATTCAGGTTAGTGTCGTCAGGGGAAAAATGTTTGTTATCGTTGTGGGCAGCCAGGGCACTTTACAAGGGATTATTCAGATAGGGTCGAGGCAGATAAGGCGCGATCAGAGGTTGTTCGTCATCCTCTGTTCGACCTCCCAGACCGGATCCTCATCTAGAAACAGGCCATGGCAGAGGCAGAGGGAAAGAGGCTTCTAATTCTGGGGAAACCCAAAATCGATTTTATGCTTTGGGTGGTCGATAGGACCAGGAGGCCTCACCTGATATTGTTACAGGTACTTTGATTATTTATTCTCGTGCAGTATATGTCATACTTGATCTTGGTTCTACACTCTCTTATGTCACACCATTGGTTGCGAGTCAATTTGAGACAGTCCCTAAGTTATTATCTATATCGTTTTCTGTTTCTGTGCCAGTTGGCGAATCTGTGTTAGCTAGACAAGTTCATCGAAACTGCATAGTATTTGTATGTGACAGATCAACCTTAGCAAATCTAGTTGAGCTTGAAATGGTTGATTTTGATGTCATTTTGGGTATGGATTGGTTTGCAGCATGTTATGCTAATGTTGATTGCAGAGCTAAGATTGTCAGATTCAATTTTCCCAGCGAGCCAGTCCGGGATGGCAAGGTAATGCCGCTATGCTTAAAAGTAAGTTTATTTCATACCTTTAGGCTACATCAGTTGATATCCAAAGTTGTATTTCTCACTTGGTTCAGGTAAGAATCTTGGAATGTGAGCCTACAACTCTCCAGTCAATTCCTATTGTAAATGAGTTCCCTGAGGCCTTTCCAAAGGATTTGCCTGGAATTCCTCCTGAATGGGAGATAGATTTCGCTATTAATCTACTTCCAAGTACTCAGCCTATATCGATCCCTCCTTACAGAATGGCTCCAGAAGAGCTAAGGGAATTAAAGGATCAGTTGAGAGATCTGCTCGAGAAGGGATTCATTCGACCTAGTGTATCGCCTTGGGGTGCACCAGTGCTCTTTGTGCGAAAGAAATACGGGTCGTTAAGAATGTGTATCGACTATAGGAAGCTAAATAAGGTTATGATTAAGAATAAGTACCCACTTCCCATGATTTATAACCTGTTTGATCAGTTACAGGGTGTCAGATGCTTCTCAAAGATTGATTTGAGATCCGGGTACCATCAGTTACGGGTTAGGGAAGTGGATATCCCCAAGACTGCCTTCAGGACTAGATATGGCCTTTATGAGTTCTTAATGATGTCATTTGGGCTTACTAATTCCCCAGCATCTTTTATGGACCTGACGAATCGGGTGTTTAGGCCTTTTCTTGATGTATTTGTGATCATCTTCATTGATGATATTATGATTTATTCACGATCCGAGGCCGAGCATGAAGGTCATTTGAGAGAAGTATTATAGGCTCTACAGGAGCACATGTTATATGCTAAATTTTCTATATATGAGTTTTGGCTAACATCTATGGCTTTCCATGGTCATGTAATTACAGCTGAAGATATAAGAGTGGATAGTCTGAAGATAGAGGCAGTAAAGACTTGGCCCAGACGCTTGAATCCTACAGAGGTTCGCAGCTTTTTATGGTTAGTAGTTTATTATCGCTGATTTGTAGAAGGTTTCTCTATTATTGCTGCACCATTGAGAAAGGTGTCTCATAAAGCAACTAAGTTTCAGTGGACAGAGGCATATGAGCGAAGTTTTCAGGAATTGAAGGATAGGCTTACTTCAGCACATGTCTTGACTCTTCCAGAGGGTGTAGAGGGTTATGTGGTCTATTGTGATGCTTCAAGACTTGGGCTAGGTTGTGTTTTGATGTAACACGACAAGGTCATTGCTTATTCCTCTAGATAGTTGAGGAAGCATGAGAAAAATTATCCTAACCATGATCTTGAGTTGGGCGCAGCGGTATTTCCATTGAAGATTTAGCACCACTACTTATACGGGGTACATGTCGATATCTTCACAGATCATAAGAGCCTCCAGTATTTGTTTTGGCAGAAGGAGTTGAATTTATGCCAGAGAAGGTGGTAGGAATTGCTGAAAGATTATTATGTTAGCATTCTGTATCATCTGGGCAAGGCAAATGTTGCAGCTGATGTGCTAAGTTGCAAGTCTATGGGTAGCTTGAGTCATATTCAGGTTGACAAGATTGAAATGATGAAGTCTCTACGGTAGTTGGCTTACTTACACATTCAGTTACTAAATGTCGAAGATGGGGGTGTTATTGTCAAAAATGCAGCAGAATCTTCCTTGGTAGTGGAAGTTAAGCAATGACAATATGATGATGCAGAGTTTAGTCTTACTGAGAGACAGTATACCACAACAGAAGCAGAGCCTATTTGATTGTGGACCTGATGGAGTTCTTAGATACCAGGACTATCTATGTGTGCCTAATGTGGGTGAACTACGGGAACAAATTATGAATAAAGCTCATTATTCTCGATATTCAGTACAGCCAGGTGCCACAAAGATGTTTCGTGACCTGAGGCAGCTATATTGGTAGAATGTCATGAAAAAGGACATCACCGGTCTTGTGACTCAGTTTCCCAATTGCCAATAGGTGAAGGTTGAGCACCAGAGGCTTGGAGGGTTGGTGCGGGCTATAGAAATTCCATCCTGGAAGTGGGAGGTGATTAATATGGATTTTATTACGGGATTGCTTAGAACTAACATGAAGAATGATTCTATCTGGGTAATAATTGATGGATTAACTAAATCAGCTCACTTCTTGCCAATTAAGGCCACGTATGTTGCAGAGGATTATGCTATGTTTTATATACGAGAGATAGTTCGCCTACATGGCATCCCCTTGTCCATTATTTCTGACAGAGGTGCTCAGTTCACAGCAAACTTCTGGAAGTCTTTCCAGAAAGGCGTGGGCACTAAGGTAAGCCTCAGTACCGCATTTCATCCTCAGACAGACGGACAGGCTGAATGCACCATTTAAACACTTGAAGATATTTTGCGTGCCTGTGTTTTAGATTTTGGCGGAAGTTGGGATGATCATGTTTCCTTGATGGAGTTCGCCTATAATAACAGCTACCAGGAAAGTATTCAAATGGCTCCATATGAGGCTTTATATGGAGAAAATACAGGTAACCAGTGGGCTGGTTTGAACTCAATGAGGCAGAGTTATTGGGGCCATACTTAGTTCAGCAAGCTATTGACAAGGTGAAACTTATAAGAGATCGACTTCAGATAGCCCAAAGCAGGAAGAAGTGTTATGCAGATGTACACCATTGAGCGTAGGAGTTTGCTGTTAATGATTGGGTCTTCCTGAAAGTGTCGACTATGAAAGGCGTATGCGAATTGGCCGAAAAGGCAAGCCGAGTCCTAGATATGTTGGGCCCTACAAAGTTATCCGCAGGATAGGAAAAGTGTCCTATGAGTTGGAGTTGCCACCAGAGTTAGCGGAAGTCCACCCAGTATTTCATGTATCGATGTCGTGGAAGTGTATAGGAGACCCAACCTGTCTTACGCCTATCGATGATGTCCGAATTTGTGAGGAGATGACCTACACCGAGGTTCCCGTTGCTATTCTTGACCGGCAAGTCAGGAAACTTCAAACAAAAGAAGTCGCCTCAGTTAAAGTATTATGGTGAAGTAATAACATCGAGGAAGTGACTTGGGAGGCTGAGGAGGAAACGAAGAATAAATATCGTCACCTATTTACGATGTCAACGTGATGTTAAGGTATTTGTTTTATATTTAAGTTACTGAGTTTTTATTTTGGAGCATATTCAGTGAAATTAATTTCCATTCGGGGACGAATGTTCATAGTGGGGGGAGAATATAACACCCCGGAAAATTTTTGGTGATTATTTGATGTTTTTATGCTAGGTTAAGGAAAGTACAGGTTGTATATTGGTCGTAGATGACAAGGGAAATGTGTACGATAAAAAAACCAAAGAGTATGTGAAGTTCATAAGTAAGGGTTAACTTTAAACGATCATATCTCCCAATATATAATAGAAGCCCCACGACTTATCAAATTAAAAGTTTTGAGTCTAGTTTTCAGAACATCAAATCTCTTGTCAATCGGAGTTCAGAGCAAGAATTTATGGGCATTTTACTGAAGCATCATGAGCGGTGACGCGGGAATTACGCCCTAGCGCCTCCACCGCCGTATTTACTTAAAATCTGATTTTTCACTTGAAGAAAACATTTTCAGCTAAATCTAAATTGACCAGCTTGCTAAGGATTCCATTTCTCTCTCAATTCCAGCAGCTAGGAAAAAGAAAATCAAGGAGGAACATCAAGAAAAGTTCAAGAAAATAACTAGATAACTTGAGATTACCTTGCCAAGTATGTTAGGGGCTGTTTTGGAGCTCGTTTTGGCAAGGTTTTGAAGAAGTTTTTCTGCGTTTCAAAATCCATTTGGAATGACTATATATCCATCTTTTATTAGGTGTTGAAATCAGGAGAAAAGGTAAGGATTTCTCCCCTTTTAAACCTCTCAAATTGCAAAGTGAAAATCTGCAAATTGGCAGCTAAGTGAGCTGCCGATGGACTGTTTGTGAGCTGAGTTTTGCTCGTTTTTCATAGGCGTTTTGGCTGTTTATTTTTCTGAAATTATACTTCATATTGAGGGGTATAATTACATAAAAACTAAGGTAAAATTTCCCTCTTGTTTCTCCCTCAAAAGTTAGTGAAAACTAGTTGAGAAAATGGCTAAATGTTGTTGATGTTGCCGTGTGTTGTTGTTGCTATTGTGACTGCCTATGTTTAGTTATTTTTGATGCATTTTTTTGCTATATATTAATCTTGTCGTTGTCCTATAAATCCACTGGATGAAGGAGTTTTAAGGCTGATCATTGAGATAGGAAATCAGCTAGAGAAAAGTTCATCAGAGAAAGGTATGTAAGGCACCCCGTCTATCGTTCTTTTAAGCATGATTCGTGTGTTGTGAATCGAATGAGCCGGAAACCTATTTAAAAGTCTTGAGAAAGTATGTGAAGCTTCATTTAATCTTTAAAGTTCAATTTTTTATTGAGGATAAATGTTAAGATTATGCCTAGCCAAAGTGAGACATCTAAAGTGTGATATTGTGTTGATTGTTATTGTAGTTGTACATTGAGTCTGAGACCCCTTAGCGTGGGTATTGTTAGCTGGTCCTTACTGTATTTTATGTGCATATATATGTGATGTTAAATTTGTTTAAAGGTATGGTTGCTAACTGAAATTGGTGAAAGAACCAAGATGAGGATGTGTAAGCGATTTTAAGCCACGTAAAGACATCGCAACATACTAGTACATTTTATTTGTACTGACGTCCCTTCATCTTGGGACCCTTCCTTCAATCATGCTGTAGGTACAGGCCGTGGCTTAGATCATCGTACATAGTAGGAGCCAGATTTCAGTAGAATAGTGGTATGCTCCTCTCCTCCAGGAGCGATGTCTTAGTTTGGACTATTTTCAGTTTTGTGTACAGCATGGGTAGGCCGGGGCCCTGTCCCGTGAATTTCAGTTTGTTTACTTTATAGAGGCTGATGTGGACTAGTTTGTATAGTAGTGTGGGTTGTGTAGTCATATTGGTTTTTCATTTCTTTGCTTAGCTTTATTGTAGCCTTGTCGGCTTTCCAGGTTGAATATTTATAATTGTCAAGGCATTATTGGCCTAGTATTTATCTTGGTTGGTTGCGAAAGGTGGCTTGGTACAACTTTAGTGGCTTGTACATTAACGTAGGCCACACATTAATGCAGTAAGAACAAGAATTAATAGAACAACCATGGAAGAAAAGATGAAAAACCAAAGAATCAATGATCACATTTCATTACAAGTGTTCATAACCTCAGCAAGAAGATAAATTAGCCACTCATTTGTGGATTAAACATCGTTAAATGAGTGTTAAAGATACAAGCAATTAAATACAGGAAGGAAAGAGAGAAAAACCCTGATAATTTCATCCCCTCAACTGCCTGTAACCCACGTTCTCGCTCCACCAAGTCAGAATATGGAAAAATAAACCTAAGTGTTCTATTTATACTAGTGGGAATTTTTCCCGGAATAACAAGCAACGTGTCATGGAGTGTATCGCGGAGCACTGCCTCCGTGACACATTGTGTATCACGGAGCACTGCCTCCGTGACACGTTATGTATCACGGAGCACTGCCTCCGTGACACGTTGTTGTTCCACCACAGGCCAAATTTTGCATTTTTTCCTTGTTGACATCCGAGTCCAACCCCAATCTCTCCCAACACGCATTTTAGCTTCGCAAAATTATATTTCACCTGCAAAACAACGCTAATCGTGTTGGTTAGTATAAATTCACATTTTATTATCAATCACATGAGAATGTATAAACATTGATAGACAAACAAGGCTAAAATGACACCTTTGAGTATCACTTGGGCATATAAATTTGCCCAAGATCACCTACCCCACACTTAAAGTCTTGTTCGTCCTCAACAAACCTTTTACATCTCATGCACATGAAGACTTACACATAACTAATTTTAGCTAGACAAATCAAGCTACAGCTACAATGACTGTTTAAGATAGCAAGCTAAAAATAGAGCATGCACGATTTAATCATTGAAATGGAATACAATTATGTTAAGACTTCCTAACCTCAAGAATTGACTCTCTATCTTAGAAAACTCATGCAAATCAACTGATCAAGAAATCCAACATGAATTATATCCTTCATTAAACATGTTCCCTCACAACAAGAGAGTTACCCATTTTCACACGCAAATTTTTAAATCACATGTATGGGTAAATGAATAGAATTACGCTCACTCTCACAAAGAATTCACATGCATCATGCAATGACCCATAAGCTTGCCCTTAGTGTTTTACTCCACTAATTTAAGGATGTTTGAACGTAAGATCAAGTAGGACTTAATGGGTTGTAATGTAAGCTAAGGGACGGGTAGGTACTATTCTGGCCAGTAATAATGACTTTCTTCCCCCAAGCGCGTTTAATAACTTCAACCTTCATTAAGGATATCTCTTCCCTTACTTCACCCTCATTATTTTCAACCTTCATTAAGCACACTCAGCTTAGTAGTAAGGAGTACTTAAGCAAAAATTTTTTTTCATTCATTTATTTTCTTACTCCCTACTAATAATCAACCATTTTTACACAAGTGCACGTTTGTCCTTTTCTCAACTTTCACAACTTCTACTTTTCCTTCTTTTTCACGCTTCTCACTCCCTCATTCTTTGGAATTTTATCACTTAAGCGCTTAGGAGTTTTGGATCAAATTCAAGGATAATGAAAGAAAAAGGATTAAGCTTATGTTGTAGCTATCAAAGAATAGGCTCAAGGCTCAATGGGGCTAACTAGGATTAAATATTCAAGGTAGGTAAAGTGAGGGATAACATTTATGTTCATTCAAAGAAATGTCTAAATCATCTACTACAATTCACATCCTTCATTTCGTTTTATATACACACCAGGAAAGTTCTATACATTCAACAATAGCACGGACTATTCGAAAAACTTACACTCACAGTACCTGCTCAATTCAAGAGACATTCCGCAGACTCTTAACTCAGCTAATCACAAGAATTCAAAATTAAGCTTCAATCATATCAAGTCAAATTCAAGAGCCTAGGTGTCTCAAATATAGGTATACCACTTGCATGCTTCAGCAGTAAACATACTTGCATCTTACAATCATTTATAGCACATAACAAGAATATCAAGCCATCAATTAGCTACGGGTTCAAAAACCAACCTACTGACTAATTTTCCTCAAGACGGTCGTCATCCATCCATCATTGGAAATAGTCTCTAACTATGACTAAAACATTACATACAGACAAAGAAATATTTTATTCTTCTGTTCAAAGACCCCCCGTCGGAAAAGAACCGAAAAGAAAAACCAACGGCTGATGAAGTCATGCTTGACTCACAAAAAAATTTTTTTTTTTTTTCAAATATTTCTAACAAACATTACATTCACCAAAAATCGTTAAGCACAAAAATTTTAAAATTTTCCTCACCCCACACTTGAATAATGCTGTGTCCCCATAGCATCAACTTAACATTTAAAGAGGGTAAGAAATACTCCCTGAGGCCTTTAGGCTTAGCTAACAGCATGCCTTTCTTCAACTTTGCACAAGTGGGTGTTCGACCCCACACTTTTTCTCTTCCATGCTTGTTAGCTTCCTCCTCCACGGGTAGTCAGACTTCCCCTGCATCTGTGCTTATCTTTCCACCAAAACAACACAAGATGAAAAATAAATAAAATAAACATAAATGCAAGAAATCAAAATGGTACCCATGGTACCCTTGGGTTGCCTCCCAAGCAGCGCCCAATTTTTCGTTGCGGCACGACGTATGAAGTTTCACTGCTTTTTCCTCCACCCTGAGGATATGAATCTCACCCCTAATTTCTTCTCTAATTTCCTCTTATGCCCTAGGGGTGGTGGTGAAAAATTGTAAGGACCAAGCAGTAGATGTTGCCTTTTGAACTTATTGTCCCTTAAGTAAGCAAAGTCATTTTATCTCTCCGAGTTAGCAAATTTCAAAATATACGGGGCTTGGTCCTCCTCTAGACATTTCTCTATAAGCTTGGAAGACTCTATTTCTATGTTTTCAAACAAACTTAATGTTGAAAAATGCTTCGAGTGTGGTCCAATAAACCTCAACTCTGAAAATGCATTGTGCTTGACCTCCTTACTTGTATACACCTTCTCAGCATCGACATCTATCTCTCCATTAATGTCAACTGGGGGATACTCTATTTCTTCTTCCATGAATGGATTTTCCATAAGTGTGAGCCCATCACAGTGACACTCAAGAGATTCTAATTGTTGGGCTTCATCCAAAAATTCACCCTTGTCTTCCTCTTGTAGTTCCTCTTGAATATCGGCTAAAACTGTCACCTGCAATTTATCAAAAGCTTCAGCCTCAGCAATCATCTCCGTGAGTTTGACGCTCATCCTTTCTAGAGCCTATGCATTCTCTTCTTGCTGAATTCTTAATACTGCCATCGCCTCCTTCATTGCTTCTGATTGCTCTAGGAGTTGTTTCAGCATGTCTTCTATTTGAGCCTGGCGTCCCAAGTCCTCATTTTCAGCATGCCTATATTCAGCAAAAACAACAAAAGGATCATAGTAGGGGCTTGGGGAAGGGGACTATGCATTCGGACAGCCATCCCAATGGCCATCTTGACCACCACATATATTGCACATGTTACAGTGTTGCCACGAGTGGTGTCCTCCGCAATTCAGACAAGATTCACTAAAATATGAGTATCCACCATTTATACCATTTGTATTCCACGATGTCATGTCAATAAGGGTATCCGAAAAAGAAAAAAATAAAATGAAAAAGAATTAAAACAAACACAAAGACCAAGTTGTCAGCACTAAGAAAAAAAATAGTAAATTTACACTTAAGAAAATTTCACCAATTGCCAATCCCCGGCAACGGCGCCAAAAACTTATTAGGCTATTTGTTATATGGGTATAAAGCTACACGCAAGTGCACGTGGTCAAACAAGTAGTAAAGTGGATTAAGTAAGCCAAGTATCGATCCCACAGGGACTGGGATGAAGTGCAATCTGCTCAAGTGTACTATATTTTAATTCTAAAAATGCAGACAACAGCGTAACCAAAAGTTTGATATTTTGATTTATAATTTTTATACTAAATCTAAAACAACTATCTAATGTGAGTCTGAACTATGAATGAGAGCATGCTGAGGTTAAACGAACATGTAATGAAATTAATTATCGACATAATTTGGTTAGTCTTTTCCTCCGGTTGCTAGCCAAGAACTATTGCCAAGAGATTAAAACTCTCGTATTTAACCCCACTTAAGAATCATGAACCATCCACCTACATTTCTGTGATTAAATGCAATTCATGTTCTAGCCATACAAACCCGATTCCTAAATTGACTAATACAACTTTCAGGTATATTTCTATCCTGAAAGTAAATCAATTGTCAATTTTCCCAAACTAAGAAAAGATCATATCCTATTAATTCACAACTTTCCAATTTCTTGCTCTCTCGAGTGAAACCGGACTTTTTAGATGTACATTAACGTAGGCCACACATTAATGCAGTAAGAACAAGAATTAATAGAACAACCATGGAAGAAAAGATGAAAAACCAAAGAATCAATGATCACATTTCATTACAAGTGTTCATAACCTCAGCAAGAAGATGAATTAGCCACTCATTTGTGGATTAAACATCGTTAAATGAGTGTTAAACATACAAGCAATTGAATACAAGGAGAAGGAAAGAGAGAAAAACCCTGATAATTTCGTCTCCTCAACTGCCTGTAACCCACGTTCTTGCTCCACCAAGTCAGAATATTGAAAAATGAACCTAAGTGTTCTATTTATACTAGTGGGAATTTTTCCCGGAATAACAAGCAACGTGTCACGGAGTGTATCGCGGAGCACTGCCTCCGTGACACGTTGTGTATCGCGGAGCACTGCCTCTGTGACACGTTGTGTATCGCGGAGCACTGCCTCCATGACACGTTGTTGTTCCACCACAGGCCAAATTTTGCATTTTTTCCTTGTTGACATCCGAGTCCAACCCCAATCTCTCCCAACACGCATTTTAGCTTCCCAAAATTATATTTCACCTACAAAACAAAGCTAATCATGTTGGTTAGTATAAATTCACATTTTATTATCAATCACATGAGAATGTATAAACATTGATAGATAAACAAGGCTAAAATGACACCTTTGAGTATCACTTGGGCATATAAATTTGCCCAAGATCATATACCTTCTCCACATTAACATCTAACTCCTCAAGAATGTCAAATGGTAGGTACTCTATCTCTTCTTTCAAGAATGGATCGGCTATACGTGTGAGACAATCATGGAGACTCTCGGGAGCTTCCAACAGTTGAGCTTGTTTCAAGAACTCACTCTCATCTTCTCCTTGTAGTCCCTCCTTAGTATTGCATAAAATAGTCACTTGCAATTTAGAGCAAGCTTCAGCTTCAGCCCTCATCTCCATGAACTTGTTGCTTATCATTTCCAAGGCCTCTCCATTTTCCTCTTGCTGAATTCTCAATGCTTCCATCTCCTCCTTCATCGCTTCTGTTTGCTCAAGGACCTCTTTTAGCATGTATTCTGTTTGAGCTTGGCGTTCCAAGTCCTCATTTTCATCATGCCTATATTCAGCAAAAAACAACAGAAGGACCATAATAAGGGCTTGGGGGAGGGGAGTATGCATTCGGATAGCCATTCCAATGGCCATCTTGACCACCACATATATTGCACGTGTTATAGTGTTGCCACAAGTGGGGTCCTCCGCAATTCAGACAAGACTCATCAAAGTAAGAGTATCCACCATTTAACCCATTTATATTCCATGATTTCATGTTACGAAGGGTATCAGATTAAAAACTAAAAATAAAATAAACTAAAATAAAATAAATCGGATGTCGAACTCATAGGGACGGACCAATTCAGCTAATTATCAAATTCAAATGTTATATTAAATGTCGCAAGGGTTGATTATAGACTTTTTCGGGAAATTTAATTAAGTCTAGGGGCGGTCAACGAAATACTCTGAATTAATTCAAGGAGCAACTATAGTTAAAGCCGAATAATCATACGATACTACGATTTGCAATGTTTTAAGTATGAAACTACCAATTGTCGTCTCACATAATTAGAATTGCATGTTCATGGTCTTCCGAACCTCTAAACACGACAAACTAGCCTCACTACTACATTGTTGAGCGAGGATGTTATTTCTAGTTCGTGAGCAATTCACTATGTAGATGTGGTTTATGGGGTTACGCCATTGATTTGGGTACTTCCGTACCTCTAACAATCTAACCAAACTTAGTTTCACAACTCTTACAAGTGGTGGAGTACAATTGTAAGTTGGTGTCTTTCTATCTTCCCATTTTATCAACCAAGCAAGGTATTAGGTATATTCCTATCATAACCAAAAAATCTTATCAAAAGACAAGAACTTGCTCCCTACATTCTTATTGTTCTTGCCTAGGTTTGCGTTCTCAAGCATTTACCTACGCGTAACGTGTGTGTTTTCATGGTGATCAACCCTAAAAACAACCATAATTAAGAATGCAAGACAAAACAACAATCAATAACTTAAAACCAAAATAAAATCGCAAAATCAAAATCATATCTTGTGACTTCAACCCTAGAAGAAGGGGTCTAGCCACTCATGTTCGTAAAATAACAAGAAAACATAGTTAAAGTAACATACTTACAAGAATTGGTAGAAGAGAAGATGAAATTGATGAACCCTAGGTGAGTTCTCCCACTTCTCCCTTCACTCCTAGGTGGTTTTTCTGAATAAAATCGTGACCTCCATTTTTAGGAGCTAAGGGAACTATTTATAGTAAATGAAAATTGTGCAAAATTATTCCTATCGTGGAATGGCTCCGTGGCACGGAGTGTATCGTGGAGCACTGCCTCCGTGACACAAAGGTTAACGCGAAGCACTGCCTCCATGACAAAGAGTGTATCGCGGAGCACTGCCTCCGTGACACGGAGGTATCATGGAAGCCCTCTGGAAATCGCCCAATTTATTCCAACTTTGGTGTTTCTCTCCCGATATCATTCCTCCACTTCACCAAATCATACAGGGACTAATCATGTTGGTTAGTATATATTCACATTTACATAAAATCACACGAAAATGTATATAAATAAGTAGATAAACAAGACTAAATTGAGTTATAAAGTACCACTTGGGCATGAAATTATGCCCAAGATCAATCACGCCCCGAACATAGGCCCAAATTGAGACACGGGACAAAGACCCCCGAGAGTCTCCAAGTTGACCCATGGCTTGAACATACATCTAACTCAATCAATAAAAATGGAAGACTTAACATAATAACATTGCGGAAGTCTAATCATAACATAGCATTGAAATCCGAATTCACTTCATACATGACAAGTTGATTACTACATATAGTCTGAAAGCCGCTAACATATCTGATGGGTTGATGGGAGAACGCCCCCAACTAACCCGACAAGTCCAAAAACTAAAAATAGAAGATAACTGCTAATGAGTAGTCCTCGAGAAGTGAGGACTCACAGTTGAAGCCAAAATGCTAACTCTGGAGAACTAGCCAGTGACGGGGCTGAGTTTGAAGATCGAAGCATGTATCATGAAACAATACAACATAGAGTATGCGGTCAATACATTGAATGTACCGAGTATGCAAGGTAAGTAAAATGAACATTTAAAATACATAAAAGTTCATAATAGTAGGACAACATGATCGTAACATAGATATCATGATGCAAACATAAGGCTCGGGGTTTTTTAAACATTCGTAAATCATTCATAGTCATAATCATAAGAGAAACGCTTTATGAAAGATTACTTGAGGCCAAAGTATTTAATGATAACCATACATAAATCATGAGGAAGGACAAGATATTTTTACAACCAACATACCCCATATGAGCACACATGGATCTCGACCTGTAAACCCCTAGTCGGGAGGGTACTCATACCTTGCCAGGGGTAGAACCATGAAAGAGGTGTGATATCACAATAGAAGGCCCATTTAGGCAAATGGGAAGTATCGTGAAGGTCCCATTGTTGCTACGTTGGCGCATAGTTTTGATACTCGGGGCATGCTTGGACCCAGGGTCTACTCAGTGTTAAATACTACTCCCAAAATATATATAGTGTTCATAGGATAATATACATGAGATTCATAGGCTAGTTAAAATCATGATAATCATAAGCATGCTTGATATACGTGATCTAGCCATGAAAGTAAGGCCCGTGAGTCGGCCATAATCATAAATCATAAATCATGAGGTTCATGATTACTTGTAAAACATGTATATACTTGATATTAATAAATTCATGGTGAGCATTTGAGAGAAATGATATCATAAGTCATAAATCATAATGTGTTAATGAACACAAAAATAAAAGTAGGATCATAACTTTATTTATCATGAAACATACATATTTGGACATAGTTTTGTAGAAAATTTAAATCTAAATTGTTGTAAAATCTGCCCATGATTCGTAAACCATGAAATTATACATGAGGAGAATTAATTCATATATAGATTATCAATAGGAATTGTGATAAAACCCCATAGAATTATCAATAGAATTTCATGAATTAGAGAGAAATTGGTCATGGATGTGGACAAATTCACCCATTCATAACCCTACATACCTGAGAGAATCAGATTCTACCACTCCCTTGATTGCCTGATAAAGAATTGATGAAAACTTAGAAGAATTTGAGCTTGATCATCTCTCTAGACCTCTACACTTGCATGCATGAATAGAAATAGCTTAAAATGAACTTACTCCTCCTATAACTCACTATTCATATCTTAAAACAACATAGTTTAGGATTCTAGGGCTTAGGAGTGACTAAAATTCCCTTAATGAATTTCGTTAAAAACACTGCTCTGTCATTTCCACGGGAGCCACAACGGACCGTTACTGACTCCAACGGTCTATTACATCCCTCATCATTACACCCCTGAATCAAGTCTCATATCCCCTATCACGACTTGACAGAACAAGTCATTACAAGCTCTAATGACTCGTTTCTACCAGTCGTTTTCACCATTGCCTTAACTTGGGATTCTGACACAGGCAATGGCATGACATTACCGTGGTATAGGAAGACAACAGGCGGATGTGAGCTAGGCAAGGCGTGGCAAGGAAAATGAGCATGGATGGCTGTGCGGAGCAGCTGAGGCAGACATGTGCTGGCACGAGGACTTGGCACGCAGACATGGCGCCAAGGCAGGCACATGGCGCGAAGCAAGGCAGACGCGAGCAGATTTGGCATGAAGCAGGCAAGGCGCACACGGATTGGCGCCAAGGGCCGGCATGCGCGCGGCACATGCGAGCGGTTGGGCAGTTTGCTGAAATTTTGCCGCCTGTGGCCTAGTCAGCAAGGGCAGTTGTAACTTCCGTATTTTGAATTTGAATATCCTATCAGTTGGGGATGTCAACTGAATTTGGCCCAATGGACACTTAAAACAAATCGTTTATCCCAACGATGAGTCGTGACGTGATCCGCTACTTTCTCCCTAAACTTGAACAACCTCACAACGGTTCATACCCAATGGCGCACTACATCTAGCAACTGGTCGTTCCTAGACCTGTTACCTGCAACTCCAGTTCCGCAGCACCTCAACATGGACACATAAAACAGGACATTGGTCCCTCTAGATACTCGTACAATGACCCGTTCTCAGAAGGATTTTCACATTTCAGCCACCTTTAACTTTAAAATCCCCGGTCTAGTTTTAGGCACATCTGGGGTATTACAATATCTCCCCCTTGGGAACATATATCCTTAATGTGTAAACATACAGAAACAGAGAAATGAAATCACCATATTCAAATACTAAGCATACATGCTGAAAACTAACGGAGTGACTGACTCCGATTTGAACTACATGATTGGATTGAATTCATGAATCATACATATGTACTTTTACATGGAAGAAACTGAGGTACATGAGCTGAACCTAAAACTGAATAGAGTTTTAGGGAAAAAATTGATACCTCAAGATGGAACTGAGCAGGTAGGAAATAGATGGGGGTATCAAGCCATCATATCTGCTTCAACTACCCTCATAGCTCCCTCAATATGCTGATTCTTCCATAAAACTTTAACTGAAGCTACCTCTTAGTTTCTTAGCCTTCGAACCTCGCAATGCAGTATTTTCACCAAAACCTCTTCATAACTAATGTTGTCTGTCACAACGACACTGTCCACCAGAACAGCTAGAGCTGGATTACCCAAACACTTCTTTAGGAGCGATACACAAAAAACTGGATGGACTGAAGCTAATTCTAAGGGAAACTCCAATTCATATGCTACCTTGCCAACTGATTTCACAATCCGGTAGGGGCCGACATAACAGGGACTGAGTTTTTCTTTCTTACCAAACCTCATCACTCCCTTCATGGGAGACACCTATAGAAATACCCAATCATCAGCTTCAAACTCAAGTTCCCTCCTTCTCACATCGGCATAGGACTTTTGGCGACTTTGAGTTGTTT
The DNA here is from genome assembly GCA_035772735.1 of Datura wrightii. NCBI lineage: Eukaryota > Viridiplantae > Streptophyta > Magnoliopsida > Solanales > Solanaceae > Datura > Datura wrightii. Next base: position 19,986,720 of record JASDFA010000023.1, on the reverse strand, counting down.
TAAACCTGTCCCGTATGAGTTGGACTTTCTCCATGGCCTTATGGACTGAATCTGGTCCTATCATCGTAGCTTCACTGAATTCAAACCAACCAATAAGAGATCTACACTTCCACCCATAAAAGGCCTCAAACGGAGCCATCTGAATATTTGAATGATAGTTTTTAATGTATGCAAACTCAATAAGAGGCAGATGATCATCCCAACTACCCTTGAAGTCAATCACACATGCTCTCAGCATGTACTCGAGAGTCTAAATAGTTCACTCCACCTGCCTATCCGTTTGCGGGTGAAATGCGATATTGAGCTTGACTTGAGTACCAAGCCCTTTTGAAATGACCTCCAAAACTGAGAGGTAAATTGGGTACCTCTTTATGATATGATGGACAACGACACCCCCTGCAACAGAATAAGCTCTTGGATGTCTTGATTGGCATAATCCTCTGCGGAATCAGTGGTTTTGACCGATAAGAAATGAGCGGCTTTGGTCAATCTGTCCACGACCAGCCAAATAGAGTCATACAATCGACGAGTGTGAGGCAACCCTGTGAGGAAGTCCATATTAATCTCCCCCCAATTCCAAGTAGGGATACTAATGTCATGAAGCAAACCTCCTAATCTTTTATGCTCAACCTTCACTTGCTGACAATTTGGATACTTAGCTACAAATTATGCGATGTCCTTCTTCATGCCATCTACCAATAGACTTCCTGTAGGTCGAGGTATATCTTTGTGGCACCTGGATATGTCAAATATCTGGAACCGTGAGCCTCATGCAACATCTGATTCCTCAGATCACCAACGTCCGGGACATACAAGCGACCCTGATATCGAAGCACAACATCTCCCCCTTTGGATAAGACCTCTACCTTCTAATTTTGAATGGCTTTCTTTAACTTTACAAAAATAGGGTCCTCATCTTGTCTAGCTTTTACATCAGTCACAAAGGATGATTCTGACCCATTCTGAACTATAATACTGCCATTAGTCGAGTCTACTAAATGAACTCCCAACCTTGCAATTTGATGCACATCTTTCACCAGCTCCTTCCTCCGCTCATCTACATGGGACACACTCTCCATGGAGAGTCTACTAAGTGCGTCTGCTACTACATTGGCCCTACCAGGATGTTAAAAGACACTCATGTCATAATCCTTAAGTAGCTTTAACCACCTCCTTTGGCGTAGATTTAGATCCTTTTGTGTAAACACATTCTGTAGGCTCTTGTGGTCCGTAATCACATCTACATGGATCTCGTACAAAAAGTGTCTCCATATCATCAAGGAAAATACCACCGCCTCCAATTGAAGATCATGGGTCGGGTAATTCTTCTCATGAACCTCCAGCTGCCTAGAAGCGTAGGCTATAACATTACCATGCTGCATCAATTCATAACCAAGGCCGATTCTAGATGCATCGCAATACACCATGACGTGCCCGATTCACGCATCTGCAAGTATACGGGTCGTGCAAGTAATATAGTGGCTCTTTTTAAGAACCGAAATTAAGAACTCACAGGGACTGGACCCATTCCTCTAACTACCCATTTCAAGTGTGATCTTAACTTTCTCAAGTGTTGGTTATAGAAGTTTTCGAGGGAGATTTAATTAAGTTTGTTTTGGTCAACGAAATATCCTGAATTTACTCTAGGAGCAACATAGAGTTAAAACCAGATAATCATGTGATACTACAATTTGCAATGGGTTAAGCATGGAACTATCGATTATTATTTCACATAATTAGAATTGCACGTTCATGGTCTTTCGAGCCTCTAAACACGGAAAACTAGCCTCACTGCATCATTGTGAGTGAGGATGCTAATTTCTAGTTTGCGGGCAATTAAATATGTTGTGGTTTACAGGGAATCGATTAGGGACTTTCGTGCGTCTAACCATTTAACTCAACTTAGCCTCACAACTACTTCTTCGAGTGGTGATGTGATAATCCCAAGTTGGTCTTTGATAACCCCCGTTTATCAACCAAGCAAGGTGTTAGGTATATTTCTATCCTAACACGAAATTATATCGTGAGATACAAACATGCTCCTCACATTCTCATGCCCTGACCTAGGTAATTCTTTCTCAAGCAATTGCCCAAGCTAACGTATATGTTTTCATGGTGATCAATAATAAAAACAACCCACAATCTAGAATGCAAGACAAAAACAACAATCAATAACTTAATTCTGAAACAACTTCATAAAATCACAATCATAATTCATGGCTTCAAACCTAGAGGAAGGGTTCTTGCCATTCATTTTCGTAAAACCACAACTAACTACTACTAAACTAACATAATTACATGAATTTGGTAGATGAGAAGAGAATTTTCCAAACCCTAGATCAGTTCTCACACTTCTCACTTCACTCCTAGGTAGTTTTCCAGAATAAAATCGTGACAAAATGGAATTGGGAGCTAAGGGACCTATTTATAATAAATGAGAAACGTGCCCAATTTAGCTTGTCATGGAACGACTCCGTGTCACGGAGGTAACGCGAAGGCTTTCTGGAAATCCCCCAAAATCGACCCTAGTAAGCCTTCTTGCCGCGTTGGCAGTGTGTCACGCTTCTTGGGCAGCGCGTTGACACTCCTCTGGCGTGGGGATGGCATGCCGTGGCATGTTGCTGGCGCACTGGGGTACTGCTTGCTGCCGCATCTGCTCGCTTGCCATGCCTAGGTGTGGCACAGCGTTGGGCGCGACACACGCATAGCCTGGCACGTTGCCTGGCGCGGCCAGCCTTGGCATGGCCTACTCCTTTCCGACTTTCGCCGATTGCTTTCGACTCCATTCCTCTACTTCACCAACTTATGAATTAGTTCCTCAATATCCTTGAAACCTACAAAACAAGGACTAATCATGTTGGTTAGCACATATATTCACATTTATATAAAATTACATGATAATATATAAAATACATTAGATAAACAAGACTACATTAAGGTATAAAGCATCACTCGGGCATGCTATTTTAGCCCCCGATCACCTACCCCACACTTAAAGTCTTGTTCGTCCTCGAACAACCTATTACATATCATGCATATGTGACTCAACCATAACTCATTTAGCAAGAATATTCAAGCTACGGCTATAATGAATACGCAATATAACAAGCTAAAAATAGAGCATGCACGATTTGATCATTGAAATGAAGTACAAATATGTTATGACTTCTTAACCTCTAGAATCGACTCTCAATCTTAGCAAACTCATGCAAATCAATTGATTAAGAAATCAGACATGAATTATATCCTTCATTAAACATGTGCCCTCACGGAAAGAGAGTTACCCAATTTCACATGCAAAAACAATTTTTAAAATCACAACATGTGTGGGTACATGAATAGAATTACGCTCACTCTCACAAAGAATTCACATGCATCATGTAATGACCCATAAGCTTGCCCTTAGTGTTTTATTCCACTAATTTAAGGATGTGCGACTGTAAGATCAAGTAGGACTTAATGGGTTGTAATATAAGTTAAGGGACAGGTAGGTACTATTCTGGCCACTAATAGTGACTAACTTTCCCAAGCGCTTTTAATACATTACGCCCTCATTACAAACTTCCCTTCTCTTACTTCACCTTTTTCTCCTTTCAGCTTTCTTTCTCCTCTTTTGTTCCCCTTTTCTTTTAGGCACTTTTGGCTTATTAGTAAGGAGCTCTATAGATAATATTTCATTAATTTTTTTTCTTACTCCTTATTAATAATCCAATTTTCACACAAGTGCACCTTTGTCCTTTTCTCTACTTCTACAACTTGCTACTTTTCCTTTCTTTTCCTTCTTCTCATTCCTTTACTCTTTCCTATTTTTCCTTTAAGCGCTTAGGAGTTTTGGTTCAAATTCAAGGCTAATGAAAGAAAAAGGATTAAGCTTATGTTGCAGCTGTCAAAGAATAGGCTCAAGGCTCAATGGGGTTAACTAGGATTAATTTTTCAAGGTAGGTAAAACGAGGGATAAAAATTTGGTTCATTCAAAGAAATGCCTAAATCATCTCCTACAATTCACATCCTTCATTTCATTTTATAAACACACCATGCAAGTTCTAGACAGTCCACAATAGCACAGAATACTCAAAAACCTTACACTCATGGCACATGCTCAAATCAAGACACATTCAGCAGACCCTTTACTCAACCAATCACAAGAATTCAGAATTAAGATTCAGTCATATTGAGCCAAATTCAAGAGCCTAAGTGTCTCAAACAAGGTTATACACTTGCATGCTTCACACTGAACATACTTGCATCTTACAATCACGTATAGCACATAACAAGAACATCAAGCACCAATTAGTTATGGTTTTAAAAACCCAAAACCTATCGACTAATTTTTCCTCAAGACGGTCGTCATCCATCGTTGAAAACAGTCTCTAACTATGACTAAAAACATTATATACAGAAAAAGAAAGGAAAAAAAATTGTATTCTTCGGTTAAAAGACCCCCCGTCGGAAAAGAACCGAAAAGAAAAACCAACGGATGATGAATTCATGCTTAACTCACAAAAATTTTTCAAATTTCTCCCAACTCTCACACAAGCATTAAATTCACCAAAAAACTTGTTAAGCACAAAATTTTGAAATTTTTCTCCACCCCACACTTAAATCATGCTATGTCCTCATAGCATCAAATTGACATTTAAAGGATGAGAAATACTCCCTGAGCCTCTATGCCAAGCTAAAAGCATGCTTTCCTTTCAAGTTCTCAGAGGTGGGTGTTTGACCCCACAATTCTTCTATTCCATGCTCTTTAGCTTCCACCATCTCGGTACTCAGACTTCCCTCCATCTGTGCTTAACTTTCCACCAAAAACACAAACAAAATGAAAATAACAAAATCAACACAAAACTCAAAATTACAAATTGTACCTGAGGTACCCTTGGGTTGCCTCCCAAGAAGCGCCTTATTTTACGTTGTGGCACGACGTGGACTGTCCTTTTTAAGACATCCTCATACCTGGGTTCTCTTTCGAGAACCATCTCCTTTTCTTTTGCTGTTTAGAGGAAACAACCTCCACTCTGTTCCTCTCTTTCTCCAACTTCTTCTCAATTTGAAGTCCTCTATCATACTCGGGCTGAACACTTGTCATTTCCTTTGGCCCTGCACCTGTGGAATCCTCCACCCCACACTCATCCTCTGCCAACACACCAACCTGACAAAGGTTTCTGTAGTGTGAAGATGGGTTCAATTCTTGGTAAACGCGAAAGATTTCTTCTTCATCCTCAACCCTCATTTTCAGGGTCCCTGCTTTCAAGTCAATCATCGCTCCTCCGGTGGCCAAGAATGGCCGTTCCAAGATCAGGGGTACTTGGTCATCAACCTGAAAATCTAAGACAATAAAATTAGTAGGTATAATGAACATACCTACTTTGATGAGAAGGTCCTCTATTATTCCATCAGGTGTCACTCGCGACTTGTCAGCCAGCTGCAACATCAACCTTGTCGGCCTCGATTTTCCCAACCCCAGGGTGTTGAATAAGGATAGGGGCATTAAATTAAATTCTGCCCCTAAGTCACACAAAGCTCGTAGCACCTCAGCTTTACCAATTTTTATGGGGAGGGTAAAACTCCCTGGGTCTTTAAGCTTCTTTGGCATTTTGCTCAATACCCTGTGACTACACTCCTCAGTCAGTGCTACAGTCTGGTCATACACCAAACTAACTTTGTTCACCATCACGTCCTTCAAGTATTTAGAATACTTGGGCATTCCCTGCAAAACATCAATAAAAGGCAAATTTATGTGAAGTTCTTTGAAACTCTCAAAGAACTTTTTGAAGCATTCCTCCTCCATGCTCTTCCTGAATTTCTGAGGGAATGGTGGTGGTGGTTTTTGTGCTGGCTGCAATGAAAGTTGCGCATTTTGTTGCCCAACACTCTGATTATCTCCCATCTAGATGGATGGTCCTGGTCGAACCAACTCCGGCTGCACCCCCTTTCTCAGCTCTTTTGGCACTGCATCAGCTAATTGCTTACTGCTTCTTAGACTGATGGCATTGATCTACCGGGGGTTGCGATCTGTGTCGCTAAGTAAACCCCCTTGTGATCTCATGTTTTGAGCAGCTGCTATCTGACCCACTTGTTTTACTAGATTGCGGGTGGCCATTTGCTGATTCTTTAAGTTTGTTGCCATCCTCGCCCGATTTTCCACTAATTGAGTCTTGTTCTCCATGATTTTCTGCAATGTTTCCTCAATGCTACTACTCAATTACCCATCATTCTTCCTATTCTGCTGATACTGCTGTTGTTGAGGTTGCAAATAATTCTGCTGTTGGTTTCCACCCCAAAAAAATTCGGGTGGCCCTACCAATTTCTGTTATAACTGGTTCCAAAATTGTGATTGTTGCACTGCACATTACCAACAAAATTGACTGACTCCAGATTGGCTCCACAAGATTCTCCATGGTGGCCAGCATTACCACAAATTTCGCACCAACTCGAAGCTTGCTGAACTGCATTAACATGACCCTGGTGTTGGTTCATACTCAGTTTATTGAACTGAGTCATCATCTGATGCTGGAACGAAGCTAACTGCGCTTCCAAGGCATTCAAACCATCTACTTCTATCAACCCTGGTCTCTTTCCTGCCCCTCTCGATGACTCGCTGTGCCACTCTGGATTTCCTTGTGCAATTCTGTTCAACAAAGTTTACAACTCATCATATGTCTTCTCCAAGGCTTGCCCACCCGATGCAGAGTCTAGTAATATTTTTGTGTGTGGGTCTAGACTTTCTACAAAGGTATGAGCCAGTACTTCATTTGATTGCTGGTGGTGGGGGCAGTCTCTCAACAATGACTTAAATCTTTCTCAAGCCATATATAAGTTCTCATCAGGCCTCTGCTTGAAACTGAGTATTTCACTTCTCAACATTGCAGTTTTGCTTGAAGGGAAGAATCTGATAAGGAACTTCTTAGCCAAGTCATGCCATGAAGTTATGGAGTTCGGTGGCTCAGCCTTCAGCCACCTTTTTGCCTCTCCCAACAGTGAAAATGGGAAGAGGGTCAGTCGGACATAATCTGTGGACACGCTGGTGGGGACAAACGTGTCACAAATCTCTAAAAAGTTGTATAGGTGCTGCTGCGGGTCCTCATGTGCCATCCCAGTGAATTGACCACTAGAATGTAACAGCTGCACCATGTTCTGTTTATGCTCAACGTGTCCTCCAGGATTCGGTTTACGGATGCTAGAGGTCACATTCGTCACTAGTGGGATAGCCGATTCGCGAACTGGTCTTGCTGCCATTGCTTTTGATGACAATTGTGCTTGTCCCGCGGGTGTTTGTTGTTGTACCTTTTCTTAAAGTCTCTTCAGCTCTTGCTCTAGAGCTATTCTCCTTCGCAAATGGATTTGACGTTCAGGTTCCAGCAACGGTTCCACAAGCTCTCTATTTCTAGCCAGCTCGGCAGGACAACCTGTCACCTGCAAATAAACAGACTAAGACCAAGTTTCTCAACACTTAAGGAAATTTCAAAAATCACACAAAAACAGAAAAATTATCAAAATTTCACCGAATCCCCGGCAACGGCGCCAAAAACTTGACGTGCCTGATTCACGCGTTTGCAAGTATACGGGTCGTTCAAGTAATATAGTGGCTCTTTTTAAGAACCGGAATGTCGAACCCACAGGAACTAGACCCATTCCTCTAACTACCCCTTTCAAGTTGGATCTTAACTTTCTCAAGTGTTGGTTATAGAAGTTTTCGAGGGAGATTTAATTAAGTTTGTTTTGGTCAATGAAATATCCTGAATTTACTCTAGGAGCAACATAGAGTTAAAACCAGATAATCATGCGATACTACAATTTGCAATGGGTTAAGCATGGAACTATCGATTATTATTTCACATAATTAGAATTGCATGTTCGTGGTCTTTCGAGCCTCTAAACCCGGCAAACTAGCCTCACTGCATCATTGTGAGTGAGGATGCTAATTTGTAGTTCGTGGGCAATTAATTATGTTGTGGTTTACAGGGAATCGATTAGGGACTTTCGTGCGTCTAACCATTTAACTCAACTTAGCCTCACAACTACTTCTTCGATTGGTGATGTGATAATCCTAAGTTGGTCTTTGATAACCCTCGTTTATCAACCAAGCAAGGTGTTAGGTATATTTCTATCCTAACACGAAATTATATCGTGAGATACAAACATGCTCCTCACATTCTCATGCCCTGACCTAGGTAATTCTTTCTCAAGCAATTTCCCAAGCTAACGTATATGTTTTCATGGTGATCAATATTAAAAACAACCCACAATCCAGAATGCAAGACAAAAACAACAATCAATAACTTAATTATGAAACAACGTCATAAAATCACAATCATAATTCATGGCTTCAACCCTAGAGGAAGGGTTCTTGCCATTCATGTTCGTAAAACTACAACTAACTACTACTAAACTAACATACTTACATGAATTTGGTAGATGAGAAGGGAATTTGCCAAACCCTAGATGAGTTCTCCCACTTCTCCCTTCACACCTAGGTTGTTTTCCAGAATAAAATCGTGACAAAATGGAATTAGGAGCTAAGGGACCTATTTATAATAAATGAGAAACGTTCCCAATTTAGCTTGTCATGGAACGGCTCCGTGTCATGGAGTGTATTGCGGAGCTCTGCCTCCGTGACATGGAGGTAAAGCAAAGGCTTTCTGGAAATCCCCCAAAATGGGCCCTAGTTAGCCTTTTTGCCGCATTGGCAGCGTGTCACGCTGCTTGGGCGGCGCGTTGACACTCCTCTGACGCGGGGATGGCATGCCGTGGCATGTTGCTGGCGCGCTGGGGCACTGCCTGCTGCCGCATCTGCTCGCTTGCCATGCCTAGGCGTGGCATGGCGCTGGGCGTGGCACACACATAGCGTGGCACGCTGCCTGGCGCGACCAGTCCTGCCATGGCCTACTCCTTGTCGACTTTCGCCGATTGCTTCCGATTCCATTCCTCTACTTTACCAACTTATGAATTAGTTCCTCAATATTCTTGAAACCTACAAAACAAGGAGTAATCATGTTGGTTAGCACATATATCCACATTTATATAAAATTACATGATAATGTATAAAATACATTAGATAAACAAGACTACATTAAGGTATGAAGCATCACTCAGGCATGCTATTTTAGACCCCGATCACACCACAAACCCGTCAATACCCTCATGTAGGGTTAACATTGGTGCTGAGGTGAGTCGGGTCTTCAACTCTTGAAAGCTCCTCTCACAAGCCTCCGACCATTAGAAGTTCACTTTCTTTTGGGTCAATTTGGTCAATAGCGCTGCAATGGATGAAAACCCCTAAATAAATCTCCGATAGTACCCAGCCAAACCCAAGAAACTCCTGATGTATGAAGGATTCACCAGTCTAGGCCAATTCTTCACCACTTCTATCTTTAGAGTCCACCTTTATACCCTCACTTGACACCACATGGCCCAAAAATGCCACTAAGATCAACCAAAACTCGTACTTGCTAAATTTCGCATATAGTTGGCGGTCCTTGAGAGTCTGTGGTACCATCCTCAAATGCGTGAAATGCTCCTTCTTGCTCCGAGAGTATATCAAGATGTAATCAATAAACATGATCACGTACATATCCATGTATGGCTGGAACACCCTGTTCATCAAATCCATAAAATCTGCAGGAGCATTCATTAGTCCAAAAGACATAACTACAAACTCATAATGACCATACCACATCCTGAAGGCTGTCTTCTGGACACTCTACCGGACCCTAAGATGATGGTATCCGGATTTGAGATCGATCCTCGAAATGAACTTAGCATCCTGAAGCTGGTCAAAAAAATCATCAATCCTGGGAAGAGGATACCTGTTCTTGATGGAGACCTTGTTAAATTGTCGATAATCAATACACATACGAAGAGAACCATCTTTCTTTCGACCAAAGAGAACTGGTGCACCCTATAGGGATTTCCTCGGTTTGATGAACCCTTTAACTAAAAGGTCTTTCAACTGCTCTTTCAACTCCTTTAACTCAACTAGATCCATTTTGTAAGGAGGAATAGATATAGGTTGCGTATCTTGAAGAAGGTCAATACCAAAATCAATCTCCTGCTTGGGAGGGATTCCCGGTAAATCATCTGGGAAGACCTATGGATACTCACATACTACTGGAATGGACTAGATAGATCCCGTATGTAGCATCCTTAACCCTAACTTATTGGTATACACAACCCTTGGAGATCATCTTTCTGGCCTTAATATAGAAAATGAAACGACCTACAGGCACAGCTGAACTACCCTTCCATTTTAAGGATGGCTCACCCGGAAATAGGAACTCTAAAGCCCGGGTTCTACAATTAGCTGAGGCATAGAATGCAAATAGCCAATCCATGCCATGGATAACATCAAAATCTTTCATGGTTAACTCTAGTAAATCTACTGAGGTGACTTTCTGAAGGACTATGACTGGGTAACTTTTATGCATCCATCTAGCCACAACTGAATCACCTACTAGAGTAGAGACTAAGAAGGGTTCTGAAAAGATATCGGGACGACTCTAAAAGTACTAGCCACATAATGTGTCACAAAAGAAAAGGTAGCCCCAGGATCTAACAAAGCATATACATCAAGGTGGAAAACTCGTAACTTACCAGTAACTACATCCGGGGAGACCTCCTGTTCCTAGCAAAATGATAGGGCATAAAATCCATTTTAGTACTATCCTCCACCTGTGCTAGTAGAAGCCCCATGCTGAGTGGGGCGTGCTGGTGGAGCTGCTGAACTAGAGCTGGAGTGCGGGCCACACCATCGCTTGATCTGGGTGAAGGGAAATCTCTGAGCCTTTGTTTGGGTTTGCCACACCCAAGAAAAGTATCTGACCCAATTAAACACCTCCCTGGGTGGTTCTTGCCACAATTCACACAGGCTGGAAAAGTGCGATATCCTGAGATTCTCCCCGGCTCCTCAAGCACGACGCTCTACTCCTTTAATCATACCTGGGTCGAGATGGAACACTAGTTGATGATTGTGCTGGGGCTAGAGATATCATATGGTACTGTTGACTGTGCCAACTAGTCCTCTGGTTGGAGAATCTCATGCTATCAGTCGTAGCCCTCTTGGCCTCCCTCTACCGCTTACTCATCTGTGCCGCCTCCATCTGCTGGGCATAGAGGACAATCTGAGCAAGGTCAATATCCTGGAGAAGCATCACAGTCCGGAAATCCCTGACCAAGAAGTATGCTATCCTATGTATGAACCTGCTCACACGGGTTCTCTTATCTGCCACCAACTCAAGTGCATGCTTGGACAGACGTATGAACTCCAAGGAATACTCATGAACATTCATCTTTTCCTGCTTGAGATTCACAAAATCGGCCTCTTTCATCTCCCTGATCTCCCCAGGGAAGAACTGATCAAGAAAAGTAGCGTGGAACTTGTCCCAACTGATAGGACTTGCTCTGACTGCTCTACTCTCCTTCCACTGTTTGAACCAAATGTGTGCGACCCCTATTAACTGATATGAAGCCAAGTCAGCACACTTCTCTCCTGTCACCCCCATAATCTTGGTGATCTTCAAAATCTCCTCAACTAAATCATGTGGATCCTTGTCCACCTTCGATCCAAGGAACTCAAGAGCGTTCATCCTCATAAAGTCTCTAAACCTCGTTGCTGCTGCATTCCCATTCTGTGGGACATGCCATACGACCTGTTGGTTGACCTGGGTAATCAAGGCCTGTGCTAGCATCTGAATTGCTGCCCTAAATTCAGTGTGGGCAACTGGCTCCGATGCATGGTGCTCATGGGCTGGTGGGGCTTGTTGGTGCCCGAATCCATTTCCCTTCTCATGGCCATTTCCCATTCCATTTCTTCTACCATTAACTCTACGGGGAGGCATGATTCTGCACTCACGAATAGCACGAGTTATAAGGATAGACAGACTTTTCAACTCACGACATATATAATGAAAGAAGGGAACATTTCCTAAACGTCTCGTAGCCTCTTCTTCATATGTGTGGCATGTTTCACATCCATGAAAAAGACTCTACTTAATGCGGCTTCCATACACCCTAGGACACATCAAAATCTATCGCTCTGATACCAAGTTTGTCACCACCCGAACATAGGCCCGGATCGAGACACAGGACAAGGAGCCCCGAGAGACTCCAAGTCGACCAATCGCCTAAACATACATCTAACTCAATCAATAAAAATGGAAGACTTAACATAATAACATAGTGGAAGTTTAACCATAACATAGCATCAGAACTGGAATTCACTTCATACATGACAAGTTGATTACTACATATAGTTTTAAAGCCTCTAACATATCTGATGGGTTGATGGGAACAACGCCCCCAACTAACCCGATAAGTCTGGAAACTAAAAATACAAGATAACTGATAATGATTAGTCCTAAAGAGATGAGGACTAATTATTGAAGCTGAATGATAACTTCGGAAAACTTGCTACTGACGACGCTTAGTCTGAAGATCGGAGCCTGTACCATGAAATGATACATCATAGAGTATGTGGTCAATACATGGAATTTACCGAGTATGCAAAGTAAGTGAAACGGACATTTAAAATACATAAATGTTCATAAGAGTAGGACAACATGATTGTAACATAGATATCATGATGCAAACATAAGGATCAAGGTTTTAAAAATATTCGTAAATCATTCATAGCTATAATCATAAGAGAAAAGCTTTTTTGAAACATGAATTAAGACAAAGTATGTAATCATAACCATATATAAATCATGAGGAACCGTGGGAGATTCTTATAACCGACATACCCCATATGAGCACACATGGAGCCCGACCTGTAAACCCCTAGTCAGGAGGGCGCTTATACCTTGCCAAGGGTAGAACCATGAAAGAGGTGTCATTTCACAATAGAGGTCCCATTTGCGCAAAGGGGACAGTATTTTAGAGGTCCCATCGTAGCTATGTTGGCGCGTACTTTTGAGACTCGGGACATGCTTGGACCCCGGGTCTACTCGGTGTTAAATACTACTCCCAAAATATATATAGTGTTCACAGGATAATATACATGAGATTCATAGGCTAGTCAAAATCGTGATAATATAAGCATGCTTGATATACGTGAACTAGCCATGAAAGTAAGGCCCGTGAGTCGGCCATAATCGTAAATCATAAATCATAAATCATGAGGTTCATGCATACTTGTAAAACATGTATATACTAGATATTCATAAATTCATGATAAGCATTTGAGAGAAACCATATGATAAGTCATAATTCATAATGGGTTAATGAACGTCAATATCAAAGTAGGATCATAACTTGATTTATCATCAAATATACATACATAGGCATAGTTTTTAGAAAATTTAAATCTAAATAGTTATAAAATCTGACCATGATTCATAAAACATGAAATTATACATGACAGGAATTTACCCATAGATAGATCATAAGGGCTTCATAAGAATGGGATAAAACCCCATAGAATTATCAATATAATTTCATGAATTAGAGAGAAATTGGGCATGGGTGCGGACAAATTCACCCATTCATAACCCTACATACATGAGATGCTTTCCAACCACTTCCTTCATCATTTTGGATCCAATCTCAACATATTTCAGTCCGGCAGACATTTAACAATGCAGATTAGCTCATAACAAGATCAAGCACAAAATCATAGCAATATACACAATACATGTCCTAAAAACATGATTTAACATGGGTAAAATGCGACAATTGGATGTATTAAATATGCCAAAGATCAATACCCCATTGTTAAATCATTGTTCGTACTTGAACAATCCACTATACTCATACTACAAATTTTAACCACACAATATTTGTCGATCGAACAAGTGTATTCACACTCAGGTTCACTAGACAGTTTAATCGTTCTTTATAGTCCACTCAACATGCATCCATACTCAAAATCATAGATCTTTTATTAAAACTACATTGTTTCTAGAACTTACTCATCACACTAATTTAGGCCAACACGATCATGTGTATGTCTCGCAATTAATAATACCCCAAAATCTCGCCATTATACGAATTTACAATTTAAAAGAGATGCCATCCTACTCACATAATTGCATGAAACATCCAACATATGGGGAAAATAGAGAAATTGCGCTCAACCCTCTCAAAGTACTTCTCATGCACATATGTTGAACCATAGGTTTGTCCTTAGTGTAAATGCTCCACTAATCTAAGAACATCAAATTTAAAATCAATTATAACTTAACTAGTTGTAATGCATGATAAGGGATGGGTAGGAATTATTTGGCCAGAATAGTGACTAACCTCTATAAGCACTTTAATACGTTAGAACTTTTCAACATTATTAAGCATAATCTTCAACTCACTAACTTTTCTTTCTACTGTTTCTGCCCTCTGTTATTTCTTATATCTTCATTTATTTAAGCATATGATCACTAGTTTGAGCAATCAAAAACATGTTTTCTTTTCTTTTTATTCTTCTTTTTTCTTTTTCGTACTTATAAGACATATCTTGTTTTACTTCTGTCACCCTCAATCATTCTATTTAGGCACCCGCCTGTAATACCCCGGAAGTGCCTAGGAGTAAACCCGGGAAGCTAAAAGGCAAACCTGCAGAAATTGTGGAAAAAGTTGCAGGACGAGACGAACAACGACACGTGGTATGTAAGCAGTAGTGGTATGAGGCTAGGCCTGGTGACACTGTAGACAATGGGCGCACAACGACCCATTGTTTGGAAGGACAGTGTCATGACCGAGAGTACACCCGAATTGTAGACACGAGATAAGGAGCCCTGAGGGACCCCAAGTCAACCCATGGCATGAGCATATAACTAAATCATTCACATAAGGCGGAAGAAATAACTTAATAGTCATGAACTAAATAAAACTGTGACATGAGATACAAGATACAACAGTACATGATCTAAGCATAAATAGCTGACTACTACAAAATAGGTCTGAAAGCCTCTAAGAAGAATAGATGGGTTGAAGGGACAAGACCCCAACTAACCCCAACATTCTGAAAACTAAAGAAAGCCAAATATAAAATATGAACATGAAGCCCCCTAATCATGAGGACTCACCACTGAGAATTGAGAACGGAACTGAGAGCAATCTAAGAGACATGTTGAACCTTCGAATCGGATCTTGTATCATAAAATTATACATCATAGAAATATGCGGATCAGTACTTGAAATGTATTGAGTATGCGAGGTCTGCAAGACAATACTTAAAACATAAAATTTATAGGAGTGGGGACATCATGATCATAAAGACTGAAGCCATAAGTATATTGTAATGCTCAAGCTTTTTCCAAAATATTTGTAAACCTAACATAGTCATAACATGAGAGAAAAACATTGCATAGAAAATAACTTGAGTCAGCAGAACACAATCATACATGCATTAAAATAATGAGGAACAGTGGGAGATTTCTATAACTGACATGTCCCGCATGAGCACACATGGAGCCCGACCTGTAAGCCTAGCCGGGAGGCAATTCATACCTTGCCAAGGGTGTGAACTATGAAAGGCGTGATATCACTCATAAAGGCCCTGTAGAGCAAAAAGGGGCAGTCGCTGAGGAGGTCCCAACAGAACCTACAGTGGTACGTAGTTCTTATATTCGGGGCATTACCTAGGCCCCAAACCTACTCGGTGTTAAGTACTACTCCCGAAACATGCAACGTGCTCATAGAAAATTCATACATGACATGCATGGCTAGTTAAATCGTGAAAATCATGACATGCTTGAGAATTCATAATACTAGCCATGCAATTGGGCCTATGGATCCGCCAAAATCATAGTTCATAAATCATAAGCGACATGCGGACATTTCCCATAATTTCCATCATGCTCGAAATGATTAAATTTATAGGAAACATGATCATAATAACATGAGTAATTGAAAACATGCTTAAAATTCAAAAGTTCATGTCATGCTTGAGAAATCACCATGACCATGAATTTCACTAAAAACCCCATGATTTGGCACATGTGCTTTTAGGGATTAAATCATCAATTATTGACTAAAATAACTGAAAACTGCCCAAAAAATCAAAACCCATGATTTTAGACATACTACAACAGCTCATATTAATTTTCGAAGGAACATGCATTTGGGTTATGACCTATCAAGAATTTGTAACTTTAACATAGACATAGGGAGAAATTTGGCATGGGTAGAGACTAAACCACCAATTAAAAATCCCACATACCTAGAACTTCTCGATTCTTAACTCCCTTGAAAAGCCCTAGGTGCAAACTTGAAGAACTTGAACAAGAACACTTTAATCCCTTTCCTGTTACCTCTCTACTCTTACATGCATCAAATGAGGATTTTCATGAATGATTTCCCCTTAAAAGACCCTGTCCCGACCTCAAAATAACATAGTTTAGGTCTTAGGAGTGTAGGAAATTACGAGAAGGCCCTTACTAATTCGTAGGAAATAACTGTCGAGAGACCCAACGGGCGACCTAATGACTCGTTAACGGGCACAACGAGTCATTGGGTCGCTTCTTCATGTATACTCGAAATTTTCACCTGGCTCCTAACAGAGGACATGATGACTCATCCCCCGAGGAAACGACTCGTTAACAACTTCTGTCAAGTACACTGCATCATCCTTTATTAAATCATCAACTTTACCCCACGGTGGACCTGACGACTCATGGTGGCTGACCACTAGTCGTTCCTATGCTCGTGGGGACCTCAACTCCTCAGCCCAGTCCAACCTTCCCCCGAGCCACCTGATGAATCGTGGGGTCTCCTCATGGGTCGTCTAACAACTCGCCCTGCATTGTAGCAACATTTCCCAGATTTTTCCCTATTTTACTCCAGGGTCTGATCCTCGGTTTCCTGGGGTATAACAATATCTCCCCCTTTGGAACATTCGTCCTTGAATGTTAGAAACACGCAAAAAACTCAGGAACAAACAACCCCCATGTGCAAATACTAATCATGTAAGCCGAAAACTGACAGACCGACTACCGTCGAAAAAAATTACATAGCTAGACTGAATTCAGACATCACATACATATATCATATCATAAAACAAACTTGCACGCATGAATGGAACATGAAAAAATAAATAGAGGTTTAGGGAAAAAACTAATACCTCAAACTGCAACTGAGCCGGTAGGGAACAAATGGGGATATTTAGCTGTCATATCTGCTTCAGCTTCCCACATAGCTCCCTCAACATGCTGATTTCTCCATAACACCTTCACTGAAGCTACTTCCTTTTTCCTTAGCCTCTGAACCTAACAATCTAAGCTTGCAATAGGAATTTCCTCACAACTAAGGCTATCCTTCACATGGACAGTTTCCACCAGAACCATTAAGGCTGGATCTCCCAAGCACTTTTTCAAGAGCGATACGTGAAATACGAGATCAAATGAAGCTAACTCTAAAGGTAACTCTAACTCATAGGCTACTTTACCCACTTGTCTCACAACCCGATATGGACTATTATATCGGGGGCTGAGTTTTTGTTTCTTTCCAAATCTCATTACTCCCTTCAAGGGAGATACCTTAAAAAAAACCCAATCATCGATGTCGAACTCAAGCTCTCTTCTCCTCACGTCAACATAAGACTTTTGGCAACTTCGAGCCATTTTCAGCTTTTTTGTTATCAACTAAACATTCTCCATAGCCTCCTGGACTGAATCCGGACCCACTACTAAAGCCTCACCAACCTTACACAACCCAATGGGCGATCTACACCTTCACTCGTAAAGAGCCTCGAACGGTGCCATTTGGATGCTAGGGTGATAACTGTTGTCCTAGGCAAACTCAATAAGAGGTAAATGCTCATCCCAACTACCCTTGAAATTAATAACTCAAGCCCTCAACATGTCCTCAAGAGTTTTGATAGTCCGCTCCGCCCGACCATCTGTTTGCGGATGAAATGTCGTGCTAAGCTTGACCTGTATACCAAGTCCCTTTTGAAAAGATCTCCAAAACTGAGAGGTGAACTGACTACCTCTATCTGATATGATGGACAAGGGCACTCCATGAAATCTAACCAACTCTCGAATGTATAATTTGGCATAATATTCCACTGAATCCGTGGCTTTGACCGGTAGAAAATGAGTAGCCTTGGTCAACCTGTCCACCACAACCCAAATGGAGTCATACTTTCTACTAGTGCGGGGAAAACCTAGTATGAAGTCCATGTTGATTTCTTCACACATGCAAGTAGGATTGCTGATATCCTGAAGTACACCTCCTGGCCTCTGATGCTCCACTTTCACTTGTTGGCAATTCGAACACTTGGCTACAAATTCTGCAATGTCCCTCTTCATGCCATTCCACTAGTAGATTTCCAGCAAGGCATGATATATCTTGGTGGAACCTAGATGGATACAATATCTGGATCTGTAACCCTCATGCAACATCAGACTCCTCAAATCACCCACGTTCGGAACACATAAGAAACCCTGGTACCGAAGTACCCCATCTCCCCCTTTGGAGAAGAGTTCTACCTTCTTATTTTGAACAACTTCTTTCAACTTTACCAAGGTTGGATCTTCATATTGCTTAGCCTTCACTTCCGTTACCAAAGACGACTCTGATCCGTTCTGGACAACTACACCACCATCTGTTGAGCCTACTAACCTAACCCCCAACCATGCAAGTCGATGCACCTCCTTCACTAGTTCTTTCTTTTCATTACTCATGTGCGACACACTCTCCATAGAGAGTCTACTAAGGGCATCCTCTACCACGTTGGCCTTACCCGGGCTGTAAAAGACATTCATGTCATAGTCCTTAAGTAGCTCCAACCACCTCCGTTGCCAAAGATTGAGATCCTTCTGCGTGAGAACATATTGTAAGATCTTCTGGTCCGTGAATACATCTACATGAACTCCATACAAGTAGTGTCACCATATTTTCAAAGAAAACAATACCACAGCCAACTCAAGATCATGGGTCGGGTAATTCTTCTCGTGAATTTTCAGTTGTCTGGAAGCATATGCTATGACTTTCCCATGCTGCATCAATACACATCCCAGTCTAACTCCCAAAGCATAACAATATACAACAAAGACATCAATGCCCTCCGGTAATGTCATCACCGGTGCTGAAGTGGGTCGGGCCTTCAATTCCTGGAAGCACTTCTCACAAGCCTCCGACCATTGGAACTTCACCATTTTCTGAGTCAATCTAGTCAATGGGGCTACAATGGATGAGAAACCTTCTACGAACCTCCGATAGTAACCCGCTAAGCCCAAAAAGCTCATAATCTCCAAAGGGTTTACCGGTCTGGGCCAGTTCTTCACTATCTCTATTTTCTGGGAGTCCACCCTTATACCTTCGCTTGATGCTACATGTCCTAAGAATGCAATTGAATTCAGCCAGAAATCACATTAACTGAACTTGGCATATAGCTGGTTATCCTTGAGGGTCTGGAGTGCTACCCTCAGATGTGCGGCATGGTCCTCCTCGCTCCTAGAGTATGTTAATATGTCGTCAATGAACACGATCCGAAACATGTCCATATATGCCTTGAATACCCTGTTCATCAGGTCCATAAAAGTTGTCGGGCATTGGTCAGTACAAAAGACATAACAACGAATTCATAATGGCCATACCGAGTCCTGAAAGCAGTCTTTGGGATGTTGCTCTCCCGAACCCTAAGCTGGTGATACCCAGACCTAAGGTCTATGTTGGAGAAATATTTGGCACCCTGAAGCTGATCGAATAGGTCTTCAATCCTGGGTAAAGGGTATCTTTTCTTGATGGTGACCTTGTTCAACTGCCTATAGTCAATACACATTCAAGGAGAACCATCTTTCTTTCGGACGAACAACACTTGGGCACCCCATGGAGACTTACTCGATCTAATGAAGCCCTTATCCAACAAATCCTTCAACTTCTCCTTTAACTCTTTTAGCTCAGCTGGGGCCATTTGGTAGGGAGGAATTGATATGGGTTGTGTGTCGGGTAAAAGGTCAATCCTAAAATCAATCTCCCACTCGGGAGGAGCACCTGGTAGGTCATCTGGAAATACATTGGGATATTCACATACCATGGGGACTAACTGAATGGTCGGGATCTTGGACGTGGCATCCTTAACCCTAACCAAATGGTAAATACAACCCTTATAAATAATTTTTTAGGCCTTGGGATAGGAGATAAAATGGCCTACAGGTACCGCTGAACTACCCCTCCATTTTAAAACAGGTTCACCTGGAAACCGGAACTCCACCGCTCGGGTTCTACAGTTAATAGAAGCATAACATGCAAACAACCAATCCATGCCCAAAATAATGTCAAAATCAGTCATAGACAATTCCACTAAGTCTGTGGAAGTAACCTTATGCAATATTGTAATGAGGCAACCTCTACATACCTGCCTCGCTACGACTGAAACCCCAACCGGAGTAGACACAAAAAATGCTTCTAACAAAGTTTCAGGACTGACCCCAAAGTTAAGAGCAATGTAAGGTGTCACAAAAGACAGTGTATCTCCTAGAGCTAACAAAGTATAAACATCAAGGTGAAAGACTCAAAACATAGTCGTAACCACATCGAGAGAAGTCTTCTACTCCTAACGAGATCCAAGTGCATAAAAATGGTTATGGGCTGGCCGCCAGCTGGACCAGTTGATGTACCCTTCTGAGTTGGACGTGCCACTAGAGCTGCTGAACTAGCTGCTGGAGTGTAGGCCACCATCCCCTGACCTGGCTACTATTTCTAGCTTCGATTCTTAATGGGGGTGCGTAATAATAGGTTTTGGCTATGTGTAGTCCAACCCCCACACAGTTACCACCCAATTACCCATTAGTATTTCCTTACCCATACAATAAATTACTTTTTCAAGCAATATTAAAGTAAGAAAATGCAACCCACATTTGCAACTATGAGTATTCAACTTAAAACTCAAAGGAAACATTAAAATTATATCCATTGAGTAAATATAAGATCAAATACACAATATCAAATACAAATCAACCCCAATCATTCATACACCCCTAGGAAGGGATTTAGGTACTTATGTAAGTAAAGTAAGACATTGCATTCAACAACGATTAAATATCCATTCACAAATTTAGTAAGAAAAATTCAAGCATGTTATGAGCTCCAATGGAGTTTTCTACATTCTCAATGAAGAAGATGAGTCTTTCTCTCTCTACCTCTCTCTAATTTGCTACAAGCCAAAGCAATAGAATAATCAATATTCTCTATAATGGAATGTTCAGTTCCTTTATGAGATGTACAAATATAGGGTACAACTCTGCTCCTCTTTTTCCATGCTTGACGTTTTTATCCCTTGCTGACAGGCGTTACTTGCAAGTCACCAGCGGTTCGCCCGTGAAGGTTAGCAAAATGCCTGTCAGTCCTAGCTAAAGGACAGTGAGATTTTTTGGTGCTTCAGTGCTAGCATGTATAGTTCGCCGGTGTTGATCCGCGGTTCGCCAGTCAGTCCCAGTTGATGGTAGTAAGTTCTTTAGCACTTCAACATTGGTATTAGCGATTTGCCAGTCTCCATCCTTCCTCAGCATAGTAGATGACTGCGGTTGACTGGTGCTTCGTTGGTTCCCTCCGATGGAGCGTCGGTCCTCAACTCTCTTTTCATGCTTTTTGATCAATTTCATGCTTTTCTCCATTCGATTTTAGTACCTACAAAGATCAAGGATCAAATGCATAAAATCCACCTAATTGACTTGAAAACTAAGCAAAAACTCATGTTTAAGAGCCTAGTAAGATGGTAAATTACCAACTTATCAAACCACAAATTTGAACCACTGCTTTTCCTAAAGTAATGCAATTCTTTTCATTTGAGAAAATGGACAGCATGTCAAATATGAAGTTATGCATGAAGGACCAATGAGCCTAAGACAACCCAAAAATGCTCACCAACTCAAGGAAAACGAGAAATGATTTCCCCTAAAATGTGAGAAAGTTTCAAGAAGTAACCACAATGAATACACATGCTTCACAATTGCTTTCATTTTTCAAAACTAGGGCATGGTTTATCCATTAAAACACACATAGCATCTCAAATCATAATCATTTCGTATTCAATGCTTGCCTCGAAGCTCACAGTAGTCATACCTCAATCAGATCTTTACATCAATGCAGCATGTCCTCAAAGGAAGTGATGCCACTCACTACAAGAGAGAATTTCCTTTCTTTATCATATAACAATGCACACACGAGGAATTATAGAATAAGATGATCACACTTACTCTCACAAAAGAATTCTCCATGCACACAAATTGACACATAGGCTTGCCCTTCGTGTAACTTGCCACTAATGTAGAGCAACTACACTCAAAATCAATTAGGACTTGTGGGTTATGATGAAGGCTAGGGGTAAGGGTAGGACAAATGTTTAGCTCTAGTGACTAGAACCTCCCTAATGCCTTTTTGTACATACTTTTAACCTCCCATCAAACTCTTTAGATCACTCCGCCTTATTTCTCCTTTTTCATCATTTTCATATTTTATTTCTCAAGAGCCCTCCTTGTAACTCCTTTGGCTCTCACATTATGCCTCAACTAAGCAAGAGGTAACATTGTTTCACTATTATTTTTCTCTTTCGATGATTGATAATGCTCAAAACACATTTCTAACTAAAGTATGAAGCAGACGTTGTCAATAAAGAACCCAACTTAGAGGGTTGGGGTCGATCCCACAGGAAATATGGAAGATCTAGATTACAGCCGGTTAGTGAACTAGTATGATAGTTACTTCACAGTTGGGGGGAGGGATTCTAATAATAATCAATAGTAAAAAAAAAGTTGTGTTCGGGCTGTTTCGCAACTACACGCAAGTGCACGTGGTCGAACAAGTAGTAAAATGGCTAAAGTAAGCCAAGTATCGATCCACAGGGACTGAACCAAGGTAATAATCGAATTAAGTATTAATGCACTCTAACTCTAACAATGCAGACAACAATTTTAAAGAGGATTTTGAGAGTTTGTTTCCTAAGTTATACTAATCTAAGACAAAATGATAAAATGAGTCTGAACTATAGTAATGAGCAAGCTGAGGCCAAACGAACATGCAGGGAAGTAATTCATTGATACAATTCGGTTAATCTTTCCTTCGGTTTCTAGTAAAGAATTATTCCCTATGGAGAGAAACTTTCGTATTCTACCCAACTTAAGAATCATGAACCTTCAACCTACGTTTCTGTGATAAAATAATTTCATGTTCTAGCCATACGAAATCGATTCCTTAATTGGCTAATACGACTTTCAGATATATTTCTATTCTGAAGGTAAATCAATTCTCAATTTTCCCAAACTAAGAAGAGATCATATCCTACCAATTCACAACTTTCCAATTTCTTTCCTTTTCAAGTTAAAATTGGATTTTTTAGATATACATTAACATTGGCTAGACATTAATGCAGTAAGAACAATAATTGGTAGAACAACCATTGAAGAAAAGATGAAAACTAAATTGATCAACAATTACATTCCACTACAATTGTTCTTAACCTCAGCAAGAAGTGAATTTAGCCACTCATTTGTGGATTAAACATCATCAAATGTGTATAAATCATACAAACAATTGAGATAAAAAAGAAAGATAGAGAGAAAAACCCTAGAATTTTCATCCCCTCAACTGCTTGTGACCCACGTTCTTGCTCAACCAAGTCAGAATTATTAAAAATAAACCTAAGTGTGCTATTTATACTAGTGGGAATTTTTCCCGGAATAAGAAGCAACGTATCACGGAGTGCATCGCGGAGCACTGCCTCCGTGACAGAGTGCAAACGCGGACCCTCACTGGAATTTTATGTTCCAGGTAAATATAGGCAACGTGCCACGACATGTAACGCGGGGCTTGGCCAATGTGCCACGGCACCATCGCGAACCTTCACTAGAAATTTGCCAAAATAAATCATCCGAGGCAGACTGCCTCCGCGATGGCAGCGTGACACGGCTCCATCGTGGAGCCCCTATATTTACTGCTTTTCCTTGACCTTTTCAACAGCTCGCTTCCGAGTCCATTCCCGATTTTCACCAACATGAAACTTAGCTTCCTAAAATTACATTTTTCTTACAAAACAACACTAATCATGTTGGTTAGTATAAATTCACATTTTAACTACAAATCACATGAGAATGTACAAATAACAACAGATAAATAAGACGAAATAGAGCATTTGAGCATCACTTGGGCATATAATTCTGCCCAAGATCACTTACCCCACACTTAAAATCTTGTTTGTCATCGAACAATACTCTCACATCTCATGCAATTGACACCCACAAATAGCTACTTTGGCTCGACAATTCAAGCTACGGTTATACCGATTATTTAATATAGCAAATCATCAAGAAAACATGCATAGTCTTATAAACAACTGACATTCACCACATTAAGACCTCCTAGACTCAAGAATCGACTCGCGATCTCGGCAAACTCATGCAAATCAACTAATCAAGACATTTGACACGAAATTCAATCTCTCGTCAAGCATGTGCCCTCACAACACAAGAAAATTACCCCTTTTCCAATCATGTGATTGCCAAAGCACTACATGTAGGGGTATATAAACATGATTTCGCTCTCTCTCCCAAAGAATTCACATGCATCATGTCATGAACCATATGCTTGCCTCTAGTGTATTACTCCACTTATATAAGGAAGCATGATGTAAGATCATGTAGGACTTAACGGGTTGTAATGTAAGTGAAGGAACTAGTAAATACTGGGATAACGAATAATATCATCTAGCCTCCTTAAGCGCTTTTCAATACATCCCACCATAATTATGGGCATTGTTTCTTCCTTCATCCTCGCATTCTTGAAGTCTTTCTTTATCTTTTTTCTTCCCATTTCTTTAAGCACACTCGACTTAATAACAAAGATTAGTTATACCTCTTCATTTTATTTATATTCGACAAGTGCACCTTTGACCTTATCTTTACTTTCACCACTTCCGCTTTTCCTTTCTTTTCACACTTTTCACTCCTTGACACTGTGGGAAAATTATTTTTCTTGAGCGCTTAAGAGTTTTGGATCAAATTCACTGATAATGAAAAGAAGGGATTAAGCTCGGTTTCTACCTCTTCAATGAAAGAAGAAAAAAATAGGCTAAAGGCTCAATGGGGCTAACGAGGATGTACATTTAAGGTAGGTATGATAAAAAAACTTTCGATTTAATCAAAGGAATGCCTACATCCTTTCCTGCACTACACATCCTTCATTTCGATTTGTACACACACCAGGCAAGTTCTAGATACTTCATAATAGCATGGAAGAATCGAAAACTCACCTCACACTCATTGCACATGCTCAACTCGAGACTTATTCACAGACTCTTCAATCAGCTAATTACAAGAATTCAATATTAAGCCTCAATCACACCAAATCGAACTATATGGCCTAGGTATCTCAACATGTTTCACATTTGCATGCTTTCATACGAATCATCTTTGCATCTCAATATCATGTACAACACACAATAAGAATTCTGAACCATGAAGTAGCGACACGTTTGGGAAACAACCAAAAGAAAGAAAATAAAAGCCTATCGACTATATTTCCCTTAAGACGGTCTTCATCCATCCATCATAGGGAACGATCACTATTTACGACTTCGGTTCAATGGGACTATTCTAGGTAAAAGCACCAAAAACAAAGGCCAAGAAACCCAATCATAAAAAATTCAACAAAAATTTTAAAAATATCAATAATTTTGAAAGAAATGTAAAAAAATATTTACACAACCAGCTAAAAATAACTCAACACAACACAAAACAGCTTAACATTCAGTACAACACCAAATTACAATACAAAACATACACACAAAATCACAGGGTCATAATTTTTTTTTTTCACAACAGGCACCACAACAAGACATGAATATAAACAACAATAAAACAACTGGAACCTAACTACTCCCACCCAACACTTAAAGCAAACACTGTCCCCAGTGTTTATCAAATTCAACATAGCACAGAAGTAGGTGGTGAAACTCCCTGATCAATTGAAGTATTCAACTTCTTCGTCAGCTGTCGTTGCCTCGTCCCCCATATCTGAATCGCCCCCGCTGTACTCATCTGACACAACATCTGAGCCATTGCGGCGTGTCTCCTTATCAGGGGGACATCATCATCTACATGCTCCACAAAAGCTGGCCCCACTCGGCAGAGAGCCCGGGCAATTTCGCCAAAGGGGTAATCTAGCTCGAGCTGCCATAGCTCATCTTCTATTGCTGGCCTCCGGCCTATGCGCAACTGCAGCATATGCATCCCGTACATGCGGGCCATATATTGATCATACCAAGCATGACGCTTGGCTAGTGTGAGAACTGGCTCGTGAGTGGTATCGGGTGCCTTGGTTTTGGTGACATCCAAGGCACGCCTATCCATTTGCGGGATGTAGTCTAGGGCCTCCTCCTCGATGTCAAGGCTCCTCAAAAATTTGGTCAGCAAACCACAAAACCCGTACCTGTGCCCTTGATGCAAACGGGCTCTCTTCATGGCAGAGATGATCACCGCCCAACATTAATCTCCAGCCCATTCATCAGGGCATAAACCAAGCACACATGATTCTGGGTGACATCTGTCATGTGCACCCCCGGGATCGGGCAGGAACACACAATTTTAAGCCAAATCCTGGCTTCCCTATTCATTTGAGAGTAAGGCAGTGTCTGATGGTAGCCCCTCTTCTTGTGACTGCTCCACCTTGCTGTCGAACGAGCTCCACATAGAGTGCGTCTGATATCTGCATAGGGTGGAGTTATGTTCAGCTGCCGGAGTACATGGGCATCTGTGTCCCGCACCCCCAATATGGCATTCAGGTGATGGGGCTCAAAGGTGACAACCTGCCCCCTTATGTTGATGGTGTGACTATGGAGTGTCGAATTCCAGTTTGCATAGAACTCTCGAATTAAATGGAGATTTTACTCCTTGGCCTCTTCGAAGATGAAGTTCAGCCCAGCAGCGTCAATCCGATGTACG
Organism: Datura wrightii; assembly: GCA_035772735.1. NCBI lineage: Eukaryota > Viridiplantae > Streptophyta > Magnoliopsida > Solanales > Solanaceae > Datura > Datura wrightii. Next base: position 19,959,853 of record JASDFA010000023.1, on the reverse strand, counting down.
ATTCTGGGGAATTCTTGGTCAAGTGGCTCCCTTGCAATGTGCTCCTCAGGGAAGTATTTGGTCTCCTTGTGTTTTGCATAACATTTCTTCCTTTCTTCCGTCACCCATCGTGTTCCATATTGATGGCGTTGGCCGCGTGGAACCGCTGGTGCTGCTGGAACTGCTGTTCCCAGTCTAATCCTTTTTCTCCCGGCGCCTGATGTAGATGCGCCCTTTCCATTGTCTTGCCTGCTTGACATCGTTCCTGTCAAATCAAACAGACAGTCCCAATGTTATTCAATTCAAAAATTAACTTCGACTAAGGTTGGGTTGAGTTAGGCCACCCCACACTTAGTCTTCAGCCACAATAAAAATAATTCGGCAAGACAATCCTTCTTTTCCAATTTTTATCAATCAACATGCCTCGTGCATTCAGATAAGGCAATGGAATAATGACTAAGTACTACTTAGATTTTGTACAACTAATCACAATTTCACCATCGATTCCATTAGATCACATAGCACGTAGCCAAAATTTTTCTCAACAACAACAACCTATGCAGTTCACCAATTTCATTTTCCTGAAAATTGCCTTGTTTATTTAGCATATTCATCTATATTCCCAACATCATTTACATCACCCAACATGCACAAGCCAATTATTTTCACATTTTCAACCAAATTTAGTTTCTTCCTATTCAAATTCCAACCCTAGCTACCAATTTCGCAAAAATTCAATCAAACATGTATTTATCGAGTTCATATAATCATAACGATACTACGAACATCAAACAACAATAACTTAAATTAATTCAAGCTCAATTTACACTTAGGGCAAGTTTCAGTCACCTCACAAGCTTAAAAATTCAAAATTTCGGCAAAAATTGAGGTTTAAGTTCAAGGATATACCTTTAATTCGATGAACATGAAGAAAAGTTGAAGAAAATTCGTTCCTAGGTCCGTGTCACATTGGGGGAGGGGGGATTTTAGGGGGTTTGTCGTGCAGGGGAGTGAGAAATGGGAAAAATGAGGGTTTTTCGGGGTTAAAAAGGGATTTTTCGTGCGGGTCACCCGGCGACCCGATGTGACCCGTCGCGAATAACACCTCAACGTGTCACGGAGGGTAACGCGGAGCACCCCCTCCGTGACACGGAGCCATCACGTAGGTGTTCTGGAATTTGTGAAAAGTCCAAAATACCTTCAACGTGTCACGGAGGGTAAGGCGGAGGCCCTCCTTCGTGTCACGGAGCCATCCCGCAGGCTCACTGTCTTGCCATTTTTAGTTTTTTCTCAGCTCGATTATTTCCTTTGCGATCCTTTGCATTTTTGCCCTCCGTTCCACCTGAAAATCATCTCACGATAAGAAATTGGTTAGAATTTATATGTTTCAATCACGAACACAATTTTTGGTTTTATATTTATTTTTTTCTCTTTTTCTTTATTTGTTCTTTTTTTCTTTTTTAACTAATGCTACTCATCTATTACAACAATTTCACGGGTTGCCTCCCGTGCAGCACCTGGTTTACCGTCCCGGGTTGACGTCATTAAAGCTCAATCATTCTCTAGAGTGACGGACATTTTCTCGCGAACAACGTCCTCACCCCAGTAATTCTTACACCGCTGCCCATTAACCAAGAACGTGGCACTTCGATCTTCTTGCAACAACTCCCATTTTGGGGTGTCCTCAATCGGTGGTTTTCCCACTGTATCTTGAGAATCAACAATCTGACAATATCTGCTTGATCAAGCACATTGATTGCTGAAAGCTCCTCATATACAGCCGGAAGCTTCTTGGCCTTTTACACATCAAATGCCTCCACCTTGTCATGCACCCGCATGGTTAGCTTCCCTGCAGCTACATCAATCAATGCTTTCCCGATTGCCAAGAAAGGACGTCCCAAAATAAATGGGACTTCTGCATCCGACTCAAATTCCAGAACAACAAAATCTACTGGGAAGATAAGGGAGCCCACTTGCACCAGCACGTCTTCCCCTATGCCATCTAGTCTGGCCAAAGAATGATCCGCTAACTGCAAGATCACTGTACTTTGTCTAGGACTACCTAGCCCCAACTTCTTGAACACCGATGTCGGCATCAAGTTAATGATCACTCCCAAATCGCATAGTCCACGAGCTCGGATACTTTGCCCAATTGTGATTTGAATTGTAAAGATCCCAGGGTCCTTGAGCTTTGTTGGCAACCTGTTCTGTATCTGGGAAGTGCACTCCTCAGTAAGCGCCACCGTAGCATACTCCGTCAATCTGCTTTTGTTCGCCACGATGTCCTTGATATATTTTGCATAATTCGGCACTCCCTGCAAAACATCAACAAGAGGTAAATTAATGTGCACCTGTTTAAGCACCTCCATGAAATTTTTGAAACGCGCTTCCTCCTTGTGTTTCTTTACTCATTTAGGGAACGGGGGTGGTGGTCTTTCTTCGTCAGCTACCTTCTCCTTCCCCCTCTCATCATTCTGTTCCCTTTCTTTCTCCACTGCTCCTGACTGCTGAGGTGGTCTTTCTGGTTCCACCTCCTTGAGTTGTAAACCACTCCTTGTGGTCACTGCATTTACTTGCTTGGGATTCGGGTCACTGTCACTCGGTAGTACTCCTATTGGACTGGTGTTTTGAGCACCAGCTAGTTGCCCAAACTGGTACTCCAACGCCATTGTAGATAACTAATTGTTCTTCACATCTGCCGCCAATTTCACATAGTCAGCCTGCAATTGAGCTTGGTTAGCTATCATTGTTTAAACATTTCCTCAAAGCTGGGTGGCGGTGGTGGAGAAGGTGCATTGTTGGTTCTGTATTGAGTCTGAAAGTTCTGCTGACCTCCTTGATTTCTCTGTGCATCCTGATTCAAACTCTGCCCTTGATGGTTGTTACTAATCCAGGAGAAATTTGGATGATTCCTCCAATTAGAGTTGTAGTTGTTTCCATAATGTTGGTGATTATTTCTCTATACATTACCAACAAAGTTCACTAAATATGGATTTGCACCACAACACTCAGCTGAGTGTTCATTACTACCGCATACTTCACACCAAATCTGCTGCACTACATTAACTAGGGCTTGAGGTTGATTCAGGCTCATGTTGCTGAAGTGGGTGTTGAGTTGATTCTGTAACACAGCTATCTATGTAGCAATAGCTGTAAAACCATCCACTTCCAAGACTCCTGCCGCTTTCCTTGTTCCTCCTCTAGAAGAGTCCGCATTCCACTCTGGATTTCCCTGCGATATATGATTTAACAAAGTATACAGCTCCTCACAAGTCTTTTCTAATGCTTGTCCCCCAGCTGCTGAGTCTAGCAAAATTTTTGTGTGGGGTTCCAAACCCTCTATGAAAGTATGCACCAGCACATCATTGGACTGGTGATGGTGAGTACAATCTTGTAACATGGATTTGAATCTTTCCCAAGCTTGATACAGATTCTCCCCCTCTCTTTGTTTAAAACATAGAATCTGACTTCTAAGTCTTGCTGTTTTCCCAGATGAAAAGAACCATATAAAATATTTCCTTGCAAGATCATCCCAAGAGGTGATGGAATTAGGTGGCTCAGTTTTCAACCACCTCTTTGCTTCTCCCAATAGTGAAAATGGGAACAATGTAAGCCTTACGTAATCAGATGATACTCCAACGGGGATGTAAGTGTCACTTATCTCCAAAAGTTTTGGCGATGTAGTTGTGGATCCTCATGAGGGAGACTTGTGAATTGCCCGCTGGTGTGCAACAATTGCACCATATTCTATTTCAGCTCAAACCTCCCTCCTGCCTCAAGTTTGCGAATGCTTGATGTAACATTGTTAGTAATTGGGATTGACACTTCGCGAACCGGCCTAGCTACCATTTCCTCGGGCACTAACAACGCCCTTACAAGTGGTGGATTCTATTGTTGCTCCATGATTGTTTGTCTGAGCAACTGCAGCTTTCACTCTAGAGCTTCTCTCCTTTGATGATGGAATTTTCTTTCCGGCAGTAAGTATGAATCCACCGGCTCCTTGTCTCTTGCCAGTGTTCAACAAAATTCAATATCTGCAAAGGACAGGCTAAGATCAAGTTGTCAGAACTAATAAGAAATCGGAGACTAACACTTAAGAAAACAATTATACCAATTTCCAGTCCACAGCAACGGCGCCAAAAACTTGTTCGGGCTGTTTCGCAACTACACGCAAGTGCACGTGGTCGAACAAGTAGAAAAATGGCTAAAGTAAGCCAAGTATCAATCCCACAGGGACTAAACCAAGGTAATAATCGAATTAAGTATTAATGCACTCTAACTCTAACAATGCAGACAACAATTTTAAAGAGGATTTTGAGAGTTTGTTTCCTAAGTTATACTAATCTAAGACAAAATGATAAAATGAGTCTGAACTATAGTAATGAGCAAGCTGAGGCCAAACGAACATGCAGGGAAGTAATTCATTGATACAATTCGATTAATCTTTCCTTCGATTGCTAGTCAAGAATTATTCCCTATGGAGAGAAACTTTCGTATTCTACCCAACTTAAGAATCATGAACCTTCAACCTACATTTCTGTGATAAAAGAATTTCATGTTCTAGCCATATGAAACCAATTCTTTAACTGACTAATACGACTTTCAATTATATTTCTATTCTAAAGGTAAATCAATTCTCAATTTTTCCAAACTAAGAAGAGATCATATCCTACAAATTCAGAACTTTCCAATTTCTTTCCTTTTCAAGATAAAATTGGATTTTTTAGATATACATTAACATTGGCCAGACATTAATGCAGTAAGAACAAAAATTGATAGAACAACCATTGAAGAAAAGATGAAAACTAAATTGATCAACAATTACATTCCACTACAATTGTTCTTAACCTCAGCAAGAAGTGAGTTTAGCCACTCATGGATTAAACATCATCAAATGTGTATAAATCATACAAACAATTGAGATAAAAGAGAAAGAGATAGAGAAGAACCCTAGAATTTTCGTCCCCTCAACTGCCTGTGACCCACGTTCTTACTCAACCAAGTTAGAATTATTAAAAATAAACCTAAGTGTGTTATTTATACTAGTGGGAATTTTTTCTGGAATAACCAGCAACGTGTCACGGGGTGCATCGCGGAGCACTGCCTCTGTGACACGGTGCGAATGCGGACCCTCACTGGAATTTTATGTTCCAGGTACATATAGGCAACGTGCCACTGCATGTAACGCGGGGCTTGGCCAACGTGCCACGATGCCGTCGCGAACCTTCATTGGAAATTTGCCAAAATAAATCATCTGAGGCAGACTGCCTCCGCGATGGCAGTGTGAAACGGCTCCATCGCAAGGCCCCTATATTTACTGCTTTTCCTTGACCTTTTCCACAGCTCGCTTCCGAGTCCATTCCCGCTTTTCACCAACATGCAACTTATCTTCCTAAAATTACATTTTTCCTGCAAAACAACACGAATCATGTTGGTTAGTATAAATTCACATTTTAACTACAAATCACATGAGAATGTACAAATAACAATAGATAAACAAGATGAAATAGAGCATTTGAGCATCACTTGGGCATATAATTCTGCCCAAGATCAAGTTGTTGTCAAGATTATGGTTGTGAATCAATAATTAAAGGATAACTAGAGTTTGTGTTCCCCATGGATTCATAACAGCCTTAGGTATACACTCATGATCTTTACCAATACTTACTTACAGAACTGATAACTTAGGTTCATCCAAACAATCGACTAATCCCTATTGAATTGTTATACCCCGTAAAATTCCCAACACATAGATGGCCTATTCGCATGTTGGTTAAGAGTATTTGAAAGCCATACATGCTAGGAAAAGGCCCGGGACAAGACCGGACATGAAACCTGTCGAACCATCGCAGAAGGAGCCCGGGGCAGAGCCCCTCCGCGATGGCAATGTATCACGGAGGTGGAGCCTCTGCGTTGGCTCCATGACACGTTGGCCCTATCCAGGCCCAACTATATAAGCCCTCCACTTTGGTTTAAATGTTAAATTTCATATAATTTCCAGAGAAGTCGAGGGAAAAGCAGAGAGGATGAACATTCCATTGCAATTTCCTTCCGATTACGCCGTCAAACGCGGTCCAAACTCAGATTAGCTCCAGATACCGAGGTATTAAGCAGTGAGGAGCATTCCTACGAATTTAGTTTCCCGAAATTCGGCCGGCGAATCGTTGTGCTACCGAACTAAGGTAAGTGGAACTGCTCCAAATTAGTGTCAATATACTCCTAGCCTCAAAGTGAGTATTTCTCCCTTCTGGACTTCCGAGAAATAGCGAGTTTTTGACCGTCTTTCGATAAGCCAAAGTTTAGGCTTTATATATATCGAAAGTGACGTTTTCTTTATGAATATTGATGTATTTAGTTTTAATTGGCATATATGTAAATGCAGTTAGGAGAAACAGCTGGAGTACTGACCGAGCTTCGCCCGTTAATCGGATAAACCGAGGTTAAGGTATGTAAAGCTATTCTTTTCGACAAGCTAGGAAGTACAGTCTAGAAAATAAATAAGATAAAGGCTATTAATAGACACCAGCGTACATGAACGATTTCAGTACAATTTCCAGCAAGCAAGCTAGTATATCATTACGTATCATGCGATAATTAGAATAACGGAGAGTCAGATGATTTTAGATAGTAATGTGGTATCGGCTAGTGGCTCAGCATGTTCTTACGTAATACCCAGAATGGAAGTTGTAAAAGTAGTATAATGAATTAGCAAGATTACAGATAGTATGTATTACATTTGTTGAGACTGTATCCGGTAACAGATGGCATCTTATGTTATTGAGCTATATCCAGTTATAGATGGCATGTTCTATGTTATTGAGTTATATCCAGATGTAATCAGACCAGTAATCAGATATAGAAATAGCTCCAGATACAAATGTAGCTCCAGAAATAGATTTGGCTCTAGAAACTGATATAGCTTTAGATCACGGGTAACAATAATCAGATAAACAGATAAGGTCCAGGTAGTAGTTAGTCCAGCAATCAGAAATAGTGTAAAGTAGGACATAGCAACAGTTGTTTAACACGGACTGGCCTTGAAATAAAAGAAGAGAATAGGATTAGTATTTTTCATCTGAGCATGCTTGCTGTGTATGTGTTTTGCATGTTGAGACTTGTTGTGGCATGTGGGTGTCCTTTAGCATCCCCACCGCCCCTGGGTTATAGCTGTGTCGATACCAGATTAAGATACCGCCACCAGCTGGGCGATGCCGTCCGCCTAGAGGACGATGATGGCCGACAACCATAATAATATGTTCCAGATTACCCTGCTTGTAGGGGCAGTTCAGTTCGCTCTGCGCAGAGCCAGATTACCCTGTTTACAAGGGAAGATTACTTTGTGTGCGCTTATGGCCGGGGGCAATTTCAGATACAGATTTTTATAAAATTACCCTATTGCGTGCTTGCACCCAGGGGCAGTTTCAGTCAAAGATACAGCAGCAGATTACCCCGTCAGTGCTTGCGCCTAGAGGCAGGAGTCTTCGGACTCAGACTCAGTTTATTGTTAGAGGCCAAGGCCTGAGCTACGTACCCAAGGGGGCCGGTAGGAGGAGCTCACAGTTATCAGATGCGTGGAGTGACTTATTTTTGGTTGGTTTAGACCCGGGTAGGGGTAAATAGATTGTTTGTTGGTTGGCACCTTCCGGCTTATGGAGGTCGGTTAGGTATTGTGTGTATTTATATGAATATCTATATGTGCGGTTAGATACTGATAGACAGTAGGACGACACGTCGTCAGGTACACCCAGTTTAGTTACAGAATAGGTAAACTCTCCCCAGTTATCCTCAGCCAGATAGATTCAACTACTTCCTGCTTATATTTCATGTTATTGTTGTTACCCATTTCAGTTGTACATTTCAGTTTTCTTTGCATGCTCGGTACCTATGGTACTAATGCCCGTTTGGGCGCTGCATTGCTTGCCTGCAGGTACTCACAAATGAGGAGCCGATCCCTCGTGACCCTAGCCAGCGTAGAGTTATCAGCTCCTGTCATCCGGAGCTTGATATTCAGATGTGTATTTTATTTTCTTTTTTTGTGTAGTACAGGTAGGTCGGGGCCCTGTCCCGACCATCTTATCAGTATTCCTAGAGGCTTGCAGTCTGTATATATTTCCCTATGGTTAGTTGTGCCGGTCGTGTGGGGACGTGCGTATGTTTAGTTGTCTATGTTGGCTGTGTGAGGCCTTATCCAGTCAGTAGTGGTGACCTTGCCGGTCACGTAGCTGTTCCGCATTTGTTATATTGAGTTAGAGATAACTAGACAGCATGGTGGCCTTTTCGGCCCGCATAGGTTTCCTTACATGTGAATGATTCTGGTTTGCTGATGACATGGTGCAGGTGGCTATAGGCCTAATCGGCCGGGGGATGTATTTACAGCCGCTATATAGCCGGTTTGTTTCTTGAAATAGAGCCAGAGTCAACCAAAGCACTAGATGTGCTCAGGTTAGACCGTTTAGCAGCCTAGAGTCTAGCAAGCACTAGGTGCCCGTCATACCCCCCAAGGTGGGGTGTGACATGAATGACTATACTCAATTAGTCGAACAAGTCTTATGAGCATTTCCACACTAACCGTTATCACTAAGTTCCAAATATAACTATCCTGTGACAAAAACTCAAGTTAATACAATGATCATCAAGATAAAGGCTCCGTTGTAATTCTCTTTTCCTAATCTCTACCTCTTCAACCAAAGCAAGTAAGGCACTTCCTAACGTTGTACACCACTAAGAATCATTAAAGCATGAAGAAAATACAATATAAGTAATTAGTATTAGTTTTAGACTCACTTTGTGCAACCCTAGCTTGTTAATCCACCATGGTTCCCACAACCCTAGATATGGATGTTTTAGCCTCTCATAGTTTCAAGGTTGTAAAGTGTGTTCATGATTAAAGACATAAAAACAATACTTACAAATATGATTGAGAAAAACACTTCCTTTAATTAATCCGCAAAATCTTGAAGAACAAGTAGCAACAACAATATGAATTCAAGAAAAGGTTGATCACAAGGTTGAACCAACTCAATTCTTTCTTTCAAAGATGTAAAATTGTCTATTCTAATATTTTCCAACTAAATCTAATTTTACATAATGTCCCTTCTAAAAAATAAAACATAAAATGTATTTATAGAGACATAAGAATCCTTTTCCTAGGCTAACAGCGAAATTTTCCATATGTGGTGCCGACCGCATTACGATCATCCTACGACTCATAGGAGCATCCTACGGGCCGTGGAAGCATCTCATGGTTTCGATTGTTGGCTAATTTTTGGCTAAGTGTTGGGCCAAGGTACGATTCGTAACTCCTTCCTACAAATAGTACCGGGATCCCGTGGCTTGATTCTGAATCTTTGTAATTTGTCTGAATTTCACCACGACCAGTATGGTACGACTCATACCAAGCTCTCATGGGTTGTGGTCTCCTCTCATACTGAGAATCAACCTCTTGTGCAATTCTTCTGGAGTTCATCACGATTGCCTTACAACGACTCACACAAGCTTGGTACAATCCGTGGCAAGACTCATAGGTTCATTCTTCAAGCTTCAGCCTTCTGCTCTTATCACAACGATCAGTACGACTCATAGGTCCATCCTACGGATTGTACTGTGGACCACATTTTTTCCCTTTTTTGCACACTTTTAGCTTCCTTTTGCAAACTTATGCCCCAACACCCATTTATCCTGAAATCAAAGGAAAAGTGCCTCATATACACATAAATACACCTAAGTCCATCCTATTTTCTTAGTTTTTAGCGTCAATAGTGTCGTAAAACCACAACACATCAACACCCCCAACTTAAGACTTTTGCATGTCCTAAGGCAAAGAAAAAGAAAAACTAAACACGATGCTCAACTAGAAAATACACTTAAGATACTATAGCCGATACTTAAAAACATTTTTGCTCTTTCTATATACACTCTATTGACCCTTCCTCATATAACATCATCAGCTAATGCATTGCAAGCAACATAAAAACATCATATACAGGGATCAAGATATGTCATCTAGCTATCAATAGGCAATCAAGTTATCACCAATGTTTTTCACACAGACCAATGGCAAAAGCACACATAAGCCATGTACCCTCACACAAATGAAGTCCCCACTCAGATATGAAGTATCAAACACACCATGGGACTAGGAAAAAGAAGCACTCAATCTCACAAGGAAGTTTGCAAGTATTATGCATCAGATACCATAGGCTTGCCCTTATTTTCTCTGCTTTGGTTTGTCAGATGGTCAAGTTAGGATCGCTATATTACTTGATATGGCTTGTAATGTAGGCCTAGGGCTGGACATGATAAAGATGAGAGGTTTTATGAGTGACTATCCCTTCATTGGCACTACATATATTGGCTACACCATTTACCTATTTCACCCTTCACTCTTTCGTTTTCCCTTCTTCCCTTTTTACCCCATTTTAAGAATATTTGCATGGGTGAGGTGATTTTTCGCATTTTTCATACAACTTAAAGATCTTTTGAATTCTTTTAAAGATTCTCAAGATTTTCAGCTCTTTTACTTTTTCACCTTACCACACCTTATTTTTCACCATATTTTCTCTTTTTCTTCTTTTTTTTTTCTTTTCCTTTCTCCCGCTCCCACCATTTATGCACCCCTACTCTAGACACCCTCAACTTAAGCATTTTTCTTATGTTGAGGTTCACAATATCCAAGGAAGGACCAGGGCCAAAACAGGTTTATTATAAATAAATGGGTACGGTTAACAGGTGAGTCAAATAAATATGGTCTATTGAGGCTCAAACATGGGATCAGGGGATTCATGAAACTTTGGTTGGGAAGTATAGGCTAAAAGTGAGCTAAAACAAAAATGTCCTATGATCATATCCTAGCCAACCGTCCTTAACCTATGCAGACACCAACCAGGCAAGTTCTAGATCCTCAACAACATACTGCAATGAATACTAAAACCTCACTCACACATGGTACATGAACTATTTTTACTTCACCTGTCTAGTTCATACATGAATCAACAAGACTAACTACTATTAATAACCAAATGACATAAAAAGATCGACAAAAATCATGCATGTTGTCATAAATACATATCAAAAATTTTAAACAGGGTCAATTTTTCAAAAAATAAAACAAAACTAGTGCATTTCTATTAGCTTAGTATTCCTAAGTTACTTTCTAATCAAACAAAAATTGCAACTAAAAAAATCCTAACACATGCTGGTTCTATTAGATAGCATGTCTGAGGGAAAGGAAGCATGGCAAGAAAAACCCTCAGACGACCAAAATTTCCAAAAATACAAGTACACCCCTCCCCCTTTTGAAAAAGTGATGTTCGTCCTCGAAGCATAATCTATAAGCATGTAGGGAAGAGAACATACACAGGGCGCTCTAGGCGCTCCTGCCATCTTGCGGAGGGGGTACCTCCGTGGTAGTAGTTGCACTACCGGTGGTCGGCGTGCTCAATGGGTAACAACGGGGGGAGTAGTTCCGCCCTCAATGATTGTGGCCGCTTGATTGGCCTTTGTTGTAGATGTGGCTGAATGTGGCTCACCCGAAGGGTCATGACCACCGAAAAACTTAGGCTGAGCTGTGATGGACCTTCCTGCTCCTCTAACTCTCTCATGCAGCTCAGACATATGCGCTGTATGAGTCTGCATGCTCTCTATTTTGGCCCACTTGCTTTATTTCTTCTCTCTCTTCTTCTTCTTCTTTAGACTCTCCTCTCTGGCAACCTAAGTAGCTCATTTCTTACCCATCTTAGTAGCCGTGGATGGCTTCCAATGTTCTGCTAAATCAATATATTCATCAAGCTCAGCATCTAGGTCCAGAAGAGTGGGGGCTGCTACAACTGTTGCTTGTCGTGATGACAACTCAACTACTTGGCTCTAAAGAGCTCCCAACTCCGTATAGAGATTGTTATTATCATCCTTCTTTGCCATCCTCATGTTAAATCTGCTCTCAAAGCTATCTAGGCAGGCATGTAGGGCTTGAGCTGCTGCATCTATCTCGGATTTGACCCATGGCTTTACATTTTCCATCATGACCTGAATTTTGCGCTATGCCATGGTCAATCACTTAGCCAACTTCTGAAGAAAGTCCTGTGGTACCAAGATGTGCTCTGCTGCTGCTGGAGTGTGTGAGTTATGCAATGGTGCAACTGAGGTACTAGGAGCTGAGACAGGTGACCGGCATCTGTAGCCGGGGTCTCGCTCTGCTCCTGTGCGGTGGGGACATCTCCTGTGCGTCCCTACTTGCGGAGATTCTGGTATGGATGTAGGAAGTCTAGATCTGCTTATTGGATTTTGCTATGAAGTTCTGTGAATTCTTTTCACCTGCTTTCCACCTATAACGCACTCGGCCTCGTCCTTGTTCTCAGCGATCACCTCTGCTAGCCATTGCAGCTGCTTCTATCGCTCACCCATGGTCAGAATTTTGATCTGCTTCAATGCCTCCACCCTGCAATCATACTCTGGCATCATTTTGGTCGGCAAGAATTGTGGCCCTTATAAGATTCGAGCGATGGTTCACTCATATACATCAACCTCATGACCTCAGATCATCACACTCTCCAGACACGGTTGGTCCTTCTGTGAGTTTATTCCATCAGGTAATAGAACCAGGAGGCAACTCCTTCAACCAAGCGGTTGCTTCCCCTGTGAGTGAAATTGGGAAAAGTGTCAATCTGATTAACTCTGGAGTGATATTTGTAGTGTTGAAGAGTAGGCAAATTTCCAAAAAGTTGTGAAGATGCCTGTTTGCATCCTCACAGGGCATTCCTCCTAATAGCCCTTTCATTTGAAATAAGCGCATCATTGCACTCGTGACATGGAAAATCGCATTCCCTACTATAGGAGGTAGGAGAATTTCACCCGCTACATTGGGCATCACGGCGTCATCATCCTCATGATCCATATGCCCGTCCACCGAACCTTCTCCTTCTAGGGAGTGTTGGCTCATATATAGTTTAACCTAGAAAGCACAAACCACATTGTAAAGTCAAACCAATTAAAATGCAAGATAAATTTAAAAGAATAACAACTAGAGTCTATTAAACTAAATTCCCCGACAACAACACCATTTTGATAACATCAAAACTACATTCCTCTTTATGAAAGAGTGTACAAGGTCATTGTTCAAAGAAAATAACCCGAAGGGTGTCAGGGTCGAATCCCACAAGGAATGTCAGATGATCACACAATAGACATTTATTAAAGTGAACTAATTCTCATCAATGTTCAAGACAAATAAGAGAAAATTTGGGAAATCTTGATTTATAAAATAAAATATGGATTTGCAAACTAAAAAAAGGGGCAAAGTATAGAAAAGACCAAAGGAGAGACTATATGGGCTTGATATTGATAGGGGTGTCATTGATTAGGTTAGCTAATAGCTTCTAGCTTTACTCAATAGTATAATTAGTTGTAGATTATGGTGACATCTTACGTTTCTCAACCAATTAGATGCCTTATACCTCAGGTTTTATCAAATCCCAAGGTTCCTTTTCATAACAATCACATCAACTTGGGTACCGATCTACTCTTTCTAGATTTGATTCTTAATGCTGTGTAATAATGAGTTTTGGCTATGTGTAGTCCGATGCCCACATAGTTACCACCCAATTACCCATTAGTATTTCCTCACCCATACTTTAAATTCCTTTTTCAAGTAAAACTAAAGTAAGAAACTGAAACCCACATTTGCAACTATGAGTATTCAACTTAAAAGCCAGAGGAAACACTAAATTTATATCCATTGAGTAAATCTAAGATCAAATACACAATACACAATACCCAATCCAAATCAACCCCAATCATTCACACACCTCGAGAAAAGAATTCAGCTAATCATGTAAGAAGTATGAAATTTCATTCAACAACAATTCAATATCCACTCACAAACTGGGTAAGAAAAATCAAGCAAGGTCTGAGCTCTAATGGAGTTTTCTACCTTCTCAATGAAGAAGATGACTCTTTCTCTCTCTACCTCTCTCTACTTTTCTACAAGCCAAAGCAATAGAATAATCAATACTCTCTAGAATGGAATGTTAAGTTCCTTTATGAGATGTACAAAAATAGGGTACAGATCTGCTCCTCTTTTTCTATTCTTGACATTTTTACCCCTTGTTGACGGGAGTCACTTTTGATTCACCGGAGGTTCTCCCGTGCAGGTTCGCGAAATGACGGTCAGTCCTAGGTGAAGGACACTGAGATTTTTGGGTGCTTCGGCGCTGGCAGCAGCAGTTCGTCGGTGCTAATTCGTTGTCCACCGATCGGTCACAATTGATGGTAGTATGTTCTTTAGCACCTCGGCGTTGGTATCGGAGATTCGCCGGTGCTGATCTGCAGTCTGCTAGTCTCCATTCTTCCTTAACGTAGTAGATGACAGTGATTGATAGGCATTTCGTTGGTGCCCTCCAGTGGAGTGCCGATGCTCAACTTTCTTTTCGTGTTTCTTTCCTAATTTCATGCTTTTCTCCATTCAAGTTAAGTAACTATAAAGATCAAGGAGAAAAGTCATAAAATCCACTGAATTGACTTGAAAAATAAGAAAAAATTCATGTTTAAGAGCCTAGTGAGTTGGTAAACCATACACCCCATAAGTTTCTATCGTTTAATGAACACATGCGTACGTATATTGAGTGTTTTTGGAGTATGACACATGTAGGAAAAGGCCCAGGGAATGAATATACGAACACAACATTGAGCTAGAAGGAGACCAGGGATGGAGGCCAGGTTCACAGAGCGCCGCTCCACACCAACCATCCTGGCACTATGGCCAACACGTAGTGCCTCTTGGCCAGGCGCTATGGGCGACGCACCTTGCCCCCTATGCCACGGACCCCCTCACCTGTATATATGTGTGATTAAGTGTTGAAGGGTTCATTTAAAATATTTCCTTCGGTAGAGAAGAGATAGAAGAGTAAGTTTTCTTTCATTTTTCATCAAATTACGCTGCTAAGCTCCGTTCAAACGCAAATTCATCTTGGATAACAAATTCTAGGTGTACAAGGAACATTCCTTCGGAGTTATTTCTTGAAAATTCGCTCGGGTTACGTAAACTCCACCAAGTAAAGGTTGTTAGAATTACTTCAAATTGAGTCCTAAGCGGCTACAGGAAATAGGTAAACATTTCTCCCTTCTAAACTCTTGAGAAATTGAGAGTTTTTGGTTGAATTAAACGAAATTGAATTATAGATATTATTATCAAGAGATATTATTGTTTGCCGAGTCTTAGTATTGAAAAAAGCCCTATTCTCACAGCATAAGGGCTGTAATTAAGTAGAATCTCCGACGGCAGGTTGGAACTTATTGGATAAGGGAGGATCGATAATTGAGGTATTTTAAGGCTAATCTCTTCGGCAAGTTATTCCTATCGTATAGTAATACGACCTATATCCTTGTAAGGAAGCCAAAATCATGTATGTTGTGATTAGCTGCTACCATTTGTTTGAGATTAGCATTTACTATTTCGGTTGGGACTGACCCTACCCTATATAGCCTACCGTCGACCAACCTCAGGGTTACTAGTTGTGTCATTGCCTACGGGGCTATATAGATCACTTAGAGGAGCAATATGTTATCCGATAGGACTATATTTAGGCCTAAGGGCCATATTACAGTCCATCCAAGAATGGGCTTCTATTTTTATGTCGTATCAGCATTACTAACCCTTCGTCGAGCCTTGTGTGCCTAAGGTACAATTACGGGAGCTTAGCAGACTTAGTTGCAGACCTAGAGGCCAGGTTGGTTGGTTATATTTACCCATTGACTCATATTGACCATATTAGGTGTATATAGATCGAAGTGTACTTGCCTGGGCTTATGGGGGCCTAGTTAGGTTATTCTTTGATGGTTGTACCTTTCGGGCTTATGGGGGCCATGTAAGGTTTATGTTCGCATTACTTATTATTAGTTACATAGCAGGTAGTGAGGCTATTCAGGTTATACATCTTATCATTTCTATTGATCATTTTCAGTTCTACTATTAGTATTATTCAGTCATTTTCACTACTGCCTTACATATTCAGTACATATTGTACTGACGCCAATCTTTGGGACGCTGCATTACTTGCCTACAGGTGCAGATAGACATAGTTCAGGACCTTCCTAGCTGCCAGCTAGAGTCAGCAGTCCAGTCAGCTCCTTTCTCAAGAGTTGATAATTATGGAAGGTTTGTTCTTTTGTTATACAACTTTTTGTTAGGTCAGGGCTCTGTCCTGATCATTATTCCACTCTTAGAGGCTTGCAGAGTATAGATGCTTAGTTTTGGGTTGTTGTTGGTCGTATGGGGCCTATGTGTGCTATATTATGTATGTTGGCCATGTAGGGACTAGTTTATCTAGTTACTTAGCAGTCTTGTTAGCGTTAGTGTGAATATGATCGTCTGTTTTCATTGTTTTATAACTACACAATATGGTGGTCTTGTCGGCCCGCATAGGATCCCTTTTATTTTTATATTGGCTGGGTTAACTGTTTTCATTTACAGGTGCTACGAAGCCTTGTCAGCCTGAGGCTGTGTTTATAGCCGAGATATTGCAATTTATTTTCTTGATTTTGAGTCACTGGTAGGCACCAGAGGTACATATGCCCAGCCAGGTCAGCCCAGATCCAATGTGCCATTAGGTGCCAGTCATGCCTACCAAGATGGGCGTGACAAACATAGTATCAGAGCAAACTTTTCTAAAATAATGGCTAGAATCTAGCTGTAAATTGTGCCCCTCTGTCTAAAATAATGGATGATGGAGAACCATGTATTCAGATTATCTCCTTGATATATAACTCATCATAGTCTTCTGGTAAAAATATAGTCCTAACTTGCAAGAAATGGGCCGACTTTGTTAGTCTGTGGACAATGACCCAAATAGAATCGAATTTACGCCTGGTATGAAGTAACCTTGTAAATTTCGGATTGACTACTTCCTGCTTCCATGTAGGCACGACTATCTACTAAATCTGCCTGCCCGTTTTCTACTGTCCAGCCTTTCTTTGCTGGTCATTGGAGTACAACTTTCCATCCCAAGATAGACGGTCAGGCATCGCGTACCTTTCGGACGCTCGAGGATATTCTACGAGCATGTGTGCTAGACTTTGGAGGGAGTTGGGATGAGCATTTATCCCTTATTGAATTTCCATACAATAACAATTATCATTCTGCTATTTAGATGGCTCCTTATATATCTGTATATGGGCGGAAATGTACGTCCCCCATAGGATGGTTTGAAGTAGGGGATCCAGGTTTAATTGAACCTGATATGATCCATCAATCAGAAGAAAAAGTGAAACTCATCAAAGAATAATTGGTAACAACCCAGAGTCGTCAGAAGTCCTATTTCGAGGTGCGGCGTGATGAGATTTTTAAAGAAGGGCAAGCTTAGCCCTAGGTTCATTGGCCCACACCGAATCCTCCCAAGAATAGGCCGAGTGGCATATGAGTTAGAACTGCCTTCAGAGCTAGAATTGATTCATCCAGTCTTCCACGTGTCAATGCTACAATAGTGCATAGAGGACCCATTTTGGGTTGTTCCCATTGAGGAAGTTCAAGTTACTAAAGTGTTATCCTACAAAGACACTCCAATTGATATACTAGATCAGCCAATTTGTAGACTGCAGACTAAAGATGCTGCCTCCGTTAAAGTCTTATGGAGAAACATAAATGAAGAAGAGATGACTTGGGAAGCTGTGGATAACATGAGGTCTCGATATCTTCACTTATTCCAGACCTGACCTAGATTATACAGTTGAGGTGAGATTATTGTTCAGATGTTACTTTATTACATATGTTGGCAGTACTATTCAGTTTTTTGCTTCTATGTTGTATCGTAGTTTGTAGCATCCTGTGAGACACCTATGCTGGACTCTTCTGTGTTTCAAGTTTCTGGATAGTACACATTACAAAGGAGACTCTACCGAAAATTTCCTGACAATAGTGAAAAAGGAATTGAGTCTTTTAAGTCTTAGATGACATTCGAGGACGAATGTTCTTAAAGGGGGATGATGTTACATCCCGTAAGTTTCTATCGTTTAATGGATACATGCGTACATATGTTAAAGTTGTTTGAGTACGACGCATGTGGAAAAAGGCCCGAGGAATGAATATACGAACACAACATCATGCAAGTAAGAAGCTGGGGGGCCAGAGGCCAGGCGCACTGGACAACACGTCGCGCCAGCCAGCAAGGCACTATGGCTGGCGTGTCATGCATGTTGGCCGGTGCTATGGGCGGTGCACCGCTCCCCTTGCTACTGATCCCCTCACCTATATATATGTGAAAGCATTGAAGGGTTCATTTAAAATATTTCCTTCAGTAGAAAAGTGATAGAAGCATAAGTTTTCATCACTTTTTCACCAAATTATGCCGCTAAACTCTTTCCAAATGCAAATTCATCTTGGATAAGAAGTTCTAGGCCTACGAGGAACATCCCTTCAGAATTATTTCTTGAAAATTCACTCGGGGTATAGGAACTCTGCCGAGTAAAGGTTGTTGAAATTAATTCAAATTGAGTACTAAGAGGCTACAGGCAATAGGTAAGCATTTCACCCTTCTAAGCTCTCGAGAAATTGTGGGTTTTTGACTGAATTAAAGGGAGTTGATTTATAGCTATTCTTATCAAAAGATATTGTTGTTTGCTGAGTCTTAATATTTGAAATAGCCTTATTCTTGCAGCGTAACGACCGCAATTAAGAGGAATTGCCAACTACAGATTGGAACTAATCAAATAAGCGAGGATATGCATTTGAGGTATGTTAAAGCTAATCTCTTCGGCAAGTTTTT
Organism: Datura wrightii; assembly: GCA_035772735.1. Lineage (NCBI taxonomy): Eukaryota > Viridiplantae > Streptophyta > Magnoliopsida > Solanales > Solanaceae > Datura > Datura wrightii. The sequence continues at coordinate 19,941,125 of JASDFA010000023.1, read as the reverse complement.
CCTGTCGTATAGTAATACGATCTATATCCTTGTAAGAAAGCCAAAAGCATGTTTGTTATGATTAGCTACTACCGTTAGTTTGAGATTATATTTTAGTATTTCGGTTGGGACTGACCATACCTTGGATAGCCTTCCATCGACAAACCTCAGGGTTACTAGCTGTGTCATCACCTACAAGACTATATAGATCGCTCAGATGAGCTATATGTTGTCAAACAATACTATATTCAGGGCCAAGGATGATATTACAGTTCATCCATGAATGGGCTTTTATTTTTATGTCGTATTGGCATTACTGACCTTCCATCGAGCATTGTGTGCCAAAGGTGCAGTTACAGGAGCCCAACAGGCTCATACACAGCTATAGGAGCCTAGCGGGCTTAGTTGCAGACCCAAAGACTAGGTAGGATAGCTATAGTTACCCGTTGACTCATATTGACCACATTATGGGTATAGATTGATGTGTACTTGCACGGACTTAAGAGGGCCCAAGTAGGTTATACTAAACTGGTTGTACCTTCCGGGCTTATGGGGGCCAGGTAAGATTCATGTTTGCATTACTTATTGTTAGTTACACAACAGATTGTTAGGCTATTCAAGTTATATCTATTATCCTTTCTATTGATCATTTTCAGTTCTATTATCAGTATTATTCAGTCATTTTCATTATTGCCTAACATATTTTGTACATATTGTACTTATGCCTATCTTAGAGGTGCTACATTACATGTCAACGGGTGTGGATAGACATAGTTCAGGACCTTCCTAGCTGCCAATAAGAGTCAACAGTCCATCCAACTCCTTTCTCTTGAGTTGATAGTTAGGGAAGGTTTGTTCTTTTGTTGTACATCTTTTGGGTAGGTCAGGGCCCTATCGTGATAATTATTCCACTGTTAAAGGCTTGCAGACTACACATGCTCAGTTTTGGGTTGTAGTTGGCCGTGTGGGGCCTATCTGTGTCATATTATGTATGGTGGTTGTGAGTGGCCTAGTTTAGCGAGTTATTTAGCAGCCTTATTGGCATTAGTGTGAATATGATCACTTGTTTTCATTTTGTTATAACTAGACAACATGGCGGTCTTGTCGGCCTGCATAGGATCCCTTTTATTGTTATATTGGTTGGGTTAGATATTTTCTTTTACAGGTTTTGTGTGGCTTTGTTGGCTCTGGGATATGTTTACAACCAGATATAGCAGTTTGTTTTCTTGATTTTGAGTTGTTGGTAGGCACCAAAGGTGCATATGCCCAGCATGGTCAACCAAGATCCGAGTGTGGCATTAGGTGCCACTCGTGCCTCCAAGGTGGGATGTGACGTAAATTACCAACTCTTCAGTTTGTAGAAGGATTCTCAACTTTTGTTGGTTCATTGACTAAGTTGACCGAGAAGAATGTCAAATTTCAATACTCTGAAGCTTGTGAGAAAAGCTTTCAGGATTTGAAGACCTATTTGAGTAGTGCTTTAGTATTGACCCTACCATAGGGCACAAATGGTTTTATTGTATATTATGATGCATCTAGAGAAGATGTTTGTTGTGTACTGATGAAAAATGGTAAGGTTATAGCTTACGCCTCCTGGCAACTTAAGAACTATGAGAAGAATTATCCAACTCATGACATTGAGGGTGCAGCTGTGGTATTTGCATTGAAGCTCTGGCACCACTATCTTTATGGTATGCATGTTGATGTGTTTACAGACCACAAGAACCTACAATATGTGTTTATCTAGAAGGAGTTGAAATTGAGACAAAGGAGGTGGCTTGAGTTGCTCAATGATTATGACATGAGTATTCTCTACCACCTAGGTAAAGGTAATGTAGTTGTTGATGCTCTTAGACATCTATCTATGGGGAGCACCACTCATAGAGGAGGAAAAGAGAGAGTTGGCGAAGGATGTGCACAGACTCCCACACCTAGGAGTACATCTCTGTTACACCCTGTAAGTTTCTATCTTTTAACCAACATGTGCTTATGTATGTTGAGAATTTTAGAGTACGACGCATGCGGGAGAGAGCTCGGGAGATGAGTGTGTGAGCATGTGGTCGAGCGAGCAGGAGGCCGAGGTTGGAGGCAGCGAACCTGGCACCGCGCCACGCAACCATGCCTGCGCACTAGCCGGCACATCTCGCCCGTGTACTGACATTATGCAGAGCGTTACGCCTCCCCTTCCACTACATCAAGTATATATATATGTTAAGTCAAGTCATTTGAACATTTTAAAATCATAATCTACGGACTTGGGTGAATTCTCAACAAGGTTTTCATCAAATTATGGTAAAAATATGCCACCATACTTCGTATAATTGCAAATTCATCTTGGATAACAAGTTTCGTGTCTATGAGGAATGTATCTACGGAGTTCTTTTTTGAAATCTAGCTCGGGTTGTCGGAGGCCCTCCGAGTTGAAGTTGTAGAAATCACTTCTAATCGAGCCCTAAACATCTTCAAGTAATAAGTAAGTATTTCCATCTTCTAAACTCATGGGAATTTGTAAGCTTTCGGCTGAATTGGATAGATTTTGATTTGTGGTTAATGTGCTTTAAGGATATTGTTGCTAGCCACTTCCTTGAATTAAAAATAGCTTTATTTTCTCAGCATAAGGGCCTCAATTTGGAGGAATCACCGGCTTTAGGTTGAAACTGTTTTGGTGAATAGAAATCGATAATTAAGGTATGTTAAGGCTAATCTCTTCGGTAAGTTATTCTCATCGTAACACCGACACGACTTGTGCTTTTGTAGTAACTTAAGAATTGAATGTGTTAGTTAGTTGTTACGAATAGAATTGAGATTGTAGCATAGTATCCCTGGTTGGGGTTGATTGTATTTTATACGGCCTCTCGCCATGAATAACTGAGGGGCTGCTAGTTGTACAAACTACTTATGGAGCTATAAATTTCTTAAGGAGCTACAATGCTGCTGATGCACTCGAAATTATAGATTACTTATGGAGCTATGATGTTGCTATCATTTATGAGGCTACAAACTACTTTCAGAGATAGGAACATAAATTTCTTACGGAACTATTAATTGTATGAAAGGACTAAAGTAAAGCCTTTAGGTTCATCTTGGAGTCCCCTATGAACTCCTTCTATGTTAGAATGGCATTACCGACCCTCACTAAGGGCCTGGTGTGCCCGAGACACAGTTGCCGGCATTTGTGGGACCATAGGGGTACTAATGGGGGTATATGGACTAATTGGCACCTTCCAGAGCTTATGGGGGACCAGGTAGGTTATCTCTCTATTGATTGTACCTTCCAGGCTTATGGGGACCCGACTAGGATCTTGTTTGAATATTATCTGCCAGTTGTAGCTTATGATTATGACATTATGCAGGTTAGACTCTAATTCCCATTGCTACTTATTTTCATTTCTTCTAGCATCTTCCATTCAACTATTTTATTACTGCTTTACATATTTGGCACATATTGCACTGACGCCCACATATGGGCTGCTGCATACTTGCCTATAGGTTCGGACCGATGAGTTTCAGAACCTCCTTAACAGATTGGTCTGCTCCTTTCCTTTGGAGTTTTCAAGAAGAGAAGGATTGCTTGTTTCTGTTGAATAGTTTTAGGGTAGTTCGGGGCCCTGTCCCAACCACTATTTCACTCTTAGAGGCTTGTAAACTACAATTCCTAGATAGTTCTTCATTGTTAGCCATGTGGAGCCTATATGTGTTATGTCTTGTATGTTGGCCATGTGGGGGCCTAGTTTAGATATGTGTTAGTAGCCTTGTCGGCTATAGTTTATATATAACTGCCTTCCTTCCTTCTGTTATGACTTAGATAGCATGGTGGTCTTGTCGGCCCGCATAAGGTCCTTTTATTATTGTGATTATTGGGTTAGCTATTTTATGAAAGTTCATTGTGTGGCCTTATCGTCCTGCAGATGTGTTGACAGCGGAGATATAGCTATTCATTTTCTTGACTATGTATTGCTGGCTGGCACTAGAGGTGCATATGCCCATCTAGGTCAGCTTAGAGTCTAGTGTGGAACTAGGTGCCAATCATGCCTCCCATGGTGGGGTGTGACAAAACTTGTTATCACAGAAACGTCATATCCTATGGAGTATGCAAGCCGTGTCTAGTAGAGTCTTGTTTATGGATGTGTTGTGCACCACATTCTATAAGCAGGGGGCTACGGGACATGATAGTGTGGTTACCCTCCTTCCTTGTCGAATCGTGCTGTAGAACTATGTAGTGTAGGGTTGAGTCCCTAAGCTTATATTGTTCTATTTATCTGCAGACAAAATGGCCAATGCACAACAGACTACGGCTGGTCGGAAGCTAGATACTGCGGAAATAGAGGGCACTAGTAGAGTGCCACAATCTAAGACGGCCTGGCCTAAGGGCGAGAGGGAGACACCACCTCGACCTCCCCAGCATTCTCCACCACACCAAGGTCCCCTAGGGAAGAAGATACACCAGTACCACTCTGACTCATCCTTATACCATCAAGTTAGGAGGTTAGGAGTGCAGTTTACACGTTGTCTTAGATGATGGCCGCTCAGCATCAGCCGGTGGCACCAGTTGTTATTGAATCCACTGAGGGGCCTGGAAATTTAAGGGTTCATGTGTTTCTTTCCTTGAGTCCTCCACAGTTTATGGGGACAGACCACAGAGAGGATCCTCAGGACTTCTTAGATCAGTTGTAGTGAATATTCAAGGTAATGCAAGCTTTGTCAACAAACTCGGTTGAGTTGGAAGTATTTCGTCTATGAGATATAGTAGTTCTTTGGTACGAGAGTTGGGAAAGGTCCAGAGGCAGATATGTATACCAACCTACTTTTCTAGTTTTTCGGTGGCCTTCCTATACAATTACCTGCCTCAAGAGATTCGACAGACCCGAGTAGATCAGTTTTTACATATGTTGCAGGGCAGGATGAGAATTTAGGAGTATGCGCTGAGTTTTGACTCCTTGACAAGAGATGCGCCAGCGTTTATTGATACTTTGTCAGATAGGGTACACCGGTTTATCATGGGGCTTTCTATGGAGTATGTGGAGGCCTATATTATAGCTACATTGTCGAGGATATAGATATTTCATGCATTGAAGCTTTTTTTCAAAATATAGAGGGGATGAGATAGCGCTAGCATGAGGCTGAGAGGGTGAGTCAAGAGCAGCACCAGAGAGCTAGATTTAGTGATTTGTAGGTAGAGTTTTAGGAAGGAAGACCTCAATTGCTAGGTAGACCACCTAGACCTTTGCCTCTGTAGTATCAGGGTGGAAAGTAGGGTCATCATGGGTAGCCAGGTGCTAGTGAGAGTTCACGAGCGTCAGGCTCACATCAGTAAAGAGGATCAGATGCGAGTAGGCCCGCTACACCACGTTGTAGCATTTGCAGTCGATGACATTTTGGGAGGTGTAGGTAGGGCTCTAGTTCTTGCTATACTTTTAGGAAAGAGGTTCATATGATGAGGGACTGTCCGACCAGAGATCAGGGGGATAGGGACCAACAAAATAGGGCCTCAGTGGGATCACATGCCCCAACACCTTCGGCAGGGCGTAGGCGATCAGCTCCAGCCGGCCGAGGTAGAGGTAGAACAGGTGCATCCAATTCTGGAAGTGGTCCAGATTGCACTTACGCCTTACCAAGGCGACAGGAGTTAGAGTAATCACCAGATGTTGTGATAGGTATGCTGGATGTTTGCTTTCACTCGATTTATGCATTGATAGATCAAAGTTCTCCCTTATCTTATATTACTCCGCTAGTTGCACAAAAGTTTGGTATAACACTAGAATTACTTCAGTGACCATTTTCAATATCCACACCCATGGGTAACTCTATTGTTGCTAAGAAGATCTATCAGGGTTGTACTGTAGAGGTTGTTGGTTGCCAGATTTTAGCATGCTTAGTGGAGCTAGAAATGATTGATTTTTGATGTAATTATGGGCATGGATTGGCTAGCGCCATGTTATGCCAATGTGGAGTGCTGGACCAAGACTATCCAATTTCACTTCCCCGAGGAAGTAGTGAGAATGGTAAGGCAATGCAGTTACGCCAAAAGGTAGGTTCATATCCTATCTTCAGGAGAGGAAGCTGATAGAAAATGGATGTATTACCATATTATTGGGGTTCGAGATACATAGGCAGAATCCCCGCCTCTTCATTCTATTCCTATGGTCAGTGAATTTCCAAATGTATTTTCGGACGAGCTTCTGGGTATTCGCCCGGTGCGGGAAATTGATTTCTCTATTGATATGCCACTAAGTACACAACCATATCCATCCTTACGTACTGAATGGCTCCTGCCGAGCTGAAGGAACTGAAAGAACAATTGAAGTACTTGATTGATAAGGGCTTTATCAGGCGTAGTGCTATGCCATGGGATATGCTGGTTTTGTTTGTAAAGAAGAAGGATGGCTCCCTGTGAATATGTATAGACTATCGGCAATTGAATAAAGTTACTATTAAGAATAAATATCCCCTTCCAAGGTTAGACAATTTGTTTGGCAAGATGCAGGGGACGAAATATTTCTCGAAGATCGACCTGAGGTCAGGATACCACTAGGTGCCATTTTGGGATGAAGATATTCCAAAGATAACTTTTAGAACCAGATATGGCCATTTTGAGTTTCTAGTAACGTCCTTCGGGTTGACAAATGCTCCAGCAGTGTTCATGAACTTGATAAATAGTATCTTCATGCTATATTTAGATCTATTTGTAATAGTGTTTATTGAAGATATCCTGGTGTATTTCCCCTCAAAAGTTGAACATAGAGATCACTTGCAAACAGTACTCCAGGTCCAGTAAGATCACAAGCTATATGAAAAATTTTCTAAATGTGAGTTTTGGTTAAACTCTATAGCCTTCTTGGGCCATGCTGTGTCAGATGTAGGTATTCAGGTTGACTCGCAGAAAATAAAAGTTGTAAAGACTTGGCCCAGACCCACAACTCTAATGGAGGTATGTAGCATTTTGGGGTTTGCAGGGTATTACAGGAGGTTCGTAGAGGGATTCTCCACCCTATCAACACCATTGACAAGGTTAACTCTGAAGGCAGCCAATTTTCAGTGGGTCGAGGCTTGTGAGCAGAGTTTTAAGGAGTTGAAGGATAAATTAACATCTGCACCAGTATTGGCCCTACCAGAGGGTTTAGAGGATTATGCGATATATTGTGATGCTTCGGGCATTGGGTTAGGGTATGTTCTGATACAACACGGCAAGGTAATTGCCTATGCTTCAAGGCAATTGAGGATGCACGAAAAGAACTACCCCACCTATGATCTAGAATTAGCTGCAGTTGTTCATCCTTTGAATATATGGATGCATTACTTGTATGGTGTGCATGTGGAAACTTTACTAATCATAAAATCCTTCAATATCTTTTCACATAGAAAAAGTTGAATTTGAGACAGCGCCGTTGGCTAGAGTTGCTGAATGACTACAACGTGAATATCTTATATCACCCAGGGAAAGATAATATTATAGTTGATTCCCTTACCTGCTGATCCATGGGTAGTCTAGCATATTTTAGGCCAAAGTAACAGGAAATGGATTGAGAGTTGCACCAATTAGCCAACCTAGTTGTCCAGGTAATATATTCAGCAGATAGTGGGGTTGTGATTCAGAATATGACAATGTCATCTCTAGTTATAGAGTTAAAGGAGCGATAGTACGAGGACCCTAGCCTAGTGCAACTCAGAGACAAGATTCAATAGGGTGAACTATCGAATTTTGAGTTAACAGGAGACGGTGTCTTGAGATTGAGAGGTCGACTCTATGTTCAAAATATAGCAGGTCTTTGCCAGCAGATTATGTAAGAGGTTTATTATTCTCGTTAGTGTATTCATCCGAGTTCGATGAAGATGTACCACGATATAAAGGAGATATATTTCTGGCCTATAATCAAGAAGGGTGTAGCTGAGTTTGTAGCACAGTGCCCTAATTGCCAGCAGGTGAAAGCTTAACATCAAAAACCTGGCGGACTGACTCAAGAGACAACTGTGCCTATATGAAAATGGGAAGAAATTAATATGGATTTTGTTACCGTGTTACCTCACACCAGGCATAAATTCAACTCTATTTGGGTCCTTGTCGATACGTTGACGAAGTCAACCTATTTCTTGTCAGGAAGACTATGTTTTCAGCTAAAGAGTATGCTGAGTTTCATACTAAAGAGATAGTCCAACAGCATGGTGTCCAGTATCTATTATTTCTGACAGAGGGCACAATTCACAGCTAGATTTTGGAAGTATTTTCAAAAGGGTTTGGGGGTGCAAGTTAATTTGAGTACAACTTTTCATCCTTAGATAGATGGTCAGACAGAGTGCACCATTCATACACTCGAGGACATGATGCGGGCATGTGTGTTAGACTTTAAAAGAAGTTGGGACAAGAACCTATCTCGTATTGAGTTTGCGTGCAATAACATCTATCATTCCGCTTTTGAGATGGATCCTTATGAGGCTTTATATGGGTGGAAATGTAGGTCCCCCATAGGATGGACTGAAGTAGGGGAATCAGGGTTTATTGGAGCTGATATGATCCATCAGTCAGAAGAAAAAGTGAAATGTATCAGAGAGTGATTGCTAACAACTCAAAGTCGTAAGAAGTCCTATTCCAACATATGGTGTAAAGACTTAGAGTTTGATGTTTATGATTGGGTATTCCTTACGGTTTCTCCTTGAATGACATTATAAGGTTCGGCAAGAAGGGCAAGCTTAGCCCTAGGTTCGTTTGGCCATATCGGAGTTAGATTTTCCTTAAGAGCTGGAATCTATTCATCTAGTTTTCCTTGGTTGGGGTTGATTATATTTCGTACAGCCTCTCCCCATGAATAGCTGAGGTGCTACTACTTGCACGAATTGCTTACAGAACTATAAATTGCTTACGGAGCGATGATGCCACTGGCACTTACGGAGCTATAGATTACTTACTGAGCTATGATGCTGCTATAGCTTATGAAGATACAGATTGCTTTTAGAGTTACGAACCTATATTGCTTACGAAGCTACTGAATTTCTTACGGATTTATTAATAGTCTCAAAAGATAAAAGTAAAGCCCTCAGGGCCATCTTGGGTCCCCTTCTTTGCCAAAATGGCATTGTCAATCCTCACTAGGGCCTAGTGTGCCTAAGACGCAATTGCAGGCACTTGTGGGACCTTGGGGGGTACCAAAAGGGGTATATAGACTGATTGGCACTTGTCGGAGCTTATGGGTGCCTAGGTAGGTTATCTTTGTACTGATTGTAACTGACCGACTTATGGGGGCCCGATTAGGTTCTTGTGTGAGTATTATCTGCTAGTTGTAGCTCATGATTATGACATTATGCAGTTTAGACTCTGATTCCTATGGCTACATACTTTCAGTTCATCTAGAAGCTCTCGTTCAGCTATTTATTACTGTCTTACATATTCAGTAAATACTTGTAATGACACCCACATATAAGGAGCTGCATACTTTCCTGCATGTTTGAACTGACGAGTTTCAGGACATCTTCAGCAGCTATTCAGGGTTAGCAGACTGGTCAACTCCTTTACTTTGGAGTTTCTAGCTAGAGAAGGTTTGGTTGTTTCTATTGTATATTTTTAGGGTACTTCGGAGCCCTGTGTCGACCACTATTTCACTCTTAGAGGCTTGCAGACTACAGTTCCTAGCTAGTTGTTTATTGTTTGGCTATGTGGGGCCTATGTGTGTTATTTTTTGTATGTTGTCCATGTGGGGCCTAGTTTAGATATGTGTTAGTAGCCTTATCGATTGTAGGTTATATATAACTATTTGTCTTCCTTCTGTTATGACTTAGACAACACGATAGTCTTGTCGGCCCCCACAGGATCCTTTTATTATTGTGATTGTTGGGTTAGTTGTTTTTATGTAGGTTCATTGTGCGGCCTTTTTGTCCTGAGGCTGTGTTTAATTCCAAGATATTATTGTTTATTTTCTTGATTATGTGTTGCTGGCAGGCACTAGAGGTGCATATGCCTAGCTAGGTCAGGTCATAGTCTAATATGGCACTAGGTGCTAGTCATGCCTCCCAAGGTGGGTTGACAATCTCTTAGACTCCGAAGAACGTAGTGCACTTTTTCAGAATGGGGTCGATTCGTTTCTAGTAGTAGAAGTTATGGAAAAGCAGGACTGAGATCCGCTCTTGCTTCAGTTAAAGGAGGATGCCCACAAGAAGAAGGTGTTAGTTATTGCACAAGGGGGATATGGTGTCTTGAGGTATTATGGTAGATTATGTGTTCCTTATGTAGATGGTATCAATGAAAGGATCATTGCAGAAGCACATAGCTCTAGATATTCTATTCACCCAAGTTCCATTAAGATGTATCATGATTTGAGAGAAGTTTATTGGTGGAACGGTATAAAGAGAGACATTGAAGATTTTGTGGCTAGATGCCCAAACTGTCAACAGGTTAAGGTTGAGCATCAAAGACCATGTGATATATCTCAAAATAAAGCAACACCTGAGTGGAAGTGGGAGATGATCAATATGGACTTCATCATCGTTCTATCGAAGTCTCATAGGCAGCATGAGTTTTATTCAGGTCACATTAAGCTTCTTATCTTTTTTATTATTTTTAGAGTACAATGCACGCCATAACACATGCTTTAACATACTATTTAACTCATCCTTTAGCACACACTAAACAACTATAGCGCCTTGGCACACACTATATGTATAATATTAGCAAGAAGAAGGACAATAACACCTCAGTGCACACTGTATGAGATGATCAATATTGACTTTATCATGGTTCTACCGAAGTCTCATAGGCAGCATGACTTTCAAATGACCAAGTCCGCTCATTTCTTACTAGTTAAGACTACGGATTCAGCCAAGACTATGTTTAGATTATATATTTGTGAGATAGTCAAACTTCATGGAGTTCCGATGTCTATCATATCAGATAGCGATGCACAGTTCACAACCTAGTTTCGGAAGTTATTTCAGAAATGTTTGGGTATGAAGGTAAACCTTATCACAACTTTTCATTCGCAAACAAGTGGTCAAGAAGATCGAATTATTTAGACATTGGAGGATATGTTGAGAGCATGTGTTATTGACTTCAAGGGAAATTGCGATGACCATTTACCTCTTACTGAATTTTCATATAACAATAGTTACCAGTCCAGTATTCTAATGGCTACCTATGATGCTCTCTATGGGCTGAGGTATAGATCTCCAATTGGTTAGTTTGAAGTTGGAGAAGTAGAATTACTAGGACCAAACTTGGTGCAACAAGCTATGGAGAAGATTAAGATAATTAAGGAAAGTTTGAAGACTGCCCAGAGTCGCAAAAAGTCCTAAATAGATGTTAGGCGTAGAGACTTGGAAATTGAAGTAGATGACTGGTTTACTTAAAGGTTTTACCAATGAAGGGTGTTATGAGATTTGGGAAAAAACGGAAGCTTAGTCCCCATTACACTGGTCCATATAGGATTTCGAGGAGAGTTGGCAAGGTAGTGTATGAGTTTGAATTTCCAGTTGAACTAATGTCAATTCATCCATTTTTTCACATCTATATGCTTAAGAAGTGTGTTGGCGACCCTTCACTCATTATTGCTTCAGAGAGTGTAGGAGTTAAGGAAAACCTGTTATATGAAAAAGTTCTAATTGAGATTCTAGGTCTTCAGGTTCATAAGTTGAGAAATAAGGAAGTCGCTTCGGTGAAAGTGCTATGGAGGAATCGGGTAGTTGAGGGAGCTACTTGGAAAGTTGAAGCAGATATGATAGCCAAGTGTCCGCACCTATTCCCTCCTAGTCCAGAAACATATTGAGGTAATATTCCTCTCTCTTAGCATTCTTATCAATTTCATGTTCCATTAGTTGATTTTAAAGTCCTTTAGTGAGTTTGCATACTCCATGAATTCACTCAATTTCAGTTTAATTACATTCATCCTTAGACCACCTATCAGCCTAGTTCAATATTTATTCAAGGACGAATGATCCCAAGGGGGAGATACTGTAACAACCCTTAGAAGTCCCTATGTTTAGATCCTAGACATCAAATAGAAACTAGCAAAAAAATCTGCAGCTTATCACAAAACGAGTCTTGGGACAAGAAGTTATGTGGAACCACGAGTCATGGTTAGACTAGTGGTGAGCAATTTGACTTTTATTTCCTAGATATAATTACTCATGTGATGAGTCATGATGACAAGTGATGTGTCATGGTATGGATTTATTATATGAAGTTTATAAATTGTGTAAGATGGAGTACCTGACCATGTGTCGTAGGAGGACTTGTGGTAAGGAACGACAAATCATGTAGTCCGTCTGTGACAAGGAGAATCAGAAAGTGAGAAAAGTTGGTTCAGTGACCACGAGTCATGTGATGATTCATGGTATAAAAAACAGGTGGTCTTGTCCATCCATCAGTTGAAAGATTAGAAAGTCCCCAAGAAGCCTTAGTAACTGTGGGAGGTCATCACGAGTTGCGGTGACATTTGACTACTCGTGGTGCGACCCATCGTCACAACATGGGAGAATTCTGGACGAGTTATTAAGGGTAATTTAATAAGTTTTTATGTTTTTACCTCCTAAACCAGAATGTTTTAGGAATCTTAGAGAGTATATTTAAGAGTTTAATTAGTCTAAACTCCTATTCCTTCCGTTACAACGTGAATTCAAGATCAATAGCTCTCAAGTTTATCAAGCAAGTAAGCTTTCCTCTCCAACCTAGTATTCCTCAAGCTTGAGTTTAAGTTTAATTCTCCTAGTATGTAAGACTAATCTAACTAATATTCCTGTTCATGCTTATACCCTACATCTATTCAAGATATCATTGAGATTAATGCTAGGGTTTTCACCCAAATTCATGAATTGTCATCTTCTCTATCTATTGAGTTGTTCATTGTTGAGTTATTTCTATTGAATTATATTGTTGATATGTCTTGATGATTGTTGATTGTTTATTATTGGTTCGGGTCTCTTATCCCATGAACCCTGGTGCATGAAAGCCATGATTTTTGAAAGCATTGTTATTTAAGATAAGGGCATTGTTTTCGTAAAGTGAGCAGAATTTTAATTGAGTTTTCATGAAAAACTTTTGAGAAAGAAAGTACGATTTTAAGCGTGATTGTCAAAGCTAAAATGAATCCTTCTTTTTGAAACTTATCAGATTATTTTGGTTATAGAGCTCACAATTTTTTCAAAGAGTTGTTTGGAGCATAAGGTCTCCAAAGTTTTCAAAGAATGTTTTGAGAGCAAGGTTCCAAAAGAGTTTTAAACATCTATGAATTTTATAGCTAAGTGCTTTATAAAAGTTGTTTTCAAGATGCCTCAGATAGGAATATATGTATGAGCATATATTTTGAGAGGATTATTTAGCATTGAAATGGGTGAAGAGCTTAGATAACTCATAATCCTAGAACCACGTGGCTAGTGTACGATAGGATCATGCCATTAAATCGGGTGACTCCTAAAAGATAGTCCCTACTAAGGACTCGATGTTATATATCTAAGCTTGTGATCCTTCTTTACCCTGGAAAGGCTTTGAGCGGCTCTGCCAACTTGGACAAGACAGTTGGGCATTATATGCTTATTCATGTTTGTATCAGTTATGAGAAACTCTCCAAGTTAAAGTTCTGCATTTAGTATATGTATCATAGAGATTGTTTTGATACACAGTTTTATTGCATAACTATTTTACACATTAATCATATTGTGTTTACTAGAGCTCCAGTTTCAGTCAGTTAATTCCTTTAGTTCATATACTCTTGCCTAACTGTTGTTTTATTCAGCCTTATTACATAGCATACATTTCAAGTACTGACGCCATTTGGCACTGCATCTTATCATGATGCAGACTGAGATAGACAAGATCAGCAGTAGATGCATCGCTAGAATGTTACTATCATTCAACTGTTAGTGACGCCTCCTACTTTTGGAGAGTCCCAATTATTGATTCATTTTATTTCATAGAGCTTGAGGTAGCCATGGGAGCTTAGTCCCGGCACCTGTCTTTAGTTATTATAAGCTTCATTGATAGAGTTAGAGTGGAGTCAATAATGTTACTTTGTAACATTCTTTTTAGTTACAGTTAATAAATCTTAGTTTATTTATGTAGCCCCTCCCAATTATTAATTCCCATATATTTTGTTGTATTCTAAGCTAATAGTAAGCTAGGTCAAGGATTCGCTTGGATCACTATGTGGTCTGAGTGCCAGTCAACGTCCAAGGTATAAACTCGAGACATAATATGTTGATACAACAAAAAGCTAAATAACAAAAAAATGATTGAAATTATCAACCTTTTTGAAGGAACAAGGACCTCCAATTCACAAATCAAGTATCACCAAGTTCTTAGAAACACCTCAAGAGAAATGATCTACCCTTGCAACCTTTCTTTCTACACAAGAAACAATCCAAAGCTAGAAAAATTCTCTCTACACTCAAAATAACATATCAAATTCCAATTCATCATAATTCTACTACTCAAATCAAATAAACTACTATTTATACTAAGTAAAGGAAAAGGGAAGTCTATTACAAATATGGCCTTAATGAATAAGGGCCTTGTTTGGATGATCTTCCTTTTTCTGCAAATCAAGATTGGCCAAATTACACAACTATCATTTCTTCCCTCTTTTGGTCATCTTGTGCTCCTTCATCCCCCTAATCTATGATATAAGCATGAGCCCCTTTGGGTTGCATCATTCCCCCCTTCTTGAAAAGTATTCATCCGCCAATCTAAACGTTGCAAAGCATAGAGAAGACAAACCATAACAAAGCACCTCATAGAATCAGGGTAGAACTGGTGTAATTACGCCAAAACAATATACATACATTCAAAGGGCCACCCGAATCAAACGGAAAAGATATCTATCTATTTTGTTCAAAACCACAGCCAATCGTGTAAATAAAAAACATTTTTCTAATATGGCAAGCCATCAATTCAAGCACGAGTATCATCATAAGAAAAGAGATAATAAAGAAAGGAGTGGAATGAGGTATCTTAATTCAAAGTGTCCCTATATGTAAGAGCACCATTAGAGATAAAAATATCATCGAGCACATTATCAATAATTGGAACACTTAAAGCTGAAGAACCTATTTGATCATAAGCATCACTTTCATCATAAATATTCCATGGTGGGATATCGTACAAGTTATTTCCATGGATAGCTAGACCACTATCATGTTGAACAACACTATGCCCAACATTAGAAGTGATCTCATCATCATTAAATAAGACATTGTACTTTAAGAGAAAATAATCAAACAAAGACAAATAGTCAAAGCAGGAAATATTATTCTCAAAATAACTAACACCATCATTCAAAGTAAGGTTATCAATAAAGTATCACATGACAATGTATAAGCATTCAAAACACAAGTGTTGATATTAGGTGGACATAAATTGATCTTGCAAGAAAAATTTATTCAATATTCAAAAGGATCTACTACTGTTTGGACACTCTCAACATTCACATTATCAATACATGGAAGAGAAATATTAGGCCCACATAAAGACAAGCTATCACTCGCACGTTATTCATTGAAAATATTTGAAGTGTTAAGCCTAGAAATTGTACTAGTGTTGTTCTACCAAACTATTTGTTGTGTTGCTGCATTTTTGATGAAATTCTGGGAGGTGGAACTTGAGGAACACCTATCCTAGTTTGGCTAAGAACATCTCCATGTAAAGGTAAGCAATCTTCCCTATGATATTTTCTCATGCCCTGGGCCTACACCCTGAGTGTAGTCGGCACTCAGGACCAATAATGGCCCCAATGAACTGGTGACCTGACTTACTACTAAAATGAAATAATTTTGCTGAAGCTGTAACGATAATGGACACACTAAACTCTTTAATTAAACCATTTCAGTAGCTTTAAAACTGAAAACTTTAAAGTATATGATAATGAATAATATCTAAAAATGTTAACTCTCTATCTAGTGTATGAAGCCTCTAATACTAAAGAATGGGTGCTAGACAAGATTCTCCAGCTAACTTAAAGAACTACTAACACTAATAATAAGCAAGAGATAAATTGGAGTCCTCTAGAAAGTAGGTCTCACCATTGCTGAATGGAGAAGATCCTATTGATACATCTATTGCCGGTCCCGTATACCTGATCTGCATCATACAAAGATGCAGCTCCAAATTGCGCCAGTACATGGGAATGTATAGTATGTAATATAGTTGAATGAAACAACAGGCTAAAATTGAAGTACTGGATAGAGTGAGTAAACTGAAAGTAAACTAAATTCTCTAACTAATGTAATAAAACAGAAGTATAAATATTGGCTAAAATATTTATGCAACTGAAAACTAAACATCAAGATAAGTTTCTAAAAATACTTTATCTTAGTTTGGCGTTTCTTTTACTCGACATATACCATGAATGAGCGCCTAATGTCCAACCTTTGGCCCAATTGGGATAGTTGTACGAAGTCATGCCAGCGTAGAGGATAAAATTAAACTATGGATCCATACTAAGCCCCTACCAGGGGCTGTCTGAGGAGTCGCCTAAACCAACGACATGACCCTAACCTATGTTGGCTATGTAGCTTTGAGATTTTGGGTTTATATGAACCACTCACCCCTCTCGATGCTAAATAATCCTCCCAAAACCTATGCTCACAAAAATACGCCAATCTGAAGCAATTGAAACATCTTTGTGAAGCCTTTCTAGCTCAAAATAAATATAGATGTATTAATATCGGTGAGCCTCTATGCTCAAAGTTGTCCTCTGCTGGTGAGCCTCTGTGCTCAAAACTGTGTTTCAAAAAAATGCTTTTACTTTATTTTGGAAAATCATGTAATGAAACTAAAAATGTTTAAAGTGAAATCCTTTTCTGAGATACTCTTCTAAAATTGAAATCTTTTACTTTCTGAAATATCAGGTATTTAAAATTAAGTATTCTTACATGAACTTTCATGACCCGAATATAGGTCCAGATTGAGACACGGGACAAGGAACCCCAAGAGGCTCTAAATCGACCCATGGCATTAACATAACAACTAAGAGCATACAACATGCAGAAATTTATATAATAAAACATGCTTAAGCAGAAGTCTGCATACATATCAATCTAAAACAGTCAACACTAACAAGAAGATTTTTTACATATTGTCTGGAAAGCCTCTAACATAACTGATGAAATGATGGGAAAGCATCCCCAACTAGCTCAACAAAAGTCTGTAACTGAAATAACATAATAATGATCAAACTGAATGTCCTTGAAGGATGAGGATTCACCACCACTAGATAAAGAAGACTGAGGGGAAAGCAGGACTAATGGTGTCGCTGAGACTGATCCCTCGGAACTGTATCATGAAATGTTACAACTTAGAGTATGTGGTCAGTACTTGGAATGTACTGAATATGCAAGGTAAGTAAAAATGGACAGCTAAAATACATAAGAGTAGGATAGTATGAACATGAAGTAAATATCACAATATAAACATGAGGGCTCAAGGTTTTCAAACCATTCATAATCTAGTCATAATCATAGTCATAAAAGAAACCTTATAAAAACCATAACTTGAGCCAAAGTAACATAAACATGACAATGCATAAATCATAAGGAACAATGGGAGAACTCGTCTTAATTTACACCATCATGATAGAGCTTACAAGATGCCCCAACTGTCTCGCTCAAGTGGGAAGAGCCGTCCTAGGCTTGCCAGGCAAGGGACGTGCATAATGTGATATCACAAGGGGGAGTCCATGAATACATATACCTATGGTGGCATGAAGTTCTGAGACCATTGGGTTTACATGAACACCAAGTCTACTCGGTGCTAGACACTACTCCCAAAAACATGCACATGAGGGCTCATATAGAAATCGTGAGATCATTCATAAAATTCATGTCCAAATAAATCATAACATACTTGATCATACTTGAAATACATGATTATCCATGAATAAGAGCCCGTAAGTCGGCCAAAAGTCATAAATTCATAAATCATGAAGAACATGAATATTTGTGAAAATTCATATACTTGACATTCATAAATCCATGAAGAGTACTTGAAGAGAAATCACATCATAAATCATAATTTCATAATTTAGGCTTGGGAAGATCAAAATCATAAGAGATTTATAATTTGACTTTTCATTAAGACTCTGCATAACTGGGCACAGATTGACTAGGATTTGAAATCATAAAATTATAATAAATTTAAGTATAAAATCTGCTCTTAGATCTTAAAACAACATTTAGAGCATAAAGGAAATTGACTTATAATCAAATCAAAGAGAATCCCATGAAATTGGGGTTAAAACCCCATAAGATCATCAAATTTATTTAATACTTGAATTCATGAATATGGAGAGAAATTAGGGCATGTGAGTGAAGAGGGACTCTTATTCACAACCCTACATACCTGGGTAATCTGATTTTTCTCTATCCCTTGAAATGCCAAAGGAATTGGAGAATAATTTGGAGAGTTCTATGCTTGTTCTTCCTTTAGAAATCCTCTAGTTTGCATTCATAGGGAGGGACTAGGTTAGAATAGATTTTACCCTCTTAATACTTCCATAATCTGAGCTAAAAATGACGTAGATATTAGAAGCGTAGGAATTACGAAAACACCCTTACTAAAATGCATGACAAATACATGCTACCAGTCATCACAGGCCTCATCACGAGTCGTACCATCAAGTAACGACTCATGGTCTCCACTCGTGATTACCATTGGTCAACTGGAGACCTTTCTGGATTTTCACCACGACTTTATCCCACGACTTATGGTTTCCTACCACGGGTCATAACATCACTCATGACTTCACCTCCCCCGCGACCTTGACGCCAAGTCGTACCCACATACCATGACTCATGGTGTGATTTGTGTTATGGACATCTAGACTCTAGGTCTTCTTGAAGACTCCTCCTAAAACCCGTTACTTGGTCTCACGTCTTGTACCATATGTCGTTATGGAGCAAAAGTGTAGATTTTCCTATTTTCTCTGGTTCAACCCTTGGGTCTAATCTTAGAGACTTTGAGGGTATTACAATATCTCCCCCATGGGAACATTCATCCTCGAATGTGAATGAATCATATTGAAAAGCTGGGGAATAGAATTGTCACCCAAAATACTGGACATCTAAAGCTGAAAATTGATGGAGTAACTGACTCCGGACTGAAATACATGACTGGACTAAATTCGTGAATCACACACACATACATACACTCACATGAAAGAAACTGAAACACATGAACTGAACATGAAATTGAATACGGTACTAAGGAGGAAACTGATACCTCAAGCTTGAACTGAGCCGGAAGGGAATAGATGCGGTTATTTAGCCATCATATCTACTTCGGTTTCCCACGTAGCTTCCTCAACATGCTGATTTCTTCACAAAACCTTTACTGGAGCTACTTCTTTATTTCTTAGCATCCGAACCTGACAATCAAGTATTTCAACCAAAACCTCTTCATAAATAAGGCTATCCGTCACACCTACGCTCTCCATTGGAACAACCAAAGTCAGATCATCCATGCACTTGTTTAAAAGCGACATATGGAAAACCTGATGTACTAAAGCCAATTCTGAGGGAAACTCCAACTTATAATCCACCTTTCCAACAAGTCTAACAATCCTGCACAGGCCTAAATAACGAGGAGTAAGTTTCCCTGTCTTTTCAGATCTCATGACTCCTTGCAGGGGAGACACCTTCAAAAACACCCAATCATCAACTTCAAACTCGAGTTCTCTCCTCCTCACATCTGCATAGGACTTTTGGAGAATCTGAGCTATTTCAAACCTTCCCCTTATAAGTTGAACTTTCTCCATAGCCTTAACAACTGAATCCGTTCCAACCAACGTAGCTTCACTGTCTTTGAACCAACCAATAGGCAATCTACAACTACACCTTTAAAGATCCTCAAATGGAGCCATCTGAATGATGGAATGGCAATTGTTGTTATATGCAAATTCAATGAGAGGTAAATGATCATCCCAACTATCCTTGAAATCAATAAAACATGCTCTCAATATATCCTTAAGAGTTTGAATGGTCCATTCATCCTGACCATCTGTTTGTGGGTGAAAAGTTTTACTAAGCTTGACCTGAAAACCAAGTCCCTTCTAGAACGATATCCAAAATTGAGAGGTAAACTCAGTAACTCAATCTGATATGATGGACAAGGGCACGCCATGCAACAAAACTAACACCTGAATATGCAATTTGGGATAATCCTATAATGAATAGGATGTCTTGACCTATAGGAAATAAGCTGCTTTGGTCAACCTATCCACAATCACCTATATGGAGTCGTATTATCCACGAGTACGAGGCAACCCTGCAATGAAGTACATATTGATTTCCTCCCACTTCCATGTAGGGATACTAATATCTTGAAGCACACCTCCAGGTCTTTGATGCTCAATTTTCACTTGTTGACAATTCAGACACTTTGCCACAAACTCTGCTATGTCCTTCTTCATACCATTTCACTAATAGACTTCCTGTAGGTCACGATACATCTTGACGGTACCTATATGTATTGAATATTTGGAACCATGAGCCTCATACATCATTTGCTCCCTCAAGTCATCAACACCCAGAACACACAAATGACCCTGATATCATAGTACACCATCACCCCCTTGGGAGAAAACCTCCACCACTAGTTCTAAACAACTTCCTTCAACTTTACCAAAATAGAATCCTCATCTTTCGTAGCCTTGAACTCAATACCAAGGAAGATTTTGTCTATTCTGAACAATGACACCATCATATGTCGAGTCAACAACATGAACTCTTAGTCGTGCAAGCGAATGCACATCCTTTACTAACTATTTCATCTCCTCATCTACATGGGACACACTCTCCATAGAAATCTTGCTAAGAGCATCTACCACTACATTAGCCTTGCCTGAATGATAAAGGACACTCATATCATAATCCATAAGAAGCTCCAACCACCTTCTTTGATGAAAATTAGATCCTTCTGGGTAAACACGTAATGTAAGCTTTTGTGGTCCATAAACACATCACATGGACCCTGTACAAATAGTGTCTCCAAATCTTCAATGCAAAAACTACCACTGTCAACTTGAGGTCATGAGTTAGATAGTTCTTTTGATGGAGTTTCAGCTGCCTGGAAGCATAGGATATAACCTTATCGTGCTGAATTAATACACAACAATTGTTGATCCTTGAGGCGTCACAATATACACAAACCCATCAGTAACCTTAGGTAGAGTCAACACTGGTGCTGAGGTGAGTCGAGTCTTCAAGTCTTGGAAGCTCTTCTTACAGGCCTCCAACCATTGAAACTTCACTTACTTTTGGGTCAACTTAGCCAACGGTGCTGCAATGGATGAAAACCCTTCAATAAACCTTCTGTGGTAACCAGCTAAGCCCAAGAAACCATTGATATCTGAAGGACTCACTGGTCTAGGACAATTCTTCAGAGCTTCTATATTTTGTGAGTCCACCTGTACACCCTCACTTGACACCACATGACCAAAAAATGCTACTTAGTTTAACCAAAACACATACTTGCTGAATCTAGCATACATCAGGCGATCCTTAAGGGTATGTAGCACTACGCTCAAATAAGCAGCATGCTCCTTCTCACTCCGAGAGTATATGAGAATGTCATCAATGAACACAATCACAAACATGTCCAGATACACTTGAGCACCCTATTCATCAAATCCATAAAAGCTGCAAGAGCATTTGTTATTTCAAAAGACATAACTACAAAATAATAGTGACCATAACGAGTCCTGAAGGTTGTCATTAGGATGTAACTCTCTCTAACCTTGAGATGATGATAGCTGGATCTGAGGTCTATCTTTGAAAAACACTTGGCACCCTGAAGCTAGTAAAATAAGTCATCAATTTTGGGGAGGGGATACCTATTCTTGATGGTGACCTTTTTCAACTACCAATAGTCAAAGCACATCTTGAAGGAACCTTTCTTCTTTCGAACAAAGATTACTGGTGCACCCCACGGGGATTTTCTAGGTCTAATGAAACCCTTTTCTAAGAGGTCCTTCAACTCCTTTAGCTCATTTGGAGCCATTTTGTAAGGAGGAATAGATATGGGCTGCATATCGGGAAGAAGGTTAATGCCAAAGTCGATCCCGCTCAGGAGGAATTCCCAGTAGATCAGTTGGAAACACTTCTGGATATTCACACACTATAGGAATTGACTAGATAGTCAGGATTTGTGTGGTAGAATCCTTAACTCTAACTAGATGGTACATGCAACCTTTAGAGATAATTAATCTGGATTTAAGGTAGGAAATGAAGTGACCTACAAGCACAGTTGAGCTACCTTTCAACTCTAGGACTAGCTCACCCAAAAATTGAAACTCTAGCGCATGAGATCTATAATTTACGGAGGCATAGCATGCATGTAGACAATCCATGCCAAAGATAACATCAAAATAATTCATGGCTAGCTCTACTAAATTTGCTGAGATGACTTTCTGAAGGACTGTGAAAGGGCAATTTTTGCACACCCGTCGATCTATAACTGAATCATCAACTGGAGTAGACACTGAGAAGGGTTCTAATAGGATTTCAGGACTGACTCCAAAACTACTAGCAACATAGGGCTTCACAAAGGATAAAGTAGCCCCTGGGTCTAACAATGCATATACATCAAAGTGGAACACTCGTAACATACCATTGACCATATCTGGTGAAGTCTCCTGCTCCTGAAAAGATGCGAAGGCATAAAACCTACTCCGACGCTGACCACCACCTGCACTGGTGGATGCACCCTGCTAATTTGGGCGTGCTAATTTTGCTGCTAAACTGTTAGCTTGAGTATATCCCCTACCATCACCCTACCTTGCTAATGTGCAATCAAGCACACCCAAAGGCAGATATCTGATCCAATCAAGCACTTCCCTATGTGATTCTTCCCACACTTCCCGCAGACCAGAAAGGTACGCTATACCTGCATGCTTCTCTGATCACCCTACGACATAGATGGAGTACTGTCATGATGGCACTGGAGCTAATGACCTCTGATGAGATAGCTAACGATGTCCATCTCTCGACCTCTACAGGGAGAACCCAAAACTATCTGTCCTAGCCTTGTTGGCCTCCCTCTCCCTCAAATGTGATTGCCTCCATCTGCTGGGCATACATAACCAATAAAGAAAGTCGATGTCCTAATGAAGCATAATGGTCCTATAATTCTTGACCAGGTAGTTCGTTACTCCGTGCACAAACCTGCTCACCCGAGCTCTCTGATCAGCCACCATTTCTAGTGCATATTTGGACAAGCAGGATGAACTCCAAACCATACTCCTGGACTATCATATTACTCCCCCTCAGATTCAAAAACCTAGCTGCCTTGATCTCCCTCATTTCCCTGGGAAAGAATCGATCCAAGAATGCGGTAAAGAACACAACCAATGGGACCCCCTCTAACTGCCCTGCTATCCTTCCACTATATGAACCAGATATGGGAAACCCCTTTCAACTGATAAGAGGCTAGGTCTACATACTCCTCCCCTGTCACCCCCATAATTTTGATGATCTTCTAGATCTCATCAATAAACTCATGTGAATCCTTGTCGACCATCTACCCGAGGAACTCCAAAGGGCTCATCCTAAGAAAGTCCCTGAATCTTGATATTGTACCATTCCCATTCTTGGGAATATGTGCTACCGCCGGCTATTTGACCTGAGCGGCCAATTCTTGTGCTAACATCTGGATGGTTGCCCTAAACTCTGCATGGGCAACCTACTCAGGAACATGATCCTCGAGGGCTGGTGGGGCTTGTTGGTGCCGATCCCCATGGCTATTCTAATGGACATTTCCATTTCTGTTTCATCTCCTAGTAACTCGGTGAGGAGGCATGATTTTGCAAACGTATATAGCACGAGTTAAAAGGATAGAGAGACATTTCATCACACGACATAGATCATGAAAGAAGGGAAATTACCTATTAACATTTCGTAGCCACTTCATCATAAGTATGGCGCACTTCACACCCATGAAAAAGACTCTACTTAACGCAGCTTTTGGACACCCTAGGAAACTTCAAAGCCTAATGCTCTAATACCAACTTTGTCATGATCTGAACATTAGCCCAAATTAAGACAAGAGACAAGGAACCCCGAGAGGCTCCTATTCGACCCATGGCATGAACATAGCGGTTAAGAGCATACAACAAGCGGAAACTGATATAATAAAACATGCTTAAGCAAAAGTCTTCTCACATAGCAATCTAAATCAGAGTCAACACTGACGAGTTGATTTTCTACATATTATCTGAAAAGCCTCTAACATAACTGATGAGTTGGTGGGACTGCATCCCAACTAGCTCGACAAAAGTCTGTAACTGAAATAACATAACAATGATCAAACTAAACGTCCTCGAAGAATGAGGACTCACCACTACTAGCTAAACAGGACTGAGGGGAAATTAGGACTAATGGTGTAGCTGAGACTAATCCCTCGGACCTGTGTCATGAAATGATACAGCATAGAGTATGCGGTCAGTGCTTGAAATGTACTGAGTATGCAAGGTAAATAAAAAAGGACAGTTAAAATACATAAGAGTTCATAAGAGTAGGACATTATGAACATGAAGTAAACATCATAATATAAATATGAGGGCTCAAGGTTTTCAAACCATTCATAATCTAGTCATAATCATATACATAAGAGAAACCTTATACAAATATAGCTTGAGCCAAGTTGTTCGGGGTGTTATATGGGTATATAACTCACACGCAAGTGCACGTGGTCGAACAAGTAGTAAAGTGGCTTAAGTAAGCCAAGTATCGATCCCACAGGGACTGGGATAAAGTGCAATCTGCTCAAGTGTACCATATTTTCGATTCTAAAAATGCAGACAACAGTGTAACCAAGAGTTTGATATTTTGTTTTATAATTTTTATGCTAAAGCTAAAACAACTATCTAATTTGAGTCTGAACTATGAATGAGAGCATGCTGAGGTTAAACGAACATGTAATGAAATTAATTATCGATGTAATTTGGTTAGTCTTTTCCTCCGGTTGCTAGCCAAGAACATTTGCCAAGAGATTAAATCTCTCGTATTCAACCTCACTTAAGAATCATGAACCATCCACCTACATTTCTGTGATTAAATGCAATTCATGTTCTAGCCATACAAACCCGGTTCCTAAATTGACTAATACGAATTTCAGGTATATTTCTATCCTGAAAGTAAATCAATTCCCAATTTTCCCAAACCAAGAAAAGATCATATCCTATTAATTCACAACTTTCCAATTTCTTGCTCTCTCGAGTGAAACCAGACTTTTTAGATGTACACTAATGTAGGCCACACATTAATGCAGTAAGAACAAGAATTAATAGAACAACCATGGAAGAAAAGATGAAAAACCAAAGAATCAATGATCACATTTCATTACAATTGTTCATAACCTCAGCAAGAAGATGAATTAGCCACTCATTTGTGGATTAAACATCATTAAATGAGTGTTAAACATACAAGCAATTGAATTAAAGAAGAAGGAAAGAGAGAAAAACCCTGATATTTTCGTCCCCTCAACTGCCTGTAACCCACGTTCTTGCTCCACCAAGTCAGAATATTGAAAAATGAACCTAAGTGTTCTATTTATACTAGTGGGAGTTTTTCCCGGAATAACGAGCAACGTGTCACGGAGTGCATCATGGAGCACTGCCTCCGTGACACGCTACGAACGCGAACCCACACTGGAATTGGGATGAAAATTCCTATCCAGGCAGAAGGCCTCCGCGATGGCAGCGTGACACGGCTCCATCGCGGAGCCCCATTATTTTGTGCTTTCCACTGCCTTGTCCCGTGCTCACCTCCGAGTTCAACCCCGATCTCTTCCAACATGCATTTAAGCTTCCCAAAATTACATTTTACCTGCAAAATAATTCTAATCATGTTGGTTAGTATAAATTCACATTTTATTACCAATTACATGAGAATGTATACACATTGATAGATAAACAAGGCTAAAATGGTACTTTTGAGTATCACTTGGGCATATAAATTTGCCCAAGACCACAAGTAACATAAACATGAAAATGAAAATGTCATGAGGAACAATGGGAGAACTCGTCGTAATCGACACCGTAATGATAGAGCTTACATGATGCCCCAACTATCTCACTCAAGTGGTTAGAGCAGTCCCAGGCTTGCCAAGAGAATCCCATGAAATTGGGGTTAAAACCCCATAAGATCATTAAATTTCTTTAATACTTGAATTCATGAATATGGAGGGAAATTGGGGCATGAAAGTGAAGAGGGACTCTCTTTCACAAACCTGAATACCTGGGTAATCTGATCTTACACTTTTCCTTGAAAGCCCAAAGGAATTGGAGAAGCATTTGGAGAGTTCTATGCTTGTTCTTCCTTTAGAAATCCTCTAGATTGCATGCACGGGGAGGGAATATGTTAGAATAGGTTTTACCCTCTTGAAACTTCTCTAATATGATCTTAAAATGACATAGTTTAGGGCTTAGGAGCTTAGCAATTATGAAAACACCCTTACTAAATGAAGGATAAATACACACTGCCAGTCATCACGGGTCTCACCACGTATCATGTCCTGAAATAATGACTCATGGTCGCCACTCGTGATTACCACTGGTCACCTGGCAAACTTTCTGGGTTCTCACCATGACTTCATCCCATGACTCATGGTTTTCTACCATGGGTCATAACATTACTCGTGACTTCACCTCCCTTATGACCCTGACCATGAGTCGTACCCACATACCACAACTCGTGGTGTGACTCATGGTCTGGACACCTAGACTCCAGGTCTTCTTCATGACTCCTCCTATGACCCGTTACGTGTTCTCATGACTCGTACCCCGAGTCGTTCTGGTGCAAAAGTTCAGATTTTCCTGTTTTCTCTAGTTTAACCCTCGGGTCAATCTTAAGGACTTTTGGGGTATTACATGAACTCTCTGTCATGCCCCAAAACTAGGTAGGGTGCAATTTACACTCAATTCATGATTGATTGAGAAGTCGGCTATATGACATCTATAACGGTAAAACTTAAGCCATCTAGGACACCTGTCACAATCAACTAGAGTATGAACTGGACCCATAAGGTCTCAACAATATATGGTAAACAACTGAAATGCAACCAAGTCTATGAGTATGCTAAACCAGGCAACAATAAGCTGATAAGGCCATAAACTAAATAACATTGTACACACTAAGTCCACAAAGCCTCTAAAGAGTAAACTGACTAATGGTCGGAACAGGGCTCCAACCTACCCATAAATGCATCTCAAAACTCAAGCATAAATAACTAAGCCCTAGCTCTAGGTGAGATAACAATCATGTAACAACTGACTCAACGCATAAACATATAAAGGATAGATATAACCTGGAACTCTACAACTTGTAATTGATAACAACTTACTATAACATAATTGAACTCAAGATAACTGTATCAGGAATAAGGAATAGTAACAATTTGGAATCCTTGAAACCGAAACCTGATAGTAACTGTATAATGAGATAAAAATGCAATTGAGAAATGCACAGGAAAGAAACTATAACTGTAATGCCGAAGACCAGCCAACCATAAATCCATATATAAAATTCATCCAACCGGTGTACCCAGTGGGGTAAAATAAAGATATCTCCAGCCGGTGTACCATATCGGGGTAAAACAAAAATATCTCTAGCTGGTGTACCACACCGCGGTAAAATAAAAATATCTCCAGTCTGTGTACCATACCGAGGTAAAATAAAAATATCTCTAGCCGGTGTACCATACTGGGGTAAAATAAAAATATCTCCAGCCAATGTACTACACCGGGGTAAAATAAAGATATCTCCAGCCGCTGTACCACACCAGGGTAAAATAAAAATAAATCTCAATCACAATCATAAATGGAGCTGATAGGGCTCATACAGATTATTTGGATACCAACAACCTTGAAATATGTTGACTCAGTAACTATAACATGTGTAGGATCTTACCACGACCCCTAATACTACAATTTTGTCATATGCATATAGATGTTTCATTTAACATTTAAATACATACATATGCTTTGAATGACTTCTAGGGAAGTTCCTAGAACTGGAGTATCATAAAGATAATGTACACACACGTTCATGATTTTAAACATCTCCTAGAAATACTAACACGAGGAGCAGAGAGGAATAACTTAACTTAACATTTCTATTAACAAACTTAGCATTCATTTTTTGATTATACTCGTTTGACTTTCATATTTTCATATCAAGAATTGTGAGCATACCTCATTCGTTGCACATCATATCACATCTCGAGGTAACTTATGAACAGGAAGACATAACTTGGAGCTCTTTAACATAAAAATTCTAGGCAACTATATAGGGGCTGCCTTAAGATAAATAAAGACTTAATGGCGTGCTTTAGACAATATATGAAAGGCTCGTGTGAAACTTTGCAATATATGAGGAGCTTAGAAAATCTTCGCAGCATTATAAAGTGTTTAGAAACTTCCAAGAAAAATAAAATCCTTTAAAACTTGAAAAAGTTAATACAACTCTTAGAACAAATAATCAAAGATAATTGTTTAAAAGTAAAATGAAGAACTTCTCTTTAACTTGAGTCACTATCTCAAAATATTCGACTCTAATCATTTCTCAAGAAGTTACACTTTATTGCCCTTTCATTAGCTTAACACAACTGAACATAAACAACTTTATTTATAACTCTTTTGCTAAACGTCTTTAGAATATGGTAAATCTTTCTAGCTATTTTCCTAATTCATTAACAATCATAACACTTATCATCAAATTTAAAAACCTTTAGATCTACTTTTTGTATTCATCTTCAATTCTTTTCCAAACAGGATTCATCATTCCCTACCTAATTATTTACTCTCATGTTCACTATTCCAGCAATTCTTGTATGCACTTACCTTCATACCTAATTGCCAACCTTGTCTCTTCAACTTATCTTGCTCATATTTTAACGTCGCTCAAAGGTTCTTGAAATCAACTTTGGACAGAGGCATATACCTCACATATTACCTTAAAAGGTCTAACATTTACTCTTATCTCTCCTTTGCTACTAGCGCCTCAACTTTTACACTTAGGTTAATTTCCTAACACATCTAAAAATTTCAAAGAAAATGCGACATGTCTACTTAAAACCTGCGATTCTCAGGAGGTCTAGATAACTCAAGAGCTCTAATAAACATATAGCGACTTTCTCAAGGCAATCCTTTCCATTTTAGCGCATAATTTGAATGTAAGCCTAAACGTATATATTATGATTTTATTCTAACATGTTAACATCAATATATTGTGCATGACCTTCCAATAAAGATGGTCCTATAGAAATATCAATAGTTTACCCATTCGGGTTCTATTTTCCAAGTTTGACGTATTGGTTAATTAAGAAATACATTAATTAGTCTCTTAACTTAAGGGAGAGGGATCCAGGAAGCATCTCATGGACCTAGGAACCTTAAAAGCTGAATATAAGAGGGTAGGTAACTGTTGTAGGGAAATTCCATGTTGTTACCCTCGTTTACCCTTATTGAGTTAAACCAATTTCAACCATTAGGTTTGGCCGCGCGTCGTCGTCTTGCTATGTTTACAAATTTCCTTAGAAACCATAACGTGAAATAACTTTGACACCACAAAAACATAACATAATGTAAAGGACCAGCTCACAGTGCCCACGCTGAGGGGACTCAGACTCAATTTACAACTATGACAATAATCGAAGGCAATTGCCCTCTCCGCTTTATATTCATGTGTTCCAACTGTTTAGAAAATACCCAAGTTAATACCAAGTAATTCTAAAAACTGGGAAGAACCATAATATGCTACTAAAGAAGCTCAAGTACAGGAGAATTTCGGATTAATCCTCGACATGAATTCGGGCTTGAAAATCAAGAGACAAAGAGCACCTTACATACCTTTTTTTCCGGCGAGCTTTCTTATGTCATTTCTTTATTTCAACAACCAGAAATTTAGACCCTTAAATTACTTGAGTTTATCACCAAGTGAAATTCTGTTACAATCAAATTTATCCAGCCAAAATGTTACATCAATAGGCAGTCACAACACAAACAAATAAGGCAACACTTGCATTTCTTATTTCAACTTATTTCTACAACTTTGGGGGAAAATATAGGTAGGAAATTACCCACTTTTCTCATGAAAAAACAAATATAGATTATATTCTCAGCAAAACACAGCTATTCCAACCTTCAAAAACGAGCAGAACTTCAACAACAACATACCAACAACGGCAGCCCAACATAACCTCCAATTTCTAGCTTTAGCTAGGATTTTTAGGCAAGTGAAGCATTTAGAAACACTTACCCTTGGAATGAGAATATTCTTGGATATAATAGGAGTAATTTCCTCCAAATCACTTCCAAATGACGCAGCAATCTTTCTGCCCAACATGCAGCAACATAACAGCACAACAACTACAACAAGTCAACATACAAACCATAACTTTCAGCTAGTTTTCCTTCAAAAATTCATACACTTATTAGCGATTTCAAAAGAGGAAAGTGACTTACTATTTCTTATGAAACATTCCTAATAATATGGAGTATAACATTAGCTCAAAATAGTCCCAAACACATAGCAAAAACACTTCCAAAACGAAGTTACAAGGCAGCAACAACTTCACCATAACATTGCCTTCACTTCCATCAACTTTTTCTTGAGTTTTGATGGTGTTTTCTTGAGGGATTTCATCTTGGTTTCTAAGGCTTTGATACTGGAAAAGAGAGAGGATTTTAGAGGGTAAGAAAGCACCTCAAACCTAGAAAATTTAAAAATGATTTCATAACAAAAAATTTAAAATATAAAGGTGTTTGGGCGGTGGACGTTTTTAGGGCCCCATGTCACTGCCCGATAGTGCTACCATAAAACACCTATAACTTTTTATTCCGAACTCCGATTTATGAG
Source organism: Datura wrightii (assembly GCA_035772735.1). Lineage (NCBI taxonomy): Eukaryota > Viridiplantae > Streptophyta > Magnoliopsida > Solanales > Solanaceae > Datura > Datura wrightii. The sequence goes on along the minus strand of JASDFA010000023.1, from coordinate 19,910,324 downwards.
CCGTTTGATGTTCTGAAAAGTAGACTCCAAGATATTTAATTTGATAGTTATGGGGCTTCTATTTCATTATATATTAGGATGTATGGTCATTTAAAGTGGACCCTAATTTATAAACTTTACATACTATTTTTTTTCCATTCGTACACATTTTCTTTGCATATACGATCAATATACAACCCATACATTCCTTAACATAGCATACAAACATTAAATAATCACAAAAAAATTTTCGGGGTGTAAAACTCTCTCTCTCTCTCTCAGGATGCTTTTCATAAAACTTGAGAGCTATCTCATCTCATGACTATAAGACATATATATATTATGACAATATTTTCATGTAGTTTTAACTGAAAGGGTTTAGGTGGTAGAACAAGAATGAACCTTCAATTGATAATATGGATTATGACAGTATCATCAATAGAAACAACAGTAATCAATTCAAGTTATAGAGAATTTGAAATAAGAGATTTTTGGGTAAAAGCTCTAGCTTTGATCTTACTACAACTGAAACATTGAGGTAGGACATAAGGAAGAATAGGGTTCCTCACTTATGATAGCTTCACATACCTTAAATCCTCCAATATTCAATAGATAATCTAGAAAACTAACTCTTAGACCTTACGAACTGGTTATCTCAATGATTCCTATGGTTTTGCATGAATAACTGCATTAGAACCCATAGTTTGTATAAAAATTCATTAAATTAGACTTAGGAATGACGGAGAAGACTTAGCTCGAAGGAATTTGTGATTGGAGATGTTTGAAGAGCTTAATCTTCTTCAAAACCATGAAAACTTATGGAGAAAATAGAGTTTGGACGGGTGGCTATCACGAGGGTAATGTTTGAAATGATCTCCAACAAAGAATATTAGACATATATATATATATATATATATGTATGTATGTATGTATGTATGTATGTATAGTGGGTTGGGATAGGGCTAGCACGTTGTGCCTACCATTGCGCCAACCCTGTCCTTCTAAAATTTAGCCTCGGGCGCGCCGCGCCTACTTTTGTGCCACCCTATTGAAATATTTTTTTCCAAAGTTTGGTCTCGAGAGTGGAGTGCCTCCTAAAGAGACAATCTGAAAAATTTTATTCATCTGAAGTTTTGGGTTGGTAGTGGAGTGCCTCTCAATGCACCTATCTTGATAGTGCCTTAGTAAAATGATCATAACTTTTTACATCAAACTCCAATTGGCGAAAGGTTGGATGAATTAGAACAAAGAATCAAATACCTTTGATTTGATAGGTTTGGGACATATAAATATTACAAAATAGGAGTAATGGTTGTTCGAATTTTATCCTTATAGGAAGTTATACGAAAACTCAATTGGTGGGAAGACTCTCAATTCAACTTTATGCTAGAGGTTCCTAATAACCTTAATTCGTGTCCAATGAACTTCCCACACTTAGGAAATTATCTTAAAACCTAGTTTCCATAAAATATTTTTTGGTTAGGTTCTATCTACATACCTAGAATTTTTTTAATCTTAGCTCGAAAGTCCAAGGTGTTACAATATCTCCCCCTTTGGATCATTCTTCCTCTAGTAATTGGCCTCTTAAGTCATGAAAAGGGAATACAAAGCACAAACACAATATAAAGGCTAAGAACACTCAAACACCAGGTATATGTTCCGAAACTAACTAAGAGAAAGATTATTACCTTCGGTGTCTTCTTCCTTGAGAGAGAACAAGTGAGGGTATCTAGTCTTCAAATCCTCTTTGGCTTCCCATGTAGCCTCTTCGACAAACTGATTTCTCATAACACCTTTACTAATGTTACCTCTTTCATTCTCAACTTATGAACCTAATGATCAAGAATCTTGACTGGAACCTCAATATACGACAATTTTTCTTTTACCCCCAACATTTTCTATAGGCACAATGTGTAATAGGTCACCCGCACACTTCTTAAGCAAATAAATATGGATGACTGGATGGACTGTTGCTAGTTTGGTTGGCAGCTCAAATTCATAAGCTAACTTGCCAACCCTCTTTGAAATATGGTACAAACCAATATAGTAGGGATTGAGCTTCCCTTTCTTCCCAAATCTCATGACACCTTTCATGAGTGAAACCTTCAGATAAACCAATCATCCAAGAAAACTCTAAATCTCGGCACCTAACATTAGTATAAGACTTTTGGTGACTTTATGCAGTCTCAATATTTCCTAAAAAGTCTTAACCTTCTCCATGGCCTACTGTACTAAATCTTTCCCTGTCAACTCCGCTTCACCAACTTTGAACCAACTAATTAGGGATCCACACCTTCACCCATAGAGAGCCTCATAAGGAGCATTTGATTACTGTACTGATATTTGGTTTTATATGCGAATTCTATGAGGGGAAAATGGTCGACTGGATTTCCCTTGAAATTAATAAACAAGAACTTAGTATATCCTTGTCACACCCCACCTTGGGAGGCATGACTGGCACCTAATGCCGCACTGGGACCTGGGCTGACCTAGCTGGGCTTATGCGCCTATAGTGCATGCCAGCAACTCAAATCAAGAAAAGAACGAGCTATATCTCGGCTATAAACACAGCCTCAGGTCAATAAGGCCACATAACCACCTGTAAAAGAAAACAATTATCCCAACCAACAAGGCAATGAAAGGGATCCTATGCGGGCCGACAAGACCACCATGCTGTCTAGTTATAATAGAAAGAAGATAGGCAGCCATATTCATATTATAGCTGACAAGGCTGCTAACTAGTTATCTAAACTAGGCCCCACACAGCCATCACGCAACATATAACATACATAGGCCCCACATGGCAAACAATAACTAACAACTGAAAGACTATAGTCTGCAAGCCTCTAAGAGTAGAATAATGGTCGTGACAGGTCCCTGACCTACCCAGAAGCTATATAATAAAAAGAACAAATCTTTCTAACTATCAACTCCAGAGAAAAGGAGCTGACTAAACTGCTAATTCTAGTTGACAGCTAGGAAGGTCCTAAACAACGTCTATTCGCACCTTCAGGCAAGTAATGTAGTACCCCAAGGATGGGCGTTAATACAATATGTACCGAATATGTAAGGCAGTAATGAAAATGGATGAATAAAAATGATGAAAGATGTGAAAGTAAACAACATAAAGGATAAGAGTTATAACTTGAATAGCCTCACAACCTAAATCATAACTAGAAGGTAGATATACAACCAAGAATCTAACCGGGCCCCCATAATCCTGGAAGGTGAAATCAACACAAAATAACCTACCTAGGCCCTCATAAGCCATAGCAGGCTCCAATCAATCTATATACCCCTATCGGTATCCCTGAGGCTCCATAAGTGACTGCAACAGTGTCTCGAATAGACTAGGCCCTCGATAAGGTCGGTAAAAACATCTTTAGCATAGAAGGAGTTCGTAGAAGACTCCAACGTGGTCCTGAAGGTTTTACTCTAGTCTCTTCAAACACTGAATAGCTCTTTAAGCAATTCGGTAGATCATAAGTAATATCGTAGCTCCAAAAGTAGTTTTGTAGTTCTCGTGAGTGATAGTAGCATCATGGCTCCATAAGCAACCTATAGCCCCTTAGGCATAAGCAGCATCGTAGCTCCGTAAGCAGTTTATAGATCCGTAAGTATATCCTATGATTAGCAACTCCTCGGCTATTTACAGCAAGGGGTCGTATGGAATATGACCTACCCCTACCAGGGATGCTACACTACGATCTCAAGTCTATTCGTAACAACTATCAGTAACATTCAAATTCATATGCCAATATAGGAGTGCTAGTCGTATCAACTTCATGATCTTGGGCAAATTTATATGCCCAAGTGATACTCAAACGTATCATTTTTACCTTGTTTGTTGTGCAATGTGTATATAATATCATGTATTTGGTAACAAAATGCGAATTTATACTAACCAACATGATTAGCATTTGTTTTGCAGGATAATGTGATTTTTAGGAGCTAAAATGCGTGTTGGAACTATGTCGGAGTTGGACTTGGATGCGAGCGTGGAAAAGACCTTGGATGGCACATTTTACACTGGCTCCGCGATGGAGCCATGCCACGCTGCCATCGCGGTAGCACACTGCCTGGGCAGAAATTAATTAGGCAATTTCCAGTGTGCCTGCGCGTCAGTTCCGTGGCACGGAGATAGGCCTCCGCGATCGCCTCCGTGCCACGTTGAGACCAATTATCCGGACCCTGCAATTTCCAGAGAGGGTCCGCGTCCACGCCGTGTCACGGAGGTAGTGCTCCGCGTTGGCCTCTGTGACACGTTGCTTGTTATTCCGGGAAAAATTTCCCACTAGTATAAATAGCACACTTAGGTTATTTTTAAAGGAGTCTTCTTTTAGTTCTAGTTTTTAGCAGAGTTCAGGAGTGGAGAGAGGAACGTGGTTTTGTGGCAGTTAAAGAATAGAAAAGATAAGAGTTTTCTTCTCTTCCCTTCTTCTTTCTTTCAATTGTATGCATGATTTACACTCATTCTAGGACGATTAATCCAAGAATGAGTGGATAATTCCTTTCTTGCTGAGGTTTTGAACTTGTGTAATGATTATTGGTAATAATTGATATGGTTTCTTCTTCTTCTTGCATATTGTTCTATTAATTCTTGTGCTTAGTACATTCTTGATTGGCCACCATTAATGTATATCTAAAAAGTCCAATTTCACTCGAGAGAGCATTTGTATTTTATTTTCTAAAGTGTTAACAACTTGGTCTTAGCCTGTATTTTGCAGATTTTTATTTCTGTGAACACTGGCAAGGGACAAGGAGTTGGTGGAATCTTACTTAGATCCAGAATGTGAATTGCATAGTTAACGTAGAGAAGCTGTTCGGAAGAAGCTGCAGTTGCTCAAACAGTCTACTATGGAGCAACCCAATCCACCAGTTGTACGGGCAGTGTTAGTGGCCGAGGAAGTAGCAGCCAGGACGGTTCGCGAGGTGGCAATCCCACACGCTAATAATGTACATTCCAGCATCTGCAAACCAGAGCCTGGGGGGAGATTTGAGTTAAAGCAAAATATGGTGCAACTTTTGCACACGAGCGGGCAGTTTACCGGTCTCCCTCACGAAGATCCGCAACAACATCTCCAGAACTTTTTGGAGATAAGTGACACGTACATACCCGCTGGAGTGTCACCTGATTATGTTCGGCTCACCTTATTTCCATTTTCCTTATTGGGTGAAGCCAAGAGGTGGTTAAAAACTGAACCACCCAACTCTATATCAACGTGGGATGATCTTGCAAAGAAGTTCTTGATCAGATTTTTCCCTTCAGGTAAAACAGCTAAACTTAGAAGTCAGATTCTAAGTTTTAAACAGAGGGAAGGAGAAAATCTTTATCAAGCCTGGGAAAGATTCAAGTCCATGTTGCGGGACTGTCCTCATCATCATCAGTCAAATGAGGTGTTGGTACACACTTTTATTGAGGGTTTGGAACCCCACACTAAAATTTTGTTAGACTCAGCAGCTGGAGGGCAAGCGCTGGAGAAGACTTATGAAGAGTTGTACACTTTGCTCAACCGAATCTCACAAGGCAATCCGGAATGGAATGCAGATTCTTCAAGGGGTGGAGCAAGGAAAGCAGCGGGAGTGTTCAAAGTGGATGGATTCACAGCTATCGCTGCACAAATAGCTGCTTTGCAAAATCAGTTAAACACTCACTTCAGCACTATGAATTTGAACCAGTCTTCAGCCTCAGTTAATGCAGTCCAACAGATGTGGTGTGAAGTGTGTGGTAATAGTGAGCATTCAACTGAGTGCTGTGGTGCAAATCCTGATTCTGTCAACTTTGTGGGCAATGCACAGAGGAATCAACAGCAGTTTGGTGGTAGCTACAACTCGAATTGGAGGAATCATCCGAATTTTTCGTGGGGTAGCAACAATCAACAAGGCCAAGGTTCAGGGCAGGGTATGCACAGAAACCAAGGAGGGCAACAAGGCTATCAGAATCAGTTCAGAAATCACAATGCCCCTCCTCCACCACCATCACCGACTATTGAGGAAATGTTCAAGACCATGATTGCCAACCAGGCACAATTGCAGGCTGACTACGTCAAACTGGCAGCCGAAGTAAAGAACAATCAATTGGCAACCAAGGCTCTTGAATATCAGTTTGGGCAATTTGCTAGTGCCTAAAATACTAGACCCAGGGGAGGACTACCTAGCGACACGGATCCAAATCCTAAGCAGGTAAATGTAGTGACCACGAGGAGTAGTTTACAATTAAAGGAGGTGGAACCTGAAAGACCGCCTCAGAAGTCAGGAGCAGTAGATGTTGAGGGAGAACAAACCTCAGATACTGGGAAGACCAAAGAAGCTGAACCAGCAAGGCCTCCACCCCTGTTCCCTCAATGACTTAAGAAACACAAGGAGGAGGCGTGTTTCCAGAAATTCATGGAGGTACTCAAACAGGTACATGTTAACTTACCTCTTGTTGATGTCTTGCAGGGTGTGCCGAAATATGCAAAGTATATCAAAGACATCGTGGCCAACAAAAGTCGCTTGACTGAGTATGCCACGGTGGCTTTAACAGAGGAGTGCACATCCCGTATTCAGAACAGGTTGCCCACTAAACTAAAGGATCCTGGAAGTTTTATTATCCAGCTGACGATTGGGCAAAGTATCCGAGCTCGTGGGTTATGCGACTTGGGGGCAAGTATAAATCTGATGCCATCTTCGGTATTCAGAAAGTTAGGGCTAGGGAGTCCTAGACCCACAACAGTGATCTTGCAGCTAGCAGACAGGTCCTTAGCTAAGCCGGATGGCATTGTTGAGGATGTGCTAGTGCAGGTAGGCTCCCTCATTTTTCCGGTAGATTTCATTGTTCTGGATTTAGAACCAGATGCAGAAGTCCCATTTATTTTGGGACGACCATTTTTGGCAACCGGAAAGGCATTGATCGATGTAGCTGCAGGTCAACTCACAATGCGAGCACACGACAAGGTTGAGGTGTTCGACGTGTACAAGGCACCTAAGCTCCCGACTGTCTATAAGGAACTCTCGGTGATCAACGTGATTGATCATGGGAATGCAAATGGAGTGAGTGATTTCCGAGAGTTACGAGGTAGGCCACCAGACGAGGTTGAGAACTACTGGGGAGATGACCATGATCGAGACAAATCGTCCATCTCCCTAGTAGACACGTGAGCATAAAGGCAGTCGAGCCGCGACGTTAAACCAGGCGCTGCACGGGAGGCAACCCGTGAAAAAATATTTTTTTTTTCTTTCCTTAGTGTAAAGTTTTTCATTTATTCTATTTCCTTTCCTTTTTCTTGACTAGGCTTAGATTTGCATTTTAATTAGTAATTTGTATTTTATTTATTTTTTTTTAGTAGGGAATCTATGAATTTAACCAATTTTTGTTTAGTGAGGTGATTTTCAGGTATACCGGAGGAAAAATACTTGGAATCGAGGAAACGAGGCGAGGTATGAAAAATAAAATTTGATGGTGAAACAGAGCACTGGCGCGTTGGCGCCGTGTCACGGAGGCAATGCTCCGCGTTGACCTCCGTGACACGTTTAAGGCGAATCTGGAATTTTTTAAAATTCCAGTAAGCCAACGCGTTGGCTCCGTGTCACGGAGGAGGGGCTCCGCGTTACCCTCCGTGACACGTTGCCCTTATTCCAGTGCCGGGTCACACCGGGTTTCCGGGTGACCCGCGTGTTTCTTTTAAATAAACTCCCGATTTTCGCCCAAATTTCCCCATTCCTTCTACCCTCCGTGACCAAACACCCATTCCCCTACCCCCAAGCTCCGTGCCACGTTGATAGGCAAGGAAAACGTCAAGTTTTTTCGGTTCATCAAATCCAAGGTATGTTTTCATCTTCTATCTCAAATTTCTGGCGAGTTTTGTCACTTTTGAGCATGTGAGGTGAGATATATCACCCTAGGTAAAAAAAATTAAACATGATGTGAATTATTTTGTGATTGATTATGTTCGGATTATTGTAGTTGACGTTTGAACTTATCGATTGATTGAATAATTCAATATTGATTGTCGAATTGAGTTCTAGGGCTTGGGTTGTTGGATTTGAACGTGGGTAACTTGATAGTTTGATGAAATTGGTGCCTGGGTGTGTTTAGTAGTTGAGATAAGTCGTGGTAATTATTGTTTAATTGTGGAAAGACGACTAATTCTCAAATTTTTGTGGGGAAGTGCATAATGTGTGAATTGGTTGAATTGCTTAGATTAGTTGTATATAATAGGTTTGTATTGTTGTTCTTATTTCTGTTGTGGTTATTGTTGCTAAGTGCTGTGGGTGAATAGCTGTCGATAGGAGGATTGGGTTAGCTGGATGAAGTCTGAGTAGTTCGCTAGCCGTTATGCTGTCGAAATTTTGTGAACGCACTAAGAAACATGCTTATAGTTGATTGTGTTTGAGGGTGTAAATAGAGTTATCCTTGCTAAAATGTTGTAAATATTGTTAAAGATTAAGTGTGGGGTAAATTTTGTTTAACCCGACCTTAGCCGAAGCTAACAAGTTTTTAGCTTAATATTGTGCTTGTCTGTGTAAATTGACAGGTACAATGGCTAGCCGACCAGATAAAGGCAAGGGTGCCTCAACCTCAGGCACCGGCAGAAAGAGAATGAGACTGGGCACTGCTGTCCCAGCTGCACCGGCTGTTCCACGCGGTCAACACCGCCGATACGGAACACGATGGGTCACCGACGAAGGGAAGAAATGGTATAATAAGCACAAGGAAAGAAAATACTTCCCGGAGGAATATATTGCAAGGGAACCACTTGCACAGGAGTTCCCTCGCATGGTGCAGAGGATTGAGGCAGCTGGGCTCAGTTTTATTTTTCAGGAGCCCAAGGAGTGCAACCTTCACTTGGTCCGGGAATTCTACGCCAACTGGAACCCGGCCATCAGGAGCCATACTATTAAAATCAGATGGCAGATTGTCACTCTAGAACCCCAGCAGCTGAATGCCATAATTGGAGCGCGGGACACAGACGCCCACGTTCTCCGCCAGCTCAATATCACCCCACCGTACGCCGACATCAGACGTACGTTGTGTGGGGCTCGATCCACAGCCAGATGGAGGAGACACAAAGAGAGGGGTTACCACCAGACTCTGCCTTATTCGCAGATGAACAGGGAGGCCAGAATCTGGCTAAAAATAGTATGTTCGTGTTTGATCCCGGGAGTGCATATGACAGACGTGACCCGGGACCGTGTCTACCTGGTGTATGCCCTTATGAAAGGGCTTGAGATTAATGTGGGGGCGGTTATAATATCCGCCATGAAGAGAGCCAGACTACACCAGGGCCACAGATACGGGTTTGGCGGACTCATCACCACCTTCCTCCGAGGCCTTGACATCGAGGAAGAAACCTTGGATTACATTCCGCAGTTGGAGCGGAGGGCCCTTGATGTGACAAAAACCAAGGCCCCCGACACTACACACGGACCTGTGCTGACTCTGGGCGAGCGACATGCTCGTGACGACCAGTATATGGCCCGTATGTTCGGTATGCAGATGCTGCAGCTACGGATAGGTGGGAGACCAGCCACCGAGGATGAATTATGGCAGCTGGAGCTGGACTACCCCTTCGGCGAGAATGCCAGAGCTTTATGCAAGGTGGGGCCAGCCTTTGTGGAGCCGACTGACGACGACGTCCGTACTGATGAGGAGACACGTCGTGAGGACTCTGATGTAGAGTCCGATGACGGCGATGGAGCTGATTCAGATATGGGCGACGAGGCCGCAGCACCGGATGAGGAAGTCGAATATTTCGACTAAGCAGGGAGTTCCACCACCCAAAATTTTGTGCTTTGTATTTTTGTGAACATTGGGGACAGTGTTCGATTTAAGTGTGGGGTGGGGAGTAGTTAGGTGCTGGGTCATAAGCTCTAAATCTGCTGTATATTCTTCCTTGACGTTTATGTATGTCTGTGCTTTCCCTGTTCTTGTGAACTGATTTGTGAATGATGTGTATATATTTGTTTGTGGCTAATGATGTGTGTCTTTAAAAAGTTATGGTTGCACTTGTAAATATTTTGTAAATTTTATAAATATTTTTTTTCTTCTCTCTATCGATATGATCGATATTTTTCAAAATTTTTGCGAAAAGATTTTGCATTTATCAACATAGTTTGCAAATATTTTCTATCGAAATGATCGATGTGTTGCAAAAATTTTGAAGTTTTAATTTTGGGTTTCTCGGAGTTTGTTTTCGGTTCTTTTACCGAGAATAGTCCCATTGAACCGATGTCATAGTTAGTGACCATTCCCTATGATGGATGGATGACGACCGTCTTAAGGGAAATGTAGTCGATAGGAGTAGATGTTTTGTTTTTAGTTTCTTTGGTGGATTGCATCAATAAACTGTAGTTGCTTATGTTTGCTAAAATTTCGTTGCGTGTTGTAATTGATGTTCAAAACGTGAAAATGATTCGTTTGAAAGCATGCATTTTGTAAATATGTTGAGTTACCTAGGCTATAGAATTTGGTTCATTATGATTGAGGCTTAATCTTGAATTCATGTAATTGACTAATTAAAGAGTCTGTGAATGCATCTTGATTCGAGCATGTGCATGAAGTGTGAGTGAGGTTTTGCTATTCCATGTCATTGTGAATTGTCTAGAACTTGCCTGGCGTGTATACAAAATGAAATGAAGGAGGTGTAGTGTCGGAAAGGATGTAGGCATTTCTTTGTTTTAACCGTTAGTTTCCATTTTTTTTTCTTGTCAAATTCTACCTTTTTATATGTTGTGTACCCTAGTCAGCCCGTTGAGCCTTTAGCCGATTTCTTTCTTTTGTCCCGAATTGTATGAACTAAGCTTTATTCCTTCTTTTCATTAGCCTTAAAGTCTATAAGAAGCTCTTAAGCGCTTACAAAGAACAGAAAATGTTTCCCAAAGTGTTAAAGAGTGAAAAGAGTGAAAAGAAAAGAAAAGCAAAGTGAGGAAAGATAAGATGATGTTGAAGAGGCACTAGTTGTAATTAAATGATAGTGAGGGTACATGAAAACCCTCTGTTTTGTGTCAAGTGTGCCGATGAAATGGGCTGTATGAAAGTAAACCAGCATGAATGGGAGAAAAAGAGAAAAGAGAGGAACAATGTCCATGAGTCGATGGGAATGAGTTGAAAAGGCGCTTAAGGATGCTAGCGACTATTATTGGCTAATCCAATATATATATACTAGATCCATAGCCCAGTTACAACCCATTAAAAGTCCTATTTGATCCTACATTGCATTTCTTTATATTAGTGGAGTAATACACTAAGGGCAAGCCTATGGGTCATGACATGATGCATGTGAATTCTTTTGGGAGAGAGAGTGAAATTAATTTTTATATGCCCCTACTTGCATGTTTGTGTGCTGCACGAACATAAAAGGGGAAGTTTCTCTCGAGTTGTGAGGGTACATTCTTGATGAAAGATTGATTTTCGTGTCGGATTTCTTGATTAGTTGATTTGCATGAGTTTGCCGATATCAAGAATCAATTCTTAAAAGTTTAGGAAGCCTCGATGTATTAAGGTCATTGTCTTGTACGACCAAGCATGTTTTCTTGATGATTTGCAAGAATTGAATAATCGGTATGACCGTAGCGTAAAATGTTGCACCATAGTGACGAAGGTTGGGATGTAATTTGCATGAGTTGTGTATGTGTTGTTCGAGGACGAACAAGGATTTAAGTGTGGGGTAAGTGATCTTGGGCAAATTTATATGCCCAAGTGATACTCAAACGTATCATTTTTACCTTGTTTGTTGTGCAATGTGTATATAATATCATGTATTTGGTAATAAAATGCGAATTTATACTAACCAACATGATTAGCATTTGTTTTGCAGGATAATGTGATTTTTAGGAGCTAAAATGCGTGTTGGAACTATGTCGGAGTTGGACTTGGATGCGAGCGTGGAAAAGACCTTGGATGGCACATTTTACACTGGCTCCGCGATGGAGCCGTGCCACGCTGCCATCGCGGTAGCACACTGCCTGGGCATAAATTAATTAGGCAATTTCCAGTGTGCCTGCGCGTCAGTTCCGTGGCACGGAGATAGGCCTCCGCGATGGCCTCCGTGCCACGTTGAGACCAATTATCCGGACCCTGCAATTTCCAGAGAGGGTCTGCGTCCACGTCGTGTCACGGAGGCAGTGCTCCGCGTTGGCCTCCGTGACACGTTGCTTGTTATTCCGGGAAAAATTTCCCACTAGTATAAATAGCACACTTAGGTTATTTTTAAAGGAGTCTTCTTTTAGTTCTAGTTTTTAGCAGAGTTCAGGAGTGGAGAGAGGAACGTGGTTTTGTGGCAGTTGAAGAATAGAAAAGATAAGAGTTTTCTTCTCTTCCCTTCTTCTTTCCTTCAATTGTATGCATGATTTACACTCATTCTAGGACGATTAATCCAAGAATGAGTGGCTAATTCCTTTCTTGCTGAGGTTTTGAACTTGTGTAATGATTATTGGTAATAATTGATATGGTTTCTTCTTCTTCTTGCATATTGTTCTATTAATTCTTGTGCTTAGTACATTCTTGATTGGCCACCATTAATGTATATCTAAAAAGTCCAATTTCACTCGAGAGAGCATGAAATTGGAAAGTTGTGAATTAATAGGGTATTGTTCTTAACTTGATTTGGGAAAATTGGGTTTTGATGTGCTTTCTTGATAGAAATATACTTGAAAGCCGTATTAGTCAATTTAGGAACCGGCATTGTAGTGTTAGGTCATAAATTTCATTTGATCACAGAAATGTAGACAAATGGTTTATGATTCTAAAGTGAAATTAAATACGAGAGTTTTAATTTCTAGGCAAACGTTCTTGACTAGCAATATGAAGAAGAGGATGACCAAATTATCATAATTATCAACTCCATTACTCGTTCTTAAACTTGGCATGAGCATATCCATTGTCTGAATTCAACGTAAATAATAGTTGTTAAGTTTAGTATATAATTAGTTTAGAAACAAAACTCCCTAAATTCTTGATTGGATAGTTGTTAGCATAGTTAGAAATAGAATAGAAATATAGTGAACTAGGAAATTTTGCATATCCAGAGCAGCCTCCTTGGATCGATACTTGGCTACTTAGCCACTTTATTACTTGTTTGACCACGTACACTTGCGTGTCAGTTTTTAACACATACCGAACCAGCCGCGAACACATCACATTGACAATAACTTGCCAAAAGGATAGCCTTAACATTCCTTGAATGACGATTCTCATTTACCCTACTTGTTCGAACCTGTAGCTGGTGATTCAATTCAATTGCATCCCTTACACTGAGATAATAGGGGTATTTTCAATACTAAGACTAGCCAAACATGAAATTTTTTGATAATATTACTATAATTCAACTCCATTTAATTATGTCGAAAACTCATAATTTCTCGATAGTTTATAAGGTAGAAGTGCTTACCTATCATCTATAGCCACTTAGGACTCAACTTGAAGTAATTTTGACAACTTTTACTCGGTGGAGTTTCAGTACTCCAAGCAAATTTTCGACAAATAACTCCATAGGGATGTTCCTCGTAGGCCTAGAACTTATTATCCATGATGAATTTGCATTTGTATGGAGTTTAACTGCATAATTCTGCTAAAAATCGATTGAAAATTGAGAGAATATTATGTAGGGGTCGAGGGTCTGTTCGCTAAAGTGTTGGAAATGAATTGACCTCACTTAACACATATATATAGGTGGAGGATCGGTGTCCTAGGGGGCGCAACACAACGGCCATAGCACCCGCCCAAAGGCGTGTCGCGCTAGCCATAGTGCCAAGCTGGCTAGCGCGGCACGACGCCTAGTGCACCTGGCCTCCTACCCTGGCCTCCTACTCGCTCGATGCCATGCTCCTATATTCATACCCTGAGCCCCTCTTCACATGCGTCGTACTCCAAAACTCTCAACATTTGTGTTCACGCATCCGTTAAATGATAGAAACTTACAGGGTGTAAAAATCCTCCAAAGTTTGAATAGTACGTTTTTCCTGACCATGTGTCTGCGGATGAAAGGCAGTACTAAGGTTCACCTTTGAACCCAATACCTTTCAAAACAACTTTCAAAATTGGGCAGTGAACTTAGCGCCCCTATCTGAAATGATGAATAATGGGACTCCATGAAGTCTGACTACTATACGGATGTACAGTCTAGCATAGTCCTCGATTTTTTTTGGTCTTTATAGGCAATAAATGGGTTGACTTGGTCATTCAATCTACGATTACCCAAATAGAGTTATTGGGTCATCGAGATTCTAGTAGAGGGATGATAAAGTCCATATTGATCATCTTCCACATTGACTCAAGGAGTGTTATATTCTGAGCCATGCCACATGGCTTTTGATGCTCGACCTTCACCTGTTGACAATTCAAACATTTAGCAACAACGTCTACAATATATCTCTTCAAACCATTCCATCAATAGACTTCCCTCAAGCCATTGTACTTTTTTGTGGAACTTGGGTGAATCGAATACATGGAGTTGTGCACTTCTACCATGATCGTATCTCTGAGACCGTCTACGCTTGGAACATATAACGCACCTTGATACCTCAAGACACCATCTCCCCCTTGTGCAAAAATTGGTGCCTTCTGCTCATGGACATCTTTCTTTAGCTAAAGCAAGGTGGGATCTCTATTTTATTTTACCTTAACTTCTACTATTAGAGATGATTCGACACCATTTTCTACAAGCACACTTTCCTCTTTAGAGTCTAGAAGACGAACTCCCAAATTTGAAAGTCTATGTATGTCCTTAGCTAAATCTTTCTTTGCTTCCTCTGTGTAGGTTGTACTGCCAATAGACCACTTACTAAGAGCATCAACACCCATATTTTAGTTTACCCAGATGGTAGACAATGGTCACATCGTAGTCCTTAAGCAATTCGAGCCTCTTCTCTATCTGAGATTCTGCTCCTTCTGGTTGAAAACATATCGAAGACTCTTTTGATTTGTGAACATATTAATATGCACATAATAAAGGTAATGATGTAAAATCTTTAATGCAAACACTACCTCTGCCAATTCAAGGTCATGATTCAGATAATTCTTCTCAAGGACCTTATGTTATTTGGAAGCATGAGCTATAGCTTTACCATTCTGCATTAATACACAATCACGGCTCACTCTGGATGCATCACAATACAGAACAAAACCCTTTTAGCCCTCTGGTAGGGTCAACAGTGGAGCAGTAACCAAATGAGTTTTCAATTCCTGAAAGCTTTTCTTGCAAGCTTCAGACTGATGAAACTTAGCCTTCTTTTGAGTCAAATTAGTTAACTAGGCAACAATAGATGAAAACCCTTCTTTAAACCTTTTGTAATTAGCCAGCCAGACCAAGGAAACTCCTAATGTTAGTTGGGTTTGTGGGTCTGAGTCAACTCTTTACTGCCTCTATCTTTTGTGAGTCAACCTGAATACCCTTGTTAGAGACTATGTGTCATAGGAATGCCATGTACTTTAACCAAAATTTCCACCTAGAAAACTTGGTGAATAACTCACAATCCTTAAGAGTATAAAGAACTATTTTGAGATGATTGGCATGATCCTCTTCATTTTTTGAGTAACCTATTTTGATATTTCTTAAACATTCTGTTCATGAGGCCCATGAATGTTGCAAGAGCATTAGTCAAACCGAAGGACATGATAAGGAGCTCAAAGTGACAATAAAAAGTCTTGAAAGTTGTTTTATAAATGTCAATTTCTCGAACTTTCAACTGATGATAGCCTGATTTGAGGTCTATCTTAGAGAAACAAGTGGCACTCTAAAGTTTGTCAAACAAGTTATTAATTCTAGGGAGGGGATAGTTATCCTTGATGGTGACTTTGTTCAACTAGCAGTAATTGGTGTACATTCTAAGAGTACCATCTTTCTTACGTATGAAGGAAATAGGAATTACCAAGATGTAACAATCGGCGAATGAAAACCTTATCAAGAAGACCTCTTAACTGCTCTTTTAACTCTTTTAACTTGGTTAGAGCCATTTTATATGGAGGAATATTTTGAAATATATTTCCCTATTGAGATAAACTCCGAGAAGATCATCTAGAAAGACCTCGGGGAATTCTTTCACCACTAAAACTGACTGAAGAGGTATTGTCTCAGCATTAGAGTCTCTAACTCTTACTAAATGGTACAGACACCCTTTCGAAACTAGCTTTCTGGCCTTAAGGTATGAAATGATATGACCCTTAGAATAATGGGACTACCTTCCCAAACTAAGAGTGGTTCATCTGGAAATTGAAACTTTACTATTCGGGTTCTACAATTGACTAAGGCATAAGAATAGTATAACCAATCCATGCATAGAATAACATCAAAATCCACCATGTTTAACTCAATTAAGTTAGTTGTGGTGTCCTTATGATGGATTGAGACAGTGCAATCCCTGTAGAATTTCTTTGCTATAACTGACTCAACCAACTGGAGTAGAAACACTACAAGGCTCTAAAAGTTGTTCGAGTCAAATCCCCAACTTTATGGACATATAAGGAGTCACAAAGGATAAAGTAGTGCCTTGATCAAGTAAGGTGTAAACATCAATAGTAAGGACTTTTAACATACCAGTGACAACATCTTGGGAGTTCGCAAAATCTTGGCGACTAGACATAGCATACAGACGGCTCTGACCTCCACCTACCCCTGAAGTAGTGCCTCTTTGGGCAATTCTGCTTTCTAAGGTGGAAGTTTGGGCTTTGTTTCCCCCATTGCACTACCTCATAGATGGAAAATCTCTTAAGAAGTAGCCCTGTTGGTTGCATCCATAGCATCCATCACTACATAACGACACTCCTCCAAGTGGTTGTTACCACACTTGTCACAAGATAGGTGTCAAGAGTTTTCTAGGGTTGTAATACTCTACATCCGAGAACTCTAAGCCCTAAAATTCTCACGGTTCTAGAACCTCTGCTTATTTTCATTGCTTGATGTTGGTGCACTAGCATCTAATGGTATAGGTCTAGAGGACATCTTTTGAAAGAAAGATTTATTACCATTTCCATTCCTCTGCTAAGTAGTCTCATGACCCAATGACTTTGCCTTCTTAGTCTTATGCTCCTCTCTATCTTTCTAAGTATCCTTTTCTAGTTGTTGGGTGTACATAGTAAGTTTGAAGGTATCCATGTTACTGATCAATAAGGTTCCCTTACACTCCTTCTTCATATGCTTACCCAGACCAGACACAAACTTTCTTATCCTAGCTGTTCTGTCTGGTACCATCTTTGGAGCATACCTAAATAACTAAGTGAACCTGAGACCATATTCCTTCTCACTAATGGTGTGCTGCTTCAAGTTCATTAACTCTTCTTCCTTAGCCTCTCTCATCTCCTAGGGAAGAAATGCCTCAATAATGCCTCTTCAAAATCACCCCAGACTACTAGAGCTACGTTCTCACCTCGACCTTCCTATTTATCATACCATACGTTCGCAATATCCTTGAGCTGATAAGAGCTAGCTTGAATCCTTTGATTTTTGTTGGGTGCATTGCTCTTTGAATTTTCCACATCTCATCAATAAAGTTTTAGGGATCCTCATCAACATTATACCCTATAACCACTGGTGGGTTCTTTCTAAGAAACACTCTAATCCTTAACACTCCTGACGAGTCGTGAGACCCGGAGTTGGCAAGTACTAAGCAACAACCAACTGTGTGGGCATTTGAATAGGCCCACTAAATTCTACCTCTAAAGTACAAACATAGGGAGGCTAAGGAGTAGGTTCTCCTAGAATCTCACCTTATTAGCAACTGCATTCTGAGTTCCAACACTCACATCCTAGACTATCGAGTAAACCCCATTTCTAGTGTGCATCCTAGTTTGTGGGGGTCTATTGGTTGTGTTGTTTCCAATAGAAAATCAGCCCTAGTAGTGTTCCTTTGACGGGAAGTGCATTTTAGAGGTATGATGTATAGTACGTGAATGCACGAGTTAGGAGGAAATCTTTATAGATTTCAACTCTATCGCATGAACTATAGCATAAAAGAAGAGTGGTATTTTCTAGGGCCCTACAGCCTCCCTATTACAAATATGGTAAGCTTCACATGTATAAAAAAGACTCTACTAGATGCATCTTCATAGACATCCTAGGACTCTTGAACTTAGAGCTTTACTACCAAGGGTGTCACGCCCAGAGCCTACACCTTGGACGTGGCCGACACTTGAGACCACTAATAACCCGTGTGAATTCTTTGCTTGGATTACTGTTGAACTGAAATAATTCTGCAGAAGCTGTAAAAATAATAGGCACGCTAAACTCTTTGAGGAAACCATTTCAATAGCTTTAAAACTGACAACTGAAAGCACATAGTAATGGATAATATCTGAAAATGTTAACTCTCTGTCTAGTCAATGAAGCCTCTAATACTGATGAATGGGTGACGGGACAAGATTCCCCAATTACTTTAAAGAACTACGAACACTACTAATAATCAAGAGATAAATTAGAGTTCTCTAGAAAGTAGGAGGTCTCATCAATGTTGAATAGAGAAGTTCTTATTGTTGTGTCTATTGTCAGTACGATATACTTAAATCTTCATTACACAAAGATGCAGTGCCTAATGGCATCAGTACGTGGGAATGAATAGTATGTAATATAGCAGAGTGAAACAACATGCTTAAACTGAAATGCTGAACTAAGTGAATAAGCTGAATGCTCTAAATGATTCAATGAACCAGAAGCATAAATATCGCATAAAATAGTTATACAACTAAAAACTATACATCAAGATAATTTTTTGAAAATATTTTATTTTAGTTTGGAGATTCTCTTTAGCCGACACACACCATGAATGAGCACGTGATGTCCAACCTCTGGCCCATTTGGGAGAGTTGTCCAAAGCCTTCCCAAGGTATAGGAAGAAACTGAACTGTGGATTCATTCTAAGCCCTTATCAAGGGTTGTCTGAGTCACCCCAAACAACGACATGATCCTAATCTATATTGGATACATAGTTTTGGGATTTCGAGTTATCTGAACCCTTCACCCATCTCGGTGCTAAATAATCTTCCCAAAAACTATGCTCACAAAAGTATGACTATTTGAGGCAACTAAAACATCTCTGTGGTACCTATCTAGCTCAAAATAAATATACATGTATTCATAAAATGATCTTGTAAGCCTTGGATAAAATCATGATGACCATACTTAACATGCATGGGCTTGCCTAATTCGTGGAACCATATATACTTTAAATAAGATCGTAATTCGAAGTCATTAAATCATATGTTAACAATTCATAAACATTCATGCATATTGGAAAATTTCTCATACTTGAAATCATAGACTCATAAACTTGAATTTCATAAATCATTCATAATAGGGCCTAATTTCCAATAACTCAAAATCATGAATTTATAATTAAATTGAAAGTAAAATCTGCCCCAATAGTCTTAAATCATCAGCCAAAACATGAAGGGATTGGAGCCGTAGACATACCATGAATATTTGCATGGAATTGGGTTAAACTGAAGAATTTTCAGTACACTTAATTGGAGACTTAAGTTCATGAATTAGAGAAGTAATTAGGCATGAAGGTGGAAGAAATCCCCCAATTCATGACCCTATATACTTGGGTAAATGGATTTCCAAGTTGTTCTTGAAAGCCCAAGGGGATTGAGAGTGAAATTGATGAGGAATCGTAGCTTGATCTTGGAGGAGGATGAACTTATGAGATCCTAATGACCTAGGCTGGGTTAAACCCTCTTAAAACACTCAATAAGAACGCCAAAACGACTTCATTAACGAGTTAGGAGCTTAGGATTTCACAACACCACCCCTAATAAATTGCATAAAATTCTTGACTATCAACTGCAACGACCCATCCAATGAATCATTGTTGGACTTGACGACTCATTGGATCCATCCATTTTTTCTGGCGTACTACTGGTGCTCATCTGATTCCCTAACCAGCGATTAAACAGGATAAGTCATTATATGAAAAAACAACTTGTCAGACCTCTCTTTGTCACCACTGCATCGCCTGCATTGCTTTCTAAATCCTTCCAACAAATCCATAACAAGGGTCATTACATGCCACAATGAGTCATGGTATCCATCCATTGTCTCAGAACCAAATTCAACCCCTTACTAAACATATCTTAATGACCCCTTAGGATAACCTATTGAATGAACTATTGAGTCCTTGCTAGACCCGTTGTTTCTAGGAGGTCTTGATTGAAAGCTCACAATGAGGCACTCCATGGGTCATTGTTTACAACAATGACTCGTTCCTTGAGTTATTCTATAATTCTGCTGTAGCTTATCCTGCTTTCTCTAATTCAATCCTTGGGTCAGATCCTAGGGACTTTTCGGGTGTTATATTATCTCCCCTTTAGGAACATTCTCCTCAAATATAGATTAAGCATATTGAAAGGCTGGGGAAGGAACTGCAATCCTAAAATATGCGAGTATCTATCCCTCGTATCTGCTTTGGCTTCCCATGTAGCTCCCTCAACAAGCTAATTCCTCCTTAAAACCTTCACTGAGACTAAGTTGTCCTTTAAGTTGTGCCCTTAACACGAAGCTAGGGCAGCGATGCGAACGCTTGTGAGTGCATTAAGTAAATTAAACAGATACGAGCTGGTCTGAATTGTGCAGGATCAAGCCCTGGCCTTGGAAGCCATCCATTCAAGCCTTCCCAGTCCTTTTTTATTGTTTTTTGATCGGACTTTCTAAATCCATATGATATGATATGGCTTTCATTTTATTATTTCTAAACTTCCAAATATTATGATCTAGGATCTCAACTAGAACCTCCTCATAAGTGAGGCTATCCTTCACACCTATGCTCTCCACTAGAACAACTAAGGTTGGGTTACCAATGCACTTCTTCAACAAAGATACATGGAAAATTGGGTGCACCGAAACTAACTCTGCTAGTAGCTCCAACTCATATGCCAACTTACCCATTGCCTCTGAATCCTATAAGGGCCAAAATATCATAGACTGAGCTTTCCTTTCTTACCGAACTCAACAACACTCAATCATCAACGTCAAGCTT
The DNA here is from genome assembly GCA_035772735.1 of Datura wrightii. Classification (NCBI taxonomy): domain Eukaryota; kingdom Viridiplantae; phylum Streptophyta; class Magnoliopsida; order Solanales; family Solanaceae; genus Datura; species Datura wrightii. Next base: position 19,889,399 of record JASDFA010000023.1, on the reverse strand, counting down.
AAGCTCTCTCCTCCTAACATCCACATAAGATTTTTAACAATTCTGAGTTATTTTCATCCATTCTCTAATAAGATGAACCTTTTCCATAGCCTCATAAACTAAATTTGATCTGATCAATGTAGCCTCACCTACCTCAAACTATCCAATAAGTGACCTACACCTCCTCCTATAAAGAGCCTCAAACGAAGCAATCTGAATGTTGGAGTGGTAACTATTATTGTAGGCAAACTTGATGAGAGGAAAGTGATCATCCCAACTACCTTTGGAGTAAATCAAACATGCTCTCAACATGTCCTCAAGAGTCTGAATGGTCCACTTGGCCTAAACATCTATTTGCTGGTGAAAAGTTGTACTAAGCTTCACCTGAGTACCAATGCCTCTCTTAAATGACCTCTAAAATTGAGAAGTGAAATGAGTATCCCTATCTAAGATGATGGACAATGGAACTTCATGCAATCGAAATAACTTCTATATGTATAGTCTAGTATAATCCTCAGCTGAATCGATAGTTTTGACCGATAAGAAATAGGCTGATTTGGTCAACTTGTTCACAATCACCCATATAGAGTCATACTTTTGACAAGCCTATAATGTAGTCCATATTGATCTCTTTCCACTTCTAACTAGGAATACTAATGTCTTCAAGCATACCTTAAAGTATCTAATGCTCCACCTTCACCTATTGGCAATTCAGACACTTAGCCACAAATTTTGTTATGTCCCTCTTGATGTCATTCCACTAATACACTTCCCATAATTGCGGTACATCTTGGTGGCACCTGGATGGATAGATTACCGAGAGACATGAGCCTCGCTCAACATCCGCTCTCTAAAGTCATCTACAACCGGAATACACAATCGGCCCTAATATCAGAGTACATCATCTCCCCCATGGGAGATAACCTCCACTTTCCAATTTCAAAAAGCTCCCTTTAGCTTCAATAGGATAGGATCCTCATCTTTCTAGCTTTGAGTTCAATCACCAATGAAGATTCTGACCCATTCCGGATGATAATACCCCAATTCGTAGAATCTGCAAGGCGAACCCCTAAGTGAGCAAGCCTATGGACATGCTTCACCAACTCCTTTTTCCCATTCTCAACATGAGACACACTCTCCATGGACAACCTACTAAGAGAATCCACCACTATATTAGCCTTGCCCTGATGATAAAGGACACTCATGTCATAGTCTTTAAGAAGCTCTAGCCATCTTCTTTGCAGCAGATTCAGGTCCTTCTGAGTAAACACATACTGAAAGCTCTTATAGTCCATGAACACATCCATATAAACCCAATACAAGTAGTGCCTCCAAATCATCAAAACAAATACCACAGTTGCTAACTATAGGTCATGCATCGAATAATTCTTCTCATGAGTCTTAAGCTGTCTAGAGGCATACCCGATGACCTTTCAATGTTACATAAATACACAACCAAGACCAACCCTAGAGGAATCACAATACACAATAAGATCATTTGTGCATTCGGTAGGGTCAATATTGGGGATGAAGTGAGTTGAGTCTTTAACTCCTGAAAGCTCCTCTCACGAGCATCTGACCATTGACATTTGACCTTCTTCTAGGTCAACTTAGTTAATGGTGCTGCAATGGATGAAAATCCCTCTACAAACCTCTTTTGGTAGCCAGCTAAAACTAAGAACCTTCTAATATCTGTTCAACTGACAGTTTTAGGCCAGTTCTTCACTGCCTCTATCTTTTGAGAGTCCACCTGCACACTCTCGCTGGACACCGGCATGTCCCAAGAATACTACTGAGTTCAGCTAAAACTCATATTTGCTGAATTTTAGCAAATAGCTGGCGATCCTTGAGAGTCCATAACACAATCCTCAAATGAACAACATGCTCCTCCTCGCTTCGAGAGTATATAAGGATAAAATCTATGAAGACAATCACAAACATATCCAAATACTACTTGCACACCCTATTCATCAATTCCATAAAAGCATAAGAGTATTCGTTAGTACAAGTTACATAACTACGAACTCATAGTGACCATACTGATTCTTGAAGATTGTCTTCGGAATGTCACTCCCCCTAACTATGAGCTGGTGGTAGCCAGATCTGAGGTCTATCTTTGAAAATAACTTAGCACCCTAAAGCTGGTCAAACAGGTCATCAATCTTGCAGACGGGATACTTATTCTATATTATGACCTTGTTCAGCTACCGATAGTTAATGAACATCCTAAGGGAGCCATCATTCTTCCAAACAAAGAGAACTAGAGCACCCCATGGTGATTTTCTAGGTCTGATGAAAGCCTTATCTAGGAGATCCTTCAACTGCTCTTTCAACTCCCTTAGATCAGCTGGAGCCATTCTGTAAGGAGGAATGGATATAGGCTGTGTATCAGGGAGAAGGTCAATACCAAAGTTAATCTCCCGCTTGGGAGGGACTCCTAGTTGATCATTTGGAAACACTCCAAAATACTCAAATACAACTAGGACATACTGAAGAGCGGGAGTCTCGGACGTAAACTTCTTAACACAAACTAGATGATGTACACAACCCTTAGAGATCATCTTCCTAGACTTCAGATAAGAAGTGAAGCGACCTACAAGCACCGCTAAACTACTCTTCCACTCTAGGAATGGCTCACCCAAAAATCTAAACTCTACCGCATGGGTTCTATAATTGACTGAGGCATAACATGCATATAACCAATCCATAACAAATATAACATCGAAATTGGTCATATCTAGCTCAACTATGTCAGCTGAGGTGATTTCTGAAGGATAATGATAGGGAATTTTCTATATACCTGTCAAGCTAAAATTGACTCATCGAAAGGACTAGAGACGGAGAAGGGTTCTAAAAGAATTTTAGGACTAACTCCAAAACTAACAACAACATAAGGAGTCACAAAAGATAAAGTATCCCCTAGATCTAACAATGCATACACATAAAGATGGAATATCTGTAACATACCAATGACCACATAGAGAGAGACCTCCTACTCTGTCAAGAGGACAGGGCGTATAACCTGTTCTAGAGTTATCTGCCAGCAGCACTAGAAGAGGTGCCTTGCTGAGGTAGGCGAGCTGCAGGCTAAAGTGGTATCTTTAGAAACATGCTTTTCATCACCAACTTCATCATTATCACACATTTACCATAAATCAGCTATTTTATGAACTCTTCACCCATCGGCATTTTAGATTCAATTTTTAGAAAAACAAATTTTATAAGAGAAACAAGTTAGAATCCGCCCAAGCTTTGTAAATCATCAATATCAACTCAATCTAGTCATACCCATGAATAAAGATATAAGAATCATGTAATTGATCAAAACCCCATAATTGATTATTCATAATTTAACAGTAATTGATAGGAATTGGGCATGGGTGTGAATGGAAGATACCTATTAAAACCCTACATACCTTGAAATGGATTGACCAAAGTTCCTTGAATACCCACAATGAAATTGATGGAAACTTGGGAAAGAAGACCTTGAATCTCCCAAAATCTCTCTAAACTTCTTGCATGAGAATGGGCATGCATAAAGGACTTAGCTCCTCTTATCACACTCAAAAAGTATCCAAAACAACGTAGTTTAGGGTCTAAAAGTGTGGAAAAGTTGAAAATACCCTTAATGAACCTGCCCCAAAATCTGGCCGGATGGAACCCACGAGTGGTACCAACGGGTCGTGGAAACAACCCACGGCCCGTCCTGACTCTTCGTCAAAAACACTGCTAAAAGCCCATTCTCGGAATCGTACCACAGACACACAGGAAGGATCATCCTAAGCTTCAACAAACCGTTCCTTTGGTCGTTGCTTCCTTCTTATGAAACTCTGCATAGCTATTCCATGATCCTCACCACGACTCATAGTAAGCTTCAACGGGTCATGGTTTCCACCCGTCACCTCCACTGCGAAAGTTCAAAGCCCTTCCACGACTGCTAACAATGGACCATTGTTCCTCACAATGGGCCATTGTAACACCCATTATTACTTCTGCCATCTAGGCTGACTCCTTACCACGACCACCACGATGGTTCATTTTTTCTTACAATGGGTCATCAAATTAACCGTTGTTTCCCCTTGACATCTGAAGTCCTGAACCCATGACCATAAACGAAGGTCCGTGGTTACTTACCATGGGTTGTTGTACCTGTTGTTCTGCAACTTTTTTCCCAATTTTCAACAGTTTTGCATTTTAGCTTCCCAGGTTTACTCCTAAGCACTTTTGGGGTATTACAATATCTCCCCCTTGTGAACATTCGTCCTTGAATGTAGGAAACAAGAAACAAATAGAAACATATAATTTATCATAGCTATAAACAAATCATTTTAACCGAAATTTCACGGGATGACTACTTTCGAATAAAACCACATAGCTGAAATGATCTCATACCTCACATACACATACATACACATAAAAGAAACTTGCACACATTAACTGAACATGAAAAATAAATGGGATCATAGGGTAGAACTGATACCTTAAGTTGGAACCGAGCTGGTAGAGAACAAATGTGGATATCTAGCTATCATGTCCGCTTCGGCTTCCCACGTTGCTCCCTCGACATGATGATTTCCCCACAAGACCTTAACTGAAGCTACTTACTTATTTCTCAAACTTCTAAACCTGATGATCCAAGATTTCAATGGGAATTTCTTCATAATGAGGCTATCTTCACTCCAATGCAGTCTAACGGAACTACCAAGGCTGGATCACCCAAACACTTCTTCAAAAGTGACACATGAAAAACGGGATGAACTGAGGACAACTCCGATGGAAAGTCCAACTCATACGCCACCTTTACCAACTCTCCCCACAACCCAGTAGGGACCAACATAGCGGGGACCGAGTTTTCATTTCTTTCCGAACTGCATTACTCCATTCATGAGAGATACTTTTAGAAATACCCGATCGTCCACCTCAAACTCCAAATCTCTTCTCCTCACATCAGCATATGATTTCTGATGACACTAAGCAGTCTTCAACCTGTCCCTTATCAACTGAACTTTTACCATGGCCTCATGAACCGAATCAAGCCCTATCATGGCTGCCTTACCAAGTTCAAACCATCCGATAGGCGATCTACACCTCCGCCCATAAAGATCCTCGAATGGTGCCATTTGGATACTGGAGTGATAGTTGTTATTGTAATCAAACTCGATTAAGGGCAAGTGATCATCCCAACTACCTTTGAAATCCATAACACATGCCCTCAATATATCCTCGAGGGTATGAATGGTTCGTTCTGCTAGGTCATCTATTTGTGGATGGAAGGTTGTACTGAGCTTAACTTGTGTCCCAAGTCCCCTTTTGAAAGAACACCAGAATTGAGAAGAAAATTGAGTACCTCAGTCTGAAATAATGGACAAGGGAACTCCATGAAGTCAAACCAACTCCCGAATATACAACATAGCATAATCATCCGCTGAATCCATGGTTTTGACTGGTAGGAAGTGTGCCACCTTAGTTAACTTGTCGACCACCACCCAAATGGAGTCATAGTGTCAGTGAGTACGAGGTAGGCCTGTAATGAAATCCATATTAATCTCTTCCCACTTCCAAGTGGGAATGCTGATATCCTGAAGTACACTCCCGACCTTTGACACTCGACCTTCATTTGCTAGCAGTTTGGACATTTTGCTACGAACTCTGCAATATCCTTCTTCATACCACCCCACCAATAGATTTCTCGCAAGTCCCGATACATTTTCGTGGATCCTGGATGAATAGAATATATTGTACCATGTGCCTCATGCAATATCCGAACTCTCAAATCATCAACATTTGGGACACATAGATGACCCTGGTATCGTAACACACCATCTCCCCCTTGGGAGAAAACCTCCACCTTTTGACTCTGCACCACCTCCTTTAGATTCCTCAAAATTTGATCCTCATCTTGCCTGGATTTAGCATCAACCACCAAAGACGATTCTGACCTGTTTTGCACAACAACGCTACCATCGGTCGATTCAATCAGTCTAACTCCTAGTCTGGCAAGACGGTGGACATCCTTGACCAACTCCTTTCCCTCATCCACATTGGACACTCTCTCCATAAAAAGCCTACTAAGTGCATTCGTAACCACATTAGCCTTGCCCCGGTGGTAGAGAACACTCATGTCGTAGTCCTTCAATAACTCCAACCACCCCTTTTGCCGAAGATTTAGATCTTGCTATGAGAACACATATTTCAAGATCTTGTGATCGGTGAATACATCCACGTGGACCCCATACAAGTAATACTGCCATATCTTCAATGCAAACTCCATCGCGGCCAACTCAAGATCATGGGTCGGGTAATTCTTTTCATGAACTTTGAGTTGTCTTGAGGCATATGCTATTTCTTTCCCATGCTGCATTAACACACACTATAGTCCAAATCGTGAAGCATCAAAGACACCACAAAGTCGTCTGTACCCTTGGGTAGAGTCAACACTGGTGCTGAAGTGAGTCGGGTCTTCAACTCCTGGAAGTTTTTGTCATAAGCCTCCGACCATTGGAGCACTACCTTTTTCTGAGTCAATCTAGTCAATGGGGCTACAATGGATGAGAAATCTTCAATGAACCTCTGATAATAACATGCTAAGCCCAAAAAGCTCCTGATGTCGGATGGGTTCACCGGTTTGGGCCAATTCTTCACCGCCTCAATCTTTTGAAAATCTACTCTTATGCCTTCGCTTGATACCACGTGACCCAGAATGCCACTGAAGCTTATACAAAATTCACACTTGCTAAACTTTGCATATAGCTGAAGATCCTTGAGGGTCTGCAGCACTATTCTTAAATGAGTGGCATGCTCCTCCTCGATCCGGGAGTATATAAGAATGTCATCGATAAACACAATCACGAACATGTCTAAATATGCCTTGAACACCCTATTCATTAGATCCATAAAAGCTGCAGGGGCATTGGTTAGTCCGAAAGACATAACAACAAATTCGTAGTGACCATACCGTGTCCTAAAAGCGGTCATTAGGATGTCACTCTCCGAAATCCTGAGCTGGTGATATTTGGACCTGAGATCAATCTTGGAGAAGCACTTGGCACCCTGAAGCTAGTCAAATAAATCATCAATCCTAGGTAAGGGGTACCTGTTCTTGACAGTAAGTTTGTTCAACTGTCGATAGTCAATCACATGTGAAGGGAACCATCCTTCTTTCGAACAAATAGAACTGGTGCACCCCATGGAGACTGGCTCGGTCTAATGATGCCCTTATCCAACATATCCTTCAACTGATCCTGCAATTCCTTTTGCTCGGCTGGAGCCATCTTGTAGGGCGGGATATAAATGGGCTGCATGTCTGGAAGAAGGTCTATACCAAAATCAATCTCCCACTCGGGAGGTACACCTGGAAAATCATCAGGAAAGACCTTCGGGTACTCACATATGACTGGAACTTACTGAATGGTTGGGTTCTGAAACTCCACTTCCTTAACCCTAACTAGATGGTACATGCAACCTTTGGAAATCATCTTCCTGGCCTTAATATAAGAAATGAATCGATCTACAGGCACAACTGAACTATCCCTCCACTCTAAAACTGACTCACCCAGAAATCTCAACTCTACTGACCGGGTTCTACAATTAACTGAAGCATAGCATGCATATAGCCAATCCATGCCAAGAATAAAATTGAAATCAATCATGGATAACTCTATCAAATCTGCTGAGGTGGCCTTATGAAGTACTGAGACTAGGAAATCTCTATATACCCACTAGCTATAATTGAGTCCTCTACTGGAGTAGAAATGGAGAAGGGCTCTGATAAGACATCGAGACTGACTCCGAGGCTACTGGCTATACAAGGCATCACAAAAGATAGGGTAGCTCCTGGATCTAGCAAAGCATACTCATCAACATGAAAGACTCTCAACATACTAGTGACTACATCTGGTGAGGCCTCCTGCTCTTGGCGAGTGGCTAAGGCATAGAATATTTTCTGATGCTGCCCACTAGCTGTGCTAGTAGATGCCCCTGATGTGTTGTTTGGGGGGGAGAAGCTGCTGAGCTAGAAGTCGAGCCTAGGCCCCCAACATGATCCTACCTCACAGCCGGATAATCTCTGAGCATATGTTCGGGCTGCCCACATCCAAAACAGGCTCCTGATCCTACTAAGCACTGCCACGTGTGCCCTCAGCCACATCTGTGGCAAGCTAGAATGTTGCAATCTGTGGGTCTGCTACTAAAACCTCTCAAGCCTGATGCTCGACCCCTCTAATCATGTCGGGGCCTAGATGGCACACTCACGGCTAATGATGCAGGGGCTGACGATCATTGGTGGGTTTGCTGTAGATGTCCACCGTCGAACCTCTACTGAGAGAATCTGCGGTCCTTAGTCTGGGTCTTCTTGGCCTCCCTTTCCCTCGAGTGTTTTGCCTCCATTTGCTGAGCGTACAATACTATGCGAGAGAAGTCCATGTCTTGGTGGAGCATAGCTGTCCTGCAGTACTTATCCAAATATATGGCAATACCATGCACAAATCTACTCACCCGCGCTCACTGGTCAGCCAGCTATCCAGGGACATATTTAGATAAGCGGATGAACTCAAGGGTGTACTCCTGGACAGTGATCCTCCCTTGCTTTAGATTCACCAATTCAGTTGCTTCCAACTTCCCCATTTCTTGATGGAAGAACTGATCGAGGAATGCAACCTGAAACTCTTCCCACGTGACCGGACCTGCTCCAGCAACCCTGCTATCCTTCCACTGGCCGAACCAAATATATGCAACCCCCTTCAATCGGTAGGAGGCCAACACTGGCACTCTACATTGCTCACCCCATAACCTGGGTGATCTCGACAATCTCATCAATGAATTTGTGCGGGCCCTCATCTACCTTGGAGCCCAAAAACTCCGGCAGTTTCATTCTAAAAAAGTCTCGGACTCTGGCCGCCGCCGCATTACCGTTCTGAGGATCATGTGCAACGACCTTCTGATTGACCTGAGTGGTCAAGGCCTACGCCAACATCTAGATGGCAGCTTGGAACTCAGCATGAGCGCCTGGCTCCGGTTCCTGGGGCTCCTTAACTTGTAGGGCTGGTTGGTGCCCATAACCGTTTCCCTCATCGTAGCCTTCACCACCTCCATTCCTCCTTCCATTCATCCTCCTAGTAGTCATGATTCTGCAATTGTAAGTAGAACGAATTAGAAAGATAGAGAGTCTTTTTCATCGCACGACATAGATCATGAAAAAAGGGAACATTTCCTAAAATGTTTAGTAGTTTGTTCGTCATAAGTGTCGCACGCTTCACACCCATGAAAATACTATACCTAACGCGGCTTTTAGACTCCCTACAACACCTCAAACCTATTTCTATGATACCAAGTTTGTCACGACCCGAACGGAGGCCAGGATCGTAGAGACGGGACAAGGAACCCCCAGGGACCCTAACTCGACCCATGTCTAATGCATAAAACTATTCTCATTCAAATAAGAGGAATGGTAATCATATAAACATAGTGAAAACATAACTATAGCATAGCATCAAGGAATACAGGACGTATACAAAAGCTGAGTACTACATACTAGTCCGAAAGCCACTACTACATATGATGGGTTGATGGGAAAACATCCCCAACTAACCCGAACAATACTGAAACTTAAGATAACATAAAAGTCTATCAACAGCCCTTGGAACATGAGGACTGGCCAATAAGCTAATAGCGCGAGCTGGCATGGACTAGGGATGAGGACGAGCCTGAGATTCGGACCCTGTATCCTGAAATGATACAACATGGAAGGTATGTAGTCAGTGCGTGAAATGTACCGAGTATGCAAGGTAAGTAAAACCACAAAAATAATGTAAATCTCTTAAAGCAAGTCATACATACATCCAAAATATTTTAAGGATAAGAAGAAGACCATATGCATTCATTATGAAATCATACTTATAGTATACATGATAGTTCTTAGCTTTACAACACCATGACTGGCTTGAATGACTCAAAGCTGAACATAACATTTATATCAAAAGCTGAACAGTGAGTCAAACCTTACTTTTAGAACATGCATGCATAAGGTAACCATCATGAGTAATAAAAATGCAAATCTGGAAGATATAAACAGTGGGAGACTCGTCACTCAACTAACATACCACGATAGAGCTTACGTGGTCCCAACTATCACACTCAAGTGGGAAGAGCCATCCATAACCTTGCAGGGGGATGGATGCTACAAAGATATCAATATCAAGCTCAAGGCCAATCAGCCGGGGATAGCTCACAAGGGAGTTCCCAACAATTTATAAGTATCAACCTATGTTAGCACGTAGTTCTAGGTATAGGGTGGTCGACCCTTAACCCGCTCTGTGCTAGACTCTTCTCCCAAAACATGCAATGCTCTACATCGTATATAACAAAGCTCAACATCGTCAATTGACAAAGCTCAACATCATCTAATGAAGAAGCTCAATATCAAATCATGCATATACTGGATATCATATGAAAATGAAGCTCAACATTGTCCTTCGACAAAGCTCAATAATGCCATACATCTCAAATATAAATTCATGCATATGAGAAGCTTTATGTCAAAACATACCACAAACTCAATCATAGACGGGAGAATCTACTCCAAATCATGTGGTAAGATACATGTAGAAATATTTACTCGACATACCACAAGCTAGAATTTGTAATAAGAATTGGGAAATTTCTCTTTAAACAATGTAGTAAAATTATGTTGGGAAAATCATCTCTTTAATCAACATGTGGGCATTGCCCAAAGCTTTATCATACTAGGATCTACACATCCTTATTTTTGAAAACAATGTCATAATCATCGATAGCTTTAGAAACATGCTTCTCATCACCAACTTCATCATTATCACACATTTACCATAAATCACCTCTTTTATGAACTCTTCACCCATGGGTGTTTTAGATTCAATTTTTAGAAAAATAAATTTTATAAGAGAAACAAGTTAGAATCTGCCCAAGCTTCATAAATCATCAGTATTAACTCAATCTAGTCATACCCATGAATAGAGATATAAGAATCATGCAATTGATCAAAACCCCATAATTGATTATTCGTAATTTAACACTATTCATAGGAATTGGGCATAGGTGTGGAATGAAGACACCCATTAAAACCCTACATACCTAGAAGTGGATTGACTCAAAGTTCCCTGAATACATATAAAGAAATTGATGGAAACTTGGGGAAGAAGACCTTGAATCTCCCAAAATCTCACTAAAGTTGTTGGATTAGAATGGGCATGCATAAAGGACTTAACTCCTCTTATCACACTCAGAAAATATCCAAAATGATGTATTTTAGGGCCTAAAAGTGTGTAAATGTTGAAAATACCCTTATTGAACCTGCCCTAAAATCTGGCCGGAAGGAACCCACGAATGGTATCAATTGGTCGTGGAAACAACTCGCAGCCCATCCTGTCTCTTCGTTGAAAACACTGCTGAAAGCCCATTCTCGGAATCCTACCATGGACACACAAGACGGATCGTCCTAAGCTTCAACGAACCATTCCTATGGTCGTTTCTTCCTTCTTATGAAACTCTGCACACCTATTCTACGATCCTCACCACGACTCATTGTAAGCTTCAATGGGTCGTGGCTTCAACCCGTCGCCTCCACCGAAAAAGTTCAAAGCCCTTCCACGACTGCTAAAAATGGACCGTTGTTCCTCAAAACAGGCAGTTGTAACACCCACTGGTACTTCTTCCATCTAGACTAACTCCTTACCACGACGGCTCATTGTTTCTTACAATAGGTTGTTGAATCAACCCTTGTTTCTCGCTGTCATTTGAGCTCCTAAACCTACGACCACAAATGAAGGTTCGTGGTTACTTACCTTGGGTCATTGTATCTATCTTTGTGCAAGCGTTTTCCCAATTTTTAGTAGTTTTGCATTTTAGCTTCCCGGGTATACTCCTAAGCACTTCCGGGGTATTACATGTTGGCCGATAAGGGAGCTAGGGCTGACGACCTTTGGTCAAAATAAGGTCGATGTCCACTACCGAATCTTTGTTAAAAGTTCCCATGACCGTCTATTCTGACCCTCTTTGCCTCCTTTTCCTTCTCATTCATCTTCTCCGCCTCTATCTGCTGATAATATAAGATCAGTCATGAGAAATCTATATTGTTAATAAATATGGTGGTATTGAACTCCTTGACTAATGAATCTCCTACTCCATTCACAAACTTGCTCATATGAGCTCTTGAATCAGTAACCATCTCTGGTGCATACTTGGACAATCGAGTAAACTCCAAATCATACACCTAGATAGTCCTATTCTTCTCCTTAAAATTGAGAAATTCAGCTACCTTTGCCTCTCTTATCTACCTAGGAAAGAACCAATCCAAAAAATCAGTCACAAACGCATCCCAACCCATAGGAACCGCACCTAGTCCCCTTATCTCCTTCCACTATCGAAATCATATGTGAGAAACCCCCTTCAACTGACAGGAGTCTAAGCCTGCAGTCTCCTTTTCATTCACCCCTATAATCTGGATGATGTTCTGCACCTCCTCAATAAACTTATGTGGGTCCTCATCCACCTTCAAACCAAGAAACTCACATACATTCATCTTAAGGAAGTCTCGCACACTCGTCGCAATTGCATTCCCATTCTAGGGAATGTGGGCCACTGCTTGCTGGTTGACCTGAGGGGTTATGGACTATGCTAACATCTGAAATGCCACCCTGAACTTGGCATGAGTGACCTACTCAGGCAAGGGATCTGCTGGATCTAGTGGGGCTAGTTGATTTCGATCTCCATTACCATTGCCATGTCCATTTCTGTTGCCATTTCTTCTTCCATGGACTCCTCGTGGAGTTTGCACACGCGTATAGCACGAGTTAGAGGAATGCCGAAGTGGTTTATCGCACAACATAGATCATAAAAGAAGGGAAATTTTCTAAAATATCTTATAGCCTCTTCCCTAAAAGTGTGGCACACTCATACCCAACGAAAAGACTCTACTTAACCCATCTTTCTGACACCTTAGGACACACCTAAACCTTTGCTCTAATACAAAATTTATCACCACCCGAGCTGAGACCCCGGACTTAGACACGGGACCTAGAACCATGAATGGCTCCAAGCTAACCCGTGGTACAAATGTAGAATGACTTTAGAGCATAAACAAATGGAAATTAAAGCATAAATATGACATAAGTGGATGTACGCATTTCATAAAGACAAAAGCGAAAACACAACTCAACAATGTTGAACTGTCTACACATGATACTCTAAAAAGCCTCTACTACTTTAACAAGTTAATGGAACAACACCCCCAACTAGCCCACTAAGTCTGAAATTGAAAGTCATGATGAAAACGTAAAATTGATAACATCCACAAAGGATGACGACTCGTCCAAGTGAGAATATAACTTAACTAATCGGGAGTGAGCTATCAGCGAGACTGAGCTAGATCACCAGAACCTATATCATGAGATGATATTACGTAGAGTATGTGGTTAGTACTTTGAATGTACTGAGTATGTACGGTAAGTAAAACATGCTAATAAAATGATATTCTGAAATCGTGAGTATAAATTAAGAAATTTGATAAGAGCAAGGATTGCATGCTAAAAGCCGTAGATATGACATATACATATTCATAAGCTATTCATGTAATCTGAACATAATGACCCAAAGTTTAGAGATAGAAATAATATAACTTATCATGCTATAAATTGTAAACAAAATCTCATAAACTGAGTAATGGGTCAAATATGCTATAATACATAATATCATGAGTATGAACATGGGTAACTGAAATCATGAGGAACAATGGGAGACTCTTCATAACCGACAACCATTAGGTAAGAGAGAATGATGATCCCACATCTTGTCCATGTGGAGGACAGCAATCCTAAGCCTTGCTAGGGTAGAGAATGAATGAGGTGTGATATCATGGGTGTGCCCTCGAACGTGGGAAGAACTCTCTTGAGTGGTTCGAATAAGAATATATCCTACATTGGTAGGTAGTTTAGAGACCGAGGTCCTCGCACTCCCTGGCCAACATGCATATTGCTAAAATAATCATATTCTCAAAACATAGCTTAAATATTAATAATTTGGGGAGTCTGGACTCTGAAACATTTCATAAACTAACCTTCTAAGCCTTGGCTAAAATCTTGATAAGCATGGTTAACTTGCATGGGTTTTCCCAAATCGTGGATCCATACATACTTGAAATAATCTTTGTAATTCAAAGTCATGAAATCATAAGTTAAGAATTCATATATATTCATAAATACTAGATAATTCATCATACTTGAAAACATAGACTCATAAGCTTAAATTTCATAAATCATGCATAATAGGGAATAATTTTGAATAACTCAAAATCATGATGTTAAATTAAAAATAAAATCTGCCCCAATCTAAAATCATCAATTAAAACATGAAGGGATTGGAGTCATTGACATAACATTAATATTTTATATGTAATTGGGTTAAACCCTAGAATTTTCAACACACTTAATTGGAGAGTTGAGTTTATGACTTTCGAAGAGATTTGGCATGAGGTTGGAAGAAATCCCCCATTCATGGCACTATATACCTGGGTAAATGGATTTCCAAGTTTCTCTTGAAAGCCTACGAGGATTGAGACTTAAATCGATGAGAATTCAGAGCTTGATCTTGGAGGAGGATGAAGTTATGATATCCTAATGACCTAGGCTATGTTAAACCCTCTTAAAACACTCATCAAGAATCCCAAAACAACGTCATTATGGAGTTAGGAGCTTAGAAATTTATAAAACTACCCCTAGAAAATTGCATTAAATTCCTGACTATTAGCTGCAACGACCCATCCAACATTTCGTTGTTGGACTTGACGACTCATTGGATCCATTCGTTATTTCTAGAGTACTTTTGGAACACTTCTGATTCCCTGACCAGTGATTAGACAAGACGAGTCATTATATGAAACAATGACTCATCACTTCTCTTATCATCACCATTGCCTCACTCGCATTGATTTCTATATCCTTCCAATGGATCCATACCTAGGGTTGTTACATGCCACAATGATTCATGGTATCGGTCTGTTATCTCTAAACAACTTTCAAAGCCTTACTAAACTCCACTTAACAACCCTTTATGACGACCCATTGAAATGAACTAACGATTCATTGCGAAACCAGCTATTTCGAGAGGTCTTGACTAAAGACTTACAATGAGGCACTCCTCGAGTTATTGTTTCAAACAACAACTCATTCCTTGAGTCATTCTATGACTCTGGTGTAGGTTTTCCTATTTACTCCTATTCAACTCTCCAGTGTGATCTTAGGGTTTTTTGGGGTGTTACATTATGTCCCCCTTGGGAACATTCCTCCTCGAAAGTAGATAATGCATACTAAAATTCTTGGGAAAGAACTGCAATCCAAAAATTATGAAACTATAGCTGAAAACTGATTGTGTGACTAACTCAAGACTGATATACATTACTGAACTGAATTTATGAAACATATATACCTGCAAAAGCAAGAAAGAAACTAAGAGACATGAACTTGACGCAATACTGAATAGAGTACTAAGGAGGAAACTGGTATGTTTTCAAATTTTGATTTCTTTCCCAACATGAGCTTACCCCATGGTTGAGATGAAATTTTCCTTTAACCTTTATTATGAATTGTAGTTTGTGGTATGTTTCAAAGTAAATCCCTCTCTATGCGTAAATCCTTAATCGATATGTATATAATTGTTGAACTTTGTCGAGGACAATGTTAAGCTTCATTTCACATGATGTTGAGTCTAACTACGACTTTTATTCAAAGCTTTGTTGAAATGACATTGCTGAGCTTCATATTTATATGATGTCTAGTGTATGTATGATTTCATAATGTGCTTTATCAATAGACAATGTTGAGCTTCATTTCATATGATATTGATTTTAGGCATGATTTCATGTTGAGCTTCGTCACTAGATGATGTTGAGCTTCATATTTATACGATGTAGAGCATTGAATGTTTGGGAGAAGCATCTAGCACCGAGCAGGCTAAGGGTCGATAACCCTACAGCCCAGAACTACGAGCCAACATAGGTTGACTCTAGTATATTATTGGGACCTCTCTTGTGATCTATCCCCGACAGGATTGGCCCCTCTAAGCTGGATATCGGTATCATGGTAGCGTCCCTAGCTTTGGCAAGGTTTTGGATGGCTCTGCCCACTTGAGTGTAATAGTCAGGACCACATAGCTCTATCGTGGTATGTCAGTTAAGTGACGAGTCTCCCACTGTCTATATCATTCGAATTTGCATAACCATCACACATGATAATTATCGTATGTATGCATGTTAACAAGAAGGGTTTGACTCTTTGTTCAGCTTTAATATTAGTGTTATGCTTCAGCTTTGAGTCATTCGAGTCAATCATGATGTTCTAAAACTATGCATGGGCATGTTATGATAAGAGTAATATTTCAGAATGATTGCTTGTAGCCTTCTATTTTCACTTAAAAGCTTATGATGTGTCATGAAATGCTTTAAAGGATTTATTTACTTAAGCGGTTTTACATACCTTACTCGGTCGGCCCAATCAAATGATCGACGACTGCAAATATATCGTAGTACATTCCACGTACTAACCGCATAATTTCTATGTTGCATCGTTTCATGAAGCAAGATCCGGTTATCAAGTTCAGCCCCGTTCGTAGTCGCTTATCAGAGTAAGTAACTTCTTGGTTGATGAGTCCTCATCTTTCGAGGACTAGACTTTCAGTTATCTTGATTATATTTTCAATTTCAGTATTGCTGAGCTAGTTGGGGGTATTGTCCCATCAGCTCATCCATATTAGAGGCTTATCAGACTTAGACATGTTTTCAGCTTCAGATATTTATTCTATTGTTATGTCAAGTTAAACTTCTGTTGAGTTTACGATTATGTTTCTTCATGTTTATTGAATGAGTTAGTGAATGCTTATGCCATGGGTATACTTGGGGTCTCTCGGGGTCCCTTCTCTCGTGTGTAGATTCGGGTTTACGCTCGGGTTGTGACAAACTTGGTATCAGAGCCATAGGTTTGAAGTGTCCTAGGGAGTTCGAAAGCCGCATTAAGTAGAATCTTTTCATGAGTGTGAAGCATGCCACTCTTATGACGAAGAGGTTACGACGTTCTAGGAAATGTTCTGATCTTTCATGATCTATGTTGTGTGGTGAAAGATCCTTTCTATCCCTCTAATTCGTGCAATTTGCGATTGCAAAATTATGGCTCCTCGAATGATGAATGGAAGGAGGAATGGAGACGGTGAAGGCCACGAGGATGGCATGGGTCACGGGCATCAGTAGGTCCCACTAGTTCAGGAGCCTCAAGAACAGGAGCCAACCGCCCACACTGAGTTTCGGGCCGCTATCCAAATGCTTACACAGGACTTGACTGCATAGGTCAATCAGCAGGCTGTTACGCATATTTCGCAGAATGGTAGTGCAGCGACGGCTCGAGTCAGGGACTTCTTGAGGATGAACCCGCCAGAGTTTCTTGGGTCCAAGGTAGATGAGGACCCACATGAGTTCGTGGATGAGGTTATAAAGATCACCCAGGTCATGGGGGTGAGTAGTGTTGAGTGCGGCAGAGTTGGCCTCCTACCAGTTGAAGAGGGTTGCACATATTTGGTTACGCCAGTGGAAAGACAGCAGGGTTGCTGGAGTAGGTTCGGTCACTTGGGAAGAGTTCCATGTTGCATTCCTGGATAGGTTCTTCCATTGGGAGATGAGGGAGCTAAAGGCAAAGGAGTTCATAAATCTGAAGCAAGGGAGGATGACGGTACTAGAGTATTCCCTTGAGTTCACCCGCCTATCAAAGTATGCTCCTGAGTTAGTGGTTGACTAGAGGGCGCGAGTGAGCAGGTTTGTGCATGGGATAGCAGATTACTTGGATAAGGAATGTAGGATTGCTATGCTCCATCAGGATATGGACTTCCCTCGAATTGTGTTGTACGCGCAGCAGATAGAGGCGGCACATCGAGAGAGAGTGAGGCCAAGAGGGCCAGGACTGAGGGCCATAGATTCTCCCAACAGAGTTTTGGCGGTGGGCACCGTCAACAGACCCACCAGATATCATCCGCCCCAGCTTCATCAGCCTTGAGTGTGCCATCCCGGCCTAGGCATGATCAGTGAGAGCGAGCATCAGCCTCGAAGGATCAAAGCAGCAGGCCGGCAGATTCACATGTTCCAGCTTGTCGCGGATGTGGCTGAGGGCATATAGGCCAGTGCTTGGCAGGTTTGGGTGCGTGTTTTGGGTGCGAGCAACCCGAACACATGCTTAATGATTGTCCAGCAGTGAGACAGGATCAGGTTGGGGGCCATGGCCCAGCTTCTAGCTCAGAAGCCCCACCCCTTGCTTAGCACATCAGGGGACATCTACCAGTGCAGCTGGCGATTAGCGCCAAAATAGATTCTATGCGCTAGCATCCCGTTAGGAGTAGGAGGTCTCCCCGAATGTGGTTACTGGTATGTTACGAGTCTTCCATTTTGATGTTTATGCATTGTTAGATCCAGGGGACACCTTATCCTTTGTGACACCGTATGTAGCCAGTAGCTTTGGAGTCAGTCCCGATGTCTTGTTAGAATCCATCTCGGTTTCTACTCCAGTAGGTGACTTAGTTATAGCTAGATGGGTGTATAGAAATTTCCCATTCTTGGTTCTCCATAAGGTCACCTTAGCAGATCTAATAGAGTTAGCTATGATCGATTTCGATGTTATTCTCGGCATTGATTGGTTGTATGCTTGTTATGCTTCCATTAATTGCAGGACTCGGTGAGTAGAGTTCAGATTCCCGGGTGAGCCAGTCTTAAAATTGAAGGGTAGTTCAGTTGTGCCTGTAGGTCGCTTCATTTCCTACCTCAAGGCCAGAAAGATGATTTCTAAGGGTTGCATGTATCATTTGGTTAGGGTCAAGGATGTTGAGTCTGAGACCCCGACTACCTAGTCAGTTCCAGTAGTACGTGAGTATCCAGAGGTCTTTCCTGATGATTTACCAGGTAATCCTCCCAAGCGAGAGACTGATTTCGGTATTGACCTTCTTCCCGATACGCAGCCTATATATGTTCCTCCCTACAGGATGGCTCCAACAGAGCTAAAAGAGTTGAAGGATCAGTTAAAAGATTTTCTAGATAAGGGTTTCATTAGACCGAGCCAGCCTATATGGGGCGCACCAGTATTATTTGTTTGGAAAAAAGATGGTTCCCTTCATATGTGCATTGATTATCGACAGTTAAACAAAGTCAATGTCAAGAACAGGTATCCCTTACCCAGGATCGATAATTTGTTCTATTAGCTTCAGGGTGCTAAGTGTTTCCTGAAGATAGATCTCAGATTTGGGTATCATCAGCTTAGAGTTTGGGAGAGTGATATCCCAAAGATGGCATTCAAAACACGGTATGGTCATTACGAGTTTGTAGTTATGTCTTTTGGACTAACGAATGCTCCTGCAGCTTTTACGGACATGATGAATAGAGTTTAAGCCATATTTGGACATGTTTGTGATCGTGTTCATTGATGACATCTTGGTATACTCTCGCAGTGAGGAGGAGCATGCCACTCACTTGAGAGTAGTGCTCCAGACCCTCAAGGACCGCCAATTGTATGCAAAGTTAAAAAAGCGTGAATTTTGGTTGGACTCCATGGCATTCTTTGACCATGTGGTGTCTAGCGAAGGCATAAAAGTAGACTCGCAGAAAATTGAGGTGGTGAAGAATTGGCCTAGACCGGTGAATCCTTCAGATGTTCGGAGTTTCTTAGGCTTAGTTGGCTACTATCAGAGGTTTGTGGAGGGTTCCTCATCCATTGCAGAGCCTTTGACTAAGTTGACTCAGAAGAAGGTGAAGTTTCAGTGGTCAGAGGCTTGTGAGAAAAGCTTCCAAGAGTTGAAGGCTCGACTTATTTTAGCACCGATGTTGACCCTACCCGAGGGTAACGATGGTTTCGTGGTGTATTGTGATGCTTCTAGAGTTGGACTTCGGCGTGTGTTGATATAGCATGGGAGGGTGATAGCTTATGCATCTCAACAACTGAAGGTGCATGAAAAGAATTACCAGACCCACGATCTTGAATTGGCTGCGGTGGTGTTCGCATTGAAGATATGGTGGCATTACTTGTATGGGGTCCATGTGGATGTATTTACGGATCACAAGTGCTTGCAATATGTGTTCACACAAAAGGATCTAAATCTTCGGCAAAGGAGGTGGTTGGAGTTACTTAAAGATTAGACATGAGTGTCCTTTACCACCCAGTCAAGGCTAATGTGGTTGTGGATGCACTTAGTAGACTCTCAATGAAGAGTGTGTCCCATGTGGATGAGGGGAGGAAGGAATTAGTGAAAGATGTTCATCGGCTTGCAAGGCTGGGAGTTAGATTGATTGATTCAACCAATGGTGTTGTTGTTGTGCATAACAGGTTGGAATTGTTCTTGGTGGTTGATGTTAAATCCAGGTAAGATGAGGTTCCAATATTGAGGAAGCTAAAGGAGGCGGTGCGGAGTTAGAAAGTGGAGGTTTTCTCCCAAGGGGAAGATGGTGTGCTACGATACCAGGGTCAACAATGTGTTCCAAACGTGGATAATTTGAGAGTTCGGATATTTCATGTGGCACATGGTACTAGATATTCTATTCAACAAGGATCCACAAAAATGTATCAGGATTTATGAGAAATCTATTTGTGGGATGGTATGAAGAAGGATATTGCGGAGTTCGTAGCAAAATGTCACTATCAGCAAGTGAAGGTCGAGAATCAAAGACCTAGAGGTGTACTTTAGGATATTGCCATCCCAACTTGTAAGTGGAAATAAATCAATATGGACTTCACTATAGGTGTACCTCATACTCGCTGGTAATACGACTCTATTTGGGTAGTGGTGGATAGGTTGACCAAGGCTGCACACTTCCTACCGGTCAAGACCACAGATTCAGCAAACAATTATGCTAAGTCGTATATTCAGGAGTTGGTTTGTCTTCATAGAGTGCCCTTGTATATTATTTCGGACCGAGGCACTTAGTTTACTTCTCAATTCTAGCGTTCGTTTCAAAAGGGGATTGGAACTCTGGTTAAGCTAAGCACCGCTTCTCATCCTCAGACGGACGGCCAAGAAAAATGAACCATTAAGAATCTTGAGGATATGATGAGGGCGTGTATTATAGATTTTAAACGTAGTTGGGATGATCATTTTCCCTTGATAGAGTTTGATTATAATAACATTTACCACTCCAGTATCCAGATGGCACCGTTCGAGGCCCTATAAGAGCGAAAGTGTAGATCACCCATCGGATGGTTCGAGGTTGGTGAGGCAGCTATGGTAGGACCAGATTCGGTTCAAGCAGTGATGGGGAAGGTTCAATTGATAAGGGATCGGTTGAAAACCGCTCAGAGTCATCAGAAATCGTATGCTAATGTGAGGAGAAGAGAATTGGTGTTTGATCTAGACGACTGGATGTTTCTAAAGGTATCTCCCATGAAGGGAGTCATGCGGTTCGAAAAGAAAGGTAAACTCAGTCCCCTCTATGTTGTCCCCTACCAGGATGTAAGAAGAGTTGGTAAGGTATCGTATGAGTTGGACTTGCCTTCAAAATTGGCTTCAGTTCATCCCATGTTCCATGTATCACTTTTGAAGAAGTGCTTGGGTGATCCAGCCTTGGTAGTTCCGGTAGACAATGTTGGCGTGAAAGATAGCCTCTGTTATGAAGAAATTCTGGTTGAAATTTTGGATCGACAAGTTCGAAGGCTGAGGAAAAAAGAGGCAGCTTTAGTTAAGGTTTTAGAGAGGAATCAGCATGTTGAAGGAGCTACTTGGGAGGCCGAAGCAGACATGATGGCTAGATACCCACATTTGTTCTCTACCGGCTCAGTTCTGACTTGAGGTATCAGTTTTTGCCCTAATTCTCTAATCAGTTTCCATGTTCACTTCATGTGCGCAAGTTTGAATTATTCTATGGTAAATGTATGTATTCCTGAATTTAATTAAGCTATATGGTTCTTTTCGGAGGTAGTCATTCTGTGAAATTTCGGTTAAAATAATTTGTATTGGGGTATCATAATTGCTTGTTTCTAATTTCATCCTTGTTTCTAAAATTCGAGGATGAATGTTCCCAAAGGGGAGATATTGTTATACCCGAAGAATTCAAGAATCGGACCTGGAAGTGAATCAGAGAAAAACTAGAAAATGTTGCAGCAGTTGCAGAATGAGTCATTCAACGACTCGAAAGGAGACCCCATGAGTCTCAGGTGACTCGTGGGAAGGCTTGGAAGGATAAGGGACTCGAGGTCCACAGGGGCAATGTAACGAATCGTGGTCAAACACCACGATTCATCATGTCCGTTGTGGGGTGGTTCTAGAGGAAGATTAGAAAAATTGATCCAGTGCACTTGACGGGAAGTGGCAACGAGTTGTGGCTGCTGGGGACGAGTCATCATGTCACTCGTTAGGAGCCCCGTCATACCATTTATCTAGTGAACCTGACGAGCGAACCAACGGATGGTGAGCCCTGACAACTAGTCCTCAGGTCGTCCATTAGGACCCCTGACAGTTATTTTCAGTGATTTCCGTAAGGGCTTTTCCGTAATTCTTATGTTCTAAGGGCCTATACTATGTTGTTTTAAGCTCGTAATAGAGGGTTTTTTTTAGTAGAGAAAAAACCCATCTTAGGCCATTACTTTCATGCATGAATGGTTGGGGGTTTAACGAGAAGAATAAAGGTGATTCTCAAGGTTTCCAATTGGAATCTCAACTGGGAAATTAAGAAGGGCTAGAATTCTTCAATCCCAGGTATGTAAGGCTATGAGTGGGTGCTTCCTTCCACAACCATGCCCATTCCCTATCAAATTGTGAATTGGTTTGTAATGATCAAGTATGGGTTTTCATTCAATTGCATGATTCTTACATTTCTACTCATGGATATGATTAAATTGAGTTGATATTGATGATTTATCGAGCTTGGGCGAATTCTAACTTAATTTCTTTTACAAATTTGTTTTTCTAAAGATTGAATCTAAAACGTCCATATGTTGATAGTTCATATAGAATATGATGATGATGGAGTAGATGATGAAATGCATGTTTTCAACCTTACCTATGATTTTCGATGATGTTTCCAAAGGAGATTAAATAGACCCAAGTATGGTAGAACTTTGGGTGATGCCCCTGTGATGTTTTCAAATTTTGATTTCTTTCCCAACATGAGCTTACCACATGGTTGAGATGAAATTTTCCTCTAACCCTTATTATGAATCCTAGCTTGTGGTATGTTTCAATGTAAAGCCCTCTCTATGCGTAAATCCTTAATCGATATGTATATAATTGTTGAACTTTGTTGAGGACAATGTTAAGCTTCATTTCACATGATGTTGAGTCTAACTATGACTTTTATTCAAAGCTTTTTCTAAATGACATTGTTGAGCTTCATATTTATATGATATCTAGTATATGCATGATTCCATAATGAACTTTGTCAATAGACAATGTTGAGCTTCATTTCATACGATGTTGATTTTAGGCATGATTTCATGTTGAGATTTGTAACTAGATGATGTTGAGCTTCGTATTTATACGACGTAGAGCATTGCATGTTTTGGAGAAGAGTCTAGCAACGAGCGAGCTAAGGGTCGATAACCCTACGCCCAAGAACTACGTACCAACGTAGGTTGATTCTAGTATATTATTGGGACCTCCCTTGTGAGCTATTCCCGGCCTGATTGGTCTCTCTCAGCTTGATATCGATATCATGGTAGCATCCCTATCCCTGGCAAGGTTTTGGATGGCTCTTCCCACTTGAGTGTATAGTTGGGACCACGTAGCTCTATCGTGGTATGTCAGTTAAGTGACGAATCTCTCACTATCTATATCGTTCGAATTTGCATAACCATCACTCATGATAATTATCGTACGTATGCATGTTCAAGAAGTGAGGTTTGACTCTTTGTTCAGCTTTTAATATAAGTGTTATGCTTCAGCTTTGAGTCATTCGAGTCATTCATGATGTTCTAAAACTATGCATGGTCATGTTATGATAAGAGTACGATTTCAGAATGATTGCTTGTAGCCTTCTGTTTTCACTTAAAAGCTTATGATGTGTCATGAAATATTTTAAAGGATTTATTTAGTTAAGTGGTTTTACTTACCCTACATACTTGGTACATTTCACGTACTGACCGCATACTTTCTATGCTACATCGATTCATAATGCAGGATCTGGTTCTCAGGTCCGGCCCCGTTCTTAGTCGCATATCAGAGTCAGTACCTGCTTGATTGGTGAGTCCTCATCTTTTGAGGACTAGACTTTCAGTTATCTTGCTTGTATTTTCAGTTTTAGTATTGCTGAGCTAGTTAGGGGCAGTGTCCCATCAGCTCATCCATATTAGAGGCTTATCAGACTTAGACATGTTTTCAGCTTCAGATGTTCATTCTGTTGTTATGTCAAGTTAGACTTCCACTGAGGTTATGATTATGTTTCTTTATGTTTATTGAATGATTTAGTGAATGCTTATTCCATGGTTTGACTTGGGGTCCCTCGGGGTCCCTTGTCCCGTGTCTACAATCCGGTTCTACGCTCGGATCGTGAAACATATGTTGCAGGATCTCAATCGGACCCTCCTCGTAAGTAAGGCTATCCGTCGCATCTATGCTCTTCATTGGAACAACTAAGTCTAGGTCAGCGATGAACTTCTTCAATAGAGATACATGGAAAACTGGGTGCCCTGAAGCTAACTCTGCTGGTAGCTCCAACTCATATGCCATCTTGCCCACTCACCTCCGAATCCTATAAAGACCGACATTTCAGGGACTAAGCTTCCCTTTATTACTGAACCTCATCACTCCTTTCATGGGAGAAACCTTCAAAAACACCCAATCATCAACTTCAAAATCAAGCTCTCTCCTCTTAACATCCGCATAAGATTTTTGACGACTCTGGGCTGTTTTGAGCCTTTGTCTAATAAGAGGAACCTATTCCATAGCCTTATGAACTGAATATTGTCTGATCAACATAGCCACACCTACCTCAAACCATCCAATAGGTGACCTACACCTCCGCCCATGAAGAGCCACAAACGGAGCCATATGAATTTTGGAGTGGTAACTGTTCGGTCTTTGTTATATGGGTATATAACTCACACGCAAGTGCACGTGGTCGAACAAGTAGTAAAGCGGCTATAGTAAGCCAAGTATCGATCCCACAGGGATTGGGATGAAGTGCAATCTGCTCAAGTGTACTATATTTCGATTCTAAAAATGCAGACAACAATGTAACCAAAAGTTTGATATTTAGTTTTATAATTTTTATGCTAAATCTAAAATAACTATCTAATTTGAGTCTGAACTATGAATGAGAGCATGCTGAGGTTAAACGAACATGTAATGAAATTAATTATCGACATAATTTTGTTAGTCTTTTCCTCCGGTTGCTAGCCAAGAACTAGTGCAAAGAATTAAAACTCTCGTATTTAACCTCACTTAACAATCATGAACCATCCACCTACATTTCTGTGATTAAATGCAATTCATGTTCTAGCCATACAAACCCGGTTCTTAAATTGACTAATACGACTTTCAGGTATATTTCTATCCTGAAAGTAAATCAATTCCCAATTTTCCCAAACCAAGAAAAGATCATATCCTATTAATTCACAACTTTCCAATTTCTTGCTCTCTCGAGTGAAACCGGACTTTTTAGATTACATTAACGTAGGCCACACATTAATGCAGTAAGAACAAGAATTAATAGAACAACCATGGAAGAAAAGATGAAAAACCAAAGAATCAATGATTACATTTCATTACAATTGTTCATAACCTCAGCAAGAAGAGGATTTAGCCACTCATTTGTGGATTAAACATTGTTAAATGAGTGTAAAACATACAAGCAATTGAATACAAGGAGAAGGAAAGAGAGAAAAACCCTGATAATTTCGTCCCCTCAACTGCCTGTAACCCACGTTCTTGCGCCACCAAGTCAGAATATTGAAAAATGAACCTCAGTGTTCTATTTATACAGGTGGGAATTTTTCCCGGAATAACAAGCAACGTGTCACGGAGTGCATCGCGGAGCACTGCCTCCGTGACACGCTACGGACGTGGACCTTCACTTGAACTGGGGGTCCAGGAAATAAATCCCAACGTGGCACAGCGTGCAACGCGGAGCCAAGCCACCGTGCCACGGACCCATCGTGAACCCATACTGGAATTGGGCTGAAAATTCCAATCCAGGCAGAAGGCCTCCGCGATGGCAACGTGATACGGCTCCATCGCGGAGCCCCTTTATTTTATGTTGTCCAATGTCTTGTCCCTAGCTCGCATCCCAGTCCAACCCCGATATCCTCCAACATGCATTTTAGCTTCCCGAAATTACATTTTACCTGCAAAACAATGCTAATCATGTTGGTTAGTATAAATTCACATTTTATTACCAATTACATGAGAATGTATACACATTGATAGATAAACAAGGCAAAAATGGTACTTTTGAGTATCACTTGGGCATAAAAATTTGCCCAAGATCACTTACCCCACACTTAAATCCTTGTTCGTCCTCGAACAACAATCCTACACTTCATGGAATTTACATCCCAACCTCGCTACTTTGGTTCGACAATTTAGGCTACGGTCATACCGATTATTCAATACAGCAAATCATTAAGAAAACATGCATGGTCCTATCAATGCAATGACCTTCAATACATCAAGACCTCCTGGACTTAAGAATCGACTCTCGATATTGGCAAACTCATGCAAATCAGCTGATCAAGATATCCGACATGAAAATTAATCTCTCATCAAGCATGTGCCCTCACAACACAAGAGAATCTTCCCCTTTTTGCTCATATGCCTCACAAAATTTTAAGCAGGGGCATGTAAACACAATTTCGCTCTCTCTCCCAAAAGAATTCACATGCATCATGTCATGACCCATAAGCTTGCCCTTAGTGTATTACTCCACTAATATAAAGAAGTGCGATGTAAGATCACGTAGGACTTTAACTGGTTGTAATGGAAGCTATGGAACTAGTAAATATTGGGTTAGCCAATAATAGCCACTAGCATCCTTAAGCGCCTTGTCAACACATCCCATCAACTCTTGGACATTGTTTCTTTTTTTCATCATCCCATTCTTGATGTTTTTCTTTAGGTTGGCCCATCCTATTAAGCACACTTGACACAACAACAAAGATTATTCATGCACCTTCATTATAGTTTATTTATAAAAAGTGCACCTTCAACCTTTTCTTTTCTTCTATCACTCTGCTTTTCTTTTTCTTTTCACCATTCTCACTCTTTGACACTTCGGGAGAATGATTTTCTCTTCTTAAGTGCTTAAGAGTTTTGTATAGACTTTACGACTAATGAAAAGAAGGGATTAAGCTCGATTTACACTTTTTGACAAAAGAAAAAAAAAATAGGCTAAAGGCTCAACGGACTGACTAGGGTATACAATCAAGGTGGGTACGACAAGGAAAAATAGAAACTCTCGGTTAAAACAAAGAAATGCCTACATCCTTTCCTACAATACACCTCCTTCATTTCGTTTTGCACACACACCAGGCAAGTTCAAGACATTTCACAATAGCATGGAATAACAACACCTCACTTCACACTTTTTGCACATGCTCAATTCAAGATATATTCACAGACTCTTCAATCAGCTAATTACAGGAATTCAAACATTAAGCCTCAATCACACTGAATCGAACTATATGGCTTAGGTATCTCAACATATTTACAAAGTTGCATGCTTTCATACGAATCACCTTTGCATTTTAAATATCATGTACAACACGCAACCAGAATTTCGCAACCATACAGTAACTACAGGTTTTGGGATGCAACCCACCAAAGAATAAAACTGAAAAATATTTGAAAAAACTACTCCCAACGACTACATTTCCCTTAAGACGGTCATCATCCATCCATCATAGGGAACGGTCACTACTATGACTTCGGTTCAATGGGACCATTCTCGGTAAAAGAATCGAAAACAAACGCCGAGAAACCCAAGAAGTAAAAAAAAATGTTGAAATATCGATCATTTCGATAAAAAAATATGTACAAAATATTTTAAAAATATCGATCATTTCGATAAAAAATATATATACAAAATCAGCTAGCAACATTCAGCAACACACATCAATTTCACATAAATTTACAACACAGAACAACAACTTAACTATTCATCAATCACAGGGAATAACAAAATTTCACAGGCACGACAACAGATTAGAGCATACATACATAACAACACAACCCAGCACCTAACTACTCCCACCCCACACTTAGCTCGAACACTGTCCCCAGTGTTCACAAAAATTAAAATAGCACAAAAATCGGGTGGTGGAACTCCCTGATGAATCAAAGCACTTCACTTTTTCGTCGGGTGCTGCTGCTTCATCTCCCGTGTCTGAATCACCCCCGTCATCATCATCGAACTCCACATCGGAGTCCTCCCAACGTGTCTCCTCGTTTGTGGGGACGTCATCATCCGTGGGCTCTACAAATGTTGGCCCCACTCGGCATAGAGCCCTGGCGTTCTCACCGAAGGGGTAGTCTAGCTCGAGCTGCCATAGCTCCTCCTCTGTCGCCGGCCTCCCACCTATCCTCAGCTGGAGCATCTGCATCCCATACATGCGAGCCATATACTGATCATCACGAGCGTGTCGCTCGCCAAGTGTAAGCACTGGCCCGTGGGTGGTGTCGGGAGCCTTAGTTGTAGTAACATCTAAGGCCCGCCGCTCCATCAGCGGGATATAGTCAAGGGCCTCTTCCTCGACATCTAGGCCCCTGAGGAAGGTGGTGAGTAGTCCAACAAAGCCGTACCTGTGCCCCTGATACAACCGGGCTCTCTTCATGGCGGAGATAATTACCGCCCCCACGTTGATCTCCAGCCCTTTCATCAGGGCGTACACCAGGCATACACGATCCCGGGTTACATCTGTCATATGTACCCCCAGGATGAGGCAGGAACAAACAATCTTCAGCCATATTCTGGATTCCCCGTTCATCTGTGAATACGGCAATGTCTGATGGTAGCCCCTCTCTTTGTGTCTGCTCAATCTAGCTGTCGATCGGGTCCCACACAAGGTGCGTCTGATGTCCGCATATGGTGGGGTAATGTTTAGCTGTCGGAGCATGTGGGCGTCTGTGTCCCGTGCCCCTATGATAGCATTGAGGTGGTGGGGCTCCAAGGTGACTATTTGCCCTCTGATTTTGATGGTGTGACTTCTGATAGTCGGGTTCCAGTTGGTATAGAATTCCCGAACCAAGTGTAGATTGCATTCCTTGGGCTCTTCAAAGATGAAATTGAGCCCAGCTGCCTCGATTCGGTGGACCATCCTAGGGAACTCCTATGCCAATGGTTCCCGTGCTATGTGCTCCTCAGGGAAGTATTTGTTTTCTTTGTGCTTTGCATACCACTTCTTCCCCTCATCCGTCACCCATCTCATTGCGTATTGGCGGCGTTGGCCGTGTGGAACTGCTGGTTCTGCTGGGACTGCTGTGCCCAGTCTGATTCGATTCCTTCCGGCGCCAGATGTTGATGCGCCTTTCCCTTTATCTTGCCTGCTTGCCATTTTACCTGTCAACCCAAGTGGACAAGATCAATGTTAAGCTAACGGATACTAACTTCGACTAAGGTCGGGTTAAGCTAGGTTACCCCACACTTAGTCCTTAGCTACAGTTACAACAATACGGCAAGATCATACTTGTTTACACACAATAACCAACTGTACAATCATGCTTAGTGCGTTCAAAGAATTCGACGGTATATCTTCTATGTACTACTTAGACTTCGTACAGCTAATCACAATCACTACCATCGCTAACATTTTCTCCATCGCTCTTAGCAAGGAAAAACAAAGAAACGAAAAACAACAACAAGAATTTATCTACACGAACCTATACAACCAACCCAATTCTTGCTAAATTTCAATATACCTCTAACCCGAGAATCCATCGGTCTTTTATCATCCTAACAATTACCACACCGACTCATCCCGTTCAACATGTACATCCCGGCATGAATTTCACAAGTTCACTACATTTTTCACTTCACATTCAAAAACAAGCCCTAGAAATGATATTATCAAGAAAATTCGATTAATTTATGCAATTAACGAGTTCAAGCAATCATAACGATATTCCGAACATTCATCAACAACAATTCAATTGAATTCGTGATTAATTTCTACTTAGGGCAAACTTAGCTCACCTCACATGCTCAATATCGAAGAAAATTGACAAGAAATAAGATGGAATCGAAGAACATACCTTGAAGTTGAAGAATTTACGCAAACATGATGATTTTCTTAGCCTACTCCGTTTCACATTGAATGGGGATGGGTTTTGGGGTGTTTGGTCGCAGAGTGATTGAAAAATAAGGGAAAGGGAGGGTTTTTCGGGGTTAAAAAGTAGTAAAATCGCGCGGGTCACTCGGCGACCCGGTGTGATCCATCGGGATATACACGGCAACGTGTCACGGAGTGCATCGCGGTGCACTACCTCCGTGACACGGAGCCGTCGCTAGCCTATTCTGGAAATTTTAAAAAAATCCGGATTATACCTCAACGTGTCACGGAGGGTAACGCGGAGGTCCACCTCCATGACACGGAGCTATCGCCCCAGCTCACTGTTTTGCCACTTTTTGTTAATTTTCATACCTCGAATTTTCCTTTGCGATTCCGTGCATATTTTCCTATGTTTGACCTGAAACTCATCTCACTATACAAAATTGGTTATAATTATAGGTTTCACTCTAAATAAAAATAAAACACAAACAAAAACTACAATTTTGTAGTAAATCAAGAAAAAGAAAAAGATAAATCTATTTACACTTTACAATAAGAAAGAAAAATTTTTCACGGGTTGCCTCCCGTGCAGCGCCTAGTTTACCGACGCGGCTCGACGTCGTTAAGCTCAGTTGTCCTCTAGGGTGATGGAGGATTTCTCTCGATCACCGTCCTCCCCCTAGTAGTGCTTACACCTCTGTCCATTTACTAAGAACGTGGCACTCCGATATTCTTGCCATAACTCTACTGCCCCGTGCGGGGTCATTGTTACCACTTCAAATGCTCCCGACCATTTAGACCTCAGTTTTCCTGGAAACAACTTCAATCTTGAATTGAAGAGCAAGACTTTCTGTCCTGGCTCAAAAATGCGATGCACCACATGCTTGTCATGCCATCTTTTCGTTCTTTCCTTGTAGTACTTGGCACTCTCATAGGCATGCCAGCGGAACTCTTCAAGTTCACTGAGCTGCATTAGTCTCTTCTTGCCCGCCAGCTCTAAGTCCATATATAGCTTCCTGACAACCTAAAAGGCTCGGTGCTCTAACTCCACCGGAAGATGACACGCTTTACCATAGACCAGTCGGTATGGTGAGGTTCCAATCGGTGTCTTGTAAGCAGTTCTGTACTCCGACAACGCATCATCAAGTTTCCTTGGCCAATCATTCCGTTGTGTATTTACCGTTTTCTGGAGAATCTACTTCACTTCTCGATTTGACACCTCTACTTTCCCACTAGTTTGGGGGTGGTATGCTATTGCCACTTTATGGCGCACCCCATACTTGGCTAGTAATTTCTTGAAACTTGCATTGACAAAATGAGCCCCTCCATCGCTGATAATGGCTCGGGGTGTCCCGAACCTGGTGAGGATGTGTTTTTTCACAAACTTCGTTACTACCTTGTTGTCATTCCTGGGACAAGCTATTGCTTCAACCCATTTTGATACATAATCTACGGCTACCAAGATGTAACGATTACCAAATGACGGTGGGAATGGGCCCATGAAATCAATGCCCCATACATCAAAAGGCTCAACATCCAATATATTCTGCAGCGGCATCTCTTGTCTTCTGCCAATTGCTCCTGTACGTGATCACGGGCAAAAATAGCATGCCTGAGATACGCTTTATGACTTAAATTAGTCTTGTTTATCTAAGTAATTGTATACATTTTCATGTAATTTTATATGAATGTGAGGATAAGTGCTAACCAACATGATTAGCCTTTGTTTTGTAGGTTTTGATGACTTTTGAGCAACTAATCCATGAGTTGGTGAAGTAGAGGCTTGGAAACAAAATTAACTCGCGAACGTCGGCAAAGAGGAGGCACAAAACAGCCCACCTGCGCGTCGGAAACGTGCCACGGCAGGCAAGCTAATCACAACAGGCCACCTGCACGTTGGCAACGTGCCACGACAGGTTGGCTGCGCGACAAGGAGGTGTCAACGCGCTGCCCAAGTAGCGTGACACGCTGCCAACGCGGCAGGGTGCTGCCGAGGCCAAGTTCGGGTGATTTCCAGAGAGCTTTTGCGTTAGTGGCGTGTCACGGAGGCAGTGCTCCGCGATGCACTCCGTGACACGTTGCTTGTTATTCCAGGAAAAAGTCCCACTACTATAAATAGCACACTTAGGTTAATTTTTCATTATTCTGACTTGGTGGAGCAAGAACGTGGGTTACAGGCAGTTGAGGGGATGAAATTATCGGGGTTTTTCTCTATCTCCTTCTTCTTTAACTCAATTGCTTGTATGTTTAACACTCATTTAACGATGTTTAATCCACAAATGAGTGGCTAATTCATCTTCTTGCTGAGGTTATGAAAAATTGTGATGAAATTTGAGTATTGATTCTACGGTTTTTCATCTTTTCTTCCATGTTGTTCTATTAATTCTTGTTTTTACTGCATTGGTGTGTGTCCTACATTAATGTACATCTAAAAAGTCCAGTTTCACTCGAGAGAGCACGAAATTGGAAAGTTGTGAATTAATAGGATATGTTCTTTACTTGATTTGGGAAAATTGAGTCTTGATTTGCTTTCAGGATAGAAATATACCTGAAAGTCGTATTAGTCAATTTAGGAACCGGAATAGTATAGCTAGGACATGAATTGCATTTGATCACAGAAATGTAGACGGATGGTTCATGATTCTTAAGTGAGGTTAAATACGAGAGTTTTAATCTCTTGTCAAATGTTCTTGGCTAGCAACTGGAAGAAAAGATTAACCAAAGTATGATGATAATTCATTTCATTACATGTTCATTTAATCTCAGCATGCTTTCATTCATAGTTCAGATTCAAAGTAGATAATTGTTCTTAGTTTTAGTATAAAAATTTATAAAACAAACTATCAACTTTTTGGTTACGCTGTTGTCTGCATTTTTAGAAGTAAAATATAGTACACTTGAGCAATTTGCACTTCATCCAAGTCTCTGTGGGATCGATACTTGGCTTACTAAATCCACTTACTACTTGTTCGACCACGTGCACTTGCGTGTCGGTTTTATAATCCAAAACCACCCGAACAAGTTTTTGGCACCATTGCCGGGGACTGGCAATTGGTGAATTTTTCTTGAGTGTAAATTTACTATATTTTTTTCTTAGTGCTGACAACTTGGTCTTAGTGTTCGTTTTAATTCTTTCTCATTTTATTTTATTTTATTTTCTTTTTTGGATACCCTTATTGACATGACATCGTGGAATACAAATGGTTTAAATGGTGGATACTCATATTTTAGCGAATCTTGTCTGAATTGCGGAGGACACCACTCGTGGCAACACTGTAACACGTGTAATATGTGTGGTGGTCAAGATGGCCATTGGGATGGCTATCCGAATGCATATTCCCCTCCCCCAAGCCCTTACAATGATCCTTCTGTTGCTTTTTCTGAATATAGGCATGCTGAAAATGAGGACTTGGGACGCCAAGCTCAATTAGAAGACATGCTGAAACAACTCTTGGAGCAATCAGAAGCAATGAAGGAGGCGATGGCAGTATTGAGAATTCAGCAAGAAGAGAATGCAGAGGCTCTAGAAAGGATGAGCGTCAAATTCACGGAGATGATTGCTGAGGCTGAAGCTTGTGATAAATTGCAGGTAACAACTTTAGCCCATATTCAGGAGGAACTACAAGAGGACGACAAGGGTGAATTTTTGGATGAATCCCAACAATTAGAATCTCTTGAGTGTCCCCGTGACGGGCTCACACTTATGGAAAATCCATTCATGGAAGAAGAGATAGAGCATCCCCTAGTTGATATTAATGGAGAGATAGATGTCGATGCTGAGAAGGAGTATACAAGTAAGGAGGTCAAGCACAATGCAGTTTCAGAGTTGAGGTGTATTGGACCATAGTCTACGCATTTTTCGACATTAAATTTGGTTGACAACATAGAAATAGAGTCTTCCAAGTTTGTAGAGAAATGTCTAAAGGAGGACCAAGCCCCGTATATTTTGAAATTTGCTAACTCGGAGAGACAAAATGACTTCGCTTACTTAAGGACCAATAAATGCAAAAGGCAACATCTACTGCTTGGTCCTTACAATTTTTCACCACCACCCCCGGAGCATAAGAGGAAATTAGAGAAGAAATTAGGGGTGAGATTCATATCCTCAAGGTGGAGGAAAAAGCGATCAAACTTGATACGTCGTGCCGCGACGTAAAATTAGGCGCTGCTTGGGAGGCAACCCAAGGGTACCATGGGTACCATTTTAATTCCTTGCATTTATGTTGATTTTATTTATTTTTCATCTTGTGTTGTTTTGATGGAAAGTTAAGCACAGATGGAGGGGAAGTCTGAGTACCCGTGGAGGAGGAAGCTAACAAGCATGGAAGAGAAAAAGTGTGGGTCGAACACCCACTTGTGCAAAGTTGAAGAAAGGCATGTTGTTAGCTAGGCCTAAAGGCCTCAGGGGGTATTTCTCATCCTTTAATTGTTATTTTGATGCTATGAGGACATAGCATGATTTAAGTGTGGGGTGAAGGGAAATTTCTGAAAAATTTCAAATTTTTTGTGCTTAACGAGTGTTTGGTGGATGTAATGCTTGTGTGCAATTTGTGAGAAAATTGAAAATTGAAAATTGTTGGGAGTCAAGCATGAATTCATCACCCGTTGGTTTTTCTTTTCGGTTCTTTTCTGACGGGGGGTATTTGAACCGAATAATAAAATTTTTCTTTTTCTTTCCATGGTCTGTATATAATGTTTTTTTTTAGTCATAGTTAGTGACTGTTTCCGACGATGGATGGATGACGACCGTTTTGAGGAAAAATTAGTTTGTAGGTGTTGGGTTTTTGAAACCATAACTAATTGGTGCTTGATGGTATTGTTATGGGCTATAAATGGTTGTAAGATGCAAGTATGTTCAGTGTGGAGCATGCAAGTGTATAACTTTGTTTGAGAGACTTAGGCTCTTGTATTTGACTCAATATGATGGAAGCTTAATTCTGAATTCTTGTGATTAGTTGAGTAAGAGTCTATTGATTGTGTCTTGATTTGAGCATATGCCATGATTGTAAGGTTTTTGAGTATTCTGTGTGATTATGAAATGTCTAGAACTTGCCTGTTGTGTATATAAAACGAAATGAAGGATGTGAATTGTAGGAGATGATTTAGGCATTTCTTTGAATGAACCAAATTTTTATCCCTCATTTTGCCTACCTTGAAAAATTAATCCTAATCAACCCCATTGAGCCGTGATCCTATTCTTTGACAACTGCAACATAAGCTTAATCTTTTTTTTTTCTTTCATTAGCCTTGAATTTGAACCAAAACTCCTAAGCGCTTAAAGGAAAAATCTGAAAGAGTAAAGGACTGAGAAGAATGAAAAAGAAGGAAAAGTAGCAATTGTAAAAGTTGAGAAAGGGCGAGGGTGCACTTGTTTGAATACGGCTGAGTATTAGTAGGGAGTAAGAAAACAAATAAATGAAAAGTTACTTATAGAACTCCTTACTAATAAGCTAAAAGGGCCCAAAGAAATGGGGGAACAAAAGACGAAAAAGAAAGATGAAAGGAGAAAAAGGTGAAGTAACGGAAGGGAAGTCCGTAATGAAGGCGTGATGTATTAAAAGCACTAGGAAAGATAGTCACTATTACTGATCATAATAGTACCTACCCGCACGTGAGTTACATTACAACCTAAAAAGTCCTACTTGATCTTACACTCATACATCCTTAAATTAGTGGAATAAAACACTAAGGGCAAGCTTATGGGTCATTACATAATGCATGGGAATTCTTTGTGAGAGTGAGCGTAATTCTATTAATATACCCACACATGTTGTGATATAAAAATTGTTTTTGCGTGTGAAATTGGGTAACTCTCTTTCCGTGAGGGGCACATGTTGAATGAAGGATATAATTCATGTGGGATTTCTTAATCAGTTGATTTACATGAGTTTGCTAAGATTGAGAGTCGATTCTTGAGGTTAAGAAGTCTTAACATCGTTGTATTTCATTTATGTGATTAAATTGTGCATGCTCTATTTCTAGCTTGTTGTCTTACGTAATCATTATAGCCATAACTTGAATGTTCTTGCTAAATTAGTTATGCGGGAGTCTCCATATGCATGATATGTAAAAGGTTGTTCGAGGACGAACAAGGCTTTAAGTGTGGGGTTGTGATCACGGGCAAAAATAGCATGCCCGAGATACACTTTATGACTTAAATTAGTCTTGTTTATCTAAGTAATTGTATACATTTTCATGTAATTTTATATGAATGTGAGGATAAGTTCTAACCAACATGATTAGCCTTTATTTTGTAGGTTTTGATGACTTTTGAGCAACTAATCCGTGAGTTGGTGAAGTAGAGGCTTGGAAATGGAATTAACTCGCGAACGTCGGCAAAAAGGAGGCACAAAACAGCCCACCTGTGCGTCGGCAACGTGCCACGGTAGGCAGGCTGATCACAACAGCCCACCTGCACGTTGGCAACGTGCCACGACAGGTTGGCTGCGCGACAAGGAGGTGTCAACGCGCTGCCCAAGCAGCGTGACACGCTACCAACGCGGCAGGGTGCTGCCGAGGCCAAGTTCGGGTGATTTCCAGAGAGCTTTCGCGTCAGTGGCGTGTCACGGAGGCAGTGCTCCGCGATGCACTCCGTGACACGTTGCTTGTTATTCCGGGAAAAAGTCCCAGTACTATAAATAACACACTTAGGTTAATTTTTCATTATTCTGACTTGGTGGAGCAAGAACGTGGGTTACAGGCAGTTGAGGGGACGAAATTATCAGGGTTTTTCTCTATCTCCTTCTTCTTTAATTCAATTTCTTGTATGTTTAACACTCATTTAACGATGTTTAATCCACAAATGAGTGGTAATTCATCTTCTTGCTGAGGTTGTGAACAATTGTGATGAAATTTGAGTATTGATTCTATGGTTTTTCATCTTTTCTTCCATGTTGTTCTATTAATTCTTGTTTTTACTGCATTGGTGTGTGGCCTACATTAATGTACATCTAAAAAGTCCGGTTTCACTCGAGAGAGCACGAAATTGGAAAGTCGTGAATTAATAGGATATGTCCTTTACATGATTTGGGAAAATTGAGTCTTGATTTGCTTTCAGGATAGAAATATACCTAAAAGTCGTATTAGTCAATTTAGGTACCAGAATAGTATAGCTAGGACATGAATTGCATTTGATCACAGAAATGTAGACGGATGGTTCATGATTCTTAAGTGAGGTTAAATACGAGGGTTTTAATCTCTTGTCAAATGTTGTTGGCTAGCAACTGGAAGAAAAGATTAACCAAAGTATGATGATAATTCATTTCATTACATGTTCGTTTAACCTCAGCATGCTTTCATTCATAGTTCAGATTCAAAGTAGATAATTGTTCTTAGTTTTAGTATAAAAATTTATAAAACAAACTATCAACTTTTTGGTTACGCTGTTGTCTGCATTTTTAGAAGTAAAATTTAGTACACTTGAGCAATTTGCACATCATCCAAGTCTCTGTGGGATCGATACTTGGCTTACTAAATCCACTTACTACTTGTTCGACCACGTGCACTTGCGTGTCGGTTTTATAACCCAAAACCACCCGAACAGTACGCTGACATCTATCACACATTTTGACATATGCCATAGAGTCTCTGAACTGTGTCGGCCAAAAGAAACCTGAATGTAGAACCTTGTGTGCTGTTCGCTCGCCTCCATGATGACCCCCATACAATGAAGAATGACAGCCCCTCAACACCTCTGCAATATAACTCTCTGGAATGCATCTTCTCATTACCTGATCTGGTCCTTGTTTAAATAAGTATGGTTCATCCCAAACAAAGTGCCGACTGTCATGCCTTAATTTCCTTCTCTGCTGGTCTGTTGCCTCAGCTGGGTAGACTCCGCTCACTAGCAAGTTGACTATGTTTGCGTACCAGGGAACTTCAGCTTCCCCAACTGCCAAGAGTTGCTCATCTGGGAACTCTTCATTTATGTTATCACTTACCATCACATGCGACCGGCTTTCCAATCGTGATAGGTGATCTGCTACCTGATTCTCGCTCCCCTTTCTGTCTTTAATCTCAAGGTCAAACTCCTACAACAACAAGATCCATCTGATCAACCTGGGCTTAGCATCCTTCTTGTTGAATAGGTACCGAATCGCTGCATGGTCTGTGTACACCACAACTTTCGAACCCACCAAATAGGACCTGAATTTGTCAAATGCAAACACCAAGGCTAGCATTTCCTTCTCTGTGACTGTGTAATTGCTTTGGGCCATATTCAGCGTTTTGCTTGCATAATGAATAGAATGAAAGATTATATTTTTTCTTTTCCCCAATACGGCTCCCACAGCCACATCACTAGCATCACACATCAGCTCAAATGGTTGTTCCCAATCCGGAGAAGTAAGGATAGGTGCTTCTATCAATTTCTGCTTCAACTCTTCGAATGCTTTAACACACTCATCATTCAACTCAAACTTTACCTCTTTTTCTAGCAATCTGCATAGTGGTCTAGAAATTTTGGAAAAGTTTTTGATGAATCGTCTGTAGAATCCTGCATGCCCAAGAAAACTGCACACACCTTTCACTGACACAGGTGGTGGCAACTTTTCAATAACCTCGATCTTAGCACGATCGACTTCCAACCCCTTTCAAGACACTTTGTGGCCAAGGACAATACCCTCCTTCACTAAGAAGTGGCATTTCTCCCAGTTTGATACAAGGTTGGATTCCTCACAGCGAGCCAGCACCCTGTCAAGATTCGGCAAACAAGTAGAAAACGAATTACCGAAAACAGAAAAATCATCCATAAATACCTCAACAAAATCCTCCACCATGTCATGGAAAATAGCCATCATGCATCTCTGGAATGTGGCGGGTGCATTGCATAACCCAAACGACATTCTCCTGAAAGCATATGTCCCATAAGGACAGGTAAAAGTAGTCTTCTCTTGATCCTCCGGAGCTATGGCTATTTGGTTATAACCAGAGTACCCATCCAGGAAATAATAATATTCCTGTCCAGCCAACCTATCCAATATCTGCTCAATAAATGGGATGGGGTAATGATCTTTCCTCGTGGCTTCATTAAGCTTCCTGTAATCCATGCAAATCCGCCAGCCTGTGACGGTTCGGGTAGGAATCAACTCATTTTTCTCATTGGTGACCACAGTCATCCCCCTTTCTTCGGAACACACTGAACGGGGCTGACCCATTCACTGTCTGAATTGGGTAGACCACACCTGCATTAAGCCACTTGATTATTTCTTTCCTCACCACATCCTTCATTGCTGGATTTAGTCTCCGTTGCGGCTGAACGGTTGGTTTGGCTCCTGACTCCATGAACATCCTGTGTGTGCAAAAAGCTGGATTGATACCCTGAATGTCTGACATTTGCCAACCCATTGCTTTCTTCCTCTTTCTGAGGACACCCAATGCTTCCTTCTCCTGTGCCTCTGTCAAGTCTGTAGAGATGATGACTGGTAACGTCTCATCCTCCCCCAAAAAGATATATTTTAAATGGGGAGGCAATTCTTTCAGCTCCAGCTTCGGTGCCTCCTCAACGGATGGTTTCGGCAAAGGTTCTAGAGACCTCATCAATGATTGAAATTCCTGTCTCCTAGGATGATTCTGTGCTTCATTCAACATTTGTACCATTCCATACGCCTCTCTATCTCCAAAATGATCGGAGTGCATCAACACTCTTTCCAATGGGTCTTGAGATTCAACAATCTGACGAATTTCTTCAGGTTCAACCACACTGATTGCTGAAAGCTCCTCATGTATAGCTGGAAGCTTTATGGCTTTAAACACATCAAATACCTCTATTTTGTTGTGTGGTTGCATTGTTAGCCGCCCCACAGCTACGTCAATTAGTGCTTTCTCGATTGCCAAGAAAGGACGTCCCAAAATAAATGGGACTTCCGCGTCTGGTTCAAAATCCAACACGACAAAATCTACCGGGAAAATCAGGGAGCCAACTTGCACTAGAACGTCCTCCACAATGCCATCAGGTCTGGCTAAGGATCGATCCGCCAATTGCAAGATTACTGTTGTGGGTCTAGGACTCCCTAGACCCAACTTTCTGAATACCGATGACGGCATCAAAATTATGCTCGCTCCCAAATCACACAATCCACGAGCTCGGATGCTCTACCCAATAGTAATCTGTATGGTAAAGCTCCCAGCAAATTGCCCAAATTGATATTCAAGTGCCTTGGTAGCTAACTGGTTGTTTTTCACTTCGGCTGCCAATTTCACATAGTCAGCCTGCAATTGAGCTTGGTTAGCTATCATGGTCTTGAAAATCTCCTCAATGCTGGGTGTGGTGGTGGAGGAGGTGCATTGTTG
Source organism: Datura wrightii (assembly GCA_035772735.1). Taxonomy (NCBI): domain Eukaryota; kingdom Viridiplantae; phylum Streptophyta; class Magnoliopsida; order Solanales; family Solanaceae; genus Datura; species Datura wrightii. The sequence goes on along the minus strand of JASDFA010000023.1, from coordinate 19,848,894 downwards.
TTTTTGAACTGTGCTTGATAATTCTGCTGCCCTCCTTGGTTCCTTTGCACACCCTGACCCGAATTTTGCCCCTGATGGTTGTTGCTACCCCAGGAGAAATTAGGGTGATTCCTCCAATTGGAATTGTAGCTATTACCATACTGTTGGTGGTTCCTTTGCACATTTCCCACAAAGTTTACCAAGTCAGGATTAGCTCCACAACACTCAGCTGAGTGCTCACTGCTTCCACACACTTCACACCACATCTGCTGCACTGCATTAACTGGGGCTTGAGGCTGGTTCATTATCATGTTGTTGAAGTGGGTGTTAAGTTGATTTTATAATGCAGCTATCTATGCAGCAATAGCTGTAAACCCATCCACTTCTAGCACTCCTACTGCTTTCCTTGTCCCGCCTCTTGATGAATTAGCATTCCATTCCGGATTGCCCTGCGAAATACGGTTCAACAAGGTATACAACTCCTCATAAGTTTTCTACAGCGCTTGTCCTCCAGCTGCTGAGTCTAGCAATATTTTTGTGTGGGGTTCCAAACCCTCTATAAAAGTGTGCACAAACACATCATTGGACTGATGATGATGAGGACAATCCCGCAACATGGACTTGAATCTTTCCAAGGCCTGATATAAATTCTCTCCCTCTCTCTATTTGAAACTTAGAATTTGACTTCTAAGTCTTGCTGTTTTAATGGAGGGAAAAAACCGTATCAAGAATTTCCTTGCAAGATCATCCCATGTAAAAATAGAATTTGGTTGCAAAGCTTTCAACCACCTCTTGGCTTCTCCCAATAGTGAGAATGGGAACAATGTAAGCCGGACATAATCTGATGACACTCCAGCGGGGATATAAGTGTCACTTATCTCCAAAAAATTTTGGAGATGCTGCTGTGGATCTTCATGGGGGAGACCAGTAAACTGCCCGCTAGTGTGCAGCAATTGCACCATATTCTGCTTAAGTTCAAACCTCCCTCCAAGCTCAGGTTTGCGGATGCTAGATGTGACATTATTAGCATATGGGATTGCCACCTCGCGAACCGGCCGAGCTGCTACTTCTTCGGGCACTAACACTGCCCGTACTACCGGTGGATTCTGTTGTTGCTCCATGATCATCTGTCTGAGCAACTGCAGCTTTCTTTGTAGAGCTTCTCTCCGTTTACTATGAAATATTCTTTCTGGCTCTATATACGAGTCCACCAGCTCCTTGTCTCTAGCCAGTGTTCAACAAAAATTAAGTCTACAAAATACAGGCTAAGACCAAGTTGTCAACACTAAGAAAATAAAAATACAGTAAATTAACACTTAAAACAAATTCACCAATTGCCAAGTCCCCGGCAACGGCGCCAAAAACTTGTTCGGTCTTTGTTATATGGGTATATAACTCACACGCAAGTGCACGTGGTCGAACAAGTAGTAAAGTGGCTTTAGTAAGCCAAGTATCGATCCCACAGGGACTGGGATGAAGTGCAATCTGCTCAAGTGTACTATATTTCAATTCTAAAAATGCAGACAACAGTGTAACCAAAAGTTTGATATTTAGTTTTATAATTTTTATGCTAAATCTAAAATAACTATATAATTTGAGTCTGAACTATGAATGAGAGCATGCTGAGGTTAAACGAACATGTAATGAAATTAATTATCGACATAATTTGGTTAGTCTTTTCCTCCGGTTGCTAGCCAAGAACTATTGCCAAGAGATTAAAACTCTCGTATTTAACCTCACTTAAGAATCATGAACTATCCACCTACATTTCTGTGATTAAATGCAATTCATGTACTAGCCATACAAACCCGCTTCCTAAATTGACTAATACGACTTTCAGGTATATTTCTATCCTGAAAGTAAATCAATTCCCAATTTTCCCAAACCAAGAAAAGATCATATCCTATTAATTCACAACTTTCCAATTTCTTGCTCTCTCGATTGAAACTGGACTTTTTAGATATACATTAACGTAGGCCACACATTAATGCAGTAAGAACAAGAATTAATAAAACAACCATGGAAGAAAAGATGAAAAACCAAAGAATCAATTATCACATTTTATTACAATTGTTCATAACCTCAGCAAGAAGAGGATGTAGCCACTCATTTGTGGATTAAACATCGTTAAATGAGTGTAAAACATACAAGAAATTGAATACAAGGAGAAGGAAAGAGAGAAAAACCCTGATAATTTCATCCCCTCAACTGCCTGTAACTCACGTTCTTGCTCCACCTAGTCAAAATATTGAAAAATGAACCTAAGTGTTCTATTTATACTGGTGGGAATTTTTCTCGAAATAACAAGCAACGTGTCACGGAGTGCATCGCGGAGCACTGCCTCCGTGACATGCTATGGACGCGGACCTTCACTTGAACTGGGGGTCCAGGAAATAAAGCCCAACGTGGCACGGCGTGCAACGCGGAGCCAAGTCACCGTGCCACGGACCCATCGCGAACCCACACTGGAATTGGGCTGAAAATTCCCATCCAGGTAGAAGGCCTCCGCGATGGCAACGTGACATGGCTCCATCGCGGAGCCCCTTTATTTTATGTTGTCCAATGTCTTTTCCCTAGCTCGCATCCAAGTCCAACCCCGATATCCTCCAACATGCATTTTAGCTTCCCGAAATTACATTTTACCTGCAAAACAATGCTAATCATGTTGGTTAGTATAAATTCACATTTTATTACCAATTACATGAGAATGTATACACATTGATAGATAAACAAGGCAAAAATGGTACTTTTGAGTATCACTTGGGCATACAAATTTGCCCAAGATCAGTAACTATTATTGTAGGAAAACTCAATGAGAGGTTAGTGGTCATCCCAACTACCCTTGAAATCAATCACATACACTCTCAACATGTGCTCAACAGTCTAAATGGTCCACTTGGACTGACCATCTATCTGCGGGTGAAAAATTATACTAAGCTTCACCTCAGTAACAAGGCCCCTCTTAAATGACCTCCAAAACGGAGATGTGAACTGAGTACCCCTATCTGAGATGATGGAAAAAGGAACTCCATGCAACTGAACCGACTCCCGGATGTAAAGTCTATCATAATCCTCAACTGAATCGATAGTTTTTACCGGTAAGAAATGGGCTAATTTGGTCAACCTGTCCACAATCACCCATATAGAGTCGTAGTGTCGGTGGATATGAGGCAAGCCTGTAATGAAGTCCATTTATCTCTTCCCACTTCAATGTAGGAATACTAATGTACTAAAGCATATATACATGTTTCTAATACTCCACCGCCACCTATTCGCAATTCAAAACTTAGCCACAAACTCCGCTATGTCCTTCTTCTTGCCATTCAACCAATAGACTTCCCGTAGATCACTATACATCTTGGTGGAACTTGGATAAATAGTGTGTCGTGAGCCATAAGCCTCGCTCAATATCCGATCCCTCAAGTCATCTACATCTGAAACACATAATTGGCCCTAATATTGGAGTACACCATTTCCCTCTTGGGAGACAACCTCCACTTTCTGATTTTGAAAAGCTCCTTTCAGCTTCATTAGAGTAGGATCCTTATCTTGCCTAGCTTTGACTTATATCACCACTGAAGATTCTAACCTATTCTAGACGATAACCCCACCATTTATAGAATCTGCAAGGCGAACCCCTAAGTGAGCAAGCCTATGGACATCCTTCACATACTCCTTTCTCTCATTCTTGACATGAGGCACACTCTCCACGGAAAACCTACTAAGAGCATCTTCCATTACATTGGCCTTGCCCGAATGATAAAGGACAATCATGTCATAGTCCTTGAGAAGCTCTAGCTATCTCCTTTGCCGCAAATTCAGCTCCTTCTGAGTAAACACATACTGAAGGCTCTCATGGTTCATTAACACATCCACATGCACCCCATATAAGTAGTGACTCCAAATATTCAAAGCAAACACCACAGCTGCACAATCTAGGTCATATGTCGGATAATTCTTCTCATGAGTCTTATGTTGTCTATAGGCATACGCAAAGACCTTACCATGCAGCATTAATTACATAATCAAGACCAACCCTAGAGGTATCACAATACAAAACAAAACCATTCATGCCCTTAGGTAGGGTCAATATTGGGGTTGAAGTGAGTCGAATCTTTAACTCCTGAAAACTCCTCTAACAAGTGTCTAACCACTAAAATTTGACCTTTTTCTGGTTCAACTTAGTCAATAGTGTTGCAGTGGATGAAAATCCCTATACGAACCTCTTATAGCAACTTTCTAAACCCAATAAGCTCCTAATATCTATTAGACTGATATTCTAGGACAATTTATCATCGACTCCATCTTTTGAGAGTCCACCTGCACACCCTTGCTGGACACCACATAACGCAAGAATGTTACTAAGTTCATCCAAAACTCAACTTTGCTACATTTAGCAAATAGTTGGTGATCCTTTAGAGTCTATAACAAAATCCTCAAATGAGCGGCATGCTCCTTCTTGATCTGAGAGTATATGAGGATATCATCTATGAAGACAATCTATGAACATATCCAAATACTGTTTGAACACCCTATTCATCAAGTCCGTAAAAGTTGTAGGAGCATTTGTTAGTCTAAATGACATAACTATGAACTCATAGTGACCATACCATGTCCTGAAGGCTATCTTCGGAATGTCACTTTTCTCAACTCTGAGCTGGTGGTAGCCAAATCTGAGGTCTAGCTTTAAAAAGCACTTAGCACCCTGAAGCTTGTCGAACAGGTAATCAATCATGGGGAGGGGATACTTATTCTTTATTGTGACCTTGTTCAATTGTCAACAGTCAATGCACATCCTAAGGGAGTCATACTTCTTTTGTACAAAGAGAACCAAAGCACCCCATGGGAATTTGCTAAGTCTGATGAAACTCTTATCTACAAGATCCTTCAATTACTCTTTCAACCACTTTAGCTCATCCCGCGCCATACTGTAAGGAGTAATGGATATAGCCTACGTATTAAGGAGAAGGTCTATACAAAATTCAATCTCCCGCTTAGGAGGGACTCCTGGTAAATCATCTGGAAACACCTCCAGATACTTACATACAATAAGCACAGACAGAAGAGTTAAGGTATCAGATGTAGAATCCTTAACTTGAACTAAATGATATACACAACCCTTAGAGATCATATTTTAGGCCTTGAGATAGAAAACAAAGAGACATATAGGCACCACTGAACTACCCTTCCACTCTAGGACTGGCTAACTCGGAAATCAAAAGTCTACCGCATTGGTTCTACAATGACTAAGTCATAACATGCATGTAGCCGATCCATACTGAGTATAACATCAAAATCGGTCATATCTACTCCACTTAATCATTTGAGGTGACTTTCTAAAGGATTGTTATAAGGAAGTTTTTGTATACTTGTAAATCTAAAACTAACTCACTAATAGGAGTAAAAACTGAGAAGAGTTCTAACAGGATTTCGGGACTGACTTCGAAACTAAAAAAAACATAAGTAGTCACGAAAGATAAAGTATCCCCTAGAACAAACAATGAATTCACATGAAGATGTAATACTCATAACATACCAATGACCACATCGGAAGAGACTTCTTGTTGCTGTCAAGAAGATAGGGCGTAGAACCTGTTCTAGAGTTGTCCAACACCCACACGAGAAGAGGTGCCCTACTAAGGTGGGCGAGCTGCAAGAGCTGCTGAAGTTGTAGTTGGGGCACGACCTCTACTGTCACCTTGTCTAGATGAAGGACATTCTCTGAGCAAATGTTCGGGCTTCCCACACTAAAAAAACCATCAGTACCAACCAAGCACTCGTCAGGGTGCTTCCTGCCACATTTCTTACAAGCTGGAAAAGTGTGCTCCCCTGACGAGCTCCACCAACCCATATAGACTGACACTCTGCCTCTTTGATCTTCTTGAGGTCAGGCTAGAACGTTTTATTATGAGCGAGATGGGGCTGGTGACCTATGGTAAAATTGAGGTGAATGTCCACAATAGGATCTCTATTGAAAGTGCCCATGACCCCCTATTCCGGCCCTCTTGGCCTCCCTCTCCTTCTCCTTCATCTGCTCTGCCTCTATCTACTGGGCATATATGATCAGTCGAGAGAAATCTATATTGTTGATCAACATGGTGGTCCTACACTCCTTCACCAATGAATCTGCTACACCATTCACAAACATTCTTATACGAGCCCTCAAATCAGCAACCATTTCTGGTGCATACTTGGAAAACCAGGTAAACTCCAAAGCATACTCCTGGATAGTCCTGTTGTTCTACTTCATATTGACAAACTCGGTTGCCTTTTCCTCTCTCAACTCCCTAGGAAATAACCTATCTAAGAAAGCAGTCAAAAAGTCATCCCAAGCTACAGAAAATGCACCTACTCCTCTGTTCTCCTTCCATTGTCGGAACCATATATGAGCTACCCCCTTCAACTGCTAGGAGGCTAAGTCTGCACTCTCCTCTTTAGTCACCCCCATAATCTGGGTGATCTTCTACACCTCCTCAATAAACTCATGTGGGTGCTTATCCACCTTCGATCCAAGAAACTCAGATGGGTTTCTGAGTAAGTCTCACACTCTCGTCGTTGCTGCATTCCTATTCTGGGGAATGTGGGCCACTACAGCTAGTTGACCTAAGCGGTCATGGCCTGTGCTAACATTTGAAGTGCCGCCCTGAACTCAGCATGAGTGACCTGCTCAGGCAAGGGATCCACTGGAGCTGGTGGGGCTGGCTGATGCCCATCTCCATTGCCATTGTCATGACCATTTCTATTATCATTTCTTCTACCATTGATTCAGAATGGAGGCATTTTTCTACAAAGCATATAGCATGAGATAGAGGAATTCAGGGTTACTTCATCGCACAACATAGATCATGAAAGAAGGAAAATTTTCTAAAACATCTTGTAGCCTCTTCCCCATAAGTGTGGTATGGTTCACACACATGGTAAATACTCTACTTAATGTGGCTTTCATATTCCCTAGGACACACCTAAAACTTTGCTTTGATACCAAGTTTGTCGCGACCCTTGATGAGACCTCGAACCGAGACACGGGACCTAGAACTATGAATGGCTTCAAGATAACCCAAAATACAAACATTGCATGAGTTAAGAGTATAAACAGGTGTTAATTAAAGCATAAATATGACATAAGTGGAAGTCTAAATTTCATAAGTACAAAAGCATAAATACAACTCAATAATGCGCAACTGTCTATGCATAATAGTCTGAAAATCCTCTACAACTACAATGAGCTGATGGGAAAACACCCCCAACTAGCCCACTAAGTCTAAAAATAAGAGTCATGATGAAAACATAAAACTAATAATGTCTCTAGAGGATGAGGACTCAACCTAGAGAGAGTAGGACTGAAGTGATCGGGAGCGAGCTATCGGCGAGACTGAGCTGGATTGCCTGAACCTATATCATGAAATAATATAGCATGAAGTATGCGGTCAGTACTTTGAATGTACTTAGTAATTAAGGTAAGTAAAACATGCCAATAAAATGTTATTCCTAAATCATGAGTATAAATCAAGAAAGTTTATGAGAGTAAGGACTACATGCTAAAACCATAGATCTAATGTACACATATTCATAACCTCTTCATCATAATCAGAACATAATGACCCATAGTTTAGAAATAAAAATCATATAATTTGTCATGCTAGAAATCATAAATGAAAGCTCATAAACTGATCAATGAATCAAATTTGCTATAAAACATAATATCATGAGTCTTGAACATGAATAACTGATATCATGATGAACAATGGGAGACTCATCATAACCAACAACCATCATATATGAGCGCATATGATCCCACATAATTTTTACATGGAGGAGAGCCATCCTAAGCCTTTCTAGGGAAACAACGAATGAGGTGTGAAAGCACAGGTGCGCCCTCAGGTGGGGGAAGCACTCTTTTGAGAGGTCTCAATAATAATATATCCTACATTGGTACGTAGTTCAGAGATCAACGACCTCAGAATCTCAAGGCTACTCAGTGCTACACACTACTCTCAAAACATGTATATTGCTCATATAATCATATTCTCAAAACATAGCTTTAATCGAAATAATTTGGGGAGTCTTGACTCCAAATCGTTTCATGAACAGATCTTCTAAGCATTGGCTAATATCATGATAAGCATACTTAACTTGCATGGGCTTGCCCAAATCATGGAACCATACATACTTGAAATAAGCTTCGTAATTCGAAGTCATGAAATCATAAGTTAAGAATTCATAAACATTCATGCATACTAGATAATTAATCATACTTTAACTCATAGACTCATAAGCTTGAATTCCATAAATCATGCATAATAGGTTATAATTTCCCATAACTCAAAGTCATTAATTTATAATTAAATTGAAAGTAAATCTATTCCAATCTTAAATCAACAATCAAAACATGAAGGGATTGGACCCTTAGACATAGCATGAATATTTGCATGGAATTGGGTTAAACCCTAGAATTTTCAATACACTTAATTAGAGAATAAATTGTTCATTAGGGTGGAAGAAATTCTCCATTCATGGCCCTACATACCTAGATAAATGGATTTTCAAGCTGGTATTGAAAGCCCAAGAGGATTGAGAGAGAAAATGATGAGGAATCCTAGCTTGATCTTGGAGGAGGATGAAGTTATGAGATCCTAATGACCTAGTCTGAGGTAAACCCTTTTAAAACACTCTTTAAGAATCCCAAAACAATGTCATTAAGGAGTTAGAAGCATATGAATTTTTACAAAACTACCCTTGAAAAATCGCATCAAATTCTTGACTGTCAACTGAAATGACCCATTCAATGAGTCATTGTTGGGATTGATGACTCATGGGATCCATCCATTGTTTCTAGAGTACTTTTGGTACTCTTTTGATTCCCTGACCAACGATTAGACAGGATGTCATTGTATGAAACAATGACTCATCACTCCTCGCGTCGTCTCCACGACCTCACCTATATTGATTTCAAAATCCTTCCAATAGATCCATACCACGAGTCGTTACATGCCACAACGAGTCATAGTATCTATCCAATATTTTTGAACCAACTTCGACCACTTACTACACTCCACTTAATGGCCCCTTAAGACAACCAGTTGAATGAATGAACGATTTATTGCTAGAATCATTATTTCTTGGAGGTCTTAACTAATGTCTTACAATGAGGCACTCCACGACCGTTTTTTGCAACAGTGACTCTAGTGCAGATTTCCAATTTTCTCTAATTCAACCCTCAGGTCTGATCTTAGTGACTTTTGAGGTGTTAGTATTGTGTTGGTGAACCTCTGCTCTCAAAACAATGTTTCAAAATATGCTTTCACTATCTTTTAGAAAATCATGGTTTAAAACTAAAACTGATTAAACTGAAATCCTTTTATGAACCTTGTTTTGTTGTTGAAAACTCATGTATTTAAAGCTAAGAGTTCTTATATGATCTCTCTCTCAAGATGTTTTTAATAAAACATGAAAGTTACCTCTTCTCATGAAAACAATGCTTGTAAATAATATGATAATATTTCCATGTAGTTTTAACTAAGAGGGTTCATATGGTAGAACAAGCATGAACCATCAATCAATAATATGAATTATGATAAAATCAGGAATCAAAACAACAATAAGCAATACAAGATATAGAGAATTTTAAAGAGCAAATTTTGAGTTAAAACTATATCTTTAATCTTCTCCCAGGCATCCGACCACTGAATGTTGACCTTCTTTTTGGTCAACATAGCCAGAGGTACTACCATGGAAGAGAATACCTCAACAAACCTTCTGTAATAGCCAGCTAAACCCAAGCAGCTTCTGATATTTGAAAGACTAATTGGTCTAGGCCAATTCATCACCACCTCCATCTTTTGAGAGTCCACCTGTACACCCTTACTTGATACAACATGACCCAAAAATGCTACTGAGTTCAACTAAAACTCACATCTTGCTGAATTTAGCAAACAACCGGTAATCCCTGAGGGTCTGTAGCACAATCCTCGAATGAGTGACATGTTCCTCCTTCAACTAAGAGTATATGAGGATACGTATATGAAGACAATCACGAACAGATCCAAGTACGGCTTAAACACCCTACTCATCAAGTCCATAAAAGTTGTAGGAGAATTTGTTAGTCCAAAATACATAACTACGAACTCATAGTGACTATACTGAGTCTTGAAGGCTATTTTTGGAATGTCACTTTCTCTAACATTACGCTGATGATAGCTGGATTGGAGGTGTATCTTTGAGAAGCACTTGGCACCCTGAAGTTGGTCAAATAAGTCATCAATGTTGGGGAGAGGATACTTTTTCTTGATTGTGACCTTGTTCAACTACTGATAATAAATGTACATTCTAAGAAAACCATCTTTCTTATTAACAAAGAGGACTAGAGTGCCCCATGAGGACATACTAGGCCTAATGAAACCCTTAGCTCTATTGGAACCATTCTATAAGGAGGAATGGATATAGCGTATTCAACTCCATTAGCTCGGTTGGAGCCATTCTATAAGGAGGAATGGATATAGGCCGCGTATCTGGGAGAATGTCTATACCAAAGTCAATCTCTCGCTCAGGAGGGACTACTAGCAGATCGTCTAGAAAAATCTCCGAATATTCACACACTATAGGAACTGTCTGATGAGTTGGGAATTCAGAGGTCGCATCCTTAACCCAAACTATATGGTACACATAGCCTTTAGAAATCATCCTCCTGTCCTTTAGGTAGGAAACAAAATGACATATAGGCACAATTGATCTCCCTTTCCATTCTACGACTTGCTTACATGGAAATCAAAAATCCAGCGTACGAGTTCTACAATTTACTGAGGAATAACATGAATGAAGCCAATCCATACCAAAGGTAACATCCAAATTGGTCATTTCTAACTCTTCTAGATCGATGAGGTGACTTTCTAAAATACTGATACAAGTCAATTTCTTTATATCCGTCTAGCTATAACTGAGTCACCAACTGGAGTAGAGACTGAGAAGGGTTCTGATAGGATTTCGGGGATGAATCTGAAACTAATAGCAACATAAGGAGTAACACAAGATAAAGTAGCACCTGGATCTAACAATGCATACACATCAAGAAGAAATACTCATAACATACCAGTGACCACATCTAGAGAGACCTCCTGCTCCTGACGAGATGACAGGGCATAAAATCTTTTCTGGCGCTAACCACTACCAACACTAGTGGATGCACCTTACTGAGCTAAGCATGCTGGTGGAGCTGTAGAACTGGTTGTTGGGTCATGACCTCTAGTAAGGTCGTGTATGGTTGAAGGGCAGTCTCTAAGTAGATGTTTGGGCTTCCCACACCCATAACACGTGCCTGAACCTGCTAAGCACTCTCATGTGTGCCTCCTACAAAACTTGCTACAAATTGGAATGTTGGGCTCTCCTGACCAGCTCCCCAGACCTCTAAAGCCTAATTCCCCACCCTTTTAATCATTCTTAAGTCTAGACGAAACACTGGCTGATGATGGCGGTGGGGCTTATGTCCTCTGGTGAGATTACTCACGAAGTCCTCCAAGGGACCTCTACTAAAACTGTCTATAACTCCTTGTCCTGGTCCACTTGGTCTCTCTCTCCTTCTCCTTCATATAGTCCGCCTCTATCTACTGGGTGTATATGACCAACCGTGAGAAGTCTAGATCACTTTTCAGCATAGCGGTCCTGCACTTCTTGACTAGTGAGTCTGCTACTCCATTCACAAACCTGCTCATTTGAGACCTTTGATCTACAACCATTTTTAGCGCGTACTTGGACAACCTGGTAAACTCCATGTCATACTCTGGACAGTCCTCTAGTGCTGCTTCAAGTTGACGAACTCTACCGCCTTCACTTCCCATAACTCTCTAGGGAAGTACCTATCTAAGAAGGAAGTCACAAACTCATCCCAAATCACGGGAATTGCTCCCACCGCTCTACCATCCTTCCACTAGTGGTACCATATGTAAGAAACTTGCTTTAGATGATAGGAGGCTAAATCCGCACTCTCCTCTCCAGTCACCCCACAATCTGGGTGATCTTCTACACCTCCTCAATAAACTCATGTGGGTCCTCATCTACTTTCAGCCCTATAAACTCAGGTATATTAATCTTGAGAAGGTCCCGAACTCAAGTCGTTGTTGTGTTCCCATTATAAAGAACATGAGCCACTGCCTGCTAGCCTGAGCAGCCATTTCTTGTGTCAACATCTAAAAATGTCACTCTAAACTCTACATGAGTGACCTGCTCAGGCATAGGATCTGATGCTGGTGGGGCTTGATGATGCCAGTCTCGATTGCAATTGTCATAGCCATTTCAATTGTCATTTCTTCTTCCATTCAATCAGCATGGAGAAATATTTCTACAAACACGTATAGCATGAGTTATAATGATAGAGAGATACTTCATCACAAGACATAGATACTGAAAGAAGGGAAATTTCCTAAAACATCATGCAGCCTCTTCCCCATAAGTGTAGCTTGCTTCATACCCATGGAAAATACACTACTCAATGCAGCTCTTAGACACCCTAGGAATCTATAAATATTTTCTCTCATATCAAGTTTGTCAAAACACGAGCTGGGACCCCGGATCGAGACACGAGACCTAGAACCACAAATGGCTCCAAGTCGACCCATGACATGAACATAACAAATAAAGAGCACGCATCCAATCAATATCTAATAATTGAAGCATGCATAAGAAAAAGTCTAAATAACATAACAATCATAAACAGAGTCAACACTTAGAAAAGCTGAAAATCTACATAATGTCCGATAAGCCTCTAACATGTCTGATGAGCTGATGGGAAAACATTCTTGACTAGCTCACTAAATTCTTAAAATGAATATAACATAATCAAATGCCAAACTAAATGTCCTTGGAAAATGAGGACTTACCAATGATGGGAACAGAGCTAAATTGTGAAAATTTGGCCTAACAGTGAAATTGTGTGTAGTTGTCTTGGCCTATATCATGAAATGATATAGTATAGAGTACGTAGTCAGTACTTGGAATGTATTGAGTATGCAAGGTAAGTAAAACATATAGAGTAAATGTTAACTTAAACCATGCACATAAATGTAAATAAGTATATCATGAAAGTAAGGATTGTATGCTGGAATCTTAATTTGTAACATGTATAGTCATAAGCTAAACAACATATCTTAGTAGAATGACCCAAAGCTAAAAATAGAAATGATATGATTTGTTGTGGTTGAAATCATAAGTAAAAGCTCGTAAACTGATCTTGGGTTAAACCTGCTATAAAATATAATATCGTAAGTCATGAACATGAATAACTGAAATAATGTGGAACATTGGGAGACTCGTAATAACTGACATCATCATGATAGAGCTCATGTGATGCCCCAACTACCACACTAGAGTGGGCAGAGCCATCCAAAACTTTGTCAGGGCTAAGGATGCTACCATGATATTGATATAAAGCTGAAGGCCCCTTGCAGGTGAGGGAAAACACTCTTGAGAGGTCCCAACTAAATATTCAAACCTACGTTGGCATGTAGTTCTAAGATTGGGAACCTTGGAACCCCAAGCCTACTCGGTGCTAGACACTACTCCCAAAAACATGCACAGTACTCCCATCATTTTTCAAGGATGCTGAAATCATAATCACATGCATAGTCTAAAATCTGAACATGGGGAGTCTTGACTCCAAAACATATTATGAGTTGTAGTGGGAATCTTGACCCCAAAACATATAATAAGTTGATCTTATTAGCCTTGGATAAATCATGAAAACATACTTAATTTATGTAGGCTTGCCCAAATCTTAAAATCATGCATACTTGAAATAGACTTCATAAGTCAGAATCATGGATTCATACATGGATAATTTTAAAAAACTAATTCATGCTAGATATCTCATCATACTTGAATGCATGATTCATAAACTTGACTTTTCATAAAACTTGTATAATAAGGCATAATTTTCTAAAACATGAAATCGTGTCCTTCTAGTAAATTTGTATACAAAATCTACCCATAAATCCTGAAACATGATTCTGAACATGAGGGGAATTTACCCATAGCAATATCATAGAGAATTTCACAAAGTTGGGCTAAAACCCTGTAAGATAATAAACTAGAAATAGGCTTGAATTCATGAAGTTGTGGAGAAATTTGGTCTTGGGAGTGAAAGGAAACCCTAAATCATAGTTCTATATACATTGGTAAAATGATTCTCAACTTTTCTTTGGAAGCCTAAGAGAATCAGGGAAGAATTGATAGAATTTCTAGATTGATCTTCTAAGAGAATTCAAAGCTTTGCAAGCATGGAAAAGTCTAATGAATTGATATTGGATAAACCCTATTTAAACACTCCTATTAGGGATTAAAATGACATATTTTAGGACTTTGGAGTTTAGAAATTATGAAAATACCCATATTAATTCGACGGTAGATTGGGCATGACCAGTCCCTATGAGGGACCTAATGAGTCATTGGGTCCACTGATGATTTGTGGTCCTTACTCATTGCCACTACTAGAATTTTCCTTGCAACCTAAACTTCCCAACCAACAGAGGACTCGACAAGTCATTAGGTGGAACGATGACTCATCACCAAAACTGGAAAATCAACCCTTTTTTCAACTTTACGAACTTAACGAGTCACGCAATGACTTATGAGGAGTCACGATGACTCATCATCTCATCTATCAATCCCTTTTGATAAATCCAATTGATTCCAACTCTACACAACCCAATGAGTAACTCAACAATTTGTTGGCTACTACGATGGGTTGTTGCTTGACCCACTACCACTACACCTTCTTCCATTGTTTCCTCCACTACTACAAACAAAACTGGTCACTGAACGATCCATCAAGTTACTTAACGGGTGACCTAACAAGTTATTCTGTGACCTAGTGTAGATTTTCCTATTTCTTCTGATTCAACTCTCGGGTCTGATCTTTGGGACATTCGGGGTATTACATAGAACTCCTAACTTATTAAATGCTTGATGCTTTTGTTGAGTGATATACATGTCTGTAAGATGCAAGTAAGCTTTAGTTGAGAAGCATATTTGTTATACCTCGGAAGCCCAAAGATCAAACCCGAGAGTTGAAATGGAGAAAATGTGAAAATTCTATAATAGACTCAGAACAAGTCATGAGGAGTCTCATGAGATCCACCCACGAGTCGTGATGTGACTCATGGGGAAGTCTTGGGATGAATTTAAGGTTTGTGAAGAGGAGACCCCACGGTATGACCACGAACCGTGGCTAAACAACAGGAGTCATTAGGTCAGTCATGGGGAGGGGGATTAAGAAAAGAAAAAGGAAAGAAGCGGTGGACATCACGGAAGGACCCCACAAGTCGTGGTTAGTCCCCACGAATTGTGGGGTGAGTCGTGGTCCAAGCATGGAATGTTTTAGTTGAGGCTCAGGCAGTGTACCTCACGACTGACTCCATGATCGTGACCTATGACCACGATTCGTGAGGTCCCTCTTTGGGACCCTCCTGACAGTTAGTTTCTGTGAATTGAGTAAGGGCTTTTCCATAATTCCTAAGTTCCTAGGGCCTAAAATACAATGTTTTGGGTTATGAATAGTGACTTTTAAGGGGGTTAAGTTTATTTTAGTCCTCCTTCGTTCATACATGCAAGGTAGAAGACTTGAGAGGGTGATCAAGCTTAGCATTCATCAATTTCTTTTCAATTTCCTATTGGGCATATAAAGAATTTTTTAGAATCAGCTACCCACAGGTATGTAAGGTTATTAATATGTGATTTCATTCACACCCATGCCCAATTCCTCGCTAAAGTATGAAATTCCTATGTATAATCAATGGGGTTTTAACCCATATGCATGAGTCTTCTATTTTTATACATGGGTATGATTTGATTATGATTATACTGTTGAATTATGAAGCATGGGAAAGTTTTATAATGTTTTCAAATTAAAACTATGATTGTAGTTTTATAAATTAAAAGACCATGGATGAGATGTTCATAAAACATGAGTTTTGTGATGAATATATGATAATGATGAGATATTATGATGAAAAGCATTTTTTGAAGCTACCCATGTTTACAATTATGTCTTTAATAATAAATGAGTATCCATAAGTATGACAAAGCTTTGGGCAACGCCCACATATTGAGTATGAATGGTGATTTTCCCAAATTATGTTTACCACATTGTTTTGGAGAACATACTCCCAATTATAATTTCATCTTGTGGAATGTTTTGAGTTCAAGTTTTCCTAAGTATAGCTTACCACATGGTATTGGAGAGAAGGCTCCCAATTATGTTTCATGTTGTGGTATGTTTTGAGCTAAAGCTTCTCAAATGCATGATTCCATACTTGAGATATATTTGATCATTGAGCTTCGTCAATAGGCTATGTTGAGCTTCGTTATAAAATGATGTAGAGCATATGCATGTTTTGGGAGTAATGTCTAGCACCGAGTAGGATAAGCGTCGATCACCCTATGCCTCAGAACTACCCGCCAACGTAGGTTTACACTATTCTATATTACTATGGGACCTGCCCGTGTGGGCCTTTAGCTTGATATCGATATCATGGTATCGTCCCTAGCCCTGGTAATACTTTGGACGACTCTACCCAATTGAGTGTGATAGTTGGGACCATGTAAGTTGTATCGTGGTATGTCGGTTAAAAGATGAGTATCCCATTGTTCCTCATTATTTCAGATATGCATGTTTCATTACTCATGAGATTTATGTAAATGCATGTTTTAAAGCAGGTTTGACTCAATATTCAGCTTTACTTATATATATAAGAATTTAGCTTGAGTCAATATATTCTGTTGTGATGTTATGAAGTTATGTTATGTTATGAACATATCATGATTTCAGAAAGAATGCATGCAAGCCTTACTCTCAGATTCTTATGTTTATGTTAACATTATGCATCGTCTTAAATGATTTTATTTGCTTTAGCATTTTTACATACCTTGCATACTCGGTACATTCCACGTACTGAATGCATACTATATGTTGTATCATTTCATGATAAAGGACCCAACTCTCAGAATCAGCCCCTCTCGTTGTCAGCTTATCAGAGTTAGCATCCTTATTTTGGGTGAGTCCTAATTTCTCGAGGACTAGACCATTTAGTTTTCCTTTATTTATTTTAGTTTCATTTTTATTGAGTTAGTTGGGGTCTTGTCCCATGAACTTATCATATTTAAAGGCTTTTCAGACATATGCATGTATTCAGCTTCAGATTTTGTTTTCTGATGTTATGTTAAAGTTAGACTTCCGCTATGAGTATTTTATCAATTATTTAGTTTCTTGATTTATATTAGATGTATTCTTATCCCATGGGTCAACTTGGGGTCTCTCGGGGATCCTTGTCTCGTGTTACAATTTGGGCCTCTGTTCAGGTTATGACAAACTTGGTATTAGAGCAATAGGTTTGAAGTCTCCTAGGGTGTCTGAAAGTCGTGTTAAGTAGTCTTTTTCATCAGTGTGAAGCACACCATGCTTATGATGAATAGGCTATGAGATGTTTAAGAAAATATTCCCTTCTTTCATGATCTATGTCGTGCAATTACAAGTCTTTCTATCCTTCTAATTCATGTTACTCGCGATTGCAGAATCATGGCTCCTTGAAGAGTTAATGGTAGGAGAAATGGAAATGGTGAAGGCCACGACGATGTCAATGATAATGGGCACCAGCAGACCCCACCAGTTCAGGAGCACCAGGCACCGGAGTCAGTTGCTCATGCTGAGTTCCGGGCCGCTATTCAGATGCTTGCGCAGGACTTGACCGTTCAAGTCAACTAGCAGGCCATTGCGCATGTTCGACAAAATGGCAATGCAGTGGCGACTCGAGTCAGAGAATTCTTAAGGATGAACCCGCCGGAGTTCCTTGGGTCCAAGGTAGATGAGGACCCGCATGAGTTCTTAGATGAGATAGTGAACATCACCCAAGTCATGGGGGTGAATGGAGTTGAGTGTGCAGAGTTGGCCTGTTACTAGTTAAAGGGGGTCGCACATATCTGGTTCCGCCAATGAAAAGATAGCAGGGTCACCGGAGCAGGTCCTGTCACTTGGGAAGAGTTCCATGTTGCCTTTCTACATCAGTTCTTCCCTCGTGAAAGGAGGGAACTGAAGGCAGCTGAGTTTGTGAATTGTAAGAAAGGGAGAATAAAAGTACAAAAGTATGCCCTTGAGTTCACTCGCCTATAGAAATACGCCCCAGAGTTGGTAGCTGATCAGAGGGCGCGGGTGAGCAGGTTCATGCATGGAGTAGCGGGCTATTTGGAAAAGGATTGTAGGACCGCTATTCTCCAGCAGGACATGGATTTTCCACAGATAGTGTTACACACCCAGCAGATGGAGGTGGCACATCTGAGATAGAGGGAGGCCAAGAAGGCCAGGACCGATGACCACAGATTCTCACAACCGAGGTTTGCATCCTCCTCCTTGTTACCTTCCTCTCTCAAGTACATGGTCAGGAGACTGCTGTGAGACTATTTCCATCTACAATTATCTCATGATCTCATCATATTGTGGTGAATCACAGCTCCAAAATTAACTGAAATCCCCTTCATCAGCATGTACACCAGAATAATCCACTCGCAGGTCACCTCTATCGAATATGTCCC
Organism: Datura wrightii; assembly: GCA_035772735.1. Lineage (NCBI taxonomy): Eukaryota > Viridiplantae > Streptophyta > Magnoliopsida > Solanales > Solanaceae > Datura > Datura wrightii. The sequence goes on along the minus strand of JASDFA010000023.1, from coordinate 19,830,345 downwards.
AGGGCGAAAGACGACACATACCAGCTTCACCCACACCATTTCCTCCCTGTTCAAATACATAAATGCAAGTGTGGAATGGGTGTCATTTTGATCCCTCACCCAATGGGTGGATGAGTGATCCCCGCACAAAGTGTGGCAAATTTCTCTGTATGGTGGCTTCTCAGAGAAGATGAAATATTGTGAAGGATCTTCTATCGGTGTCTCTAGAAAATCATTGAACCTCTTAGCTGTGAATTGTACCACCTGTCTTTTGATTTTGACCTTTGTACTATTTTCAAATGAGGTGTCCCAGTTTGCATAAAATCCCTCACCAAAGTGAGGTTGCACTTCTCCAGCTCATTGATGATGTAGCAAGCTCCCAACTCCCGTATCGTTTCCTAAATAGTAGAGAACTCTAATGCCAAGCGACCCTCATCTATCTAGTTCTCCAGGCATACTTGGCTTCTTTTTGAGTGTTAAACCAAGTAAGCCTGTGAGGCTCAACTTCTTTTGCTCCGAATCTTTTTACGGGGCCTGGTTTGGGAGCCTAGGAACTAACATCTATCTTCCTTGGTCTACCCCTCTTTCGGCTTTTCTCAGCAACATTTCCTCCTTTCCTTTTGATGTCATTGTACCTATAAAGCAGGAAAATCAAGAATTTTACAACATTAGTTTGTGAACCGAATGGCTAATTAACTAAGTCTGTAAAGTGCAAAATTCATCCCACACTTAATTTGCTAGCGTATATGTGAGAATTTGTCAAATAGGGTACTCAAGACTTCCCCATCATCATCCAATCTCATAAATCTATTTTTGATTCACTAACTCACACTACACCAAGTTCATGCATTTTTCTTTCTTTTCAACTATCCCCTAGCTTTTATTATTATTTCAAGAATGCATAAACTATGTTATCCCTCTCACTTTGCTTCTCCAATTTCCAATTCAAGTAATTTAATGTAATGGAGTAACAACATTCAATTGAATCAAATAACAATAACAATTTACTACCATTCACATGAATTGATCAAGAATTTCACCAACTCAAGCATTTATCAGATTCATGAATTTAAAGATTCATGTATTTTCTCTCTCTAAAATCAATACACCTACCCACCAACATTAAAAAATTTAATTCACCTTCCTAATTATTCCCACAAGTTCAACTCAACATATTCCACCAAGATTCAAGCTACCCTTCAAAGATATCATATTATCATGGAAGAATTTAAAGTTATAAGCTTATAAAACCCAAAACATGATGTTCAAGCTTTACACCAATAATGGTGATTTTTGGGTTCTAAATCATGGGGAAGTAGGGTGTGGGAGCATGCTTGCACCATTAATAAACTAAGAGATAAGAAATATACTTACCTGAGTTGAGGATAATGGCTTCACCAACGTTTTGGAGAAGGCAACAACGGAGGGAAGATGGAAGGTGAGAGTTACGGCTATATAGAGAGGGAAGAGAAAAAAAAAATCCTTTTTTGTTTTTCATCTTTTCAAGGGAAAAAGAATGATTGGGACTTTAAATAAAAGTTGGGGCATGGATTTTATGCAATTTTAAGGTGTTTTGAGTCAAAGTCAAATTTACCAAAAAGTTTCAGCTATTTTTCCATTGGTACGCCTCCCTTCCGATCTCACCACAGGGTTAGAAAAAAAATTTATTTCTAGAGATAGAGGTGGGCAAAATGCACCTTCCATAGCCTCACTGGACAAAAAATTTTTTTCTAGGATTTAACTCGTGGTGCTCAAGCCAGGCATCACACCCCAGACTTACCTTTTTAACTCAATGTCCCCACTTATTCTTGCCTCTTACGCCCTGTTCGTCTGTACAAACAAATAACAACATGCTAAATATCGAAAAGAACAGATGGGTTGCCTCCCACCAAGCGCCTTATTTAATGTCGTGGCACGACATTCATGGGTTGCCTCCCACACAACGCGTAATTTAGCATCGCGGCATGACTATGTTCCCGTCACTCCTTCATTCGAGTAGAGTTGTGGCCATACCATGAATCTAACAAACTCTCATAAAAAAATTGCTGCTCTATCAACTTATTACACCTTCCAGGTTCTCCCACATGTTTCATTTTGTGGTCCTCATAATGAGGTGGCATTCATGCTACTCTGAACACTTCGGAAACTACCTCTTTACCTTCTACTTTCATAAACATCTTGCCCGACTAAACATGTATAACTGCGTTGGCGGTGGGTAAAAATCCTCTACCCAGATTGAGGGGAACTGCTATATCTGCTTCATAGTCCAAGATTATCAAGTCCACTAGTAGGATGAAAGGTCCTACCTTAATCAGGACATCTTCAATAATTTCTTCAGGATTGGCCAGAGAACAATCTGCAAGCTACAACGTCACTATGGTGGGACGTGGTTCACCTAATCCGAATGTTTTGACTAACAATGCTTGCATTAAATTGATGCTTGCACCCAGATCAGAAAAGGCTAAACCAATTTCTCTGCCTCCAATAGTGACTGTAATAGTGAAACTCCCAAGAACCTTAAGCTTTTAAGGAATTTTGTTCTTTGATTCTGGAGCTGCACTCTTCCGTAAGAGCCATGGTTTCAAATTCTGTATGCCGCCTTTTTTTATCCACAATATCCCTAAGATACCTAGCATATTTTGGAACTTCCTAAAAGATCTCCACCAACAGAACATTCATATGAACCTACTTCAATAATTGAAGAAACTTACCACAGCCTGTGTCCTCTGTCTTTTTCTTCAATCTTTGAGGAAATGGAGGAGGTGGTCTAGCTACAGAAATTTTCGGTTGTGAGTTGCTAGACTCCCCTACCTCATCCTTGGGTTTCATTGCTTGTTCCTCATCAACTTTTCCTTTACTTGGAACAACCTCACCCAGCTCCTTACCACTAATCAAGAAAATAACATTTACATTTTCTTTGGGGTTTTTCTCGGTATTACCTGGGAGTGCCCCCTGTGGTCTGTTGTTCTACTTGAAAGCCAATAGTCCCATATTCCTTTCAAGCTCATGGATGGATTTCTACATTTTATTTACCTCTTGCCTCTGCTACACCATCCACTGCTTCATTGTTTCCTCAAGAGAACTGCTCTACTGCTTGCCCTATGGCCTTTGATAAGTGTTTTGGGGCCTTTGGAAATTTTGGTTTCCTCTATGTGGGAGATTTCCTCCATTCTTGTACCCTTGATTATAGCCATTTACAACAAAATCTCCACCATGGCCTTGTTATCCCACAAAATATACAGACTCGGCATGAAGAGGACAACCTGAACAAGCGTGGCCTTCACCACATGCCTCACATGATGGTGGTGGGATTTGAACTTGCTACACCTATTGCACCTAGCCTCCTTGGTGTGGTTACCATCTTACTACTCACATTCACCAACTAGCTTATATCTGTTCTGATTGCCGCTACACTATCCATCTCAAGCTTTCCCAGTACCTTTGCTACTACAAATTCTCAGCTTGAATCCTGATAATCTTGACTACCAACAAACATGAGGTTCAAAAGTGCCTTAATTTCATCATAACTTTTGGATAGAATTTTTCCCTGTGCGGTAGCATCAAAAAGTATCTTAGACTTGGGCTTCAGACCCTGAATGAAATTGTGCCCGATTATCTCCTTAGGTTGAATTTGTGTGGACAATCCCTAAAGTAACCCTTGTAGAATTCCCATGCCTGAGCTAGTGTTTCTCCATCTCTCTGTATTAATCTACAGACGTTTCCTCTTAGTACTTTATTTCTTCTTGAAGAAATGATTGATGAACTTGTTGGAGAGAATCTCCCAAGTTGTGATAGATCCTGCAGGCTCATATTGAACCCACTACTTGGCCTCTCTAATCTTTGAGAACGGAAATAGAGTCAACTTGTCATATTCATCTAACACGTTATAGTAGTGAAAATTTTCACTTAGCTCTACAAAAGTCCAGATGACTGTAGGGATCTTCGTGCGGCTTGCCTTGAAATTTACAAGTGTTTTAAACGAACCACACAGTCCCTTCTTTCAGCTCAAACTTCCAAGTGATGGATGATTTTACAATTGCTTTGGAAGCATTTTCCACATTCAACCTCGCAAACTGCATCACTAGAATTCTCTTATTCTCTTCACCTGCTGCTTGCCTGTTGTTCTCCATAGTTAACCTTCAAAAGGTCCTCTCAGTTTTAGGATCAAGAGAAGCTACGAATGGACCTTGACTTCTTGTGCTTGGCATAAATTGAGGCAACCAACCTGTGAACTTCAACAAAAACAAGAAACAAACATAAAATATAGACTAGAAAATAAAAATTCTAACCTACAAATTATTAAACAATATTCAAGTCCTCGGAAACGGTGCCAAAAATTTGATGTCTCCCAAGCGCACGTGGTCGTCAAGTAATATAGGATTGTGAAGTCTAGATATCATACCCACAGAGACTTGCCAATTTAATTGTTAAGGTTTTACTTTTGATTTCACTAATCTATGAAACAAATAAATTGGAAACTGGTTTGGAAAATTAAACTACTAAACTTCAAATGTAAAGATAAAATACAAACGAATGCAAACTTGATTGTATTTCGATAATGACGACAAACCAGGGCAATGGCATTGGTTTTCAGTTGAGTTTTTAAGACGTAATTAAACTTGCAAGATTCTTCCTACGGTTGTTAATTGCAAGTTACTATCCCATTTCTTGCCACTATCCCTAGCATCCAAGAACAATCTTAGGCACCCTAACGGTTGTATCCCTATAGTTGTAGGAGAACATGAAAGGAAGATTATGCCAACTTGTATTTCAAATAAACGGGGTTGAAAGGTATATCCCTATCCTCAACAACAACTTCTATCCTATCACTAATGGGTTCAAGGGTCTTTGAATTCATGTTCTATATTTATTTTTCACCTTTTTGATTCCCTTTCCAAAGTTCAATCAAAAGCCAATAGATTACTCACAAAGTGGTCAATCTCATCAATAATAAACTAAAACAAATAAATACAAACAACCACAAAGAAGAATCAAAATCAACTTTATTACGCTTTCAAACAATCAACCATCGACCATGGCCATAACCTGTAAAAACCCAAAACATTCCTAGACGAAACTTAGAGTTTGAATGGAAAACCAGAAAGAACCAGAGAAATTTTGTCTAAGAACAATCGAGACAACAAGTCATTATTAGAAGTAACGACCCATTGTTTGAGTAGTTGTTGGCCTACCAGTTACCTTTCAGGAACCAATAAGACTTGGAACGACCTGTTATGAGGAGTAACGAGTCGTCCTGTCATTCATTATATCCCTAGCTCAGAAATCTATTAGACCTTCCCAGGAACCCACAAGTCAGATGACGAGTCATCATCTGATGTAACAACCCATGGGGTGACTAGTTAGTTGGAGGCCCAATTATTGTTGAAAATCTCTTCCAATGATAACGAGCGGTAGCAACACCCGTTTTATCACACAACAAGTCATTGTGTCCTCTTATGGTGAAAAGCCTAGCATTCCTTCAGAATTATAGTAGCTAGGAAGAGAGGTGACAACGACCCATTGATTCAGCCAACGTGTCATGGTATCTTCTGTTGGGGGGGGGGGGCGGTCTGGTGTTTTGTTTCTAACTCCTTCAGTGGCCACAGGAGGGTTGGTTCATCCAATGAGTCGTTTTGCCCTCCCATTGCCGATTTCCATTGAGTCCAGATTTTATGCCCAGGACCAACAACTGGTTCTAACGAGTCATTGTGTCAACCAATGACTCATTATGTGACCCGTTGGTCTCCGTCGGGCAGTTTTCAGACTTTTATCTCAGGGGAATTTTTATAAGTTTCCGCATTTTTAATCTCTAAACCACGTTGTTTTGGGCACTTTTTGGAGAGAATTAAAGAGGTGATCGAATAATCCCTCTCATTTTTCTCAACTCTTGATTTTTTTTAGAATGTAGAAGTTCCAGACAGTCAGTGCAGAGCTAAGCTAGGGCTTCCGGTGTTCTTCAAGATTTTCCAGACTTCCTCTCAAGGATTCTTCACCAGGTATGGGGGAATTCAACAAGGGAATTGCCCTTCCCTTGCGCCCCAAAATCCTCCTATAATTCCTAATTAGTCTTAGCCCTAATATCAAAAATATGGTTAGCTTCAGTCAGATTGTAAATATTCTAGTGGATTGATATTCTTGTGAATCCCTGCAATGTTTTCACTATTTATCAAGCATGTTGTTGCTCTCTTCATGAAATATTGTTTTAGCCCTAGTTCTATGAATTGCAGTAAATTTGGGTCTTGTATGGTTGACTAGATACAGTTGTTACTTCACTCTGTTAGTTCTTGAATTTCCATGTCATTGTCATCATGTGAATTCACAGTCACTTTACATGTTAATTCAGTCACAGTCAGAAGTTAGCATTTTTAGTGTCTTTCAGTAAGTCAGTTGATTAGTTCGGATATAGTCAATTTTTGATGAGTTCAGTTATACTCTCTAGCTTCAATTATCAGATTGTTCTTTAGAAGATAACGACACTTCCAAATAAGCAGCTCTGACCAGTCTTAGAACACCATTTTTTCTGTTATTTGATACCACAAACTCTTAGGTTACTTCCAGATAAGCATTCCTGACTTAGTCTAGGACCCCAGCTTCGAACTATCAACTTACTAGTCATGTTAGGACTATCCAGTGGAAGTAGTACTTAGCATCGAGCGGATTGGGGTTCCAGTGCACCCAGGTTCCCAGAACTACATCGCCACTGTAGGTTAATGGCCCAAATGGGCCCTAGACTTGTGGTCACACAACTCAGCCACAATACCCTGAAAGGTACAGTGAGCTTTCTTTGATGGGGTATATATATCGGACTTCACGTCTAGCTCACGTGGTTATATATCGGTTATAGACTCTTCCACATGTCAGTACAATTCAGTTCGACTAGGTTTTAGTTTAGCTTAGATCAGTCACTCAGTTTTAGGACATGTTTATGACCGTCAGTCAGTGTCATTATTGACCATATGATAGTTATAGCTCAGCTTTTATCAGTATGCAATATCAGTTGGTCATTTCATGTTATTTCAGTTTAGTTTCTTATTTTCCATGTTTATTGTATATCTCACATGCTCAATACATTTAAAGTACTGAGGCAAACTTTCAATGTTGTATCGTATTATGATACAGGCACAGGATCTCAGTCTCAGCATCACCAATAGTCCCCTCTAAAGATTTCAGCAACAGTATTATTTTGGTTAGTCGTCATCATCCGGTGACGATGGTTTCTTCTTAGTTAGTTCTTATTTAGTCAGATTTTAGAGTTAGCTGGGGCTTGTCCTAGCAACTTATCAGTTAGTAGTTAACTTTCAGACACAGATGTTCACCATTGTTTATAGTTATGTTTACTATTTCCAAAATAGTTTTATTTGGATATTTATTTTTGCCCAGCTTTCGCGTATGCCTACTTAGTTACTTGTGTGATGCTAGACCACGGGTTCGCTTGGGGTCACTTGTGACTCCGGGTACTGTGTCCCATCCATGGTGCAAACTTGGGTCGTGATATAACCCTAGATTATAAGTTTATCCAGTCATAGACAAGCGGAGAAATGAATAAGCATCCATCATTATACAAAAATACGATAAAGAAAAGAGAAAACCTAAGAAGAACTAGTCTCTCCTCCAAAGTTGTGTTCAATCTTATCAATCCATCAAAATATATGATGAAAGATGTTTTAGAAATGACCTAGACTTATATTTATAGTTGAGCCTTCAAATGATGCTTCTGCCATTCAAGACTTGACTTTAAAATTAGCATTTTTTTTCCTCGGAATAGTCCTGGAGCACTGTCCCCTCTTTCTAGTCACAAAGTCAAATTTTTATCAATTTTCATCTCCAGAATAGGCCTGGCGCGCCACCTTGGCCATAGCACCAGCTTAAAAAAAAATTCTCTAAAGTTTGAGTGCTGGTGCGGGGCGCCAGCCTGTCACGACTGTTCGGGGTGTTATATGGGTATATAACTCACACGCAAGTGCACGTGGTCGAACAAGTAGTAAAGTGGCTTAAGTAAGCCAAGTATAAATCTCACAGGGACTGGGATGAAGTGCAATCTGCTCAAGTGTACTATATTTCGATTCTAAAAATGCAGACAACAGTGTAACCAAGAGTTTGATATTTTGTTTTATAATTTTTATGCTAAAGCTAAAACAACTATCTAATTTGAGTCTGAACTATGAATGAGAGCATGCTGAGGTTAAACGAACATGTAATGAAATTAATTATCGATGTAATTTGGTTAGTCTTTTCCTCCGGTTGCTAGCCAAGAACATTTGCCAAGAGATTAAAACTCTCGTATTCAACCCCACTTAAGAATCATGAACCATCCACCTACATTTCTGTGATTAAATGCAATTCATGTTCTAGCCATACAAACCCGGTTCCTAAATTGACTAATACGACTTTCAGGTATATTTCTATCCTAAAAGTAAATCAATTCCCAATTTTCCCAAACCAAGAAAAGATCATATCCTATTAATTCACAACTTTCCAATTTCTTGCTCTCTTGAGTGAAACTGGACTTTTTAGATGTACACTAACGTAGGCCACACATTAATGCAGTAAGAACAAGAATTAATAGAACAACCATGGAAGAAAAGATGAAAAACCAAAGAATCAATGATCACATTTCATTACAATTGTTCATAACCTCAGCAAGAAGATGAATTAGCCACTCATTTGTGCATTAAACATCATTAAATGAGTGTTAAACATACAAGCAATTGAATTAAAGAAGAAGGAAAGAGAGAAAAACCCTGATATTTTCGTCCCCTCAACTGCCTGTAACCCACATTCTTGCTCCACCAAGTCAGAATATTGAAAAATGAACCTAAGTGTTCTATTTATACTAGTGGGAATTTTTCCCGGAATAACGAGCAACATGTCACGGAGTGCATCGCGGAGCACTGCCTCCGTGACATGCTACGGATGCGGACCTTCACTGGAACTGGGGGTCTAGGAAATAAATCCCAACGTGGCACGGCGTGCAACGCGGAGCCAAGCCACCGTGCCACGCTACGGATGCGGACCTTCACTGGAACTGGGAGTCTAGGAAATAAATCCCAACGTGGCACGGCGTGCAACGCGGAGCCAAGCCACCGTGCCACGGACCCATCGTGAACCCACACTGGAATTGGGCTGAAAATTCCCATCCAGGCAGAAGGCCTCCGCGATGGCAGTGTGACACGGCTCCATCACGGAGCCCCTTTATTTTATGATGTCCAATGTCTTGTCCCTTGCTCGCATTCGAGTTCAACCCCGATCTCTTCCAACATGCATTTATGCTTCCCAAAATTACATTTTACCTGCAAAATAATGCTAATCATGTTGGTTAGTATAAATTCACATTTTATTACCAATTACATGTGAATGTATACACATTGATAGATAAACAAGGCTAAAATGGTACTTTTGAGTATCACTTGGGCATATAAATTTGCCCAAGATCACTTACCCCACACTTAAATCCTTGTTCGTCCTCGAACAACAATCCTACACTTCATGCAATTTACATCCCAACCTCGCTACTTTGGTTCAACAATTTAGGCTACGGTCATACTGATTATTCAATACAGTAAATCATCAAGAAAACATGCATGGTCCTATCAATGCAATGACCTTCAATACATCAAGACCTCCTAGCCTTAAGAATCGACTCTAGATATTGGCAAACTTATGCAAATCAGCTGATCAAGACATCCGACACGAAAATTAATCTTTCCTCAAGCATGTGCCCTCACAACACAAGAGAATCTTCCCCTTTTTGCTCATATGACTCACAACAATTCAAGCAGGGGCATGTAAACACAATTTCGCTCTCTCTCCCAAAAGAATTCACATGCATCATGTCATGACCCATAAGCTTGCCCTTAGTGTACTACTCCACTAATATAAAGAAGTGCGATGTAAGATCACGTAGGACTTTAACTGGTTGTAATGGAAGCTACGGAACTAGTAAATATTGGGTTAGCCAATAATAGCCACTAGCATCCTTAAGCGTCTTTTCAACACATCCCATCAACTCATGGACATTGTTTCATCTTTTTTTTTCATCATCCCATTCTTGATGTTTTTCTTTAGGCTGGCCCATCTTATTAAGCACACTTGACACAACAATAAAGATTATTCATGCACCTTCATTATAGTTTATTTATAGCAAGCGCACCTTCAACCTTTTCTTTTCTTCTATCACTCTGCTTTTCTTTTTTTTTTCACCATTCTCACTCTTTGACACTTCGGGAGAATGATTTTCTCTTCTTAAGCGCTTAAGAGTTTTGTATATACTTTACGGCTAATGAAAAGAAGGAATTAAGCTCAGTTGACACTTTTTGGACAAAAGAAAAAAATAATAGGCTAAAGGCTCAACGGGCTGACTAGGGTATACAATCAAGGTGGGTACGACAAGGAAAAATAGAAACTCTCGGTTAAAACAAAGAAATGCCTACATCCTTTCCTACAATACACCTCCTTCATTTCGTCTTGCACACACACCAGGCAAGTTCTAGACACTTCACAATAGCATGGAATAACAACACCTCACTTCACACTTTTTGCACATGCTCAATTCAAGATGTATTCACAGACTCTTCAATTAGCTAATTACAGGAATTCAAACATTAAGCCTCAATCACACTAAATCGAACTCTATGGCCTAGGTATCTCAACATATTTACAATGTTTCATGCCTTCATACGAATCACCTTTGCATTTTAAATATCATGTACAACACGCAACCATAATTTCGCAACCATACAATAACTACAGGTTTTGGGATGCAACCCACCAAAGAAAAAAACTGAAAAATAAATGAAAAAAACTACTCCTAACGACTACATTTCCCTTAAGACGGTCGTCATCCATCCATCATAGGGAACGGTCACTAACTATGACTTCGGTTCAATGGGACCATTCTCGGTAAAAGAACCGAAAACAAACGCCGAGAAACCCAAGAAGTAAAAAATTTGTTGAAAATATCTATCATTTCGATAGAAAATGTATGTACAAAATATTTTAAAAATATTGATCATTTCGATAACCAAAATATGTACAAAATCAGCTAGCAACATCAATAACACACATCAATTTCACATAAATTTACAATACGGAACAACAACTTAACAATTCATAAATCACAGGGAACAACAAAATTTCACATGCACGACAACAGATTAGAGCATGCATATATAACAGCACAGCCAGCACCTAACTACTCCCACCCCACACTTAGCTCGAACACTGTCCCCAGTGTTCACAAAATTAAAATAGCACAAAAATCGGGTGGTGGAACTCCCTGATCAATCAAAGTACTCCACTTCTTTGCCGGGTGCTGTTGCTTCATCTCCCATGTCTGAATCGCCCCCGTCGTCTTCATCGGACTCCACATCGGAGTCCTCCCGACGTGTCTCCTCGTCTGTGGGGACGTCATCATCCGTGGGCTCTACAAATGCTGGCCCCACTCGGCATAGAGCCCTGGCGTTCTCGCCGAAGGGGTAGTCTAGCTCGAGCTGCCATAGCTCCTCCTCTGTTGCCGGCCTCCCGCCTATCCTCAGCTGGAGCATCTGTATCACATACATGCGAGCCATATACTGATCATCACGAGCGTGGCGCTCGCCAAGTGTAAGCACTGGCCCATGGGTGGTGTCGGGAGCCTTAGTTTTAGTAACATCTAAGGCCCGCCGCTCCATCTGCGGGATATAGTCAAGGGCCTCCTCCTCGACATCTAGGCCCCTGAGGAAGATGGTGAGTAGTCCACCAAAGTCGTACCTGTGCCCCTGATGCAATCGGGCTCTCTTCATGGCGGAGATAATTACCGCCCCCACGTTGATCTCCAGCCCTTTCATCAGGGCGTACACCAGGCATACACAATCCTGGGTTACATCTATCATATGTACTCCCGGGATTAGGCAGGAACAGACAATCTTCAGCCATATTCTGGCTTCCCTGTTCATCTGTGAATAAGGCAAAGTCTGATGGTAGCCCCTCTCCTTGTGTCTGCTCCATCTAGCTGTCGATCGGGTCCCACACAAGGTGCGCGTCTGATGTCCGCATACGGTGGGGTAATGTTCAGCTGTCGGAGCACGTGGGCGTCTGTGTCCCGCGCCCCTATGATAGCATTGAGGTGGTGGGGCTCCAAGGTGACTATTTGCCCTCTAATTTTGATGGTGTGACTTCTGATAGTCGGGTTCTAGTTGGCATAGAATTCCCGAACCAGGTGCAAGTTACATTCCTTGGGCTCTTCAAAGATGAAGTTGAGACCAGCTGCCTCGATCCGGTGGACCATCCTAGGGAACTCCTATGCCAATGGTTCCCGTGCTATGTGCTCCTTGGGGAAGTATTTGTTTTCTTTGTGCTTTGCGTACCACTTCTTCCCCCCGTCACCCATCTCGTTCCGTATTGGCGGCGTTGGCTTCGTGGAACTGCTGGTGCTGCTGGGACTGTTGTGCCCAGTCTGATTCGCTTCCTTCCGGCGCCAGATGTTGATGCGCTTTTCCCTTTCTCTTGCCTACTTGCCATTTTACCTTTCAACCCAAGTAGACAAGATCAATGTTAAGCTAATGGATATTAACTTCGACTAAGGTCGGGTTAAGCTAGGTTACCCCACACTTAGTCCTTAGCTACAGTTACAATATACCGGCAAGATTATCTTTATTTACACACAATAACCAACTATACAATCATGCTTAGTGCGTTCGAAGAATTCAATGGTATATCTTCTGTGTACTACTCAGACTTCGTACAGCTAACAACAATCATCACCATCGATAACCTTTTAACCCATCGCACTTAGCAAGGAAAAACAAAGAAACGAAAACAACAACAAAAAATTATCTACACGAACCTATACAACCAAGCCACTTCTTGCAAAATTTCACTATTTCCCTAACCCGAGAATCCGTCGGTCTTTTACATGATCACAACTAGCACACCAACTCATCTCACTCAACATGTACATCCCGGCATGAATTTCACAAGTTCACTACATTTTTCACTTCACATTCAAAAACAAGCCCTAGAAATGATATTATCAAGAAAATTCAATTAATTTATGCAATTAACGAGTTCAACCAATCATAACGACATTCCGAACATTCATCAACAACAATTCAATTGAATTCATGATTAATTTCTACCTAGGGCAAACTTAGCTCACCTCACATGCTCAATATCGAAGAAAATAGACAAGAAATGAGATGGAATCGAAGAACATACCTTGAAGTTGAAGAATTGAAGCAAACTTGATGATTTTCTCAGCCTACTCCGTGTCACGTTGAAGGGGGATGGGTTTTGAGGAGTTTGGTCGCGGAGTGATTGAAAAATAAGGGAAAGGGAGGGGTTTCCGGGTTTAAAAAGTAGTAAAATCGCGCGGGTCACCCGGAGACCCAGTGTGATCCGTCGCGATATACACGGCAACGTGTCACGGAGTGCATCGCGGAGCACAGCCTCCGTGACACGGAGCCGTCGCGAGCCTGTTCTGGAATTTTTTTTAAAAATCCGAATTATACCTCAACGAGTCACAGAGGGTAACGCAGAGGTCCACCTCCGTGACACGGAGCTATCGCCCCAGCTCACTGTTTTGCCACTTTTTGTTAATTTTCATATCTCGAATTTTCCTTTGCGATTCTGTGCATATTTTCCTCTGTTTGACCTGAAATTCATCTCACTATACGAAATTGGTTAGAATTATAGGTTTCACTCTAAATAAAAATAAAACTAAAACTAAAACGAAAAATTTTGTAGTAAATCAAGAAAAAGAAAAAGAAAAATCTATTCACACTTTACAAAAAGAAATTTTCCACGGGTTGCCTCCCATGCAGCGCCTGGTTTACCGTCGCGGCTCGATGTCGTTAAGTTCAGTTGTCCTCTAGGGTGATGGACGATTTCTCTCGATCACCGTCCTCCCCCCAGTAGTGCTTACACCTCTGGCCATTTACTAAGAACGTGGCACTCCGATCTTCTTGCCACAACTCTACTGCTCCATGCGGGGTCATTCTTACCACTTCAAAATGGTCCCGACCATTTAGACCTCAGCTTTCCTGGAAACAACATCAATCTTGAATTGAAGACCAAGACTTTCTGCCCTGGCTCGAAAATGCGATGCACCACATGCCTGTCATGCCATCTTTTCGTTCTTTCCTTGTAGTACTTGGCACTCTCATAGGAATGCCAGCGGAACTCTTCAAGTTCACTGAGCTGCATTAGTCTCTTCTTGCCTGCCAGCACTAAGTCCATATTTAGCTTCCTGACAGCCCAAAAGGCTCGGTGCTCTAATTCCACCGGAAGATGACATGCTTTACCATAGACCAGTCGGTATGGTGAGGTTCCAATCGGTGTCTTGTAAGTAGTTCTGTATGCCCACAACGCATCATCAAGTTTGCTTGACCAATCATTCCGTTGTGTATTTACCATTTTCTGGAGAATCTGCTTCACTTCTCTATTTGACACCTCTACTTGCCCACTAGTTTGGGGGTAGTATGCTGTCGCCACTTTATGGCGCACCCCATACTTGGCTAGTAATTTCTTGAAACTTGCATTGACAAAATGAGCCCCTCCATCGTTGATAATGGCTCGGGGTGTTCCGAACCTGGTGAGGATGTGTTTTTTCACGAACTTCGTTACTACCTTGTTGTCATTCCTGGGACAAGCTATTGCTTTCAACCATTTTCATACATAATCTACTGCCACCAAGATGTAACGATTACCAAATGACGGTGGGAATGGGCCCATGAAGTCAATGCCCCATACATCAAAGGGCTCACCTTCCAGTATATTCTGCAGCGGCATCTCTTGTCTTCTGCCAATGCTCCTGTACGCTGACATCTATCACACATTTTGACGTATGCCATAGAGTCTCTGAACAGTGTCAGCGAAAAGAAGCCTGACTATAGAACCTTGTGTGCTGTTCTCTCGTCTCCGTGATGACCCCCATACAATGAAGAATGACATCCCCTCAACACCTCTGCAATCTGACTCTCTAGGATGCATCTTCTCATTACCTGATCTAGTCCTTGTTTAAATAAGTATGGTTCATCCCACACAAAGTGCCGGCAATCATTCCTCAATTTCCTTCTCTGCTGGTCTGTTGCCTCAGGTGGGTAGACTCCGCTCACTAGCAAGTTGACTATGTCTGCGTACCAGGGAACTTCAGCTTCCCCAACTGCCAAGAGTTGCTCATCTAGGAACTCTTCATTTATGTTATCACTTTGCATCACATGCGACCGGCTTTCCAATCGTGATAGGTGATCTGCTACCTGATTCTCGCTCCCCTTTCTGTCTTTGATCTCAAGGTCAAACTCCTGCAACAACAAGATCCTTTTGATCAACCTAGGCTTAGCATCCTTCTTGTTGAATAGGTACCGAATCGCTGCATGGTCTGTGTACACCACAACTCTTGAACCCACCAAATAGGACCAGGATTTGTCAAATGCAAACACCAAGGCTAGCATTTCCTTCTCTGTGACTGTGTAATTGCTTTGGGCCGTATTCAGCGTTTTGCTTGCATAATGAATAGAATGAAAGATTCTATTTTTTCTTTCCCTCAATACGGCTCCCACAGCCACATCATTAGCATCACACATCAGCTCAAATGGTTGTTCCCAGTCCGGAGAAGTAAGGATAGGTGCTTCTATCAATTTCTGCTTCAACTCTTCGAATGCTTTAACACACTCATCATTCAACTCAAATGTTACCACTTTTTCTAGCAATCTGCATTGTGGTCTAGAAATTTTGGAAAAGTTTTTGATGAATCGTCTGTAGAATCCTGCATGCCCAAGAAAACTGCGCACACCTTTCACTGACACAGGTGGTGGCAACTTTTCAATAACCTCGATCTTAGCACGATCGATTTCCAACCCCTTTCGAGACACTTTGTGTCCAAGGACAATACCCTCCTTCACTAAGAAGTGGCATTTCTCCCAGTTTAGTACAAGGTTGGATTCCTCACAGCGAGCCAGCACCCTGTCAAGATTCTGCAAACAAGTAGCAAACGAATTACCGAAAACAGAAAAATCATCCATAAATACCTCAACAAAATACTCAACCATGTCATGGAAAATAGCCATCATGCATCTATGGAATGTGGCGGGTGCATTGCATAACCCAAACGGCATTCGCCTGAAAGCATATGTCCCATAAGGACAGGTAAAAGTAGTCTTCTCTTGATCCTCCGGGGCTATGGCTATTTGGTTATAACCAGAGTACCCATCAAGGAAACAATAATATTCCTGTCCAGCCAACCTATCCAATATCTGATCAATAAATGGGATGGGGTAATGATCTTTCCTTGTGGCTTCATTAAGCTTCCTGTAATCCATGCAAATCCGCCAGCCTGTGACGGTTCAGGTAGGAATCAACTCATTTTTCTCATTGGTGACCACAATCATCCCCCCTTTCTTCAGAACACACTGAACGGGGCTGACCCATTCACTGTCTGAATCGGTTAGACCACACCTGCATCAAGCCACTTGATTATATCTTTCCTCACCACATCCTTCATTGCTGGATTTAGTCTCCGTTGCGGCTGAACGGTTGGTTTGGCTCCTTTCTCCATGAATATCCTATGTGTGAAAAAAGCTGGATTGATACCCTGAATGTCTGACATTTGCCAACCCATTGCTTTCTTCCTCTTTCTCAGGACACCTAATTCTTCCTTCTCCTGTGCCTCCGTCAAGTGTGCAGAGATGATGACTGGTAACGTCTCATCCTCCCCTAAAAAGATATCTTTTAAATGGGGAGGCAATTCTTTCAGCTCCAGCTTCGGTGCCTCCTCAACGGATGGTTTCGGCAAAGGTTCTAGAGACCTCATCAATGATTGAAATTCCTGTCTCCTCAGATGATTTTGTGCTTCATTCAACGTTTGGACCATTCCATACGCCTCTCTATCTCCAAAATGATCGGAGTGCGTCAACACTCTTTCCAATGGGTCTTGATTCAACAATCTGACGAATTTCTTCATGTTCGACCACACTAATTGCTGAAAGCTCCTCATGTATAGCTGGCAGCTTCATGGCTTTAAACACATCAAATACCTCTATTTTGTCGTGTGCTCGCATTGTTAGCTGTCCCGCAGCTACGTCAATTAGTGCTTTCCCGGTTGCCAAGAAAGGACGTTCTAAAATAAATGGGACTTCCGCGTCTGGTTCAAAATCCAGCACGATAAAATCTATCGGGAAAATTAGGGAGCCAACTTGCACCAGAACGTCCTCCACAATGCCATCAGGTCTGGCTAAGGATTGATCCGCCAATTGCAAGATTACTGTTGTGGGTCTAGGACTCCCTATACCCAACTTTCTGAATACTGATGACGACATCAAATTTATGCTCGCTCCCAAATCACACAATCCACGAGCTCGGATGCTCTGCCCAATAGTAATCTGTATAGTAAAGCTCCCAGGGTCTTTGAGCTTTGTGGGCAGTATGTTTTGAATCCGGGAAGTGCACTCCTCTGTTAGAGCCACCGTAGCATACTCAATCAACCGACTTTTGTTTGCCACAATGTCCTTTATATACTTAGCATATTTCGGCACTCCCTGCAAAACATCAGCAAGAGGTAAGTTAATATGTACCTGTTTCAGCACCTCCATGAATTTCTTGAAACACGCCTCCTCCTTGTGTTTCTTTAATCGTTGAGGGAACGGGGGTGGTGGTCTTTCTGATTCAACTTCCTTAGTCTTCCCCCTTTTAGTACTTTGCTCCCTCTCAACTTCTGCTCCTCCCGATTGTTGAGGTGGTCTTTCTGGTTCCACCTCTTTCAGCTGCAAACCACTCCTTGTGGTCACTGCATTCACCTGCTTGGGATTAGGATCTGTGTCGCTTGGAAGTCCTCCTCTAGGCCTTGTGATTTGGGCTCCAGCAAATTGCCCAAATTGATATTCAAGTGCATTGGTAGCTAACTGGTTATTTTTCACTTCAGTTGCCAATTTCACATAGTCAGCCTGCAATTGAGCTTGGTTAGCTATCATGGTCTTGAACATCTCCTCAATGCTGGGTGATGGTGGTGGAGGAGGTGCATTGTTGTTTCTGAATTGTGCTTGATAATTCTGCTACCCTCCTTGGTTCCTTTGCACACCCTGACCCGAACTTTGCCCCTGATGGTTGTTGCTACCCCAGGAGAAATTAGGGTGATTCCTCCAATTGGAATTGTAGCTATTACCATACTGTTGGTGGTTCCTTTGCACATTTCCCACAAAGTTTACCGAGTCAGGATTAGCTCCACAACACTCAGCAGAGTGCTCACTGCTTCCGCACACTTCATACCACATTTGCTGCACTACATTAACTGGGGCTTGGGGCTGGTTCATTGTTATGTTGCTGAAGTGGGTGTTAAGTTGATTTTGTAATGCAGCTATCTGTGCAGCAATAGGTGTAAACCCATCCACTTCTATAACGCCTGCTGCTTTCCTTGTCCCGCCTCTTGATGAATCAGCATTCCATTCCGGATTGCCCTGCGAAATACGGTTCAACAAGGTATACAACTCCTCATAAGTTTTCTCCAGCGCTTGTCCTCCAGCTGCTGAGTCTAGCAATATTTTTTTGTGGGGTTCCAAACCCTCTATAAAAGTGTGCACCAGCACATCATTGGACTGATGATGATGAGGACCATCCCGCAACATGGACTTGAATCTCTCCCAGGCCTGATATAAATTCTCTCCCTCTCTCTGTTTGAAACATAGAATTTGACTTCTAAGTCTTGCTGTTTTACCGGAGGGAAAAAACCGTATCAAGAATTTCCTTGCAAGATCATCCCACGTAGAAATAAAATTCGGTGGCTCAGCTTTCAACCACCTCTTGGCTTCTCCCAATAGAGAAAATGGGAACAATGTAAGCCGGACATAATCTGATGACACTCCAGCGGGGATATAAGTGTCACTTATCTCCAAAAAATTTTGGAGATGCTGTTGTGGATCTTCATGAGGGAGACCGGTAAACTGCCCGCTAGTGTGCAACAATTGCACCATATTCTGCTTAAGTTCAAACCTACCTCCTGGCTCAGGTTTGCGGATGCTAGATGTGACATTATTAGCATGTGGGATTACTACCTCACGAACCGGCCGAGCTGCTACTTCTTCGGGCACTAACACTGCCCGGACTACTGGTGGATTCTGTTGTTGCTCCATGATCGTCTGTCTGAGCAACTGCAGCTTTCTTTGTAGAGCTTCTCTCCGCTTACTATGAAATATTCTTTCTTGCTCTATATACGAGTCCACCAGCTCCTTGTCTCTTGCCAGCGTTCAACAGAAATTAAATCTGCAAAATACAGGCTAAGACCAAGTTGTCAACACTAAGAAAACAAAAATATAGCAAATTAACACTTAAAACAAATTCACCAATTGCCAAGTCCCCGGCAACGGCGCCAAAAACTTGTTCGGGGTGTTATATGGGTATATAACTCACACACAAGTGCACGTGGTCGAACAAGTAGTAAAATGGCTTAAGTAAGCCAAGTATGGATCCCACAGGGACTGGATGAAGTGCAATCTGCTCAAGTGTACTATATTTTGATTCTAAAAATGCAGACAACAGTGTAACCAAGAGTTTGATATTTTGTTTTATAATTTTTATACTAAAGCTAATACAACTATCTAATTTGAGTCTGAACTATGAATGAGAGCATGCTGAGGTTAAACGAACATGTAATGAAATTAATTATCGATGTAATTTGGTTAGTCTTTTCTTCCGGTTGCTAGCCAAGAACATTTGCCAAGTGATTAAAACTCTCGTATTCAACCTCACTTAAGAATCATGAACCATCCACCTACATTTCTGTGATTAAATGCAATTCATGTTCTAGCCATACAAACCCGGTTCCTAAATTGACTAATACGACTTTCTGGTATATTTCTATCGTGAAAGTAAATCAATTCCCAATTTTCCCAAACCAAGAAAATATCATATCCTATTAATTCACAACTTTCCAATTTCTTGCTCTCTCGAGTGAAATCGGACTTTTCAGATGTACACTAACGTAGGCCACACATTAATGCAGTAAGAACAAGAATTAATAGAACAACCATGGAAGAAAAGATGAAAAACCAAAGAATCAATGATCACATTTCATTACAATTGTTCATAATCTCAGCAAGAAGATGAATTAGCCACTCATTTGTGGATTAAACATCATTAAATGAGTGTTAAACATACAAGCAATTGAATTAAAGAAGAAGGAAAGAGAGAAAAACCCTGATATTTTCGTCCCCTCAACTGCCTGTAACCCACGTTCTTGCTCCACCAAGTCAGAATATTGAAAAATGAACCTAAGTGTTCTATTTATACTAGTGGGAATTTTTTCCGGAATAACGAGCAACGTGTCACGGAGTGCATCTCGGAGCACTGCCTCCGTGACACGCTACGGACACGGACCTTCACTGGAACTGAGTGTCCAGGAAATAAATCCCAACATGGCACGACGTGCAACGCGGAGCCAAGCTACCGTGCCACGGACCCATCGCGAACCCACACTGGAATTGGGCTGAAAATTCCCATCCAGGCAGAAGGCCTCCGCAATGGCAGCGTGACACGGCTCCATCGCGGAGCCCCTTTATTTTATGTTGTCCAATGTCTTGTCCCTTGCTCGCATCCGAGTTCAACCCCGATCTCTTCCAACATGCATTTAAGCTTCCCAAAATTACATTTTACCTGCAAAATAATGCTAATCATGTTGGTTAGTATAAATTCACATTTTATTACCAATTACATGAGAATGTATACACATTGATAGATAAACAAGGCTAAAATGGTACTTTTGAGTATCACTTGGGCATATAAATTTGCCCAAGATCAACGACCCGAACATAGGCCCAAATCTAGACATGGGACAAAGAACCCTGAGAAACTCTAAGTCGACCCATGGTATGAACATGACATCTAATTCAATCATAATAAAGCGGAAGATCAACATAGTTAATATAGTAGAAGTTTGATAACCTCATAACATCGGAATACATTACTCAAGTCCAAAGCTGATTACATTCTATGTCTGAATAGCCTCTACTACTAACGAGTCAATGGGATAAGACCCCAACTAGCTCACTAAAGTCCGAAACTGAAAGTACTAGATACAACTGAAAAGAAGGGCCCTCAAAAGATGAGGACTTAGCATCTCTGGATGATAAGTGGTAATGTTGCAGGTCTGACTAATGGAGGGACTGAGCCTGAATATCTCAGCCTATATCATAAAATAATAAATCATAGAGTATGCGGTCAGTATATGGAATGTACCGATTGCGTAAGATAAGTAAATCCACTAAGTCAGTAAAATCATAAACCATGAATATCATAAAACCAAAATCGAAATAAGATTATGAGAGTAGGGATTGCATGCTATTTTATGAAATAATGATCTTAACATACTAAATATCATAACTAAATTGAATGACCCAAAGATGAAAACTAAGAAGTGTAAGTAGAACTGAACATTGGGTCAAGCCTGCTGAAACATAATATCATGACTGATGAACATGCATAACTGAAATCATGAGGAACAATGGGAGACTCGTCATAGCACTGAGATACCACGACAGAGCTTATGTGGTCCCGACTATCACACTCAAGTGGGTAGAGCTGTTAAAAACCTTTCCAGGGCTAAGGATGCTACCATGATATTGATATCAAGTTGAAGGCCCCTTGGGGGCAAGGGAAGCTCACAAGGAGGTCCCAAATAATCTAAACCTACATACGTTGGTGCGTAGTTCTAAGGCATAGGGTTGACCTACCCTTAGCCTACTCGGTGCTAGACACTACTCCCAAAGACATGCATATGCTCTCCATCATTATTCAACGAAGTTGACTCATAACATACATACATCAATCTGAAATTATAACATGAGGAGCCTTGGGCTCAAACCATACAACAAGATGAAAATAGTCGGAGTCTAGACTCCAAAATCCATGTGGTAAGCTAATACATAAAGTTTAGATAACTCATGAAACATACTTGATCATATGGGCTTGCCCAATTCTTAAATATTTTCTACATAGACATGATCATTTGAAAACATGGATATAGACATGGGTAATTCAAAATCATACTTTCTTCATATACATCTCATCATGCTTGAACACATATTTCACAGATCTCAACTTTCATGAACTTTCATGTATGGGCTTCATAATTTATAAAATTTCAAAACATAATTTATAATTGAAAAAATTATAAAATAATCCTATTTATCATAATTTAAAATTAGAAATATGCTTAGATCATATCCATGATTGATACTTAGGAAATTCACACATTGGGTTAAAACCCCGTAGA
Organism: Datura wrightii; assembly: GCA_035772735.1. Lineage (NCBI taxonomy): Eukaryota > Viridiplantae > Streptophyta > Magnoliopsida > Solanales > Solanaceae > Datura > Datura wrightii. The sequence continues at coordinate 19,808,132 of JASDFA010000023.1, read as the reverse complement.
TTCATCAACTAGAATTTCATGAATTGAAGAGATTGGGAATAGATGTGGATGGATATACCCATTCATAGCCTTGCATACCTATAGAATTCTGATTTCACAACTTCCTTGATTGCCCGATGAGAATCTTGGGAAGAACTTGAGGAATTTAGGCTTGATCACCCTTAGGAGCTTTTGGACTTGCATTCATTAAAGTAAATAGGCCTAGAATGAACTCACCCCTCTTAAAACACACTATTCATAGCTTAAAACGATGTAGTTTAGGCCTTACAAACTTGGGAATTATGAAAAAGCCCTTAATAAATTCACAGGGAAAAACACACTGCCAGTCCCAACGAGGGACAAGACGATTCGTTACCTTAGAGGATGACTCATGACCTTCAATCATTGCTAACACTGGAAAGCTTACCTCTGCTGGTCACCACGACTCATGGAGTACCTGACAACTCATGGTGACTGGTCGTGGGGAACACTGCCAATCATTTGGACATCCACTTCAGCTCTTTACCACGACCATCCCAATGACTCGTGGTCCTGACCAGGAATCGTGCCTTCTCCATTGGTCAACTCCCAGACAACCATCTGTAGCCATCTTCTTCTCCACACTACGAGTTACTTAACGACTCGTGGTGTACCTCACAGGTCACTAGACGACCTGTCTTGTGACCTAGTGCAGAAATATTTTATTTTCTCTATTTCAACTCCCTTGTCTTCCACTTGGGAACATTCATCCTCAAATGGGGGAAAACATACTGTAATACAGAGAAAAGAAATCATCATACATAAATACTGCACATACAAGCTGAAAACTGACGGAGTGACTGACTCTGGACGGAACCACATGACTGGACTGAATTCCTGAATCACACATACATTCCTTAACATGAAAGAAACTAGAAAACATTAGTTGAACATGAAACTGAATAGGGTACTAAGGAGGAAACTAATACCTCAAGCTGAAACTGAGCCAGAAGGGAATAGATGTGGGTATTTAGCCATCATATTTGCTTCGGCTTCCTAGGTAGCTCCCTCATCATACGTTTTTCTCCATAAAACCTTGACTGAGGATACTTCTTTGTTTCTTAGCTTTCGAACCTGTTATCAAGTATTTCTACCAGAACCTCCTTAAAACTAAGGCGATCCTTCATACACACACTCTCCACCAGAACAACCAAAGTTGGATCACCCGAACACTTCTTTAAGAGCGATATATGAAAAATTGGATAGACTGAAGCTAATTGTTAGGGCAACTCCAACTCATATGCTACCTTGCCAACCCATTTCATAATCCAATATGGACCAACATAACGGGGGTTGAGTTTCCTTTTCTTTCCAAACCTCATCATTCCCTTCATGGGAAACACTTTTATAAACACCTAATCATCGACTTCAAACTCAACCTCCCTCATCACATCTGCATAGGACTTTTGGCGGCTCTGAGCTATTTTCAACCTATCTCTTATAAGCTGAACTTTCTCTATAGCCTTATGGACTAAATATGGACCTATCAATGTAGCTTCATCGACCTCAAACCAACCAATGGGTGATCTACACCTTCGCCCATAAAGATCCTCAAACATAGCCATCTAAATGCTAGAAAGGTAGCAGTTGTTATATGCCAACTCAATGAGAGGAAAATGATCTTCCAAACTACCCTTGAGATCACTCACACACGCTCTCAACATATCCTCAATAGTCTAAATGGTATATTCCTCCTGACCATTCATTTGTGGGTGAAAGGCTGTGCTAAGCTTGACCTGAGTACCAACTCCCTTTTGTAATGATCTCGAAAACTGTGAGGTAAACTGAGTACCTCTATCTTATATGATGGACAATGGAAATCCATGCAACCGAACAAACTCCCGAATGTACAACTTAGTATTATCCTCCACTAAATCAATAGTTTTGACTGGTAGAAAATGAGCTGCCTTAGTCAACCTATCAATAACAACCAAAATAGAGTCATATTATCGATGAGTATGAGGCAACCCTATGATGAAGTCCATATTGATCTCCTCCAACTTCCAAGTAGGGATACTAATGTCTTGAAGCACACCTCCAGGTCATTGATGTTCCACCTTTACCTGTTGATAATTTGGAAACTTAGCCATGAATTCTGCTACGTCCTTCTGCATGCCACTCCACCAATAGACTTCCCAAGGTTATGGTACATATTGTTGGAACCTAGATATGTAGAGTATGTGGAACCATGAGCCTCGTGCAACATCCGATATATTAAATCATCAACACCTGAAACACACAAGCAACCTTGATATTGAAGCACCCCATCTCCCCCTTTGGAGAAGACTTCTACTTTCTGATTCTAAATGGATTTAATCAATTTTACCTAAATAGGATCCTAATTTTTTCTAGCTTTAACTTCGGTACTAAGGATGATTCCGACCCATTCTAAACAATGACACCACCATCTGTCGAGTCAATAAGATGGACTCCTAGAAGTTCAAGACAATGTACATCCTTCACCAAATCCTTCCTTTCCTCATCTATATGGGAAACACTCTCCATGAAAAGCCTGCTAAGAGCTTCCGCAACCATATTAGCCTTGCGCGGATGGTAGAGAACACTCATATCATAATCCTTCAAAAGCTCTAACCACCTTCTCTGATATAGATTCAAATCCTTTTAGGTAAACACATTATGTAGGCTTTTTTGGTCCATAAACACATCTACATGGACCCTGTATAGATAGTGTCTCCAAATCTTCAAGGAAAATACTACCTCTACCAATTTGAGATCATGAGTTGGATAGTTCTTTTCATGGACCTTCAGCTGCCTAGAAGCATAGGTTATGACCTTATCGTGCTTCATTAGTACACAACCAAGGTATCCTTGAGGCGTCACAATACACCACAAACCTCTTGGCACCCTCAGATAAGGTCAACAACGGTGATGAGCTGAGTCGACTCTTCAACTCTTGGAAGCTCTTCTAATAAGCCTCCGACCATTGAAATTTCACTTTCTTCTGGTTCAACTTATTCAACATTTCTATAATGGATTAAAAGCCTTCAACAAACCTTCAATAGTAACCAACTAATTCGAGGAAACTCTTGATATCCGAAGGACTAACTGGTCTAGGCCAATTCTTTACTGCTTCTATCTTTTTATAGTCTACTTGCACACCTTCACTTGACACCACATGACCCAAGAATTCCATTGAGTTCAACCAAAACTCACATTTACTAAATTTAGCATAGGAGTGGCGATCCTTAAGAGTCTATAGCACCACCCTCAAATGAGCTGCATACTCCTCCTTGCTTCAAGAGTATATAAGGATGTCATCTATGAGAACAATCGCGAACATATCCAAATATGGCTTGAACACCCTGTTCGTGAAATTTATAAAAGCTGTAGGAGAGTTTGTTAGTCCAAAAAACATAACTACAAACTCATAGTGACCATACCGAGTCTTGAAGGGTATCTACGGGATGTCACTCTCCCAAACCCTGAGTTGATGGTATCTAAATCTTAGGTCTATCTTGAAAAGCACTTAGCACCCTTAAGCTGGTCAAATAAATCATTAATCTTGGGGAGAGTGACCTTGCTCAATTGCCGATAATCAATACACAAACAAACAGAACCATCATTCTTGCGGACAAAAAGAATTGGTGCACCATATAGGGATTTTCTAGGTCTGATGAAACCCTTGTCTAGAAGATCTTCCAACTGTTCCTTCAACTCCTTCAGCTGGACTGCAACCATTCTGTAAGGAGGAATAGATATAGGCTGCATATCAGAAAGAAGATCAATACCAAAATCGATCTCCCGTTTGGGAGGAATTCCCGGTAAATAATCTGAAAACACCGTTGGATACTCACATAGTATAGGAACTAACTAGATAGTGGAGTTTTCGAACGTAGTATCCTTAATCCTAACTTGATGTTACATGCAACCCTTAGAAATCATCTTTCTAGCCTTAAGGTAGGAAATGAAGTGACCTACAGGCACAACTGAACTACCCTTCCACTCTAGGACTGGCTCACCTGGAAATCTGAACTCTACTGCACAGGTTCTACAATTGACTGAGGCATAGCATGCATGTAACCAATCCAAGCCAGAGATAACATTGAAGTCGGTCATGGCTAACTCTACTAAATCTACTGAGGAGACTTACTAAAGAACTGTGGCTGGGCAATTTCTATATACCCATCGAGCTATAACTGAATTACTGACTGGAGTAGAGATTGAGAATGGTTCTAACAAGATTTTGGGACTGACTCCGAAACTATTAGCAACATAGGGCGTCACAAAACACAAAGTAGTCCCTGGATCTATCAATGCGTATACATCAAGGTGGAATACTTGTAACATACCAGTGACTATATCTGGGGAGATTTCTTTCTCCGGATGGGGTGCTAGGGCATAGAATCTGTTTTGATGCTAACCATCACCCACACTTGTAGATGCCCCCTGCTAGGCTAGGCGTGCTGGTGGAGTTGATGAACTGGAGGCTGGTCCTCAGCCCCTATCATGACCTTGTCTGGCTGTTGGGCAATCCTTAAGCATACGTACGAGCTTCTTACAGCAAAAACAAGCACCTAAACCTGCTATGAACTGACCCACATGTCTCTGCTCACATCCGCTACACTTTGGAGCGCTGGTCTCTGCGTGTCTGCTACCTTGACCTCTAGAGCCTGATTCTAGTCCCCTTTTTGATCACTCCTGGATCTAGATGGAACACTCATTATCGAAGGCGCTAGGGCTAAAGATATTTGGTGGGATTGCTGACGGTGCCCACTAGGTTTCTATAGGGAGAATCTAAAGCTATCAGTCCTGGCCCTCTTGGCCTCTCTCTCCCGCTGACTCATTTGCACCGCCTCCATCTGTAGGGAATACAAGACTATCCGAGCAAAGTCAATGATGTAAATAAGCATCACAGTCCTTGTTCGATGCGTTGTTGGGGTTATAAAACCGACACGCAAGTGCACGTGGTCAAACAAGTAATAAAGTGGCTATGTAAGCTAAGTATCGATCCAAGGAGGCTCAGGGTATGTCAAAATTGCCTAAGTATACTCTATTCTTATTTTACTTCTAACTATCTAACAACAACGTTACCAACAGTTAATTGAGTTTTTGTTTATAAAATATATACTAAAACTATTAACAATTATTTACTATGAATTTAAACTATGGATATGAGCATGCCAAGGTTAAGAACAAGTAATGAATTCGATTGTAATAATAATTCGGTTAATCTCTTTTTCATGTTGCTAGCCAAGAACATTAGCCTAAATATTAAAACTCTCGTATTTAATTTCACTTAAGAATCATAAACCATTCGTCTACATTTCTGTGATCAAATGCAATTTACGACCTAGCAATACAATTCCGGTTCCTAAATTGACTAATACGACTTTCAAGTATATTTCTATCAGGAAAGCACATCAAAACCCAATTTTCCCAAATCAAGTTAAGAACAATACCCTATTAATTCACAACTTTCCAATTTCTTGCTCTCTCGAGTGAAATTGGACTTTTTAGATGTACATTAATGTCGGCCAAGCACTAATCCAGTAAGAACAAGAATTAATAGAACAACATGAAAGAAGAAGAAGAAAACCATAACATTTACAATCAAAATTCACTACACATGTTCAAAACCTTAGCAAGGAAGAGAATTAGCCACTCATTTGTGGATTGATCATCCTAAAACAAGTGTAAATCATACATACAATTGATTGAAAGAAGAAAGGAAGAGAAGAAATCTCTTAGCTTTTTCGTCCCTCAACTGCTGCTAACCCACGTCCTAGCTCCACCAAGTCTGAACTAAAACTGACTTAATTAAAATAAACCTAAGTGTGCTATTTATACTAGAGGGAAATATTTCCCGGAATAACAAGCAACGTGTCACGGAGGTCAACGCGGAGCACTGCCTCCGTGACACGGCGTGGACGCGGACCTTCACTGGAAATCCAGGGTCCGGTAAATTAGCCTCAATGTGGCACGGAGGCCAACGCGGAGGCCTATCTCCGTGCCACGGAGCTGTCGCGAGGCCTCACTAGAAATTGCCATTTAATTGCCTCTCCAGGCAGTGTGCCTCCGCGATGGTAGCGTGGCACGGCTCCATCGCGGAGCCCCTATAATTTGTGCCTTCCAATGTCTTTTCCACGCTCGTATCCAAGTCCAACTCCGATATAGTTCCAACATGCATTTTAGCTCCTAAAAATCATATTTTCCTACAAAACAAATGCTAATCATGTTGGTTAGTATAAATTCACATTTTATTACCAATTACATGAGAATATATACATATTGCACACAAACAAGGCGAAAATAATACGTTTGAGTATCACTTGGGCATATAAATCTGCCCAAGATCACTTACCCCACACTTAAATCCTTGTTCGTCCTCGAACAACACATACACAACTCATGCAAATTACATCCCAACCTTCGTCACTACGGTGCGACCATTTACGCTACGGTCATACCGATTATTCAATTTTTGCAAATCATCACGAAAACATGCTTGGTCTTACAATACAATGACCTTTAATACCTCAAGACTTCCTAGACTTTAAGAATTTATTCTTGATATCGGCAAACTCATGCAAATCAGCTAATCAAGAAATCCGACACGAAAATCAATCATTCATCAAGCATGTGCCCTCACAACTCAAGAGAATCTTCCCCTTTTTGTTCATGCAACACACAAACATGCAAGTAGGGGCATATAAAAATTAATTTCACTCTCTCTCCCAAAAGAATTCACATGCATCATGTCGTGACCCATAGGCTTGCCCTTAGTGTATTACTCCACTAATATAAAGAAATGCAATGTAGGATCAAGTAGGACTTTAATGGGTTGTAACGGGGCTATGGATCTAGTATATATATTGGATTAGCCAATAATAGTCGCTAGCATCCTTAAGCGCCTTTTCAACACATTCCCATCGACTCATGGACATTGTTCCTCTCTTTTCTCTTTTTCTCCCATTCATGCTGGTTTACTTTCGTACTGCCCATTTCATCAAACACACTCGACACAAAATAAAGGGTTTTCATGTACCCTCAATATCATTTAATTACAACAAGTGCCTCTTCAACATCATTTTTTCTTTCTTCACTCTGCTTTTCTTTTTCTTTTCACTCTTTAACACTTTGGGAAACATTTTCTTTTCTTTGTAAACGCTTAAGAGCTTCGTATAGACTTTAAGGCTAATGAAAAGAAGGAATAAAGCTTAGTTTATACAATTTTGGACAAAAGAAAGAAAGAAATCGGCTAAAGGCTCAACGGGCTGACTAGGGTATACAACATATAAAAAGGTAGAATTTGACAAAAAAAAAATGGAAACTATCGGTTAAAAACAAAGAAATGCCTACATCCTTTCCAACACTACACCTCCTTCATTTCGTTTTGTAAACACACCAGGCAAGTTCTAGACAATTCACAATGGCATGGAATAACAATACCTCACTTCACACTTCATGCACATGCTCGAATCCAGATGCGTTCACAGACTCTCTAATTAGCTAATCACATGAATTCAAAATTAAGCCTCAATCATACTGAATCAACTTCTATAGCCTAGGTAACTCAACCTATTTACCAAATTGCATGCTTTCAAACGAATCATTTTCACATTTTGAACATCAGTTACACACGCAACGAAATTTTTGCAACCATAAAGCAACTACAGTTCATTGATGCAATCCACCAAAGAAAAAGTAAAAACATATTAAAATCCTACTCCTACCGACTACATTTCCCTTAAGACGGTCGTAATCCATCCATCATAGGGAACAATCACTAACTATGACATCAGTTCAATGGGACTATTCTCGGTAAAAGAACCGAAAACAAACTCCGAGAAACCCAAAAAAATAAAAACCGAAAATCTTTGCAACACATCGATCATTTCGATAGAAAGAAAATATTTACAAGTGCAAAATATTCCCGAAAATTTTTGAAAAATATCGATCATCTCGATAGAAAATAAATATTTACACAATATTTACACTGGCAACCATAACTTTTCATACCACACATCATTAACCACACAAACAAATATATACACATACACCACAAATCAGTTCATAACAGGGAAAGCACAAACATACATACAAACCAAGGAAAAACATACAGCAAATTAGAGCCCAAGTCCCAGCACCTAGCTACTCCCCACCCCACACTTAAATCAAACACTGTCCCCAGTGTTCACAAAAATTACAAAACACAATTTCGGGTGGTGGAACTCCCTGTTCAGTCGAAATATTCGACTTCTTCATCTGGTGCTGCTGCCTCGTCGCCCATATCTGAGTCAGCTCCATCGTCGTCATCGGACTCCACATCGGAGTCCTCACGACGTGTCTCCTCATCAGTAGGGACATCATCATCCGTCCGCTCCACGAAGGCTGGTCCCACTCGGCATAAGGCTCTGGCATTTTCGCCAAATGGGTAATCCAGCTCCAGCTGCCATAATTCTTCCTCGGTGGCTGGTCTCCCACCAATCCGTAGCTGTAGCATCTGCATGCCGAACATACGTGTCATGTACTGATCGTCATGAGCATGTCGCTCGCCCAAAGTCAGCACTGGCCCATGTGTTGTGTCGGGGGCCTTAGTTTTTGTCACATCGAGGGCCCTCCGCTCCAACTGCGGAATATAGTCCAAAGCCTCTTCCTCAATGTCGAGGCCTCGGAGGAAGGTGGTGATGAGTCCGCCAAACCCGTATCTGTGGCCCTGGTGCAGTCTGGCTCTCTTCATGGCGGATATAATGACCGCCCCAACATTAATCTCAAGCCCTTTCATAAGGGCATACACCAAGCAGACACGGTCCCGGGTCACATCCGTCATGTGAACTCCCGGGATCAAGCACGAACACACAATCTTCAGCCATATTCTGGCCTCCCTGTTCATCTGCGAATAAGGCAGAGTCTGATGGTAACCCCTCTCCTTATGTCTATTCCATCGGGCTGTGGATCGAGCCCCACACAATGTACGTCTGATGTCGGCGTATGGTGGGGTGATGTTTAGCTGGCGGAGAACGTGAGCGTCTGTGTCCCGTGCTCCAACGATGGCATTAAATTGGTGGTGTTCAAAAGTGACAATCTGCCCTCTGATTTTTATTGTGTGGCTTCTGATGGCCGGGTTCCAGTTTGCATAGAATTGCCGGACCAAATGTAGGTTGCACTCCTTGGGCTCCTGAAAGATAAAGCTGAGCCCAGCTGCCTCGATTCTCTGCACAATACGTGGGAACTCCTGTGCAAGTGGTTCCCGTGCAATATGTTCCTCGGGGAAGTACTTTTTTTCTTTATGTTTCGCGTACCACTTCTTCCCTTCATCGGTTACCCATCTTGTTCCGTATTGGCGGCGTTGGCCGCGCGGAACAGCTGGTGCAGCTGGGACTGCAGTGCCCAACCTCAATCTTTTCCGTCCGGTGCCTGAGGTAGAAGCACCCTTGCCCTTGTCCTGTCGACTTGCCATTGTACCTGTCAATATACATAAACAAGCACAAAGTTAAGCTAAATACAAGTTAACATAGGCTAAGGTCGGGTTAAACTAAGTTTACCCCACACTTAGTCCTTACTATATTTACAATACTTCGGCAAGGATTACTCTATTTACAACCCCAAACACAAGCACTATAAGGTATATGGCTTAGTGCGTTCACGAAAAATTTCGACAGCATAACGGTTAGCGTACTACTCAGACTTCATACAGCTACTCCCAATCCGACTATCGATAGCAATCCAATCATCGCACTTAGCAACAAAACCAAAAAAACAAAAACAACAACGAAAATTCTATGTACATACAAATCTAAATAATCAAACCAATTTACAAAATTTTCGCATTTTCCCCAACAATTCGAGAATTCGTCTTCTCTTAACATTCATACATTATTTACATCGACTTATCTCAATTTACAACCACACCCCGGCATCTAATTCATCAAACTATCAAGTTCCCCAATTCAATTTCAATAACTCAAGCCCTAGAATGCAATATTTCAATCAAATTCGAATTATTCACATAATCGACAAGTTCAAATGCTAATTACAACAATCCGAACATAATCAATCACAAAATAATTCAACATCATATTTAATTGCTACTTGGGGTGATATATTTCACCTCACATGCTCAAATTCGACTAAAATCGCCAAAAACTTGAGAGAAACGATGAAAACATACCTTTTAGTTGAAGAACTGAAGAAATTTGACGTTTTCCTTGCCTATTAGCGTGGCACGTTGGTTGGGGAGGGGGAATTGGGTGTTTTGATCGCGGAGGAGGAGAGAAATGGGGAAAAAAAGGGCAAAATCGGGGTTAATTTAAAGAAAAACACGCGGGTCACCCGGCAACCCGGTGTGACCCGGCACTGAATAAAGGGCAACGTGTCACGGAGGGTAACGCGGAGCCCCTCCTCCGTGACACGGAGCCAACGCGTTGGCTCTCTGGAAATTTTAAAAAAAAATCTGATTTTGCCTTCAACGTGTCACGGAGGGTAACGCGGAGCCACTCCTCCGTGACACGGAGCCAACGCCCCAGTGCACTGTTTCTTCAATAAAAATTATTTTCATACCTTGCCTTATTTTTCCCGCTTCCATGCATATTTTTCTCCGTTAGACCTGAAAATCACTACACTAAACGAAATTGGTTAGATTAATAGATTTCCCTAACTAAAATGAAAAATATTAACTAAAACAAAAATCTAAACCTAATCAAGAAAAGAAAAATAAAAATAACAAAATTTTTTACACTAAGAAAAGAAAGAAAGAAAATATTTTTCACGGGTTGCCTCCCGTGCAGCGCCTGGTTTACCGTCGCGGCTGTTCGCGGCTTGTACTGCTCGGGTTGGTATTAAATATTATCAACCGACACACAAGTACACATGGTCAAACAAGTAATAAAGTGGCTAAGTAGCCAAGTATCGATCCAAGGAGGCTGCTCTAGATATGTAAAACTGCCTAGTTTACTATATTTCTATCCTATCCCTAACTATGTTAACAACAATCCACCCAAGAGTTGAGTGAGTTTTTTTTGTTTCTAAAATATTTATATACTACAATTAATAACACTTATTTACTTTAGAATTTAGACAATGGATACGCACATGCCAAGGTTAAGAACGAGTAATGAACTTGATAATCATGATAATTTAGTCATCCTCTTCTTCATGTTGCTAGCCAAGAACGTTGCCTAGAAATTAAAACTTTCGTATTTAATTTCACTTTAGAATCATAAACCATCCGTCTACATTTCTGTGATCAAATGCAATTTATGACCTATCACTACAATTCCAGTTCCTAAATTGACTAATACAGCTTTCAAGTATATTTCTATCAAGAAAACACATCAAAACCTAATTTTCCCAAATCAAGTTAAGAACAATACCCTATTAATTCACAACTTTCCAATTTCGTGCTCTCTCGAGTGAAATTGGACTTTTTAGATATACATTAATGGTGGCCAATCAATAATGTAGTAAGCACAAGAATTAATAGAACAACATGCAATTAGAAGAAGAAACCATATCAATTATCACCAAAATTCATTACACAAGTTCAAAACCTCAGCAAAGAAGGGAATTAGCCACTCATTCTTGGATTAATCATCCTAAAATGAGTGTAAATCATGCATACAATTGAAGGAAAGAAGAAAGGAAGAGAAGAAAACTCTTAGCTTTTCTATTCTTCAACTGCCACAAACCCACGTTCTTGCTCTCCACTTCTGAACTTAGTCTAAAAACTAAAAAACTGATTAAAAATAAACCTAAGTGTGCTATTTATACTAGTGGGAAATTTTTCTCGGAATAACAAGCAACGTGTCACGGAGGCCAACGCGGAGCACTGCCTCCGTGACACGGCGTGGACGCGGACCCTCTCTAGAAATTGCAGGGTCCGGATAATTGGCCTCAACGTGGCACGGAGGCCATCGCGGAGTCCTGTCTCCGTGCCACGGAGCTGTCGCGAGGCCTCACTGGAATCTGCCAATTAATTTCCTCTCCAGGCAGTGTGCTACCGCGATGGCAGCGTGGCACGGCTCCATCGCGGAGCCAGTGTAAAATGTGCCATCCAAGGTCTTTTCCACGCTCGCATCCCAGTCCAACTCCGACATAGTTCCAACACGCATTTTAGCTCTTAAAAATCACATTATCCTGCAAAACAAATGCTAATCATGTTGGTTAGTATAAATTCGCATTTTATTAACAAATACATGATATTATATACACATTGCACAACAAACAAGGTAAAAATGATATGTTTGATTATCACTTGGGCATATAAATCTGCCCAAGATCACTTACCCCACACTTAAATCCTTGTTCATCCTCGAACAACACATACACAAATCATGCACATGACATCTCAACCCTTGTCACTATGGTGCAACCATTTTACGCTACGGTCATACCGATTATTCAATTCTTGCAAATCATCAAGAAAACATGCTTGGTCGTACAAGACAATGACCTTTATACATCGAGGCTTCCTAAACTTTTAAGAATTGATTCTTGATATCGGCAAACTCATGCAAATCAACTAATCAAGAAATCTGACACGAACATCAATCTTTCATCAAGCATGTACCCTCACAACTCAAGAGAAACTTCCCCTTTTTTGTTCATGCACCACACAAACATGCAAGTAGGGGCATATAAAAATTACTTTCACACTCTCTCCCAATAGAATTCACATGCATCATGTCATGACCCATAGGCTTGCCCTTAGTGTATTACTCCACTAATATAAAGAAATGCAATGTAGGATCAAATAGGACTTTTAATGGGTTGTAACTGGGCTATGGATCTAGTATATATATATTGGATTAGCCAATAATAGTCGCTAGCATCCTTAAGCACCTTTTCAACTCATTCCCAGCGACTCATGGACATTGTTCCTCTCTTTTCTCTTTTTCTCCCATTCATGCCGGTTTACTTTCATACAGCCCATTTCATCAGGCACACTTGACACAAAACAGAGGGTTTTCATGTACCCTCACTATCATTTAATTACAACTAGTGCCTCTTCAACATCATCTTTTTTTTCCTCACCTTGTTTTTCTTTTCTTTTCACTCTTTTCACTCTTTAACACTTTTGGAAACATTTTCTGTTCTTTGTAAGCGCTTAAGAGCTTCTTATAGACTTGAAGGCTAATGAAAAGAAGGAATAAAGCTTAGTTCATATAAATCTGGACAAAAGAAAGAAATCGACTAAAGGCTCAACGGGCTGACTAGGGTATACAACATATAAAAAGGTAGAATTTGACAAGAAAAAAAAATGGAAACTAAAGGTTAAAACAAAGAAATGCCTACATCCTTTCCGACACTGCACCTCCTTCATTTCGTTTTGTATACACACCAGGCAAGTTTTAGACAATTCACAATGACATGGAATAGCAAAACCTCACTCACACTTCATGCACATGCTCGAATCAAGATTCATTCACAGACTCTTTCATTAGTCAATTACATGAATTCAAGATTAAGCCTTAATCATAATGAACCAAATTCTATAGCCTAGGTAACTCAACATATTTACAAAATTGCATGCTTTCAAACGAAACATTTTCACATTTTGAACATCAATTACAACACGCAACGAAATTTTAGCAACCATAAGCAACTACAGTTTATTGATGCAATCCACCAAAGAAACTAAAAACAAAACATCTACTCCTATCGACTACATTTCCCTTAAGACGGTCGTCATCCATCCATCATAGGGAACGGTCACTAACTATGACTATTCTCGGTAAAAGAACCGAAAACAAACTCCGAGAAACCCAAAAATAAAACTTCAAAATTTTTGTAACACATCGATCATTTCGATAGAAAATATTTACAAAATATTTTGATAAGTGCAAAATCTTTTCGCAAAAATTTTGAAAAATATCGATCATATCGATAAAGAAAAAAATATATTTACAAAATTTACAAAATATTTACAAAGGCAACCATAACTTTCAAAAACACACATCATTAGCCACAACCGAATATATACACATAAATCACAAATCAGTTCACAACAACAGGGAAAGCACAAACATACATAAACGTCAAGGAAAAATTATACAGCAAATTTAGAGCCTATGTCCCAGCACCTAACTACTCCCCACCCCACATTTAAATCGAACACTGTCCCCAGTGTTCACAACAATACAAAGCACAAAATTTTGGGTGGTGCAACTCCCTGCTCAGTCGAAATATTCGACTTCCTCATCCGGTGCTGCGGCCTCGTCGCCCATATCTGAATCAGCTCCATCGCCGTCATCGGACTCCACATCAGAGTCCTCACGACCTGTCTCCTCATCAGTAGGGACGTCGTCATCAGTCGGCTCCACAAAGGCTGGCCCCACCTTGCATAAAGCTCTGGCGTTCTCGCCAAAGGGGTAGTCCAGCTCCAGCTGCCATAATTCATCCTCGGTGGCTGGTCTCCCACCTATCCGTAGCTGCAGCATCTGCATGCCGAACATACGGGCCATATACTGGTCGTCACGAGCATGTTGTTCGCCCAGCGTCAGCACCGGTCCGTGTGTAGTGTCGGGGGCCTTGGTCTTTGTCACATCAAGGGCCCTCCGCTCCAACTGCAGAATGTAATCCAAGGCTTCTTCCTCAACGTCGAGGCCTCGGAGGAAGGTGGTGATGAGTCCGCCAAACCCGTATCTGTGGCCCTGGTGTAGTCTGGCTCTCTTCATGGCGGATATTATGACCGCCCCCACATTAATCTCAAGCCCTTTCATAAGGGCATACACTAGGCAGACACGGTCCCGGGTCACATCTCTCATATGCACTCCCGGGATCAGACACGAACATATAATTTTTAGCCAGATTCTGGCCTCCCTGTTCATCTGCGAATAAGGCAGAGTCTGGTGGTAACCCCTCTCTTTGTGTCTACTCCATCGGGCTGTGGATCGAGCCCCACACAACGTACGTCTGATGTCGGCGTACGGTGGGGTGATGTTTAACTGGCGGAGGACGTGGGCGTCTCTGTCCCGCGCTCCCACGATGGCATTAAACTGCTGGGGTTCCAGAGTGACAATCTGCCCTCTGATTTTAATAGTATGGCTCCTGATGGCCGGGTTCCAGTTGGCGTAGAATTCCCGGACCAAGTGAAGGTCGCACTCCTTGGGCTCCTGAAAGATATAGCTGAGCCCAGCTGCCTCAATCCTTTGTACGATGCGAGGGAACTCCTGTGCAAGTGGTTCCCTTGCAATATATTCCTCCGGGAAGTACTTGTTCTCCTTATGCTTTGCGTACCACTTCTTTCCTTCCTCGGTAACCCATTGTGTTCCGTATCGGCGGTGTTGACCGCGTGGAACAGCAGGTGCAGCTGGGAATGCAGTGCCCAGTCTCATTCTCTTTCTGCCGGTGCCTGAGGTTGAAGCACCCTTGCCTTTATCTTGTCGGCTGGCCATTGTACCTGTCAATTTACACAAACAAGCACAACGTTAAGCTAAAAACTTGTTAGCTTCGGCTAAGGTCAGGTTAAACAAAATTTACCCCACACTTCGTCTTTAACAATATTTACAACATTTTAGCAATGATAGCTCTATTTACACCTCAAACACAATCAACTATAACATATTGCTTAGTGCGTTCACAAAAATTCGACAGCATAACGGCTAGCGAACTACTCAGACTTCATACAGCTAACCCAATCCTACTATCGACAGCTATTCACCCATAGCACTTAGCAACAATAACAACAACAAAATAGAAACAACAATACGAACATTTTATATACAACTAATCTAATCAATTCAACCAATTCACATATTACGCAATTTCCCACAAAAATTCGAGAATTAGTCGTCTTTCAACAATTATACAATATTTACCACGACCTATCTCAAATAATAAACACACCCCGGCATCAATTTCGTCAAACTATCAAGTTACCCAAGTTAAAATTCAACAACCCCAAGCCCTAGAATGCAATTCGACAATCAAAATTGAACTATTCAATCAATCGATAAGTTCAAACGTCAACTACAATAATCCAAACATAATCAATCACAAAATAATTCACGTCATGTGTAATTTCTACCTAGGGTGATATATCTCACCTCACATGCTCAACATCGACAAAAATCGCCAAAAATTTGAGATAGATGATGAAAACATACCTTAGAATTGAAGAATCGACGAAAACTTGATGTTTTCCTTGCCTATTAACGTGGCACGGAGCTTGGGTGTAGGGGAATGGGTGTTTGGTCGCGGAGATTAGAGGGAATGGGGAAAAATGGGCGAAAATCGGGGGTTCATTTAAAGGAAACACGCGGGTCACGCGGAAACCCGGTGTGACCCGGCACTGGGATAAGGGCAACGTGTCACGGAGGGTAACGCAGAGACCCTCCTCCGTGACACGGAGCCAACGCGTTGGCTTACTGGAATTTTTTTAAAAAATTCCAGATTTGCCTTCAACGTGTCACGGAGGGTAACGCGGAGCATTGCCTCCGTGACACGGCGCCAACGCGCCAGTGCTCTGTTTCACCATCAAATTTTATTTTTCATACCTCGCCTCGTTTCCTCGATTCCAAGTATTTTTCCTCCGGTATACCTGAAAATCACCTCACTAAACAAAAATTGGTTAAACGATTAGATTCCCTACTAAAAAATAAAAATTTACTAAATTACTAAATAAATAAAAAAATTACTAAATAAAATGCAAATCTAAGCCTAATCAAGGAAAAGAAAAGTAAATAAAATAAAAGAAAAACTTTACACTAAAGAAAGAAAAAGAAAAAAAAATATTTTTCACGGGTTGCCTCCCGTGCAGCGCCTGGTTTAACGTCGCTACTCGACAGCCTTTATGCTCAAGTGTCTACTAGGGAGATGGACGATTTGACCCGATCATGGTCATCTCCCCAGTAGTTCTCAACCTTGTCTGGTGGCCTACCTAGTAACTCTCGGGGATCACTCAATCCATTCACATTCCCATGATCAATCACGTTGATCACCGAGAGTTCCTTATAGACAGTCGGGAGCTTAGGTGCCTTGTACACGTCGAACACCTCAACCTTGTCGTGTGCTCGCATTCTGAGTTGACCCGCAGCTACATCGATTAATGCCTTTCCGGTTGCCAAAAAGGGTCGTCCCAAAATAAATGGGACTTCCGCATCTGGTTCAAAATCCAGAACAATGAAATCTACCGGAAAAATGAGGGAGCCTACCTGCACTAGCACATCCTCGACAATGCCATCCGGCTTAGCTAAAGACCTATCTGCTAGCTGCAAGATCACTGTTGTAGGTCTAGGGCTCCCTAGTCCTAACTTTCTGAATACCGAAGATGGCATCAGATTTATACTTGCCCCCAAGTCGCATAACCCACGAGCTCGGATACTTTGCCCAATCGTCAGCTGGATAGTAAAACTTCCAGGATCCTTCAGTTTAGTGGACAACCTGTTCTGAATACGGGATGTGCATTCCTCCGTTAAAGCCACCGTGGCATACTCAGTCAAGCGACTTTTGTTGGCCACAATGTCTTTGATATACTTCGCATATTTTGGCACAACCTGCAAGACATCAACAAGAGGTAAGTTAACATGTACCTGTTTAAGTACCTCCATGAATTTCTGGAAACACGCCTCCTCCTTGTGTTTCTTAAGTCGTTGAGGGAACGGGGGTGGAGGCCTTGCTGGTTCAGCTTCTTTGGTCTTCCCCGTATCTGAGGTTTGTTCTCCCTCAACATCTGCTGCTCCTAACTTCTGAGGCAGTCTTTTCGGTTCCACCTCCTTTAATTGTAAACCACTCATCGTGGTCACTGCATTCACCTGCTTAGGATTGGGATCCGTGTCGCTAGGTAGTCCTCCCCTTGGTCTAGTATTTTGGGCACTAGCAAATTGCCCAAACTGATATTCAAGAGCCTTGGTTGCCAATTGATTGTTCTTTACTTCGGCTGCCAATTTGACATAGTCAGCCTGCAACTGTGCCTGGTTGGCAATCATGGTCTTGAACATTTCCTCAATAGTCGGTGATGGTGGTGGAGGAGGGGCATTGTGATTTATGAACTGATTCTAATAGCCTTGTTGCCCTCCTTGGTTTTTGTGCATACCCTGCCCTGAACCTTGACCTTGTTGATTGTTGCTACCCCACGAAAAATTTGGATGATTCCTCCAATTCGAGTTGTAGCCACCGCCAAACTGCTGTTGATTCCTCTGTGCATTGCCCACAAAGTTGACAGAATCAGGATTTGCACCACAGCATTCAGCTGAATGCTCACTACTACCACACACTTCACACCACATCTGTTGGACTGCATTGACTGAGGCTGACGGCTAGTTCAAATTCATATTGCTGAAGTGAGTGTTTAACTGATTTTGCAAAGCAGCTATCTGTGCAGCGATAGCTGTGAATCCATCCACTTCAAGCACTCCCGCTGCTTTCCTTGCTCCACCTCTTGAAGAATCTGCATTCCATTCCGGATTGCCTTGTGAAATTCGGTTGAGCAAAGTGTACAGCTCCTCATAAGTCTTCTCCAGCGCTTGCCCTCCAGCTGCTGAGTCTAACAAGATTTTAGTGTGGGGTTCCAAACCCTCAATAAAAGTGTGGACCAACACCTCATTTGACTGATGATGATGAGGACAATCCCGCAACATGGACTTGAATCTTTCCCAGGTTTGATAAAGATTTTCTCCTTCCCTCTGTTTAAAACTTAGAATCTGACTTCTAAGTTTAGCTGTTTTACCTGAAGGGAAAAATCTGATCAAAAACTTCCTTGCAAGATCATCCCACGTTGATATAGAGTTGGGTGGTTCAGCTTTTAACCACCTCTTGGCTTCACCCAGTAAGGAAAATGGAAATAAGGTGAGCCGAACATAATCAGGTGACACTCCAGCGGGTATGTAAGTGTCACTTATCTCCAAAAAGTTCTGGAGATGTTGTTGCGGATCTTCGTGAGGGAGACCGGTAAACTGCCCGCTAGTGTGCAAAAGTTGCACCATATTTTGCTTTAACTCAAATCTCCCTCCAGGCTCTGGTTTGCGGATGCTGGAATGTACATTATTAGCATGTGGGATTGCCACCTCGCGAACCGGCCTGGCTGCTACTTCCTCGGGCACTAACACAGCCCGCACAACTGGTGGATTTGGTTTCTCCATCATAGACTGTTTAAGGAACTGCAGCTTCTTCCGAAGAGATTCTCTACGTTGACTGTGCAATTCACGTTCTGGCTCTAAGTAAGATTCCGCCAGCTCCTTGTCCCTTGCCAGTGTTCACAGAAATAAAAATCTGCAAAATACAGGCTAAGACCAAGTTGTTAACACTTAAGAAAATAAAAATACAAATACAGCAAATTTACACTAAACACAATTTTACAAATCGCCTAGCCTCCCCGGCAACGGCGCCAAGAACTTGTTCGTGGCTTGTACTGCTCGGGTTGGTATTAAATATTATCAACCGACACGCAAGTGCACGTGGTCAAACAAGTAATAAAGTGGCTAAGTAGCCAAGTATCGATCCAAGGAGGCTGCTCTAGATAAGTAAAACTGCCTAGTTTACTATATTTCTATCCTATCCCTAACTATGTTAACAACAATCCACCCAAGAGTTGAGTGAGTTTTTTTTGTTTCTAAACTATTTATATACTACAATTAATAACACTTATTTACTTTAGAATTTAGACAATGGATACGCACATGCCAAGGTTAAGAACGAGTAATGAACTTGATAATCATGATAATTTAGTCATCCTCTTCTTCATGTTGCTAGCCAAGAACGTTGCCTAGAAATTAAAACTTTCGTATTTAATTTCACTTTAGAATCATAAACCATCCATCTACATTTCTGTGATCAAATTCAATTTATGACCTATCACTACAATTCTGGTTCCTAAATTGACTAATACAACTTTCAAGTATATTTCTATCAAGAAAGCACACCAAAATCCAATTTTCCCAAATCAAGTTAAGAACAATACCCTATTAATTCACAACTTTCCAATTTCGTGCTCTCTCGAGTGAAATTGGACTTTTTAGATATACATTAATGGTGGCCAATCAATAATGTAGTAAGCACAAGAATTAATAGAACAACATGCAAGAAGAAGAAGAAACCATATCAATTATCACCAAAATTCATTACACAAGTTCAAAACCTCAGCAAAGAAGGGAATTAGCCACTCATTCTTGGATTAATCATCCTAAAATGAGTGTAAATCATGCATACAATTGAAGGAAAGAAGAAAGGAAGAGAAGAAAACTCTTAGCTTTTCTATTCTTCAACTGCCACAAACCCACGTTCCTGCTCTCCACTTCTGAACCTAGTCTAAAAACTAAAAAACTGATTAAAAATAAACCTAAGTGTGCTATTTATACTAGTGGGAAATTTTTCTCGGAATAACAAGCAACGTGTCACGGAGGCCAACGCGGAGCACAGCCTCCGTGACACGGCGTGGACGCAGACCCTCTCTGGAAATTGCAGGGTCCGGATAATTGGCCTCAACGTGGCATGGAGGCCATCGCGGAGTCCTGTCTCCGTGCCACGGAGCTGTCGCGAGGCCTCACTGGAATCTGCCAATTAATTTCCTCTCCAGGCAGTGTGCTACCGCGATGGCAGCGTGGCATGGCTCCATCACGGAGCCAGTGTAAAATGTGCCATCCAAGGTCTTTTCCACGCTTGCATCCCAGTCCAACTCCAACATAGTTCCAACACGCATTTTAGCTCTTAAAAATCACATTATCCTGCAAAACAAATGCTAATCATGTTGGTTAGTATAAATTCGCATTTTATTAACAAATACATGATATTATATACACATTACACAACAAATAAGGTAAAAATGATACGTTTGAGTATCACTTGGGCATATAAATCTGCCCAAGATCAGCGGCTCGACGTACCAAGTTTCACCGCTTTTCCCTCCGCTTTGAGGATATGAATTTCACCCCTAATTTCTTCTCTAATTTCCTCTTATGCTCCTGGGGTGGTGCTGAAAAATTGTAAGGACCAAGCAGTAGATGTTTTCTTTTGAACTTATTGGCCCTTGAGTAAGTGAAGTCATTTTGTTGCTTCGAGTTAGCAAATTTCAGAATATACGGGGCTTGGTCCTCCTCTAGACATTTCTCTATAATCTTGCAAGACTCTATTTCTATGTTGTCGACCAAACTTAATGTCGAAAAATTCTTCGAGTGTGGTCCAATCAACCTCAACTCTGAAATTGCATTTTGCTTGACTTCCTTACTTGTGTACACCTATTCAACAACGACATCTATTTCTCCATTAAGGTCAAATGGGAGATATTCTTTCTCTTCTTCCATGAATGGATTTTCTATAGGTATGAGCCGATCACGGGGACACTCAAGAGATTCTAATTGTTGGGCTTCATCCAAAAATTCACCCTTGTATTCCTCTTGTAGTTCCTCTTGAATATCGGCTAAAACTGTCACCTGCGAATTATCACAAGCTTCAGCCTCAGCACACATCTCCGTGAGTTTGACGCTCATCCTGCTTACAGCCTCGGCATTCTCCTTTTGCTGAATTATCAATTCTGCCACCGACTCCTTCATTGCTTCTGATTGCTCCAGGAGTTGTTTCATCATGTCCTCTATTTGAACTTGGTGTCCCAAGTCCTCATTTTCAACATGCCTATATTCAGCAAAAACAACAAAAGGATCATAGTAGGGGCTTGGGGGAGGGGAATATGCCTTTGGACAATCACCCGAATGGCCATATTGACACCCACATATATTGCACGTGTTACAGTTTTTCCACAAGTGGGGTCCTCCACAATTCATGCAAGATTCGCCCAAATATTCGTGTCCACCATTTATATTCCAAGATGTCATGTCAATGAGGGTATCAAAAAGAGAGAAAAATTAAAATGAACAAAGAATTAAAACAAATACTAAAACCAAGTTGTCAACACTTAAGAAAATAAAACAAAAATACAGTAAATTTACACTAAACACAATTTCACAAATCGCCTAGCCTCCCCGGCAACGGCGCCAAAAACTTGTTCAGTGCGTTGTTGGGGTTATAAAACTAACACGCAAGTGGACGTGGTCAAACAAGTAATAAAGTGGCTATGTAAGCCAAGTATCGATCCAAGGAGGCTCAGGGTATGTAAAAATTGCCTAAGTATACTCTATTCTTATTTTACTTCTAACTATGCTAACAACAACGTAACCAACAGTTAATTGAGTTTTTGTTTATAAAATATATACTAAAACTATTAACAATTATTTACTATGAATTTAAACTATGGATATGAGCATGCCAAGGTTAAGAACAAGTAATGAATTTGATTGTAATAATAATTCGGTTAATCTCTTCTTCATGTTGCTAGCCAAGAACATTAGCCTAGAAATTAAAACTCTTGTATTTAATTTCACTTAAGAATCATAAACCATTCGTCTACATTTTTGTGATCAAATGCAATTTACGACCTAGCAATACAATTCCGGTTTCTAAATTGACTAATACGGCTTTCAAGTATATTTCTATCAGGAAAGCACATCAAAACCCAATTTTTCCAAATCAAGTTAAGAACAATACCCTATTAATTCACAACTTTCCAATTTCTTGCTCTCTCGAGTGAAATTGGACTTTTTAGATGTACATTAATGTCGGCCAAGCACTAATGCAGTAAGAACAAGAATTAATAGAACAACATGAAAGAAGAAGAAGAAAACCATATCATTTACAATCAAAATTCACTACACATGTTCAAAACCTTAGCAAGGAAGAGAATTAGCCACTCATTTGTGGATTGATCATCCTAAAACAAGTGTAAATCATACATACAATTGATTGAAAGAAGAAAGGAAGAGAAGAAATCTCTTAGCTTTTTCGTCCCTCAACTGCTGCTAACCCACGTCCTAGCTCCACCAAGTCTGAACTAAAATTGACTTAATTAAAATAAATCTAAGTGTGCTATTTATACTAGAGGGAAATTTTTCCCGGAATAACAAGCAACGTGTCACGGAGGTCAACGCGGAGCACTGCCTCCGTGACACGGCGTGGATGCGGACCTTCACTGGAAATCCAGGGTCCGGTAAATTAGCCTCAACGTGGCACGGAGGCCAACGCGGAGGCCTATCTCCGTGCCACAGAGCTGTCGCGAGGCCTCACTGGAAATTGCCATTTAATTGCCTCTCCAGGCAGTATGCCTCCGCGATGGTAGAGTGGCACGGCTCCATCGCGGAGCCCCTATAATTTTTGCCTTCCAATGTCTTTTCCACGCTTGTATCCAAGTCCAACTCCGATATAGTTCCAACATGCATTTTAGCTCCTAAAAATCATATTTTCCTGCAAAAGAAATGCTAATCATGTTGGTTAGTATAAATTCACATTTTATTACCAATTACATGAGAATATATACATATTGCACACAAACAAGGCGAAAATAATACGTTTGAGTATCACTTGGGCATATAAATCTGCCCAACATCAGTCCTGCAATCCCTGACCAAGTAGTCTGCTATACCATGCATGAACCGGCTTACTCGGGTTCTTTGATCTGTCACCATCTCAGGTGCATACTTGGACAGATGAGTGAACTCCGTGGCATACTTCTGGACTTTCATCTTCTCTTGATTTAGGTTCACAAACTCGACTGCTTTAATATCCCTCATCTCACTAGGGGATAATCGATACAGAAATGTAGCATGAAACTCCTCCCAACAAATAAGGCTTTCTCCAACTGCCCTGTTATCCTTCCATTTATTGAACCAGATGTGCACGACCCCTTTCAACAGATACGAGGCTAGATTGGCGCCTCCTCTCCGATCACCCCCATGATTTGGGAGATCTTTAGAACCTCATCAATAAACTCATGTGGATCCTCGTACACCTTTGATCCAAGAAACTCTTGAAGTCCATCATCAGAAAATCTCTGAGTCTTACTGCTGCTGCATTTCCATTCTGAGGGACATGTGCTACCACCTGTTGATTGACCTCGGCGGTCAAGGCTTGAGCTAGCATTCGTATGGCTGCCCGGAACTCTGCGTGGGCAACATACTCAAGTACATGCTCCTCATGGGTCGGTGGGGCCTATTGGTTCACATCTGCATTGCTCTTTTCGTGGCCATTTCCATTTCTAGTTCTTCTTCCGTTAACTCTGCAGGGAGGCATGTTTCTACAAATGGGTATAGCACAAGTTAGAATGATAGAGAGACATCGCACTACATAGATCATGAAATAAGGGAACTTTTCCTAAACCTCTCATAGACTCTTCGTCATAAGTGAGGCGCACTTCACGCCTATGAAAAAGACTCTACTTAACGTGACATTCAGACACCCAAGGACACTTCAAAACCTAATGCTCTGGTACCAAGTTTTTCATGACCCAAACATAAGCCCAAATTGAGACATGGGACAAAGAACCCCGAGAGGCTCCAACTAAACCCATGGAATGAACATGACATCTAACTCAATCATAATAAAGAGGAAGATCAACATAGTTAATGTAGAAAAAGTTTGATAATCTCATAACATCAGAATACATGACTCAGGTCCAAAGCTGATTACATTCTATGTTTGAATGGCCTCTACTACTGACGAGTTGATGGGACAAGACCTCAACAAACTCACTAAATTCTGAAATTGAATGTACTAGATACAATTGAAAAGAAGGGCACTCAAAAGATAACGACTCACCAACTCTTACTGATAAGTCCTAATACTACAGGTCTGATTAATGGCAGCACTGAGCCTGAATATTCGAGCTTGTATCATATAATGATACAACATAGAGTATACGGTCATTACGTGGAACGTACCGAGTATGTAAGGTAAGTAAAATTGCTAAGTCAGTAAAATCATAAACCATGCATATCGTAAAACCAAAATCAAAATAACATTCTGAGAGTAGGGCTTGCATGCTATTTTCTAAAATCAAGATTTGAACATAATTGAATATCCTAACTAAATCAAATGACCCAAAGATGAAAATTGATAATCATAAGTAGAACTAAACATTAGGTCAAACCTGCAGAAAACTTAATATCATGACTGATGAACATGAATAACTGAAATCATGAAGAACAATGGGAGACTCGTCATATAACTAACATTAACATGATAGAGCTTATGTGGCCCCGACTATCACACTCAAGTGGGCGGAGCCATCGAAAACCTTGCCAGGGTTAAGGACGCTACCATGATATTGATATCAAGTTGAAGGCCCCTTGGTGATGGGGGAAGATCACAAGGGAGGTCCCAAATAATCTGAACATACATATGTTGGCGCGTAGTTCTGAAACATAGGGTTGACTGACATTTAGCGTACTCGATGCTAGACACTACTCCCAAAAACATGTTGTAACACCTCGGAAGGGCCTACGAATAGACCCGAGAGTTTATGTCAAAATCTGTGAAAACCTAGAATTTTGCACCATTACGACTCGAAGTACGAGTTGTAGTGAGGACCTATGACTCGTGACAGGAGTCGTGAGGAGACCAGGAGCTTGAGGTTGTGTCACGGGTAGTCCTATGAACCATGGTGAGATGGTCCGACTCGTGGTGAATATCTCAATGGTGCCAGAGTGAGTCGTCATGGGTCATGGCATGACTCGTAGGATGAAGCAATGAGTCGTGGTGAGGGGTTGTGGTTAAGTTGTAGTGGTTTGGGTAGATGGTACCACGCTTGACAGTACGACCAGTAGGATGGTGGTACGAGTCGTGGGTTATTAGTCGTGGACAAATTCAAAAAGTTGTGGAAAAGGGTGAAGTGACCACGAGAGGTAACAACGAGTCATGAATTGATTATACGACTCGTTGCACGACTCATAGTTGAGGCAAGAACTACTTTTTAAGGAAATTTCATTAAGGGCAATTCAACTTTTCTACACTTTTGGGCCCTAAACCACGTCATTTTGAGGTCGGAACAGGGTTTTTAAGGGATGAAAACTCTTGTTAAGTTCATTTTAGAAATTTCAAGTGTTGGAGAAGGGAGTAGGAAGTGTTTCAAGCCATTTTCTTCAAGTTCTTCAAGCTCTCACTTAGGGTTCTTCGAGGGAGTAGGAAATCATGAAATTCCAGGTATGTGGTGTGTTGAATAGGTATATTAGACCCTACCCGTGCCCATTTCTTTCCATTTCCTATGATTAAGCTACCCAATTCTTGTGGGTCTTAACCTAATTGCATGATTTCTCATAAGTTTGCATGAAAGTGTTGTAGTATGTTTAAATTATGGATTTTTATGTTCTTCGGCTAATATTGCTTGTATATCTATTACCTTTTTATGATTTAAACCACTAAAAGTATAGATGCCCAATTGTGAGGGATTTTTAGTAAAGTTCATGGTCATGATTATTCCGCATGCTTAGTACAAATCCTTCTTAAATTTTAAGAATGTCGTCAAGTCTTAATCAACTCATGTTATTATGATCATGTTTCCTATAATTTAAGCATTTCATGTATGATTTAACTATGGGCAATGCCCACATGTCACTTATGATTTATGAACTATGTTTTTCAATGACTCACGGGCCCAATTCCATGGCTACTATTATGAATTCTCAAGCATGATATGATTCTCATGATTTATCTAGCCATGCATGTCATGTATGAATTTCTACGAGCACGTTGCATGTTTTGGGAGTAGTACTTAATACCGAGTAGGTTTGAGGCCTAGGTTACGCCCCGAATGTCAGAACTACGTGCCACCATAGGATTATGTTGGGGGACCTCCTCAGTGACTGTCCCCTATGCCCTACGGGGCCTTCATGAGTGATATCATGCCTTTAATCGTTCATACCCTTGGAAAGGTATGAACGACCTCCCGAATAGGGGTACAAGTCGGACTTCATGTGTGCTCATGTAAAGTATGTCAGTTATAGAAATCTCCCATTGTTCCTCATGGTTTTGAATTATGCATGGTTATGTACTTTTGGCTCAAGTTATGATTTATGAAATGTTTCTCCCCGCATGTTATGACTTTGATGGGTTTATGAATAATTTTTTTTGAAATATTGAGCCTTACGATATACTTATGATTTTAGTTTTAGGATCATGATGGCCCCACTCCTATAACTTTTATGTTTTTAAGCATTGTTTTGCATACCTTACATACTCAGTACTCCCGAGTACTGACACATATATTTTCAAGATCTAGTTCGCAGGCTATCCCGAGTTTGTGCTCAGTTTCGCTAAATCTCCATTGGTGAGTCCTCATGATCCGAGGGCTTCATGTTAGAACTTGTTTATCTTAAGTTTTCAGACTGTTTGGGTTAGTTGGGGTCTTTTCCCTTCAACCCTTCTTTTATGAGACTTTTAGACTTGTGTAGTATTTTGTTAGTGATGATTGTATTTCGGTTTGTCATTCCCAACAAATTCATGATATGATTTTTAGTTAGTTTATGATTGATAAGTTAAGTTTTCGTTGTATATGGATGAATTAGTGTTATGCTTACGCCATGGGTTGACTTGGGGTCTCTTGGAACTCCTTGTCCCGTGTTAACAATTCGGGTATACTCTCGGGTCGTGACAAACTTGGTATCAGAGCAATAGTTGTTAAGATGTCCTAGGGAGTCTGAAAGCCACGTTCGGTAGAGTCTTTTTCATGGGTGTGAAGCGCACCAGACTTATAACGAAGAGGCTACTGAACGTTTTTGGAAATGTTCCCTTCTTTCATGATCTATGTCATGTGGTCAAAATCTCTCCATCATTCTAATTCATGCATTTTGCGATTGCAGAAAATATATGGCCCCCAAAAGGATAATCATAAGGAGGAACAAAAATGATGAAGGCCACGGGGGTGGAAATGATGATAGGCGTCAGCAAGCCCCACCTATTCAAGAGCCCCAGGCACTTGAGCCAGCTGCCCATGCCGAGTTTCGGGCGGCGATTAAAATGTTGGCGTAGGATTTGAACACTCAGGTCAACCAACAAGCTGTTGCACATATTCCTCAGAACGGCAATGCAGTGGTAGCTCGAACCAGGGGCTTTCTAAGGATGAACCCTCCTGAGTTCACAAGGGCAAAGGTGGACAAGGATCCTCACGAGTTTATTAAGGGAATCTTGAAGGTCACTCTGGTGATGTGGGTGAAAAATGAGGAGCGCGTGGACTTTTCCTCATATCAGTTGAAGGAGGTCTCCTTCATTTGGTTCAAGCAATGGAAGGACAGCAACGCAGCGGGAGACGGCCCTATCAGTTAGGATGAGTTCCAGACGGCCTTTCTTGACAGGTTCTTTCCTCGGGAAATGAGGGAATTAAAAGAAACCGAGTTTGTTAACCTCATGTTGGGAAAGATGAAGTGCTAGAATATTCACTTGAGTTCACTCGCCTATCAATATATCCCCCGGAGTTAGTGATGGATCAGAGGGCGCAGGTGAGCAGATTCGTGCAGGGAGTAGCTGAGCATCTTGATAAGGATTGCAGAACCACCTGCTTCATCAAGATATCGACTACCACGGATGGTCCTCTATGCTCAGCAGATGGAAGATGCTCATATGAGGCAGAAAGAGGCCAAGAGGGCCAGAACTGATAGCCACTGGTTCTCCCAGCCTAAGCCAAGGGGTGAATTACACCAACAGTCCCAGCACAGGTCCTCCGCACTAGCACAATCTTCATCCAGTACTCCATCCAGGCCACAAGACAGTCAGAAGAGCAGGTCCTCAGGTTCGAGGAGTCAGACAGCATGCGTACAGAGCGCACATTCCCATCTTGTACTACTTGTGGCAAGAACCCCCCAGGGAAATGTTTGGTTGGCTTAGATGCTTGTTTTAGGTGTGGCAAACCCGGACACAGACTTAGGGATTGCCCTATAGCTAGGTCAGGGGGTAGTGTATCCTGCACTTCAGTAACTAGTTCAGCCATCCCAGTAGCACGTCAGACTCAGCAGGGTGCTCCGACTGGCCCAGCTAGCGGCCAGCGCCAGAACCCGTTTTATGCACTTGGCTCTCGGTAGGAGAAGGAGACTTCTCCCTATGTGGTTACGGGTATATTGTGAGTTTTTCACATTGATGCTTATTCTTTATTAGGTCGGCAGCCACACTATTTTTGTGACACCTTACATTGCTAGTCACTTTGGAGTCAGTCCTTAAAATTTGTCCGAACCATTTTATGTCTCTACCCCAGTTGGTGATTCGGTCGTAGCGAGGCGGGTATATAAAGGTTTCCCTATTACAGTATTACCTAAGGTTACCTCTACAGACTTATTATAATTGGCTATGACTAATTTTGACATCATCTTAGGCATGGATTGATTGTTTGCATGTTATGCAACTGTTAACTGTAGAACTCGGGTAGTGGAGTTTCGGTTTCCAGATGAACCGATTTTAGAATGGAGGGGTGGTTAAGCGATACCTATAGGTCGCTTTATCTACTATATCATGTCCAGCAAAAATATTTCCAAGGGTTGTATTTACCACATGGTTAGGGTAAAGGATGTCACGTCTGAGACCCCGACCATTCGTCAGTCCCGATGGTGGGTGAATATCCTGAGGTATTTCCAGATGACCTACCAAGTGTGCCTCCCGAGTAGGAGATTGATTTTGAGATTTACCTTTTGCCCGACATGCAGCCCATATCAATCCCTCATTACTGTACGGCCTCAACGAACTAAAAAAGTTAAAAGAGCAGTTGAAGGATTTTCTAGATAAGGGTTTCATTAGACCGAGTAAGTCTCCATGGGGTGCATTAGCGTTGTTCGTCCGTAAGAAAGATGGGTCCTGTTATACCCCGTAAGATTTACGACACCTAGATGGCCTATTCGCACGGTGGTTAAGCATATTTGAAAGCCCTACGTGCTAGAGGAAGGCCCGGGAAAGGATCGGACGGATAACCTGCTGAACCCTCGCGGAAGGAGCCGAGGCAGAGCCCCTCCGCGATGGCAATGTGTCACGGAGGTGGAGCCTCCGCGTTGGCTCCGTGACACGTTGGGGCTGTCCAGGCCCAAGTATATAAAGCCCCCACTTCGGTTTGTGAGGTTATATTCCTCATTTAATTTCCAAAAAACGCAGAGAAATAGGGAGAGACGAGTAGGGGTAATATATTATCGTCAGATTACGCTGCCAAACGTAGTCGAAATCTAAATTAACTCCAGATACCGAAGTATTTAGCAGCAGGGAGCATTCCTACAGATTTAGTTTCGCGAGATACGGCTGACGAATCATCGTGCTACCGGGCTAAGGTAAGTGGAATTGCTCCAAACTAGTGTCTATGTGTTCCTAGCTGTGAACTGAATACTTCTCCCTTCTGGGCTTCTGGAAAATAGCAAGTTTTCGACCGTCTTTCGATAAGCCTAAGTTTAGGCTATAATTATATCGAAAGTGATATCGTCCTTCAGAATAAAGTTGTATTTAGTACTGATTGACATATATATGAATGCAGTTGGGAGAAATAGCTGAAAAACTGACCGAGCTATGCCAGTTAGTCGGGAAATCAGAAGCGAAGGTATGTAAAGCTAGTTTCCTCGGCAAGTTAGTAGTCTCGGTATAGTAAAATGGTTCAAAGGCCAGTAGAATGTTTCATAAGTTGTTTGTTACATTTAGTATGAATATTAGTACGATATTGGAAGCATCATGTTATATATAGAGTGAAACTTGCTAGCATAATATAAATTATAAAACAAAGTGATAGAAACTGTACAGTATGCCCAGTATGTGATCTAGTAAAGTATGTCAGGATATTATCGTATTCAGTTTTGTCACACCCCGCCTTGGGGGGTATGACTGGCACCTGGTGCCCTACTAGGACCTGAACTGCTGGACTGCTATGCCTGGGCACATCTGGTGCCTGGCTGGCTCTAACTCACATTTTTGCAAACAAAGGGCTATATAATGGCTGTAAACACAGCCCCCGGCCCATTGGCCTATAGCCTCCTGTACGTGTACTAACAGCTGACCAGAAACATGTCAATATAGGGAAACCTATGCGGGCCGACAAGGCCACCATGCTGTCTAGTTATCTATAACTTAACCATGAAGAACTGGATAGCTACGTGACCGGCAAGGTCACCACTACTATCGAACCATGGCCCCACACGGCCAACATAAAGGAAACACAAGTTCTAATAGCTATATAACTGCACGACCTCACACGACCGGCTCAACTGACCCCAGGGAAATATATACAGACTGCAAGCCGCTAGGAATAATAGTAGAAATGATCAGGACAGGGCCTTGACCTACCCATACTATACAACAAAAGAAAATGAAATACACCTCTGGAATTCAGTCTCAGGATGACAGGAGCTGAATACTCGATCGCTGACAAGAATCACGTGGTATCGCCTGCTCGTCTATGAGTACCTGCAGGCAAGTAATGCGGCGCCCCACCGGGCGTCAGTACCGCTGGTACTGAGTATGTAAAGCAATAACTGAAAGAAATGTCTGAAAACAACAATATAACTGATGAAACTGAAGTAGGAAGGAATAGATTAATTGTCTGATAATGTAAGTCATACCTTCTCTTAATTATACTGGAAGGAGCAGGAGTCATACCTGAGGATTTATCATTCCACTGTCGATCTACTCGTATCTACTATAACAAGGCACAACATATCATAACATACATAGCACACACAAACCTTACCCGACCCCCATAAGCCGGGGGGTACAACCCGCATAGAATCTATACCCCTACCCCGGTCATCCCATCTCCTATAATAACTATAAGCATCCTGCCGGTCCCCTGGGTATGCACTTGGGCTCGCTGAGCCCCTGACTATAACTATACCTGAGTCTGGGGGACTCCTAAATCAACACCCCGGGCGTAACCGCTCGACGGGGGTGTATAAGGGCCGACCAAGGCACAATATGGGGAAAACTGGCATCCCATCTTCGTCCCCTGTGGGACGACATGCCACTCCGTAGAGCGATGTATCCTCGTTCTCTGGCGGACGAGTCGATACAGCTATTAACCCTGGGCGGTCATGGATGCTAGGTAATCCAACCCCAAACAATACAACAGTTTCACTAGTAATACTATCGGCATATACCACATACTGGAACTAATGATAATAAAGAGTTTGTACATACTGCATGCTGAACTAGTGATAGTGATATGTACGTATTTAATACATGCTGGAATTGATAATAGTATATATATATAAATATACCCTCCTGCCATACTGTACTGAGTCTAATGCTGAACATGATATAGTATTTCTGCTGAAAACTATGTTGTATACTGAGTTTCTATAGTAACATGATTTACTATTCCTAACATGCTTTCCAACTTCATTTTAACTTATCATTCTATTTCTGAGATGTCCTACAGATACTACATTGCTCTAATGAGTTTCGACTGAATACAATGATATACTAATATTCTGTGTCAGATCACATACTGAGCATGCTGTGGAATTCCTAATACTTATATTAGAATCTATATCGTACTAGCAAGTTTCACGCAAGTTATAACTCGATGCTTCTAATATTGTACCGACATTCGTAATAAACATACCACATGACTTCTGAATATTCTACTGGCCTTTAAATTACTTTACTATACAAAGATTACTAACTTGCCGAGGAAACTAGCTTTACATACCTTATTCTCGAACTATCCGGCTGTTGGACGAGGCTCGGCCAGTACTTCAACTATTTCCTCCCAACTGCATTCATAAATATGTCAATTAATACTAAATACAGCTTTATTGTAAGGACCAACGTCACTTTCGATTTAGTTTATAGCCTAAACTTAGGCTTATCGAAAGACGATCGAAAACTCGCTATTTTTCAGCGGTCCAGAAGGGAGAAATATTCACTTCGCAGCTAGGAACACATAGACACGAATTTAGAGCAATTCCGCTTACCTTAGCTCGGTGGCTCGACGATTCATCGGCCGTATTTCACGAAACTAAATCCGTAGGAATGCTCTCTGCTGCTAAATACCTCGGTATCTGAGGTTAATTTGTGTTTGGACAACGTTTAGCAGTGTAATCGGACGAAAATTATATTACTACTTTGTTCCTTTTTCCTTCTCCTGCGTTTGCTCTCTGTTTTCTGAAGTTTATATGATTTAATTCTAAAATAAACCGAATTAGGGTTTTATATACTTGGGCCTGGACAAGGCCAACGTGTCACGGAGCCAACGCGGAGGCCTCACCTCCGTGACACGCTGCCATCGCGGAGGGGCTCTTCCTCGTCTCCTTCCGCGATGGTTCGATAGGTTTCTCGTCTGATCTTTTCCCGGGCCTTTCTCTAGCACGTATGGCCTTCAAATATGCTTAACCAACATGCGAATAGGTCATCTAGGTGTCGGGAATCCTACGGGGTATAACATTCTCCCCCCCTTAAGAACATTCGTCCTCGAATTTTCACTGTTATCTAGAGGACTACTTAACTTACTTCCTGGAAAAACTTCGGCAGAGTTTCCCCTGTAATATGGACTATAGCAAAAACCTGAAATGCAGAAAAGTCCAATACAGGTACTGCACGCAATATTTTAAGATCCACTGGATAACTAAGTATTAATCTTTCTCATTCACACACATACAACTATAAGGTACTGCATAAGTAATAATACGGACATACCTGTCGCCAGATTAGGCCTGAAATAGGTGAGGGTATTTGGCTTTCATATCTTCTTCAGCTTCCCACGTCATTTCCTCCTGATTCCTGTTGCGCCACAATACTTTGACAGACGCAACATCTTTAGTCCTCAACCTGCGAATCTGTCTATCTAAGATAGCTACGGGAACCTCTTCATATACTAACTCTTCTGTGACCTGGACATCCTGAACTGGAACTACTGTAGAAGGGTCCCCTACGAACTTTCTCAACATAGAGACATGGAATACTGGATGAACAGATGCTAACTCTGGAGGCAAGTTCAATTCGTAAGCAACTCAGCCTATTCTTCGCCGAATCTGATATGGCCCAATAAATCTCGGGCTAAGCTTGCCTTTCTTGCCAAATCTCATTACCCCTTTCATCGGAGACACTTTCAGATATACCCAGTCATTTATCGTAAATTCTAGATTTCTGCGCCGCATATCTGCATAAGACTTCTGGCGGCTCTGAGCAGTCAGTAAACGTTCTCAGATAAGCTTTATCTTTTCCTCTGACTGCCGAACAATGTCTGGGCCAACCAATGCTGATTCTCCTATTTCAAACCAACCGATCGGCGACCTGCATTTTCGCCCGTATAATGCCTCGACATCTTTAAGGCGTGGATTACTGCAGCCAATTCCAGGTCGTGGGTAGGGAAATTCTTTTCGTGTTTCCTTAGCTGTCTGGAAGCATATGCAATTACTCTACCGTGCTGCATCAACACATAACCTAACCCGACGCCTAATGCATCGCAATAGACTGAATAACCTTCTGTGCCTTCCGGCAATGCTAATACTGGGGCGGAGGTTAATCTGTCTTTCAGTTCCGGGAAGCTCTGCTCACATGCCTCTGTCCATTGAAACTTTGCTGCTTTCTGTGTCAATTTGGTTAGAGGTGCCGCAATGGTCGAGAACCCTTCAACGAACCTCCTGTAATATCCTGCCAACCCCAGAAAGCTACGAACTTCAGTCGGAGTGGTAGGCCTAGGCCATGACTTAACTACTTCTATTTTCTTCTTATCTACCTGTATACCAGTATCTGACACGATATGCCCTAAAAAGGCCACTGAGCTAAGCCAGAATTCACACTTACAAAATTTAGCATACAACTGACGGTCCCTGAGAATCTGGAGCATTGTCCGCAGATGAGTCCGGTGATCTGCTTCAGAGCGAGAATACACCAGAATGTCATCAATGAACACTATCACGAACAAGTCCAGGAAAGGTCTGAAAATACTGTTCATCAGGTCCATGAAGACTGTCGGGGCATTCGTTAACCCGAAGGACATGACTAGGAATTCAAAATGTCCATATCGGGTCCTGAACGCTGTCTTAGGAATATCTTTCTCACGTACTCGGAACTGGTGATATCCGGATCGCAAGTCAATCTTAGAAAAGTATCTGGCTCCCTGCAATTGCTCAAACAAGTCGTCAATTCTTGGGAGCGGGTACTTCTTCTTTACTGTAACTTTGTTTAATTGCCGATAATCTATGCACATTCGGAGCGAGCCATCTTTCTTCCTCACAAATAAAACTGGCGCACCCCACGGTGAAGTACTCGGCCTAATGAAACCTTTATCTAATAAATCTTTCAACTTCTCCTTTAATTCTTTGAGTTCTGCAGGAGCCATGCGGTAAGGAGGAACCGATATCGGCTGGGTGCCTGGTAATAAATCAATAGCAAAGTCTATTTCCTTTTCTGGGGGAATACCAGGTAACTCATCTGGGAACACATCAGGGAATTCGTTCACCACTGGAACAGACTGGAGCGTCGGAAATTCTGCTTGGACATCCTGGACTCTGACCAGATGGTAAATACATCCCTTAGATATCAACTTTCTCGCCTGAAGGTAGGAAATAAACCTACCTTTTGGCATAGCAGTGCTGCCCTTCCACTCCCGCACTGCTTCTCCTGGGAAGTGGAATCGGACCGTCTTGGTCCAACATTCAACGTTGGCAAAACACGGTACTAACCAATCCATACCCATTATGGCATCGAAGTCTATCATTTCTAACTCGACCAGATCTACTGTGGTCTGACGGTCAGCAACCTCTACTATACACCCGCGGTAGATTCGGCTAGCTGTGATAGAGTCACCGACGGGCGTAGATACTAAAAAGGGCTGCTGCAATAATTCTGGTGCAATACTAAACTTTCGTGCCACAAATGGAGTAATGTAGGACAAAGTAGACCCTGGATCAATCAACACATAAGCAGGGTGTGAGCAGATAGTTAGCATACCTATCACAACATCAGGTGACGCTTCTAAATCTTGCCTCCCTGGTAAATCATATGTGCGGCTTGGACCCGCACCTGTACTGGAGGCCCCTGATCTGCCCCGATCCCTGCCTGCTGAAACCGAGGGCCTGCGCCCAGTCGAGGATGCTGTGACTCGTGACCCTGCAGATGCCCTATCCTGTCTATCTCGGTCCTCTCGACCTCTGGCTGGGCAATCTTTCATCAAATGGCTTTCTTGGCCACAAATATAACATGCGGTGGAACCATACCTGCATGCTCCAGGATGGCGTCGACTGCATATAGGGCAAAGTGGTAGGGTATACCTACTCTGCTCCGCCCTCCTCTATAATGGTGAATCTGCCATCTGCGAGCCTCTACTAGTCTATAACTTCCCCCTGCGGCTGAATCTACCCCCCTGCGACTGTGGCGGAGGCGGGGGTCTGGGAGGCCTGTCTAACAATCGTGGCCTGGGTCCTCCCTGGGCCTCCCTCTGCAACTCAACTGGCCTGTCCCGGCGACGCTATTCCTGATTAACCCTTCTAATCTCTCGATGTCGCTGTCTGATGCCCTCAATATTCTAGGCAAATGCCTGAATTCGAGCAATGTCCATGTCCTCTCGCAGTGTGACCGTAATACAAGTCTCAACATATTCTGGATT
Organism: Datura wrightii; assembly: GCA_035772735.1. Taxonomy (NCBI): domain Eukaryota; kingdom Viridiplantae; phylum Streptophyta; class Magnoliopsida; order Solanales; family Solanaceae; genus Datura; species Datura wrightii. Next base: position 19,771,837 of record JASDFA010000023.1, on the reverse strand, counting down.
CAACCCCATAATAAAACGGTGCACTTTGGATGCCATGGTATGAACAAAGGCCGGTGCATACCGGGCCAAAGAATCAAACCGCAAGGAATATTCCCAAACACTCATGGCCCCCTGCTCCAGATGTAGGAACTGGTCTACCCGGGCCTGTCGAATCTCCCGCGGCAGATAATGATCCAGAAAAGCTCCTGAGAAGCTGGACCAGGTCGGAGGAGAAACGTCTCTCCCTCGGGATCTTTCCCAGCTTTCATACCATAACACGGCGATGTCCCGTAACCGAAATGCTGCCAATTCAACTGATTCTGTAGACGTGGCATGCATAACCCTGAAGATTCTCTGCATTTGATCCAGAAAATCCTGAGGGTCCTCTGTCCGGTCCGTACCTGTAAACTGTGGGAGATTCATAGCTAAGAACTCTCGGACCCTCGAACTACCGGGCCCTCCTGATGACTCCGCAACTGTAGACGACACTGGCTGATGCTGAGCATCCATCATTTGTGCTAACATAACTACAGCACTCCTAACCTCCTGGTCGGAAGGTGTCGGTATAGGAACTGCTGCAGGTAGTGTCGCCCCAAGCGGCTCTTGATGTGGTGGAGACTGCTGAGAAGGCTGGGACGATGCCTCTGTAGTGCCCTCTGATCGGGCTGTTTCTAAACGAGGGCGAGGCACCCTACTGGTGCCTTCTCCTGCAGCAATATCTAGGCTCCGGCCTGTGATAGGATGTCGCTGATCTAACATTATCTGTAACCAATGAATATAGTAAGTTTTTAGGGACTCAACCCTATATTGTACCACTCTACAGCACGACTGAATAAGAATGAAAGACAACCATCCTATCATGCCTTGTAGCCCCCTACCCATAGTATGTGGTGCACAACACATCCATGGACAGGACTCTACTTAGCACGGCTTGCAGACTCCCTGGGATACGACCTGCTCTGATACCAAGTTTGTCACACCCCGCCTTGGGGGGTATGACTGGCACCTTGTGCCCTACTAGGACCTGAACTGCTGGACTGCTAAGCCTGGGCACATCTGGTGCCTGGCTATCTCTAACTCACATTTCTGGAAACAAAGGGCTATATAACGGTTGTAAACACAGCCCCCGGCCCGTTGGCCTATAGCCTCCTATACCTGTACTAACAACTGACCAGAAACATGTCAATATAGGGAAACCTATGCGGGCCGACAAGGCCACCATGCTGTCTAGTTATCTATAACTTAACCATGAAGTATTGGATAGCTACGTGACCGGCAAGGTCACCACTACTGTCGAACCATGGCCCCACACGGCCAACATAAAGGAAACACAAGTTCTAACAGCTATATAACTGCACGGCCTCACACGACTGGCTCAACTGACCACAGGGAAATATATACAGACTGCAAGCCTCTAGGAATAATAGTAGAAATGATCGGGACAGGGCTCCAACCTACCCGTACTATACAACAAAAGAAAATGAAATACACCTCTGGAATTCAGTCTCCGGATGACAGGAGCTGAATACTCGATCGCTGACAGAAATCACGTGGTATCGCCTGCTCGTCCATGAGTACCTGCAGGCAAGTAATGCAGCACCCCACCGGGCGTCAGTACCGCTGGTACTGAGTATGTAAAGCAATAACTGAAAGAAATGTCTGAAAACAATAATATAACTGATGAAACTGAAGTAGGAAGGAATAGATTAACTGTCTGATAATGTAAGTCATACATTCTCTTAATTATACAGGAAGGAGCAGGAGTCATACCTGAGGATTTATTGTTCCACTGTCGATCTACTCGTATCTACTATAACACGGCACAACATATCATAACATACATAGCACACACAAACCTTACCCGGCCCCCATAAGCCGGGGGGTACAACCAGCACAGAATCTATACCCCTACCCCGGTCGTCCCATCTCCTATAATAACTATAAGCATCCTTCCGGTCCCCTGGGTATGCACTTGGGCTCACTGAGCCCCTGACTATGACTGTACCTGAGTCCGGGGGACTCCTGAATCAACACCCCGGGCGTAACCGCTCGACGGGGGTGTATAAGGGCCGACCAAGGCACAATATGGGGAAAACTGGCATCCCATCTTCGTCCCCTGTGGGACGGCATGCCACTCCATAGAGAGACGTATCCTCGTCCTCTGGCGGACAAGTCAATACAGCTATTAACCCTGGGCGGTCATTGATGCTAGGTAATCCAACCCCAAACAATACAACAGTCTCACTAGTAATACTATCGGCATATACCACATACTGGAACTAATGATAATAAAGAGTTTGTACATACTGCATGCTGAACTAGTGATAGTGATATGTACATATTTAATACATGCTGGAACTGATAATAGTATATATATATATAAATATACCCTCCTGCCATACTGTACTGAGTCTAATGCTGAACATGATATAGTATTTCTGCTGAAAACTATGTTGTATACTGAGTTTCTATAGTAACATGATTTACTATTCCTAACATGCTTTCCAACTTCATTTTAACTTATCATTCTATTTTTGAGATGTCTTACAGATACTACATTGCTTTAATGAGTTTCGACTGAATACAATGATATACTAACATTCTGTGTCAGATCACATACTGAGCATGCTGTGGAATTCCTAATACTTATATTAGAATCTATATTATACTAGCAAGTTTCACGCAAGTTATAACTCGATGCTTCTAATATCGTACTGACATTCGTAATAAACATAACACATGACTTCTGAATATTCTACTGGCCTTTAAATTACTTTACTATACCGAGATTACTAACTTGCCGAGGAAATATTATCAACCGACACACAAGTACACATGGTCAAACAAGTAATAAAGTGGCTAAGTAGCCAAGTATCGATCCAAGGAGGCTGCTCTAGATATGTAAAACTGCCTAGTTTACTATATTTCTATCCTATCCCTAACTATGTTAACAACAATCCACCCAAGAGTTGAGTGAGTTTTTTTTGTTTCTAAAATATTTATATACTACAATTAATAACACTTATTTACTTTAGAATTTAGACAATGGATACGCACATGCCAAGGTTAAGAACGAGTAATGAACTTGATAATCATGATAATTTAGTCATCCTCTTCTTCATGTTGCTAGCCAAGAACGTTGCCTAGAAATTAAAACTTTCGTATTTAATTTCACTTTAGAATCATAAACCATCCGTCTACATTTCTGTGATCAAATGCAATTTATGACCTATCACTACAATTCCAGTTCCTAAATTGACTAATACAGCTTTCAAGTATATTTCTATCAAGAAAACACATCAAAACCTAATTTTCCCAAATCAAGTTAAGAACAATACCCTATTAATTCACAACTTTCCAATTTCGTGCTCTCTCGAGTGAAATTGGACTTTTTAGATATACATTAATGGTGGCCAATCAATAATGTAGTAAGCACAAGAATTAATAGAACAACATGCAATTAGAAGAAGAAACCATATCAATTATCACCAAAATTCATTACACAAGTTCAAAACCTCAGCAAAGAAGGGAATTAGCCACTCATTCTTGGATTAATCATCCTAAAATGAGTGTAAATCATGCATACAATTGAAGGAAAGAAGAAAGGAAGAGAAGAAAACTCTTAGCTTTTCTATTCTTCAACTGCCACAAACCCACGTTCTTGCTCTCCACTTCTGAACTTAGTCTAAAAACTAAAAAACTGATTAAAAATAAACCTAAGTGTGCTATTTATACTAGTGGGAAATTTTTCTCGGAATAACAAGCAACGTGTCACGGAGGCCAACGCGGAGCACTGCCTCCGTGACACGGCGTGGACGCGGACCCTCTCTAGAAATTGCAGGGTCCGGATAATTGGCCTCAACGTGGCACGGAGGCCATCGCGGAGTCCTGTCTCCGTGCCACGGAGCTGTCGCGAGGCCTCACTGGAATCTGCCAATTAATTTCCTCTCCAGGCAGTGTGCTACCGCGATGGCAGCGTGGCACGGCTCCATCGCGGAGCCAGTGTAAAATGTGCCATCCAAGGTCTTTTCCACGCTCGCATCCCAGTCCAACTCCGACATAGTTCCAACACGCATTTTAGCTCTTAAAAATCACATTATCCTGCAAAACAAATGCTAATCATGTTGGTTAGTATAAATTCGCATTTTATTAACAAATACATGATATTATATACACATTGCACAACAAACAAGGTAAAAATGATATGTTTGATTATCACTTGGGCATATAAATCTGCCCAAGATCACTTACCCCACACTTAAATCCTTGTTCATCCTCGAACAACACATACACAAATCATGCACATGACATCTCAACCCTTGTCACTATGGTGCAACCATTTTACGCTACGGTCATACCGATTATTCAATTCTTGCAAATCATCAAGAAAACATGCTTGGTCGTACAAGACAATGACCTTTATACATCGAGGCTTCCTAAACTTTTAAGAATTGATTCTTGATATCGGCAAACTCATGCAAATCAACTAATCAAGAAATCTGACACGAACATCAATCTTTCATCAAGCATGTACCCTCACAACTCAAGAGAAACTTCCCCTTTTTTGTTCATGCACCACACAAACATGCAAGTAGGGGCATATAAAAATTACTTTCACACTCTCTCCCAATAGAATTCACATGCATCATGTCATGACCCATAGGCTTGCCCTTAGTGTATTACTCCACTAATATAAAGAAATGCAATGTAGGATCAAATAGGACTTTTAATGGGTTGTAACTGGGCTATGGATCTAGTATATATATATTGGATTAGCCAATAATAGTCGCTAGCATCCTTAAGCACCTTTTCAACTCATTCCCAGCGACTCATGGACATTGTTCCTCTCTTTTCTCTTTTTCTCCCATTCATGCCGGTTTACTTTCATACAGCCCATTTCATCAGGCACACTTGACACAAAACAGAGGGTTTTCATGTACCCTCACTATCATTTAATTACAACTAGTGCCTCTTCAACATCATCTTTTTTTTCCTCACCTTGTTTTTCTTTTCTTTTCACTCTTTTCACTCTTTAACACTTTTGGAAACATTTTCTGTTCTTTGTAAGCGCTTAAGAGCTTCTTATAGACTTGAAGGCTAATGAAAAGAAGGAATAAAGCTTAGTTCATATAAATCTGGACAAAAGAAAGAAATCGACTAAAGGCTCAACGGGCTGACTAGGGTATACAACATATAAAAAGGTAGAATTTGACAAGAAAAAAAAATGGAAACTAAAGGTTAAAACAAAGAAATGCCTACATCCTTTCCGACACTGCACCTCCTTCATTTCGTTTTGTATACACACCAGGCAAGTTTTAGACAATTCACAATGACATGGAATAGCAAAACCTCACTCACACTTCATGCACATGCTCGAATCAAGATTCATTCACAGACTCTTTCATTAGTCAATTACATGAATTCAAGATTAAGCCTTAATCATAATGAACCAAATTCTATAGCCTAGGTAACTCAACATATTTACAAAATTGCATGCTTTCAAACGAAACATTTTCACATTTTGAACATCAATTACAACACGCAACGAAATTTTAGCAACCATAAGCAACTACAGTTTATTGATGCAATCCACCAAAGAAACTAAAAACAAAACATCTACTCCTATCGACTACATTTCCCTTAAGACGGTCGTCATCCATCCATCATAGGGAACGGTCACTAACTATGACTATTCTCGGTAAAAGAACCGAAAACAAACTCCGAGAAACCCAAAAATAAAACTTCAAAATTTTTGTAACACATCGATCATTTCGATAGAAAATATTTACAAAATATTTTGATAAGTGCAAAATCTTTTCGCAAAAATTTTGAAAAATATCGATCATATCGATAAAGAAAAAAATATATTTACAAAATTTACAAAATATTTACAAAGGCAACCATAACTTTCAAAAACACACATCATTAGCCACAACCGAATATATACACATAAATCACAAATCAGTTCACAACAACAGGGAAAGCACAAACATACATAAACGTCAAGGAAAAATTATACAGCAAATTTAGAGCCTATGTCCCAGCACCTAACTACTCCCCACCCCACATTTAAATCGAACACTGTCCCCAGTGTTCACAACAATACAAAGCACAAAATTTTGGGTGGTGCAACTCCCTGCTCAGTCGAAATATTCGACTTCCTCATCCGGTGCTGCGGCCTCGTCGCCCATATCTGAATCAGCTCCATCGCCGTCATCGGACTCCACATCAGAGTCCTCACGACCTGTCTCCTCATCAGTAGGGACGTCGTCATCAGTCGGCTCCACAAAGGCTGGCCCCACCTTGCATAAAGCTCTGGCGTTCTCGCCAAAGGGGTAGTCCAGCTCCAGCTGCCATAATTCATCCTCGGTGGCTGGTCTCCCACCTATCCGTAGCTGCAGCATCTGCATGCCGAACATACGGGCCATATACTGGTCGTCACGAGCATGTTGTTCGCCCAGCGTCAGCACCGGTCCGTGTGTAGTGTCGGGGGCCTTGGTCTTTGTCACATCAAGGGCCCTCCGCTCCAACTGCAGAATGTAATCCAAGGCTTCTTCCTCAACGTCGAGGCCTCGGAGGAAGGTGGTGATGAGTCCGCCAAACCCGTATCTGTGGCCCTGGTGTAGTCTGGCTCTCTTCATGGCGGATATTATGACCGCCCCCACATTAATCTCAAGCCCTTTCATAAGGGCATACACTAGGCAGACACGGTCCCGGGTCACATCTCTCATATGCACTCCCGGGATCAGACACGAACATATAATTTTTAGCCAGATTCTGGCCTCCCTGTTCATCTGCGAATAAGGCAGAGTCTGGTGGTAACCCCTCTCTTTGTGTCTACTCCATCGGGCTGTGGATCGAGCCCCACACAACGTACGTCTGATGTCGGCGTACGGTGGGGTGATGTTTAACTGGCGGAGGACGTGGGCGTCTCTGTCCCGCGCTCCCACGATGGCATTAAACTGCTGGGGTTCCAGAGTGACAATCTGCCCTCTGATTTTAATAGTATGGCTCCTGATGGCCGGGTTCCAGTTGGCGTAGAATTCCCGGACCAAGTGAAGGTCGCACTCCTTGGGCTCCTGAAAGATATAGCTGAGCCCAGCTGCCTCAATCCTTTGTACGATGCGAGGGAACTCCTGTGCAAGTGGTTCCCTTGCAATATATTCCTCCGGGAAGTACTTGTTCTCCTTATGCTTTGCGTACCACTTCTTTCCTTCCTCGGTAACCCATTGTGTTCCGTATCGGCGGTGTTGACCGCGTGGAACAGCAGGTGCAGCTGGGAATGCAGTGCCCAGTCTCATTCTCTTTCTGCCGGTGCCTGAGGTTGAAGCACCCTTGCCTTTATCTTGTCGGCTGGCCATTGTACCTGTCAATTTACACAAACAAGCACAACGTTAAGCTAAAAACTTGTTAGCTTCGGCTAAGGTCAGGTTAAACAAAATTTACCCCACACTTCGTCTTTAACAATATTTACAACATTTTAGCAATGATAGCTCTATTTACACCTCAAACACAATCAACTATAACATATTGCTTAGTGCGTTCACAAAAATTCGACAGCATAACGGCTAGCGAACTACTCAGACTTCATACAGCTAACCCAATCCTACTATCGACAGCTATTCACCCATAGCACTTAGCAACAATAACAACAACAAAATAGAAACAACAATACGAACATTTTATATACAACTAATCTAATCAATTCAACCAATTCACATATTACGCAATTTCCCACAAAAATTCGAGAATTAGTCGTCTTTCAACAATTATACAATATTTACCACGACCTATCTCAAATAATAAACACACCCCGGCATCAATTTCGTCAAACTATCAAGTTACCCAAGTTAAAATTCAACAACCCCAAGCCCTAGAATGCAATTCGACAATCAAAATTGAACTATTCAATCAATCGATAAGTTCAAACGTCAACTACAATAATCCAAACATAATCAATCACAAAATAATTCACGTCATGTGTAATTTCTACCTAGGGTGATATATCTCACCTCACATGCTCAACATCGACAAAAATCGCCAAAAATTTGAGATAGATGATGAAAACATACCTTAGAATTGAAGAATCGACGAAAACTTGATGTTTTCCTTGCCTATTAACGTGGCACGGAGCTTGGGTGTAGGGGAATGGGTGTTTGGTCGCGGAGATTAGAGGGAATGGGGAAAAATGGGCGAAAATCGGGGGTTCATTTAAAGGAAACACGCGGGTCACGCGGAAACCCGGTGTGACCCGGCACTGGGATAAGGGCAACGTGTCACGGAGGGTAACGCAGAGACCCTCCTCCGTGACACGGAGCCAACGCGTTGGCTTACTGGAATTTTTTTAAAAAATTCCAGATTTGCCTTCAACGTGTCACGGAGGGTAACGCGGAGCATTGCCTCCGTGACACGGCGCCAACGCGCCAGTGCTCTGTTTCACCATCAAATTTTATTTTTCATACCTCGCCTCGTTTCCTCGATTCCAAGTATTTTTCCTCCGGTATACCTGAAAATCACCTCACTAAACAAAAATTGGTTAAACGATTAGATTCCCTACTAAAAAATAAAAATTTACTAAATTACTAAATAAATAAAAAAATTACTAAATAAAATGCAAATCTAAGCCTAATCAAGGAAAAGAAAAGTAAATAAAATAAAAGAAAAACTTTACACTAAAGAAAGAAAAAGAAAAAAAAATATTTTTCACGGGTTGCCTCCCGTGCAGCGCCTGGTTTAACGTCGCTACTCGACAGCCTTTATGCTCAAGTGTCTACTAGGGAGATGGACGATTTGACCCGATCATGGTCATCTCCCCAGTAGTTCTCAACCTTGTCTGGTGGCCTACCTAGTAACTCTCGGGGATCACTCAATCCATTCACATTCCCATGATCAATCACGTTGATCACCGAGAGTTCCTTATAGACAGTCGGGAGCTTAGGTGCCTTGTACACGTCGAACACCTCAACCTTGTCGTGTGCTCGCATTCTGAGTTGACCCGCAGCTACATCGATTAATGCCTTTCCGGTTGCCAAAAAGGGTCGTCCCAAAATAAATGGGACTTCCGCATCTGGTTCAAAATCCAGAACAATGAAATCTACCGGAAAAATGAGGGAGCCTACCTGCACTAGCACATCCTCGACAATGCCATCCGGCTTAGCTAAAGACCTATCTGCTAGCTGCAAGATCACTGTTGTAGGTCTAGGGCTCCCTAGTCCTAACTTTCTGAATACCGAAGATGGCATCAGATTTATACTTGCCCCCAAGTCGCATAACCCACGAGCTCGGATACTTTGCCCAATCGTCAGCTGGATAGTAAAACTTCCAGGATCCTTCAGTTTAGTGGACAACCTGTTCTGAATACGGGATGTGCATTCCTCCGTTAAAGCCACCGTGGCATACTCAGTCAAGCGACTTTTGTTGGCCACAATGTCTTTGATATACTTCGCATATTTTGGCACAACCTGCAAGACATCAACAAGAGGTAAGTTAACATGTACCTGTTTAAGTACCTCCATGAATTTCTGGAAACACGCCTCCTCCTTGTGTTTCTTAAGTCGTTGAGGGAACGGGGGTGGAGGCCTTGCTGGTTCAGCTTCTTTGGTCTTCCCCGTATCTGAGGTTTGTTCTCCCTCAACATCTGCTGCTCCTAACTTCTGAGGCAGTCTTTTCGGTTCCACCTCCTTTAATTGTAAACCACTCATCGTGGTCACTGCATTCACCTGCTTAGGATTGGGATCCGTGTCGCTAGGTAGTCCTCCCCTTGGTCTAGTATTTTGGGCACTAGCAAATTGCCCAAACTGATATTCAAGAGCCTTGGTTGCCAATTGATTGTTCTTTACTTCGGCTGCCAATTTGACATAGTCAGCCTGCAACTGTGCCTGGTTGGCAATCATGGTCTTGAACATTTCCTCAATAGTCGGTGATGGTGGTGGAGGAGGGGCATTGTGATTTATGAACTGATTCTAATAGCCTTGTTGCCCTCCTTGGTTTTTGTGCATACCCTGCCCTGAACCTTGACCTTGTTGATTGTTGCTACCCCACGAAAAATTTGGATGATTCCTCCAATTCGAGTTGTAGCCACCGCCAAACTGCTGTTGATTCCTCTGTGCATTGCCCACAAAGTTGACAGAATCAGGATTTGCACCACAGCATTCAGCTGAATGCTCACTACTACCACACACTTCACACCACATCTGTTGGACTGCATTGACTGAGGCTGACGGCTAGTTCAAATTCATATTGCTGAAGTGAGTGTTTAACTGATTTTGCAAAGCAGCTATCTGTGCAGCGATAGCTGTGAATCCATCCACTTCAAGCACTCCCGCTGCTTTCCTTGCTCCACCTCTTGAAGAATCTGCATTCCATTCCGGATTGCCTTGTGAAATTCGGTTGAGCAAAGTGTACAGCTCCTCATAAGTCTTCTCCAGCGCTTGCCCTCCAGCTGCTGAGTCTAACAAGATTTTAGTGTGGGGTTCCAAACCCTCAATAAAAGTGTGGACCAACACCTCATTTGACTGATGATGATGAGGACAATCCCGCAACATGGACTTGAATCTTTCCCAGGTTTGATAAAGATTTTCTCCTTCCCTCTGTTTAAAACTTAGAATCTGACTTCTAAGTTTAGCTGTTTTACCTGAAGGGAAAAATCTGATCAAAAACTTCCTTGCAAGATCATCCCACGTTGATATAGAGTTGGGTGGTTCAGCTTTTAACCACCTCTTGGCTTCACCCAGTAAGGAAAATGGAAATAAGGTGAGCCGAACATAATCAGGTGACACTCCAGCGGGTATGTAAGTGTCACTTATCTCCAAAAAGTTCTGGAGATGTTGTTGCGGATCTTCGTGAGGGAGACCGGTAAACTGCCCGCTAGTGTGCAAAAGTTGCACCATATTTTGCTTTAACTCAAATCTCCCTCCAGGCTCTGGTTTGCGGATGCTGGAATGTACATTATTAGCATGTGGGATTGCCACCTCGCGAACCGGCCTGGCTGCTACTTCCTCGGGCACTAACACAGCCCGCACAACTGGTGGATTTGGTTTCTCCATCATAGACTGTTTAAGGAACTGCAGCTTCTTCCGAAGAGATTCTCTACGTTGACTGTGCAATTCACGTTCTGGCTCTAAGTAAGATTCCGCCAGCTCCTTGTCCCTTGCCAGTGTTCACAGAAATAAAAATCTGCAAAATACAGGCTAAGACCAAGTTGTTAACACTTAAGAAAATAAAAATACAAATACAGCAAATTTACACTAAACACAATTTTACAAATCGCCTAGCCTCCCCGGCAACGGCGCCAAGAACTTGTTCGTGGCTTGTACTGCTCGGGTTGGTATTAAATATTATCAACCGACACGCAAGTGCACGTGGTCAAACAAGTAATAAAGTGGCTAAGTAGCCAAGTATCGATCCAAGGAGGCTGCTCTAGATAAGTAAAACTGCCTAGTTTACTATATTTCTATCCTATCCCTAACTATGTTAACAACAATCCACCCAAGAGTTGAGTGAGTTTTTTTTGTTTCTAAACTATTTATATACTACAATTAATAACACTTATTTACTTTAGAATTTAGACAATGGATACGCACATGCCAAGGTTAAGAACGAGTAATGAACTTGATAATCATGATAATTTAGTCATCCTCTTCTTCATGTTGCTAGCCAAGAACGTTGCCTAGAAATTAAAACTTTCGTATTTAATTTCACTTTAGAATCATAAACCATCCATCTACATTTCTGTGATCAAATTCAATTTATGACCTATCACTACAATTCTGGTTCCTAAATTGACTAATACAACTTTCAAGTATATTTCTATCAAGAAAGCACACCAAAATCCAATTTTCCCAAATCAAGTTAAGAACAATACCCTATTAATTCACAACTTTCCAATTTCGTGCTCTCTCGAGTGAAATTGGACTTTTTAGATATACATTAATGGTGGCCAATCAATAATGTAGTAAGCACAAGAATTAATAGAACAACATGCAAGAAGAAGAAGAAACCATATCAATTATCACCAAAATTCATTACACAAGTTCAAAACCTCAGCAAAGAAGGGAATTAGCCACTCATTCTTGGATTAATCATCCTAAAATGAGTGTAAATCATGCATACAATTGAAGGAAAGAAGAAAGGAAGAGAAGAAAACTCTTAGCTTTTCTATTCTTCAACTGCCACAAACCCACGTTCCTGCTCTCCACTTCTGAACCTAGTCTAAAAACTAAAAAACTGATTAAAAATAAACCTAAGTGTGCTATTTATACTAGTGGGAAATTTTTCTCGGAATAACAAGCAACGTGTCACGGAGGCCAACGCGGAGCACAGCCTCCGTGACACGGCGTGGACGCAGACCCTCTCTGGAAATTGCAGGGTCCGGATAATTGGCCTCAACGTGGCATGGAGGCCATCGCGGAGTCCTGTCTCCGTGCCACGGAGCTGTCGCGAGGCCTCACTGGAATCTGCCAATTAATTTCCTCTCCAGGCAGTGTGCTACCGCGATGGCAGCGTGGCATGGCTCCATCACGGAGCCAGTGTAAAATGTGCCATCCAAGGTCTTTTCCACGCTTGCATCCCAGTCCAACTCCAACATAGTTCCAACACGCATTTTAGCTCTTAAAAATCACATTATCCTGCAAAACAAATGCTAATCATGTTGGTTAGTATAAATTCGCATTTTATTAACAAATACATGATATTATATACACATTACACAACAAATAAGGTAAAAATGATACGTTTGAGTATCACTTGGGCATATAAATCTGCCCAAGATCAGCGGCTCGACGTACCAAGTTTCACCGCTTTTCCCTCCGCTTTGAGGATATGAATTTCACCCCTAATTTCTTCTCTAATTTCCTCTTATGCTCCTGGGGTGGTGCTGAAAAATTGTAAGGACCAAGCAGTAGATGTTTTCTTTTGAACTTATTGGCCCTTGAGTAAGTGAAGTCATTTTGTTGCTTCGAGTTAGCAAATTTCAGAATATACGGGGCTTGGTCCTCCTCTAGACATTTCTCTATAATCTTGCAAGACTCTATTTCTATGTTGTCGACCAAACTTAATGTCGAAAAATTCTTCGAGTGTGGTCCAATCAACCTCAACTCTGAAATTGCATTTTGCTTGACTTCCTTACTTGTGTACACCTATTCAACAACGACATCTATTTCTCCATTAAGGTCAAATGGGAGATATTCTTTCTCTTCTTCCATGAATGGATTTTCTATAGGTATGAGCCGATCACGGGGACACTCAAGAGATTCTAATTGTTGGGCTTCATCCAAAAATTCACCCTTGTATTCCTCTTGTAGTTCCTCTTGAATATCGGCTAAAACTGTCACCTGCGAATTATCACAAGCTTCAGCCTCAGCACACATCTCCGTGAGTTTGACGCTCATCCTGCTTACAGCCTCGGCATTCTCCTTTTGCTGAATTATCAATTCTGCCACCGACTCCTTCATTGCTTCTGATTGCTCCAGGAGTTGTTTCATCATGTCCTCTATTTGAACTTGGTGTCCCAAGTCCTCATTTTCAACATGCCTATATTCAGCAAAAACAACAAAAGGATCATAGTAGGGGCTTGGGGGAGGGGAATATGCCTTTGGACAATCACCCGAATGGCCATATTGACACCCACATATATTGCACGTGTTACAGTTTTTCCACAAGTGGGGTCCTCCACAATTCATGCAAGATTCGCCCAAATATTCGTGTCCACCATTTATATTCCAAGATGTCATGTCAATGAGGGTATCAAAAAGAGAGAAAAATTAAAATGAACAAAGAATTAAAACAAATACTAAAACCAAGTTGTCAACACTTAAGAAAATAAAACAAAAATACAGTAAATTTACACTAAACACAATTTCACAAATCGCCTAGCCTCCCCGGCAACGGCGCCAAAAACTTGTTCAGTGCGTTGTTGGGGTTATAAAACTAACACGCAAGTGGACGTGGTCAAACAAGTAATAAAGTGGCTATGTAAGCCAAGTATCGATCCAAGGAGGCTCAGGGTATGTAAAAATTGCCTAAGTATACTCTATTCTTATTTTACTTCTAACTATGCTAACAACAACGTAACCAACAGTTAATTGAGTTTTTGTTTATAAAATATATACTAAAACTATTAACAATTATTTACTATGAATTTAAACTATGGATATGAGCATGCCAAGGTTAAGAACAAGTAATGAATTTGATTGTAATAATAATTCGGTTAATCTCTTCTTCATGTTGCTAGCCAAGAACATTAGCCTAGAAATTAAAACTCTTGTATTTAATTTCACTTAAGAATCATAAACCATTCGTCTACATTTTTGTGATCAAATGCAATTTACGACCTAGCAATACAATTCCGGTTTCTAAATTGACTAATACGGCTTTCAAGTATATTTCTATCAGGAAAGCACATCAAAACCCAATTTTTCCAAATCAAGTTAAGAACAATACCCTATTAATTCACAACTTTCCAATTTCTTGCTCTCTCGAGTGAAATTGGACTTTTTAGATGTACATTAATGTCGGCCAAGCACTAATGCAGTAAGAACAAGAATTAATAGAACAACATGAAAGAAGAAGAAGAAAACCATATCATTTACAATCAAAATTCACTACACATGTTCAAAACCTTAGCAAGGAAGAGAATTAGCCACTCATTTGTGGATTGATCATCCTAAAACAAGTGTAAATCATACATACAATTGATTGAAAGAAGAAAGGAAGAGAAGAAATCTCTTAGCTTTTTCGTCCCTCAACTGCTGCTAACCCACGTCCTAGCTCCACCAAGTCTGAACTAAAATTGACTTAATTAAAATAAATCTAAGTGTGCTATTTATACTAGAGGGAAATTTTTCCCGGAATAACAAGCAACGTGTCACGGAGGTCAACGCGGAGCACTGCCTCCGTGACACGGCGTGGATGCGGACCTTCACTGGAAATCCAGGGTCCGGTAAATTAGCCTCAACGTGGCACGGAGGCCAACGCGGAGGCCTATCTCCGTGCCACAGAGCTGTCGCGAGGCCTCACTGGAAATTGCCATTTAATTGCCTCTCCAGGCAGTATGCCTCCGCGATGGTAGAGTGGCACGGCTCCATCGCGGAGCCCCTATAATTTTTGCCTTCCAATGTCTTTTCCACGCTTGTATCCAAGTCCAACTCCGATATAGTTCCAACATGCATTTTAGCTCCTAAAAATCATATTTTCCTGCAAAAGAAATGCTAATCATGTTGGTTAGTATAAATTCACATTTTATTACCAATTACATGAGAATATATACATATTGCACACAAACAAGGCGAAAATAATACGTTTGAGTATCACTTGGGCATATAAATCTGCCCAACATCAGTCCTGCAATCCCTGACCAAGTAGTCTGCTATACCATGCATGAACCGGCTTACTCGGGTTCTTTGATCTGTCACCATCTCAGGTGCATACTTGGACAGATGAGTGAACTCCGTGGCATACTTCTGGACTTTCATCTTCTCTTGATTTAGGTTCACAAACTCGACTGCTTTAATATCCCTCATCTCACTAGGGGATAATCGATACAGAAATGTAGCATGAAACTCCTCCCAACAAATAAGGCTTTCTCCAACTGCCCTGTTATCCTTCCATTTATTGAACCAGATGTGCACGACCCCTTTCAACAGATACGAGGCTAGATTGGCGCCTCCTCTCCGATCACCCCCATGATTTGGGAGATCTTTAGAACCTCATCAATAAACTCATGTGGATCCTCGTACACCTTTGATCCAAGAAACTCTTGAAGTCCATCATCAGAAAATCTCTGAGTCTTACTGCTGCTGCATTTCCATTCTGAGGGACATGTGCTACCACCTGTTGATTGACCTCGGCGGTCAAGGCTTGAGCTAGCATTCGTATGGCTGCCCGGAACTCTGCGTGGGCAACATACTCAAGTACATGCTCCTCATGGGTCGGTGGGGCCTATTGGTTCACATCTGCATTGCTCTTTTCGTGGCCATTTCCATTTCTAGTTCTTCTTCCGTTAACTCTGCAGGGAGGCATGTTTCTACAAATGGGTATAGCACAAGTTAGAATGATAGAGAGACATCGCACTACATAGATCATGAAATAAGGGAACTTTTCCTAAACCTCTCATAGACTCTTCGTCATAAGTGAGGCGCACTTCACGCCTATGAAAAAGACTCTACTTAACGTGACATTCAGACACCCAAGGACACTTCAAAACCTAATGCTCTGGTACCAAGTTTTTCATGACCCAAACATAAGCCCAAATTGAGACATGGGACAAAGAACCCCGAGAGGCTCCAACTAAACCCATGGAATGAACATGACATCTAACTCAATCATAATAAAGAGGAAGATCAACATAGTTAATGTAGAAAAAGTTTGATAATCTCATAACATCAGAATACATGACTCAGGTCCAAAGCTGATTACATTCTATGTTTGAATGGCCTCTACTACTGACGAGTTGATGGGACAAGACCTCAACAAACTCACTAAATTCTGAAATTGAATGTACTAGATACAATTGAAAAGAAGGGCACTCAAAAGATAACGACTCACCAACTCTTACTGATAAGTCCTAATACTACAGGTCTGATTAATGGCAGCACTGAGCCTGAATATTCGAGCTTGTATCATATAATGATACAACATAGAGTATACGGTCATTACGTGGAACGTACCGAGTATGTAAGGTAAGTAAAATTGCTAAGTCAGTAAAATCATAAACCATGCATATCGTAAAACCAAAATCAAAATAACATTCTGAGAGTAGGGCTTGCATGCTATTTTCTAAAATCAAGATTTGAACATAATTGAATATCCTAACTAAATCAAATGACCCAAAGATGAAAATTGATAATCATAAGTAGAACTAAACATTAGGTCAAACCTGCAGAAAACTTAATATCATGACTGATGAACATGAATAACTGAAATCATGAAGAACAATGGGAGACTCGTCATATAACTAACATTAACATGATAGAGCTTATGTGGCCCCGACTATCACACTCAAGTGGGCGGAGCCATCGAAAACCTTGCCAGGGTTAAGGACGCTACCATGATATTGATATCAAGTTGAAGGCCCCTTGGTGATGGGGGAAGATCACAAGGGAGGTCCCAAATAATCTGAACATACATATGTTGGCGCGTAGTTCTGAAACATAGGGTTGACTGACATTTAGCGTACTCGATGCTAGACACTACTCCCAAAAACATGTTGTAACACCTCGGAAGGGCCTACGAATAGACCCGAGAGTTTATGTCAAAATCTGTGAAAACCTAGAATTTTGCACCATTACGACTCGAAGTACGAGTTGTAGTGAGGACCTATGACTCGTGACAGGAGTCGTGAGGAGACCAGGAGCTTGAGGTTGTGTCACGGGTAGTCCTATGAACCATGGTGAGATGGTCCGACTCGTGGTGAATATCTCAATGGTGCCAGAGTGAGTCGTCATGGGTCATGGCATGACTCGTAGGATGAAGCAATGAGTCGTGGTGAGGGGTTGTGGTTAAGTTGTAGTGGTTTGGGTAGATGGTACCACGCTTGACAGTACGACCAGTAGGATGGTGGTACGAGTCGTGGGTTATTAGTCGTGGACAAATTCAAAAAGTTGTGGAAAAGGGTGAAGTGACCACGAGAGGTAACAACGAGTCATGAATTGATTATACGACTCGTTGCACGACTCATAGTTGAGGCAAGAACTACTTTTTAAGGAAATTTCATTAAGGGCAATTCAACTTTTCTACACTTTTGGGCCCTAAACCACGTCATTTTGAGGTCGGAACAGGGTTTTTAAGGGATGAAAACTCTTGTTAAGTTCATTTTAGAAATTTCAAGTGTTGGAGAAGGGAGTAGGAAGTGTTTCAAGCCATTTTCTTCAAGTTCTTCAAGCTCTCACTTAGGGTTCTTCGAGGGAGTAGGAAATCATGAAATTCCAGGTATGTGGTGTGTTGAATAGGTATATTAGACCCTACCCGTGCCCATTTCTTTCCATTTCCTATGATTAAGCTACCCAATTCTTGTGGGTCTTAACCTAATTGCATGATTTCTCATAAGTTTGCATGAAAGTGTTGTAGTATGTTTAAATTATGGATTTTTATGTTCTTCGGCTAATATTGCTTGTATATCTATTACCTTTTTATGATTTAAACCACTAAAAGTATAGATGCCCAATTGTGAGGGATTTTTAGTAAAGTTCATGGTCATGATTATTCCGCATGCTTAGTACAAATCCTTCTTAAATTTTAAGAATGTCGTCAAGTCTTAATCAACTCATGTTATTATGATCATGTTTCCTATAATTTAAGCATTTCATGTATGATTTAACTATGGGCAATGCCCACATGTCACTTATGATTTATGAACTATGTTTTTCAATGACTCACGGGCCCAATTCCATGGCTACTATTATGAATTCTCAAGCATGATATGATTCTCATGATTTATCTAGCCATGCATGTCATGTATGAATTTCTACGAGCACGTTGCATGTTTTGGGAGTAGTACTTAATACCGAGTAGGTTTGAGGCCTAGGTTACGCCCCGAATGTCAGAACTACGTGCCACCATAGGATTATGTTGGGGGACCTCCTCAGTGACTGTCCCCTATGCCCTACGGGGCCTTCATGAGTGATATCATGCCTTTAATCGTTCATACCCTTGGAAAGGTATGAACGACCTCCCGAATAGGGGTACAAGTCGGACTTCATGTGTGCTCATGTAAAGTATGTCAGTTATAGAAATCTCCCATTGTTCCTCATGGTTTTGAATTATGCATGGTTATGTACTTTTGGCTCAAGTTATGATTTATGAAATGTTTCTCCCCGCATGTTATGACTTTGATGGGTTTATGAATAATTTTTTTTGAAATATTGAGCCTTACGATATACTTATGATTTTAGTTTTAGGATCATGATGGCCCCACTCCTATAACTTTTATGTTTTTAAGCATTGTTTTGCATACCTTACATACTCAGTACTCCCGAGTACTGACACATATATTTTCAAGATCTAGTTCGCAGGCTATCCCGAGTTTGTGCTCAGTTTCGCTAAATCTCCATTGGTGAGTCCTCATGATCCGAGGGCTTCATGTTAGAACTTGTTTATCTTAAGTTTTCAGACTGTTTGGGTTAGTTGGGGTCTTTTCCCTTCAACCCTTCTTTTATGAGACTTTTAGACTTGTGTAGTATTTTGTTAGTGATGATTGTATTTCGGTTTGTCATTCCCAACAAATTCATGATATGATTTTTAGTTAGTTTATGATTGATAAGTTAAGTTTTCGTTGTATATGGATGAATTAGTGTTATGCTTACGCCATGGGTTGACTTGGGGTCTCTTGGAACTCCTTGTCCCGTGTTAACAATTCGGGTATACTCTCGGGTCGTGACAAACTTGGTATCAGAGCAATAGTTGTTAAGATGTCCTAGGGAGTCTGAAAGCCACGTTCGGTAGAGTCTTTTTCATGGGTGTGAAGCGCACCAGACTTATAACGAAGAGGCTACTGAACGTTTTTGGAAATGTTCCCTTCTTTCATGATCTATGTCATGTGGTCAAAATCTCTCCATCATTCTAATTCATGCATTTTGCGATTGCAGAAAATATATGGCCCCCAAAAGGATAATCATAAGGAGGAACAAAAATGATGAAGGCCACGGGGGTGGAAATGATGATAGGCGTCAGCAAGCCCCACCTATTCAAGAGCCCCAGGCACTTGAGCCAGCTGCCCATGCCGAGTTTCGGGCGGCGATTAAAATGTTGGCGTAGGATTTGAACACTCAGGTCAACCAACAAGCTGTTGCACATATTCCTCAGAACGGCAATGCAGTGGTAGCTCGAACCAGGGGCTTTCTAAGGATGAACCCTCCTGAGTTCACAAGGGCAAAGGTGGACAAGGATCCTCACGAGTTTATTAAGGGAATCTTGAAGGTCACTCTGGTGATGTGGGTGAAAAATGAGGAGCGCGTGGACTTTTCCTCATATCAGTTGAAGGAGGTCTCCTTCATTTGGTTCAAGCAATGGAAGGACAGCAACGCAGCGGGAGACGGCCCTATCAGTTAGGATGAGTTCCAGACGGCCTTTCTTGACAGGTTCTTTCCTCGGGAAATGAGGGAATTAAAAGAAACCGAGTTTGTTAACCTCATGTTGGGAAAGATGAAGTGCTAGAATATTCACTTGAGTTCACTCGCCTATCAATATATCCCCCGAAGTTAGTGATGGATCAGAGGGCGCAGGTGAGCAGATTCGTGCAGGGAGTAGCTGAGCATCTTGATAAGGATTGCAGAACCACCTGCTTCATCAAGATATCGACTACCACGGATGGTCCTCTATGCTCAGCAGATGGAAGATGCTCATATGAGGCAGAAAGAGGCCAAGAGGGCCAGAACTGATAGCCACTGGTTCTCCCAGCCTAAGCCAAGGGGTGAATTACACCAACAGTCCCAGCACAGGTCCTCCGCACTAGCACAATCTTCATCCAGTACTCCATCCAGGCCACAAGACAGTCAGAAGAGCAGGTCCTCAGGTTCGAGGAGTCAGACAGCATGCGTACAGAGCGCACATTCCCATCTTGTACTACTTGTGGCAAGAACCCCCCAGGGAAATGTTTGGTTGGCTTAGATGCTTGTTTTAGGTGTGGCAAACCCGGACACAGACTTAGGGATTGCCCTATAGCTAGGTCAGGGGGTAGTGTATCCTGCACTTCAGTAACTAGTTCAGCCATCCCAGTAGCACGTCAGACTCAGCAGGGTGCTCCGACTGGCCCAGCTAGCGGCCAGCGCCAGAACCCGTTTTATGCACTTGGCTCTCGGTAGGAGAAGGAGACTTCTCCCTATGTGGTTACGGGTATATTGTGAGTTTTTCACATTGATGCTTATTCTTTATTAGGTCGGCAGCCACACTATTTTTGTGACACCTTACATTGCTAGTCACTTTGGAGTCAGTCCTTAAAATTTGTCCGAACCATTTTATGTCTCTACCCCAGTTGGTGATTCGGTCGTAGCGAGGCGGGTATATAAAGGTTTCCCTATTACAGTATTACCTAAGGTTACCTCTACAGACTTATTATAATTGGCTATGACTAATTTTGACATCATCTTAGGCATGGATTGATTGTTTGCATGTTATGCAACTGTTAACTGTAGAACTCGGGTAGTGGAGTTTCGGTTTCCAGATGAACCGATTTTAGAATGGAGGGGTGGTTAAGCGATACCTATAGGTCGCTTTATCTACTATATCATGTCCAGCAAAAATATTTCCAAGGGTTGTATTTACCACATGGTTAGGGTAAAGGATGTCACGTCTGAGACCCCGACCATTCGTCAGTCCCGATGGTGGGTGAATATCCTGAGGTATTTCCAGATGACCTACCAAGTGTGCCTCCCGAGTAGGAGATTGATTTTGAGATTTACCTTTTGCCCGACATGCAGCCCATATCAATCCCTCATTACTGTACGGCCTCAACGAACTAAAAAAGTTAAAAGAGCAGTTGAAGGATTTTCTAGATAAGGGTTTCATTAGACCGAGTAAGTCTCCATGGGGTGCATTAGCGTTGTTCGTCCGTAAGAAAGATGGGTCCTGTTATACCCCGTAAGATTTACGACACCTAGATGGCCTATTCGCACGGTGGTTAAGCATATTTGAAAGCCCTACGTGCTAGAGGAAGGCCCGGGAAAGGATCGGACGGATAACCTGCTGAACCCTCGCGGAAGGAGCCGAGGCAGAGCCCCTCCGCGATGGCAATGTGTCACGGAGGTGGAGCCTCCGCGTTGGCTCCGTGACACGTTGGGGCTGTCCAGGCCCAAGTATATAAAGCCCCCACTTCGGTTTGTGAGGTTATATTCCTCATTTAATTTCCAAAAAACGCAGAGAAATAGGGAGAGACGAGTAGGGGTAATATATTATCGTCAGATTACGCTGCCAAACGTAGTCGAAATCTAAATTAACTCCAGATACCGAAGTATTTAGCAGCAGGGAGCATTCCTACAGATTTAGTTTCGCGAGATACGGCTGACGAATCATCGTGCTACCGGGCTAAGGTAAGTGGAATTGCTCCAAACTAGTGTCTATGTGTTCCTAGCTGTGAACTGAATACTTCTCCCTTCTGGGCTTCTGGAAAATAGCAAGTTTTCGACCGTCTTTCGATAAGCCTAAGTTTAGGCTATAATTATATCGAAAGTGATATCGTCCTTCAGAATAAAGTTGTATTTAGTACTGATTGACATATATATGAATGCAGTTGGGAGAAATAGCTGAAAAACTGACCGAGCTATGCCAGTTAGTCGGGAAATCAGAAGCGAAGGTATGTAAAGCTAGTTTCCTCGGCAAGTTAGTAGTCTCGGTATAGTAAAATGGTTCAAAGGCCAGTAGAATGTTTCATAAGTTGTTTGTTACATTTAGTATGAATATTAGTACGATATTGGAAGCATCATGTTATATATAGAGTGAAACTTGCTAGCATAATATAAATTATAAAACAAAGTGATAGAAACTGTACAGTATGCCCAGTATGTGATCTAGTAAAGTATGTCAGGATATTATCGTATTCAGTTTTGTCACACCCCGCCTTGGGGGGTATGACTGGCACCTGGTGCCCTACTAGGACCTGAACTGCTGGACTGCTATGCCTGGGCACATCTGGTGCCTGGCTGGCTCTAACTCACATTTTTGCAAACAAAGGGCTATATAATGGCTGTAAACACAGCCCCCGGCCCATTGGCCTATAGCCTCCTGTACGTGTACTAACAGCTGACCAGAAACATGTCAATATAGGGAAACCTATGCGGGCCGACAAGGCCACCATGCTGTCTAGTTATCTATAACTTAACCATGAAGAACTGGATAGCTACGTGACCGGCAAGGTCACCACTACTATCGAACCATGGCCCCACACGGCCAACATAAAGGAAACACAAGTTCTAATAGCTATATAACTGCACGACCTCACACGACCGGCTCAACTGACCCCAGGGAAATATATACAGACTGCAAGCCGCTAGGAATAATAGTAGAAATGATCAGGACAGGGCCTTGACCTACCCATACTATACAACAAAAGAAAATGAAATACACCTCTGGAATTCAGTCTCAGGATGACAGGAGCTGAATACTCGATCGCTGACAAGAATCACGTGGTATCGCCTGCTCGTCTATGAGTACCTGCAGGCAAGTAATGCGGCGCCCCACCGGGCGTCAGTACCGCTGGTACTGAGTATGTAAAGCAATAACTGAAAGAAATGTCTGAAAACAACAATATAACTGATGAAACTGAAGTAGGAAGGAATAGATTAATTGTCTGATAATGTAAGTCATACCTTCTCTTAATTATACTGGAAGGAGCAGGAGTCATACCTGAGGATTTATCATTCCACTGTCGATCTACTCGTATCTACTATAACAAGGCACAACATATCATAACATACATAGCACACACAAACCTTACCCGACCCCCATAAGCCGGGGGGTACAACCCGCATAGAATCTATACCCCTACCCCGGTCATCCCATCTCCTATAATAACTATAAGCATCCTGCCGGTCCCCTGGGTATGCACTTGGGCTCGCTGAGCCCCTGACTATAACTATACCTGAGTCTGGGGGACTCCTAAATCAACACCCCGGGCGTAACCGCTCGACGGGGGTGTATAAGGGCCGACCAAGGCACAATATGGGGAAAACTGGCATCCCATCTTCGTCCCCTGTGGGACGACATGCCACTCCGTAGAGCGATGTATCCTCGTTCTCTGGCGGACGAGTCGATACAGCTATTAACCCTGGGCGGTCATGGATGCTAGGTAATCCAACCCCAAACAATACAACAGTTTCACTAGTAATACTATCGGCATATACCACATACTGGAACTAATGATAATAAAGAGTTTGTACATACTGCATGCTGAACTAGTGATAGTGATATGTACGTATTTAATACATGCTGGAATTGATAATAGTATATATATATAAATATACCCTCCTGCCATACTGTACTGAGTCTAATGCTGAACATGATATAGTATTTCTGCTGAAAACTATGTTGTATACTGAGTTTCTATAGTAACATGATTTACTATTCCTAACATGCTTTCCAACTTCATTTTAACTTATCATTCTATTTCTGAGATGTCCTACAGATACTACATTGCTCTAATGAGTTTCGACTGAATACAATGATATACTAATATTCTGTGTCAGATCACATACTGAGCATGCTGTGGAATTCCTAATACTTATATTAGAATCTATATCGTACTAGCAAGTTTCACGCAAGTTATAACTCGATGCTTCTAATATTGTACCGACATTCGTAATAAACATACCACATGACTTCTGAATATTCTACTGGCCTTTAAATTACTTTACTATACAAAGATTACTAACTTGCCGAGGAAACTAGCTTTACATACCTTATTCTCGAACTATCCGGCTGTTGGACGAGGCTCGGCCAGTACTTCAACTATTTCCTCCCAACTGCATTCATAAATATGTCAATTAATACTAAATACAGCTTTATTGTAAGGACCAACGTCACTTTCGATTTAGTTTATAGCCTAAACTTAGGCTTATCGAAAGACGATCGAAAACTCGCTATTTTTCAGCGGTCCAGAAGGGAGAAATATTCACTTCGCAGCTAGGAACACATAGACACGAATTTAGAGCAATTCCGCTTACCTTAGCTCGGTGGCTCGACGATTCATCGGCCGTATTTCACGAAACTAAATCCGTAGGAATGCTCTCTGCTGCTAAATACCTCGGTATCTGAGGTTAATTTGTGTTTGGACAACGTTTAGCAGTGTAATCGGACGAAAATTATATTACTACTTTGTTCCTTTTTCCTTCTCCTGCGTTTGCTCTCTGTTTTCTGAAGTTTATATGATTTAATTCTAAAATAAACCGAATTAGGGTTTTATATACTTGGGCCTGGACAAGGCCAACGTGTCACGGAGCCAACGCGGAGGCCTCACCTCCGTGACACGCTGCCATCGCGGAGGGGCTCTTCCTCGTCTCCTTCCGCGATGGTTCGATAGGTTTCTCGTCTGATCTTTTCCCGGGCCTTTCTCTAGCACGTATGGCCTTCAAATATGCTTAACCAACATGCGAATAGGTCATCTAGGTGTCGGGAATCCTACGGGGTATAACATTCTCCCCCCCTTAAGAACATTCGTCCTCGAATTTTCACTGTTATCTAGAGGACTACTTAACTTACTTCCTGGAAAAACTTCGGCAGAGTTTCCCCTGTAATATGGACTATAGCAAAAACCTGAAATGCAGAAAAGTCCAATACAGGTACTGCACGCAATATTTTAAGATCCACTGGATAACTAAGTATTAATCTTTCTCATTCACACACATACAACTATAAGGTACTGCATAAGTAATAATACGGACATACCTGTCGCCAGATTAGGCCTGAAATAGGTGAGGGTATTTGGCTTTCATATCTTCTTCAGCTTCCCACGTCATTTCCTCCTGATTCCTGTTGCGCCACAATACTTTGACAGACGCAACATCTTTAGTCCTCAACCTGCGAATCTGTCTATCTAAGATAGCTACGGGAACCTCTTCATATACTAACTCTTCTGTGACCTGGACATCCTGAACTGGAACTACTGTAGAAGGGTCCCCTACGAACTTTCTCAACATAGAGACATGGAATACTGGATGAACAGATGCTAACTCTGGAGGCAAGTTCAATTCGTAAGCAACTCAGCCTATTCTTCGCCGAATCTGATATGGCCCAATAAATCTCGGGCTAAGCTTGCCTTTCTTGCCAAATCTCATTACCCCTTTCATCGGAGACACTTTCAGATATACCCAGTCATTTATCGTAAATTCTAGATTTCTGCGCCGCATATCTGCATAAGACTTCTGGCGGCTCTGAGCAGTCAGTAAACGTTCTCAGATAAGCTTTATCTTTTCCTCTGACTGCCGAACAATGTCTGGGCCAACCAATGCTGATTCTCCTATTTCAAACCAACCGATCGGCGACCTGCATTTTCGCCCGTATAATGCCTCGACATCTTTAAGGCGTGGATTACTGCAGCCAATTCCAGGTCGTGGGTAGGGAAATTCTTTTCGTGTTTCCTTAGCTGTCTGGAAGCATATGCAATTACTCTACCGTGCTGCATCAACACATAACCTAACCCGACGCCTAATGCATCGCAATAGACTGAATAACCTTCTGTGCCTTCCGGCAATGCTAATACTGGGGCGGAGGTTAATCTGTCTTTCAGTTCCGGGAAGCTCTGCTCACATGCCTCTGTCCATTGAAACTTTGCTGCTTTCTGTGTCAATTTGGTTAGAGGTGCCGCAATGGTCGAGAACCCTTCAACGAACCTCCTGTAATATCCTGCCAACCCCAGAAAGCTACGAACTTCAGTCGGAGTGGTAGGCCTAGGCCATGACTTAACTACTTCTATTTTCTTCTTATCTACCTGTATACCAGTATCTGACACGATATGCCCTAAAAAGGCCACTGAGCTAAGCCAGAATTCACACTTACAAAATTTAGCATACAACTGACGGTCCCTGAGAATCTGGAGCATTGTCCGCAGATGAGTCCGGTGATCTGCTTCAGAGCGAGAATACACCAGAATGTCATCAATGAACACTATCACGAACAAGTCCAGGAAAGGTCTGAAAATACTGTTCATCAGGTCCATGAAGACTGTCGGGGCATTCGTTAACCCGAAGGACATGACTAGGAATTCAAAATGTCCATATCGGGTCCTGAACGCTGTCTTAGGAATATCTTTCTCACGTACTCGGAACTGGTGATATCCGGATCGCAAGTCAATCTTAGAAAAGTATCTGGCTCCCTGCAATTGCTCAAACAAGTCGTCAATTCTTGGGAGCGGGTACTTCTTCTTTACTGTAACTTTGTTTAATTGCCGATAATCTATGCACATTCGGAGCGAGCCATCTTTCTTCCTCACAAATAAAACTGGCGCACCCCACGGTGAAGTACTCGGCCTAATGAAACCTTTATCTAATAAATCTTTCAACTTCTCCTTTAATTCTTTGAGTTCTGCAGGAGCCATGCGGTAAGGAGGAACCGATATCGGCTGGGTGCCTGGTAATAAATCAATAGCAAAGTCTATTTCCTTTTCTGGGGGAATACCAGGTAACTCATCTGGGAACACATCAGGGAATTCGTTCACCACTGGAACAGACTGGAGCGTCGGAAATTCTGCTTGGACATCCTGGACTCTGACCAGATGGTAAATACATCCCTTAGATATCAACTTTCTCGCCTGAAGGTAGGAAATAAACCTACCTTTTGGCATAGCAGTGCTGCCCTTCCACTCCCGCACTGCTTCTCCTGGGAAGTGGAATCGGACCGTCTTGGTCCAACATTCAACGTTGGCAAAACACGGTACTAACCAATCCATACCCATTATGGCATCGAAGTCTATCATTTCTAACTCGACCAGATCTACTGTGGTCTGACGGTCAGCAACCTCTACTATACACCCGCGGTAGATTCGGCTAGCTGTGATAGAGTCACCGACGGGCGTAGATACTAAAAAGGGCTGCTGCAATAATTCTGGTGCAATACTAAACTTTCGTGCCACAAATGGAGTAATGTAGGACAAAGTAGACCCTGGATCAATCAACACATAAGCAGGGTGTGAGCAGATAGTTAGCATACCTATCACAACATCAGGTGACGCTTCTAAATCTTGCCTCCCTGGTAAATCATATGTGCGGCTTGGACCCGCACCTGTACTGGAGGCCCCTGATCTGCCCCGATCCCTGCCTGCTGAAACCGAGGGCCTGCGCCCAGTCGAGGATGCTGTGACTCGTGACCCTGCAGATGCCCTATCCTGTCTATCTCGGTCCTCTCGACCTCTGGCTGGGCAATCTTTCATCAAATGGCTTTCTTGGCCACAAATATAACATGCGGTGGAACCATACCTGCATGCTCCAGGATGGCGTCGACTGCATATAGGGCAAAGTGGTAGGGTATACCTACTCTGCTCCGCCCTCCTCTATAATGGTGAATCTGCCATCTGCGAGCCTCTACTAGTCTATAACTTCCCCCTGCGGCTGAATCTACCCCCCTGCGACTGTGGCGGAGGCGGGGGTCTGGGAGGCCTGTCTAACAATCGTGGCCTGGGTCCTCCCTGGGCCTCCCTCTGCAACTCAACTGGCCTGTCCCGGCGACGCTATTCCTGATTAACCCTTCTAATCTCTCGATGTCGCTGTCTGATGCCCTCAATATTCTAGGCAAATGCCTGAATTCGAGCAATGTCCATGTCCTCTCGCAGTGTGACCGTAATACAAGTCTCAACATATTCTGGATTCAACCCCATAATAAAACGGTGCACTTTGGATGCCATGGTATGAACAAAGGCCGGTGCATACCGGGCCAAAGAATCAAACCGCAAGGAATATTCCCAAACACTCATGGCCCCCTGCTCCAGATGTAGGAACTGGTCTACCCGGGCCTGTCGAATCTCCCGCGGCAGATAATGATCCAGAAAAGCTCCTGAGAAGCTGGACCAGGTCGGAGGAGAAACGTCTCTCCCTCGGGATCTTTCCCAGCTTTCATACCATAACACGGCGATGTCCCGTAACCGAAATGCTGCCAATTCAACTGATTCTGTAGACGTGGCATGCATAACCCTGAAGATTCTCTGCATTTGATCCAGAAAATCCTGAGGGTCCTCTGTCCGGTCCGTACCTGTAAACTGTGGGAGATTCATAGCTAAGAACTCTCGGACCCTCGAACTACCGGGCCCTCCTGATGACTCCGCAACTGTAGACGACACTGGCTGATGCTGAGCATCCATCATTTGTGCTAACATAACTACAGCACTCCTAACCTCCTGGTCGGAAGGTGTCGGTATAGGAACTGCTGCAGGTAGTGTCGCCCCAAGCGGCTCTTGATGTGGTGGAGACTGCTGAGAAGGCTGGGACGATGCCTCTGTAGTGCCCTCTGATCGGGCTGTTTCTAAACGAGGGCGAGGCACCCTACTGGTGCCTTCTCCTGCAGCAATATCTAGGCTCCGGCCTGTGATAGGATGTCGCTGATCTAACATTATCTGTAACCAATGAATATAGTAAGTTTTTAGGGACTCAACCCTATATTGTACCACTCTACAGCACGACTGAATAAGAATGAAAGACAACCATCCTATCATGCCTTGTAGCCCCCTACCCATAGTATGTGGTGCACAACACATCCATGGACAGGACTCTACTTAGCACGGCTTGCAGACTCCCTGGGATACGACCTGCTCTGATACCAAGTTTGTCACACCCCGCCTTGGGGGGTATGACTGGCACCTTGTGCCCTACTAGGACCTGAACTGCTGGACTGCTAAGCCTGGGCACATCTGGTGCCTGGCTATCTCTAACTCACATTTCTGGAAACAAAGGGCTATATAACGGTTGTAAACACAGCCCCCGGCCCGTTGGCCTATAGCCTCCTATACCTGTACTAACAACTGACCAGAAACATGTCAATATAGGGAAACCTATGCGGGCCGACAAGGCCACCATGCTGTCTAGTTATCTATAACTTAACCATGAAGTATTGGATAGCTACGTGACCGGCAAGGTCACCACTACTGTCGAACCATGGCCCCACACGGCCAACATAAAGGAAACACAAGTTCTAACAGCTATATAACTGCACGGCCTCACACGACTGGCTCAACTGACCACAGGGAAATATATACAGACTGCAAGCCTCTAGGAATAATAGTAGAAATGATCGGGACAGGGCTCCAACCTACCCGTACTATACAACAAAAGAAAATGAAATACACCTCTGGAATTCAGTCTCCGGATGACAGGAGCTGAATACTCGATCGCTGACAGAAATCACGTGGTATCGCCTGCTCGTCCATGAGTACCTGCAGGCAAGTAATGCAGCACCCCACCGGGCGTCAGTACCGCTGGTACTGAGTATGTAAAGCAATAACTGAAAGAAATGTCTGAAAACAATAATATAACTGATGAAACTGAAGTAGGAAGGAATAGATTAACTGTCTGATAATGTAAGTCATACATTCTCTTAATTATACAGGAAGGAGCAGGAGTCATACCTGAGGATTTATTGTTCCACTGTCGATCTACTCGTATCTACTATAACACGGCACAACATATCATAACATACATAGCACACACAAACCTTACCCGGCCCCCATAAGCCGGGGGGTACAACCAGCACAGAATCTATACCCCTACCCCGGTCGTCCCATCTCCTATAATAACTATAAGCATCCTTCCGGTCCCCTGGGTATGCACTTGGGCTCACTGAGCCCCTGACTATGACTGTACCTGAGTCCGGGGGACTCCTGAATCAACACCCCGGGCGTAACCGCTCGACGGGGGTGTATAAGGGCCGACCAAGGCACAATATGGGGAAAACTGGCATCCCATCTTCGTCCCCTGTGGGACGGCATGCCACTCCATAGAGAGACGTATCCTCGTCCTCTGGCGGACAAGTCAATACAGCTATTAACCCTGGGCGGTCATTGATGCTAGGTAATCCAACCCCAAACAATACAACAGTCTCACTAGTAATACTATCGGCATATACCACATACTGGAACTAATGATAATAAAGAGTTTGTACATACTGCATGCTGAACTAGTGATAGTGATATGTACATATTTAATACATGCTGGAACTGATAATAGTATATATATATATAAATATACCCTCCTGCCATACTGTACTGAGTCTAATGCTGAACATGATATAGTATTTCTGCTGAAAACTATGTTGTATACTGAGTTTCTATAGTAACATGATTTACTATTCCTAACATGCTTTCCAACTTCATTTTAACTTATCATTCTATTTTTGAGATGTCTTACAGATACTACATTGCTTTAATGAGTTTCGACTGAATACAATGATATACTAACATTCTGTGTCAGATCACATACTGAGCATGCTGTGGAATTCCTAATACTTATATTAGAATCTATATTATACTAGCAAGTTTCACGCAAGTTATAACTCGATGCTTCTAATATCGTACTGACATTCGTAATAAACATAACACATGACTTCTGAATATTCTACTGGCCTTTAAATTACTTTACTATACCGAGATTACTAACTTGCCGAGGAAACTAGCTTTACATACCTTATTCTCGAACTATCCGGCTGTCGGACGAGGCTCGGCCAGTACTTCAACTATTTCCTCCCAACTGCATTCATAAATATGTCAATTAATACTAAATACAGCTTTATTGTAAGGAGCAACGTCACTTTCGATTTAGTTTATAGACTAAACTTAGGCTTATCGAAAGACGATCGAAAACTCGCTATTTTTCAGCGGTCCAGAAGGGAGAAATATTCACTTCGCAGCTAGGAACACATAGACACTAATTTAGAGCAATTCCACTTACCTTAGCTCGGCGGATCGATGATTCGTCGGCCGTATTTCACGAACCTAAATCCGTAGGAATGGTCTCTGCTGCTAAATACCTCGGTATCTGAGGTTAATTTGAGTTTGGACAACGTTTAGCAGCGTAATCGGACGAAAATTATATTACTACTTTGTTCCTTTTTCCTTCTCCTGCATTTGCTCTCTGTTTTCTGAAGTTTATATGATTTAATTCTAAAATAAGACGAAGTGGGGCTTTATATACTTGGGCCTGGACAAGGCCAACATGTCACGGAGCCAACGTGGAGGCCTCACCTCTGTGACACGCTGCCATCGCGGAGGGGCTCTGCCTCGGCTCCTTCCGCGATGGTTCGACAGGTTTCTCGTCCGATCTTTTCCCAGGCCTTTCTCTAGCACGTATGGCCTTCAAATATGCTTAACCAACGTGCGAATAGGTCATCTAGGTGCCGGGAGTCCTACGGGGTATAACAAGTTAAAACTTAGTAAAGCAATATAAGTATCTGTAAGGTATCCCAGAAGTAGAATGGTAGAATAAAATGAAGTTTAGAAAGCATGTTAGAAATAGTAAACCATGTTACTATAGAAACTCAGTTATACAGCATGGTTTCCAGCAGAAAAAAATATATCTTGTTCAACATTAGACTCAGTACAGTATCGTAGAAGATTATATTTATATATATATACTATTATTAGTCTCAGCATGTATTAAATACATACATATCACTATCACTAGTTCAACATACAGTATGTACAGATACATTATTATCATTAGCTTTAGTATGTGGTATATGCAGATAGTATTACTAGTTGAGACCACTGTATTGTCTTGGGGTTGAATTACCTAGCATTCATGACCGCCCCAGGGTTAATAGCCGTATCAACTCATCCGCCAGAGGGCGAGGATACATCGCTCTACGGAGTGGCATGCCGTCCCACAGGGGACGAAGATGGGATGCCGGTTTTCCCCATATTGTGCCTTGGTCGGCCCTTATACACCCCCGTCGAGCGGGTACGCCTGGGGTGTTGATTCAGGAGTCCACCGGACTCAGGTACAGTTATAGTCAGGGGCTCAGCGAGCCCAAGTGCATACCCAGGGGATCGGCAAGATGCTTATAGTTATTATAGGAGATGGGACGACCGCGGTAGGGGTATAGATTGCGTGTTGATTGTACCTCCCGGCTTATGGGGGCCGGGTAAGGTTTGTATGTGCTATGCTATGTTATGTTGTCTTATGCCATGTTACACTAGATACGAGTAGATCGACAGTAAAGCGATACATCTCCAGGTATGACTCCTACTCCTTCCAGCATGGTTAAGAGTAGGCTTAGCTTTACATTTTCAATCAATGTAGTCTATTCCTTTCAATTTCAATTGCATCAGTTGTATTGTTGTTTTCAAATATCTTTCAGTTGTTGTTTTACATACTCAGTACATACTTGTCTGCAGGTACTCATAGATGAGGGGCCGATACCTAGTGATTCCAGTTAGCTCACAGGGTCATCAACTCCAGTCATGTGGAGCTAGATAACTAGAGGTTTATCCCTTTTCTTTTGTTGTACAACATGGGTAGGCCGGGGCCCTATCCCGACCATCTTATTAGTGTTCTTAGAGGCTTGTAGTCTGTATATATTTCCCTGTGGTCAGTTTAGCCGGTCGTGTGAGGCCGTGCAGTTTGTTATAGATGTTTAGCATTTCAGTTTATGTTGGCCGTGTGAGGCCTTATCTAGTCAGAAGTGGTGACCTTTTCGGTCACGTAGTTATTCAGTATTCCATTATTGAGTTACAGATAACTAGACAGCATGGTGGCCTTGTCGGCCCGCATAGGTTCCTTGTTACGGTGTGTTTCTGGTTAGCTGCTATTACAGGTACAGATGGCTATAGGCCTACTCGGCCGGAGGCTATATTTACAGCCGTTATATAGCCCGTTGTTTTCCTGAATCTGAGTTAGAGCCAGCCAGGCACCAGATGTGCTTAGGCTCAGTAGTCTAGTACTTCAGGTTCTAGTAGGGCATCAGGTGCTAGTCATACCCCCTAAGGTGGGGTGTGACAAACTTGGTATCAGAGCAGGTCGTGTCCCAGGGAGTCTGCAAGCCGTGCTAAGTAGAGTCTTGTCTATGGATGTGTTGTGCACCACATACTATAGGCAGGAGGCTGTGAGGCATAATAGGATGGTTACCCTTCTTTCATATTTGGTCGTGCCATAGCACAGTATAGTATAGGGTTGGTCCTTTTAAAACTTATCATATTCTTTGAATACAGATACAAGTCAGACCAGTGAAATCCTATTCCAGGCAGAAGATCAGATATAGCAACAGGAGAGAACATCAGCCAATTACAAGGTAACTACAACAGCAGGAGGAGGTAACAGGGACCTCCCAATGTTATACTTTTATCGGTATCATTCCCAGTATAGGTCGATAACTTTAGAATAGGAAGTCATAAGCATAACGTATAAATGAGTCGATTTATTTGTTAGATATATAAGATCTGATTAAGATAATAAACAATATTAGATTATCAGATAAGTGTGAGAAAGAGAGGAAAATGTAGGATTCCCACCTCCATCCTTTCAGGTATGGTACAGTTCCATGTCTTTGTCTCGTTGCAGTAAGAAAATGTCATTCCTACCCCTTAGTTTTGATCCCAGTGTAGCAAAGGGCATAAGGATTGAGATGATGTTGCCCAAAGTAGGCAGTAAGTGAAAGGTGGAATGGTTGATTCCAGAAAGGGTTAGAAAGAGTAAGGAGCCCTTATGATTATGTAAGTTGTGCAGACCCTCGCGGTAATAAGTCAAAAGAGCAAGTAAGACTACTAGCTTACTTGAAGTGGGTGTAGGAGATCCGTCAATGATGGATTCCCAGTAAGAGTCAACTGTTCGGTCTGTCTTGTGGATATATAAAACAACACGCAAGTGCACGTGGTCGAACAAGTAGTAAGTGGCTTTAGTAAGCCAAGTATCAATCCCACAGAGACTTGGATGAAGTGCAATTTGCTCAAGTGTACTATATTTTACTTCTAAAAATGCAGACAATAGTGTAACCAAAAGTTTGATAGTTTGTTTTATAATTTTTATACTAAAGCTAAAAACAATTATCTACTTTGAATCTGAACTATGAATGAGAGCATGCTGAGGTTAAACGAACATGTAATGAACTTGATTATCATCATAATTTGGTTAATCTTTTCCTCCAGTTGCTAGCCAAGAACTACTGCCAAGAGATTAAAACTCTCATATTTAACCTCACTTAAGAATCATGAACCATCCGTCTACATTTCTGTGCTCAAATGCAATTCATGTTCTAGCCATACAATTCCGATTCCTAAATTGACTAATACGACTTTCAGGTATATTTCTATCCTGAAAGAAAATCAAAACTCAATTTTCCCAAACCAAGTAAATAACATATCCTATGACTTCACAACTTTCCAATTTCTTGCTCTCTCGAGTGAAACCGGACTTTTTAGATGTACATTAATGTAGGCCACACATTAATGCAGTAAAACAAGAATTAATAGAACAACATGGAAGAAAAGATGAAAAACCAAAGAATCAATGATCAAATTTCATCACAATTGTTCATAACCTCACAAGGAGAGGAATTAGCCACTCATTTGAGGATTAAACATCTTAAAATGAGTGTTAATCATACAAGCAATTGAATTAAAGAAAAAAGAAAGAGAGAAAAAACCCTGATATGTTCGTCCCTCAACTGCCTGTAACCCACGTCCTTGCTCCACCAAGTTAGAATATTAAAAAATGAACCTAAGTGTTCTATTTATACTGCTGGGAATTTTTCCCGAAATAACGAGCAACGTGTCATGGAGTGCATCGCGGAGCACTATCTCCGTGACACGCTGCGGACGCGGACCCTCACTGGAATTGGGGGTCCAGGAATTAAAGCTCAACGTGGCACGGCGTGCAACGTGGAGCCAGGCCACCGTGCCACGGAGCAAACACGGACCTCCACTGGAATTTGGGCGAAATTTCCCCATCCAGGCAGAAGGCCTCCGCGATGGCAGCGTGACACGGCTCCATCGCGGAGCCCCTTTTATTCATGCTGTCCAATGCTTTATCCCTTGCTCGCATCCAAGACCAACCCCGATAGCATCCAACATGCATTTTAGCTTCCTGAAATCACATTTTACCTGCAAAACAAAGCTAATCATGTTGGTTAGTATAAATTCACATTTTATTACCAATTACATGAGAATGTATACACATTGGTAGATAAACAAGGCTAAAATGGTACTTTTGAGTATCACTTGGGCATATAAATTTGCCCAAGATCACTTACCCCACACTTAAATCCTTGTTCGTCCTCGAACAACAATCCTACACTTCATGCAATTTACACCCCAACCTCGCTACTTCGGTTCGACAATTTAGGCTATGTTCATACCGATTATTCAATACAGCAAATCATCAAGAAAACATGCATGGTCTTATCAATGCAATGACCTTCAATACATTAAGACCTCCTAGACTTTAAGAATTGACTCTCGATATTGGCAAACTCATGCAAATCAGTTGATCAAGATATCAGACACGAAAATTAATCTTTCATCAAGCATGTGCCCTCACAACACAAGAGAATATTCCCCTTTTTGCTCATATGACTCACAAATATTCAAGCAGGGGCATGTAAAAACAATTTCGCTCTCTCTCCCAAAAGAATTCACATGCATCATGTCATGACCCATAAGCTTGCCCTTACTGTATTACTCCACTAATATAAAGAAGTGCAATGTAAGATCACGTAGGACTTGAACGGGTTGTAATGGAAGCTACGGAACTAGTAAGTATTGGATTAGCCAATAATAGCCACTAGCATCCTTAAGCGCCTTTTCAACACATCCCATCAACTCATGGACATTGTTTCTTTTTTTCATCATCCCATTCTTGATGATTTTCTTTAGTATGACCCATCGTATTAAGCACACTTTACACAACAACAAAGATTATTGATGCACCTTCATTATCGTTTATTTATAGCAAGTGCACCTTCAACCTTTTTTTTTCTTCTCTCACTCTACTTTTCTTTTTCTTTTCACCATTCTCACTCTTTGACACTTCGGGAAAATGATTTTCTTTTCTTAAGCGCTTAAGAGTTTTGTATAGACTTTACAGCTAATGAAAAGAAGGAATTAAGCTCGGTTTACACTTTATGACACAAGAAAAAAATAATAGGCTAAAGGCTCAACGGGCTGACTAGGGTATACAATCAAGGTGGGTACAAAAAGGAAAAATAGAAACTCTTGGTTAAAGCAAAGAAATGCCTACATCCTTTCCTACAATACACCTCCTTCATTTCGTTTTGTACACACACCAGGCAAGTTCTAGACACTTCACAATAGCATGGAATATCAACACCTCACTTCACACTTTTTGCACATGCTCAATTCAAGATGTATTCACAGACTCTTCAATCAGCTAATTACAGGAATTCAAACATTAAGCCTCAATCACACTGAATCGAACTCTATGGCCTAGGTATCTCAACATATTTACAAATTTTCATGCTTTCATACGAATCACCTTTGCATTTTGAATATCATGTACAACACGCAACCAGAATTTCGCAACCATCCAGTAACTACAGGTTTTGGGATGCAACCCACCAAAGAAAAAAACTGAAAAATAATTGAAAAAAATCTACTCCTAACGACTACATTTCCCTTAAGACGGTTGTCATCCATCCATCATAGGGAATGGTCACTACTATGACTTCGGTTCAATGGGACTAATCTAGGTAAAAGAACCGAAAACAAACGCCGAGAAACCCAAGAAGTAAAAAAATGTTGAAAATATCGATCATTTCAATAGAATAATATGTACAATTTAAAAAAATATTTATCTATCATTTCGATAACAAAAATATGTACAGAATAAGAATCAGCTAGCAACATTCAACAACACACATCAATTTCACATAAATTTACAAATACAAAACAACTTAACAATTCACACTCACAGGGACAAACAACATACACGACAACAGAATAGAGCATACATACAAAACAGCCCAGCCTAGCACCTAACTACTCCCACCCCACACTTAGTTTGAAAACTGTCCCTAGTGTTCACAATAAAAATAGCACAAAATCGGGTGGTGGAACTCCCTGATCAGTCAAAGTATTCCACTTCTTCGTCAGGTGCTGCTGCTTCATCTCCCATGTCCGAGTCGCCTCCGTCGTCATCATCAGACTCCACATCGGAGTCCTATCGACGTGTCTCTTCGTCTGTGGGGACATCATCATCTGTGGTCTCTACAAATGCTGGGCCCACTCGACATAGAGCCCTGGCGTTTTCGCCGAAAGGGTAGTCTAGCTCGAGCTTCCATAGCTCCTACTCTGTCGCCGGCCTCCCGTCTATCCTCAGCTGGAGCATCTGCATCCCATACATCCGAGCCATATACTGGTCATCACGAGCATGTCGCTCGCCAAGTGTAAGCACTGGCCCGTGGGTAGTGTCGGGAGCCTTAGTTTTAGTAACATCTAAGGCCCGCCGCTCCATCTGCGGGATATAGTCAAGGGCCTCCTCCTCGACGTCTAGGCCCCTGAGGAAGGTGGTGAGTAGTCCACCAAAGCCATACCTGTGCCCCTGGTGCAACCGGGCTCTTTTCATGGCGGAGATAATTACCGCCCCCACATTGATCTCCAGCCCTTTCATCAGGCCGTACACCAGGCATACACGATCCCGTTTTACATCTGTCATATGTACCCCCAGGATTAGGCATGAGCAGACTATCTTCATCCAGATTCGGGCTTCCCTGTTCATCCGTGAATATGGCAGAGTCTGGTGGTAGCCCCTCTCTTTGTGTCTGCTCCATCTAGCTATCGATCGGGTCCCACACAATATGCGTTTGATGTCCGCATATAGTGGGGTAATGTTCAGCTGTCGGAGTACGTGGGCGTCTGTGTCCCACGCTCCTATGATGACATTGAGGTGGTGGGGGTCCAGAGTGACTATTTGCCCTCTGATCTTGATGGTGTGACTTCTGATCGTCGGGTTCCAATTGGCATAGAACTCCCGAACCAGGTGCAAATTGCATTCCTTGGGCTCCTCAAATATGAAATTGAGCCCAGCTGCCTCAATCCGGTGGACCATCCTACGGAACTCCTGTGCCAATGGTTCCCGTGCTATATGCTCCTCGGAGAAATATTTGTTTTCTTTGTGCTTCGCATGCCATTTTTTCCCCTCATCAGTCACCCATCTTGTTCCGTATTGGCGGCGTTGGCCGCGTGGAACTGCTGGTGCAGCTGGGACTGCTGTGCCTAGTCTGATTCGCTTCCTTTCGGCGCCCGAAGTTGATGCGCCTTTTCCTTTATCTTGCCAGCTTGCCATTTCACCTGTCAACCCAAGTAAACAAGATCAATGTTAAGCTCACGGATATTAACTTCGGCTAATGTCGGGTTACGCTAGGTTACCCCACACTTAGTCCTTAGCTACAGTTACAACACTACGGAAATATTATCTCTATTTACACACAATAATCAACTATACAATCATGCTTAGTGCGTTCAAAAAATTCGACGGTATATCTTCTGCGTACTACTCAGACTTCGTACAGCTAATCACAATCACTACCATCGATAACATTTTACCCATAGCACTTAGCAAAGAAAAACAAAGAAACAAAAAAAACAACAAAAATTTATATACATGAACCTATACAACTAACCAAATTCTTACAAATTTCAACATTCCCTTAACCCGAGAATCAGTCATTCTATTAACATCCTAACAATTTGTACATCGACTCATCTCATTCAACATTTCCATCCCGGCATAAAATTCACAATTTCAATACATTTTCAACTTCAAATTCAACATACAATCCCTAAAATTGATATTATCAATCAAATTCGATTAATTTATGCAATCAACAAGTTCAAGCACTTATATCAACATTCCAAACATTCATCAACAACAATTAACTCGAATTCATGATTAATTACTACGTAAGGAAATTTAGCTCACCTCCCATGCTTAATTTCGAAGAAAATCAACAAGAATTTGAGAGGAAATCGAAAAACATACCTTGTCTTTGAAGAATCGAAGAAAAATCATTGAATTTCTTGCCTTACTCCGTGTCACGTTGATAGGGGATGGGTTTTGGGGGGTTTGGTCGCGGAGAGATTAAAAATGAGGGAAAAGGGAGGGTTTTCGGGGTAAAAAAGTAAGGAAATCGCGTGGGTCACCCGGCGACCCGGTGTGACCCGTCGTGATATACAAGGCAACGTGTCACAGAGTGCATCGCGGTGCACTGCCTCCGTGACACGGAGCCATCGCGAGACTGTTCTGGAAATTTTTAAAATTTTAGATTGTACCTCAACGTGTCACGGAGGTAACGCGGAGGTCCACCTCCGTGACACGGAGCTGTCGCGTCAGCTCACTGTCTGCCACTTTTTATTAATTTTTCATACCTCGACTTTTCCTTCGCGATTCCGTGCATATTTTTCTCCGTTTGACCTGAAATTCATCTCACTATATAAAATTGGTTAGAATTATAGGTTTCACTCTAAATACAAATAAAACAAAAACTAAAACGAAAATTTTTTTGTAGTAAATCAAGAAAAAGAAAAAGAAAAGAAAATTCTATTTACACTTTACAAAAAGAAAAAAAAATTTCACGGGTTGCCTCCCGTGCAGTGCCTGGTTTACCGTCCCGGCTCGACATCGTTAAGCTCGATTGTCCTCTAGGGTGATGGACGATTTCTCTCGATCACTGTCCTCCCCCCAGTAGTGCTTACACCTTTCCGGTGGTTTTCCCATTAACTCTTGTGAATCCTTCATCTGCTTATTATCACCTTGATCAACCACATTGATCACTGAGAGTTCTTCATGCACCACCGGGAGCTTGGGTGCCTTGTACACCTCGAAGACCTCCACATTGTCATGTGCTCGCATTGTTAGCTGCCCCGCAGCTACGTCAATTAGTGCTTTCCCAGTTGCCAAGAAAGGACGTCCCAAAATAAATGGGACTTCCGCGTCTGGTTCAAAATCCAGCACGACAAAATCTACCGAGAAAATTAGGGAGCCAACTTGCACCAAAACGTCCTCTACAATGCCATCAGGTCTGGCTAAGGATCGATCCGCCAACTGCAAGATTACCGTTGTGGGTCTAGGACTCCCTAGGCCCAACTTTCTGAATACCGAAGACGACATCAATATTATGCTTGCTCCCAAATCACACAATCCACGAGCTCGGATACTCTGCCCAATAGTAATCTGGATAGTAAAACTCCCAGGGTATTTTAACTTTGTGGGTAGTCTATTTTGGATCCGGGAAGTGCACTCCTCCGGTAGAGCCATCGTAGCATACTCATTCAACCGACTTTTGTTTGCTATGATGTCCTTTATATACTTAGCATATTTCGGCACTCCCTGCAAGACATCAACAAGAGGTAAGTTAATATGTACCTGTTTCAGCACCTCCATGAATTTCTTGAAACACGCCTCCTCGTGTCTCTTTAGTTGTTGAGGGAACGGGGGTGGAGTTCTTTCTGATTCAGCTTCCTTAGTCTTCCCCCTTTCAGTACTTTGCTCCCTCTCAACTTCTGCTGCTCCCGACTGTTGAGGTGGTCTTTCTGGTTCCACCTCTTTCAGCTGCAAACCACTCCTTGTGGTCACTGCATTTACCTGCTTGGGATTGGGATCCGTGTTGCTCAGCAGTCCTCCTCTAGGCCTTGTGTTTTGGGCACTAGCAAATTGCCCAAATTGATATTCAAGTGCCTTGGTAGCTAACTGGTTATTTTTCACTTCGGCTGCCAATTTCACATAGTCAGCCTGCAGTTGAGCTTGGTTAGCTATCATGGTCTTGAACATCTCCTCAATGCTGGGTGATGGTGGTGGAGGAGGTGCATTGTTGTTTCTGAATTGTTCTTGATAATTCTGCTGCCCTCCTTGGTTCCTTTGCACACCCTGACCCGAACTTTGGCCCTGATGGTTGTTGCTACCCCATGAGAAATTAGGGTGATTCCTCCAAGTGGAGTTGTAGCTACTACCATACTGCTGGTGGTTCCTTTGCGCATTACCCACAAAGTTTATCGAGTCAGGATTGGCTCCACAACACTCAGCTGAGTGCTCACTGCTTCCACACACTTCACACCACATCTGCTGTACTGCATTAACTGGGGCTTGAGCCTGGTTCAATGTCATGTTGCTGAAGTGGGTGATAAGTTGATTTTGCAATGCAGCTATCTGTGCAGCGATAGCTTTAAACCCATCCACTTCTAGCACTCCTGCTGCTTTCCTTGTCCCACCTCTTGATGAATCAGCATTCCATTCTGGATTGCCCTGTGAAATACGGTTTAACAAGGTATACAGCTCCTCATAAGTTTTCTCCAGTGCTTGCCCTCCAGCTGCTGAGTCTAGCAATATTTTGG
Organism: Datura wrightii; assembly: GCA_035772735.1. Classification (NCBI taxonomy): domain Eukaryota; kingdom Viridiplantae; phylum Streptophyta; class Magnoliopsida; order Solanales; family Solanaceae; genus Datura; species Datura wrightii. Next base: position 19,730,121 of record JASDFA010000023.1, on the reverse strand, counting down.
TGTGGGGTTCCAAACACTCTATAAATGTGTGCACCAGCATATCATTGGACTGATGATGATGAGGACAATCCCGCAACATGGATTTAAATCTCTCCCAGGCTTGATATAAATTTTCTCCCTCTCTGTTTGAAACTTAGAATCTGACTTCTAAGTCTTGCTGTTTTACAAGAGGGAAAAAACCGTATCAAAAACTTCCGTGCAAGATCATCCCACGTAGAAATAGAATTCGGTGGCTCAGCTTTCCACCACCTCTTGGCTTCTCCCAATAATGAGAATGGGAACAATGTAAGCCGGACATAGTCTGATGACACTCCAGCGTGTATGTAAATGTCACTTATCTCCAAAAACTTTTGGAGATGCTGTTGTGGATCTTCATGAGGGAGACCGATAAACTGCCTACTAGTGTGCAACAACTGCACCATATTCTGTTTAAGTTCAAATCTCCCTCCTGGCTTAGGTTTGCGGATACTAGATGTAACATTATTGGCATGTAGGATTGCCACCTCGCGAACCGGCCGAGTTGCTGCTTCTACGGGCACTAACACTGCCCGTACTACCGGTGGATTCTATTGTTGCTCCATGATCGTCTGTCTGAGCAACTACAGCTTTCTTTGTAGAGCTTCTCTTCGTTTACTGTGAAATATCCTTATTGGCTCTATATACGATTCCACCAGCTCCTTGTCCCTTGCCAGTGTTCAACAGCAATTAAGTCTGCAAAATACAGGCTAAGACCAAGTTATCAACACTAAGAAAATAAAAATACAGTAAATTAACACTTAAAACAAATTCACCAATTGCCAAGTCCCCGGCAACGACGCCAAAAACTTGTTCGGTCTGTCTTGTGGGTATATAAAACAACACGCAAGTGCACGTGGTCGAACAAGTAGTAAGTGGATTTACTAAGCCAAGTATCGATCCCACAGAGACTTGGATGAAGTGCAATTTTCTCAAGTGTACTATATTTTACTTCTAAAAATGCAGACAACAGTGTAACCAAAAGTTTGATAGTTTGTTTTAAAATTTTTATACTAAAGCTAAAAACAATTATCTACGTTGAATCTGAACTATGAATGAGAGCATGCTGAGGTTAAACGAACATGTAATGAACTTGATTATCATTATAATTTGGTTAATCTTTTCCTCCAGTTGCTAGCCAAGAACTACTGCCAAGAGATTAAAACTCTCGTATTTAACCTCACTTAAGAATCATGAACCATCCGTCTACATTTCTGTGATCAAATGCAATTCATGTTCTAGCCATACAATTTTGGTTCCTAAATTGACTAATACGACTTTCAGGTATATTTCTATCCTGAAAGCAAATCAAAACTCAATTTTCCCAAACCAAGTAAAGAACATATCCTATTAATTCACAACATTCCAATTTCTTGCTCTCTCGAGTGAAACCGGACTTTATAGATGTACATTAACGTAGGCCACACATTAATGCAGTAAGAACAAGAATTAATAGAACAACATGGAAGAAATGATGAAAAACCAAAGAATCAATGATCAAATTTCATCACAATTGTTCATAACCTCAGAAGGAGAGGAATTAGCCACTCATTTGTGGATTAAACATCTTAAAATGAGTGTTAATCATACAAGCAATTGAATTAAAGTAGAAAGAAAGAGAGAAAAAACCCTGATATTTTCGTCCCTCAACTGCCTGTAACCCATGTCCTTGCTCCACCAAGTCAGAATATTGAAAAATGAACCTAAGTGTTCTATTTATACTGCTGGGAATTTTTCCCAGAATAACGAGCAACGTGTCACGGAGTGCATCGCGGAGCACTGTCTCCGTGACATGCTGTGGACGCGGACCCTTACTTGAATTGGGGGTCCAAGAATTAAAGCTCAACATGGCACGACGTGCAACATGGAGCCAGTCCACCGTGCCACGGAGCAAACGCGGACCTCCACTGGAATTTGGGCGAAATTTTCCTATCCAGGCAGAAAGCCTCCGCGATGGCAGCGTGACACGGCTCCATCACGGAGCCCCTTTTATTCATGCTGTCCAATGCTTTATCCCTTGCTCGCATCCAAGTCCAACCCCGATAGCATCCAACATGCATTTTAGCTTCCCGAAATCGCATTTTACCTGCAAAACAAAGCTAATCATGTTGGTTAGTATAAATTCACATTTTATTACCAATTACATGAGAATGTATACACATTGGTAGATAAACAAGGCTAAAATGGTACTTTTGAGTATCACTTGGGCATATAAATTTGCCCAAGATCATCAAGTTCAAGTCAGAAAAAGGTTGAATCCGCCGTTGCATGCTAACGACGGAAGGATATGTCCGCAAGATAATAGTTGTAATCTTAGCTGTGATATTCAAAAGACAGGGGGATTATATGAGTAAGATGGGTTCGACTGCAGGTCAGGAGAAGTATAGGTTGGAACTTGACTGGCAACCTTATTGACAATGTAAGGCAGGTACCTTGAACCCCAGAGCTCAGTTTAAGGAAGATGAGGGTGAGAAGCATGAATACTAGATTTTGAGGGGAAATCAGAATCACCTCCAGATTGATAGAACATCGTGTATTAAGGGCTAAACCTCAGACGAACAACTAAGAGACAGTAAGATTGTAGTTTAGAATGTTGCGGTACGTCCACCTAAGGAGAAGGTAAGAGGGTACCGAACTAGAGACTCCAATCTAGTGTGGCCCAGAGACAAGGTCCAACAGACAGTCACGGGTCTTAATATAATGCCAAGTAAGGCCACAAGGTTCGGATGTGGACCGCACATTGTAAGAGTGGCAAAATTCAAATAGCAGATCATAGCTAAAGTGCATGTGTGTGTTGCTTCCAGAATGGGATGAAAAAAAATCTAATGAAATGATACGAGAGGATATGAGATATCATTAGACCGTAGAAATGGTATATCATGTGCAGTATGAAATTGAGTAAAGCATGTCAGAGATTACGTGTCATCATAAAATTCAGTATGTATTGTACATAGTTGTTGATATATATATATGTGCAGATAATAGACATGATGTGAGTAGTTGGCTATAGGGGTTACAGTCACACAAATTTTGGTTAGCTGCTAGGAAATATATACAGACCGTACTGCAGGACCCATCGCCAAAAGAGGGGGGCATGTTAAGTGTGATTCACGTACGAAGCCATAGAAACTTTCTCGGTTCCCAGTTTATTTAGTTAACGGACTTATATGCTTGTCGCCAGATCTAGACATAAGAAGCTCATAGGAGTTAGTAGCCTGAGTCACGTGGTTGATGATACGGGCATGGTGTTCGGGTGTTTGCTTATAGGTTCAAAACCGACACGCAAGTGCACGTGGTCAAACAAGTAATAAAGTGGCTAAGTAAGCCAAGTATCGAACCAAGGAGACTCTGGATAAGTAAAATTGCTTAAGTATACTATATTCTAGCTTACTTCTAATTATGCTGACAACAACGTAACCAAAAGTTAAATAATTTTTGTTTATAAATTATATACTAAAACTATTAACAAATATTTACTTTGATTTGAAACTATGGATATGAGCATGCCAAGGTTAAGAACAAGTAATGGACTTGATTATAATCATAATTTGGTTATTCTTCTCTTCTAGTTGGTAGCCAAGAACATTAGCCAAGAGATTAAAACTCTCGTATTTAATCTCACTTAAGAATCATAAACCATCCGTCTACATTTCTGTGATCAAATGCAATTTATGACCTAGCAATACAATTCCGGTTCCTAAACTGACTAATACGGCTTTCAAGTATATTTCTATCAGGAAAGCACATCAAAACCCAATTTTCCAAAATCAAGTTAAGAACAATACCCTTTTAATTCACAACTTTCCAATTTCGTGCTCTCTCGAGTGAAATCGGACTTTTTAGATGTACATTAATGTCGGCTACACACTAATGCAGTAGAAACAAGAATTAATAGAACAACATAGAAGAAGAAGATGAAAAACCATACAATTCAATAATCAAAATTCATCACCATTGTTCATAACCTCAGCAAGGAAGAGAATTAGCCACTCATTTGTGGATTAATCATCCTAAAACAAGTGTTAATCATACATACAATTGATTGAAAGAAGAAAGGAACAGAGAAAATCCCTTAGCTTTTTCGTCCCTCAACTGCCTCTAACCCACGTCCTTGCTCCACCAAGTCTGAATTGATTAAAAATAAGCCTAAGTGTTCTATTTATACTAGTGGGAATTTTTTCCGGAATAACAAGCAACGTGTCACGGAGGCCAACGCGGAGCACTGCCTCCGTGACACGGCGTGGACGCGGACCCTCACTGGAAATCCAGGGTCCGGGAATATACCCTCAACGTGGCACGACATGCAACGCGGAGGCTTGCCTCCGTGCCACGGAGCTGTCGCGAGGCTTCACTGGAAATTGCCAAATTAATTCATCCTCCATGAAGTGTGCCTCCGTGATGGTAGCGTGGCACGACTCCATCGCGGAGCCCCTTTACATTGTGCATTCCAATGTCTTTTCCGTGCTCGCATCCAAGTCCAACTCCGATATTGTTCCAACATGCATTTTTGCTCCTCTAAATCATATTTTACCTACAAAACAATGCTAATCATGTTGGTTAGTATAAATTCACATTTTATTACCAATTACATGAAAATGTATACACATTGCACAATAAACAAGATGAAAATGATACGTTTGAGTATCACTTGGGCATATAAATCTGCCCAAGATTACTTACCCCACACTTAAATCCTTGTTCGTCCTCGAACAACACATACACAACTCATGCAAATTAAATCCCAACCTTCGCCACTATGGTGCGACAATTTACGCTACGGTCATACCGATCATTCAATTTTTGCAAATCATCAAGAAAACATGCATGGTCTTAACAGTGCAATGACCTTTAATACATTAAGACTTCCTAGACTTTAAGAATCGACCCTCGATATCGGCAAACTCATGCAAATCAGCTAATCAAGATATCCGACACGAAAATCAATCTTTCATCAAGCATGTGCCCTCACAACTCAAGAGAATCTTCCCCCTTATGTTCATGCAACACACAAACATTCAAGTAGGGGCATGTAGAAATTAATTTCACTCTCTCTCCCAAATGAATTCACATGCATCATGTCATGACCCATAGGCTTTCCCTTAGTGTATTAATCCACTAATATAAAGAAATGCAATGTAAGATCACGTAGGACTTTAATGGGTTGTAATGGAGGCTATGGAACTAGTATGTATTGGACTAGCCAATAATAGTCACTAGCATCCTTAAGCGCCTTTTCAACACATTCCCATCAACTCATGAACATTGTTTCTCTCTTTTCTTTTTTTCATCATCCCACTCATGATGGTTTACTTTCGTATGGCCCATTTCATCCAACACACTTGACACGTTACAAAGGGTTTTCATGTACCCTCAATATCATTTAATTATGAAAAGTGCCTCTTCAACCTTTTCTTTTCTTTCCTCACTCTGCTTTTCTTTTTCTTTCCACTGTTCTCACTCTTTGACACTTTGGGAAAATTTTTTCTATTCTTCTTAAGCGCTTAAGAGTTTTGTATAGACTTTACGGCTAATGAAAAGAAAGAATAAAGCTTAGTTTATACATTTTTGGACAAAAGAAAGAAATAATCGGCTAAAGGCTCAACGGGCTTACTAGGGTATACAATCACATAAAAAGGTAGTGTATGACAAGAAAAAAATAGAAACTCTCGGTTAAGACAAAGAAATGCCTACATCTTTTCCAACACTACACCTCCTTCATTTCGTTTTGTACACACACCAGGCAAGTTCTAGACACTTCACAATAGCATGGAATAACAATACCTCACTTCACACTTTTTGCACATGCTCGATTCAAGATGCATTCACAGACTCTTTAATTAGCCAATTACATGAATTCAAAAATTAAGCCTCAATCACATCGAATCGAATTCTACAGCCAAGGTAACTCAACATAGTTACAAAATTGCACGCTTTCATACGAATCACTTTTACATTTTGAATATCAATTACAACATGCAACCAAAATTTCACAACCATATAGTAACTACAGGTTCAGTAATGCAATCCACCAAAGAAAAAAACTGAAAACTAATTAAAATCACTACTCCTACCGACTACATTTCCCTTAAGACGGTCGTCATCCATCCATCATAGGGAACGGTCACTAACTATGACATCGGTTCAATGGGACTATTCTCGGTATAAGAACCGAAAACAAACTCCGAGAAACCCAAAAATAAAAATTGAAAATTTTTGCAAAACATCGATCATTTCGATGGAAAAATATTTACAAAATATTTTAATATGTACACAATATTTTCACAAAAATTTTAAAAATATCGATTATTTCGATAGAAAAAAATATTTAAAAAATTTTCAATATATATACACTGGCAACCACAACCTTTCACAACACACATCAATTACCACAAAAATATGTGCAGACACAAATACAAATCAGTTTGCACTCACAACCACAGGGGAACATAAACATACATACAAAACAAAGGAAGAACATACAGCAAATCAGCCCAGCCCCAGCACCTAGGTACTCCCCACCCCACACTTAAATCGAACACTGTCCCCAGTGTTCACAAAAATTAAAAAGCACAAAAATTTCGGGTGGTGGAACTCCCTGATTAGTCGAAATATTCGACTTCTTCATCCGGTGCTGCTGCCTCATCACCCATGTCCGAGTCACCTCCATCGTCATCATCGGACTCCACATCAGAGTCCTCCCGATGTGTCTCCTCATCCGTGGGGACATCATCATCAGTGGGCTCAACGAAGGCTAGCCCCACTCGGCACAAAGCTCTGGCGTTTTCGCCAAATGGGTAATCCAGCTCCAGCTGCCATAATTCATCCTCCGTGGCTGGTCTCCCACCAATCTGGAGCTGAAGCATTTGCATACCAAACATTCGTGCCATGTACTGATCGTCACGAGCATGTCGCTCGCCAAGTGTCAGCACTGGCCCGTGTGTGGTGTCGGGGGCCTTAGTTTTGGTCACATCAAGGGCCCTCCGCTCCAACTGCGGGATATAGTCCAAAGCCTCTTCCTCGACATCGAGGCCCCAGAGAAAGGTGGTGATAAGTCCCCCGAACCCATACCTGTGGCCCTGGTGTAGTCGGGCTCTCTTCATGGCGGATATGATAACCGCCCCAACATTAATCTCTAGCCTTTTCATCAGGGCATAAACCAGGCACACACGGTCCCGGGTCACATCAGTCATGTGCACCCCCGGGATCAGGCACGAACAAACTATTTTCAGCCATATTCTTACCTCCCTGTTCATTTGAGAATACGACAGAGTCTGGTGGTAACCCCTCTCTTATGTCTACTCCATCGGGCTGTGGATCGAGCCCCACACAATGTGCGTCTGATATCGGCGTATGGTGGGGTGATGTTCAGCTGGCGGAGAACGTGGGCGTCTGTGTCCCGCGCTCCAATGATGGTATTTAATTTCTGGGGTTCCAGAGTGACAATCTGCCCTCTGATTTTTATTGTGTGCCTTCTGATGGCCGGGTTTCAATTTGCATAGAACTCCCGGACTAAATGTAGGTTGCACTCGTTGGGCTCCTGAAATATGAAGCTGAGCCCAGCTGCCTCGATTCTCTGCACAATATGGGGGAACTCCTGTGCTAGTGGTTCCCGTGCAATATGCTCCTCAGGGAAGTACTTATTCTCCTTATGTTTAGCGTACCACTTCTTCCCTTCATCAGTCACCCACCTCATTCCGTACTGGCGGCGTTGGCCGCGCGGAACAGCTGGTGCAGGTGGGACTGCTGTGCCCAATCTCATGCGTTTTCTCCCGGTGCCTGAAGTAGATGCACCTTTACCCTTATCCTGCCTACTTGCCATTGTACCTGTCAATACAAATAAACAAGCACAATGTCAAGCTAAATACATGTTAGCTTCAGCTAAGGTCGGGTTAAACTAAGTTTACCCCACACTTAGTCCTTAGCTACTCTTACGATACTACGGCAAGGATTACTTTATTTACAACCTAAACACAAACAACTATACAATTTATGCTTAGTGCGTTCACAAAAAATTTTCGACAGTATAACTTTTAGCGTACTACTCAGACTTCATACAGCTAATCCCAATCCTACCATCGCTAGTAATTTAACCATCGCACTTAGCAACGAAGACAACAAACAAAAACAACGACAAAAATTCTATATACATACGAATCCAAATAACCAAACCAATTTGAACAATTTTTACATTTTCCCAAAACCCGAGAATTCGTCGTCTATTACCTCCAAACAATATTTACAACGACTTATCTCAATTCACAAACACACCCCAGCATATAATTCACCAATCTACTAAGTTACCCAATTCGATTTTAACAACCCCAGCCCTAGAAATCAATTTTACAATCAAATTCGAATCATTCACGCAATCGACTAGTTCAAACGCTAATTACAACATTCCGAACATTTATCAATCAAAGAATAATTCAATTTCATGCTAAATTGCTAATTAGGGTGATTTATCTCACCTCCCATTCTCAAATTCGACTAAAATCGCCAAAAACTTGAGAGAAACGAGGAAAACATACCTTTACATTGAATAACCGAAGAAACTTGACAAATTGTTTGCTTAGTAGCATGGCACGTTGGTTGGGAGAGGGAACTTAGGTGTTTGGTCACGGAGAAGAGAGGAAATGGGGAAAAAGGGCAAAAATTCAGGGTTTAAAATGAAAGAAATACGCGGGTCACCCGGCAACCCGGTGTGACCCGTCACAAAATATAGGGCAACGTGTCACGGATGGTAACGCGGAGCCCCTCCTCTGTGACACGGAGCTAACGCGATGGCTCACTGGATTTTTTTCAAAAAATCCAGATTTAACCTCGACGTGTCACGGAGGGTAACACGGAGCCCTTCCTCCGTGACACGGAGCCATCGCCCCAGTGCTCTGTCTCTTCATTTTATTCATTTTTTCATACCTTGCCTTTTCCTTCACTATTCCATGCATATTTTTCTCCGTTTGACCTGAAAATCACCTTAGTAAACAAAATTGGTTATATTAATAGATTTCCCTAACTAAAATGAAAAATACTAACTAAAATGAAAAATTTGTACTAACTCAAGAAAAGGAAAATTAAGATAAAAACTATTTACACTTTACTAAACAAAAGAAAAAAATATTTTTCACGGGTTGCCTCCCGTGCAGCGCCTGGATTACCGTCGCGGCTCGACGTCCTTTATGCTCAATTATCCACTAGGGTGATGGACGATTTTTCACGATCATTGTCCTCCCCCCAGTAGTGCTCAGCTTTATCTGGTGGTCTTCCTCTCAACTCTCGGGAATCACTCATGTGCTTAGCATTCCCATGATCAATTACATTGATCACCGAGAGTTCTTCATTTACCATTGGGAGCTTGGGTGCTTTGTATACATCGAACACCTCTACCTTGTCATGTGCTCGCATTGTAAGTTGACCCGCAGCTACGTCAATTAATGCTTTTCCAGTTGCCAAAAAGGGTCGTCCCAAAATAAATGGGACCTCAGCATCTGGTTCAAAATCTAGAACAATAAAATCGACCGGAAAAATGAGGGATCCCACTTGCACAAGCACATCCTCAACAATGCCATCCGGCCTAGCTAAGGATCTGTCTGCTAACTGCAAGATTACAGTTGTAGGTCTAGGACTCCCTAGACCTAACTTTCTGAATACCGAAGATGGCATCAGATTTATGCTCGCCCCCAAGTCACACAATCCACGAGCTCGGATACTCTGCCCAATTGTAAGCTGGATAGTAAAACTTCCAGTGTCTTTTAGCTTCATAGGCAGTCTATTTTGGATCCGGGAAGTGCATTCCTCCGTCAAAGCTACCGTGGCTTACTCAGTCAGATGACTTTTGTTGGCCACGATGTCCTTAATATATTTGGCATATTTTGGCACTCCCTGCAAGACATCAACAAGAGGTAAATTAACATGTACCTGTTTAAGCACCTCCATAAATTTCATGAAACACGCCTCCTCCTTGTGTTTCTTGAGTCGTTGAGGGAACGGGGGTGGAGGCCTTTCTGATTCAGCTTCTTTGGTCTTCCCCTTATCCGCAAGTTGCTCTCCCTCAACATCTGCTGCTCCTGACTTTTGAGGCGGTCTTTCCGGTTCCACCTCCTTCAACTGCAAACCACTCCTCATGGTCACTGCATTTACCTGCTTCGGATTAGGATCCGTGTCGCTAGGCAGTCCTCCTCTGGGCCTTGTGTTTTGGGCACTAGCAAATTGCCCAAATTGATACTCAAGAGCCTTGGGCGCTAATTTATTATTCTTCACTTCGGCTGCCAATTTAACATAATCAGCCTGCAATTGCGCCTGATTAGCGATCATGGTCTTGAACAATTCCTCAATGGTAGGTGATGGTGGTGGAGGAGGGGCATTGTGATTTCTGAATTGAGATTGGTAGTTCTGTTGCCCTCCTTGATTCCTGTGCATACCCTGACCCGAACTTTGGCCTTGTTGGTTGTTGCTACCCCACGAAAAATTTGGATGGTTCCTCCAATTTGAGTTGTAGCCGCTACCAAACTGCTGCTGATTTCTTTGTGCATTGCCCACAAAGTTAATCGAATCTAGGTTTTCTCCACAGCACTCAGTTGAGTGCTCACTGCTTCCACACACTTCACACCACTTTTGCTGGACCGCATTGGCTGAAACTGAAGGCTGGTTCAAATTCATGTTGCTGAAGTGGTTGTTCAACTGATTCTGCAAGGCAGCTATCTGTGCAGCGATAGCTGTAAATCCATCCACTTCAAGCACTCCTGCTGCTTTCCTTGCTCCACCTCGAGATGAATCTGCATTCCATTCTGGATTGCCCTGTGAAATTCGGTTGAGCAAAGTGTACAACTCCTCATAAGTCTTTTCCAGCGCTTGCCCTGCAGCTGCTGAGTCTAACAAAATTTTAGTATGGTGTTCCAAACCCTCAATAAATGTGTGTACCAACACCTCATTGGACTGTTGATGATGAGGACAGTCCCGCAACATAGATTTAAATCTTTCCCAGGCTTGATACAAATTTTCTCCCTCCCTCTGTTTGAAACTTAGAATTTGACTTCTAAGTCTGGCTGTTTTACCAGAGGGAAAAAATCTTATCAAGAACTTTCGTGCTAGATCATCCCACGTTGATATAGAATTTGGTGGTTCAGCTTTTAACCACCTCTTGGCTTCACCAAGTAAGGAAAATGGAAATAGGGTGAGCCGAACATAATCAGGTGACACTCCAGCGAGTATATAAGTGTCACTTATCTCCAAAAAATTCTGGAGATGTTGTTGTGGGTCTTCATGAGGGAGACCGGTAAATTGCCCGCTTGTGTGCAAAAGTTGCACCATATTCTGCTTTAATTCAAATCTCCCTCCAGGCTCTGGTTTGCGGATACTTGAATGTACATTGTTGGCATGTGGGATTGCCACCTCGCGAACCGACCTTGCTGCTGCTTCGTCGGGCACTAACACTGCCCTCACAACCGGTGGATTTTGTTGCTCCATTATAGTCTGTCTGAGCAACTGCAGCTTCTTTTGTAGAGCTTCTCTGCGTTTACTATGATATTCACGTTCAGGCTCTGTGTAAGATTCCACCAGCTCCTTGTCCTTTGCCAGTGTTCACAGAAATCAAGTCTGCAAAATACAGGCTAAGACCAAGTTGTCAACACTTAAGAAAATAAAACAAAAATACAGTAAATTTACACTTAACACAATTTCACCAATTGCCTAGTCTCCCCGGCAACGGCGCCAAAAACTTGTTCGGGTGTTTGCTTATAGGTTCAAAACCGACACGCAAGTGCACGTGGTCAAACAAGTAATAAAGTGGTTAAGTAAGCCAAGTATCGAACCAAGGAGACTCTGGATAAGTAAAATTGCTTAAGTATACTATATTCTAGCTTACTTCTAATTATGCTCACAACAACATAACCAAAAGTTAAATAATTTTTGTTTATAAATTATATACTAAAACTATTAACAAATATTTACTTTGAATTGAAACTATGGATATGAGCATGCCAAGGTTAAGAACAAGTAATGAACTTGATTATAATCATAATTTGGTTATTCTTCTCTTCTAGTTGCTAGCCAAGAACATTAGCCAAGAGATTAAAACTCTCGTATTTAATCTCACTTAAGAATCATTAACCATCCGTCTACATTTCTGTGATCAAATGCAATTTATGACCTAGCAATACAATTCCAGTTCCTAAACTGACTAATACGGCTTTCAAGTATATTTCTATCAGGAAAGCACATCAAAACCCAATTTTCCAAAATCAAGTTAAGAACAATACCCTATTAATTCACAACTTTCCAATTTCGTGCTCTCTCGAGTGAAATCGGACTTTTTAGATGTACATTAATGTCGGCTACACACTAATGCAGTAGAAACAAGAATTAATAGAACAACATAGAAGAAGAAGATGAAAAACCATACAATTCAATAATCAAAATTCATCACCATTGTTCATAACCTCAGCAAGGAAGAGAATTAGCCACTCATTTGTGGATTAATCATCCTAAAACAAGTGTTAATCATACATACAATTGATTCAAAGAAGAAAGGAACAAAGAAAATCCCTTAGCTTTTTCGTCCCTCAACTGCCTCTAACCCACGTCCTTGCTCCACCAAGTCTGAATTGATTAAAAATAAGCCTAAGTGTTCTATTTATACTAGTGGGAATTTTTCCCGGAATAACAAGCAACGTGTCACGGAGGCCAACGCGGAACACTGCCTCCGTGACACGGCGTGGACGCGGACCCTCACTGGAAATCCAGGGTCCGGTAATATAGCCTCAATATGGCACGGCATGCAACGCGGAGGCTTGCCTACGTGCCACGGAGCTGTCGCGAGGCTTCACTGGAAATTGCCAAATTAATTCATCCTCCATACAGTGTGCCTCCGCGATGGTAGCGTGGCACGACTCCATCGCGCAGCCCCTTTACATTGTGCATTCCAATGTCTTTTCCGTGCTCGCATCCAAGTCCAACTCCGATATTGTTCCAACATGCATTTTTGCTCCTCTAAATCATATTTTACCTACAAAACAATGCTAATCATGTTGGTTAGTATAAATTCACATTTTATTACCAATTACATTAAAATGTATACACATTGCACAATAAACAAGACGAAAATGATATGTTTGAGTATCACTTGGGCATATAAATCTTCCCAAGATCACACGGTTAGACGGTCTAACGACCAGCTGGCACCTGTATTAGCAGGGAAGCATCCCTAAAGATCAGTAACATTATCGCATGTGCTAGAACCAGGAATAGAGGCCGAATGGGTATACTTCAGGGGTTAGCAATACCAGAATTTTTCCAGTATGTTAAGTGGCCGTACATCGTTTTCCCAGCCTTATAGGTGATAGTCGGCCTTATTCGACCTAGCAGCTATTATGTGGAACAACCCCGCAAGTCAGCCAACCGTCTCAGTTAGACAAACCTGTGGGTACCCCAAGAAAGAGTCCATATTAGTAGTCAGTGACGGACTAGTACTTCAGTTGGTTCTCATAAGGTATTCAGACACAGAGCCCTAATAGAAGGCCAATCTTTACAGAATGGCTCATAAGACTAAGAAATTTCCAAGAACAGTAATATAAATCCAGGGGGGGTACGAATAAGGCGTAAGAAATTGGTAGTGCTCTGCTAGCACAATGTTTATGAAGACAAGGAGACCGGTAGGCTCCCTATGAAGATCCAGGGATAGATCGCCTGAAAGTAAGTTGGACTAAGTACAATACTACAATTGTTCAATTAGGAGTACAAAACAGTTAGTCATCCACAACGCCGCAATTATGCATGAGCTACAGATGACTGAGTAGGACATGTAGAGCATCGTTTGACTACTGCAGCATCAACCCAGCTATTTAGTTGTTCAAGGTTATTCAGCCAGACTATTAGAGACCATGATCATTGTCAGGATCCTTTAATCAGATACGGGCACATGGTGTGCAGGTAGTCGTTCAGGTTATCTCAGCAACAAGTAGCCTTAGCATGCGGCCAGAAGGCCAGATAAGCTCTAGCTATACCGGTAGATTACCTGTTAGGTTCTCCGGCATAATAAGCCAGTTTAGTTGTTCGTGTGGCAGAAACAGAGGACAACGGAGCTGTAATTTCAAACAGCGCAGTGTCGTCGTTAGTTGTGGAAGTAAAGGGACGATAGTATAAAGATCTCGACCTAATTCAACTTAAAGACAATGTTCAGCAAGGAAAAGTGTCAGACTTCCAGGTAACCGGGGATGAGGTGTTGCGATGTAAAGGCCGCCTTGTGTTCCAGGTGTTGCAAGGCTTCGCCAGCAGATTGGGCGAGGTATATTATGCTCATTATTCTCTTCATCTCGGTTCAACAAAGATGTACCATGATTTGGGAGAAATCTATTGACGACCAGGAATGAAAAGGGGGATAGCAGAATTTGTATCCCAGTGTCCTAACTGCCAACAAATAAAAGAGGAACACCAAAAACCGGGCGGATTGACTCAGGACATAGCTGTGCCTCTCTAGAAATGGGAAGTAGTGAATATGGATTTTGTGGCATGATTACCTCGTACCAGACACAGATATGACTCTATATGGGTGATAGTTGATAGATTGACAAAATTAGCTCATTTCCTGCCAGTAAGAGCTACTTTCTCGGCCGAAGATTATGCGGAGTTGTATATCCGGGAAATAGTCATATTGCAGGGAGTACCGGTATCCATTATTTCAGACAGAGGAGCACAGTTTATGGCTAGATTTTGGCAATCTTTTCAGAGGGGTCTGTCAATGCAAATTATTCTGAGCACAGCATTCCACCCTCACATAGATGGACAGGCTGAGCACACTATTGAGACGCTCGAAGATATGTTGCGAGCGTGTGTGCTAGATTTTGGTGGTAGCTGGGATGAGCATTTGTCGTTAATTGAATTTGCTTATAATAACAGGTATCACTCAGCCATCCAGATGGCGCCGTTTGAGGCTTTGTACGGGCGAAAATGTAGATCGCTGATTGGTTGGTTTGAAATAGGAGAATTAGCATTGGTTGGGCCAGACATTGTTCAGCAATCAGAGGGAAAGGTAAAGCTTATCCGAGAACGCCTACTGACTACACAGAGCCGCCAGTAATCATATGCAGATGTGCGGCGCAGAAACCTGGAATTCGATGTGAATGATTGGGTATTTTTGAAAGTGTCCCCGATGAAAGGGGTGATGAGATTCGGCAAGAAAGGTAAGCTCAGTCCAAGATTTGTTGGGCCTTATCAGATTCGTCGAAGAATTGGCCAAGTGGCATATGAGTTGAACTTGCCTCCAGAGCTAGAATCCGTTCATCCGGTCTTTCATGTATCTATGCTGAGGAAATGCATAGGAGACCCGTCCAGAGCAGTTCCAGTCCAGGATATCCAGGTTACAGAAAAGCTGGCCTATGAAGAGGTTCCAGTAGCTATCCTAGACAGACAGATTCGCAGATTGAGGACTAAGGATATTGCGTCTATCAAGGTATTGTGGCGTAACAGGAACCGAGAGGAGATGACGTGGGAAGCTGAGGAGGATATGAAAGCTAGATATCCTCACTTATTCTAGGCCTAGTCAGGTGACAGGTATGTCCGTATTATTATTTATGTAGTACTTTGTAGTTGTGTATATGTAAATGAGAAAGATTGATACTTAGCTATCTGGTGAATCTTAAAGTATTGAGTGCAGCACATGTATTGGACTTTTCTGCGTGTCAAGTTTTTGGTATAGTCCATATTACAGGGGAAACTCTGCCGAAATATTTCTAAATAAGTAAGTTAAGAAATCCTCTAGATAGCAGTTTCCATTCGAGGACGAATGTTCTTAAGGGGGGAGAATGTTATACCCCGTAAGATTTCCAACACCTAGATGGCCTATTCGCACGGTGGTTAAGCATAATTAAAAGCCCTACGTGCTAGAGGAAGGCCCGGGAAAGGATCGGACGGATAACCTGCCGAACCATCACGGAAGGAGCCGAGGCAGAGCCCCTCCGCGATGGCAACGTGTCACAGAGGTGGAGCCTCCGCGTTGGCTCTGTGACACGTTGGGGCTGTCTAGGCCCAAGTATATAAAGTCCCCACTTCGGTTTGTGAGGTTATATTCCTCATTTAATTTCCAGAAAACGCAGAGAAACAGGGAGAGACGAGTAGGGGTAATATATTATCGTCCGATTACGCTGCCAAACGTAGTCCGAATCTAAATTAACTCCAGATACCGAAGTATTTAGCAGCAGGGAGCATTCCTACGGATTTAGTTTCGCGAGATACGGCCGACGAATCGTCGTGCTACCGGGATAAGGTAAGTGGAATTGCTCCAAACTAGTGTCTATGTGATCCTAGCTATGAAGTGAATACTTCTCCCTTCTGGGCTTCTGGAAAATAGCGAGTTTTCGACCTTCTTTCGATAAGCCTAAGTTTAGGCTATAATTATATCGAAAGTGATGTCATCCTTCAGAATAAAGTTGTATTTAGTACTGATTGACATATATATGAATGCAGTTGGGAGAAATAGCTGAAAAACTAACCGAGCTATGCCAGTTAGTCGGGAAATAAGAAGCGAAGGTATGTAAAGCTAGTTTCCTCGGCAAGTTAGTAGTCTCGGTATAGTAAAATGGTTCAAAGGCTAGTAGAATGTTTCATAAGTTGTGTGTTATGTTTAGTATGAATATTAGTATGATATTGGAAGCATCATGTTATATATAGAGTGAAACTTGCTAGCATAATATAAATTCTAAAACAAATTGATAGAAACTGTACAGTATGCCCAGCATGTGATCTAGTAAAGTATGTCAGGATATTATCGTATTCAGTTAAAACTTAGTAAAGCAATATAAGTATCTGTAAGGTATCCCAGAAGTAGAATGGTAGAATAAAATGAAGTTTAGAAAGCATGTTAGAAATAGTAAACCATGTTACTATAGAAACTCAGTTATACAGCATGGTTTCCAGCAGAAAAAACTATATCTTGTTCAACATTAGACTCAGTGCAGTATGGCAGAAGATTATATTTATATATATATACTATTATTAGTCTCATCATGTATTAAATACATACATATCACTATCACTAGTTTAGCATATAGTATGTACAGATACATTATTATCACTAGCTTCAGTATGTGGTATATGCAGATAGTATTACTAGTTGAGACCACTGTATTGTCTTGGGGTTGGATTACCTAGCATTCATGACCGCCCCAGGGTTAATAGCTATATCGACTCGTCCGCCAGAGGGTGAGGATACGTCGCTCTACGGAGTGGCATGCCGTCCCACAGGGGACGAAGATGGGATGCCGGTTTTCCCCATATTGTGCCTTGGTCGGCCCTTATACACCCTCGTCGAGCGGGTACGCCTGGGGTGTTGATTCAAGAGTCCTCCGGACTCAGGTACAGTTATAGTCAGGGGCTCAGCGAGCCCAAGTGCATACCTAGGGGATCGGCAGGATGCTTATAGTTATTATAGGAGATGGGACGACCGGGGTAGGGGTATAGATTGCGTGTTGATTGTACCTCCCGGCTTATGGGGGCCGGGTAAGGTTTGTGTGTGCTATGCTATGTTATGTTGTCTTATGCCATGTTACACTAGAGACGAGTAGATCGACAGTAAAGCGATACATCTCCAGGTATGACTCCTACTCCTTCCAGCATGGTTAAGAGTAGGCTTAGTTTTACATTTTCAATCAGTTTAGTCTATTCCTTTCTATTTCAATTCCTTCAGTTGTATTGTTGTTTTCACATATCTTTCAGTTGTAGTTTTACATACTCAGTACCAGCAGTACTGATGCCCCTTGGGGGCGCTGCATTACTTGCCTGAAGGTACTCATAGACGAGGGGCCGATACCTCGTGATTCCAGTCAGCTCACAGGGTCATCAGCTCCAGTCATCCGGAGCTAGATAACTAGAGGTTTATCCCTTTTCTTTTGTTGTACAGCATGGGTAGGCCGAGGCCCTGTCCCGACCATCTTATCAGTGTTCTTAGAGGCTTGCAGTCTATATATATTTCCCTATGGTTGTTCGGGTGCTTAGGGTATATGGTTAAAACCGACACGCAAGTGCACGTGGTCAAACAAGTAATAAAGTGGCTATGTAAGCCAAGTATTGATCCAAGGAGACTCTGGATAAGTAAAATTGCCTAAGTACACTATATTCTTATCTTACTTCTAATTATGCTAACAACAACGTAACCAACAGTTAAATAAGTTTTTGTTTAGAAATTATGTATACTAAAACTATTAACAATTATTTACTATGAATTGAAACTATGGATATGAGCATGCCAGGGTTAAGAACAAGTAATGAATTTGACGATAATCACAATTTGGTTAATCTTTTCTTCATGTTGCTAGCCAAGAACATTAGCCTAGAAATTAAAACTCTCGTATTTAATTTCACTTTAGAATCATAAACCATTCGTCTACATTTCTGTGATCAAATGCAATGTATGACCTAGCACTACAATTCCGGTTCCTAAATTGACTAATACGGCTTTCAAGTATATTTCTACCAGGAAAGCACATCAAAACCCAATTTTCCCAAATCAAGTTAAGAACAATACCCTATTAATTCACAACTTTCCAATTTCTTGCTCTCTCGAGTGAAATTGGACTTTTTAGATGTACATTAATGTCGGCCACACACTAATGCAGTAGAAACAAGAATTAATAGAACAACATAGAAGAAGAAGAAGAAAACCATATCATTAACAATCAAAATTCATCACCATTGTTCAAAACCTTAGCAAGGAAGAGAATTAGCCACTCATTTGTGGATTAATCATCCTAAAACAAGTGTAAATCATACATACAATTGATTGAAAGAAGAAAGGAAGAGAAGAAATCCCTTAGCTTTTTCGTCCCTCAACTGCTTCTAACCCACGTCCTTGCTCCACCAAGTCTGCATTAATTAAAATAAACCTAAGTGTTCTATTTATACTAGTGGGAATTTTTCCCGGAATAACAAGCAACGTGTCACGGAGGTCAACGCGGAGCACTGCCTCCGTGACACGGCGTGGACGCGGACCCTCTCTGGAATTCCAGGGTCCGGGATTATAGCCTCAACGTGGCACGGAGGCCAACGCGGAGGCCTGTCTCCGTGCCACGGAGCTGTCGCGAGGCCTCACTGGAATTTGCCAATTAATTTCCCCTCCAGGCAGTGTGCCTCCGCGATGGTAGCGTGGCACGGCTCCATCGCGGAGCCCCTATACTTTGCGCATTCCAATGTCTTTTCCATGCTCGCATCCAAGTCCAACTCCGATATACTTCCAACATGCATTTTAGCTCCTAAAAAACATATTTTCCTGCAAAACAAATGCTAATCATGTTGGTTAGTATAAATTCACATTTTATTACCAATTACATTAAAATATATACATATTTCACACAAACAAGGCGAAAATAATACGTTTGAGTATCACTTGCACATATAAATCTGCCCAAGATCACTTACCCCACACTTAAATCCTTGTTCGTCCTCGAACAACACATACACAACTCATGCAAATTACATCCCAACCTTTGTCACTATGGTGCGACAATTTACACTACGGTCATACCGATTATTCAATTTTTGCAAATCATCAAGAAAACATGCATGGTATTACAATGCAATGACCTTTCATACATCAAGACTTCCTAGACTTTAAGAATCGACTCTCGATATCGGCAAACTCATGCAAATCTGCTAATCAAGATATCCGACACGAAAATCAATCTTTCATCAAGCATGTGCCCTCACAACTCAAGAGAATCTTCCCCTTTATGTTCATGCAACACACAAACATTAAAGTAGGGGCATATAAAAATTAATTTCACTCTCTCTCCCAAAAGAATTCACATGCATCATGTCATGACCCATAGGCTTGCCCTTAGTGTATTACTCCACTAATATAAGGAAATGCAATGTAAGATCAAGTAGGACTTTAATGGGTTGTAATGGAAGCTATGGAACTAGTATATATTGGATTAGCCAATAATAGTCACTAGGATCCTTAAGCGCCTTTTCAACACATTCCCATACTCTCATGAACATTGTTTCTCTCTTTTCTTTTTCCTCTCATACCATTCATGCTTGTTTACTTTCGTATGGCCCATTTCATCAAACACACTTGACACAACAACACAGGGTTTTCATGCACCTTCATTCTCATTTAATTATAACAAGTGCCTCTTCAACCTCTTCATCCCTTTCCTCACTCCGCTTTTCTTTTTCTTTTCACTCTTCTCACTCTTCGACACTTTGGGAAAAGAATTTTCTTTTCTTCTTAAGCGCTTAAGATTTTTGTATAGACTTTACGGCTAATGAAAAGAAGGAATAAAGCTTAGTTTATACAATTTTGGACAAAAGAAAGAAAGAAATGGCTAAAGACTCAACGGGCTGACTAGGGTATACAATCACATAAAAAGGTAGAGTATGACAAGAAAAAATATAGAAACTCTCGGTTAAAACAAATAAATGCCTACATCCTTTCCAACACTACACCCCCTTCATTTCGTTTTGCACACACACCAGGCAAGTTCTAGACACTTCACAATAGCATGGAATAACAATACCTCACTTCACACTTTATGCACATGCTCGATTCAAGATGGATTCACAGACTCTTTAGTTAGCCAATTACATGAATTCAAAATTAAGCCTCAATCACACCAAATCGAATTCTACAGCCTAGGTAACTCAACATATTTAAAAAATTGCATGCTTTCAAATGAATCACTTTTACATTTTGAACATCAGTTACAACACGCAACGAAATTTTGCAACCATAAAGCAACTACAGGTTCATTGATGCAATCCACCAAAGAAAAACTGAAAATAAATTAAAATCCTACTCCTACCGACTACATTTCCCTTAAGACGGTCGTCATCCATCTATCATAGGGAACGGTCACTAACTATGACATCGGTTCAATGGGATTATTCTCGGTAAAAGAACCGAAAACAAACTCCGAGAAACCCAAAATAAAAATCGAAAAATTATTGCAAAACATCGATCATGTCAATGGAAAACTATTTACAAAATATTTTGATAAGTACAAAATATTTTCGCAAAAATTTTGAAAAATATCGATCATTTCGATAAGAAAGAAATATTTACAAAATATTTACACTGGAAACCACAACTTTTCATAACACACATTATTAACCACAAAAATATATACAGATACTACACAAATTAGTTCACAACCACAGGGAAACATAAAAACATACATGCACAACAAGGGAAAGAGCATACAACAGATTAGCCTAAGTCCCAGCACCTAGCTACTCCCCACCCCACACTTAAATCGAACACTGTCCCCAGTGTTCAAGAAAATTAAGATCACAAAATTTCGGGTGGTGGAACTTCCTGATCAGTCGAAATATTCGACTTCTTCATCCGGTGCTGCTGCCTCATCGCCCATGTCCGAGTCACCTACATCGTCGTCATCAGACTCCACATCGGAGTCCTCCCGACGTGTCTCCTCGTCAGTGGGGACATCATCGTCAGTAGGCTCCACGAAGGCTGGTCCCACTCGCCATAAGGCTCCGGCGTTCTCGCCAAATGGGTAATCCAGCTCCAACTGCCATAACTCTTCCTCGGTGGCTGGTCTCCCACCAATCCATAGCTGAAGCATCTGCATGCTAAACATACGTGCCATGTACTGATCGTCACGAGCATGTCGCTCGCCCAGTGTCAGTACTGGCCCATGTGTGGTGTCGGGGGCCTTAGTTTTTGTCACATCGAGGGCCCTCCGCTCCAACTGCGAGATTTAATCCAAAGCCTCTTCCTCGACATCGAGGCCTCGGAGGAAGGTGGTGATGAGTCCGCCGAACCCGTATCTATGGCCCTGGTGTAGTCTGGCTCTCTTCATGGCAGATGTAATGACCGCCCCAACATTAATCTCTATCCCTTTCATAAGGGCATACACCAAGCAGACACGGTCCCGAGTCACATACGTCATGTGAACCCCCGGGATCAAGCACGAACACACTATTTTCAGCCATATTCTGGCCTCCCTGTTCATCTGCAAATAAGGCAGAGTCTGGTGGTAACCCCTCTCCTTATGTCTGCTCCATCGGGCTGTGGATCGAGCCCCACACAAGGTACGTCTGATGTCGGCGTATGGTGGGGTGATATTCAGCTGGCGGAGAACGTGGGCGTCTGTGTCCCGTGCTCCAACGATGGCATTAAATTGCTGGGGTTCCAGAGTGACAATCTGCCCTCTAATTTTTATTGTGTGGCTTCTGATGGCCGGGTTCCAATTTGTGTAGAACTCCCGGACCAAATGTAGGTTGCACTCCTTGAGCTCCTGAAATATAAAGCTGAGCCCAGCTGCCTCAATCCTTTGCACAATACGGGGGAACTCCTATGATAGTGGTTCCCGTGCAATATGTTCCTTCGGGAAGTACTTGCTTTCCTTATGCTTAGCATACCACTTCTTCCCTTCCTCGGTTACCCACCTCGTTCCGTATTGGCGGCGCTGGCCGTGCGGAACAGCTGGTGCAGCTGGGACTGCAGTGCCCAATCTCATTCGTTTTCTCCCGGTGCCTGAAGTCGAAGCACCTTTGCCCTTATCCTGCCTACTCGCCATTGTACCTGTCAATATACATAAACAAGCACAACGTTAAGCTAAATACATGTTAACTTCGGCTAAGGTCGGGTTACAAAACGTTTACCCCACACTTAGTCCTTAGCTACTTTTACAAACTATGGAAAGGATAACTCAATTTACACCAAAACAATCAACTATACAATTTATGCTTAGTGCGTTCACAAAAATTTCGACAGCATAACGCTTAGCGTACTACTCAGACTTCATACAGCTAATCCCAATCCTACTATCTCTAACAATTTAACCATCGCACTAAGCAACAAAAACAACAAATAAAAACAACAACAAAAACATTCTATATACATACGAATCCAAATAACCTAACTAATTTGCACAATTTCCACATTTTCCCCAAAAATTCGAGAATTCGTCGTCTTTTACATTCAAACAATATTTACACCGACTAATCTCAATTCACAACCACACCCCGGCATCTAATTCACAAAGTTATCAAGTTACCCAATTCAATTTCAACAACCTAAGCCCTAGAATACAATTTTACAATCAATTCCGAATTATTCACGTAATTGACAAGTTCAAACGCTAATGACAACATTCCGAACATTCATCAATCACAAATAATTCAATTTCATGCTCAATTTCTACTTAGGATGATATATCTCACCTCACATGCTCAATTTCGAGTGAAATCGACAAAAACTTGAGAGAAACGAGGAAAACATACCTTTACGTTGAAGAACCGAAGAAACTTGACGATTTCTTTGCTTAGTGGTGTGGCACGTTGATTGGGGAGGGGGGTTTGGGTGTTTGGTCGCGGAGAGGAAAAGAAATGGGGAGAAAGGGCAAGAAAATCGGGGTTAATTTAAAGAAAAACACGCGGGTCACCCGGCAACCCGGTGTGACCCGGCACCAAATATAAGGCAACGTGTCACGGAGGGTAACACGGAGCCCCTCCTCCGTGACACGGAGCCAACGCGTTGGCTCACTGGAAATTTTAAAAATCCAGATTTTACCTTCAACGTGTCACGGAGGGTAACGCGGAGCCCTTCCTCCGTGACACGGAGCCAACGCCCCAGTGCACTGTCTCTTCATTTTAATTATTTTTTCATACCTTGCCTTATTCTTCCCGATTCCATGCATATTTGTCTCCATTTGACCTGAAAAATCACCTCACTAAACAAAATTGGTTAGATTAATATATTTCCCTAACTAAAATGAATAATATTAACTAAAACAAAAAATTTATACCAAATCAAGAAAAAGAAAATTAAAATAAAAACTATTTACACTTTACTGAACAAAAGAAAAGGAAAAAAATTATTTTTCACGGGTTGCCTCCCGTGCAGCGCCTGGTTTACCGTCGCGGCTCGACGTACCAAGTTTCACCACTTTTTCCTCCACCTTGAGGATGTGAATCTCACCCCCTAATTTCTTTTCTAATTTCCTCTTATGCTCCAGGGGTGGTGGTGAAAAATTGTAAGGACCAAACAGTAGGTGTTGCCTTTTTACTTTATTGGCCCTCAAGTAAGCAAAGTCATTTTGGCTATCTGAGTTAGCAAATTTCAAAATATACGGGGCTTGGTCCTCCTCTAGACATTTCTCTATAAGCTTGGAAGACTCTAATTCTACGTTGTCAACCAAACTTAATGTCGAAAAATGCGTCGAGTGTGGTCCAATACACCTCAACTCTGAAACTGCATTATGCTTGACCTCCTTACTTGGATACACCTTCTCAGCATCGACATCTGTCTCTCTATTAATGTCCAATGGGGGATCCTCTATCTCTTCTTCCGTGAATGGATTTTCCATAAGTGTGAGCCCATCACGGGGACACTCAAGAGATTCTAATTGCTGGGCTTCATCCAAGAATTCACCCTTGTCTTCCTCTTGGAGTTCCTCTCGAATAACGGCTAAAGTTGTTACCTGCAATTTATCACAAGCTTCAGCTTCAGCGATCATCTCCGTGAATTTGATGCTCATTCTTTCTATAGCCTCTGCATTCTCTTCTTGCTGAATTCTCAATACTGCCATCGCCTCCTTCATTACTTCTGATTGCTCCAAGAGTTGTTTCATCATGTCTTCTATTCGAGCTTGGCGTCCCAAGTCCTCATTTTCAGCATGCCTATATTCAGGAAAAACAACAGAAGGATCATAGTAGGGGCTTGGGGGAGAGGACTATGCATTCGGACAGCCATCCCAATGGCCATCTTGACCACCACATATATTGCACGTGTCACAAAGTTGCCACGAGTGGCGTCCTCCACAATTCAGACAAGATTCACTAAAATATGAGTATACACCATTGAAACCATTTATATTCCACGATGTCATGTCAATAAGAGTATTTGAAAAAGAAAAAGTAAAAATGCAAAAGAATTAAAGCAAATACTAAGACTAAGTTGTCAACACTTAAGAAGATAAAACAACAATACAGTAAATTTACACTTATCACAATTTCACCAATTGCCTAGTCTCCCCGGCAACGGCGCCATAAACTTGTTCGGGTGCTTAGGGTATATGGTTAAAACCGACACACAAGTGCACGTGGTCAAACAAGTAATAAAGTGGCTAAGTAAGCCAAGTATCGATCCAAGGAGACTCTAGATAAGTAAAATTGCCTAAGTACACTATATTCTTATCTTACTTCTAATTATGCTAACAACAACGTAACCAACAGTTAAATAAGTTTTTGTTTAGAAATTATATATACTAAAACTATTAACAATTATTTACTGTGAATTGAAACTATGGATATGAGCATGCCAAGGTTAAGAACAAGTAATGAATTTGACGATAATCACAATTTGGTTAATCTTTTCTTCATGTTTCTAGCCAAGAACATTAGCCTAGAAATTAAAACTCTCGTATTTAATTTCACTTTAGAATCATAAACCATTCGTCTACATTTCTGTGATCAAATGCAATTTATGACCTAGCACTACAATTCCAGTTTCTAAATTGACTAATACGGCTTTCAAGTATATTTCTATCAGCAAAGCACATCAAAACCCAATTTTCCCAAATCAAGTTAAGAACAATACCCTATTAATTTACAACTTTCCAATTTCTTGCTCTCTCGAGTGAAATTGGACTTTTTAGATGTACATTAATGTCGGCCACACACTAATGCAGTAGAAACAAGAATTAATAGAACAACATAGAAGAAGAAGAAGAAAACCATATCATTAACAATCAAATTTCATCACCATTGTTCAAAACCTTAGCAAGGAAGAGAATTAGACACTCATTTGTGGATTAATCACCCTAAAACAAGTGTAAATCATACATACAATTGATTGAAAGAAGAAAGGAAGAGAAGAAATCCGTTAGCTTTTTTGTCCCTCAACTGCTTCTAACCCACGTCCTTGCTCCACCAAGTCTGCATTAATTAAAATAAACCTAAGTGTTCTATTTATACTAGTGGGAATTTTTCCCAGAATAACAAGTAACGTGTCACGGAGGTCAACGCGGAGCACTACCTCCGTGACACGGCGTGGACGCAGACCCTCTCTGGAATTCCAGGGTCTAGGATTATAGCCTCAACGTGGCACGAAGGCCAACGCGGAGGCCTATCTCCGTGCCACGGAGCTGTCGCGAGGCCTCACTGGAATTTGCCAATTAATTTCCCCTCCAAGCAGTGTGCCTCCACGATGGTAGTGTGGCACGGCTCCATCGCGGAGCCCCTATACGTTGCGCATTCCAATGTCTTTTCCATGCACGCATCCAAGTCCAACTCCGATATACTTCCAACATGCATTTTAGCTCCTAAAAGTCATATTTTCCTGCAAAACAAATGCTAATCATGTTGGTTAGTATAAATTCACATTTTATTACCAATTACATGAAAATGTATACATATTGCACACAAACAAGGCGAAAATAATACGTTTGAGTATCACTTGGGCATATAAATCTGCCCAAGATCAATGGTCAGTTGAGCCGGTCGTCTGAGGTCGTGCAGTTTGTTATAGCTATTTAGCATTTCAGTTTACGTTGGCCGTGTGAGGCCTTATCCAGTCAGTAGTGGTGACCTTGCCGGTCACGTAGTTATTTAGTATTCCATTGTTGAGTTACACATAACTAGACAGCATGGTGGCCTTGTCAGCCCGCATAGGTTCCTTGTTACGAGTGTGTTTCTGGTTAGCTGCTATTACAGGTACAGATGGCTATAGGCCAACTCGGCCGGAGGCTGTATTTACAGCCGTTATATAGCTCGTTGTTTCCCTGAATCTGAGTTAGAGCCAGCCAGACACCAAATGTGCTTAGGCTCAGTAGTCTAGCAGTTCAGGTTCTAGTAGGGCACTAGGTGCCAGTCATACCCCCTAAGGCGGGGTGTGACAGGTCCCTACAGATGTGTATTAACTATACACAGTTAAACAAGGTCACCATCAAGAGTAGATACCCTTTACCTAGGATTGATTACCTATTCGATCAGCTTCAGGGTGCCAAATATTTCTCCAAGATAGCTCTCAGGTCTGGGTATCACCAGCTCAGGGTTTGGGAGAGAGACATCCTAAAGACTGCTTTTAGAACCCGATATGACCATTTTGAATTTTTTGTTATGTCTTTTGGACTAAGCAATGCCCCTGGAACTTTTATGGACCTGATGAACAGGGTATTCAAGGCATATTTAGATATGTTCGTGATCGTGTTCATCGATGACATATTAATATACTCCCGGAGCGAGGTGGAACATGTCGCACACCTGAGGGTAGCACTCCAGACCCTCAAGGACAACTAGTTATACGCCAAGTTGAGGAAATGTGAATTCTGGCTGAAATCAGTTGCATTCTTGGGACATGTAGTGTCAAGCGAAGGTATAAGGGTGGACTCCCATAAAATAGAGGCAGTAAGGAATTGACCCAAACCGGTAAACCCTTTAGAGATCAGAAGCTTTTTGAGCTTAGCAGATTACTATCGGAGGTTCATAGAAGGTTTCTCATCCATTGTAGCCCCACTAACTAGGTTGACTCAAAAAAAGGTGAAGTTTTAATGGTCAGAGGCTTGTGAGAAGAGCTTCAGGAACTAAAGGCCAGACCAACTTCAGCACCGGTGTTGACTTTACTGGAGGGTACCAAAGCTTCATTGTATATTGTGATGCTTCGAGGGTCGGACTGGGATGTGTATTGATGCAGCAGGGGAAAGTCATAGAATATGCATCCAGACAGTTGAAAACTCACGAGAAGAATTACCCGACCCATGAGATCTTGATTTGGCCGCGGTGGTATTTTCTTTGAAGTTATGACGACACTACTTGTATGGGGTTCATGTAGATGTATTCACACACCACAAGAGTTTACAATATTTGTTCACACAAAAGGAGATAAATCTTCAGCAACGAAGATGGTTGGAGCTACTCAAGGACTACGATATGAGTGTCCCTTATAACCCGGGTAAGGCCAACATGGTAGTAGATTCCCTTAGTAGACTTTTGATGGGAAGTGTGTCACATGTGAGTGAAGACAGGAAAGAGCTGGTAAAGGAGGTACATCGACTTGCACGGTTGGGAGTTAGGCTAGTCGGCTTGATCGATGGAGGGGTAGTAGTAAAGAATGGGTCAGAGGTCATCCTTGGTAACAGAAGTAAAGGCTAAGCAAGATGAAGACCCAATATTTTTAAAGTTGAAAGAAGTTGTTCAAATTCCGAAAGTAGAAGTCTTCTCCAAAGGGGGAGATGGTATGCTTCGGTACCAGGGTCACTTATGTGTTCCAAACATAGGGGATTTGAGGAGTACCATATTGCATAAGGCTCACGGGTCCAGATATTCTATCCATCCAAGTGCCACAAAAATGTATCATGCCTTGCGGGAAATCTACTGGTGGAATGGCATGAAGAGGGATATTGCAGAATTTGTAGCCAAGTGCCCAAATTGCCAATAGGTGAAAGTTGAGCACTAGAGACCAGGAGGGTGTACTTCAAGACAATAGAATTCGTACTTGGAAATGGGAAGAAATCATCATAGACTTTGTAACAGGATTGCCCCTCACCCGTAGACAGTATCACTCCACTTGGGTAATACTGGACAGGTTGACCAAGGCTGCTCATTTCCTATTGGTCAAAACCACTAATTCAGCAGAAGATTATGCAAAGTTATACAACCGATAGTTGGTTAGGTTGCATGGAGTTCCCTTGTCCATTATATCAGATAGAGGTACCCAGTTCACCTCTCAGTTCTGGAGATCTTTTCAAAAGGGACTTGGTACTCAAGTCAAGCTTAGCATGGCATTTCATCCGCAAACAGATGGTCAGGAAAAGAGGACCATCAAAACTTTGGAGGACATGTTGAGAGCTTGTGTCATTGACTTCAAGGGTAGCTGGGACGAGCATTTGCCACTTATTGACTTTGCCTACAACAACAGCTACCACTCCAGTATACAAATGGCACCATTCGAGGCTCTTTACGGGTGATGGGGTAGATCACCCATGGGGTGGTTTGAAGTTGATGAGGCTTCGTTATTGGGACCCGATTCAGTCAATGAAGCTATGCAAAAAGTTTGGTTGATAAGAGAAAGGCTGAAAATGGCTCAAAGATGCCAAAAGTCTCATGCGGATGTAAGGAGGACAGAGCTTGAGTTCGAGATCGATGATTGGGTGTTTCTGAAGGTATCACCCATGAAGGGAGTAATGAGATTCTGGAAGAAAGGAAAACTCAGCCCCCGCTATATTGGCCCATTCCAGATTGTGAGACGAGTGGGTAAAGTAGCCTCTGAATTAGAGCTACCTTCAGAGTTGGCTTCAGTTCATCCCGTATTCCATGTATCGCTCTTAAAAAACTGCTTGGGAGATCCAGCCTTAGTCATTCCGGTGGAAGGTGTTAGTGTAAAGGATAACCTCAGTTATGAAGAAATTCCTGTTTAAATCTTGGATCATCAGGTTCGAAGGCTGAGAAAAAAGGAAGTATCTTCAGTAAAGGTGTTATGGAGGAATCAGCATGTCGAGGGAGCCACGTGGGAGGCCGAAGTGGATATGATGGCTAAATACCCCCATTTGTTCCCTACTGGCTCAGCTTCAGTTTGAGGTATCAATTTTTGCCCAAACCTCTATTCAATTTTTCATGTTCTATTCATGCGTATAAATTTGTTTTATGATATGATGTATGCAAGTGATGTCTGAACTCAGACCAACTATCTGTATATAGTGATTGTTTGTTTTTGAGTTTGCTTCTTGTTTCCCTACATTCGAGGATGAAAGTTTCCAAGGGGGAGATATTGTAACACCCCAGAAGGGCCTACTAATAGATCCAAGATTTTAAGTCAAAAACTACAAAAAACCTGGAATCCTACACCAGTACGACTCGAGGTACGAGTCATGGTAAGGACCTACGACTCGTGAAATGAGTCGTGAGGAGACCGGGAGCCTGAGGTTGTGTCACGGGTAGTCCTACGAACCGTGGTGAGATGATATGACTCGTTGCTAGGAGTTGTGGTGAATATCTCAGTGGTGCCAGAGTGAGCTGTCACGTGTCATGGTAGGACTTGTAGGATGAAGCAACGAGTCATGGTGAGGAGTTGTGGTTAAGTTATAGTGGTTTGGGCGGATGGTACCACGGTTGACAGTACGATCCATAGGATGGTGGTACGATTCGTGGGTTACCAATCATGGCCAAATTCATAAATTTAGGGAAAAGGGTTAAGTGACCACGAGAGCTAACCACGAGTCCTGACTTGATGGTACGACTCGTGGCACGACTCGTGGAATGGCCAGAACTGCTTTTTAGGGAAATTTCAGTAAGGGCAGTTTTGACTTTTCTACACTTTTGGGCCCTAAACCACGTCGTTTTGAGGTTGGAATAGGGTCTGTAAGGGAAGAAAACTCCTGTTAAGTTCATTGTAGAAATTTCAAGTGTTGGAGAAGAGAGTAGGAAGGGTTTCAAGCCATTTTCTTCAAGTTCTTCAAGCTCTCACTTAGGGTTCTGTAAGGGAGTAGGAAATCATGAAATTCCATGTATGTGGGGTTTTGAATGGGTAGATTAGACCCTACCCATGGCTATTTCTTCCCATCTCCTACGATTAAGTTACCCAATTCTTGTGGGTCTTAACCTATTGCATGATTTCTCACAAGTTTGCATGAAAGTGTGGTAGTATGTTTAAATTATGGATTTTTAAGTACTTGGGCTGATATTGCTTGTATATCTATTATTTTATTTATGATTTAAACCTCTAAAAGTATAGATGTCCAATTGTGAGGGATTTTTGAAAAGTTCATGGTCATGATGATTCCGCAAGCTTAGTATGAATCCTTCTTAAATTTTAAGCATGTCTTCAAGTCTTCAACTACTCATGTTATTATGATCATGCTTCCTATAATTTAAGCACTTCATGTATGATTGAACTATGGGCAATGCCTACATGTCACTTATGATTTATGAACTATGTTTCTGGTCGACTCACGGGCCCAATTCCATGACTAGTATTATGAATTCTCAAGCATGATATGATTCACACTATTTATCTAACCATGCATGTCATGTATGAATTTCTATGAGCATGTTGCATGTTTTTGGAGTAGTACTTAACACGGAGTAGGTTCAGGGCCTAGGTTAGGCCCCAAATCTTAGAACTACATGCCACCGTAGAATTATGTTTGGGGACCTCCTCAGTGATTGTCCCCTATGTCCTACGGGGACTTCCTGAGTGATATCACGCCTTTCATGGTTCATACCCTCGGAAAGGTACGAAAAGCCTCTCGACTATGGGTAAAAGTCAGACTTTATGTGTGCTTATGTGAAGTATGTAAGTTATAGAAATCTCCCATTGTTTCTCATGGTTTGAATTATGCATGGTTATTTTCTTTTGGCTCAAGTTATGATTTATTAATTGTTTCTCCCCGCATGTTATGACTTTTATGGGTTTATGAATATTTTTTTTGGAAATATTGAGCCTTACGATATGCTTACGATTTCAGTGTTATGATCATGATGTCCCCACTCCTATAACTGTTATGTGTTTAAGCATTGTTTTGCATACCTTACATACTTAGTACTTTTCGAGTACTGACCCATATATTTTCAGGATCTGGTTCGCAGGCTCAACATCATCCCTAGTTTGTGCTCAGTTTCGTTAAATATCCAGTGGTGAGTCCTCATGATCCGAGGGCTTCATGTTCAGAACTTGTTTATCTTATGTTTTCAGACTGTTTGGGTTAGTTGGGGTTTTTCCCCTTCAACCCATCTTTTATGATTAGAGAGGCTTTCAGAATTATGTGTAGTATTTTGTCAATGATGATTGTATTTCGGTTTGTCGTTTCCTACAAATTCATGATACGATTTTCAGTTAGTTTATGATTGATAAGTTAAGTTTTCCGCTATATATGAATGAATTAGTGTTATGGTCACACCATGGGTTGAATTGGGGTCTCTCGAGACTCCTTGTCCCGTTTCTACGATCCGTGTGTACTCTCGAGTCGTGACACATGCATAAGATCTTCATCATTTTCCAATGAAGCTGAACCACCATCTAATGACAAACTTGATTCATAACATACATACAAAAATCTAAAATTATAACATGATAAGCCTTGGGCTAAAACCATACCACAAGATGAAAATAGTGGGAGTCTAGACTCCAAGATCCATGTGGTAAGCTAATACATGATGTTTAGATAAATCATGAAACATACTTGATCATATGGGCTTTCCCAATGCATAAACATGCTTTACATAGACTTGACCATTCCAAAACATGAACATAGACATGGGTAATTCGAAATCACGTTTTCTTCATATACATCTCATCATTCTTGAATACATATTTCATAGATCTCAACTTTCATGAACTTTCATGGATGGGCATCATAATTTATAAAACCTGAAATCACAATTTAAAATTGAAAACATTGTAAAATATGCCCATTAATCATAATTCAACATTAGAAACATGCTTAGATCATACCTATGATTGATACTTAGAAAATTCACACAGTGGGTTAAAACCCCATAGATTCATCAACTAGAATTTAATGAATTGAAGAGGGATTGGGAATGGGTGTGAATGGATATACCCATTCATAGCCTTACATACCTGTAAAAATCTGATTTCGCAACTTCCTTGATTGCACAATGAGAATTTGGGGAAGAACTTGAGGAATTTAGGCTTGATCACCTTTAGGAGCTTGTAAACTTGCATGCATGGAAGTGAATAGGCCTAGAATGAACATACACCTCTTAAAACACATTATTTTGAGCTTAAAATGACGTATTTTTGGCCTTAGGAACATAGGTATTACGAAAAGATCTTAATAAATTCACAGGAAAAAACACCCTACCAGTCCCAACGAGGGGCTGAACAATTTGTTACCTGGGAGGACGAATCGTGGCCTGCATTCGTCGCCAACACTGGAAAGCTTACCTCTTCTTGACACAATGAGGGACACCACTACTCATGGTTTACTTGACGCCTCGTGGGGACTGGTCGTGGGGAACACTCCTAATCATTTCAACATCCACTTCAGCTCTTGACCACGACCATTCCAATGACTCGTGGTGTCGTGCCTTCTCCGTGGTGATCTTCTCCTTCCCACCACAAGTCACTTGACGACTCATGTTGTACCTCAAGGGGCACTGGACGAGTAGTACTGTCACCTGGTGCAGAAAGATCTTATTTTCTTCGTTTCAACTCCCAGGTCTGATCTTAAGGTTCTCAGGGTATTACACAGCCATAGCACCAAACCCGTCATATTCTCAAATCTTTATTACTTGAATCATTTTGAGCTGCTTTTTCTTAGTTTTCTGTTCAAATTAACTAAAATCATTTGTTAAAACGTTAAACAAATAGATACATGAATTTAAGCACAAATTAAGGATTATGAACTCAAAACCTGATCAAATGTGTATAAAAACATGGCAATTAGGCCTCAAAATATGTCCAACATTAGAAGGAAACGAGGATCAAAGACCCAAGCATAAACATTCAAAGGGCTCAAACTGATGGATGTCATGTTAGCAGCGTACAACGTTATTCCATTGGCGCGTTCGTAGCTGTGCACCCAGCAACCATGCACAAAGAGATGCCAGGCAGTCTACCACCAAGCTAGGTGTCGCGCCACACTAGGTGAGCCGCATGCTAGGTGGGCTATGTGCTATCAACCGTGCCATACCCGATAGATGCCATGCCAATGCCTAACTCTTGTACATCCCCATGCCAGGTCTGTGTCACGCTACCATGCTGGCACGACCAGCAGCGTGTCACAAAAGTGGTTTACTACGAGCAAAAATTACACCTGTATAAAAGGAACACTAAGGGATTATTTTGAGACATCACGTGATATTTTGAGAAGAATGACTTGGAGGAGAGGAATGATGCAAAAGGATCTACCTAGGGTTATTTTCTCTGTTCTTTTTCACTCTTGTTTATACATGGATTGTATTACTACTATGAACTCATGTAAAACTATGAGTCGCTAATACCTTTATTCTAGGGTTGAGGCCACATGTATGAAGGCTTTAGCATAATTATTGTTTTGTGTTTGAGTTTCTTCATTGTTTTTCTCTTGTATTCTTGCTTTACTATTCTACTAAATTATTACTAAAATGTATTTAGGATTCTTGTGTAAAAACCGAAAGGAGAAAACATGAGATTAGATTAAAGAATGCAAGAAGTGAGTTCTTGTATTCAAGACTTGATTTGCGTTTAGGATAGAAATATGCCTAATATTCCTCGCGTGGTTATTAAATATGATGACAGTTAACACTTACAAAATGAATTTTCACATCACTGCTCAAAAATATATTTGTGAAGTCAATTCTAGGTTAAATAACTTAAGGTTCGAAAGACCATAATCAAAGGCATTAACCCGGTAAACCATCACTCAAGATAAATGCATATGAATTAGGTTATCACATCCTTGCTCAATGATGTAGTTGTGAGGCTAATTCATGTAGATGTTTAGAGGCTCCAAAGACCGTAAACATGACATTAATCTTGTGAATCAACAATTAAGATAACTACTTGAACTAATGAGAATTCTAGCTGCGCATGAATGTTGGACTTAACTCCTGATTCCTCTTTGATATTCATTAAAACTCGTTTTAGTTCCTATTTGATATGGTAGTTAACCTTACAATAATAAACAAACAACAAATTCTTAGTTACTTTTGCATTTGTGAAATTTGAAACACCTTTGAAATTTTTTTGATGATAATTTAATGTTTGTATTCTATGTTAAGTGAAATAGGGGGTTATATTGATCTATGTGAGGAGGAAAACATGTACGAATGGAAGAGCGAATAGTATGTGAAGTTCACATGTAATGTTCAATCATAAATGATCATATCTCTCAATCTATATCGAATTTCGAGACCTACAACCTATAAAATTAAACGTCTTTGAGCCTAGTTTTTTAGAACATCTAATTGCTCATCAATCGAAGTTTAGAGTAAAATGCATAGGAATTTTACCGAGGCACTATCAAGAAGAGACGTGGACACTGCCTTAAAAAAGTCAACCTCCTCAGGTTTAATATAAAGTTCTTAGCATTATCCAAATTCATTCTTCACACTTTCCAGATTTCAGCTTCTTGCTTACCTCATAGTCTCTCTAATTTCCAAAAAATAACAAATGAAAAATCAAGGAAGAAACATCAAGAATATTGAACCCCAGCACAAGACAAAGTGAAGGAGTTAGTTGCTAGTTTTGTGTGGTGCGTGGTGGCTGTTTTTGCTTCATATTGGCAGTGTGTTTCTGGTGCTCTTGGCTATGTTTTGGGACAGTATCAAGCTTCATATATCATCGTTCATAACAGGAGTTGAAGGTAAGAATGAGGTTAGATTTTAGCCTCCTTGAACTTACAAGAAAACACAAGTTAAAAACTAGAGCTTGAAGTTAATTTGTAGTGTTAGTTTCGTGTGAAGTTGCTGTGTTTTAGCTTCTAATTTTTGATGTTTGGTGCAGTTTTTTTTTATGGGAATATACTTTATAAATAGGGGAGTTGGATACAAGAAATAGCAAGTGATTTCCCTTTCTTGAATCCTCTAAATAGTCTATGGAATTATGTCTAAAGATAACAAGTTGTGGTGCTGTTTTGTATGTGTTATGATGTGAAGTTGCTATTGTTTTGGGGAGTCTTATGTAGCTGTATATGTGCTGAAGTTATACCCCACTTTTGTGAAGGGAAACACCAAGAAAGGTAAGTGAAAATCCTCTTGAATGTTCTTTGAATTCATGGAACATAAGGTGCGTAAACGTGCTAAACGATGTTGTATATTATCGTTTGTATGTGTCACGTTTTGACATTCTCTCTAGATTGGAAATCTTGTCATGAACCAGAATATGTATTGTGGTATTAATCTAAGGATCATGAAGGTATTTCAAGTTGGCGATTGAAGGAAACATCGACTAGAAAGGGCATGTTGAAACAAGGTACGTAAGGCGCCAGTTATCTCTTGTGTTCAAGCACCTTTTCATGCGGTTGAGAAGTCTGACATTCCTATGTATCTATGTTCATGTTGCCAGCATATTGTGATTCTGTCCAAGGGTTGAAGTTTCTTAATATAAACCATAACTGTAAAAGGGGTGAAGCTTGTGGAGGTAAATCAAAAGGTGTAATTTATACATTTGTTGTCATATGATTGTTGTCGTAGCTAAGATTGAGTCTGTAGACCTCTTAGCATGGGAACCATGATCTGTTCCTTCACTTTATATTATATATATGTGGTGCCAAATGTGTTAAATGTTATTGCTAAGTGAAATTGGTAAAAAGGGCATGACGACGATGCGCGAATGAAGTTAACTCTAGAATGATAGTAAGCCAGATGAAGGTAACGAGGGTAAAAAATTAGAAATTAGTTTTCCACCCTCTTATGAAATTTTTTTAAGGTACATAAGGCCAATAGCAGATTCCTCAATTCCTCAATTCCTCTCCCTTTAGCAAATTGACTAGTTAATGAGTTTCCAAACTAATCAATACGTTGAACTTGAAAAAAATACAACTCAAAGGTGTAAAATCGATATGTCTATGGAACCATCTCTGTGGTCAGGTTATCCATAGTATCTTAATATTAGCAGGTTATACAAAAATAAGAATATATAGATGCCTATGCTTATTTTCAAGTTACACGCTAAGGCGACAAATTTTTTGTGGTTGTTTTGAATTCGGCCTTGGGGTTTGAGAAAACCCAATGCATAAACATTCTTGTGGTCAAAAAATGAGAGAATGTAATTTATCCACTGCTATCTATGCTAAATTTGAATCTAAGTCAATGAAGTAGATCCCATTTTAGTTTTAATTTGATTTTGGATGCTATTTTCCGTGTTCCCCCAAATTTACTTTTCAAATGTTGAACAACGATGTGTTCTAGTTTGAATTAGCTTGTAACTCTATGATTATCAACTGAATTTTTAGTGGGATTTGACCCCGACACTCATCGGGTATATTTGTTTTGTAAACGACCATTTACACTCTCTCATTTAGTGGAGTGAATTTGGACGTTATCAAGTTCAAGTTGATTCTAAGATTTATAATTTGAATCTAAGTATTCATGTGGAGTTCATTTTTTCCGTAGTTGAGTCCAAGAATACAAAGTAGGTTATAAGAACCTGTAAGCGAGGTGCAATATCATGTTCCTCAAGTCTCATGTTCATGTTAAGCTTTCAAGTCAAATTGTTTTTTATGTTCCCTTTCTATCAGTTTCTAGGGGTGTTATGTTTAGTAGGTCCTCTGAGTTGGACCCGCTATCTGAGTTAGTTACTTTGCATTCTTTAGTTAGTCCTCTGAGATGGACCTGGTATCTAAGTCAGACATATATTGCATCGTTCAGTTGCTCACTTGCATGATTTGCATTTTGTTTTTTGTACGACCTCTTTTGTTCGAGTATCAGATGGCTTATTTTGTGTCTTATCAAATGGTTGATTGTGCGAAGGATGATATATGAAAATGCTAATCCAAGTATTAGGTCAGTTGTATAAAGTCCTTTTCTAAGTATCAGGAAACTCTTAATGTCCTAGTCGGAGTATCAGATATCTATATTTAAATCCTAGTTAATGTATCAAGTATCCACCAAGTCGATTCTTATAAACTCCGATCCAAATATTTGAAGTGTTGGCGTATGAGTCAAATATGTTATACACAATGCACAAAGTATGCATAAAGGGTAGTTAGTTGCAGAATTATAGAGTATATCTCTTTACCCTATCTTCTGAGTTATGTCAACTATTCTTTGTCGTTGTTTATGGCAACAAGCCCCACAGTGTCAGGTTGTTTCTATTTCCTTCTCTGGTTCAGTTATCTTTAGTGTTGCTTTATTTACAACCTTCAATCTTACATACCTGTGCATTTATTTGTATTAACATCCCTTCACCTGGGGACCATTGCAATCCTTTTTTTGGTGCAAACTGGAGCTTAGATCAGCTGATACAGTAGGAGCCCATATCCAATGAAGAGTTTGTGTGCTTCTTTCTTTCAGGAGCCTTATGTTTGGTTTAATCATTCTACATTTTTATGTACATAAGGGTAGGCTGGGGCCTTGTCCCACTCATTCTATACTATTTACTCTTTTAGAGGGTTTTGTGGATTAGTTGCATAGTTGTTTAGTTTTAGATCAGTTTGTGGGCTAGCTGGCTTTCGACAGTTTATTTCAGTTTCTATTTTACCCTTGTTGGCATACTATCTTTGTTATGGTTGTTGAGACTTTGCTAGTCCATTTCTATATTATAGTTTGCTGTGACCGGTGTCCCTATTAGCCTAAGGGTTGTAGTTCAGATGCCATATAGTGGCTTCTAGATCTCTTTGGAATCGAGTATCAGTCGTGCCCTAACCCTATTTTAATGTGTGATAAACTTTATATCAGAGCGAATTCATGTCCTAGGGAGTCCATAAAGCCTTTTCCAGTAGTGCCTTACTTATGGGTATGTTATGCACCATAGTTTTAATCAGTAGGCTACAAGATATTTAGGAGTTGTTTCACTTCTTTTATTCATAGTTTGTGCTATAGAGTGAGGTCATAAGTATTGCTATATCTACGTCACTTTCACTTCTTTTATTCATAGTTTGTGCTATAGAGTGAGGTCATAAGTATTGCTATATCTACGTCATGTTATTGTTTCAAAGTATGCCTGCTACTAGGAAGATGACTACATGGTTGATAAGCACAACCACAAGAGAGGGTACTAGTCGCTCTCCAGTGGATCAGGGAGGGAGGTCAGAGGCTCAGAGCGAGTCCCCTGCTCCAGGTTCTACAGTTCCTCTAGCCCAATTAGAGCAGCGGTAGGTAGACCTCCAGCTTCTCCCGCACCAGCAGTACTTGAAGGTGATAGAATGGCAGACCCTCCCGCATCTACGGCAGCTTTAGTTGCTCCAGAAGGACAGGGTCCTGAGGGAGTCGTTCATTTGATGGATCATATTGCTGATACATAAGAGCGACGGTTGGAGGAGATAAAGGAACATAGAGGTCAGACAACTGAGAGTTCTATAGCCCGTGACTTCTAGGGTTATAGCCCTCAAGTGTTTATCAGATCAGGCCTAAGTGAGGAACCCCAAGACTTCATTGATCAGACGTATAGACTTTTGAAAGTTATATAGGCGATAGGGATAGAAGGGGTAGAGTTGGAAACCTTCAGTCTTCATGATGCGGCTATTTAATTGTATGAGGATTGGGCTTGATACAAAGGAGCCGATGCATAGCAAGCCAAGTGGGAGGCATTCTCTAAGACCTTTATGAACAAGTATTTTCCCTAGGAGCTTCAACAGGCTTGAGCAGTATCAGTTTGTTGGAGTATTTCTTTTGATTGAATTATTTGGCTAGGTTTGCTCCGCACTTAGTCCAAACGATGCAAGATAGGGTTTATCGGTTCGTGCGAGGGCTAGGGACCCATATAGCTTGTGATTGTTTGGGAGTATCTTCCAAGGAGCATATGGATATTGCACGGATATAGGCCTTTGCTTAGAAGGCTAAGGATTTGGTCCACACAATTCATGATACTCGTAAGTGACAAGTGAATGGGAAGAGGGCCAGAACTATGAGGCCTTAAAGAGAGTCTAGAGGAGACTCTAGGTTTTAGTCGCCCAAACAACTGGCTCGACCTATGGAGAGTGCTCCACCTCCACTACGAGGGCTTAGGAGAGTCCAGAGTTCAAGGCCATCTAATTCCTAATGTCGGGAGAGACCTCTGATGCCCCCATTTGCTCAGTGAAATAAGAGTTATCAACGGTAGTGCCATTTGGGTTAGATGTATGTCATCATTATGGACTGTTGCCCACTATATGCGATAGTAACTGATAAGGGCTAGGGGTGATACCGAACAACTGATGGGTTCAACAACAACATGTTCATCCTCAGTTCAACCTCCTAGGTCTAGTTCTCAGCCTTCAGTAGGTTGTGGTAAGTGTAAGAGGGGAGAAGATTCTGGTTCAAGGACAATGCAGAACCTTTTTTTGATAATGTCCAAAATATACTCCTCATAAGAAGGATATACACGACCGAATTATCAAAACAGGTAACTCGATGGGTGTCGGGGTCGAATCCCTTAAGGACTAATGAGTGATAACTATAAATGTCGGTTGAGAAAATGAAGTTAGCTTGCACCACTTAGAGTTAACATAAAAAAAAATAAATTGGGGGAGATTGGAATTTTTAGTGGATTACAATTTGTAATTTGGTGAATATAATAGCAAAATCAGCAAGGTTGTCAACAAGAATGTGAAAGACTAAAGGTGTAGTGTAGATGATATACTAACTAGATA
This sequence comes from Datura wrightii, assembly GCA_035772735.1. Taxonomy (NCBI): domain Eukaryota; kingdom Viridiplantae; phylum Streptophyta; class Magnoliopsida; order Solanales; family Solanaceae; genus Datura; species Datura wrightii. Next base: position 19,689,925 of record JASDFA010000023.1, on the reverse strand, counting down.
GGGACATGGTAGGTCATCTTATAAGTGCATTTAGTGTAAATAATCTCAGAAAATGGGTAATGATAGCTTTTTAGTCCTATAAATACCTTCTACTAGAGTTTTATCAAACATCTAGCCACTATTAGCTCAACCCGATTAGATTTGGATTAGTAGCTGCACTAATTTCTAGCTATTAGCTACTAATTAGGAGTGAGAATGCAATTTTGGCTATTTGTAGCCCAATTTCACAATCTGTCATCCATACCCACCATTAAATTCTCTTTCGATACTTAATTATTCTTTTACAAGCAACAATCAAGTAATAACAAATAGACCCACATCATAATCAATAGATCTTCTGTTATAGTAATAGATTTCACTTATTTAAATAATACGAAGATGACTCAAGCAATACAAACTCTAATTAAGTATTCATAATCACACACCACTAGTTAATGATATAGCTACTCATGATAAAAAAATTCAAAAGCACATTCAACAATAAACTCATTGAATTTAATAACAAGAGTAGTAAAATCAAATTCACAAATAGTCTCCAACAATGTTTGTATCTTACTATTAAGAAGAAGAAGTAGAGAGTAGTACTTTTAAAAGTCTACCAATCAAAAATCTCCTTTTATCTACTAAAGGAATGGTCTAAAGCTAAGAAAGGAAAAAGATGATGTGATATGCTCTACTATTATATCTCCCCCACACACAATACTTTCTCTAGAATTTATATCCAAGAAAATGGGGCATCTTCTCTTTATTTTTCCATGTTGGAAAATTTTACCCCTGAGCAGCGTTCCTGAATCAGCGGAGGCACCGGCAATTCGCTGGTTCAAATTCATGAACCGCCGGGTACATTATCTGAGCCATAAATAAAGTTTAATGAGCATCAACAGTTCATTCGGCATTTAGCCGATCATATTCTGTGAACCGCTGAGTCTTTGTTCTTCACTCCAGAAAATCGGATGTCATTCGATGACTGGACGGGTGAGTCGTCATTGGCAAAACGCGTTTGGATGGTGGCATTCTCCCTCATAGGCTGTGATAATCGGCCTTTGACCGACATTTCGCCAGTTTTCATTGTTGGACCATCGATTTGATCTCACTTCCTTCTTTTTGCTCTATTTTTGCTCTTTTTTACACATTTAGGTATCTGCACACAACAAAGGCTAAAACGGCATGAAATCCATATAATCAACTAAAAAACTAAGCAAAAACTCAAGCTTAAGAGCCTAATGAGATGATAAATTACTAACTCATCAAACTCGCAAAATTGAACCATTGCTTGTCCTCAGTTAATGCAATTATCACTCATGGAAAAACATGCCACTCTACATAAATTTAAGCATCACCAATCACCTGATCTATGACAACCTTAAAATACTCACCAATCACACCGCAAAAGAGAAGCAAATTCCCCAAAAGACCAAAACAATGTTGATATTTCAAGAGGCTACCACTTTTCACCACATGGCTCATGAAAGGATTCATTTTTTAAAACAACGTCATTGCTCAACAATGAAATACACATAGCATCTCAAGTCATAATCAGTGCACATTCAAAACTTACCTTAGAGCTTACACTTCTCATGTCCTATCCACAGATTAATTCTAAATGCACTTATGTCCTCAAAAAGGGATGATTGCCCTCACAGAAATAAGAATCCCTATTCTTTTTTCATGTAGTCATTAAATGCACACAAGGGATTGTTTGGAAGAGATAATCACACTCACTCTCCCAAAAGAAGTCTTCATGCACACACTTGACCCATAGGCATACCCTTCATCTAATTCGCCACTAATGTAGAGCAGCTGCTTTTAGAATCATTTAGGGCTTGCGAGTTATGATGTAGGCTCGGGTTAAGGGCAGGATGAAAATTTAGTTGTACTGACTAGATCCTCACTAATGCTTTTTGTGAACATACCTCTAATCAAATCTTTCTAATCACTTCACTTTGTTTCACTTCTTTCATTTTTTCTGGCTTTCATTTCTCATTAACCCTCCTTGTAAGCCCAACCTTTGGCTTTCACAATTATCCTTATCACCTCAAGATGAAAAACTAGTTCACACAATTTATTTTTATCTTTTTGATTTATAATTTTGTTCATTTTGACACAATGTGCTGCTACCTCAAACTGAAATTCTTATATTCCCCTTTTGCACACCCCCAAACTTGGGGTTTTGCCTCATTTCTCATTTTTTTCTTATCTCTCCCTTTTTATTAGGCTTAAAGCCTCATTTCATCCCTATCTTATCACTAGCATTTAGGGAGGCTCGGTGCCAAATAGAGGTATTAAGAATGGTATTAAGGTTTGCAATGTGGTTGCCAAACAAAGGGTCTAAGGCTCAACATTGACTGACAAAGATCAATGTTCAAGGAGGGTATATGGGCGAAGTGGATGGACAAAGGAAAGTCTAAAATCATGTTCTAAGTGCAACTACATCTAGGATTTTTCCTTGAGTCACATTTGGGTCATATTCTATACAAGAAGTCATGCATGAGACTCATCAAAAATTCCTCTCCACACAAGGCATCACCCTTAAAGGGTCCACGAGAATTATTCTCATTGCAAGATTTAATGTTAGGACATCAAAGCAGGAAAACTCAAAAGGCAACAAAAGAATTTACAACATATGACAAAGAATACTATGCCCTCAAGCCAAACATCTGGTCATTATCTTCATTTTCATGCCCTCATTTTAAAATTCCATCTCAACAATTTTCTGGTGCCTCTCAAAACAACTTCATTAGAGACTCAAAAACAACATGGCATTTTTCCTTAAGAATATTTCCACTCAATCTATCATCGAAAAATGCCAACCCGGTTCGACAAAGAAAAAAAAAGAAACAAAAGAGTTCTCCTCGGGAAATAACCGTGGTCTAAAGAAAACCCTTGGAGTTTTGATTAATACACTATTATTTACAACGACGAAAAAGTGAACAACACTACTTGGCCATTTCATGCTAAATTTTGCAATTTAAAGCACATACCCCATTTAATTACTAACCATCAAGAAAATTTGTAGCACCCCAAAAATTGCTACATCCCAACCCCAACTATAAATTAGAAATTTCCCCCAATGTATCAAAAACAAAAGACAATAAGGTGAAAGAGGCTTCCCGATTTAGTTAGTTATTGGGCCGTGGTTTCCATGTATATGTGGCAGCATCAAAGTTTTAAAAAGCAATCTCTTCAACTGTAGGCTGCAATGGATCAGGTGGGAGTGCCACTGGTCTTGCGGGACCTGGTACCACCAAATCGTTCGGTAGAGTACGAAGCTCATGGTAAGACATCATTGTCAGTCCACCTGATGCTCAACAAGCATCTACATCATACACTGAGCACATTGGAGGTGGAGAAGGTTGGCTATGATAGGTTTCCTCATCGGACACTATCTCTGAATCACTATCATACATCACCCACCAATCATCCGATGGACTCCTGGGTGCTTGAGGCTGCATGGACATCGCTGCAGGTTCACAAGGGGTTGGGTAGCTAGTGGATAGAGGTGCACTAAGTGCATCACCTATATTCTTAAAGTACCCACTTCGCTCTTAAGGTTTTAAACTGTAGAGCATTGGCTTTTCAACTTATACTTAGCAGGTAGCAATGCTTTGTCGATGGAAAGTTGTATCATGGATGGTAGCACAAGCTGACTCTCATTCATTTTGGCCATTTGTGCAATGTTGAACAAATCAGGTGGTGTGGGACTGTGGAACTTAGCTATATGGAATGGGGTGGCTGATGTGTGAGTGGACGCCGAAGGTGGTGGAGGGGTCATGTTCCTTGTATACTTTTCCCGCTTCATAACTGGAGCATCTTTGTCATTTTTGGTGGATAATATAATTACATGGTCGGCTTGCATAGTCCTATACAATGGTCGGAACAAAGGACATGACACCCGCATACATAACATACTCACTAGGTTAGGGAATGCCAATGTTGTGGCCTACTGCATGGCCCTTCATTTGAACTAATTAGCAATAATCTCCCCCACATTGATGTGTACATGATCCATTATGCTAGCAAGAAGAATGGCAACTTCAATTGGGATTTTTGATGTACTTCGGGAGGGCATTAATCTTGCATAAACTAAGTCCAACCAAATGCGGGCTCGAATTTCAAATCACGACGATGGATGAGGCCTTTAGAGATGGCCCATTATGGTTTTCCATGTGCAATCATGTTGGCTACCCATTGGAATTGGCTTTCTTTGGTTTCCACCTTCTTGCAGAATATTGGGTGCGATTGGATCGGATCGACCCAATAAAGCTAATTGATTGCCTCTGGAGTTACAGGCACCTCTTGCTCGCGCACCCATACTGATGTCTAGCACGGTAATGTTTCAGTGTGGCCCTTGTGCTTTAGCAGTTGTTGCCTTTCTCTATATGATGCATAGAATTCCCATACCAATTCTGGAAAATATGGGTCAACTGGTATAGTGAATGGGCCCCAATCGCGTATTCCAATTTGGTAGTAGATATCTGTGCATGTAGTCTTGAAAGATTCCGCATCAAATGGGTCTTCTGCATGGATCACACGCTTCTCCTTTAAGGTAATGTAATACTCCTCCATTCTTTCCAAACCAAAATCGAACCTGTGTGTTGCTGGTGTACACTGATACTTTTCCTGTGTTGGAGTGCGGGGAAACAGACATGATGCTGCAAATGAAGGTTAGTATTGTGCAACTATTTGTAAATCCGAAATAACGAAAAAAGAAAGAAATTAGGTGGGAATGTTATAGGCTTTAGGTGGCAACGATGAACCATTGGAGAAAGGCGGTTGCATATCCATGAATTATCGATGGGCACAGTAGGTTAGAATCAATGTCAGGTGCTGTGGCATCCCACGGCTAAACACAATCATTGGTCCTCTAGTAGCTGACCTGAATATACTTCACACACCAGCCACCTCCATATAGATGAAAACCAATTTTGATCTTTACTCAACAACAACGACAAATTTCCCTTAAGAAGGGTTTCAATCAATCTATCATTGGGCAATTTGAGGGGGTGGTCTACTCATATTACACCAGGATTCTTAATGACAACAACAAAACTAAATTCACCCAAATATAGCAAAGAAAAAGCATAAGATAAACAAAACAAGAGCAAACTACAACCAATATTATTAGGAACCTTAGAGCAAGAGTGATAGAAATCTTACCACCACTGGAATTTTTATGTACTACTGCTGAGTTAAACTTCTTGGTGGAGTGAAGATGGTGAGAGTAATTTGGGGGTTTTTAAATTTAAAAGGGGGGAAGTTGATTGGGTGGTTGGGTGGTTGTTACAAATAGAGGTTAGCTGGGAAGGTCTGTTTCTTTTGGGAGAGTGAAATCTGGTGGAGAAAAAAGAGAAAAGAAAAATGGGGGAGTGTGAAAGTTTAGGGTATTTTCTAGAAATCGGGGGTATTCCACCACGAGACACACCCTCGATCGCTAAAATGGACCGGTGATTCACCGATGTGTCCGTCACTAACATTATCCGTATGCGTCTTTGAGAACAAGATCGGTGGCTGACTGGAATTTTTTGGAATGTGTTCGGCATTCCACCAGGTGAGAAATCAAAGCCCGATCCATTTCCAGGTATACTAGTTGAAAACGGTGACAGACCGTCAATTCACACTTTGACGGAGCTTTGCAGGTGGGGTCACCGATTCTCCTTGAAACCTTCAGTGCACTTGAAAGAATCGGTGCCCCATCGGCCCTTCACAAAATACCATTGGCGTTTCACCGGTTTGGGTCATCAATTTGCCTTGAATCCTTTAGTGCACTGGGATGGGTCTCACCCAACTGGCGTTTCATGAAATTACGCCTTCGTTTCGCCGGTTTCAGCGCCGGTCTGCCCTATTCATGCTCTTCCTAAAGTGAGGCAACTAACCTAGAAAAATCAGAAACCACAAACCATATAAGAAGAGTTAGAAGGAAAGAAATAAAATATAAAATTTTCTTGGGTTGCCTCCCAAGAAGTGCCTTATTTAACGTCGTGGCACGACGGAAGTCCCTTAAGATCTATGGTTCATCTAGATTCACGACCTCTATTAAGCCAACTTCTACCAACACCCCCACATATCTTTTAACTCCTTGGCCATTTACTTTGAACTTACTTCCACTCTCTCTATGGAGCTCTATGGCACCAATCTCATTACCTGAGATACCTTAAAAGGCCCTGACCATTTGCATTTTAATTTCCCTGGTAATAGCCAGAGTCGTGAATTAAGTAGCAACACCTAATATCCTAGAGAAAAACTACACCGCAACACTTTTTGATGATTATAATGTTTCATTTCTAGCTTTGTAAATAGCGCCATTCTCATATTCCCTCATTCTGAATTGATCTAACTCATGCAGATTTTGGACTCGACCTTGGACAACTCTTCCCCGTTAAAGATTTAAGCTTTTAAATGCCCATAGGTCTTTGTGTTCTAACTCAACAGGGAGATGGAATAATTTCCCAAACACCAGTTGGTATGGAGACATCCCTATCGGCATTTTGTATGCAGTCCGATATGCTTGCAAAGCATAATCTAACCTCCGAGCCCAATCGATTCTGTTAACTTTGACTGTTTTAGTCAAGATCGATTTTATTTCAATATTTGAAACTTCCACTTGGCCTATGGTTTACGGGTGATACAGGGTGGCCACATTGTCTTTAATACCATATTTAGCTAGCACTGTGCTGAATGCTCGATTGCAAAAATGGGATCCTCCATCACTAATGATAACTCTTGGAGTACTGAATTGTGAGAAAATATATTTCTTCAAAAAGGTTGTTACACTTCTCCCTTCATTATTTGGTAGTGCAACAACTTCCACCCATTTTGAGACATAATCAACTTCTACCAAAGAGCTCACGAAAGGGCCTATAAAGTCGATCCCCCGTACATCGAACAACTCAACCTCTAATATTGGTTTTAGCGGAAGTTCATGCCGCCTTTAAATACTCCCTCTCCTCCGACATCGATCACATTTCGTCACAATGTCATGGGAATCTTTATGTAATTTAGGCCAATAAAACCCACATTGTAACACCTTCGCTACTGTTCACACACTCCCATAATGACCTCCGACAGGGGAAGAATGACAAGCCTCTAGAATTAGGACCATCTCTACTTTTGGTACACACCGACGTATTAAACCCTCTGCACAACTTTGGAAGAGGTAAGGTTCATCCCAAAAGAATTAACGAACATCATGCATGGATTTCTTCTTTTGCTGAAAGTTCAAGCCTTCGGGTACAATGTTGCTGGCCAGGTAATTAGCAAAATTGGCAAACCATGGTGTTAGATCGTGGATTGCGACTAGGATCTTGCTCATCCATAAAGACATCATTGATCTCTTCATGTCTTTCTCTCTGCCCACTTGTCTCTAGGCACAATAGATGGTCGGTCACTTGATTCTCACATCTTCTTATGATCTTTCACCTCAAAATCGAATTCCTGCAACAATAAAACCCATTTGATCAATCTTGGTTTAGCATCTTTCCTGTCCATTAGATACCTAAGCGCTGCATGCTCTGTGTGCACCACCACTTTTATTCCTAGCAAATATGCCCAGAACTTTTCAAATGCAAACACTACAGCGAGTAGGTCCTACTCTATTACTATGTAGTTTGTTTGTGCATCATTTAATGCCTTTCTAGAATATTAGATTGGATGTAATGTCTTGTCTCTATGTTGACCAAGGACTGCTCCAATGACACCCCACTAGCATCGCACATGAGCTCAAAGGGTGTTGACCAATCATGTGTTATAATGATTGGAGAGGAGATCAACCTGTCTTTCAACTCAATAAATGTCTTCATGCATGCCTCATCAAAATTGAACGATCCCTCCTTCTCTAGTAGCCGAAATAGAGGATGAGTTATCTTAGAAAAGCCTTTGATATACCGGCGGAAAAAACCTACATGTCCAAGGAAACTCCTAACACCCTTTATGGTGCATGGTGGAGGTAACTGTTCGGTGTGTTATATGGGTATATAAAACAACACGCAAGTGCACGTGGTCGAACAAGTAGTAAGTGGCTTTAGTAAGCCAAGTATCGATCCCACAGAGACTTGGGTTAAGTGCAATTTGCTCAAGTATACTATATTTTACCTCTAAATATGCTGACAACAACGTAACGAAAAAGTTGATAGTTTGTTTGATAAATTTTATACTAAAACTAAGAACAATTATCTACTTTGAATCTGAACTATGGATAAGAGCATGCTAAGGTTAACCGAACATGTAATGAAACTGATTATCATCATAAATTGGTTAATCTTTTCTTCCTGTTGCTAGCCAAGAACATTTTCCAAGAGATTAAAACTCTCGTATTTAATCTCACTTAAGAATCATGAACCATCCGTCTACATTTCTGTGATCAAATGTAATTCATGTTTTAGCCATACAATTCCGGTACCTAAATTGACTAATACGACTTTCAGGTATATTTCTATCCTGAAAGCACATCAAAACTCAATTTTCCCAAACCAAGTAAAGAACAATATCCTATTAATTCACAACTTTCCAATTTCGTGCTCTCTCGAGTGAAATCGGACTTTTTAGATGTACATTAATGGCGGCAACACACCAATGCAGTAAGAACAAGAATTAATAGAACAACAAGGAAGAAAAGATGAAAAACCAGATAATTAATAATCAAATTTCATCACAATTGTTCATAACTGATAACGGGCAAAAATATATGCCCGAGATACTCTTTATTACTTCAATTAGTCTTGTTCATCTAAGTTATTGTATACATTTTCATGTAATTTTATATAATGTGGAGATATGTGCTAACCAACATGATTAGCCTTTGTTTTTTAGGTTTTGATGATGTTTGAGTAACTAATCCATGAGTTGGTGAAGTAGAAGCTTGGAAACGGAATTAACACGCGAACGTCGGCAAGGAAGAGGCACAAAACAGCCCACCGGCGCGTCGACAAGGTGCCACGGCAGGCAGGCCGCTCAAAACAGCCCACCTGCACGTTGGCAACGTGCCACGGCAGGTGGACTCCGCGACCATGGGGCTGTAACGCACTGCCCAGGCAGCGTGACACGTTGCCAACGCGGCAAGGTGCTGCCTGGGCCAATTTCGGGTAATTTTCCAGAAAGCCTCCGCGTCCGTAGCGTGTCACGGAGGCCGTGCTCCGCGATGCACTCCATGACACATTGCTTGTTATTCCGGGAAAGATTCCTACTAATATAAATAGCACACTTAGGTTTATTTTTCAGAGGGAAGACTAGGTGGAGCAAGGACGTGGGTTAGGAGCAGTTGAGGGACGAAAAAGCTAAGGGTTTTTCTCTCTTTCTTTATTCTTTCAATCAATTGTACGTATTATTTACACTCATTTGAGGATGATCAATCCACAAATGAGTGGCTAATTCTCTTCCTTGCTAAGGTTTTGAACATGTGTATTGAATTTTGATTGTGAATTATATGGTTTTTCATCTTCTTCTTTCATGTTGTTCTATTAATTCTTGTTCTTACTGCATTAGTGTGTGGCCAACATTAATGTACATCTAAAAAGTCCAATTTCACTCGAGAGAGCAAGAAATTGGAAAGTTGTGAATTAATAGGGTATTGTTCTTAACTTGATTTGGGAAAATTGGGTTTTGATGTGCTTTCCTGATAGAAATATACTTGAAAGCCGTATTAGTCAATTTAGGAACCGGAATTGTATTGCTAGGTCATAAATTGCATTTGATCACAGAAATATAGACGAATGGTTTATGATTCTAAAGTGAGATTAAATACGAGAGTTTTAATCTCTAGGCTAATGTTCTTGGATAGCAACATGAAGAGAAGAATAACCGAATTATGATTACTATCGAATTCATTACTTGTTCTTAACCTTGGCATGCTCTTATCCATAGTTTCAATTCAAGTAAATATTTGTTAATAGTTTTAGTATATAGTTTATAAACAAAATAATTTAACTTTTGGTTACATTGTTGTCAACATAATTAGAAGTAAACTAGAATATAGTATACTTAAGCAATTTTACTTATCCAGAGTCTCCTAGGATCGATACTTGGCTTACTTAGCCACTTTATTACTTGTTTGACCACGTGCACTTGCGTGTCGGTTTTTAACCCCTAGCAAAGCACCGAGCAAGTTTTTGGCGCCGTTGCCGGGGAGACTTGGCAATTGGTGAAATTGTTTTAAGTATAAATTTACTGTATTTTTGTTTTATTTTCTTAAGTGTTGACAAATTTACTGTACACCATGTGAGCGGGTAGCGTGCCTCTAATGCCTACATCTCCTCTACAGTTTATGGTTTTACTCCTATCTTTAGTTGTAGCTCTATCATCCCAAACATATGACCCTGCAAACTTTCATCTCGGGCATGCCGATCAGCTATAGCAAGAGAGGTGCCTGTGGAAGGGGAAATCTCCTTTACATTGGCGATGTCTATCATCTTCCCAGCCAAGTGCTCTGCCAAAGGTCAAATGAGGTGCATCCTCCTCCTCAATACCTTCCTCTCTAAATTACATGGTCAGAAGACTACCGTGAGAATATTTCCATCGACAGTTATCTCGTGATATCATCATATTTTGGTGAATCACAGCTCTAAAATTAACCGGTGTCCCCTTCATTAGCATGTACACCAAAATAATCCGCTTGCAGGTCACCTCTATCAAATATGTCCCAGGGCGAAAGACGACACATACCAGCTTCACCCACACCTTTACCTCCCTATTCATATACATAAATGCAAGTGTGGAATGGGTGTCGTTTTTATCCCTCACCCAACGGCAGATGTGTGATCCCCGCACAAAGTGTGGAGAATGTCTCTGTATGGTGGCTTCTCCAACAAGATGAAGTATTGTGAAGGATCTACTGTTAGTGTCTCTAGAAAAGCATTGAACCTCTTGGCTGTGAATCGCACCACCTGTCGTTTGATTTTGACCTTTGTACTATTTTCAAATGAGGTGTCCTAGTTAGCGTAAAATTTCCTCTCCAAAGTGAGGTTGCACCTCTCCGGCTCATTGAACATGTAGCCAGCTCCCAACTCCCCTATCTTTTCTCTAATAGTTGAGAACTCCAATGCCAAGCGACCCTCATCTATCTAGTTCTCCGGGCATACTTCGCTTCTTTTTGAGTGTCAAACCATGTAAGCCTATAAGGCTCAACTGCTTTTGCTCCGAATCTTCTTGCGGGGCTTCCTTTGGGAGCAGAGGAACTAGCATCCGTCTTCCTCGGTCTACCCCCTCTTTCGGCTTTTCTCGGACACATTCACCTCCTTTCCTTTTGATGTCATTGTACCTATAAAGCAGAAAAATCAAGAATGTTACAACATTAGTTTGTGAACCAAATGGCTAACTAATTAAGTGTGGAAAGTGCAAAATTCATCCCACACTTAATTTGCTAGCGTATATGTGAGAATTTGTCAAATAGGATACTCAAGACTTCCCCCATCATCATCCAATCTCATCAATCTATTTTTAATTCTCTAACTCACACTACACCAAGTTTATGCATTTTTCTTTCTTTTCAACTATCCTCTAGCTTTTATTATTATTTCAAGAATGCACAACCTATGCTATCCCTATCACTTTCCTTCTCCAATTTTCAATTCAAATAATTTCATGTAATGGAGTAACAACATTCAATTGAATCAAATAGCAATAACAGTTTACTACCATTTACATGAATTAATCAAGAATTTCACCAATTCAAGCATTTATCACATTCATGAATTTAAAGCTTCATGTATTTTCTCTTTGTATATTCAATGCACCTACCCACCAACATTAAGAAATTCAATTCACCTATCTAATCATTCCCACAAGTTTAAATCAACATATTTAACAAAGATTCAAGCTACCAATCAAAGATATCATATTATCATGGAAGAATTTAAAACTATAAGCTTATAAAACCCAAAACATGAAGTTCAAGATTTAATGGTGATTTTTGGGTTCTAAATCATGGGGAAGAAGGGTGTGGGAGCATACTTGCACAACTAATCAACTAAGAGAGAAGAAATATACTTACTTGAGTTGAGGATAATGGCTTCACCAACTTGTTGGAGAAGGCAACAAAGGAGGGAAGAGGGAAGGTGAGAGTTACGGCTATAGAGAGAGGGGAGAGAAAATTTTCTTTCTTTTTTGTTTTCAACTTTTTAAGGGAAAAAGAATGATTGGGACTTTAAACAAAAGTTGGGGCATTGATTTTATGTAATTTTAAGGTCTCTTGAGTTAATATTGACTTAAATTGACCAATAATTTTTGGCTATTTTCCCCATGGTACGCCTCCCCTCCCATCTCACAACATGCTTAGAAAAAAATTTAATTCTAGAGATAGAGGTGGGAACGACACACCACCCATAGCCTTACCAAACAAAATTCTTTTTTCTTCTAGGATTTAACTCCTAGTGCTCAAGCCAGGCCTCTCACCCCAGACTTACCCTTTTTAGATCAATGTACCATCTTATTCTTTCCTCTTACGCCCTGTCTTTCTCTACAAACAAATATTTACATACAAAATATCAAAAAGATAGGATGGGTTGCCTCCCACCAAGCGACTTCTTTAAATTTGTTGCGCGACATTCATGGGTTTCCTCCTATGCAACGCGTAATTTCACTTTGTGGCACGACTATGGTTCCTTTCACTCCTTCATTCGAGTAGAGTTTTGGCCATACACGGATCTAACAAACTCTCATGCAGCATTTGTTGCTCTATGAACTGATTACACCTTTTAGGTTCTCCTGCAGGTTTCATTTTGAAGTCCTCATAATTAGGTGGCATTCGTGCTAATCTGAACACTTCGAAAACTGGCTCCTAATCATCTACTTTCATAGACATCTTTCCCGACTAAACATGTATAACTACGTCGGAGATGGATAAAAATCCTATAGCCAGAATTTATCTGCTTCATAGTCCAAGAATATAAAGTCCACCAGTAGGATGAAAGGTCCTACCTTAATCAAGACATCTTAAATAATTTCTTCAGGATAGGCCAGAGAATGATCTGCAAGCTGCAAGGTCACTATGGTGGAACGTGGTTCACCTAATCCTAATGTTCCGAGTAGGGATGCTAGCATTAAATCGATGCTCGCACCCAGATCACACAAGGCTAAACCAACTTCTTTACCTTCAATAGTGACCGTAATAGTGAAACTCCTAGGAACCTTAAGCTTTTTAGGAATTTTGTTCTTGATTATGGAACTGCACTCTTCTGTAAGAGCCATGGTTTCAAATTTTGTATGCCTCCTCTTGTTAGCCACAATATCCATGAGATACCTAGCGTATTTTGGAACTTCCTAAAAAAGCTCCACCAACGGAATATTCATATGAACCTGCTTCAACAATAAAGGAAACTAACCACAGGTTGTATCCTCTATCGTTTTCTTCAACCTTTGAGGAAATCAAGGAGGTGGTCTAGCTACTGCAATTTTTGTTTGTGAATTTACTACAATCCCCTACCTCAGCCTCGGGTTTCATTGCTTTTTCCTCATCAACTTTTCCTTTACTTGGGACAACCTCACCCAGCTCCTTCCCACTGTGCATGAAAATAGCATTTACATTTTCTTTGCGGTTTTTCTAGGTATTACCTGGGAGTTCCCCCTATTGTCTGTTGTTCTGCTGCAAAGCCAATTTTCCCATTTTCCTTTCAAGCTCATGTATGGATTTCTGCATTTTATTTACCTCTTGCATCTGCTACACTATCCATTGCTTCATTGTTTCCTTAAGAGATATGCTCTATTGTTTTCCCTGTGGCCTTTGATAAGTGTTTTGGGGCTTTTGGAAATTTTGGTTTCCTCTTGCTCCATTCTGGTACCCAATGATTATAGGCATTAGCTAAAAAACCTCCACCACGGCCTTGTTGTCCCACAAAATACACAGACTCGGGATAAAGAGGACAACCTGAATAAGCGTGGCCTTCACCACGTGCCTTACATAATGGTGGTGGGATTTGAACCTGCTGCACTTGGTCTCCTATTGGTGTGATTGCCGAATTACTATTCACATCCACCAACTGGCTTATATCTGCTCTTATTGCCGTTACACTATCCATCTCAAGCTTTCCCAGCACCTTTGTTACTGCAAATCCTTTGCCTGAATCCTGATAATCCTGATTACCTGCAGACATGAGGTTCAAAAGAGCCTTAATTTCATCATAACTTTTTGATAGAATTTGTCCCTGTGTGGTAGCATTAAAAAGTATCTTATACTTGGGCTTCAGACCCTCAATGAAATTGTACCCGATTATCCCCTTAGGTTGCATGTGGTTTGGACAATCCCTCAAGTAACCCTTGTAGCATTCCAATGCCTTAGCTAGTGTTTTTCCATCTCTCTGTATTAATCCAAAGTTCTTTCCTCTCAGCTCTGTAGTTCTTCTTAAAAAAAAATGATTGATGAACTTGTTGGAGAGAATCTCCCATGTTGTGATAGATCCTGCAGGCTCATTTTGAAACCACTCCTTTGACTCTTTGATCAGTGAGAATGGAAACAAAGTCAACTTGACAAATTCATTTGACACGATATAGTAGTGAAAATTTTCAATTAGCTCTACAAAAGTCATCAGATGCTTGTGGGGATCTTCGTGCGGCTTACCTTGAAATTGACAAGTGTTTTGGAGCGACCGCACGGTCCCTTCTTTCAGCACAAAGTTCCCAGTGATTGCTGATTTTACAATTGCTTTGGAAGCATTTTCCATATTCAGCCTAGCAAACTGCATCACTGGAACTCTCTTATTCTCTTCAACTGGTTCTTGCCTGTTGTTCTCAATAGTAAACCTTCGAAAGGTTCTCTCTATTTCACGATCAAGAGAAGCTAAGGATGGACCTTGACTTCTTGTGCTTGGCATACACTTAGGCAACAAACCTATGAACTTCAACAAAAAGAAGAAACAAATGTAAAATACAAACTAGCAAATAAAAATTCTAACCTACAAATAATTAAACAATATTCAAGTCATCGGAAACGACGCCAAAAATTTGATGTCGCCCTAGCGCACGTGGTCGTCAAGTAATATAGTATTTGAAGTCTAGATATCATACCCACAGGGACTTGCCAATTTAATTGTTATAAGGTTTTACTTTTCTTTTGACTAATCTATGAAACAAAATAAAGTGGAAATCGGTTTGGAAAATTAAACTACTAAACTTCAAATGTAAAGATTAACTACCTTTACTGGGGACAACCTCACCCAGCTCCTTCCCACTGTGCAAGAAAATAGCATTTACATTTTCGTTGGGGTTTTTCACGGTATTACCTGGGAGTTCCCCCTATGGTCTGTTGTTCTGCTGCAAAGCCAATTTTCCCGTTTTCCTTTAAAGATCATGGATGGATTTCTGCATTTTATTTACCTCTATCATCTGCTACACTATCCATTGCTTCATTGTTTCCTTAAGAGATATGCTCTGTTGCTTGCCCTGTGGTCTTTGAAAAGTGTTTTGGGGCTTTTGGAAATTTTGGTTTCCTCTTGCTCCATTCTGGTACCCAATGATTATAGGCATTACCTAAAAAGATTCCACCACGGCCTTGTTGTCCCACATAATATATAGACTCGGGATAAAGAGGACAACCTGAATAAGTGTAGCCTTCACCTCATGCCTTACATAATGGTGGTGGGATTTGAACCTGCTGCACTTGGTCTCCTATTGGTGTGATTGCCAACTTACTACTCACATTCACCAACTGGCTTATATCTGCTCTTATTGCCGCTACACTATCCATCTCAAGCTTTCCCAGCACCCTTGTTACTGCAAATCCTCTTCTTGAATCCTGATAATCCTGATTACCTGCAGACTTGAGGTTCAAAAGAGCCTTAATTTCATCATAACTTTTGTATGGAATTTGTCCCTGTGTTGTAGCATCAAAAAGTATCTTATACTTGGGCTTTAGACCCTCAATGAAATTGTACCCGATTATCCCCTTAGGTTGCATGTGGTTTGGACAATCCCTCAAGTAACCCTTGCAGCACTCCAATGCCTTAGCTAGTGGTTTTCCATCTCTCTGTATTAATCCAAAGTTCTTTCCTCTCAGTTCTTTAGTTCTTCTTGAAAAAAAATGATTGATGAACTTGTTGGAGAGAATATCCCAAGTCGTGATAGATCCTGCAGGCTCATTTTGAAGCCACTCCTTGGACTCTTTGATCAGTGAGAATGGAAACAGAGTCAACTTAACATATTCATTTGACACGATATAGTAGTGAAAATTTTCAATTAGCTCTACAAAAGTCATCAGATGCTTTTGGGGATATTCGTGCGGCTTACCTTGAAATTGACAAGTGTTTTGGAGCGACCGCACGGTCCCTTCTTTCAGCTTAAAGTTCCCAGTGATGGCTGATTTTACAATTGCTTTGGACGCATTTTCCATATTAGGCCTAGCAAACTGCATAACTGGAACTCTCTTATTCTCTTCACCTGCTTCTTGCCTGTTGTTCTCAATAGTAAACCTTCGAAAGGTTCTCTCTATTTTAGGATCAATAGAAGCTAAGGATGGACCCTGACTTCTTGTGCTTGGCGTACACTGAGGCAACAAACCTATGAACTTCAACAAAAAGAAGAAACAAATGTAAAATACAAACTAGCAAATAAAAATTCTAACCTACAAATAATTAAACAATATTCAACTCGTCGGAAACGGCGCCAAAAATTTGATGTCGCCCTAGCACATGTGGTCGTCAAGTAATATATGATTTTAAGTCTAGATATCATACCCATCGGGACTTGCCAATTTAATTTTTATAAGGTTTTACTTTTGTTTTCACTAATCTATGAAACACAATAAATTGGAAATCGGTTTGGAAAATTAAACTACTAAACTTCAAATGTAAAGATTAACTACAAATGAATGCAAACTTAATTTTATTTCGATAATGACGACAAACCAGGGCAATGGCACTTGATTGGTTTCCGGTTGAGTTTTTCAAACGTAATTAAAGTAGCATGATTCTCCCTACGATTGTTAGTTGCAAGTTACTATCCCATTTCATGCCATTATCCCTATCATCCAAGAACAATCTCATGCACTCTAATGCCTGTATCCCTATGGTCGCAATAGAGCATGAAAGGACGCTTATGCCAAATTGTATTTCAACTAAATGGGGTTGAAAGGTATATCCCTATCCTCAACAACAACTTCTATCCTATCGCTAATGGGTTCAAGGGTTTTTGGAATCTCGTTCTGTATTTATTTTTAACCTTTTCGATTCCCTTTCCCAAGTTCAATCAAAAGCCAACAGATTACTCCCAAAGTGATCAGTCTCATAAATAATAAATTAAAACAAATAAATACAAACAACCACAAGGAAGAATCAAAACCAAGTTTATTAATCTTTAAAACAATCAACCATCGACCATGGCCATAACCTGCAACAACCCAAAACTTTCCTATACCAAACTTAGACTTTGCATGGAAAACCAGAAAGAAATAGATAATTTTTGTCTCAAAACAATCGAGACAACGAGTCATTGTCAGAAGTAATGACCCATTATCTGAGTTGTTGTCAGCCAACCAGTTACCTTTTAGGAACCAACGAGACATGGAGCGACCTGTTATGAGGAGTAACGAGTCGTCCTGTCACTTGTTGTATCCCCAGCTCAGAAATATATTAGACCCAGTGACAAGCCTAGCACTCCTTTAGAATTACAGTAGCTAGGATGAGAGGTGACAATGACCCATTAACACGGCCAACGAGTCGTGGTGTCGTCCGTTAGAGGGGGGGTCCGGTGTTTTTGTTTTTAACTCCTTTAGTGGCCACGGGAGGAATCAATGACCCGTTGGTTCATCCAATGAGTCATTGTCCCCTCCCATTGCCAATTTCCATTAAGCCTAGATTTTAGGAAAAGGACCAACAACTAGTCCCAACGAGTCGTTGGGTCAACCAATGACTCGTTGCGTGACATGTTGGTCTCCATCGGGTAGTTTTCAGACTTTTATCTCAGGGGCATTTTTGTAAGTTCCTGCCTTTTTAATCCCTAAACCACAATTTATTTGCACTTTTTGGAGAGAATTAAAGAGGTGATTGAATAATACCTCTCATTTTTCTCAACTCTTGAATTTTTTTCAAAACGTAGAAGTTCCAGACAGTCAGTGCAGAGCTAAGCTAGGGCTTCCGGTGTTCTTAAAGATTGTCCAGACTTCCTCTTAAGGATTTTTCACCAGGCATGTGGGAATTCAACAAGGGAATTTCCCTCCCTTTGAGCCCCAAAATCCTCTTATAATTCCTAATTAGTTTTAGCCCTAAATATCAGAAATAGGGTTAGCTTCAGTCAGATTGTAATTATGCTTGTGGATTGAAATTGTTGTGAATCCTTTCAACATTTTCACTATTTATCAAGCATGTTGTTTCTCTGTTCAGGAAATATTATTTTAGCTCTAGTTCTATGAAATGTAGTAAATTTATTGTATGGTTAACTAGATACAGTTGTTACTTGACTCTGTTAGTTCTTAAATTTCCATGTCATTGTCATCATGTGAATTCACAGTGAGTTTACATGTTAATTCAGTCACAGTTAGAAGTTAGCATTTTCAGTATCTTTCAGTAAGTCAGCTGATCAGTTTGATGATAGTCAATTTTTTAGGAGTTCAGTTATGCTCCGTAGCATCAGTTATCAGATTGTTCTCTAGGAGGTAACAATGCTTCTAGATAAACAGATTTGATCAGTCTTAGAACACCAACTTCAGTTATTCGATACTACAGACTCTTAGGTTACTTTCAGATAAGTATTCCTGACTTAGTCTAGGACCCCAGCTTCGAGTTATCAGCTTAGTAGTCAAGTTTGGACTATCCATTGGGAGTAGCACTTAGCATTGAGCAGACTGGGGTTCCAGTGCACCCAGGTTCCCAGAACTACATTGCCACCATAGTTTATTGGCCCAAACGGGCCCCAGACTTGTGATCACCCATCTTAGCCACTATATTGTGGCAAGGTACAGTTGGCTTTCTCTGATAGGGTGTATATATCGGACTTCACATCTATCTCACGTGGTTATATATCGTTATAGACTCTTCCACTTGTCACTACCGTTCAGTTCGACTAGGTTTCAGCTTAGCTCTGTGCAGTAACTCAATTTTAGGACATGTTTATGGCCATCAGTCAAGGTCATTATTTACCATATCATAGTTAAAGCTCAGCTTTTATCAATATGCAATATCAGTTGGTCATTTCATGTTATTTCTGTTCAGTTTCTTACTTTCCATGTTTATTATATATCTCACATGCTCAGTACATTTATAGTACTAACGCAAACATTCCATGTTGTATCGCATTATGATAGAGGTACAAGTTCTTAGTCTTAACATCATCAATAGTCCCCTCTAACGATTTCAGCAGCAGTATTATTTTTGTCAGTCCTCATCTTCTGAGGACGATGGTTGCTTCTTAGTTAGTTCTTATTTAGTAAGATTTTAGAGTTAGCTGGGGGCTTTTCCCAGCAACTCGTCAGTTAGTAGTTGGCTTTCAGACAAAGATATTCAGCGTTCTTTATAGTTATGTTTACTATTTCCAAAACAGTGTTACTTGGATATTTATTTTTTCCCAGTTTTTGCGTATGCCTACTTAGTTACTAGTGTGATGATAGACCATGGGTTCGCTTGGGGTCACTTGTGACTCCGGGTACTGATCTTGGGCAGATTTATATGCCCAAGTGATACTCAAACGTATCATTTTTACCTTGTTTGTTGTGCAATGTGTATATAATATCATGTAATTGGTAATAAAATGCGAATTTATACTAACCAACATGATAAGCATTTGTTTTGCAGGATAATGTGATTTTTAGGAGCTAAAATGCGTGTTGGAACTATGTCGGAGTTGGACTGGGATGCGAGCGTGGAAAAGGCCTTGGATGGCACATTTTACAGTGGCTCCGCGATGGAGCCGTGCCACGCTGCCATCGCGGTAGCACACTGCCTGGGCAGAAATAAAATTGGCAATTTCCAGTGTGCCTGCGCGTCAGCTCCGTGGCACGGAGATAGGCCTCCGCGATGGCCTCCGTGCCACGTTGAGGCCAATTATCCGGACCCTGCAATTTCCAGAGAGGGTCCGCGTCCACGCCGTGTCACGGAGGCAGTGCTCCGCGTTGGCCTCCGTGACACGTTGCTTGTTATTCCGGGAAATATTTCCCACTAGTATAAATAGCACACTTAGGTTATTTTTAAGAAAGTTTTTTTAGTTTTAGTTTTTTAGCCTGAGTTCAGAGGTGGAGAGCAGGAACGTGGTTTTGTGGCAGTTGAAGAATAGAAAAGATAAGAGTTTTCTTCTCTTCCCTTCTTCTTTCCTTCAATTGTATGCATGATTAACACTCATTCTAGGATGATTAATCCAAGAATGAGTGGCTAATTCCTTTCTTGCTGAGGTTTTGAACTTGTGTAATGAATGTTGGTAATAATTGATATGGTTTCTTCTTCTTCTTGCATGTTGTTCTATTAATTCTTGTGTTTATTTCATTATCGATTGGCCACCGTTAATGTATATCTAAAAAGTCCAATTTCACTCGAGAGAGCATGAAATTGGAAAGTTGTGAATTAATAGGGTATTGTTCTTAACTTGATTTGGGAAAATTGGGTTTTGATGTGCTTTCTTGATAGAAATATACTTGAAAGCCGTATTAGTCAATTTAGGAACCGGAATTGGAGTGTTAGGTCATAAATTGCATTTGATCACAGAAATGTAGACGGATGGTTTATGATTCTAAAGTGAAATTAAATACGGAAGTTTTAATTTCTAGGCAAACGTTCTTGGCTAGCAATATGAAGAAGAGGATGACCAAATTATCATGATTATCAAGTTCATTACTCGTTCTTAACCTTGGCATGTGCATATCCATTGTCTAAATTCAACGTAAATAGTAGTTATTAATTTCAGTATATAATTAGTTTAGAAACAAAACTCACTCAAATTTTGGTTGGATTGTTGTTAACATAGTTAGAAATAGAATAGAGATATAGTAAACTAGGCAGTTTTGCATATCTAGAGCAGCCTCCTTGGATCGATACTTGGCTACTTAGCCACTTTATTACTTGTTTTACCACGTACACTTGCGTGTCGGTTTTTAATCTATACCGAGCAGCGATACGCGCGCAACAAGTTTTTGGCGTCGTTGCCGGGGAGGCTAGGCGATTTGTAAAATTGTGTTTACTGTAAATTTACTGTATTTGTATTTTTATTTTCTTAAGTGTTAACAACTTGGTCTTAGCCTGTATTTTGCAGATTTTTATTTCTGTGAACACTGGCAAGGGACAAGGAGCTGGTGGAATCTTACTTAGAGCCAGAACGTGAATTGCAGAGTCAACGTAGAGAAGCTCTTCGGAAGAAGCTGCAGTTGCTTAAATAGTCTATGATGGAGCAACCAAATCCACCAGTTGTGCAGGCAGTGTTAGTGCCCGAGGAAGTAGCAGCCAGGCCGGTTCACGAGGTGGCAATCCCACACGCTAATAATGTACATTCCAGCATCCGCAAACCAGAGCCTGGGGGGAGATTTGAGTTAAAGCAAAATATGGTGCAACTTTTGCACACTAGCGGGCAGTTTACCGGTCTCCCTCACGAAGATCCACAACAACATCTCCAGAACTTCTTGGAGATAAGTGACACTTACATCCCCGCTAGAGTGTCACCTGATTATGTTCGGCTCACCTTATTTCCATTTTCCTTACTTGGTGAAGCCAAGAGGTGGTTAAAAGCTGAGCCACCCAACTCTATATCAACGTGGGATGATCTTGCAAGGAAGTTTTTGATCAGATTTTTCCCTTCAGGCAAAACAGCTAAACTTAGAAGTCAGATTCTAAGTTTTAAACAAAGGGAAGGAGAAAATCTTTATCAAGCCTGGGAAAGATTCAAGTCCATGTTGCGAGACTGTCCTCATCATCATCAGTCAAATGAGGTGTTGGTACACACTTTTATTGAGGGTTTGGAACCCCACACTAAAATTTTGTTAGACTCAGCAGCTGGAGGGCAAGCGCTGGAGAAGACTTACGAGGAGCTGTACACTTTGCTCAACTGAATTTCACAAGGCAATCCGGAATGGAATGCAGATTCTTCAAGAGGTGGAGCAAGGAAAGCAGCGGGAGTGCTTGAAGTGGATGGATTCACAGCTATCGCTGCACAGATAGCTGCTTTGCAAAATCAGTTAAACACTCACTTCAGCAATATGAATTTGAACCAGCCTTCAGCCTCAGTCAATGCAGTCCAACAGATGTGGTGTGAAGTGTGTGGTAGTAGTGAGCATTCAGCTGAATGCTGTGGTGCAAATCCTAATTCTGTCAACTTTGTGGGCAATGCACAGAGGAATCAACAGCAGTTTGGTGGTGGCTACAACTCGAACTGGAGGAATCATCCGAATTTTTCGTGGGGTAGCAACAATCAACAAGGCCAGGGTTCAGGGCAGGGTATGCACAGAAACCGAGGGCAACAAGGCTATCAGAATCAGTTCAGAAATCACAATGCCCCTCCTCCACCACCATCACCGACTACTGAGGAAATGTTCAAGACCATGATTGCCAACCATGCACAATTGCAGGCTGACTATGTCAAACTGGCGGCCGAAGTAAAGAACAATCAATTGGCAACCAAGGCTCTTGAATATCAGTTTGGGCAATTTGCTAGTGCCTAAAATACTAGACCAAGGGGAGGACTACCTAGCGACACGGATCCCAATCCTAAGCAGGTAAATGCAGTGACCACGAGGAGTGGTTTACAATTAAAGGAGGTGGAACCAGAAAGACCGCCTCAGAAGTCAGGAGCAGCAGATGTTGAGGGAGAACAAACCTCAGATACGTGGAAGACCAAAGAAGCTGAACCAGCAAGGCCTCCACCCCCGTTCCCTCAACGACTTAAGAAACACAAGGAGGAGGTGTGTTTCCAGAAATTCATGGAGGTACTTAAACAGGTACATGTTAACTTACCTCTTGTTGATGTCTTGCAGGGTGTGCCAAAATATGCGAAGTATATCAAAGACATCGTGGCCAACAAAAGTCGCTTGACTGAGTATGCCACGGTGGCTTTAACGGAGGAATGCACATCCCGTATTCAGAACAGGTTGCCCACTAAACTGAAGGATCCTGGAAGTTTTACTATCCAGCTGACGATTGGGCAAAGTATCCGAGCTCATGGGTTATGCGACTTGGGGGCAAGTATAAATCTGATGCCATCTTCGGTATTCAGAAAGTTAGGGCTAGGGAGTCCTAGACCTATAACAGTGATCTTGCAGCTAGCAGACAGGTCTTTAGCTAAGCCGGATGGCATTGTTGAGGATGTGCTAGTGCAGGTAGGCTCCCTCATTTTTCCGGTAGATTTCATTGTTCTGGATTTTGAACCAGATGCGGAAGTCCCATTTATTTTGGGACGACCCTTTTTGGCAACCGGAAAGGCATTGATCGATGTAGCTGCGGGTCAACTCACAATGCGAGCACACAACAAGGTTGAGGTGTTCGACGTGTACAAGGCACCTAAGCTCCCGACTGTCTATAAGGAACTCTCGGTGATCAACGTGATTGATCATGGGAATGCAAATGGATTGAGTGATTCCCGAGAGTTACTAGGTAGGCCACCAAACAAGGTTGAGAACTACTAGGGAGATGACCATGACCGGGACAAATCGTCCATCTCCCTAGTAGAAACTTGAGCATAAAGGCTGTCGAGCCGCGACGTTAAACCAGGCGCTGCACGGGAGGCAACCCGTGAAAAATATTTTTTCTTTCCTTAGTGTAAAGTTTTTCTTTTATTCTATTTTCTTTTCTTTTTCTTGATTAGGCTTAGATTTACATTTTATTTAGTAAATATTTTTTTTTATTTAGTAATTTAGTAAATTTTTTATTTTTTTTTGTAGGGAATCTATTAGTTTAACCAATTTTTCTTTAGTGAGGTGATTTTCAGGTATACTGGAGGAAAAATACTTAGAATCGAGGAAACGAGGTGAGGTATGAAAAATAAAATTTGATGGTGAAACAAAGCACTGGCGCGTTGGCGCCGTGTCACGGAGGCAATGCTCCGCGTTGACCTCCGTGACACGTTGAAGGCAAATCTGAAATTTTTTAAAATTCCAGTAAGCCAACGCGTTGGCTCCGTGTCACGGAGGAGGGGCTCCGCGTTACCCTCCGTGACACGTTGCCCTTATCCCAGTGACGGGTCACACCGGGTTTCCGGGTGACCCGCGTGTTTCCTTTAAATAAACTCCCGATTTTCGCACATTTTCCCCCATTCCCTCTACCCTCCGCGACAAAAACACCCATTCACCTACCCCCAAGCAATGTGCCACGTTAATAGGCAAGGAAAACGTCAAGTTTTCGTCGATTCTTCAATTCCAAGGTATGTTTTCATCGTCTAACTCAATTTTTTTGGCGATTTTTGTCAATTTTGGGCATGTAAGGTGAGACATACAACCTTAGGTAGAAATTAAACATGATGGTGAATTATGTTGTGATTGATTATGTTCGGATTGTTGTATTTGGCAGTTGAACTTGTCGATTATGTAAATAATTCGAAATTGATTGTCGAACTCTATCCTAGGGCTTGGGTTGTTGAATTTGACTCAGGAAACTTGATTGTTTGGTGAATTCAATGCCGGGGGGTGTTTATTATTTGAGATAAGTCATGGTAAATAGTGTGTAAATGTTCAAAGACGACTAATTCTCGAATTTTTGTGGGAAATTGCATAATGTGTAAATTGGTTAGATTGTTTAGATTAGCTTGTATACGAAATATTTTTCTAGTTGTTTTTAGTTGTTGTTGTTATTGTTGCTAAGTTCTATGGTTGAATTGCTGTCGATAGTAGGATTGGGTTAGCTGTATGAAGTCTGAGTAGTTCGCTAGCCGTTATGCTGTCGAATTTTTGTGAACGCATTAAGCAATATGTTTATAGTTGATTGTGTTTGGGGTGTAAATAGAGCTATCCTTGCTAAAATGTTGTAAATATTGTTAAAGACTAAGTGTGGGGTAAATTTTGTTTAACCCGACCTTAGCCGAAGCTAGCAAGTTTTTAGCTTAACGTTGTGCTTGTTTGTGTAAATTGACAGGTACAATGGCCAGCCGACAAGATAAAGGCAAGGGTGCTTCAACCTCAGGCACCGGCAGAAAAAGAATGAGACTGGGCACTGCTGTCCCAGCTGCACCTGCTGTTCTACGCGGTCAACACCGCCGATACGGGACACGATGGGTCACCGATGAAGGGAAGAAATGGTACGCAAAGCATAAGGAGAACAAGTACTTCCCGGAGGAACATATTGCAAGGGAACCACTTGCACAGGAGTTCCCTCGCATCTTACAGAGAATTGAGGCAGCTGGGCTCAGCTTTATTTTTCAGGAGCCCAAGGAGTGCAACCTTCACTTGGTCCGGGAATTCTATGCCAATTGGAACCCGGCCATCAGGAGCCTTACTATTAAAATCAGAGGGCAGATTGTCACTTTGGAACCCCAGCAGCTGAATGCCATCGTTGGAGCGCGAGACACAGACGCCCACGTCCTCCGCCAATTAAACATCACCCCACCGTACGCCAACATCAGACGTACGTTGTGTGGGGCTCGATCCACAGCCCGATGGAGCAGACACAAAGAGAGGGGTTACCATCAGACTCTACCTTATTCGCAGATGAACAGGGAGGCCAGAATCTGGCTAAAAATTGTATGTTCGTGTTTGATCCCGGGAGTGCATATGACAGACGTGACCCGGGACCGTGTCTGCCTGGTGTATGCCCTTATGAAAGGGCTTGAGATTAATGTGGGGGCGGTCATAATATCCGCCATGAAGAGAGCCAGACTACACCAGGGCCACAGATACGGGTTTGGCGGACTCATCACCACCTTCCTCCGAGGCCTCGACATTGAGGAAGAAGCCTTGGATTACATTCCACAGTTGGAGCGGAGGGCCCTTGATGTGACAAAGACCAAGGCCCCCGACACTACACATGGACCGGTGCTGACTCTGGGCGAGCGACATGCTCGTGACGACCAGTATATGGCCCGTATGTTCGGCATGCAGATGCTGCAGCTACGGATAGGTGGGAGACCAGCCACCGAGGATGAGTTATGGCAGCTGGAGCTAGACTACCCCTTTGGCGAGAACGCCAGAGCTTTATGCAAGGTGGGGCCAGCCTTTGTGGAGCTGACTGATGACGACGTCCCTAATGATGAGGAGACACGTTGTGAGGACTCTGATGTAGAGTCCGATGACGACGATGGAGCCGATTCGGATATGGGCGACGAGGCCGCAGCACCGGATGAGGAAGTCGAATATTTCGACTTAGCAGGGAGTTCCACCACCCATATGTTGTGCTTTGTATTGTGTGAACACTGGGGACAGTGTTCGATTTAAGTGTGGGGTGGGGAGTAGTTAGGTGCTGGGTCATAGGCTCTAAACTTGCTGTATAATTTTTCCTTGACATTTATGTATGTCTGTGCTTTCCCTGTTGTTGTGAGCTGATTTTGTGATCTATGTGTATATATTTGTGTTGTGGCTGATGATGTGTGTTTTGAAAGTTATGGTTGCCTTTGTAAATATTTTGTAAATTTTGTAAATATTTTTTCTATCGATATGATCGATATTTTTCAAAAATTTTGCGAAAAGATTTTGCATTTATCAACATAGTTTGCAAATATTTTCTATCGAAATGATCGATGTGTTGCAAAAATTTTGAAGTTTTATTTTTGGGTTTCTCGGAGTTTGTTTTCGGTTCTTTTACCGAGAATAGTCCCATTGAACCGATGTCATAGTTAGTGACCGTTCCCTATGATGGATGGATGACGACCGTCTTAAGGGAAATGTAGTCGATAGGAGTAGATGTTTTGTTTTTAATTTCTTTGGTGGATTGCATCAATAAACTGTAGTTGCTTATGGTTGCTAAAATTTCGTTGCGTGTTGTAATGTATGTTCGAAATGTGAAAATGATTCGGTTGAAAGCATGCAATGTGTAAATATGTTGAGTTACCTAGGCTATAGAATTTGGTTCATGATGATTGAGGCTTAATCTTGAATTCATGTAATTGACTAATTAAAGAGTCTGTGAATGCATCTTGATTCGAGCATGTGCATGAAGTGTGAAGTGAGGTTTTGCTATTCCATGTCATTCTGAATTGTCTAGAACTTGCCTGGTGTGTATACAAAACGAAATGAAGGAGGTGTAGTGTTGGAAAGGATGTAGGCATTTCTTTGTTTTAACCGTTAGTTTCCATTTTTTTTTCTTGTCAAATTCTACCTTTTTATATGTTGTATACCCTAGTCAGCCCGTTGAGCCTTTAGCCGATTTCTTTCTTTTGTCCAGAATTGTATGAACTAAGCTTTATTCCTTCTTTTCATTAGCCTTAAAGTCTTTAAGAAGCTCTTAAGCGCTCATAAAGAACAGAAAATGTTTCCCAAAGTGTTAAAGAGTGAAAAGAGTGAAAAGAAAAGAAAAGCAAAGTGAGGAAAGAAAAGATGATGTTGAAGAGGCACCCGTTGTAATTAAATGAAATTGAGGGTACATGAAAACCTTCTATTTTGTGTCAAGTGTGCCTGATGAAATGGGCTGTATGAAAGTAAACCAGCATGAATGGGAGAAAAAGAGAAAAGAGAGGAACAATGTCCATGAGTCGATGGGAATGAGTTGAAAAGGCGCTTAAGGATGCTAGCGACTATTATTGGCTAATCCAATATATATATATACTAGATCCATAGCCCAGTTACAACCCATTAAAAGTCCTATTTGATCCTACATTGCATTTCTTTATATTAGTGGAGTAATACACTAAGGGCAAGCCTATGGGTCATGACATGATGCATGTGAATTTTTTTGGGAGAGAGAGTGAAATTAATTTTTATATGCCCCTACTTGCATGTTTGTGTGCTGCATGAACATAAAAAGGGGAAGTTTCTCTCGAGTTGTGAGGGTACATGCTTGATGAAAGATTGATTTTCGTGTCGGATTTCTTGATTAGTTGATTTGCATGAGTTTGCCGATATCAAGAATCAATTCTTAAAAGTCTAGGAAGCCTCGATGTAGTAAGGTCATTGTCTTGTACGACCAAGCATGTTTTCTTGATGATTTGCAAAAATCGAATAATCGGTATGAC
Source organism: Datura wrightii (assembly GCA_035772735.1). Classification (NCBI taxonomy): domain Eukaryota; kingdom Viridiplantae; phylum Streptophyta; class Magnoliopsida; order Solanales; family Solanaceae; genus Datura; species Datura wrightii. The sequence continues at coordinate 19,661,947 of JASDFA010000023.1, read as the reverse complement.
CGTAACGTAAATGGCTGCACCATAGTGACAAAGGTTGAGATGTGATGTGCATGATTTGTGTATGTGTTGTTCGAGGACGAACAAGGATTTAAGTGTGGGGTAAGTGATCTTGGGCAGATTTATATGCCCAAGTGATACTCAAACGTATCATTTTTACCTTGTTTGTTGTGCAATATGTATATAATATCATGTAATTGGTAATAAAATGCGAATTTATACTAACCAACATGATTAGCATTTGTTTTGCAGATAAAGGTGATTTTTAGGAGCTAAAATGCGTGTTGGAACTATGTCGGAGTTGGACTTGGATGCGAGCGTGGAAAAGACCTTGGAATGCAGGATTTATAGGGGCTCCGTGATGGCTCCGTGCCACGCTACCATCGCGGTAGCACACTGCCTGAGCATGAATTAATTTGGCAATTTCCAGTGTACCTGCGCGTCAGCTCCGTGGCACGGAGATAGGCCTCCGCGATGGCCTCCGTGCCACGTTGAGGTTAAATTACCGGACCCTGGAAATTCCAGTGAGGGTCCGCGTCCACGCCGTGTCATGGAGGCAAGGCTCCGCGTTGGCCTCCGTGACACGTTGCTTGTTATTCCGGGAAAAATTTCCTACTAGTATAAATAGCACACTTAGGTTTATTTTAAAGAGTTTTTAGTTTTTAGACTGAGTTCAGAAGTGGAGAGCAGAAACGTGGGTTAGTAGCAGTTGAAGATTGGAAAAGCTAAGGGATTTCTTCTCTTCTTTTCTTCTTTCTATCAATTGTAAGTATAATTTACACTCATTTTAGGATGATCAATCCAAGAATGAGTGGCTAATTCTCTTTCTTGCTGAGGTTTTGAACATGTGTAATGAATTTTGATTGTAAATGATATGGTTTTATTCTTCTTCTTTAATTTTGTTCTATTAATTCTTGTTCTTTACTGCATTAGTGATTGGCCAACATTAATGTATATCTAAAAAGTCCAATTTCACTCGAAAGAGCAAGAAATTGGAAAGTTGTGAATTAATAGGGTATTGTTCTTAACTTGATTTGGAAAAATTGGGTTTTGATGTGCTTTCCTGATAGAAATATACTTGAAAGCCGTATTAGTCAATTTAGGAACCTGAATTGTAGTTCTAGGTCATAAATTGCATTTGATCACAGAAATGTAGACGGATGGTTTATGATTCTAAAGTGAAATTAAATACGAGAGTTTTAATTTCTAGGCAAATGTTCTTGGCTAGCAACTTGAAGAAGAGAATTAACCAAAATTATCATGATTATCAAGTTCATTACTTGTTCTTAACCTTAGCATGTTCATATCCATTGTCTGAATTCACAAGTAAATAGTGTTATTAATTGTAGTATATAGTTTAGAAACAAAAACTCAATTAACCCTTGGTTACGTTGTTGTTAGCATAATTAGAAGTTAAATAGAAATATAGTAAATTAGGCAATTTTACATATCTTGAGGCAATTTCCACTCCACCAATAGACTTCCCAAGGTCATGGTACATCTTTGGGGCACCTGGATGAACCATGAGCCACGTGCAACATCCGATCTCTCAAATCATCAACATCCGAAACACACAAGTGACCCTGATATCGAAGCACCCCATATACCCCTTTGGAGAAGACTTCTACCTTCTGATTCTGAATGACTTTCTTCAATTTTACCTAAATAGGATCCTCTTTTTGTCAAGCTTTAACTTTGGTCACTAAGGATGATTCTAACCCATTCTAAACAATGACACCACTATATGTCGAGTCAATAAGACAGACTCCTAGTAGTGAAAGCCAGTGCACATCCTTCACCAACTCCTTCCTTTCCTCGTCTATATAGGACACACTCTCCATGGAAATCCTACTAAGAGCGTCTGCCACCACATTAGCCTTGCCCAGATGGTAGAGAACAGTCATATCATAATACTTCAAAAGTTCTAACCACCTTCTCTGACGTAGATTCAAATCTTTATGGGTAAACACGTTATGTAGGCTTTTGTGGTCCATAAACACATCTACATGGACCCCATACAGATAGTGTCTCCAAATCGTCAAGGAAAATACTACAACCGTCAATTCAAGATCATGAGTTGGATAGTTCTTTTCATGGACCTTCATCTGCCTAGAAGCATAGGTTATGACGTTATCGTGCTGCATGAGTACACAACCAAGGTATCCTCGAGGCGTCACAATATACCACTAATCCCTTTCACCCTTAGGCAGGGTCAACACCGGTGCTCATGTGAGTCGAGACTTCAACTCTTGGAAGCTCTTCTCATAAGCCTTCGACCATTGAAACTTCACTTTCTTTTGGGTAAACTTAGTCAACGTTGCTGCAGTGGATGAAAAGCCTTCAACAAACCTTCAATAGTAACAAACTACTACCAAGAAACTCCTGATATCTGAAGGACTAACTGGTCTAGGCCAATTCTTTATTGCTTCTATCTTTTGATAGTCTACCTGCACGCCCTCACTTTACACCACATGAACCAAGAATGCCACTGAGTTTAACCAAAACTCACATTTACTAAATTTAGCATACAAGTGGTGATCCTTAAGAGTCTATAGCACCACCATCAAATGAGCTGCATGTTCCTCCTTGCTCCGAGAGTATATAAGGATGCCCTCTATAAGCACAATTATGAACATATCCAATTATGTCTTGAACACCCTGTTCATCAAATCCATAAAAGTTGCAGGAGCATTTGTTAGTCCAAAAGACATAACTACAAACTCATGGTGACCATACCGAGTCCAAAAGGCTGTCTTCGGGATGTCACTCTCCCAAACCCTGAGTTGATGGTATCCATATCTGAGATCTAACTTAGAAAAGCACTTAGCACCCTGAAGTTGGTCAAAAAAATCACTAATTCTAGGGAGAGGATACCTATTCTTAATGGTGACCTTGTTCAATTGCCGATAATCAATACACATACAAAGTTGCAGGAGTGTTTGTTAGTCCAAAAGACATAACTACAAACTCATGGTGACCATACCGAGTCCAAAAGGCTGTCTTCGGGATGTCACTCTCCCAAACCCTGAGTTGATGGTATCCATATCTGAGATCTAACTTAGAAAAGCACTTAGCACCCTGAAGTTGGTCAAAAAAATCATTAATTCTAGGGAGAGGATACCTATTCTTAATGGTGACCTTGTTCAATTGCCGATAATCAATACACATACAAAGATAGGAGGGATTCCCGGTAAATCATCTGGAAAAACCTTTGGATACTCACACAATACAGGAACTAACTAGATAGTCGATTTTTCATACGTAGCATCCTTAACCCCAACTTGATGGTACATGCAACCCTTAGAAATCATCTTTCCTTGAGGTAGGAAATGAAGTAACCTACAAGCACAACTAAACTACCCTTCCACTCTAGGAGTGGCTCACCTGGAAATCTGAGCTCTACTGAACAGGTTTTATAATTGACTGAGATATAGCATGCATGTAACCAATCATTGCCAAAGATAACAACGATATCGGTCATGGCCAACTCTATTAAATCTGTTGAGGTGACTTTCTGAAGAACTGTGACAAGAAAATTTCTATATACTCGTTGAGCTATAACTTAATCACCGATTGGAGTAGACACTGAGAATGTTTCTGACAAGATTTTGGGATTGACTCCGAAACTATTAGCAACATAGGGCATCACGAAACACAAAGTAGCCCCTAGATCTAACAATGCATATACATCAATGTGGAATACTCGTAACATACCAATGACTACATCTGGGGAGATTTCCTGCTCCCGATGGGGTGCTAGGGCATAGAATCTATTTTGACACTTACCACCACCCACACTAGTAGATGCCCACTACTGGGCTGGGCGTGCTGGTGGAGCTTCTAAACTGGAGGATGGGCCTCGACCCCTATCATGACCCTATCTGGCTGCTGCGCAATCCCTAAGCATATGTCCGGGCTTCCCACAGTCGAAAAAAGCAGATAAACCTGCTAGCACTGACTTACGCGTCTCTATCCACATTTGCTACCTTCCAAAATACTGGTCTCTAGGGGTTTGCTACCCTGACCTCTAGAGCCTGATTCTCATCCCGTCTGATCATGCATGGATCTGGATGGCACACTCAGAGCCGAAGGTGCTAGGGCTAATGATTTTTGGTGGGATTGCTGATGGTGCCCACTAGGAATCCACTAGGAGAATCTGAAGCTGTCCTAGCCCTCTTGGCCTCTCTTTCCCGCTCACTCATCTGCACCGCCCCAATCTGCTAGGCGTACAAGACTATCCAAGCATAGTCAATGTCCTAAAGAAGCATCGTAGCCCCACAATCCCTGACCAAGTAGTCTGCTAACCATACATGAACCGGCTCACTCGGGCTCTTTGATCTGTCACCATCTCAGGTGCATACTTGGACAGATGAGTGAACTCCAAGACATACTCCTGAACTTTCATCTTCCCTTGATTTATGTTCACAAACTCAGCTTCTTTAATCTCCCTCATCTCACAAGGGAATAAACGATTTAGAAATGTAGCAGGAAACTCCTCCCAACCAATAGCGCCTGCTCCAACATCCCTGTTATCCTTCCATTGCTTGAACTAGATGTGCGCGACCCCTTTTAGCTGATACGAGGCTAGATTGGCACACTCCTCTTGGTCACCCCCATGCTCTGGGAGATCTTCAAAACCCCGTCAATAAACTCGTCTGGATCCTCGCCCATATTTGATGTAAGAAACTCTGGAGCATTCCCATTTTGAGGGACATGTGCTACCACCTATTGATTGACATGGACGATCAAGGCCTGAGCTAGCATCTGTATGGCTGCCTTGAACTCTGTGTGGGCAACCTGCTCGTTTACATGCTCCTCATGGGCCGGTGGGGCATGTTGGTGCCCATCTCCATTGCCATTTTCGTGGCCATTTCCATTTCTATTTCTTCTTCCATTCACTCTGCAAGGAGGCATGATTCTGCAAATGCGTATAGCACAAGTTAAAAGGACAGAGAGTCATCGGACAACATAGATCATGAAAGAAGGGAACATTTACTAAACCACTCATAGCCCTTTCCCATAAGTGTGGCGCACTTCACACCTATGAAAAAGACTCTACTTAACACGGCTTTCAGACACCCAAGGAAACTTCAAAACCTAATGCTCTGATACCAAATTTGTCACGATCCGAACATAGGCCCGGATCAAGACACAGGAAAAAAAACCCCGAGAGGCTCCAAGTCGACCCATGTCATTAACATGACATCTAACTCAATCATAATAAAACAGAAGATCAATATAGTTAATATAGAGGAAGTCTGATAATCTCATAACATCGGAATACATAACTCAGGTTCGAAGCTGATTACATTCTATGTCTGAATAGCCTCTACTACTGACGAGTTGACGGGACAAAAACCCAACTAACTCACTAAATTCTGAAACTAAAAGTAGTATACAACTGAAAAGAAGGGCCCTTGAAAGATAAGGCCTCACCAACACTGGCTGATAAGTGCTAATATTGCAGGTTTGACTAATGGCAGTATTAAACATGAATATCCAAGCCTGTATCATAAAATAATACTGCATAGAGTATGCGGTGTATGTGGAACGTACCGAGTATGTAATGTAGTAAAACCGCTAAGTCAGTAAAATCATAAACCATGCATATCATAAAACCAAAATCAAATTAAGATTCTAAGAGTAGGACTTGCATGCTATTTTCTAAAATCGTGATTTGAACATAATTGAATGTCATAACTGAATCAAATGACCCAAAGATGAAAACTGATAATCATAAGTAGAACATAATATTGGGTCAAAACTGCGGAAAATATAATATCATGACTGATGAACATGATAAACTGAAATCATGTAAGACAAAGGGAGACTCATCATATAACTGACATTACCATGATAGAGCTTATGTAGTCCCGACTATCACACTCAAGTGGATAGAGTCGTACCAAACCTTTCCAAGGCTACGACACTACCATGATACCGATACCAAGTTGAAGGCCCCTTAGGGGCAGGGGAAGATCACAAGGGAGGTCTCAGATAATCTGAACATACCTACGTTGGTGCATAGTTCTGAGGCATAGGGTTGACTGACCCTACTCGGTGCTAGACACTAATCCCAAAAACATTTATATGCTCTCCATCATTTTTCAACGAAGCTGAACCATCATCTAATGATGAACCTGGCTCATAACATATATACGAAAATCTAAAATCATAACATGAGGAGCCTTAGGCTCAAACCATACCACAAGTTTAAAGTAGTGGGAGTCTAGACTCCAATATCCATGTGGTAAGCTAATATATTAAGTTTAGTTAAATCATGAAACATACTTGATCATATGGGCTTGCCCAATACTTAAACATGCTTGACATAGACTTGATCAATGGAAAACATGAACGTAGACATGGGTAATGTGAAATCATCCTTTCTTCATAAACATCTCATGATGCTTGAATACATATTTCATAGATCTTAACTTTCATGAACTTTCATGGATGGGCATCATAATTTATAAAATTTGAAAACATAATTTATAATTGAAAACATTGTAAAATATGCCCATTAATCATAATTCAATATTAGACACATGCTTAGGTCATACCAATGATTGATACTTATGAAATTCACACATTGGGTTAAAACCCCATAGATTCATCAACTAGAATTTCATTAAATGAAGAGGGATTGGGCATGGGTGTGGATGGATACACCCACTCATAGCCTTACATACTTGTAGAAATCTGATTTCACAACATTCTTGATTGCCCAATGAGTATTTGGGGAAGAACTTGAGGAATAGGCTTGAAATGAACTTACGCCTCTTTAGACACACTATTCTGAGCTTAAAACGATGTAGTTTAGGCCTTAGGAACTTAGGAATTACGAAAATCTCTTAATAAATTCACAGGGAAAAACACACTACTATTCCCAACGAGGGGCTGGAAAATTTTTTACTTGAGAGGACGACGTGTGGCCTGCAATTGGCACCAACACTGGAAATCTTACCTCTGGTGGACACAACTAGGGACACCACTACTCGTGGTGTACTTGACTACTCGTGGTGACTGCTTGTGGGGAAACTGCCAATCGTTTCAACATCCACTAAAGCTCTTGACCACAACCATCCCAAACTCGTGGTCCTGACCACATATCGCCTTCTCTTTGGTCAACCACCAATCTTAGCCATCTTCTCCTCACACCACGAGTCCCTTAACGACTCATGGTGTACCTCACGGGTCACTAGACGACTCGTCCTGTCACTTGGTGCTGAAAAATCTTATTTTCTCCATTTTGACTCCCGGGTCTGATCTTAAAGGTTCTCAGGGTATTACACAGCCGTAGCACCACACCCGTCATATTCTCAAATATTTATTCCTTGCATCATTTTGAGCTCCTTTTGCTTAGTTTTCTATTCAAATCAACTAAAATCATTTGTTAGCACATAAAACACCCACATACATAAATTTAAGCATAAATTAAGGATTATGAACTCAAAACATGATCAAATGTGTATAAAAACAAGGAAACTCGGGATCAAAATATGCCCAACATCATAATGCAATGAGGATCAAACACCCAAGTATAAACATGCAAAGGGCTCAAAGGGATGGATGTCACATTAGCAGCGTACCACGTTAGTCCATTGACACATTCACAACCGTGCACCCAACAACCATACCTAAAGAGATGCCAGGCAGTCTGTCACCATGCAAGGTGTTATGCCACGCTAGGCGAGCGACATGCTAGGTGGTTTATGCGCTAAGCGCTATGCCACACCCGATAGATGCCATGCCAATGCCTAACTCCTGTACATCTCCATGATAGGTCTGTGTCATGATACATGTTGGCATGACCAACAGCGTGTCACAGAGGTGGTTTACCATGACAAAAAATTAGACCTATATAAAAGGAACACTAAGGCATTATTTTGAGACATCACATCATATTTCTAGAATAATTGCTTGGAGGAGAGGAACGATGAAAAAGAGTCTACCAAGGGTAATTTTCTCTTTTCTTTTTTACTCTTGTTTATACATGGATTGTATTACTACTACGACTTCATGTAAAACTATGAGTGGCTAAGACCTTCATTCTAGGATTGAGGACACATTACATGAATGCGTTAGCATAATTCTTGTTTTGGTTTTATTTTCTCCACTGTTATTGTCTTGTAGTCTTGCTTTACTTATATATTGATTGATCACCATTAAAATATTTTTAGGATTCTTGTGTAAAACCATAAAGGACAAAACATGAGAATAAATTAAAGAATACAATAAGTGAGTTCTTGTCTTCAAGACTTGATTCGCATTTAGGATTGAAATGTTCCTAATATGCCCCGCTTGGTTATTAAACGGTGTGATAGTTAACACTTATGAATTGGGTTGTCACATCACCACTCAAATATGTAGTTGTGAAGTCAATTCTAGGTTAAATGATTAGATGTTCTAAAGACAAAATCAAGGGCATCAACCCCGTAAACCACCATTCAAGATAAATGCATATGAATTAAGTTATCACATCTCCGCTAAATGATGTAGTTGTGGGGATAATTTAAAAAGATTGTAAGAGGCTCGAAAGAATATAAACATGACATTAATTTTAGGAATCAACAATCAAGATAAGTACTAGAAGTATTGAAAATTCTAGCTATGCGTGAATGTTGGCCTTAACCCTTGATTCCTCTTTGATATTCATTAAAACTCATTTTAGTTCCTCTTTGATTTGATAGTTAACCTTACAATCATAAACAAATAACATATTCTTAGTTACTTTTGTATTTGTGAAATTTGAAACACCCTGAAAATTTTTTTTATGATTATTTAATATTCGTATTCTATGATAAGTGAAATAGGGGGTATATTCATCTATGTGAGGAGGAAAACATGTACAAAAGGAAGAGCGAAGAGTATGTGAAGTTCACATGTAATTTTCAATCATAAATGATCATATCTCTCAATCTATATTGAGTTTCGAGACTTATGACCTATCAGATTAAAGGTTTTTGAGCCTAGTTTTTCCAAACATCAAATCTTTCATCAATCGAAGTTAAGAGTAAAATGCTATAGGAATTTTACAGAGGCACTTTCAAGCAGAGACGTGTCCATTACCTTAAAAACGTCTACCTCCACAAGTTTAATATAAAGTTCTTTGCCTTATCCAAATTCATTCTTCACACTTTTCAGATTTCAACTTCTTGCTTACATCATAGTCTCTGTAATTTCCAATAAATAACAAAGGAAAAATAAAGGAAGAAACCTCAAGCATATTCAACCATAACACAAGACAAAGTGAAGGAGTTAGTTGCTAGTTGTGTGTTGTGCGTGGTGGCTATTTTTGCTTCATTTTGATAGTTTGTTTCTAGTGCTCTTGGCTTTGTTTTAGCAAATTATTAAGCTTCATATACTCCTTCATCACAGGAGTTGAAGGCAAGAATGAGGTTAGAGTTTAGCCTCCTTGAACATACAAGAAAACACAAGTTAAAAACTAGATCTTGAAGCAAATTTATATTGTTATTTTCGCGTGCAGTTACTGTGTTGTAGCTTATAATTTTTATGTTTGGTTCAGCTGTGTTTTTCTGGGAATATATCTATAAATAGGGAAATCAACTACAAGAAAGATTAAGTGATTTCCCTTTTTTGAATCCTCTAAAAAGTCTATGGAATTATGTGTAGAGATAACAAGTTATGGTGTTGCTTTGTATGTGTTATGATGTGAAGTTTCTATTATTTTGGGGAATCTTATGCAGCTGTTATGTGCTGAACTTATACCCCATTTTTGTGAAGGGGAAACACCAATAAAGGTAAGTGAAAATCCTCTTGAATGTTCTTTGAATTCATGGGACAAAAGGTGCGTAAACGTGCTAACCAATGTCGTATATTATCATTTCTATGTTTCACTTTTTGACATGTTTTCTAGCTTGAAAATTGTAATACCCCAGGAAGGCCTAAGAATAGACCCGGGAGTTGAATTTCAAAAGTGCAGAAAACTTGCAAAAATATCACAGGACAGGCAACTCAATGACTCGTGGTTGGATTCCACGAGTTGTCGGAAGCAGTTGTGGTACGGGGGTTCAAGGAAGCAGTGGTGACAATGGACGGTGTAATGACTCGTTGTGAGGAAAAACGAGTCATTGTTACTGGTCGTAGGAAGGGCAGAACTTAGGCTGATGGGACACCCACGGGGCATCCCATGATTCGTGGTGAGATGTCACAGACCATTGTTTCTATTCATTACTTGTGAGTTGAGAATTAAACTGCATACAACATATTGAGACCAGGACATGTTTGAAGCCACCACGAGTCGTGGTGAGGCTCATGGTAAGGGAAGTTCATATTGGTCAAAGAGTTGACGACGGTCGACCCAACGACCCATTGATTGAAGTAATGAATCATCCTGACAAGACATGGGAACTGAGGTTTGACATGATGCAGTGGACCTAATGACTCGATACCATAAGTCGTGGTATCGTGCAACGACCCGATGGATCGGTTGTTGGTCCGTCCAGAGTACTTTTTAGGGGAAATTTCATTAAGGGAAACTTCAACTTTCCCATGCTTTGAGACCATAAACTACATCGTTTTGTGTTTTTCTGAGTGTTGTAAGATTGGTTAAGTACCTAATGCATACCCATTCTCACGCAAGATCTTTTAGAGGAGTTTTAAGGAGATTCAAGGTATTCTTCTCAAAAATTCCATCAATTTCTTTGTGGATATGAAAGGAACATTGAATTCAATCAATTTCCAAGTATGTATGGTTTAGAATGGGTGATTTCTTCCACATCCATGCCCAAATTTTGAATTTAATCATGAATCCTCCTATTCAATTCCATGGGGTTTTACCCAAATGCATGAAAATGTGATTTCTCTTTATGGGTTTGATTTAATTGAGTTTTAATTATTGAATTATGAATGAAGTGCAAGTTTTATATTATTTTCTTGAAAATTATATTTCAAGCTTTTTAAATATAAAATGATCATTGATGAGAGTTCATGAAAGTTATGATTTATGATGAATATTTTATATTTTGGGTTTATTGATGATGGAAAAGCATGATTTCAAGTTACCCATATTTATGAGAATATTTTTTAAATAATTGAGTATGTCAAAGTATAGGGTAATTCCCACATGTTGAAGAATGATTTACGATTTATGAACGAATTATATGATTTATAGAATTATGATACCGGCCGATAAAAAGGCCATGATTATTGGCTAAGCATTTTTAAAGGGGATCAATGATGATAAATGTTATATTTTAGCCAATGAATTTTTAATGCATGATGTTATCGATATATGTATGAGCCTATATGCATGTTTTTGGGAGCCGTGTCTAGCATCGAGCAGCCTAACATTCAAAGGACTACGTCGGTGTCTCATAACCACGTGCCACCGTGGGTTCTAATGTTATATATTGTATTGATACTGATCCTCTCAAATGTGATATCACGCCTAATGCACAACCCTCGCCTGGCAAGTCGGGATCGGTTCTGCCCACATGAGTGAGATAGTTGGGGCATCCTGCACGGCTCTACCATGATGGTGTCGGTTATGATGAGTCCTCCCATTGTTCCGCATGTTTTATGCATTATTATATTTATGTTATTGGCTCAAGTTATGTTTTGATAAAGTTTACATATTATTATAATAATGAATGATTTATGAACGATTTGAAAGTCTTGAGCCTTATGTTTTCTTACGAAGTTTACGATACAAGCATGATATCCTTATCCTATGTTTATTTATGAGTTTATTGTACTTTTAATGTCCATCTAACTGACGTTGCGTACTCGGTACATTTCACGTACTCACCGCATACTTTCTATGTTGTATCGTTTTATGATACAGGGTTCGAATTTCAGGCTCATCCCCATCCTTAGTCTATCTCAGCTTAAGCTCTCAGATTATTGGTGAGTCCTCATGTTCCATGGGCCGTTGATGGACTTTCATATTGTCTTATATTTCAGTATTAGTCGGGTTAGTTGGGGGATGTTGTCCCATCAACCCATCTTATGTAGTAGAGGCATTGAGACAGGATGTAGAACTCAGCTTATGTATATGCCCAGTACTTTCGGTTGTTACACTATGATTAAGTATTTGCTATGTTTTAAGCTAAGTATTCCTCTTTATTCAATGAGATTAGATGTATGCATGTGTCGTGGGTCAACTTGGGGTCTCTCGGGATCCCTTGTCCCGTGTCTATGGTCCTGGTGTACGTTCGGGTCGTGAAAAACCTGGTATCAGAGCAATAGGTTTGAACTGTCCTATGGTGTCTAAAAGCCATATTTAGTAAAGTCTTTTTCATGGGTGTGAAGCGCGCCACACCTATGACGAAGATGCTACTAGACGTTTAGGAAATGTTCCCTTCTTTCATGTTCTATGTCGTGCGATGAACATTCTTTTCATCTTTCTAATTCGTGTGATTCGTGATTGTAGAATTATGGTTCCTAGAAGAATGAACGGAAGGAGGAAAATGATGAAGGCCATGTGGTTGGCAATGGCCATGGGTATCAGCAAGCCCCACCTGTTCAGGAGCCCCAAGCACCAGAGCCAGTTGCCCACACTGAGTTTCGAGCGGCTTTTCAGATGTTGGCATAGGCCTTAACCGCTCAGGTCAACCAGCAGGCTATTGCGCAGGTCCCACAAAATGGAAATGCAGCAGTGGCTCGAAATAGAGACTTCCTGAGGATGAACCCTCCTGAGTTTACGGGATAAAAGGTGGACGAGGATCCACGTGAGTTCATTGAAGGGATCTTGAAGGATACTCAGGTTATGAGTGTGACAAATGGGGAAAGTGTTGACTTGGCCTCTTATCAGCTAAAAGATGTCGTTCATATTTGGTACAAACAATGGAAGGATAGCAGGGCAGCGGGAGCGGGCCCTATTAGCTAGGATGAGTTCCACATGGCCTTTCTCGATAGGTTCTTCCCTTAAGAGATGAGGGAATTGAAAGAAACTGAGATTGTGAACCTCAAGCAGGGAAAGATGACAGTGCTAGAGTATTCACTTGAGTTAACTCATATGTCAAAGTATGCCCCAAAGTTAGTGATGGATCAAAGGACGTGGATGAGCCGATTTGTTCATGGTGTGGATGGTTATTTAGACAAGGATTGCATGACTACCATGCTTCACCAGGATATGGACTTTCCTCGCATAGTGTTGTACGCCCAGTAAATGGAGGCGGCTCATGCGAGGGAGAGGGAGGCAAAGATGGCTCAGACGGATAGCCAGGGGTTTTCACATCAAAGGTCCGGCGGTGTCTACCATCCACAATTTCAGCAGAGATCACTAGCCCCATCACCATCATCAGCTAGTGTTCCATCCAAAGCAAGGAGTGACCAGAGGAGAAGGGCTTCAGGGTCGAGGGATAAGAGAGGGACCCAGTTAGAGTACACCTCTCCAGCCTGGGGGAAGTTTGGCAAGAGTCATGCCGGGTAGTGCCTACTCGGTTCAGATTTTTTCTCTGGGTGTGGTAGATCTGGGCACCTGCACCGAGCATGCCCATATGCTAGATAGGGTGATGAATGGGGACGTGCACAGACCACCAAGACAGCATCAACTCTATCCCATTTTGCTCTGCAGGGATCATCGACTAGTGGGGGTAGCAGATAGCGCTAAAATCGAATCTATGCCCTTGCCTCGGTCCATGAGCAGGAGGCTTCGCCAGACGTGGTCACTGATATATTAGATGCCTTTCATATTGATGTTTATGCCATGCTAGACCAGGGAGCTACCTTGTCTTTCGTGACTCCTTACATTGCTCGTAGCCGTGGAGTTAGTCCCGAGACCTTGTCAGAACTGATTTTGGTTTCGACCCTTGTTGGTGATTCGATCATAGCTAGACGAGTATACAGAGAATGCCCGATCACTGTGTGCATAAGGTTGCCTCTGAAGACCTTGTAGATTTAGCCATGACTGACTTTGACGTTATTCTTCGCATGGACTGGTTGTTTGCATGTTATTCTTCAATTAGTTGTAGGACCCGTAAGGTGGAATTTCATTTTCTAGGTGAGTTAGTTTTGGAATGGAAGGGTAGTTCGGCAGTACTAGCAGGTCGATTTATTTCCTATCTTAAGGCCAGTAAGATTATCTCTAAAGGTTGTATGTACCACCTAGTTAGGGTTAAGGATGTGGAGTCTAAGACCCTAACTATTCAATTAGCTCTGGTGGTGTGTGAGTATCCGTGTGTTTTTCCCAATGATTTGCCAGGTGTTCTTCCTAAGAGGGAATTGACTTCTGCATTGATCTCTTACCCGATACATAGTCTATCTCTATTCCTCCCTACAGGATTTCTCCAGCCGAGCTAAAAGAGTTGAAGGATAAGCTAAAGGATCTATTGGATAAGGGCTTCATTAGACCGAACCAGTCTCAATGGGGTGTACCAGTTTTATTTGTTCGAAAGAAGGATGGTTCCCTTCATATGTGCATTGACTATCAGCGGTTGAACAAGGTTACCGTCAAGAACAGGTACCCCTTACCCAGGATCGATGATTTTTTTGATCAGCTTCAGGGTACCAAGTGCTTCTCCAAGATTGATCTTAGGTTCGTGTATCACCAGCTTAGGGTTCGGGAGAGTGGCATCCCAAAGACCGCTTTCAGGACTTGGTATGGTCACTACGAATTTGTTGTTAGGTCAGACTAACCAATGCCCTCGCAGCTTTTATTGATCTAATGAACAGGGTATTTGGACATGTTCGTGATTGTGTTCATTGATGACTTTTTTATATACTCATGCAGCGAGCAGGAGCATGCTGCCCACCCGAGAGTAGTGCTTCAGACCCTCAAGGATCATCAGCTATACGCAAAGTTTAGTAAGTATGAATTTTGGCTAGACTAGGTGGCATTTCTGGGTCATGTGGTATCAAGCAAAGGCATAACGGTAAATTCCCAAAACATTGAGACTGTGAAGAATTGGCCCAGACTGGTAAAGCCTTTAGAAATTCAGAGTTTCATGGGCTTAGCTGCCTACTACTGAAGATTCGTTGAGGGCATTTCATCAATTGAAGCCCCATTGACCAAGTTGACTCAAAAAAAGGTGAAGTTCCAATGGTAGGATGCTTGTGAGAAAAGCTTCCAAGAGTTCAATACCCGACTAACTACAGCACCAGTGTTGACTTTACCCGAGGGTACTGATGGCTTCGTTGTATATTGTGATGATTTGAGAGTCAGACTAGGATCTGTGTTGATGCAGCGTGGGAAGGTAATAGCATATGCCTCGAGACAGTTGAAAGTCCATGAGAAGAACTACCCGACCCATGATCTTGAATTGACCGCGGTGGTGTTTGCATTGAAGATATGGAGGAATTACTTATATGGGGTCCACATGTATGTATTTACGGATCACAAGAGCTAGCAATATGTGTTCACATAGAAAGATCTAAATCTTCACCAAAGTAGGTGGTTGGAGTTACTAAAGGACTACGACATGAGTGTCCTCTACCAACCAGGCAAGGGTAATGTGGTAGTGGATGCACTTAGTAGGCTCTCTATGGAGAGTGTGTCCCACGTGGATAAGGGAAAGAAGGAGTTGGAGAAGGATGTCCACCGACTTGCAAGATTGGGTGTTAGATTGATCGACTCGACTGATGGCAGCGTGTTGTGCATAATGGATCAGAATTGTCCTTAGTGGTCAATGTCAAATATAAGCAAGATGAGGATCCGACTTTGAGGAAGCTAAAGGAAACATTGCGGAGTCTAAAGGTGGAGGTTTTCTCCCATGGGGGAGATGGGGTTCTACGGTATCAGGGTCGACTATGTGTCCTGGACGTTGGTAATTTGAGGGTTCAGATATTTCACTAGGCACATGGTACCAGGTATTCCATCCATCTAGGATCTACGAAGATGTATCGGGATTTGTAGGAATCTATTGGTGGGATGGTATGAAGAGGGATATTGCAAAGTTAGTAGCCAAATGTCCATACTGTCAGCAAGTGAAGGTCAAGCATCATAGGTCGGGAGGTGTACTTCAGGATATTCGCATTCCCACTTGGAAGTGGGAGGAGAAAAATATGGATCTCGTTATAGGCTTACCTCGCACTCACCGACACTATGACTCCGTTTGGGTGGTGGTAGACAGGTTAACTAAGGCTGCACACTTCCTACCGGTCAAGACCACAGGTTCAGTGGATGATTACGCCAAGTTGTTTATTCGGGAGTTTTTTCGACTTCATGGAGTGCCCTTGTCTATTATTTCAGACCTAGGGGGCTTGAGACTTAGGTTAAGCTCAGCACCGCATTCCATCTCCAAATGGATGGCTAGGCGGAATAGACAATCTAGACTCTTGAGGACATGTTGAGGGCGTGTGTCATGGATTTTAAAGGTAGTTTCGATAATCATTTTCCCTTAATCGAGTTTTCTTATAATAACAACTATCACTCCAGTATCCAAATGGCATCATTCGAGGCTCTTTATGGGCAACAGTGTAGATCTCCCATCGAATGGTTTGAGGTTGATGAGGCAACTATGATAGGGATAGATTCAGTTCATGAGGCGATCGTGAACGTTCTGTTGATAAGGGACCGGTTGAAAACTGCTTAGAGTCATCAGAAATCATATCCCAATGTTAAGAGAAGAGATTTGGAGTTTGAGGTGGACGATTGGGTATTTCTAAAGGTATCTCCCATGAAAGGAGTCATGCAATTTGGGAAGAAGGGGAAACTCAGTCCCCGATATGTGGGTCCTTACTGGTTATAAAGAGAGTAGGTAAGGTGGTGTGTGTATTGGACTTGCCTTCAGATTTAGCTTCAGTTCATCTTGGGTTTCATGTATCTCTCTTTAGAAACTGCTTGGGTGATCCAGCTTTGGTAGTCCCGGTAGACAACGTTGGTGTAAAGGATAGCCTCAGCTATGAAGAAATTTTGGTGAAAATCTTATATCGTCAAGTACGTAAGCTAAGGAACAAAGAAGTAGTTTTAGTCAAAGTATTTTGGACAAATCAATATGTTGAGGGAGCTATGTAGGAAGCCGAAGTAGATATGATAGCTAGATACAAATATTTGTTCTCTACCGGCTCAGTTGCGACTTGAGGTACCAGTTTTTTCCCTATGACTCTACCTATTTTTCATGTTCAGTCCATGTGTACAAGTTTCTTTTATGTGTATGAATGTGTATGTGAAGTAGGAGATCAGTTCAGCTATGTGGTTTTATTCGGAGGTAGTTATTCCATGCAAAATTTCGGTAAAATGATCAGTATATGGCTATGATAAATTGTATGTTTTTGTTTGCTGCTTGTGCATTCTAGGACGAATGTTTCCAAGGGGGAGATATTGTAATACCATGGGAAGGCCTAAGAATAGACCGGGAGTTGAATTTAAAAAGTGCAGAAAACTGGCAAAAATATCACAGGACGGGCGACTCAACAACTCGTGGTTGGATACCACGAGTCGTCGGAAGCAATCATGGTATAGGGGTTCAAGGAAGCAGTGGTGACAACGGACGTTGTAACGACCCATTGTCAGGAACAATGAGTGATTATCACCGATCGTAGGAAGGGCTGAACTTAAGTTGATGGGGAACCCACAGGGCATCCCACGATTCGAGGTGAGATGTGACCGCCTTTTGTTTCTAGTCGTTACTTGTGGGTTGAGAATTCAAGTGCATCCAATAGATTGAGACCATGAGTCGTGGTGAGGCTCGTGGTAAGGGAAATTTAGATTGGTCAAGGAATTGACGTCGGTCGATCCAATGACCCGTTGATTGAAGAATCAACATGTTGAGAGAGCTACATAGGAGGCCAAAGCAAATATGATGGCTAAATACCCACACCTATTCCCTTACGGTTCAGTTCCAGTTTGAGGTACCAAGTTCCTCCTTAGTAATCTAATTAGTTTCATGTTTAGATCATGTGTCCCAGTTTCTTTCACGTAAATGTATTTATGTGTGATTCATGAATTCAATTCAGTCATGTATTTTATTTTGGAGTCAGTCACTCCATCAGTTATCAACTTTAGATGTTCAGTATTTGAAATGTCAGTTCTATTTTCCCTATCTGTTTTAGTATATTCATTGATATATTAAAGGATGAATGTTTCGAAGGGGAAGATATTGTAATACCCCGGAAGTTCCTTAGACTAGACTCAGGAATTTGAAATGAGAACAACAGAAAAATCTGAGATTTTACTAAGAACGACTCATGGTACGAGTTGTTGAAAGGTGTAACGACCCGCTGGAACCACCCGTTCAGATTATGCAGTAGGAGATTCGGTGGTAATGGATCCAGGGACGACCCGTTGGTTAATGTAACAGGTCATGGGTGAAGGTCATTATTGGTGTTTGTGATGTCAGGGTGGGATGGCAGGAATTGAGGTATGACTTGTTCTAAGGAGTTGTGGGTCATGGAAAGTGCTCGTGAGAAGGTGCAATAAAAATTTCACAGAGGTAACGGACGGGACCAACGACCCATGGTTTGGAGGTATGAGTCGTTGGTTGAATCATGGTGGAAGTCTCAGATAGTGTATGTGTGGAGTCAGTGGTGACAACGAGAGGAAACAACTACTCGTTGTGTCGAGTAAAGACACAATCAGTCTAGTCGTCGCACCCGGGACCTGAGAATTTGAGAAATGCTAGAAGGAAGTAATGGATGGATATTATGAGTCGTGGTTTCGAAGAGCAACCTGTGGTATTGGTCGTGGTGACTGGCAGTGTTAGATTTCCATATTTTTCATTCAAGGTATTTTTGTAGTTCCTAAGCTCTAAGATCCTAAACTACACCGTTTTAAGCTTAGTTGGAATGTTTTTAAGAGCGCTAAACCTATCCTAAGTCTCACCATTCCATGCATGCAAGTTTAGAGTTTTCCTTGGATATCAAGTCTAAGGTCATTCCCTTGCTCTTTTTCCCTTCCTAGATATAATTGAAAAAAACTTTTAATTAAACTAGGCAGAAATAAAATTAAATGGACTAAAAAGGAAAAGAAAAAAACTGACAGAAACTGAAAAACAAATGGTGAAAACAGAGGAAGAAGAAGTTCTGCAAGAAGAATAAGGAAAAAGATATAATACTTTCGCAGCATTTTGCTATCTGTTTGATTAATGGTAAAAACAAAAAGAAGAGAGAGAGATTCTCTTTCCATAAAGATGGAGAAGAAATAGAGATTATTATATGAGCACCAAGTATTATGTTTCACTTATATAAGGGAGTTGTTGTCTATGTTCTGACCAAACATTAGACACACATGCATACTTATTTGTTGGTTGACCAAACATTAGAGACACATACACATTTATTTTGTAGATTGTCTTATTTTGCACCAATAAAATAATAACATTGAAATAAAAAGGTCATTCAAGAGATAAAGCTATTCATTAGTATTACCTGATTCATTATTTTATTGCTCTTTTGCGCCAGTAATTCTCAATTCATTAGATTCACCATCATGTGTTTGAACTTGAAAAGAGTTTCAACCATCCATCAATTGCTCCATATAAGATCATACAATTTCATCATCTTGTTGTTCAGTTGCAAATCAGCATCTTGCTCTAGTTCGCATAGTTCCTTCTCCAAATGATGTAATTACATAAATTCTTGCTGCAATGATACTTCACAAGCTATGAGGTGTTTAAGCACCATAAAATAAGCAATTACTCAAATTCCAAATGGTAAGATCACATCAGTATCACACAATCAAAGGGCACCAACAACAACGAAATATAAGTAAAAGCAAGTCCAGAGAATTCAAATATTGGTGTGACGACCCGAATGTACACCCGGATTGTAGACACGTGACAAGGAACCCCGAGAGACCCGAAGTCAACCCATGGCACATGCATTCAACTAATCGCATTTAAATAAATGGAATATTAATCATAACACATCGCGGAAATGTAACCATGACATAACATCAGGAAATACCAAACATTAACATAAGCTGAATACTACTCATTTGTCTGAAAGCCTCTAATACGTAAGATGGGTTGATGGAAAACATCCCCAACTAACCTGAGCAATACTGAAACATAATCAACAGGAAAGTTTATCAAACGGTCCTCGAAACATGAGGACTCACCAACAAGCTGATATCATAGGCTGGGATGGACTAAGGATGAGGATGAGTCCGAGATCCGGACCCTGTATCATGAAACGATACAGCATAGAAAGTATGCGATCAGTACGTGAAATATATTGAGTATGCAAGGTAAGTAAAATGGACATTTTAAAAGAAAAGTAAACTCATAAATATACATAGGAGAGGGACATCATGCGTGCATCAAATCTCTATAATAAAACATAAGTCTCAAGACTTTCAAATCATTCATAATCATTCATTATCGTAATCATAAATAACTTTATCATAATATAACTTGAGCCAATAACATAAACATAACAATGCATAAAACATGCAGAACAATGGGAGAACTTATTATAACTGACACCATCATGGTAGAGCCTTTTATGATGCCCCACTATCCCGCTCAAGTGGGCAGAGCCAACCCTGGCTTGCCAGGCGAGGGTCGTGCATAAGGTGTGATATCACATTTGAGGAGATCATTATCAGATTATCATTACATCATAATATTTACAACCCACGGTAGCACATGGTTAGGAGACATCGGCGTAGTCCTTTGAACCCCAGGCTGCTCGGTGCTAGACACGGCTCCCAAAAACACGCATATAGGCTCATACATAAAGCATTAACATCATGCATAAAATTCATTGGCTATAAAAATAACATTTGTCATCGTTGATCCCCTTTAAACATGCCTAGCCAAGAATCAAAGGCCCTTTTTATCGGTCAACATCATAAATTGATAAATCACTAAATTCGTTTCATAAATCATCAATCATTCTTCATCATATGGGCATTGTCCAATGCTTCATCATACTCAATTCTTTCAAAATTTGCTCATAAAGATGGGTAACTCCAATTCATGCATTTCCATAATCAATAAACCAAAAATAATGAATATTCATCATAAATCATAACTTTCATGAACTTCCATAAATGGAAAATTTAGATTCAAAATGATTGAAACATGATTTTGAAGAAAACAATACAAAACCTACCCATCATGCATATTTAACTAAATAAAACTCAATTAAAACATACCCATAAGGAGAAATCACATTGTCATGCTTTGGGTAAAACCCCATGGAATTTGAATAGGAGGATTCATGAATTTATTTGAAATTTGGGCATGGGTTAGGAAAAATTTCACCCATTTTAAAACCCTACATACCTGGGAAAAGATGGACTTAAAGTTCCTTGAACACCCACAAAGAAATTGATGAAAAATTTGGGGAAAAAGACCTTGAATCTCCCAAAAACCTCTTTAACCACTTGCAAGAGAATGGACATGCATAAAGGGCTTGCCCAATATTATCTAAACTCAGAACATATCCAAAAAGACGTAGTTTAGGCCTTAGGGACTTAGGAAGTTACAAAAATGCCATTATTAAAACACAGGAATTTTTAGTTGCCAGTCCTAACGAGGGACCTAACGGGTCGTTGCCACAGGGCACGACTTGTGGCCTTGATCCGTTGAGTCCACTTCCCAAACCTCCAAGGTAACCCCACGGGTGACTTCACGAGTCGACAGGTCAGACCACGACTTGTGGTCACCTTCCATGGCCTACACTGCCCATCTCAACTTGCCAAACCTCCAGGGTTGACCACGGGTGACTCACGAGTTGTGAGGTCTGACCATGACTCGTGGTAAAGCCCATGGACTCCTCTCCCAGGCCTTGCCATACCATGCTTACCACGAGTCACCTCAAGACTCGTGGTCACTCCTCACGAGTCACCTCATGGGTCGTTTTGTGACATGGTGCGAATTTTCCATTTTTTTCTTCGATTTCACTTCCGGGACGTATCCTTGGGTTCCCAAGATATAACAATATCTCCCCATTTTGAAAATTCATCCTCGAATGTTACACACATGCAGAAAACTCAGAAACAAGCTATCACCATATATGATTACCAATCATTTATGTCAAAAACTGACGGAATGACTACCTCCGAAAGGAACTACATAGCTAAACTGAATTCAGACATTACATACATTTACAATATCATAAAATAAACTTCCACACATGAACTGGATGGGAAAAGGTGATTAAAGGTTTAGGGAAAAACTGATACCTCGAACTGAAACTGAACTGGTAGGGAACAAATGAGGGTATTTAGCCATCATATCTGCTTCGGCTTCCCATGTAGCTCTCTAAACATGTTGATTCCTCCATAACACCTTTGCTGATGCTACTTCTTTGTTTCTCAACTTACGAACCTGACGATCTAAGATTTCAATGGGAATTTCTTCATAACTGAGGTTGTCCTTCACTCCATTGTTGTCTACTAGAACTACCATGGTTGGATCACCCAAGCACTTTTTCAAAAGTGACACATCAAAGACAGGATGAACCAAAGATAGCTCCGAGCGAAAGTCCAACTCATACGCCACCTTATCAACTCTTCTCACAACCCGGTAGGGGCCACAATAGTGGGGACTCAGTTTACCTTTCTTTCCAAACCGCATGACTCCCTTCATGGGAGATACCTGTAGCAATACCCAATCGTCCACATCAAACTCCAAATCTCTTCTCCTCATATCAGCATATGATTTCCGTTGACTCTGAGACGTTTTCAACCAGTCCCTTATCAACTGAACATTCACCATCGCATCATAAACCGAATCTGGTCCTATCATAGCTGCCTCACCAAGCTCAAACCATCCGATGGGAGATCTACATCTTCGCCCTTAAAGACCCTCGAACAGTGCCATCTAGATACTAGAGTGGTAACTGTTATTATAAGAAAACTCAATTAAGGGCAAATGGTCATCCCAACTGCCTTTGAAATCCATATCACGTGCCCTCAACATATCCTCAAGGGTTTGAATGGTTTGTTCTGCCTGGCCATCTATTTGCGGATGGAAGGTTGTACTGAGCTTAACCTGCATCCCAAGTCTTTTTTGAAAAGAACACCAGAATTGAGAGGTAAACTGAGTACCTCGGTCTGAGATAATAGGCAAGGGCACTCCATGAAGTCGAACCAACTTTCGAATATACAACTTAGCATAATCATCCACTGAATCTGTGGTCTTGATCGGTATGAAATGTGCAGCCTTGGTCAACCTGTCAACCACCTCCAAAATGAAGTCTTATTGCCGGCGAGTATGGGGTAGACCTGTAACAAAATCCATTTTAATCTCTTCCCATTTTCAAGTGGGGATGCTGATATCCTGAAGTACACCTCTCAGCCTTTGATGTTCGACTTTCTCTTGCTGGCAGTTCAGACATTTTGCTATGAACTCCGCAATATCTTTCTTCATACCTTCCCACCAATAGATTTCTCGCAAATCCAGGTTCATTTTCGTGGATCCTGGAAGAATAGAATATCTGGTACCATGTGCCTTATGCAATATCCGAACTCTCAAATTCTCGACGTGCGGAATATATACTCGGCCCTTGTATCATAGCACACCATCTTCCCTTTGGGAGAAGACCTCCACTTTCTGACTTCACACCACCTCCTTTAGCTTCCTCAATGTTGGATCCTCTTTTTTCCTGGATTTAACATCAACCACCAAGGACGATTCTTACCTGTTATGTACAACAACACCGCCATCGTTTGAATCAATCAATCTAACTCCTAGCCTTGCAAGCCGATGGACATCCTTCACCAACTCCATCTTCCTCTCATCCACATGGGACACAATCTCTATTGAGAGCCTTCTAAGAGCATTTGCAACCACATTAGCCTTGATCGGGTGGTAGAGGACACTCATGTCGTAGTCTTTTAGTAACTCAAACCACCTCTTTTGCCAAAGATTTAGATCCTTCTATGTGAACACATATTGCAAACTCTTGTGATCCGTGAGTACATCCACATGGACCCCATACAAGTAATCCCGCCATATTTTCAATGAAAACACCACAACGGCCAACTAAAGATCATGGGTCGGGTAATTCTTTTCATGAACTTTCAGCTGTCTCGAGGCATATGCTATTACCTTCCCATGCTGCATCAACACACATCCCAGTCCGACTATCGAAGCAACACAATACACTACAAAGCCATTAGTACCCTCGGGTAAAGTCAAATTAGTGTTGAAGTGAGTCGGGCCTTCAACTCTTGGAAGCTTTTGTCACAAGCATTTGATCATTGGAACTTCACCTTTTTTTGAGTCAACTTAGTCAATAGTTCCACATTAGAAGAGAAACCCTTAATAATCCTCCGATAGTAGTCAGCTAGGCCCAAGAAACTCTAAATTTCTGAAGGATTCACCGGTCTGGGCCAATTCTTCACCACCTCTATCTTCTGGGAATCTACCTTTATGCCTTCGTTTGATACCACGTGACCCAGAAATGCTACCGAGTTTAGCTAAAATTCACACTTGCTAAACATTGCATACAGATGATGATCCTTGAGGGTTTGCAGCATTATCCTCAAATGAGTAGTATGCTCCTCCTCGCTCCTGTAGTATATAAGAGTGTCATCAATGAACACAATCAAGAACATATCCAAATAGTGTTTGAACACCCTGTGCATCAAGTCCATAAAAGCTTCAGGTGCATTGGTTAGCCCAAAAGACATAACAACAAATTAGTAGTGACCACATCGAGTCCTAAAAGCAGTCTTCGGGATGTCACTCTCCCGCACTCTAAGTTGGTGATACCCGAACCTGAGATTAATCTTGGAGAAGCACTTGGCACCCTGAAGCTGGTCAAGAAAATCATCGATCCTAGGAAAGGGGTACCTTTTCTTGACGGTAACCTTGTTCAACTACCGATAGTCAATACACATGCGAAGGGAACCGTCCTTCTTTCTAACAAATAGAACTGGTGCACCCCAAGAAGACTTGCTCGTTCTAATGAAACCCTTATCCAACAAGGTCCTTTAACTAATCCTTTAACTCCTTTAGCTCATTTGGAGCCATCCTATAAGGAGGGATAGAAATAGGTTGCGTGTCTGGCAATAGATCAATAGTGAAATCAATTTCCCTTTCCAGAGGGACACCCGGCAAATCCTCAAGAAACACC
This sequence comes from Datura wrightii, assembly GCA_035772735.1. NCBI lineage: Eukaryota > Viridiplantae > Streptophyta > Magnoliopsida > Solanales > Solanaceae > Datura > Datura wrightii. Next base: position 19,637,014 of record JASDFA010000023.1, on the reverse strand, counting down.
TCTAGATATTTGCACACCACCGGAACTGACCGAATAGTTGGGGTCTTTAACACCACATCCTTAACCCTAACTAGGTGGTATATGCAATCCTTAGAGATCATCTTCCTAGCCTTAAGATACGAAATAAACCGAACTGCTGGTACCGCCGAACTACCCTTCCACTCCAAAACTGATTCACCTAGAAAACAAAACTCCACGGTATGGGTCCTATAATTAATCAAAGCATAACATGCAAACAACAAATCCATACCCAAAATGATGTCAAAATCATTCATGGAAAATTATACTAAGTCTGTGGAGGTAACCTTATGCAACACCGTAATGGGCCAACCTCTATATACCCGCCTAGCTACAACTGAATCACTGACTGGAGTAAATATAGAGAATGGTTCTGACATAATTTCACGATTAACTCCAAAACTACTAGCAACATAAGGAGTCACGAAAGACAATGTAGCTCCCAAAACTAGCAAGGCATAAACATCAATATGAAAGACACGCAACATACCAGTGACCATGTCTGGCGAACTCTCCTTCTCCTGGCGCGAGGCAAGGGCATAAAATCGGTTTTGTCACTGACCGACACCCCTACTAGTAGACGCTCCCTGTGGAGTTGATCGGGCTAGAGCATTTGCTACCCTAGTGATCTGTGTTCGATCCTTATCATCACTTTGTCTGGCATATGGAGATGCTCAGTGCATATGCCCAGATCTACCACACCCGATGCAGACATCCGAACCGAGTAGGCACTCCCCAGTGTGACTCTTGCTGCACTTCCCGCAGGCTAGAGAGGTATACTCTAACTGGGTTCCCCTCTGATCCTTCCACCCTGAATCCCTGCTCCTTTGATCACCCCTGGGCCTGGATGGGACACTAGCTGATGATGGGGCTGGGGATAGTGGCCTCTACTGAAACTGTGGATGGTAGCCACTACTGGACCTCTAATGTGAAAACCCATGACTATTTGTCTGAGCTCTCTTTGCCTCCCTCTCCCTTTCACGATCCGCCTCTATCTACTGTGTGTACAATACTATGCGAGGAAAGTCTATATCCTTATGAAGCACAGCAGTCCTGCAATCCTTGACTAAATAACCGGCCACGCAATGAACAAATTGGCTCACCTGCGCCCTCTGATCCATCACTAACTCTGGGGCGTACTTTGACAACCGAGTGAACTCAAGTGAATACTCCAGCACTGTCATCTTTCCTTGCTTGAGGTTAACAAACTCAGCTACTTTCAATTCCCTCATCTCCTGAGGGAAGAACCTGTCAAGCCATGTGGAACTCATCCTAACTAATAGGGCCCGCTCCCGCTTCCATGCTCTCCTTCCATTGCTTGTACAAAATATGAGTGACCTCTTTTAGCTGGTAAGAGGCCAAGTCCACACACTCCCCATTTTTCACCCCCATAACCTGAGTGACCTTCAAGATTCCTTCAATAAACTCGTGTGGATCCTCATCCACCTTCAATCCCATGAACTCAGGAAGGTTCATCCTCAAAAAGTTTCTAATCCGAGCCGCTGCCACATTTCCATGTTGTGGGACCTACGCAACGGCCTACTGGTTGACCTGAGCGGTCAAGGCCTGCACCAACATCTGGATAGCCGCCCGAAACTCAACAAGGGTAGTTGGCTCTGGTGCCTGAGGCTCCTGAATATGTGGGGCTTGCTGATGCCCATTTTCATTGCCATCTCTGTGGACTTCATAATTTCTATTCCTCTTTCTATTTATTCTCCTAGGATTCATAATTCTGCAGTTTGCAAATTGCACGAGTTAGAGGGGTGGAAAGAATTTTCATCGCACGACATGGAACATGAAAGAAGGGAACATTTCCTAAACGTCTAGTAGCCTCTTCATCATAGGTGTGGCGCGCTTCACACTCATGAAAAATGCTCTACCAAATGCGGCTTTCAGACACCCTAGGACACTTCAATCCAACCGCTCTGATACCAAGTATCACGATCTAAACATACACCCGGATCGTAGACATGGGACAAGGGACCCCGAGAGACCCCAAGTCAACTCATGGCACATGCATTCAACTAATATCATTTAAATAAATAGAATATTAAGCATAACACATCGCAAAAACGTAACCATGACATAACATCAAGAAATACCAAACTTTAACATAAGTTGAATACTACTCATTTGTCCGAAAGCCTCTAATACGTAAGATGGGTTTATGGGACAAAATCCCGAACTAACCCGAGCAATACTGAAAAATAATAAAAAGAAAAGTTTATCAAATGGCCCTCAGAACATGAGGACTCACCAGCAAGTTGATATCGTAGGTTGAGATGGACTAAGGATGAGGATGAGCTAGAGATCCGGACCCTGTATAATGAAATGATACAACATAGAAAGTATGTGATCAGTACGTAAAATGTACTGAGTATGCAAGGTAAGTAAAATGGACATTTTAAAAGTAAAGTAAACTCATAAATAGACATAGTAGAGGGACATCATGCTTGCATAAAATCTTTGTAATAAAACATAAGGCTTAAGACTTTCAAATCATTCATAATCATTCATTATCGTAATCGTAAATAACTTTATCATAATATAACTTGAGCCAATAGCATAAAAATAACATGAATAAAACATGGGAACAATGGGAGAACTCGTCATAACTGACACAATCATGGTAGAACCTTTCATGATGCCCCACTATCTCGCTCAAGTGGGAAGAGCTAACCCTGGCTTGCCAGGTGAGGGTCGTGCATAAGGCGTGATATCACATTTGAGGGGATCATTATCATTACATCATAACATTTACAACCCACGGTGGCACATGGTTATGATACATCGGTGTAGTCCTTTGAATGTAGGGCTACTCGGTGCTAGACACGACTCCGAAAAACACGCATATAGCCTCATACATAAATCATTGATATCATGCATAAAATTCATTGGCTAGAAAAATAACATTTGTCATCGTTGATCCCCTTTAAACATGCCTAGATAAGAAGCAAAGGCCCTTTTTATCGGCCAACATCATAAATCGATAAATCCTGAAATTTGTTTCATAAATCATAAATCGTTCTTCATTATATAGGCATTGCCCAATGCTTCATCATACTCAATTCTTTCAAAATATGCTCATAAACATAGGTAACTTGGATTCATGCATTTCCATAATCAATAAACTTAAAATAATGAATATTCATCATAAACCATAACTTTCATGAACTTCCATGAATGGGCAATTTAGATATAAAAACATTGAAACATGATTTTGAAGAAAAAAATACCAAACATGCCCATCATGCATATTTCAATAAATAAAACTCAATTAAAACATACCCATAAGGCGAAATCACATTGTCATGCTGTGGGTAAAACCCTGTGGAATTTGAATAGGAGGATTCATGAATTTATTTGAAATTTGGGCATGGGTGAGAAGCAATTTAACCAATTTTAAAACTATACATACCTGGGAATAGATAGAGTTAAAGTTCCTTGAACACTCACAAAGAAATTGATGAAAATTTTGGGGAAGAAGGCCTTGAAAAATTTGGGGAAGAAGGCATGAGGGTGGGCATTCATAAAGGTCTTAACCCATCCTATCTCACTCAGAACATATCCAAAACGACATAGTTTAGTCCTTAAGGACTTCGGAAGTTACAAAAACACCCTTATTAAAACACAGGAATTTCTGGTCGCCAGTCCTCACGAGGGACCTAATGGGTCGTGGCCACAGGGAACGACTCGTGGCCTTGATCCATTGAGTCCACTGCCCAAACCTCAAAGGTAATCTGACGAGTTACTTCATTAGTCGAGGTCAGACCACAACTCGTGGTCACCTTTTGTGGCCTACACTGCCCATCCCAACATGCCAAACCTCCAAGGTTGACCACAGGTGACCTTACGAGTTGTGAGGTCTAACCACAACTTGTGGTTAATCCCGTGGCCTCCTCTCCCAGGCTTCCCACACCATGCTAACCATGAGTCACCTCATGACTCGTGGACACTCCTCATGACTAACCTCATGGGTCGTTATGTGCTTATGAGACCTTTAAATGAAGTTAGATAAGATGTTGTGAATTCTAACCCTGTAGAAGAAAGTGACTTAAGAGCGAAGGCTCAGTTCGTATGAGTTCAGTGTCAGTTAAAGGGGAAGATTTCTTTCAGTGTTCTATCTAGTCCTATGTTTGTTTTATGTCCTTCGGTCTCTCTTGCGCAATAACGTGCATGATCGAGTTAGATACTCTGTCTAGATGAGTAAGATTAGCCCTAAGTCTGATGCTTCATTGGTTTTAGCTATGCTTGATTAATTGGTCTCGTTCCTACCTTTCCAGCATGTTTAGTCAACATTCGAGGATGAATGTTCCTAAGGAGGAGATATTGTAACACCTCCGAAGTCCTCGAGATTATACCCCAGAGTTAGATGGAGCTCAGCATAAAACCAACAGAAACATGCATCAGCAGCGAGTTAGAGAATGACTCGTTAGGTGATATAACGGGTGATGGTCTGACCCGTGAGAAGCTGTGAGGAAGTGGGCCAAAGCTCAATGACCATAGATGACTTAACGAGTCGTCCTGCCGAGCAACGACTTATTGAGTCGATCTTCGGGTTCAGGGTTGAAGTCAAGGATGGGTCCTGAGGCAGTGGTGCTGACTGGTGAGGGGGACGAGTCGTCGCTCACCTAACGACTCATCAAGTAATCTATGGGGAGAGAAGAGCTAAAATAGGGGGTTCATCTAGTATACTCCAGGAGTCGTTCCCATGAGCCGTCGCCCGTCCCCATGACCCATAGAGTCTCTTGTGGGGACTGGTAGGGTGACTTTTTCCTGCATTGTTCCAAGGAAATTTCTGTAAACTCCTATGCTTTTAACTTCTAAACTGTGTCATTTTGAGCTTAGTATGGTACGTTTTATAGGGATATCTAGCCTAAACCCTCATTCTTTATGAAACAACTTCCCCAAACCTTCTTCCTCTCTCTCCCAAGGCTCAAGGGATTTCAAGGGATTTTTCCAAAGGCTTCGAGGTCAAGTGCAAGTGGGGAATTTTTCAAAGCAGGTATGCGGGTCTTTCAACAAAGATAATCTGTCAGCCTTGTGCCCTAAAATGTTTTATCAAAATGCCCCAAATTTCAATTATACTAGAAGAGCATGACCTAGGGTTTCTAAATTGATGGCAAATTCTTCGATAATTCTCTAAATTCTAGGATCTATTGTGACTATGAGTTAATTATGATGTAAAATAATTGGGTTACCTTGAAATATGTGTTGGGTGATGAAAAATGTGGAGTTATAGAATGTTCTTTATATATGGCTTGAATTTGGAATAAGGCCTTAATATTGCTTACTCAATTATCGCAAATTTCTTGCATCCATGTTTTTTATGTGAAGATCCCATGCTTATCCCTAAGAGCATGAATGTTCCAATGATAGAAATGAGGACAATAAACTAGAGTTCATGGGATTGAATATTTGAGAGTAAAATATGCATGTCTTTTATGTTTTGATGGAATTGATTGGATAGGGCATAAATAATGGTAATGACCTAATTATTGCATCCTTCTCATGAATTGGAGTAAAATCTCGAAATGGGTCTTACGAAATGATAATGTATGTTTCTCCCATGTTTTTTTTGATAAATGTATATGTTATAAGTTAAGCATATGGATACCCTTAAATACCCATGCTAAGGTATGAATCAGATGTATGTATCATGAATGACCCTATTCTATATAATGAATGGTATGAAGCCGGAACTTAATGTGGTGGAAGTACAATGCTTAATGTGAATCTATATATACTCTCTAAATGTAAGATGTTTGAAGAAATATCGATGTGACTCTATGATTGCACGAATTATGATGATAAAGCATGAGATCGATGTTTTTAGAATGTTGGGCATGTTGTTAGTAGAAAGTACCCCCGACCCTTCCAAAATGAACGTTGTATAATGAAAGTAGTGTATGTTATGTTTATGACTAGCTGTAATAGCATGGATCAAATAGATGATGAATGATCAGTACTCATCATACCATAGTCCAGTTGGGATCCTCCATAGTAGAAAGTTACTCCCTAGTTCAATTGGGATCCTCTATAGTAGAGAGTGATTCCCTAGTTCAGTTAGGATCCTCCATAGTAGAGAGTAACTCCCTAGCTTAGTCGAGATCCTCCATAGTAGAGAGACACCCCCTAGCTCAGTTGCGATCATCCATAGTAGAGAGTGACTCCCTAGTTCAGTTGGGATCCTCCATAGTAGAGAGTGACTCCCTAGCTCAGTCGGGATCCTCCATACTAGAAAGAGACTCCCTAATTCGGTTAGGTTCCTCTTAGTAGAGAGTGATACCTTAGTTCAGCTGGGACTTCCCATAGTAGAGGATGATTCCCTTAATGATGATATCAGCATAACTCAATTCTGTATGATACAGATTTAAGATTATAATGGGCTTAATATAATGATAATCAGTCTCAATTATCAATAGTGATCAAGTATAGTGTGTGATGCTAAATTCAAATTGGGCTCTTAATAAATGTTCAGAACTTGACCCTTATGCATGAGTTCGAAGATGTTGCATATAATGGGATTCAAAGGAAAGTTTCATGTATATATATATATATGTGTGTGTATATGAATCATAAGATGTTAGTGGCACATTGAATATGTTATTTTGATGTATTTGGTTAATTCCTTCTCATATATTTTTTTATTTATTTTTTCATGTTATCCCGCATGCTCAGTACATTCCAAGTACTGACCGCACGCCTTTTTGTGCTACATAATTTCACGATATAGATTTAGGTTTCAAGACTCGGCCTCGTGGATAGATATGCTTCAACTCTTCTCAACATCCTGTGGTGAGTCCTTATCTTCCAAGGACATGATTTATGTTCATAATCTCTTTATGTTTCGGTTTTCAGAATTTAGGAGTAAGTTAAGGGCCTGTCTTAGCAACTCATCAGTTTAGTAAAAGGCTTTCAGACTTGTCTAAATAGATTCAGCGTTGTATCAAGTGTTGTTGCATTTATGATTTTGGATTTTCTAATTTACTCTTGTAGTTAGATTCTGCTTAATCATGTTGTTGGTTGTTTATTTGATAAGTAATATGCTATGATTATGTCATGGGTCGAGTTGGAGCCTTTCGGGGTTCGTTGTCCCGTGTTATGGCTAGGGTGTAAACTCAGGTCGTGAAAGGAAGTGTGCTCCAAGAAATTAGTATTACTACTTGGAAGTGGGAAGAAATCAATATAGACTTCATCACAGCTTTGCCTCACACTCGTCGGCAATATGACTCTATTTGTATTATTGTAGACAAGTTGACCAAAGACGCTCATTTTCTATCGGTCAAAACCATAGATTCAGTGGAGGATTATGCCGAACTATACATCCGAGAGCTAGTGCGTTTCCAAGGAATGCCCTTGTCCATCATATCCGACAGAGGTACTTAGTTTACCTCTCAGTTTTTGAGGTCGTTTCAAAACGGACTGGTTACTCAGGTTAAGCTCAGCACAGCATTTCACCCGTAAACGGATTGTCAAGCGTAGCGAACTATTCAGATTCTCGAGGACATGATGAGAGCATGTGTGATTGGCTTCAAGGGTAGTTGGGATGATCATCTGCCTCTTATTGAGTTTGCATACATTAAAAACTATCATTCCAGCATTGAGATGGCTCCGTTTGGGGCCTTCTATGGGTGGAAGTGTAGATCGCTTATTAGTTGGTTTGAAGTCGGTGAAGTTGTGACTATAGGACCAGATTCAGTCCATGAGGCTATGGAGAAGGTTCAGCTCATACGGGACTGGTTAAAAATAGCACAAAGATGCCAAAAGTCATATGCCAATGTTAGGAGGAAAGAACTTGAGTTCTCAGTTGATGATTGAGTGTTTCTAAAGGTGTTTCCTATGTAGGGAGTAATGAGGTTTGGAAAGAAAGGAAAAGTTAGTCCTCGTTATGTTGGCCCCTACCGGGTTGTGAAGCGGGTTGGTAAGGTGGCATATGAATTGGAGTTGCCTTTAGAATTAGCTTCCGTGAATTCTATTTTCCTTGTATCGCTCTTAAATAAGTGTTTGGGTGATCCAGCTCTAGTTGTGCCGGTGGACGGTGTCGGTGTGAAAGATAGCCTTAGTTATGAAAAGGTTCCGGTGGAAATATTGGATCGTCAGGTTCGAAGGCTAAGAAACAAGGAAGTAGCTTCAGTTAAAGATTTACAGAGGAACCGGCATGCTGAGGGAAATACATGGGAAGGCGAAGCAGATATGATGGCTAGATACCCACATTTATTCTCTATTGGCTCAGTTCCAGCTCGAGGTATCAGTTTTGCCCCAGCACTCTATTTAGTTTTCATGTTCAGTTAATGTGCCCAAGTTTCTTTTATGTCAAAGTATGTATGTATGGCTCGTTAATTCAGTTCAGCCTTGTAGTTAAGTTCGTGGGTAGTCATTTCGTTGGTTTTCAAATCAGTATTTGGATATGATGATTGCATTTCTCTGCTTTTCCACATGTTTTCGGTCCTGCTGACAGGCACTCTCTCAACTTGTGACCCAACTGGCCAAAAACAAAACAACCCTCCTTGCCCAAATGACACTCCCCTAGGTGATTCTTGCCACATTTAGGGCAGGATGGAAACGAACTACTACAGGAAACGAGTGGCTGAGACTGGGATCTTGATGTCCCACTTATTCAGTCCTTGTAGGATCGAAAAGTGGCGGTATTGGCTGATGAGGGTGTTGGAGGTCTCTGCTGCTATTTCTGTTGCGAGCGACCACTACCGCTAGACATCTGCTAAACATACTCAAATTGACTAGTTCTTGACTGCTTGTTCTCTCTCTCAATCTCCTTCAACTTTTTCTTCCTCTATCTTCTGGGCATGAATAATAAGGCTGGAGAAATCTACATCTTTGATGAGCATGGCAGTCCTGCGTTCTTTACCTGACAGTTATTTTCAGTGATTTCAGTAAGGGCTTTTCCGTAATTCCTATGTTCTAAGGGCCTATACTACGTCGTTTTGATCTCGTAATAGAGGGTTTTATGCTGAGATAAACCCATCTAGGCCTTTTTCTTCATGCATGCAAGGGTGAGAGCTTAAAGGGGAGAAAGTGAGGAGAAATTCAAGGATTTCAAGGGAAATCTCAGCTGGGTGATTAGGAAGAGATAAGATTCTTTAATCCCAGGTATGTAAGGCTATGAGTGGGTGCTTTCTTCCACACCCATTCCCATTCCCTATTAATTTGTGACTTATTTGTGATGATCAAGTATGGGTTTTCACTCAATTGCATGATTCCGACCTTTCTACTCATGGGTATCATCAATCGAGTTGATATTGATGATTTGTTGAGCTCGGGCAGATTCTATCTTACTTTATTTTACAAAATTGTTTTTCTAAAAAAAAATTGAATCTAAAAGGGCCATGTGTGGGGAGTTCCTATGATAATGTAATGATGAGGGAATAGATGATGAAAAGAACATTTTCAATCTTACCCGTGATTTTGATGATGTTTTCTTAAAGAAGGTTAAATAGACCCATGTAGGATGAAGCTTTGGGTAGTGCCTAATATTGAGTATGAGTGTCGATTTTATTGAATTGATTATAATATCTCGTTTTGGAGTGAAACCTCCCAAATTAAAATGTTTTCAAATGATTTGAATGGGTTCTAGCGTGATAAGATTTTGGGCAAGTTCCCTATGTTGATGATAATGAAGTGATAATTCTAAAGTAGCCTTACCACATGATTTTGGAGGAAAGCCTCCCACTATCTTTGAGCTTGTGGTATGTGTCGCAATAAAGCTTCTCATATGTACGAATTTCCTAAATGAGATGTATGTTGCCATTAAGCTTCATTTCGCATGATGTTGAGTCTAAGCATGATTTCACTCTAAGGTTTGTCGAGATGATATTGTTTAGCTTCACATTTATATGATGTCTAATGCATGCATGATTTCATAATGAGCTTTGTCAATATCCAACGTTGATCTTTGTTTCATACAATGTTGAGTTTATGCATGACTTCATGTTGAGCTTCGTCACTAGACGATGTTGAGCTCCGTACTTATATGATGTAGAGCATTTCATGTTTTGGGAGAAGAGTCTAGCACCAAACGGGCTAAGGGACGACTACCCTATGCTCCAAAACTACGTGCCAACGTATAATTGATTCTATTATATTATTGGAACCTCCCTTGTGAGCTATTCCCAGCCGGATTGGATCTTTGATCTTGATATCGATATAATGGTATCGTCCATCGCCCTGGAAAGGTTATGAACGGCTCTACCCACTAGAGTGTGATAGTTAGGACTACATAAGCTCTATCATGGTATGTCGGTTAAGTGACGAGTCTCCCGTTGTCTATATCATTTGAATTTGCATATCCATTACTCATATGGTTATCTCATGCATGCATGTTGGGAAAACAAGGTTTGACTCATTCTTCAGCTTTTGATATAAATGTTATGATTAACTTTGAGTCATTCGAATTAGTAATGATGTTCTAAAACCATGCCTGAGCATGTTATGATAAAGTTCGATTTCAGAATTAATGCATGTGTCCTCCCACTTACTCTCGAAGTTTATCATATATACGTATGACTGGATTTAGCTGATTTTATTATCAAAGCGATTTTACTTTCCTTGAATACTTGATACATTCCACGTATTGATCGCATACTTTCTATGCTGCACCGTTTCATGATGCAGGATCCGGTTCTCAGGTTCAGCCCCATTCGTAGCCGCTATCAGAGTTAGCATTTGCTGCTTGGTGAGTCCTCATCCTTCGAGGACTAGACTTTTAGTTATTTTTAGCGTACTTTCAGTTTCAGTATTTTTGAGTTAGTTGGGGGTGTTGTCCCATCAGCTCGTCCAGATTAGAGGCTATACAGACTTAGACATGTATTCAGCTCAGATGTTTATTTTGTTTTTATGCTATTATATGCTTCCGCTGAGTTATATTAATGTTTTCTTCATGTTTATGGAATGAGATAGTGAATTCTTATCATGGGTTGACTTGGGGTCTCTCGGGGTCCCTTGTCCCGTTTCTACGATCCGGGTCCCCTCTCAGGTTATGACAAAGGGTTTCAACTCCTTCTTCTTAGAATTTCTCAAGGATTTTCTTAGTAATTCTTCACTAGGTATGTGAGAATTTATCAAGGGAATTTTCATTCCTTTGTGCCCCCAAAATCCATCAAAATTTTCTTATCAGTTCTATGCCCTGAATTTTCCAATGTGAATAAATTTTCAGCCAGATTCTGTCTATATCATGTAGAATATTTTTCATGTTAATTGTTGTTATATTTCCACTATCTTGTGACTATGTTGATATTCGTTCCTGTAAATGAGTTCTTTCCCTAGCTTGTGTATGCACTAACTAGAATCTTGCAGAATTGACTAATTATTCATGTTGCTTGATTCTATTAGTGTGGAATTTCCCATGTTATTAATATTAGTTTAAATCTCTGTTAGTTGCTTGCTAGTCCAGTTTCAAGCAGAATGTTAGTATGTTCAGAATTTTTAGAAATGTTAGCTGATCAGTTTTACTATAGTCTTTTCTTGAGATGTCAGTAATGCCCCCAGATATCACTTATCAGAATCAGTTATCAGTTATCAAATATCAGTTTTCTATTTAGATTGTTACAACGCTTCCAGATAAGCAGCTCTGACCAGTCTTAGAACCACCAGCTTAAGCTTCAGTTTGTTCTTCAGATGATTATGACGCTTCTAGATAAGTAGCTCTGGCCAGTCTATGTACACCAGTTATACGATCCAGTCCAATAAGACTCTTAGAGTACTTCTAGATAAGTATCCTTGATTTATACATGGACCCCAGTTTCGAGCTATTAGCTTAGTAGTTAGATTAGGACTATCCAGTGGGATTAGGACTTAGCACCGAGCGGACCGGGGTTCCAGCGCACCCAGGTTCCCAGAACTACATTTTCACCATAGGTTATTTTATCGGCCCTTGATTTGTGATCACCCAGTTCATGCCTTTACACCCTGGCAAGGTATATTGGGTCCTATCGATAGGGTGTATCCATCGAACTTCACGCTTAGCTCACGTGGTTATATGTCGGTTATAGACTCTCCCACTAGTCAACTCAGTTCAGTTTTGCTCAGATTAGTATCTCAGATCCAAGATATGTCTGTGACCATTAGTCAGGGTTACTATTGACCATATCAGTTATACAGCAGTTGTATTAGCTTCCAACATTTCAGTTGGTCATTACATGTTACTACAGATTCAGTTACTAGTTCTTTCATGTTTATATTATCTCTCACTTACTCAATATATTCCAAATACTAATGCATACCTTCTATGTTGTATCTTATCATGATACGGACGCAGGTTCCAATCCCCAGCATTGTTAGTAGATTCCTTCAGACGATACAAGCAGAAGCTTTTGGTGAGTCCTCATCTTTTAAGGACGATATTTGTTTTCAATTAGTTTGTTTCAGCTAGACTTTAGAGTGCTGGGGGCTTGTCCCATCAACTCATCCTCTGTAGATGGGTTTCAGACAAAGACTCAGATATTCAGTATTATCTTCAGATGTATGGAGTTATGTCAAATCAGTAATTGGTTTTTCTTAGATGATCATTATTTATTTAAATCTTCTGCTTATGTTTACTCAGATTACTAGTATTATGATAGACCATGGGTTGGATTGGCGGTACTTGTGACTCCAAGTACCATGTCTCATCCAGGGTATAGACTCGGGTCATGATAGACGGTGTAGGAATACCCCTTCATGTTCACTCAACTGTCAAAGTACGCTACAAAAATAGTAGCCGAGCCGAGGGCTCGCATACTCAAATTTGTAAATGAGGTCTCATACTTGGTGGTTAAAGAGTGTTGCACCGCCATGGTCATCAATGACATAGACATCTAAAGGCTCAACGGGCTAACTAGGGTATACAACACATAGAAAGGTAGAATTTGACAAGAAAAAAATGGAATATATCGGTTAAAACAAAGAAATGCCTACATCCTTTCCAACACTACACCTCCTTCATTTCGTTTTGTATACACACCAGGCAAGTTCTAGACAATTCAAAATGACATGGAATAACAATATCTCACTTCACACTTCGTGCACATGCTCGAATCAAGATGCATTCACAGACTCTCTAATTAGCCAATCACATGAATTCAAAATTAAGCCTCAATCATCCTGAATCAAATTCTATAGCCTAGGTAACTCAACATATTTACAGAATTGCATGCTTTCAAACGAATCATTTTCACATTTTGAACATCAGTTACAACACGCAAAGAAATTTTAGCAACCATAAGCAACTACAGTTCATTGATGCAATCCACCAAAGAAAAAAAATTAAAAACAAATAAAAATCCTACTCCTACCGACTACATTTCCCTTAAGACTGTCGTCATCCATCCATCATAGGGAACGGTCACTAACTATGACATCGGTTCAATGGGACTATTCTCGGTAAAAGAACCGAAAACAAACTCCGAGAAACCCAAAAAAATAAAAATCGAAAAATTTTGCAACACATCGATCATTTCGATAGAAACATATTTACAAAAGATTTTGATAATTTCAAAATATCTTCGCAAAAATTTTGAAAAATATCGATCATGTCGATAGAAAAAAATATTTACAAAATTTACAAAATATTTACACTAGCAACCATAACTTTCAAAAACACACATCATCAGCCAGAAAACAAATATATACAGATACATCACAAATCAGTTCACCACAGGGAAAGCACAAACATCCATACAAACCAAGGAAAAAAAAAACATACAGCAAATTAGAGCCTTGTCCCAGCACCTAGCTACTCCCCACCCCACACTTAAATCGAACACTGTCCCCAGTATTCACAAAAATACAAAGCACAAAATTTTGGGTGGTGGAACTCCCTGCTCAGTCGAAATATTTGACTTCTTCATCCAATGCTGCGGCCTCGTCGCCCATGTCTGAATCAGCTCCATCGTCGTCATCGAACTCCACATCGGAGTCCTCACGACGTGTCTTCTCATCAGTAGGGACATCGTCATCTATCGGCTCCATGAAGGCTGGCCCCACCCGACATAAGGCTCTGGCGTTCTAACCAAAGGGGTAGTCCAGCTCCAGCTGCCATAATTCTTCCTCGGTGTCTGGTCTCCCACCAATCCGTAGCTGAAGCATCTGCATGCCAAACATACGGGCCATGTACTGATCGTCCTGAGCATGTCGCTCGCCCAAAGTTAGTATAGGTCCGTGTGTAGTGTCGGGGGCCTTCGTCTTTGTCACATCGAGGGCCCTCCGCTCCAACTGCGGAATATAGTCCAAGGCTTCTTCCTCAATGTCGAGGCCTCGGAGGAAGGTGGTGATGAGTCCGCCAAATCCGTATCTGTGGCCCTGGTGCAGTCTGGCTCTCTTCATGGCGTATATTATTACCGCCCCCACATTAATCTCAAGCCCTTTCATAAGGGCATACACCAAGCAGACACGGTCCCGGGTCACGTCCGTCATATGAATCCCGGGATGAAGCACGAACACACAATCTTCAGCCATATTCTGGCCTCCCTGTTCATCTGCGAATAAGGCAGAGTCTGGTGGTAACCCCTCTCCTTATGTCTACTCCATCGGGCTGTGGATCGAGCCCCACACAACGTACGTCTGATGTCGGCGTACGGTGGGGTGATGTTTAGCTGGCGGAGAACGTGGGCGTCTGTGTCCCGCACTCCAACGATGGCATTCAGCTGCTGGGGTTCCAGAGTGACAATCTGCCCTCTGATTTTCACTGTGTGGCTTCTAATGGCCGGGTTCCAGTTTGCATAAAATTCCCGGACCAAGTGAAGGTTGCACTCCTTGGGCTCCTGAAAAATAAAGCTGAGCCCAGCTGCCTCGATTCTCTGTACAATGCGAGGGAACTCCTGTGCGAGTGGTTCCCTTGCAATATGTTCCTCCGGGAAGTACTTGTTTTCTTTATGCTTAGCATACCATTTCTTCCCTTCATCGGTTACCCATCTTGTTCCATATTGGCGGCGTTGGCCGCGCGGAACAACGGGTGCAGCTGGGACTGCAGTGCCCGGTCTCATCCTTTTCCTACCTGTGCCTGAGGTAGAAGCACCCTTGCCTTTATCTTGTCTGCTCGCCATTGTACCTGTCAATTTACACAAACAAGCACAAAGTTAAGCTAAAAACTTGTTGACTTCGGCTAAGGTCGGGTTACACAACATTTACCCAACACTTAGGCCTTAGCTACTTCTACAAAATTACGGCAAAGATCACTCTAATTACACCACAGACAACACTATACACTTCATGCATAGTGAGTTCACAAAAAAATTTCAACAGCATAACGGTTAGCGTACTACTCAGACTTCATACAGCTAATCCCAATCCTACTATCGCTAACAATTCACACATCGCACTTCGCAACAAAAACAACAACAAAATAAAAACAACGATAAAAACGTTCTATATACAAACGAATCCAATTAATCAAACCAATTTACACAATTTTCGCATTTTCCCCAACAATTCGAGAATTCGTCTTCCCACAACATTCACACAATATTTACCTCGCTTATCTCAATTTACAACCACACCCCGGCAAATCGAATTCATCAACCCAAGCCCTAGAATACAATTCTGCAATCAAATTTGAATTATTCACATAATCGACGAGTTCAAATGCTAATTACAAAAATCCGAACATAATCAATCACAAAATAATTCAACATCAAGTTTAATTGCTACTTGGGGTGATATATTTCACCTCCCATGCTCACATTCTACTAAAATCGCCAAAAACTTGAGAGAAACGGTGAAAACATACCTTTTAGTTGAAGAACCGAAGAAATTTGATGTTTTCCTTGCCTATTAGCGTGGCACATTGGTTGGGGAGGGGAAATTGGGTGTTTTGGTCGCGGAGGAGGAGAGAAATGGGGAAAAATTGGGCAAAATCGGGGGTTTATTTAAAGAAAACATGCGGGTCACCCGGCAACCCGGTGTGACCCGGCACTGAATAAGGGGCAACGTGTCACGGAGGGTAACGCGGAGCCAATCCTCCGTGACACGGAGCCAACGCGTTGGCTTATTGGATTTTTGAAAAATCCGGATTTTGCATTCAACGTGTCACGGAGGGTAACGCGGAGCCCTACCTCCGTGACACGGCGCCAACGCGCCAGTACACTGTTTCTTCAATTAATTTGATTTTTCATACCTTGCCTCATTTTCTCGATTCCATGTATATTTCCTCCGTTATACCTGAAAATCACCTAACTAAACAAAAATTGGTTAGATTAATAGATTTTCCAAACTAAAATAAAAAATACTAACTAAAATGAAAATCTAAACCTAATCAAGAAAAGAAAAATAAAAATAAAAATTGGAAATAAACAAATAAAAACAAAAATAAAGATAAAAACTAACTACACTGTGTAAAAGAAAAAAATAAAATATTTTTCTCACGGGTTGCCTCCCGTGCAGCGCCTGGTTTACCGTCGCGGCTCGACGTCCTTTAAGCTCACTTGTCTACTAGGGTGATGGACGATTTGTCCCAATCATGGTCATCCCCCCAGTAGTTCTCAACCTTATCCGGTGGCCTACCTAGTAACTCTCGGGAATCACTCATTCCATTAGCATTCCCATGATCAATCACATTGATCACCGAGAGTTCCTTATAAACAGTCGGGAGCTTAGGTACCTTGTACACATCGAACACTTCGACCTTGTCATGTGCTTGCATCGTGAGTTGACCCGCAGCTACATTAATTAATGCTTTTCCAGTTTCCAAAAAGGGTCGTCCCAAAATAAATGGGACTTCAGCATCTGGTTCAAAATCCAGAACAATAAAATCGACCGGAAAAATGAGGGAGCCTACTTGCACTAACACATCCTCAACAATGCCATCCGGCTTAGCTAAAGACCTGTCTGCTAGCTGCAAGATTACCGTTGTAGGTCTAGGGCTCCCTAGACCTAACTTTCTGAATACCGAAGATGGCATCAGATTTATGCTTGCCCCCAAGTCGCATAATCCACGAGCTCGGATACTTTGCCCAATCGTAAGCTGGATAGTAAAACTTCCAGGGTCTTTCAGTTTTGTGGGCAACCTATTCTGAATACGGGAAGTGCATTCCTCCGTTAAAGCTACCGTGGCATACTCAGTCAAACGACTTTTGTTAGCCACGATGTCTTTAATATATTTCGCATATTTTGGCACTCCCTGCAAGACATCAACAAGAGGTAAGTTAACATGTACCTATTTAAGTACCTCCATGAATTTCTGGAAACACGCCTCCTCCTTGTGTTTCTTAAGTCGTTGAGGGAACGGGGGTGGAGGCCTTGCTGGTTTAGCTTATTTAGTCTTCCCCTTATCTGAGATTTGCTCTCCCTCAACATCTGCTGCTCCTGACTTTTGAGGTGGTCTTTCCGGTTCCACCTCCTTCAACTGTAAACCACTCCTCGTGGTCACTGCATTTACCTGCTTTGGATTAGGATCCGTGTCGCTAGGTAGTCCTCCTCTGGGTCTAGTATTTTGGGCACTAGCAAATTGCCCAAACTGATATTCAAGAGCATTGGTCGCCAACTGATTATTCTTCACTTCGGCTGCCAATTTAACATAGTCAGCCTGCAATTGTGCCTGATTAGCGATCATGGTTTTGAACATCTCCTCAATGGTAGGTGATGGTGGTGGAGGAGGGGCATTGTGATTTCTGAATTGAGCTTGATAATTTTGTTGCCCTTCTTGGTTTCTGTGCATACCCTGCCCTGAGCTTTGGCCTTGTTGGTTGTTGCTACCCCACGAAAAATTCGGATGGTTCCTCCAATTTGAGTTGTAGCCACTACCAAACTGCTGCTGATTTCTCTGTGCATTGCCCACAAAGTTAACAGAATCAGGATTTGCACCACAGCATTCAGCTGAATGCTCACTACTACCACACACTTCACACCACATTTGTTGAACTACATTGACTGAAGCTGAAGGCTGATTCAAATTCATATTGCTGAAGTGGTTGTTTAACTGATTTTGCAAAGCAACTATCTGTGCAGCGATAGCTGTAAACCCATCCACTTCAAGCACTCCCGCTGCTTTCCTTGCTCCACCTCTTGAAGAATCTGCATTCCATTCTGGATTGCCTTGTGAAATTCGGTTGAGCAAAGTGTACAGCTCCTCATAAGTCTTTTCCAGCGCTTGCCCTCCAGCTGCTGAATCTAACAGAATTTTAGTGTGGGGTTGCAAACCCTCAATAAATGTGTGTACCAACACCTCATTGGACTGATGATGATGAGGACAGTCCCGCAACATGGATTTAAATCTTTCCCAGGCTTGATATAGATTTTCTCCTTCCCTCTGTTTAAAACGTAGAATTTGACTTCTAAGTCTGGCTGTTTTACCAGAAGGGGAAAATCTAATCAAAAACTTCCGTGCAAGATCATCCCACGTTGATATAGAATTGGGTGGTTCAGCTTTTAACCACCTCTTGGCTTCACCAAGTAAGGAAAATGGAAATAAGGTGAGCCGAACATAATCAGGTGACACTCCAGCGGGTATATAAGTGTCACTTATCTCCAAAAAGTTTTAAAGATGTTGTTGTGGATCTTCATGAGGGAGACCGGTAAATTGCCCGCTTGTGTGCAAAAGTTGCACCATATTCTTCTTTAATTCAAACCTCCCTCCAAGCTCTGGTTTGCGGATGCTAGAATGTACGTTATTAGCGTGTGGGATTGCCACCTCGCGAACCGGCCTTGCTGCTGCTTCATCGGGCACTAAAACTACCCTCACAACTGGTGGATTTTGTTGCTCCATCATAGACTGTTTAAGCAACTGCAGCTTCTTTCGTAGAGCTTCTCTACATTGACTATGAAATTCACGTTCAGGCTCTAAGTAAGATTACACCATCTCTTTGTCCCTTGCCAGTGTTCACAGAAACAAAATCTGCAAAATACAGGCTAAGACCAAGTTGTTAACACTTAAGAGAATAAAAATAAAAATACAGTAAATTTTCCCTAAACACAATTTCACAAATCGCCTAGCCTCCCCGGCAACGGCGCCAAAAACTTGTTCGGTGCTATTCCGATTGGTATTATATATTATAAACCGACACGCAAGTGCACGTGGTCAAACAAGTAATAAAGTGGCTAAGTAGCCAAGTATCGATCCAAGGAGGCTCAAGATATGTAAAGTTGCCTAGTTTACTATATTCCTATTTCACTTCTAATTATGCTAACAACAATGTAACCAACAGTTACTTGAGTTTTTGTTTCTAAACTATATATACTAAAATTAATAACAACTATTTACTGTGAATTCAGACAATGGATATGAACATGCCAAGGTTAAGAACAAGTAATGAACTTGATAATCATGATAATTTGGTTAATCTCTTCTTCATATTGCTAGCCAAGAACATTCGCCTAGAAATTAAAACTTTCGTATTTAATTTCACTTTAGAATCATAAACCATCCGTCTACATTTCTGTGATCAAATGCAATTTATGACCTAGCACTACAATTCCGGTTCCTAAATTGACTAATACGGCTTTCAAGTATATTTCTATTAGGAAAGCACATCAAAACCCAATTTTCCCAAATCAAGTTAAGAACAATACCCTATTAATTCACAACTTTCCAATTTCTTGCTCTCTCGAGTGAAATTGGACTTTTTAGATGTACATTAATGTTGGCCAATCACTAATGCAGTAAGAACAAGAATTAATAGAAAAACATGAAAGAAGAAGAAGAAAACCATATCAATTATAATCAAAATTCATTACACATGTTCAAAACCTCAGCAAGGAAGAGAATTAGCCACTCATTTGTGGATTGATCATCCTAAAATGAGTGTAAATCATACGTACAATTGATAGAAAGAAGAAAAGAAGAGAAGAAATCCCTTAGCTTTTTCGTTCCTCAACTGCTCCTAACCCACGTCCTTGCTCTCCACTTCTGAACTCAGTCTAAAAACTAAAAACTGCTTAAAATAAACCTAAGTGTGCTATTTATACTAGTGGGAAATGTTTCCCGGAATAACAAGCAACGTGTCACGGAGGCCAACGCGGAGCACTGCCTCCGTGACACGGCGTGGACGCGGACCTTCACTGGAATTTCAGGGTCCGATAAATTAGCCTCAATGTGGCACGGAGGCCAATGCGGAGGCCTCTCTCCGTGCCACGGAGCTGACGCGAAGGCACACTGGAATTTGCCATTTTAATTCCTGTTCAGGCAGTGTGCTACCGCGATGGTAGCGTGGCACGGCTCCATCGCGGAGCCCCTATAAAATGTGCATTCCAAGGTCTTTTCCACGCTCGCATCCAAGTCCAACTCCGACATAGTTCCAACATGCATTTTAGCTTCTAAAAATCACATTTACCTGCAAAACAAATGCTAATCATGTTGGTTAGTATAAATTCGCATTTTATTACCAATTACATGATATTATATACACATTGCAAAACAAACAAGGTAAAATTGATACGTTTGAGTATCACTTGGTCATATAAATCTGCCCAAGATCACAACATGCAATATTGGTAAGTCAGGTTCACCTAAATGGTTGTTCCCCAATCTAGATGATTTTCACCACGTAACATGGTCTATATACGAGTGTACTTTAGTTGATCCTTACCCTTAATATCGGATTAGCTATCCCCGGACAAGTTCAAGCTATTAGATGAAGGTTTAGAGCCTCAAATCTCTGTTGTTAATCCCTTATCCCATTCTTTACCTCGTTGGTCCAGTAAGTAAGAATAAGACAAGTCTTAACATTCGCAACCGTCAAATATTAATCAAAACGAAGGGAAAAACAGTACATGCATAAAACCCCATTCAAGAATCACTAAATATTTTTACCTACGTGTGTTAATTCATATTGGTTCCAAAAAACCTAGTGTATGGGTTTGGCTACTCATATTTGTATGGTTGCAATCACAAAATATTGAAGAAATCATAATTGCAACTTACAAATTATTGTAGAATAAAAACCACATAGATTGAATAAAACTCCAATGTTGCTTATGTTTCTTGAATCAAGAACAATTGTATGAAAATCCTCTCAAAAATCACATGAAAAATCGTTCCAGAATCATCTTCTAAAAATAAACCTAAATTGGGTATTTATAATTCTAATAAGTACTTTTCCTAAATAAAATTGGAAACCAGGTCGGCAGTGGCAACGGGCTAGGTGATGGGTCGTTTGGCCTTTTGATGAGTCGTTCTTTGCTTGAGTTAGTCGTCCTCAGCATTGCACCCAGTTGTGGAAACGGGTCACCCAATGACTCGTCGTGCCTGAGCACAAGTTGTTAGGTCCTTCATGGATTGACTCCTTCAAAACTCTAGTGCACTTTACAGTGGCTCCAGTGGCCTGCCAATGAGTCGTTTCATCTCATGACGACTCGTTATGTCTGTCATCAACTTCACTGGCCACTTTGTTGAAATTTTCTCTTTGATTCCCATCGATTGACCTCACGACTCATTACCCGTTGTAACCAGTCGTTCTTCCAACTCGTCATGTACACTACCTTGCTTCTTCCAAACTCCATCTTTTGCCCACGCCTTAAGCAACTGGTCGTGCCTCCTGCCAACGACTCGTTAAATGCCTGGCAGTCACCTTTCAGTTATTTTTAGCAATAATTTGACAAAATTCGCTTCCAAACCTATTTTCCTGCACATTAAACACTAAACACATCATACCCATATAAACATACCTGGAATGTGCATAATTTCTTTGTTTTAAGCGTCGAAAGTGTCATAAAATCACGGCACATCAACACTCTCAACTTAGAACTTTTGCATGTCCTTAGGGAAAAAATAAAATAAAAAACAAAACAAACTAAAGTAATTTGACGCTTCAATTGGAAGAACTATAGGAAAGTTACAATAGTCATTTTTATACATCAAAATAAAATTTTCTAACCCCTCCCTCATCGTATCAAATCGAAACACTATACATATGCCAAATTTCAACCATAACACAGAGGAATCAAAACATGGAAAAATACTGTCACCCGCAACCACGTACATAAATCTATAACACTGCCCCAGACAATTTGCAGACGATTTTGTTGACCAAATGCTCTCACCTCAAAGAAGTCCCACACTGGAACATGTGTGTCTAATTATCTCAATATATTTCTCTTGGGACTAGGTAAGATCCACTCACTCTTACAAAGAAATTAGAACTGTGTGCATAAAATACCATAGGCTTGCCTTTACTTTCAATACCTTGATTTTCGGAGAAGTAGCTTGGATCACTATAGGACTTTCTAGGCTTGTAACGTAGGCTCGGGCTAGGGTATGGTACATATGAATTTAGTAGCTCAACCCTCCTTGGCACTCGCCTCTTGACTCCACTTTTCACCTCTTTTTCCTATTTTCTCCCTTTTTCCCTTTTTCTGCTTTTCCTTACCTTTGCTTTAGCAACTACGGATGCGGTTTTTCTATTCAACACTCATTGATGTCACACATTATTTTTTCTTTTCTTTTCTTGCTCTTATTTGGAAACAAGTTTAAGTTTTCTTTTCTTTTAATCATGCATACCACATCCGCTCTTTTTCTTTTTCATTACCCAACTTTCTTTCCACCCTACTCTACTTAATCACCCTTATAATAGCCACCCTCAACTTAGGTGATTTGCCTGAGTTGAGGTTCACAATGTCCAAGGAGGGACCAGGGCCAAAATAAATTCATTCGTAATAAAATCAGGCAGGTGAATTTGTGTAAATGAATAGAAAGGTCAATTTAAGCTCAAACATTTGGATCAAGATATTTTTATTCACTTTTGGTAGGTCTTTTTAGGCTAAAGTGGACTTATAAATAAAAAACGACCTATGATCCTTTCCTAGTTTCTTATCCTCTATCTCAGTACGACTGACCATACAAGTTCTAGATTGACACACACAATCGAATTCAGCTATTTAACCTCACTCACACATAGCACAGGACAACATCATCACTTCTACCAATTTGTAGTTCAGGTACAGCGATACAATGATAAACAAGTTCACAGTTTCCATGCCATGCAAAGATTTACAAAGGTTACACTTTTCAACTTTCACATAGACATATACAAAACATTTCGGAGGGGTATCAAATTATCAAATATCAAAATATCAAACAATTTCAGCTCTTGACTGCTTTTAGTTTTCCTACTTTCTTCCAACTGACACAAGAAAATAAAAAATTAAATCCTAAACATGCCAATTCTACTAGATATGGAACACCCGAGGGAAAAGATATCCTGAAAGAAAAACCCTCGGGTTATGTTCAGCAAAACAGCATGCACAGGTATTCCTCCCCATCCCCATCAAGAAAGCATGCGTCGTCCTCTATGCATATATATACCAAACAAAAACTAAGGAAGTAGGGAACATACCTGTGTGACCTAGGTGTCAGCTACCTGGTCGGTAGAGGGTGTAGATACGCCTCCAATGTAATCTCCAAATTTACCAGATTGAATTGGCACATTCTCAGATCCTATAGAGCTTGTGCCTTCTCTACAAACTCTCGCTGGCTCAGTGTCAGCTCTCTATCGAGCCTTCTCTCTCGATTCATGCAGCGCTCTCTCCATCTCACTCTGCTCTTGTTTTTGCTGATGGAAAAGAGAAACATCATCATCAATACTTGCCTCCTCACGAGGCCTCTTCCTCTTGTCATATGCCACCGGCTCCTCCTTGATGAAATCAACAATAGGTGGGAATTCCTCTTCAAACTTATCATCTATCATGGGGAGTACCGGTGGAGGTACCGTAGCTACCTGTCATGCGGCCAAGTCCCTCACCACGGATTGTAGAGCTCCTAGCTCTGTGTACCATCTATATAACTCCATCACCTATAACTATGCAAGACGCTCACCCATTCTCCTCTGAATAGCGTCTAGTTGTCCATGCACTGAACTGGACGGTGTCTCCAACTCTATTGACACCCACGACTTAACCTACTCTATCAAGACTTTAATCTGTAGAGCCGTCTGTGTCTGTTGCTTCTCGGCCTTAGCTAGATGCCTAGCCATATCAACCAAAAATTACTGTGAAACCGTGACTAGGCTGGCTGTGGTGGCTCGTGGAGGCGCAACTCGTGGTCTCAGGGCTGCTGCAGTAGATGAAGACACAGGAATGTCGGCAGGCGTGGAGGTATCTACTACATTTGTAGCCTCATCCTTGCTACCTGTCTCTCTTCCCTCTATAGGCTCAGCTGCCAACTCACCGATCTATGCTGCATCAGTCCACATCCTGCTACGAAAAGCCTCTACTAATATTGTCGCTCCCGCGTATGCAGCTGCCTGAGCCTTCACCCTCGATATCGAGTTTGTATCACCTCGAATCAACCCGATATCGGTAATCTTTTGTACCACCACTCTCTGGTCTACTGATGGCAATACTGGTACCTTTGACTCCTGACAGATTCTATCAATCAAACATTGAAATGGAATGGCAGTGCCCTAATTGATCGTCCGCTGTCGAATCTCCTCTACAATATATCACAGGAAGTTGATGCCATACGCCTCCATTAAGCTAGCTACTAGAGTGGCTCTGTCAGGAGAAAGTACATTCTCATTGCTGATTTGTACCAGCCTGTGCCGCACTAGTGACCACCAAAACTTTGCCTGAAAATTAAACGTGGCCTTCTTTGTTTGTGACTCTGTACCATGTAGTCAGTCTACCAGTGGAACCCTCCTAGCAATAATCCTGGACAACCAAGTGTACAGCTGAATGAGCTCCTGGCTATTCAACTTCTTTTTTTGACTTTTTTCAACTCAGATAGCCTGTGATCAAATTCTGTTGTGTTCGACAGAGCCTGATAATCCGGCCCGTATAGCGTTATGGAGATCGTCTGCTTAGAAATGTCAACTGGAGTCTCTCTCACTAGCACCTGAGTCAGTGCAGGCCTCTTCTTCTAATCCTGGCCCCCTAATGCCAACCGTTGCAAGGTGGCTGCATATTCTGCATAGAACTCTCGCACTAAACACGGGTTATAGCAGCCATAAGGCTCGGTTAACCACCCGAACTTGTTTTTATCAAACACTACCTGTAGCTTTGGGATATCTTTAATCCCTGTAGTTACTAGCCTTGGCTTCTCATATATTCTCCTCTCGGATTGCCTTTTTCATTGGGAGAAATATCTTGATTATATATAGCCTGGATGCCATGGACACACCATCTCCGTACATTTCTCGGTTGCTCATTTGATGGGTCCGAGGACTCCATCAACTCATTATCTGAATTCCCTTGTTGGGCATGTGATTCATCAACATTCTTTGTATTGTGACCTGCTGTGGGAGCCTCGGGAACCAGTGCAGCTACAGCCCTAGCACTCTCATCAGTGCAGCTGGGTGGATCTCTTGCAAGTGGAGTGGGAGTATCAACCAGGGATGTCATATTTGAACTTTTTTGAGACCTAGCCCTAGTAGATCTCCTCACTGGCTTCTCCTCTGCTACTTCATATTCCTCCTTAGAGCCACTCGACTCTTCAGAGGATGATGGATCATCACACAGTCTATGGTATGAGGGTTGACTGTGCTTAGGTGTTTGCTTCTTTGTTGGACCCTTCTTTGGTGTACCTCTGGGAGCCATTGTACCTGTGGAAACAATTTTAGTGTGAAAGATGAGATGAAACAAAAAAGATTTCCTGGCTGGTGCCCAGTGGTCCTGACGGGTGATTACTTGTGAGCTCACTCGTTCTCTCAGACTTGCCTTTCTTCAAGTTGGTCCAGTGTACTTGACGATTGGTCCCAACGAATCGTTACCAAAGGCAATGAGTCGTTAGGTACACTGCCTCATTAGTTTAGTTTTCCCACTCAAGACGAGCTACATGTCGAGTTTTTTGGTGATCCAACGACTCCTGATGTGGCTCATGCCCAAGAGTTCCTGTTCATCTTCCTCCTCCTTCGAGTTTCAATCCAACAAACACAAAACTCAATCTAAAATCAACCCAAGTTAATATACAATTGAAAATCATTTTTAACTCTTCCTAGGGTTTATTTACATCACGAGACACATATAAACACCATACTAGTCAAATTAAATTAAAGCTCATTCACACATGGGTCTTCAAAATTTCTTGATTAGTTGCAGTGATATTCAGATTTCAATGGGGAATGAGTACTCACTATATTCTTTGAACAATAAAGGAGTGCAATCGTGTGTGCTTGAGTGATCGGGCGTGCGAGGTTGAAGGTGATTGTCGATGGGGTTTTAGTGAAAAAGAAGAAAAAGAGATGAGGGAAATTTGAATGGAGAGATACTGGTGCGATTTTGGAAAAGGGAAAGAATTGGGTTTTTTAATTGATATAACTTAAAATCACGCCAATTTCACTCCTGGGTTGGGTCAAATAGTGATTAAATAAAATACTTGACAACTAACTATAAAAGTCATTTAGTACTGAGACTTTGCTGAACAAGTCGTCAAGTAAGACGATGATTCGTTCTGTGATTTTTCTGCACTAGAACTGAAGTTCTAGTTTTTGGTTCCAACTTCAGATTTTCCATCTTATTCACCTGCCCCAATCAACAAACGTTAACACTAACTTTTTCTTACATTGAAAACTTGGGTTGCCTCCCAAGAAGCGCTTGATTTAACGTCGCGGCACAACGTGGGTGTTTTGGCTACTCAGGCTTCACCAAAACACCTCCATGGGTTGCCTCCCAGGAAGCGCCTAATTTAACTTCACGGCACGACGCAAGTCTCTTGACTACGAATTCTTCAAGTGACTCTTCTCCATCCTCCAATGCTGAAATTATGTCGAATTCCTTAGGTTGTTTCATGGTTCGGCTAATGTTGATGGTGAACTCTTCTTTGTTCAACCTGAACTTCAACTGTCCTACCTCCACATCTACTAGGGCCCTACCTGTTGCAAGGAATGGTCGCCCCAAAATAATAGGAACTTCAGAATCGACTTCACAGTCCAAAATCACGAAGTCTGTTGGGAATATCAATTTTTCCACTTCGTCCAGTACATCGAACAAAATCCCATAGGCTTTTCAACCATTCTATCAGCCATTAGTAGCCGCATCGAAGTCGGTGTTGGGGTTCCCAAGCCTAACTTTTTAAACACTACTAGCTGCATCAAATTTATGCTAGCTCCCAAGTCACATAGCGCCCTTGCAAACTCAACCTCCCCAGTGGTGCAAGGTATAATAAGTGCACCTGGGTCTTCCTTCTTCTGTGCTAGGACCCTGGTAGTGATGGCACCACAGTGGTGCAGATTATCGGCAAGTTTCATACTCACTGTTCTTTTTCTAGTGACAAGGTCCTTCATGAATTTGGCATATCCGAGAATTTGCTCTACTGACTCCACCAATGGGATGTTCACCAATAACTGCTTCAGCATAGAGATAATCTTTTGATATTTCCCATCTTCAGCTTTCTTTCTAAGGCGCTTGGGATAAGGAGGAGGAGTCTAGGGATTGTTGTGAGTTCTTATTGTGTCTCCTTCTCCTTCCCTTGTGCATCTCGTTGCTCCTTTGCACTACTCAGAGCAGTTTGCACTTCTGAGTCCCAACCCAAAGCTGCATTTTCAAAGTCCACTACACCATCATCATCTATCAACACGGGCTTGTCTGACTCCTTAACAACAACTGGCCTCGGGGGATCAACTGTGGCCTTATTGCTACTAGTAGTGACCGCCATATAGTGACTGTCATTTTTTGGATTTTGCATAGTATTGTTGTGAAGTGTGCCTTTTTTGACTATGATTTATTGCAACAGACATCTGACTCATCTACTACTCAATCTGTCTGATCGCCACGACATAAGACTCCACTTTTTGATTTAAATCGAAAATATCAGCCCGGAGCTCCTAAAGTGGATGTCTGTTGTCTCTATGTGCTTGAGCACTTTGGATAGCATATCTTCAACCCTTGAGCTACTGGACTTAGGCTCACGGTTTCTTGGTGGAATATATGAACCGCCTCTGTAATTTTTGAACTCTTCGTGCTTCTTCTAGTCCCCATTATCTCGGTATTGATCCCGGTTGTAATTATTATCTTTGTAGAAGTTCTGACCTTGGTTCCCATGACCTTGATGCCAAGAGTCTTTGTTAGACCCTTGGGTGTTGGTGCGGAAACCCACCCTCTGATCATTCAAATAGTTGACCTCTTGTTAAGACTCAGACTCGCAACCATCATTTCTCGGGGCCTTGCCGTGAGAACCTATAACATTCACCTTTTCTGTTTCGACTCTCATCAGGTTTTTGAAAAGCAACCCCATGGTAGTCTTTATCTCTGCTATATCCTAATCACGCTCTTCATCTCTTCTCCTTTGCTTAGCAAAAATACCAACCGCATAAGAACCAGCCGGAACCTCCGACTCTCTATTATGCCTAGCTCGGTTGGTTTTGGTGATCCTGTCTACCAGCTCCACAACCTCTGCATAGGTGTGACTCATAAAAGTTCCTCCAGAGACGGTATCAGCCACCCCCTTAGTGTTGGCATTCAAAGACCTATAAAAGATCTCCAACAATGTATCATCCGAAATTCTGTCATTTTGCACCTTCTTAAGATTTTTGTTGAAACGCATCCAGGTCTCGTGGAGTGCCTCAGAATTTAGTTGTTTGAAGTTATAAATCTCATACTTCAACTGCAATGCTTTGGACAGACGGAAGAACCTTTCAAGAAAAGCTCTCTTAAGCTCTCCCCAAGTAGTGATGGAATCATTTGGCAACTCAGCCAGCAACACAATTGCCTCACTCCCTAGGGAGAATGGAAATAACCTCAGTCTGATAGAATCCTGGCTCACCCCTGGTTGCTTGTATGCCTTACATATTCCCACTAAATTTTTTAGGTGAGCGTGGGTATCTTGTGTCACTCGCATATATTCCCTTCATATTAAGCAGTTGGATCATCGCCCTGGTAATGTCAAACTTCTCCCCAGCAGGTAAAGGAGGAGGGACTATAGCTCCAGTGGCACCAGCTTCATCTATATCTGCATTATCTTCCTCATTTAAATATCAGGGTCGCTGGTCTTCTAGACCTATGGGTCGTCTAGCCCATTCATCTTCTGCGGCTAGATGCTGCTCTTCAACAACTCTGGCTAACACACAATCTCTAGCCCGAGCTTGCTCTTCAGCCAACAGTCTTGTTGTGTCTTGGTCCACGGTTTCTTTCTCTTGTATGTTGGCCATTCTTCTAAAGTTTCTTAACGTTAGCTCAAGTTCCTGATCAATTGGAACCAGGGGATTTCCTTGGCTTCTAGTATCGAGCATGCACAAACCTAAGACCGGTTAAGAACCCAAAACAAAATATAAAAAATAAAAAAAATAAGAACCAATAGAAAAGTTAACACAATTAATAAAAGCCTTAGCCGTATTCCCCGGCAACGGTGCCAAAATTTTACATCGCCAAATTTACACCTCACAGTTAAGATATAAGCGGTCGATTGTAAAATATAGAACCCAACAAAGATTGAGGTCGATCCCACAGGGAATATGGTCAGAACTTAAGTTAATACGAATAACTATTACTATTGATTTACTTATTTCCAAAGGGGGGAATATATAGAATAAAAACAAAGTAAAATGACTGAATGTTAAAATCAAATTTAGTTTGTATGCATTTAACGATTTGACTTGGATTGTGTTCCCCAAGATTTCATAACCACAAGGATTATACACAAGTGATCTATTCCGGTGTTCAACATGCAATATTGGTAAGTTAGGCTCACCTAAATGGTTGGTCCCTAATCTAGATTATTTTCACCACGTAACTTGGTCCGTATATGGGTGTACTTTTGTTGACCCTTACCCTAAATATCCGATTATCTATCCGCGAACAACTTCAAGATATTAAATGAGGGTTGATAGCCTCAAATCTCCGTTGTTAATCCCTTTTCCCATTATTTACCTCCTTGGTCCAGTAAGTAAGAATAAGGCAAGTCCTAACGTTTGCAACCGTCAAAAATCAATCAAAGCGAAGGGAAAAACATTACATGCATAAAACCCCATTTCAGAATCACTAAGTATTTTTACCTATATGTGTTAATTCATCTTTGTTCCCAAAAATCCTAGTTTATGGGTTTAGCTACTCATATTTGTATGATCACAATCCCATAATATTGAAGAAATGATAAATGCAACTTACCAGTTATTGTATAATAAAGATCATGTAGATTGAATAAAACTCCAATGTTTCTTTCGTTTGTTGAATCAAGAACAATTGTATAAAAATCCTTTGAAAAATCGATTGAAAAATCTTTCCATAATCTTCTACTAAAAATAAACTTAAATTGGGTATTTATAATTCTAAGAAATCCTTTTCCTAAATAAAACTGGAAACCAGGTTGGCAGTGGAAAGCGGCTAGGTCACGGGTCGTTTGGCCTTCTGCCGAGTCGTTCGTTGCTTACATTAGTCGTCCTCAACATCGCACCCAATTGTGGTAACGGGTCACCTAACAACTAGTCGTGCCTGAGCACGAGTTGTTAGGTATATCGTGGACTGAATCTTTCAAAACTCCAGTGCACTTCATGATTGCTCCAGTGGCCTACCAACGAGTCATTTCATCTCATGACGACTCATTATGTCTGTTGTCAACTTCATTGGTTACTTTGTTGAAATTTTCTCTTTGATTCCCAATGATTGACCTCGCAACTCGTTAGCAGTTGTAACGAGTCATTCTTCCAACTCGTCAAGTACACTGCCTTGCTTCTTCCAAACTCCAACTTTTGCCCACACCTTAAGCAACGGGTCGTGCCTCCTGCCAATGATTCATTAAGTGCCTCGCAATCACCTTTCAGTTATTTTTAGCATTAATTTGACCAAGCTCACTTCCAAACCTATTTTCCTGCACATTAAGCACAAAACACATCATACCCATATAAACATACCTGGAATGTGCATAATTTCTTGGTTTTAAGCATCGAAAGTGTCGTAAAACCACGATACATCAACACCCTCGACTTAGAACTTTTGCATGTCCTCAGGGAAAAAACAAAATAAAAAAAAACTAAACTAATTCGAGCTTCAATCGAAAGAACTCTAGGAAACTTACAATAGTCACTTTTATACATCAAAATCAAATTTTCTAACCCCTCCCTCATCGTATCAAATCAAAACACTATGCATATGAAAAATTTCCAACCATAACATAAAGGAATCAAAACATGGCAAAATGCTATCACCTGCAACCACGTACATAAATCTACAACACTGCTCTAGACAATTTGCAGACGATTTTGTTGATCAAATGCTCTCACCTCAAAGAAAACCCACACTCACACATGTGTATCTGATTATCTCAATATATTTCTCTTGGGACTAGGTAAGATCCACTCACTCTAACAAAGAAATTCGAAGTATGTTCATTCAATATCATAGGCTTGCCTTTACTTTCAATACCTTGATTTCCGGACAAGTACCTTGGATCACTATAGGACATTCTAGGCATGTAACATAGGCTCGGGCTTGGGTATGGTAAATATGGATTTTATAGCTCAACCCTCCTTGGCACTAGCCTCTTGACTCCACTTTTCACCTTTTTTTTCCTATTTACCCCTTTTTCCCTTTTTCTTGCTTTTTCTTTCCTTTGCTTTAGCAACTATGGATGCGATTTTTTATATTCAACACTCATTGATGTCACACATTATTTTTTATTTTCTTCTCTTGCTTTTTTTAAAACAATTTTAAGTTTTCTTTTCTTTTCATCATACATACGACATCTGCTCTTTTTCTTTATCATTAGCCTACTTTGTTTCCACCCGAGGGAAAAGATATCCAGAAAGAAAAACCCTCGGGTTATGTTCAGCAAAACAGCATGCATAGGTATTCCTCCCCATCCCCATCAAGAGAGCATGCGTCGTCCTCTAGGCATATATATACCAAACAAAAACTAAGGAAGTAGGGAACATACTTGTGTGACCTAGGTGTCAACTACCTGGTCGGTAGAGGGTGTAGATACGCCTTCAATGTCATCTCCAAATTTACCGGCTTGAACTGGCGCATTCTCAGATCTTACAGAGCTCGTGCCTTCTCCACGAACTCTTGCTGCCTGAGTATCGGCTCTCTGTCGAGCCTCCTCTCTCGATTCATGCAGCACTGTCCATCTCACTCTACACCCGTTTTTGCTGACGGAGCAGAGAAACATCATCATCAACACTTGCCTCCTCACAAGGCCTCTTCCCCTTGCCATGTGCCACAGGTTCCTCCCTGATGAAATCTAAAATAGGTGTCAATTCCTCCTTAAACTCATCATCTATCACGGGGAGTATCGGTGGAGGTACCGCAGCTTCTTGTCGTGCGACCAAGTCCCGCACCTCGGATTGTAGCACTCCTAGCTCTGCGTACCATATAGATAACTCTGGCGCCTGTAACTGTGTAAGGAACTCATCCATCCTCCTCTCCAAAGCATCAAGTCGCCCATGCACTGAACTGGACAGTGTCTCCAACTCCATTGATACCAACGGCTTAACCTACTTCTTCAAGACTTTGACCTGTAGAGCCATGTGTGCCTGGTGCTTCTCGGCCTTAGCTAGCCGCCTAGCCATATCAACCAAAAATTCCTGCGAAACCGTGACTAGGCCGACTGTGGCGGCTCGTGGAGGCACAATTGGTGGTCTCAGGGCTACTATAGTAGATGAAGAATCAGGAATGGCGGCAGGTGTGGAGGTATCCATTGCATCTGTAGCCTAAACCTAGCCACATGTCTCTCTTCCCTCCATAGGCTCAGCTACCAACTCAGCGATTTGTGCTGCATCAGTCTGCATCCTGCTACCAAAAGCCTATGCTAATATTTTTGCTCCCACAGATGCAGCTTCCTGAGCCCTCGCCCTAGATACCGAGTTTGTGTCATCTCAAATCAACCCTATATCGGTAATCTTCTGGACCACCACTATCTGGTCTACTGATGGAAATACCAGTACATTTAACTCCTGACAGAGTCTATCAATGAAACATGGAAACGAATGGTAGTGCCATCATTGATTGCCCGCTCTTGAATCTCCTCTACAATATATCGCGGGAAGTTGATAGCATACCTCTCCGTTATGCTAGCTACCAGAGTTGATCTATCAGGTGAAAGTACATTGTCATTTCTTGCTGGTAGCAGCCTGTGCCACACTAGTGACCACCAAAACTTTGCCTGAAAATTCAACGTGGTCTTCTTTGTATGCGACTCTGAACCATGTAACCATTCTACCAGTGGACCCCTCGTAGCAATAATCCTGGACAACCAAGTGTACTGCTGAATGCACTCCTAGCTATTCAACTTTTTTTTGACTTTCTTCAGCTCAAATAGCCTGTGATCAAATTCTGCTGTGTTCGACGGAGCATGATAATTCGGCCCGTATAGCATTTTGGAGATCGTCCGCTCAGAAATGTCAACTACAGTCTCTCTCACTAGAACCTGAGTTAATGTGGGCCTCTTATTCCGATCCTAGCCCCCTAATGGGAACCGCTGCAATGTGGCTGCATATGTTGTATAGAACTCTGGCACTAAACACGGGCTATAGCTGCCTTAATGCTCCATCAACCACCGAAACCTGTATTTACCAAAAACTACCTGTAGCTCTATGAGATCTTTAAGCCCTATGGTTACCATTCTTTTCTCCTCGTATATGCTCCTCTTTGGATTGCCTTTTTCATTGGGAGCAATATCTAGATTACATATAGCCCGCATGCCATGGACAAACCATCTTCGTACATTTTTTGGTTGCTCGTTTGATGTGTCCAAGGACTCTGTCAACTTATTATCCGAATCCCGTCGCTGAGCTTGTGATTCATCAACACTCTTTGTATTGTGACCTGCTGTGGAAGCCTCAAGAACCAGTGCAGCTGCAGCCTTAGCGCTCTCATTAGTTCGGCTGGGCGGATCTCTTGCTAGTGGAGTGGGAGTATCAACCAAGGCTGTCAGATTTTAACTTTGTCGGATTTGCAAGTCGTTGCCTGAGTCATGGTCCTTGTCCTAATGAAGCTTCAAGACGAGCCACTTAACGACTCATTTGGTCTCCCAACGATTCGTTAAGAGTGTCGTTGTAAACCTTTTCCTTTTAATAAAGACTTTGCTCTAATGTACATGACAGGGGACCCAACAATTCGTTCCTTGGAGAAACGACTCGTGAAGTCACCCGTTGCTCCCCTATTTTCTACAGTTCTCTTCACGACTTTGCTGAATGAGTCATCAAGTCAGATGATGACTCATTCTGTGATTTTTATACACCGGAACTGAAGTTCTAGTTTTTGGTTTCAACTTCAGATTTTCCATGTTATTCACCTGCACCCATCAATAAACGTTAACACTAACTTTTTATTACATTTACAACTTGGGTTGCCTCTTAAGAAGCGCTTGATTTAAGGACGCGACATGACGTGGGTGTTTCAGGTACTCAGACTTCACCAAGACACCTCCATGATTTGCCTCCCATGCAGCGCCTGATTTAACGTCGTGACACGATGAAAGTCTCTTGTCTACTCAAAATTCGTCAAGTGACTCTTCTCCATCCTCCAATGTTTAAATTATGCTGAATTCCTTAGGCTGTTTCATGGTTCAGCTAATGTTGAAGGTGACCTCTTCTTTGTTCAACGTGAATTTCAACTAGACTGCCTCCACATCTAGTAGGGTCCTACCTGTTGCAAGGAATGGTCTCCCCAAAATAATGGGGACCTCAGAATCGACATTGCAGTCAAAAATCACGAAGTCTGCGAGAAATATGAATTTTTCCACTTTGACCAGTACATCAAACAAAATCCCCGCCGTCTTTTTAACCCTTATATCAGCCATAAGTAGCTGCATCGAAGTCAGTGTGGGGGTTCCCAAGCCTAACATTTTAAACATTGCTAGCGGCATCAGTTTTATGCTAGCTCCCAAGTCACAAAGCGTCGTTGGAAACTCAACCTCCCCAATGGTGCAAGATATAGTAAACACACCTAGGTCTTCCTTCTTCTATGCTAGGACCCTGGTAGTGATGGCACCACAATGGTGCAGATTATCGGTAGGTTTCAAACTCACAGTCCTTTTTCTGGTGACGAGATCATTCATGTATTTTGCATATCTGGGCATTTGCTCAAGTACCTCGACCAATGGGATGTTCATCGACAGCTGCTTGAGCACAGAGATAAACTTTTGATATTTCCCATCTTTATCTTTCTTTTTCAAGCGCTGGGGATAAGGAGGAGGAGGTCTAGGGATTGTTGTGTGTTTTTCTTGTGTCTCCTTCTCCTTCCCATGTGCATCTCCTTGCTCCTTTGCACTACCTGTAGAAGTTTTCACATCTGAGTCCCCAACACAAGCTGGGTTTTCAAAGTCCACTACACCATCATCATCTATCAACACGAACTTGTCTGAATCCTTAACTACAACTGGCCTTAGGGGATTAACTGTGGCCTTCATGCAGTGACTGTAATTTTTTAGATTTTGCACAGTATTGCTGGGAAGTGTGCCTTTTTGCCTCTGATTCATTGCAATAGACATTTGACTCATCTGCTGCTCAATCCGTTTGATCGCCACAACATGAGACTCCACTTTTTTATTTAAATCGGAAATATCAACCCGGAGCTCCTTAAAGTGGATATCCATTGTCTCCATATGCTTGAGCACTTTGGATAGCATTCTGCAACCCTTGAACCACTGGACTCAGGCTCATGGTTTCTCGGTGGAACATATAGACCGCCTCTGTCATTTTTGAACTCTTCGCGCACTTCTTCTAGTCCCCATTGACTCGGTATTGTCCCCAGTTGTAATTATTTTCTTTGTAGAAGTTCAAACCTTGATTCCCTTGACCTTGACGCAAAGAGTCTTGGTTAGAACCTTGGGTGGTTGTCCGGAAAGCCACCTCTGATCATTCAAAGAGTTGACCTCTTCTTCAGACTCAGACTCGCAACCATCATTTCTCGGGGCCTTGCCATGAGAACCTACAACATTCACCTTTTCTGCTGCGACTCCCATCAGGTGTTTGGCAAGAAACCTCATGGTATTCTTTATCTCTGCTATATCCTGATCACGCTCTTCATCTCTTCTCCTTTATTCAGCATACATACCAACCTCATAAGAACAGCCGGAACCTCCGACTCTCTAGTATGCCATGCTCCGTTGGTTTCCTGTCTAGCAGCTCCACAGCCTCTTTATAGGTGTGACTCATAAAAGTTCCTCCGGAGACGGTACCAGCCACCGCCTTAGTGTTGCCATTCCGAGAGATATAAAAGATCTCCAACTATGTATCATCTTAAATTATGTGTTTTGGAACCTTTTTAAGCTTTTTGTTGAAACGCAGCCAGGTGTCGTGGAGTGCCTCAGAGTTTAGCTGTCTGAAGTTATAAATCTCATCCTTCAACTGCAATGCTTTGGACGGAGGGAAGAACCTTTCAATAAAAGCTCTCTGAAGCTCTCCCTAAGTAGTGATGGAATCATTTGGCAACTCAGCCAGCCACATAGTTGCCTCACACCCTAGGGAGAATGGAAATAACCTCAATCTGATAGCATCCTGGCTCACCCCCGGTTGCTTGTATGCCTTACATCCCACTAAATTTGTTAGGTGAGCGTGGGTATCTTGTGTCACCCGCAAATATTCCCTTCATATTAAGTGGTTGGATCATCGCACTGATAATGTCAAACTTTGCCCCAGCAGGTAAAGGAGGAGGGACTATAGCTCCAGTGGCACCAACTTCATCTATATCTGCATCATCTTCCTCATTTAAATATTAGTGCCGCTGGTATTCTGGACCTCTGGGTCGTCTATCCCGTTCAATTTTTGCGGCTAGACGCTGCTCTTCAACAACTCTGGCTAACTCACGATCTCTAGCCTGAGCTTACTCTTCGGCTAACATTCTTGTTGTGGCTTGGTCCACGGTTTCTTGCTCTTGTTTGTTGGCCATTCTTCTCAAGTTTCTTAATGTTACCTCACGTTTTTGATCAATTTGAACAAGGGGATTTCCTTGTCTTCTAGTATAGGGCATGCATAAACCTAAGACCTGTTAAGAACCCAAAACAAAAAAGGAAAAATAAAAAATTGAAATATGAACCAATAGCAAAGTTAACACAATTAACAAAAGCCTTAGCTGTATTCCCCGGCAACGACGCCAAAATTTGATTTCGCCCAAATTACACCTCACAATTGAGATATAAGTGGTTGATTGTCAAATATAGAACCCATTAAAGGTTGAGGTCGATCCCACAGGGAATATGGTAAGAACTTAAGTTAATGCGAATAACTATTACTATTGATTTACTTATTTCCAAAGGGGGAAAATATAGAATAAAAACAAAGTAAAATTACTGAATGCTGAAATCAAATTTAGTTTGTATATAATTAACGATTTGACTTGGATTGTGGTCCCTAAGATTTCATAACTAAAAGGCTTATACACTAGTGATCTATTCCAGTGTTCAACTTGCAATATTGGTAAGTTAGGTTCACCTAAATGGTTGGTCCCCAATCTAGATGATTTTCACCATGTAACTTGGTCTGTATACGGGTGTACTTTTGTTGACCCTTACCCTTAATATCGGATTAGCTATTCCCAGACAAGTTCAAGCTATTAGATGAGGGTTGATAGCCTCAAATCTCCGTTGTTAATCCCTTTTCCCATTCTTTACCTCCTTGGTCCAGTAAGTAAGAATAAGTCAAGTCCTAATTTTTGCAACCGTCAAGAATCAATCAAAACGAGGGGAAAAACGATACATGCATAAAACCCCGTTAAAGAATCACTAAGTATTTCTACCTATGTGTGTTAATTCATCTTGGTTGGCACAAACCTAGTTTATGGGTTTAGCTACTTATATTTGTATGATTGCAATCACAAAATATTGAAGAAATCATAATTGCAACTTACAAATTATTGTAGAATAAAAACCACGTAGATTGAACAAAACTCCAATGTTTCTTTCATTTCTTGAATCAATATCAATTGTATGAAAATCCTCTCAAAAATCGACTAAAAAAACCTTTCCAGAATCGTCTACTAAAAATAAACCTAAATTGGGTATTTACAATTCTAAGAAATCCTTTTCCTAAATAAAACTAGAAACCAGGTCGGCAGTGGTAACGGGCTAGGTGACGGGTCATTTGGCCTTCTGACGAGTCATTTTTTGCTTATATTAGTTGTGCTCAGCATCGCAGTCAATTGTGGAAACGGGTCGCCTAACAACTCATCGTGCCTAAGCACGAGTCATTAGGTCCCTTGTGGACTAACTCCTTCAAAACTCCAATGCACTTCACGAATGCCTCCAGTGGCCTTGCAATGAGTCACTTCAACTCATGATGACACGTTATGTCTGTTGTCAACTTCACTGGCCACTTTGTTGAAACTTTATCATTGACCTCACGACTAGTTACCAGTTGTAACAAGTCATTCTTCCAACTTGTCAAGTACACTGCCTTGCTTCTTCCAAACTCCATCTTTTGCCCACGCCTTAAGCAACAGGTTGTGCCTCCTGCCAACGACTCGTTAAGTGCCTGACAGTCACCTTTAAGTTATTTTTAGAATTAATTTGACCAAAATCACCTCTAAAACTGTTTTCCTGCACATTAAGCACCAAACTCATCATACTCATATATACATACGCGGAATGTGCATAATTTGTTGGTTTTAAGCATCGAAAGTGCCGTAAAATCACGACACATCAGATGTTAGGCAAAATTCAAACTTAGAAAATTTATCATATAACCTGTGCCCCTGAAGAGTCTGTAACATAGCTCTCAGGTGATCTGTATGCTCGGCCTCTAATTGTTAATAAATAAGGATGTCATCAGTAAAGACAATCACAAATACATCAAGGAAGGGCCTAAACACCCTATTTATCAAATCCATAAAAGTTGTTGGGGCATTAGTAATCCCAAATGACATCACTAAGAATTCATAATGGTCATATCTAGTTCTGATGGTAGTCTATGGGACATCAACTTCCCTACCCCATAACTAGTGGCAGTCAGACCTCAAGTTAATCTTCAAAAACCATCTGACACCCTGTAACTGATAAAATAAGTCATCACTCCTGGGAAGTTGATATTTATTCGCAATCATTACTCTATTAAACTACTTGTAGTTAGTACACATCCTTAATGACCCATCTTTCTTTTGCACAAAGAGCACTGGTGCACTCCAAAGCAATACTCTCTCTTCTCAAGTAGATCTCTTAGCTGCTTCTTTAACTCCCTTAGCTCGGTCAGAGGCATCCTGCTAGGAGGGATTTATATGTGCTATGTACCTTGAAGTAAATCTATGGCCAGTGTCTATCTCCCTCACAAGAGGAACTCTCGGTATGTCCTTTGGGAAGAATGCTGAAAACTCATTTACCACTGAGATTGACTAGAAAGTCACCGGCTCACTAATCAAGTCTCTGCCACAAACTAAGTGAGAAATGGAGCCATTGGACACCATCTTTTGGGCCTTAAGGTAGGAAATGAACTTAACTTTAGGTGTACCAGCATTTCCCTTCCATTCCAAGATTGGCTCATCCCGTAATTGGAATCTGACAATCATTACTTGGCAATCGACATTTTCATAATATGTCGCCAACAAATATATTCCCACAATAACATCAAAGCCAATAATTTCAAGATAAACCAGATCAACTAATGATATATCATATACTCGAATTGTAAAATTGTGGTAAACTCTTTCAGCTAACACAGACGTGCCGATAGGCCTAGATACACCAAATTACTTAGCCAACAATTCAGGAGCTATCTCAAACTGACTCACTATTAGAGGAGTAACATACGAAAGAGTAGATCCTGGGTCAATAAAAGCATAAAAAACATATGAAAATATAATCAAAGTACTTGTAACAATATCAGGCGATGACTCTTTCTCCTAGCGACCACCTAGCGCATAAAACTGATGAGTTGGTAATTTACCAACTCATTAGGCTCTTAAGCTTGAGTTTTTGCTTAGTTTTTAAGTTGATTATATGAATTTTATTCTCTTTTTGCCTTTGTTGTGTGCAGATACCTAAATGTGTAGAAAAGACAAAAAGTGGAGAAAAAAGAAGGAAGTGAGATCAAATCACCGATGCACTGATGAAAACAAGAGAAATGCCGATCAAAGGCCAATCATCACTACCTCTGAGGGAGAACGCTACAAGCGAAATACGAGTTTCCAACGGCAACTAGCTGGTCTAGTCACCAAATGACATTCGATTTTCTGGAGTGAAGAACAAAGACTCGGTGGTTCATGGAGTGAGATCGGCTATACAACGAATGAACCACCAATGCTCACTGGAGTTTGGTGATCGCTCAGATAATGTATCCGATGGTTCATCGATTTGAACCGACAAATCGGTGGTCCCTCCGCCGATTCTAGAACTCTGCTCAGGGCTAAAATTGTCCAGCATGGAAAAATGAATAGAGGATGAGCTATTTTCTTCGATATAAATACTAGAGAAAGTATGGTGTATGGGGGAGATATGATAGCAGAGCCTATCACATCATCTTTTTCCTTTCTTAGCTTTAGAATATTCCTTTAGTAGAGAAAAGAAGATTTTGATTGGTAGATTTTGAAAAGTAATATTCTCTACTTTTTGTTCGTAATAGTAAGGTACAACCATTATTGGAGACTATTTGTGATTTTATTTTACTACTCTTGTTGTTAAATTCAATGAGTTTATTGTTGAATGTCCTTTCGAATTTCTTAATCATGTGTAGCTAAATCATTAACTAGAGGTGTGTGATGATGAATACTTAATTAGAGTGGGTTCTGCTAGAGTCATCTTCTTATAGTTTAAATAAGTGTAAATCTGTTAGATTCTCTTCAATCTTAATTGAAGATCCATTGATTATGATATGGGTCTATTGTTCTTACTTGATTATTGCTTGTAAAATAATGATTAAGTATTGGTAGAGAATTTAATGGTGGGTATGGATGAGAGATTGTGAAATTGGGCTAGAATTAGCGAAAATTGAATTCTCACTCCTAATTAATAGCTAATAGCTAAAAAATAGTGCAACTACTAATCCAAATCTGATCGGGTTGAGCTAATAGAAGCTAGATGTTTGATAAAACTCTAGTAGGAGGTATTTATAGGGCTGAAAAGTTGTAGTTATTCATTTCTCCAGATTATTTATAGTAATTGAAATTATAAGATGACCTATCATGTCCCTATCTAGTTAATATATAATCTACACCACACCTCTAATCTTTCACATTGTTGTCGACAACCTTGCTGATTTTGCTATTATATTCAAA
Organism: Datura wrightii; assembly: GCA_035772735.1. NCBI lineage: Eukaryota > Viridiplantae > Streptophyta > Magnoliopsida > Solanales > Solanaceae > Datura > Datura wrightii. The sequence continues at coordinate 19,596,007 of JASDFA010000023.1, read as the reverse complement.
CAAATTACCAATTATAATCCACTACAAATTTCAATCTCCCCCAATTTATTTGTTTTTATGTTAACTCTAAGTGGTGCAAGCTATCTTCATTTCTCAACAAACACTTGTAATTATAACTTAGTAGTCCTTGTGGGATTTGACCCCCACACCCGTCGGGTTACTTGCTTTGATACATCGGCTGTGTATACCCTTCGTATGAGGAGTATATTTTGGAAGTTATCAAAAATGGTGTCGTTGCCGGGTTCTAGCGCTGCACATTCGTGTGATGATTGTTGATTTGAACTAGTCCTACACCATAGTGTTGCTGTTAACATATTGATGTGCGACTCATGAGCAGTTGTGGAAGTTGGTCACGAGATCCTGAGTGGATTTCCTGTAGGGAAACTATCAAGTTAGTAGATAAGATGTGGCGTAGAGAGGGAAAGAAGGATGCAATGCTGCTGGTTATGATGAAGCAAATGGAGTTGTTGATGAGTTATATGAAGGGTTTCAATGTGAGAAACAATCAAGACAACCCCAGCCATGAGTATGTTTATCATGGAAATCAAGGTTGGAATAATGTTTGGTCAGCTGATACGAGTACCCAGGAGAGCGATGAGTTAATCCCACCCCATATGGAAAGCACTCTCGACTTGGTGCTTGAAAAGGTCCTTTAAATGGATGAAGAAATTTAGGACTTGCGGGGTAAACTAGTGGACCTTACAACCACAGTGAAGAAACATGAAGTCCTAATACAGAAATTTGAAAAGAGAATGAGCGAGTTAGCATCTCAGGTGATTACCCAAACCATAGAAACCGCTTTTTCCCATCTCCGACCACTAGAGATGATGACATATTTGAGGGGGAGATGGAGGAAGAGTTAGTAGGAGAAGCAATTACTGATTCCTTGTTTAAAGGGGGAGAACTTGAGGAGGTTTTCCACGTGCTCAAGGAAACAAGAAATTATACTTTCCAACCAAGAAAGCTTAACCTTGATTTAAAAAATTGTACAACTCCTCCGTCACATCGATCCATTGTGGCACCTCCAAAGCATGAGCTTAAGCCCTTTTCCATTCACTTGAAATATGCATACCTGGGGGAGAATGAGATGCTCTCGGTCATTATTTCAGCTAAACTTACTCCTTCTCAAATAGGGAAACTCATCGTGGTGTCTAAGAGACATATTAAAGCTATCGGGTGGTCAATAGCTGACATCATTGGTATTCCTCTAGGTGTTTGCACTTACAAGATAAATCTCCAACAAAATTGCGTCCCTTTAGCTAAGCATCAAATACGTTTGAATCCACCTATACAAGAGGTAGTAAAAAGGAGATTATGAAATTGTTAGATGTAGGTGTGGCATATCTGATCGTAGATAGTAGCTGGGTGAGCCCTATGCAGTGTGTGCCAAAGAAAGGGGGCATTACGGTCATCCCAAATGATAAGAATGAGTTAATTTCCACTCACCCAATCACTGGATAGAGAGTTTACATGGATTACCGTAAGTTAAACTCATGGACAAAAAAGGATCATTTCCCAGTGCCTTTAATTTACCAAATGCTACACCGACTGGCTTGTAAGGAGTACTATTGTTTCTTTTATGGATACTCGGGATGTAATCAAATTTCAATTGCACCCGAGGATGAAGACAAAACCACATTTACATGCCCCTATGGCACATTCACGTTCAACAGGATGCCTTTTGGTCTTTGCAGCGCTCCCGCCACTTTCCCAAGATCCATGATGTCCATCTTTTCAGAAATGGTAGAGCATACTATAGAAGTCTTCATGGATGACTTTTCCATTATGGGAGGCTTTTTTTTATTACTGTTTGACACACTTAGAGGAGGTACTAAAGAGATGTGAAGAAACAAATTTGGTCGTTAATTGGGAAAATTTTCATTTTATGGTGAAAGAAGGAATTGTGATCGGACACAAGATTTTAGAAAAAGGTATTGAGATAGATCAAGCCAAAGTAGGCTCCATTGCTCATTTACCTCCACCATGCACCATAAAGGGTTTTAGGAGTTTCCTCGGACATGCGGATTTTTTCCGCCGGTTTATCAAAGACTTTTCTATGATAGCTCATCCTCTATTTAGGGTGCTAGAGAAGGAGGCAACGTTCAATTTTGATGAGGCATGCATGAAGGCATTTGTGGAGTTGAAAAACAGGTTGATCTCCTCTCCAATCATTATAGCACCTGATTGGTCAAAACCCTTTGAGCTCATGTGCGATGCTAGTGGGGTGTCATTAGGAGCAGTCCTTGGTCAACACAGAGAAAAGATATTTAATCCAATATACTATGCTAGCAAGGCCTTAAATGATGCACAAAATAACTATACAGTAACAGAGAAGGAGCAACTCGCTATTGTATTTGCATTTGAAAAGGTCTGGGCATATTTGCTAGGAACAAAAGTGGTGGTGCACACAGACCATGTAGCGCTTAGGTATCTAATGCCTAGGTAAGATGCTAAACCAAGATTGATTAGATGGGTTTTGTTGTTGCAGGAATTTGACTTTAAGGGGAAAGATCGTAAGGGATGTGAGAATCAAGTGCCCGACTATCTATCGCACCTAGAGACAAGTGTGCAGATACAAACACATGAAGAGATCAATGATGTATTTTCGGATGAGCGGCTCCTAGCCACATTCCACGATCTAACACCATGGTTTGCCTATTTTTCTAATTACCTGGCCAGCATCATTGTACCCGAAGGCTTGAACTTTCAGTAAAAGAAGAAATTCATGCTTGCTGTTCAGAAATTCTTTTGGGATGAACCTTACCTTTTCCGAAGTTGTGCAGAGGGATTAATACGTTAGTGTGCTCCAGAAGTAGAGATGGTCCCAATTCTAGAGGCTTGTCATTCTTCCCCTATTTGAGGTCATTATGGGAGTGTGCGAACAACAACAAAGGTGTTGCAATGTGGGTTTTATTGGACTACATTACATCAAGATGACCATGACATTGTGAAGCAATGTGATCGATGTTAGAGGACAGGGAGTATTTCAAGGCGACATGAACTTCCGCTAACACCAATATTAGAGGTTGAGTTGTTTGATGTATAGGGGATCGACTTTATAGGCCCTTTCATGAGCTCTTATGGAAACAAATACATCTTGGTAGCAGTTGATTATGTCTCAAAATGGGTGAAAGTTGTTGCACTACTCAATAATGAAGGGAGAAGCGTAACAACATTTTTGAAGAAATATATTTTCTCACGATTCGGTACTCCAAGAACTATCATTAGTGATAGAGGATCCCATTTTTGCAATCAATCATTCAGCACAGTGCTAGCTAAATATGGTTTTAAAGAAAACGTGGCCACCTCGTATCACCCGCTAACCAGTGGCCAAGTGGATGTTTCGAATCTGGAAATAAAATAGATCTTGACTAAAACAGTCAATGTTAACAGAACTGATTGGGCTCGGAGGTTAGATGATGCTTTGTGGGCATATCGAACTAGATTCAAAATGCCGATAGGGATGTCTCCACACCAGTTGGTGTTTGGGAAATTATTTCATCTCCCTGTTGAGTTAGAAGATAAAGACTTGTGGGCATTGAATGGGGAAGAGCAGTCCAAGGTCGAATCCAAAATTTGCATGAGTTAGATGAATTCAAAATGAGGGCATATGTGAATGCCGCTATTTACAAAGCAAGAATGAAACATTATCTTCATCAAAAAATGTTGCAGTGTAGTTTTGTTCGATGATATTTGGTATTGTTATTCAATTCACGAATACAGCTATTCCTAGGGAAATTAAAGTCCGAATGGTCAGGGCCTTTAAGGTATCTCAGGTATATGAGAATAGTTCCATAGAGCTACATGGATAGAGTGGAAGTAAGTTCAAAGTAAATGGCCAATGAGTTAAAAGATATGAGGGGTGTTGGAAGATATTGGCTGAATAGAGGTCATGTATCTAGAAGAACTGTAGACCTTGAGGGACTTCCATCGTGCAACGACGTTAAATAAGGCACTTCTAGGGAGGCAACCCAAGCATCTTTTATATTTTCTTTCTTTTCTTATAACTCTTCTTATATGGTTTGTGGTTTTTGATTTGTCTAGGTTAGGTTGGCTCACTTTAGGAAGAGCATGAACAGGGTAGACCGACGCTCAAACCGGCGAAATAAAGGCAGAATTTCATGAAACGGCAGTTGGCCGCTGACCCATCCCAGTGCACTAATGGAATCAAGGCATATTGGCGACCTAAACTGGCAAAACGCCAATGGTATTTCGTGAAGCACTGATGGGGCACAGATCCATTCCAATGCACTAAAGGTTTCAAGGTGAATTGGTGGCCCCACCTACAAAGCACCATGTCAAAGTGCGAATCGCCGGTCTGTCGTCGCTGTCAACTAGTATTCTTGGAAATGTATCGGGCATCGGTTTCTCAACTGGAGGAATGTCGGAAACATTCTAAAAAATGTCATTCCACCACCGATCTTGTTCCTAGAGACACGTACAAGTAATGTTAGCGGTGGACCCATCGGTGCATCGCCTGTACATTTCGGCGATCGCCGGTGCACCCCGTGGTGGAATACCCCTATTTTCCACAAAATACCCTAAACTTTCACTCCCCCATTTTTATATTCTCTTTTTCTCCACCAGATTTCACTCTCCTAAAAGAAACACTCCTTACTAGCTAACCACTATTAATAACTACCACCTAATCAACTTCCCCGCCTTTTCAATTTAAAAACCCCCAAATTACTCTCATCTTCTTCACTCCACCAAGAAGCTTAACTCAACAGTAGTACATAAGAAGTCCAATGGTGGTAATATTTCTATCACTCATGCTCTAAGGTTCATAATGATATTAGTGGTCCTTAGCTCTTGTTGTGTTTATCTTATGATTTTTCTTTGCTATATGTGGGTGAATTTAGTTTTGTTGTGGTCATTAAGTATCCGGTTTTAATATGAGTAGAACAACCCCTCAAATTGCCCAATGATAGATTGATTGACACCCTTCTTAAGGGAAATTTGTCATTGTTGTTGAGTAAAGATTGAAATTGGTTTGCATCTATATTGGGGTGGCCGGGTGGGTGAAGTTTATTCAGGTCTGCTGCTAGCGGGCCACTGATTGTGTTGCACCAGTGGGAGGTTTCTGCACCTTAAATTGATTCTAACCTATTGTGCCCATTGAAAATTCGCAGATATGCAACCGCCTTTCGCCGATGGTTCGTTGTTGCCACCTGAAGCCTATAACCTTCCCACCTGATTTCTTTCTTTTTGCTTTGTTCCAAATTTACAAATAGTTGCACAATACTAACCTTTATTTGCAGCATCATGTTTGTTTTCCTGCACTCCCACGTAGGCCAAGCATCAATGCACACCAGCAACACACAGGTTCAGTTTAGGTTGGAAAGAATGGAGGAGTATTACATTTGTTTCAAGGAGAAGCATGTCATCTATGCAGAAGCCCAATTTGATGAGGAATCTTTCAAGACTGCATGCCCAGATATCTACTACCAATTTGGGATGCGCGATTGGGGCCCATTCACCACTCTAGTTGACCCATATTTTCCAAAACTGGTATGGGAATTCTATGCATCATATAAAGCAAGGCAATAACTGCTAAAGCACAAGGGTCATACTGAAATATTACCATGCCATACATCGGTATGGGTGCGCGGGCAAGAGGTTCCTATAACTCCAAAGGCAATCAATTAGCTTTATTGGGTCGAGCGGATTCAATCACACCCAATATTTCGTAAGAAGGTGGAAAGCAAAGCAAGCCAATTCCAATGGGTAGCAAATATGATTGCACATGGCAAATAACAGTGGGCTATATCTAAAGGCCTCATTCATTGTTGTGATTTGAAATTCGAAGCCTGCATGTGGTTGGACTTAGTTTGTGCAAGACTAATGCCCTCTCAGAATACATCGAAAATCCTAATCGAAGTTTCCATTCTTCTTGCTTGCATAATGAATCATATACACATCAAATTGGGGGAGATTATTGCCGATCAATTAAAACAAAGGGCCAAGCAGTAGGCCACGACATTGACATTCCCTAACCTAGTGAGTATGTTATGTATGCGGGCTACTTGTCCTTTGCTCCGACCAATGGATAGGACTATGCAGGTTGACAATGTAATTACATTGGCCACCAGAACTGAAAAAGATGCTCCAGTTATGAAGCGAGCAAAGTATAGAGGGAACATGACCCCTCCACCACCTTCGGCATCTACTCACACATCAGTCTCCCTATACCATACAGCTGAGTTCCACAGCCCCACACCTCCTGGTTTGTTCAACATTACACAAAGGGTTAAAATGCATGAGAGTCAATTTGTGTTGTTAGCCAAGGCTATTCCATCCATGATACAACTTGGCATCAAGAAATCATTACAACCTGCTAAAGATAAGTTGACAAGCTAATGCTCTACAATTGAAGTCCTTGAGAGTGAAGTGGGTACTTTAAGAAAAGAGGTGGTTGTACTCAGTGCACCTCCATCCACTGGCTACTCAACCCCTTATGAACCTGCAGCGATGTCCATGCCGCCCAAAGCACCCAGGAGTCCATTGGATGATTGGTGAGTGGGGTATGACAGTGATTCAGAGATAGTATCTGCTGAAGAAACCTATCATAGCCGACCTTCTCCACCTCCAATGCACTTGGTGTATTATATAGATACTTCTTGGAAATCAGGTGGAGTGACAACGATGTCTTACCATGAGCTTCATACTCTGCCGAACAATTGGGTGGTGCTAGGTCCTGGGAGACTAGTGGCACTCCTACCTGATCCACTGCAACCTACGGCTGAAGAGATAGCTTCTTGGCACTTTTATGTCGCCACATATACATGGAAGTTGCGACCCAATTACTAACTCAATCAGGAAGCCTATTTCACCTTATTGTCTTTTGTTTTTGATACATTGAGGGCAATGTCTAATTTAGTTTTGGGGGTTGGAATGTTTCAATTTTTGGGGTGCTGCAAATTTTCTTGATGGTTAGTAATTAAATGGGGTATGTGCTTTAAATTGCGAAATTTAGGATGAAATTCCTAAGTAGTATTGTTCTCTTTTTCGCTGTTGTAAATAATAATGTAGTAATCAAAATTCTGAGGGTTTTCTTTACACCACGGTTCTTTCCCGAGGAGCACTCTTTTGTTTCTTTTTCTTTTCTTTGTCAAACTGGGTTGACATTTTTTGATGATAAATTGAGTGGCAACATTCTTAACGGAAAATTCCATGTTATTTTTGAGTCTCTTATGAAGTTGTTCTGAGAGGCACCACCAGAAAATTGTTGAGATAGAATTTTAAAATGAGGGCATGAAAATGAAGATAATGAGCAAATGTGTGACGTGAGAGCATAGCATTCATCTTCATACGTGTAAATTCTTTGCTTGACTTATGAGTTATCCTGCTTTGATGTCCTAACTTGAAATCTTGCGATGAGAATGACTCCCGTGGACCTTTTAAGGGTGATGCCTTGTGTGGTAAGGAACTTTCGATGAGTCCCATGCATGACTTCTTGTCTAGAACCTTCCCCAAATGTGACTCAAGGTGAAATCCTAGATGTAGTTGCTCTTAGAACATGATTTTAGGCTTAGCTTTTTCTAGCCACTTCACCCATATACCCTCCTTGAACATTGATCTTTGTCAGGCAACGTTCAACCTTAGACCCTTTCTTTGGCAACCACATTACAAACCTTAATACCATTCTTATTACCTCTGTTTGGCACCCATCCTCTCTAAATGCTAGTGTAAGGATAGTGATGAAATGAGGCTTTAAGCCTAAGAAAAAGGGAGTGAGAAGAAATAAAATAAGAGAAATGAGGTAAAAGTCCAAGTTTGGGGGTGTGCAAATGGGAAATATAAGAATTTCAGTTTGAGGTAGCACCACATTGTGTCAAAATTCATAAAATAGTAAATTGAAAAGAGAAAAATAAGTTGTGTGAACCGGTGCTTCCTCTTCAGGTGATAAGGCTAATTGTGAAAGCGAAAGGGGTTATAAGGAGGGTTATTGGGAAATGAAAGCTAGAAAAAATGAAAGAAGAGAAACAAAATGAAGTGATTATAAGAAGTTGATTAGAGGTATGTTCACAAAAAGCATTAGGGAGGATCTAGTCACTACAACCAAATTTTCATCCTACCCTTAACCCGAGCCTAAATCATAACCTGCAAGCCTTTAATCATTCTAAATGCAGCAGCTCTACGTTAGTGGCGAATTACATAAAGGGCAAGCCTATGGGTCAAGCGTGTGCATGAAGACTTCTTTTGGGAGAGTTAGTGTAATTATCTCTTCCAAACACTCCTTTGTGTGCATTTAATGATTACATGACAAAAGAATAGGGATTCTTATTTCTATGAGTGCAATCATCCCTTTTTGAGGAAATAAGTGCATGTAGAATTAATGTGTGGATAGGGAATGAGAAGTGTAAACTCTAAGATAAGTTTTGAATATGCATTGATTATGACTTGAGATGCTATGTGTATTTCATGGTTGAGCAATGCCTTTTGTTTACAAAATGAATCCTTTTATGAGCTATGTGGCGAAAAGTAGTAGCCTCTTGAATTATCAGCATTGTTTTGGTCTTTTGGGGAATTTTCTTCTCTTTTTCGGTGAGATTGGTGAGAATTTTTGGGTTGTCATAGATCAGGTGATAGGTGATGTTTAAATTTATGTAGAGTGGCATGTTTTTAAATGAGTGATAATTGCATTACTTGAGGACAAGCAATAGTTCATGTTTGCGGGTTTGATGAGTTTGTAATTTACCAACTCATTAGTCTCTTAAGCTTGACTTTTTGCTTAGTTTTTCAGTTGATTATATAGATTTTATGCCCTTTTTCCTTTGTTGTGTGCAAATACCTAAATGTAGAAAAGAGAAAAAATGTAGAAAAAAGAAGGAAGTGAGATCAAATCGATGGTCCATTAATGAAAATTGATGAAATGTCAATTATCATTGCCTCTGAGAGAGAATGCCACCAGTGAAACACGAGTTGCCAATGGCGACTCACCAATCCAGTCACCAAATGACATCTGATTTTCTCGAGTGAAGAACAAAGACTCGATGCCTTCACTGAATGAACCGTCGATGTTCACTGGAGTTTAGTGATGGCTCAAATAATGTACCTGGCAGTTCACGGATATGAACCAGCGAACTGCCGGTGCCTTCGCCGATTCAAGAACGCTGCTCAGGGGTAAAATTTTCCAACACGGAAAAAGAAAGAGAAGATGCCCTATTTTCTTTGATATATATTCTGGAGAAACTACTGTGTATGGGGGATATATGATAGTAGAGAATATCACATCATCTTTTTCCTTTCTTAGCTTTAGAATATTCCTTTAGTAGAGAAAAGAAGAATTCGATTGGTAGATTTTGAAAAGTACTATTCTTTACTTTTTCTTCTTAATAGTAAGGTACAACCATTATTGGAGGCTATTTTTGAATTTGATTTTACTACTCTTGTTGTTAAATTCAATGAGTTTATTCTTGAATGTCCTTTTGAATTTCTTAATCATGAGTAGCTAAATCATTAACTAGAGGTGTGTGATGATAAATACTTAATTAGAGTGGGTACTGCAAGAGTCATCTTCATATAGTTTAAATAAGTTTAAATATATTAGATTCTCTTCCATTTATAATGGAATATCCATTGATTATGATGTGGCTCTATTTGTTCTTACTTGATTGTTGCTTGTAAAAGAATTATTAAGTATTGGAAGAGAATTTAATGGCGGGTATGGATGAGAGATTGTGAAATTCGGCTAGAAATAGCCAAAATTGCATTCTCACTCCTAATTAGTAGCTAATAGCTAGAAATTAGTGCAGCTACTAATCCAAATTTGATCGGGTTGAGCTAATAGTGGCTAGATGTTTGATAAAACTATAGTAGAAGGTATTTATAGGGCTGAAAAGCTATAATTACCCATTTTTTGAGATTATTTACACTAATTGCACTTATAAGATGACCTAGCATGTCCCTATCTAGTTAGTATATCATCTACACCACACCTCTAATCTTTCACATTCTTGTCGACAACCTTGCTGATTTTTCTATTATATTCAAACAAATTACCAATTATAATGCACTACAAATTCCAATTTGCCCCAATTTATTTGTTTTTATGTTAACTCTAAGTGGTGCAAGCTAACTCCAATTTCTCAACTGACACTTGTAATTATCACTCGTTAGTCCTTGTGGACTCAACCCTGACACCCGTCGGGTTACCTATTTTGATACTTGGGTCGTGTATACCCTTATTATGAGGAGTACATTTTGGGAATTATCAAAAAAAAAGTTCTACATTGTCCTTGAAGCAGAAGCTTCTCCCCTCTTACACTTACCACAGCCTATTGAAAGCTTGAGAACTTGGCCTAGGAGGTTAAACTGAGGATGAACATGTTGTTGTTGAACCCATCGGTTGTGCGGTATCACTCCTAGTCATTATCGGTTACTATCGCATATAGTGGCCAACAATCCACAATGATAACATACATCCTGACCCAAATGGCACTACCCTTGATGACTCTTATTTCACTGAGCAAATAGGGGTATCAGAGGTGTCTCCTAACATTAGGAATTGGATGGTGTTGAACTCTAGTCTCTCCTCAGTCCTTGCAGTGGAGGTGGACCACTCTCCATAGGTCGAGCCAACTGTTTGGGCTATTAAACCTAGAGTCTCCTCTAGACTCGCTATAAGACCTCACAATTCTGGCCCTCTTCCTCTTCTCCTGTCACTTACGAGTATCATGAATTTTGTGGACCAAATCCTAGTCCCTCTAAGCAAAGGCCTATATCCATGCAATGTCCATATGCTCCTGGGCATATACTCCCAAACAATAAAGATTATATGGGTCCCTAGCCCTCACAAGAACCGATAAACCATATCTTAATTCTTCTGAACTAGGTGCGGAGAAAACTTGTCCAAATAATTCAATCGTAAGCAATACTCCCACACATTTATACTGCTCGAGCCTATTGAAGCTCCTAGGGAAAATAATAGTGCCTTGAGGTCTCAGAGAATGCCTCCCACTCGGCTGGGTATGCATCGGCTCCTTTGTATCAAGCCCAATCCTCATACCATAAAACAGCCGCATCATGCGGTATGACGGTTTCCAACTTTACTCCTTCTATCCCTATCGCCTACATGACTTTAAAAACTCTATACGTTTGATCAATGAAGTCTTAGGCTTCCTCACTTAGGTCTGATCTGGTAAACACTAGAGGGCTCTACCCCTAGAAGTCATGGGCTGTAGAACTCTCAGTTGCTTGACCTCTATGTCCCTTTATCTCCTCCAACTATCAGTCTTATCCATTAGCGATATGATCCATCAGCTGAACGACTCCCTCAAGACCCTATCCTTCGGGAGCAACTGGAGCTGCCGTAGATACAGGAGGGTCTGCCATTCTCTCACCCTTAAGTACTGCAAGTGCGGAAGGAGCTGGAGCTCTACCATTCACTGCTCTAATTGGGGCTAGAGGAACCGTAGAACCTGGGGTAGGGGACTCGCTCTGAGCCTCTAAACTCTCTCCCTGATCCACTAGAGGGCGACTAGTACCCTCTCTTATGGCTGTGTTTATCAACCATGTAGTCATTTTCCTCATCGCAGGAATAATCTGAAACAATAACATGACTTAGATATAGCAATACTTATGACCTCACTCTATAGCACAAACTATTATAAAGAAGTGAAACAACTCCCAAAAATCTTTTAGCCTACTGATTAAAAGTATGGTGCACAACATACCCATAAGTAAGCACTACTAGACTTGGCTTTATGGAATCCCTAGGACACAACTTCTCTCGGATATAAAGTTTTTCACACATTAAAATTGGGGTAGGGCATGATTGGCACTCGATTCCAAAGAGATCCAGAAGCCACTATATAGCATTTGAACTACAACCCTTAGGCCAACAGGGCCACCTGTCACAGCCAACTATAATGTAGAAATGGACTAGCCAAGTCTCAACAACCATAACAAAGATAGTATGCCAACAAGGGTAAAATAGAAACTGAAATAAATTGCAGAAAGCCAGCTAGGCCACAAACTGATCTAAAACTAAACAACTATGCAACTAATCCACAAAAGCCTCTAAAAGAGTAAATAATATAGAATGAGTAGGATAAGGCCCCAGCCTACCCTTATGTACATCAAAACATAGAATGACGAAACCAAACATAAGGGTCTAAAAGAAGAAGCGTACAAACTCTTCATTGGATCTGGGCTCCTACTGTATCAGGTGATCAAAGCTCCAGATTTCACCAGAAAAAGGATTGCAAGGGTCCCTAGGCGAAGGGATTTCAGTACAAAGAAATGCACTGGTGTGTCTCATGACCCGAGCGTAGACCAAGATCATAGACACGGGAAAAGCGACCCCGAGAGACCCCAAGTCAACCCATGGTATAAGCATTCACTAACTCATTCAATAAACATGAAGAAAAACATAATTATAAATTCAGCGAAAGTCTAACTTAACATAACAACAGAATAAACATCTGAAGATGAATACATGTCTAAGTTTGATAAGCCTCTAATCTGGACGAACTGATGGGACAACGCCCCCAACTAGCTCAAAATACTAAAACAGAAAGTACAACCAAGATAACTGAAAGTCTAGTCCTCAAAAGATGAGGACTCACCGACCAAGTAGGTACTGACTCTAATAAGCGACTACGAACGGGGCTAGACCTGAGAACCGGATCCTACATCATGAAATGATGCAACATAGAAAGTATACGGTCAGTACATGGAATGTACCGAGTATGCAAGGTAAGTAAAACTGCTAGAGCAATATAAGTCTTTTAAAACAAGTCATACCTATATAATAATCCTTAAGGATACGAAGAAGATCACAGGCATTCATTATGAAATCATCCTTATTTTATACGTGATCATGCATGGCTTTAGAACATCATGATTGACTCGAATTACTCAAAGATAAATCATAATATTTATATCAAAAGCTAAACAAAGAGTCAAACCTTGCTTCTTGAAAATGCATACATACTATTGTTATCATGAGTAATGGATATGAAAATTCGAATGATATAGAGACTAGGAGACTTGTCGCTTAAACGACATACCACAATAGAGCTTACATGGTCCTGACTATTACACTCAAGTGGGAAAAGCTATCCAAAACCTTGTTAGGGCTAGGGACGCTACCATGATATCAATATCAAGCTAAAAGGGGCCATCGGGCTGGGATTGCTCACAAGGGAGGTCCCAATAATATAATAGAATCAACCTATGTTGGCGCATAGTTCTGGGGCGTAGGGTTATCGACCCTTAGCCTGCTTGGTGCTAGACTCTTCTCCTAAAACATGCAATGCTCTACATCATATAAATATGAAACTCAACATCGTCTAGTGACAAAGCTCAACTTGAAATCATGCATCAAAATAAACATCGTATCAAACGAAGCTCAAAATTGTCCATTGACAAAGCTCATTATGAAATCATGCATACACTAGACACCATATAAATATGAAGCTCAACAATGTCATTTCGACAAAGCTTGGAAAGAAATCATGCTTAGACTCAACATCATTTGAAATGAAGCTTAACATTGTCCTTGACAAAGCTCGACAATAACACGCATAACAATTAAGGATTTACGCATAGAGAAGGCTATACTTTGAAACATACCACAAGCTGGAATTCACAATAAGGGTTCAACGAAAATTTCATCTCAACCATGTGGTAAGCTCATGTCGGGGAAAATCATTATTTGAAAAAATTATTTGGGCATAACCCAAAGCTCTACCATACTTGGGTCTATTTAATCTTCCTTGGAAACATCATCAAAATGATGGGTATGGTTGGAAGCATACCTTTCATCATCTACTCCATCATCATCCAATTCTATTATGAACTATCCATACATGGGCGCTTTAGTTTCAGTTTTTAGAAAAATAATTTTGTAAAAGAAATTAAGTTAGAATCCGCCCAAGCTCAATAAATCACCAATATCAACTAAATTCAATCATACCCATGAGTAGAAACGTAAGAATCATGCATTTGAATGAAAATCCATACTTGATAGCCTTACATACCTGGGAGTGAAGAATCCTAACACTTCCTAATTGCCGAGCTGAGATTCCAGTTGAAAACCTTGAGAATTCACCTTGATTCTTCTCCTCAAACCCCCAACCTTACATGATGAAAGTAATGGCCCAAGATGGGTTTTTCTCTGCTAAAAATCCTCTACTACGAGCTTAGAACGACGTAGTACAGGCCCTTAGAACTTAGGAATTGCGGAAAAGCCCTTACTGAAATCACTGAAAATAACTGTCAAGGAGTCCTAATGGAACAACCGACGACTCGTCACCTGGGCACATGATCTGTTGGTTCGCTCGATAGGTTCACTGGATAACTAGTCTGCTGGGGCTCCTAACGAGTGACATGACGAATCGTCCCCAGCAGCCACGACTCGTTGCCACTTCTGTCAAGTGCACTGGACCAATTTTCCAATCATCCTCTAGAACCACCCCCCGACTGACATGACGACTCGTGGTGTCTGACCACGAGTCGTTACATCACGTGTGGGGACCACGAGTCGTTACATCACGTGTGGGGACCTCGAGTCCCTCATCCTTCTAGGACTTTCCACGAGTCACCTGACGACTCATGAGGTCTCCTCATGAGTCATTCTGTGACTCATTTGCAACTGCTGCAACATTTCTAAGTTTTTCTTCGATTCACTTCTAGGTCTGATTCTTGAATTCTCGTGGTATAACAATATCTCCCCCATTGGGAACATTTGTCCTCGAATGTTGAAACAAGAAGGAAACAAAAACAAGCAATTATCATACTCAGTACTGATTATTTTAATCGAAATTTCACGGAATCACTACCTCTGAAAAGAACCACATAGCTGAACTAAATTCAGGCATCACATACATTTATCATAACATAATTCGAACTTGCGCACATGAACTGAACATTGAAACTGATTAGAGAATTAGGGAAAAAACTGATATCTCAAGTCAGAACTGAGCCGATAGAGAACAAATGTGGGTATCTAGCCGTCATGTCCACTTCGGCTTCCCACGTAGCTCCTTCAACATGTTGATTCCTCCATAAAACCTTAACTGAAGCTACCTCTTTGTTCCTTAGCCTTCAAACTTTTCGATCCCAAATTTCAACTAGAGTTTCTTACTAACTGAAGTTGTCTTTCACACCAACGCTCTCTACTCGAACTACCAAGATGGATCGCCCAAGAACTTCTTCAAAAGCGTTACATGGAACATGTGTGATCACGGGAAAAAATATATGCCCGAGATACGCTTTACGACTTAAATTAGTCTTGTTTATCTAAGATTATTGTATACATTTTCATGTAATTTTAGATAAAGTAAAGATATGTGCTAACCAACATGATTAGCCTTTGTTTTGTAGGTTTTGATGACTTTTGAGTAACTAATCCATGAGTTGGTGAAGTAGAGGGTTGGAAACGGAATCAACACGTGAACGTCGGCAAAGAGGAGGCACAAAACAGCCCACCGACGTGTCGACAAGGTGCCACGGCAGGCAGGCCGCTCACAACAGCCCACCTGCGCGTTTGCAACGTGCCACGACAGGTGGCCTCCGCGACCAAGGGCTGCCAACGTGCTGCCCAAGCAGCGTGACACGCTGCCAATGCGGCAGGCTGCTGCCCGGACCAATTTCGGGTGATTTCTAGAGGGCTTCCGCGTCCGTAGCGTGTCACGGAGGCCGGGCTCCACGATGCACTCCGTGACACGTTGCTTGTTATTCCGGGAAAGAGTCCTACTACTATAAATAGCACACTTAGGTTTATTTTTCATAATTCAGACTTGGTGGAGCAAGGACGTGGGTTACAGGCAGTTGAGGGACAAAAAAGCTAAGGGTTTTTCTCTCTTTCTTTCTTCTTTCAATCAATTGTTTGTATGATTAACACTTGTTTTAGGATGATTAATCCACAAATGAGTGGCTAATTCTCTTTCTTGCTGAGGTTATGAACAATGGTGATGAATTTTGATTATTGAATTGTATGGTTTTTCATCTTCTTCTTCTATGTTGTTCTATTAATTCTTGTTTCTACTGCATTATTGTGTGGCCGACATTAATGTTCATCTAAAAAGTCCGATTTCACTCGAGAGAGCACGAAATTGGAAAGTTGTGAATTAATAGGGTATTGTTCTTAACTTGATTTGGGAAAATTGGGTTTTGATGTGCTTTCCTGATAGAAATATACTTGAAAGCCGTATTAGTCAATTTAGGAACCGGAATTGTATTGTGAGGTCATAAATTGCATTTGATCACAGAAATGTAGACGGATGGTTTATGATTCTTAAGTGAGATTAAATACGAGAGTTTTAATCTCTTGGCTAATGTTCTTGGCTAGCAACTAGAAGAGAAGAATAACCGAATTATGATTATAATCAAGTTCATTACTTGTTCTTAACCTTGGCATGCTCATATCCATAGTTTAAATTCAAAGTAGATATTTGTTAATAGTTTTAGTATATAATTTATAAACAAAATTATTTAACTTTTGGTTACGTTGTTGTCAGCATATGTAGAAGTAAGATAGAATATAGTATACTTGAGCAATTTTTACTTATCCAGAGTCTCCTTGGTTTGATACTTGGCTTACTTAGCCACTTTATTACTTGTTTGACCACGTGCACTTGCGTGTCGGTTTTTAACCCATATAGCAAACCACCGAACAAGTTTTTGGCGCCGTTGCCGGGGAGACTTGGCAATTAGTGAATTTGTTTTAAGTGTAAATTTACTATATTTTTTTCTTAGTGCTGACAACTTGGTCTTAGTGTTTGTTTTAATTCTTTTTTGTATTTTATTTTATTTTTCTTCTTTTTCGGATACCCTTATTGACACGACATCGTGGAATACAAATGGTATAAATGGTGAATACTCATATTTTAGTGAATCTTGTCTGAATTGCGGAGGACACCACTCGTGGAAGCACTGTAACACGTGCAATATATGTGGTGGTCAAGATGGCCATTGGGATGGCTGTCCAAATGCATATCCCCCTCCCCCAAGCCCCTACTATGATCCTTCTGTTGTTTTTCCTGAATATAGGCATGCTGAAAATGAGGACTTGGGACACCAAGCTCGAATAGAAGACATGATGAAACAACTCTTGGAGCAATCAGAAGCAATGAAGGAGGCGATGGCAGTATTGAGAATTCAGCAAGAAGATAATGCAGAGGCTCTAGAAAGGATGAGCGTCAAATTCACGGAGATGATTGCTGAGGCTGAAGCTTGTGATAAATTGCAGGTAACAGTTTTAGCCGATATTCAAGAGAAACTACAAGAGGAAGACAAGGGTGAATTTTTGGATAAAGGCCAACAATTAAAATCTCTTGAGTGCCCCCGTGATGGGCTCAAACTTATGGAAAATCTATTCATGGATGAAGAGATAGAGTATCCCCCAGTTGACATTAATGGAGAGATAGATGTCGATGCTGAGAAGGTGTATCCAAGTAAGGAGGTCAAGCATAATGCAGTTTCAGAGTTGAGGTCTATTGGACCACACTCGATGCATTTTTAAACATTATGTTTGGTTGACAACATAGAAGTAGAGTCTTCCAAGCTTATAGAGAAATGTCTAGAGGAGGACCAAGCCCCGTATATTTTGAAATTTGCTAACTCAGAGAGTCAAAATGACTTCGCTTACTTAAGGACCAATAAATGCAAACGACAACATCTACTGCTTGGTCCTTACAATTTTTCACCACCACCCCTGGAGCATAAGAGGAAATTAGAGAAGAAATTAGGGGTGAGATTCATATCCTCAAGGTGGAGGAAAAAGTGGTGAAACTTGGTACGTCGTGCTGCGACGTAAAATTAGGCGCTGCTTGGGAGGCAACCCAAGGGTACCACAGGTACCATTTTAATTTCTTGCAATTGAGTTAATTTTTGTTTATTTTCATCTTGTGTTGTTTTGGTGGAAAGTTAAGCGCAGATGGAGGGGAAGTCTGAGTACCCGTGGAGGAGGAAGCTAACAAGCATGGAAGAGAAAAAGTGTGGGGTTGAACACCCACTTGTGCAAAGTCGAAGAAACGCATGCTGTTAACTAAGCCTAAAGGCCCCAGGGAGTATTTCTCACCCTTTGTAAATTTTAATTTGATGCTATGAGGACATAGCATGGTTTAAGTATGGGGTGAGGGAAATTTCAAGGGAAATTTCAAAATTTTTTGTTGTGCTTAACGATTTTTGGTGAATGTAATGCTTGTGAGAAATCTGAAAAATTTGAAATTTTTTTTTTGTGAATTAAGCATGACTTCATCACCCGTTGGTTTTTCTTTTCGGTTCTTTTCCGACGGGGGGTATTTGAACCGAAGAATAAAATTTTTCTTTTTCTTTCCTTTGTCTGTATATAAAGTTTTTATTCATAGTTAGGGACTGTTTCCGACGATGGATGGATGACGACCGTCTTGAGGAAAAAGTAGTCGGTAGATGTTGGGTTTTTGAAACCATAACTAATTGGTGCTTGATGTTCTTGTTATGTGCTATATGTGATTATAAGATGCAAGTATGTTCAGTGTGAAGCATGCAAGTGTATAACGTTGTTTGAGACACTTAGGCTCTTGAATTTGACTCAATATGATGGAAGCTTAATTCTGAATTCTTGTGATTAGCTGAGTAAGAGTCTACTGAATGTGTCTTGAATTGAGCATGTGCCATGAGTGTAAGGTTTTTGAGTATTCTGTGCTATTATGAAATGTCTAGAACTTGCCCGGTGTGTATATAAAACGAAATGAAGGATGTGAATTGTAGGAGATGATTTAGGCATTTCTTTGAATGAACCAAACTTTTATCTCTCATTATACCTACCTTGAAAAATTAATCCTAGTTAACCCCATTGAGCCTTGAGCCTATTCTTTGACAGCTGCAACATAAGCTTAATCCTTTTTCTTTCATTAGCCTTGAATTTGATCCAAAACTCCGAAGCGCTTAAAGGAAAAATCCGAAAGGGTAAAGGAGTGAGAAGAATGAAAAAGAAGGGAAAGTAGCAATTGTAAGAGTTGAGAAAGGTCGAGGGTGCACTTGTTTGAATATGGGTGAGTATTAGTAGGGAGTAAGAAAATAAATAAATGAAAAGTTACTTATAGAACTCCTTACTAATAAGCTAAAAGTGCCTAAAGAAATGTGGGAACAAAAGAGGAAAAAGAAAGATGAAAAGAGAAAAAGGTGAAGTGAGGGAAGGGAAGTTTGTAATGAAGGCGTGATGTATTAAAAGCGCTTAGGAAAGATAGTCACTATTACTGATCATAATAGTACTTACCCGCACCTGAGTTACATTACAACCTAAAAAGTCCTACTTGATCTTACATTCACCCATCCTTAAATTAGTGGAATAAAACACTAAGGGAAAGCTTATGGGTCATTACATGATGCATGTGAATTCTTTGTGAGAGTGAGTGTAATTCTATGCATGTACACCACACATGTTGTGATGTAAAAAATTGTTTTTGCGTGAGATTGGGTAACTCTCTTCCCGTGAGGGGCACATGTTGAATGAAGGATATAATTCATGTGAGATTTCTTAATCAGTTGATTTGCATGAGTTTGCTAAGATTGAGAATCGATTCTTGAGGTTAAGAAGTCTTAACATAGTTGTACTTCATTTCAATTGTCAAATCAGGCATGCTCTATTTTTAGCTTGTATCTTACGTAATCATTATAGCCGTAACTTGAATTCCCTTGCTAAATTAGTTATGTGGGAGTGTCCATATGCATGATATGAAAAAGGTTATTCGAGGACGAACAAGGCTTTAAGTGTGGGGTTGTGATCACAGGCAAAAATATATGCCCGAGATACGCTTTATGACTTAAATTAGTCTTGTTTATCTAAGATTATTATATACATTTTCAAGTAATTTTAGATAAAGTAAAGATATGTGCTAACCAACATGATTAGCCTTTGTTTTGTAGGTTTTGATGACTTTTGAGTAACTAATCCATGAGTTGGTGAAGTAGAGGCTTGGAAACGGAATCAACACGCGAACGTCGGCAAAGAGGAGGCACAAAACAGCCCACCGGCGCGTCGACAAGGTGCCACGGCAGGCAGGACGCTCACAACAGCCCACCTGCGCGTTGGCAACATGCCACGTCAGGTGGCCTCCGCGACCAAGGGCTGCCAACGCGCTGCCCAAGCAGCGTGACACGCTGCCAACGCGGCAGGCTGTTGCCCGAGCCAGTTTCGGGTGATTTTCAGAGGGCTTCCGCGTCCGTAGCGTGTCACGGAGGCCGGGCTCCGCGATGCACTCCGTGACACGTTGCTTGTTATTCCGGGAAAGAGTCCTACTACTATAAATAGCACACTTAGGTTTATTTTTCATAATTCAGACTTGGTGGAGCAAGGACGTGGGTTACAGGCAGTTGAGGGACGAAAAAGCTAAGGGTTTTTCTCTCTTTCTTTCGTCTTTCAATCAATTGTTTGTATGATTAACACTTGTTATAGGATGATTAATCCACAAATGAGTGGATAATTCTCTTCCTTGCTGAGGTTATGAACAAT
The DNA here is from genome assembly GCA_035772735.1 of Datura wrightii. Classification (NCBI taxonomy): domain Eukaryota; kingdom Viridiplantae; phylum Streptophyta; class Magnoliopsida; order Solanales; family Solanaceae; genus Datura; species Datura wrightii. The sequence goes on along the minus strand of JASDFA010000023.1, from coordinate 19,575,561 downwards.
AGTGATGAATTTTGATTATTGAATTGTATGGTTTTTCATCTTCTTCTTCTATGTTGTTGTATTAATTCTTGTTTCTACTGCATTAGTGTGTGGCCGACATTAATGTTCATCTAAAAAGTCCGATTTCACTCGAGAGAGCACGAAATTGGAAAGTTGTGAATTAATAGGGTATTGTTCTTAACTTGATTTGGGAAAATTGGGTTTTGATGTGCTTTCCTGATAGAAATATACTTGAAAGCCGTATTAGTCAATTTAGGAACCGGAATTGTATTGCGAGGTCATAAATTGCATTTGATCACAGAAATGTAGACGGATGGTTTATGATTCTTAAGTGAGATTAAATACGAGAGTTTTAATCCCTTGGCTAATGTTCTTGGCTAGCAACTAGAAGAGAAGAATAACCGAATTATGATTATAATCAAGTTCATTACTTGTTCTTAACCTTGGCATGCTCATATCCATTGTTTAAATTCAAAGTAGATATTTGTTAATAGTTTTAGTATATAATTTATAAACAAAATTATTTTACTTTTGGTTATGTTGTTGTCAGCATATATAGAAGTAAGATAGAATATAGTATACTTGAGCAATTTTTACTTATCCAGAGTCTCCTTGGTTCGATACTTGGCTTACTTAGCCACTTTATTACTTGTTTGACCACGTGCACTTGCGTGTCGGTTTTTAACCCATATAGCAAACCACCGAACAATGGGATGAACTGAAGCCAATTCTGAAGGCAAGTCCAACTCATACGCCACCTTACCAACTCTTCTCACAACCCGATAGGGGCCAATATAGAGGGGTCTGAGTTTACCTTTCTTTCTGAACTGCATGACTCCATTCATAGGAGATACCTTTAGAAACACCCAGTCGTCTACATCAAACTCCAATTCTCTTCTTCTCACATCCGCATACAATTTTTGATGACTCTGAGTGGTTTTCTACCGGTCCCTTATCAACTGAACCTTTATAATCGCCTCATTAACTGAATCTGGTCCTACTATAGCTACCTCACCAACCTCAAACCATCCGACGGGAGATTTGCACCTTCGCCCGTAGAGGGCCTTGAACGGTGCCATCTGGATACTAGAGTGGTAACTACTATTATAAGCAAACTCGATCTAGGGCAAATGATCATCCCAACTACCTTTGAAATCCATAACACATTCCCTCAACATATCCTCAAGAGTCTGGATGGTTCGTTCTTCTTGGCCGTCCATTTAAGGATGAAAAGCTGTGCTTAGCTTAACCTGAGTCCCTAGCCCCTTTTGAAACGAACGCCAGAATTGAGAAGTAAACTGAGTACCTCGGTCTAAAATAATAGACAAGGGCACTCCATGAAGCCAAACCAACTCCCGAATATACAACTTAGCATAATCGTCCGCTGAATCCCTGGTCTTGATCGGTAGAAAGTGTGCAGCCTTGGTCAACCTGTCCACCACTACCCAAATGGAGTCGTATTGCCGACAAGTACGAGGTAGACCTGTAATGAAGTCCATGTTGATTTCTTCCCACTTCCAAATGGGAAGGCCAATATCCTTAAGTACACCTCCAGGTCTTTGATGCTCGACCTTCACTTGCTAACAATATTGACATTTTTCTATGAACTCCGTAATATCCTTCATCATACTATCCCACCAATAGATTTCTCGTAAATCCCGATACATTTTTGTGGATCCTAGACGAATAGAATATCTGGTACCATGTGCCTCATGCAATATCTGAACTCTCAAATTTTCGATGTGTAAAACACATGGTCGACCCTGGTATTATAGCACACCATCTCCCCATTGGGAGAAAACTTCCATTTTCTGACTCTGCATCGCCTCCTTCAGCTTCCTCAATATTGAATCCTCATCTTTCCTGGATTTAACATCAACTACCAGGGACGATTCTGATCCGTTATGCACCACCACGTCGCCATTGATCGAATTGATCAATCTAACTCCCAGCCTTGCAAGTCGGTGAACCTCTTTCAAAAATTCCTTCTTCCCCTCATCCACATTGGATACAATCTCCATTGAGAGTCTACTAAGGGCATCCGCAACCACATTAGCCTTGCCCGGATGGTAAAGGACACTCATGTCATAATCAATAAGTAACTCCAACCACCTCCTTTGCCAAAGATTTAGATCTTTCTGTGTGAACACATATTGCAAGCTCTTGTGATCCATAAATACATCCACGTGGACCCCATATAAGTAATTCCACCATATCTTGAATGCGAACACCACCGCATCCAATTCAAGATCTTGGGTCGGGTAATTCTTCTCATGCACCTTCAGCTGTCGAGAGGCATAAGCTATCACTCTTCCTCTCTGCATCAACACACACCCAAGTCCAACTCTGGAAGCATCACAATACACTACGAAACCATCTTTACCCTCGGGTAGGGTCAACACTTGTGACAAAGTAACTCGAGCCTTCAACTCCTGGAAGATTATTTCAGAAGCCTCCGAACATTGAAACTTTACCTTCTTCTGAGTCAATTTAGTTAAAGGCACTGGAATGGATGAGAAACCCTCCAAAACCTCCGATAGTAGCCAGCTAAGCCCAAGAAACTCCAAATATCTGAAGGATTCACCGGTCTGGGCCAATTCTTCACCACCTCAATTTTCTACGAGTCTACTTTTAAGCCTTCACTAGACACCACATGGCCCAAGAATGCCTCGGAGTGCAACAAAAACTCACACTTTCTGAACTTTAATATAGAATTGGCGGTCCTTCAGGGTATGGAGCACTACTCTCAGGTGAGCGGCATGCTCCTCCTCACTCCGAGAGTATACCAAGATGTCATCAATGAACACGACCACGAACGTGTCTAATTATGGCTTGAACACTCTGTTCATCAGGTCCATAAAAGCCGCAGGAGCATTCGTTAGTCCAAAAGACATAACTACAAACTTGTAATGACCATACCGTGTTATGAATGTCGTCTTTGGGATATCACTCTCCCAAACTCTAAGCTGATGATACCTAGATCTGAGATCTATCTTCGAGAAACACTTAGCACCCTGAAGCTGATCGAACAAATCATCGATTCTAGGTAAGGGATACTTGTTCTTGATAGTGACTTTGTTCAACTGTCGATAATCAATGCTTATATGAAGGGAATCATCTTTCTTCCGAACAAATAATACTGGTGTGCCCCATGGAGACTGGCTTAGTCTAATGAAACCCTTATCTAGAAAATCCTTTCACTGATCCTTCAACTCTTTTAGCTTGGCTAGAGCCATCCTGTAGGGAGGAATAAATATAGGCTGCGTATCAGGAAGAAGTTTAATACCAAAATCAATCTCCCGCTCGGGAGGAATACCTGGAAAATCATCAGGAAAAACCTCTGGATACTCACGTACTACTTGAACTGACTGGATAGCCAAGTTCTTGGACTTAACATCCTTTACCCTAACCAAATGATACATGCAACCCTTAGAAATCATCTTCCTATCCTTGAGGTAGGAAACGAAGCGACCTACAGGCACAACTGAACTACCCTTCCATTCCAAGACTGGCTCAACCGAGAATATGAACTCTACTGATCGGGTCCTGCAATTAATGGAAGCGTAAAAAGCATACAACCAATCCATGCTGAGAATAATATCAAAATCAGTCATGGCTAACTCTATCAGATCTGCTGAGGTGACCTTATGAAGAACCAAGACCGGGAAATTTTTATAAACCCGTCTACCTATAACTAAGTCACCTACTAGAGTAGAAACCGAGAAGGATTCTTACAAGACATTGAGACTGACTCCAAAGCTACTGGCTACATAAGGTGTCACAAAGGACAAGGTGGCCCCTGGATCTAACAATGTATAAACATCAACATGGAAGACGTGTAACATACCAGTAACCATGTCTGGGGAGACCTCCTGCTCTTGACGGGATGGTAGGGCATACAATCTATTCTGGCGCTGACCACCAGCTGCATTGGTAGATGCCCCCTGATGTGCTAAGTGAGGGAGTATGGGGCTATTGAGCTAGAAGCTGGGCCACGGCCCCCAACCTGATCCTTTCTTACTGCAGGACAATCTCTAAGCATATGTATGGGTTGCCCACACCCGAAAAAAAGCACCTGATCCTGCCAAGCACTAGCCTGTATGCCCTCGACCACATTTGCGACAAGTTGGAACACCTGAATCTACAGGCCTGCTGCTCTGACCCCTCGAGTTTGATGCTCGCCCTCTCTGATCATGCCTAGGCCGAGATGGCACACTCAAGGCTGATGAAGTTGGGTCGAATGATCTCTTTTGGATCTGTTGATGGTGCCAACCATCAGACCCTTGCTGGGAGAATCTATGGCCCTCCATCTTGGCCCTTTTAGCCTCTCTCTCTCCCGAATGTGCCCCTCCATCTTCTGGGCATACAACACCATCCGAGGGAAGTCCATATCATGATGGAGCATAGCAATCCTATATTCCTTATCCATGTAACTTGCTATCCCATCCACAAACCTTCTCACTAGCGCCCTTTGGTCAGCCACTAACTCAGGAGCATACTTCGATAGGCGGGTGAACTCAAGGGAATACTCTTGTACTATCATCCTTCCTTGCTTTAGAGTTACGAACTCAGTTACCTTTATCTCTCTCATCTCCCGAGGGAAGAACCAATCTAGGAATGCAACATGGAACTCTTCCCAAGTGACCGGACCTGCTCCGGCAACCCTGCTATCTTTCCATTGACGAAACTAGATATGTGCAACCCCCTTCAACTGATAGGAGGCCAACACTGCACATTCAACACTACATACCCCCATGACCTAGGTGATCTTGATAACCTTATCCACGAACTCATGCGGGTCCTCATCTACCCTGGACCCATGAAACTCCGGCGGGTTCATCTTCAAGAAGTCCCTAACTCGAGCCGCCGCTGAACTGCCATTTTGCGGAGCATGTGCAACAGCCTGCTGGTTGACTTGAGCGGTCAAGGACAACACAAGCATCTGGATAGCAGCCCTAAACTTAGCGTGGCCGGTTGGCTTCGACACCTAACGCTCTTGAACCGGTGGGACCTGTTGATGCCTACGACCCATGCCATCCTCGTGGCTTTCACCGTCTCCATTCCTCCTCCCATTCATCCTTTGAGGAGCCATGATTCTGCAATCACGAATAGCACAAATTAGATGGATATAAAGACTCTCCATCGGACGACATAGATCATGAAAGATGGGAACATTTCCTAGAACATTTCGTAGCCTCTTCGTCATAAGTGTGGTGCACTTCACACTCATGAAAAAGACTCTGCTTAATGCAACTTTCAGACTCTCCAGGACACTTAAAACTTATGGCTCCGATATCAAGTTTCTCATGACCCGAGCATAGACTCAGATCATAGACATGGGACAAGGGACCCCAAGAGAGCCATGGTATAAGCATTCACTAACTCATTCAATAAACATGAAGAAAACATAATTATACATTCAGCAAGAGTCTAACTTAACATAACGACAAAATAAACATTTGAAGCTGAATACATGTCTAAGTCCGATAAGCCTCTAATTTGGATGAGCTGATGAGACAATGCCCCCAACTAGCTCAGAATACTGTAACTGAAGGTCTAGTTCGCGAAAGATGAGGAATCACCAACAAAGCAGGTACTGACTCTTATAAGCGACTATGAATGGGGCTGGACCTGAGAACCGGATCCTGCATCATGAAACGATGCAGCATAGAAACTATACGGTCAGTATGTGGAATGTACCGAGTATGCAAGGTAAGTAAAACCACTAGAACTATATAAGTCTTTTAGAACAAGTGATACCTGTATAATAATCCTTAAGGATAAGAAGAAGATCACAAACATTCATTATGAAATAATCCTTATTTTATATGTGATCATGCATGGCTTTAGAATATCATGACTGACTCGAATGACTCAAAGCTAAATCATGATATTTATATCAAAAGCCAAACAATGAGTCCAACCCTGCTTCTTCAACATACATACATACGATAATTATCTTGAGTAATGGATAGGCAAATTCGAATGATATAGACAGTGGGAGACTCGTCACTTAACCGACATACCACGATAGAGCTTATGTTGTCCCGAGTATTATACTCTAGTGGACAGAGCTATCCAAAACCTTTCCAGGGCTAGGGACGCTACCATGATATCAATATCAAGCTGAAAGGGGCCATTCGGGCTGGGGATAGCTCAAAAGGGAGGTCCCAATAATATAATGGAATCAACCTACATTGGTGCGTTGTTCTAGGGCATAGGTTTATCGACCCTTAGCCTGCTTGGTGCTAGACTCTTCTCCCAAAACATACAACGCTCTACATCGTATAAATACGAAGCTGAACATCGTCTTGTGACGAAGATCAACATGAAATCATGCATAAAATCAACATCGTATGAAGTGATGCTCAACATTGTCCATTGACAAAGCTCATTATGAAATCATGCATACACTAGACATCATAAAAATATGAAGCTCAACAATGTCATTTCAACAAAGCTTAGAATGAAATCATGCTTAGACTCAACATCATGTGAAATGAAGCTTAACATTGTCATTGACAAAGCTCGACAATAACATGCATAACAATTAAGGATTTACACATAGAGAAGGATTTACTTTGAAACATACCACAAGCTGGAATTCATAATATGGGTTAAAGGAAACTTTCATCTCATCCATGTGGTAAGCTCATGTCGGGGAAAATCAAAATTTGAAATCATTATTTGGGAATAAACCAAAGCTCTACCATACTTGGGTCTTTTATCTTCATTGAAAACATCATCAAAATGATGGGTAAGGTTGGAAATATGTTTTTCATCATCTACTCCATCATCATCCTATTCTATTATGAACTATCCATACATGGTCATTTTATATTTGATTTGTAGAAAAACAATTTTGTAAAAGAAATTAAGTTAGAATCCGCCCAAGCTTAGTAAATCACCAATATCAACTCAATTTAATCATACCCCTGAGTAGAAATGTAAGAATCATGCAATTGAATGAAAATCCATACTTGATCATCACAAACAAATCACAAATTTCTAGGGAATGGGCATGGGTGTGGAAGGAAGCACCCACTCATAGCTTTACATACCTGGGATTGAAGAATCCTAACTCTTCCTAATTGCCCAGCTAAGATTCCTATTGGAAACCTTGAGAATTAACCTTGATTCTTCTCCTCAAACCACCAACCTTGCATGCATGAAAGTAATGGCCTAAGATGGGTTTTTCTCATCTAAAAACCCTCTATTACGAGCTTAGAATGATGTAGTATAGGCCCTTAGAACTTAGGAGTTACGAAAAAGCCCATACTGAAATCGCTGAAAATAACTGTCAGGGGGTCCTAACGAACGACCCGACGACACGTCACCAGGGCACACAATCCGTTGGTTTGCCTGTCAGGTTCACTGGATTACTGGTCTGTCGGGACTCCTAATGAGTAACAAGACGACGCGTCCCCAGCAGCCACGACTCGTTTCCACTTCCCGTTAAGTGTACTAGATCAATTTTCCAGTCTTCCTCTAGAACAACCCCATGACTGACATTACGACTCGTAGTGTCTGACCATGAGTCGATACATCACCCGTGGGGACCTCGAGTCCCTCATCCTCCCAGGCCTTCCCACGAGTCACCTGACGGCTCGTGGGGTCTTCTCATGAGTCATTCAGTGACTCATTATGCAACTACTGCAACATTTTCTAGTTTTTCTCCGATTCACTTCTGGGTCCGATTCTTGAATTCTTAGGGTATAATAGTATGTAATATTGAAAGTTGTAAATAAAGCAGCTCTAAAGATAACTGAACTAGAGAAGGGAATTGAAACAACCTGACACTGTGGAGCCTGTCAATATAAACAACGGCAAAGAATAGTTGACCGTAACTCAGAAGATACGGTAAAGAGATATACTCTATAATCCTGCAACTAACTAACCTATATGCAGACTCTGTGCATTGTGTATAACATAACTGAATCATACGCCAACACTTCCAATATTTGGATCGGAGTTCATAAGAATCGACTCGATGGCTATTTGATACTTTGACTAGGATTTAATTATGGCTACCTGATAGTTCGATAAGGACATTAGGAGTTTCCTGATACTTGGACAAGGACTTTATACGGATGACCTAATACTTGGACTAGGATTTTCATATATCATCCTTCGCCCAATTAGCCATTTGATACAACACAAAATAAGCCATCTGATACTCAAACCATAGAGGTCGTACAATAAACAAAATGCAAATCATACAAGTGAACAACTCAACAATGAAATATATGTATGACTTAGATACTAGGTCCATCTTAGAAGAATAACTAAACAATGCAAAGTAACTAACTCAGATAACAGGTCCAACTCAGAGGTCCTACTAAATATAGCACCCTTAGAAACTAAAAAAAATGCTACATAAAAAATAATTGGACTTGAAAGCTTAACTTGAACATGAGACTCGAGGAACCCGATATTGGACCTCGCTTACAGGTTGTTATAACCTACTTTGTATTCTTATACTCAACATTGGAATACATTAATTCCACAAGAATACTTACATTCAAATTTGAAAGCTTAGACTCAACTTGAACTTGATAACGTCCAAATTCACTCCTCTAAACGAGAGAGTGTAAACGGTCGTTGACAAAACAAATATACCCAATGAGTGTAGAGGTCAAATCCCACTGGAAATTCAGTTGATAATCAAAGAGTTATAAGCTAATTCAAACTAGAATGCATCGTTGTTTAACATTTGAAAAGTAAAATAGGGGGAACAAGGAAAATAACATTAAATTCAAATTAAAACTAAGTGGAGGGAATTCCAATTGTTGCAATCACAAGTGAGATAGCTAGGGGTGTGCTATTGATGTATTAACAACTAAAATGGGATTTACTTCATTTCCATAGATTCAAAATTAGCATAGATAGCAGTGGATAAATTACATTCTCTCATTTTTTTAACCACAAGAATATTTATGCGTTGGGTTTTCTCAAACTCCACGGCCGAATTCAAAACAACCACAAAAACTTGAAGAAGGATCAAGTTATCTCTAGCCTTGACCTTTAATGGAGTGAAAGTAAGGGTTTTGACTATCTCTAGTACAACCCCACACACCAATACTAAATATTCATTAAATAGAGAAGATCATCAAGATTTCGCGATCCATTGCCGAATTTATTCCAATTCCAAGAGTTTGAATTGAATCGTTATTGATATACTGATTCAATTCGAGCTCTATTATTGAGAATGCTCATTGAAATCCTCACTATTATCTCTCACCCAATTCTTACCTATCCCTCTCAAGCAAAAGCAAGAAAGGTAAAGAAAAATTCATGTTTGCAACCATCAATTTTTACAATTAAAACTTGGAGAAAATAATAGATCTATACTTTCAATGAGAATCCAAAAGCAATAATCAATACCCGTTTAATTTAACAAAACCACTATGCACACACCCCTAGCTAGAAATTAGTTATGCATATTTTGAGAGAGAGAAGATACCAAGAGGATTCCTCTCAGCAATCATCATGTTTGATTCACAAATTTTCTTCACAAGGTCTTACAACAATGGTGGAATTCCCTCAAAATGGGTTAAAGAAGAAGAAGAAGAAGAAAAGTACTTTCTAACTCTACAATTCTATGGTGAAAAGGTGTGTGAAGGATGAATAATTCATGAGTGAATCATTGGTGTTAAATAAGTGCTATGTGAAAATCTGTTCTTTCTTGTGCACAACTTTCCCCAAATGCCCTTGGTGCTTCTAGATGCTTTGGGAAGCTTTCCAAATAATTTTATTCTTCTAAATATGGCCTCTTTTGCAAAGCACCGACATTTTTCCAGTGCAAATATGTGGAGCATCAGCTGTTCGCCGAATGGAAATAGTGAACTAGTAGGTGAACCGGCGACTGGCCGACGGTTTGCTGGTGGCCAACTGTGAAACGCTGGTGAGCAGTCGGTCTGGAGTAGTGGCTATGGCATTTTGCCTGCGTTTCGCCCTTCCAGATATGTGTTTAGCTAATTCAAATAATGTCTTTACACCTCTTTTTGAGCTCAAATCTTCCCTTATCTTTGGCTCATTTCCCTCATAAGCTAACTCATCAAATTTCATCTCGAACCTCATGCATTTTGCTCGATTTCGTGCTTTCTCTACTCCCGTGAAGTACCTACAAAGAATAAAAGAGAAAGATGATAAAGTCTACATAAATGACTCGAAAACTAAGAAAAAACTCATTCTTAGAGACCTAATGAGTTGGTAAATTTCCAACTCATCACACCACAAAACGTGAACCATTGCTTGTCCTCAAGCAATGTAATTCTTTACGGTAGAGAAAATGGACAGAAAGCAATATATGAGTATATGCACTAGGGATCAAGAAATACATTCTTTCACAGGAGGACATTGCTAAGGCTTAGAGCATTACGGGAGTTGCACATAGAACCATAAAGCCTATAGACAACCCAAACATTATACACCAACTCAAGAAAAAAAAAAGACTCAAACTATGTTGCACGAGCTTCAAAGGGTGACCACAATCATTAAGCATGTATTTCATGCATTCCATTCTATCATGTCCCAAAATACCCCCTAGACATGACTGGCACCCGCTAACACCACTGCCAGGCAAACCTATTTTTCCAAACAATTAACCTTTTCTATAAGCATTGAAATACATTATATGCAACTCCAAACACATCAATAGTCATAAAAATAAAATAATTGTCCAACCAAAATCAACTCGCAATTTATAAGAAAGCACATGACCATTAAAGTAGTGTATTTATAGTCCACATCCCACACTAAAACCATGGAGCATCTAATAGAGTTACATGAGTTTAGCTGTCGGGCATTCACGAGTTGGTAAATTACCAACTCATTAGGCTCTAAAACATGAGTTTTTGTTTCATTCTTGAGTTGATTATTTGGATTTTATGACCTTTTTTATTTTGTTGTGTGTAGATGACTAAATGTGAAGAAGAGAGCAAAAAGAAAGGAGTGAGAGTGAATCAGCAATTCACAGATGAAAACCGGTGAGACGTTGGCCAAAAGCCAAACATCACTGCCTCAGATGATTAATGCCACCGGCGGTTCACAACTTGCTAGCGCGCGAGTCACTGGTCTAGTCACCGAAAGATACCCAATGTTCTGAAAAATAGCTTGAAGACCCGACAGTTTAAAGATTTGCATCGGCGAAACGACGGGTGAACTGCTGGTGCTCACTAGAACTTAGTAAAAATACAGAAAAGATACTCGGTGGTTCACGAATTGTAACCGATGAACCGTCGGTGAATGGTGCTCATGGGGGTATAACCATCCAACCTAGAAAAGAGATAAAAAGGTCCCTACTTTTCAGGATATAAATAGAAGATAAAGTACTTTGTACTGAGATATGCAGGAGGAAAGATAGAAATAGAGATTTGAAGAGAGAAAAAAGCTTATATCACATCATTGTTTCCCCTTTTAGCTGAAAAAACACTCTTTTAGCTGAGAGAGGGAGATTTTGATTGAAAATTGTAGAAAGTACTTTGTTCTATTTCTTTTTTCTACTAGTAACTTTCAGATACTATTGGAAATTATTTTGTGATGTTGATTTATCTAATCTTGCTACTAAATTCAATGATACTATTGATGAATGTGTTTTTGAATTTCTTAACTATGAGTAGCTAAAATCATTAACTAGAGGTGTGTGATGATGAATACTTCATTGGATTGGGTATTGCTAAAGTTATCTTCTTATTTTTCATGCAAGTGTAAATCTATTAGATTCTCTTCAATCTATAAAGGAAGATCCATTGATTATCGGATGGGTCTATCTATTCATTCTTGATTATTGCTTGTAAAAGAATAATTAAGTATTGGGAGAGAATTTTGTAGTGGGTATGGAGAAGAGAGTGTGAAATTGGTCTAGAAATAGCTGAAGTTGCAATCTCATCCCTTATTAGCAGCTAATAGCTATAAATTAGTGCAGTTGCTAATCCAATTCAAATCGGGTTGAGCTAAATTATAACTAGAGGTTTGACAAAACTCTAGCGAGAGATAATTAAAGGGATGAAAAGCTGTAATTACCCACTTTCCGAGATTATTTACATTTGTTGAACTCATAACATGACCTGACATGTCCCGATCTAGTTAGTATTTCGTGTACACCGCACCTCTAGTCTTTCACATCCTTGGTTACAACATTGCTTATCTTACTATTTTATTTCAGTAAATCAACCAACACAATTCTCTTAAAATTTCAAATCCCCCAATTTTATTTGTTTTCTTATATTAATTCTATGTGGTGCAAACTAAAGTCAATTTCTCAATTAACACTTGTAACTATCATTCCCTAGTCCTCATGGGGTTCAATCCCGGCACTCGTTTGTCACTTGTTTTGATAGTTCGTCCATGTATATTCTTTGTATTAAGGATATATTTTGGACGTTATCAAAAATGGCGCCGTTGCTGGGGACTAGCGCTTGATGATCTTGTGTTGATTGTTAACTTGAAATACTTTTTAATTGTAGCTACTTAATATGAGTTTGTTGTGTTGTTAGGATCTCATAACCACATGAGTCATCACTCCCAAGCAGGGGATAGCTCAGTGGAGGGTAAATGGAACTCGAGGAAGATAATCTGGTGATGCCAGAAATTCTAGGAGCCACTCACCAACCACAGACAGTAGGGAATGCAGTGTTTCATGTCACAAGCACCATGCATCACCTTTTGCAAATGAAGGGGCTCTTTGGTGGAAAACCAAGTGAGGATGCGAATCATCATTTAAGAAACTTCCTGGAAATATGTCAGTCCTTCAATATAACAAGTATCAGTTAAGAGTCAATCAGGTTGAGACTTTTACCTTTTTCATTGACTGGGGAGGCCACAAAGTGTCTAGAGGAACTCCCTCCGAGATGTATTAATTCATGGCAGGAGCTAACCGAGGCCTTCTTGGACCGTTTTTTCCCTACGTCAAAAATGCTTCAGTTGAGGGATGATATTAGAAATTTTAGGCAAGAATTGGGAGAGCCTTTACATGAGGCATGGTGAAGGTTTAAAAAGAAGGTTGCTTTTTTCCGGAATCATGGATTGCCAGATGGAGTGCTTCTCCAAAGCTTCTACAGGGCCCTTGATTCAATCAACATGTCTATAGCCAACAACCTAACTAGTGGCTCTATTATGGATCAAACATATGGGTGGACAAAGCCCTCCTAGACAGAATGACAAAGACCAATAGAGCTTGGCACATGGGGAAACAAGTGTGTCCACTCATGATCAGTTCAAGTGAATTGGCGGCGGAGTTGATGAGCAGGATAAAAATCTTACCAAAATGATTACACAACTATAATCGATGACCAAGCACGTGATGGGAGCAGGGCCAAAGGTGGTAAATGCGGTGGGAATGCAAGGTCCCTTACAATATGAAGGAGAGTCGTCACCACCAAGAAAGAGGAATGTCAATATTTGGGAAACCAAATGGGAGGTCCTAGACCTGGCTTCCAAGGAGAAAAAAAAGGCCCATGGTGCCCACGAGATGACAACCAAGGTTGGAAAAACTGTGAGCCACAAGGATGGCCCAAAAGGAATGAAAGGTAGGGTAATAGAGAGCCAAACCAAGAGAGTGATCGCTATCACTGAAGTTTGAACCTATATGTTCCCCTATCTAAGGTTGGGAATCCCCAAAATCAGTGGGGCATGAGTGGTGCGGGAAATTCAAAAATTGAGGAAATGTTATCTAGAGTTCTGAATTTGATGCCCCTACTCATTTTTAATTAATTGGGACACGGAAGTATGAAACCGGCATCAATGAGGCTGCTAATGGCAGATAGGTCAATAAAAAGACCGGTGGAGGTGCTAGAAGATGTGTTGGTAAGAGTGGACAAGTTTATTATACCGACTCATTTTGTTATTTTGGATTGTGAGATGGATGCAGAGGTTCCCATTATTTATAGATGACCATTGTTGGCTATGGGGAGAGCCGTGGTGGACGTGGAGCTTAGAGAGCTAAAATTTCGAGTTGGAAGTGAGGAGGGCACTTTCAAAGTGTGTCCATCAACTGAAACGCCCCCCGAATGCAAGTTGGTTGGAGTACTGCAAAATAACAATGAGGAAAAGGAATTGGAGTTGAAGGAGACGGAGTCGGATGATGACTCGTCGGAAAAGAGTTGTTAAAAAAAAATGGGTCTACATCATGCCACGACGTTAACTAAGGCGCTTCATGGGAGGCAACACAAGTGATTAGTGAATTATTTGATGCTTTTGTTGTTTTTGTTTGTGTAGGAGCTGTGAAATGAGGAACAAAGGGAGGAACAAACCATGAAGGAAGGAATGGCTCGCCGGTCCAGAAACGCAAACTGCCGATGAAGACGAGCACAAAGAAGAAGGCTGAGGTTTGGATCGAAGAACCGGCGGACCCATCGGCAAACTGCCGAATTACATCCATGAAGCACTGGTGGATGGTCGATGGAGAATAGAAATCGTGAAGCTCAAGCACAGAAGAGGTGGGTAATCGGCGAATCACCTATTCAATCTGTGAATGGCCAATGGATCAAGGGAAAGACACAAATAACTAGGTAAAATACATGGCAAAAGATATCACAGCGGCGAACCTCCGGTGTAATTCGGCGAACTGCCGATGACACGCCAGTCGAGGTGCGAAGTTAATAAAAAATGAAATTTAAAACGTTGGCCCAAAAAATCCCAAATACCTGACCAGCCACCCTATTCTGCAAATATTCTCGTAGTTTCCCTTTTTCCAACACTTTTTCATTCCATTTTTGTCTCTCCATTACCCCACATTACCAATTCCCCATATTCATCCACTTTCCCACCTTTCCACCTTCCCACTTCCTACCAATACACCCACATTAAAATCTCCACCTTGCCCTCAACCTATTACACCTCCCTTCTTCACCTATAAAACCCCTCTATATTTCACTAACACACACACTTCACTCACACTCTCTACACTACATCTATCTCAAGGTGCCACTACAAAATTTAGTTAAGCTCTTTTTGAATTTCAAGTGTGTGCAAGAAATCTTCTAATTTGGTAACAATATTCATTCCCTTGTCTCAATTTTTAGCACTGGTGCTTGACTCTTTTGGAGTAATATTTTCTTTCCCTTCCTTGTTTAACTCTTGAATGTGATATGCTGGTTGAATGGAATGGAGATGTGATTTTGTGTGTGAAATTCTGAAAAGGGTGAAGTTTGAGTAACCCATTTTCATAAAGCATGACGTTTACCCGATGATAGGCTGGGTGACACCATTCTTAAGGGTTAAATATCATGAATATGTGTTTGAATGGAGTAGTGTTGATTTTATTATGTTTGGTGTGAGTGTGTGTTAATGGGTTCTTGCAAATAGCGAGTTGAAATTTGGGGATGATGGGGTCCGGTGATTCGTCGCACAGATTCAGTGAATCGCCGATGAAGCACCGGTTCACTCTAAAATTTTTCTCCAAGACACGTAGTGGATCTCGCGCTACATCGGCAGTTCACGAACCTGGACCGGCAATTCGCCGCTTAATCGTCAAAACCCTCTCACTTACCCAATTTTCTATAAGGCATCGACGGGCAATAAGCGGTCCACGAAATGGCTTCTGCGAACCGCCGGTCCTCCGCCGATGCTATTGGGCTTCTAAATGATTGTTTGGTTTTCCCTTGTTTCTTAGTCCTCACATAGACTAGTTTTCTTTTATTTTAATTTCCGCTTCAAATTATTTCACTAACATCATTTTTGCAGCAAAACAAATCATGTCTTCAACGAGAAACACAGGAAAAGGAAAGGCCCCTGCCTCTTCTTCTAGCAAGGGAAAGGGCAAGGAAAAGGATGCCCCACCGCGGGCCAATACAAAGGAGGCAATAATCTTTTTTATCCCCAATATGCAAGAGGAATATGTCATTTTTCAAGGCTGATCAATCACCATGTAGAAGCGGTTCAACTTGGCAGGGTTGAAAGGTGATTTTCCCAACATCACTGCATAGTTCACTGACAGGTAGTGGCATGTATTTGCCAATCCTCTTCCGTCCTACTACCCCAGATTGGTCACAAAATTCTATGCCTCATATCAGGCCCGATAAGAGAGTATGTGCCACTACCTGAACCTACACCCGGATCGCAGACACGGGATAAGGGACCCCGAGAGACCCCAAGTCATCCCATGGCACATGCATACAACTAATTTGATTCAAATAAGAGGAAAGATAATCATAAAAACATAGAGGAAACATAATTATAGCATAACATCAGGAAATACTGGAAATATTCATAGTTGAGCACTACATACTTTTCTGAAAGCCTCTAATACATAGGATGGGTTGATGGGACAACATCCCCAACTAACCTAACCAATACTAAAACATAAATAACATAAAAGTCTATCAAATGGCCCTCAGAACATGAGGACTCACAAATAAGCTGAAAGCGTAAGCTGAGATGGACTATAAGTTGAGGATGAGCCTGAGATCCACGCCCTGTATCATGAAATGATACAACATAGAAAGTACGCGGTCAGTACGTGGAATGTACTGAGTATGCAAGGTAAGTAAAACAGACATTTTAGAGTAAATAAAACTCTTAAACAATATAAGAGAGGGACATCATGCCTACATCAGAATCTTTGTAATAAAACATAAAGCTCAAGACTTTCAAATCATTCATAATCATTCATTTTCATAATCGTAAGTAAACTTTATCAAATATAGCTTGAGCCAACAACATAAACATAACAATGCATAAAACGTGTGGAACAATGGGAGGCCTCATCATAACCGACACCATCGTGGTAGAGCCTTTCATGATGCCCCACTATCTCGCTCAAGTGGGAAGAGCCGACCCTGGCTTGCCAGGCGAGGGTCGTGCATAAGGAATGATATCACATTTAAGGGGATCATTATCAATACATCATATCATTTACAAACCCACGGTGGCACGTGTTATGAGACACTGATGTAGTCCTTTGAGCGACGGTCTGCTCGATGCTAGACATGGCTCCCATAAACATATATATAGGCTCATACATAAATAAATAACATCATGCATTAATATTTATTGGCTAAAATATAACATTTTTCATCATTGATCCTCTCTAAAACATGCTTATCCAAGAACCATAGGCCCTTTTCATCGGCCAATATCATAAATCGATAAATCATGTAATTCACTTCATAAATCATAAATCATCTTCAACATGTGGGCATTGCCGAATATTTCATCATATTCAATTATTTCAAAATATTCTTGTAAACATGGGAGTTTGGAATCATGCTTTTCATTTATTAATAAACTCAAAAATATAGAGTATTCCTCATAAATCATAACTTCCATGAAGTTTTATCAAATGGGAATTTTCGATTTAAAAGATTGAAACATGATTTATCCGGTCTAGGCCAATTCTTCACCGCCTCAATTTTCTGGGAATCTACCCTTATCCCTTCGCTTGATACCACATGACCCAGAAATGCCACCGAGTCTAGCCAAAATTCGCACTTACTGTACTTTGCTTATAGCTGATGATCCTTGGGGGTCTGAAGTATTACTCTCAGGTGAGCGGCATGCTACTCCTCGCTCCATGAGCATATCAAGATGTCGTCAATGAACACAATCATGAACATGTTCAAATATGCCTTGAACACCCTATTTGTTAGATCCATAAAAGCTGCAGGGGTATTGGTTAGTCCAAAAGACATAACAACAAATTCGTAGTGACCATACCGAGTTTTCAAAGCGGTCTTTGGGATGTCACTCTCCCAAACTCTGAGCTAGTGATACCCAGACCTGAGATCAATCTTGGAGAAGCACTTGGAACCTTGAAGCAGGTCAAACAAATCATTGATCCTGGGTAAGGGGTACTTGTTCTTGACGGTATCCTTGTTCAACTGTCGATAGTCAATGCACATGTGAAGGGACCCTTCCTTCTTTTGAACAAATAGGACAGGTGCACCCCATGGAGACTGGCTTGGTCTAATGAAGCCCTTAACCAGCAGATCCTTTAATTGATCTTTCAATTCCTTTAGTTCAGTTGCGGCCATCCTATAGGGAGAAATAGAGATAGGCTGCATATCGGGTAATAGATAAATACCGAAATCAATTTCCCTCTCCGAAGGAACACTGGACAAATCATTAGGAAACACCTTCGGATATTCGCACACCACCAGAACTGACTGAATAGTCGGGGTCTCGGACTCCACATCCTTAACCCTAACTAGGTGGTACATGCAACTTTTACAGATCATCTTTCGGGCCTTAAGATAGGAAATAAACCGACTTGCTGGTACCGCCGAACTACCCTTCAACTCCAACATCGACTCACCCGAAAAATGAAATTCCACTATACAGGTCCTACAATTAATCAAAGCGTAACATGCATAAAATAAATTCATGCCAAGAATAATGTCAAAGTCAGTCATGGCTAACTCTTTAAGGTCTGCGGAGGTAACCTTATGCAACACAGTGACCGGGCATTCTCTATATACTCATCTAGCTATGAATGAATCACCAATAGGGATCGAAACTAAAAACAATTCTTACAAGGTCTCAGGACTGACTCGAAGGCTACTAGCAATGTAAGGAGTCATGAAGGACAAGGTGGCTCCCAGATCTATCAAGGCATAAACATCAATATGAAATACATACAACATACCGGTGACCATTTTTGGCAAAGTCTCCTGCTCCCGGCATGAGGCAAGGGCATAGAATTGGTTTTGGCACTGTCCGCCACCTCCACTAGTCGATGCTCCCTGCAGAGTGGATCAGGCTGGAGCTGCTGCTGTCCTGGTGGCCTGTACACGACCCTATCATCACCCATCTAGTATATGGGCATGCTCGGCACATGTGCCCAGATCTACCACACCAATAGCAAATATCTTAACCGAGAAAGAACTCCCCGGCATGACTCTTGCTGCACTTCCTGTAGATTGGAGAGTTACACTCTAACTGGATACCCCTCTGATCCCTAGACCCTAAAGCCCTTATCTTCTGATCACCCCTAGGCCTAGATGGAACACTAGCTGAGGATGGTGCTAGGGCTAGTAATCTCTGCTGAGACTGTGGACTGTAGTCACCGCCGGACCTCTGATGTGAAAACCTACGGCTGTCCGTCCGAGCCCTCTTTGCCTCCCTCTCCCTCGCATGAGCCGCCTCCATTTGCTGGGCATACAACACCATGTGAGGAAAGTCCATATCCTGCTGGAGCATAGCAGTCCTGGAATCCTTGTCTAAATAACCAGCCACACCATTAATGAATCGGCTCACCCGTGCTCTCTGATCCATCCTTAACTCTGCCGCATGCTTTGACAAACGAGTGAACTTTAGCGAATACTCCAGCACAATCATCTTTCCCTGCTTGAGGTTCACAAACTCATCTGCTTTCAACTCCCTCATCTGAGGGAAGAACCTGTCGAGAAAGGTTATGTGGAACTCAACCCAGCTGATAAGGTTCGCTTCTGCTTCCCTGCCGTCCTTCCATTGCTTGTACCAAATATGAGCAACCTCTTTTAGCTGATAAGAGGCAAAGCCAACACACTCCCCATTTTTCACCCCCATAACCTGAGTGACCTCCAAGATCCCTTCAATGAACTCGTATGGATCCTCATCCACCCTTGACCCCATGAACTCAGGAGGGTTCATCCTCATGAAGTCTCTAATCCGAGCTGCCGCTACATTGCCATTTTGTGGGGCCTGTACAACAGCCTACTAGTTGAACTGAGTAGTTAAGGCCTTCGCCAACATCTGAATAGCCGCCCAAAACTCAGCGTGGACAACTGGCTCTGGTGCTTGGGGCTCCTGAACAGGTGGGGCTTGCTGATGCCCATGGTCATTACCATCTCCGAGGCTTTCATCATTTCAATTCCTCCTTCCGTTCATTCTTTTAGGAGCCAAATTTCTGCAATCGCGAATCGCACGAATTAGAAGGATGGAAAGGCTTTTCATCGTATGACATAGAGCATGAAAGAATGGAACATTGCCTAAACATCTAGTAGCCTCTTAATTGTACATGTGATGCGCTTCACACCCATAAAAAAGACTCTACTTAATGCGTCTTTCTGACATGCTAGGAAACTCTAAACCTATTGCATTGATACCAAGTTTTTTACGATCCGAACATACACCTGGATCGTATACATGGGACAAGGGACCCCGAGAGACCCCAAGTCAAACCATGGCACATGCATACAGCTAATCTCATTCAAATAAGAGGAATGATAATCATAAAAACATAGCGGAAATGTAATTTTAGCATAACATCAACAAATACTGGACATATACATAGCTGAGCACTACATACTTTTCTGAAAGCCTCTAATACATAGGATGGGTAGGCGGAACAACATCCCCAACTAATCCGACCAATACTGAAACATATATAACATGAAAGTCTGTCAAACGACCCTCAGTACATGAGGACTCATCAATAAGCTGAAAGCGTAAGCTGATATGGGCTAAGGGTGAGGATGAGCCTAAGATCCGGACCATGTATCATGAAATGATACAACATAGAAAGTATGCGGTAAGTATGTGGATTGTACTAAGTATGCAAGGTAAGAAAAACAGACACTTTAGAGTAAATAAAACTCATAAACAATATATTAGAGGGACATCATGCTTACATCAGAATCTTCGTAATAAAACATAAGGCTTTTGAGACTTTCAAATCATTCATAATCATTCATTTTCATAATCATAAGACAAATTTATCAAATATAACTTGAGCCAACAACAGAAACATAAAAATGCATATAACATGCGGAACAATGGGAGGACTCATCATTACTAACACCATCATGGTAGAGCCTTTCATGATACCTCACTATCTCGCTCAAGTGGGTAGAGTCGACCCTATCTTGCCAGGCGAGGGTCATGCATAAGGCGTGATATATCATTTGAGGGTATCATTATCAATACATCATATCATTTACAAACCCATGGTGGCACGTGGTTATGAGAGACGAGCGTAGTCCTTTGAACACCGGGCTGCTCGGTGCTAGACATGGCTCCCAAAAACATGCATATAGGTTCATACATAAATAATTAACATCATGCATTAAGATTCATTGGCTAAAATATAACATTTATCATCATTGATCTCCTTTAAAACATGCTTATCCAAGAATCATAGGCCCTTTTCATCGGCCAACACCCTCAATCGATAAATCATGTAATTCACTTCATAAAACATAAATCATCTTCAACATATGGGCATTGCCCAATACTTCATCTTATTCAATTCTTTCAAAATATGCTCGTAAACATGAGATTTTGGAATCATGCTTGTTCATCATCAATAAACTAAAAAATATAGAGTATTCATCATAAATTATAACTTCCATGAATTTTAATCAAATGGGCATTTTCGACTTAAATGATTGAAACACGATTTTAAGAAAAATAATGTAAAACCTGCCCATAATTCATAATTCAATAATTAAAACTCAACTAAATCAAACCCATAAAGAGAAATCACATTTTCATGAATTTGGGCAGAACCCCATAGACTTGGATAAAAGCATTCATGATTTAAAATGAATTTTGGGAACGAATGGAAGAATTTACCCCATTCTACAATCCTACATACCTAGGAATGGGATGATTTCGAAGTTCCTTGAAAACCCACAATGAAAGTGATGGAAACATGGAGTAGAATACCTTAAATCTCCCTAAAACCTCTCAAAAAGCTCTTGCATGGGAATGGATATGCATTAGGGACTTAAGCCACCTTAAAGACCCTATTTCGAACTTAAAATGACATAGTTTAGGCCTTAAGAGTTTTGGAAATATGAAAACACCCTTATTAAAAGGCTGGAAATTTCTGGTCGCCAGTCCCCATGAGGGACCTCACGGGTTGTTGCCGTAGGGCACGACTCGTGGCCATGGTTTATTGAGTCCACTGACCAAAACATCCAAGGGGACCCGACGGGTGACTTCACGAGTGGTGAGGTCAGACCATGACTCATGGTCACCTTCCGTGGCCTACACTGCTCAACCCAACTTGGCAAACCTCCAAGGCAGACCACGGGTTACCTCACGAGTCGTGAGGTCTGACCACGACTCGTGTCCAGGCCTGTGGCCTCCTCACTCAGGACTTTCCAAACCATGTTGACCACAAGTCACCTCACGACTCATGGTCACTCCTCACGACCCACCTCACAAATCATTTTATCACCAGGTGACCCTAACACGTGACCTGACGAGTCGTCAGGTCGGGCGACGACTCGTCATGTGGCCCATCAAGTACACTGCCTAATCCTCCATTAAAAGTCGATAGGCTTTCCCACGACCCACCTCATGAGTCGTTGGGACAAGTCACGACTCGTGGTTAGGGCTGTGGCCTCCTTGCTCAGAACTTGCCAAACCATGCTGACCACAAGTCACCTCACGACTCGTGGAAACTCCTCACGACCCACCTCACGGGTCGTTCTGTCACCTAGTGCGAATTGTCAATTTTTCTCAGTTTTTACTTCCGAGTCTGATCCTTCGGTTCTCGGGGTATAACAGTATGTAGCACAGGGGAAAAGTTGTTGATTTACCTTGCTTGCCATCAGTGATGATCCGAGGAGTGGAAGTTTATATAACCCTGGCTGCCGTAAATTACCTTTTTTGGGAGGATGAAGTTGACTCTGCTAGGGAGTACATGGCACGGGTTGCTAATATGAAGGATTAGTTCGCCTGGGTAGGTCGCATCATAGCTGCTTGTAATCCTCTTTAGGCCTTAATGGGTGGCATAATCTCTTGCCACGACTTGAAGTTCGAGGCCCAGCAGTGGTTAGATTTTGTGTGTGCTAGGATCATCCCCTCTAAGAATGACCAGAGGGTCAGCCTTGTAACCGCCATCCTTATCCCTAGCATAATGACGGGAGCACCCATTAAATTCGGGGAAATTGTTGCTCAGCAAATGAAAAAAGGCTCGGCAGTCAAGTACCTCAATGCCCTATGGTATCTTGATTTCCCAGCTTTGCACCACAGCTCAGGTGCCTCTATTTCCTGATGAAACTCCTTTTGTTTCTTCGGGTTTGATAGATATTAAGTGGAAGAGAGATGCTGAAACACTGAAAATAAAAAGAAAGAAACTGCAAGCCTTTGGAGTTCAAGAAGAGTCCCTCTCCCACGGGTCAGCCCAATCACCAATTTCCCCTGAGTCAAATGTGCCCCAGCTAGAAATGTCGGGCCAAGCATCATGTGACATGCCTCAAAAGGGAGCTTTACCTTCTGCACAATCCTCTCAGTCATGGAGTCCCCATTGATTTGTTGAGATGACAAACTCGAACGAAAACCAACTTCAACGTTTGGCTAAGAGCCTCCCAGCACTCATTGCTGAGACAATCAAGAGGGAGCTCAAGTCACTGTACGAGAATATCACCACTCTATGCAAGAGGGTGGATGCAGTAGAAGGGGTAGTCACTTCCCTCTGAATTGAGGTACATGAGTGGAAGAGTCGGACATCAGTAGAAGTACAAGAAATTTGCGCCTTGGATGCTGCAATGGCTGCTCCTTCCTCAGTTTGGGGGCCAATCGATGATCGTTTTAAAGGGCTGGGAGATGATTTCGCCGGGCTACGTAAGGCCAGCGGCGATGGTGGTGAAGAAGATGATGACAGTGAATAAGAGTGACCCACTCAGGGAGTTCCTTGACTCTTTCATTTTTGCATATTTATATTGGAGACAATCTATGCTCTTAAGTGGGGGAGGGATGAGCACGATTGATGAGGGGACCAAGGATGCATATTTCTTTTGATGTTCTTATATTTTGTTTGAGTCTGAATATGTCCAGCCTTTGTTGGGCTCTTAAGTTTTATTTCAATGATTGATGATTGTCTGTGTAGGGTGTGTCCTGTTTTGTTTTGAATGAAATCAATTATTTGGTTTAGTATTTTATTTATGATTGATGATTAGTGACTGAATAGGGTCATTGTTTTGAATTGTAAAAATCCTGAAAATCTTGAATGAAATGACCCCACAGTCTTGTGCCTTTTTTTCCATTCCAAATAGTAGTGCAGATATTAAAACTCTGAGGGTTTTCTTGTGATCACGGTTCTTTTCCAAGGAGCATTCTCTTTTATTTTTGTTACTTTTGTTGCCGAGCCAGGTTGGTTTTTCCCGATGATGGATTGAGGATTAAGTGGCAACATTTTTAAGGGAAAACGCCATGTTGCTTTGAGTCTATAGTGAAGTTGTTTTGAGAGTCACCACTGAAAAAAATTTTTAAATGGAATTGTAAAAAACAAAGGCATGAAAATGAATATAATGAGCAAGTGTTGACACCGTAGCGTAGCATTCATTGTCAAACATTTTAAATTCCCTGCTTGACTTATGGTGTTTGCTACTTTGATGTCCTAATTTTGTCTTGTGTTGAGAATGACTCTTGTAGACCCTTAAAGGGTGATGCCTTGTGCAATGAGGACATTTTTGTTCAATCTCATGCATTACATCTTGTCTAGAACTTTCCGCAAATGTGATTCAAGGTGAAATCCTAGATGTTGTTGCGCCAACAACATGAGTATAGGCTTTCCTTTGTTTAGTCACTTCACCCATATGCCCTCCATGAGCATTGATCCTTTTTAACCAATGTTGAGCCTTAGACCCTTTCTTTGGCAACCACATCTCAAGCCTTAAGACCATTCTTAATACCTCTCTTTGGCCCCCATCTACCTAAATGCTAGTGACAAGATAAGTGATGAAATGAGGCTTAAAGACTTAGAAAGAGGGTGTCACGGCCCAAACCTACACCCGAATCGTAGAATCGGGACAAGGGACCCCGAGAGACCCCAAGTCAACCCATGCCACAAGCATACAACTAATCTCATTCAAATAAGCAGAATGATAATAATAAAAATATAGCCAAAACATGATTTTAGCATAACATCAGGAAATACTGGACATATACATAGCTGAGCACTACATTCTTGTCCGAAATCCTCTAATACATAGGATAGGTTGATGGGACAACATGCCCGACTAACCCGACCAATACTGAAACATAAATAACATGAAAGTCTATCAAACAGCCCTCAGAACATGAACACTCACCAATAAGCTGAAAGTGTAAGCTTAGATGGACTAAGGGTGAGGATAAGCCTGAGATCTGGACCCTATATTATGAAACAAAACAACATAGAAAGTATGTGGTAAGTACGTAGAATGTACTGAGTATGAAAGGGAAGTAAAATGGTTAATTTGGAGTAAAATAAAACTCAAAAACAATATAAGAGAGGGACATCATGCTTACATCAGAATCTTCGTAATAAAACCTAAGGCTCTAGACTTTCAAATCATTCATAATCATTCATTTTCATAATCGTAAGTAAAATTTATCAAATATAACTTGAGAAAAAAACATAAACATAACAATGTATAAAACATGCAGAACAATGGAGGACTTGTCATAACCGACACCATCATGGTAGAGCATTTCATGATGCCCTACTATCTCGCTCAAGTGGGCAGAGCTGATCCTGGCCTTCCAGGCGAGGGTCAAGCATAAGGCATGATATCTCATTTGAGGGGATAATTATCAATACATCATATCATTTACAAACCCATGGTGGCACGTGGTTATGAGAAACGGACATAGTCCTTTGAATGCCTGGCTGCTCGATGCTAGAAACGGCTCGCCAAAACATGCATATAGGCTCATACGTAAATTAATAACATCATCCATTAAGATTCATTGGCTAAAATATAACATTTATCATCATTGATCCCCTTTATAACATGCTTAGCAAAGAATCGTAGGCTCTTTTCATCAGCCAACATCATAAATCAATAAATCATGTAATTCACTTTATAAATTATAAATCATCTTCAACATATGGGCATTTCCCAATACTTCATCTTATTCAATTCTTTCAAAATATGCTCGTAAACATGGGAGTTTGGACTCATGCTTTTCCATCATCAGTAAACTCAAACATATATAGTATTCATTAAAATTCATAACTTCCATGAACTTGGAGGAAAAAAGACCTTGAATCTCCCTAAAACCTCTCTAAAAGCTCTTGCATGGAAATGGGTACACATTAGGGACTTAACCCACCTTAAAGACTATTCCGACCTTAAAATGACATTATTTAGGCCTTAAGAGTTTAGAAAATTACGAGAAGGCCCTTACTAATTCAAAGAAAATAACTGCCAGGTGACCCTAACACGTGACCTGACGAGTCGTCAGGTCGGGCGACGACTCGTCATGTGGCCCATCAAGTACACTACCTAATCCTCCATTAAAAGTCGATAGGCTTTCCCACGACCCACCTCATGAGTCGTTGGGACAAGTCACGACTCGTGGTCAGGGCTGTGGCCTCCTTGCTCAGAACTTGCCAAACCATGCTGACCACAAGTCACCTCACGACTCGTGGAAACTCCTCACGACCCACCTCACGGGTCGTTCTGTCACCTAGTGCGAATTGTCAATTTTTCTCAGTTTTTACTTCCGAGTCTGATCCTTCGGTTCTCGGGGTATAACAGTACGTAGCACAGGGGAAAAGTTGTTGATTTACCTTGCTTGCCATCAGTGATGATCCGAGGAGTGGAAGTTTATATAACCCTGGCTGCCGTAAATTACCTTTTTTGGGAGGATGAAGTTGACTCTGCTAGGGAGTACATGGCACGGGTTGCTAATATGAAGGATTAGTTCGCCTGGGTAGGTCGCATCATAGCTGCTTGTAATCCTCTTTAGGCCTTAATGGGTGGCATAATCTCTTGCCACGACTTGAAGTTCGAGGCCCAGCAGTGGTTAGATTTTGTGTGTGCTAGGATCATCCCCTCTAAGAATGACCAGAGGGTCAGCCTTGTAACCGCCATCCTTATCCCTAGCATAATGACGGGAGCACCCATTAAATTCGGGGAAATTGTTGCTCAGCAAATGAAAAAAGGCTCGGCAGTCAAGTACCTCAATGCCCTATGGTATCTTGATTTCCCAGCTTTGCACCACAGCTCAGGTGCCTCTATTTCCTGATGAAACTCCTTTTGTTTCTTCGGGTTTGATAGATATTAAGTGGAAGAGAGATGCTGAAACACTGAAAATAAAAAGAAAGAAACTGCAAGCCTTTGGAGTTCAAGAAGAGTCCCTCTCCCACGGGTCAGCCCAATCACCAATTTCCCCTGAGTCAAATGAGCCCCAGCTAGAAATGTCGGGCCAAGCATCATGTGACATGCCTCAAAAGGGAGCTTTACCTTCTGCACAATCCTCTCAGTCATGGAGTCCCCATTGATTTGTTGAGATGACAAACTCACACGAAAACCAACTTCAACGTTTGGCTAAGAGCCTCCCAGCACGCATTGCCATGACAATCAAGAATGAGCTCGAGTCACTGAACGAGAATGCCGCCACTCTGTGCAAGAGGGTGGATGCAGTAGAATGGGTAGTGACTTCCCTCTGAACCGAGGTACATGAGTGGAAGAGTCGGGCTTCAGTAGAAGTACTTGAAATGTGTGCCTTGGATGCTACAATGGCTGCTCCTTCCTCAGTTTGGGGTCCAATCGATGATCTTTTCAAAGGGTTTGGAGATGATTTCCCTGGGCTAGGTAAGGCCAGTGGCGATGCTGGTGAAGAAGATGATGACAATGAAGAAGAGTGACCCACTCATGGAGTTCCTTGACTCTTTCCTTTTTTCATATTTATATTGGGGACAATCTATGCTCTTAAGTGGGGGAGGGATGAGCGCAATTGATGAGGGGGCCAGGGATGGATTTTTCTTTTTATGTTCTTATATTTTGTTTGATTCTGAATATGTCCAGCCTTTGTTGGGCTCTTAAGTTTTATTTCAATGATTGATGATTGTCTGTGTAGGGTGTGTCCTGTTTTGTTTTGAATGAAATCAATTATTTGGTTTAGTATTTTATTTATGATTGATGATTAGTGACTGAATAGGGTCATTGTTTTGAATTGTAAAAATCCTGAAAATCTTGAATGAAATGACCCCACAGTCTTGTGCCTTTTTTTCCATTCCAAATAGTAGTGCAGATATTAAAACTCTGAGGGTTTTCTTGTGATCACGGTTCTTTTCCAAGGAGCATTCTCTTTTATTTTTGTTACTTTTGTTGCCGAGCCAGGTTGGTTTTTCCCGATGATGGATTGAGGATTAAGTGGCAACATTTTTAAGGGAAAACGCCATGTTGCTTTGAGTCTATAGTGAAGTTGTTTTGAGAGTCACCACTGAAAAAAAAATTTTAAATGGAATTGTAAAAAACAAAGGCATGAAAATGAATATAATGAGCAAGTGTTGACACCGTAGCGTAGCATTCATTGTCAAACATTTTAAATTCCCTGCTTGACTTATGGTGTTTGCTACTTTGATGTCCTAATTTTGTCTTGTGTTGAGAATGACTCTTGTAGACCCTTAAAGGGTGATGCCTTGTGCAAAGAGGACATTTTTGTTCAATCTCATGCATTACATCTTGTCTAGAACTTTCCGCAAATGTGATTCAAGGTGAAATCCTAGATGTTGTTGCGCCAACAACATGAGTATAGGCTTTCCTTTGTTTAGTCACTTCACCCATATGCCCTCCATGAGCATTGATCCTTTTTAACCAATGTTGAGCCTTAGACCCTTTCTTTGGCAACCACATCTCAAGCCTTAAGACCATTCTTAATACCTCTCTTTGGCCCCCATCTACCTAAATGCTAGTGACAAGATAAGTGATGAAATGAGGCTTAAAGACTTAGAAAGAGGGTGTCACGGCCCAAACCTACACCCGAATCGTAGAATCGGGACAAGGGACCCCGAGAGACCCCAAGTCAACCCATGCCACAAGCATACAACTAATCTCATTCAAATAAGCAGAATGATAATAATAAAAATATAGCCAAAACATGATTTTAGCATAACATCAGGAAATACTGGACATATACATAGCTGAGCACTACATTCTTGTCCGAAATCCTCTAATACATAGGATAGGTTGATGGGACAACATGCCCGACTAACCCGACCAATACTGAAACATAAATAACATGAAAGTCTATCAAACAGCCCTCAGAACATGAACACTCACCAATAAGCTGAAAGTGTAAGCTTAGATGGACTAAGGGTGAGGATAAGCCTGAGATCTGGACCCTATATTATGAAACAAAACAACATAGAAAGTATGTGGTAAGTACGTAGAATGTACTGAGTATGCAAGGGAAGTAAAATGGTTAATTTGGAGTAAAATAAAACTCAAAAACAATATAAGAGAGGGACATCATGCTTACATCAGAATCTTCGTAATAAAACCTAAGGCTCTAGACTTTCAAATCATTCATAATCATTCATTTTCATAATCGTAAGTAAAATTTATCAAATATAACTTGAGAAAAAAACATAAACATAACAATGTATAAAACATGCAGAACAATGGAGGACTTGTCATAACCGACACCATCATGGTAGAGCATTTCATGATGCCCTACTATCTCGCTCAAGTGGGCAGAGCTGATCCTGGCCTTCCAGGCGAGGGTCAAGCATAAGGCATGATATCTCATTTGAGGGGATAATTATCAATACATCATATCATTTACAAACCCATGGTGGCACGTGGTTATGAGAAACGGACATAGTCCTTTGAATGCCTGGCTGCTCGATGCTAGAAACGGCTCGCCAAAACATGCATATAGGCTCATACGTAAATTAATAACATCATCCATTAAGATTCATTGGCTAAAATATAACATTTATCATCATTGATCCCCTTTATAACATGCTTAGCAAAGAATCGTAGGCTCTTTTCATCAGCCAACATCATAAATCAATAAATCATGTAATTCACTTTATAAATTATAAATCATCTTCAACATATGGGCATTTCCCAATACTTCATCTTATTCAATTCTTTCAAAATATGCTCGTAAACATGGGAGTTTGGACTCATGCTTTTCCATCATCAGTAAACTCAAACATATATAGTATTCATTAAAATTCATAACTTCCATGAACTTGGAGGAAAAAAGACCTTGAATCTCCCTAAAACCTCTCTAAAAGCTCTTGCATGGAAATGGGTACACATTAGGGACTTAACCCACCTTAAAGACTATTCCGACCTTAAAATGACATTATTTAGGCCTTAAGAGTTTAGAAAATTACGAGAAGGCCCTTACTAATTCAAAGAAAATAACTGCCAGGTGACCCTAACACGTGACCTGACGAGTCGTCAGGTCGGGCGACGACTCGTCATGTGGCCCATCAAGTACACTGCCTAATCCTCCATTAAAAGTCGATAGGCTTTCCCACGACCCACCTCATGAGTCGTTGGGACAAGTCACGACTCGTGGTCAGGGCTGTGGCCTCCTTGCTCAGAACTTGCCAAACCATGCTGACCACAAGTCACCTCACGACTCGTGGAAACTCCTCACGACCCACCTCACGGGTCGTTCTGTCACCTAGTGCGAATTGTCAATTTTTCTCAGTTTTTACTTCCGAGTCTGATCCTTCGGTTCTCGGGGTATAACAGTACGTAGCACAGGGGAAAAGTTGTTGATTTACCTTGCTTGCCATCAGTGATGATCCGAGGAGTGGAAGTTTATATAACCCTGGCTGCCGTAAATTAACTTTTTTGGGAGGATGAAGTTGACTCTGCTAGGGAGTACATGGCACGGGTTGCTAATATGAAGGATTAGTTCGCCTGGGTAGGTCGCATCATAGCTGCTTGTAATCCTCTTTAGGCCTTAATGGGTGGCATAATCTCTTGCCACGACTTGAAGTTCGAGGCCCAGCAGTGGTTAGATTTTGTGTGTGCTAGGATCATCCCCTCTAAGAATGACCAGAGGGTCAGCCTTGTAACCGCCATCCTTATCCCTAGCATAATGACGGGAGCACCCATTAAATTCGGGGAAATTGTTGCTCAGCAAATGAAAAAAGGCTCGGCAGTCAAGTACCTCAATGCCCTATGGTATCTTGATTTCCCAGCTTTGCACCACAGCTCAGGTGCCTCTATTTCCTGATGAAACTCCTTTTGTTTCTTCGGGTTTGATAGATATTAAGTGGAAGAGAGATGCTGAAACACTGAAAATAAAAAGAAAGAAACTGCAAGCCTTTGGAGTTCAAGAAGAGTCCCTCTCCCACGGGTCAGCCCAATCACCAATTTCCCCTGAGTCAAATGTGCCCCAGCTAGAAATGTCGGGCCAAGCATCATGTGACATGCCTCAAAAGGGAGCTTTACCTTCTGCACAATCCTCTCAGTCATGGAGTCCCCATTGATTTGTTGAGATGACAAACTCGCACGAAAACCAACTTCAACGTTTGGCTAAGAGCCTCCCAGCACTCATTGCTGAGACAATCAAGAGGGAGCTCAAGTCACTGTACGAGAATATCACCACTCTATGCAAGAGGGTGGATGCAGTAGAAGGGGTAGTCACTTCCCTCTGAATTGAGGTACATGAGTGGAAGAGTCGGACATCAGTAGAAGTACAAGAAATTTGCGCCTTGGATGCTGCAATGGCTGCTCCTTCCTCAGTTTGGGGGCCAATCGATGATCGTTTTAAAGGGCTGGGAGATGATTTCGCCGGGCTACGTAAGGCCAGCGGCGATGGTGGTGAAGAAGATGATGACAGTGAATAAGAGTGACCCACTCAGGGAGTTCCTTGACTCTTTCATTTTTGCATATTTATATTGGAGACAATCTATGCTCTTAAGTGGGGGAGGGATGAGCACGATTGATGAGGGGACCAAGGATGCATATTTCTTTTGATGTTCTTATATTTTGTTTGAGTCTGAATATGTCCAGCCTTTGTTGGGCTCTTATATTTTATTTCAATGATAGATGATTGTCTGTGTAGGGTGTGTCCTGTTTCATTTTGAATGAAATCAATTATTTGGTTTAGTATTTTATTTATGATTGATGATTAGTGACTTAATAGGGTCTTTGTTTTGAATTGTAAAAATCCTGAAAATCTTGAAAGAAACGACCCCACAGTCTTGTGTCTTTTTTTCCATTCTAAATAGTAGCGTACAAATTAAAACTCTGAGGGTTTTCTTGTGATCACCGTTCTTTTCCAAGGAGCATTCTCTTTTATTTTTGTTGTTTTTGTTTCCAAACCAGGTTGGTTTTTCCCTATGATATATTAAGGATTGAGTGGAAAAATTCTTAAGGGAAAACGCCATGTTGCTTTGAGTCATTGGTGAAGTTGTTTTGAGAGTCACCACCGAAAATAATTGTTTAAATGGAATTGTAAAAAACAAGTGCATGAAAATGAAGATAATGAGCAAGTGTTGACACTCTAGCGTAGCATTCGTTGTCATACATTGCAAATTCCATGCTTGACTTATGGCGTTTGCTACTTTGAAGTCCTAATTTTGTCTTGTGTTAAGAATGACTCTTGTAGACCCTTAAAGGGTGATGCCTTGTGCATTGAGGACATTTTTGTTGAATCTCATGCATTACATCTTGTATAGAACTTTCCCCAAATGTTATTCAAGGTGAAATCCTAGATGTTGTTGGGCCAACAACATGAGTATAGGCTTTCCTTTGTCTAGTCACTTCACCCATATGCTCTTCATGAGCATTGATCCTTTTTAGCTAATGTCGAGCCTTAGACCCTTTCTTTGGCAACCACATTACAAGCCTTAAGACCATTCTTAATACCTCTTTTTGGCCCCCATTCTACCTAAATGCTAGTGACAAGATAAGTGATGAAATGAGGCTTAAAGCCTAAGAAAGAGGGTGTCACGACCCAAACGTACACTCTGATCGTAGACACGGGACAAGGGACCCCGAGAGACCCCAAGTCTACCCATGACACAAGCATACAACTAATCTCATTCAAATAAGCAGAATGATAATAATAAAAACATAGCCAAAACATGATTTTAGCATAACATCAGGAAATATTGGCAATATACATAGCTGAGCAATTCATACATGTCTGAAGGCCTCTAATACATAGGATGGGTTGATGGGACAACATCCCTGACTAACCTGACCAATACTTAAACATAAATAACATAAAAGTCTATCAAATGGCCCTCGGAACATGAGCACTCACCAATAAGCTGAAAGCGTAAGCTTAGATGGACTAAGGGTGAGGATGAGCCTGAGATCTAGACCCTATATCATGAAACAATATAGCATAGAAAGTATGTAGTGAGTACGTAGAATGTACAGAGTATGCAAGGTAAGTAAAATTGATAATTTAGAGTTAAATAAAACTCATAAACAATATAAGAGAGGGACATCATGCTTACATCAAAATCTTTGTAATAAAACATAAGGGTCAAGACTTTCAAATCATTCATAATCATTCATTTTCGTAATCGTAAGTAAAATTTATCAAATATAACTTGAGCCAACAACATAAACTTAACAATGCATAAAACATTCAGAGCAATGGTAGGACTTGTCATAACCAACACCATCATAGTAGAGCATTTCATGATGCCCCACTATCTCGCTCAAGTGGGCAGAGCTGATCCTGGCTTGCCAGGCGAGGGTCGAGCATAACGCATGATATCACATTTGAGGGGATCATTATCAATACATCATATAATTTACAAACCCATGGTGGCATGTGGTTATGAGACACAGACGTAGTCCTTTGAACGCTGGGCTGCTCGATGCTCGACATGACTCCCCAAAACATGCATATAGGCTCATCCGTAAAATAATAACATCATCCATTAAGATTCATTGGCTAAAATATAACATTTATCATCATTGATCCCCTTTAAAACATGATTAGCCAAGAATCATAGGCTCTTTTCATCAGCCAACATCATAAATCGATAAATCATGGAATTCACATTATAAATCATAAATCATCTTCAACATATGGACATTGCCCAATACTTCATCTTATTAAATTCTTTAAAAAAATGCTCGTAAACATGGGAGTTTGAAATCATGCTTTTCCATCATCAGTAAACTCAAAAATATATAGTATTCATTAAAATTCATAACCTCTATGAACTTTCATCAAATGGGCATTTCCGATTTAAAAGATTGAAACATGATTTTTAAGGAAAATAATGTAAAACCTACCCATCATTTATAATTCAATAATTAAAACTCAATTAAATCAAACCCAAAAAGAGAAATCACATTTTCATGCATTTGGGTAAAACCCCATAGACTTGGATAGAAGGATTCATCATTTAAATTGAATTTTTTGCATGGGTGAGGAAGAATTTCACCATTGTAAAACCCTACCAGGGAATGGGCTGATTTCGAAGTTCCTTGAAAATCCACAAAGAAAGTGATGGATACATGGAGGAGAAGACCTTGAATCTCCCTATAACCTCTCTAAAAGCTCTTGCATGGAAATGGGTACACATTAGGGACTTAACTCACCTTAAAGACTACTCCAACCTTAAAACGACATAATTTAGGCCTTAAGAGTTTAGGAAATTATGAGAAGGCCCTTACTAATTCGCAGAAAATACCTTCCAGGTGATCCTAACGGGTGACCTGACGAGTCGTCAGGTCGGGGGACGACTCATCATGCGGCCCGTCAAGTACACTGCCTCATCCTTCATTAAAAGTCGATAGGCTTGCCCATGACCCACCTCACGAGTCATTGGGACAGGTCACGACTCGTGGTGTCCCATCTGTTAGGTACACTGGGAGCTTCTTCTATCTTATCCCCAACCTCACCCCACGAGTGACATGACGACTCGTGGGGACTGGCCACGAGTCATTATCTCCTTTATGGGGACCTCAATCCTTCCTTTATTCCAGGCCTGCCCACGAGTCACTTGACCACTCGTGGAGTCTCCTCATGGGTCGTCCCACAACTCGTCTGACCTACAACATCAATTCCAAAATTTTTCCGTTTCAACTCCCGGGTCCGATCTTTGAGCTTTCGGGTATAACAATATCTCCCCCCCCTTGGGAACATTCATCCTTGAATGTTAGAAACACAAGGAAAATGCAGAAACATGCAATCATCATATGCGAATGCTGATTATTAAAATTGAAAACTGTCAGAATGACTACCTCCGATAATATCTACATAACTGAAACTGAATTCAGACATTACATACATATACCATATCATAAAACAAACTTGTACACATGGACTGAACATGAAAAGATGATTAAAGGTTTAGAGTAAACTGATGCCTCAAACTGAAACTAAGCTAGTATGGAACAAATGAGGGTATTTAGCTATCATATCTGTTTCAGCTTCCCTCGTAGCTCCCTTAAAATTTTGATTTCTCCGTAATACTTTAGCTGAAGCTACTTTCTTTTTCCTCAACCTACGAACCTAACGATCCAAGATCTCCACCGGAATTTCCTCATAGCTGAGGCTAATGTTTACACCAACACTGTCTACCGGGACTACTAAAGCCGGATCATCCAAGCACTTTTTCAAGAGCGATATATGAAACACAGGATGAACTGAATCTAGCTTTGAAGCAAGTCCAACTCATACGCCACCTTATCATCTCTCCTCATAACCTGGTAAGGACCAACATAATGGGGACTGACTTTCCCTTTCTTTTCGAACCGCATGACTCCCTTCATGGGAGATACCTTTAGAAATACCCAGTCATCCACATTAAACTTCAGACCCCTTTACCTCACATCAGCATACTGATGACTATAAGCGGTTTCTAATAGTTACCTTATCTACTGGACCTTTACTATTGCCTCATGGACCAAATATAGTCCTATCATGGCTGCCTCGCCAACCTCAAACCAACCGATGGTCGATCTACACCTTCGCCCATAAAGAGCCTCGAACAGTGCCATCTAGATACTAGAGTGATAACTATTATTATAGGCGAACTCGATTAAGGGCAAATGATCATCCCAACTACCTTTAAAATCCATAACACATGACCTCAACATATTCTCGAGGGTCTGAATGGTTCATTCTGCCTAGCCGTCTGTTTGCAGATGGAAGGCTGGATTGAGCTTAACTTGTGTCCCAAGCCTTTTTTGAAAAGAATGCAAGAATTGAGAGGTAAACTGAGTACCTTGGTCTGAAATAATAGAAAAGGGCACTCCATGAAGTCAAACCAAATCCCGAATATACAACTTAGCATAATCATCCACTGAATCCGTGGTCTTAACGGGTAGGAAGTGTGCCGCCTTAGTTAACCCATCTACCACCACCCATATGGAGTCATAGTGTCAGGGAGTACAAGGTAGGCCTGTAACAAAATCCATGTTTACTTCCTCCCACTTCCAAGTGGGACTGCTAATATCCTGAAGTACACCTCCCAGCCTTTGATTCTCGACTTTCACTTGCTAACAGTTTGGACATTTAGCTACGAACTGTGCAATATCCTTCTTCATACAATCCTACCAACAGATTTCTTGCAAGTCCTGATACATCTTCGTGGATCCTGGGTTGATAGAATATCTAGTACCATGTGCCTCATGCAATATCTGAACTTTTCAAATTATCAACATCCATAACACATACTTGACCTTGGTATTGTAGCACCCCATGGAGATTGGCTCGGTCTAATGAAGCCCTTATCCAACAGATCCTTTAACTGATCCTTCAATTCCTTTAGTTCGGTTGGGCCATCTTGTAGGGAGGAATAGAGATAGGCTGCGTATCTGGTAGTAGATCAATGCAAAAATCAATTTCCTCTCCAGATGAACACTGGGCAAATCATCAGGAAACACCTCCAGATATTTGCATACCACTGGAACTGATTGAATAGTCGAGGTCTCGGACTCCACATCCTTAACCCTAACTAGGTGGTACATGCAACATTTAGAGATCATCTTCCTAGCCTTAAGATATGAAATAAATCGACCTGCTAGTATCGTGGAACTATCCTTCCACTCCAACACTGACTCACTCGAAAAATGAAATTCCACCGTACGGGTCATACAATTAATCGAAGCATAACATGAAAATAACCAATCCATGCTAAGAATAATGTCAAAGTCAGTCATGGCTGACTTTTCAAGGTCTACGAAGGTAACCTTATGCACCACAGTGACCGGGCACTCTCTATATACATGTCTAGCTATGACCGAATCACCAACAGGGGTCGAAACTGAAAACGGTTCTGACAAGGTCTCGGGACTAACTCCAAGGCTACTAGCAATGTAAGGATTCATAAAGGATAAGGTGGTTCCCCAATCTAGCAAGGCATAAACATCAAAATTAAAGACAGGAAACATACCAGTGACCACGTCTGGAAAACTCTCCTGCTCTTGGCATGAGGCAAAGGCATAAAATCAAATTTGGCATTGTCCACCACCTCCACTAGTCAATACTCCCTGCAAGCGGAACGGGCTGAGAAGCTACTGTCCTGGTGTCCTCTGCACGACCCCTATCATCACCCTGTCTCGCATATGGGCACGCTCGGTGCATGTGCCCAAATCTACCACACCCATAAAAACATTTGAACCGAGCAAGCACTCCCCGACATGACTCTTGCCGCACTTCCCGCAGGCTAGAGAGGTATATTCTAATTAGGTGCCCCTCTTATCCCTAGACCCTAAAGCCCTACTCTTCTGATAACCCCTAGGCCTAGATGGAACACTAGCTGATGACGGTGCTGGGGCTAGTGATCTCTGCTGAAACTGTGGACGGTAGCCACGACCGAACCTCTGATCTGAAAACCCACGACTGTCTGTCCGAGCCCTCTTTTGCCTCCCTTTCCCTCGCATGAGCCATCTCGATTTGCTAGGCGTACAACACCATGTGAGGAAAGTCCATATCCTGGTGGAGCATAGCATTCCTGCAATCCTTGTCTAAATAACCAGCCACACATGAACGAATCAGCACACCTGCACCCTATGATCCATCGCTAACTCTGGGGCGTAATTTCACAAACGAATGAACTCAAGCGAATACTCCAGCACTGTCATCATTCCCTGTTCGAGGTTCTCAAACTTAGCTGCTTTCAACTCCCTCATCTCTCAAGGGAAGAACCTGTTGAGAAAGGCCATATTGAGCTCATCCCAGCTGATAGGGCCTGCTCCCCCTGGCCTTCCATCCTTCCATTTCTTGTACAAAATATGAGCAACCTATTTTAGTTGATAAGAGGACAAGTCAACACACTCCCCATTTGTCACCCCCATAACCTGAGTGACCTTCAAGATCCCTTCAATGAACTAGTGTGGATCCTCATCCACCCTTGACCTTGTGAACTCAGGAGGTTCATCCTTAGGAAGTCTCTAATCCTAGTCGCCACTACATTGCCATTTTGTGGGACCGGCGCAACAGCCTGCTGGTTGACTTGAGCAATCAAGGCCTACGCCAACATCTGAATAGCCGCCCGAAACTCAGCACAGGTAGCTGGCTCGAGTTCTTGGGGCTCCTTAGAAGGTAGGGCTTGTTGATGCCCATGGTCATTGCCATCTCCGTAGCCTTCATCATTTTCATGCCTACTTAAATTCATTCTTCTAGGACCCATAACTTTGCAATTGTGAATCGCACAAATTAGAATGATGGAAAGGCTTTTGATCGCATGACATAGACCATGAAAGAAGGGAACATTTCCTAAATTTCTAGTAGCCTCTTCGTCATAAGTGTGGCGCGCTTCACACCCAAGAAAAAGACTCTACTTAATGCAGCTTTCAGACAACCTAGGACACTCCAATCCTATTTCTGTGATAACAAGTTTGTCACGACCCGAACGTACACCCGGATCGTAAACACGGGACAAAGGACCCTGAGACACCTCAAGTCAAGCCATGGCACATGCATACAACTAATCTCTTTCAAATAAGTGAAATGATAATCATGAAAACATATGAAATCGTAATTATACCATAACATCAGGAAATACTGGACATATACATAGTTGAGCACTACATACTTATTTGAAAGCCTCTAATACGTAGGATGGGTTGATGGAACAACATCCCCAACTTACCCGAC
Source organism: Datura wrightii (assembly GCA_035772735.1). NCBI lineage: Eukaryota > Viridiplantae > Streptophyta > Magnoliopsida > Solanales > Solanaceae > Datura > Datura wrightii. The sequence goes on along the minus strand of JASDFA010000023.1, from coordinate 19,536,864 downwards.
CAATACTAAAACACAAATAACATGAAAATCTTTCAAACGACCCTCGGATCATGTGGACTCACCAATAAGCTGAAAGCGTAACCTTAGATGGACTAAGGGTGAGGATGAGCCTGAGATCTGGATCCTATATCATGAAATGATACAACATAGAGAGTATGCGGTCAATACATGAAATGTACTGAGTATGCAAGGTAAGTAAAACAAACATTTTAGAGTAAATAAAACTCATAAACAATATAAGAGAGGGACATCATGCTTACATCATAATCTTCGTAATAAAACATAAGGCTCAAGACTTTCAAATCATTCATAAAGATTCATTTTCATAATCGGAAGTAAAATTTATAAAATATAACTTGAGCCAACAACATAAACATAACAATGTATAAAAAAATGCAAACAATGGAAGGACTCGTCATAACCGACACAATCATGGTAGGCCTTTCATGATGCCCCACTATCTCGCTCAAGTGGGCAGAGCCTACCCCGGCTTGCCAAGCGAGGTTCGTGCATAAGGCGTGATATCACATTTGAGGGGATCATTACCAATACATCATATCATTTACAAACCCATGGTGGCACTTGGTTATGAGACACCAGCGTATTCGTTTGAACACTGGGCAGCTCGGTGCTAGACACGACTCCCAAAAACATGCATATAGGCTCATACGTAAATAAATAACATCATGCATTAAGATTCATTGGCTAAAATATAATATTTATGATCATTGATCCTCTTTAAAACATGCTTAGCCAAGAGTCATATGCCCTTTAATCGGCCAACATTATAAATCAAAAAATCATGTAATTCATTTCATAAATCATAAATCATCATCAACATGTGGGCATTTCCCAATACTTCATCACATTCAATTGTTTCAAAATATGCTCATATACTTGGGAGTTTGGAATCATGCTTTTCCATCATCAATAAACTCAGAAATATAGAATATTCATCATAAATCATAACTCCCATGAACTTTCATCAAATGGGCATTTTCGATTTAAAAGATTGAAACATGATTTTGAACGAAATAATGTAAAACCTGCCCATAATTCATTATTCAATAGCTAAAACTCAATTAAATCAAGCCCATAAAGAGAAATCACATTTTAATGCATTTGGGTGAAACCCCATAGACTTGGATAGAAGAATTCATGATTTAAATTAAATTTTGAGGATGGGTGAGGAATAATTTCACCCATTCTAAAACCCTACATACCTGGGAATGGGTTGATTTTTAAGTTCCTTGAAAACCCACAAAGAAAGTGATGAAAACTTGGAGGAGAAGACCTTGAATCTCCCTAAAACCTCTCTAAAAGCTCTTGCATGGAAATGGGTATGCATTAGGGACTTAACCCACCTTAAAGACCCTATTCCGACCTTAAAATGACATAGTTTAGGCCTTAATAGTTTAGGATATCACGAGAAGGCCCTTACTAATTCGCAGAAAATAACTGTCAGGTGACCTTAACGGGTGACCTGACGACTCATTAGGGTGGCCAACGACTCGTCATGCGGCCTGTCAAGTACATTGCCTCATCCTCCATTAAAAGTCCATAGGCTTGCCCACGACCCACCTCACGAGTCGTTGGGACAATTTATGGCTTATGGGTCCCATCCATTTGGTACACTGGGAGCTTCTTCTATCTTATCCCCAACCTCACCCGATGAGTGACATGACGACTCATGGGGACTAGCCATGAGTTGTTATCTCCCTCGTGGGTACCTCAATCCTTCCTTTATTCCAGGCCTGCCCACGAGTCACTTGAAGACTCGTGGAGTCTCCTCACAAGTCGTCCCACGACTCGTCCTGTGCCTGCAACATCAATTCAAAAATTTTCCCGTTTCAACTCTTGGGTCCGATCTTTGAGCTTCCAGGATATAACAGAGGGAGAGATAAAATATTTATGAAAAATGAGGCAAAAGCCTATGTTTGGGGGTATGCAAAACAAAGAAGAAAGATAAGAATTATACTGTGAGAGGAACACCGCCTTATGTCAAAATGCACCAAAGGACAAATCAAAACAGAAAAGACAATTTGTGTGAATCGGTGTTTCCTCTGAAGGGAAAAAAGGTGAAATGAGTGGAATTGATGTATGGTGAGTGACAAAAAGCATTAGGGAGGATCTAGTCACTAGAGCCAAATGTTCATCCTACACTTACCCGAGCGTATATCATAACATGCAAGTCCTAAATGATTCTAGCTGTAGCTACTCTACATCAGCGGCGAACTACATTAAGGGCAAGCCTATGGGTCAAGTGTATGCATAAAGAATTTTTTTGGGAGAGTGAGTGTGAGTGTCTCTTCCAAACAGTACCTTTTGTGAATTCAAATGATCACATGACCAAATGAATAAGGATCCTTATTTTGGTGAGTGGCATTCCTTTTGGGGGGATGCAAGAGCATTCAGAGTTAATATGGAAATAGGGCACAAGGAGTGTAAACTCTAAGCCAAACTTTGAATTTGTAGTGATTATAACTTAAGATGCTATGTATGTTCTTGCTTAAGCAATTCCCTTGTTTAGCTAAATGATTCCTTTCATAAGCTTTTCTTGATAGAAAGTGGTTGCCTGTTTAAAACATCTTCATTACTTTGGTCTTTTGGGGTATTTTCTTCTCTTTTTAGGTGAGCATGGTGAGTATTTTTGGGTTGTCATAGTCCAGGTGATTGGCGAGGTATAATTGTGAATAGAGGTAACATATTTCTCAAGAGATGAGTATTGCAATACTTGAGGACAAGCAATGATTTAAGTTTTGGGTTTGATGAGTTGGTAATTTACCAACTCATTAGACTCTAAAACTTTAGTTTTTGTTTCGTTCTTGAGTTGATTATTTGGATTTTATGCCCTTTTTTCTTTTGTTATGTGCAGATGACTAAATGTGAAGAAGAGAGAAAAATGGAGAAAAAACAAAGAAGTGAGAGTGAATCACCGATTCACAGATGAAAACCGACGAGACACCGGCCAAAAGTCGAACTTCACTACTTCATAGAATTAATGCCACCGGCGGTTCACGACTTGCCAGTGGTGAATCATCGGTCCAGTCACCAAAAGATACCCAAAGTTCTGAAAAATAGCTTGAATATTCAGTGGTTTATGGATTGGGATCGGTGAAACGCCGGGTAAACCGTAGGCATTCAATGGAATTTAGTAAAAATGCAAAAAAGATACCCGGCAGTTCACATATTGTAACCAGCGAAATGTCGGTGCTTCCGCTGGTTCCAGAATGGTGCTCATGGGGGCATAATCGTCTAACACTGTAAAAAAGAGATAAAAAGTGCCTTAGTTTGTAGGATATAAATAGAAGATAAAGTACGTTGTACTGAGATATGCAGGAGGAAAGATACAAATAGAGATTTGAAGAGAGAATAACACTTACATCACATCATTGTTTCCCCTTTTTGCTGAAAAAACATTCTCTTAACTGAGAGAGGGAGATTCTGATTGAAAATTGTAGAAAGTACTCTGCTCTATTTCTTCTTTGTACTAGTAAGTTTCAGCTACTGTTGGAGATTATTTTTTGATGTTGATTTATCTACTCTTACTATTAAATTCAATGATGCTATTGATGGATGTATTTTTGAATGTCTTAACCATGAGTAGCTAAAATCATTAACTAGAGGGTTTGATGATGAATACTTAATTGGAGTGGGTATTTCTAGAGTCATCTTCACATTGTTTATGCAAGTGTAAATCTATTAGATTCTCTTTAATCTATAAAGGAAGATCCATTGATTATGGGATGGGTCTATCTATTCTTGCTTGATTATTTCTTGTAAAAGAATAATTTAGTATTGGGAGAGAATTTAGTAGTGGGTATGGAGAAGAGAGTGTACAATTGGTCTAGAAATAGTTGATATTGTATTCTCATTCCTTATTAGGAGCTACTAGCTAGAAAATAGTTCAGTTGCTAATCCAAATCAAATCGGATTGAGTTAAATTGTGACTAGAGGTTTGACAAAACTCTATTGAGAGGTAATTGAAAGGCTGAAAAACTATAATTACTCACTTTCTGAGATCATTTACATTTGTTTAACTCATAAGATGACCTGGCATGTCCCAATCTAGTTAGTATTTCATCTACACCGCACCTCTAGTCTTTCATATCCTTGTTGACAACTTAGCTGATCTTACTATTTTATTTCACTAAATCAACCAATACAATTTTCTAAAAGTTTCAACTCCCCCAATTTTGTTTTTTATATTAATTCTATATGGTGCAAGCTAACATCAATTTCTCAATTGACACTTGTAACTATCATTCCCTAGTCCTCATGGTATTTGACGCTGGCACTAATTGGGTTAGTTGTTCTGATACTTTGCCCATGTATATTCTTTGCATCAAAGATATATTTTGGACAATATCAGGCATGCAAACCCCAAAAAAATAAAATATATATAAAGAGTAGATAAAGATGAAACTATAGCCTCCACGAATCGATGCAAAGGCTCACCTTAGCAACAGAATCTACACAAATGGACTCGTCAGCCACTAGTCTCACCTCTAATAACAAAATCTCCATAGACATGAAAGTCAGGAATGAGATATATATAAATATAACTCAGTAAGATCCTCGACTCGCCACTTTAATACCCCTAGAACAAGTGTTAGAAAATGCAACCACAACGAGCACAAAGATAATATGCACAACAATATATTCCCAAAATATAAAACTCGTGAAGTCCAAACAAATGTTCAACAAGATCACTATATATATATATATATATATATATATATATATATTTATATCTCAATGCAACTCACACTCAGGACTTGTCAAACGTTAGTGAAAGAGATCAACATAACACCCCAACTAGCCCTCGGTAGCATATATAATGCCCCAATAGTATACTATGGCAGCAAGTACAAGGCCCCTAACATGCTAAGGTAGCGCATATATGCCCCTAGTAACTATATTATGACAGTAAAGGAAGGATATCCAACGCCCCAACGCAATGGTACGAGACCACGCCACACCACAAATCCATTATGAAATAATTTTCCTTAGAAATTATTTTTGTCAAAGTAACACATATGTGGTTGGTTAAAGACCACCAATTTTGCCAAGTACACGCTTGTCCCAACACATGGACCAGGCAGGAAAAGCATAATTTTTAAAACAGGTTTAAAAAGCATGCCCCAAAGCTTAAAGCCTCACTTATCTCGAATTTACATTTCAAGCACACTTTTAAATATTTTATAACTCTGCTCTCGGGTCTCCGGATAACATCAAACTACAAAAGGATGGATTTAGAATGGTCAAAAACCCTTTGGTAGAAGTTTGCTTAATTTTTAACAAAATTCAAATCGCAGTTGAAGATTTGACCAAAAAAGTCAACTCTTGTCAATGGGGTAGAATTCTTGAAATATGACCACCAGCAGAGTCTCCTTGACGAGAGGATTCCAGAACAATAATCAAAATCAAATTTTGATGACGTTCTTCCTTTAAAATTTATGATTAAGGTTTAAGAATCCTGGGGAAAAACTTTCTCTATTCTTCAAAATTTCTCCATGTTCTATCCTATAAACTTTCTTATTATCGCGTAATAACCTCAAGAAAAAGATTAGGATCATTATCTTCATGCTTTGGATAAAAATCCATATTTTTCTCTCCTCTTTTCTTCTCTTTCTCTTCCTTTCTTCCATCCTCTTCTACATTTTTTTCTTTATACGTTATTATTGTTTTTTTTCCTGATGCGTTTCTGCTTTTCCAGCAAATAATAGTGTTTCATTTTTCTAGTTCAATTGGGCTTTGTCCCTGATTATTATTATTGTTATAAATTATTTTGAATTATTATTTTTTCTTTTCTTTTATTGCGTAAGTACTAAATCACCCTTTATTAAATTAGGGTTATTACATTCTCCCTTCTAAAAATAATGTTCATCCTTGAACAGGCTTAGATTCATACCCATAGAGTCGAATAGGTGAGGATGTCTATCTCGCATGTCCGCCTCAGACTCCCAAGTAGCCTCCTCGGTTGGATGATTGCGCCATAACTCTTTGATGGAAGCCACCTTCTTGGACCTCAGTTGTCGCACTTGTCTATCAATTATCGATAATGGACCTTCCTCATAAGTCAAATTCTCATTAAGTTTCACATCCTATGGCTGGATCTTATGACAATCATCATGAACATATCGTCTAAGCATGGACACGTGAAACACAGGATGAACAACGGACAATCGCGGAGGTAAGGCATGTCTATACGCCACCAATCCAATCCGATCCAAAATCTCATAAGGACCAATATATCTAGGACTTAACTTACCTTTCCAGCCTAATCTCATAACTCCCTTCATAGGGGAAACTTTTAGAAAGACTTTCTCACCCTTTATGAACTCCATATCACGGACTTTCTTATATGCATAGGAATTTTATCTGCTTTGTGTTGTCTTAAGTCGTTCTCCTATCAATGCAACTTTCTCCAAAGTTTGCTGAACTAAATCGGGACCTAATAATTGTGCTTTACCAGGTTCAAACCATCAAACTGGCGAACGACACTTGCGACCATATAGAGCCTCAAAAGGCACCATCTGTATACTCGATTGGTAGCTGTTATTATAAGGAAACTCTAACAAAGGAAATTGATCATCCCAATGGCCACTAAAATTGATCATACAAGACCTAAGAATTTCCTCCAAGATCTAAATAACCTATTCATATTGTCATTCAGTTTGTGGATGAAAAGCTATACTAAACTCGACTTGCAAACCCAGTGACTTCTGAAAAGACTTCAAAAACATAGTAGTTAATTGTACACCTCTATCATATATTATTGAAATAGGTACAACATGAAGCTAAACTATCTCTTGAAGGTAAATATTTTCTAACTACTTCGCAGTATGAGTAGCCCGTACAAGAATGAGATGTGCTGACTTTGTGAGTCTATCCATAATCACCCAAACAGAGGCGTGTTTCTTGAAAGTACTTGGCAACCCTACAACAAAATCCATAATAATTCTCTCCCACTTCCGCTTTGGGATAATCAAGTTTTGCATTACTTCCCTAGGTTTTTGATGTTCATACTTGACTTGTTGACAGTTTAAGCAACTAGTCACATGCTTCATAATATCAGCGTTCATACCCTTCCACCACTACAATCCACACAAGTCATGATACATTTTTGTAACACCTAGGTGAATGTAGTATCTTGAACTATGAGCCTCTTCAAGAACCAGCTGCTTCACATCACCCACAATGGGAATACACAATATACCATGTCTACGAAGCACTCCTTCACCATCAATAGAGATTGACTTACTGCCCTCGTCCTGCGCTTGATCTCGTAGTCTAGCAAGGTAGGGATCTTCATATTGGTGTGTCTTGACTTGTCCAACTAAGGACAACTATACCACCATACCCGCTAGTAACTTTCCCGGCACTGTATGATCAATTCGAACTCCCCGATTGTCCAATGCCTGAATATCCCTAACCATAGATTGCTTTTCAACAGTTAACCAGGCCAAACTACCCATAGACTTTCTATTTAAGGCATCCGCCACTACATTCGCCTTCCTAGGGTGATACAAAATAGTAAGATCATAATCTTTAAGTAACTCTAACCATCATCGTTGTCTCAGCTTCAAATATTTTTGTTTGAATATGTATTGTAGACTCCTACGATTAGTATAGATTTCACATGGGTCACCACAAAGATAGTGATGCTAGATCTTCAGTGCAAATATGACAGCGGCCAATTTCAAGTCGTCAGTTAGATAATTCATCTCATGAATCTTTAGTTGTCGAAATTCATATGCCACCACTTTACCATTCTGCATTAAGACACAACCAATCCTACTCGAGACGCATCACAATAAATGGTGAAACCACCCTCCATTGTAGGTAACGTCAAAATCGGAACTGTAGTCAATGCGGTCTTTAATTTCTTAAAACATTCTTCACATTCATCAGACCATTGGAATACTGCACCTTGTTGAGTTAAACGTGTCAATCGAGCGGCTATCTTTGAGAAGCCCTCCACAAACCTTCTGTAATATCCAGCTAGTCCTAAGAAGCTACGTATCTCTGTTGGAGTACTGGGTCGAGGCAAATCTCGAAACGCTTCAATCTTCCTTGTATCAACTTACATTCAATCCCATGAAACTACATGTCCCAAAAAGGAAATTGTGCCCAACCAGAACATACATTTCGAGAACTTGGCATAAAGCTTTCGTTCTCTTAGTGTTTGCAGCACAACTTTCAGGTGTTGTTCATGTTCTGCCTCACTCCGAGAGTAGACTAGAATGTCATCAATGAACACAGTCACAAAATGGTCTAACTATGACTTGAATACCCTATTCATGAGGTCCATATATGATGTAGGTGCATTAGTCAACCCGAAAGACATCACTAAAAATTTAGACTTCCCATATTTGGTCCGAAAAGTTATCTTAGCGATATCCTCGGTCTTGATTCTCAACTAATGCTAACCTAATCTCAAGTCAATCATGGAAAAATGAGTAGCACCTTGTAGTTGATTGAATAAATCATCAATACGAAGCAACGAATATTTATTCTTGATCATCTCCTTATTCAACTGTCTGTAATCAATGCGCATTCTCATTGTACCATCTTTCTTTTTCACAAATAACACAGGTGCACCCCAAGGAGATACACTAGGCCCAATGAACCCCTTATCAAGAAGCTCTTGGAGTTGAACCTTCAGTTCTCTCAACTAAGCTGGAGCCATACGGTATGGAGGAATAGAAATAGGTTGAGTTCCTAGGACTAAATCAATGTTGAACTCAATTTCTCTTATTGGGGGTAGCCCATGCAAATTTTCTGGAAATACATCAACAAATTCTCAAACAATAGGAACACTGTCAATAGTAACATCCCCTGCTCGAGTAACATGAACAGTAGTAATAAAACCCAAACACCCATGATTAACCATTCGATGTGCCTTTACATAAGATATTATCTTTGCTTGGGTCATAGGAGTCAAGCCTTTCCACACTAAAGGTGGTTCTCTAGGAAAATTAAAATGTATAAGCTTAGCATAGAAATCAACCAAAGCATAACATGATGACAACCAATCCATACCCATAATCACATCAAAGTCAGACATGGATAACTCTAGTAGATCAACTCGGTGTCCCTATCTTGAACAAATATCACACAATCTCTATAAACTCTATCCACTACCAAAGTCTCCCCCACTGGGGTCATAACCACATATGGCACAATAAGAGACTCAACTCTTTATTCTAAGAGTATAGCAAAAGATGGAGTTACATATGAATACATAGAACCAGGATCAATAAGAGCATGTTCTCCATGAGAATTGACAATGATAATACCTATGACTGCTGCATTAGACTCGATATCCTTTCTGGCCATAGTAAAAAATCTCGGTGGTCCACCTGCTCTCTGAGCAACTTGTGCACATTGCCGACCCTATACACGAGCACCCTCTTGAGCGGCCCAAGCTGGATGAGCCTAAGCAAGTGTACTTGTAGCAGTTCCTTGTAGATGTGTCATAGCCTGAATAGTACCAGAGTCTTCCTTAGGACAATATTTAGCAGTATGCCCCTTTTCACCACAAGTAAAACAAGGACCAGCAACCCCATAGAAACAACCACTATGATGCCTACCACAATTAGGACACTTCTGATATGGACTTGACTGATATGAGTTGTTACCCTTTCTCTACATCTGTTGTTGACCCTGTCTAGCTAGATTATCACCTCTCAAAGACTCTACCACTGACTCTGGCTACATAGTCCTTGATTGCCCACGATGATTTCCATTCTTTCCCCCGGATGGAGCACCACTGAACCTGCATGTGTTACGTGCCCTTTTGCTTTCTTGCTCAGTTCTTTCTATTTCTACATAGGACTCACAACGAAGGGCAGTGTCAACAACGTCTGAATATATGCCACTTCATACATCGCGTATCACAGAACCACGGAACGATGCTCAAGTCCATCCATGAATCATCTCACCTTCTCCCTCGGGTCTTCAACTAAAAATGGAACATGCCTAGATAACTTAGTGAACTTAGCCTCATACTCTGTAACTATCATAGTTCCCTGGCGTAGGTTATTAAACTGACGTCTCATGTCATCTTGTCTGCTCAAGGGAATGAACCTATCCTTAAACATTTTTGAAAACTACGACCAAGTGGTACGTGGTAACCTTACTTTTCTTCCTCTCAAACTAAAGTCCACCATGCCTTTGTAGACCCTGAGAATAGGAAAGTGGTAAATTCCAAACCTCGAGTCTTCGTCAACCCCAATGTAGTCAGTATCTTTTCACAATGATCAATGAGCTTTTGAGGCTCAATAGAAGTTGGCATTGCATCAAACTCTGGTGTCTTAAGATCCATGAAATTCTTAAGATCTTTGTATTGCCCAGTAGTTGCAACCGCATGAACAGTCGGCTGAGGGGTCAACTGGGGTGTCTGTGTAGATGCAACATTCAATTGACTTTGTGTTTGCTCTTGCGAATTAGTTTGAGAAACTGGAATTCAACCATAATTAGGCACCAATGCCTCTAACACATTAAAAAATCTCATCACTACATCTATAGGCAAAGCAACAGTGGGTACATGTCATGACCCAAATGTAGACCCAGATCGTAACACAGGACAAAGAACCCCGAGAGGCTCCAAGTTGACCCCTGGCATAAGCATAGATCTAACTTCATTCTCTTTTAAGTGGAAGACTAAACATAAGGCATAGAGGAAACATAAACATATCATAACATAATATAACATAGGGTGTCACTATACATACACACAAGCTGAGTACTACATATTGTTTGAAAGCCTCTACTACATATGATGGGTTGATAGGACAACACCTCCAACTAACCCGGCCAAGTACTTAAACACAACTAACATAAATGTCTGTCAAATGGCCCTCAGAACGTGAGGACTCACCAATAAGCTGAAAGTGAACTCTGAGATGATCTACGGATGAGGGTGAGCCTGAGAGCTAGGTCCGATATAATGACATGATATAGCATAGAAAATATGCAGTAAGTACGTGGAATGTATCGAGTATACAAGGTAAGTAAAGTGGACTTTTAAAATGCATGAAAACTCATAAAACATCATAAGAGTAGGACATCATGCTTATATCATAAACATCATAACATAACGCAAGGGCTCAGGGTTTTCAAATCATTCATAAACTGTTCATTATCATAATCATAAGAGAAACTTTATCAAATCATCACTTGAGCCAACATTATAACATAACAATGCATAAAACATGCAGAACAATGGGAGGACCCGTGATAACCGACACCATCATGGTAGAGAGTTTCATGATACCCTAACTATCTCACTCAAGTGGGCAGAGTCATCCTAGCTTACAAGGCGAGGGACGTGCATTATGTGATATCGCGAAAAGTGGGGATCATTATCATTATAATATATCATTATAAACCCTCGGTGACACGTGGTTATGAGACACCAGCATAGTCCTTTGAACGTCGGGCTGCTCGGTGCTAGACATGACTCCCAAAAACATGCATAATAGGCTCATACATAAATCAATAACATCATTTCATTAAGATTCATGGCTAAAAATAAACATTCATCATTCATTGATCCCCATTAAAACATGATTAGCCAAGAATCGAAATCCCTTTAGTCGGCCAACATCATAAATCGATAAATCATGAAATCCATTTCATAAACTGTAATCATTCTTCATCATGTGTGTATTACCTAATACATCATAAATGCTTTACAATACTCAATTCATTCAAAAACTTGCTTATAAACTTGGGTAACTTGAAAATATGCTTTTCATCATCAATACTTCATAAATCATAAAGCCCATGCATACTTCAAGATCATGTATATAACTTGTAAGTCATCAAATAATATTGGGTGTTTTAATAATTCAATACTTCAAATCATAAAGCATGTTGGGTTCGTAAATATCAACAATTGAAGAGAAGCTCATAAATTGATTCATCATAGATCATGAATAATTAGGCTTAATTGAGTAGAATTAGAAATCAATTATTTAATAAGTAAAATAAATTGTAAAATCTGATCAAAATCCATAAAATATAATATAATTCATAAATCATAAAAGCCCATTAGCAAATCATTAGATTTTCCCAAAGTTGGTTTCAAAACCCCATGAGATTTTTGATATATTTTCATCATTTAATAGAGAACGGGCATGGATGTGAACGGAAACACCCATTCGTAACCCTACATACCTGTGTAAGATTAGATTCTAGAGTTCTTGAATGCCCAAGGATGAATTGATAGGGAAAAGCTTGAATCTATGCTTGATCTCTCTAGAATTCTCTTAATTTTGCATGCATGAGAATGAATAGGTTAGGGGGACTTAGCCTATCTTGACATACTCAGAAACATACATAAAACGACGTAGATTAGGGCCTTAGAGCATAGAAAGGTCAAAAATACCCTTAATGAAATCACCCTGAAAATCTGCATAGGTCAATCTATTGGGCGTACCAATGAGTCGTTGGAAGCTACCACGACTCTTGGTACGACCTGTTATTTACACTACCCTGGCCCTTCTTCTAAAATCCTACCATGGCTCGATAGGACAACTCATCATTTTATCTAACAGTATGTTGAGTCGATCGTTTCTTGTCTCCTGAATACCCTTAGCCTTTCCACACAACAAGCCTCACCACCACTCATTGTTACCAATCCGTTAAGTCCACTGGAGATCCTGAAAACTCAGACAATGATAGGTGACGATGGGTCGTCGTCACTCATGATAGATCGCTGGATGACCCATTGCTTGTCCAACTACCAAGGTCCAATGCTATGCACCAGTACAAATAATGACTCGTTGTTTCAAGTAATGATTCATTACTCCACCCGTTGAATCCACTGCCACCCGGAATCCTGAAACCATGACTGGCTCCAACGAGTCATTTGTTGGACCAATGATCCGTTGGGTCGTCCGTCCTGACTACGTTTTCCCAATTTTTAGCCAACTTGAAATTTTGGTCCCAGGTCTATCCTTAGGCATTTCTGGGTTATTACAGTATCTCCCTCTTGGGAATCTACATCCTCGAATGTTGGAAACAAGAAGAAAAATGAAGACATGCAATCCTTACACCCAAATACCGATCATTTAACAGGAAACTAATGGAATGACTTCCTCGGATTCAAACCACACAGATGAATTGATTTCATGATTCAAATACACATTCATACACATACATGAAACTTGAACACATGAACTGAACATGAAAATTACATAGTGTTATAGCGCAAAACTGATACCTCAAGTCAGAACTGAGCCGGTACAGAATAAATGCAGGTATTTAGCCATCATATCCGCTTATGCTTCCCATGTAGCTCCTTCAACATGATGATTCCTCCATAATACTTTAACTAAAGCTACTTCTTTATTCCTTAGCTTCCGAACCTAACGATCTAAGATTCACGCTGGAACTTCCTCATAGATAAGGCTATCTTTTACACCAACGCTGTCCACTGGAACTAACAGAGCTGGATCTCCCAAAAATTTCTTCAAAAGTGATACATGAAACACAGGATGCACAGAAGACAACTCTGAGGGAAATTCCAACTCATATGCTACCTTACCAACTCTTCACACAATTCGGTAAGGACCAACAAAAGGGGACTGAGCTTTCCTTTCTTCCCAAACCACATCACTCACTTCATGGAAGACACCTTTAGAAATACCCAATCGTTCTCCTCAAACTCCAACTATTTCCTTCTCACATCCGCATAGGACCTTTGACGACTTTGAGCGGTTTTCAGCCTGTCACTTATCAACTGAACCTTTACGATAGCGTCATGTACAGAATCTGGCCCTATCATAGCTGCCTCACCAACCTCACACCATCCGATTGGTCACCTATACCTCTGCCCATAAAAAGCCTCGAACGGTGCCACCTAAATGCTGAAGTGATAATTATTATTGTAAGAAAACTCGATCAAGGGAAAGTGATTAGCCTAACTACCTTTGAAGTCAATCACACATGCTCTCAACATGTCCTCGAGAGTCTGGATTATTCGTTTTGCTTGGCCATCTGTTTGTGGATGAAAGGCTGTGCTGAGCTTAACCTAATTCCTAAGCCATTTCCTAAAATACCGCCAAAACTCGGAGGTAAATTGAGTACCTCGGTCCGAAATAATAGATATGGGATCTCCATATAATCGAACCAACTCCCGGATATACAGTCTGGCATAAACATCCGCTAAATTTGTGGTTTTCATGGGTAGGAAATGTCACGCCCCGCCTTGGGGGGGGGGGGGGTATGACTGGCACCTGGTGCCCTACTAGAACCTGAACTGCTAGACTACTGAGCCTAAACACATCTGCTGCCTAGCTGGCTGTAACTCTGATTCACGGAATTAACGGGCTATATAACGGTTGTAAATACAGCCTCCGGCCAACTAGGCCTATAGCCACCTGTACAATAATAACAGCTAACCAGAATCATATAAATATAAGGGAGCCTATGCGGGCCAAAAAGGCCACCATGCTGACTAGTTATTTCTGAATCAAACAACAGATGCTAAACAGCTACGTGATCGACAAGGTCACCACTACTAACTGGATTGGGCCCCACACGGCCAACATAAATAGCTAAACATACGCACATCCCCACACGACCGGCACAACTAACCACAGGGAGATATAAACACAATCTGCAAGCCTCTAAGAATACTGATAAGATGGTCGGGACAGGGCCCCGACCTACCGTACTATACAACAAAAGAAAATGAAATACACCTCTGAATATCAAGCTCCGGATGACAGGAACTGATGACTCTGCGCTAGCTAGGATCAGAAGGGATCGGCTCCTCGTTTATAGGTACTTGCAGGCAAGTAATGCAGCGCCCCAAACGGGCGTCAGTACCACTGGTATCGAGTATGTAAAGCAAACTGAACACAACTGAATATAAACAACAATACTAGTAATTCTGAAAGGCAGAAAGTATATGAAACTGTCTGGACTGATGGAATCTGAAATAAGCTTATCTGTACTGATGGTAAGGTAGGAGCATACATGTTGTCATGGCAGCCTGCTGTCTATCAGCTAATAGATGTCAATTATATACATATATATAACAAACAAGGACCTATACTAGCCCCATAAGCCGGAAGATGCCAACCAACACACAATCTATATACCCCTACCTGGGTCAAAACCAGCCAAAAATAAATCACTCCACTCGCCTACTAACTACAAGCACCTCTACCAGCCCCCTTGGGTCTGCAGCTCGGGCTATGGCCTCTGACTATAACTGTGTCTGAGTCTGAAGGACTCCTGTAACTGTAAACTATAATCTATATCTGTATCTGTATCTGTAATTTGCCCCCTGGGCGCAAGCGCTCAACAGGGTAAGCTATACTGCTATGCTGATCAGCCTGATATGGGGAATGCTGCATCCCATCTTCGTCCTACTGCGGACGACATGCAACTCCTTGGAGTGAAGTATCCTCACCCTCTGGCGGGCGAGTCGACACAGCTATTAACCCAGGGGCAGCGAGGACGCTCTAAGGGTGCCCTCATAGCACAAACAGGTCTCAACAAACAATAATCACATATAGCAAGCACGTTTGATCTAAAAATACTATCTGTATTCTGATTTCTTATTCTGAACTCTTTTCTGCATTAAATTGATTATCATACTGAGCTATACTATATCTGAGATCTTATCTGACTTTCTGATATTACTTTACTAACTTACATTCTGAATATATCATAATATTATAAAACATGCTTGCTAGATTCATACTGGACTCAATTCTCAACTTTTGAATTCTTTCGTCTATAGTTCATGCTATTTGCTATACTGGATTACTAACTTGCCAAAGGAACTAGCTTTACATACCTTCGCTTCGGATTTCCCGACTAACTAGCATAGCTCGGTCATTACTTCTGCTATTTCTCCCAACTGCATTCATATATATATATAAATTAGAACTAAATACGCTAATATTCTGGAAGAAAATATCACTTTTAATATATATATATATATAGCCCACACTTTGGCTTATCGAAAAACGGTCGAAAACTCGCTATTTCTCAAAAGTCCAGAAGGGAGAAATACTCAATTTAGGGCTAGGAGTATATTGACACTAATTTGGAGCAACTCTACTTACCTTAGCTTGGTAGCACGACGATTCGCCGGCCGAATTTCATGAAACTAAACCCGTAGGAATGCCCCTTGCTGCTTAATACCTCACTACCCAAGATTAATTCGAGTTTTGATGGCGTTTAGCGGCATTTAGCAACGTAAAAACGGAAGGAATTTTAAAGAATCCCTTTGTCCTCCTATTGTTCTGCTCGTTTCTGGAAATTAAAAGTGGGGAGAATGAATTCTAAAACGAAGTGGTGGCTTATATAGTTGGGACCTATAAGTCGCATTCGTCGAATGCGATTTATAAGTCGATTCATCGAATGCGATTTATATATGTCGCATTTGACTTGCGACGTGCCGACTTGGCGCTTGTTCGGTCCCTCCCCGGGCCCTTTTCTCACACGTATGGCATTTTAAAACTCTTAGCCAACATGCGAATAGTCCATCTACATGTCAAGAATTTATGAGGTGTAACATCCTCCCTCCCCCTTACGAACATTCATCCTTGAATGTAAACTTCTACTTGCAAAAATTTAAACTTATTTGAATTAGTTTAGAAAAATTTCGGCAGAGTCTCCCCTGTAATATGGACTATCTCAAAAATCCTGAAACGCAGAAAATTCCAATACAAATACTCCACACAACACTAGTATTCATTACATAAGCCATCTATTCCATTTATTTACATAATGTAAGGCAATTCATAAGATAACAATACGAGCATACCTCCTAGCTGGCTAGGATTGAAATAAGTGAGGATATCTGATTTTCATATCATCCTCTGCCTCCCAAGTCATCTCCTCTCGGTTCCTGTTACGCCATAGCACCTTGACAGATGCAATATCTTCGGTTCTGAACCTGCGAATCTGCCTGTCTAGTATGGCTACTGGAACCTCTTCATAGGCCATCTCTTCCGTAACCTGGACACCCTGGACTGGGACTACTCTGGATGGGTCTCCGATGCACTTCCTTAGCATAGATACATGAAAAACTGGATGAACGAATTCTAATTCTGGAGGCAAGTTCAACTCATATGCCACTTGGCCTATTCTTCGACGAATCTGATAAGGCCCAACGAATCTCGGACTGAGCTTACCTCTCTTACCGAATCTCAGCACCCCTTTCATCGGAGATACTTTCAGAAATACCCAGTCATTCACATCAAATTCCAAGTCTCTGAGTCACACATCATCATACTATTTCTGGCGGCTCTGTGCAGTCGGTAGGCGTTCTCTGATAAGCTTTACCTTCTCCTCTGACTATTTAATAATATCTGGCCCAATCAGCAGTGACTCTCCTACTTCAAACCAGCCAACTGGCAACCTACATTTTTGCCCATACAATGCCTCAAAGGGCGCCATCTGGATAGCTGAGTGATAATT
Organism: Datura wrightii; assembly: GCA_035772735.1. Lineage (NCBI taxonomy): Eukaryota > Viridiplantae > Streptophyta > Magnoliopsida > Solanales > Solanaceae > Datura > Datura wrightii. Next base: position 19,519,407 of record JASDFA010000023.1, on the reverse strand, counting down.
ATTATTATAAGTAAATTCAATTAGCAGCAAATGTTAGTCCCAGCTACCTCCAAAGTCTAGCACACATGCCCATAGCATATCCTCGAGCATTTGAATAGTGCGTTCAGCCTGCCCATCTATCTGAGGGTGGAATGTTGTGCTCAAATTAATCTGCGTTCCCAGACCTCTCTGAAATGACTGCCAAAATCTAGCTGTAAATTGTTGCTCCTCTATCAGAGATAATAGATACTGGAACACCGTGTAATCTAACTATTTCTCTGATATACAATTTGGCATAATCTTCGGCAGAGAAAGTAGCTTTCACTGGCAGGAAATGGGCTGATTTCATCAGTCTGTCAACTATTGCCTAAATGGAATCATGTCTATGCCTGGTACGGGGTAATCCTGCTACAAAGTCCGTGTTTATTGCTTCCAATTTCTAGAGAGGCACAGCTATGTCCTGAGTCAATCCGCCCAGTTTATGGTGTTCCGCTTTTACTTGTTGGCAATTAGAACACTGGGCTACAAATTCGGCTATTTCCCTTTTCATACCTGGCCACCAGTAGATCTCCTTGATAACGTGGTACATTTTTGTCGCGCCTGGGTGGAGAGAATAGCGGGCGTAATATACCTCACTCATAATCTGCTGGCGGAGCCCTGAAATATCTGGAACACAGAGGTGGCCCTTACATCGCAGCACTTCATCCTCAGTTATCGGAAAATCTGGTGCTTTTTTTTGCCTTGCTGAATTCTGTCCTTAAGCTGGACCAGGTCAGGATCTTCATATTTTCTTTTACCTCCACAACTAATGACGACATAGTGGTGTTCTGAATTACCTCTCTGTTGTCCTCTGTTTCTGCTACACGAATAGCTAGGCTGGCTACTTGATGTATTTCTCTGACCAACTCCCGCTGCTCGGGCTGCAAATATGCCAAACATCCCATCGATCTACGGCTGAGAGCATCTACTACTACATTTGCTTTTCCCGGATGATACAGAATGTCCACATCATAATCTTTCAATAACTCCAACCAGCGACGCTGCTGCAAGTTCAACTCTCTCTGAGTGAATATATAGTGTAGTCTTATGGTCAGTGAAAATATCCACATGGACGCCATACAAGTAATGTCTCCATATCATTAAGGCGTGTATCACTGCGGCTAACTCGAGGTCGTGGGTAGGATAATTCTTTTCGTGTTTCCTCAGCTGTCTGGAAGCATACGCAATCACTTTACCATGCTCCATCAATACACATCCCAACCCAATACCTGATGTGTTACAATACACTGAATAACCCTCTGTACCTTCCGGTAATGCTAACACTGGAGCGGAGGTTAATATGTCTTTTAATTCTTGGAAACTCTGCTCACATGCCTCTGTCCACTGAAACTTTACTGCTTTCTACGTCAGCTTAATCAGAGGTGCCGCTATAGTGGAGAATCCCTCAACATATCTTCTGTAGTATCCTGCTAATCCCAGAAAATTGTGGACTTCGGTCGGAGTGGTAGGTCTAGGCCATGTTTTGAGTGCTTCTATTTTCTGTGTGTCAACCTATATAACAACATCCGACACAATATGCCCCAAGAAAGCTACTGAGTTCAGTCAGAATTCACATTTGGAGAACTTGGCATATAATTGACGATCCCTGAGAATCTAGAGCACTGTTTGTAAGTGAGCCTGGTGGTCTGCCTCTGAACGAGAATACACCAGAATATCATTGATAAATACTATCACAAACAGGTCCAGGTATGGTCTGAAGGTGCTGTTCATCCGGTCCATAAATACTGTTGGGGCATTCGTCAACCCAAAGGACATAACTAGGAATTCAAAGTGGCCATATCGGGTCCTGAAGGCTGTTTTGGGAATGTCTCTTTTGACGAACTCGAACCTGATGATATCCGGACCGTAAGTCAATCTTGGAGAAATATCTGGCCCCCTGTAGTTGATCAAACAAATCATCTATTCTGGGAAGTGGATACTTATTCTTGACTGTAACCTTATTCAACTGCCGGTAGTCTATGCACATGCGGAGCGAGCCATCCTTCTTTCTCACAAATAGAACTGGTGCACCCCATGGTGAAGTACTCGTCCTGATAAAGCCCTTATCTAGCAGATCCTTCAGCTGCTCCTTTAATTCTCTAAGTTCAACAGGAGCCATACGATACGGAGGAATTGATATGGGTTGCGTGCCTGGTAGCAAGTTGACTGCAAAATCTATTTCCGTTTCTAGGGAATACCAGGTAGCTCGTCTGGAAATACATCAGGGTATTCATTCACCATTGGAACCGACTAGAGTATCGGAGGCTCTACCCCAAAATACTAAACTCTGACTATGTGGTAAATACATCCCTTAGCTATCAATTTTCTCACCTGAAGGTAGGAAATAAACCTACCTTTTGGCATAGCTGTGCTACCCTTCCACTCTCGCACTGCCCTCCCAGGAAAGTGGAATCGGACCATCTTGGTCAATATTCTACGTTGGCATAGCATGGCACCAACCAATCCGTACCCATAGTGGCATCGAAATCAATCATTTCTAGTTCTACCAGATCTACTGTAGTCTGATGATCAGCAACCTCTACAGTACACCCTTGATAAATTCTACTAGCTATAATGGAGTCATCGACGGGTGTAGCTACTGAAAAGGGATGCTGAAGCAATTCTGGTGCAACACTGAACTTTCGAGCCACAAATGGGGTAACGTGGACAAAGTGGACCCTGGATCAATCAATACATAAGTAGGGTATGAGCAAATAGTCATCATACCTGTTACCACATCTGCAGACGCCTCTGAGTCTTGGCTCCCTTGTAATGCATAGGTACGGCTTGAGCCCGTACCTGAACTAGATGCTCCTGATCTACCTCGACCTCTACCTGTTGAACCTGAGGGCCTACGCCCTGCCGAGGCTGCTGGAGCTCATGGCCCTAGTAATGTCCTGTCCTGGCTATCTCGGCTACCTTGCCCCCTGGCCATACAATCTCTCATCATGTGTCCCTCTTGCCCGCATATATAACACCCTGTGGAGCCATATCTACATGCTCTGGTTTGAGGTAGGCTGCAAATAGGGCAGGGTGGGGCTGTGTATCTTCTCTGCTCTACCCTCCTCTGCTGAGGTGAATCCACCATTCGAGAACTACCACTAGACTCTGACTGCCCTCAACGAATAAATCTACCCCTCTGTTGTTGTGGTGGAGGTGGGGGTTTAGGGGGCCTGTCTGACAACCGAGGCCTGGGTCCTCTCTTAATCTCCCTCTGTATTTCATTTGATCTATCCCTGCAGCGCTACTCCTGATCTATACGTCTACTGATCTGTTGCCGCTGTCTAAGGCCCTCAATAGTTTGGGCAAAGGCCTGCACCCGAGCAATGTCCATATCTTCCCGTAATGTAGCTATCATGCAGGCCTCAATATATTCTGGGTTCAGACCCATAATGAACCGGTGGACTCTAGATGGCATGGTGTCCACAAAAGCTGGAGCATAGCGGGCTAAGGAGTTAAACTATTGGGCATATTCTCGTACGCTCCTCGCCCCCTGCTCCAAGTGCAAAAACTGATCCATCCGGGCCTACCGGATCTCCCGTGGCAAATAGCGATCCAGGAAGGCCTCCAAGAAGTTGGACCAGGTCGAAGGGGCAACATCTCTCCCTCGAGACCTTTCCCAGCTCTCGTACCGTAACACAGCTATGTCTCGCAACCGGAATACTGCCATCTCAACTGATTCAGTAGGTGTCACATGCATGACCCCGAAGATTCTCTACATCTGATCTAGGAAATCCTGGGGGTCCTCTGCCTGATCTGACCCTGTGAACTGTGGGGGACCTAATGCCAAAAATTCCCTGACCCTCGAACTGCCAGATCCACCTGATGGCTCTGCTGTTACAGGTGGCACTGACTGGCGCTGAGTAGCCATCATTTGTGCCAGCATAACTACAGCACTGCGAACTTCCTGGTTGGATGGTGTAGGTACAGGAGCTATCGGAGGCGGTGTCATCCCGAATGGCTCTTGATGAGATGGGGACTGTTGAGAAGGCTGTGATGATGCCCTATATCTCCCTCAGATCGGGATGATTCCAAATAAAGCTGAGGCATCCTGCTGGTGCCTTCTCCTGCTGCGGTATCCAGCCTTCTACCTGTGGCAGGGTGTCGCTGGTCTGCCATTTTATCTGTAAACAAAGAGTATGATAGGTTTTTGGAAATCAACCCTATACTGTACTATTCTATGGCATGACTGAATATGAAGAAAGAGTAACCATCCTATTATTCCTTGCAGCCTTCTACCTATAGTATGTGGTGCACAACACATCCATAGACAAGACTCTACTTAGCACGGCTTGCAGACTCCCTGGGACACGACCTGCTCTGATACCAAGTTTTCCACGGCCCGCCTTGGGGGGGGGGTATGACTGGCACCTGGTGCCCTACTAGAACCTAAACTACAAGACTACTGAGCCTAAGCACATCTGGTTCCTGGCTGGCTCTAACTCTGATTCACAGAATCAACGGGCTATATAACGGTTGTAAATACAGCCTCTGGCCGACTAGGCCTATAGCCACCTGTACAACAACATCAACTAACCAGAATCATATCAATATAAGGGAGCCTATTTGGGCCGATAAGGCCACCATGCTGACTAGTTATTTCTGTATCAAACAACAGATGCTAAACAGCTATGTGACCGACAAGGTCGCCACTACTAACTGGATTGGGCCCCATATGGCCAACATAAATAACTAAACATACGCACAGCCCCACATGACCGGCACAACTAACCACAGGGAGATATAAACACAATCTGCAAACCACTAAGAGTACTAATAAAATGGCCAGGACAGGGCCCCGACCTACCCGTACTATACAATAAAAGAAAATGAAATACACCTTTGAATATCAAGCTCCGGATGACAGGAGCTGATGACTCTGCGCTAGTTTGGATTAGGAGGGATTGGCTCCTCGTCTATAGGTACCTGCAAGCAAGTAATGTAGCGCCCCATACGGGCGTCAGTACCACTAGTACCTAGTATGTAAAGAAACCTGAACACAACTGAATATAAACAACAATACTAGTAATTGTGAAAGGCAGAAAGTATCTGAAACTGTCTAGACTAATGGAATCTGAAATAAGGTTATCTGTACTGATGGTAAGGTAGGAGCATACCTGTCGTCATGGCATGTTGTCTATCAGCTAATAGATGTCAAGTATATACATATATGTAACAAACAAGGACCTATACCATCCCCCACAAGCCGGAAGGTGCCAACCAATACACAATCTATATCCCCCCCCAATGCGGGGCGTGACAGGAAATGTGCAGTCTTGGTCAACCTATCTACCACCACCTAAATGGAATCATATTGTTGTCGAGTATGAGGTAATCCTATTATGAAATCCATGTTAATCTCTTCCTACTTCCAAGTAGGGATACTGATATCCTGAAGTACTTCTCCCGGCCTTTTATGTTCGACCCTTTACATGCTGAATGTTTGCGCATCTAGCTACGAATTCTGCAATATCCTTCCTCATGCCATCCCACCAATAGATTTCTTGTAAATCAATATACATCTTGGTAGAACCCGGATGGATAGAATACTTGGTTCCATGTGCCTCATGCAATATCTGGCTCCTGAAATCACCACCATCCAAAACACATAGGCGACCCAGGTACCAAGGCACACCATCTCTCCCTTAGGAGAAGACCTCCACCTTCTGACTGTGAACGACTTCTTTCAGCTTTACCAAAATTAGGTCCTCATCTTGTCTGGCTTTCACACCAGTCACCGAGGATAATTCTGATTCATTCTACACAACCACACCGCCATCGGTTGAGTCGACCAACCTAACTTCCAACCTTGCAAGTCGATGGACATCTTTCACCAGCTTTTTTTTTCCCTCATCCACATGGTACATACTCTGCATAGAGAGCCTACTACGTGCATTCGCTGCCATATTAGTCTTACCCTGATGGTAAAGGAAACTCATATCGTAGTCCTTGAGTAGCTCCAATAACCTTCTTAGCCATAGATTGAGGTCTTTCTGCGTGAACACATATTGTAAGATCTTATGGTCCATAAACACATCCACGTGGACCCCATACAAGTAATATCGCCATATATTTAATGTGAATACCGCTACGGCCAACTCAAGATCATGGGTAGGGTAATTCTTCACATGGATCTTTAACTGTCAGGAGCCATATGTTATTACTTTCCCTTGCTGCATTAATACACACACGAGTCTGATTCGCAAAGCATCACAGTACACCAAAAAAACATTTGTATCCTCGGGTAGGGTCAACACCTGTGCGGTAGTGACTCGAGTCTTCCATTCTTGGAAGCTTTTATCACAAGCCTCAGACCATTGAAACTTCACCTTTTTCTGAGTCAAATTGGTCAAAGGTGCTGAAATTGATGAAAAACCTTCAACAAATCTCCGGTAGTAGCCAAATAGACCCAAGAAACTCTAGATATCCGAAGGATTCACCGGTCTAGGCCAATTCTTCACTGCCTTGATCTTCTGGGAATCTACTTTTATGCCTTCTCTTTATACTACATTACCCAAAAATGCCACTGATTTCAACCAAAACGAGCACTTGCTGAACTTTGCATGCAATTGCCAATCCTTGAGAGTTTGAAGTGCTACTCTCAAATGAGCGGCATGCCCCTCCTCAGTTCGAGAGTATATAAGGATGTCGTCAATTAAAACAATCACATACATGTCCAGGTATGGCTTAAACACCGTGTTCATCAGGTCTATAAAAGCTGCAGGAGCATTTGTTAGTCCAAAGGACATAACTACAAACTCATAATGACCATACCGCGTCCTGAAGATTGTCTTCAGGATATCACACTCCTGAACTCTCAGCTGATGATACCTGGACCTAAGATCTATCTTTGAGAAACACTTTGAACACTGAAGCTGGTCAAACAAATCATCAATCCTAGTTAAAGGATAGTTCAATTGTCGATAGTCAATGCACATCCGAAGTGAACCATCCTTCTTTCGGATGAATAAAACTGATGCACCCCATGGAGACTTTCTCGGTCTAATGAAGCCCTTATCTAGCAGGTCCTTCAATTGATCCTTCAATTCCTTTAGCTTAGTTGGAGCCATCGTATAAAGAGGAATGGAGATAGGCTGCGTATCGGGTAAAAGGTCACTCCAAAAATCAATTTCCCTCTCTGGAGGAACACCTGGTAAATCATCCGAAAATACCTTTGGATACCACGCACCACCGGAACTACTTGGATAGTTGGGGTCTCGGCCTCAACATCCTTAACCCTAACTATATGATACATGCAACCCTTAGAAATCACCTTCCTTGCCTTAAGATATGAAATAAATTGACCTACCGATACAGCCGAGTTACCCTTCCACTCTAAGATTGATTCACCCGGAAAGCGAAATTCCACCGTATGGGTTCTACAATTTACAGAAGCATAACACGCATACAACCAATTCATGCCAAGATAATGTCAAAGTCAACCAAGGGTAACTCTACAAGGTTTGAGGATGTGACTTTATTTATTATAGTTACTGGGTGTCCTTTATACACCTGCATAGCTACAATTGAATCACCAATCTTGTCAATAACTGGTGCAGGTCCTTATCCACTTTGGACCCAAGTAACTCCGAAGGGTTCATCCTCAATAAATCTCTAATTTGGGCCGCTGCCGCATCGCCATTCTGCGGGATATGAGCAACAGCCTGCTGGTTGACCAGAGTGGTCAAGGCCTGTGCTAATATTTGGATAGCTGTTGCGCACCAGCGCACACGCAAGCGTACATGGTCGTACAAGTAATACAGTGGCCCTTTTTAAGAGCTGGATGTCGAACCTACAGGGACTGGACCAATTCAGCGAATTATCATGTTCAGGTGTTAAAATTAACCTTCACAAGTGTTTATCATAGAAATTTTTGGAAATTATAATTAAGTCGAGGGGTGATCACAAAATACATGAGAAACAATATAAGGAGCAACTAAAGTTAAGGCTTAATAATCATGCAATGCTACAATTCTCAATGCTTTAAGTATGTAAACATCAGTTGTTGTATCACATAATTAAAATGCTATGTTCATGGTCTTTCGAGCCTCTAAACACGACAAACTAGTTTCACATCTACATCATTGAGGGGGGATGTGACATCCTAATTAATGAGCAATTTAACTATATGGATGTGGTTTACGGAGTTTGCACCCTTGATTATGGAGTTTCGTACCTCTAATCATTTAACCGAACTTAGCTTCACAACTGCTTCTACGAGTGGTGATGTGATAATTCTAAGTCGGTGTCCAGCTCATCCCGTTTTAGTAACCAAGCAAGGCAAATTAGGTATAATTTCTATCCTAATTGTGAATCCTATCATAACAGTAAGAACTTGCTCCCTACATTTTCTTGTTCTAGCCTAGGGTTACTATCTCAAGCTTTTACCTAAGCTTAACGCATTTGTTTTCATGGTGATCAAGCATAAATACAACAATGATGAAGAATGTAAGACCAAAAAAAACTAAAAACTCAAACCAAGAAGAATTCATGAAATTACAATCATCTTACATAGCCTCAACCCTAGAGGAAGGGTTTTAGCTACTCATGTTCATACAAATACTCAAAAACATGTTTAATGTAGTGTACTTACAAGACTAATTAAAGTAGAATGAAATATAATCAACACTAGGTAGAGTTCTGCACTTCTCCCTTCGCTCCTTTACAGTTTCCCCAAGTTATTTCGGGATAAATGATTTTAGAAGCTAAGTTTTCAATTTATACTAAGCTGAAAAACTGCAAAATTTGTCCTGTGGTGGAACAACTCCGTGGCACAGAGGCTATCACGGAGATTTTCCTCCGTGCCACGGAGCAAACGCTGAGGTTCACTTTTTGGTAGCCCCTGCTTATATAAATTAATTCTTTGCTCCATGGCACGTTGTTGAACGCCCTAATGCTTCTTCGTGGCACGGAGTTGACTCCAAATCTCCCTTTTAGCTTGTCTCATCATCCATAATCCATCCCTTAACATTTATCTTAAATATTAGGACCATTATATTAACATTGAGCTCCATACACTGGCAATTTCAACCTACAAAGAGAGCTAATCATATTTGTTAGTCCATGGCCACAAATTACACAAAATACATGAGATCATTCTTAAATTAAGGTACAACATGGGTAAAACATGGGTATAAAAATAGTATTTGGGCATGTAAATATGCCCAAGATTGCTACCCCACACTTAAAGCCTTGTTCATCCTTGAACAAATCCTTTACATCTCATGCACAAGGAAGACTCACAAATTACCAATTGACGCAAGACGACTCAAATTAAGGCTACAATGACTAATTTAGATGATAAGTTCAAATAAAGCATGTTACATATATATAACATATTTCAAATCCAATACAACCAAGTTAAGACCTCCTAGCCTCTAAAATTGACTCTACAACCACAGAAAGCTCATGCACATTAGCTAATTAAGAATGCTAACATGAATTCTATCTTTTCTCAAACATGTGCCCTCACAACACGAGAGATACCCATTTTTCACTTGCAAGTTTTCCAATTATAATATGTATGGGTATATGAATAAGAATTCAACTCACTCTCACAAAGAATTCATATGCATCATGTATTGACCCATATGCTTGCCTTTAGTGTATGACTCCACTAATTTAGGAATGTTTGAACATAAGATCAAGTAGGACTTATCGGGTTGTAATGTAAGCAAAGGGACGGGTAGGTACTATTTTGGCCAGTAATAGTGGCTATCTTCCCCAAACGCTTTTAATACATCACACTTTCCTTAGGAATTTTCATCTTCTTACTTTACCTTTATTCTTTTTTTCTCCCATTTTCTGCTTTCATTTCCCGATTTCATTAAGCACACTCAAATTGCTAGTAGAAGTACTTAAGCAATTATTTTCTTTAATCTTTTTTTTTCGCTCTTTTCTTCTTTTACTCCTTACTAACTCTTGTTCAATTTTTTTTTTAAAAATGCACCTGCAGTATTTTCTTTAACTCCCACAACCACTATTTTTCTTCTCATTCCAACTTCTCCCTCCTCAACATCTTTGCAATTTCACATAAGCGCTTAGGAATTTTGGATCAAATTCAAGGCTAATGAAAGAAAAGGATTAAGCTTCTGTTGCGTCTATCAAAGAATAGTCTTAAGGCTCACTGGGGCTAACTAGGATCAGACATTCAAGGTAGGTAAAGCAAGGGAAAAAAATTAGGCTCATTCAAAGAAATGCCTAAATCATCTCCTACAATCGACATCCTTCATTTCGTTTTGTATACACACCAGGCACGTTCTAGAGACTACACAATAGCATGGAATATTCAAAAACCTTACATTCACAACACATGCTCAATTCAAGACAAATTCAGGAGACTCTTAACTCAGCTAATCACAAGAATTAAAAATTAAGCTTTAAGCACATAAAGTCACATTCAAGAGCCTAGGTGTCTCAATCAAAGTTATACAGCTGGTTAACATGCTTGTCAATTAAAACCACTTGCATCTTACAATCATGCATAGAACATAACAAGAACATAAAGCCGTCAATTAGCTAAGGGTACAAAAACAAAAACCTATAGACTAATTTTCCCTTAAGACGATCGTCATCCATCCATCGTCAGAAAAAATCCCTAACTATGACTGAAAAATTATGTACAAACAAATGAAAATTTTTATTTCTCGGTTCAAAGTGCCCCCCTTCGGAAAAGAACCGAAAAGAAAAACCAAAGGAGGGGGGGTGAACTATGCTCAATTCAATTTTTTCAACAAAAACATTATACCTAGCACCATATTCACCCAAAATAACTTAGCACAAAATTCTGAAATTTCCCTCACCCCACACTTGATTTATGCTATGTCTCCAAAGAATCAATTACAATTAAAACAAAGGTGAGAGATAATTCCTTAGGCCTCTAGGCCTAGCTAACAGCATGTTTTTCTTCATTTGAACAAGTGGGAACTCAACCCCACACTTTCCTCTTTCATGCTTCTTAGCTTCCTCCTCCAAAGGTACTTAGACTTCCCCTCCATCTGTGCTTAATTCTCCACCAATTACAACAACAAGATGAAAATAAACAAAATCAACACAAATGAAAAATATTAAAATTGTACCTATGGTACACTTGGGTTGCCTCCCGAGAAGCGCCTAATTTTACGTCGAGCACGACGTGGTCTATCCTTTTCAGGACATCCCCATACCCGTGTTCCCTTTCGAGAATCACCTTCTTCTCTTTTTATTTTTTGAGGGAAAAACCGCCACTCTGTCCCTCTCTTCCTCCAACTTCTCTTTTAGTAGAAGTCCTCCATCAGATTCGGGCTAAAAAGTAATCATCTCCTGCGGTCGTGGACCTTTGGAATCTGCCACCCTACACTTAGCCTCTGGTAACACAGTGACCATACAAAGGTCTCTGTAATGTGTGGGTGGGTTAATCTCTTGGTAAACCCGGAAGAGTTCTTCTTCATCATCGACACTCATTTTCAGGGTCCCTGCTCTTACATTAATAATCGCTCCTCCAGTGGCCAAAAATAGCCGTCCAAAGATCAAGGGTACCTTGTCATCAACTTCAAAATCCAATATAATGAAACCAGCAGGTATAATGAACTTACCCACTTTGATGAGAAGGTCCTCGATTATTCCATCTGGTGCCACTTGCGACTTGCTTGCCAGCTGTAGCATCAACCGTGTTGGTCTCGGTTGACCCAACCCCAAGGTATTAAACTAGGATAGGGGCATTAGATTTACTGCTACCCCTAAATCACACAGAGCTCTTATCACCTCATCTTTACCAATTTGTATGGGGAGGGTAAAACTACCTGGGTCTTTGAGCTTTTTAGGTATCTTTCTCATTACCCTGTGGTTGCACTCCTCCGTCAGTGCTACTGTCTCAACATTCACCAATCTGACTTTGTTGGCCACCACATCTTTCAAGTATTTAGCATACTTGGGAATTCCCTGCAAAACATCAAGCAAAGACAAATTTATGTGAAGTTCTTTTAAAATATCAAAGAACTTTCTGAAGCATTCCTCCTCCTTGCTCTTTTTGAATCTTTGCAGAAATGGTGGTGGTAGTCTCTGTGCTAGCTGCAATGATGATTTTGCATTTTGTTTCACAACACTCTGATTCTCTCCTTTGTATGTGGATGGTTCCTTTCGACTCAACTCCAGCTGCCCCTAATTTCTCTTCTCTTTCGGTGATGCATCAGACAATTCCCTACCACTCCTCAGACTGATGGCATTGACCTGTCGGGGTTTATGTCTGTGTCACTATGTAATCCTCCCTGTGGTCTAGTGTGGTGAGAAGCTACTAGTTGACCCATCTGCTTTTCTAGATTGCGGGTGGCCAACTGTTGATTTTTCAAGTCTGATGCCATCCTCACCTGATTCTCTACTAATTGGGTCTGTGTCTCCATGATCTTCTACAACGTCTCCTCAATGTTTCTGCTCAACTTACCATCATTCTGCCTGTTTTGCTACTAATACTACTGTTGTTGAGGTTTCTGGTAGCTTTGCCTTTGATTTCCACCCCAAGAAAAATTCGGGTGGCTCTACCAATTCTTGTTGTAACTGTTTCCAAAATTCTAATTGTTCCTCTGAACATTCCCAACAAAATTGACCGATTCAGGATTTTTCACGCACGATTCTGCATTGTGCCCATTATTATCGTAGATTTCACACCAACTTGGAGCTTGCTGAACTGCATTTACTTGTCCTTGCTGTTGGTTCAAACTCAGTTTATTGAACTGAGTCATCATCTGATGTTGTAATGATGCTAGCTATGCCGCCAAGTAATTTACACCATGTATCTCTATCAGCCCTGCTGTTCTCTTTCCTACCCCTCTTGATGACTTGTTGTACCATTCTGGATTTCCCTGAGTAATCCTGTTCAACAAAGTGTACAACTCATCATAAGTCTTCTCTAAGTCTTGCCCACCTGATCCAGAGTCTAGTAAGATTTTTGTGTGTGGGTCTAGACTTTCTACAAAGGTATGAGCTAGAACTTCATTGGACTATTGATGATGGGGACAATCTCTAAATAAGGACTTGAATCTCTCCCAAGCCAAATACAAGTTCTCCTCTGGCCTCTGCTTGAAGCTTAATATTTCACTCCTGAGTTTGGCAGTCTTGCCTGAAGGAAAGAATCTGATGAGGAACTTCTTTGCCAAATCATCCCAAGAAGTTTTGGAATTCCGTGGCTCAGGTTTCAACCACCTCTTTTCCTCTCCCAACAATGAGAATGGGAATAGGTTAAGTCGGACATAATCTGTGGACACTCCAGTGGGGAAGAACATGTCACTAATCTCAAGGAAGTTCGATAAGTGTTGTTGTGGGTCCTCATGAGTCATCCCAGTCAACTGGCCACTAGAATGTAACAGCTGCACCATATTCTGTTTCAATTCAAAGTTCCCTCCAGGATGCGGTTTACGGATACTGGAGGTCACATTTGTCGCTAGTGGGATAGCCACTTCGCGAACTGGTTGGGCTGCCATGATATCAGGTGACAACTTTGCTTGTCCTGCCGGTGGGTGTTGTAACCTCTCCTGATGTCTCTTTAGCTTTTGCTCTAGAGCTTCCCTCCTGTGTAAATGAATTTGACGTTCAGGTTCAAGCAACAGTTCCACCAGCTCTCTATTCCTTGCCAGCTCTGCAAGGACAACCTATCACCTAAAAAATATCAGACTAAGACAAAGTTTCTAACCACTTAAGGAAATTGAAAATCACACCAAAACAGAAAAATTTACTAAACTTCGCTAGATCCCCGGCAGCGGCGCCAAAAACTTGTTGTGCTCCAGCGCACACGCAAGCGTACGTGGTCGTACAAGTAATATAGTGGCCCTTTTTAAGAGCCGGATGTCGAACCCACAGGGACTAGACCGATTCAGCAAATTAACAAGTTCAAGTGTTAAAATTTACCTTCACAAGTGTTCATCATAGAAATTTTGGGAAATTATAATTAAGTCGAGGGGTGATCACAAAATACTTGAGAAACATTATAAGGAGCAACTAGAGTTAAGGCCTAATAATCATGCAATGCTACAATTATCGATGGTTTAAGTATGAAAACTTCAGTTGTTCTCTCACATAATTAAAATGCAATGTTCATGGCCTTTCGAGCCTCTAAACACGACAAACTAGTCTCACACCTACATCGTTGAGCGGGGATGTGACATCCTAATTCGTGAGAAATTTAACTATATGGATGTGGTTTACGGAGTTTGCACCCTTGATTATGGAGTTTCGTACCTCTAATCATTTAACCAAACCTAGCTTCACAACTGATTCTACAAGTGGTGATGTGATAACTCTAAGTTGGTGTCTAGCTCATCCCGTTTTAGTAACCAAGCAAGGAAAATTAGGTATAATTTCTATCCTAATTGCGAATCATATCATAACAGTAAGAACTTTCTCCCTACATTCTATTGTTCTAGCCTAGGGTAACTATCTCAAGCTTTTACCTAAGCTTAACGCATTTGTTTTCATGGTGATCAAGTATAAATCCAACAATAATGAATAATTTAAGACAAAACAACAGCTAAAAACTCAAACCAAGAAGCATTCATGCAATTACAATCATCTTACATAGCCTGAACCCTAGAGGAAGGGTTTTAGCTAATCATGTTCATACAAATACTCAAAAACATGTTTAAAGTAGTGTACTTACAAGACTAATTAAAGTAGAATGAAATATAATCAACCCTAGGTAGAGTTCTTCACTTCTCCCTTCTCTCCTTTACGGTTTCCCCAAGTTTTTTCTTGATAAATGATTTTAGAAGCTAAGGGTTCAATTTATACTAAGCTAAAAAAATGCAAAATTCTGCCTGTGGTGGAACAGCTCCGTGGCACGGAGGCTATTACAGAGATTTTCCTCCATGCCACGGAGCAAACGCGGAGGTTCACTATTTGGTAGCCCCTGCTTATATAAATTAATTCTTTGCTCCGTGGCACGTTGTTGAACACCCCAATGCTTCTCCGTGGCACGGAGTTGACTCCAAATGTCCCTTTTAGCTTGTCTCATCATCCATAATCCATCACTTAACATTTATCTTCAATATTAGGACCATTATATTCACATTGAGCTCCATACATTGGCAATTTCAACCTACAAAGAGAGATAATCATATTTTTTAGTACATGGCCAAAAATTACACAAAATACATGAGATTATTCTTAAATTAAGGTACAACATGGGAAAAACATGGGTATAAAAATAGTATTTGGGCATGTAAATATGCCCAAGATCAATAGCTGCCCGAAAGTCCGAGTGGGCAACTAGCTTTGGTGTTTGGGGCTCTTGAACAGGTGGGGCCTGCTGATACCCATGATCATTGCCATCTCTGTAGCCTTCACTATTCCTATTTCTTCTTCCTTTCATTCTTCTGGGAGCCATGATTCTGCATTCGCGAATAGCATGAATTAGGAGGGTAGAAAGACTTTTCATCGCACAACATAGATCATGAAAGAAGGGAACATTTCCTAAACATCTCGTAGCCTCTTCTTTATAAGTATGGCGCGCTTCAAACCTATGAAAAAACTCTACATAACTTGGCTTTTAGACACCCTAGGACACTTCAAACCTATGGCTCTAATACCAATTTTTTCATGACCCGAACATAGACTCAGATCGTATCACAAGACAATGAACCCCCGAGGCTCCAAGTCGACCCATGGCATAGGATACATCTAACTTCATTCTCTTTTAAGCGGAAGACTTAATGTAAGGCATAGCAGAAACGTAAACATATCATAACATAACATAACATAACATAGGGATTTATTAGACGTACACACAAGTTGTGTACTACATACTGTCTAAAAGCCTCTACTACATATGATGGGTTGATGGGACGATACCCCCAACTAACCCGGCAAGGTACTGAAACATCACTAACATAAATTTCTATCAAATGGCCCTTGGAACATGAGGACTCACCAATAAGCTGAAAGTGAACTCTGAGATGATCTATGGATGAGGGTGAGCCTGAGAGCCGGGTCTTGTATCATGAAATGATACAACATAGAAAGTTGTGGTCAGTATGTGGAATGTACCGAGTATGCAAGGTAAGTAAAACAGACATTTAAAATACATGATAAATCATAAAACATCATAAGAGTGGGAGATCATGCTTATATCATAAACATCATAACATAATGCAAGGGTTCAAGGTTTTCAAATCATTCATAAACCGTTCATTATCATAATCATAAGAGAAACTTTATCAAATCATCACTTGAGCCAACATCATAACATAACAATGCATAAAACATGTGGAACAATGGGAGGACTCATCATAACCAACACCATCATGGTAGAGCCTTTCATGATTCCCCAACTATCTCACTCAAGTGAGCAGAATCGCCCCTGGCTTTTTAGGTGAGGGACGTGCATTATGTGATATCATGAAAAGAGGGGATCATTATACATATAATGTATCATTATAAAACCAAGATGACACGTGGTTATGACACACCGGCGTAGTCCTTTGAAAGTCGAGCTGCTCGGTGCTAGATACCACTCCCAAAAACATGCATATTAGGCTCATAGGTAAATCAATAACATCATTCAATAAGATTCATGGCTAAAAATAAAAATTCATCATTCATTGATCCCCATTAAAACATGATTACCCAAGTATCAAAAGCCCTTTAGTTGGCCAACATCTTAAATCGATAAATCATGAAATCCATTTTATAAACCGTAATCATTCTTCATCATGTGGGCATTGCCCAATACTTCACCATGCTTTACAATACTCAATTCTTTCGAAAATATGCTTATAAGCATGGGTAACTTGAAAACATGCTTTTCATCATCAATAGTTCATAAATCGTAAAGCCTATAGATACTTGAAGATCATGTATATATAACTGGTAAATAATCAAATCATGTTGGGTATTTGAATAATTCCATATTTGAAATTATAAAGCATGCTAGGTTCATAAATATCAACAATTAAAGAGAAGATCATAAATCGATTCATTATAGATCATGCATAATTTAGCTTAATTGAGTAGAAATGAAAATCAATAATTTTATAAGTAAAATAAATTGTAAAATCTGATCAAAATCCATAAAATATGATGTAATTCATAAATCATAAAAGCCCATTAGCAAATCATTGGATTTTCACAAAATTGAATTCAAAACCACATGAGATTTTTTATAGATTTTCATAATTTAGTAGAGAACGAGCATGGGTGTGAACGGAAACACCCATTCGTTACCCTACATACTTGTGTAAGATCAGATTCTAGTGTTCTGGAATGCCCAAGGAAGAATTGGTAGGGAAAATCTTGAATCTATGTTTGATCTCTCTAGAATTCTCTTAATTTTGCATGCATTAGAATGAATAGGTTATGGGGACTTAGTCTATCTTAACATACTCAGAAAAATACATAAAACAACGTAGTTTAGAACCTTAGAGCATAAGAAGGTCCAAAATACCCTTAATTAAATCACTTTGAAAATCTACAAAAGTCAATCCAACGGGCGTACCAATGAGTCGTTGGAAGATACCACGACTCGTGGTACAACCCTTCATTTACACTGCCCAGGCCCTGCTTCCAAAATCCTACGACGGTTTGACAGGACGATTAATCCTTTGATCCAACAGATTATTGAGTCGATCGTTTCTTGTCTCCTGAATACCCTGAGCATTTCCTCACCACGACTCATTGTTTCCTCCAATGAGTCATGGTACCAATCCGTTAAGTCCACTGGAGATTCGAACAACTTAGACAACGATAGGTGACAATGGGTGATCGTCACTCATGACGGGTCATTGGATGACCCGTGACTTCCCCAACTGCCAACGTCCAATGCTATCCACGAGCACAAACAATGAATTGTTGCTTCAAGTAACGAGTCGTCACTCCACCTGTTGCATCCACTGCCACCCGGACTCCTGAAACCCCGACTGGCTCCAACAGGTCGTTGGTCGGACCAAAGATCCATAGGACATCATTCCTGAGAACTTTTTCTTAGTTTTCAGCCAATTTCAAATTTTGATCCTGGTCTTATCTGAGGAATTTCCGCGGTATTACAGTACAGCAGCTGGCACTATCGATGGAGCATCTTGAACAACCTATTCTGGAGCATCTTGAACAACCTGTTCCTTTACTCGCTCTGGAGTAGCAACTCGAGGCTGACCCCCATTCACATTTTTAGGCTGAGGATTGGCCTTTACCCTAGTTTGAGCCCTTGTTTGATTGGCCCCAGCTCAACTAGCACCGGGTGTAGTACCATGCCCCGCACCCATTTCAATAGGTGCCTTTGATTGTCTAGCAGATGATGACGCATGTTTCTTAGCCATCTGTGAAATAAATATTTCAAGATTAGACTTGAATCAATTCAACGCATGAATAAAGAATGAACGAAGAGAAAACATCCTAAATGTTCGGTAGCCTCGAGGTCATAAGTATGAGCGCCTACATACCAATGAAAAAGACTCTACTGGACACTTCTCCATGACCCGGGACTTAAGGCCTACGCTCTGATACAAATATTGTCACGTCCCAAAATATCCTCTAGACGTGATTGGCACCCGCTAACACCACCGTCAGGAAAACCTATTTTTCCAAACACAACCTTTTTCTATAAGCATTGAACCACAATATATACAACTCCAAAAACATTAGTAGTCATAAAAATGAAATAATAATCTAACCAAAATCAAGTCTCAATTTATAAGAAAGCACGCGACTATTTAAGTATGTATTTTCTGGTCCAAATCCCATACTAAGATCATGGAGCATCTAATAGAGTTACATGATTTTAGCTGTCGGGCATGAAAACCCCAACAAAAGAAAATATATATAAAGAGTAGATAAAGCTGAAATGATAGACTCCACGAATCAATGCGAAGGCTTACCTCAACAATAGAATCTATGCAAACGGACACATCTGCCACTAGTCTCACCTCTCGTAACAGAATCTTCATAGAAATGCAAGTAAAGAGTGAGCTATATATAATATATAACTCAGTAAGATCCTCTACCCACCACTTTAATACCCCTGGAACAAGTGTTAGAAAATACAACCACAACAAGCACAAAGATAATAGGCACAACAATATATTCCCAAAATATAAAACTCAGTAAAGTCCAAACAAATGTTAAAAAAGATCACTATATATATAGATATATATCTCAGTGCAACTCACCTCAGGACTTGTCAAACGGCAGTGAAAGAGATCAACGTAACACCCCGACTAGCCGTTGGCAGAATATATATTGCCCCAATAGTATACTACAACCGCAAGTACAAGGCCCCTAACATGCTAAGGTAGCGCATGTATGCCCCTAGTAACTAGATCGCGGCAGTGAAGGAAGGATATCCAATGCCCTAACGCCATGGTACAAGACCACTCCACACAATAGATCAATTATGAAATAATTTTCCTTAAAAAATTATTTTTCTCAAAGTAACACATATGCAGTTGGTTAAAGAACACCGATTATGTCAAGTACACGCTTGTCCCAAAAGATGGACAAGGCAGACAAAAAATAATTTTTAAAATAGGTTTAAGTAGCAAGCACCAAAGCTTAAAGTCTCACTTACCTCGAATTTACAATTCAAGCACACATTCCAATTATTCAGAACTATGCTCTTGGGTCTCCAGATCACCTCAAACTACACAAAAATGGGTTTAGAATGGTTAAAAACCCTTTGGTAGAAGTTTACTTAATTTTTAACAAAAGTCAAGTTTGCGGTCAAAGGTTTGACCCAAAAAGTCAACTCTGGTCAACGGGGTAGAATTCCCGAGCTATAACCATCAACAGATTCTCCTTGATGATAGGATTCGGTAACATTTTGATAACATTTGCTCTTTCAAATTGATGTTTTAGGTTGAAGAATCCTAGGACTAAACTTTCTCAATTCTTCAAAATTTCTCCATGTTCTATCATATAAACTTTCTTATAATTGCGTAATAAACTCAAGAAAAAGATTAGGATCATTACCTTGATCCTTTGGATCAAAATACTTATTTTTCTCTCCTCTTTTCTTCTCTTTTCTCTTCCTTTCTTCCCTCCTTGTTTGTGTTTTTTTTCTTTCGGTGTTATTATTTTTTTTCCTTATGCGTTTCTGCTTTTCTAGCAGAAATAGTGTTGTATTTTTCTAGTTTAATTAGGCTTTAGCCCTTATTATTCTTATTATAAATTACTTTAAATTATTATTTTTCTTTTCTTTTATTACATAATTACTAAATAGCTCTTTTATTAAATTAGAGTTATTACACTTTCATTCAAACAAGGGGCATAGTTCATCAAAACAAGTTGAAGGAGCATCTCATGTCATTGAAAACTTACATCCAAACCTTTCCTTAAAGCTCGCTACACACTTGTCTGATTCATACATCTCATCTGAAAACAATTTTAAGCATGTACCTCCAAGGAAGTTATGCCACTCATAAGAAGAAGAGAGAATCCCAAACATTTTTAAGCATTTCACACATAGGGATTTTATGGTAGGATAAATGTTGTCAGTCTCACAAGAAAATTCAAGTGCATACAAATTGACCCATAGGCTTTCCCTTCATGTAACTCGCCACTAATGTAGAGTTTCTACACTTAAAATGACCAAGAACTTGTGGGGGATCATGAAGGCTAGGGGTAAGGGTAGGACAAATGTTTAGACTTAATGACTAAAGCCTTCCTAATGTCTTTATAAACACTTGCAACATCCCATCATCTTACTTAGATCACTTTACCTTATCTCTCTTTGTTCATCATCTTCATCTTTAGTGTAACAAGAGCCATCCTTATTACACCTATGAATTGCACATTTAGCCTTATCTACACAAGATATAACACCTTTATCTATTTTTAATCTTTTGAGTATTCGAGGTCTTTCAACCCATCATTTCATTCATCTCATCACAATTTTGGTGCTATCTCACATTGGAGCTTTTATGTTCCCCCTACTCTTGCAAACATCAAACGTAGCCTTTTGCCTCATTTATATTTATTTCCTTATAGATCCCCATTTCTTGGGCTCAAATCCCCATTTTTATTCTTTCATTACTAGAAATTAGGTAGGATGAGTTCAAAAAAGGAGGATCATAAATGGTCATTAGGCTTGTGTTGTGGTTTCCAAGAAAGATTCCAAGGCTCAAACATTGGCTATCAAAGATTAATGTTCAAGGAGGTCATTTTGCACGAATTGAATTTCAAAAGAGGGCCTAAGATCATGTTCCAAGTGCAGCCCCTATCTAACATTTCTCCTTGAACCACACTTAGTGCAAGTTCTAGAAAATCATGCATACACAAGAATTAAGCCAAAGGCCTCACCACACAAGGCATCACAATCCAAAGGGTTCACATACTTCCTTCATTACATTAAGAGAATGACTTTTGAAAAGCTAGTTACAAATAAAAAAAGGCCATGCAATGAATGTAAAATTCATGATAAGAGAGTGCTCATTTTCATGTTTAAATACCTCCATTATCTTATGAGAACTCGTACACAATGATAAGCATGACATGTTGGTGGTACCTCATCAAACAAGTGCACAACAAAATCAAGAAGACTCTAGATTTGACATTTTTCCTTAAGAAAGTCATCTCTCAAACTATTGTAGGGAAATTCCAACCCGGTTCGACAACAAAAATAAAATACAAAGAAATCCCTCCTCGGGAAAGAATCATAGTACAAAGAAAATCCTTGGAGTTTATTCAGAGACTTCTATCTAAGAGGGCAATACTACTAGCAAGCAATGACATTTTTCCCTTAAGAATGACGTCACTCAATATATCATAGGGTCATATTGTGCATCACTTAAAAAGTGAGTTACTTACACTTCATCCCCTAACTTAAAACTTTTTATTCCGAACTTCAATTGATGAACGGTCGAATGTTCTAAAATGTAGACTAAAATACAATTAATTTGATAGGTCGTTTTAAATTTTTCTATTTCTTCTGTGAGTTTTAATTCCTCACGTTGCTTTTCTCTGGCTTTTAATTTTGCTTCATATAATTGTTTAAGTTTTTCTAATTCTTTTTCTAGTTCTTGGATTCTTGTATCTTTTTCTTCTTTAATTTGCTGAACTTCTATTTGAGCTTGTTTTTAAATTTTTTCTATTTCCTTTTTCCTGTCTATTTCTTCATTTTCTTTATTAATTCTTACCATTGCTGTTAAGCTATCTTCTAATTTTACTGATTCTTTTTCTAACATTTTTTTGTTTTTGTATAGAAAGTCTTAAAGTGTACAGTAGAGGGCGGCTACTTTAGCAGAAAAGTCGCAAAGTAAATAGTAAAGGTGTCGGCCAACTCTTCATGAATAGTAGGGGTCATTCATGAACAGGAAGAGCCAATTGTAAAAAAGTCATTTGTAAATTTTGTCTATAAATAGAAACTCAGACGGAAGCAAAAGGCATCCGCATCCGCAATCCACACAACTCTCTCATTTCTCTGCTAGTTTTGGTACGTACTCTCGTACTTGCACATATCTTTTATTTTCTTTATATGATTTTTATCTTTTTCATCAAAATGGTATTCTATATCCTTTTTTAATTTTCTTTGTAACGGTTTTAGTTTTCTTATTTCTCTACTTTCTTCATTTGTACATAATGCTTTATAATAATATTCTTTAAATGCACATGTATATTCATCTATATAACTCATTTTACATATGCTTAATTTATTCATTAGGTTCCTATTTAGTTCTTTATCTTTCTGTCGTTCATCTATTTCGGTAGTCATATTACTAAATTCGTTTCTGATACCAATTAAGGGGTTTTGTAGTTGGATTTCTAAATAAAATATTTCTTTTCTTTGTGTTTTTATTGATATATGACATACTCCTGCAACTATGTTGTAACTTAATCTTTCCTTTTTAAATTCAATTTCATTTGTTATTTCATTTATTTTATTAAGTAGTTGTTGTCTATATTCTTCGTTGTTATCGATATTGTTTTTCATTTTTGCTTTTTTAGATATTTTATATAGTTATATTCTGTTTTTGAAATTAGGTCTATTAAGTATTCAAGTCTAATGTTGTTTGTTTTATTTGAGCTTAATTGCTTATATTCGGGATATAGTATTTTTAATTGATTCTTTAATTTTTTAACTTTTTTCTGAATATGTCCTTTCTTTGGCTTCTGTAGTTCTTTATTCATTAATCCTGTGTAAACATTTTATTATAATATTCGATTTTTAACGGCTCTAATCTCTGTATTTCTTTTATATTTTCTAGTGCATATTCTAAGTGTTCTAGATCTCTATTTCTCATATAATCTCTTATATTAGTTTTTAATAAAATTGTTGTTAATCTTATTTCTTCTATAGTTTCTAACCAATATTCCATATATTCGTAGTTTATCATTGCTAATCTGAATCTTTATCTAATTTTCTAATTTCTTCTATAGTCATCTCCGTCCATTCTTGGTTCATTAATTTTATGATTTCATTGAGTTCTGTTATTTCTTCTAATATCTGAACTAAGATTTTTATCATATATAGGATAAGTAACTCATATCTACGATCTTTACCTGATAGGTTTGAATTCATTTTATGAATTTTTTCTAAACATTATATTCCCTCTAATCTTCTTAGGTATTATCTGAAATTATCCAGTTATTATAACGTTATTTTGAATAGCCTTTTTCGGTCATTACGATGCGTTTTCAGCTTTGATCAGTTACCCTAACAGCGCCTCAACACTGTGTACTCCCCTAAAACGGCTCTCTTGGTCTTACCGGTTTCCACCTTAGGATGGCATAGTCTGGGCTTACCTACTCGCAGCTTACTAATCACGTACATAGCAAACTTAATCAAGCTTTCATCATAACGGTATAACAAGAAGATAACATCATATAATACTTAGGAGATTATAAGGAATATAGCAGTTTAGCTATTCATGTTTATGAATTTCCATACCTTAGTTTGTAGATTTGCATCGTTGCTAGATTTCTCCATAGGTGAATATTTCTGAATAGATTGTTT
This sequence comes from Datura wrightii, assembly GCA_035772735.1. Lineage (NCBI taxonomy): Eukaryota > Viridiplantae > Streptophyta > Magnoliopsida > Solanales > Solanaceae > Datura > Datura wrightii. The sequence continues at coordinate 19,495,484 of JASDFA010000023.1, read as the reverse complement.
TTTATTTTTTGTTTTTATGGCTCTGATACCAATTGAGGGGTTTTGGAGTGCGGAAGTGAGAAATGAGAGAGTTGTGTGGATTGCGGATGCGGATGCCTTTGGCTTCCGTCTGAGTTTCTATTTATAGAAAAAATTTACAAATGACTTTTTTACAATTGGTTCTTCCTGTTCATGAATGACCCCTACTATTCATGAATAGTTGGCCGACACCTTTACTATTTACTTTCAATTGAGGGGTTTTGGAGTGCGGAAGTGAGAAATGAGAGAGTTGTGTGGATTGTGGATGCGGATGCCTTTGGCTTCCGTCTGAGTTTCTATTTATAGACAAAATTTACAAATGACTTTTTTACAATTGGCTCTTCCTGTTCATGAATGACCCCTACTATTCATGAATAGTTGGCCGACACCTTTACTATTTACTTTGCGACTTTTCTGCTAAAGTAGCCGCCCTCTACTGTACACTTTAAGACTTTCTATACAAAAACAAAAAACTTTGTCTGTCCATTATTTTGGACGACTCTTTACATAACAAAACAAAAAACTTTAAAAACATATCTGCTGCTTTCTTTATCTGATCTTCTGGTATGTCATTTTCTTCTATCTGAGCCGCTGCTTTTTCTTTTTCGTCCTTATCTCATTCCAGCTGTACGTCTGGTATCTGGTTATTATCTTCACCATGGCACTTTGAGCAATGGTGGTCTGGATATTTTTGACCAATAACTTTGCAGTATCTTGTCAATAATGCTGGAGAGATATAATTCTTCCTTATGGCTCTGGTTGTGGGTAGTTGCTCCGATTTTAGTAGACTAATTATCCACTGTCTTAATTCCTCCATATCTGCTTCTTTATACTCCTTTGAATTAGCATATATGATTGTTTGGTCTCTCGAGTAGTAGCTCCAGATCGAATTTCCGTTTAAGTAATTGTTGGCTAGTTCGTTTAGTATTGTAGCGAGTCCTATTATTCTTTTGTTCGAATAGAACTCGGGTATCTCTTCATGAGATATCTCGTCCTGTTGTTCTATCTTCTCAGGAATTATCATTTCCTTTGTCAGGCCTATCTTTACAACTTGTATTATTGGTTTTATCTCGTCATATAGTATTTCCGCAGGTGTTGAGTATATTTTTATATAGAAAAAGGTTCCCTTGGTTATTCTCTTGTATATTGTGAATGCTTTATGTATTTCGGGTATAGTTGCTATCTCATCTCCTGTTGCCGTATATACGGTACTAAGTAGTCCGTAATCGTAACAGGTTTTTACTAGGTTGGCGTTTGTTTTGGGTTGTGCTATTAGCTTATTGTATCCTTGGAGGTGCTGGGTTATATAGTCTTCAGCTGGGTTGTTTGTATTGGTAGATCTTGGGTTTTTATTTAGGAAGGTTTGAATTCTATGGATGTTTTGTATATACCTGTTGGCTATGTGGTTATATGTCTGTTTAACTTGGTTCAGGCTTTCCCTGTAGGTGGTAGTTTGTGGTGTGGGAGCTGTTGGTATATTTCTTTTTGGAGTAAATGGTTTGTCGAATAGCTGTTTTCTGATAGTATCTCTTCTTTCTCCTGTAGGTTTTGAGGTACCTGCAGCTGCACTAGATGGATTGTTAGATTGGGTTTTTAGGTGTTTCCCAATGTCACCTTTTAGCTCTGGATTTTTTACGTCTTCCGATCGACGTAGCTCCGCATTTTTAGAGTCATGCTGCTGACTACTAGTTTTGCTTTTCAGCTGTTGTATCTCTTCCTCCATACTTTCCACTTTTTTACAAAGTGTAGTTAGGAGTCTGAGTATCTGATCCATTCTTCCTTCTTCAGTCTTTGTATCTTGAGATGTAGTCTGCAATTGTATTTTTCTCAGTTTTGATGATCTCAATTGTAAATGAAAAGTTTAATATATTTAAAACCAATCTCCTTATTTCTTTCATTGTTACCGAATCTTGTACTTTTCTAGTTATCCACCATTTTACTTGTGTGTTATCTGTTCTGACAATAAATTTGTTATAAACAATATATGGTTCGAATGCCAATAAACATTTATACAAAGCAAATAATTCTTTTCTGTTTATTTCCCATTTTATCTGTGATTCTGTATATGATCCTGAGTAGTATCTGCAATGGTGCTCTATTTTTTCGTTCCCATATTTATATTTTAATACTCCTCCATAGCTATGATTACTGGAGTCTGATTCTACTATATAATTAAATTGTCTGCTTTCATCTGGAAAATATAGTTTTGGTAGATTTTTGCACATATCTTTTATTTTCTTTATATGATTTTTATCTTTTTCATCAAAATGGTATTCTATATCCTTTTTTAATTTTCTTTGTAACAGTTTTAAGTTTTCTGCTAGTTTTGGTACGTATTCTCGTACTTGGTTGACTAATCCTAAAAAGGATTGTAATTTTTTCTTAGTATCTAGTAATTCTTTAGAATTTATTATTTTCTGTACTATATGCGTTTGCATTTTTATTCCATTTTTTATCTATTTGTATCCCTAAGAATTCTATTTGATTTTTTAATATTTCAGCTTTCTTTTTGCTTAAACTTATCCCTGATATTTCTACTATGTGTATAAATTTTTCTAGTAATCTTATATGTTCTTCTTCTGTTTTTGAATAAAGTAATATGTCATCTATGTATACTATACAATTTTCTAATTGATTAAAGTAGTTATCCATAAAATGTTGGTATCTACCTGGTGCATTTTTATATCCAAAGGGTAGTACATTCCATTCATAGAATCCTTGTGGTACAGTAAATGATGTTAGCTGTTTTGATTCTTCTTCTAGTTTTAAGTGGTAAAATCCTGATTTACAATCAAATTTACTGAAATAGTTGTATCCTTGTATCTGTCTTACCTTTAGTATTTTATTTGGTATTGGGTAGTTATATGTTTTAGTTTTTGCATTTAAATTTCTATAATCTATAACCATTCTACTTTTTCCTCTTTTTTGTTCACTATGTTTATTTACTATAAATGCTGGACTATTATGTTTACTATTACTTTCTTGTATATAATTATTTTCTAGTAATTCTGTTATATGTATTTGAAATTCTTTTTGATCTTCAAAATTATATCTTAGTGGTTTCTGTGTTATTATACTATTTTTATCTATTAGCTCGATTTTTACCTTTGTTTTATGTTTTTCCCATCCTTGTAATGGATTTTCACTATATAATGAATTTAATTTATTTTGTAATGCTTGTACTTTATCTATTGCGAATATTATGATTTCTATCTTATTATCACTTGGTGCTATATTTTCTAATTTTTGGGTAATTTTTTCACTTCCTTTTATCCATGGCGTATCTTTTCTTACCTTGTTATTAACTCTTTTTGCTCCTATTTTCTTGTTACATGGGGTAGTAAACCACCAATGTATTTTTGTTATGGTATGTGGGTATAGTTTTTCTAGAAAGGGCATTCCTAACAGTATGTCTTTATTAGTGAATTCATAATTATACATCTCTTCTATTATTAATATTTTATCCCATATTTGTACTTTCGTATTTTTGGCTTTATGTGTTATCATACTTCCTTCATTATTAAATCCAGTAACTATTAATGGTGTTTTTAATTTTTCCCATTTATTATCTGGTAAGCAGTTATACTTACATATATTTGCTCCTGCTCCTGTATCTATCATAGGTGTGTAGTATCTGTTATAGTATCCTTCTACTATAATTTTTGCTAATATATAGATTTTTGCCATTTATTTCATATTAAAGTTCTTTTAATGATTATCTTTTTATTTTCGTAATGTATTATTAGTTGTTTTTCATCTATATTATAAGGTTTTACTGCTTCCAGCCATTTTATTCCTAAAGTAATATTATCTTTTCCTTGATATATCTTAAATTTTATTTTTATTGGTATTCCTCCAATAATTAATTCTTGTTTTGTACTTTGGTCCATGTTTGTTAATATTCCGGGTAATTCTGTATTTATATTTTCGTTCTTATCGATTTCTTCTCCTTTTACTAATTCTCTTGTGATATAGCTTTCGGTTTGTCCTGTATCTATCTTTATTAAATACTTTCATTGATTTAATATTCCTGTTATATAATATTGATAGGGTTGTATTTCATCCATTCTTTGTTCTAATAATCTTGGTTGTATTTCATAATCTATCCTTCTTGAAGTGCTATTTCTAGATGATGATGGTGTATCATAGTTTATTCTTTTTGATGTGGTTAATCTTTCCTTTACTATTTCTAAATCTTCTTCAATTTCCATTTCTTTGTAACTGTAATCATTATTATCAATAATAGTAACTATTTTATCAAATGGATTTTCTATCTTAATTCTCTGAATTTTATTTCTAGCCATTATCTTATGTTTTGTTGTCAGCACGTATAAGTTTTTGCATCTAGCTGTAAATATTTTACTGCCTGGTGCTAGCTCTATTCCTGACATTTTCCAGTATAGTACTAGTGATTTATCTATATTTCTGTCGTCCAATGCTACTGAATAATTTGCGCTTATTATGAATTTAAATTTTTGGTATATTAGATTTCCTTTAACTGCACTTATTATACTTTTTTCTATTGGGTGAATTATTCTGTCATCTGCTAAATATATTTCAATTGGTGTATCTATTCCTTCTCTAAAACATGCTTTTATAAGTATTTCTGTTCCTCCTAAATGTACGTATTTTATCAGATTTTTAGCTTTTATTTCTTGGATTTCTTTGTTTATTATCTTTTTATTTATTATGGGTATTTTAGCTTTACCTTGAGTATATTTACAATCTATTATGTGTTCCTTTTGGCTTACTACATAATATTCTTCTTGTCTTATCTTAAAGAAATTCCTTAGTTTGGGTACTTCTAGTATTTTATCTATGCTTAGGTCTAATTCTTTTCCTTTTATTTGTTCAAACATATTATTATCGAATATTATTTTTTGCTCTGTACTTTCACTATCTTGGTATTCTTCTTTACTTATAATTCTTATATCTGTCTCAGTCATTATCTGTTTCGTATTCTCTTATCTCATTTTCACTATCTGTTATCTCATATTATGTTAGTTCGTATATGCTATCATCACTGTTTAAATTGTAGTCTATGTATTCTATTCGTTTGTATTCTTCATTTTCTATTATTACTTCTGATACTTGTTTTTTAGTTATGTTCCTAGGTACTTTACAATCTCTAGCTAAATGTCCTAATTTGCCACAGTTGTAGCATTTACATTCTGTTATGTTTTTCTTAGTTCTATGAGGTCTTTTTTGTTTATAATTTTTTATATAATATCTTTTTCTTGGTTTTTTATACTTGTATTTTGTTCTAAATGGTCTGTATTTTTTGATTCTTTTCTTATATTTATATTTATTTGTGCATCCAAATTGTGGTGCTGTTCTAGTTGTACAACATGCTAAGTTTTTTACTAATATTTTTTCCATTTTCATATCTTCTTTATGTTTTTCACATAACTCTGTAAACCATTTTTGTAAGAACTTTACTCTAGATCCTAGTGTATCTACTAGTCCTGATTCTTGCCATTCTTTAGTTACTTTTGAGATAAATGGTTCCGGTAATTTTGTATAGTATAGTTTTCTTATTTCTCTACTTTCTTCATTTGTATATAATCCTTTATAATAATATTCTTTAAATGCACATGTATATTCATCTATATAACTCATTTTACATATACTTAATTTATTCATTAGGTTCCTATTTAGTTCTTTATCTTTCTGTCGTTCATCTATTTCGGTAGTCATACTACTAAATTCGTTTCTTATTGCCATTTCATATTTATTTAGTATATCTATAGATGTTGTTGCTGGTTCGTTATTAATTTTCTTATTATTTCTTAGTGTTTCTAAACTTTCTATTGATAAGTTTTGTAACCATATTTTCGCTGTTCCTATAAGCGTTCTTTCTATGTATCCAGGGGAATCTGCTATTAATATTTTATTATCTATTAGTTGTTTTGAAATATATCCTATCCATAATTGGATTGTTTTATTTGTATCTGCTACACAATCTAGATCTAAGAAGTTATATTGTTCTATGTTTTGTCTAGGTGTCCAGTTTCTATTTAATCTTTTATCCCACAATGTTTTATTTCTATTTTCTCTTTCGTAAGTATAATAAATTGGGCTTGTATCTAGCCTTTTTGGGCTTTTAGTTCCTGATGTACTGGGCTTTTCATCTACATCTTCTACATTAATTTCTATGTTATTTTCCTTTTCTATTAGATTAGTATAGGTTTCCGAAGTCTCTGAATATTGATCTAAATCTTCTTCTGAATTTTCGTTATTTTGCTCATTTATTTCATCTATTCCTATTCTAGGTTGGTCTTCTAATGTACTTGTTTCTTCTAGTAATGTTTTAAATTTTTCTATTTCTTCTGTGAGTTTTAATTCCTCACGTTGCTTTTCTCTGGCTTTTAATTTTGCTTCATATAATTGTTTAAGTTTTTCTAATTCTTTTTCTAGTTCTTGGATTCTTGTATCTTTTTCTTCTTTAATTTGCTGAACTTCTATTTGAGCTTGTTTTTTAATTTTTTCTATTTCCTTTTTCCTGTCTATTTCTTCATTTTCTTTATTAATTCTTACCATTGCTGTTAAGCTATCTTCTAATTTTACTGATTCTTTTTCTAACATTAAATATAGTTGGTCTCCTATATATTTAAATCTCCGTCCTAAATTTGAGTGTATAATTTTTATCTCTAGTCCTTTTTGACTCATATATTTTTCTTCTTCTAAAGCATATTCTTCTTTGTTAATGGAAGTCCGTGTTGTAGTTTATATTCTAGGTTTTGTAGTTGGATTTCTAAATAAAATATTTCTTTTCTTTGTGTTTTTATTGATATATGACATACTCCTGCAACTATGTTGTAACTTAATCTTTCCTTTTTAAATTCAATTTCATTTGTTATTTCATTTATTTTATTAAGTAGTTGTTGTCTATATTCTTCGTTGTTATCGATATTGTTTTTCATTTTTGCTTTTTTAGATATTTTATATAGTTATATTCTGTTTTTGAAATTAGGTCTATTAAGTATTCAAGTCTAATGTTGTTTGTTTTATTTGAGCTTAATTGCTTATATTCGGAATATAGTATTTTTAATTGATTCTTTAATTTTTTAACTTTTTTCTGAATATGTCCTTTCTTTGGCTTCTGTAGTTCTTTATTCATTAATCCTGTGTAAACATTTTATTATAATATTCGATTTTTAACAGCTCTAATCTCTGTATTTCTTTTATATTTTCTAGTGCATATTCTAAGTGTTCTAGATCTCTATTTCTCATATAATCTCTTATATTAGTTTTTAATAAAATTGTTGTTAATCTTATTTCTTCTATAGCTTCTAACCAATATTCCATATATTCGTAGTTTATCATTGCTAATCTGAATCTTTATCTAATTTTCTAATTTCTTCTATAGTCATCTCCGTCCATTCTTGGTTCATTAATTTTATGATTTCATTGAGTGCTGTTATTTCTTCTAATATCTGAACTAAGATTTTTATCATATATAGGATAAGTAACTCATATCTACGATCTTTACCTGATAGGTTTGAATTCATTTTATGAATTTTTTCTAAACATTATATTCCCTCTAATCTTCTTAGGTATTATCTGAAATTATCCAGTTATTATAACGTTATTTTGAATAGCCTTTTTTGGTCATTACTATGCGTTTTCAGCTTTGATCAGTTACCCTAACAGCGCCTCAACACCGTGTACTCCCCTAAAACGGCTCTCTTGGCCTTACCGGTTTCCACCTTAGGATGGCATAGTCTGGGCTTACCTACTCGCAGCTTACTAATCACGTACATAGCAAACTTAATCAAGCTTTCATCATAACGGTATAACAAGAAGATAACATCATATAATACTTAGGAGATTATAAGGAATATAGCAGTTTAGCTATTCATGTTTATGAATTTCCATACCTTAGTTTGTAGATTTGCATCGTTGCTAGATTTCTCCATAGGTGAATATTTCTGAATAGATTGTTTTTTATTTTTTGTTTTTATGGCTCTGATACCAATTGAGGGGTTTTGGAGTGCGGAAGTGAGAAATGAGAGAGTTGTGTGGATTGCGGATGCGGATGCCTTTGGCTTCCGTCTGAGTTTCTATTTATAGACAAAATTTACAAATGACTTTTTTACAATTGGCTCTTCCTTTAAAGTTGACCCTTACATATGAACTTAACATAAAATTCGCTCTTCTCTCCATACATGTTTCCCTCCTCACTGATAGCCAACATACAACCCGTAATTCCCTTAATATAGTGTACATATATCAAATAATCATTAAAACTTTTCGATGGTGTAATATTCATGATGGAAAAAATGCTATGTATATGAAGACATACTGCAATCGGCTACAATGAGGCAATGATTGGCAATGACTAGCAACAATTCAACTTGACAATTGCGATGGTTCAGCTTGATGACGACGAAAATGCTCTATGAAGCCAGTAGTCTATTTGCATGATTTCATGTTTATTTAGAAAAGAAAAAATATAAAGAGGGTATATGTGTATATGTCTTATGGTGGGTTTAGTTAGAATAGCTTTAAAAAATCGAGAAAAATTTAACCATATCAATAGCAAAAATGCGTTGCAACAAAAAATCTATTGCAACTATGAGCATCACCATCACACAAAAACACAATGCGGAAATGCAACAGTTTATTATTAATATGTATCAATATCATCATGGACCTTATACAATGATTTTAACAGTTGCAATACCCGTCTATAGCAATAATTTTCAAATCATTGCAACAAATATCATTGCTATAGGCCCAATTTCTAGTAGTGCCTAGTCTCCCTTTTTGAGTCTATAACCCTTTTTCTTGATCAATCGCAATGAAATTGAAACCAATTCTCTAAATGATCCTCTTTTGAATCCATCCCCCTTGTCACTATGAAATATTGTGATAATATGACAAATGGTAAGTCGGAGATGATAAGGAGAAAAATGGTAAAATTGATTAAATTGACCATTTCTCAAGATATATTTAGCAAGAAAAGAAAAAGAAAGAAAAATAAAATAAAAAGAGAAAAAGAAAAGAAAAAAGAGAAAACAAAAGAAAAGAAAAAGAGGGAAAAAATAAATAAGCTCACAAAAAGTACTTTGGATTGTAAAAAATTTCTAAGGAAAGGAAAGGAAGAAATATGAACGGAACAAAAAGATAAAAGTACATGGGAGTGTGATGTAGTATTCAATGATTGTACTGAATCACTAAATACCATATATGTATCCTACCAGACCTTTAGACCAACAATTCCAAGCTTATAAAAGCTCTTATGTGATCTCAATCTGGATTTCCAAAAGAAAAGACATTTGAGAATAGAGGCAAGCATATGGTAGTTGTGACTCAACTTGTGAACATCTTTATGAGAGTTGAGTGTCGTTCTCTTCTTTCTTTATCTTATGTCCATGCATAGTGTGTGACATTTACTTCTGAAACAAGATACTTTTCTTTGTCTAAATGTAAGGGCATATGGATGATAATGACTAACATAAGTTGCTTCTCAATCTGGGATTCTTGTATATTGAAATAATATCATGAGATATTACATGTTTAGTCTTAATAGTTCTGAGAAAGCTAATTTTGTATGATGGAGGGGGTGGCTTGTTTGAAAATTTTATGATTATAGCTACTTGTAAAAACCACCCATGACATTTCACTTTGTGACTTTGGAGCAAGAGACTAGATTAGATTTTCTTATTTTAGTTGCTTAAGAATAAGCAAAGGCTTTAAGTTGGGGGTGTTGATGTGTCAGGATTTTGCAACACATCCGTACTTTTTTCCATAGAATTTTGCATGTCTTTAAGTTCTAAAGTAATTAAATACTAATGATATTTTAATATATTTAATGATTCTCAATGAGTTTGAGAAAAATGGCACAACCTCAACCTATAAAAATGAAATAAACGGGTCGTAAATTCATTGTGTGGGTCGCAGATTCAATCATTGTTAAATACAGTGAGCCACAAATATCTGTCATCATAATATAGTTCATGATGTAGACCACATATTCAAAAACTAATTTAAAAAAGGTTCAAGATACGAACCTCATATTAAAAAAATGATCCAAAAATGATTCATAAATTAAAATGCGGTAGCAAACCGATTTGATTGCAAATTAGAGTGACGGTCAAGATATGAAGGTACGGTCCATTCTTGCGACTTACACCTTCCGAATTTAAATTAAATTTCAGATATTAGGTTTCGTATAAATAGTAATTTTTACGTATTTTTGGGAAAGTTCGGATAGTTTTTAATATTAGGAGATAGTTTTCATAGTTTTTGCATTTCTTTAAAAATACCCACTATATTTGGAAAATCAATTGAAGTTAGTTTTATCAATTCAAGTTTTCTCTCTCTTTCACGCTTAGTAAGTGATCATGCTTAAATATAAACTTTTCTCTTCTTCTTTTGCCATTCATTGCTAAACCCTTATCTAGGGTTGTGAATCTAATGGGTTTGTGAACCCTAATGATCTTAGGGAGGAATGATTATGGACTTGATTATATTTTATAGAATATTGTTTTATATTGTTAAGCTAGTGGTTGCAAACATCTAATTATGCCTATTGCTTCAATTGTGCTTGAAAGAGCCAATAGAGATTTGGGTAGCATCAATCAACAATGGCCCAAGGCTTTAAACCTTGCTTAATAGATTCACTTAATGATTTGATGAACCTAAATTGGAAAACTATCAATCACTTTTTCTATAATTCTAATAAATTTGAGAAAATTGCTTTTAGATTGACATTGTTAGAATTGTTGAGAGACACCTAACGATTTCCTAGTTGACTGCTCGCGTATCTGCTGAGAATCCATTCGCAATACTCCAAATTGAGTTATTTAGGGGGAACAACCCTATATGGGGACAGATCTCTAGTACTTCTACTTGTTGATTTAAGCACTAAACATTCTAATTTTAGTATAATTACCTCTTTACAATTAACTTGATTTGTTAATTAATCTTCGAATCATATTTCCATTACTTGATATTTTGGAACGTTCCAAAATCCTTGTGGATATATTCCTGACTCTTAGTTGGGTTATTATATTGCATCAACTGTGCACAGTCCTTAGTAAAGTGGATTCTGGCAAATACCACAAACGATGCTACACAATGTGTAGTATTTGCATCGTATCGTGATATTAAATCACACGCATTTTAGGAGGTAACCCAAGTATTTTATTCTAATGGATGTTTATGAGTGCCAATTTAGCAGTTCAGAGATGCTAAAAATAAATGAAAATGTCAAAGAAAAGATCATCAGCTTTAAATTTGCAAGCTCAGTCACGGACCGTGAATTGAATGTAGGGTCCGTGAATGGTACCGCAGGTTGAAGAGCTAGAATCAAATTCTCTGAAGTTTTATCTACGAAGAAACATACCATTTGCAAATGCAATTTACGAGTTGTAAGTTGTATCATGGATAAAAATAGTGTGCACGTTCATTGATGTTGACATATGACCTATCATACGGACTCTATGGTGCTTTTATTCTCTATAGGTGTAATACCCCAAAAAATATAAGATTAGGCCCGAAGGTTGAAACGGAGAGAATATGATTTTCTGCACCAACTCACAAGATGAGTCATCCAGTTACTCGTGGGGTTCACCATGAGTCGTTAAGTGACTCGTGGGGAGGAGGATGAGCTTGGTTGGATTTTTGGCTTTAGGGTTGACCATGGGTGAAGCCACGAGTGGTGGTCAACCCACGAGTCGGTAGGTTGGCCGTGGTCAAGGTCTTGCCTTGGATGTTGAAAAGTTGGTAGTGTTCCTAACGACTGGTCACCATGAGTCATCGGGTACACCACAAGTCGTGGTGTCCCTAATGGTGACCTGTGATTAGAAATTTCCAGTGCTGACGATGACGCAGACCACGAATTGTGGTCAGGAGCGACGATTCGTCTAGTCCCTCATTGGGACTAGCCGAGTGATTTTTCTGCAAAATTTCAAAGGACTTTTTAGTAATTTCCTAAGCTTCTAGACTCTAAAATACGCTATTTTGGGCATGCTTAGGAGAAAATTAAAGGAGTGATCGACGTGTTTCTCTCATTCCTCTTTCAACACCCAAACTCAGTGTGAAGATCTCTCAGACAGACTCCTTAAGGAAAATCTAGGGAATTCACTTTTCTTCTCAATTTCCCAAGGGTTTTCTCCAGGATTTCTACACCAAGTATGTGAGAATTTAGCAGGGGAATTGTCCCTCCCTTGTGCCCCAAAATCCATCTAAATTATCTTATTAGTTCTAAGCCCTGAGACTTTCGAAGTGGAAAAATTCTTTGGTCATGTTCCGATTAAATCATGTGAAATGTTGTTCATATTGTTTGTTGCTATACTTCCACTATCTAGTAATCATGTTGATACTTGTTTTCCTAAAAAGTGACTTTAGATCTAATTCGATAAGTGTAGTTACTAGGGTCCCGCATAATTGTATAGACATAATGTTTCTTGACACTATCATTTTTGAAAATTCCATGTTCTTACTATCAGATAAAATTCTCAATCAGTTGCATGCTAGCACAATTTCGGTCATGATGTTAATATCTTCAGTATCGTTTAGTAAGGTCAGTTGATCAATTTGGCTATAGTCAGTTTTTGAGGTGTAAGTAATGCCTCCCAGTTATCAGTTATCAGTTATCAGTTAGTTCTACAAATGGTTATGACGCTGCAAGATAAGAAGCTCTAACCAGTCATAGAACACCAGTTATAGTATTCAATCCGATAAGACTCTCAGGGTACTTCCAGATAAGTATCCCTGACTTAGTCTTAGGCCCTAGATTTGAGCTATCAGCTTTGTAGTAGTAATCATGTTAGGACTATCCACTGGGATTAGTACTTAGCACCGAAAGGGTTTGGGTTCCAGCGCACCAAGATTCTAGAACAACGTTGCCACCGTAGGTTGTTTTTTCTCGAATGGGCCCAGATAGTGATCACACAGTCCATGTCTTTATATCCCGGCAACGTATATTGGGTCCTATAGATGGGGCGTATACATCGAACTCTACGTTTAGCTCATGTAGTTATATGTTGGTTATAGACTCTCTTTCTAGTCAATACAGTCTAAGTTTAGTTCAGTTTAGCTCAATTCAGTATCTCAGATGTAGGACATGTCTATGACCATCAACTAGGATCATTATTGATCATAAAAGTTATATTACTATTATATTAGTTTTTAGTATTTCATTGGTCATTTCATGCCATTTTAGTTCAATACTTATTCTTTCATGCTTATTATATATCTCACTTACTCAGTACATTCAAAGTACTGATGCATGCCTTCCATGCGGTATCGTATCATGATAAAGGCATAAGTTATTAGTCCCAGCATCGTTAGTAGCTCCCTTAGATGATATCAATAGCAACATTTGGTGAGTCCTCATCTTCTGAGGATGATATTTATTTTCATTAGTTCTTTTTAGTTAGATTTTAGAGTTAGCTGGGGGCTTGTCCCAACAACTCATCATTTAGTAGTTGTCTTTCATACATAGGCAAATATATTTAGTATTGTTTTTCAGATGTGTTGACTCCTGCCAAATCAGTTTTTCTTCAATGATTTTTATTTATTTAAACCTTCCCCTTATGTTTATTCAGTTTACCAATGTAATGATAGACCATGGGTTAACTTGGGGTCACTTGTGTTACAAAGTACTGTGTCTCGTCCAGGGTATAGACTAGGGTCATGACAAACTTGGTATTAGAGGACTAGGTTTACAGTATCCTAGGACATCTGAAAGTTGTGTCAAGTAGAGTCCTTTTCATGGGAGTAAAGTGCGTCACACTTATGACGGGAGGCTACCAGATGTTATTAGGAAAAGTCCCTTTTGTTCATACTCCATATCATCATATAAAGTTCAATTCCAGAAACATTCTCCTAACTCATGCTCTATTTTGTTTCCGTAAAAATATGCCTCCAAGATGAGGAAATGGTAAGAGAGCCGGAAACGCTAGCCAACCTTCCCTACTAGCTTCGGCAGCCCCTCAGGACAATCATGTGTCGTCAACAAAATTTAGAGCGACTATCCAGCTACTGGCTCAGACAGTGACTAATCAAGTGAACCAACAGGTGGCTCTAGTGAACACAAACCGGTCCGCAACAGCTGCTAGGGTTTGGGATTTCACCCGAATGAAACCTCCAGCTTTTCATGGATCCAAAGTGGGAGAGGACCCACAGGAATTTGTAGATGAGGTGCGGAAGATCACCCAGATTATGGGTGTTAGTTTCGCAGAGAGTGTTGATCTAGCTGCCTACCAGTTGAAAGGGGTGGCTCAGATTTGGTCGATCAGTGGAAGGAAGGGAGACTAGCAGGAGTAGAGACGGTAGAGTGAGAAGAGTTCACCACAGCATTTCTAGAGAGGTTCTTCCCCCGGGAGTGTAGGGAGGCTACGGTCGCAGAGTTCATGAACTTAAAGCAAGGTAACAAAATCGTGGAGGAATATGCATTGGAGTTCACGTGGTTGCAATGGTATGCTCCAGAGATGGTAGCTGAGCCAAAGGCTCGCATGCTCAAATTCGTCAACGGAATATCAAACTTTGTATTTAAAGAGTGCAGGACCGCAATGTTCATTAAAAACATTGACCTCTCCATCCTTATCGTTCATGTCTAGCAGATTGAGGTAGAAAAGTTGAAGGATATGGAGTGGGAGAACAAGCGGGCTAGAACGGGACAATCAGATTATGGCCACCAGAGGTCCAATGGTAGTAGCCGCCGACAACAACAGTAACAGAGGACTCCAACACCTACTTCAGCCAGCGCCCCTACTTTTCAGTCCCACAAGGATCGGAAAGGTGGAGCATATGCCTCTCAGTCCTAGAGTTACAGTGCTAGCAACGGCCACCTATCTTGTGCTAAGTGTGGCAAGAACCATCCAGGTGAATGCCTTCTGGGAAAAGAGGGTTTGTTTGGATGTGGACAGCTAGGTCACAGGCTAAAGGAATGTCCATCAGCAAAATGGAGAATATCACATTCTACCACATCAGGATCTCTAGCAGGTTGTCCTGCTCAGCTGGGTAACACTTCAAGTATGGATGGCGGTTAGCTCCAAAACTTGTTTTATGCTTTTTCCTCTCGTTAAGATCAGGAGAGCTCACCTGATGTGGTCATAGGTATGTTACGTCTCTTCCATTAAGATTTGTATACCCTACTATATCCAAGAGCCACACTATCATTCGTGATTCCCTATGTAGCTATTCAAGTTGAAATTAGTCCAAAAGTCCTCTCAGAACCATTCTCAGTCTCTACCCCAGTTGGTGAATCAGTTAGAGCCAACTGGGTGTATAGAAACTGCCCAGTCTCAGTATTGAGTAAAGTCATTCTAGCTGATCTAGTAGAGTTAGACATGGTCGATTTATTCCTCATTCTTGGCATAGATTGGCTACACTCCGGTTATGCCTTAGTCGACTGCAAAACTGGGATCGTCAGATTTCAGTTTCCAAATAAGCCAATTTTAGAATAGATTGGTAGTAGTTCAGCGCCTAAGGGTCACTTTATTTCCTACCTTAAGGCAAGGAAGCTCATTTCTAAAGGGTGCATCTATCACCTAGTTCAGGTCAAAGATTCAGTCAGTTTCAGTTGTCAGTGAATTCCCTGACATGTTTCCCGAAGATCTTCCTGGAGTCCCTCTTGAGGGGGGAATACACTTCAGCATAGACCTTCTTCAGACACTCAGTGTCACGCCCCGCCTTGGGGGGTATGACTGGCACCTGGTGCCCTAGTAGGATCTAGACTGCTAGCTAGTGAGCCTAAGCACGTCTGGTGCCTGGCTAGCTCTAATTCAGATTTCTGGAAACAAAGGGCTATATAACGGCTGTAAACACAGCCTCCGGCCAAATGGCCTATAGCCACCTGTACCTGTAACAACAGCTAACCAGAAACATACTCGTAACAAGGAACCTATGCGGGCCGACAAGGCCACCATGCTGTCTAGTCATCTGGGACTCAACAAAAGGAATACTGAACAACTACGTGACCGGCAAGGTCACCACTACTGTCAACTGAGGCCCCACACGACCAAATTAAACTGAAATGCTAAACAACTATAACAAACTGCACGGCCTCACGCGACCGGCTCAACTGACCACAGGAAAATATATAAAGACTGCAAGCCTCTAGGAATACTGACAAGATGGTCGGGACAGGGCCCCGACCTACTCGTAATGTACAACAAAAGGAAATGATGTAAACCTCTGAAATATCAAGCTCCGGATGACAGGAGCTGATGACTCTACTCTGGCTAGGATCACGAGGGATCGCCTCCTCGTCTATGAGTACCTGCAGGCAAGTAATGCAGCGCCCCACTGGGCGTCAGTACCACTGGTACCGAGTATGCAAAGCAACTGAAATAATACAACTGAATACAGATAATGTAACTAACAAGTCTGTGAGCAGAAGATAACTGAATCTGAAGAGCCGATAGGAACTAGATCAAACCTTTCTGCACTGATAGGCAGGAGCGTGTGTATAGTCACGGCGGCCTGCTGTCTATTAACTAGTATATATATAAAGCGCATGAATACATATACATTTAGCAAGCAAGAGCCAATACCAACCCCCATAAGCCGGATGGCGCCAAGCAAGCAAACAATCTATATAACCCTACCCAGGTCAAAACAAACCAAAAATAAGTCACTCCACTCATCTGCTCACTTCGGAGCTCCTCTACCGGCCCCCTGGGTCTCCGGCTCGGGCCATAGCCTCCGATATAAGCAATCGTGTCTGGGTCCGGAGGACTCCTGTGTAGACAGTAACAGATAGGGTCTGGATCCCCGGATACAACTCAATGGGGCTACCTGAAATCGGAGCTACACCTATAATAACTGAATGTACAGACAGTAACAGATAGGGTCTGGTTCCCTGGACACAAAACTCAACAGGGCTATCTGAAACCGGAGCTGCACTTGTAATGCTGATCAGACTACTATAGGTAAAGCTTCATCCCATCTTCATCCAAGCTGGGGACGGCATGCCACTCCTCGGAGTGACATAAAACCCACCCGCTCAGTGGGAGACACGATTACCAACCCAGGGGCGGCGAGGACGCTTAATAGGGTGCCCTCACGCCACATCAAGTCTCAACAAACAAATAGCACATATAGATAGCAAGCATGTATAACTGAAAAAGACTATCTAGAATCTGATTTCTTATTCTAATCTATTTCTATACTGAACTGATTCTTTACTGATTATACTGATTCTGAAATCTTTGATCTTGGGCAGATTTATATGCCCAAGTGATACTCAAACGTATCATTTTTTCCTTGTTTGTTGTGCAATGTGTATATAATATCATGTATTTGGTAATAAAATGCGAATTTATACTAACCAACATGATTAGCATTTGTTTTGCAGGATAATGTGATTTTTAAGAGCTAAAATGCGTGTTGGAACTATGTCGGAGTTGGACTTGGATGCGAGCGTGGAAAATACCTCGGATGGCATATTTTACACTGGCTCCACGATGGTGCCGTGCCACGCTGCCATCGCGGTAGCACACTGCCTGGAGAGGAAATTAATTGGCAGATTCCAGTGAGGCCTCGCGACAGCTCCGTGGCACGGAGACAGGCCTCCGCGATGGCCTCTGTGCCACGTTGAGGCTAATTATTCGGACCATGCAATTTCCATAGAGGGTCCGCGTCCACACCGTGTCACGGAGGCAGTGCTCCGTGTTGGCCTCCGTGACACGTTGCTTGTTATTCCGGGAAAAATTTCCCACTAGTATAAGTAGCACACTTAGGTTATTTTTAAAAGGGAGTTTTTTAGTTTTAGTTTTTTTAGCCTGAGTTCAGAAGTGGGAGCAGGAACGTGGTTTTGTGGCAGTTGAAGAATAGAAAAGATAAGAGTTTTCTTCTCTTCCCTTCTTCTTTCCTTCAATTGTATGCATGATTCACACTCATTCTAGGATGATTAATCCAAGAATGAGTGGCTAATTCCTTTCTTGCTGAGGTTTTGAACTTGTGTAATGAATGTTGGTAATAATTGATATGGTTTCTTCTTCTTCTTGCATGTTGTTCTATTAATTCTTGTGCTTATTACATTCTTGATTGGCCACCATTAATGTATATCTAAAAAGTCCAATTTCACTCGAGAGAGCATGAAATTGGAAAGTTGTGAATTAATAGGGTATTGTTCTTAACTTGATTTGGGAAAATTGGGTTTTGATGTGCTTTCTTGATAGAAATATACTTGAAAGCCGTATTAGTCATTTTAGGAACCGGAATTGTAGTGTTAGGTCATAAATTGCATTTGATCACAGAAATGTAGACGAATGGTTTATGAATCTAAAGTGAAATTAAATATGGAAGTTTTAATTTCTAGGAAAACATTCTTGGCTAGCAATATGAAGAAGAAGATGACCAAATTATCATGATTATCAAGTTCATTACTCGTTCTTAACCTTGGCATGTGCATATCCATTGTCTAAACTCAACGTAAATAGTAGTTATTAATTTTAGTAGATAATTAGTTTAGAAACAAAACTCACTCAAATCTTGGTTGGATTGTTGTTAACATAGTTAGAAATAGAATAGAGATATAGTAAACTAGGCAGTTTTGCATATCTAGAGCAGCCTCCTTGGATCGATACTTGGCTACTTAGCCACTTTATTACTTATTTGACCACGTACACTTGCTAACATGTTGTAAATATTGTTAAAGACTAAGTGTGGGGTAAATTTTGTTTAACCCGACCTTAGCCAAAGCTAACAAGTTTTTAGCTTAACGTTGTGCTTGTCTGTGTAAATTGACAGGTACAATGGCCAGCCGACAAGATAAAGGCAAGGGTGCTTCAACCTCAGCCACCGGCAGAAAGAGAATGAGACTGGGCACTGCTGTCCCAGCTGCACCTGCTGTTCCACGCGGTCAACACCGCCGATACGGAACACGATGGGTTACCGATGAAGGGAAGAAGTGGTACGCAAAGCATAAGGAGAACAAGTACTTCCCGGAGGAATATATTGCAAGGGAACCACTCGCACAGGAGTTCCCTCGCATCGTACAGAGGATTGAGGCAGCTGGGCTCAGCTTTATTTTTCAGGAGCCCAAGGAGTGCAACCTTCACTTGGTCCGGGAATTTTATGCCAACTGGAACACGGACATCAGAAGCCACACTATTAAAATCAGAGGGCAGATTGTCACTCTGGAACCCCAGCAGCTGAATGCCATCGTTGGAGCGCGGGACACAGACGCCCACGTTCTCCGCCAGCTTAACATCACCCCACCGTACGCCGACATCAGACGTACGTTGTGTGGGGCTCGATCCATAGCCCGATGGAGTAGACACAAAGAGAGGGGTTACCACCAGACTCTGCCTTATTCGCAGATGAACAGGGAGGCCAGAATCTGGCTAAAAATTATATGTTCGTGTTTGATCCCGGGAGTACATATGACAGACATGACCCGGGACTGTGTCTGCCTGGTGTATGCCCTTATGAAAGGGCTTGAGATTAATGTGGGGGCAGTTATAATATCCGCCATGAATAGAGCCAGACTACACCAGGGCCACAGATACGGGTTTGGCGGACTCATCACCACCTTTCTCCGAGGCCTCGACGTTGAGGAAGAAGCCTTGGATTACATTCTGCAGTTGGAGCGGAGGGCCCTTGATGTGACAAAGACCAAGGCCCCCGACACTACACACGGACCTGTGCTGACTCTGGGCGAGCGACATGCTCGTGACGACCAGTATATGGCCCGTATGTTCGGTATGCAGATGCTGCAGCTACGGATAGGTGGGAGACCAGCCACCGAGGATGAATTATGGAAGCTGGAGCTGGACTACCCTTTTGGCGAGAATGCCAGAGCTTTATGCAAGGTGGGGCCAGCCTTTGTGGAGCCGACTGATGACGACGTCCCTACTGATGAGGAGACACGTCGTGAGGACTCTGATGTGGAGTCCGATGACGGCGAGGGAGCTGATTCAGATATGGGCGACGAGGCCACAACACCGGATGAGGAAGTCGAAAATTTCGACTGAGCAGGGAGTTTCACCACCCAAAATTTTGTGCTTTGTATTTTTGTGAACACTGGGGACAGTGTTTGATTTAAGTGTGGGGTGGGGAGTAGTTAGGTGCTGGGTCATAGGCTCTAAATCTGTTGTATATTCTTCCTTGACGTTTATGTATGTCTGTGCTTTCCCTGTTGTTGTGAACTGATTTGTGAATGATGCGTATATATTTGTTTGTGGCTAATGATGTGTGTTTTTAAAAAGTTATGGTTTCCTTTGTAAATATTTTGTAAATTTTGTAAATATTTTTTTCTCTATCGATATGATCGATATTTTTCAAAATTTTTGCGAAAAGATGTTGCACTTATCAACATATTTTGTAAATATTTTTTTCATCAAAATGATCGATGTGTTGCAAAAATTTTGAAGTTTTATTTTTGGGTTTCTCGGAGTTTGTTTTCGGTTCTTTTACCGAGAATAGTCCCATTGAACCGATGTCATAGTTAGTGAACATTCCCTATGATGGATGGATGACGACCGTCTTAAGGGAAATGTAGTCGATAGGAGTAGATGTTTTGTTTTTAGTTTCTTTGGTGGATTGCATCAATAAACTGTAGTTGCTTATGGTTGCTAAAATTTTGTTGCGTGTGTAATTGATGTTCGAAATGTGAAAGTGATTCGTTTGAAAGCATGTAATTTTGTAAATATGTTGAGTTACCTAGGCTATAGAATTTGGTTCATTATGATTGAGGCTTAATCTTGAATTCATGTAATTGACTAATTAAAGAGTCTGTGAATGCATCTTGATTCGAGCATGTGCATGAAGTGTGAGTGAGGTTTTGCTATTCCATGTCATTGTGAATTGTCTAGAACTTGCCTGGCGTGTATACAAAGCGAAATGAAGGAGGTGTAGTGTCGTAAAGGATGTAGGCATTTCTTTGTTTTAACCGTTAGTTTCCATTGTTTTCTTGTCAAATTCTACCTTTTTATATGTTGTATACCCTAGTCAGCCCGTTGAGCCTTTAGCCGATTTCTTTCTTTTGTCCAGAATTGTATGAACTAAGCTTTATTCCTTCTTTTCATTAGCCTTAAAGTCTATAAGAAGCTCTTAAGCGCTTATAAAGAACAGAAAATTGTTTCCCAAAGTGTTAAAGAGTGAAAAGAGTGAAAAGAAAAGAAAAGCAAAGTGAGGACAGAAAAGATGATGTTGAAGAGGCACTAGTTGTAATTAAATGAAATTGAGGGTACATGAAAACCTTCCGTTTGGGGTCAAGTGTGCCTGATGAAATGGGCTGTATGAAAGTAAACCAGCATGAATGGGAGAAAAAGAGAAAAGAGAGGAACAATGTCCATGAGTCGATGGGAATGAGTTGAAAAGGCGCTTAAGGATGCTAGCGACTATTATTGGCTAATCCAATATATATATACTAGATCCATAGCCCAGTTACAACCCATTAAAAGTCCTATTTGATCCAACACTGCATTTCTTTATATTAGTGGAGTAATACACTAAGGGCAAGCCTATGGGTCATGACATGATGCATGTGAATTCTTTTGGGAGAGAGAGTGAAATTAATTTTTATATGCCCCTACTTGCATGTTTGTGTGCTGCACGAGCATAAAAGGGGAAGTTTCTCTCGAGTTGTGAGGGTACATGCTTGATGAAAGATTGATTTTCGTGTCGGATTTCTTGATTAGTTGATTTGCATGAGTTTGCCGATATCAAGAATCAATTCTTAAAAGTCTAGGAAGCCTCGATGTATTAAGGTCATTGTCTTGTACGACCAAGCATGTTTTCTTGATGATTTGCAAAAATCGAATAATCGGTATGACCGTAACGTAAATGGTTGCACCATAGTGACAAAGGTTGAGATGTGATGTGCATGATTTGTGTATGTGTTGTTCAAGGATGAACAAGGATTTAAGTGTGGGGTAAGTGATCTTGGGCATATTTATATGCCCAAGTGATACTCAAACGTATCATTTTTACCTTGTTTGTTGTGCAATGTGTATATAATATCATGTATTTGGTAATAAAATGCGAATTTATACTAACCAACATGATTAGCATTTGTTTTGCAGGATAATGTGATTTTGAAGAGCTAAAATGCGTGTTGGAACTATGTCGGAGTTGGACTTGGATGCGAGCGTGGAAAAGACCTCGGATGGCATATTTTACACTGGCTCCGCGATGGTGCCATGCCACGCTGCCATCGCGGTAGCACACTGCATGGAGAGGAAATTAATTGGCAGATTCCAGTGAGGCCTCGCGACAGCTCCGTGGCACGGAGACAGGCCTCCGCGATGGCCTCCGTGCCACGTTGAGGCTAATTATCCGGACCATGCAATTTCTAGAGAGGGTCCGCGTCCACACCGTGTCACGGAGGCAGTGCTCCGCGTTGGCCTCCGTGACACGTTGCTTGTTATTCCGGGAAAAATTTCCCACTAGTATAAATAGCACACTTAGGTTATTTTTAAAAGGGAGTTTTTTAGTTTTAGTTTTTTTAGCCTGAGTTTAGAAGTGGGAGCAGGAACGTGGTTTTGTGGCAGTTGAAGAATAGAAAAGATAAGAGTTTTCTTCTCTTCCCTTCTTCTTTCCTTCAATTGTATGCATGATTCACACTCATTCTAGGATGATTAATCCAAGAATGAGTGGCTAATTCCTTTCTTGCTGAGGTTTTGAACTTGTGTAATGAATGTTGGTAATAATTGATATGGTTTCTTCTTCTTCTTGCATGTTGTTCTATTAATTCTTGTGCTTATTACATTCTTGATTGGCCACCATTAATGTATATCTAAAAAGTCCAATTTCACTCGAGAGAGCATGAAATTGGAAAGTTGTGAATTAATAGGGTATTGTTCTTAACTTGATTTGGGAAAATTGGGTTTTGATGTGCTTTCTTGATAGAAATATACTTGAAAGCCGTATTAGTCAATTTAGGAACCGAAATTGTAGTGTTAGGTCATAAATTGCATTTGATCACAGAAATGTAGACGAATGGTTTATGAATCTAAAGTGAAATTAAATACGGAAGTTTTAATTTCTAGGAAAACGTTCTTGGCTAGCAATATGAAGAAGAAGATGACCAAATTATCATGATTATCAAGTTCATTACTCGTTCTTAACCTTGGCATGTGCATATCCATTATCTAAACTCAACATAAATTGTAGTTATTAATTTTAGTAGATAATTAGTTTAGAAACAAAACTCACTCAAATCTTGGTTGGATTGTTGTTAACATAGTTAGAAATAGAATAGAGATATAGTAAACTAGGCAGTTTTGCATATCTAGAGCAGCCTCCTTGGATCGATACTTGGCTACTTAGCCACTTTATTACTTGTTTGACCACGTACACTTGCGTGTCGGTGTATAATATATACCGAGCAGCAAAGAGCGAGCAAGTTTTTGCAAAAACTTGCTCGGTGCTTTTGTAGGGGTTAAAAACCGACACGCAAATGCACGTGGTCAAACAAGTAATAAAGTGGCTAAGTAAGCCAAGTATCGATCCAAGGAGACTCTGGATAAGTAAAATTGCTTAAGTATACTATATTCTAGTTTACTTCTAATTATGTTGACAACAATGTAACCAAAAGTTAAATAATTTTGTTTATAAACTATTTACTAAAACTATTAACAAATATTTACTTGAATTGAAACTATGGATAAGAGCATGCCAAGGTTAAGAACAAGTAATGAATTCGATAGTAAACATAATTCGGTTATTCTTCTCTTCATGTTGCTAGCCAAGAACATTAGCCTAGAGATTAAAACTCTCATATTTAATCTCACTTTAGAATCATAAACCATTCGTCTACATTTCTGTGATCTAATGCAATTTATGACCTAGCAATACAATTCCGGTTCCTAAATTGACTAATACGGCTTTCAAGTATATTTCTATCAGGAAAGCACATCAAAACCCAATTTTCCCAAATCAAGTTAAGAACAATACCCTATTAATTCACAACTTTCCAATTTCTTGCTCTCTCGAGTGAAATTGGACTTTTTAGATGTACATTAATGTTGGCCACACACTAATGCAGTAAGAACAAGAATTAATAGAACAACATGAAAGAAGAAGATGAAAAACCATATAATTCACAATCAAAATTCAATACACATGTTCAAAACCTTAGCAAGGAAGAGAATTAGCCACTCATTTGTGGATTGATCATCCTCAAATGAGTGTAAATCATACGTACAATTGATTGAAAGAAGAAAGAAAGAGAGAAAAACCCTTAGCTTTTTCATCCCTCAACTGCTGCTAACCCACGTCCTAGCTCCACCAAGTCTGAATTATCAAAAATAAACCTAAGTGTGCTATTTATATTAGTAGGAATCTTTCCCGGATTAACAGGCAACGTGTCACGGAGTGCATCGCGGAGCACGGCCTCCGTGACACGCTACGGACGCGGAGGCTCTCTGGAAAATCACCCGAAATCGGCCCAGGCAGCACCTTGCCGCGTTGGCAACGTGTCAGGCTGCCTGGGCAGCGCGTTGCAGCCCCATGGTCGCGGAGTCCACCTGCCGTGGCACGTTGCCAACGCGCAGGTGGGCTGTTTTGAGCGGCCTGCCTGCCATGGCACCTTGTCGACGCGCCGGTGGGCTATTTTGTGCCTCTTCCTTGCCGACGTTCGCGTGTTAATTCCGTTTCCAAGATTCTACTTCACCAACTCATGGATTAGTTACTCAAACATCATCAAAACCTATAAAACAAAGGCTAATCATGTTGGTTATCACATATCTCCACATTATATAAAATTACATGAAAATGTATACAATAACTTAGATAAACAAGACTAATTTAAGTAATAAAGAGTATCTCGGGCATATATTTTTGCCCGTGATCACAACCCCACACTTAAAGCCTTGTTCGTCCTCGAACAACCTTTTACATATCATGCATATGGAGACTCCCACATAACTAATTTAGCAAGATAATTCAGGTTACAGCTATAATGATTACGTAAGATACAAGCTAAAAATAGAGCATGCCTGATTTGATCATTGAAATGAAGTACAACCATGTTAAGACTTCTTAACCTCAAGAATCGACTCTCAATTTTAGCAAACTCATGCAAATCATCTGATTAAGAAATACCACATGAAATATATCCTTCTTTCAACATGTGCCCCTCACGGAAAGAGAGTTACCCAATCACACGCAAAAACAATTTTTTACATCACAACATGTGTGGGTACATGAATAGAATTACGCTCACTCTCACAAAGAATTCACATGCATTATGTAATGACCCATAAGCTTGCCCTTAGTGTTTTATTCCACTAATATAAGGATGTGTGAATGTAAGATCAAGTAGGACTTTTTAGGTTGTAATGTAACTCGGGTGCGGGTAGGTACTATTATGATCAGTAATAGTGACTATCTTTCCTAAGCGCTTTTAATACATCACGCCTTCATTACAAACTTCCCTTCCCTCACTTCACCTTTTTCTCTTTTCATCTTTCTTTTTCCTCTTTTGTTCCCCCATTTCTTTCGGCATTTTTAGCTTATTAGTAAGGAGTACTTAAGCAATATGTTTCATTCATTCCTTTTCTTACTCCCTACTAATAACCAACCATTTTCACACAAATGCACCTTTTTCCTTTTCTCAACTATTACAATTTCTACTTTCCCTTCTTTTTCATTCTTCTCACTCCTTTACTCTTTCGGATTTTTTTTCTTTAAGCGCTTTGGAGTTTTGGATCAAATTCAAGGCTAATGAAAGAAAAAGGATTAAGCTTATGTTGCAGCTGTCAAAGAATAGGCTCAAGGCTCAATGGGGTTAACTAGGATTAATTTTTCAAGGTAGGTATAATGAGGGATAAAAGTTTGGTTCATTCAAAGAAATTCCTAAATCATCTCCTACAATTCACATCCTTCATTTCGTTTTACATACACACCAGGCAAGTTCTAGACATTCCACAATAGCACAGAATACTCAAAAACCTTACACTCATGGCACATGCTCAAATCAAGACACAATCAGTAGACTCTTACTCAGCTAATCACAAGAATTCAGAATTAAGCTTCCATCATATTGAGTCAAATTCAAGAGCCTAAGTGTCTCAAACAAAGTTATACACTTGCATGCTTCACACTGAACATACTTGCCTCTTACAAACATTTATAGCACATAACAAGAACATCCAGCACCAATTAGTTATGGTTTCAAAAACCCAAAACCTATCGACTAATTTTCCTCAAGACGGTCGTCATCCATCCATCGTCGCAAACAGTCCCTAACTATGACTAAAAACTTTATATACAGACCCAGGAAAGAAAGAAAAAAGAAAAGAAAAAAAAATTTTATTCTTCGGTTCAAATACCCCCCGTCGGAAAAGAACCGAAAAGAAAAACCAACGGGTGATAAAGTCATGCTTAATTCACAAAAAATTTTCAAATTTTTTCAAATTTTCAAATTTCTCACCAACTTTTGTACAAGCATTACATTCACCAAAAATCATTAAGCACAAAAATTTTGAAATTTTGAAATTTCCTAGAAATTTCCCTCACCCCACACTTAAATCATGCTATGTCCGCATAGCATCAAACTAAAGGTTACAAAGGGTGAGAAATACTCCCTGAGGCCTTTAGGCCTAGCTGACAGCATGGTTTTCTTCAACTATGGACAAGTGGGTGTTCGACCCCACACTTTTTCTTTTCCATGCTTGTTAGCTTCCTCCTCCACGGGTACTCAGACTTCCCCTCCATCTGTGCTTAACTTTCCACCAAAACAACACAAGATGAAAAATAAATAAAATAAACATAAATGCAAGAAATTAAAATGGTACCCATGGTACCCTTGGGTTGCCTCCCAAGCAGCGCCTAATTTTACGTCGCGGCAAGACGTACCAAGTTTCACCACTTTTTCCTCCACCTTGAGGATATGAATCTCACCCCTAATTTCTTTTCTAATTTCCTCTTATGCTCTAGGGGTGGTGGTAAAAAATTGTAAGGACCAAGCAGTAGATGTTTTCTTTTGAACCTATTGGCCCTTATGTAAGCGAAGTCATTTTGTCTCTCTAAGTTAGCAAATTTCAGAATATATGGGGCTTGGTCCTCCTCTAGACATTTCTCTATAAACTTGGAAGACTCTATTTCTATGTTGTCAACCAAACTTAATGTCGAAAAATGCGTAGAGTATGGTCCAATACACCTCAACTCTGAAATTGCTTTGTGCTTGACTTCCTTACGTGTGTATACCTTTTCAACATCGACATCTATTTCTCCATTAAGGTCAAATGGGAGATATTCTTTTTCTTCTTCCATGAATGGAATTTCTATAGGTATGAGCCGATCACGGAGACACTCAAGAGATTCTAATTGTTGGGCTTCATCCAAAAATTCACCCTTGTCATCCTCTTGTAGTTCCTCTTGAATATCGGCTAAAACTGTTGTCTGTGATTTATCACACGCTTCAGCTTCAGCGATCATCTCCGTGAATTTGATGGTCATCCTTTCTAGAGCCTCTGCATTCTCTTCTAGCTGATTTCTCAATACTGCCATCGCCTCCTTTGCTTCTGATTACTCCAAGAGTTGTTTCAACATGTCTTCTATTCGAGCTTGGCGTCCCAAGTCCTCATTTTCAGCATGCCTATATTCAGAAAAAACAACAGAAGGATCATAGTAGGGGCTTGGGGGAGGGGAATATGCCTTTGGACAATCACCCCAATGGCCATATTGACACCCACATATATTGCACGTATTACAGTTTTGCCACAAGTGGGGTCCTCCACAGTTCAGACAAGATTCACTAAAATATGAGTATCCACCATTGAAACCATTTATATTCCACGATGTCATGTCAATAAGGGTATACGAACAAGCAGAAAAATAAAATAAAATAAAGAAGAATTAAAACAAACACTAGACCAAGTTGTCAACACTTAAGAAAATAAAACAAAAATACAGTAAATTTATACTTAAAACAATTTCACCAATTGCCAAGTCTCCCCGGCAACGGCGCCAAAAACTTGCTCGGTGCTTTGGTAGGGGTTAAAAACCGACACGCAAGTGCACGTGGTCAAACAAGTAATAAAGTGGCTAAGTAAGCCAAGTATCGATCCAAGGAGACTCTGGATAAGTAAAATTGCTTAAGTATACTATATTCTAGTTTACTTCTAATTATGTTGACAACAATGTAACCAAAAGTTAAATAATTTTGTTTATAAACTATATACTAAAACTATTAACAAATATTTACTTGAATTGAACCTATGGATAAGAGCATGCCAAGGTTAAGAACAAGTAATGAATTCGATAGTAATCATAATTCGGTTATTATTCTCTTCATGTTGCTAGCCAAGAACATTAGCCTAGAGATTAAAACTCTCATATTTAATTTCACTTTAGAATCATAAATCATTCGTCTACATTTCTGTGATCAAATGCAATTTATGACTTAGCAATACAATTCCGGTTCCTAAATTGACTAATACGGCTTTCAAGTATATTTCTATCAGGAAAGCACATCAAAACCTAATTTTCCCAAATCAAGTTAAGAACAATACCCTTTTAATTCACAACTTTCCAATTTCTTGCTCTCTCGAGTGAAATTGGACTTTTTAGATGTACATTAATGTTGGCCACACACTAATGCAGTAAGAACAAGAATTAATAGAACAACATGAAAGAAGAAGATGAAAAACCATATAATTCACAATCAAAATTCAATACACATGTTCAAAACCTTAGCAAGGAAGAGAATTAGCCACTCATTTATGGATTGATCATCCTCAAATGAGTGTAAATCATACGTACAATTGATTGAAAGAAGAAAGAAAGAGAGAAAAACCCTTAGCTTTTTCGTCCCTCAACTGCTGCTAACCCACGTCCTAGCTCCACCAAGTCTGAATTATCAAAAATAAACCTAAGTGTGCTATTTATATTAGTAGGAATTTTTCCCGGAATAACAAGCAATGTGTCACGGAGTGCATCGCGGATCACGGCCTCCGTGACACGCTACGGAGGCGGAGGCTCTCTGGAAAATCACCCGAAATCGGCCCAGGCAGCACCTTGCCGCGTTGGCAACGTGTCACGCTGCCTGGGCAGCGCATTGCAGCCCCATGGTCGCGGAGTCCACCTGTCGTGGCACGTTGCCAACGCGCAGGTGGGCTGTTTTGAGCGGCCTGCCTGCCGTGGCACCTTGTCGACGCGCCGGTGGGCTGTTTTGTGCCTCTTCCTTGCCGACGTTCGCGTGTTCATTCCGTTTCCAAGCTTCTACTTCACCAACTCATGGATTAGTTACTCAAACATCATCAAAACCTACAAAACAAAGGCTAATCTTGTTGGTTAGCACATATCTCCACATTATATAAAATTACATGAAAATGTATACAATAACTTAGATAAACAAGACTAATTTAAGTAATAAAGAGTATCTCGGGCATATATTTTTGCCCGTGATCAATCTTCATTTAACTGTTTGTCTAATCTGTAGCCGGAATACTATCTGTCTGAATGGCTAATCTGTAGCCAATAAAACTGTCTGTCTATCTGATTTTACTTTACTAACTTATATTCTGAAAATCTGTTTCTTTTTATTCTATAACATGCTTGCCAATCATACAACAAGCTATACTGAATCTGGAATGCTAACTCGCCATTTGGCGCATGCTTTACTAACCTTCGGACTGGATACGATACGGCAACACAACTACTATTAGACTTACCTAATTCTCAACATTCAACTCCGAGAGCTTCGAATATGGAGTTTACTATGATTTACCAAGCTAAAGCTTACTAACATGACGAAGAACAACTTTACATACGTTAACCTCGAGTTATCCAACTGTCGGACGAGGCTCGGTCAGTATTCCAGCTAAATCTCCCCAACTGCATTCATAAACACGTCAATTAGTACTAAATACAACGCTATTCTGAAGGACGGCGTCACTTTCGATATAATTATAGCCTAAACTTAGGCTTATCGAAAGACGGTCGAAAACTTGCTATTTTTCAGAAGTCCAGAAGGAAGAAGTATTCACTTCACAGCTAGGAACACATAGACACTAGTTTGGAGCAATTCCACTTACCTTAGCCCGGTAGCACGACGATTTGTCGGCCGAATTTCGCGAAACTAAATCCGTAGAAATGCTCCCTGCTGCTAAATACCTCGGTATCTAGAGTTAATTTAAGTTTGGACAATGTTTGGCAGCGTAATCGGAAGGAAATTATCAAGGAACCTTCGTCCCTTTCTCCTCTCTGGTTTTTCTCTCTGTTTTCACTGGAAAATATAAGAATTATTTCAATTAAAACCGAAGTGGGGCTTTATATACTTGGGCCTGGACAGGCCCAACGTGTCACGGAGCCAACGCGGAGGCTCCACCTCCGTGACACATTGCCATCGCGGAGGGGCTCTGCCTCGACTCCTTCCGCGATGGTTCGACAGGTTACCCGTTCGATCCTTTCCCCGGCCTTTCTCTAGCATGTATGGCTTCCAAATATGCTTAACCAACCTGCGAATAGGCCATCTAGGTGTCGGAAATCTTACGAGGTATAACATTCTCCCCCTCTTATGAACATTCGTCCTCGAATGGAAACTGCTATCTAGAGGACTTCTCAACTCACTTATTTAGAAAAATTTCTGCAGAGTTTCCCCTGTAATATGGACAATACCAAAAACCTGAAACACAGAAAAATCCAATACAGGTACTACACACAATACTTTAGGATTCACTTGACAGTTAACATTAATCTTTCTCATTTATACATACATAACCACAAGGCACTGCATAAGTAATAATACGGACATACCTGTCGCCTGACTATGCCTGGAATAAGTGAGGATATCTAGCTTTCATATCTTCCTCAGCCTCCCACGTCATCTCTTCTCGGTTCCTGTTACGCCACAATACCTTGACAGATGCAATATCTTTAGTTCTCAATCTACGAATCTGTCTGTATAGGATGGCTACTGGGACCTCTTCATAGGCCAGCTCTTCTGTAACCTGGATATCCTGGACTGGAACTGCTCTTGACGGGTCTCCTAAGCATTTCCTTAGCATGGATACATGAAAGACTGGATGAACAGATTCTAATTCTGGCGGTAAGTTCAACTCATACGCCACTTGGCCTATTGTTCTACGAATCTGATATGGCCCGAAAAATCTTGGGCTGAGCTTACCTTTCTTGCCGAATCTCATCACCCCTTTCATCGGAGACACTTTCATAAATACCCAGTCATTTACATCAAATTCCAAATCTCTGCGCCGCACATCAGCATATGATTTCTGGCAGCTCTGTGCAGTCAGTAGGCGTTCTCGGATAAGCTTTACCTTTTCCTCTGACTGCTGAACAATGTCTGGCCCAACCAATGTTGATTCTCCTATTTCAAACCAACCAATCGGTGATCTACATTTTTGCCCGTATAATGCCTCGAAAGGCGCCATCTGGATGGCTGAGTGATAGCTGTTATTATAAGCAAATTCAATTAACGGCAAATGCTCGTCCCAGCTACCACCGAAATCTAACACACACGCTCGCAACATATTTTCGAGCGTCTGAATTGTGCGTTCAGCCTGTCCATCTGTTTTAGGGTGGAATGTTGTACTCAAATTAATCTGAGTTCCCAGACCTCTGTGAAACGATTGCCAAAATCTAGCCGTAAACTGTGCTCCTCTGTCTGAAATAATGGATACTGGTACTCCATGCAACCTGACTATTTCTTGGATATACAACTCGGCATAATCTTCAGCCGAGAAAGTAATTCTCACTAGCAGGAAATGAGCTGATTTTGTCAGTCTATCAACTATCACCCATATAGAATCATGTCTGTGTTTAGTGCGGGGTAATCCTTCTACAAAATCCATATTCACTGCTTCCCATTTCCAGAGAGGCACAACTATGTCTTGAGTTAACCCACCTAGTTTCTGATGTTCTACTTTCACCTGTTGACAGTTAGGGCACTAGGCTACAAATTCAGCAATTTCTCTTTTTATACCTGGCCACCAGTCGTTTTCCTTGATATCATGGTACATTTTCGTCTCACCGGGGTGAAGAGAATAACGGGCGTAATGTACCTCATTCATAATCTGCTGGCGGAGTCCTGAAACATCTGGAACACAGAGGCGGTCTTTACAGCGTAGCACCCCATCCTCAGTTACCTGAAAATCTAGCGCTTTACCCAGCTGGATTCTGTCTTTGAGCTGGATCAGGTCAGGATCCTCATATTGCCATTCTTTCACTTCCACAACTACTGATGACACGGCGGCGTTCTGAATTACCGCTCTACTGTCCTCTGTTTATGCTACACGAACGGCTAGGCTAGCTAACTGATGTATCTCCCAGACCAATTCCCGCTGCTTGGGCTGCAAATACACCAAACTCCCTATAGACTTACGACTGAGAGCATCTGCTACAACATTGGATTTTCCCCGGGTGGTACAGAATATTCACGTCATAATCCTTTAACAGCTCCAACCAGCGACGTTGCCGCAGATTCAACTCCCTCTGAGTGAAGATATACTGTAGGCTCTTGTGATCTATGAAAATATCAACATGGATGCCATACAGGTAATGTCTCCACATTTTCAAGGCGTGGATTACTGCGGCTAACTCCAGGTCGTGGGTGGGGTAATTCTTTTCGTGTTTCCTCAGCTTTCTGGAAGCATATGCAATCACTTTACCATGCTGCATCAACACAAAACCTAACCCAACGCCTGATGCGTCGCAATACACCGAATAACCTTCTGTACCTTCCGGCAATGCTAACACTGGGGCAGAGGTTAATCTGTCTTTTAACTCCTGGAAGCTCTGCTCGCATGCCTCTGTCCACTAAAACTTTGCTGCTTTCTGCGTCAGTTTAGTCAGAGGTGCCACTATAGTAGAGAATCCCTCGACAAATCTCCTGTAATATCCCCCCAATCCCAGAAAGCTACGAACTTCAGTCGGAGTGGTAGGCCTAGGCCATGATTTGACTGCTTCTATCTTCTGCTTGTCAACCTGTATACCAGCATTCGACAAAATATGCCCTAGAAAGGCTACTGAGTTAAGCCAGAATTCACACTTGGAGAACTTAGCATAGAACTGGCGGTCCCTGAGAATTTGGAGCACTGTCCGTAAATGAGTCCGGTGATCTGATTCAGAGTGAGAATACACCAGAATGTCATCAATAAATACTATTACGAACCAGTCCAGGAAAGGTCTGAAAATACTATTCATCAGGTCCATGAATACTGCTGGGGCATTCGTCAACCGGAAGGACATCACTAGAAATTCTAAGTGTCCATATCGGGTCCTGAACACCGTTTTAGGAATATCTCTTTCACGAACTCGAACCTGGTGATATCTGGACCGCAAGTCAATCTTGGAGAAGTATCTGGCTCCCTGTAACTAATCAACTAAATCATCTATTCTGGGGAGCGGATACTTGTTCTTTACTGTAACTTTGTTCAACTGCCGATAATCTATGCACATACGGAGCAAGCCATCTTTCTTCTTCACAAATAGAACTGGCACACCCCATGGTGAAGTACTCGGCCTGATGAAACCTTTATCTATCAAATCTTTCAACTGCTCCTTCAACTCTCTGAGTTCCGCAGGAGCTATACGATAAGGAGGAATTGATATAGGTTGAGTGCCTGGTAACAAATCAATAGCAAAATCTATTTCCCTCTGTGGGGGAATACCAGGTAACTCATATGGAAACACATCAAGGAACTCGTTTACCACCGGAACAGACTGGAGTGTCAGAGATTTTGCCCGAACATCCTGAACTCCGACTAGGTGGTAAATACATCCCTTAGTTATCAATTTACTCGCCTGAAGGTAGGAAATAAACCTACCTTTTGGAGTAGCTATGCTACCTTTCCACTCTCGCACTGCCTCTCCTGGAAAGTGGAATCGGACCGTCTTGGTCCAACATTCTACATTGGCGTAGCACGGCACTAGCCAATCCATACCCATTATGGCATCGATGTCTATCATTTCCAACTCTACCAGATCTACAGTAGTCTGGCGGTCAGCAACCTCCACTGTACACCCTCGGTAAATTCTGCTAGCTATAATAGAGTCACCAACGGGCGTGGATACTGAAAAGGGCTGCTGCAATAATTCTGGTGCAATATTGAACTTTCGTGCCACAAAGGGGGTAACATACGACAGAGTGGATCCTGGGTCAATCAATACATAAGCAGGGCATGAAAAAATAGTCATCGTACCTGTTACTCCATTCGGAGATGCCTCTGAATCATGTCTCCCTAGTAGTGCATAAGTACGGTTTGAGCCCGTACCTGAACTGGAGGCTCCTGATCTACCTCGGCCTCTGCCTACTGAGCCTGAAGGCCCACGCCCTGCTGGGGCTGCTGGAGTCCATGGCCCTGCGGATCCCCTATCCTGACTGTCTCTACTCCCCTGACCTCTGGTCGGACAATCTCTCATCCGATGTCCCTCCTGACCGCAACTATAACACCCAGTGAAGCCATATCTACAAGCTTCGGAGTGTGGTCGATTACAATAAGAGCAGGGTGAAGGTGCAAGTCTACTCTACTCTCCCCTTCTCTGCTGCGGAGATTCTACTATTCTAGAACTGCCACTGGGCTTTGACTGCCCTCTACGAACATATCTACCTCGCTGCTGCTGCTGTGGTGGAGGTGGGGGTCTAGAGGGTCTATCTGATAGTCGAGGCCTGGGTCCTCTCTGAGCTTCCCTTTACATCTCATCTTGTCTGTCTCTGCGGTGTTGTTCCTGACTGGTCTGTCTACTACCCTGCTGCTGTTATCTAAGACCCTCTATGGTCTGAGCAAAAGGCAGTACTCGGGCGATATCCATATCCTCTCGTAACGTAGCCGTCATACATGCCTTAGTATATTCCGGGTTCAGACCCATAATAAATCTGTGAACTCTAGCTGGCATAGTATCAACAAATGTTGGAGAATAACGGTCTAAGGAGTCAAACTGTAAAGCATACTCGCGTACGCTCCTCGCCCCTGCTCTCTAGATGTAGAAACTGGTACATCCGGACCTACCGGATCTCTCGTTGAAAATAATGATCTAGAAAGGCCTCTGAGAAGCTGGTCCAGGTCGGAGGGGTAACATCTCTCCCTCAGAACCTTTCCCAACTCTCGTACCACAATATAGCTATATCCCGTAACCGGAACACTGCCAGCTCAACAGACTCTGAAGGGGTCACATGCATAACTCGGAATATCCTCTGCATCTGATCTGACCCTGTAAACTACGAGGGACCCAGTGCAAAAAATTCCCGAACTCTGGAACTGCCTGGTCCACCTGAAGACTCTGCTGCTACAGGTGGTGCTAACTGGCGCTGTGTGGCCATCATCTGTGCCATCATAACTACAGCGCTATGAACCTCCTGATCTGACGGCGAAGGCACAGGAGCTATCAGGGGCGGTGTAGTGCCCAACGGCTCCTGACGTGAGGGGGACTGCTGAGAGGGCTGTGATGAAGCCTCTTTATCGCCCTTAGATCGGGCTGACTCTGACTGAAGCTGAGGCATCCTGCTGGTGCGTTGTCCTGCTGCTGTGTCTAATCTCCTGCCTGTGGCAGGGTGTCGCTGATCTGCCATTCTTATTTGTAGAAAAAGGATACGATAAGTTTTAGGAACTCGACCCTATACTGTTCTGTGCTATGACACGACTGAGTATGAAAGAAGAGAAACCATCCTATTATGCCTCGCAGCCTCCTGCCTATAGTATGTGGTGCACAACACATCCATAAACAAGACTCTACTTAGCACGGCTTGCAGACTCCCTGGGACACGACCTTGCTCTGATACCAAGTTTGTCACACCCCGCCTTGGGGGGTATGACTGGCACCTGGTGTCCTAATAGGATCTAGACTGCTAGCTAGTGAGCCTAAGCACGTCTGGTGCGTGGCTAGCTCTAATTCAGATTTCTAGAAACAAAGGGCTATATAACGACTGTAAACACAACCTCCTGTACCTGTAACAACAGCTAACCAGAAACATACTCGTAACAAGGAACCTATGCGGGCTAACAAGGCCACCATGCTGTCACGTCATCTGGGACTCAACAAAAGGAATACTGAACAACTATGTGACCGAAAAGGTCACCACTACTATCAACTGAGGCCCCACACGACCAACATAAACTGAAATGCTAAATAGCTATAACAAACTGCACGGCCTCACGCGACCGGCTCAACTGACCACAGGGAAATATATACAGACTGCAAGCCTCTAGGAATACTGACAAGATGGTCGGGACAGGGCCCCGACCTACCCGTACTGTACAACAAAAGGAAATGATGTAAACCTCTGAAATATCAAGCTCCAGATGACAGGAGCTGATGACTCTGCGCTGGCTAGGATCACGAGGGATTGCCTCCTCGTCTATGAGTACCTGCAGGCAAGTAATGCAGCGCCCCACTAGGTGTCTGTACCACTGGTACCGAGTATGCAAAGCAACTGAAATAATACAACTGAATACAGATAACGTTACTAACAAGTCTGTGAGTAGAAGATAACTGAATCTGAAGAGCTGATAGGAACTAGATCAAACCTTTCCGCACTGATAGGCAGGAGCGTGTCCGTAGTCACGGCGGCCTGCTGTCTATTAACTAGTATATATATAAAGCACATGAATACATATACATTTAGCAAGCAAGAGCCAATACCAACCCCCATAAGTCGGATGGTGCCAAGCAAGCAAACAATCTATATACCCCTACCCGGGTCAAAACCAACCAAAAATAAGTCACTCCACTCATCTGCTCACTTCGGAGCTCCTCTACCGGCCCCCTGGGTCTCCGGCTCGGGCCATAGCCTCCGATAAAAGCAACATTGTCTGGGTCCGGAGGACTCCTGTGTAGACAGTAACAAATAGGGTCTGGATCCCCGGACACAACTCAACGGGGCTACCTGAAACCGGAGCTACACCTATAATAATTGAATGTACAGACAGTAACAGATAGGGTCTGGTTCCCTGGACACAAAACTCAACAGGGCTATCTGAAAACGGAGCTGCACCTGTAATGCTGATCAGACTACTATGGGGAAAGCTTCATCCCATCTTCGTCCAAGCTGGGGACGGCATGCCACTCTTCGGAGTGACGTAAAACCCACCCGCTCAGTGGGCGACCCGATTACCAACCCAGGAGTGGTGAGGACGCTCAATAGGGTGCCCTCACGCCACATCAAGTCTCAACAAACAAATAGCACATATAGATAGCAAGCATGTATAACTGAAAAAGACTATCTGGAATCTAATTTCTTATTCTGATCTGTTTCTATACTGAACTGATTCTTTACTGATTATACTGATTCTGAAATCTTCATTTAACTGTTTGGCTAATCTGTAGCTGGGATACTATCTGTCTGAATGGCTAATCTATAGCCAATAAAACTGTCTGTCTATCTGATTTTACTTTACTAGCTTATATTCTAAAAATCTGTTTCTTTTTATTATATAACATGCTTGCTAATCATACAATAAGCTATACTGAATCTGGAATGCTAACTCGCCCTTTGGTGCATTCTTTACTAACCTTCGGACTGGATACGATACGGCAACACAACTAAGAATCTATTAAACTTACCTAATTCTCAACATTCAACTCTGAGAGCTTCAAATACAGAGTTTACTATGATTTACCAACCTAAAGCTTACTAACTTGCCGAAGAACAACTTTACATACCTTAACCTCGAGTAATCCGACTGTCGGACGAGGCTCGGTTAGAATTCCAGCTAAATCTCCCCAACTGCATTCATAAACACGTCAATTAGTACTAAATACAATGCTATTCTGAAGGACGGCATCACCTTCGATATAATTATAGCCTAAACTTAGGCTTATCGAAAGACGGTCGAAAACTTGCTATTTTTTAGAAGTCCAGAAGGGAGAAGTATACACTTCACAGCTAGGAACACATAGACACTAGTTTGGAGCAATTCCACTTACATTAGCCCGGTAGCACGATGATTTGTCGACCGAATTTCGCAAAACTAAATCCGTAGAAATGCTCCCTGCTGCTAAATACCTCGGTATCTGGAGTTAATTTAAGTTTGGACAACGTTTGGCAGCGTAATCTGAAGGAAATTATCAAGGAACTTTCGTCCCTTTCTCCTCTCTGGTTTTTATCTTTGTTTTCACTGGAAAATATAAGAATTATTTCATTTAAAATCGAAGTGGGGCTTTATATACTTGGGCCTGGACAGGCCCAACGTGTCACGGAGCCAACGCGGAGGCTCCACCTCCGTGACACGTTGCCATCGCGGAGGGGCTCTGCCTCGCCTCCTTCCACGATGGCTCGACAGGTTACCCGTCCGATCCTTTCCCGGGCCTTTCTCTAGCACGTATGGCTTCCAAATATGCTTAACCAACCTGCGAATAGGCCATATAGGTGTCGGAAATCTTACGGGGTATAACACTCAGCCCATCTCCATTTCTCTTTACATAATGGCTCCAGTTGAGCTTAAGGAGTGGAAGGATCAGCTAAAAGACCTACATGATAAGGGTTTCATCAGGCCCAACATCTCTCCATGGGGTGCTCCAATGTTTTTTGTGAGAAAGAAAGATAGTACTCTCAGAATGTTTATTGACTATGTTATACCTCAGAAGCCCAAAAATCTGACCCGGGAGTTGAAATAGAGAAAAGATTAAAAACTAGCACCAGGCACAGGATTTTAAGTTAGAGTTTCTCTTCTTCATGATTTTTGCTTTGAGATGTTTGATTTATGAGATTCGTCAATAGACGATGTTGAGTTTCATTAAATAACGATTTAGAACATATGCATGTTTTTGGGATTAGTTTCAAGCATCGAGCAGGCTAAGGGTCGATCACTCTATGCCTCAGAACTACGCTCCAACGTAGGTTTATATATTATGACTTTGAGACCTCCCGTTTGAGCAATCCCCTACCCTATAGGGCCATGAACTTGATATCGATATCACAGTATCATCCTCAGGCCTAGAAAGGCTTCGGACGGCTCTACCCACTTGAGTGTGATAGTTGGGACCACATAAGCTCTATCATGGTATGTTAGTTAAAAGACGAGTCTCCCATTGTTCCTCATGATTTCAGTTATGCATGTTCATTACTCATGATATTTACATTTATAAGCATGTTCTTAAGCAGGTTTGACTCAATGTTCAGCTTTATTTATAAATATCAGATTTTATCTTTGAGTCAATCGATTATGTTATGATATGTCATGCCGAAATGTTATGTCACTAAGAGATCATGATTTCAGAAAGAATGCATGCAAGTTGTGCTCTCAGATTCTTAATGTTTATGTTTGCATCATGCATTTTCTTTAAATAATTTTACTTACTTTAGCGATTTTACTTACCTTGCATACTCGGTACATTCCACGTTCTGATCGCATATCTATGCTATATCGTTTCATGATACAGGACCCGACTTTCAGGTTCAACCCCACT
Organism: Datura wrightii; assembly: GCA_035772735.1. NCBI lineage: Eukaryota > Viridiplantae > Streptophyta > Magnoliopsida > Solanales > Solanaceae > Datura > Datura wrightii. Next base: position 19,456,190 of record JASDFA010000023.1, on the reverse strand, counting down.
CATAGTTCGACTCCACAGTTAGCCTATTCATTGTTGGTGAGTCCTCATCTCCCAAGGGCTAGACAACTCTGATTTTCTTATGTATTTTTAGTTACAGCTTGTTGAGTTAGTTCTGGTCCTGTCCCAACAACTCATCACGTTTAGAGGCTTTTTAGACATACGGTTGTATTTTTAGCTTCAGATTGTGTTTTCTCCTTTTATGTTTAAGTTTAGACTTCCTCTATGTTTATATTTTTGATTATTCAATTTCATTGATCAATTTAGATGTATGTTTATTCCATGGGTCAAGTTTGAATCTTTCGGGGCTCCTTGTCCCGTGTTGCGATCCAGGCCTCCGTTTGGATAGTGAAAAACTTTGTATCAGAGCAATTGTTTAGAAGTGTCCTAGGGTGTCTGAAAGCCGTGTTAAGTAGAGTCTTTTTCATGGATGTGAAGTGCGCCACCCTTATGACAAAGAGGCTACGGGATGGTTAGGAAATGTTCCCTTCTTTCATGATCTATGTCGTGCGATAAAATATCTCTCTATCCTTCTATTTTGTGCTATTCGCGATTGCGGAATCATGGCTCCCAAAAGAATGAATGGTAGAAGGAATGGGAATGGAGAAGGCCACGGGGATGGTAATGGTAATAGGCACCAACAGGCCCCACCAGTTCAGGCGCACTAGGCACTAGAGCCAGTTGACCATGTTGAGTTTCGAGTAGCTATTCAGATGCTTGAGTCTGAGACTTCTTGAGAATGAACCCGTTATAGTTCCTCGGGTCAAAAGTGGATGAGGACCTGCATAAGTTCATAGATGAGTTAGTGAAGATCACCCAAGTCATGGTGTTGAATGGAGCTAAGTGCACGGAGTTGTGCTCGTAACAATTGAAACGAGTCGCACACATTTTGTTTCGCCAATGGAAAGATAGCAGGGTCACCAGAGCGGGCCCTGCCACTTGGGAAGAGTTTCATGTTGCATTCTTGGATTGGTTCTTCCCTTGTAAGATGAGTGAGTTGAAGGAAGCTGAGTTCGTAAATCTGAAGCAAGGTAGAATGACGGTATAGGAGTATGCTGTAGAGTTCACTCGCTTGATAAAGTACGCCCCAGAGTTGGTGGTTGATCAGAGGGCAAGGATGAGTAGATTCATCCATGGTGTAGCGGGCTATTTGTATAATGATTGTAGGATTACTATGCTTCACCAAGACATGGACTTTCCGTGGATAGTATTGTATGTTCAGAAGATGGAGGTAGCACATCTGAGAGAGAGGGAAGCCAAGAGGGCCAGGACCGATGATCACAGGTTCTCACAATCGAGGTCAAGTGGTGTGCACTGACAACAGACCCACCAGAGATCATCATCCCCAATATCTTCAGCATTGAGTGTTTCGTCTAGAATGAGGTATGATCGGGGGGGGGGGGGGGAGAATTAGGAACTAGGGATCAGAGTAGCAGACCCACAAATTCTAGTGTTCATGTTTGCTGCAGGTGTGGCTGGGGTCACTTGGGTTAGTGATTAGTAGGTATAGGTGCTTGTTTCGGGTTTGGGAAGCCTAGACACATGCTCAGAGATTGCCCAGCAGTGAGGCAAGATCATGATGGGGTCTAGGCCCAGCTTCTAGTTTAGCAGCCCCACCCGCACGCTTAGAACATCAAGGAGCATCTACTAGCACAGGTGGCGGTCATCGCCAGAACAGATTCTATGCTTTAGCATCCCGCCAGGAGCAGGAGGTCTCTCCAGATGTAGTCACTGGTATGTTACAAGTTTTCCATATTAATGTTTATGCTCGGCTAGATTCGGGGGCTACCTTGTCTTTTATGACACCTTATGTGGTCAGTAGCTTCGGAGTCAGTCCCGAAGACATTTTAGAGACCTTCTCAGTCTCTACTCTAGCAGGTGATTCAGTTATAGCTAGACGGGTATATAGAGGTTTCCCGATCTCAGTCCTATAAAAAGTCACTTCAGCAGATTTGATATAGTTAGCCATGATCAATTTTGATGTTATCCTTGGCATGGATTGGCTATTTTGCATGTTAGGCCTCAGTTAATTGTAGAACTCGGGCAGTAGAGTTTAGATTTTCGGGTGAGCCAGTCTTAAAATGGAAGGGTAGTTCAGCTGTGACTGTAGGTCATTTCATTTCCTACCTTAATGCCAGAAAGATGATTTCTAAGGGTTAAGGATGTTGAATCCAAGATCCCGACTATTCAGTTAGTTCCAGTAGTATGTGATTATCCAGAAGCATTCCCTGATGATTTACCAGGTGTTCCTCCAGAGAGGGAAATCGATTTTGGTACTGACCTTCTTCCCGATACACAGCCTATATCTATTCCTCCCTACAGAATGGCTCCAGCTGAGCTAAAGGAGTTGAAGGAACAATTGAAGGACCTGTTAGATAAGGGTTTCATTAGACCAAACAATTCCCCATGGGGTGCACTAGTTCTCTTTGTTCGAAAGAAAGATGGTTCTCTTCGAATGTGTATTGATTATCGACAATTGAACAAAGTCACCATCAAGAACAGGTATCCTTTACCCAAAATTGATGATTTATTTGACCAGCTTCAGGGTGCCAAGTATTTCTCAATGGTAGATCTCAAATCTAGGTATCATCAGCTTAGAGTTCAGGAGAGTGACGTCCCGAAGACAGCCTTTAGGATGTGGTATGGTCATTATGAGTTTGTATTTATGTCTTTTGGACTAACGAATGCTCCTGTATCTTTTATGGACTTGATGAACAGGGTGTTCAAGCCATACCTGGATATGTTCGTGATTGTGTTTATTGATGACATCCTGATATACTCTCAGAGCGAGGAGGAACATGCCGCTCATTTGAGCATAGTGCTTTAGACACTCAAGGATCATCACTTATATGCCAAATTCAGCAAGTGTGATTTTTTGTTGAAATTCGTAGCATTTCTGGGCCATGTGGTATCAAGCGAAGGCATAATGGCAGAGTCTCAAAAAATAGAAGCGGTGAACAATTGTCCTAGATCGATGAATCCTTCATATATTCGAAGCTTCTTGGGTTTAGCTGGCTAATATAAAATATTTGTAGAAGGTTTCTCATCGATTGCAGCACCTATGACGAAATTGACCCAGAGGAAGGTGAAATTCCAATGGTCGGAGGCTTGTGAGAAGAGCTTCCAAGAGTTCAAGACTTGACTTACTTCAGTACCGGTGTTAATTCTATCGGAGGGTACTGATGGGTTTGTGGTGTATTGTGATTCTTCAAGATCATAAATGGGTGTGTGTTGATGCAGCACGGGAAGGTTATAGCATATGCTTCTAGACAACTAAAAGTCAACGAGAAGAATTACCTGACCCATGATCTTGAGTTGGCTGCGGTGGTATTCTCCTTGAAGATGTGGAGACATTAATTGTATGGGGTCCACGTGGAAGTGTGTACAGACCATAAGAGCTTACAATAAGTTTTTACTCAGAAGGATCTCAACCTTCAGCAAAGAAGGTGGTTGGAGCTACTCAACGACTATGATATGAGTGTGCTTTACCATCCGAGGAAAATGTGGTGGCAAAAGCACGTAGTAGGCTCTCTATGGAGAGTGTGTCCCATGTAGATGAAGGGAAAAAGGAGTTGGTGAAGGATGTGCATCGACTCACAAGATTGGGAGTTAGGTTGGTTGACTCGATCTATGGCGGTTTTGTGGTTCAGAACAAATCAGAATCATCCTTGGTGACTGATGTAAAAGCTAGGCAAGACGAGGACCCAATTTTTTAAACTTAAAGGAAGCCTTTCAAAATCAGAAAGTCGAGGTCATCTCCAAAGGGCGAGATGGGGTGCTTCGATACCAGGGTCGCCTTTGTGTCCCAGATGTTGATGATTTGAGGAGCCGAATATTGCACCAAGCTCATGGATCCAGGTATTCTATCCACCTAGTTACCACTAAGATGTATCGTGACTTACGGGAAATCTATTGGTGGAACGGCATGAAGAAGGATATCTCAGAATTCGTGGCCAAGTGTCCAAACATTCAGTAGGTAAAGGTCGAGCACTAGAGATCGGGAGGTGTACTTAAGGATATTAGCAATCCTGCTTGGAAGTGGGAAGAAATTAATATGGTTTTCATCATAGGCCCGTACTCGTCGACAATATGACTCCATTTGGGTTGTGGTAGACAGATTGACCAAGGCTGCTCATTTTCTACCGATCAAAACCATAGATTCAACAAAGGATTATGCCAAATTATATATTCGAGAGCTAGTTCGATTGCATGGAGTGCCCTTATCCATCATTTCAGATAGAGGTACTCAATTTACGTCTCAGTTTTGAAAGTCATTTCAAAAAGGATTGCATACACAAGTTAAGCTTAGCACAACATTTCACCTGCAAATAGATGGTCAAGCGGAGCGGACAATCTAGATCCTAGAGGACATGTTGAGTGCATGTGTAATTGACTTTAGAGATAGCTGGGATGAGCATTTGCCACTTATTGAGTTTGCATATAATATCAACCATCATTCCAGTATCCAGATGGGGCCGTTCAAGGCTCTCTATGGGAGGAGGTGTAGGTCGCCCATTGGATGGTTTGAGGTTGGCGAAGCGGCAATGATAGGACCAGATTTGATTCACTAGGCTATGGTGAAGGTTCAACTAATAAGGGACCGGTTGAAAACTACCTAGAGTCGCCAAAAGTCTTATGCTAACGTTAGAAGAAGAGAATTAGAATTTTAAGTCGATGATTGGGTGTTGCTGAGGGTGTTTCCAACAAAGGTAGTGATGAGGTTTGGAAAGAAAGGGAAACTTATTCCCCGCTATGTCGGCCCGTACCAGATAGTAAGACGTGTTGGCAAGGTGGCTTATGAGTTGGAGTTGCCGTCAGAATTAGCTTCTGCGCATCCTGTATTTCATGTGTCTCTCTTGAAGAAGTGTTTGGATGATCCAGCTCTAGTTGTCCCAGTGGACAGTGTTTGTTTGAAAGATAGTCTCAACAATGAGGAGGTTCCTGTCGAAATACTAGATCGACAGGTTCAAAGGCTAAGGAACAAGAAAATAGCTTCAGTTAAAGTGTTATAGAGGAATCAGCATGTTGAGAGAGCTATGTGGGAAGCCGAAGCAGATATGATGGCTAGATACCCATATTTATTCATTACCAGCTCAGTTCCAGCTTGAGGTATCAGTTTTGATCTAAAACTCACTTTTGTTTTCATGTTTATTTCATGTGCCCAAGTTTCTTTTTTGTGTATAGTTTGTGAAATCAGTTTAGCTTTGTAGTTTGAATCGGGGATAGTCATACCGTTAGTTCACGATTTAAATAATCTATATGTGAATATGATAACTGCATTTCTCTGCTTTTCTGTATGTTTTCCAACATTCAGGGACAAATGTTTCCAAGGGGGAGATATTGTTATATCTCTGAATCCCAAAGATCAGACCCGGGAGTTGAAATGGAGAAAAGATTAAAAACTGGCACCAGTCACAGGACGGGTTGTGTGATGACCTATGAGATCAACCCACGAGTCATGATGTGATTGGTGGGAGGCCAAGTGATGAGCTTGAGAAGATTGGGAAATGGAATCCCCACGGAGTTGACCACGACTTGTTGTCAAGACCCATGAGTCATTAGGTCAGTCGTGGGGAGTGATGCTTGATATAAATAGGAAAATGAAGACAATTTACTAGACGGGAGGCCCCCACGAGTCGTGCTCAGCCCACGATTTGCGGGGTGAGCCGTGATCAAGCATGGAATATATTTTGTCGAGGCAAAGGCAGTGTAAATCACGGATGGTGACCACAAGTCGTGATCACCAGGAACAAGTCGTTATGTTGTCCATTATGAGCCCTGAACGCTTGAGAAGCAGTGAACCCCACGAGCTAAGCCACGAGTCGTGACCCTCTATGATGAATCATTAGGTCCCTCATTGGGACCACCTGAAAGTTATTTTCTGCAAGTTTAGTAAGGGCTTTTCCATAATTTCTAAGATCCTAAGGTTTAAACTATATCATTTTGAGTTATCAATAGTGACTTTTCAAGGGGTTAAGTTCATTTTAGGTTTTATTCATTCATGCATGCAAGGTAGGATACTAGAGAGGATGATTAAGCCTAGCATTCATCAATTTCTCTTTAATTTCCTATTTTGGGAATTCAAAGAAGTGTAAGAATCCGCTATCAACAGGTAAGTAAAATTATGAATGGGTGATTCATTTCACACCCATGGCCAATCCCTCTCTAAATCATGGATGATCTATGACTAATCTATGGGGTTTTAACCCAATGCATGAATTTCCTAATTCTTTACATGGGTATGATTTAAATATGTTCCTACTATTGAATTATGAAGCATGGGCAAGTTTTAAAATATTTTCAATTAAAATTATGTTTCTAGCTTTAGGAATGATAAAATCCCATTGATGAGAAGTTCATGAAAGATGAGATTTGTGATGAATGTATGATGATGATGAGATATTAAATGAAAAGTATGTTTTCAAGCTACCAATGTTTATAATCATATTTTCGATATGAATTGAGTATTTTAAAGATTGATAAATTTTTGGGCAAAGCCCACATATTCAAAGTATGGTTGATGATTTTCTCGAATTAAGCTTACCACATGGTTTTGGGGTGAAGACTCCCACTTATATTTTCAGCTTGTGGTATGTTTGAGTTAAATTTTTTCATATGCATAGTTTGATCTTGGGCAAATTTATATGCCCAAGAGATACTCAAATGTGTCATTTTTCCTTGTTTATCTATCGATGTTTATACATTCTCATGTGATTTGTAATAAAATGTGAATTTATACTAACCAACATGATTAGCGTTGTTTGGCAGGAGAAATATAATTTTGGGAAGCTAAAATGCATGTTGGGAGAAATCGGGAGTGGACTCGGAAGCAAGCGAGGAAAAGGCCAAGGACAGCATGAATTAAAGGGGCTCCGCGATGGAGCCGTGTCACGCTGCCATCGCGGATGCCTTCCGCCTGGATATGGAATTTTTGCCAAATTCCAGTGAAGGTGCGCGTTGGGGCCGTGGCACGTTGGCCTAGCCCTGCGTTGCATGCCGTGCGACGTTGGGCCTTAATACCTGGACATCTGAATTCCAGTAAGGATCCGCGTCGGTGGCGTGTCACAGAGGCAGTGCTCCGCGATGCACTCCGTGACACTTTGCTTTTTATTCCGGGAAAAATTCCCACTAGTATAAATAGAACACTTAGGTTCATTTTTAATAATTCTGACTTGGTGGAGCAAGAACGTGGGTTACAGGCAGTTGAGGGGACGAAAATCTTAGGGTTTTTCTCTATCTCCTTCTTTATTTCAATTGCTTGTATGATTTACACTCATTTAACGATGTTTAATCCACAAATGAGTGGCTAAATCCTCTTCTTGCTGAGGTTAAGAACAATTGTATTGAAATGTAATTATTGATAAATTGGTTTTTCATCTTTTCTTCCATGGTTGTTCTATGGATTCTTGTTCTTACTGCATTAATGTCTGGCCAACATTAATGTACATCTAAAAAGTCCGATTTCACTCGAGAGAGCAAGAAATAGGAAAGTTGTGAATTAATAGGACATGATCTTTTCTTAGTTTGGGAAAATTGAGAATTGATTTACCTTCAGGATAGAGATATACCTGAAAGTCGTATTAGTCAATTATGGAATCGGGTTTGTATGGCTAGAACATGAATTTCGTCTTATCACAGAAATGTAGGTGGAAGGTTCATGCTTCTTAAGTTGGGTTAAATATGAGAGTTTTAATCCATAGGCAATAATTCTTGACTAGCAACCGGAGGAAAGATAAATCAAATTGTATCGATAATTTATTTCTCTACATGTTCATTCAACCTCAGCATGCTCATACTTATTGTTCAGACTCAAATTGTATGTTCGTTTTAGAATTAGTATAAAATTAGAAACCAAAATATCAAACTCTTCTTAACAATGTTGTCTGCATTTTTAGAGTTAAAGTTTATTGACACTTGAGTAGATTGTTACCCTAGTCCAGTCCTTGTGGGATCAATACTTGGCTTACTTGAGCCACTTTATTACTTGTTCGACCACGTGCACTTGCGTGTAGTTGTGAAAAACACCGAACAAGTTTTTGGCGTTGTTGCCGGGGACTGGCAATCGGTGAATGTTTCTTAAGTGTTAGTTTACTATTTCTTCTTAGTGTTGACAACTTGGTCTTAGCCTGTATTTTGCAGATACTAATTTCTGTTGAACACTAGCAAGAGACAAGGAGCTGGTGGACTCATATTTAGAGACGGAAAGACAATTTCATCGTCAAAGGAGAGAAGCTCTAGAGAAAAAGCTGCAGTTGCTCAGACAAACAATTATGGAGCAGCAACAGAATCCACTAGTTGTACGGGCAATGTTAGTGCCCGATGACATGGCAGCCAGGCCGGTTCGTGAGGTGACAATCCCACATGCTAATAATGTCACATCTAGCATCTGCAAACCTGAGCCAGGAGGGAGGTTCGAGCTTAAGCAGAACATGGTGCAATTGCTGCACACCAGCGGGCAGTTCACAGGTCTCCCTCATGAGGATTCACAGCAACATCTCCAAAATTTCTTGGAGATAAGTGACACTTACATCCCCGCTGGAGTGTCATCAGATTATGTCAGGCTTACATTGTTCCCATTTTCACTTTTGGGAGAAGCCAAGAGGTGGTTGAAAGTTGAGCCACCTAATTCTATCACTACGTGGGATGATCTTGCAAGGAAATTCTTGATACGGTTTTTTTCCATCCGGTAAAACAGCAAGACTTAGAAGTCAAATTCTAAGTTTTAAACAGAGAGAGGGAGAGAATCTATATCAAGCCTGGGAGAGATTCAAATGTATGTTGCAGGATTGTCCTCATCATCACCAATCCAATGAAGTGCTGGTGCATACTTTCATAGAGGGTTTGGAACCCCACACAAAAATCTTGCTAGACTCAGCAGCGGGGGCAAGCATTAGAGAAAACTTATGAGGAGCTGTATACCTTGTTGAATCGTATTTCACAGGAAAATCCGGATTGGAATGCGGACTCGTCAAGAGGAGGAACGAGGAAAGCAGCGGGAGTATTAGAAGTGGATGGTTTCACAGCTATTGCTGCACAGATAGCTGCTTTACAGAATCAACTCTACACCCACTTCAGTAACATGAGCATGAACCAGTCTCAAGCCCCAGTGAATGTAGTGCAGCAGATTTGGTGTGAAGTATGCGGGAGTAGTGAACACTCAGCTGAGTGTTGTGGAGCATATCCTTTCGGTGAACTTTGTGGGAAATGTACAGAGAAACAACCATCTACAGTATGGAAACAACTACAATTCCTACTGGAGGAATCACCCAAATTTCTCTTGGGGTAGCAATAACCATCAAGGGCAAGGTTCGAATCAGGGGGCGCAGAGAAATCAAGGAGGGCAACAGAACTATCAGGCACAATATAGAAGCAACAATGCACCTCCTCCACCACCATCACCCAACATTGAGGAAATGTTCAAGACAATGATAGCTAACCAAGCTCAATTGCAGGCTGACTACGTGAAATTGGCAGCCGAGGTAAAGAACAATCAGTTAGCTACAAAGGCGTTGGAGTACCAGTTTGGGCAATTTGCTGGAGCCCAAAACACCAGGCCTAGAGGAGGACTTCCGAGCGACACGGATCCCAACCCCAAGCAAGTGAATGCAGTGACCACAAGGAGTGGTTTGCAGCTTAAAGAGGTGGAACCGGAAAGACCACCTCAACAATCGGGAGCAGCAGAAACTGAGAGGGAGCAAAGTGATGAGAGGGGGAAGAAAAAGGAGACTGAACCAGAAAGACCACCACCCCCATTCCCTCAAAAATTAAAGAAACACAAGGAGGAGGCGTGTTTCAAAAAAGTTCATGGAGGTGCTTAAACAGGTACATATGAACTTACCTCTTGTTGATGTTTTGCAGGGAGTGCCGAAGTACGCAAAGTATATTAAGGACATCGTGGCGAACAAAAGCAGGTTAACTGAGTATGCTACGGTGGCTCTTACGAAGGAGTGCACTTCCCGGATACAAAACAGGTTGCCTACAAAGCTCAAGGACCCTGAGAGCTTTACAATACAAATTACAATTGGGCAGAGTATCCGAGCTCGCGGATTATGTGATTTGGGAGCGAGCATTAACTTGATACCAACATCGGTATTCAAGAAGTTGGGTCTAGGGAGTCCTAGACCAACAAAAGTGATATTGCAACTAGCGGATCGTTCCTTAGCCAGACCTGATGGCATTATGGAGGATGTGCTGGTGCAAGTGGGCTCCCTTATCTTCCCAGTAGATTTCTTCGTGCTGGATTTTGAGCCATACGCGGAAGTCCCATTTATTTTGGGACGTCCTTTCTTGGCTACCGGGAAAGCACTTATTGATGTAGCTGCAGGGAAGCTAACTATGCGACCACACGACAAGGTGGAGGTGTTTGATGTATACAAGGCCACCAAGCTCCCGGCTGTGTATGAGGAACTCTCGGTGACCAATGTGATTAATCGAGCTAATGTTGTTCTGAGAATTGAGTCACGGGAGTTATTGGGGAAACCACCTGAAAGATGTAAGCACTACTGGGGTGAGGACGGTGCTCGAGAGAAAACGTCCGTCACCCTACTGGAGGACTGAGCTGAATGATGTCGAGCCGCGATGGTAAACCAGGCGCTGCACGGAGGCAACTCGTGAAATTTTTGTAAAATGTGAATAGATTTCGTAGAAAAAAAGAAAAAAAAAAGAAAAAAAAAAGAAAAAAGAAAAAAAGAAAAAAATGAAAAAAAGAGAAAAATAAAAATACAAACAAAATTTGTATTTTAATTGAAACCCATAATTCTAACCAACTTCTTGTTGTGAGATGAATTTTAGGTTGAACGTAGGATAAATGTGCAAAGGATTGCAAAGGAAAAATTGAGGTAAGAAAATTAATAAAAAGTGGCAAAACAGTGAGCCTACGCGATGGCTCCATGTCACGGAGGAGGGCCTCTGCGTTACCCTCCGTGACACGTTGAAGGTAATTCTGGAATTTTTTCAAATTCCAGAACACCTGCGCGATGGCTCCGTGTCATGGAGGGCATGCTCCGTGTTACCCTCCGTGACACGTTGAAGTGTATTTCGCGACGGGTCACACCGGGTCGCCGGGTGACCCGCGCGAAAAACATTCTTTTTAACCCCGTTTTTCCCTCATTTTTCCCATTTTTTCATCTCCTCCGCGAGAAACAACCTAAAATCCCCCCTTCCCCAACGTGACACGGACATAGAAGCTAAATTTCTTCAACTTTTCTTCGATATCATCGAATTTAAGGTATGTTTGTTAACTTCATCTCATTTCTTACCTTATTTTTCCGAATTTTAGGATAGTAAGTGAGGAAAACTTGCCCTAAGTGTAAATTGAGCATGAATTCATGTAAATTATTGTTGATTGATGTTCATAGTATCTATGTAATGGTATGAACTCGATAAATACATGTTTGATTGAAATTCTTGCGAAATGGTAGCTAGGGTTAGAATTCGAATATGAAGATGTTAAAATCGAGTTGAAAAGTGAAATTCCTCTTGGTTTGTGCATGTTGGGTGAGGAACATGATGGTGTGCTTAACGTTAAGACGATTAAGGCGCGACGGATTGTCGGGGGAATGAAATTGTGAAATGCAAGAAATGGGTGAATTGTATAGGTTCATGTAGATAAATTTTTTTTTCTTTGTTTCTCCTTGCTAAGTGCTATGTGATGAAATGCTATCGATGGTAATGTTGTGACTAGCTGTACGAAGTCTGAGTAGTACATAGGATGTATACCGTCGAATTCTCTAAATGCACTAAGCATATTTGTATGTTTTGTTGTTTGTTTTTGGAAATAAATAGGATCTTGCTGTAATGTTGTGATTGTGGCTAAAGACTAAGTGTGGGGTGGCCTAGCTTAACCCAACCTTAGCCGAAGCTATTTTGATTTGGCTTAACATTGAACCTGTGTATTTGGTTTGACAGGAACAATGGCAAGCAGGCAAGATAAATGGAAGGGCGCATCAGCATCAGGCGCCGGAAGGAAAAGAATCAGACTGGGAACAGCAGTCTCAGCAGCACCAGCGGTTCCACGCGGCCAACACCGTCAATACGGAACCATATGGGTGACAGAGGAGGGGAAGAAATGGTACGCCAAGCATAAGGAAAGCAAATACTTCCCCGAAGAACACATTGCTAGGGAACCGTTGGCACAGGAGTTCCCCAGGATTGTCCACAGAATTGAGGCAACCGGGCTAAACTTCATCTTTGAAGAGCCCAAGGAGTGCAACCTGCACCTGATTCGGGAATTCTACGCCAACTGGAACCCGACACTCAGAAGTCACACCATCAAGATACGGGGGCAAATAGTTACTTTTGAGCCTCATTACCTTAATGCCATCTTGGGGGCGCGGGACACAGATGCCCATGTGCTTCGGCAGCTGAATATCACTCCACCATACGCAAATATCAGATGCACTTTGTGTGGAACTCGGTCTACAGCACATTGGAGCAGGCATAAGGAGAGGGACCTTACCCTACTCACAGATGAACAGGGAAGCCAGGATATGGCTGAAGATTGTTTGTTCCTGCCTGATCCCGGGGGTGCATATGACAGATGTCACCCGGGATCGTGTATGCTTGGTCTACGCCTTGATGAAAGGGCTAGAGATGAATGTGGGGGCGGTGATTATCTCCGCCATGAAGAGAGCCCGTTTGCATCAAGGGTACAGGTACGGGTTCGGTGGATTATTGACCACGTTCCTGAGGGGCCTGGATATCGAGGAGGAGGCCCTTGACTACATCCCGCAGATGGAGAGGCGGGCCTTAGATGTCACCAAAACTAAGGCACCCGACACCACCCACGGGCCAGTTCTTACACTAACCGAGCGACATGCTCGGGATGATCAGTACATGGCTCGCATGTTTGGGATGCAGATGCTCCACCTGCGCATAGGCGGGAGGCCGGCAACAGAAGAGGAGTTGTGGCAGCTCGAGCTAGACTACCCTTTTGGCGAAAATGCTAGGGCTCTATGCCGAGTGGGGCCAGCTTTTGTGGAGCCCACCGATGATGATGTCCCCACAGATGAGGAGACACGTCGTGATGACTCCAATGTGGAGTCAGATGATGACGATGGGGGCGATTCAGACATGGGAGATGAGGCAGCAACACCTAACGAAGAAGTGGAATATTTTGATTGATCAGGGAGTTTCACCACCCATTTTTGTGCTATGCTGAATTTTATGAACACTGGGGACAGTGTTCGATTTAGGTGTGGGGTGGGAGTAGTTAGGTGTTTGTTACTGTTGTTATTAATGTATGTCTCTGTTCTGTTGTTGTGCTTGGATAAACTTGTGGCCCTGTGATTTTTTTGTGTATGTCTGTATTGTAATTAAGGTGAAGCTGTTGTGTGCTGTTGAATGTTGTTAGATGGTTTCGTACATATTTTTGTTTTATCAAAATGATTGATATTTTTGAAAAAAAAAAATTTCATGAATTTTTAAATTTTTGGGTTTCTCGGCGTTTGTTTTCGGTTCTTTTACCGAGAATAGTCCCATTGAGCCGAAGTTATAATTAGTGACTGTTCTCTATGATGGATGGATGAAAACCATCTTAAGGGAAATGTAGTCGTTAGGAGTAGATTTCTTTGTTCATTTTGTCCTTTTTAGTTTTTTTTTCTTTTGTTGGTTTGCATCCCAAAACCTGTAGTTACTTTATTGTTGCGAAATTCTGATTGAGTGTTGTACTTGATGTTTGAAATGCAAAGGTGATTCGTATGAAAGCATGAAACTTTGTAAATATGTTGAGATACCTAGGCCATAGAGTTGATTCAGTGTGATTGAGGTTTAATGTTTGAATTCTTGTAATTAGCTGATTGAAGAGTCTGTGAATATGTCTTGAGTTGAGCATGTGAAATGAGCATATAGTGAGGTTTCGTTTCTTCCATGCTATTGTGAAATGTCTAGAACTTGCTTGGTGTTTGTACAAAACGAAATGAAGGATGTATATTGTAGGAAAGGATGTAGGCATTTCTTTGCTTTAACCGAACATTTTTTTTCTTTCATTATCATACCCACCTTGAATGTACACCCTAGTTAGCCCATTGTGCCTTTAGCCTATTATTTTTCTTTTGTCAAAAAGGTGTAAACCGAGCTTAACCCCTTCTTTTCATTATCCGTGAATTTGATCCAAATCTCTTAAGCGCTCAAGAAAAGAAAATAATTTTCCCAAAGTGTCAAGGAGTGAGAATGGTGAAAAGAAAAGAAAAAGCAGAGTGATGAAAGGAAAGAAAAGGTTGAAGGTGCACTCATTATAAATTAAATATAATGAAGATGTATAAATAATCTTTGTTATTGAGGCAAGTGTGCTTAAAGAGATGGGGTCAAAAATAAAGACAGACTTCAAGAATGGGAAGATGAAGGAAGAAACAATGACCATAAGGTTGATGGGATGTATTGGAAAAGCGCTTAAGGATGCTAGTTGTTATTATTGGTTAGCCCAGTATTTACTAGTTCCATAGCTTACATTACAACCCATTAAGTCCTACATGATCATACATCACACTTCCTTATATTAGTGGAGTAATACACTAAAGGCAAGCCTATGGTTCATGACATGATACATGTGAATTCTTTTGGGAGAGAGAGCGAAATTGTGTTTATATGCCCCTGCATGTAATGTTTTGAGTTCATGTGATTAAAAAGGGGAAAATTCTCTTGTGTTGTGAGGGCACATGCTTGACGAGAGATTAAAATTCGTGTCGGATATCTTGATCAGTTGATTTGCATGAGTTTGCCGATATCGAGAGTCGATTCTTGAGTCTAGGAGGTCTTAATGTGTTGAAAGTCATTGTATTGATAAGACTATGCATGTTTTCTTGAGGATTTGCTGTGTTAAATAATCGGTATAACCGTAGTTTGAATTGTCGAGCCAAAGTAGCCAGGTTGGGGTGTCAATTGCATGAGGTGTAAGATTATTATTCGGGGACGAACAAGGATTTAAGTGTGGGGTAAGTGATCTTGGGCAAATTTATATGCCCAAGTGATACTCAAATGTGTCATTTTGCCTTGTTTATCTATCGATGTTTATACATTCTCATGTGATTTGTAATAAAATGTGAATTTATACTAACCAACATGATTAGCGTTGTTTTGCAGGAGAAATATAATTTTGGGAAGCTAAAATGCATGTTGGGAGAAATCGGGAGTGGACTCGGAAGCAAGCAAGGAAAAGGTCAAGGACAACATGAATTAAAGGGGCTCCGCGATGGAGCCGTGTCACGCTGCCATCGCGGATGCCTTCTACCTGGATATGGAATTTATGCCAAATTCCAGTGAAGGTGCGGGTTGGGGCCGTGGCACGTTGGCCTAGCCCCTCGTTGCATGTCGTGCCACGTTGGGCCTTAATACCTGGACATCTGAATTCCAGTAAGGGTCCGCGTCAGTGGCGTGTAACGGAGGCAGTGCTCCGCACTGCACTCCGTGACATGTTGCTTGTTATTCCGGGAAAAATTCCCACTAGTATAAATAGAACACTTAGGTTCATTTTTAATAATTTTGACTTGGTGGAGCAAGAACCCGGGTTACAGACAGTTGAGGGGATGAAAATCTCAGGGTTTTTCTCTATCTCCTTCTTCTTTATTTCAATTTCTTGTATGATTTACACTCATTTAACGATGTTTAATCCACAAATAAGTGGCTAAATCCTCTTCTTGCTGAGGTTAAGAACAATTGTATTGAAATGTAATTATTGATAAATTGTTTTTTCATATTTTCTTCCATGGTTGTTCTATTGATTCTTGTTCTTACTGCATTAATGTGTGGCCAACGTTAATGTACATCTAAAAAGTCCGGTTTCACTCGAGAGAGCAAGAAATTGGAAAGTTGTGAATTAATAGGATATGATCTTTTCTTAGTTTGGGAAAATTGAGAATTGATTTACCTTCAGGATAGAGATATACCTGAAAGTCATATTAGTCAATTACGGAATCGGGTTTGTATGGCTAGAAAATGAATTTCGTCTTATCACAGAAATGTAGGTGGAAGGTTCATGCTTCTTAAGTTGGGTTAAATACAAGAGTTTTAATCCATAGGCAATAATTCTTGACTAGCAACCGGAGGAAAGATAAATCAAATTGTATCGATAATGTATTTCTCTACATGTTCATTCAACCTCAGCATGCTCATACTTATAGTTCAGACTCAAATTGTATATTCGTTTTAAAATTAGTATAAAATTAGAAACCAAAATATCAAACTCTTCTTAACACTATTGTCTGCATTTTTAGAGTTATAGTTTATTGACACTTGAGTAGATTGTTACCCTAGCCCAGTCCCTGTGGGATCGATATTTGGATTACTTGAGCCACTTTATTACTTGTTCGACCACGTGCACTTGCGTATAGTTATGAAAAACACCGAACATAGTTTACCACATGTTTTGGGAGCGAAGACTCCCGATTATCTTTCAGCTTGTGGTACATTTTGAGTTAAAACTTCTCTTATACATGATATCTTCTTTGAGATGTATGTGATTTATAAGCTTCATCAATAGACGATGTTGAGCTTCATTGAATAATGATGTATAGCATATGCATGTTTTTGAGAATAGTGTCTAGAACCGAGCAGGCTACGGGTGGATCAAATTATGCCTCAGAACTACGCACCAACATAGGTTTATACATTATGACTTTGGGACCTCTCCTGTGAGCTATCCCCTGCCCTATTGGGCCACGAGCATGATATCGATATCATGGTATCGTCCCTAGCCCTTGCAAGGCTTCAGACAGCTCTACCCACTTGAATGTGGTAGTTGGGACCACGTAAGCTCTATCGTGGTATGTCGGTTAAAAGATGAGTCTCCCATTGTTCTTCATGATTTCAATTATGCATGTTCATTACTCATGAGATTTACATATATAAGCATGTTCTAAAGAAGGTTTAACTCAATGTTCAGCTTTATTTATAAATATCAAATTTCAGTTATGAGTCAATCGATTATGTTATGATATGTCATGATGATATGTTATGTCATGAAGAGATCATGATTTCAGAAAGAATGCATGCAAGCCCTACCCTCAAATTCTTAATGTTTATGTTTGCATCATGCATTGTCTTTAAATGATTTTACTTACTTTAGCGGTTTTATTTACCTTGCATACTCGGTATATTCCACATACTGACCGTATACTCTATATTTTATCGTTTTATGATACAAGACCCGACTTTTAGGTTCAGCCCCACTCATTGTTCGACTCCAAAGTTAGCCTTTGCGTTGTTGGTGAGTCCTCATCTCCCGAGGACTAGACTACTCTGATTTCCTTATGTTTTTTCAATTACATCTTGTTGAGTTAATTGGGGGTTTTGTCCCAACAACTCATCCTGTTTAGAGGCTTTTCAGACATATGGTTGTATTCAACTTTAGATTGTGTATTCTGATGTTATGTTTAAGTTTAGACTTCCGCTAAGTTTATATTGTTTATTATTGAGTTTCATTGATCGAGTTAGATGTATGCTTATGCCATGGGTTGACTTGGGGTCTCTCAGGGCTCCTTGTCCCGTGTTGCGATCCGGGCCTCTATTTAGGTCGTGACAGACTACCATCAACTGAACAAATTTACAGTTAAGAACAGATATCCCCTACCCAGGATTGATGACTTGTTCGATAAGCTTCAAGGAGCCAATTGTTTTTCCAAGGTAGATCTCAGGACGGGGTATCATTAGCTTAGAGTCAAAGAATTTGACATACCGAAAATAGTCTTCAGAACTTAGAATGGTCATTATGGTGGTTATGTCCTTTGGACTAAATAATACCCCTACAACTTTCATGGACTTGATGAATAGGGTTTTCAAGCAATATCTAGACATGTTCGTTATTGTATTCATTGATGACATTCTGGTATACTCTAGAAACTACGAAGAGCATGCTTACCATCTGAGGATTGTGTTACAGATGCTCAGAGACCACCAGTTGTTCGCTAAATTCAGCAAATGCGAATTCTGGTTGATGTCTATGGCTTTTCTTGGTCCCGTGGTCTTAGGTGAGGGTACTCAGGTAGATCCTCAATAGATAGCAGAGGTGAAAGACTGGCCGAGACCTACTTCTCCAATAGATATCATATGTTTCCTATGTTTAGCCGATTATTATCAATGATTTGTAGAAGGATTTTCCTCCATTGCGTCTCCTCTAATTAAGCCAACTCAGAAAAATGTGAAGTTTCAGTGGTCAGATGCGTGTGAAAAGAGTTTTCAGGAGTTGAAGACTCGACTCACTACTGCTCCAGTTTTAACCTTACCAAAAGGAACAAATGGGTTCATAGTATATTGTGACGCTTCCAGAGTTGGACTCGATTGCATTCTAATGCAGTGGGATAAGGTGATAGCTTACACCTCCAGACAACTCAAGGTTCATGAAAAGAACTATTCTACTCATGATCTTGAATTGGAAGCAATGGTGTTTTCTTTGAAGATATGGAGGCATTATCTTTATGGGGTTCACGTGGATGTTTTCACCGATCAAATGAGCCTTCGATACGTGTTCAGTCATAAAGATATAAACCCTCATCAGAGAAGGTGGTTAGAGTTATTGAAGAATTATGAAATGAGCATGCTATACCACCCGGACAAGGATGATGTGGTGGCTGATGCCCTAAGAAGGATGTCCATGGGGAGCATGGCTCATGTTGAAGAGGGAAAAAAGGAATAAGCAAAGGATATTCATAGGTTAGGTCGGTTGGGAGTGCAATTGGTCAATTCAGCTGAGGGCAGAGTAATACGGGAGAGTGGGTTAGATTTTTTTTTAGTTGTTGAAGTTAAGTCAAAGTAGGATGAAGATCCTATACTGCTTAAGCTAAAAGAAGCAGTTCTCATAATAGAAGTAGAGGCTTTCTCCAAAGGGGGAGATGGTGTGCTTCGTTACTAGAGCAGACTTTGTGTACTGTATGTAGGTGAGTTGAGACAGCAAATACTGGTAGAAGCAGACAACTCCAAATATTCTATCCACCCAGGTGCCACTAACATGTACCGTGACCTACGGGATATCTATTAGTTGAACGACTTGAAAAGAGACATTACAGAATTTGTGGCTAAGAGCCTGAACTACCAGAAGGTTAAGGTAGAACATTAGAGACCTGGGGGTATGACTCAGGATATCAGTATACCCACATAGAAGTGGGAAGAAATTAATATGGACTTTTGTTACAGGTCTACCTCGTATTTGCCGGTAGCATGACTCAATTTGGATAATAGTAGATCATATGACCAAGTCAACTTCCTCCCAATTAAAACTGCAAACTCAGCAGAGGATTATGCTAGGCTGTACATCCAAGAGTTAGTCCGACTTCTTGGGGTGCCCTTGTACATCATTTCAGATTGAGGTACAAAGTTCACCTCACATTTCTAGAAGTTATTTAAGAAAGGACTCGGTACTCAAGTCAAGCTCAGAATAACATTCCACCCTCAAACCAATGGAAAATATGAGCAGACTATTTATACCTTAGAATATATTCTTAGAGCTCATGTGATCGACTTCAAGGATAATTGGGATGATCACCTACCTCTCATCGAGTTTGCATACAACAACAGCTACCACTCCAGTATTCAAATGGCCCGTTTAAGGCATCATATGATAGGAGGTGTAGGTATCCTATAGGGTGGTTTGAAGATGGTTAAGCTACCTTTATAGGACCAGACTCAGTCCATTAAGCTATGCAGAAAGTGTATCTTATCAGGGGAAGGTTGAAAATAGCTCAAAGCCGACAGAAATCTTATGCTGATGTGAGGTGAAGAGAGTTACAATCTGTTGTAGATGATTGGGTTTACCTAAAAATTTCACCTATGAAGGGGGTGATGAGGTTTAGAGAGAAAGGAAAACTCAGTCAGAGGTACGTAGGACCCTACCGGATTTTGAGGCGAATTGGCAATGTGGCCTATGAGTTAGAGTTACCCTTGGAGTTAGCATCTATATACCCAGTCTTCTATGTATAACTATTGCAGAAGTTCATAGGTGATCCGACTTTAGCTATACCATTAGAAAGTGTGGAATAAAATATAGTCTCTCTTACGAAAAAGTCCCAATCTAGATCCTAGACCGTCAGGTCCATAAGCTGAGGAACAAGGAAATCGCTTCAATGAAAGTCTTGTGGAGGAACTAGGGAGTTGAGGGAGCCACATGGGAGGCAGAAACATACATGATGGCTAAATACCCTCATCTGTTTCCTTCCAATTCAATTTTAGCATCAATTATTAAATTCCCCCTTCGTACTCTATTTAGTTTCATGTTCAGTTCATGTGCCCAAAGTTTCTTTCATGTCAATATATGCATGTGGTGTTCATTAATTCAGTTCATCCATGTAGTTCAGTTCGGAGATAGTCAGTATGTCAGTTATCAGCCTTAGATGTTCAGTATTTGGTAAGATGATTGCATTTTTCAGCTTTTCATTGTGTATATCGACATTTGGGGACAAATGTTCCCAAGGGAGAGATATTTTAATACCTTGAAATCCCTAAGATCAAACCCAAGGGTTGAAATGGAGAAAATAGGATTTTTTGCACTAGGTCACAGGATGAGTTGTCCAATGACCCGTGGCGTGCACCACAAGTCGTTAGGTGACTTGTGGGGAGGAGGATGAGCTTGGTTGGATTTTTGGCTTAACGGTTGACCATGGGTGAAGCCACGATTCATGGTCAACCCTACGAGTCGTTAGGTTGACCGTCGTCAAGGTCTTGCCTTGGATGTTAAAAAGTTGGCAGTGTTCCTAACGACTGGTCACCACAAGCCGTCGGGTACACCATGAGTCATGGTGTCCCTCGTGGTGACAGGTGATGAGAAATTTCTAATGCTAATGATGAGGCAGACCACAGGTCATGGTCAGTAGCAATGATTCGTCCAATCCCTTGTTGGGACTGACAGTGTAATTTTTCTGCAAAATTTCCAAGGACTTTTTCGTAATTCCCTAAACTCCTAAATTCTAAACTATGCCGTTTTTGGAATGTTTAGGAGAGAATTAAAGGAGTTGTAGACGTATTCCTCTCATTTCTCTCTCAACACTCAGACTCAGTACGAGAACTCTCAGACAGACTCCCCAGGGCAAAGCTAGGGCATTTGACTTTTCTTCTCAATTTCCCAAGGGTTTTCTCTAGGATTTCTACAATAGGTATGTGACAATTTAGCAAGGGAATTGTCCTTCCCTTGTGCCCCAAAATCCATCAAAATTCTCTTATTAGTTCTAAGCCCTGAGACTTTCGATGTTGAGGAATTTTTCGGTCATGTTCCGATTAAATCATGTGAAATGTTGTTCATATTGTTTGTTGTTACACTTCCACTATCTAGTGATCATGTTAATACTTGTTTTCCTAAAAAGTTAATTTATCCCTAATTGGATAAGCGTAGTAACTAGTGTCCCGCATAATTGTATAGACATAATATTGCTTGACTCTATCATAGTTGGACATTCCATGTTATTACTATTAGATGAAATTCTCAGTCAGTTGCATGCTAGCTTAATTTCGGTCATGATGTTAATATCTTCAGTATCTTTAAGTAAGGTCAGCTGATCAGTTTGACTATAGTCAGTTCTTGAGGTGTCAATAATGCCTCCCAGTTACCAGTAATCAGTTAGTTTTAAAGACAGTTACGATGCTTCCAGATAAGCAGCTCTAACAAGTCTTACAACACCAATTATAGTATTCGGTCTGATAAGACTCTCAGGGTACTTCTAGATAAGTATCTCTGACTTATTCTTGGCCCCTAGCTTTGAGCTATTAGCTTGGTAGTCGTCATCATGTTAGTACTATCCAGTGGGAGTAGGACTTAGCACCGAAAAGTTCGGGGTTCCAGTGCACCTAGATTCCTAAAACTACATTGCCACCGGAGGTTGTTTTTGCCCGAATGGGCCCTGAAAGTGATCACACAGTCCATAGATTTATACCTTTGCAAGGTATATTAGGTCCTATCAATGGGGCGTATGCATTGAACTCCACGTTTGACTCACGTGGTTATATTTTGGTTATAGACAGCCCCACTAGTCAGTACATTCTCAGTTTAGTTCATTTTAGCTTAGTTCAGTATCTCAGGTCCAAGACATGTCTATGACCATCAGTCAGGGTTATTATTGACCATATCAGTTATATTTAAGTTGTATTAGTTTTTAGTATTTCAGTTGGTCATTTCATGTCATTTTAGTTCAGTACTTATTCTTTCATGCTTATTATATCTCTCACTTACTACATTAAAATTATTGACGCATACCTTCCATGCAATATCGTATCATGATACAGCAATAAGTTCTCAATCCCAGCATCATCAGTAGCTCCCTCAAACGATATCAACAACAACATTTGGTGAGTCCTCATCTTCTGTGGAGGATATTTATTTTCAGTTAGTTATTTTCAGTCAGATTTTAGAGTTTAGCTAGGGGCTTGTCCCAGCAAATCATCATTTAGTAGTTGGCTTTTAGACATAGACATAGATATTCAGTATTATTATTTAGATATATTGACTCCTGTCAAATCAATTTTTCTTTAATGATTGTTATTTATTTAAAGCTTCCGCTTGTGCTTATTAGGTTTACCAATGTAATGATAGACAATGGGTTAACATGGGGTCACCTGTGATAGCAAGTACCGTTTCTTGTCTAGGGTATAGACTGGGGTCATGACAATAGGTTGGACAATGAATTGGTTATTAATGAGCTGGCTCAAAATTTGTATCGGGGATCACTTATGACCCTATTTGTGGCTCGTGAATGGCTTTTACGACTGTATGTGAGGAACGCATGTCTCGACCCACCTGACCCATCGTGCTTCTAAAAATATGAGAGGACCAGTTTCTTCTTGCTTCACTCTTCTTATTCCCCATATTTGAACCTCTATTGTTGAAAGCATAAGCTTACAAGCTTGTACTCATATCACCAGAATGCTGCACTCACATACTCTACACTTAATCTCACTCAAACACTATACTCTCATGAATTGTTTTTGAAAGTTGAACAAGCATCATATTCTATATTGCACACAACATACTATGCTCAACTAATCCTAGGTATTATTTTCATTTAAATGATTCCCTCTATTCCTATTTCCATTGGATGATTGATGCATGTGCTTAAATTTTAATTGGGAATTATTGTTTTTTAGGTGTAATTCTCATTATTTGTTACATCCATGTGAATACGGTGTGTAAATATGATATATGACCATAACTGACCCCGCAAAACTTGCTAATGAACTAAAAATTGGTTGAATTTTATTAACTATAATTAACCCTCATAATTTAAATATACAAGTAGTATTCTTAATATATGAATGTAAAATGTATCATATGTATGATTTGAGAGTACTCAGTCTTTGATGTTCAACTTACAGCCAAATATATGACTCGTACATGTAATGTACGAATTGTATGTTGGGCAGTAAATTAAACTCAGAGATGTTGGTTCTTTAGTTTAATATATAATTGGTTTTATGGTTCGTGGATTGCATCTACAAACTGTAACTGCCCGTTTCCCCATTGTCACTGCTAAATAATGCTTCATAGATGAAAGCACGACCGTATATTCCAAATATGATACTGTAACTGGCCATCTAGGGCATCTTATTTACTATTTAGAAGTGATTTTGCCTCATATTACTATCACCTGTGTCCCACATATTTGATGACTATTTTCAAGAAATGGCACCTCACCAAGCAATACAGAGGGATCTAAAGCTAAGGCTACAAAGAGGTCCCAGCTAGTGGATGAACCATCTAATTTAGATGAGGAGTATAAACCCCAACAGACCCAGGTGGCTAAAACACTAAGCCAGCCTTGTCACCTGCTACTTCTGCTTGGGTTGCACTGCAACCAATCATTCTCAGGCATCAAAATCCCATGGTTTTGACAGTAGTAGTCATTTACCCTCCCTAACTTTATAAAGGCCTATTACCAAGGCTAAGCGGTAACAAATATCTTCAGCACTAGCCGAGTCCTCCTCCAATGACTCCAACAGCCGAGCAGATAGTACAAGTGGGGATGACCTATAAAGTACCTAAAATGTCCCTCCAGTAAACCAAGCTAAGCAAAGAACAAAGTTAGGGGAAGATGTAGCCTGAGCTGGATGGGATGTCAAGGGTTCTCTAGAGAGATATTAGGGTTGCCGAGCCTATATCAAAGGAAAATATTAGTAGTACAACATAGGAGAGCAATGATGACTAACAGGTTGGAGCAATAACCTGACATCATGGAGCTGCTCCACTTTCAGCAGTGGGATTTCTTGACTAGACTTCCTGGCAAATATCGCCAAACATTTGTTGGGGAGCTTTATGCATCTTACTAAGCTACTCATAGGCCATCTGTAGTGAGTTGAGGCTTTGGACTCAATATTACTTCAAGGAGTTCCAATTTACACAAGCCTTGAGGTAATATATTTGAATAACTTGTGAGATGCCTAGGCCCCTGTCACGACCCAAATGGAAGCTCGGATAGAGATACGGGAAAAAGGAGCCCCGTAAGACCCCAACTCAACCCATGGCATGATCATACATCTAACTCAATCAAATAAATAGAAGGATAGACATCATAATATTAGAGGAAGTCTGAATAAGCATAACATCAGAAATACACGGATCTGGAGTTGAATACATTCTATTGTCTAAAAAGCCTCTAAGTCTGATGAGTTGATGGAACAAGATCCCAACTAACTCTCTAATACTGAAACTGAAAGTACATCAATATCTGAAAGCAAATGGTCCTCGGGAGATGAGGACTCACCACTAAGCTGGGTGCTAACTCTGGAACTGGCTACTGAGGGGGTGGAGTCTGTGTTTTGGGGCACGTATCATGAAATGATACAGCATAGAGTATGCGGTCTGTACGTGGAATGTACCGAGTATGCAAGGTAAATAAAACCACTTAAATATGTAAAATCATTGAAAACAAGAATAATGGAAAAACATAAAAAAATGAGAATCTGAGAATAGCGCTTGCATGCTATCTTTCTGAATACATGATCTCAACATAACATAACATCATAATTGAATCGATTGATCCAAAGCTGATATATGATAATCATAAATAAAGCTGAACATTGATCAAACATGCTTTAGAACATATATAGATATATACAACATGAGTGATAAACATGCATAATTGAAATCATGAGGAGCAATGTGGGACTCGTCTTTTAACCGACATGCCATGATAGAGCTTACGTGGTCCCAACTATCACACTAAAGTGGGTAGAGCGGTCCAAAGAATTGCCAGGGCTAAGGATGATAACATGATATTGATATCAAGCTCGTGGCCCAATCGGTCAAGGGATAGCTTACATAGAAGGTCCCTATATAATCTGATCATACCTATGTTGGCTCGTAGTTCTAAGGCATAGGGTTGACTGACCCATAGCCTACTCGGTGCTAGACACTACACTAAAAAAATATGCATATGCTCTCCATCATTTATCAATGAAGCTAACCATCGTCTATTGACGAAGTTGAATAGTCATGACTAACTAAATCTGAATCATACATGAGGAGCCTTGGATCAAACCATATCACAAGCTGAACATAAATGGGAGTCTTCGCTCAAAAACTATGTGGTAAGTCATAATTATAGCTTACCACATAATTATACTTAGACATATGGGCATTGCCCAATACTTTATCATGCTTGAAAATACATATTTCCCTTGAAAACATGATCATAAACATGGGTATCTTTAAAAACAGGTTTTTCATCATAAATATCTCATCATACTAGAACATTCATCACAAATCTCAACTTTCATGAACCTCTCATTATTGGGCATTTTAATTTATACAGCTTGAGACATGATTTTCATTGAAAACATTGTAAAACTTGCCCATAACTCATAATTTAATAATAGAAACATATTTAAATTATACACATGTAGAGAATTAGGATTTCATGCATTGGGCTAAAACCCCATGGAATCAACATAAGAATTTTCACGATTTTCAAGAGAGATTGGGCATGGATGTGAATTGATTCACCCATTCATAACCCTACATACCTGACTAGTGCTGATTCTTACACTTCCTCAATTGCATAAGAGGAATTTGAGAAAAATTAGAAGGGTTATATCTTAATATCCTCTATAACTCTTTAACTTTGCATGCATGGGTTTAGCATAGTCTAGAATGACTTAACCTATGTTAATACACTCTAAAAATGGCTTATAACGAAATAGTATTGGACCTTAGAGCATAGGAATGGCGAGAATACCCTAAATAACTTCGCAGAAGATAATTGCTCGTCAGTACCACGACGGACCTAACGAGTCATTGCCACCATCCATGAGTTGTCACATCAATCGTTAGGTACACTGTTGAAATTTCACCTGGAACACATAATGGGCCATCATACGAGTTGTTACCGGTGACCACGACTCATGGTTATCACTCATTATCCCCATTTCCTCGACCCCAGATCATTATTTACATGATGACCACAATCCACCTAACAAATCACGGTATCTGACCACGACCCGTGGGGTCTATCTGTCAGGTGCATTGCCACACACCTTTCCCCTTTTAATATCCTTGGCCACGACAGACCTGATGAGTCATAGGGCCTGACCATGACTCGTGGTCATGCCCGTGATTACCTCCCCCCCCCAAATAATTCTTTTAACTGAAGCCCAGTACCTGACCATGATCACCTCACAACTCATGGTTTTCCCCATGACTCGTCATCCCACGACTCATGGTAATGCCTAGTGCAGATTTTACAATTTTCTCCATTTTAACTTTCGGGTCTGATCTTTGGCCTTTCGGGGTATAACAATTTCTCCCCCTTGGGAACATTCATCCTCGAATGTTTAAAAACATACATAAAAGCAGAGAAATGCAATCATCATATTCATATACTGATCATTTTAAGCTAAAAACTGACAGAATGACTACCTCCGAACTGAATTAAGGAATCATATATACACCCATAAACATGAAAGAATCTGGAGCACGTGAACTAAACATAAAAACTAAATAGAGTACTAGGGAAAAATGAATACATCAAACTGAAATCGAGCCAAAAGGGAATAGGTGTGGGTATCTGGCCATCATATCCGTTTCGGCTGCCCACGTAGCTCCTTCAACATGTTGATTTCTCCATAAACCTTTAACTGAACCTACTTCCTTGTTCCTTAGCCTTCGAACCTGACGATCCAGTATTTCCACCGGAACCTCTTAATAACTAAGGTTGTCTTTCACACCAACATTGTCCTCCGAAACAACTAGAGTTGGCTCACCCAAACACTTCTTTATGAGAGATACATAGAATACAGAATGCAGTGAAGCTAATTCAGAGGGCAGCTCCAATTCATATGCCACCTTGCCAACCCATTTCACAACCTAGTAGGGGCCAACATAATAAGGGCTGAGTTTTTCTTTTTTCCAAACCGCATCACTCCCTTCATGGGAGACAACTTCAAAAACACCAAATTATCCATTTTGAACTCGAGTTTTCTCCTTCGCACTGATCGTGGGCTAAAATAGCATGCCCGAGTGATGCTTTATACCTTAATGTATTCTTGTTTATCTAATTTATTTTATTCATTTTCATGTAATTTTATATAAAGGTGAATATATGTGCTAACCAACATGATTAGTCCTTGTTTTGTAGGTTTCAATGACTTGGAGGAACTAATTTATAAGTTGGTAAAGGAAAGGAATGGAGTCGGAAGCAATCGGCAGAAGTCGGCAAGGAGTAGGCATGGCAAGCGAGCAGATGCAGCAGCCACGTGCCACGGCAGGCCAGCCCCGTGCCAGCAGCATGTCATCACGCTGGCCAAGAAGCGTGACACGCTGCCAACGTGGCAAGAAGGTTGCCTAGAGTCGATATTTGTTGATTTCCAGTGTGCCTCCGCGTTACCTCCGTGTCACGGAGGCAGTGCTCCGCGATACACTCCGTGACACGGAGCCATTCCACGACAGGCTAAATTATGCACGTTTCTCATTTATTATAAATAGGTCCCTTGGCTCCTAATTCCATTTGGTCACGATTTTATTGTGGAAAACTACCTAAGAGTGAAGGGAGAAGTGGGAGAACTCATCTAGGGTTTGTCAAATTCCCTTCTCATCTACTAAATTCATGTAAGTATGTTAAGTAGTAGTTAGTTGTAGTTTTACGAACATGAATGGCAAGAACCCTTCCTCTAGGGTTGAAGCCTTGAATTATGATTGTGATTTTATGAAATTGTTTTGGAATTAAGTTATTGATTGATGTTTTCATCTTGCATTCTTGATTGTTGGTTGTTTTTATGATTGATCACCATGAAAACATATATGTTAGCTTGGGCAATTGCTTGAGAAAGAATTACCTAGGTTTGGACATGAGAATGTAAGGAGCATGTTTGTA
The DNA here is from genome assembly GCA_035772735.1 of Datura wrightii. Classification (NCBI taxonomy): domain Eukaryota; kingdom Viridiplantae; phylum Streptophyta; class Magnoliopsida; order Solanales; family Solanaceae; genus Datura; species Datura wrightii. The sequence continues at coordinate 19,427,919 of JASDFA010000023.1, read as the reverse complement.
TCTAACGATATAATTTTGTGTTAGGATAGAAATATACCTAACACCTTGCTTGGTTGATAAAACGGGGGTTATTAAGAGACCAACTTATGATTATCACATCACCACTCGAAGAAGTAGTTGTGAGGGTAAGTTGAGTTAAATGGTTAGACGCACGAAAGTCCCTAATCGTTTCCCCGTAAACCACAACATAATTAATTGCCCGCGAACTAGAAATTAGCATCCTCGCTCACAATGATGCAGTGAGGCTAGTTTGCCGTGTTTAGAGGCTCAAAAGACCATGAACATGCAATTCTAATTATGTGAAATAATAATCGATAGTTGCATACTTAACCCATTGCAAATCGTAGCATCGCATGATTATCTGGTTTTAACTCTATGTTGCTCCTAAAGTGCATTCAGAATATTTCGTTGACCAAATTTAAACTTAATTAAAAATCTCCCTGGAAAACTTCTATAACCAACATTTTTTGGTATTTAAGATCACACTTGTAATGGATAGTTAGAGGAATGGGTCCAGTCCCTGTGGGTTCGACATTTCGGTTCTTAAAAAGAGCCACTATATTACTTGCACGACCCGTACACTTGCGGGCACGTCAAATTTTTGGCACCATTGCCGGGGAATAGGCAAAGTTTTGATAATTTATCTGTTTTTGTGTGATTTTTAAATTTCCTTAAGTGTTGAGAAACATGGTCTTAGTCTACTTATTACAGGTGACAGGTTGTCCTGCCGAGCTGGCTAGAAATAGAGAGCTTGTGGAACCGTTGCTTGAACCTGAACGTCAAATCCATTTGCGAAGGAGAGTAGCTCTAGAGCAAAAGCTGAAGAGACTTCAAGAAAAGGTACAACAACAACCACCCGCGGGACAAAAACAATTGTCATCGACAGCAATGGCAGCTAGACCAGTTCGCAAAGTGGCAATCCCACTAGTGACTAATGTGAACTCCAGTATCCGTAAACCGGAACCTGGAGGGAACTTTGAGCTTAAACGGAACATGGTGCAACTGTTACATTCTAGTAGTCAATTCACTGGGATGGAACATGAGGACCCGCTACAACACTTACATAGATTTTTAGAGATTAGTGACACGTTTTTCCCCACCGGCATGTCCACAGATTATGTCCGACTGACCCTCTTCCCATTTTCACTGTTGGGAGAGGCGAAAAAGTGGCTGAAGGCTGAGCCACCGAACTCCATAACTTCATGGAATGACTTGGCTAAGAAGTTCCTTATCAGATTCTTTCCTTTAGGCAAGACTGCAAAGTTGAGACGTGAAATACTCAGTTTCAAGCAGAGGCCTGATGAGAACTTGTATATGGCTTGGGAAAGATTCAAGTCATTGTTGAGAGACTGCCCCCATCACCAGCAATCAAATTAAGTGCTGGCTCATACCTTTGTAGAACGTCTAGACCCACACACAAAAATATTACTAGACTCTGCATCGGGTGGGCAAGCCTTGGATAAAACATATGATGAGTTGTACACTTTGTTGAACAGAATGCACAAGGAAATGCAAAGTGGCACAGCGAGTCATCAAGGGGGGCAGGAAACAGATCGGGGTTGATAGAAGTAGATGGTTTGAATGCCTTGGCAGCACAGTTAGCTGCGTTCCAGCATCAGATGATGACTCAGTTCAATAAACTGAGTATGAACCAACACCAGGGCTAGGTTAACGCAGTTAAGCAAGCTCCGAGTTGGTGCGAAATTTGTGGTAATACTGGGCACAATGCAGAATCTTGTGGAGCCAATCCGGAATCAGTCAATTTTGTTGGTAATGTGCATAGGAATCAGAATTTTGGGAACAACTCCAATAGAAATTGGCAGGGCCACCCGAATTTTTCTCGGGGTGGAAACCAAAAGTAGAATTATATGCAACCTCAACAACAACAGTATCAGCAGAATAGGCAGAATGAGGGGAAATTGAGTAGCAGCATTGAGGAAACACTGCAGAAAATTCTGGAGACCCAGAATCAGTTAGCGAAAAGTCAGGCGAGGATGGCAACAGACTTAATGAATCAGCAAGTAGCCACCCGCAATCTTGAAAAACAAGTGGGTCAGATAGCAGCTGCTCAAAACATGAGATCACAAGGGGGATTACCAAGCGATACAGATCCTAACCCTCGGCAGATCAACGCCATCAGTCTGAGAAGCGGTAAGCAATTAGCTGATGCAGTGCCAAAAGAGCTGAGAAAGGGGGTGCAGCCAGAATTGGTTAGACCAGGACCATCCATCAACATGGGAGATAATCAGAGTGCTAGACAACAAAATGCGCAACTTTCATTGCAGCCATCACAAAGACCACCACCACCATTCCTTCAGAAATTCAGAAAGAGAAAGAAGGAGGAATGCTTCAAAAAGTTCTTTGAGAGCTTCAAAGAACTTCACATAAATTTGCCTCTTATTAATGTCTTGCAGGGAATGCCCAAGTATGCTAAATACTTGAAGGACGTGATGGCAAACAAAGTTAGATTGGTAGACGTCCAGACTGTAGCACCGACTGAGGAGTGCAGTCACAGGGTATTGAGCAAAATGCCAAAAAAGCTCAAAGACCCAGGGAGTTTTACCCTCCCCATACAAATTGGTAAAGCTGAGGAGCTACGAGCTTTGTGTGACTTAGGGGCAATAGTTAATTTAATGCCCCTATCCTTATTCAACACCCTGGGGTTGGGAAAACCGAGGCCGACAAGGTTGATGCTGCAGCTGGCTGACAAGTCCCGAGAGACACCTGATGGAATAATAGAGGACCTCCTCATCCAAGTAGGTAAGTTTATTATACCTGTTGATTTTATTGTTCTAGATTTTCAGGTTGATGATCAGGTACCCTTAATCTTGGGACGGCCATTCTTGGCCACCAGTGGAGCGGTGATTCATCTGAGAGTAGGGACCCTGAAAATGAGGGTCGAAGATGAAGAAGAACTCTTCCACGTTTACCAAGAAATGAACCCATCCACACACTACACTAACCTTTGTCAGGTTAGTGTGTTTGCAGAGGATGAGTGTGGGGTGGAGGATTCCACAGGTGCACGGCCAAAGGCAAGGTCAAGTGTTCAGCCCGAGTCTGATAGAGGACTTCAAATTGAGAAGAAGTTGGAGAAAGAGAGCAACAAAGTGGAGGCTGTTTCCTCTAAAGAACAAAAGAAAAGGAGATGGTTCTCCAAAGAGAATCCAGGTATGAGGATGTCCTGAAAAGGACAGTCCACGTCAGGCCACGACGTAAAATAAGGCACTGCTTGGGAGGCAACCCAAGGGTACCTCAGGTACAATTTGTAATTTTGATTTTGTGTTGATATTGTTATGTTTATTTTGTTAGTGTTTTTGGTGGAAAGTTAAGCACAGATGGAGGGAAGTCTGAGTACCGAGAAGGTGGAAGCTAAAGAGCATGGAATAGAAGAAGTGTGGGGTCGAACACCCACCTCTGAAAACTTGAAAGGAAAGCATGCTTTTAGCTTAGCATAGAGGCTCAGGGAGTATTTCTCATCCTTTAAATGTTAATTTGATGCTATGACAACATAGCATGATCTAAGCGTGGGGTGAGGGAAATTTCAAGAAAATTTCAATTTTTTTTTGTGCTTAACTATTTTTGGTGAATGTAATGCTTGTGAGAAGAATTTTGAAAATTGTTTCATGAGTCAAGCATGACTTCATCCCCTGTTGGTTTTTCTTTTCGGTTCTTTTCCGACGGGGGGTATTTGAACCGAAGAATAAAATTTTTCTTTTTCTTTCCTTTGTCTGTATATAATGTTTTAGTCATAGTTAGGGACTGTTTCCAACGATGGATGGATGATGACCGTCTTGAAGAAAAATTAGTCAATAGGTTTTAGGTTTTTTGAAACCATAACTAATTGGTGCTTGATGTTCTTGTTATGTGCTATACGTGATTGTAAGAGGCAAGTATGTTCAGTGTGAAGCATGCAGGTGTATAACTTTGTGTGAGACGCTTAGGCTCTTGAATTTGACTCAATATGATTGAAGCTTAATTCTGAATTCTTGTGATCAGCTGAGTAAGAGTCTACTGAATGTGTCTTGATTTGAGCATGTGCCATGAGTGTAAGGTTTTTGAGTATTCTGTGCTATTGTGGATTGTCTAGAACTTTCCTGGTGTGTTTATAAAATGAAATGAAGGATGTGAATTGTAGGAGATGATTTAGGCATTTATTTGTATGAACCAAATTTTTATCCCTCATTTTACCTACCTTGAAAAATTAATCCTAGTTAGCCCCATTGAGCCTTGAGCCTATTCTTTGACAGCTGCAACATAAGCTTTGTCCGTTTTCTTTCATTAGCCTTGAACTTGATCCAAAACTCCTAAGCACTTAAGGGAAATATATGAAAGAGTAAAGGAGTGAGAATAAGGAAAAGAAAGGAAAAGTAGAAAGTTGTAGAAGTGGAGAAAAGGACAAAGGTGCACTTGGTTGAAAATGTTGATTATTATTAAGGAGTAAGAAAACAAATTAATTTTATAGAGCTCCTTATTAATAAGATAAAAGTGCCTAAAGAAAGGGGGAACAAAAGAGGAAAAAGAAAAGCTGAAAGGAGAAAAAGGTGAAGTAAGGGAAGGGAAGTTCGTAATGAAGGCGTAATGTATTAAAAGCGCTTGGGAAAGATAGTCACTATTACTGGCCATAATAGTACCTAGCCGTCCCTTAGCTACATTACAACCTAAAAAGTCCTACTTGATCTTACATTCATACATCCTTAAATTAGTGGAATCAAACACTAAGGGCAAGCTTATGGGTCATTACATGATGCATGTGAATTCTTTGTGAGAGTGAGCGTAATTCTATTCATGTACCCACACATGTTGTGATTTAAAAATTGTTTTTGCGTGTGAAATTGGGTAACTCTCTTTCCGTGAGGGCATATGTTGAATGAAGGATATAGTTCATGTGGGATTCATTAATCAGTTGATTTACATGAGTTTGCTAAGATTGAGAGTCGATTCTTGAGGTTAAGAAGTCTTAACATAGTTGTACTTCATTTCGATGATCAAATCATGCATGCTCTATTTGTAGCTTGTTATCTTACGTAATAATTGTAGCCGTAGCTTGAATATTCTTGCTAAATGAGTTATGGGTGAGTCTCCATATGCATGAGATTTAATAGGTTGTTCGAGGATGAACAAGACTTTAAGTGTGGGGTAGGTGATCGTGGGCTAAAATAGCATGCCCGAGTGATGCTTTATACCTTAATGTATTCTTGTTTATCTAAATTATTTTATACATTTTCATGTAATTTTATATAAATGTGAATATATTTGCTAACCAACATGATTAGTCCTTGTCTTGTCGGTTTCAATGATTTGGAGAAACTAATTTATAAGTTGGTAAAGGAAAGGAATGGAGTCGGAAGAAATCGGCGGAAGTCGGCAAGGAGTAGGCATGGCAAGTAAGCAGATGCGACAGCAACGTGCCACGACAGGCTAGCCCCGCGCCAGTAGCATGCCATCGCGCTGCCCAAGCAGCGTGACACACTGCCAACGCGGCAAGAAGGCTGCCTAGAGTCGATATTTGTTGATTTCCAGTGTGCCTCAGCGTTACCTCCGTGTCACGGAGGAAGTGCTCCGCGATACACTCCATGACACGGAGCCATTCCACGCCAGGCTAAATTATGCACGTTTCTCATTTATTATAAATAGGTCCCTTAGCTCCTAATTCTATTTGGTCACGATTTTATTCTGGAAAACTACCTAGGAGTGAAGGGAGAAGTGGGAGAACTCATCTAGGGTTTGTCAAATTCCCTTCTCATCTACCAAATTCATGTAAGTATGTTAGTTTAGTAGTAGTTAGTTGTAGTTTTACGAACATGAATGGCAAGAACCCTTCCTCTAGGGTTGAAGCCATGAATTATGATTGTGATTTTATGAAATTGTTTTGGAATTAAGTTATTGATTGTTGTTTTCGTCTAGCAATCTAGATTGTTGGTTGTTTTTATGATTGATCACCATGAAAACATATACGTTAGCTTGGGCAATTGCTTGAGAAAGAATTACCAAGGTCAGGACATGAGAATGTAAGGAGCATGTTGTTCGATTTGTTATATGGGTATATAAAACGACACGCAAGTGCACGTGGTCAATCAAGTAGTAAGTGGCTTTAGTAAGCCAAGTATCGATCCCACAGAGACTTGGGTTAAGTGCAATTTGCTCAAGTATACTGTATTGTTACTTCTAAGTATGCTGACAACAATGTAACCAAAAAGTTAATAATTTGTTTTATAAATTTTATGCTAAAACTAAGAACAATTATCTACTTTGAATCTGAACTATGGATAAGAGCATGCTAAGGTTAAACGAACATGTAATCAAACTGATTATCATCATAAATTGGTTAATCTTTTCTTCCTGTTGCTAGCCAAGAACATTTGCCAAGAGATTAAAAGTCTCGTATTTAACCTCACTTAAGAATCATGAAATATCCGTCTACATTTCTGTGATCAAATGCTATTCATGTTCAAGCCATACAATTCCGGTTCCTAAATTGACTAATACGACTTTCAGGTATATTTCTATCCTGAATGCACATAAAATCTCAATTTTCCCAAATCAAGTAAAGAACAATATCCTATTAATTCACAACTTTCCAATTTCGTGCTCTCTCGAGTGAAATCGGACTTTTTAGATGTACATTAATGTAGGCCACACACCAATGCAGTAGAAACAAGAATTAATAGAACAACATGGAAGAAAAAGATGCAAAACCAGATAATCAATAATCAAATTTCATCACAATTGTTCACAACCTCAGCAAGGAAGGGAATTAGCCACTCATTTGTGGATTAATCATCATAAAACGAGTGTTAATCATACAAGCAATTGAATTAAAGAAGAAAGAAAGAGAGAAAAAACCCTGAACTTTTCATCCCTCAACTGCTTGTAACCCACGTCCTTGCTCCACCAAGTCTGTATTCTGAAAAATAAACCTAAGTGTGCTATTTATAGTAGTAGGATTCTTTCCCGGAATAACAAGCAACGTGTCATGGAGTGCATCGCGGAGCATTGCCTCCGTGACACGCTACGGATGCGGAGGCTCTGTTGAAATCACCCGAACTTGGCCCCAGCAGCACCCTGCCGTGTTGGCAGCGTGTCACGCTGCTTGGGCAGCGCGTTGGCATCTCTTGGTCGCGCAGCCAACCTGCCGTGGCACGTTGCCAACGCGCAGGTGGGCTTTTTTGATCAGCCTGCTGTTCGCGGTTTGTTGCTACGGTTAAAAACCGACACGCAAGTGCACGTGGTCAAACAAGTAATAAAGTGGCTAAGTAGCCAAGTATCGATCCAAGGAGGCTCAAGATACGTAAAATTGCCTAGTTTACTATATTCCTATTTCACTTCTAATTATGCTAACAACAATGTAACCAATAGTTACTTGAGTTTTTGGTTTCTAAACTATATATACTACAACTAATAACAACTATTTACTTGTGAATTCAGACAATGGATATGAACATGCCAAGGTTAAGAACAAGTAATGAACTTGATAATCATGATAATTTTGGTTAATTCTCTTCTTCATGTTGCTAGCCAAGAACATTTGCCTAGAAATTAAAACTCTCGTATTTAATTTCACTTTAGAATCATAAACCATCCGTCTACATTTCTGTGATCAAATGCAATTTATGACCTAGCACTACAATTCCGGTTCCTAAATTGACTAATACGGCTTTCAAGTATATTTCTATCAGGAAAGCACATCAAAACCCAATTTTCCCAAATCAAGTTAAGAACAATACCCTATTAATTCACAACTTTCCAATTTCTTGCTCTTTCGAGTGAAATTGGACTTTTTAGATGTACATTAATGTTGGCCAATCACTAATGCAGTAGAAACAAGAATTAATAGAACAACATTAAAGAAGAAGAAGAAACCATATCAATTAAAATCAGAATTCCTTACACATGTTCAAAACCTCAGCAAAGAAGAGAATTAGCTACTCATTCTTGGATTGATCATCCTAAAATGAGTGTAAATCATACGTACAATTGATAGAAAGAAGAAAGGAAGAGAAGAAATCCCTTAGCTTTTTCAATCTTCAACTGCTACTAACCCACGTTCCTGCTCTCCACTTCTGAACTTTGTCTAAAACTAAAAACTCATTAAAATAAACCTAAGTGTGCTATTTATACTAGTGGGAAATTTTTCTCGAAATAACAAGCAACGTGTCACGGAGGCCAACGCGGAGCACTGCCTCCGTGACACAGCGTGGACGCGGACCTTCACTGAAATTTCCAGGGTCCGGAAAATTAACCTCAACGTGGCACGGAGGCCATCGCGGAGGCCTATCTCCGTGCCACGGAGCTGACGCGCAGGCACACTGGAAATTGCCATTTTAATCCTTGCTCAGGCAGTGTGCTACCGCGATGGTAGCGTGGCACGGCTCCATCGCGGAGCCCCTATAAAATATGCATTCCAAGGTCTTTTCCACGCTCGCATCCAAGTCCAACTCCGACATAGTTCCAGCATGCATTTTAGCTCCTAAAAATCACATTTACCTGCAAAACACATGCTAATCATATTGGTTAGTATAAATTCGCATTTTATTACCAATTACATGATATTATATACACATTGCACAACAAACAAGGTAAAAATGATACGTTTGAGTATCACTTGGGCATATAAATCTGCCCAAGATCACTTACCCCACACTTAAATCCTTGTTCGTCCTCGAACAACACATACACAAATCATGCAAATTACATCCCAACCTTCGTCACTATGGTGCAACAATTTACACTACGGTCATACCGATTATTCAATTTTCGCAAATCATCAAGAAAACATGCTTGGTCGTACAATACAATGACCCTTAATACATCAAGGCTTCCTAGACTTTAAGAATTGATTCTTGATATCGGCAAACTCAAGCAAATCAACTAACCAAGAAATCCGACACGAAAATCAATCTTTCATCAAGCATGTGCCCTCACAACTCAAGAGAAATTTCCCCTTTATGTTCATGCAACACACAAACATGCAAGTAGGGGCATATAAAAATTAATTTCACTCTCTCTCCCAAAAGAATTCACATGCCTCATGTCATGACCCATAGGCTTGCCCTTAATGTATTACTCCACTAATATAAAGAAATGCAATATAGGATCACGTAGGACTTTAATGGGTTGTAACGGGGCTATGGATCTAGTATGTATATATTGGATTAGCCAATAATAGTCGCTAGCATCCTTAAGCTCCTTTTCAACACATTCCCATCGACTCATGGACATTGTTCCTCTCTTTTCTCTTTTTCTCCCATTCATGTTGGTTTACTTCCGTATAGCCCATTTCATCAAACACACTTGACACCAAACAGAGGGTTTTCATGTACCCTCACTATCATTTAATTACAACAAGTGCCTCTTCAACATCATCTTTTCTTTCCTCACTTTGCTTTTCTTTTTCTTTTCACTCTTTTCACTCTTTAACACTTTGGGAAACATTTTCTGTTCTTTTGTAAGCGCTTAAGAGCTTCTTATAGACTTTAAGGCTAATGAAAAGAATGAATAAAGCTTAGTTCATACAATTTTGGACAAAAGAAAGAAATCGGCTAAAGGCTCAACGGGCTGGCTAGGGTATACAACATATAAAAAGGTAGAATTTGACAAGAAAAAAAAATGGAAACTATTGGTTAAAGCAAAGAAATGCCTACATCCTTTCCAACACTACACCTCCTTCATTTCATTTTGTATACACACCAGGCAAGTTCTAGACAATTCACAATGACATGGAATAGCAAAACCTCACTTCACACTTCATGCACATGCTCGAATCAAGATGCATTCACAGACTCTTTAATTAGTCAATTACATGAATTCAAGATTAAGCCTCCATCATAATGAATCAAATTCTCTAGCCTAGGTAACTCAACATATTTACAGAATTGCATGCTTTCAAACGAATCACTTTCACATTTTGAACATCAATTACAACACGCAACGAAATTTTAGCAACCATAAGCAACTACAGTTCATTGATGCAATCCACCAAAGAAAAACTAAAAACAAATAAAAATCCTACTCCTACCGACTACATTTCCCTTAAGACGGTCGTCATCCATCCATCATAGGGAATGGTCACTAACTATGACATCGGTTCAATGGGACTATTCTCGGTAAAAGAACCGAAAACAAACTCCGAGAAACCCAAAAATAAAAATCGAAAAAAAAAATTTAAAAAATTTTGCAACACATCGATCATTTCGATAGAAAGAAAATATTTACAAGTGCAAAATATTTTCGCAAAAATTTTAAAAAATATCGATCATGTCGATAGAAAAAAAAATTATTTACAAAATTTACAAAATATTTACAATGGCAACCATACTTTCAAAAACACACATCATTAACCACACAACAAATATATACACATGCATCACAAATCAGTTCGCAACAGGGAAAGCACAAACATACATAAACATCAAGGAAAAATTATACAGCAGTTTAGAGCCTATGTCCCAGCACCTACCTACTCCCCACCCCACACTTAAATCGAACACTGTCCCCAGTGTTCACAACAATACAAAGCACAAAATTTGGGTGGTGAAACTCCCTGCTTAGTCGAAATATTCGACTTCTTCATCCGGTGCTGCGGCCTCGTCGCCCATGTCTGAATCAGCTCCATCGTCGTCATCGGACTCCACATCGGAGTCCTCACGACGTGTCTCCTCATCAATAGGGACATCGTCATCAGTCGGCTCCACGAAGGCTGGCCCCACCTTACATAAGGCTCTGGCGTTCTCGCCAAAGGGGTAGTCCAGCTCCAACTGCCATAACTCTTCCTCGGTGGCTGGTCTCCCACCTATCCGTAGCTGCAGCATCTGCATGCCGAACATACGGGCCATGTACTGATCGTCACGAGCATGTCGCTCGCCCAAAGTCAATATCGGTCCGTGTGTAGTGTCGGGGGCCTTAGTCTTTGTCACGTCGAGGGCCCTCCGCTCCAACTGCGGAATATAATCCAAGGCTTCTTCCTCAATGTCGAGGCCTCGGAGGAAGGTGGTGATGAGTCCGCCAAACCCGTATCTGTGGCCCTGGTGCAGTCTGGCTCTCTTCATGGCGGATATTATGACCGCCCCAACATTAATCTCAAGCCCTTTCATAAGGGCATACACCAAGCAGACACGGTCCCGGGTCACATCTATCATATGGACTCCCGGGATCAAGCACGAACATACAATTTTTAGCCAGATTCTGGCCTCCCTGTTCATCTGCGAATAGGGCAGAGTCTGGTGGTAACCCCTCTCCTTGTGTCTACTCCATCGGGCTGTGGATCGATCCCCACACAATGTACGTCTGATGTCGGCGTACGGTGGGGTGATGTTTAGCTGGCGGAGAACGTGGGCGTCTGTGTCCCGCGCTCCAACGATGGCATTCAGCTGCTGGGGTTCCAGAGTGACAATCTGCCCTCTGATTTTTATAGTGTGGATTCTGATGGCCGGGTTCCAGTTTGCATAAAATTCCCGGACCAAGTGAAGGTTGCACTCCTTGGGCTCCTGAAAAATAAAGCTGAGCCCAGCTGCTTCGATCCTCTGTACAATGCGAGAGAACTCCTGTGCGAGTGGTTCCCTTGCAATATGTTCCTCGGGGAAGTACTTGTTTTCTTTATGCTTCGCGTACCATTTCTTCCCTTCATCGGTGACCCATCTTGTTCCGTATCGGCGGTGTTGGCCGCGCGGAACAGTGGGTGCAGCTGGGACTGCAGCGCCCAGTCTCATCCTTTTCCTACCGGTGCCTGAGGTAGAAGCACCCTTGCCTTTGTCTTGTCTGCTAGCCATTGTACCTGTCAATTTACACAAACAAGCACAACGTTAAGCTAAATTCTTGTTAGCTTCGGCTAAGGTCGGGTTACACAAAATTTACCCCACACTTAGTCCTTAACAATATCTACAAAATTAAAGCAAGGATAGCTCTATTCACAACCCCAAACACAAACAACTATACACATATTGCTTAGTGCGTTCGTAACAAAATTTCGACAGCATAACGGTTAGCGTACTACTCAGACTTCATACAGCTAATCCCAATCCTACTATCGCTAACACTTCAACCATCGCACTTCGCAACAAAAACAACAACAAAAATAAAAACAACTATAAAAACATTTTATATACAAGCTAATAAAAATAATCTAACCAATTCACACATTTTATGCATTTTCCCACAAAAATTCGAGAATTAGTAGTCTTTTAACATTTACACAATATTTACCACGACTTATCTCAAATAATAAACACACCCCGGCATCAATTTCACCAAACTATCAAGTTGCCCAAGTCAAATTCAACAACCCAATCCCTAGAATACAATTCGACAATCAATTTCGAATTATTTACATAATCGACAAGTTCAAACGCCAAATACAACAATCCGAACATAATCAATCACAAAATAATTCAATATCATGTTTAATTTCTACCTAGGGTGATATATCTCACCTTACATGCCCAAATATGACAAAATATCGCCAAAAAATTGAGTTAGACGATGAAAACATACCTTAGAATTGAAGAACCGAAGAAACTTGACGTTTTTCCTTGCCTATTAACGTGGCACGTTGCTTGGGGAGGGGGAAATGGGTGTTTGGTCGCGGAGGGAAGAGGGAATGGGGAAAATAGGGGCGAAATCGGGGGTTCTAAATTAAGAAAACACGCTGGTCACCCGGAAACCCGGTGTGACCAGGCACTGAATAAGGGGCAACGTGTCACGGAGGGTAACGCGGAGCCCCTCCTCCGTGACACGGAGCCAACGCGTTGGCTTACTGGATTTTTGAAAAATCCGGATTTTGCCTTCAACGTGTCACGGAGTGTAACGCGGTGCATTGCCTCCGTGACACGGCGCCAACGCGCCAGTGCTCTGTTTCACCAATAAATTTAATTTTTCATACCTCGCCTCATTTTCTCGATTCCATGTATATTTCCTCCGTTATACCTGAAAATCACCTCACTAAACAAAAATTGGTTAAATTAATAGATTTCCCTAACTAACATAAAAAATACTAACTAAAATGCAAATCTAAACCTAGTCAAGAAAAAGAAAAGAAAAATAAAAATTATTTACACTAAAAAGAAAGAAAGAAAATATTTTTCACGGGTTGCCTCCCGTGCAGCGCCTGGTTTACCATCGCGGCTCGACGTCCTTTAAGCTCATTTATCTACTAGGGAGATGGACGATTTGTCCCGATCATGGTCATCCCCCCAGTAGTTCTCAACCTTATCCAGTGGCCTTCCTAGTAACTCTCAGGAATCACTCATTCCAATAGCATTCCCATGATAAATCACGTTGATCACCGAGAGTTCCTTATAAACAGTCGGGAGCTTAGGTACCTTGTACACGTCGAACACTTCGACCTTGTCATGTGCTCGCATCGTGAGTTGACCCGCAGCTACATCAATTAATGCTTTTCCAGTTGCCAAAAAGGGTCGTCCCAAAATAAATGGGACTTCAGCATCTGGTTGAAAGTCCAGAACAATAAAATCGACCGGAAAAATGAGGGAGCCTACTTGCACTAACACATCCTCAACAATGCCATCCGGCTTAGCTAAAGACCTGTCTGCTAGCTGCAAGATTACCGTTGTAGGTCTAGGACTCCCTAGACCTAACTTTATGAATACTGAAGATGGCATCAGATTTATGCTTGCCCCCAAGTCGCATAATCCACGAGCTCGGATACTTTTCCCAATAGTAAGCTGGATAGTGAAACTTCCAGGGTCTTTCAGTTTTGTGGGCAACCTATTTTGAATACGGGAAGTGCATTCCTCTGTTAAAGCTACCGTGGCATACTTAGTCAAACGACTTTTGTTAGCCACGATGTCTTTAATATACTTCGCATATTTTGGCACTCCCTGCAAGACATCAACAAGAGGTAAGTTAACATGTACCTGTTTAAGTACCTCCATGAATTTCTGGAAACACGCCTCCTCCTTGTGTTTCTTGAGTCGTTGAGGGAACGGGGGTGGAGGCCTTTCTGGTTCAGCTTCTTTAGTCTTCCCCTTATCCGAGGTTTGCTCTCCCTCAACATCTGCTGCTCCTGACTTTTGAGGCGGTCTTTTCGGTTCCACCTCCTTCAACTGTAAACCACTCCTCGTGGTCACTGCATTTACCTGCTTTGGATTAGGATCCGTGTCGCTAGGTAGTCCTCCTCTGGGTCTAGTATTTTGGGCACTAGCAAACTGCCCAAACTGATATTCAAGAGCCTTGGTCGCCAATTGATTGTTCTTCACTTCGGCTGCCAATTTGACATAGTCAACCTGCAATTGTGCCTGATTAGCGATCATGGTTTTGAACATCTACTCAAATAGTCGGTGATGATGGTGGAGGAGGGGCACTATGATTTCTGAATTGAGCTTGATAATTTTGTTGCCCTCCTTGTTTTCTGTGCATACCCTACCCTGAACTTTGGCCTTGTTGATTGTTGCTACCCCACGAAAAATTCGGATGGTTCCTCCAATTTGAGTTGTAGCCACTACCAAACTGCTGCTGATTCCTCTGTGCATTGCCCACAAAGTTAACAGAATCAGGATTTGCACCATAGCATTCAGCTGAATGCTCACTACTACCACACACTTCACACCACATCTGTTGAACTGCATTGACTGAAGCTGAAGGTTGGTTCAAATTTATATTGCTGAAGTGAGTGTTTAGCTGATTTTGCAAAGCAGCTATCTGTGCAGCAATAGCTGTGAATCCATCCACTTCAAGCACTCCCGCTGCTTTCCTTGATCCACCTCTTGAAGAATCTGCATTCCATTCTGGATTGCCTTGTGAAATTCGGTTGAGCAAAGTGTACAGCTCCTCATATGTCTTCTCCAGCGCTTGCCCTCCAGCTGCTGAATCTAACAGAATTTTAGTGTGGGGTTCCAAACCCTCAATAAACGTGTGTACCAACACCTCATTGGACTGATGATGGTGAGGACAGTCCCACAACATGGATTTGAATCTTTCCCAGGCTTGATATAGATTTTCCCCTTCCCTTTGTATAAAACTTAGGATTTGACTCCTAAGTCTGGCTGTTTTACCAGAAGGGAAAAATCTGATAAGAAACTTCCATGCAAGATCATCCCACGTTGATATAGAATTGGGTGGTTCAGCTTTTAACCACCTCTTGGCTTCACCAAGTAAGGAAAATGGAAATAAGGTGAGCCGAACATAATCAGGTGACACTCCAGCGGGTATATAAGTGTCACTTATCTCCAAAAAGTTTTGGAGATGTTGTTGTGGATCTTCATGAGGGAGACCGGTAAATTGCCCGCTTGTGTGCAAAAGTTGCACCATATTCTGCTTTAATTCAAACCTCCCTCCAGGCTCTGGTTTGCGGATGCTAGAATGTACATTATTAGCATGTGGGATTGCCACCTCGCGAACCGGCCTTGCTGCTGCTTCATCGGGCACTAAAACTGCCCGCACAACTGGTGGATTTGGTTGCTCCATCATAGACTGTTTAAGCAACTGCAGCTTCTTTTGAAGAGCTTCTCTACGTTGACTATGAAATTCACGTTCAGGCTCTAAGTAAGATTCCACCAGCTCTTTGTCCCTTGCCAGTGTTCACAGAAACAAAATCTGCAAAATACAGGCTAAGACCAAGTTGTTAACACTTAAGAAAATAAAAATACAAATACAGTAAATTTACACTAAACACAATTTTACAAACCGCCTAGCCTCCCCGGCAATGGCGCCAAAAACTTGTTCGCGGTTTGTTGCTACGGTTAAAAACCGACACGCAAGTGCACGTGGTCAAACAAGTAATAAAGTGGCTAAGTAGCCAAGTATCGATCCAAGGAGGCTCAAGATATGTAAAATAGCCTAGTTTACTATATTCCTATTTCACTTCTAATTATGCTAACAACAATGTAACCAATAGTTACTTGAGTTTTTGGTTTCTAAACTATATATACTACAACTAATAACAACTATTTACTTGTGAATTCAGACAATGGATATGAACATGCCAAGGTTAAGAACAAGTAATGAACTTGATAATCATGATAATTTTGGTTAATTCTCTTCTTCATGTTGCTAGCCAAGAACATTTGCCTAGAAATTAAAACTCTCGTGTTTAATTTCACTTTAGAATCATAAACCATCTGTCTACATTTCTGTGATCAAATGCGATTTATGACCTAGCACTACAATTCCGGTTCCTAAATTGACTAATACGGCTTTCAAGTATATTTCTATCAGGAAAGCACATCAAAACCCAATTTTCCCAAATCAAGTTAAGAACAATACCCTATTAATTCACAACTTTCCAATTTCTTGCTCTTTCGAGTGAAATTGGACTTTTTAGATGTACATTAATGTTGGCCAATCACTAATGCAGTAAAAACAAGAATTAATAGAACAACATTAAAGAAGAAGAAGAAACCATATCAATTAAAATCAGAATTCATTACACATGTTCAAAACCTCAGCAAGGAAGAGAATTAGCTACTCATTCTTGGATTGATCATCCTAAAATGAGTGTAAATCATACGTACAATTGATAGAAAGAAGAAAGGAAGAGAAGAAATCCCTTAGCTTTTTCAATCTTCAACTGCTACTAACCCACATTCCTGCTCTCCACTTCTGAACTCTGTCTAAAAACTAAAAACTCATTAAAATAAACCTAAGTGTGCTATTTATACTAGTGGGAAATTTTTCCCGGAATAACAAGCAATGTGTCACGGAGGCCAACGCGGAGCACTGCCTCCGTGACACGGCATGGACGCGGACCTTCACTGGAATTTCCAGGGTCCGGAAAATTAACCTCAACATGGCACGGAGGCCATCGCGGAGGCCTATCTCCGTGCCACGGAGCTGACGCGCAGGCACACTGGAAATTGCCATTTTAATCCTTGCTCAGGCAGTGTGCTACCGCGATGGTAGCGTGGCACGGCTCCATCGCGGAGCCCCTATAAAATATGCATTCCAAGGTCTTTTCCACACTCGCATCCAAGTCCAACTCCGACATAGTTCCAACATGCATTTTAGCTCCTTAAAATCACATTTACCTGCAAAACACATGCTAATCATGTTGGTTAGTATAAATTCGCATTTTATTACCAATTACATGATATTATATACACATTGCACAACAAACAAGGTAAAAATGATACGTTTGAGTATCACTTGGGCATATAAATCTGCCCAAGATCACCTGCCTGCCGTGGCACGTTGCTGACGCGCAGGTGGGCTGTTTTGTGCCTCCTCTTTGCCGACGTTCGCGTGTTAATTCCGTTTCCAAGCATCTACTTCACCAACTCATGGATTAGTTACTCAAAAGTCATCAAAACCTACAAAACAAAGGCTAATCATGTTGGTTAGCACATATCTTCACTTCATATAAAATTACATGAAAATGTATACGATAACTTAGATAAACAAGACTAATTTAAGTCATAAAGCGTATCTCGGGCATGCTATTTTTGCCCGTGATCACAACCCCACACTCAAAGCCTTGTTCGTCCTCGAACAACCTTTTACATCTCATGCATATGGAGACTCCCACCTAACTAATTTAGCAGGATAATTCAAGTTACGGCTATAATGATTACGTAAGATACAAGCTAAAAATAGAGCATGCCAGAATTGATCATTGAAATGAAGTACAACTGTGTTAAGACTTCTTAACCTCAAAAATCGACTCTCAATCTTAGAAAACTCATGTAAATCAACTGATTAAGAAATCCCACATGAATTATATCCTTCATTCAACATGTGCCCCTCACGGAAAGAGAGTTACCCAATTTCACACGCAAAAACAATTTTTATATCACAACATGTGTGGGTATATGAATAGAATTCCGCTCACTCTCACAAAGAATTCTCATGCATCATGTAATGACCCATAAGCTTGCCCTTAGTGTTTTATTCCACTAATTTAAGGATGTATGAATGTAAGATCAAGTAGGACTTTTTAGGTTGTAATGTAACTCAGGTGCGGGTAAGTACTATTATTGCCAGTAATAGTGACTATCTTTCCTAAGCGCTTTTAATACATCACGCCTTCATTACAATCTTCTCTTCCCTCACTTCACCTTTTTCTCTTTTCATCTTTCTTTTTCCTCATTTGTTTCCCCCTTTCTTTAGGCACTTTTAGCTTATTAGTAAGGAGTTCTATAAGTAACTTTTCATTTATTTATTTTCTTACTCCCTACTAATACTCACCCATATTCAAACAAGTGCACCCTCGACCTTTCTCAACTCTTACAATTGCTACTTTCCCTTCTTTTTCATTCTTCTCACTCCTTTACTCTTTCGTATTTTTCCTTTAAGCGCTTAGGAGTTTTGGTTCAATTTCAAGGCTAACGAAAGAAAAAGGATTAAGCTTATGTTGCAGCTGTCAAAGAATAGGCTCAAGGCTCAATGGGGTTAACTAGGATTAATTTTTCAAGGTAGGTATAATGAGGGATAAAAGTTTGGTTCATTCAAAGAAATGCCTAAATCATCTCCTACAATTCACATCCTTCATTACGTTTTATATACACACCAGGCAAGTTCTAGACATTTCATAATAACACAGAATACTCAAAAACCTTACACTCATGGCACATGCTCAAATCAAGACACAATCAGTAGACTCTTACTCAGCTAATCACAAGAATTCAGACTTAAGCTTCCATCATATTGAGTCAAATTCAAGAGCCTAAGTGTCTCAAACAAAGTTATACACTTGCATGCTTCACACTAAACAAACTTGCATCTTACAATCACATATAGCACATAACAAGAATATCAAGCACCAATTAGTTATGGTTTCAAAAACCCAAAACCTATCGACTAATTTTTCCTCAAGACGGTCGTCATCCATCCATCGTCAGAAACAGTCCCTAACTATGACTAAAAACACTATATACAGACAAAGGAAAGAAAAAGAAGAATTTTATTCTTCGGTTCAAACACCCCCCGTCTGAAAAGAACCGAAAGGAAAAACCAACGGGTGACGAATTCATGCTTGACTCCCAACAATTTTCAATTTTCTCACAAATTGCACACAAGCATTACATCCACCAAACACTCGTTAAGCACAAAAATTTTGAAATTTTCCAGAAATTTCGCTCACCCCACACTTAAATCATGCTATGTCCTCATAGCATCAAATTAAAATTTAAAAAGGGTGAGAAATACTCCCTGAGGCCTTTAGGCCTAGCTAACAACATGCCTTTCTTCAACTTTGCACAAGTGGGTGTTCGACCCCACACTTTTTCTCTTCCATGCTTGTTAGCTTCCTCCTCCACGGGTACTTAGACTTCCCCTTCATCTGTGCTTAACTTTCCACCAAAACAACACAAGATGAAAAATAAATAAAATCAACTTAAATACAAGAAATTAACATGGTACCCATGGTACCCTTGGGTTGCCTCCCAAGCAGCGCCTAATTTTACGTCGCGGCACGACGTATCTAGTTTCACCGCTTTTTCCTCCACCTTGAGGATATGAATCTCACCCCTAATTTCTTCTCTAATTTCCTCTTATGCTCCAGGGGTGGTGGTGAAAAATTGTAAGGACCAAGCAGTAGATGTTGCCTTTTGAACCTATTGGCCCTTAAGTAAGCGAAGTCATTTTGTCTCTCTGAGTTAGCAAATTTCAAAATATACGGGGCTTGGTCCTCCTCTACACATTTCTCTATAAGCTTGGAAGACTCTATTTCTCGGTTGTCAACCAAACTTAATGTCAAAAAATGTGTCGAGTGTGGTCCAATAAACCTCCACTCTGAAACTGCATTGTGCTTGACCTCCTTACTTGTATACACCTTCTCAGCATCGACATCTATCTGTCCATTAATGTCAACTGGGGGATACTCTATCTCTTCTTCCATGAATGGATTTTTCATAAGTGTGAGCCCATCACGGGGACACTCAAGAGATTCTAATTGTTGGGCTTCATCCAAAAATTCACCCTTGTCTTCCTCTTGTAGTTCCTCTTGAATATCGGCTACAACTGTTACCTGCAATTTATCACAAGCTTCAGCCTCAGCAATCATCTCCGTGAATTTGACGCTCATCCTTTCTAGAGCCTCTGCATTCTCTTCTTGCTGAATTCTCAATACTGCCATCGCCTCCTTCATTGCTTCTGATTACTCCAAGAGTTGTTTCAGCATGTCTTCTATTTGAGCTTGGCTTCCCAAGTCCTCATTTTCAGCATGTCTATATTCAGAAAAAACATCAGAAGGATCACAGTAGGGGCTTGGGGGAGGGGAATATGCATTCGGACAGCCATCCCAATGGCCATCTTGACCACCACATATATTGCACGTGTTACAGTGTTTCCACAAGTGGTGTCCTCCGCAATTCAGACAAGATTCACCAAAATATGAGTATCCACCATTTAAACCATTTGGATTCCATGATGTCATGTCAATAAGGGTATCCGAAAAATAAAATAAAATAAAATAAAATGAAAAAGAATTAAAACAAACACTAAGACCAAGTTGTCAGCACTTAGAAAATAAAAATACAGTAAATTAACACTTAAAACAAATTCAACAATTGCCAAGTCCCCGGCAACGGCGCCAAAAACTTGTTCGATTTGTTATATGGGTATATAAAACGACACGCAAGTGCACGTGGTCGAACAAGTAGTAAGTGGCTTTAGTAAGCCAAGTATCAATCCCACAAAGACTTGGGTTAAGTGCAATTTGCTCAAGTATACTATATTTTTACTTCTAAGTATGCTGACAACAACGTAACCAAAAAGTTAATAATTTGTTTTATAAATTTTATGCTAAAACAAAGAACAATTATCTACTTTGAATCTGAACTATGGATAAGAGCATGCTAAGGTTAAACGAACATGTAATGAAACTGATTATCATCATAAATTGGTTAATCTTTTCTTCCTGTTGCTAGCCAAGAACATTTACCAAGAGATTAAAACTCTCGTATTTAACCTCACTTAAGAATCATGAACCATCCGTCTACATTTCTGTGATCAAATGCAATTCATGTTCTAGCCATACAATTTCGATTCCTAAATTGACTAATACGACTTTCAGGTATATTTCTATCTTGAATGCACATCAAAACTCAATTTTCCCAAATCAAGTAAAGAACAATATCCTATTAATACACAACTTTCCAATTTCGTGCTCTCTCAAGTGAAATCGGACTTTTTAGATGTACATTAATGTAGGCCACACACCAATGCAGTAGAAACAAGAATTAATAGAACAACATGGAAGAAAAAGATGAAAAACCAGATAATCAATAATCAAATTTCATCACAATTGTTCACAACCTCAGCAAGGAAGGGAATTAGCCACTCATTTGTGGATTAATCATCATAAAACGAGTGTTAATCATACAAGCAATTGAATTAAAGAAGAAAGAAAGAGAGAAAAAACCCTGAACTTTTCGTCCCTCAACTGCCTGTAACCCACGTCCTTGCTCCACCAAGTCTGTATTCTGAAAAATAAACCTAAGTGTGCTATTTATAGTAGTAGGATTCTTTCCCGGAATAACAAGCAACGTGTCACGGAGTGCATCGTGGAGCACTACCTCTGTGACACGCTACGGACGCGGAGGCTCTCTAGAAATCACCCGAACTTGGCCCCGGCAGCACCCTGCCGCATTGGCAGCGTGTCACGCTGCTTGGGCAGCGCGTTGGCATCTCTTGGTCGTGCAGCTAACCTGCCGTGGCACGTTGCCAACGCGCAGGTGGGCTGTTGTGATCAGCCTGCCTGCCGTGGCATGTTGCCGACGCGCAGGTGGGCTGTTTTGTGCCTCCTCTTTGCCGACGTTCACGTGTTAATTCCGTTTCCAAGCATCTACTTCACCAACTCATGGATTAGTTACTCAAAAGTCATCAAAACCTACAAAACAAAGGCTAATCATGTTGGTTAGCACATATCTTCACTTCATATAAAATTACATGAAAATGTATACGATAACTTAGATAAACAAGACTAATTTAAGTCATAAAGCGTATCTCGGGCATGCTATTTTTTCCCGTGATCTCATGTTTGTATCTCACGATATAATTTCGTGTTAGGATAGAAATATACCTAACACCTTGCTTGGTTGATAAAACGGGGGTTATTAAGAGACCAACTTAGGATTATCACATCACCACTCAAAGAAGTAGTTGTGAGGGTAAGTTGAGTTAAATGGTTAGACGCACGAAAGTCCCTAATCGTTTCCCCGTAGACCACAACATAATTAATTGCCGGCGAACTAGAAATTAGCATCCTCGCTCACAATGATGCAGTGAGGCTAGTTTGCCGTGTTTAGAGGCTCGAAAGACCATGAACATGCAATTCTAATTATGTGAAATAATAATTGATAGTTGCATACTTAACCCATTGCAAATCGTAGCATCGCATGATTATCTGGTTTTAACTCTATGTTGCTCCTAGAGTGCATTCAGAATATTTCGTTGACCAAATTTAGACTTAATTAAAAATCTCCCTCGAAAACTTCTATAACCAACATTTTTTGGTATTTAAGATCACACTTGTAATGGATAGTTAGAGGAATGGGTCCAGTCCCTATGGGTTCGACATTTCGGTTCTTAAAAAAAGCCACTATATTACTTGCACGACCCATACACTTGCGGGCACGTCACTCACATCTGAGTTGTTTTCAACCTATCCTGTATGAGCTGAACCTTCTCCATAGCCTCATGGACTGAATCTGGTCCTATCATTGCAGCTTCACCAACATCAAACCAACCAATAGGCAATCTATATATCTTCCCATAGAGAGCCTCAAATGGAGCCATCTGAATGCTGGAATAGTAGTTGTTATTGTATGAAAACTTGATAAGAGGCCAATGATCATCCCAACTACCTTTGAAGTCAATCACGCATGCTCTCAACATGTCTTTGAGATTCTAGATTGTCCGTTCCACTTTACCATCTGTTTGCGGGTGAAATGTTGTGCTGAGCTTAACCTGAGTACCTAGTCCCTTTTAAAATGACCTCCAAAACTGAGAGGTAAATTGGGTACCTCTGTTTAATATGATGGACAAGGAATCTCTATGTAATCGAACTAGCTCTTGGATGTATAGTTTGGCATAATCCTCCGCCTAATCCGTGGTCCTGACCGGTAGAAAATGAGTGACTTTGTTCAACCTATTTACAACAACCCAAATGGAGTCATATTGTCATCAAGTGCGAGGCAACCTTCTAAATACTGATATCCTAAAGCAAACCTCCCGGTCTCGGATGATCAACCTTTACTTGCTGACAGTTTGGTTACTTAGCTACAAACTCCACGATGTCCTTCTTCATTCCATTCCACCAATAGACTTTTCGTAAGTCATGGTACATCTTGATGGCACCTGGATGGATAGAATATCTTGATCCATGAGCCTTTTGCAACATTTAGTTCCTCAAATCACCAACATCCAGAACACATAAGTGACCCTGGTATTGAAGTACACCATCTACCTTTTTAGGGAAGACCTCTACCTTCTGATTTTTAATGGATCCTTTAGCTTTACCAAAATAGGGTCTTCGTGCCTAGATTTTACATCAGTTACCAAGGATGATTTCAATCCATTCTGAACAATAACACCGCCATCAGTCAAGTCAACCAACCGAACTCCCAACCTTGCAAGTCGATGCACGTCTTTCACTAGCTCCTTTCTCCCTCATCTACATGGGACACACTTTCAACATCCTTTTCCAACGATTGTGGTCCTACTAGGTAAACATATATTGTAGACTCTATTGATCCGTAAACACAACCACGTGGATCCTGTACAAATAATGTCTCCATATCTTCAAGGGAAATACCACTACCGCCAATTCAACGTCACAGGTCAGGTAATTCTTCTCATGAACTTCCAACTGTTTGGAGGCATATGGTATAATATTCCCATGCGACATCAATACGCACCCAAGTCCGATCCTTCAAGCATCATAATACACCATGAACCCATCAGAACCCTCATGTAGGGTTAACACCAATGCTTAGGTAAGTCGAGTCTTCAATTCTATGAAGCTCCTCTCACAAGCCTCCTGGAATTTCACCTGCTTTTGGGTCAATTTGGTCAAGGATGCTGCAATAGATGAAAAACCTTCCACAAATCTCTAATAGTAGCCCACTAAACCCAAAAAGCTCCAGATATTTGAAGGATTCACCGGTCTAGGCCAATTCTTCACCGCTTCTATTTTCTGAGAGTCCATCCAATGCCTTCACTAGGTACCACATGGCCCAAAATGCCATTGAGTTCAACCAAACTCGCACTTGATTAATTTAGCATATAGCTGGTGATCTTTGAGAGTCTGTAGCACCACTCTCAGATGAGTGGTATGCTCTTCCTCGCTTCGAGAGTATACAAGGATGTCATCAGTGAACACAATCACGAACATATCCAGGTATTGCTTGAACACCCTGTTCATCAAGTCCATAAAGGTTGTAGGAGCATTCATTAGTCCAAAAGATATAAATACAAACTCACAATGACAACACCACGTCCTGAAGGCTGTCTTTGGAATGTCGTTCTCCCCAACTCTGAGCTGATGGTACTCGGATCTGAGATCTATCTTCGAAAAGTACTTCGCACCCTGATGCTGGTCAAACAAATCATCAATCTTGGGTAGAGGATACCTGTTTTGGACAAAAAGGACTGGTGCACCACATGGGGACTTTCTCGGTCGAATGAAACCCTTGTGTAATAGGTCCTTCAAGTGTTCCTTCAACTCCTTTAGCTCGACTAAAGCCATTCTTAGGGAGGAATAAATATAGGTTGCGTTTCAGGAAAGAGGTCAACGCCAAAATCAATCTCCTGCTCGAGAGGTATTCCAGGTAGATCATCTAGGAATACTTCTGGATACTCACATACTACTAAGACTGATTTGATAGTCGGGGTTTTGGACTGAACATCCTTAACCCTAACTAGATGGTACACACTACCCTTAGAAATCACCTTTCTGTTCTTAAGGTAGGAAATGAAATGACCTACAAGCACAGCTGAATTACCCCTCCACTCTAAGACTAGCTCACTCAGAAATTTGAACTCTATTGCCCGAGTTATACAATTAACTAAGGCATAAAAGGCAAATAGCGAATCCATGCTGAAGACAACATCAAAATCGATCATGGATAACTCTACTAGATCTGCTGAGGTGACTTTATGAAGGACTGTGACTGGGTATCCTCTATACACCCTTCTAGCTATGACTGAATCACCCACTAGTGTAAAGACTGAGAAGGGTTTTGACGACTTCGGGACTGACTCCGAGAATACTAGCCACGTTATATGTCACAAAAGATAAGGTAACCCCTGCATCTGACAGAGTATATACATCAAGATGGAAAACTCATAACATACTAGTAACTACGTCCGGGGAGACCTCCTGTTCCTGGTGGGATGCTAATGCATAGAATCTGTTCTAACACTGACCACTACCTTTGCAAATAGATGCCCCTATTGTGTTGAGCATGCGGGTGGGGCTGCTGAACTAGAAGTTGGGCCTCGATCCCATCATGGCCCTGTCTCACTGCTGGGCAATCTTTGAGCATATGTCCAAGCTTCCCACACTCGAAACAAGCACTTGAACCTGCCAAGCACTGGCCCGTGTGCCGCCGACCATACCTGCCACAAGCTAGGATGCTAGAATCTGTGGGCCTGCTACTTTGACACCTAGAGCATGATGCTCGCCCCATGTGGTCATGCCTAGGTCTATATGGCACACTCAATGTTGAATATGCTAGGGCTGATGATCTTTGGTGGGTCTGCTATCGGTGCCCACCACCTAACCTCGACTGAGAGAATCATTAGCTATTGGTTCTGTCCCTCTCGGCCTCTCTCTCCCTCATATGCGTCGCCTCCATCTACTAGGCATAAAAGACTATCTGAGGGAAATCCATATCCTGAAGGAGCATAGTGGTCCTGCAATCCTTGTCAAAATAGCCCGCCATGCCATGATTGACCTGCTCACCCGCGCCTTCTAATCAACCACTAACTATGGGGCCTACTTTGATAAGCAAGTGAACTCAAGGGCATATTCCTGCACAGTCATTTTCCCTTGCTTAAGATTCACGAACTCGACCTCCTTCAACTCCATCTCATGAGGGAAGAACTAATCTAGGAACGCAACATCAAACTCATCCAAAGTGACAGGGCTTGCTCCGGCGGCCCTACTATCCTTCCATTGTTGAAACTCGATGTGTGCAACCCCTTTCAGTTGATATGAGGCAAACTCAGCACACTCAACTCTATTCACCCCCATGACCTGGGTGATCTTCCCAATCTCATGAATGAACTCATGCTGGTTCTCATCTACTTTTTACCCAAGGAACTCTGGTGGGTTCATTCTCAATAAATCCCGAACTTAAGCCACCACTGCATTTCCATTTTGTGGGACATGCGCCACTGCCTGTTGGTTGACCTGAGCGGTTAAGGCTTGTGCCAGCATCTAAATAGCTGCCCTAAATTCAGTATGGGCAATCGGCTCTAGTGCATGGTGCTCCTAGATTGGTGGGCCTTGTTGGTGCCTGTTCTTGTAATACCTTGGGAAGGCCTAGGAATAGACCCGGGAGTTCAATTTGAAAAGTGCAGAAAACTAGCAAAAATATCACAGGATGGGTGACTCAACGACTCGTGGTTGGATACCACGAGTCATCAGAAGCAGTCGTGGTATGGGGGTTCAGGGAAACAGTGGTGACAACGGACGAAATAACGACTCGTTGCTTGAAACAACGAGTCATCATTTGTACCCGTGGGAGGCTGTGACTTGACCAGGTTGGGGAAGTAAGGGGTCATCCAACGAACCGTCATGAGTAACAACGACCCATTGTCAGGAGTCATGGTGGGAGGACATAAGGGTTCCAATGGACTTAACGGATGGACACCAGGACCCGTTGGTGGAGGCAACGAGTCGTGGTGAGACTCGTTGTTAGGGATTTCTGATTTTTCAAAGGGGGCAACCAATGACCGACACAACGATCCGTTAGAGGTAAAGATAACCCATCCTGTCCAGTCGTGGTTTGAATTTGGGAATAGGACCTGGGATGTGCAGGTGAAGGGCCATGACACGAGTCGTGGTAGCTACCAACGACTTGTTGGTGCGTCCGTTGGACCGTCCAGACCAGTTTTTCAGGAAAAATTTATTAAGTGCATATTAAAATTTTCCATGCTTTGAGACCTTAAACTACATCGTTTTGTGTAGTTTTATGAGCGTTTTAAGATGGGTTAAGTCCCTAATGCATACCCATTCCATGCAAGAGCTTTATAGAGGTTTTAGGGGGGGGGGATTCAAGGCCTTCTTCTCCAAGTTTCCAGCAATTTCTTTGTGGGTTTTCAAGGAACTTCGAAACGAATCCATTCCCAGGTATATAGGGTTTAGAATGGGTGATTTCTTCCACACCCATGCCCAAATTTTGAATTTAATCATTAATCCTCTTATTCAATTCTATGAGGTTTTACCAAATGCATGAAAATGTGATTTCTCTTTATGGTATGATTTAATTGAGTTTTAATTATTGAATTATGAACGATGAGCAGGTTTCATGTTATTTTCTTTAAAATCATATTTCAAGCTTTTTAAATCTAAAATGCCCATTGATGAAGTATTGGAAAATGCCCACATTTTGAACAATGCTTTACGATTTATGAAACAAACTTCATGATTTATCGATTTATGATGTTGGCCGATAAAAAGGGCCTTTGATTCTTGGATAAGCATGTTTTAAAGGGGATCAATGATGATAAATGCTTTCTTTTGGCCAATGAATTTTAATTCATGATGTTATTGATTTACCTATGAGCATATATGCATGTTATTGGGAGCCGTGTCTAGCACCGAGCAGCCCGGCATTCAAAGGACTACGCCGGTGTCTCATAACCACGTGCCACCGTGGAATGATATATTGTATTGGTAATGATCCCCTCAAATGTGATATCACTCCTAATGCACGACTCTCGCCTGGCCGGCCAGGGTTGGCTCTTCCCACTGTTCGCATAATTGTGGGTATTTAAAATGACATGCAAGTGCACGTGGTTGAACAAGTAGTAAGTGGCTTTAGTAAGCCAAGTATCGATCCCACAGAGACTTGGATGAAGTGCAAATTGCTCAAGTGTACTATATTTTACCTCTAAAAATGCAGACAACAGTGTAACCAAAAGTTTGATATTTTGTTTTATAATTTTTATGCTAAAGCTAAGACAATTATCTGCTATGAATCTGAACTATGAATGAGAGCATGCTGAGGTTAAACGAACATGCAATGAAATTAATTATCATCATAATTTGGTTAATCTTTTCCTACAGTTGCTAGCCAAGAACATTTTCCAAGAGATTAAAACTCTCGTATTTAACCTCACTTAAGAATCATGAACCATCCGTCTACATTTTTGTGATCAAATGCAATTCATGTCCTAGCCATACAATTCCGGTTCCTAAATTGACTAATATGACTTTCAGGTATATTTCTATCCTGAAAGCAAATCAAGACTCAATTTTCCCAAACCAAGTAAAGAACATATCCTATTAATTCACAACTTTCCAATTTCTTGCTCTCTCGAGTGAAACCGAACTTTTAAGATTTACATTAACGTAGGCCACACATTAATGAAGTAAGAACAAGAATTAATAGAACAACATGGAAGAAAAGATGAAAAACCAAATAATCAATGATCAAATTTCATCACAATTGTTCATAACCTCAGCAAGGAGAGGAATTAGCCACTCATTTGTGGATTAAACATCTTAAATTGAGTGTCAATCATACAAGTAATTGAATTAAAGAA
This sequence comes from Datura wrightii, assembly GCA_035772735.1. NCBI lineage: Eukaryota > Viridiplantae > Streptophyta > Magnoliopsida > Solanales > Solanaceae > Datura > Datura wrightii. The sequence continues at coordinate 19,399,257 of JASDFA010000023.1, read as the reverse complement.
GAAAGAAAGAGAGAAAAAACCCTGATATTTTCATCCCTCAACTGCCTGTAACCCACGTCGTTGCTCCACCAAGTCAGAATAATGAAAAAATGAACCTAAGAGTTCTATTTATACTGCTGGGAATTTTTCTCGGAATAACGAGCAACGTGTCACAGAGTGCATCGCGGAGCACTGCCTCCGTGACATACTATGAACGCGGACCCTCACGTGAATTGGGGGTCCGGGAATTAAGGCTCAACGTGGCACGACGTGCATCGCGGAGCCAGGGCTCCGTGCCACGGAGCAAACGCGGACCCTCTCTGGAATTTGGGCGAATTTTCCCTATCCAGGCAGAATGCCTCCGCGATGGCAGCGTGACACGGCTCCATCGTGGAGCCCCTTTATTTCATGCTGTCCACTGCCTTTTCCCTTGCTCGCATCCAAGTCCAACTCCGATATCATCCAACATGCATTTAAGCTTCCCGAAATCACATTTTACCTGCAAAACAATGCTAATCATGTTGGTTAGTATAAATTCACATTTTATTACCAATTACGTGAGAATGTATACACATTGGTAGATAAACAAGGCTAAAATGGTACTTTTGAGTATCACTTGGGCATATAAATTTGCCCAAGATCACCCACTTGAGTGAGATAGTTGGGGCATCATGAAAGGATCTACCATGATGGTGTCGGTTATGACGAGTCCTCCCATTGTTCCGCATGTCTTATGAATTATTATGTTTATGTTATTGGCTCAAGTTATGTTTTCATAAAGTTTACCTACGATTACGATAATGAATGATTTGAAAGATTTGAGCCTTATGTTTTCTTACGAGGTATGTGATATAAGGATGATGTCCTTCTCCTATTTTTACTTATGAGTTTATTTTACTTTTAAATGTCCCTTTTACTTACTTTGCATACTCGGTACATTCCACATACTGATCACATACTTTCTATGATGTATCGTTTCTAGATACAAGGTCCGGATCTCAGGCTCATCTTCATCCTTAGTCCATCTCAGCTTACGCTCTCAGTTTATTGGTGAGTCCTCATGTTCCAAGGGCTATTTCATAGACTTTTATGTTATTTTGTGCTTCAGTATTGTTCGGTTAGTTGGGGATGTTGTCCCATCAATCCATCATATTTAGTAGTCTTTCACAGAGTATTTAGTACTCAACTCATGTGTACGTCTAGTATTTCTGATGTTATGCTATGGTTACGTTTTCTCTATGTTTTATGCTTAATATCCCACTTATTTAAATGAGATTAGTTGTATGCATATGCCATGGGTCGACTTGGATTCTCTGGGGGTCCCTTGTCCAGTGTGTATGATCCGGGTGTATGTTCGGGTCTTGACAAACTTGGTATCAGAGCCATAGATTTAAAGTGCCCTAGGGTGTCTGAAAGCCGCATTAAGAAGAGTCCTTTTCATTGGTGTGAAGCGCGCCACACTTATGATGAGGAGGCTACTAGACGTTTAGGAAATGTTCCCTTCTTTCATGTTCTATGTCGTGCGATGAATAGTCTCTCCATTTTTCTAATTCGTGCGATTCGCAACTATCGAATTATGGCTCATAGAAGAATGAATGGAAGGAGGAATGGAAATGATAAAGGCCAGGGGGTGGTAATGACTATGGGAATCAACAAGCCCCACCTGTTAAGGAGCCTCAGGAACCAGAGCCAGCTGCCCACGTTTAGTTTTAGGCGGCTATTCAAATGTTGTCGCAGGCCTTGACCGCTCAGGTCAATCAGCAGGCTGTTGTGCAGGTCCCACAGAATGTCAATGCAGCGGCGGCTCGGTTTAGAGACTTCTTGAGGATGAACCCTTCTGAGTACACGGGATCAAAGGTGGATGAGGATCCACACGAGTTCATTGAATGGATCTTGAAGGTCACTCAGGTTATGGGGGTGACAAATGGGGAATGTGTTGACTTGGCCTCTTATCAGCTAAAAGAGGTTGCTCATATTTGGTACAAACAATTGAAGGACAGCAAGCCAGCGGGCGCGGGCCCTATCAGCTCGGATGAGTTTCACAAGGCTTTTCTCGATAGGCTCTTCCCTCAGGAGATAAGGGAGTTGAAAGAAGCGGAGTTTGTGAACCTCAAGCAGGGTAAGATGACAGTGCTAGATTATTCACTTGACTTCACTCATTTGTCAAAGTATGCCCCAGAGTTAGTGATGGATCAGAGGGCGCGGGTGAGCCAATTTGTTCATGGTGTGGCTGATTACTTAGACAAGGATTGTAGGACTGTCATGCTTCACCATGATATGGACTTTCCTTGCATGGTGTTGTACGCCTAGCAGATGGAGGAGGCTAATACGAGGGAGAGGGAGGCAAAGAGGGCTCGAACGGATAGCCGTGGGTTTTCGCATTAGAGGTCCGGCGGTGGTTACCGTCCACAATTTCAGTAGAAATCACTAGCCCCAGCACCATCATCAACTAGTGTTCCATCCAGACTTAGGAGTGATCAGAGGAGCAGGGCTTTAGGGTGGAAGGATCACAGGGGAACCCAGTTAGTGTATACCTCACCAGCTTGCAAGAAGTGCAGCAAAAGTCATGCCAGGGAGTGCCTGCTTGGTTCAGATGTTTTCTATGGGTGTGGTAGATCTGAGCACATGCACCGAGTATGCCCATATGCTAGACAAGGTGATGGTAGGCGTCGTGTAAAGACCACCAGGACAGCAGTAGCTCTATCCCATTCCGCTTCGCAGGGAGCGTCGACTAGTGGAGGTGGCAGACAGTGCCAAAATCAATTCTATGCCCTTGCCTCGTGCTAGGAGCAGGAGACTTCGCCAGACGTGGTCACTAGTATGTTGCTTGTCTTTCATATTGATGTTTATGCCTTGCTAGATCCGGGAGCTACCTTGTCTTTCATGACTACTTACATTTATAGTAGCCTCGGAGTTAGTCTCGAGACCTTGTCAGAACCGTTTTCAGTTTCGGCCCCTGTTGGTGATTCGGTCATAGCTAGACGAATATATAGAGAATGCGCAATCACTGTGTTGCATAAGGTTATCTCTGAAGACCTTGTAGAGTTATCCATGACTGACTTTGACATTATTCTTGGCATGGATTGGTTGTTTGCATGTTATGCTTCGAGTAATTGTAGGACCTGTACGGTGGAATTTCATTTTCTGGGTGACTCAGTGTTGGAGTGGAAGGGTAGTACGGTGGTACCAGTAGGACAATTTATTTCCTACCTTAAGGCTAGGAAGATGATTTCTAAGGGCTGCATGTATCATCTAGTTAGGGTTAAGGATATTGAGTCTGAGACCCCGACTATCCAATCAGTTCTGATGGCGTGTCAAGATTTGGAGGTTTTTACTGACCAATTGCCAGGTGTTCCTCCTAAGAGCGAAATCGACTTCGACATTGATCTCTTACCCAATGCAGCCTATCTCTATTCCTCCCTACAAGATGGCTCCAGCCGAGCTAAAGGAATAGAATGATCAGTTAAAGGATCTATTGGATAAGTGTTGCATTAGACCGAGCCAGTCCCCTTGGGGTGCACCAATTCTATTTGTTCGAAAGAAGGATGGTTCCATTCGTATGTGTATTTACTATCGACAAATAAACAAGGTTAACATCAAGAATAGGTACCACTTACCTAGGATCATTTGTTTGACCAGCTTTAGGGTGCCAGGTGCTTCTCCAAGATAGATCTCAGGTCTGGGTATCACCGGCTAAGGATTCGGGAGAGTGACATCCTGAAGACCGCTTTCAGGACTCGGTATGGTAACTACGAAATTGTTGTTATGTCTTTTGGACAAACCAATGCCTCTGCAGCTTTTATGGATCTAACGAACAGGGTGTTCAATGCATATTCTGAAATTTTCGTGATTGTGTTCATTGATGACATCTTGATATACTGACGGAGCGAGGCGAAGCATGCGGCTCACCTGAGAGTAGACTTCAGAACCTCAAGGATCGTCAGCTGTATGCAAAGTTCAATAAATGTGAAGTTTGGTTGGACTCGGTGGCATTTCTGGGTCATGTGGTATCAAGCGAAGGCATAAGGGTAGATTCGTAGAAGATTAAGGCGGTGAAAAATTGGCCCAAATCGGTAAATCCTTTAGAAATTTAGAGCTTCTTGGGCTTAGCAGGCTACTACCGAAGATTCATTAAGGACTTTTCATCAATTGCATCCCCATTGACTAGGTTGACTCAGCAAAAGGTGAATTTCCAATGGTCGGATGCTTGTGAGAAAAGCTTCCGCGAGCTGAAGACCCGACTCACTTCAGCACCAGTGTTGACTTTACCCGAGGGTACTGATCACTTTATCATATATTGTGATGCTTCGAGAGTCGGACTGGTATTTGTTTTGATGTAGCGTGGGAAGGTTATAGCATATTCCTCGAGATAGCTAAAAGTTCATGAAAAGAATTACCCAACCCGTGATTTGGCCGCGATGGTGTTTGCATTGAAGATATGGCAGCATTACTTGTATGGGGTCCACGCCGACGTATTCACAGATCACAAAAGCTTGCAATATGTGTTCACGTAGATAGATCTAAATCTTCAGCAAAGGAGGTGGTTGGAGTTACTAAAGTACTATGAACATGCGTGTCCTCTACCACCTGGGCAAGGATAATGTGGTTGCGGATGCGCTTAGTAGGCTCTCTATGGAGAGTGTGTCCCACTTGAATGAGGGAAAGAAGGAGTTGGTGAGAGACATCCATCGACTTGCAAGGTTGGGAGTTATATTGATAGACTCGACCGATGGCGGTGTTGTTCTGCAAAATGGGGCTGAATCTTCCTTGGTGGTTGATGTTAAATCCAAGAAAGATGAGGATCCAATTTTGAGGAAGCTGAAGGAGGCGGTGCGGAGTCAGAAGGTGGAGGTTTTCTCCCAAGGGGGAGATGGTGTGCTACGATACCAGGGTCATCTATGTGTCCCAAAGGTTCATGATTTGAGAGTTCGAATATTGCATGAGGCACATGGTACCAGATATTCCATTCACCCAGAATCGACAAAGAGGTATCGGGACTTGCGGGAAATGTATTGGTTGGATGGTATAAAGAAGGATATTGCTGAGTTTGTAGAGAAGTGTCCAAACTGTCAGCAAGTGAAGGTCGAACATCAGAGGCTGGGAGGCGTACTTCAGAATATCAACATCCCCACTTGGAAGTGGGAAGAAATTAACATGGATTTCATTACAGGTCTACCACGTACTCGCTGGTAATATGAGTCCATTTGGGTGGTGGTCGACAGGTCAACCAAGGCTGCACACTTTCTACCGGTCAAGACCACGGATTCAATGGATGATTATGCTATGTTTTATATTCGGGAGTTGGTTTGACTTCATGGAGCCCTTGTCTATTATTTCAGACCGAGGTACTAAGTTTACCTCTCAATTTAGGTGTTCTTTTCAAAAGGGACTTGGGATGCAAGTTATGCTCAATACGACCTTCCATCCGCAAACAGACGGCCAGTCAAAACGAGCCATTCAGACCCTCGAGGATATACTGAGGGCATGTGCTATAGATTTCAAAGGTGATGATCATTTTCCCTTGATCGAGTTTGCCTATAATAAAAGTTATCACTCTAGTATCCATATGGCACCGTTCGAGGCTCTTTATGGGTGAAGGTGTAGATCGCCCATCGGTTGGTTTGAGGTTGGTGAGGTAGCCATGGTAGGACCTGATTCGGTTCATGAGGCCATGGTAAAGGTCCATTTGATAAGGGACTGTTTGAAGACCGCTCAGAGTAATCAGAAATCATATGCTAATGTGAGGAGAAGGGATCTAGAGTTTGATGTGGACGACTTGGTATTTCTAAAGGTGTCTCCCTTGAAGGGAGTCATGCGGTTCGAAAAGAATGGGAAACTCAGTCCCCGCTTTGTTTGTCCCTACCGGGTTGTGAGAACAGTTTCTAAGGTATCATATGAGGTGGACTTGCCATCGGAGTTATCTTCAGTTCATCCCGTCTTTCATGTGTCACTTTTGAAGAAGTGTATGGGTGATCCAACCTTGGTAGTCCCGGTAGATAGCATTGGGGTAAAAGATAACCTCAGTTATGAAGAAATCCCATTGAAATCTTGGATCGTCAGGTTCGAAAGTTGAGAAACAAAGATGTAGCTTCAGTTAAGGTTTTATAGAGAAACCAGCATGTTAAAGGAGCTACATGGGAAGCCGAAGTGGATATGATGTCTAGATACCCACATTTGTTCTCTACCGGCTCAGTTTCAACTTGAGATATCAGTTTTTTCCCTATGATTGTATCTAGTTTTCATGTTCAGTTCATGTGTACAAGTTTCTTTTATGTGTATGAATGTGTATGTGACATATGAGATCAGTTCAACTAGGTGGTTTGTACCCGTGAGAGGCTGTGACCTGAGAAGGTTGGGGAAGTAACGGGTCATCCAATGACCCGTTGTCACAAGTCGTGGTGGGAGGACAAAAGGGTTCTAGTGGACTTAATGGACGGACACCACGAGCCGTTAGTGGAGGCAACAAGTCGTGGTGAGACTCTTTGTTAGGGACTTCTGATTTTTCAAATGGGGCAACCAACAACAGACACAACGATCCATTAGAGGTAGAGACAACCCATCCTGTCCAGTCGTGGTTTGAATCCGAGAATAGGACCTAGGCAGTGCATGTGATGGGCTGTACCACAAGTCGTGGTAGCTACCAATGACTCGTTGGTATGTCCATTAATCTGTCCAGACCAATTTTTCAGGGAAATTTTACTAAGGGAATATTCGACTTTTCCATGCTTTGAGACCCTAAACTACGTTGTTTTGTGTTTTTTCCTGAGTGTGTTAAGATGGATTAAGTCCCTAATACATGCCCATTCCCATGCAAGAGCTTTAGAGAGGTTTTAGGGGCGGGGGGGATTCAAGGTCTTCTTCTCCAAGTTTCTATCAATTTCTTTATGGGTATGCAAGGAACTTCGAAATCAATACATTCCCATGTATGTAGGGTTTAGAATGGGTGATTTCTTCCACACCAATGCCCAAATTTCAAATTTAATCATGAATCCTCCTATTCAATTCTACAGTGTTTTACCAAATGCATGAAAATGTGATTCTCTATGGGTATGATTTAATTGAGTTTTAATTATTGAATTATGTACGATGGGAAAGTTTCATATTATTTTCTTTCAAATCATGTTTAAAGCTTTTTAAATCTAAAATGCCCATTGATGAAGGTTCATGAGAGTTATGATTTTGATGCATATTCAATGTTTTGAGTTATTGATGATGGAAAGGCATGACTTCAAGTTACCATGTTTATGAGCATATTTTGAACGAATTGAGTATGATGAAGTATTGGGCAGTGCCCACATGTTGAAGAAACAAATTTCATGATTTATCAATTTTTGATGTTGACCAATAAAAAGGGCCTCTAATTCTTGGCTAAGAATGTTTTAAAGGGTATCAAATCTTTAAGCCAATGAATCTTAATGCATGATGTTATTGATTTACGTATGATCCTATATGCATGTTTTTGGGAGCCGTGTCTACCACTGAGTAGCTCGGTCTTCAAAGGACTACACCGGTGTCTCATAACCATGTGCCATCGTGAGTTTCTAAGGATATACTGTATTGATAATGATCCCCTCAAATGTGATATCACGCCTAATGCACGACCCTCGCCTGGCAGGCAAGGGTCGGCTCTGCCCACTTAAGCGAGATAGTTGGGGCATCATGAAAGGCTCTACCATGATGGTGTCGGTTATGACGAGTCCTCCCATTGTTCCGCATGTCTTATGCATTGCTATATTTATGTTATTGGCTCATGTTATGTTTTGATAAACTTTATCTACGATTACGATAATGAATTATTTGAAAGCCTTGAGTCTTATGTTTTCTTATGAGGTATATGACACAAGCATGATGTCCTTCTCCTATATTTATTTATGAGTTTATTTTACTTTTAAATGTCCATTTTACTTACCTTGCATACTTGGCACATTTCATGTACTAACTGCATACCTTCTATGTTGTATCGCTTCATGATACAAGGTCCAGATCTAAGGCTCATCCTCATCCTTAGTCCATCTCAACTTACGCTCTCAGTTTATTGGTAAGTCCTCATGTTTCGAGCGCCATTTGATAGGCTTTTATGTTATTTTGTGTTTTAGTATTGTTCAGGTTAGTTGGGGATGTTGTCCCATCAACCCATCGTATGTAGTAGAGGTTTTCAGATAGTATGTAGTACTTAGCTTATGTGTACGTCGAGTATTTTTTGATGTTATGCTATGGTTACATTTCCGCTATGTTTTATGCTTAATATCTCGCCTATTTAAATGAGATTAGTTGTATGCATGTGCCATGGGTCGACTTGGGGTCTCTCGGGGTCGCTTGTCCCGTGTCTACGATCCGGGTGTACGTTCGGGTCGTGACAGTTCCCGTCACCATCCTCATGGCCGTTTCCATCCCCATTCCTCCTACCGTTAACTCTGCGGGGAGCCATGATTCTTCAATCTCGAATAGAACGAGTTAGACGGATAGGGAGACATTTTATAGCGCAAAAATGATCACAAAAGAAGGGAACATTTCCTTAATGTCTCATAGCCTCTTCGTCATAAGTGTGGAGCGCTTCACACTCATGAAAAAGAATCTACTTAATGCAGCTTTCAGACACCCTAGGACACTGAAACCTATTGCTCTGATACCAAGTTTTTCATGACACGAACAGAGGCCTAGATCGAGACACTGGGCAAGGAGCCCTGAGAACCCAAGACGACCCATGGAATGAACATACATCTAACTCAATAAAATAAACAGAAGGATAGACATGATAATCTTAGCGGATGTCTGAATAAGAATATGATCAAAAATACATGGATCTGGAGCTGAATACATTCTATTTTCTGAAAAGCCTCTAAGTCTGATGAGTTGATGGGACAAGACCCCAACTAACTCTCTAATATTGAAACTGAAAGTACATCAATATCTGAAAGAAAATGGTCCTCAAGAGATGAGGACTCACCACTAAGTTGGGTGCTAACTCCGGTACTGGCTACTGACAGGGCTAAGTCTGAGTGCCAGGGCATGTATCGTGAAACGATACAGCATACAGTATGCGGTCAGTACATGGAATGTAGCGAGTGTGCAAGGTAAGTAAAACCGCTTAAATAATTAAATCATTTAAATCATGCATAATGTAAAAACATAAACAAAAAGAGAATCTGAGAATAGGGCTTGCATGTTATCTTTCGGAATACATGATCTAAACATAACATAACATCATAACTGAATTGATTGATCCAAAGATAAAATATGATAGTCATAAATAAAGCTGAACGTTGGATCGAACCTACTTTAGAACATATATAGATATATGAAACATGAGCGATAAACATGCATAATTGAAATCATGAGGAACAATGGGAGACTCGTCTTTTAACGGACATTTCATGATAGAGATTACGTAGTCCCAACTATTAAACTCAAATGGGTAGAGTCGTCCAAAGCCTTGCCAAGGCTAAGGACGATACCATGATATCGATATCAAGCTCGTTGCCCAATCGGGTAGGGGATAGCTCATATAGGAGGTCCCAATATAATCTGATCATACCTACGTTGGTGCATAGTTCTGAGGCATAGGGTTGACTGACCCATAGCCTACTCGGTGCTAAACACTAATCCCAAAGAAGACATGCATATGCTCTACATCGTTTTTTAGCGAAGCTGACCATCGCCTATTGACGAAAATGAATAATCACGACTACATAAATATGAATCATATATGAGGAGCCTTGGCTCAAACCATACCACAAGCTAAACATAAATAGGAGTCTTCTCTCCAAAACCATGTGGTAAGCTAAATTCGTAAAGTCATAATCATACTTAGACATATGGACATTTCCCAATACTTTATCATGCTTGAAAATACATATTTCCTTTGAAACATGATCTGAAACATGGGTAACTTTGAAAACATGTTTTTCATCATAAATATTTCATCATACTAGAACAGTCATTACAAATCTCAACTTTCATGAACCTCTCATAATTGGGCATTTAAATTTATACAGCTTGAGACATGATTTTCATAAACATCATAAAACTTGCCCATAACTCATAATTTAATAGTAGAACCATATTTAAATCATACCCATGTAGAGAATTAATATTTCATGCATTGGGTTAAAACACCATAGAATCAACATAGAATTTTTACGATTTTAAAGAGAGATTGGGCATGGGTATGAACGTATTCACCCAGTCATAACCCTACATACCTGACTAAAGCTGATTCTTACACTTCCTTTATTGCCCAAGAGGAATTTGATAAGAACTGGAAGGCTTAAGCTTATCTCCTCTCTAACTCTCTAACTTTGCTTGCATGGGTTTACAATAGACTAGAATGACTTAACCTATCTTAATACTCTCTAAAAATGGCTTTAAATGACATAATATAAGATCTTAAAGCATAGGAATGGTGAGAATACCCTTAATAACTTTGTTGAAAATAACTGCTCGTCAGTCCCCACGAGGGACCTAATGAGTCTTTTCCATAATCCATGAGCCGCCCCATCATTCATTAGGTACACTGTCAAAATTTCATCTGGAACTCTTAATGGGCCATCATACGAGTAAATACTGGTGACCACGACTCATGGTCACCACTCGTTATCCCCACTGCCTCGACCCCAGATCATTATTTACCTGATGACTACGATCCACCCAACGAATCAAGGTATCTGACCATAACTCGTGGGGTCTATCTTTCAGGTGCACTACCACTCACCTTTCCCATTTTTAATATCCTTGACCACGGCTGACCTGATGAGTCGTGGGCCCTGACCATGACTCGTGGTCATGTTCTTGATGATCCCGCCCTCAACAATTCTTTTAACTAAAGCCTAGTACCTTACCACGAGTCACCTCACGACTCATGGTTTTCCCCACAGGTCACAGAACGTCCTGTTCTGTGGCCTAGTGCATATTTTACAATTTTCTCTATTTTAAACTTTTGTCTCTGATCTTTGTCCTTCCAGGGTATAACAGCCCCAAATGACATTTGTATATATGAAAAGAAGGCCAATGCTAGAGAAAGAGTCAGGCTATAGATGGCCTCTAATTTTTAGGGCCATACCGGTGTGGCTTTCCATCATTACCGCCCTAATCTTAAAGAGAGATTTGACACTTTAGCAAAGTTCAAGTGGAACATCATGATCAGTTGCATTTGTTTAACAAAAAGTGACAATACACTTACACTTGGTCAAGCTAGTTTTGTAGCTGCTATCATTGACAATATTAGAGGGAATACTAGTTGTTTGTTGGACAATGAGCTAAAATAAAGAGTACTGCAAATAGCTCCTTCATTACCTGTCCCATGGCTTATCATGACTTTGTGCCGAAGGGTAGGGGTACCATTATTGTGGAGGGAAGATCATTACATTAAAGCCAAGCAGGTGGTGGACATCAACAAAATGAGAGATGATGCAATTATTCCAGTCCATTGCCACCTTAGCTTCCCTATGTAAGTTAGTGAGAAGCCAAAAATTGAGGGAGTCCATCCTGAGATTCCACTTAGTTCTACTGAGCATAGCACTGCTATGCCTCCACCTCCAACTACATTAGAGTCACCTCCAGCTAAGCCCACTCCTCAAGGAGCAAGTTCTTCAACTTTATCTCCATGCCCTGCACCTGTTGGCCCTAGCAGGGCCACTTCCACTTCCAAGGCACTGGGTGGGACATTGCTCCTCGCCCATTAAAATTTAGCTAATATGGAAGCCAGATTGGAGAGGGAGGAGAAATAGCTGGCTAGGCTATTTGATTAGTTTCCCACTTTTCTATCCAAAGTTATTGAGAAGTCTCTGTAGCCTATGAAGGATCGCTACTAATCTCCCAGCAGACCTTGGTTTCAAGGATGGATTCTTTAGAGACTAAAGTGGCATAGCTAGAGAGGAGTTCTGATCATTTTAAATTGGTGCACCTCTGGGCAGAGTTTGATGAGAGAAGGGAAGTGCTGAAGGAATAGCAGGACAAAGGTCCTCTAGTACAAGATATTTGAGTAGAGCTATCGACAGAAAATATTGCGGGCCCTTGAAAGTTTATTGGACTCACCGTCTAGAGGCCCCACTCCTCCACATAACCCAGGCAAGAGGAAATTCAAGAATGAGGAGGGAGACACTAAGAAGGAGGACCTTAAGGAGGAGGAGGAACTATACATGGCTCCTGAGGAGGCCGCCCAGATCTAGGCTACAAAGTTGGAATCTTTGATGAACCAAATGACCCGACCTCACATTGACAATGAGGTAGGCACCTCTGCTGATGTTGTTTCTACCACCTCATATAGATTCCAGTATTTATTCCATCCCCTCGGGCTAATGTGCCCCAGGGATTTCATACTCATGCTCTTACTTTTTTCATGCACTGGAGGCATTGCATATTCTCAAGTTAGGGGTGATGTTTTCGCTTTTGATGTATGACATTGATGATTGTGTTAGTAGCTTTATTTTTTCTTTTGTAGGATGTTAGAGTCCCCCAGTATTTTCTTAGTCATGGTTCTTTTCTAGGAGGCTTAATTTAAGTTGAATCTAGCACAATAAAATAGTTTAAGTGTTATAGTGATTGGTCCCGATGATAGATTGCTAGATAACCTTTTAAGATTACTAGTCTATATCGTGCAGTTATCAGTTGAATAAAGTGCTTTTGATTAGGTGGTGGTTGCAAATTATCTTGAAGCATGAATGTATGACTACTTTTGAAAAATTGCCCCTATCCCAACCTCAAAATTTTTGCCGCAACTATTTTGTATTGACTTGCTATCCTCTATTTGTGACATTTTCTTGTGATAATTGTGGCATAGATTATCTAGTTGGGAGTAAAAACAATTAGTCCATTTGATATCCATCTGTCAATATGTGGTGAAGATTATAATTGTGTTCATTTCATAATGTCACACTCTAGAACTTGCCTGGTTACTCATGGTTTAGCTTAAGATTGATTGGGTTGTAGAGATAAACATAGCCCTTCGTTGTGTTTCAAATGCCCTATTTGCCTAAATGAGTCTACCATATGATGAATGTATCCCTGGCCCCCTCGTTTGAGCCTATGATCCTTTCTTGATCAACCAACATGAAACCAAAGACAATTATTAGTTGATCCTCTTCTGAATCAATCTTCAATAGAAAATAATTTGATGATGTTAAAAGTCATGACCTGAGCATGGACTCCTAATCGCGACACAAGACCTACAACCACAAATAGCTCCAAGCTAACCCATGGAATATACATTGCATGATTAAGAGCATCCCTGAGTAGAAATAAAACATGAAGACCTACAACCACAAATAGCTCCAAGCTAACCCATGGCATATACATTGCATGATTAAGAGCATCCCTAAGTAGAAATAAAACATGAACGTAATATAAATGGAAGCCTGCATCACATAAGAACAATAAGCATATACACGACTCAACAATGCTAAAGCATCTAATACATAACTCTCTGAAAGCCTCTAAAAATAAGATGATTTGATGGGACAACACTCCCAACTAGCTCGATAAGTCTGAAACTAAAAGTCATAGACATAAATCATTACCTAATAGATGTCCTCAGAAGATGAGGACTCACCCAGACGGAAACTAAGCTAATCTGATAAGCGAACGGGGCTAACGACGAGGCTGAGACTGATCACCTGAACCTATATAGAGCATGCAGTCAGTACTTTGAACTAAATGAGTAATAATAGAAAGTAAAACATGTCATTAAGATGATAGTCTGAAATCATGAATATAAAATAAGATTGAACTTGAGAGTAGGGACAACATGTTGAAAGCCATATTCCTAAAATAAACATATTCATGAGATATTCATCATAAGTTAAAAATAATGATCCAAGGTTTAGAAATAGATATCATATAGTTTACCATACTTGAAATCATAAGTGAAAATTTATAAACTGATTAATGGGTCAAATATGCTATAAAATATAATAACATAATACATGAACATGAGTAACTTAAATCACGAGGAACAACGAGAGGCTTCGTCATAAGAAACATATTCATCGTAGAGATTATAAGATGCCCCAACCATGTCGTTCAAGTGGGTAAAGCCGCCCAAAGCCTTGCCAAGACAAAGAATGATGAAGGTGTGATATCACTAGTGGGCCCTCGGGTTGGTGAAGTACTCTCTTGAGTGGTCCCAAATATGAATATATACCTATGATGGCACGTAGTCATGAGGTGTAGGACCTCGAAATCCCTGGCTTACTAGGGTCTAGACACTACTCCCAAAACATGTATGTTGCTCATAATCATATTCTCAAGACATAGCTTAAATATGTTTCTTAGAACTCTTGACTCCAAACATCTCTATATAATTGATCTTGTAAGACATGGTTAAAAATCATGGTGAAACATTCTTCACTTTACATGGGCTTTTCCAAATCATGAAATCATACGTACTTGACTAATGCTTTATAATTCGAAATCTTGGAATCATAAGTTCAAAAATTCGTAAACTTTCATGCATACTTTGATAATTCATCATACTTGAAATCATGGGCTCATAAACTTGAAATTCATAAATCATGCATAATAGGGAAAATCACCATAAAGTTAAAATCATGAATTAGTAAGAAATTAGAGATTGAAATCTACACTAGTAACCATAACTCATCAATTAGAACATGAAATAATTCAAGCCATAGAGATATCATGGAAAATCATATAGAATTGAGTTAAACCCTAGAATTTCACAATTTAGAACTTGAGAAGTAGAGATCATGCAATTTATCTTGAAAAAGGCATGAGGGGGAACGATTTTCCCCATTCATAACCCTACATACCTGGTTTGAAGAATCTTCAACTTTATTGAGGACCCAAAGGAAATTGTGATGAAGAAGATGATGAAACCCTAACTCCTTTGAGGGGATTTGATCTTCACTTAGGGTTGTTAGAACTAGAATAAATGTTTAGGATGATTAAAATCCTTTAAAACACCTTTTTAGGAGGCTTAAAAAGATTGAGTTTAGGAGTGAGAAACTTAAAAATTACAAAAACACCCTTAAAAACCGTATTGGTAAAATCACACTGCCAGACCCAACAAGTGATCCAAAGACCCTTTAGGAGACTTGATGAGTCATCACTTGACTCGTTGCCATTGGCTAAACTTTCTAATGTTTTTCAGATCCTTTCTTGATGACTCACTTAATGATTTATCGTGACACTTAATGGATCACTTCACCAGTCGTTATAACTCTTTAACTCAATTTTTCTCGACTCTACTGCACCCAACGATTAACTTAACGAGTTGTTAAATGGAGTAATGAGTGAATTGATGACTCATTCTGTGATCTGATGCAGTTTTTTCTATTTTCTTCATTTCAGTCCTTGGGTCTGATCATAGGAACTTTTGGGGTGTTACATAAAAAGGTCTAAGTTAGGAATGAAAACATGAAAAAGAAAGAAAACATTAAAAATGAATTCTTAAACCACTTCTCAAGGAACAATGAGCAAGAAAACATATGAAGAAAAAGGAAATAATAAAATAAAAGAAAGAGAAAGAGAAATGAAATGTAAAGAAAAAGAAAGAGATAGAATAAGATCAATAAATGTGCTTTGGGTTGTGGAAATGATAAGGAAGAAGATGGAAGAAAAAGAAGGGAATAAAAGCAATAAGGAAATATGAAGGTGATGTACAGTTCAAGGATAGTACCAATCACTAAAATCCCATATATATATCCTACCTGTTCTTTGGACCAACATCATAAACTTAGAAAATTTCTTATGTGACCTCAGCCGGAATTTCTAAAATTAGAGGCATTTGAGAATAAAGGTAAGAATATGGTAGTTGTGACTTAACTTGTGAACATCTTTATGAGAGTTGAGTGTCTTTCTTTTCTCTTTTAATCTTTTTCCCTTATATTGAGTATGAATCTTATTGCTAATAATGAACAACTTCATTAGTCTAATATAAGGGCATTTAGATTAAAACATCTAACTTCTTTTGTTTCTCAATTTGGGTGTCTTACATTTTGATATGATATCATAAATAGAGAATGCATTCTTAATCTTGATGGTAGTGAGAAAGGTTGTTTTTATATTGTGGAGAGGTGGCAAATTTGAGAAATCAATGCTTGTAGATACTTGCCAAATACCACCATAGACATTATGCTTTATGAGCTTGAAATATAAGTCTAGGTTAGATTTTCTTATCTTAGTTGCTTGAGGACAAGCAAAGGCTTTAAGTTGAGGGTGTTGATGTGTCGGGGTTTTACAACACATTTATACTTCTTTTCATAGATTTTTTCATGCCTTTAAGTACTAGTTTATGTAAATAATATTGTTATTTTACTACGTGTTAGGAATTCAAATGAATTGAAACAAAGAGGTATCAATCCCAAGAAATCTACAAAAAAGAGGAACAAAAGAGCAACAGATTCAATGTGCAATTCGTAGATTCAATCAGGGATCAACTTCAGAGAACTTGCATGTTTGAGAGAACTGTACGAAATTAGGTATGGTCCATAAATGCAATTCACGGACCATAAATGGACACTGTATAATGAGAATCACAGAGTTTGAAACCTAAAACTCCAAATCTATGGGACCAGATATAGTGCATAAATTCAACAAAGCGATCAAAAATGTAACACCAAAAATGTCCCTAAGATCAAACCTTAGATATAGAATGAAAATAAGAAGAAAACTAGAAAACTTCCTATAGAATGACTCATCAGATGAGCCTTTTTCAAAGACAATGATCCGTTAAGAAAGTCATTAGTTGCTCAGCAGATGTCTTCCTCAGATTCAACAAGTGATACAACGGCCCATTGTTAGAAGTAACGAGTAATCATTTTGACTATTCTGACAAAGTCCAGAAACTTATAAAAATCTTTCCCCAAACCGATGATCCAAACGACGAGTCATTGGAAGATGTAATGACTCGATGAAATATAGAAAGTGTGCAAAATCATCCCAGTGACAATGGGTAGAAACCACGAACCATTGTAGCTTCTAATGGGTCATCCTCTATGCTCGTTGGGAGAGACCCAAAAACTGGAATTTCAGACTTAGAACCAATAGCTGATCCTAACAAGTCATGGTTACAACCAACTACTCATTGTGTTACCCATTAGATTTGGACGGACAATTTCTCAAACAAATTTTCAGGTCATTTTTGCAACTTTCTACTATTCTAATTCCTAAACTACATTATTTTGAAAATATTCTCAGAAGACTTAGAAGATTTAAAGGTTTCTCGTCCGTCATTCTCCACTTAGACCTTCAGAACATCCTTCGTACAATCCAAAGATTCTCTCTCAAGCAAGAACTAGGACTTCTGCTTCTTCTCAGAATTTCGATCTTCTTCTCCGGGATTTCTTCTACAAGTATGTGGGCCTTCAACAAGGGCGTCTTTTCACGCTTGTATCCCATGATTTCATTAACCCTAGCCTTAAAATGTTAGAAAACATGATCTAGGGTTTTTCCTTCTAAGTGTTGAAATTCCCTACTTCTACGATGTTAGACTTTCATGATTAGAAATATTATATATTCTTGTTAGTATTTTAAGTTGTACACTATGTTTCACGCAATCTTAGATTGTACCTGACTTTCTCATGGAATCGTGCAATTTATTCTTTTAATTATTACTATCATTTTCAATATACTAAATAATAGTAATATTATTTTAAATTAGTATTATCAGTTTATTAGTATATTCAGTACCCTCAGTTATCAGGTCCTTTAGACTCTTAGGACATTTCAAGATAAGTAGTTCTAACTTAGACTTGGGACACCATTTTAAGCTATCAGTATAGTAAAGTTATTTAGAAACAAATATGTATCTGTGTTGTGTCTTTCATTGGGAGTAGTACTTAGCACCGGGCGACTCGGGGTTCAGAACACCCAGGTTCACAAAACTACATGCAACCATAGGATTTAACCCGACGGTGTCTTTCAGTTAGTGATCATACAGTCTAGTCACTGTACCCTGGCAGGGTACGGTGGGCCCTATCGATGGGGAGTAAACATTGAACTCCACATTTAGCTCACGTGGTTAAATATCGGCTAATAGACTCTCCTATAGTTCAGTAGAGTCAGAACACTCAGTGTAGTTTAGCCTTTCAGATGTTCAGAAGATGCTCATGACCCTAATTCAGTTTATCAGTTCTTACAGTATTATCATATTTTTAGACTATTTTCAGTAGATATGATTTCAGATAGGGTCTTTGCATGATATCTAGGTTTAATTTATGATTTATCAATATACTTATGTTCTAATTTAAATCTCGCATACTCAGTACATTCTATGTACTGATTGCATACTATTTATATACTATATCAATTTATGATATATGATCAGGTACCCATCCACAACATTGTAGTTAGTTCACACCGACGATATTCAGAAAGCGACAATGGTGAGCCCTCATCATCTGAGGTTCGAAGCCCTTTTATATCAATTATTTTCATTTCCAATTTCTAGACTTTAGAGTTAGCTAGGAGCTTGTCCCAACGACTTATCTATTAATAAAGTCTTTTAGACAATGTAATATCAGTTTCAGCTTATTCTTATCAGCCCGGATCGAGACACGGGACATCACTAGCTTTGTCACGACCCCAACATAGGCTGGGATCGAGACACGGGACAAATAACCTCGAGGGGCTCCAATTCAATCTATGGCATGAACATAACATCTAAACTCGACATAATAATGTGGAAGTCTAACAAATATATATAACATAGCGGAAATATGAAAATCTCATAATATTGAATATCTAAATACATTACAACAATCTAGAACTGAAAACATACTATGTCTGATAAACCTCTACATACTGACGAGTTGATGGAAAAAGACCCCAACTAACTCACTAAGACTGAAACTGAAAAATACTGAACATAAACTGATAGAAGGGTCCTCGAAGGATGAGAACTCGCTAACTCTGGCTCAGGAATTCAACTCTGAAGATCTAGCTAATAGCGAGAGTGAACCTAAATATCCGAGCATGTATCATGAAATGATACATCATAGAGCATACGATAAGTACGTGGAATCTACCGACTATGCAAGGTAAGTAAAGTTGCTAAGTAAGTAAAAACATGAAATCATGCACATCATAAAACATGTCATCATAGATTCTGAGAGTAGGGCTTGCATTCTATTATCTAAAAACATGATTCAAACATAACTGAATATCATAACTAAATTGAATGACCTAAAGCTGAAGCTGACTATTCATAAGTAAAAAACTAAACATTGGGTCAAACCTGTTGAACACATAATAACATGACTGATGAACATACATAACTAAAATCATGAGAAACAATGGGAGACTCATCATATAACTGACATTACCATGACAGAGCTTACATGGTCCCGACTATCACACTTAAGGGGGCAGAGCAGTTCAAAGCCTTGTCAGGGCTAAGGATGCTACCATGATATCGATATCAAGCTGAAGGCCCCTTTGGGGCAGGGGATGGTCACAAGATAGGTCCCAAATAATCTGAACATACCTAGTTGGAACATAGTTATGAGGTACAGGGTTGACTGAACCTTAGCTTACTCGGTGCTAGACATTTCTCTCAAAAACATGCATATGCTCTCCATACTTTTTAATGAAGTTGACCATAATCTAGTGACCAATCTGAATCATAACATACATGCATAGTCTGAAATCATAACATGAGGAGCTTTGAGCTCAAGCCACACTACAAGCTAAAAAGAGTGGGTGTTTAGACTCCAAAATCCATCTGGTAAGCTAGTAACATAAAATCAAGATAAATCATGAAACATACTTGATCACATGGGTTTTCCCAAACTTAAACATACTTGAAATAGACTTTTATAGTCAAAACATGAATTAGACATGGGTAATTCGAAATCATACTTTCATCATAGACATCTCATCATACATAGAAACATAGATCATAATCTCATCTTTTCATGAACTTTCATAATTGGGCATCATATTTTGTAAAACTTTGAAAAATGATTTGTAAATGAAAACATTATAAAACATTCCCATGATTCATTACTCAACATTAGAAACATGAATAGATTATACCCATGGTAGATACTTAGAGAATTCACAAGTTTGGTTAAAACCCCATAGATTCGTCAACTAGACTTTCCATAAAATTGAGAAAGGATTGGGCATGGGAGTGGATGGATACACCCATTCATAATCCTACATACCTTGGTACTTTTGATTTCACAACCCTCTTGAGTTCCCATGGAAATTTAAGAAGAATTGAGGAACTTCTAGGCTTGATCACCCATAGAAACTTTTAGGATTGCATGCATGGAGAGGAATAGGCTTAGAATGAGCTAAACCCTCTTAAAGCACACTTACATGACATCAAAATGATGTAGTCTAGATCTTAGGAACTTAGAAATTATATAAAAGCCCTTACTAATTTTTTAGGAAAAATCATACTGCCAGTCCCAATGAGGGACTGGACGAATCGTCATCCATGACCATGACTCGTGGCCTGCTACCGTCGTCAAAACTGGAAGTTTTATCTCTGCTGGTCACCACAAGGGACACCACAAGTTGTGGTGTACCTAACTACTTGTGGTGACTGGTCGTGGGGAACACTACCAATCATTTCAACACCAAGTCATACTCCTGACCACAGCCAAGCTAATGACTCGTGGCTTTACCCATGATCATCCCCCAGACCAAAAATCCAACCAAATCTCCCTTCACTCCATGAGTCACCTAACGACTCGTGGTGTACCTCATGGGTCACTGGATGACTTGTCCTGTGAACTAGTGCAAAAATTCCTAATTTCTCTATTTCAACCCTTGGGTATGATCTTAGGGCTTCCGGGTATTACAATATCTCCTTCTTGGGAACATTCATCCTTGAATGTGGATAAACATACTGAAAAGCTGAGAAATGCACTATATACTAACTACTAAACATTTAGAGCTTAAAACTGATTGAGTGACTGGCTCTGCATAGAAATACATGACTGAACTGAATTCATGAGTTACACATACGTACATTGACATGAAAGAAGCTGAGGCATATAAACTGAATATTAAACTGAATAGAGTACTAGAGAGGAAACAGATACCTCAAGTTTGAACTGAGCTGGGACAGAATAAATGTGGGTATGTAGCCATCATATCTACTTTGGCTTCCCACATAGCTCCCTCAACAAGCTGATTTCTCCACAAAACCTTCACATAGGCTACTTCTTTATTTCTTAGCTTGCGAACCTGATGATCAAGTATTTCCACCAGAACCTCTTGAGAGGTAAGACTATCCTTCTATTGCGCCCCAGCGCACGGGCAAGCGTACACGGTCGTACAAGTAATATAGTGGCCCTTTTTAAGAACTGGATGTCAAACCCATAGGGACTGGACTAATTTAGCTAATATTCAAGTTCAAATGTTAATTTAACCTTCACAAGTGTTGATAGAAGATATTTTGGATAATTTTAATTAAATCTAAAGGTGATTACAAAACAATCGAGAAACAATACAAGAAGCAATTGGAGTTAAGGCCTGATAATCTTGCAATGCTACAATTCACAAGGGTTCGAGTATGAAAACTTCAGTTGTTGTCTCACATATTTAAAATGTGGTGTTCATGGTCTTTCGAGCCTCTAAACACAACAAACTAGTTTCACGCCTACATCGTTGAGCAGGGATGTGATGTCCTAATTCGTGAGCAGTTTAACTACGTTGATGTGGTTTACGAGGTTTATTTCCTTGATTATGGACTTTCGTACCTCTAGTCATTTATCCTGACTTAGCTTCGAAACTACTTCTAGTAGCGGTGATGTGATGATTCTAAGTCGGTGTCTAGCTATCATCCTGTTTTATAAACCAAGCAAGGAAAATTACGTATAATTTCTATCCTAACCGCGAATCCTATCATAAAGATAAGAACTTGCTCCCTACATTCTTGTGTTCTAGCCCAGGGTTACTCTTTCAAGCTTTTACCTAAGCTTAATGAGTTTGTTTTCATGTTGAACAAGCATAAAAACAATAATAATAAAGAATGGAAGACAAAATAACAACTAAAACTCAAACCAACGAAGAATTCATGCATTTACAATCATATCATATGGCCTCAACCCTAGAGAAAGGGTTTTAGCCACTCATGTTCATACGAATACTTAAAAACATGATTCAAGCAGAGCACTTACAAGAATAAGTAAAAGATAATGAAAACTATTAAACCCTAGATAGAATTCTTCCTTTCTCCCTTCGCTCCTTTCCATTGTTCTCAAAATATTTTGTGTGATAATGAAATTAGGAGCTAAGTGTTCTATTTTTATTAAATGGAAAAAATGAAATTTTGGCCGTGGATGGACTGCCTCCATGCCACGCTTCCCATCACGCAGCAAAAGCTCCGTGGAATGGGGCTGTTGCGCATGCCCACTGGAAGTTGTCTCTCGGCAGGTCTCATGCAAGGCGTCTGCGCGTTACCTGGTGTGGCATGCTCCTTATCGCGCCTTGTGCCTGTCGTGGCATATTGCCATTGTGTAGGGACACTAAACTGGCACTCCTCACACACGCGCAGCAAGGGCGTGGAACAGAACCTAGCAGGCAACCCGCGCAGTCGTTACACGGCGCTAGTCGTGCAGGTCTGCCGTGTGGCACGCTGGGCAGTTTGACATTGCTATTTTCATGCAATCTTCCTCCAAATCATATCAACGCTTCATCTTGTTTGTGCATCATCAATTTAAGCCCCTCCTAGAATTTTTCACCTACAAAACAAAGAGCTAATCACATTGGTTAGTTTATGCATGAAATTATTCAAAATCACATGAGAATGTAATTAATTACATTGACAAACTTGACTAAACTAAGTTATAAAATAGAACTTGGGCTCATAATTACTCCCAAGATCGCTACCCCACTCTTAAAGCCTTGTTCATCCTTTAACAATTTGATTCCATCTCATGCACATGAAGAACTCACACATAGCTAATTGAAGCAAGACAATTCAAGCTACGGCTATTGCGAATATTTAAGATGGCAATTTAAAAATAGGGCATGCAGGATATAACCATTAAAGTAACATATAACTATGTAAGACTTCCTAGCCTCAAGAATCGACTCTCAAACTCAACAAACTCATGCAAATTAACCAACCAACAAATCCGACATGAATTTTATCCTTCATCAAACATGTGCTCTCACAACAAGAGAGTTACCCCTTTTTCACTCATAAGTTTTCAAATTATTACATATACGGGTGTATGAATAAGAAATAAGCTCACTCTCACAAAGAATTCTCATGCAACATGTATTGACCCATAATCTTGCCTTTAGTGCTTTACTCCACTAATTTAAGAATTTTTGACAGTAAGATCAAGTATGAATTTGTGGGTTGTAATGTAAGATAAGAGACAGGTAGGTACTACTCTGGCCAGTAATAGTTTTATCTTCCCTAAGCGCTTTTATTACATCACACCTTCATTAAGAATTTCCATCCTCTTACTTCACCTTTATTCCTTTCAACTCCCATTTTCCTCTTTTGTTTCCCTATCTCATTAGGCACCTTTACGCTACTAGTAAGGAGTACTTGAGCAATTTTCTTTTTCGCTCTTTTCTTCATTTACTCCCTACTAACTCTTAATCATTTTTAACAAGTGCACCTCTAGTCTTTTCTTCAACTCCTACCACTAATCATTTCCTTCCTCTTTCACTTCTCACTCCATAACTCTTTTGCATTTTTCACTTAAGGGCTTAGGAGTTTTGGATCAAATTCAAGACTATTGAAAAGAAGGGATTAAGCTCATTTTTTGGCTTGCAAAGAATAGGCTAAGGGCTCAAAGGGGATAACTAGGATTAGACATTCAAGGTAGGTAAAGCGAGGGATAAAAATTAGGCTCATTCAATGAAATGCCTAAATCATCTCCTACAATTGACATCCCTCATTTCATTTTGTATACACCGCAGGAAAGTTCTAGACACTACAAAATAGCATGGAATATTAAAAAATCTTACACACACAGCACATGCTCAATTCAAGACAAATTCAGTGGACTCTTAACTCAGCTAATCACAAGAACGCAGAATTCAGCTTTAAGCACATCTAGTCACATTCAAGAGCGTAGGTGTCTCACACAGAGTTATACAACTATTACGTATTCTTCAAAATTAACAACACTTGCATCTCACAATCATGTATAGCACATAACAAGAATATCAAGCCATCAATCAGCTAAGCATTAAAAAACAAAAACCTATGGACTAATCTTCCCTAAAGACAGTCGTTATATATCCATCATCGAGAAAAGTCCCTAACTATGACTAAAAATAGCTATGTCCAAACAAAGAAAAATTTTATTCATCGGTTCAAAGTGTCCCTCGTTGGAAAAGAACTGGAATGAAAAACCAATGGGTGGGTGAATTATGCTCCACTCAAACTTTTTTATCAACCAATACCATACGAAGCAATGATTTCACCCGAATTCATTAAGCACAAAATTTTGAACCTTCCCTCACCCCACACTTGAATCATGCTATGTTCCCAAAGCATTAAATAGGAATACTACAAGGGTGCCCTGAGGCTTCTAGGCCTAGCTATTAGCATGTTTTCCTTCATTTTTGCACAAGTTGGTTATCGACCCCACACTCATCTTCTTCCATGCTCCTTAGCTTCCTCCTCTAAGGGTACTCCCCTCAATTTGTGCTTAAATCACTACAACAACAACAAAAAGTGAAAATAAACAAAGTGAAAACAAAAGGAAAATAAAACTGTACCTGTGGTACCCTTGGGTTGACTCCCAAGCAATGCCTGATTTTACGTCGCGGCACAACGTGGACTATCCTTCTCAGGATATCCTCAATCCAGTGTTCCCTTTCGAGAACCATCTTCTTCTCTTTTTATTTTTCAAGGGAACAACCTCCACTCTGTCCCTCTCTTCTTCCAACTTCTTCTTTAACTTAAGCCCTCCATCAGATTTGGGATGAAATGTGATCATCTCTTGTGGAAGTGGACCCATGAAATCTACCACCACACACTTAGCCTTTGACAACACGTTGATCTTGCAAAGATCTCTATAGTGTGTGGGTGGGTTGATCGCTTGGTAAATATTGAAGAATTCTTCTTCATCATCAAACCTCATTTTAAGGATACCTACTCACACATTTATGATGACTCCTCTAGTTGCCAAGAATGGTCGTCCCAAGATCAGGGGTACCTTGTCATCTATTTTAAAGTCAAGTATGATGAAATTAGTAGGTATAATGAACTTACCCACTTTGATGAGAAGGTCCTCAATTATTTCCTCTGGTGCCATGTTGGACTTGTCTACAAACTGCAGTATTACTCGTGTTGGCCTCGACTGACCCAACCCCAAGGTGTTAAACAAAGATAGGGGAATTAGATTTACTGTTTCTCCTAAGTCGCAGAGAGCTCTTATCACTTCATCTTTACTAATTTGTATGGGGATGGTAAAACTCCCTGGGTCCTTGAGCTTTTTCAACATCTTGCTCATTACCATGTAGCTGCACTCCTCAGTCAATGTCACCATTTTAGACATCTACCAACCTAACTTTGTTGGCCACCACATCTTTCAAGAGTACTTTGGCATTCCCTACAAAACATCAAGTAATGGAAAATTATGTGAAGTTCTTTGAAAATATCAAAGAACTTTTCAAAGCATTCCTCCTCCTTGCTCTTCTTAAGTCTTTACGGGAATGGTGGTGGTGGTCTCTGTGCTGGCTAGAGTGATGATTGTGCATTGTGTTACACAGCAATCTGATTATTTTCCTTGTCAGTAGATGGACCTTTTCTGACCAGCTCCGGCTGCACCTCATTTCGTTTTTCCTTTGGTGGTGCATCAACCAATTTCTTGCCACTCCTCAGACTGATGGCATTGACTTGTTGAGGGTTTGTATATATGTCGCTGGGTAACCCTCCCTGAGGCCTGGTATGCTGAGCAGCTGCTAGTTGACCCATCTGCTTCTCTAGATTGCGGGTGGCCAACTACTGAATTTTCAAATCTTAAGCCATCCATGCCTGATTCTCTGCCAATTGGGTCTGAGTAGCCATAAATTTTTTCAGCATCTCCTAAATGTTGTTGCTGCTCCACTGGACACCGTTATGCCTGTTCTGCTGCTAATATTGCTACTGCTTAGGTTGCTTGTAGCTCTAACTCTGATATCTACCCCAAGAAAAATTTGGGTGACTCTGCCAATTCTTATTGTAGGTGTTCCTATAATTCTAATTTTTTCTATGAATATTCCCCACAAAATTGACAGATTCTGGATTTACCCCGCAAGATTCTACATTATGCCCATTATTACCTCGAATTTCACCCCAACTCGGAGCCTATTGAATTGCATTCACCTGTCCCTGCGGTTGGTTCATACTCAGTTTGTTGAACAGAGTCATCATCTGATGCTAAAATAATGCTAGTTGTGCTGCTAAGGCATTGACACTGTCCACTTATATCATCCCTACTACTCCCTTACCAGCCCCTCTCGATGATTCACTATGCAATGCTTGATTTCCTTGAGCAATCCTATTTAATAGATTTTACAACTCATCATAAGTCTTCTCCAATACTTGCCCACCTGATGCATAGTCTAATAGGATCTTCGTATATAGGCCTAGACTCTCCACAAAGGTGTGAACTAACACCTCATTGGATTGCTGGTGATGGAGGCAGTCTCTCAACAACGACTTGAATCTCTCCCAAGCCAAATATATGTTCTCCTCCAGCCTCTGCTTAAAGCTTAATTTCTCTCTTCTGAGCTTGGCAGTTTTGCCTGAAGGGAAGAATCTGATGAGGAACTTCCTTGCTAGGTCATTCCAAGAAGTAATGGAATTCAATGGCTCAGCCTTCAACCACCTTTTAGCCTCTCCCAACAATGAAAATGGGAAGAGTGTTAGTCGGACATAGTCAGTTGGCACTCCGGTGGGGACAAAAGTGTCACTGATCTCCAAAAAGTTCTA
The DNA here is from genome assembly GCA_035772735.1 of Datura wrightii. Lineage (NCBI taxonomy): Eukaryota > Viridiplantae > Streptophyta > Magnoliopsida > Solanales > Solanaceae > Datura > Datura wrightii. Next base: position 19,372,418 of record JASDFA010000023.1, on the reverse strand, counting down.
TAAGTGCTGCTATGGGTCCTCATGATGCATTCCAGTGAACTAAACACTAGAATGTAATAGTTGCACCATGTTTTGCTTAAGCTCAAAGTTCCCTCTAGGCTCCGGTTTGCGGATACTGGAGGTCACATTCGTCGCTAGTGGGATTGCCACTTCGTGAACTAGTCGGGCTACCATCTGATTAGGTAACGACTCTGCTTGCTCAACTGGTTGATGTTGTTGTAACTGCTCTTGTAACCTTTTCAACTTTCGCTCTAGAGCTTCCCTCCTGAGCAAATGAAGTTGGCGTTCAGGTTCCAACAAAGGTTCCACCAGCTCTCTATTCCCTGCCAGTTCTGCAAGGGTAACCTGTTACCTGCAATATAGAAAACTAAAACCAAGTTTTTCAACACTTAAGGAAATTAAAAATAACACAAAAACTAACAATTTACTAAATTTCACCATTCCCCGCCATGACGCAGAAAAATTGTTGTGCCCCAACGCAACTCAAGCATACGCGGTCGTATAAGTAATATAGTGGCGCGTTTTAAGAGATGGATGTCAAACCCACAGGGACTAGACTAATTTAGCGAATATTCAAATTCAAATATTAATTTAACCTTCACAAGTGTTTATAAAAAATATTTTGGATAATTTTAATTAAATCTAAAGGTAATCACAAAACAATCGAGAAACAATACAAAAAGCAATTAGAGTTAAGGCCTGATAATCATGCAATTCTACAATTCACAATGGTTCGAGTATGAAAACTTTAGTTGTTGTATCGCATATTTAAAATGTGGTGTTCATATACTTTCGAGCATCTAAACACAACAAACTAGTCACACACCTACATCGGTGAGCGGGGATGTGACATCCTAATTCATGGGCACTTTAACTACATGGATGTAGTTTATGCCGTTGATTATGGACTTTCGTACCTCTAATCATTTAACCCGACATAGCTTCACAACTACTTCTATGAGAGGTGATGTGACAATTCTAAGTCGGTGTCTAGCCATCTTCCCATTTTAGCAACCAAGCAAGGCAAATTAGGTATAATTTCTATCCTAATCGCGAATCCTATCGTAAAGATAAGAACTCGCTCCCTACATTCTTGTGTTCTAGCCTAGGGTTACTATTTTGAGAATTTACCTAAGCTTAATGAGTTTTTTTTCATGGTGATCAAGCATAAAAACAATAATAATAAAGAATGTAAGACAAAACAACAACTAAAACTCAAACAAATGAAGAATTCATGCATTTACAATTATTTCATGTGGCCTCAACCCTAGAGGAAGGTTTTTAGGCACTCATGTTCATACAAATACTTAAAAAGATGATTGACGTAGAATACTTACAAGAATAGTTAAAAGAGAATGAAAACTATTGAACTCTAGATAGATATCTTCCTTTCTCCCTTCACTCCTTTCCATTATTCTCAAAATATTTCGTGATTATGAAATTAGGTGCTAAGTATCCTATTTATATTAAATGGAAAAAATGAAATTTTGGCCGTGGATGAACTGCCTCTGTGCCACGCAGCCCATGGCGTAGCAGCAGCTCCATGGCACGGGGCTATCACGCATGCCAACTGGAAGTTGTCTCTCGGCAGGTCTCATGCGAGGCACCTGTGCGTCGCCCGGTGTGGCACGCTCCTTATCCCACCTAGTGCTTGCCGTGGCACATTGCCATAGTATAGGGCCATTGGACTGGCGCTCCTCGCGCGCGCACAACCCGTACAGTCTTGAGATGACGCTGGTCGTCCAGGTCTAGCAGCGTGGCATGCTGGGTAGTGCGAGATTGCTATTTTTATGCACCTTTCATGCAATCTTCTTCCAACTCATCTCAATGATTCATCTTGTTCGTGCATATCAATTTAAGCCCCTCCTAGCATTTTTCACCTAAAAAACAAAGAGATAATCACATTGGTTAGTTTATGCACGAAATTATTCAAAATCACATGAGAATGTAATTAATTAAGTTGACAAACTGGACTAAACTAAGTTATAAAATACCACTTAGGCACGTAATTATGCCCAAGATCACCTTCACGCCAATGCTCTCCATGGGGAATACCAAAGCTGGATCACCCATGCATTTCTTCAAAAGCAACACATGAAACATTGGATGTACTGAAGCCAATTCAGACGGCAACTCCAACTCGTAGACCACCTTGCCAACCCGTCTCATAATCCGTTACGGACCAACATAATGGGGACTAAGTTTCCCTTTCTTTCTGAATCTCATCACTCCATTCATAGGAGATACCTTCGGAAAAAACCAATCATCAACTTCAAACTTAAGCTCTCTCCTCCTCACATCCGCATAGGACTTTTTGCGACCCTAAGTTGTTTTCAACCTGTGCCTTATAAGCTGAAATTTCTCCATAGCCTCACGGACTGAATCTGGTCCTATCATTGCAGGTTCACTGACTTCGAACCAACCAATAGGTGATCTACATCTTCGCCCATAAAGAGCCTCAAACGAAGCCATATGAATGTTGGAATGGTAGCTGTTGTTATATACAAACTCAATGAGAGGCAAATGATCATCCCAACTACCATGAAAGTCTATCACACACGGTCTCAACATATCGTCAAGAGTCTGAATGGTCCATTCAGCCTGACCATCTATTTGCGGGTGAAATGTTATGCTAAGCTTGACCTGAGTACCAAGTCCCTTCTAAAACGATCTCAAAAACTGGGAGGTAAACTGACTACCTCTATCTTATATGATGGACAAGGGCACCCTGTGCAACCAAATTGACTCCTGAATATACAACTTAGCATAATCCTCCGTTGAATCGGTAGTTTTAACTAGTAGGAAATGAGCTGCCTTAGCCAATCTGTCTGTAACCACCCAAATAGAGTCATACTGTCCACGAGTGCGAGCAGCCCTATAATGAAGTCCATGTTGATCTACTCCCACATCCAAGTAGGGATACTGATGTGATGAAGCATACCTCTGTGTCTTTAATGCTCAGCCTTTACCTGTCGACAGTTCGGAACTTAGCCACAAACTCTGCTAAGTCCTTCTTCATGACATTCCACCAATAGGCTTCCCATTGGTCATGGCACATCTTGGTGGCGCCTTGATGTATATAGTATCTGGAACCATGAGCCTCATGCAACATCCACTTCGTTAAGTCATCAACACTCGATACACACAAAGGACCCTGATATCGTAGTACACCATGTCCCTCTTGGGAGAAGACCTCCACCTTATGATTCTGAACGACTTCCTTCAAGTTTACCAAAATGGGATCCCCGTCTTGTCTAGATTTTACCTCGGTCACCAAGGAAGATTTTGACCCATTCTGAACTATGACACCACCATCCGTCGAGTCAACAAGACGAACTCCTATTCGTGCAAGCTGGTGCACATCCTTTACTAGCTCCTTCCTTTCCTCATCTACATGTGTCACACTCTCTATAGAAAGCCTACTAAGAGCGTATGCCACCATATTTTCCTTGCCCGGATGATAAAGGATGCTTATATCATAATCTTTAAGAAGCTCCAACCACCTTTGATATAGATTTAGATTCTTCTGGGTAAACACGTACTATCAACTTTTGTGGTCCGCAAACATATCTCCATATACCCCGTACAGATAGTGTCTTCAAATCATCAAGGAAAATACTACCGCTACCAACTTGAGGTCATGAGTCAGATAGTTCTTTTCATGGACTTTCAGCTGCCTGGAAGCATAGGCTATAACCTTACCGTGCTATATTAATACAAAACCAAGGCTGATGCTTGAGGCATCGCAATGCACCATAAACCCATTGGTATCCTCAGGTAGGGTCAACACCGGTGCTGAGGTGAGTTGAGTCTTAAAATCTTGGAATCTCTTCTCACAAGCCTCCGACCATTGAAACTTCACTTTCTTCTTGGTTAACATAGTTGACGGTAATGCAATGGATGAAAACCCTTTAACAAAACTTCGATAGTAACCATCTAAACCCAAGAAACTCCTGATATCCGAAGGACTAACTGGTCTAGGACAATTCTTCACCGCTTCTATCTTGTGAGAGTCCACCTAAACACCCTCAGTTGACACCAGATGGCCCAAAAATGCTACTGATTCTAGCCAAAACTCGCACTTGTTGAACTTAGCATATATTTGGCGATCCTTAATAAGCTATAGCACCACCCTCAAATGAGCGGCATGCTCCTCTTTGCTCTGAGAGTATATGAGAATATCATCTATGAACACAATCACGAACATAACCAAATATGGCATGAACACCCTATTCATCAAATCCATAAAAGTTGCAGGAGCATTTGTTCGTCCAAAAGAAATAACTACAAACTCATAGTGACCATACCGAGTCCTAAAGGTTGTCTTCAGAATGTCACTCTCCCGAACCCTGAGATGATGATACTCGAATCTGAGGTCTAACTTTGAGAAACACTTGGCCTCCTAAAGTTGTTCAAACAAGTCATCAATTATGGGAGAGGATACCTGTTATTGACCGTGACCTTGTCAATTACCGATAATCAATACATATCCGAAGGGAACCATTCTTCTTCCGGACGAAGAGAACTGGTGCACCCCACAGGGATTTGCTTGGTCTGATGAAACCCTTGTCTAAAATATCTTTCAACTGCTCCTTTAACTCTTTTAGCTCAACTGGAGCCATTCTATGAGGAATAGATATTGGCTGCATATTGGGAAGAATTTCAATACCAAAATTGATCTCCCACTCGAGAGGAATTCCCGGTAAATCATCTAGAAAATCTTATGGATATTTGCACACTACAAGAACTGACGGGATAGTCGGAGTTTCAGACGTATCATCCTTGACCCTAACTAGATGGTATACGCAAACTTTATAGATCATCATTCTAGCCTTAAGGTAGCAAATGAAATAACCTACAGGAACAGTTGAACTACCCTTCCACCCTAGGTCTGCCTCACTTGGAAATCCGAACTCTACCGTACGGGTTCTACAATTTACTAAGGCATAACATGCATGTAGAAAATTCATGCCCAAAATAACATCAAAATATGCCATGGATAGCTCTACTAAATCTGCTGAGGTGACTTTATGAAGGATTGTGATAGTGCAATTATACCCGTCGAGCTATAACTGAATCACCAACTGGAGAGACTGAGAAGGGTTCTGATAGGATATTGGGATTGACTCTGAAACTACACCCAACATAGGGCATCAAAAAAGATAGCATATCCCCTGGATCTAATAATGCATATACATCTAGGTGGAATACTCGTAACATACCAGTGACTACATCTGGAAAGGCCTTATGCTTCCGGCGAGATGCGCAGGAATAGAATCTGTTCTAACGCTGACTGCCACCTGCACTAGTGGAGGCTCCCTATTGAATTGAGCATGTTTGAGGGGATACCGAACTAGTGGCTGGATCTCAACTTTTACCATGGCCCTATATAGATTCTAGACAATCTCTGAGCATATATTCGGGCTTCCCACACCTGAAAAAAGCACTTGAACCTGCTAAGCACTAACTCGTGTTCCTCCGGCTATACCTGTCACAGGCCAGAATACTGGGCTCCAAAGATCTGCTCCTCTGACCTCGAGAGCCTGATGCTCGTCCCCTCTAGTTGCACCTAGATCTGGATGGCACACTCGCTGCTAACGGCATTGGGGCTGATGATCTCTGGTGGGACTGGTGATGGTGCCCACTACCAGGTCTCTGCTGGAAGAATCCAAAGCAATCAGTATTGTCCCTCTTGGCCTCTCTCTCCCTCTTACTTACCTGCGTCACCTCCATCTACTGGGCGGACAAAACTATCCGCAAGAAATTAATATCCCGATAAAGCATTGCGGTCCGACAATCTTTGACCAAATAGTCTGGTATCCCATGCACAAATCGACTCACTCGAGCCCTCTAGTCTGCCACCATCTCAGGTGCATATTTGGAAAGGGGGTGAATTCTAGAGAATACTCTTGGACCGTCATATTGTTCTACCTCAAGTTCACAAATTTCACTGCTTGTTTTCACTTATCTCTCGGGGAAAGAACAGATCCAAAAATGCGGTATAGAACTCATCCCAAGTAGTAGGGCTTGCTCCAACTACCCTACCCTCCTTGCACTGTCTAAACCAGATATATGCTACCTCTTCCAGCTAATAAGAGGCTAATCTATGCACTCCTCCCCTATCGCCCCCATAATTTGGGTGATTTTCTGAATCTCATTGATAAACTCATGTGGATTCTCATCCGCATTTGACCTGAGAAACTCTGGAGGGTTCATTCTAAGAAAATCTCTGACTCTCGCTACCGCCGCATTCCCATTCTGGGGGACATGCGCTACCGCCTGTTGGTTGACTTGGGCGGAAAAAGCCTAAGCTAACATCTTAATAGCTGCCCTAAACTCTGCATGGGCCACCTGCTCGGGCACATAATCCTCGGGGGCTGGTGGGGTCTACTGGTGCCCATCCCCATTGCCATTCTCATGGCAATTTCAATTTCTTTTTCTTCTTTCGTAAACCCGGTGAGGAGGCATGGTTCTGCAAACACGTATAGCACGAGTTAGAAAGATAGAGAGACATTTCATCACACGACATAGATCATGAAAGAAGGAAAGTTTACTAAAATGTTTCTTTAGGCTCTTCATCATATGTCGGGCCTGCTTCACACCCATGAAAAAGACTACTTAACGTGGATTTCGCACACCCTAGGAAACTTCAAAACTTAATGCACTGTACCAAGTTTTTATTACCCAAACATACACTCGGATCGAGACACGAGACAAAGAACTCCGAGAAGCTCCAAGTCTACCCATGACACGAACATGACATCTAAACTCGACATAATGACACGGAAGTCTAACATATATATAACATAGCGGAAGTATGAAAATTTGATAACATCAAATATCTGAATACATAGCAGCAATCTGGAACTGAAAACATACTATGTCTTATAAGCCTCTATATATTGACGAGTTTATAGGACAAGACCCCAACTAGCTCACTAAGACTGAATTTGAAAATACTGAACATAAACTGATAGAAGGGTCCTCGAAGGATGAGGAGCCAACAACTCTAGCTCAGGAATGCAACTCAAAAGATCTGGCTAACGGCGGGACTGAACTTGAATACCCAAGCATGTATCATGAAATGATACAACATAAAGTATGTGGTCAGTACGTGAAATGTACCGATTATGCAAGGTAAGTAAAGTCGTTAAGTAAGTAAAAACATGAAATCATGCGTATCATAAAACATGTAGTCATAATTTCTGAGGGTAGGGCTTGCATGTTATTATTTGAAAACATGATTTAAACATAGATGAGTATCATAACTGAATTGAATGACCCAAACCTGAAACTAACTATTCTTAAGTAAAAAACTGAACATTGGGTCAAACCTACTGGACACATAATATCATGACTGATGAACATGCATAACTGAAATCGTGAGGAATAATGTGAGACGCTTCATGTAATGACATTACCACGATAGAGCTTACGTGGTCCCGACAATTACAGTCAAGTGGGAAGAGTCGTTCAAGCCCTGCTAAAGCTAAGGAAACTACCATGATATCGATATTAAGCTGAAGGACACTTTGGGGCAGGGGAAGCTCACAAGGGAGGTCCCAAATAATATGAATATACCTACGTTGGCATGTAGTTCTAAGGCACAGGGTTGACTGACCTATTCAGTGCTAGACACTACTCCACAAAACATGCATATTCTCTCCATCGTTTTTCAATAAAGTTGATCATCATCTACTGACGAAGATGAATATACCATACATGGATAGTCTGAAATTCTAACATGAGGAGCCTTGGACTCAAACCATACCACAAGCTGAAAAGAGTGGGAATCTAGACTCCGAAGTCCATATGGTAAGCTAATAACATGAAATCGGGATAAATCATGAAACATACTTGATCACATTGGGATGCCAAAACTTAAACATACTTGAAATAGACTTTGATAGTCAAAATATGAATATAGAAATGGGTAATTTGAAATCATACTTTCATCATATACATCTCATTGTACTTAGAGATATAGATCATAATCTCATATTTTCATGAACTTTCATAATTGGGCATCATAATTTGTAAAACATTGAAAACATTATTTCTAAATGAAAACATTGTAAAACATGCCAATGAATCATAATTCAACATTAGAAACATGAATAGGTTATACCTATGGTAGATACATAGAAAATTCACAAGTTAGGTTAAAATTCCATAGATGCATCAACTAGAATTTCCATGAAATTGTGAAAGGATTGGGCATGGGAGTGGATGGATACACCCATTCATAACCCTATATACCTGGGTACTTCTGATTTCACAACCCTCTTAAGTGCCTCAGAAAATTGAAGAAGAATTGAGGAACTTCTAGGCTTTATCACCCTTAGAAACATATAGGATTGTATTCATGGAGAGGGATAGGCTTAGAATGAGCTAAGCCTTCTTTAAACACACTTATCTGAGCTTAAAACGACGTAGTTTAGGTCTTAGGAACATAGGAATCATGAAAAATTTATTACTAAATTTGCAGAAAAATCATACTGCCAGTCCCAACAAGGGACTGGACTAGTCGTCATCCATGACCACAAATCGTGGCCTGCTCCCATCATCAGCACTGGAAGTCTTATCTCTGTTGGTCACCACGAGGGACACCACGACTCGTGGTGTACCTGACGACTCGTGGTGACTAGTCGTGGGGAATACTGCCAATCATTTCAACACCCAAGCCAAACTCTTGACAACGGCCAACCTAACGACTCATGGCCCTGACCATGAATTGTGGCTTCACCCGTGGTCATCCCCCAGACAAAAAATCTAACCAACTCTCCCTTCACTCCATGATTCACCTAACAAATCATGGTGTACCTCAGGGGTCACTAGACTACTCATCCTATGACCTGGTGTAGAAATTTCAGTTTTTTCCATTTCAACCCGCGGGTCTGATCTTAGGGATTTCGGGGTATTACAAGGTTCCGCTTAGTTTTTTATTTAATTCTAGTAGGTCAGTAATAGGCTATGCCATGGATTATCTTGGGGTCGCTTGTGACTCTAAGCACCTTGTCACGCCCAGGGTGTAGACTTAGTTAATGACAAATTTGCTATTAGAGTCATAGGTTTAGTGTATCCTAGGAATTTCAGAAAGTCACGTCAAGTCTAGTCTTCTTCATGGGTGTGAAGCATGCCACACTTATGAGGGAGAGTCTTCAAGACATTTTAGGAAAATTCCCTTTTCTTCATGCTTTTTATCATGCGTGGAGTATAAAACTCTAAAATGCCCTTCTAACTCGTGTTTTACCATTTTCAGTTGACAATGCCTCCTAGAAGTGTAAACTAAAGGAGGAACAGTAACTCCAACTACCAATCCTCACTAGCTCCAACAACCCCTCAGGACTAGCAAGTGACACCTGTTGATTTTAGGGTTATTGTTCAAATGCTAGTTAGGCAATGGTCAACTAGGTCAACCAGTAGCGTGACCAGACTCATGGCCAGGCCCCATGAGTCATTAGGTCAGTTGAGGGGAGGGGTATTAAGAAAACAAAAGGTAAAGGGGAAGTGGACTTAATGGAAGAGACCCCACAAGTCGTGGTCAGTCCCCATGATTAGGGTAGGTCGTGGTAGGCTATTGGAGAAAATATTTGTCAGGATAGCAGTGTACATCACAGATGGTGACCACGGGTCGTGGTGACCAGCAACAAGTCATGAGGTTGCTCGTTAAGAGCCTAGAAGACCAATTGAGCAGTGTACCTCACAGACGACTCCATGAGTCGTGCCCCTCGACAATGAGTCGTGAGGTCCTCAGTTAGGACCACCTGGCAGTTATTTTCTGCGCATTCAGTAAGGGCTTTTCCATAATTCCTAAGTTTCTAGGGCCTAAACTAAAATGTTTTGGGTTATGAATAGTGACTTTTAAAGGGGTTATGTTCATTTTAGGTCATATTCATTCATGCCTGCAAGGCAGACAAGTTTGAGAGGGTGATCAAGCTATTGTTCCTCAATTTCCTTCAATTCTCTATTGGTAATTCAAAGGAGTGTTAAAATCAGCTACCAACAGGTATGTAGGGTGTTAAATGGGTGATTTCTTACATACCCATGCCAAATCCCTCTCTAAATTATGGAATTCCTATGTCCAATGTATGGGGTTTTAACCCAAGTGCATGAATCTTCTATTTCTATACATGGGTATGATTTAATTATGATTCTACTATTGAATTATGAAGAATTAACAAATTTTATAATATTTTCAAATTAAAATCATGAATTTAGTTTTATAATTAAAATCTTATAGATGAGATGTTCATGAAAGATGAGATTGGTGATGAACATATGATGATGATGAGATATTAGGATGAAAAGCATATTTTAAAGCTACCCATATTTACTACTATGTTTTTAATAATAATGGAGTATTCCTATGTATGATAAAGCTTTTGAAAATGCCCACATGTTAAGTATGAATGATGATTTTTCCAAATTAAGCTTACCACATTATTTTGTAGCACAGACTCCCAATTATAATATCAACTTGTGGTATCTTTTGAGTTAAAGTTTTCCTATGTATAGCTTATGTTATACCCCGAGAATTCAAAGATCGAACCCGAAAGTTGAAATGGGAAAAAAAATAGAAAATGTCCTAGTAGTTGCAGAACGAGTCACTGAACGACTCGTGAGAAGACCTCATGAGTAGTCAAGTGACTCGTGGGAAAGCCTGAAATGATCAAGGGATCGAGGTCCCCACGAGTGAAGTAATGACTTGTGGTCAGCCACCACTAGTCGTCATGTCAATCGTCGGGTGGAGTTGGAATGTAAAAGGAGGATTTATCCAGTGTACTTAATAGATGAGACCCTGCGAGTCGTGGCCAGTCCCAATGACTCGTGAGGTGAGTCGTGAGTAACAAGTTGAATTTTATTGGAAATTAAGGCAGTGTACCATATGGAAGGTGACCACGAGTCGTGGTCTCGAGGCATGATTTGTTATGTCCCCAGTTATGAGCCTCAGCAGATCAGTTGACCAGTGTACTTGATAGGCGACTCGATGAGTCGTTGCCTATCCTGACGAATCATCAAGTCACCTGTTAGGGTCACCTGGCAATGTTTTCCTGCGAAATTAGTAAGGATCTTTTCATAATTCCTAAGTTCCTAAGACCTATCTACATCATTTAGAGTTTATTTTCGTGGGGTTTTAGCAGGGGAAAACCTATTCTAAGCCATTACTCTCATGCACGCAAGTTTGAAGGTTTGAAGCGAAGGTTCAAGGTGAAATATCAAGGTTTCCAATTGGAATCTCTGCTGGGCAATAGAGGGTGTAAGCATTCACCATTCCCAGGTATGTAAGGCTATGAGTGGGTGCTTTCTTCCACACTCATGGCCATTCCCTATCAAGATGTGATTAAATTATATATGATCAAGTATGGGGTTTTTCCTAATTGCATGATTCTTCAATATCTATTCATGGGTATGATTAAATTGAGTTTATATTCATGATTTATGAAGCTTGGGTGGATTCTAACTTGTTTTACTTTATAAAAATTATTTTCCAAAAAGTGAATCTAAAACGCCCATGGGTGAAGAGTTTATAAAGGAAGAGATTTTTGGTAAATGTGCGATGATGATGAAGTTGATGATGAAAAGAATATTTCTAAAGCTACCCATGATTATGTAGCTTTTTAAAAGTGAATTGCTTATATTTAAGTATGATAGACCCTTGGGTGATGCCATTATGTCGATTTAAAGTTATGATTTTTCCCCACATAAGCTTACCACATTGTTTGAAGTGAAATTTGCCAATTTTTATTATAAATTCTATCTTGTGGTATGTTGGCTGAATATTTCTATACGTAACTTACCAGATGATTTTGAGTAGATTCTCCCACCTATGATTGAGCTTGTGGTATGTAGTTCAAAATAAAGCTTCTCATATGCATGATTCCGTGATTGCGATGTAGGTCGTTATTGAGCTTTGGAAATAGACAATATTGAGCTTCATATACATATGATGTCTAGTCTATGCATGATTTCATTATGAGCTTTGTCAATTGACAATGTTGAGCTTCATATCCATATGATGTCTAGTCTATGCATAATTTCATTATGAGCTTTGTCAATAGACAATGTTGAGCTTCATTTCATATGATGTTGGGTTATGCATGATTCCATGTTGAGATTCGCCCATAGATGATGTTGAGCTTCGTGAATAGATGATGTTGAGATTTTTTAAATACGATGTAGAGCGTTACATGTATTTGGGAGAAGAGTCTAGCACCGAGCGGGCTAAGGGTCGATTACCCTATGCCCTAAAACTACGTGCAAACGTAGGTTGATACTATTATATTATTGGGACCTCCCTTGTGAGCTATCCCTGACCCAATTAGCCCTTCAACTTGATATCCATATCATGGTATCCTTCCATCACCCAGGAAAGGTTATGGACGGCTTTACCCACTTGAGTGTGATAGTTGGGACCACGTAAGCTCTATCATGCTATGTCGGTTAAGAGACGAGTCTCCCACTGTCTATATCATTTGAATTTGCATATCCATTACTCAAGATAATTATCTTATGCATGCATGTTCAAAAAGCATGGTTTGACACATTGTTCAAATTTTGATATAAATGTTATGTTTCAGATTTGAGTCATTCAAGTTAGTTATGATGTTCTAATGCTATGCATGAACACGTTATGATAAGAGTACGATTTCAGAATGAGTTCCTTTAGTCTTCTACTTACTATTAAAAGCTTATGATATGTATGAGTTGCTTAAAATGATTCATTTGACTTAAGAGGTTTTACTTACCTTGCATACTTGGTACATTCGACCTACTGACCGCATACTTTATATACTGCATCGTTTCATGATGCAGGATCTGATTCTCAGATTTAATCCCGTTCGTAGTTGCTTATCGGAGTTACCACCTGCTAGATTGGTGATTCCTCATCTTTTGAGGACTAGACTTTCAGTTATCTTAGATGTATTTCAGTTTTAGTATTGTTGAGCTAGTTGGGGGTGTTGTCCCATCAGCTCCTCCGAATTAGAGGCTTATCAGACTTAGACATGTATTCAACTTTAGATGTTCATTCTGTTGTTTTGTTAAGTTAGACTTCCGGTGAGTTTATAATTATGTTTTCTTCATGTTTATTGAATGAGCTAGTGAGTGCTTATGCCATGGGTTTACTTGGGGCTCTCGGGCTCCCTTGTCCCGTGTCTACTATCCGAGTCTACACTCGGGTCGTGACAAACTTGGTATCAGAGCCATAGGTTTGATGTGTCTTAGGGAGTTGGAAAGCTGCATTAGGTATAGTCTTTTTCATGGTTTTGAAGCACGGCACACCTATGACAAAGAGGCTACTAGCCATTTTAGGAAGTGTCCCTTATTTCATGATCTATGTCACGACATGAAAAGTCTTTCTATCCTCCTAATTCATGCGATTCGCGATTACAGAATCATGGCTCCTAGAATGATGAATGGAAGGAGGAATGGAGGTGGTGAAGGCCACGAGGATAGAAATGGTCATGAGCATCATCCAGCCCCACCAGTTCAGGAGCCTAAGGCACCGGAGCCAGCCGCTCAAGCTGACTTAGCTACCATTTAGATGCTAACGTAGGCCTTGACCGCTCAGGACAATCACTAGGTCATTGCACATGTTCTACAAAATGGCAATGTGGCGGCGGCTCGAGTCAAGGACTTCTTGAGGATCAACCCGCCGGAGTTTTTGGGGTCCAAGGTAGATGAGCACCCACATGATTTCAATGATGAGATTGTCTAGATCACCTAGGTTATGGGGGTGAGTAGTGTTGAATGCGCAGAGTTGGCCTCCTACCAGTTGAAGGGGGTCGCGCATATTTTGTTAAGTCAGTGGAAGGACAACAGGGTCGCAGGAGCAGGTCCAATCACATGGGAGGAGTTTCAGGTTGCATTCCTCGATCGGTTCTTCCCTTGAGAGATGAGGAAGTTGGAAGATACCGAGTTCATAAATTTAAAGCAAGGGAGGATGATTGTGCAGGAGTACGCCCTTGAGTTCACTCGCCTATCTAAGTATGCCCCAGAATTAGTGACCGACCAGCGCATGCGAGTGAGCAGGTTTGTGCATGGAATAGACGGATATTTGGACAAGGACTGTAGGATAGATATAATCCATTAGGAAATGGACTTCCCTCGCATTGTGTTGTACACTTAGCAGAAGGAGGCAGTCAGTACACTGAATGTACCGAGTATGCAAGGTAAGTAAAACCGCTTAAGTAACATAAATCATTTAAAGTAATTCATAAATATCATAAGCTTTTATGTGTAAGTAGAAGGCTACATGCATTCATTCTGAAATCTTACTCTTATCACTTAACCGACATACCACGATAGAGCTTACGTGGTCCCGACTATCACACTCAAGTGGGCAGAGCCGTACCAAACCTTGCCAGGAATAAGGACGCTACCATGATATCGATATCAAGATGAAGAGCCAATCAGGCTGGGGATAGCTCACAAGGGAGGTCCCAATATTACAATAGTATCAACCTATGTTGGCGTGTAGTTCTGGGGCATAGGGTGATCGACCCTTTACCTGCTCGATGCTAGACTCTTCTCCCAAAAACATGCAATGCTCTACATCGTATATAACGAAGCTCAACATCATCAATTAACGAAGCTCAAGATCATCTATTGACGAAACTCAACATCGTCTAATGACGAAGCTCAATATGATATCATGCAAACTCAACATCGTATGAAATGAAGCTCAACATTGCCTATTGACAAAGCTCATAATGAAATCATGCATAGACTCGACATCATATGAAAATGAAGCTCAACATTGTCCCTCGATAAAGCTCAATAATGACATACATATCAATTATAAATTCATGCATATGAGAAGCTTTATTTCGAAACATACCACAAGCTAGAATTTATGAAAAATTGGGAAACTTCACTTCAAACAATGTGGTAAGCTTATGTCGGGAAAATCATCACTTTAAATCAACACCTGGGCATTGCCCAAAGCTTTATCATGCTAGGATCTACTTGTTTCCTTTTGAAAACAACATCATAATCATGGGTAGCTTAGAAATATAATTTTCATCATTAAATCTCATCATCATCATACATTCAACATCATTCTCTTCTTTCATGAACTTCTCATCCATGGGCATTTAAATTTCATAATTTAGAAATCAAAATTTAGATTGAAAACCATTTACAATCTGCCCAAGCTTCACAATTCATCAATATAAATATAATCTAATCATACTCATGTATAGAGATTGAAGAATTATGCAATTGGGTAGAAACCCCATACTTGATCATAGGCAATTTATCATGTTTTGATAGATATTGGGCATGGGTGTGGAAGAAGACACCCATTCATAGCCTTACATAACTGGGAATGGTGAATTCTAACACCCTCTAATTGCCCAGCTGAGATTCCAACTAAAAAGCTTGAGATTTCACCTTGAACCGCTTTTTTAAACCTTCAAACTTGCATGCATGAGAATAATGGCTTAGAATAGGTTTTTCCCTCCTAAAATCCCACTAAAACTATCCTTGAACAACGTAGTATAGGCCCCTGGAACTTAGGAACTACGGAAAAGCCCTTACTAAAATCGCTAAAAATAACTGTTAGGGGGTCCTAACGGATGACCTGACGACTCGTTACTAGGGCCAACGATCAGTTAGGTTGCTCGTCAAGTACACTGGATAGCTCATCTGCTAGGGCTCGTAACGGATGATTTAACGACTCATCCCCCATGGCCACGACTCGTGGTCACCTCCCGTCAGGTACACTGCCTTAACATTCATGAAAAAACATTTTTCCTGTTCATGACTCACCTCACGAGTCGTTGGGACTGGCTACGACTCGTGGGGTCCCATCTGTTAGGTACACTGGTTACTTC
Source organism: Datura wrightii (assembly GCA_035772735.1). Classification (NCBI taxonomy): domain Eukaryota; kingdom Viridiplantae; phylum Streptophyta; class Magnoliopsida; order Solanales; family Solanaceae; genus Datura; species Datura wrightii. The sequence goes on along the minus strand of JASDFA010000023.1, from coordinate 19,356,579 downwards.
TTCCAATTTAATTCCATCACCCCACGAGTGACATGACGACTCATGGTGGCTGACCACGAGTGTTTCTCTCCATCATAGGAACCTCGATTGTTCATTTCCCCTAGGCCTCCCCATGAGTCACCTGACGACTCGTGAGGTCTCCTCATGAGTCGTCCCATGACTCATCCTGTGCCTGCAACATAAATTTCACAATTTTACCATTTCAACTCTCTGGTCCATTCTTTGAGCTTCTGGGGTATAACATGGGGTCTTGTCCCATCAGCTCGTCATGTGTAGAGGCTATTCAGAAATATGTATGCACTCATCTTCAGATTATGTTTTGTGATGTTACGTTTAAGTTCAGGCTTCTTCTATTATTCCAATAATGATTATTCAGTTTCTTTGATCGAATAGATGTATGCATATGCCATGGGTTGACTTGGGTCTTTCGGGGCTCCTTGTCCCGTGTTACGATCCGGGCCTCTGTTCAGGTCGTGACATCAATACTTTGAATGTACTGAGTAAGTGAGAGAAACCATACATAAGAAATGAAATAACTACACTGGAAAGACTTGCAATGACTTACTAAAGCTACTGAACTCATTAAATGAAATAACAGAAATGGTCTAAAACACCCTGTCTAATGATCAATACATGTTCTAAAACTAGAATACTGATCTAAATTGATCTGAAACTGGACTGAGCTTTGTTGACACACAAAAGTGTACGGGTCGTACAAGTAATATAGTGGCCCTTTTTAAGAGCCGGATGTCGAACCCACAGGGACTCGACCAATTCAGCTAACTATCGAGTTCAAGTGTGATATTAAATACGCAAGTGTTGATTAAAGAAGTTTTCGATAGAGTTTAATTAAGTCTAATTGTGGTCAACGAAATACTCTGAATTCATTCAAGGAGCAACATAGAGTTAAAGCCGGATAATTATGTGATACTACGATTGTCAATGGTTTAAGTATGAAACTATCAATTGTCGTCTCCCATAGTTATAAATGCATGTTCATGGTCTTTCAAACCTCTAAACACGACAAACTAGCCTCAATACTACATTGTGAGCGAGGATGCTAATTCTAGTTCGTGGGCAATTAACTACGTGGATGTGGTTTATGCCGTTGATTAGGGTACTTTCGTACCTCCAACCATTTAACCAAACATAGCTTCACAACTACTTCTGTGAGTGGTGGAGTGATAAATCTAAGCTGGTGTCTTTATCTCTTCCCATTGTATCAACCAAGCAAGGTATTAGGTATATTTCTATCCTAACCACAAAATCTTATCAAAAGACAAGAACTTGCTTCCTACATTCTTATGTTCTTCCCTAGGTTTGCTTTCTCAAGCATTTGCCTAAGTTTATGTGTGTTTTCGTGGTGATCAATCATAAAAATAACCATAATTAAGAATGCAAGACATAACAAAAATCAATAACTTAATTCCAAAGCAAATTCGTAAAAAAACACTCATAACTCATGGCTTCAACCCTAGAGGAAGGGTTCTAGCCATTCAAGTTCGTAAAATTACAAGAAAACATTGTTAAAGTAACATACTTACAAGAATTGGTAGATGAGAATATGAAATTGATGAACCCTAGGTGAGTTCTCCCACTTCTCCCTTCACTCCTAGGTGGTTTTTCATAATAAAATCGTGACAAAATGATTTTAGGAGCTAAGGGACCTATTTATAGTAAATGAGAGTTGTACAAATTTTTTCCTGTCGTGGAATGGCTCCGTGTCACGGAGTGTATCGCGGAGCACTACCTCCGTGACACGGAGGGAACGCGAATGCACACTGGAAATTGCCTTAGGATGAAATTAGGATGAGGCTTTCCGCGATGGCCGGCGTGGCACGCTGCCTGTGCAGCGTGATGGCCCGTGTGGCACGCTGCCCGTGCAGCGCGATGGCCCGTGTGTCACAACGCTGGCATGCAAGTTTCCTACCGTGGCACGGCGCTGGCGCGCAGGGTGCCTGCTTGCTGCCTTCTTCTCGCGCCTGGCATTGGCGTAACACATTGTCGGGCACGGCACACGCACAGCGTGGCACGTTGCCTGGCGCGGCCATCCTTGCCAAGGCAGGGTTCCTTACCGACTTTTGTAATTCGCTTCCGACTCCATTCCTCTACTACACCAACTCATAGATTAGTTCCTCAAATTCATTTTAAACCTACAAAAACAAGGACTAATCATGTTGGTTAGTACATATATTCACATTTATATAAAATCACATGAAAATGTATATAATTAAGTAGATAAACAAGACTAAATTAAGTTATAAAGCATCACTCAGGCATGCTACTTTGCCCGAGATCACCTACCCCACACTTAAAGCCTTGTTCGTCCTCGAACAACCCTTCTACATCTCATGTAAATGAAGACTCACACCTAACTAATATAGCAAGACCATTCAAGCTACGACTATAATGATTATTTAAGATAGCAAGTTAAAAATAGAGCATGCACGATTTAATCAATGAACTTATATACAACTCCGTTAAGACTTCCCAACCTCAAGAATCGACTCTTAATCTTAGCAAACTCATGTAAATCAACCGATCAAGAAATCCGACATGAATGTTATCTCTCATTAAACATGTGCCCTCACAACAATAGAGTTACCGATTTTTTACTCACAAATTTTCAAATCACAACATGTATGAGTAAATGAATAAAATTACGCTCACCCTCTCAAAGAATTCACATGCATCATATAGTGAACCATAAGCTTGCCCTTAGTGTTTTACTCCACTAATTTAAGGATGTATGAACGTAAGATCACGTAGGACTTAATGGGTTGTATGTAAGCTAAGGGACGAGTAGGTACTATTCTGACTAGTAATAGTGGCTATCTTCCCCGAAGCGCTTTTAATACATCCACATTCATTAAAGACATCTCCTCTATACTTCCTCCTCACTCTTCTCACTTTTGAATATTCTCTTTTTGTTCCCATTTCTTTAAGCACACTTAGCTTATTTGTAAGGAGTACTTAAGCCCTTTTTCATTCATTTATTTTCTTACTCCCTACCAATAATCAAGCATTTTCAAACAAGTGCACCTCTAAGTTTTTCCTTAACTTCCACAACTGCTATTTTTCCTTCTTTTTCCCAATTCTCACTCCTTCACTCTTTCGTATTTTTCACTTAAGTGCTTAGGAGTTTTGGATCAATTTCAAGGCTTATGAAAGAAAAAGGATTTATCTTATGTTGTAGCTATCAAAGAATAGGCTTAAGGCTCAATGGGACTAACTAGGATTCAATATTCAAGGTAGGTAAGGCAAGGATTAAATATTTTTCTCATTCAAAGAAATGCCTAAATCATCTCCTACAGTCCACATCCTTCATTTCATTTTAAATACATACCAGGCAAGTTCTAGACACTCCACAGTAGCATGGAATAATCGAAAACTTACACTCACAGCACATGCTCAATTCAAGACACATTCCGCAGACTCTTAACTCAGCTAATCACAAGAATACAAAATTAAGCTTCAATCACATTGAGTCAAATTCAAGAGCCTAAGTGTCTCAAACAAAGTTATACACTTCTTACATGCTTCAACACTAACCACACTTATATCTTACAATCATGTATAGCACATAACAAGAACATCAAGACATCAATTAGCTACGGGTTCAAAAACCAAAACCTATTGACTAATTTTCCTCAAGACGGTCGTCATCCATCCATCGTCGAAAACAGTCCCTAACTATGACTAAAAACACTATATACAGACAAAGAAAATTTTTATTCTTTGGTTCAAAGACCCCCCATCGGAAAAGAACCGAAAAGAAAAACCAACGGGTGATGAAGTCATGCTTGACTCACAAAAATTTTTCAAATATTTCTCACAAGCATTACATTCACCAAATATCGTTAAGCACAAAAAATTTGAAATTTTCCTCACCCCACACTTGAATCATGCTATGTCCCCATAGCATCAAATTAAACTTAAAAAGGATGAGAAATACTCCCTGAGCCTCTATGCTTAGCTAACAACATGCTTTTCTTCAAGTTTTCATAAGTGGGTGTTTGACCCCACACTTCTTCTCTTCCATGCTTTTTAGCTTCCTTCTCCATGGGTACTCAGACTTCTCCTCCATCTGTGCTTAACTTTCCACCAAAAACATAAACATAATGAAAATAAACAAAATCAACACAAACAAAAATCACAAATTGTATCTGTGGTACCCTTGGGTTGCCTCCCAAGCAGCGCCTTATTTTACATCGCGGCACGACATGGACTATCCTTTTCAGGACATCCTCATACCTGGGTTCCCGTTCGAGAACCATCTCCTTTTATTTTGATTTTTAGAGGAAACAACCTCCACTCTGTTCCTCTCTTCCTCCAACTTCTTCACACTCTGAAGCCCTTTATCAGACTCGGGCTGAACACTTGTCATTACCTTTGGCCATGGACCTAATGAATCCCCCACCCCACACTCATCCTGGGACAACACACTAACCTTACACAGGTTTCTGTAGTGTGTGGATGGGTTCATTTCTTGGTATACTTGGAAGAGTTCTTCTTCATCTTCGACCCTCATTTTCAGGGTCCCGGCTCTCACGTCCATTATCGCTCCTCCGGTGGCCAAAAATGGCCATCCCAAGATTAAGGGTACCTGATCATCAACATGAAAATCTAAGATAATAAAATCAGCAAGTATAATAAACTTACCCACTTTGATAAGAAGGTCCTCTATTATTCCATCAGGTGCCACTCGCGACTTATCTGCCAGTTGTAGCATAAACCTTGTTTGTCTCGGTTTTTCCAACCCTAGGGTGTTAAATAAAGATAGGGGCATTAGATTAACTTCTTCCCCTAAATCAGACAAAGCTTGTAGCACCTCAGCTTTACCTATTTGTATGGCGAGGGTAAAACTCCCTGGGTCTTTGAGCTTTTTTGGTATTTTGCTCAATACCCTGTAACTGCACTCCTTAGTCAGTGCTACCGTCTGCACATCCACCAATATGACTTTTTTGGCCGTCACGTCTTTCAAGTATTTTGCGTACTTGGGCATTCCCTGCAAAACATCAATAAGAGGCAAATTTATGCGAAGTTCTTTGAAAATCTCAAAGAACTTTTTGAAGCATTCCTCCTCTTTGCTCTTTCTGAATATCTAAGGGAATGGTGGTGGTGGTCTTTGTGCTGGCTGCAATGAAGATTGTGCATTTTGTTGCACAACACTCTGATTTTCTCCCTTGTCATTGGATGGTCCTGGTCTAACCAATTCTGGCTGCACCTCATTTCTCTTCTCTTTAGGCACTGCATCAGCTAATTGCTTGTCGCTTCTCAAACTAATGGCATTGACCTGCCGGGGGTTAGGATCTGTGTCACTTGGTAGTCCTCCCTGTAGTCTCATGTTTTGAGCAGCTGCTATCTGACCCATCTGCTTTTCTAGATTGCGGGTGGCCACTTGCTGATTCTTCAAGTCTGATGCCATCCTCGCCTGATTTTCTGCTAACTGAGTCTGGGTCTCCATGATTTTCTGCAACGTTTCCTCAATGTTGCTGCTCAACTGGACATCATTCTGCCTATTATTATGATACTGCTGCTGTTGAGGTTGCTGATAACTTTGCTTTTGATTTCCACCCCAAGAAAAATTCTGGTAGCTCTACCAATTCTTGTTGTAGTTGTGTCAAAAATTCTGAGTGTTCCTCTGCACATTCCCAACAAAATTGACTGATTTTGGATTGGCTCCACAAGATTCTGCATTGTGCCCATTGTTTCCACAAATTTCACACCAACTTGGAGCTTGTTGAACTGCATTAACCTAACCCTGTTGTTGGTTTATACTTAATTTATTAAACTGAGTCATCATCTGATGCTGGAACGAAGCTAACTGTGCCGTCAAGGCATTCAAACTATCTACCTCTATCAGCCCTGCTCTTTTTCCTTCCCTTCTTGATGATTCACTGTGCCACTCTGGATTTCCCTATGCAATTCTGTTCAACAACGTGTACAACTCATTATAAGTCTTCTCTAAGGCTTACCCACCCGATGCAAAGTCTAGTAAAATTTTAGTGTGTGGGTCTAGACTTTCAACGAAGGTATGATCAAGCACTTCATTTGATTGCTGGTGATTCGGACAGTCTCTCAATAATGACTTGAATCTTTCCCAAGCAAAATATAAATTCTCATCAGGCCTCTGCTTGAAACTCAGTATTTCACTTCTCAACTTTGCAGTCTTGCCTGAAGGAAAAAATCTGATAAGGAACTTCTTTGCCAAATCATTCCACGAAGTTATGGAGTTCGGTGGCTCAACTTTCAACCACTTCTTTGCCTCTCCCAACAATGAAAATGGGAAGAGGGTAAGTTGGACATAATCTGTGGACACGCCGGTGGGGACAAACATGTCACTAATCTCAAGAAAGTTTTGTAAGTGTTGCTGCGGGTCCTCACGTGCCATCCCAGTGAGTTGACCACTAGAATGTAACAACTGCACCATGTTCTGCTTCAATTCAAAGTTCCCTCTAGGCTCTGATTTATGGATACTAAAGTTCACAATAGTCGCTTGTGGGATTGCCACTTCACGAACTGGTCTGGCTGCCATTGCTTCCAGTGACAAATGTGCTTGTCCTGCGGGCGGTTGTTGTTGTACCTTTTCTTGAAGTCGTTTCAGCTTTTGCTCAAGAGCTACTCTCCTTCTCAAATGGATTTGACGTTCAGGTTCAAGCAACGGTTTCACAAGCTCTCTATTCTTAGGCAGCTCGGCAAGACAACCTGTCACCTACAATAAGTCAAACTAAGACCAAGTTTCTCAACACTTAAGGAAATTTAACAATCACACAAAAATAGACAAATTCACTAAACTTCACCGAATCCCCGACAATGGCACCAAAAAAACTTGTTGACACCAGCAAGTGTATGGGTCGTACAACTAATATAGTGGCCCTTTTTAAGAGCCAGATGTCGAACCCACATGGACTGGACCAATTCAGCTAACTGTCGAGTTCAAGTGTGATATTAAATACCGCAAGTGTTGATTATAGAAGTTTTTGATAGAGTTTAATTAAGTCTAATTGTGGTCAACGAAATACTCTGAATTCATTCAAGGAGCAACATAGAGTTAAAGCCGGATACTTATGCGATACTACGATTTGCAATGGTTTAAGTATGAAACTATCAATTGTCGTCTCACATAGTTAGAATTGCATGTTCATGATCTTCCGAACCTCTAAACACGACAAACTAGCCTCACTACTACATTGTGAGCGAGGATGCTAATTCTAGTTCGTGGGCAATTAACTACGTGGATGTGGTTTATGGGGTTATGCCGTTGATTAGGGTACTTTCGTACCTCCAACCATTTAACCAAACTTAGCTTCACAACTACTTTTGCGAGTGGTGGAGTGAAAAATCTAAGTCGGTGTCTTTCTCTCTTCCCATTGTATCAACCAAGCAAGGTATTAGGTATATTTCTATCCTAACCACAAAATCTTATCAAAAGATAAGAACTTACTTCCTATATTCTTATGTTCTTCCCAAGGTTTACTTTATCAAGAATTTGCCTAAGTTTAACGTGTGTGTTTTCATTGTGATCAATCATAAAAACAACCATAATTAAGAATGCAAGACAAAACAACAATCAATAACTCAATTACAAAGCAAATTCGTAAAAACACACTCATAACTCATGGCTTCAACCCTAGAGGAAGGGTTCTAGCCATTCAAGTTCGTAAAATTACAAAACATTGTTAAAGTAACATACTTACAAGAATTGGTAGATGAGAAGATGAAATTGATGAACCCTAGGTGAGTTCTCCCACTTCTCCCTTCACTCCTAGGTGGTTTTTCAAAATAAAATCGTGACAAAATGATTTTAGGAGCTAAGGGACCTATTTATAGTAAATGAGAGTTGTACAAAAATTTTCCTATCACGGAATGGCTCCGTGTGACGGAGTGTATCGCGGAGCACTGCCTCCGTGACACGGAGGGAACGCGAATGCACACTGGATATCGCCTTAGGATGACATTAGGCCGAGGCTTGCCGCGATGGCCGGCATGGCACGCTGCCCGTGCAGCGCAATGGCCCGCGTGTCACAGCGCTGGCGCGCAGGTTGCCTAGAGTGGCACGGTGCTGGCGCGCAGGGTGCCTTCTTGCTGCCTTCTTCTTGTGCCTGGCATTGGCGTGGCACACGCACAGCGTGGCACGCTGCCTAGCGCGGCCAGCTTTGCCTAGGAATGGTTCCTTGCCGACTTTTGTAATTTGCTTCCAACTCCATTCCTCTACTTCACCAACTCATAAATTAGTTCCTCAAATTCATTTTAAACCTACAAAAACAAGGACTAATCATGTTGGTTAGTACATATATTCACATTTATATAAACTCACTTCAAAATGTATATAAATAAGTAGATAAACAAGACTAAATTAAGTTATAAAGCATCAATCGGGCATGCTATTTTGCCCGAGATCAAGCTTACTAGTGGAAAAGTCTATAACCGACATATAACCACGTTAACTAGATGTAGAGTCCAATGTATATACCTCATCGGTTGGACCCAATATACCTTGCCGGGGTATAAAGGAATGAACTGGGTGATCATAAGAATCTGGGGCCATCAGGCCAATAAAATTGAAACCTATGATGGCAACGTAGTTCTAGGAACCTGGGTGTGCTGGAACCCCGGTACACTCGGTACTAAGTCCTACATCCTACTGGATAGTCCTAGACTGAATACTAAGTTTATAGCTCAAAACCGGGGCCCGAGACTATTCAGGGATGTACATCTGAAAGCACCCTGAGAGCCTTATCGGACCAGATTCTGTAGTTGGGTTCTAAGATTGATCCAAAGCTGCTTATTTGGATGCATTGTAACCGTCTAAAGAACAAACTGTAATCTGAAGCTAGGGTCCTAAGGCTAGTCAGAGCTGCTTATCTAAAGTGTCATGACTGCCTAGTGGACCACTAAAACTGGGTTCTGAATCTGATTCTGATAGCTGGAGGTACTACTTACACCTCGGCAATATCTGTAGTTAAGATGATCAATTGACATTTCTGACTGACACTTGAGAATTCTAACATTCTTACTATTACAGAGCTGACAATAATTTGATTAAGTTTCAATGCTACTAACAACATGGGAGTCCCTAGCACTGATAAAATCAAGCAAAGAAATTTCGGTATGTAAGCGCTACTGCAAGATTCTAGTTTCTCTATAATCAAGACTAGGGCTAAATTTCACATTACAGGAATAGACAACAACATAGTCACAAACTGATGGGAAAGCATTAACCATTAACATAAGAGATATTTCACATGATTTAAGCAAGGTCTTGACAGCTAATTTCATCAAATCCGAAAGTCTCAGGCTAGAAATATTAGAGAAAACAAAGAATGATGTTGGGGACACAAGGGAAGAACTATTCCCTTGCTGAATTCCCACATACCTGGTGATGAATCATAAAGAATTTCCTTGAGAAACCGAGGAGAAAAGGTATGCCCTAGTTCTTGCTCTGAAATGCTTCGAGAATAAATTTTACGTTGATTTATGAGAGTCTGAATGAGGAGAATGAGGAAAGAAACCTTTTAACGCCTCTAATAAATCTGAAAATATGCTTAAAATACATAGTCTAGAGTCTAGAAGAGTAGGAAATTACTAAAAGACTCCTTGAAAAACTCATAGGGAAAAACTGATCATCAGTCCCCACGGGTGACCTAATGGGTCGTGGTTAGTGACCACGGCTCGTGAGCTACACTTCCTAGAACCGTTTGTTGGTCACCACGAGGGACCTAATGAGTCGTGGTTAGTGACCACGAACATTCAAGAACAAATGTTCCCATAGGGGAGATATTGTAATACCCTGAAATTCCATAGATCAGACCTGGGAGCTCAAATGAAGAAAACTGAAAATCTGGCACTAGGTCACAGAACGAGTCAATTTGTGACCGATGGGGTAGACCACGAGTCATGAAAAGACTTGTGGTGAGGTAGATGACATGAGTTGAAATTTTGGATTTTGGAGTCCCCACAAACCTGACCACAAGTCGTGGTTAGTCCCTATGACTCATTGAGTCAGTCGTGGGCAAGGATTTTAGGAAGGTGAAGAAGATGTAGTAGTGTACCCTACGGTTGATCACCACGATTCGTGGTTGGACACCGCGATTCGTGGGGTGAGTCGTGGTCAGCCGGTAGCTTATGGTTTGAGATTTTAGGCAATAAAGATGATGAGTGGTGACCACGACAGTAACAACTCATAGGGTCCCCCGTGATGAGCCCCAGGTGAATAGTTAGACAACGCACTCGACGACTGATTCCATGAGTCATGGTCTTTTGAAGGATTCATCCAGTCCCTTATGGGGACTGGCAGTCAATTATGTTCTGCCAATTTAGTAAGGGTTTTTTCATAATTTCTATGACCCTAAGTCCTAAACTACGTTGTTTTAAGCTGTGAATGATGAGTTTAAAGAGGGGTAAGTTCATTTTAGGCCATTCTTACTCATGCATGCAAAGTTAGAGAGCTAGAGAGGTAATCAATCTTTTCTTGAATTCTTCCTTGGCCAATTAGAAAAGTTGTAGAATCAAATACTTTCAGGTATGTACGGTTATGAATGGGTGATTTTGTTCACATCCATGCCCAATCCCTCTTTAATTCATGAAAAAATCTATAAGTTGATTCTATGGGGTTTTAACCCAATGCATGAATTCCCTAAGTAAATGTCATGGGTATGATCTAAGTATGTTTTAATTGATGATTTATGCTTTATGGGCAAGTTTTGTTATTCTTTCAATCACTCATAATGTTTTCCAAGTCTAACAAAATATGATCCCATTTATGACAGCTTATGAGAATATGAAATTTATGAAGTGTGATCACGTATGATGAAATGTTGATGAGAAAAGCATGTTTTAAAGCTACCCATATTTATGATTATATTTTCAAGTAAATCAAGTTATTTTCAAGCATGTTTAAGTATTGGGCAAGCCAATATATTCAAGTATGACTATGATTTATGATAATTAGCTTACCATATGGTTTTTGGAGTCTAGACTCCCAATTTAACTCAGCTTGTGATATGGTGTGAGCCAAGGCTCCTCATGTATGATTTCAGAGTTATTACGTATATGATTATTTAGCTTCGTCTCTAGATGATGGTCAGCTTCATTGAAAAACAATGGAGAGCATATGAATGTTTCTTTTGGGAGTAGTGTCTAGCATCCTGTAGGCTATGGGTCAGTCAACTTTATGCCTCAGAACTATGCACCAACGTAGGTATGATCAGATTATTTTGGGACCTCCTATGTGAGCTTTCCCCTGCCCCAAGGGGCCTTCAGCTTGATATCGATATCATGGTATCTTCCTTAGCCCGGGCAAGGCTTTGGACGGCTCTACCCATTTGAGTGTGACAGTTGGGACCACGTGAGCTCTATCGTGGTATGTCGGTTAAAAGATGAGTCTCCATTCACGATATATATATATATATATGTTCTAAAGCAGGTTTGACCCAATGTTCAGTTTTACATATGATTATCAAATTTTAGCTTTGGATCAATCGATTTAGTTATGTTCAGATGATTATTTTAGAAAATAGCATGCAAGTCCTACTCTCAAATTCTTGTTGTGATTATGTTTTATATTTATGCATGTTTTAAATGATTTTACTTATTTAAGTGGTTTTACCTACTTGGCATACTTGGTACATTCCAAGTACTTACCGCATACTCTATGCTGTATCATTTCTTGATACAGGCTCCAATCTTCAGACTCAGTCTCGTCCTTAGCTAGCCTTTTAGAGTTAGCATCCCACATCTCTTGGTGAGTCCTCATCTCCCGAGGACCATGCTTTATTAGTTTTCTTTATGCATTCAGTATCAGACTTAGAGTGTTAGTTGGGGTCTTGTCCCATCAACTCATAAGTATTAGAGGCTTTTCAGACATAGACTATAATCAACTTCAGATTCGTATATAATTCTTATGTTATGCTTATTTCAGAATTCCTCTAAGTTTATCATGTTGATCTATCATTTTCATGATTGAATTAGATGTATGTTCATGCCATGAGTCGACTTGGAGTCCCTTGGGGTTCCTTGTCCCGTGTCTCGATCTGGGCCTATGTTCGGGTCGTGACAGTATCTCTATTGAAGAAATGCATTGGTGACCCAGCCTTAGTTTTTCTGATGGAGATCATAGGTGTGAAGGATAGCCTTACCAATGAGGAGGTTCCGACTGAGATCCTTGATCGTCAGGTTTGGAATTTGAGAAATAAGGAAGTAGCTTTAGTGAAGGTGTTGTAGAGGCACCAGTTAGTAGAGCCTTTTAGTCAGACAGTTAATATTTTCATCTTTGTGTTTTGATGTCAGACTCAGTATTTGTTTCCCTGTATTAATTCAAACTATTTTATTGTTTCAAATATAAAGTTGTTTTTTGCCACCACCCGAGAATGGACCCTTGATCATAACACATGACCTAGATTCACAAATGTCTCCAAGCTAACCCATTACACATGTATAAGATACTTTAGAGAATAAACTAAGAAGAACACTCATAAAACATAACATCAGGCATAAGTGGATGTCTAAGATATCATAATGCGACAAACTGAGTAAAAGACAACACAACCAGATATCTATACATCATGTTTGAAAGCCACTAGTCATACGATGAGCTGAAGGACAATCCCCCAACTAGCTCCAGTAATTTCTAAAACTAAAAGTTATAAGAAAGGACATGTAACAAAACTGACATCCCTGGATCATGAGGGTGCACCAAAACCGCTAAAGCAAGATAAGATCTAATCTAGCGGTGTGATAGAGATTGATCACCTGAACCTATATGATGGGATGATATACCATTAATGTGTGCGGTCTGTACTTTGAATGTACTGAGTATGTAATAAATAAAACATAAGAGTAAGGACAACATGCTAAAATCATGACCGTGGATAGTTATAAACATGAGTTATTCATCATAAACTGAAGCATAATGACCCAAAATTTTAAAACCAAAATAATATAGCTTAACATGTTTGAAGTCGTAGGTAAAAACTCATAAACTAATCGATGAGTCAAATATTCTACAATACATGATATCATAAATCTTGAACCTTAACAACTAGAAAAATAAGGAACAATGGGACATTCTCATCACCGACACCATCATGAATGAGCACATGAAGCCCAACTATCTCGCTCAAATTGGCAGAGCCGTTCCATGCCATCCTAGAGTAAAGAATGATAAAGGCGTGATATCATTCATGAGCCCATTCGTACAGGGAAAACACTCTCTGGAAAATTCCTCGATCATAATCATACCTACGGTGGCACGTAGTTCTGAGACTTGAGTGTGCTGAACCCCGGCCTTTATGGTGCTAAATACTACTACCAAAACATGCATAATGCTCATAGTCATAATCATGAAACATACTTGGTTTTCATGAGATAGTTGGAAAATATAAAATTCATATATATACTAGACATATGTAAATTATCCATGAAAATAATGTCGGTGACTCGGCCATGATACATAATCTTGAGATTCATGAAATTCATGCATAGTTGAGTCAATCATCAAAACCTGGAAAAATAGATTCATGAGATAATTCAGCAAAAAATATGTAACCATAGTCATAAATCATGGATTAAGTCATAAAAAGATTGAATTCGTAGGAGATCATGAAAGATTTCATCAAAATTGGGTCTAAGACTAGAAATTCAAAAAATCATATTTGAATTCATGAAATTGATTTGAAATTGGGAATGAGGGTTGAAGAAATCCCCATTCATGACCCTACATACTTGGCCTGAAGAGTTCCTTGACTGGATTTGGAGACCCAAGAGAATTTGAGACGAAAAAGGTGAAGAACCCTAGCTTTTCCTTGAGAGGTGATTTCCAACTTACTGTGTTTGAAGAGAATGAGGGTTTAGGCTTAGTAAAACCCCTTAATACACCCCTCAAGTAACCCAAAAGGAGCTCACTTAGGAGTTAAAATCTTAGAAAGTTATAAAAATACCCTTAGGAGATCGTATTTAAAAAACTACTGAGTGGAACCTATTACCCAACAGGATGGTTATTGGTCTAACCAAAGAGTCATTTGTTCCCTTTATTGGCTCTTATACCTACTTTGAACCATTTTGGACCTTATGCAATGACCAGGACCAACGACCCATCTAAGAACCAATGGGTCGTCCCCTCTGTCAGTGATACTGGGCAATTTTTAGCAATTTCCTGAACCTCCAACAGACGGGTCAATTCAACGGCCCATAAATTCTACCAATGGCCCGTCCTAAGGGTCGTTCTGTGTCCTGGTGCCAACCTTCCTACTGGTTTACTGCTTCATGTCTAGGATCTGATCTTAGAGACGTTCGTGGTGTTACATTTTTTTCTAATAAATTTAGTTTGCTTCCGCTCAGTTTTTCTATAGTTTAGATCATATTAGCGTTATGACATGCCATAGCTTGGGATCACTTATGGCTCCAAGCACTGTGTTACTTCCGGGTTGTGGAAACAGGTCATGACAATTTATCTATTGCAACGGTTGTTTTGAATTAACAATTATCAACATAAACCCACATTGAAATAATTTACATGACCCATTGTAATAGCTTATGTACCCTATTGCAATAGTTTATTTGATCTATTGCAATAGTTGTAATTGTTTTATATGACATATTGCAAAGGTTTTGGTGTCTTTGTGAACTTATTTTAACTGTTTAGATAAAATAGCAGCCCTAGTTACATATATAATAAATTATAATACACTATAATTTATATAAATCGCAAAATAAACTTTTTTCAAAAACATTCGTGATCCAAAATATATATCCAACATACAGCGAGTACTAATACCCCTTAAAGAAAATTTTCTAAATACAAGTTATGAGTTAAGTTTTACATGATTTCAAGAGTTAGGATAACATGACAAATGTACGATAGAAAAAAAATATTAGAAATCTGTCAATAATCAAAAATCTTCTTAAGCAAGGTCAAGGTCTCCACCGTTTTCTTCTTCACTTTCTTCATTTTCGACACCAACAAGAAAGGATAAATAATGTCATTACCCTCCAAGCCCATACACAATACAAAGCAATAGAATATTCAACTATGTACAAAGATTCACTAAAAGGCATTGGTCCTCAACACTACAGCAAAAAGGAAAAAAACACAATAGCCAGAGCATAGTATCGAAAACTAAAAACTCAAGATAACATCAGAAAGATAGAATGAGATTGCCAAATGGTAGTGGTTAGAAAAAACCAATGGATGAGGAGGAGGATGACACTTTAGATTGGAAAAAAAAATAAGAAGCGAGTCATGGAAAACGCTTCTGCACCTACTTCAAGAACAAACATTGACTTTTCTTGAATTGAAATCGGGACAAGGTTGTGATAGTGTAAAATAGTGTCTTGGCTGGGCTATAACTGGTGAGCTATGGTTTTTACACTGGAAGATTTTTCTCATGAACAGGTAGTGCAGTGTGCCATCACAGGTTTGTTAGGAAGAAGATTTTTTAATATGAGCTTATCTAACAGCTAATAAACCCAGTAGCAACACTAACAACAAAATTCAAACACCATACATTCAAACCAAATCTTGAACCTAGCAGTTACCAGCTAGCAGCTACCAATCTGTTTCCTAATTCTAAATGATAAGATTTTGAAGCATTCAAAACCAAACCTTGAACCTTGCAGTTACTAGCTAGCAGCTACCAATCTCTTTCTGAATTCTAAATGATAAGACTTTGAAAGTGACGCTATATTCTGAGAGCACAAAAGTTCACGAGCATATTATGCCCTATTATAGAAGTTACCTAGCAGTTACCAACCTCTTTCACATGCATATTATAGGACAAAATACTTATGTATGTGAAAATTAATTGGATGAGAATTAGTTTTCGAAGCAGTAAAATATGACTCTATTAGCTAGGCATCATGATGATTTAAAGTTGTTTCTTTTTGAAAATACAAAAAAAAATTAAAGGAAAAAATAACACACAAAATCCCCACCTCAAACTCTATTAAATTCAAGGCCAATCCCAAATCATCATAGATAGACTAGCAAACAAGAATTATAATGGATGAGATAACATACGAAATAGAAGGAAGACAAAATTTAAGGGAAAGGTTAGAAAATGACCTATCATGGTACAGTTCTTCCTTTCTACTATAATGAACTTATCCATTATTTATTAGTAATGTAGTTCTCATTGTCCGAGAATGAAAGAAATAATAGAATGGTCTGACCACTTAACAGGAAAATGATATATGATGAACTTGTTAGTTGTTACATACTAAATAAAAAGGGATAGGATTAGTGTGTATAAGTTCTGAGCAGCTAAGTTCCTCACCTATTTAAAGTCAATGCCATAAGATGTTATATGTTGTGGGTTTACAGCACTTTCGATGCTTAAAACTAGGAAATATGCATGGTCTTAGGTGTGTTTATACGGATATGATGCACTTTTGCTTTGTTTTCAGGAAAATTAGGTTTTGGAGTTGAAATATGCAAAAGAGGTGGAAAGAGTGTTGAAAAGGACCATGTACAGACCTCGGTATGAGTCGTGCAATCATGGTATGAGTCGTACTAAGAGTGGTGGAAAAGTACAGAGGATGAGCTTACGGAAAAGGAAAGTTACGACTCGTAGCACGAGCCCTACCAAGGCAATCGTAGAAAACATTAAAAGAAGTTGCACTAGGTTAGTCTCCTGGTATGGGTAGCAATCACAAACCGTGATACCTACCTACAACCCGTACCAAGAAATGGTAATGTTTAGAAAAATTGAGGAATGACAGATCTCAAGGTACGAAAGGCAGCTATGAGGAATAGGATGAAGGTATGAGTCATATCAAGACATTCGTAAAATTATTTTAAGAATGTCAGAAATCTCAAATTCAGACCATGATATGATTGAACGACTCATAGGATCAATGTACAAGTCGTACCAAGTTCCAACACTTAGCCAAAATCAAAAGTTGTCAGACATTGTACAAGCAGAGGTACGACTCGTACAATTATGGTACAAGTCTCATGTGAAGGCGACGAAAGTTTATCCGTTTCCTTATTAATTTAGAAAAGGTTTCTAATTATTTGTATAAATGCTTTTCAAGGTTATTTTAGTTATAAAAAAGGAGGGAATTTCGATTCTTTTGACTAGTATTCGACTTTTGGGATGATTGAAAACAACTTTTGGAGAGTTTTTTGCATTTATTCTTTCATTGGGATTGAATTGTTCTTCATTGATATTTTGTAATAATCAAGTGGGTTTACTTTTCAATCATTATTGTAAGTTCTAAATTATGTTTTCGTCTATGAATGCTAATTGTTTTCTTACAATCATGAGAGGTTAAACCTCCACAACTAGGGATATGAGATTCATGGTGAATTAATAAATTAGGGTTTGCACAAATTTTTGTATTGTAGTCTCTCAAATCATAAATATTTCTTAACGGAGCGCAATGTTAGGACTTGCTTGAATTCCCTACTAGCTTGAATCTAGAGTGGTAGAGATTAGGAAAAGAGAATAATAATAAATCCTTGAACTTTATGGTTCATTGTGTGACTTGAGCTATTGTCACAGGATAGTTAACTTGGAACAACATGATAACGGTTAAAGTGAAATCAATCGAGAGACCAAATTCAGTAAGTGAGTATAGTCATCCAATAGGGATGAACCAGTTGTTTGGTTGAACCTATATTATCGGTTCTACAAGTCAAGTAGTGGGATAGATAACAAGTGTAAAATTCAGAGTAGTTATGAATCAATGAGGACACTTCCTTAGTTAATTGAATCATCTTGATAATAATCCAACTGTAAATACTATTACGTCTGTACTTTCTTACGAAACCCCCATTTAGGAAATAGAAAAATTAAAAGATTAAAGACCTACATTATTCTATATCTTGACCATATTCCTTGTGGGATCAAGCCCAACCTAGTTAGGTTCTTTATTGACAACATCGGCATCATACTTTTACAAGTGTGTGATTTGAGCATTATCAAAAGTGGCATCGTTGTTGGGGAATACGGCTTAGAATTAGATTAATTGCTTGTGTTTAACTTTTAGACGTTATTTTCCTCATTTACGTTTTCTTTTGCTTTTGAAAGCCACGGTTGTCACTTGATGGACACCGAGTACTCAACGAAGCAGAAATCCCTTGATTCCCCTGGATCCTGAATAAGAGCAAACATTGCGTAGGATGGAAAATGCTAAGTAGAGAGAGGCCCGTTTGGCAGAAGAAGCTCATCAAGATGAGATAGCTCAGAAAGCTGCACTTTAGGAAGTAAAAGATACTCGTGATGATGTACTGAATGTTGGCTACCATGGAAGGGGCAATAGAGGCCCAAGATAGGCTCCTCCGTTTTATGATGATGATGACTTGGATTTTTATGAAGCTGGGTCAACAGGAGCCATCGTACCACCACCTTTGCCTACTAGGGCAAAGTTTGATATCACTAGAACCACGATTCAGCTACTGAATATGAAAGGGGTGTTTACTAGTAATGCAACTGATGACGTGAAGCTACATTTACTGAACTTCATTGGTATATGCAAGGCGTACAGATTACCAAGTGTCAGCCAGGATGATATAAGATTGAGACTCTTCCCATTCTCTCCAGCTGGAGAGGCCATAATTTTATTGTTGGAGTTGCCCAATAACTCCATAACCAACTGGACGGATCTTAAATCGGCCTTCTTGGAAAGATTCTTTCTACCCTCCAGGATGCTACAGTTATAGAATGAGATCATAATTTCTTCCAATTTAAGAGGAGGCACTTCATGAGACATGGCTGAGATTTCAAAAGAAGCTGACTAAGTGCCAAAATCGTAAAATTCCTGACGATAGTTTGTTAGAAATCTTTTACAGGTCTCTAAACAATAGCACTAAGGCTGTGGCAGATATGGTGGCAGGAAGAGCATTGATGGGTCACTCGTGGGAGCAAGTGACTGTCATACTTGACCGAATGACCAAGATGAATAGAACTTGGCACACTAGGTAAGTAGAAGAAGTTGCTGGTACATATTCTATTGGTATGACTGTGGAGCAGCACAGAGAAGAGGAGGAGTATGATCAGGAGATAGCTCACATGAGGACATCCTTGGACTTTCTCACAAACCATATTTTGGTTGCTCGTGCGAAAAAGGTAAATGCATTTGGAGCTCAAGGTCAGGAGTTGGGGTTTGAGCAGTCAGATTTTGAGGAGGAGGAAAACTTCTTGGACAACCGGGTGGCAAATTTTCGGGCTAATGCCTTAGGGTCTGGACACGACACATGGTGCCAAGATTCTGAAAATCAAGGTTGGAACCAATATTGAGACAAGTACAATAAGAATGGATATAGGGATAGCAGTAGAGGTCATGCGCGAGAAGGAGAATGGAGAAAGAATGATGGCTATCGCAATAACCGTATATATTCCTCCAAATACTCTTAAGGGTGAGGCTAGGCCCTCAAAATTGGAGAAGATGATGGTTGAGTTGATCAAGAGGATAAATTGATTGATGATCAGCTGAAGGATATTTTGGGTGATATATATGGCATGGTCTAGAAAGTTGAATCCCACGCTACAGCGATCAGACAAATAAAGAATCAGCTAGGGTAGACGTCAGCTTCCCTTAACAAAAGGTAGAAGGGTACACTTCCTACCAACATAGTTCAGAACCCAAAGAACAACAGTCACTATATGGATGTGATGACTTGGAGTTGAAAGACCACTATTGATCCTCCCCTACCGGGTTGTAGTTGAAATGGAATAACATAAGAATATCAAGCTTAATGAGGTTGATGAGGTTGTTAATCAAGATCTTGTAGGTGAGGCTTAGTTGACTTAGACTCCAGTTGGTTCAAAAGGGTTTAGAGCTGATAAAGGAAAGGAACAAGGGGCCACATAGGTGTATTAGGGCTATCCCTCGACCCCTGCCACCATTCCCACAGGGGATGAAGTAAAAGGTGGAAGATTATAAGTTTTAGAAATTCCTCTCTATGCTAAAATAGTTATCTATGAACATACCATTGGTCGAGTCAATTGAGAAGTCGCTAGATATGCCAGGTTTATGAAGGACCTTGTGACTAGGAAGAGGTCCGTGAGCTATGAGCCAGTGGGTAACATGCATTATTGCAGTGCCATAGCCTCACGGGTTCTTACCCAGAAGAAGGAGGATCCAGGTGCCTTCACCATTTCTTATACAATTGGTGACTATGAGTTCGCGAAGGCACTGTGTGACTTCGGGTGAGCATCAACTTGATTCCATTAGCTATTTTCAGGTAGTTGGTCTTGGGAGCCCCTACACCGATAACCATGCAGCTATTGATGGCTGCCCGCACAGTTAAAAAGCCAATAGGGATCCTTGTTAATATGATAGTTAAGGTGTATCGGTTCATCTTCCCAGCGAAATTCGTGAATTTGGATTGCGAGGATTTTAAGAAGATCATTCCTCGCCACTGGGAGAGCTTTGGTAGACGTTGAGGCTGGCCAGTTAAAGTTCAGGCTGAATAAGGAGGAGGTCACCTTTATTGTTTGCCCATCAATAAAGTAGCCCAATGAGCTCATGGTTGTGTTAGCAATCGAGGATGATTTTGAGTCTCTTGACGAATTTTGAGTAGTCAAAAGACTTGCATTGTATTGCGACGTTAAATCAGGTGCTTCTTGGGAGCTAGCTTACAAGGTGGTTTGTTGAAGTCTGAGTAACCAAACCACCTGCATTGTCCCGCAACGTTAAATCAGGGCCTGCCTAGGAGGCAACCCACGAATGGTCAATGATGTCTAAGTAGCTGATAGGATCACCACAGGTATATTCCTTTTTCCAGTTCTTAGATTTTATTCTTTGGGGACAAAGAATATTTTTTAAAGGGGTGGTGTACTTGTGATTTTTGGGTTTTGATTTTTATCTAAGGGTTTTGGTTACCGTGTTTCTTTTACCTTGAACATACTACCTAGTAGAAACGATATGTTTAGAATTTTGTGTTTTGTTTAGCTAGAAGTAGTTAGCAGTACTTTAGTAGCCAATATATGCAGATGTTTTGAAATGTCGAAAAAATGACCCTGTTTCAAATATTCTTGGTGTGTAGCTGTGTATGTTGATTGCAATGCATGACTTTTCTGAATCGTTGTATGACATTTTCTATATTACAATATGTAGCTGTAGCTTAGCTATGCATGAACCAGCAGGTAAAATCTATTACACTCCGAATAATTTTTGGCGATTATTTGAAGTTTGTATACTATGTTAAGGGAAGTACGAGTTGTATATTGATCGTAGATGACAAGGGAAATGTGTGCGAATGGAAAAGTAAAGAGTATGTGAAGTTCATAAGTAAAATTCAATTTTTAATGACCATATCTCCCAATATACAATGAATTAGAAGCCCCAAAACCTATCAAACTAAAGGTCTTTTGAGTCTAGTTTTTAGAACACCAAACTGCTTATCAATCGGAGTTCATAGTAAAAAGTTATAGGCATTTTATGGTGGCACTAGCAGGCACTGAAATGGCCATCGCTCTAAAAACGGCCACCGCGCAAACCCCTTTATCTTTTGGGATTTATATTACAAAATCACTTTCACCTTTTGAGATTTTCAGCTTCCTACTTATACTCTTCAATTATCTCTATATTTACAGTAGCAACCAAGGAAGAGCAAAGGAAAACACCAAGCTAAACACCATTAAAAATTAATCTAAGTGAAGGGGATCAATCACAAGGTGAAGGTGGTGTGTTGATGGCTGTTTTGGCTGCATTTGGGAAGTATTGTTTTGGTGAATTTTCTGGGCTTTGAAGCATTTCTAACATACATAAATGATACTTTTTGTAGGAATTAGATACTATTATAAAGGTGAGAATTCTACTACTAAACTTGCTTGAATTCATGAATAAAAAGCTAGAAGTTAGAGGTCTATTTGGTGTGTTTGTGAATTGCTTTTACTGCATTTTGGACAGCAAAGGTTCTGCATTTTTGGAAAAAAAGGTGAAATCAAGTACTCCTATTTTAACCAAGAATAAATCCAAAGAGAAGGTAAGTTTTTTCTAGTATTCAAACATGCAAGAATGCTAGCTTGAAACTAGAGGTTGGGCGCCAAGTTTGGCTGCCATTTTTGGTGCAATTTTGCTGAAGGTTACAGCTCATTTTTGAAGGTTGTTGTAGCTGTGTGTTACTATAAATAAAATCCATGTTGATGTGAGTTGGTTACAAAAAAAGTTAGGTAATTTCCTGCTTCCAATCTTTTCTTAGAACTTTGTAGAACAAGTTGTATCTTTATGCAAAAATGTTGTCTTGTGTGTTGTTGTTGTGGTTGTTGTTGGTATGATGTTTTGGCTGGATATATTGTCTTAAAATGTCCTTGCACTTTTTTATTAACTCACGTAATTTAAGGGGATAAGTTCTGATTTTTGAAATAAAGAAACGACATAAGAAAGCTTGTCGAAAAAAGGTATATAAGGCGCCCCGTCCGTTGTTCTTTTAACCACAATTCGTACATTGTGAATTGAATGAGCCAGAAACCTCATTATAAGTCTTGAGGAAGTATGCTAAGATTCTTTTAATCATTTAAAGTTTAATATTTTATTTAGATTAAATTTTTAGATTATATCTAGCCCAAGTGACACATTTAAAGTGGGATATCGTGTTGATTGTCATCGTAGTTGTACATCGAGTTGGAGATCCCTCAGCGTGGAAGTTTTTAGATGTTCCTTAATGTATATTATATATATGTGTGTGTGATGTTAAATGTGTTTAAAGGGATAGTTACTAGCTGAAATTGTTGAAAGAGCCAAGATGATGACATGTAAACAATTTTAAGCCAAGTAAAGACGTCGCAAGCTATTAAGGGTAAATGAGCTTATTGAATTAGGATTTCCTTGTTATGGTTGTCCTTTATCTTATGTTTATGTTATGAAATATTCCAGTCAAAGGGGAGATTTCATAATTCCTTTCCCTTAAGCTGAATGACAAATTAGCGAGTCTCCGAGCTCTAATGTCCCTTTGAACATGATCTATAAATCTTGTTAAAACCCTTAGGTCATCCGCAGTTCCTTATGATTTATAAAAGTTTTGAATACATGTATTTAAGGGCTATTTTTTATTTTTTCATGTTATACGTGCTCACTTGCAGTTATGCATTATGAAGGAGGACTACATAGGCCACATATATAGTATTCGTCATTTCTATGTTATACAAGTTAAATTGACCCAGTATAAGCCATATCAGCTCCATTTATGATTACGATTAAGATTTATTGATTATACCCCGTTATGGTACACTAACTGGAGGTATTTTTATTTTACCCTGGTGTGGTACACCGCCTGACTGGATTTTACCCTGGTATGTGGTACACCCATTGGAGGCATTTTTATTTCTTACCCAGGAGGTGGTACACTAGCTGGAGGAATTTAATATGGATTTTATGGTCGTCTGGCCATCGACATTCCATTTATAGTTTTTATTGTGCATTAAATGGGTGCATTTACACTTCAGTGTTGAGTTATTGACAAGTTTTAATTTTTTGAATTTTGGGTTGTTACTATTCCTTATTTCTAGCTCAATTACAATTGTTATCTTGTAGTTTTATAGTTTTTAGCCTTACATACCAATATATTTTATTCGTACTGATGTCCCTTCATTCGAGGACTTCTCCTACAATTGTGCTGCAGGTACAGGTTGAGGCTCAGATCATCAGACACCATAGGAGCCAAATTTCAATGGAATAGTGGTATGCTCCTCTCTTCCAAGAGACATGTCCCAGTTTTGACTATTTTGAGTATTGTGTACAACATGGATAGGCCGGGACCCTGTCCCGTGCATTTTAGTTTATTTACTCTTTAGAGGCTGATGTGGACTAGTTTGTATAGCAGTTTTGGTTGTGTAGTCGTGTTGGTTTTCCATTGCTCATTTAGCTTTATTGTAGCCTTGTCGGCTTGCCATGATTTTTATTCATCATTATCAAGACCTTATGGATCCATTATTTATCCTTCTTGGTTGTGACAGTTGTCTTGGTCGGCCTTAGTGTTACATTTTCAGATGCTATATAGACGGTTTCTCGATCAATCATGAATCAAGTGCTAGTTTCACCCTTCCCTAGTTTTGGGGCATGACAGAAGCAATGCAAATCTGTATCATGACTAAGTAAGGATGCTTACCTAGTTCAATACAGCATAAAAGATCTAGAACTTGCCCAATTGGTCTTTACATAGGTTGTTGGATAGTTGGTTAGGAAAGGATCATAGGCTCTTCTTGGTTTAGCCCAATTTAGCTTAAATTACCTAACAAAATAAAAATGAATCCTTTGATCCCGATTATGAGCGTCAAAGTTGGCTATTTTTATTTTATTACCTATTCACCTTTCCCATGTTTATAATGAGCATGTTTGGCCCTGGTCCTTCCATGGACATTGTGAATCTCAACTCAGGGAAAATGCCTAAGTTGAGGGTGGCTATAGTAGGAGTACGTAGACTTTGAGGAGCTGAAATATAAAATGAAAAGAAAAAAAAGAATTTGAAAAACCATGAAAAACTACAGCACACTCACACATTATATTTGAATGGTGTAAATGGAGGAAAAAGTTGAAAGGAGAAGAAAAAGGTGAAAAGTTTAAAGTGAAGCCATGTTCACTAATATCCATATCGATGTCACGATCCAAATATAGGCTCGGATCGAGACACAAGACAAGGAATTCTGAGAGGCTCCAAGTCAACCCATGACATGAACATAACATCTAACTCAATCTATAAGAGTGGAAGATCAATCATAATAAATATAGCGGAAGTCTAAACATAGCATAACATTAGAATACATACACTAGTCTAAAGCTGATTATAATTTATGTCTGAAAAGCCTCTATTTCTAATGAGTTGATGAGACAAGACCCCAACTAACTTTAAGTCTAAAAACTGAAAATCTAAAGATAACTGATAAGGAATGGGCCTTGGTAGATGAGGACTCACCAACTATGACTGGATATGTTGCTCTAGAAGGCTGGCTAGCAATGAGGCTGAGTCTGAATATGGGAGCCTGTATAATGAAATGATACAATATAGAGTATGCAGTTAGTACATGGAATGTACCGTGTATGCAAGATAAGTAAAACCATTAAGTAAGTAAAATCATTGAACATGCATAATATAAAACATAATCAAGATAAGAATTTGAGAGTAGGGCATGCATGCTATTTTCTAAAATCATGATCTGAATATAACTGAACATCATAACTGAATTGAATGACCAAAAACTGAAATATGATAATCATAAGTAATACTGAACATTGGGTCAAACCTGCTGAAAACATAATATCATGACTAATGTACATGCATAACTGAAATCATAAGGAACAATGGGAGACTGGTCATATAACCAACATTACCACGATAGAGCTTACGTGGTCCCGACTATCACACTCAAGTGGGTAGAGCCGTCCAAATCCTTGCCAGGGCTAAGGACACTATCATGATATCGATATCATGCAGAAGGCCCCTTGGGGCAGGGGAAAGATTGAAAGGAGGTCCCAAATAATTTGATCATACCTATGTTGGCCCGTAGTTCTGAGGCATGGGGTTGAATGACCCCTAGCCTACTTGGTGCTAGACACTACTACATGCATATGCTCTTCATCGTTTCTTAATGAAGCTGTTCATCGTCTAGTGACGAAGCTGAGTAATAACATACATGCATAATATGAAATCATAACATGAGGATCCTTGGCTCAAACCATACCACAAGCTGAAAATAATGGGAGCTTGACTCCAAAACCATGTGGTAAGCTAATTTATGAAATCATAAAAACATATTTAATCTTATGGGCTTTCCCAATACTTAATCATGCTTGAAATCAACTTGATACACTTTGAGAACATGAACATAACATGGGTATTTCAAAATCATACTTTCTTCAAAACCATCATATCATACTTTAACATATATCTCATATGTCTCAACTTTCATGAACATTCATGGATGGGCATCATAGTTTAGAAAACTTGAAAACATAATTTATAATTTAAAAACATTGTAAAAATCTGTGCATTAATCATTATTCATCATTTAGAACATGCTTAGATCACACCCATGATTAAAACTTAGAGAATTCATGCATTAGGTAAAAATCCCATAAAATCATCAATTTGAATATTATGAATTAGAGAGGGATTTGGCATAGGTGATCTTAGGCAGAATTGCATGCCCAAGTGATACTCAAATGCTTCATTTCGTCTTGTTTATCGATTGTTATGTGTACATTCTCATGTGGTTTTTAGTAAAAATGTGAATTTATACTAACCAACATGATTAGTGTGTGTTGCAGGTAAAAGGAAATTTTGTAACCTAATATACATGTTGGTGAAGATCGGGAATGAACTTGGAGAAAAGGAGTGGAAAATGACAAGGGAGAGCAGAAAATTGGGGCTCCACGATGGAGCCGTGTCACGCTGCCATCGTGGAGGCACTCTGCCTCGGATGAAATAATTTTGGCAATTTCCAGTGAAGGTGCACGATAGCACCGTGGCACGTTGGCCACACTCCTCGATGCAAGTCGTGCCACGCTGAGGTGAATTGCCTGAGGAGCCGACTTCCAGTGAGGGTCCACGATACCTCCGTGGCATGGAGGGAGTGCTCCGCGATACACTCCGTGCCACGTTGCTTGTTATTCCGGGAAAAATTCTCAATAGTATAAACACCAATGCTAGCATCTCTTTTTCTGTGACTGTATAATTGACTTGGGCTGCGTCCAGTGTTTTGCTTGCATAATAAATAGAATGAAAAATTTTGTTCCTCCGCTGCCCCAATACAGCTCCTACAGCCACATCGCTTGCATTACACATTAGTTCAAATGGTTGATCCCAATCCAGAGAAATGAGGATAGGTGCTTCTATCAACTTCTGTTTCAACTCCTCGAATGCTTTGACACAATCCTCATCAAACTCGAACTTCACCTCTTTTCTAGTAACCTGCATATTGGTCTAGAAATTTTAGAGAAGTTCTTGATGAACCATCTGTAGAACCCTGCATGTCCGAGAAAACTGGGAACACCCTTCACTGACATAGGTGGTGGTAGCTTTTCAATAACCTCGATCTTTGCACGATCAACTTCCAACCCCTTGAAAGACACTTTATGGCCAAGGACGATACCCTCCTTGACTAACAAATGACATTTCTCCCAGTTGAGTACAAGGTTGGATTCTTCACAACGAGCTAGCACCCTGTCAAGATTCTGCAAACAAGTAGCAAACGAATTACCGAAAATAAAAAAATCATCCATAAATACCTCGACGAAATCTTCCACCATATCATGGAAGATCGCTATCATGCATCTCTGGAATGTGGCGGGTGCATTGCATAAACCAAATGGCATCTGCCGGAAAGCATATGTCTCATAAGGACATGTGAAAGTAGTCTTCTCCTGGTCCTCCGGTGCTATGGCTATCTGGTTATAGCCAGAATAGCCATCAAGGAAACAATAATATTCTTGACCAGCCAATCTGTCCAATATCTGATCAATAAATGGGATAGGATAGTGATCTTTCCTTGTGGCCTCATCGAGCTTCTGTAGTCCATGCAAATCCGCCAGCCTGTGACTGTGCGTGTAGGGATCAGCTCATTTTTTCTCATTGGTGACCACGGTCATCCCTCCTTTCTTTGGGACACACTGAACAGGGCTGACGCATTCGCTGTCTGAAATAGGATAGACCACACCTACGTCAAGACACTTAATCACTTCCTTCCTAACCACATCCTTCATTATTGGATTCAACCTCCGCTGATGTTGTATAGTTGGCTTTGCTCCTTCCTCCATGAAAATTCTGTGTTTGCAAAAAGCTGGATTAATACCCCTAATTTCTTATATTTGCCAGCCCATTGCTTTCTTCCTCCTCTTGAGAACCACCAATGCATCCTTTACCTGTGCCTTCATCAATTCTGCTGAGATGATGACTGGCAAGGTGTCATCTTTCCCCAAAAAGACGTATTTCAGATGTGGAGGCAATGTCTTCAACTCCAGTTTTGGTGCTTCCCCAATAGATGGTTTTGGCAATGGTTCCATGGACCTCATCAATGGCTGAAAGTCTTGCTTCCTGAGATACCATTTTGATTCATTAGCATATGCACCATCTCATAGGTATCTCTATCTCCGAAATGATCGGAGCTCATCAACGCTCTCTCCAATGGATCTCGAGAATCAACAATCTGAAGAATTTCTTCTTGGTTTAGCACATTGATTGCTGACAGCTCCTCATAGATGGCCGGAAGCTTCATGGCCTTATACACATCAAATACCTCCACTTTGTCATGCGCTCGCTGGTTAGCTGGCCTGCATCTACATCAATCAAAGCTCTCCCGGTTTCCAAGAAAGGACGTCTCAAAATAAATGGGACTTCCGCATCCGGCTCAAAATCCAAGACAATAAAATCTACCGGGAATATGAGGGAGCCCACTTGCACCAGAACGTCCTCTATAATGCCATCTGGTCTGGCCAAATAATGGTCTACTAACTGCAAGATCATTGTAGTTGGTCTAGGACTGCCCAGCCCCAACTTCTTAAACGCCGATGTTGACATCAAGTTTATGCTCGCTCCCAAATCACATAGTCCGCGAGCTCGGATACTTTGCCCTATTGTGATATGAATTGTCAAGCTCCCAGGGTCCTTGAGCTTTGTTGGAAACCTATTCTGAATCCGGGAAGTGCACTCCTCATTAAGCGCCACCGTAGCATACTCCGTCAATCTGCTTTTGTTGGCTACGATGTCCTTGATATACTTTGCATATTTAGGCACTCCCTTCAAAACATCAACCAAAGGTAAATTAATGTGTACCTGTTTAAGCACCTCCATGAACTTTTTAAAACAAACTTACTCCTTGTGTTTCTTTAATCTTTGAGGGAACGGGGGTGGTGTTCTTTCTGCTTCGACTGCCTTCTCCTCCCCCTCTCAGCATCATACTCGCTCTCTTTATCCACTGCTCCTGATTACTGAGGTAGTCTTTCTGGTTCCACCTCCTTGAGTTGTAAACCACTCCTTGTGGTCACTGCATTAACCTGCTTTGGATTCGAGTCAGTGTCACTCGGTAGTCCTCCTCTGGGCCTGGTGTTTTGAGCTCCATCTAGTTCTCCAAACTGGTACTCTAATGCCTTAGTAGCTAACTGTTGATTTTTCATGTCTGCCGCTAATTTCACATAATCAGCCTGTATTTGAGCTTGGTTAGCTATTATTGTTTTAAACATTTCCTCAATGCTGATGGGTGGTGGAGGAGGTGCATTATTTCCTCTGTATTAAGACTGATAATTCTGCTTCCCCCCTTGATTTCTCTGTGCATCCTGATTCAAACTCTGCCCTTGATGGCTATTACTACCCCAAGAGAAATTCAGATGATTCCTCCAATTTGAGTTGTAATTATTGTCATACTGCTAGTAATTATTTCTGTGGACATTCCCAACAAAGTTCATAGAATCTGGATTTGCACCACAACACTCAGCTGAGTGTTCATTACTACCGCATACTTCACACCAAACCTGCTGCACTACATTAACTGGGGCTTGTGGTTGATTCAAGCTCATATTGCTGAAGTGGGTGTTGAGTCGATTTTGCAATGCAGCTATCTGTGCAGCGATAGCTGTAAAACCATCCACTTCATAGACTCATGCCGCTTTCCTTGTTCCTCCTCTTGAAGAGTCCGCATTCCACTCTGGATTTCCCTGTGAAATACGATTTAACAAAGTATACAGCTCCTCATAAGTCTTTTCTAATTCTTGTCCCCCAGCTGCTGAGTCTACCAAAATTTTTGTGTGGGGTTCCAAATCCTCTATGAAAGTATGCACCAGCACATCATTGGACTGGTGATGGTGAGGACAATCCCTTAGCAATGATTTGAACCTTTCCAAAGCTTGATATAGATTCTCCCCCTCTCTTTGTTTAAAACTTAGAATCTGACTTCTAAGTCTTGTTGTTTTCCCGAATGGAAAGAATCTTATCAAAAATTTTCTTGCAAGATCATCCCAAGTGGTGATAGAGTTGGGTGGTTAATCTTTCAACCACCTCTTTGCTTCCCCCAATAATGAAAATGGGAATAATGTAAGCCTTACGTAATCGGATGATACTCCAGCGGGGATGTAAGTGTCACTTATCTCCAAAAAGTTTTGGAGATGTTGTTGTGGATCTTCATGAGGGAGACTTGTGAATTGCCCGCTGGTGTGCAACAATTGCACCATGTTCTGTTTAAGCTCAAATCTCCCTCCTGGCTCTGGTCGACGAATACTAGATGTAATATTGTTAGCATGTGGGATTGCCACTTCGCGAACCGGCCTTGCTGCCATTTCCTCGGGCACTAGAACTGCCCTCACAAGTGGTGGATTCTGTTGTTGCTCCAGGATTATTTGTCTGAGCAACTGTAGCTTTTTCTCTAGAGCTTCCCTTCTTTGACGATGAAATTGTCTCTCCGGCTCTATGTATGAATCCACCAACTCTTTGTCTCTTGACAGTGTTCAGAAGAATTCAATATCTGCAAGAGAAAGGCTAAGATCAAGTTGTCAGCACTTATATAGAATTTGTAAACTAACACTAAGAAAATAAATTTACCAATTGCCAGTCCCCGACAATGGCGCCAAGAACTTGTTCGGCTTCTGTGGTGACTACACACAAGTGCACGTGGTCGAACAAGTAGTAAAGTGGTTTAAGTAAAGCCAAGTATTGATCCCACAGGGACTGAGCTACGGTACTAATTAACTTAAGTGTTAATGAACTATATCTTTAAGAATGCAGACAACCAAATAAATAATATTTTGAGAGTTTGAGTTTACTAATTAATAAGAATCTAGGCAAAATTATAAAGTGAGTCTGAACAATAGTAATGAGCAAGCTGAGGTTAAAACGAACATGCAGGGAATTAATTTATCAATACAATTCAGTTAATCTTTCCTTCGGTTGCTAGTCAAGAATTATTGCCTATGGATTGGAACTTTCGACTCCTATCCAACTTAAGAATCATGAGCCTTGATCTACATTTCTGTGATAAAAGAATTTCATGTTCTAGCCATACATTCCCGATTCCTTAATTGACTAATAAGACATTCAGATGTATTTCTCTTTTGAATGTAAATCAATTCTCAATTTTCCAAAATAAGAAGAGATCATATCCTACCAATTCACATCTTTCCAATTTCTTTCCTTTTCAAAATCAAAATTGGATTTTTTAGATATACATTAACATTGGCCAAACATTAATGCAGTAAGAACAAGAATTAATAGAACAACCATTGAAGAAAAGATTAAAACTGAAATGATTAACAATTACATTCCACTACAATTGTTCTTAACCTCGGCAAGAAGTGAATTTAGCCACTCATTTGTGGATTACACATCATCAAATAAGTAGAATTCATACAAACAATTGAGATAAAAGAGAAAGAGATAGAGAAGAACCCTAGAATTTTCGTCCCCTCAACTGCCTGTAACCCACGTTCTTGCTCAACCAAGTTAGAATGTTTAAAATAAAACCTAAGTGTGCTATTTATACTGTTGAGAATTTTTCCTGGAATAACAAGCAACGTGGTGCGAAGTGTATCGCGGAGCACTCCCTCCGTGCCATGGAGTTATCACGGACCCTAACTGGAATTTGGCTCCCAGGCAATTTCACCTCAACGTGCCATGGCCTGCATCCCGGAGCCTGGCCAACGTGCCACGGAGGTAACGCGAACATCCACTGGAAATTGCAAAATTTAATTCACCCGAGGCAGAATACCTCCGCGATGTCAGCGTGACACGGCTCCATCGCGGAGCCCTTATTTTTGCTGCTCTTCCTTGTCCTTTTCCACTCCTTGTTTCCAAGTCCATTCCCAATTTTCACCAACATGTATCTTAGCTTCCCAAAATTACATTTTACCTGCAAAACAACACTAATCATGTTGGTTAGTATAAATTCACATTTAACTACAAATCACATGAGAATGTACACAATAATGATAGACAAACAAGTCGAAATGAAGCATTTGAGTATCACTTGGGCATGAAATTCTGCCCAAGATCAACCTCCTTTGTCGAAGATTTAGACCCTTCTGTGTGAACACATATTACAAGCTATTGTGATCCATAAATACATCCACGTGGACCCCATACAAGTAATGTTGCCATATCTTCAATGCGAACACTACCACAGCCAATTAAAGATCGTGGGTCGTGTAATTCTTTTCATACACCTTTAGCTGTCGAGAGGCATAAGCTATCAGCCTCCCACGCTGCATCAACAAACACCCAAGTCCAACTCTGGAAGCATCACAATACACCATGAAACCATTTTTACCCTCGAGTAGGGTCAGCACTGATGCCGAAGTAAGTCGAGCCTTCAACTCTTGGAAGCTTTTCTCACAAGCCTCTGACCATTGAAACTTCACCTTCTTTTGAGTCAACTTAGTGAAAGGCGCTGCAATGGATGAGAAACCCTCCACAAACCTCCGATAGTAGCTAGCTAAGCCCAAGAAACTCCAAATATCCGAAGGATTCACCGGTCTGGGCCAATTCTTCACTGCCTCAATTTTCTGCGTGTCTACTTTTATGCCTTCGCTGGATACCACATGGCCCAAGAATGCCACGGAGTCAACCCAAAACTCACACTTGCTGAACTTTGCATACAATTGGTGGTCCTTGAGGGCCTGGAGCACTACTCTCAATGAGCGGCATGCTCCTCCTTGCTGTGAGAGTATACCAAGATATCATCAATGAACACGATAACGAACATGTGCAAATATGGCTTGAACACTCTATTCATCAGGTCCATAAAAGCTACAGGAGAATTTGTTAGTCCAAAATAAATAACTACAAACTCGTAATGACCATACCATGTTCTAAATGTCGTCTTCGGGATATCACTCTCCCAAACTCTGAGCTGATGATACCCAGATCTGAGATCTATCTTCGAGAAACACTTAGCACCCTGAAGCTGATCGAACAAATCATTGATCCTGGGTAAGGGATACCTATTCTTGATAGTGACTTTGTTTAACTGTCGATAATTAATGCACATATGAAGGGAACCATCTTTCTTCTGAAAAAATAATACTAGTGCGCCCCATGGAGACTGGCTCGGTCTAATGAAACCCTTATCTAGAAAGGCTCGATCTAATGAAACCCTTATATAGAAAATCCTTTAACTGATCCTTCAACTCTTTTAGCTCGACTGTTCCCATCCTATAGGGAGGAATAGATATAGGCTGCGTATTGGGAAAGAGGTCGATACCGAAGTTAATCTCTTGCTCGGGAGGAATACCTGGAAAATCATCCAGAAAGACCTCTGGGTACTCACATACTACTGGGACTGACTGGATAGTCGGGGTCTCAGACTCAACATCCTTGACCCTAACCAAATGATACATGCAACCCTTGGAAATCGTCTTCCTGGCCTTGAGATAGGAAACAAAGCGACCTACAGGCACGGCTAAACTACCCTTCCATTCTATGACTGGCTCACTCGGGAATCTGAACTCTACTAACTGAGTCCTGCAATTAATGGAAGCATAACAGCATCCAACCAATCCATGCCGAGAATAACATCAAAATCGATCATGGCTAACTCTATTAGATCTGTCAAGGTGACCTTATGGAGAACCAAGACCGGGAAATTTCTATAAACCCATCTAGCTATAACTAAGTCACCTATTGGAGTAGAAACCGAGAAGGATTCTGATAAGACATCGGGACTGACTTTGAAGCTACTAGCTACATAAGGTGTCACAAAGGACAAGGTGGCCTTTGGATCTAACAATGCATAAACATCAACATGGAAGACTCGTAACATACCAGTAACCACGTCCGGGGAGACCTCCTACTCCTGAGGGGATGTTAGGGCATAGAATCTATTCTAGCATTGACTGCCAGTTGCACTGGTAGATGCCCCCTGATGTGCTGAGCGAGGGGGTGGGGCTGCTGAGCTAGAAGCTAGATCACAACCCCCAACCTGATCCTGTCTCGCTGCTGGACAATCTCTAAGCATGTGTCCGGGTTGCTCGCACCCAAAACACGCACTTGAACCTGCCAAGCACTAGCCTGTATGCCCTCAGCTACATCTGCGACAAGCTGGAACACCTGAATCTGCGGGCCTGCTGCTCTGACCCCTCGAGCCTGATGTTTGCCCTCTCTAATCATGCCTAGGCCGAGATGGCACACTCAAGGCTGATGAAGCTGGGGCAGATGATCTCTGGTGGGTCTGTTGACGATGCCCACCGCCGGACCTCTGCTGGGAGAATTTGTGGTCCTCAGTCCTGGCCCTCTTGGCCTCTCTCTCTCTCTCGAATGTGTCGCCTTCATCTGCTGGGCGTACAACACCATCCGAGGGAAGTCCATATCCTGATGGAGCATAGCAATCTGTCATTCCTTATCCAAGTAGACTTCTATTCCATGCACAAGCCTACTCACTCGCGCCCTCTGCTCAGACACCAACTCAGGAGCATACTTCGATAGGCGGGTGAACTCAAGGGAATACTCTAGTACTGTCATCCTTCCTTGCTTCAGATTTACAAACTCAACTACCTTCATCTCCCTCATCTCCCGAGGGAAGAACCGATCTAGGAATGCAACAAGGAACTCTTCCCAAGTGACTGGACCTGCTCCGACGACCCTGCCATCCTTCCATTGATGGAAACAGATATGTGCGACCCCCTTCAACTGGTAGGAGGCCAACTCTACGCACTCAACACTACTCACCCCCATGACCTGAGTGATCTTAATAATCTCATCCACAAACTCATGTGGGTCCTCATCTACCTTGGACCCAGGAAACTCCCGCTGGTTCATCCTCAAGAAGTCCCTGACTCAAGCTGCCACTACACTACCATTCTGCGGAATATGTGCAACAGCCTGCTGATTGACCTGAGCGGTCAAGGCCTGTGCAAGCATCTGTATGGCGGCCCAAAACTCAGCATGGGCGGATAGCTCCGGCGCTTGAGGCTTCTAAACTAGTGGGACCTGCTAATTCCCACGATCCATTCCATCCTCATGGCCTTCACCGTCTCTATTTCTCCTTTTATTCATCCTTCAAGGAGCCATGATTCTGCAATCGCTAATAGCAAGAATTAGAAAGATAGAAAGACTCTTTACCGCACGACATAGATCATGAAAGATGGAAACATTTCCTAGAACGTTTCATAGCCTCTTCGTCATAAGTGTGGCGCGCTTCACACTCATGAAAAAGACTCTACTTAACGCGGCTTTCAGACTCCTTAGGACACTTCAAACCTATGGCTCTGATACCAAGTTTGTCATGACCCGAGTGTAGACCCAGATCGTAGACACAGGACAAGGGACCCCGAGAGACCCCAAGTCAACTCGTGGCATAAGCATTCACTAACTCATTCAATAAACATTAAGAAACATAATCATAAACTCAGCAGAAGTCTAACTTGAAATAACAACAAAATGAACATTTGAAGTTGAAAACATGTCTAAGTCTGATAAGCCTCTAATATGGATGAGCTGATGGGACAATACCTCTAACTAGCTCAGTAATACTGAAACTGAAAATACAACTAAGATAACTGAAAGTCTAGTCCTCGAAGAGGAGGACTCACCAACCACGCAGGTACTGACTCTGATAAGTGACTACGAACGGGGCTGAACCTGTGATATGGATCCTGCATCATGAAATGATGCAGCATAGAAGGTATGCGGTCAGTACGTGGAATGTATAGAGTATGCAAGGTATGTAAAACTGCTAGAGCAATATAATTCTTTTAAAACAAGTCATACATATATATAATAGCCTTTAAGGATAAGAAGAAGCTCACAAGCATTCATTATGAAATCATTCTTATTTTATACATGATCATGCATGGCTTTAGAACATCATGACTGACTCGAATGACTCAAAGCTAAATCATAACTTTTATATCAAAAGTTGAACAATGAGTCAAACCTTACTTTTTGAACATGTATGCATAAGATAATCATCACGAGCAATGGATATGCAAATTCGAATGATATAGACAGTGGGAGACTTGTCACGTAATCGACATACCACAATAGAACTTACGTGGTCCCGACTATTACACTCAAGTGGGTAGAGCCATCCAAAAC
Organism: Datura wrightii; assembly: GCA_035772735.1. Taxonomy (NCBI): domain Eukaryota; kingdom Viridiplantae; phylum Streptophyta; class Magnoliopsida; order Solanales; family Solanaceae; genus Datura; species Datura wrightii. The sequence goes on along the minus strand of JASDFA010000023.1, from coordinate 19,320,623 downwards.
CTTTCCAGGGCTAGAGACGCTACCATGATGTTGATATCAAGATGAAAGGCCAATCGGGCCGGGCATAGCGCACAAGGGAGGTCCCAATAATATCATAGAATCAACCTACGTTAGCGCGTAGTTCTGGGGTGTAGGGTAGTCGACCCTTAGCCTGCTCGGTGCTATAATCTTCTCCCAAAACATGCTATGCTCTAAGTCGTATAAATACGAAGCTCAACATCATTTAGTGACAAAGCTCAACATGAAATCATGCCTAAACTCAACATCATATGAAACAAAGCTCAACATTGTCTATTGACAAAGCTCACTATGGAATCATACATACACTGGACATCATATAAATATGAAGCTCAACAATGTTGTTTCGAAAAAGCTTAGAATGGAACCACGCATAGGCTCAACATCAGGTGGAATGAAGCTTAATATTGTCCTTGACAAAGATCGACAATAATAGGTATATCAATTAAGGATTTACGCATATAGAAGGCTTTACTTTGAACATACCACAAGCTAGAATTTACAATAATAATAATTGAGGAAAAATTCACTTCAACCCATGTGGTAGGCTTATGTCGGGAAGTTCATCACTTTAAATCAACATATGGGCATCAACCAAAGCTTTATCATACTTGAACTAATCAATTCATTTTGAAAATATTACCATAGTCATGGGTAGTTTTAGAAACATGCTATTTATCATCAACTTCATCATCATCGCTCATTTATCAAGAATCTCTTCCTTTGTGAACTCCTCATCCATGGGCGTTTTAGATTCAAATTAAAAATATTAATTTATAAGGGTAAACGAGTTAGAATCTGCCCAAGCTTCATAAATCATCAATATAAATACAATCTAATCATACCCATGTATAGAGGTTGAAGAATCATGTAATTAGGCAAAACCCCATACTTAATCATAGACAATTTAATCACATTTTGATAGGGAATGGGCATGGGTGTGGAAGAAAGCACGCACTCATAGCCTTACATACCTGGGATTGAAGAATTCTAACCCTTCCTAATTGCCCAGCTGAGATTCCAATTAGAAACCTTTAGATTTCACCTTGAATCTTCCCTTCACACCTTCGAACTTGCATGCATGAGAGTATAGCTTAGAATAGGTTTTCCCCTGCTAAAAACCCTCTAATACGAGCTTAAAACGATGTAGTATAGGCCCTTAGAGCATAGGAATTATGAAAAGACCCTTACTAAATTTGCACGAAAACACTGCCAGGTGACCCTAACGGGCGACCTGATGATTTGTTAGGACGGGCAACGATTCATCGAGTCGCCTAGCAAGTACACTGGTCAACTGATATGCTGGGGCTCGTAACGGGTAAGATAACGATTCATGCCTCGAGACCACGACTCATGGGCACCTTCCGTCAAGTACACTTCCTTAATTCCCAATAATAATCCACATGCTTGCTCACGACTCTCCTCACGAGTCGTTGGGACTGACCACGACTCATAGGGTCCCATCCGTTAAGTACATTAGATAATTCCTCCCTTAACATTCCAACTCCACCCCACAATTGACATGACAACTCGTGGTGGCTGACCACGAGTCGTTGATTCACTCGTAGGGACTTCGATCCCTTGATCACTTCAGGCCTTCCCACGGGTCACTTGACGACTCGTGGGGTCTTCTCACGAGTCATTCAGTGACTCGTTCTGCAACTGCTACCACATTTTTCCAATTTTTCTCCGATTCACTTTCGAGGCAGATTCTTGAATTCTCGGGGAATAACATCTTTGTTGACCACTTTTGCTGCATACTTCATTCCTAGATCGATCTCATCCTCCTAGAATAATGCATTGATGGTGGCTGGAGTAATATCAACCTCCACACCTCGAACCCTGACCGAGGGAAGACAAGAGAACTCATCCACCTTCACATTATGCTTCATTGCCTCCTAGCATGCTTGGCAAGAAACATACAATTCTGGCATGAGGTTGGTGTAGTACTCTGGGAGAGGCTCAGCAAACATGTGCCATGCGGTGGTTGAATTGGGCAATGATATTTGGAAAATCATTCCCCAGCCCCACCAGATCGGATCGTTTCTCCGTGGTGATTGTCCTTCCTTTGCAAAAAACATAATTTGCCTTCATGTCAGGCACGCAGAAAATGATGGCCTCTCTGGTGTTGGTGGGGGTTAAGGCTTCCTTGGCCTTCCCCTTACCTTTACTTTTGGAAGTGGAGGGTGCCTTTCCCTTGTCTCCTTGCCTGGATGAAATCATTATGCTGCAAGAGAAATGTTAGTGCCACACACTACTATATATATCAACATATATATATATATAGTGTTTTTAGATAATATGAAAGTAGAAGAACCAGCTAAAATAAGCTAGAAATAAAAATCTAAGAATTGGATGACAACAAGGTTGAATATAAAAATCATATGCCAGCAGTACTGGCGATAGAACTGCGAAACACCGGTGGAGACCTATGAGACACCTCGCTAAGCCGCAGGCTTGGGCAGATAACTGGGCAGAGTTGTGACTTACCAATGCTACACCGACATTTCACTGGTCATGATTTGTGATGCGCAGGTGAAACGCGTGTGCTGGGCAGTGGCCTGAAGCCTCAAACCTACATCTGCGCTTCAGCCTACGCTTTGTCAGACCTGACTAGCGACTTGCGGGTGAAATGCCGCTCAGTATAGCTCACCTCAAATCAGTTAAACAACAATTCTCTCTACTACAAGCCTTACTCAATACAACCTCACATTATAAGCTACTTACTCAAGCAACACAATAAGAGAAAAATGACTATTCGCCCTTAAGAACGATGTCACCCGATGTATCATAAAAAAATAGTATATTTTAAGCACTCGGGGTTACTTTGATTTCACCCCCAATCATTATATCAAGCACACAATTTTATATAGCATTTCAACCAAAACGAACACCCACATCAACATTATGCAATTAATACTACCCCCAACATACCCACACTATGAGAATCATTCAACAACAGGATAGCACAATAAAGGAAATGGGGAACGTGGGTACTGAAGATTTATAATCTATTAAGCTCAATTTTTAATTCACATTCTCAAATAACAAGAAAGATAAGATGAAGAACACATATACCGATTAAGTAACGAGAGAGCAAAAACAACTAGAGTAGAGCTTGGTGTCTGTACCAACAATGGCTTCTCCAACAATGAGATCTGCTTTTGCTTAATGAGAATTGTGTGAGGAAATTTCAAATGAAAAGAATAGGAATGAGGGTTTTTTATAAGCTGAAGATAGGAAGGTTGATTGGGTGGCGAGAAGGTGGTTTTTAATGGTGGGGAGTTGGGAAGGTGAAATAGTGGGGAAATGGGATATTGGGAAAGTGAAATGTATTGTAGGGGAGATGAAATGGTGAAGAGAATGGATTTTGGGAATTTAAAAAGGCTTTGACCGATTTAAATAGCCATGGGTCGAGTTAGTCAAGATTTTAAAATGAAGTATGTACTTCCGCCCGTGCTAAACCTGCGGACACAGATGAGTACTGGTGTCTCGTCGATTTAAGAGTAGGTGACCTCCACTTTTGTCCAGTTCACTATTTTGCAAGATGCGTTTGACTGGCGGTTTCTGGGTTGCCACCTGCATTCCGCCAGTGGATTGCAATTTACACTTCAACTCCCAGGTTTACTGGTTGAAGTCGGTCCCTAACTGGTAGTTCGCGGATTGCCACTGGTATTTCTCCGGTAAAGAGCGAGGTCCCCTTTTTTACTCCCATCTTTCTACTTTTCTCTTGCATTGGTACGACGTTTTGCGCTTGAGCACCTGCGTTTTGCAGGTCTCGCCCCACAATTACCTTGTTTTCTTCCACCTAATTATTGATCCAATCCATCCTACAAAATAAAATCAACAAAAGTATCAAAGCATCAACATAAAAACACTTGGGTTTCCTCCCAAGAAGAGCCTTATTTAACGTCATGGAGCGACGGATACCTCCTCAAATATCAATACTCTGGAGAGTAATCCTCTGAATCAACCTCAACATCCTAAACTCCGTCTTGCTCTACCTCATTATTGAAAACCCCTATCACCTTACACTCATCCGGGGGATTAGTGGTATGACATACATTAAAGGTGACTTCATCACCACCTACTCTAAACTTCAACTCCCTTAACTCCAGCCCATTAGTGCTCTTCTCCTGGCTAGTAGTGGGCGCCCCAAGATGATGGGCACCTGAACATCCCATTTCACAATCCAATACCACAAAGTTGGCTGGAAGTATAAATTTGTCCACTCAGAACAAAACATATTCTAGCACTCCCTCGGGTTTCTTGATAGACCTGTCTGCCATCACTAACCTCATAGTAGTAGGCTTAGGATTTTCGACACCTAACTTCTTAAAAATGACAAGAGGCATCAAGTTTATGCTTGCACCAAGGTCACAAAAGGCCTTCTTAAGAACACACAGCCCAATGGTGCACAGGATAGTGAAAACTCCAGGATCCTCTCTTTTGGGAGCAAAATTGCTCGCCATCATTGCGCTACAATCGTGTGTTACTTCTCCTACACCAGCATCCACAACCTTCTTTTTCTTTAGCAATTCTTTTATGAATTTTGCATAGCCCGGCATTTGGAGCAATACATCCACCAAAGGTATGTTTATGGACAATTTGCTGAACATCTTAATGAATTTTTGAAAATTATTATCCTCCTTCTTTGCTAATCTTTGAGGATAAGGAGGTGGAATCCTAGGCTCTTGGCCTATTTTATCTAAAGACTCCTTGCTTGTTTCCTCCTCAACAGCCTTCTCGGGGTCAACATTAACTCCCCCTCATCAAGTTCTTCTGTTTCATGAATACCATTTGGTGCTTTTGGCACCTCCTCATTCACATCACTTCTCGTTTTGGGGTCAACAACTTTCTTAGTCTTAACACCCTCATCATTTAACACCTTACTTCTCCTCGTGAAAATAGCCATACAATGATTGTCCTTCTTGGGATTGTGTCACTAGGGAGAGTTTCTTTCATTCTGGGATTCATTTGAGTAGAAAAGTGATTCATTTGAGCTTCCGAGTATTTGATAAAAACTGAATGTAAACTCACTGTTCGGGCGAGATTAGACATTTCCCCTTTGAGCTCCTTGACCCCCCTATCTGTAGATTCCACCCTTTTTAACACTCTAGCCAGTATTTCTTTAATTTTGGAGTTGCCCACATTGCTCACACTAGGTTGCAATTGGAGGTTTTCAGCCTTTGGAGAGGGAACATATGAGTTCGAGCTTCTGTGATAACGTTCCTCATCATGATTTTGCTCATGATTACCCCATATTTCATTTCTATCAACCTACCTTGGTTGTCGTGGTTTCTCCAAACTTGATTCTCTATACGTGGGCACCAAGGGCCTTGATTTTCACCTTGGTACCCCGATTGAGAACCCCCCCCCCCTCCTTGATTTTCCATGAAATGTCACTCTTCTTCGTACCTCAGCGGTAAAGCTTCATTCTTATATTGCATAGGACTTTGAGTCCCCACAACATTAACATTCTTTAACCTAGCTCCTAAAACATACTTTGTCAGCAATTAGAGCTGGGTCATCATCTTTGATAGGGTATCATCCCTTTCTTCATCTCTTCTCCACATCTAAGCAGTCATAATACTTGCACTAGCACCATTTGCAGGTACTTCAGTGTCCCTTGTATGCCAAGCTAGATTTGTTTTGGTCATTCTATCCAAAAGAGCTCTGGCTATACAATAGGAATGGTCCATAAGAGATCTACCCACCAAGTTATTGACCACTGACTTGTTAATGGAATTCAAGGATCGATAAAAAATCTAAAGTAGCAGTCTATTCGGTAGCACGTGGTTTTGACATAGGGCCACTTTATTATTGAACCGAACCATGCTTTATGTAAGGGTTCACACAGGATTTATCTGAAGTTGGTAATATATCTCTTAGCTGAAACATCCTCGATGGAGGGAAGAACCTATCTAAGAAAGCTTCAGTCAATTCTTGCCACGAAGTGATACCCCTCAGAAGTAGCACCTTTGCCACGTGGTAGCTTCTCCAGTCAAGAAAAATGGGAAGAGCCTCAATCTAATCAACTCTTGACTTATATTAGTGATGTTGAAATGTTGACATATCTCTAGGAAATTATGAAGATGTCGATTAGCATCCTCACTCGGTTTTCCTCCAAAGAGTCCTTTCATTTGTGGCAGATGTAATATTGTGTTGGTCACATGAAATACTGCATTCCCCACTATGGCTGGTAGGCGAATGGAACCTACTACTTCTGGCATCATTGGATTCATCCTTGTGGTCCATGTGGCCATCCAGAGATTCATCTTGAGAGTGTTGTCTCATAACAGTTAGCCTAAAGAGACACCAAAAATGACAACAATTATAAAACCAAAACATAAGATGCTCAATTAATTCAAATCAACAATCAACTAGGGGCTATCTAATCCTACTCCCTGGTAACAGCATCAAAATAATGAAGTTCAAATCCACTCCTCACAAGGAGTAAGTGTAAATGATCGTCACAATATAAATACCCAACTAAGAGTTGAGGTCGAATCCACAGGAATAACAATTGGATGGAACAGAAGTTGTCTATTGAATTGAACTAAATTGCATTATTGCATTAAAATGGAAAAATAAATGTTGGGGGATAGTAAAATACAATTTGAATTAAAATCAATTACTAATAAAAAAATAAGGCAACCAAATTGAATGGAAAAAATATGCGCAAGGGCTAGCGGTTACTATTGATGGGGCATTAATTAGATTGGAATTAACTAGAAAATCAAGTTATTGTTGACAAGTATAAATGACCATGGATAATGTGGCACCCAATGTTTTTCAACCACTTGGGTGCCTTTTTCCTTAGATTTTCTCAAACCCCAAGGTCTCAACTAATTCATCCACTATGGCCTGGGCAAGAATTGAACTATCTCTAGCCTTAACTCATTAATGGGTGTATGAAAATGGGTTTTGGCTATCTTTAGAATAAGTAAACATAACCTACATTTGAAACTATGGATAATTCAATTATAATTTGGGGAAAACAATAGATTTATACTAACTAAGAAATTATAACATCAATCTAGCAATACACAATCCAATTTATCCCCAATCATGCACACACCCTTAATAAAATATTTAGACATTCATAGATGAATAATGCAAAATTATATTGATAAATAAATTCATAGAGTTCATCACTAAAAGTGAATAGAAAGCTCAAATTTGTCTTCAATCGAGTTTTTTACCTTGAGGTAGAAGAAGAAGAAGATGAAGAAAAGCTAACTCTATTCTTTCTCTCTCTAAGAAACTAAAATCTATTCAATAGAATACAATTTAATATTCTGATGAGAAGGAATGGAATGTTCAATACGTTTTAAAGAATGTAAAGGAGCAGGTTAAAATTAATTCTCAAATCCCATGACGGATGATTTTTTCCTTCTGATGACGGCCTCACTTGTGAGACACCGATGTTTCGCCAGTGCCCAACCATGGGACACTGCTCTATTACAACTGGGGGCCAATGATTCCTGCCATAGTACGACATTGGCACCGGCGGTTCACAGGTGCTGATCCACGTTTGGCCGGTGCACCTTCCACTTCAACACAGTGTGCTCTTCCATTTGGCCTGCATTTGCCGATCCCATCCAGTGGAACACAGTCCCTCTTCTTTAGCTCCATGCTTTAGTTCAATTCCTTGCTTTCTCTCTTGAAATTGAATGCCCGCACAACAAAAGAGAAAGAACATAAAGTCCTCCTAAATGACTTGAAAATCAAGAAAAATCTCATGTTTAAAAGCCTAATGAGTTGGTAAATTACCAACTCATCACTAGGCTTGGGCGTGGAAAACTTGATATCAGAGCCCTAGGTTGAGGTTTCCTAAGGAGTCTATGAAGCCGTGTCTAGTAGAGTCCTAGTTATAGGTGTGTAACACACCACACTTATAATTGGGAGGCTACCGGACATTTAGGAATGCTACCTTCTTCCTACTCTAGGAATTGTGTTATAGAGTGAGCCCTAAGAATTGAAATCGAATTCGCGTATTTTTTTGAATTTCAGCTTTTGACTTGAAAATGCCTTCCAAAGGAAGAACAATAGCAGGTCGAAGGGCTAGCACCTATACCAAAGTGCCAGTAGAGAGATAGGCCTGTGCACTACCTTAGATTCAAGGGATGCATACCAGATGCAAGGGCCCCTTAGCGGGCCATCTAGTCAGGGCATCTTCTCCTCCCTCTATGGTAGACTATGAGTCTCTCCCCTAGCAACCTAGTATGGAAGATGTTGATTTTAGGGGAGTGATCCAAATGCTTACCAGAATAGTGGAAGCCCAACCTCAGTGATAGGAATCAACCATGGTACATGTCAGCTCTCAACACTAGGCTACATTCCGAGTCTGAGAATTTCTTAGTATGAACCTTCCAATCTTCTTAGGGTCTAAAGTTGAGGAAGGCCCTCAGGAATTCATCAATGAGACCTAAAATATCCTTTGGGTTATGCATGTTAGTAAGATAGAGGGTGTTGAGATCACCTCCTATCAGTTGAAGGACGTAGGAAACAGTTGGTACGAAGGGTGGAAAATGTCCAGGGGAGAGGATATAGCCCAGCAGCGTGGGATGATTTTATGAAGGCGTTTGTGGATACTTCCTGTCGTTGGATCTCAGGGAGGCCAAAGCCTAAGAGTTTATAGATCTTAGACAAGGAAGCATGAGCATAAGGGAGTACAGTCTCAGGTTCACGCAACTAGCTAGATTCGCCCCAGAGATTGTGTCCACCATGAGGGCTAGGATATGCTGATTTGTGTATGGCATTGGAAGGCATGTGGCCAGAGAGTGCATAGCTACCTTATTGCATAAGGATGTGAACATAGCTAGGCTAATGGTCTATGTCCAACAGACTAAGAATGCCAAGTTAACTACAAGACTAGTGTAATACCCCGAAAAGTGCTTGAGAATAGACCCAGGAGTTTAAATATGAAATCTGCAGAAACTGGGAAAAATGGCTCAGACGAGTGAAGTAATGACTCGTGGTTTAAACCACGAGCCGTTGTTGGCAGTCATGGGTTCAGGTGTTCGGGTGGTAGTGGGAGTAACGGTTGATGTAACGACTCATTGTAAGAAACAACGAGTCATTATTAATGGTCGTGGTAAGAGATGGACTTAACAGTTGGGGAGTATAATGGGTCATCCAATGACCTATCGTGGCATGCAATGATCCGTTGTGATGTTTCATGGTAAGGGAATTCAGATCTCTAGTGGACTTGACGGACGAATACCACGATCAGTTGGAGCCCACAACGAGTCGTCATGAGACTCATAATGGGGAAGTTCAGAAGGTTTAGGAGGGCAAACAAAGGTCGATGTAAAGATCCATTGACTCAGAGTCATCCTATTCGCCCGTTGTTCAGATCTGAAGGAAAGTCTCAGCAGTGTGTTGATCTTGGGCAGATTTATATGCCCAAGTGATACTCAAACGTATCATTTTCGCCTTGTTTATTGTGCAATGTGTATACATTTTCATGTAATTGGTAATAAAATGTGAATTTATACTAACCAACATGATTAGCATTGTTTTGTAGGTAAAATGTGATTTCGAGGAGCTAAAATGCATGTTGGAACAATATCGGAGTTGGACTTGGATGCGAGCACGAAAAAGACATTGGACTGCACAATGTAAAGGGGCTCCGCGATGGAGCCGTGCCACGCTACCATCGTGGAGGCACACTGCCTGGAGGGTGATTAATTTGTCAATTTCCAGTGAAGCCTCGCGACAGCTCCATGGCACGGAGGCAAGCCACAGCGTTGCACGTCGTGCCACGTTGAAGCTTTATTCCTGGACCCTAAAATTCCAGAGAGGGTCCGCGTCCACGCCGTGTCACGGAGGCAGTGCTCCGCGATGCACTCCGTGACACGTTGCTTGTTATTCCTGGAAAAATTCCCACTAGTATAAATAGAACACTTAGGCTTATTTTTAAGAAATTCAGACTTGGTGGAGCAAGGACGTGGGTTACTGGCAGTTGAGGGACGAAAAAGCTCAGGGTTTTTCTCTCTTTCTTTCTTCTTTCAATCAATTGTTTGTATGATTAACACTTGTTTTAGGATGACTAATCCACAAATGAGTGGCTAATTCTCTTCCTTGCTGAGGTTATGAACAATGGTGATGAATTTTGATTATTGAATTATATGGTTTTTCATCTTCTTCTTCTATGTTGTTCTATTAATTCTTGTTTCTACTGCATTGGTGTGTGGCCGATATTAATGTACATCTAAAAAGTCCGATTTCACTCGAGAGAGCACGAAATTGGAAAGTTGTGAATTAATAGGGTATTGTTCTTAACTTGATTTGGGAAAATTGGGTTTTGATGTGCTTTCTTGATAGAAATATACTTGAAAGCCGTATTAGTCAAATTAGGAACCGGAATTGTATTGCTAGGTCATAAATTGCATTTGATAACAGAAATGTAGACGGATGGTTTATGATTCTTAAGTGAGATTAAATACGAGAGTTTTAATCTCTTGGCTAATGTTCTTGGCTAGCAACAGGAAGAGAAGATTAACCAAATTATGATTATAATCAAGTTCATTACTTGTTCTTAACCTTGGCATGCTCATATCCATAGTTTCAATTCAAAGTAGATATTTGTTAATAGTTTTAGTATATAATTTATGAACAAAAATTATTTAACTTTTGGTTACGTTGTTGTTAGCATATATAGAAATAAGATAGAATATAGTATACTTGAGCAATTTTTACTTATCCAGAGTCTCCTTGGTTCGATACTTGGCTTACTTAGCCACTTTATTACTTGTTTGACCACGTGCACTTGCGTGTCGGTTTTTAACCCCTAACCAAACCAATCGAATAAGTTTTTGGCGCCGTTGCCGGGGAGACTAGGCAATTGGTGAAATTGTGTTAAGTGTAAATTTACTGTATTTTTATTTTATTTTCTTAAGTGTTGACAACTTGGTCTTAGCCTCTATTTTGCAGACTTGATTTCTGTGAACACTGGCAAAGGACAAGGAGCTGGTGGAATCTTATATAGAGCCTGAACGTGAATTTCATAGTACACAGAGAAGCTCTACAAAAGAAGCTGCAGTTGCTCAGACAGACTATTATGGAGCAACAAAATCCACCGGTTGTGAGGGCAGTGTTAGTGCCCGACGAAGTAGCAGCAAGGCCGATTCGCAAGGTGGCAATCCCACATGCCAACAATGTACATTCAAGTATCCGCAAACCAGAGCATGGAGGGAGATTTGAACTAAAGCAGAATATGGTGCAACTATTGCACACAAGCGGGCAATTTACCGGTCTCCCTCATGAAGACCCACAACAACATCTCCAGAACTTTTTGGAGATAAGTGACACTTATATACCCGCTGGAGTGTCACCTGATTATGTTCGGCTCACACTATTTCCGTTCTCATTACTTGGTGAAGCCAAGAGGTGGTTAAAACCTGAGCCACCAAATTCTATCTCAACGTGGGATGATCTAGCACGGAAGTTCTTGATAAGATTTTTTCCCTCTGGTAAAACAGCCAGACTTAGAAGTCAAATTCTAAGTTTCAAACAGAGGGAGGGAGAAAATTTATATCAAGCCTGGGAAAGATTTAAATCCATGTTGTGGGACTGTCCTCATCATCATCAGTCCAATAAGGTGTTGGTACACACATTTATTGAGGGTTTGGAACCCCATACTAAAATTTTGCTAGACTCAGCAGCTGGAGGGCAAGCGCTGGAAAAGACTTATGAGGAGCTGTACACTTTGCTCAACCGGATTTCACAGGGCAATCCAGAATGGAATGCTGATTTATCTCGAGGTGGAGCAGGTGAAGTAGCAGGAGTGCTTGAAGTGGATGGATTTACATCTATCGCTGCACAGATAGCTGCCTTGCAGAATCAGTTGAACAACCACTTCAGCAACATGAATTTGAACTAGCCTTCAGCTTCAGTCAATGCGGTCCAGCAAATGTGGTGTGAAGTGTGTGGAAGCAGTGAGCACTCAGCTGAGTGCTGTGGAGCAAACCCAGATTCGGTTAACTTTGTGGTCAATGCATAAAGAAATTAGCAGCAGTTTGGTAGTGGCTACCACTCAAATTGGAGGAACCATCCAAATTTTTCGTGTGGTAGCAACAACCAACAAGGCCAAAGTTCGGGTCAGGGTATGCACAGGAATCAAGGAGGGCAACAGAACTACCAATCTCAATTCAGAAATCACAATGCCCCTCCTCCACCACCATCACCTACCATTGAGGAAATGTTCAAGACCATGATCGCTAATCAGGCGCAATTGCAGGCTGACTATGTTAAATTGGCAGCCGAAGTGAAAAACAATCAATTAGAGACCAAGGCTCTTGAGTATCAATTTGGGAAATTTGCTAGTGCCCAAAACACAAGGCCCAGAAGAGGACTGCCTAGAGACACGGATCCAAATCCGAAGCAGGTAAATGCAGTGACCACAAGGAGTGGTTTGCAGCTGAAGGAGGTGGAACCGGAGAGACCACCTCAAAAGTCAGGAGCAGCAGATGTTGAGGAAGAACAAAGATCGGATAGGGGGAAGACCAAAGAAGCAGAATTAGAAAGACCTCCACCCCCGTTCCCTCAACGACTCAAGAAACACAAGGAGGAGGTGTGTTTCAAGAAATTTATGGAGGTGCTTAAACAGGTACATGTTAATTTACCTCTTCTTGATGTCTTGCAAGGAGTGCCAAAATATGCCAAATATATTAAAGACATTGTGGCCAACAAAAGTCGTTTGACTGAGTATGCCACGGTAGCTTTGACGGAGGAATGCACTTCCAGAATCCAAAATAGACTGCCTATGAAGTTAAAAGACCCTGGAAGTTTTACTATCCAGCTTACTATTGGGCAGAGCATCCGAGCTCGTGGATTGTGTGACTTGGGGGCGAGCATAAATCTGATGCCATCTTCGGTATTCAGAAAGTTAGGTCTGGGGAGTCCTAGACCTACAACCGTAATCTTGCAGTTAGCAGACAGATCCTTAGCTAGGCCGGATGGCATTGTTGAGGATGTGCTTGTGCAAGTGGGATCCCTCATTTTTCCAGTTGATTTTATTGTTCAGGATTTTGAACCAGACGCTGAAGTCCCATTTATTTTGGGACGACCCTTCTTGGCAACCGGGAAAGCATTAATCGACGTGGTTGCGGGTCAACATACAATGCGAGCACATGAAAAGGTAGAGGTGTTCGATGTGTACAAAGCACCCAAGCTCCCGATGGTGAATGAAGAACTCTCGGTGATCAATGTAATTGATCATGGGAATGCTAATCAAATGAATGATTCCCGAGAGTTGAGGGGAAGACCACCAGATAAGGGTGAGCACTACTGGGGGGAGGACAATGATCGTGAGAAATCGTCCATCACCCTAGTGGACAATTGAGCATAAAGGACGTCAAGCCGCGACGGTAAACCAGGCGCTGCACGGGAGGCAACCCGTGAAAAATATTTTTTTCTTTTAGTTTGTAAAGTGTAATTAGATTTTATTTTAATTTTTCTTTTTCTTTATTTAGTACAAAATTTTTGTTTTAGTTAGTATTTTTCATCTTAGTTAGTGAAATCTATTAATCTAACCAATTTTGTTTAGTGAGTGATTTTCAGGTCTATCGGAGAAAAATGTGCACAGAATCGTGAAGGAAAAGGCAAGGTATGAAAAAATGAATAAAATGAAGAGACAATGAGCTGGGGCGATGGCTCCGTGTCACGGAGGAGGACCTCCGCGTTACCCTCCGTGACACGTTGAGGTTTAATCTGAAATTTTAAAAAAATTCCAGTGAGCCATCGCGATGGCGCCGTGTCACGGAGGCAGTGCACCGCGATGCACTCCGTGACACGTTGCCCTATATTTTGTGACGGGTCACACCGGGTTGCCGGGTGACCCGCGTGTTTCCCTTCATTTTAAACCCCGATTTTATTTCCTTTTCCCTCATTTTCTCACTTCTCCGCGACCAAACACCCAAATTTCCCTCTCCCATCAACGTGCCACGGTATTAAGCAAAGAAATTATCGAGTTTTCTTCGGTTTTTCAACTACGAGGTATGTTTTCCTATTCTCTCTCAAGTTTTTGGCGATTTTAGTCGAATTTGAGCATGGGAGGTGAGATCAATCACCCTAAGTAGAAATTTAGCATGAAATTGAGTTATTCTTTGATTGATAAATGTTCGGAATGTTGTAATGAGCGTTTGAACTTGTCGATTGCGTGAATGATTCGAATTTGATTGTGAAATTCAATTCTAGGGCTTGGTTGTTGAAATCGAAATGGGTAACTTGGTAAATTGGTGACTTATATGTCGGGGTGTGCTTGTGAATTGAGATAAGTCGTTGTAAATATTGTTTGAATGTAATAGATGACGAATTCTCGGGATTTTGGGAAAAAGTTGAAAATTGTTCGAATTGGTTGATTATATACGTTCATGTGTATATAGAATTTGTGTTGTTGTTTTTGTTTGTTGTTTTCTTTGCTAAGTGCGATGGTTGAATTGCTAGCGATGGTAGGATTGGGATTAGCTGTATGAAGTCTGGGTAGTACGCTAAGGTTATACTGTCGAAATTTTCTTTGCGAACGCACTAAGCATGAAATGTATAGTTGTTTGTTTCTTGGTGTAAATAAAGTGATCCTCGTCGTGGTATCGTAAACGTAGCTAAGGACTAAGTGTGGGGTGAACTTAGCTTAACCCGACCTTAGCCGAAGTTAACATGCATTTAGCTTGACATTTGGCTTGTTCATTTGTGTTGACAGGTACAATGGCAAGTAGGCAGGATAAGGGTAAGGGTGCATTTACTTCAGGCACCGGGAGAAAATGACTTAGACTGGGCACAACAGTCCCAGCTGCACCAGCAGTTCCGCGCGGCCAACGCCGCCAATACGGAACGAGGTGGGTAACCGATGAAAGGAAGAAGTGGTACGCTAAACACAAGGAAAATAAATACTTCCCCGAGGAGCATATTGCACGGGAACCACTAGCACAGGAGTTCCCCCGCATAGTGCAAAGGATCGAGGCAGCTGGGCTCAGCTTCATATTTCAGGAGCCCAAGGAATGCAACCTTCATCTAGTTCGGGAGTTCTATGCAAATTGGAACCCGGCCATCAGAAGCCACACAATAAAAATCAGAGGGCAGATTGTCACTCTGGAACCCCAGAAATTAAATGCCATCATTGGAGCGCGGGACACAAACGCCCACGTTCTCCGCCAGCTGAACATAACCCCACCATATGCCGATATCAGACGCACATTATGTGGGGCTCGATCCACAGCCAGATGGAGCAGACATAAAGAAAGGGGTTACCACCAGACTTTGCCGTATTCTCAAATGAACAGGGAGGCCAGAATCTGGCTGAAGATAGTCTGTTCGTGCTTAATCCCGGGGGTGCACATGACTGATGTGACCCGGGACCGTGTCTGCCTGGTGTATGCTCTGATGAAAGGTCTAGAGATTAATGTTGGGGCGGTCATCATATCCGCCATAAAGAGAGCCCGATTACACCAGGGCCACAGGTATGGGTTCGGAGGACTTATCACCACCTTTCTCCGGGGCCTCGACGTCGAGGAAGAGGCTTTGGACTACATCCCGCAGTTGGAGCGGAGGGCCCTTGATGTGACCAAAACTAAGGCCCCCGACACCACACATGGGCCAGTGCTGACACTTGGCGAGCGACATGCTCGTGACGACCAGTACATGGCACGGATGTTTGGTATGCAAATGCTTCAGCTTCGGATTGGCGGGAGACCAGCCACGGAGGATGAATTATGGCAGTTGGAGCTGGATTACCCATTTGGCGAGAACGCCAGAGCTTTGTGCCGAGTGGGGCCAGCCTTCGTTGAGCCCACTGACGATGATGTCTCCACGGACGAGGAGACACGTCGGGAGGACTCCGATGTGGAGTCCGAGGACGACGATGGAGGTGACTCGGACATGGGCGATGAGGCAGCAGCACAGGATGAAGAAGTCGAATATTTCGACTGATCAGGGAGTTCCACCACCCAAAATTTTGTGATTTTAATTTTTGTGAACACTGGGGACAGTGTTCGATTTAAGTGTGGGGTGGGGAGTATTTAGGTGCTGGGGCTGGGCTGGTTTACTGTATGTTTTTCCTCTATTTTGTTTTGTTTTGTATGTTTATGTTTCCCTTTGTTTGTGAAGTGCAAACTGGTTTGTATCTGTATATATTTGTGGTAATTGATGATGTGTGTTGTGAAATGTTGTGTTTGCCAGCTAAGTTTGTAAAAATTTTTGTAAATATTTTCTTATGTTTTTTTTCTCTATCGAAATGATCGATATTTTTAAAATTTTGCGAAAATATTTTGTTCATATTTAAAATATTTTGAAAATATTTTTTTCCATCGAAATGATCGATGTTTGAAAAAAATTTCAATTTTTATTTTTGGGTTTCTCGGAGTTTGTTTTCGGTTCTTTTACCGAGAATAGTCCCATTGAACCGACGTCATAGTTAGTGATCATTCCCTATGATGGATGGATGACGACCGTCTTAAGGGAAATTTAGTCGGTAGGAGTAGTGATTTTAATTTATTTTCAGTTTTTTTCTTTGGTGGATTGCATCACGGAACATGTAGTTACTATATGGTTGTGAAATTATGGTTGCGTGTTGTAACTGATATTCAAAATGTAAAAGTGATTCGTATGAAAGCATGCAATTTTGTAAATATGTTGAGTTACCTAGGCTGTAGAATTCGATTCGGTGTGATTGAGGCTTAAATTTTGAATTCATGTAATTGGCTAATTAAAGAGTCTATGAATGCATCTTGAATAGAGCATGTTCATGAAGTGTGAAGTGAGGTGTTGTTATTCCATGCTATTGTGAAGTGTCTAGAACTTTCCTGGTGTGTGTACAAAACGAAATGAAGGAGGTGTAGTGTTGGAAAGGATGTAGGCATTTCTTTGTTTTAACCAAGAGTTTCTATTTTTTTCTTGTCATACACTACCTTTTTATGTGATTGTATACCCTAGTCAGCCCGTTGAGCCTTTAGCCGATTCTTTCTTTCTTTTGTCCAAAATTGTATAAACTGAGCTTAATTATTTCTTTCATTAGCCGTAAAGTCTATACAAAACTCTTAAGCGCTTAAGAAGAACAGAAAAAAATTTCCCAAAGTGTCAAAGAGTGAGAATAGTGGAAAGAAAAAGAAAAGCAGAGTGAGGAAAGAAAAGAAAAAGGTGGAGGGTGCACTTTTTATAATTAAATGATAATGAAGGTGCATGAAAAACCTTTGTTGTCGTGTCAAGTGTGTTTGGTGAAATGGGTCATACGAAAGTAAACCAGCATGAATGGGATGATGAAAAAAAAGAAAAGAGAGAAACAATGTCCATGAGTTGATGGGAATGTGTCGAAAAGGCGCTTAAGGATGCTAGTGACTATTATTGGCTAATCCAATATATACTAGTTCCATAGCTTCCATTACAACCCATTAAAGTCCTACGTGATCTTACATTGCATTTCTTTATATTAGTGGAGTAATACACTAAGGGCAAGCATATGAGTCATGACATGATGCATGTGAATTCTTTTGGGAGAGAGAGTGAAATTAATTTTTACATGCCCCTACTTGAATGTTTGTGTGTCACATGAACAAAAAGGGGAAGATTCTCTTGAGTTGTGAGGGCACATGCTTGATGAAAGATAGATGTTCGTGTCGGATATCTTGATTAGCTGATTTGCATGAGTTTACCGATATCGAGGGTCGATTCTTAAAGTCTAGGAAGTCTTGATGTATTAAAGGTCATTGCATTGTAAGACCATGCATGTTTTCTTGATGATTTACAATATTGAATGATCGGGATGACCGTAGCATAAATTGTCGCACCATAGTGGCGAAGGTTGGGATGTAATTTGCATGAGTTGTGTATGTGTTGTTCGAGGACGAACAAGGATTTAAGTGTGGGGTAAGTGATCTTGGGCAGATTTATATGCCCAAGTGATACTCAAACGCATCATTTTCGCCTTGTTTATTGTGCAATGTGTATACATTTTCATGTAATTGGTAATAAAATGTGAATTTATATTAACCAACATGATTAGCATTGTTTTGTAGGTAAAATGTGATTTCGAGGAGCTAAAATGCATGTTGGAACAATATCAGAGTTGGACTTGGATGCGAGCACGAAAAAGACATTGGACTGCACAATGTAAAGGGGCTCCGCGATGGAGCCGTGCCACGCTACCATCGCGGAGGCACACTGCCTAGAGGGTGATTAATTTGTCAATTTCCAGTGAAGCCTCGCGACAGCTCCGTGGCACGGAGGCAAGCCATCGCGTTGCACGCCGTGCCCGTTGAAGCTTTATTCCTGGACCCTAAAATTCCAAAGAGGGTCCGCGTCCACGCCGTGTCACGGAGGCAGTGCTCCGCGATGCACTCCGTGACACGTTGCTTGTTATTCCGGGAAAAATTCCCACTAGTATAAATAGAACACTTAGGCTTATTTTTAAGAAATTCAGACTTGGTGGAGCAAGGACGTGGCTTACAGGCAGTTGAGGGACGAAAAAGCTCAGGGTTTTTCTTTCTTTCTTTCTTCTTTCAATCAATTGTTTGTATGATTAACACTTGTTTTAGGATAATTAATCCACAAATGAGTGGCTAATTCTCTTCCTTGCTGAGGTTATGAACAATGGTGATGAATTTTGATTATTGAATTATATGGTTTTTCATCTTCTTCTTCTATGTTGTTCTATTAATTCTTGTTTCTACTGCATTGGTGTGTGGCCGACATTAATGTACATCTAAAAAGTCCGATTTCACTTGAGAGAGCACGAAATTGGAAAGTTGTGAATTAATAGGGTATTGTTCTTAACTTGATTTGGGAAAATTGGGTTTTGATGTGCTTTCTTGATAGAAATATACTTGAAAGCCGTATTAGTCAAATTAGGAACCGGAATTGTATTGCTAGGTCATAAATTGCATTTGATCACAGAAATGTAGACGGATGGTTTATGATTCTTAAGTGAGATTAAATACGAGAGTTTTAATCTCTTGGCTAATGTTCTTGGCTAGCAACAGGAAGAGAAGATTAACCAAATTATGATTATAATCAAGTTCATTACTTGTTCTTAACCTTGGCATGCTCATATCCATAGTTTCAATACAAAGTAGATATTTGTTAATAGTTTTAGTATATAATTTATAAACAAAAATTATTTAACTTTTGGTTACGTTGTTGTTAGCATATATAGAAGTAAGATAGAATATAGTATAGTTGGGCAATTTTTACTTATCCAGAGTCTCCTTGGTTCGATACTTGGCTTACTTAGCCACTTTATTACTTGTTTGACCACGTGCACTTGCATGTCGGTTTTTAACCCCTAACCAAACCAATCGAACATGCGTAGCACGGATAGATACCATGGGTCGTGGTATCCTCCAGCGCCCCGTTGGGTCATCCATTGTTTGGCCCAGTGAGCAAATTTTCCTCGTAATCAGTAAGGGTATTTCCATCATTCCTAAGTTCTAGGGGCCTATACTACGTCTTTAAGGCTCGTTTTACAGGGTTTTAAGAGGGGAAAACCTATCCTAAGCTAGTTCATTCCATGCATGCAAACTTGTGAGTTTGAAGAGAGGATTTAGAGTAAGTTTTGAAGGTTTTCATTGGAATCTCACCTTGGGAAATTAGAGAAATGGTTAAATCATCTCTCCCAGGTATGTAAGATTATGAGTGGGTGTCTCCTTCCACACCTATGCCCAAATTTCTACAAATCATGAAAATTACCTATGATCAAGTATGGGGCTTTATCCAATTGTATAATTCTTCAATCTCTATACATAGGTATGATTAGATTGTGTTTATATTGAGGAATTGTGAAGCTTGGGCTGATTTTAATTTGTTTTCAATCAAAATTGTGTTTTCTAAATTATGAAATCTAATATGCCTATGGATGAGAAGTTCATGAAAAAAGAGAATGATGATGAATGTGTGATGATGATGAGATTTGATAATGAAAAGCATGTTTCTAAAGCTACCCATGATTATGATATGATTTTCAAAACGAATTGAGTAGATCGAAGTATGTTAAAGCTTTGGGCAATGCCCACATGTTGATTTAAAATGATGAATTTTTCGAAATAAGCTTACAACATTGTTTGGAGCAAAGTCTCCCAAAATTTAGGGTTAAGGATGTCGAGTCTAAAACCCCGACTATCCAGTTAGTTCCAGTAGTATGTGAGTATCCAGAGGTCTTTCCTGATGATTTCTCAGGTGTCCCTCCCAAGCGGGAGATTGATTTCGGTATAGATCTTCTTCCTGACAGACAACCTATATCTATTCTAACCTACAGAATGGATCCAGCCAAGCTAAAAGAGTTGAAGGATTAGTTGAAGGACCTGCTAGATAAGGGCTTTATTAGGCCGAGTAAGTCTCCATGGGGTGCACGAGTCCTATTCGTTCGGAAGAAAGATGATTCTCTTCGGAGGTGCATTGATCATAGGCAGTTGAATAAGGTTACCGTTAAGAACAGATATACTTTACCTAGGACCGATGATTTGTTTGACCAGCTTTTAGGGTGCCAAGTGTTTCTCCAAGATTGATATCAGATTCGGGTATCACCAGCTCAGGGTTTGGGAGAGTGACATCCCCAAAACCATTTTTAGGACTCGGTATGGTCACTACGAATTTGTTGTTATATCTTTTGTACTAACCAATGCTCGTGCAGCTTTTATGGATCTTATGAACAGGGTGTTCAAGGCATATTTGGACATGTTTGTGATTGTGTTTATCGACATATCCTCATATACTCTCGTAGCGAGGAGGAGCATGCTGCTCACTTGAGAGTAGTGCTTTAGACCCTCAAGGATCTTCAGTTGTATGCAAAGTTCAGCAAGTGTGAGTTTTGGTTGAACTCGATTGCATTTTTGGGCCACATTGTATCAAGTGAGGGCATAAAGGTAGATTCCCAGAAAATTGAGGTGGTGAAGAATTGGCCCAGACCAGTGAACCCATCAGATATCAGGAGCTTTTTGGGCTTAGTTGGTTACTATCAGAGATTCGTTGAGGAATTTTAATCTATTGCAGCACCTTTGACCAAGTTGACTCAGAAGAAGGTATTCAATGGTCAGAGGCTTGTGAGAAAAGCTTCCAAGAATTGATAGAGCCGACTTACTTCAGCACCAGTGTTGACCCTACTCGAGGGTACGGATGGTTTTGAGGTGTATTCTGATGCTTCGAGAATCAAACTTGGGTGTGTGTTGATGCAGCATGGAAAAGTGATAGAATATGCCTCAAGACAATTGACAGTTCATGAGAATAATTACCCGACCCATGATCTTGAGTTGGCCGCGGTGGTGTTCGCATTAAAGATATGGCAAAATTACTTGTATGGGGTCCACGTGGATGTATTTACGGATCACAAGAGCTTGCAATATGTGTTCACGCAGAAAGATCTCAATCTTCAGCAAAGGAGGTGGTTGGAGCTACTTAAGGACTATGATATGAGTGTTCTTTACCACTCGGATAAGGCTAATGTGGTAGCGGATGCACGTAATAGACTCTCTATGGAGAGTGTGTCCCACGTGGATGAGGGAAAGAAAGAGTTGGTGAAAGATTTTCATCAACCAGTGAGGTTGGGAGTTAGATTGGTCGACTCGATCGATAGCGGTGTTGTTGTGCAAAATGGATCAGAAGCGTCCTTGGTGACGGATGTGAAAGCTGACAAGATGAGGATCCGATTTTGGTAAAGTTGAAGGAAGTCGTTGGAAGTGAAAAGGTGGAGGTTTTCTCCCAAGGGGGAGATGGTGTGCTTCAGTATCAGGGTCGTTTGTTTGTTCCGACATTGATGATTTGAGAGGTTGGATATTACATGAGGCACATGGATGCAGTTATTCTATCCATCCGAGTGCCACCAAGATGTATCATGATTTGCGGGAAATATATTGGTGGAACGGCGTGAAGAGGGATATTGCAGAATTCGTAACCAAGTGCTCGAGCTGTTACCAAGTGAAAGTCGAGCATCAAAGGCCGGGAGGCGTACTTCAGGATATTAGCATTCCCACTTGGAAGTGGGAAGTTATTAATATGGATTTCATTACAGGCCTACCCCGTACTCACCGACAATATGACTCTATTTGGGTGGTGGTCAACAGGTTGACCAAGGCTGCACACTTTTTACCGGTCAAAACCACAGATTCAACGGATGATTATGCCTAACTGTATATCTGGGTGTTGGTGCGATTACATGAAGTTCCCTTTTCTATCATTTCAGACCGAGGTACTCAGTTTACCTCTCAGTTTTGGCGGTCTTTCCAAAAAGGGCTTGGGACTCAGGTTAAACTCAACATAACCTTTCATCCGCAAATGGATGGCTAGGAAAAACGGACAATCTAGACTCTCGATGACATGTTGAGAGCTTGTGTAATGGACTTTAAGGGTAGTTGGGATGATCACTTGCCCTTAATCGAATTTGCTTATAATAACAGCTATCACTCTAGCATCCCAGATGGCACCATTAGAGGCTCTTTATTGGCGGAGGTGTAGATCGCCCATCGGATGGTTTGAGGTTGGTGAGGCATCTATGATAGGACCTGATTTAGTTCATGAGATATGGTGAAGGTTCAGTTGATAAGGGACAGGTTGAAAACTACTCAGAGTCATCAAAAGTCATATGCGGATGTGAGAAGGAGAGAGTTGGAATTTGAGGTGGACGATTGGGTGTTTATGAAGGTGTCTCCCATGAAGGGAGTCATGCGATTCGAAAAGAAAGGAAAACTTAGTCCCCGCTATGTTGGTCCCTACCAGGTTATGAAAATAGTTGGTAAAGTAGTGTATGAGTTGGACTTGCCATCAAAGTTATCTCCCGTCTGTCATATATCGCTCTTGAACAGTGCTTGGGTGATCCATATTTAGTTGTCCCGGTGGAAATCGTTGGCGTGGGAGGTAGCCTCAGTTATGAGGAAATTCCAGTTGCAATCTTGGATCGATAGGTTTGGCGGCTGAGGAACAAAGAAGTAGCTTCGGTGAAGGTGTTATGGAGAAATCAGCATGTTGAGGGAGCTACAAGGGAAGCCGAAGTAGCTATGATGGCTAAATACCCTCACCTATTCCCTACCGACTCAGTTTTAGTTTGAGGTATCAGTTTTTGCCCTAATTCTTTAATCATTTTCCATGTTCAGTTCATGTGCACGAGTTCGATTTATGATATTATAGATGTATGTGATGTTTGAAATCGGTTCAGCTATGTAGTTCTTTTCGGAGGTAGTCATTCACCAGTTTTCGATCTAAATGATCAGTATTTGAGTATGATAATTGCATGTTTCTGTTTTATGCTTGTTTCCAACATTCGAGGATGAATGTACCCAAGGGGGAGATATTGTAATACCCCGAAAGTACTTGAGAATAGACCCGGGAGTTTATATTTGAAATCTGCAAAAACTAGGAAAAATGGCTCAGGCGAGTGGAGTAACAACTCGTGGTTTAAAACCAGCCGTTGCTGGAAGTCATGGGTTTAGGTGTTCTGGTGGTAGTGGGAATAATGGTTGATGTAACAACTCGTTGTAAGAAACAACGAGTCGTTGTTAGTGGTCGTGGTAAGAGATGGACTTAACAGTTGGGGAGTGTAACGGGTCATCCAATGATCCGACCTGATGAGTCATGGTAAGGGAATCCGGATCTCTAGTGGACTTGATGGACAGATACCCCGACCCGTTGGATCCCACAACGAGTTATGGTGAGACTTGTGGTGGGGAATTTTAGAAGGTTCAGGAGGGCAAACAACGGTCGATGTAACGATTCGTTGTCTCAGAGGACGAGTCATCTTGTTCGCCCATTGTTCAAATTCGAAGGCAAGTCTCAACAGTGCATAGCACGGATGGATACCACGGGTCATGGTATCCTCCAACGACCCATTGGGTCGTCCATTGTTTGGCCCAGTGAGCAAATTTTTTGCGCAATTAATAAGGGTATTTCCGTCATTCCTAAGTTCTAGGGGCCTATACTACGTCATTTAAGGCTCGATTTATAGGGTTTTAAGAGGGGAAAACCTATCCTAAGCTAGTTCATTCAATGCATGCAAACTTGTGAGTTTGAACAGAGGATTTAGAGCAAGTTTGGAAGGTTTCCATTGAAATCTCACCTTGGGCGATTAGAGAAGCGGTTAAATCATCCCTCCTAGGTATTCAAGGTTATGAGTGGGTGTCTCCTTCCACACCCATGCCCAAATTTCTACAAATCATGAAAATTACCTTTGATCAAGTATGGGGTTTTATCCAATTGCATATGTTACACCCCGTAAATTTCCGGCATATAGATGGCCTATTGGCGTGTTGGTTAAGAGTATTTGAAAATCATACATGCTAGAAAAAGGCCCAGGGAAAGATCGGACAAGCGCCAAGTCGGCGCGTCGCAAGGCAAAATGCAACTTATAAATCGCATTCCCTGAATGCGACTTATAAGTCCCAATTATATAAAGCCTCCAACTTCGATTTTTCATTAAAGTTTCTTATAATTTCCAGTGAAAAACAGAGGGTAAGCAGAGAGAAAGAGGAACGAGGATTATTTGATAATTTCCTTCCGATTACGCTGTCAAACGCGGTCCAAACTCGAATTAACCTCAGGTACCAAGGTATTTAGCAGCAGGGAGCATTCCTACGGATTTTGTTTCGCGAAATACGGCCGACGAATCGTCGAGCTACCGAGCTAAGGTAAGTAGAATTGCTCCAAACTAGTGTCTATGTGCTCCTAGCTGTGAAGTGAATACTTCTCCCTTCTGGACTTCTGAAAAATAGCGAGTTTTCGACCGTCTTTCGATAAGCCTAAGTTTAGGCTACAATTATATCGAAAGTGACGTCGTTCTTTAGAATAAAGCTATATTTAGTATTAATTAGCGTATACATGAATGCAGTTGGGAGAAATAGCTAGAGTATTGACCGAGCCTCATCCGACAGACGGATAACTCGAGGTTATGGTATGTAAAGCTAGTTCCTTCGGCAAGTTAGTAGCTTTAGCCTTGTATAGTACAATAAACTCCGTAGTAGAATTCCCGGAATTGAATGTTAAGTATTGTGCAAAGTTTAGTAAACCTAGTTTGCGTTGTTATATCGTATTCAGTCTGAAAGTTAGAAAAGTATGCGCCTGAGGGAAAGTTAGTATTTCAGATTCAGTATAGCCTATTACGTGATTAGCAAGCATGTAGTGGAATAAAAGAAACAGATTTTCATAATAAAAGTCAATAAAGAAAGATCAGATAGACAGACAGTTATGGCTACAGATTAGCCATTCAGACAGACAGTATCTTGGCTACAGATTAGCCGTACAGTTAATCAGAGGTTACAAAATCAGTATAATTAGTAAGAATTAGCTCAGTGTAGAAACAGATCAGAATAAGAAGTAGATTTCAGATAGTCTTTTCATTTATACATGCTTGCTATTTATATGTGCTATTTGTTTGTTGAGACTTGCTATGGCATGTGGGTGTCCCGTTGCATCCCCACCGCCCCTGGGTTATAGCTGTGTCGATACCAGATTCAGATACCGCCACCAGCTGGGCGATGCCGTTCGCCTAGAGGACGGTGATGGCCGACCACCATGATAATACGGTCCAGATTACCCTGCTTGCAGGGGCAGTTCAGTTTACTTTGTGCAGAGCCAGATTACTCTGTGTGCGCTTGTGGCCGGGGGCAGTTTCACATACAAATTTTTATAAAGGTACCCTGTTGCGTGCTTGCACCTAGGGGCAGTTTCAGTCACAGATACAACCGCAGATTACCCCGTGAGCGCTTGCGCCCAGAGGCAGGAGTCTTCGGACTCAGACACAGTTTATTGTCAGAGGCCAAGGCCTGAGCTACGCACCCAAGGAGGCCAGTAGGAGGAGCTCACAGTTGTCAGATGAGTGGAGTGACTTATTTTTGGTTGGTTTAGACCCGGGTAGGGGTAAATAGATTGTTCTGTTGGTTGGCACCTTCCGGCTTATGGGGGTCGATCAGGTTATGTGTGTATTTATATGTATATCTATATGTGCTATTAGATACTGATAAACAGTAGGACGACACGTCTTCAGGTACACTCAGTTTAGTTACAGAATAAATAAACTCTCCCCAGTTATCCTCAGCTAGATAGACTCAGCTACTTCCTGCTTATATGTCATGTTACTGTTGTTATTCATTTCAGTTGTGTATTTCAGTTGCTTTACATGCTTAGTACCTATGGTACTGACGCCTGTGGGGCACTCCATTACTTGCCTGTAGGTGCTTACAGACGAGGAGTCGATCCCTCGTGATCCTAGCCAGCGCAGAGTTATCAACTCCAGTCATCTGGAGTTTAATATTCAGAGGTGTATTTCATTTTCTTTTGTTGTACAGTACGGGTAGGTCGCGGCCCTGTCCCGATCATTTCTATTGTCATTCATAGAGGCTTGCAGTCTGTATATATTTCCCTGTGGTCAGTTGAGCCGGTCGTGTGAGGCCGTGCAGTTTGTTATAGTTAGTTAGTATTTCAGTTCCTGTTGGTCGTGTATGGCCATAACCAGTCAGTAGTGGTGACCCTTTCGGTCACGTAATTATTTAGCATGCTATTGTTGAGTTATAGAGAACTAGACAGCATAGTGGCCTTGTCGGCCCGCATAGGTTTCCCCCTTGTAAGTATGTTTCTGGTTAGCTGAAGTTCATACAGGTGGCTACAGGCCTAGTCTGCCGGAGGCTGTGTTTACAGCCGTTATATAGCCCGTTGTTTTCCTGAATCT
Organism: Datura wrightii; assembly: GCA_035772735.1. Classification (NCBI taxonomy): domain Eukaryota; kingdom Viridiplantae; phylum Streptophyta; class Magnoliopsida; order Solanales; family Solanaceae; genus Datura; species Datura wrightii. The sequence continues at coordinate 19,293,967 of JASDFA010000023.1, read as the reverse complement.
GAGTTAGAGCCAGCCAGGCACCAGATGTGCTTACGCCCAGTAGTCTAGCAGTTCAGGTCCTAGTAGGGCACTAAGTGCCAGTCATACCCCCCAAGGCGGGGCGTGACAAGGTGCCAGTCATACCCCCCAAGGCGGGGCGTGACAAACTTGGTATCAGAGCAGGTTGTGTCCCAAGGAGTCTGCAAGCGGTGCTAAGTACAGTCTTGTCTATGGATGTGTTGTGCACCACATACCATAGGCAGGAGGCTACGAGGCATAATAGGATAGTTACCCTTCCTTTCATACTCAGTCGTGCCTAGCACAGTACAGAATAGGGTCGGTTCTTTTGAAACTTACCACCCTCTTTGTTTACAGATACTATGGCAGACCAGTGGCACCCAGCTACAGGCAGGAGATTGGATACAGCAGCAGGCGAAGGCACCAGTGGGATGCCTCATTTATAGCCAGATTTAGCCCGGTCTGAGAGCAATACGGAGGTGTCATCTTGACCCTCCCAGCAGTCTCCGCCTCGCCAGACACCATTTGAGGCAGCACCGTCTCCCATAGCTCCTGCACCCACTTCATCTGATCAAGAGCTACGTAGTGCGGTAGTTATGTTGATCCAGATGCTAGCTACTCAGCGTCAGCTAGTACCACCTGCAGCAGCAGAATCTCTAGGTGGGCTAGGTAGTTCCACGGTTAGGGAATTCTTGGCGTTGGGACCCCCTCAGTTTACAGGGTCGGATTCAGCGGAGGACCCTCAGGACTTTCTGGACCAGATGCAGAGAATCTTTAGAGTCATACACGTAACTCCAGCAGAATCAGTTGAGTTAGCCGTGTTCCGGCTAAGGGATATTGTGGTTTTGTGGTACGAAAGTTGGGAGAGATCTCGGGGAAGAGATGCAACCCCTCCTACTTGGTCCAGCTTCTCAGAGGCCTTCCTGGACCACTACTTATCCCGGGAGGTCAGACAGGCTCGGATGGACCAGTTTTTACACTTAGAGCAGGGGGCCAGGAGCGTCCATGAGTATTCTTTACAGTTCGACTCCTTAGCCCGCTATGCTCCAGCATTTGTGGACACCATGTCGTCTAGAGTCCACCGCTTTATTATGGGCGTGAATCTAGATTACATAGAGACGTGCATGACGGCTACTTTGAGAGAGGACATGGACATAGCTAGGGTACAGGCCTTCGCACAGACAATTGAGGGCCTGAGACAGCGACAGCGGGGTGACAGACAGGCGACTTCAGAACAACGCCGTAGAAGCAGACCCGCTGAGATTCAAGGGGAAATCCCTAGGGGGCCGAGACCATGGTTTGCAGATAGGCCACCCAGATCTTTACCTCCGGTACAGCAGCAGAGAGGCAGATTTGTTCGCCGGAGTCAATCAGAGTCCGGTAGCAGTTTACGGACAGTAGCATCACCTCAGCAACGGAGGGTAGAACAGAGTAGATTTGCACCTACCCCTTGTCCTATATGCCACCGACCACATTCTGGAGCCTGCAGGCAAGGCTTCCCAGGGTGCTATTACTGCGGACAGGAAGGGCATTTAATGAGAGATTGTCCATCCAGAGGACGGGTAGCCGGGATAGTCTGGATAGAGCATCAGCAGGGCCACGAGTTCCAGCAGCCTCAGCAGGGCGCAGACCCTCAGGTTCAGCAAATAGGGGCCGAGGTAGATCAGGAGCCTCTGGCTCAGGTGCAGGCCCCAACCGTACATATGCATTACCAGGGAGGCAGGATTCAGAGGCATCTCCCGACGTGGTCACAGGTATATTGATTATCTGCTCATACCCTGTTTATGTACTAATTGATCCAGGATCCACCCTGTCATATATTACCCCGTTTGTGGCACAAAAGTTCAATATTGCACCAGAATTATTACAGCAGCCCTTTTCGGTATCCACACTCGTCGGTGACTCGATCATAGCTAGCAGAATTTACCGGGGGTGTACTGTAGAGGTTGCTGATCGTCAGACCACAGTAGATCTGGTCGAGCTAGAAATGATAGATTTCGATGCCATAATGGGTATGGATTGGCTAGTGCCGTGTTTTGCCAATGTTGAATGTTGGACCAAGATGGTCCGATTCCACTTTCCAGGAGAAGCAGTGCGGGAGTGGAAGGGCAGCACCGCTACGCCAAAAGGTAGGTTTATTTCCTACCTTCAGGCGAGGAAATTGATATCTAAGGGATGTATTTACCATCTGGTCAGAGTTCAGGATGTCCGAGCAGAATCTCCGACGCTCCAGTATGTTCCGGTGGTGAATGAGTTCCCTGATGTGTTTCCGGATGAGTTACCTGGTATTCCCCCAGAAAGGGAAATAGATTTTGCTATTGATTTATTACCAGGCACCCAGCCAATATCGATTCCTCCTTATCGCATGGCTCCTGCAGAACTCAGAGAATTAAAGGAGCAGCTGAAAGACATGTTGGATAAAGGTTTTATTAGGCCGAGTACTTCACCATGGGGGGCGCCAGTTCTATTTGTGAGGAAGAAAGATGGCTCACTCCGTGTGTGCATAGATTATCGGTAATTAAACAAAGTTACAGTGAAAAACAAGTACCCGCTTCCCAGAATTGATGACTTATTTGATCAGTTTCAGGGAGCCAGATACTTTTCTAAGATTGACTTGCGGTCCGGATATCACCAGGTTCGAGTTCGTGAAGGAGATATTCCCAAAACGGCGTTCAGGACCCGATATGGACACTTTGAATTTCTAGTTATGTCCTTCGGGTTGACGAATGCCCCAGCAGTATTCATGGACCTGATGACCAATATTTTCAGACCTTTCCTGGACTTGTTCATAATAGTATTTATTGATGACATTCTGGTGTATTCTCGCTCTGAAGCAGATCACCGGACTCATTTGCGGACAGTGCTCCAGATCCTCAGGGACCGCCAGTTATATGCTAAATTTTCTAAGTGTGAATTTTGGCTTAATTCAGTAGCCTTTTTGGGGCATATTGTGTCGGATGCTGGTATACAGGTTGACACGCAAAAGATAGAAGAAGTCAAATCATGGCCTAGGCCTACCACTCTGACCGAGGTCCGCAGTTTTCTGGGATTAGCGGGATATTATAGAAGGTTTGTTGAGGGATTCTCTACCATAGCAGCACCTCTGACCAAACTGACACAGAAAGCAGCAAAGTTTCAGTGGATAGAGGCATGTGAGCAAAGCTTCCAGGAGTTGAAAGATAGATTAACCTCCGCCCCAGTGCTAGCCTTGCCGGAAGGTACAGAAGGTTATTCAGTATATTGCGACGCATCAAGCGTTGGGTTAGGTTGTGTGTTAATGCAGCATGGTAAGGTGATTGCATATGCCTCCAGACAGCTGAGGAAACACGAGAGGAATTATCCTACCCACGACCTAGAGTTAGCCGCAGTGATCCACGCCTTGAAAATGTGAAGACATTACCAGTACGGCGTCCATGTTGATATTTTCACAGATCACAAGAGCCTACAGTATATCTTTACTCAGAGGGAGCTGAATCTGCGGCAATGTCACTGGTTAGAGTTGTTAAAAGATTATGATGTGAACATTCTGTACCACCCGGGAAAAGCTAATGTTGTAGCAGATGCTCTCAGTCGAAAGTCCATGGGGAGCTTTGCGTATTTGCAGCCCGAGCAGCGGGAATTGGTCAGGGAGATACATCAGTTAGCTAGCCTAGCCGTTCGTGTAGCAGAAACAGAGGACGGTAGAGTGGTAATTCAGAACATCGCCGTGTCATCGTTAGTTGTGGAAGTGAAAGAACGGAAATTTGAGGATCCTGACCTAGTTCAGCTTAAAGATTATATTCCGCTAGGGAAGGCGCCAGGATTTCGGGTAACAGAGGATGGAGTGCTGCGTTGTAAAGATCGTTTATGTGTTCCCAATGTTTTAGACCTCCGCCGGTAGATTATGAACGAGGTAAATTACGCCCGTTATTCTCTTCACCCCGGTGCGACAAAAATGTACCATGACATCAAAGAGAACTATTGGTGGCCAGGTATGAAAAGGGAAATTGCTGAATTTGTAGCCCAGTGTCCGAACTACCAACAGGTGAAAGCAGAACATCAGAAACCAGGCGGGTTAACTCAGGACATAGCTGTACCTCTCTGGAAATGGGAAGCAGTGAATATGGATTTTGTGGCGGGATTACCCCGTACCAGACACAGACATGACTCTATATGGGTGATAGTTGACATATTGACTAAATCAACTCATTTCCTGCCAGTAAGAACTACTTTCTCGGCCGAAGATTATGCGGAGTTGTATATCCGAGAGATAGTCAGATTGCACGGAGTGCCAGTATCCATTATTTTAGACAGAGGAGCGCTGTTCACGGCTAGATTTTGGCAATCATTCCAGAAGGGACTGGGAACGCAGATTAATCTGAGCACTGCTTTCCACCCTCAGACAGACGGACAGGCTGAGCGCACTATTCAGACACTCGAGGATATGCTGCGAGCGTGTGTGCTAGACTTTGGTGGTAGCTGGGACGAGCATTTGCCGCTGATAGAATTTGCTTATAATAATAGCTATCACTCGGCTATTCAGATGGCACCTTTCGAGGCTTTATACGGGTGAAAGTGCAGATCGTCGATTGGCTGGTTCGAAATAGGGGAATCAGTGATAATTGGGCCATACATTGTTCAGCAGTCAGAAGAGAAAGTAAAGCTTATCAGAGAACGCCTATTGACTGCACAGAGTCGCCAAAAATCATATATGGACGTACGACACAGAGACCTAGAGTTTAATGTGAATGATTGGGTATTTCTGAAAGTATCTCCGATGAAAAGGGAGATGAGATTCGGCAAGAAGGGTAAGCTCAGTCCGAGGTTTGTTGGGCCTTATCAGATTCGCCGGAGGATAGGGCGAGTAGCATATGAGTTGAACTTGCCTCCAGAGCTAGATTCCGTTCATCCCGTCTTTCATGTGTCTATGCTGAGGAAATGCATAGGAGACCCATCCAGAACAGTCCCAGTCCAGGATATCCAGGTTACAGAAGAGCTGGCCTACGAAGAGGTTCCGGTAGCCATCTTAGACAGACAGATTCGTAGATTGAGAACTAAGGACATCGCGTCTGTCAAGGTATTGTGGCGTAACAGGAACCGAGAGGAGATGACGTGGGAGGCTGAAGAAGATATTAAAGCTAGATATCCTCGCCTGTTCCAGGCCTAGTCAGGCGACAGTTACGTCCGTATTATTACTTATGCAGTACCTTATGGTTGTATATATATAAATGAGAAAGATTGATGTTTAGTTATCGAATGAATCTTATAATATCGTGTGGAGTACCTGTATTGGACTTTTCTGTGTTTCAGGATTTTGGGATAGTACAGATTACAGGGGAAACTCTGCCGAAATTTTCCTAAGAACAAGTTAAGCTAATTGAGTAGTCCTCTATATAGCAGTTTACATTCGAGGACGGATGTTCTTAAGGGGGGGAGAATGTTACACCCCGTAAATTCCCGGCATATAGATGGCCTATTCGCGTGTTAGTTAAGCATATTTGAAAACCATACATGCTAGAAAAAGGCCCGGGGAAAGATCGGACAAGCGCCAAGTCGGCGCGTCGCAAGGCAAAATGCGACTTATAAATCGCATTCCAGGAATGCGACTTATAAGTCCCAATTATATAAAGCCTCCAACTTTGATTTTCATTAAAGTTTCTTATAATTTCCAGTGAAAAACAGAGGGTAAGCAGAGAGAAAGAGGAACAAGGATTATTTGATAATTTCCTTCCGATTACGCTGTCAAACGCGGTCCAAACTCAAATTAACCTCAGGTACCGAGGTATTTAGCAGCAGGGAGCATTCCTACGGATTTTGTTTCGCGAAATACGGCCGACGAATCGTCGAGCTACCGAGCTAAGGTAAGTAGAATTGCTCAAAACTAGTGTCTATGTGCTCCTAGCTGTGAAGTGAATACTTCTCCCTTCTAGACTTCTGAAGAATAGCGAGTTTTCGACCGTCTTTCGATAAGCCTAAGTTTAGGCTACAATTATATCGAAAGTGACGTCGTTCTTCAGAATAAAGCCATATTTAGTATTAATTAGCGTATACATGAATGCAGTTGGGAGAAATAGTTGGAGTATTGACCGAGCCTCGTCTGCCAGACGGATAACTCGAGGTTAAGGTATGTAAAGCTAGTTGCTTCGGCAAGTTAGTAGTTTTAGCCTTGTATAGTACAATAAACTCTGTAGTAGAATTCCCGGAGTTGAATGTTAAGTATTGTGCAAAGTTCAGTAAACCTAGTTTGTGTTGTTATATTGTATTCAGTCTGAAAGTTAGAAAAGTATGCGCCCGAGGGCAAGTTAGTATTTCAGATTCAGTATAGCCTATTATGTGATTAGCAAGCATGTAGTAGAATAAAAGAAACAGATTTTCATAATAAAAGTCAATAAAGAAAGATCAGATAGACAAATAGTTATGGCTACAGATTAGCCATTCAGACAGACAGTATCTTGGCTACAGATTAGCTGTACAGTTAAACAGAGGTTACAGAATCAGTATAATTAGTAAGAATTAGCTCAGTGTAGAAACAGATCAGAATAAGAAGTTGATTTCAGATAGTCTTTTCAGTTATACATGCTTGCTATTTATATGTGCTATTTGTTTGTTGAGACTTGCTATGGCATGTGGGTGTCCCGTTGCATCCCCACCGCCCCTAGGTTATAGCTGTGTCGATACCAGATTCAGATACCGCCACCATCTGGGCGATGTCGTCCGCCTAGAGGACGATGATGGCCGACCACCATGATAATACGGTCCCAATTACCCTGCTTGCAGGGGCAGTTCAGTTTACTTTGTGCAGAGCCAGATTACCCTATTTACAGGGGCAGATTACTCTGTGTGCGCTTGTGGCCGGGGGCAGTTTCACATACAAATTTTTATAAAGGTACCCTGTTGCGTGCTTGCACCCAGGGGCAGTTTCAGTCACAGATACAACAGCAGATTACCCCGTGAGCGCTTGCGCCCAGAGGAAGGAGTCTTCGAACTCAGACACAGTTTATTATCAGAGGCCAAGGCCTGAGCTACGCACCCAAGGGGGCCGGTAGGAGGAGCTCACAGTTGTCAGATGAGTGGAGTGACTTATTTTTGGTTGGTTTAGACCCGGGTAGGGGTAAATAGATTGTTCTGTTGGTTGGCACCTTCCGGCTTATGGGGGTCGATCAGGTTATGTGTGTATTTATATGTATATCTATATGTGCTATTAGATACTGATAAACAGTAGGACGACACGTCTTCAGGTACACTCAGTTTAGTTACAGAATAAATAAACTCTCCCCAGTTATCCTCAGCTAGATAGACTTAGCTACTTCCTGCTTATATGTCATGTTACTGTTGTTATTCATTTCAGTTGTGTATTTCAGTTGCTTTACATGCGCAGTACCTGTGGTACTGACGCCTGTGGGGCGCTGCATTACTTGCCTGCAGGTACTTACAGATGAGGAGCCAATCCCTCGTGATCCTAGCCAGCGCAGAGTTATCAACTCCAGTCATCCGGAGTTTGATATTCAGAGGTGTATTTCATTTTCTTTTGTTGTACAGTACGGGTAGGTCGGGGCCCTGTCCCGATCATTTCTATTGTCATTCCTAGAGGCTTGCAGTCTGTATATATTTCCCTGTGGTTAGTTGAGCCGGTCGTGTAAGGTCGTACAATTTGTTATAGTTAGTTAGTATTTCAGTTCCTGTTGGTCGTGTGTGGCCATAACCAGTCAGTAGTGGTGACCTTGCCAGTCACGTAATTATTTAGCATTCTATTGTTGAGTTACAGAGAACTAGACAGCATGGTGGCCTTATCGGCCCGCATAGGTTTCCCCCTTGTAAGTATGTTTCTGGTTAGCTGAAGTTCATACAGGTGGCTACAGGCCTAGTCGGCCGGAGGCTGTGTTTACAGCCGTTATATAGCCCGTTATTTTCCTGAGTCTGAGTTAGAGCCAGCCAGGCACCAGATGTGCTTAGGCCCAGTAGTCTAGCAGTTCAGGTCCTAGTAGGGCACCAAGTGCCAGTCATACCCCCCAAGGCGGGGCGTGACAGCATAATTCTTCAATCTCTATACATGGGTATGATTAGGTTATGTTTATATTGAGGAATTGTGAGCTTGGGCTGATTTTAATTTGTTTTCAATCAAAATTGTGTTTTCTAAATTATGAAATTTAATATGCCCATCGATGAGAAGTTCATGAAAGAAGAGAATGATGATGAGATTTGATAATGAAAAGCATGTTTCTAAAGCTACCCATGATTATGATATGATTTTCAAAATGAATTGAGTAGATCCAAGTATGGAAAAGCTTTTGGAAATGCCCACATGTTGATTTTAAAATGATGATTTTCCCGAAATAAGCTTACCACATTGTTTGGAGCGAAGTCTCCCAAAATTTATATTTATTAGCTTATGGTATGTTTCAAGTTAAAGCTTCTTATATGCATAAGTTCATAGTTGAGATGATGTCCTTATTGAGCTTTGTTTCATACAATGTTGAGTTATGCATGATATCATCTTGAGCTTCGTCAATAGACGATATTGAGCTTTGTTATATATTATGCAAAGCATTGCATGTTTTTGGGAGAAGATTCTAGCACTGAACAGGCTAAGGGTCGATCACCCTAAGACCCAGAACTACGCCAACGTTATGATACTATTATATTATTGGGACCTCCTTTTTGACTTATCCCTGGCCTCAATGACCCATGAGCTTGATATTGATATCATGGTAGTGTCCTTGTCCATGGAAAGGTTTTGGATGGCTCTGCCCACTTGAGTGTGATAGTCGGGACCACATAAGCTCTATCGTGGTATGTCGGTTAACTGGCGAGTCTCCCATTATCTGTATGATTCAGATTTGCATATTTATTACTCATGAATATTTCTATAAGAAGGCATATTCTAAAAGCAAGGTTTGACTCATTGTTCAACTTTTTTCATAAATGTTATGTTTCAGCTTTGAGTCATTCGAGTCAATCATGATGTAAAGCTATGCACGGTCATGTCATGATAAGATTTTAATTTCTGAATGAATGCAAGTAAGCCTTTTTCTCAGACTTGAAAACTTATGATATGTTATAAAATGTTTTAAATGATTTATTTTACTTAAGAGGTTTTACTTACCTTGCATACTCAGTACATTTCATGTACTGACGTTATACTTTGTATGTTGTATCGTTTCATGATATAGGACCCAGCTCGCAACTTCAGCCTCACTCTTAGACAGCTTTCCAAAGTTAGTATCTACTTGAATTGGTGAGTCCTCATCCTTTGAGGACTAGACTATCATTTTCCTTTATGTATTTCTAGTTTCAATATTGTTGAGTTAGTTGGGGTCTTGTCCCATCAACTCGTCCAGACTAGAGGCTTTTCAGACTTATGTATGTGTTAGCTTCGGATGTATTTTTGATGTTATGTTGAATTAGACTTCCGCTCTTATATTGATTATTTCTTCAGTTTGTCGAATGGGTTAGATGTATGCTTATGCCATGGGTTGACTTGGGGTCTCTTGGGGTCCCTTGTCCCGTGTCTACGATCCAGGCCTTTGTTTGGGTCGTGACAACTAGAGAGGGAGCATTGCTATAGGAAGAGGACCAGGTCAGCTGGCCATGACAACAGTTATAGGGAGGGCGGCAACAGGCCTATATTCCAATAGAGGCCGCCTGAACCTACTCAGTCATTAGTGCACCTTCCTAGAGGTTCAGGGGTGAGTAGTAAGGTCATTCCAATTAGGGTCAGGGGTCCAGAGCTTCAAGGTACAAGTCATAGGCTAGTGTGACCCAGAGCATCCAACAATCCCCTCTATGTAGAAAGTGCGGAGAATGCATCCGGGGGAGTATCTAGTAGAGATGACCGGATGTTTCCAGTGTGGGAAGCAGGGCCATTTTTAGAGGGACTAGGCCAGTGCCAGCCAATAAGATGGGAGTAGCATAGTGAGATGTCAGGGCACAACCACAACTCCTCCTAGAGGTGATCAGGCCTGGTATGGCAAGGCATGGCCAAAGGTGGTGGGCAAAACCACTTGTATGCTTTAGCTGGTCTCTAGGATCTTGAGGTGTCACCAGATGTTTCTACAGGTATACTTACTATCTTTTCTATTGATGTTTATGCTCTTATGGATCTTAGATCTACTTTATCATATATGTCCCTGTACATTGTCCTAGATGTTTAGACCTATGTGCCTGAGAGGGTGCTTCAGTGGGTCAAAATGCATTCTAGAGGCGAATTGTAAACATATTCTAAGCCTCATTTTGTTGTATATGTGTGTGTTGTTTGTGCTTATGATTTGGATGCCTTGATGTGTTGCTGGTTCCTATATGTTGTGTGAAGCTGTGATGGGCTCTATGACGGATTCTAAGTCCGTTACAGTTTTCTGCTAGACTAAGCCCTGACCTGTGAAGATCTATAAGGTTGTGACGGTTTTCAGTAGGGTCATACTTGTGATATTGGTAGCCGGTAAGGCCATGATAGTTATTTTGACAAAGCTATGTTGGTTGGTGTAGTACTACTTGATTGGAGATGTGGACCATGTGCTTATATTTGGCAATATCCTTGTATTTCTAAGTGTTGTAGATATTACTTGACTTTGGAAGTCTCACTTTTGTGATATTGTCGAGTTAGTACTCTGTAAGACCCTTGTCGTCTCTTCCTAGTCTTGCTTTTGATGTTTTTGTTATGTCTTACATACTCAGTACATTACAGTACTAATACCCTATTTGGAGCGCTAATCTATGCCTGCAGGTTTGGATTGTTAGGCTGATCAAGGTCCCTGAGGTTGAGTTATCTCCCAGGTGCTTGTGGTAAGCTCCAACTTGTCCGGAGATGCCGTTTGAGATTTTCTATACATACTGGGTAGGTCGGAGCCCTGTCCCGATCAGTATAAACTTGTTGAACTCTTTAGAGGCTTATAGACGGTACCTCTTGGGTTGTAGTGTTGTACTAGGCCTTATTGGCCGTTGTATATATATTTTAGTTGTATGCGGCATCGATGGAATGTAATACCCCAAAAACCCTAAAATCAGACCCGGGAGTTGAAATGGAGAAAATAAAATTTTCTGCACCAGGTCACAGAATGAGTCGTCCAGTGACCCGTCTGGAACCCCACGAGTCGTTAAGTGACTCGTGGAGTGAGGCTAGGACTTGATTGAAAATTTCAAGTTTGGGGTGACCACGAGTCATTGTATGGTTCATGGTCAAGAGTTGACTGAAGGATGAAATGTTTGGGCAGTGTACCTAAGGACTAGTCACCATGAGTCGTGGACAACACAATGATTCATCGAGTGAGTCGTGCTCAGCAGATTGGTTAAGGTTGGATGTTTTTGGCAGTACACCTAATGGGTTTCACCATGACTTGTCGGGTACACTACGAGTCATGGTGTCCCCCATGGAGACTCTCAGTAGATTTTTGGCAATGAAGGCGATGAATGGTGACCACGAGTCATGGTCATTGGTAACGATCCGTCCAGTCCCTCGTTGGGACTGGCAGTATGTTTTTTCCCGCGATTTTAGTAAGGGCTTTTTCAGTAATTTCTAAGTTCCTAAGGCATAAACTACATCATTTTAAGCTCAGAATAGAGTGTTTTAAGAAGGGTTAAGTCATTCTAAGCCTATCCTAATTCATGCATGCAAGTTTAGAAGTTTGAGAGGTGATCTAGCCTAGTTCTTCAAAGTTCTTCCTCAATTCTCTTTGGGAGATCAAGAAAGTGGAAAGTTCAGATCCCTTCCGGTATGTAAGTCTATATATGGGTATAATAGTCCACACCCATGCCCAAATCCCTCTGAATTCATGATGTTCTAATTGATGTATCTACGGAGTTTTTACCCAATGCGTGAATTTCCTAAGTTTCAACCATGGGTATGATCTAAGCATGTTTTTAAATGATGAATTATGATAATTGGGCAGATGTTACAATTTTTTAAATTATAATTTTTTAAAAAAAAATTCTAAATTATGATGCCCATCCATGAAAGTCCATGAAAGATGAGATCTATGAAGTATGCGTACAAGCATGATGAAATGTTTATGAAGAAAGTATGATTTCAAAATACCCATGTTTATGTTTATGTTTTCAAAGTGAATCAAGTTGATTTCAATCATGTTTAAGTATTGGGCAAGCCCATATGATCAAGTATATTTTATGATTTCATGAATTAGCTTACAATATGGTTTTTGGAGTCAAGAGTCCCATTATTTTCATCTTGTGGTATGGTTTGAGCCAAGACTCCTCATATTATGATTTCAGATTATGTATGTATGTTATGAGTCAGCTTCGTCTCTAGATGATAGTTCAGCTTTGTTGAAAAACGATGGAGAGCATATGCATGTTTTTGGGAGTAGTGTCTAGCATCGAGTAGGCTAAGTGTCAATCAACCCTATGCCTCAGAACAACACGCCAACATAGGTATGATCAGATTATTTGGGACCTCCCATGTGAGTTTACCCTTACCCCAAGGGGCCTTCAACTTGATATCGATATCATGGTAGCGTCCACAGTCCTGTCAAAGCTTTGGATAACTCTGCCCACTTGAGTGTGATAGTTGGGACCATGTAAGCTCCATCGTGGTAATGTTGGTTATATGAAGAGTCTCCCATTGTTCCTCATGATTTCAGTTATGCATGTTTATCAGTCATGATATTATGTTTTCAGCGGATTTGACCCAATGTTCAGTTTTACTTATGATTATCAATTTTTAACTTTGGGTCATTCTATTAAGTTATGAAGTTCAGTTATGTTCAGATCATGATTTCAAAATATAGCATGCAAGACCTACTCTTATCTTGATTATGTTTTATTATATTCATGATTTATGATTTTACTTACTTAGCAGTTTTACTTGCCTTGCATACTCGGTACACTCCACGTACTGACCACATACTCTATGATGTATCATTTCATGATACAGGCTCCGATATCCACACTTAGTTCCGATATCCACACTTAGTCCTGCCGCTAGTCAAACTTCCGAAGTTAGCACTTCTCAGTATCAGTTGGTGAGTCCTCATCTTGCGGGGGCCCTTCTTATCAATTGTATGTCGCATTTTCAGTTTTTAGATAACAGTGAATTAGTGTGGGTCTTGTCCCATCAACTTGTCAGTATTAGAGGCTTTTTTGGACATAGTTTGTATTCAACCTTAGACATATGTATGTATCCAGATGTTAACTTTTGTATAGACTTCCGCTATGTTATTCATAATGATCTTCTATATTATTAAATGAGTTAGATGTTATGTTCATGCCATGGGTCGACTTGTGCCTCTCGGGGTTCTTTGTCCCGTGTCTCAATCCGGGCCTATGTTCGGGTCATGACACGGACCCAGTGATATAGTAGTTTGTTGCTATGTATATGTCCGATTGTTTTTCATTTCTTCTTATAATGTTGGGCCATATCGGTCTTGGCCTATTGTAGTTTGATATAGTGGTAGGGCATGCTTAATCAGATGTAGCACAAGGTGCCAGTCACGCCTCCCCGGGTGTTGGGATGCGACAATGGTATCAAGAATAGCACCATTATTGATTTGGAAGCATTACAAGAAGCTAGTAAGACTTTGCAATCTGGTAGGATCATCGAAAACAAGGACATGAAAGAGGTGAATGTCGTATTGACTACAGAAGGATCGAAAACTCCTTTGAGTTACCGAATGCCTTTACTTTATTACCAAATGTTGTTATTTCAATTTTCCACACCAACATACAATCACCCAATGTCATTCTATAACCCTTTCGCTTATCCTCAGCATGGATTGGTTATTTGCATGTTATGCTTTTGTAAATTGTAGAACTCATGCAGTAAAGTTCAGATTTCTAGGTGAACCAGTCTTAGGGTAGAAGGTAGTTCTTCTATGCCTGTACGTCGTTTCATTTCTTACCTTAAGGCTAGAAACATGATTTCTAAGGGTTTCATGTACCATCTAGTTAGGATTAAGGATGCTACATTCGAGACACCGACTATCCAGTCGGTTTCAGTAGTATGTGAGTATCCAGAAGTGTTCCTAGATGATATACCGGAAATTCCTCCCGAACGAGAGATTGATTTTGGTATTGACCTTCTTCCCAATACGCAACCTATATCTATTCCTCCGTACAGAATGGCCCCAACCGAGTTAAAGGAGTTGAAGTAACAGTTGAAAGACCTTTTATATAAGGGATTCACCAGACCTAGAAAATTCCTTTGGGGTGTGCCGGTTCTCTTTGTCCTCAGGAGAGATGATTCTCTTCGTATGTGAATTGATTATCGGCAATTGAACAAGGTCACCATCAAGAACAGGTATCATCTCCCCAGGATTGATGATTTGTTCGACCAGCTTCAAGGTGCTATGTACTTTTCAAAGATAGATCTCAAATCTAGATACCATTAGCTCAAGGTTCGGGAGAGCGATATTTCGAAGACAACCTTCAGGACTCGATATGGTCATTACAAGTTTGTGGTTAGGTCTTTTAGACTAATGAATGCTCCTGTAGCTTTTATGGATTTGATGAACAGGGTGTTCAAGCCATACTTCGATATGTTTGTCATTGTGTTCTAGATGAAATTCTAATATACTCTCAGAGCGAAAAGGAGCATGTCGCTCATTTGATGGTGGTGCTATAAACTCTTAAGAATTGCCAGTTATATGCTAAATTCAGTAAATGTGAGGTTTCGTTAAACTCAGTGGCATTTTTGGGTCATGTGGTGTCAAGTGAGGGTGTAATGGTAGGGTCTCAAAAGATAGAAGTGGTGAAGAATTGGCCTAGACCAATGAATCCTTCGGATATCAGGAGTTTCTTAGGTTTAGCTGGGTATTATTGGAGATCTGTTGAGGGGTTTTCATCCATTGCAACCCCATTGACTAAGTTGACCTAGAAGAAGGTGAAGTTCCAATGGTCGGAAGCTTTGTGAGAAGAGCTTCCAAGAGTTGAGGACTCGACTCACCTCAACACCGGTGTTAACCCTACCCGAGTGTACCGATGAGTTTGTGGTATATTGTGATGCTTTCAGGATCATCCTTGGTTGTGTATTGATGCAGCATGGTAAGGTTATATGAAGGTTCATGAAATGAATTATCCGACTCATGATCTTGAATTGGCGGCGGTAGTATTTGCCTTGAGATTTGGAGACAATATTTGTACAGGATCCATGTAGATGTGTTTACAGACCACAAAAGCCTACAATATGTGTTTAGACGGAAGGATCTAAATCTACATAAAAGAAGGTGGTTGGAGATACTCAAGGATTATGATATGAGTGTCCTTTACCATCCGGGCAAGGCTAATATGGTAACAGACTCTCTTAGTAGGTTTTCTATGGAGAGTGTGTCCCATGTAGATGAGGGAAGGAAGTAGCTGGTGAAGGATGTGCATCGGCTTGCATGGTTGGGAATTCATTTGGTTGACTCGTCCGATGGTGGTGTTATTGTTCAGAACAGATCAGAATCGTCCTTGGTGACTGATGTAAGATCTAGATAAGAAGAAGATCCTATTTTGATGAATTTAAAGGAAGCGATTTAGAATCAGAAGTTGGAGGTATTCTCCAAGGGGGGAGATGGTGTGCTTCGATATCAGAGTCATTTGTGTGTTTCGAATGTTGATGATTTGAGAGATCAGATGTTGCACGAGGCTCATGGTTCCAGATACTCTGTACATCCAAGTGCCACCAAGATGTACCGTGACCTGCGGAAAATCTATTGGTGGAATGTCATGAATAAGTACATAGCAAAGTTTGTAGCTAACTGTTCGAATTGTCAGCAAATAAAGGTTGAGCACCGGAGACCAGGAGGTGTACTTCAAGACATTAGCATTCCTACTTGGAAGTGGGAGGAGATCAATATGGACTTCATCACAGGGTTGCCTCGCACTCATCAATGGTATGACTCCATTTGGGTGGTTGTGGAAAGGTTGACCAAAGCAGCTCATTTACTACCGGTCAAAACTACCAATTCAGTAGAGGATTATGTTAAGTTGTATATTCAGGAGCTAGTTCGGTTACATGGAATGCCCTTGTCCATCATATCAGATAGAGGTACTTAGTTTACCCCCAAGTTTTGGAGATCTTTTCAAAAGGGACTTGGTTCAGGTCAAGCTTAGCAGAACATTTCTCCCGCAAACAGATGGTCAGGCGGAACGGACTATTGATACTCTCGAGGACATGTTGAGAGTGTGTGTGATTGACTTCAAGGGTAGTTGGGATGATCATTTGCCTCTCATTGAGTATGCGTATAACAACAGCATCATTCCAGCATTCAAATGGCTCCGTTTGAGGCTCTCTATGGACGGAGATGTATATCGCCTATTGGTTGGTTTGAAGTCAGAGAAGCTGTGATCATAGGTCTAGATTCAGTCTATGAGGTCATGGAGAAAGTTCAACTTATAAGGGACAGGTTGAAAACAACTCAGAGTCGCCAAAAGTCCTATGCAGATATGAGGAGGAGAGAACTTGAGTTTGAAGTCTATGAGTGGGTGTTTTTAAAGGTGTCTCCCATGAAGGGAGTGATGAGGTTTGGGAAGAAAGGGAAACTCAATCCTCATTATTTTGGCTCGTATCAGATTATGAAATGGGTTGGCAAGGTAGCATATGAGTTGGAGTTGCCCTCAGAATTATCTTCAGTTAATCCAATGTTTCATGTATCACTCTTAAGGAAGTGCTTGGATGACCTGGCTCTAGTTGTTCCGGTGGAGAGTGTAGGTGTGAAGGAGAACCTTAGTTATGAGGAGGTTCTGGTGGAGATACTGGATCGTTAGGTTTGAAAGCTAAGAAACAAATAAGTAGCTTCAGTCATGGTTTTATGGCGGAATCAGCATGTTGAGGGAGCTACATGGGAAGCCGAAGCAAATAGGATGGCTAAATATGCACGTCTATTTAGTTTCTGCTTGAGCTATTAGTTTACTCCTTAATACTCTATTCAGTTTCATGTTCAGCTCATGTGCCCCAGCTTCTTTCATGCAAATGGATGTATGTGTGATTCAGGAATCCAGTTTAGTCATGTAGTTCAAATTGGAGTCAGTCACTCCGTTAATTTTCAGCATGTATGTTTAGTATATGGGTATGATGATTGCATTTCTCTGCTTTTCAGTATGTTTTTCTATATTCTAGGATGAATGTTCCTAAGGGGAGATACTGTAATACCCCCAAAACCCTAAGATGATACTTGGGAGTTGAAATGGAGAAATAAAGATTTTCTGCACCAGGTCACAGAATGAGTCGTCCAGTGACCCGTCAGGAACCCTATGAGTCGTTAAATGACTCATGGGGAGAGGCTGGGACTTGGTTAAAATTTCAAGTTTGGGGTGACCACGGGTGTGACCATGAGTCGTGGTCAACACCACGAGTCGTTGTGTGGTCTGTGATCAAGGGTTGACAGAAGGATGAAATGTTTGGGCAGTGTACCTAACGACTAGTCACCACGAGTCGTGGTCAACACCACAATTCATCGAGTGGGTTGTTGTTAGGAGATTGGTTAAGGTTGGATTTTCTGGCAGTGCTGCTAATGGGTGTCACCATGACTCGTCATGTACACCACATGTCGTAGCGTCCCCTGTGGGCCTCAACAGATTTTTAGCAATGAAAGTGATGATTGGTGACCACGAGTCGTGGTCATTGGTAACGATCCGTCCAGTCCCTCGTTGCGACTGGTAGTATGTTTTTCCCTGTGAATTTAGTAAGGGCTTTTCCATAATTTCTAAGTTCCTAAGGCCTAAACTACATTGTTTTAAGCTTAGAATAGAGTGTTTTAAGAAGGGTTAATTCATTCTAAGTCTATCCTAATTCATGCATGCAAGTTTAGAAGTTTGAGAGGTGATCAAGCCTAGTACTTAAAAATTCTTCCTCAATTCTCTTTGGCCAATCAAAGAAGTGGTAAAATCATATCCCTTCGGGTATATAAGTCTATAAATGGGTGCAATAGTCCACACCCATGCCCAAATCCCTCTCAATTCATGATGTTCTATTTTGATGAATCTACGGAATTTTTACCCAATGTATGAATTTCCTAAGTTTCAAGCATGGGTATGATCTAAGCATGTTTTAAATGTTGAATTATGATAAATGGACAGATGTTACAATGTTTTAAATTATAAATTTGTATTTTCAAGTTTTTAAAATTATGATGCCCATTTATGAAAGTCCATGAAAGATTAGATCCATGAAGTATGTGTACAAGCATGACGAGATATTTATGAAGAAAATAAGATTTTGAAATACCCACATTTATATTCATGTTTTCAAAGTGAATCAAGTTGATTTCAAGCATGTTTAAGTATTGGGCAAGCCCATATGATCAAGCATGTTTTATAATTTCATGAATTAGCTTACCACATGGTTTTAGGAGTAAGGACTCCCATTATTTTTAACTTGTGGTATGATTTGAGCCAAGGATCGTCATTTATGATTTAATATTATGTATGTATGTTATGAGTCAGCTTCGTCTCTAGACGATGGGAGTAGTGTCTAGCACTGAGTAGGCTAAGGGTCAGTCAACCCTATGCCTCAAACTACGCACCAATGTAGGTATGATCAGATTATTTGAGACCTCCCCTGTGAGTTTACCCTGCCCCCAAGGGGCCTTCAGCTTGATCTCAATATCATGGTAGCGTCCTTAGCCCTGTCAAAGCTTTGGACGACTCTGCTCACTTGAGTGTGATAGTCGGGACCACATAAGCTCTATCATGATAATGTCGGTTATATGAAGAGTCTCCCATTGTTCCTCATGATTTCAGTTATGCATGTACATCAGTCATGATATTATGTTTTCAGCGGATTTGACCCAATGTTCAGTTTTACTTATGATTATCAATTTTCAGCTTTGGGTCATTCGATTCAGTTATGATGTTCAGTTATGTTCAGTTCATGATTTCAGAAAATAGCATGCAAGACCTACTCTTATCTTGACTATGTTTTATTATATTCATGATTTATGATTTTACTTAATTAGCGGTTTTACTTTCCTTGCATACTCGGTACATTCCACATACTGACCACATACTCTATGCTGTATCATTTCATGAGACAGGCTCTGATATCCAGACTCAGTCCCGCCGCTAGTCAGACTTTCGTAGTTAGAACTTCTCAGTATCAGTTGGTGAGTCCTCATCTTGTGAGGGCCCTTCTTATTAGTTGTATATCGTATTTTCAGTTTCCATATTACAGTGAGTTAGTTGGGGTCTTATCCCATCAGCTGTCAGTATTAGAGGCTTTTTTGCACATAGTTTGTATTCAGCTTTAGACATATGTATGTATCAAGATGTTATGTTCTGTTTAGACTTCCGCTATGTTATTCATGATGATCTTCCATATTATTGAATGAGTTAGATGTTATGTTCATGCCATGGATTGACTTGGAGCCTTTGGGGTTCTTTGTCCCGTATCTCGATCCGGGCCTATGTTCGGGTCATGACACGGACCCAGTGATATAGTAGTTTGTTTATATATATATGTCCAATTGTCTTTTTATTTCTGATTATGATGTCGTTCCATGTAAGTCTTGGCCTGTTGTAGTTTGGTATAGTGGCAGGGCATACTCAATCAGATGTAGCATAAGGTGCCAGTCACGCCTCCCCGGGTGTTGGGGTGTTACAATGGTGTCAAGAATGGAACCATTATTGATTTGAAAGCATTTCAAGAAGCTAGTAAGACTTTGCAATATGGTTGGATAGCCGAGAACAAGGACATGAAAGAGGTGAATGTCGTATTGACTACAGAAAGATCGAAAACTCCTTTGAGTTACCGAACTCCTTTACTCCAATACCAAATGTCGCTATTTCAATCTTCCGCACCGACATACAATAACTCAATATCATTCTATAACCCTTTTGCTTATCCTATCCATAATGCACAACCTACATATATTTGTTCCCTCCACCTACTCTTCGAAAGCCAACTATTTATCAAAACCCATCAAATAAATAATCCTATCATTCCTTAAAACCCCGAGAAAATTTAGCCAATCAGTACACTCCTTTGGGTGAGCCTATAACCAAATTATATGAAATATTAAAAGTTGCTAGCTATATCACTCATATTCCCAGCATAGTAATGGATACACATGTAAAATGGATTGATCATGTTAAACTTTATGATTATTATTCAGGGATGAAAAAGGACGCACCACAAAAGAGTGTCAAACTTTAAAAGATCAAATTCAAACCTTGATTAATACCAAGGCGATACACCTAAAACGAAAGCTGATGGCCACTTAGGATGTTGAAGCTGAAGGCCATTCTCAATTTGATTTGTTCCTCTATTTGAAAGTTATTTTACTACAATTTATACTTTTGAACTAAGTTTGACCTCATTCCTGTTTAAGAGGGATACATAGGTGCACCTGTGGGGTTCGATCTACATCTTAATAAAACTTTTTTCCCCTTTTGGATGCGAAAAATTCCATCAGGTTGGGAATGCTACTACAAAATTACGGTAAACATTGGAAAGATATAGAACTGGGGCAGAATTTTTGAGGCGACTTCAAAAATTCTCTTTTAGTTTTGCAAAAAAGTACAAAAATTTTCTGATTCAATAATTGGGGGAGAAAGTTTTGAGAGATCCTCAAAAATTTCATCAAAATGACATCTCAAGACAAAAGGTTGTCTATGAAAGGACGTTTCTCATAATAGTTCAAGTTTGACATACAGACCGACTGTAATTTCAAAGTCCATGAGATTGAAATAGAAACAAGAAGCAATAGATGAACAAAGACACAAATTAACCTTTTTCCTTTTTTAAAACTTATAATTTTTCTTTGAGTACAGAAATGATAGGTACAAACTTGTAAACAGTATATACATCATTAGAATTTAAAAAGGTATCCTTCATCAATGGTAAAGCTAAATTACCTAAAGCTCATCAATGCTTTGTGGATTGTGAACGGGGTTAAGCACTACCCCCATAGTAAGTTACTCGAAGCTGAACACAATCTTATTTAAATCTAAGTATTATTCTTTAGGTTTCTGAATGGGTTAAACATTACCCTTTACTTTTTAAGGGCTAAGTATTTTCCTATTATTTTCTAATTGGGTTAAGCACTACCCTCTAATTTTTAAGGGATAAGAATTGCCCTATTATTTTCTAAATGAGTTAAGTGCTACCCACTAATTTTTTAAGATCAGACCCCAGAGTTAAATGGAGTTCAGCAGAAAACCAGTAGGGATTTGCCTCAGAATGACTCGTCCAACAAGTCATTGGTCACTCTAACGACCCGTTAGATGCATTCGTTGGAAGGGTTTCAGAAAAAGGTGCTAAGTGTTTTGACGCCACGAGAGGAAGGAACGAGTCGTTGTGTGAAACAATGACCCATTAGATAAAATCATGGTAAGTTTGCAATTTGGACTTCTCAGAGGGGACGGGTAAGGTGACGACTCATTGGTTGTCGTAACAGGTCGCCATGAAGAGTCGTTAGTTGAAGTTCAGGGCTTCTGGGTCAGTAACGACGGAGGAGACAATGAGCTGTTTTAAGGGACAACGATCCATTATATCAGTCGTTGGAAGGAAATTGTAGGATGGACCAGTGGAGTCGATGGGAGGTGGTGACGAGTCATTGGATAAAGTAATGACTCGTCATGTTGGTCGTTGGTTTAGGAAGCAGAAACTGAGAAGAGAACCCGAGAAGCAATGGCTGGTCACCACGAGTCGTGATGAGGACTCGTGATGAGAGTCGTGGTCACTGACGGGCAAATTTTAAAGCCTATTCCCAGGGGTATTTTGGTAAAGCCCTATGCTCCCACTTCCTAAATGGTGTCGTTTTGAGCATTTTAAGGGATGTTTTAAGGGTTTATCCTAGGCTAATCCCTCACTCCCTCAAAATATCCTCTCAAACCCTTCTTTCCCCTTTCTCTCAAGACTAAGGATTTGATTAAGATTTATTCAAGGCTTCAAGGGTTAAGTTCATGTGGAGGTTTATTGAATTAGGTATGTGAGTTTTTCAACAAGGATATCCTTCCATCCTTGTGCCCCAAACTTTTTATTTAAAACCCGAATCTCTTTTTCTAGAAAAGCATGATCTAGGGTTTCTATTTATGGATGATTTCTTCTATGTCTTCTATGAATTCTAAGATCCATTATGATTAAAAGTCATGTATGCTTATGGGATTATTTTAATATCTCGAATTATGTACTTAATAGGAAAAATGCATGATTATAGAATTCCCTCCATGGGATAGCTTAAAACTTCGAATGGGATTTCGTTATTATTCACCTGATTATATCAAGAACTAGTATCCATGTATAAAATATGTAAAGATCGTAAGAATTCCCTTAAAAAATAGAATATATGATTTGATATATATGTTGAGATGAGATTAGAACTTATGGGCTTGATCAATATAAAGTATGTATATGTTTTCATTATGATTTCGATGTAAATGTTTTGGGTATGAGGTGAACATATGATAACGGCATGATTATCAAATATTCTTCGCGAATTAGAGTAAACTTCGAGATAGGGTCCATGAAATAAACATATTATTCTACCATGATCTCGTTGTACATGTTTAAGGTATGAGTTAATTATATGGGCTTTCCGTAATTCTGGAATATATGAATCAATATATTCATGTTAAAGAATGAACTGGACCTATGGATCCTACATGACTCTATGTTATACGTCATATGTCATGAACTCAAATTTGAATGTTGTGGAGGTGTGTAAAGTATGACCTAAATCTATAGATGTCCGTGAATGTAAAATATGTGCATTAAATGATGATTTGGTACCATGAAGATATGAATTATAATGATAAAGCAGGAGAATGGTCCTTCAGACTTTCGGGCTTGTTGTTAGTAGAAAGTAGCCTTAATCTATTCTAAATGAATGCAGTATGATGAAATTAGTAAATGCTCATGTTTCTGATTAGCTGTAGTAGCTTAGACCAGATGAATAATGTCATATCAGTACTCCTCATGTTCTAGTATAGTCAGGGACTCTCCATAGCCGAGAATATTTTTCTTAGTCAGTCAGGGACTCTTCATAGTTAAGAATGTTTTTCTTAGTCAGTCAGGGACTCTCCATAGCCGAGAATGTTTCCCTTAGATCAGTTGGGACTCTCCATAGCTGAGAATATTTCACTTAGATCATTTGGGACTTTTCATAGCTGAGAATGACTCCCTTATTTCATGTTATCAGTTTGGCTCAGTTCCGTATCGTTCAGAATTTAGTTTATAACAGATATAGCATAATGTAGTCTCAGTCATCAGCAGATATCCGGTACAGTGTATGATATTAACTTCAATTTTAGTTTTCATTATATGTTCAATACATGACCCTTATTCCTGAGTTTGATGATGCTTCAGAATATGAGTTCCAAATAAAAGTTCATGTCGATATGTGTATGTAACTCAGACAGGGTTGATGCATTATAATTCAATCATATGTCAATGTACTCAGTTTATTTCCTTCTTGTATACTTGTATGTTTTAGTTTATTTACGTTTCTCTTATGCTCAGTACATTCCAAGTACTGACCGCATACTTTATGTGCTATATCATTTCATGGTATAGATTCAGGTATCCAGACTCAACCTCGCGGGTAGACACGCTCTTTCTTTCATCTCAGCGGATTATGGTGAGTCCTCATATCTCGAGGACGAGATCTATGTTTCTTATTTAAGTTATATTTCAGTTTCCAGACTTTAGGAGTTAGCTGGGGACCTGTCCGAGCAACTCATGAGTTTAGTAGAGGCTTTCAGACATGTGTAATCAGATTCAGTCTATGTATCAAAGTTTTTTTAGATTATGTCTTTGAGTTTTAAATTTGACTCCTTACAGTTAGCTTTCGCTCAGTTATGTTTCTGTTAGCTATTTTTATTATTAAGCGTTATGCCATGATTATGCCATGGGTCGACTTGAAGCCTTTCAGGGTTCCTTGTCCCGTGTTACGGCTAGGGTATAAACTCAGGTCATGACGAAGCATTTTCTTATTATTTTCTAGTGGGTTAAACACTACCCTTTAATTTTTATGGGTTAATCATTGCCCTATTATTTTTTAAATGGGTTAAGTACTAACCCCTAATTTTTAAGGGGTAAGCATTGATCGCCTTTCCATAAATACTATCGGGCGTCCCTTGCCCGAAGAGATTTTTGAGGTATTGTCTTCTAAATGAGTTAAGCACTACCCTCTAAGTTTTAAGGGTTAATAATAACCTTTATTATTTTCAAATGGGTTAAGCACTATCCTTTAATTTTTAAGGACTAGGCATTGTCTTATTGTCTTCTGGATGGGTTAAGCATTACCCTCTCAGTTTTAAGGGCTAAGCATTATCTTATTATTTTTTGGATGGGTTAAGCAATATCCTTCAGTTGTTAAGGACTAAGCATTTTTCTATTGTTTTCTAATGGGTTAAACACTAACCTCTAATTTTTAAGGGTTAAGAATTGTCCTATTATCTTCTGGATGGGTTGAACAGTACTCTCCAATTTTTAAGAGCTAAGCACTGTTCTATTGTTTGGACGGGTTAAGCACTGTCCTCTAATTGTTTAAGGGCTAAGTACCGTTCTATCAAGATTCTTAACGGGTTAAGTATTACCCTTTAAGAAATTTATTTAAGGACAAACACTGTCTTATGAACTTTAGTTGAGTTAAGCACTATCTCTCGAAAACTTATTTGAGCTAATTATTATTTTTGCAAAATATATACATTTTTTTTGTTATTATTATTTCCTGAGCTCTATTATTTTTCACTACATACTATCTTATGTTTATTGAATAACTATTTTATATAGTATTTTTAAAATTTGCAGGCTGCTATTGTTGAATCAAGCTACTATTTTGCTACTTTTAAGCTACTATTGCGCCACTTTCAAGCTACTTCCAAGCTACTATCGTGTTACTTCAAGATACCATTTGCTACTTTTAAGTTACTATTACATCACTTTCAAGCTACCTCCAAGCTACTATCGCGTTACTTTAAGTCACTATTTTGCTACTTTTAAGCTATCATTACGCCACTTTCAAGCTACTTCTAAGCTACTATCATGTTACTTCAAGCCGTTATATATTTTTCTACTTTTAAGCTGCTATTGTTGTGCTTCTTTTACCATTCTTTTGAATTATGGATTGGGTTAAGCACTACCCTCCAAATTTTAAATGACTAAGCGTGGTCCTATTATTTTCTGGAAATTATTTGTATTAAGAACTACCCTCTCAAAGTTATCTGAGCTATGTATTTATTTTGCAATAATTATATACACTATGTTTAATTATTTTCACACGTCATCGTTATTTTTCAAGCTCTACCACTTTTCACCGCCTTATTACTCTATAACAGACCTTTTATCAAATATAAGCAATTTTTTGCTTTCAATCCTTCATGTTTTAGCTTAACTCTCATCCCGATATCACTGCGATTTGATATTGAAGTAATAATTCATATGCCTATTTCATCTCTCCATTTTTATTAATTCATATTACTTTCGTTCCTTATTCAAGCCCTGTATCATTAATTTTCTTTATTTACTTTAAAGTACCCGTTCGTCCCTAATATCGAGAACAACACACGAGTTGATTGTCATAGACCCGAGATATATAGGTGACTTGATACTAGAGTCTCAGCTACAACAACTTCACAACTCTTATTTTCTTTTGTCTGGTCCCACCAAGATCGTTTCTCGATTGAACAAAATTGGCTACTAGGTCAACATTCTTTGCTCGTCAGTTCATCCTTCATTCCCGAGCAAAGAAGAGGCAGTTGTTGACACCCAATTTTGACCTCCTTGTATCCCATATGAGTTGCTATTTGATTTACTAAGTGTTAAAATATATATTTTTTAAAATTTATTTCATCTTAAATAATTATATGTTATTTTATGTATATATTTTTTCAATTTGTATTTATAATTATGAATATTTTTTTGCATTAATTATCATTATTAATTTCACTAATTTTATATACTTATGCATTATTAATAATTATATTTTTTTTTTATTTTTTGTACATATGTATATCTCATTTTTGTATATAATACTACACATTTTAAATAATATTTATTTTTAGTTAAATAACTATTTTATTAAAAACATAATTTTACATAGCTTTTATTTATTATTCATGATTAATTTTAATATTTTATATTATATTATTAATTCATTCTATTAAGTTTTATATGTAAGTGTAGTACTTTTATTAACTAAACAGCAGCTTAAATTAAATTCCTTCCCAATTCATTTAGTTTTTAGCCATTTTGTATTCAATTGTATCAACTCTAACCTATTTTGACCCAATTTTAATTCCAATTCTAATTTCCATCAAACCCAAACCCGTATCCAATTCAGCTATCCACCAACCAGACCTATTTCTAATTTTCAATTGCAGTCGCTCACCCCACTAATCTTACGTTCTAGATTAACTCCTTATATTTTCTTTTAATCATGTCATTATACCTAGGGGTGCGCATTGTTTGGGTCAATCAAAAATTCAAATTAAAATTCAATTTTTTGGATAGTTAGGTTGAATTTTGAATTATGGATTGAATTTTGGATTTTATTTTTAAAATTTAGGGATTTTATTGGATTTAATATTGTGAATTTTTGGACAATTCGAAACTTTTACACCTTATATTTAACCCTACTGAATTACTCATATCATATATGTCCAATAGTATTAAGTCTAATTTTTAAGATCCAATAAATTAATATTTTCTATCCATCACAATATTAAATAAATATGAAATTTTCTATTAATCAAATATAAATATAAAATATTTTACAAGTAAGTAAAGTTTAATACCAGACATGGGTGGTAGAGTCACCTAAATTCTTGTTAATTGTAGAAAGTTATAAATTTCAAGGAGAAAATTATTAGGTGGATTGAAGTTGTTATTTATTATGAACTATCTAAAAAACTCAAAAGTCAAAATCACAAATTCGAAAAATTAAAACCGATTAATCCGAAATCGAACTTAAAAAATTCAATCTAATCCCAATTTAGTTGGATTAGATTTGCATTGTATTTTTTAAATTTAAAAACCAAAATCCAAATCAAAAATTTCATATCCAATCTGATGACCCAAATGCCCACCTCTAATTATATCCTTAACCTAGGGTTATTTTACAAAAAACAGTTGTCGTCATCCTTTCTATTCTCCTCTCCCCTCTTTAAACATCATCGCCCTCCGCCGACCTCACCAGCAGTGGACCACCACCAAATGCCCCAAGCCACACTCACCCTCTCCTCTCCCTCTTTGTCTTCCTCCTATCTGCGGTCTCTCAACAACGCCACACCCCCTCTTCTCCTTTCCAAGACCAGCGACCACCTAATTCAGTAGCCACACCTTCTCTTAGTCCTCTTCATTTTCTCTTCTCAATAGTTGCACCATCGTTTGCTTGGAAGAAACCTACCAGCACTGCATCACCATTCTCCTTTCTCATCTATTCTACTCTCATCTCTTTTCTCCAAATAGGCGTTGCACCTCCCCTCATATCCTCTTTTTCTCCAATCGGCGACCACCGCCACTACACTAACAGACTACCGAAATATCACCATCATCTCCCCTTTCTTCTTTGTCCATGTGAGATGTCATCCAACCACTAGACGACAACCATCTTTGCCTCTTTGTCTGTCTTAGGCCAAGTTCCACTGACAAACCTCATTTGTTTTAAGTTATTCCAACAAAAGATGAGCACATCGATGCATCTTCACCCTCGTTTGGGTCATATTTTGTTTAAAGGATAGATTCTTACGAATCTATCAAAGGTATGACACTCTCGTCCCTATTATCGCCTTATCTTTGCTCGTTGCCTGATTATTGATAGTTGTGTTCTCAAATATGAAATTCTCATAAGTGTTATGGTTAATTTTCGTTCATTTTTTATTTATTGTTTATGTCCTTAGACTATCATAAGTGAAAGTTCTATAATTTTTACGAACTTCTAGTTTTTTCAAAAGCCTAATCCTATTAAATAATTTTGTGAAATTAGCTATTCTTTGAATTTATTGTCTTGTATCGATATGTATATTGAGCCCCAAATACAATTTTTCTTACCCTCCTTTCGAAATTCTATATTATCAATATGATATATACATTTATTTTATTGTGTATGAGTCTTTCTTAAAGCTCATATTGCAAATCTAATTATTTTTTGCAAGCTATTGTAGATCTAATTATTTTCTATTAGTTTGTCCCCTCCCTCTAAAGCTCTTATTTATATGATAATTTGAAATTATGTACTTACTTTGATATTCCATAATTTAGGCATGTGATTGCCTTGATAGATTTGGATTAAATAGTAGTTAAGTTGTTTTTCTCCTGTATCAAGGTTAGCACATATGTAAAGTAAATTAAGTATGGTATTTTGAATTTAATTTGTATAATAGGGAATAATTTAGTACTCAATAATTTATGTCAAGTTCCCCTTTTATTTGATTTGATTTATTTTTCTTCTCTGACTAGTTCCAATGTATGACATGTGACTCTATTATTTTGTAAATATTTTATATTATTGTGATCATCCTAATTGAAGAAAATTCTTCTATGATTTTATTTTAATACATTTCTGCAATATGACACTCATTGTGATAACTTAGTATTTATTTTTCGAAATAACTAGTAACAACTCATTAGAATATTTTTGGTAATGTTCTTATTTCATATGATATGCCTTAATTAAAGAAAAACTGTCTTGACTGATTCTTTCCTTCTTTTCAATACTTGTAATTATTATAAAAAGGAATTATTCTTTAGGGATCTTGATCTAATTTTATTAACTAAGAAAATATGTCTCTTGATTGATTCTATTGATTATTTTCTTCCCCTTTATTTTCTAACTGATCATTGGGATTTCTCTACTATAAAGACAGACCCTCTCCCTCTTCTATATTCATTTGAACATTACATGTTCTTTAGATATACAACTTTACTTTCTCTTTTCTTTAGCATTGGAACATGTTTTTACTCTCTAGAAACATCCATCGAACAATCACCTTCTCTTCACTATTATTTTTGTTACTACTCTAAATAATCTTCTACTATTTCTGCTCTCCCCTATTCCCCTCTCAACATAAGAAATGCTCGGAATCCTAGAGATTCTTATGATTTTGATGTGTTTAGGTTTTGGGTGTCAATCTGTTATAAGGTACTGTTTGGAAATTGCTAATGTATACTAGCTTTTGTTGATTGTTGATTCTGTTTGTTTAGTCGACTTGCTTATTCTCTACTAATTAGTTTGTTTAACTCTACAAATTTCAATTATGTTACATGTTAACCTCCGTGTGAATGATAGAATTCTGCGATTATCTTAATTATTTGTTGGCCACATGATTCTGATTCACCAGTATTCTTATCTGTTAGTCAAGGTATGAATATTAAAACTGACTAATAGCTTGCAAGCTTTTCTTTTGGTTAGAATAATAAACTGATCAATTTTGGTTTTTTCTTTTGAATGTAGTACTTGTGCATGTATATTACTTGTATTTCAATTTTCTTAAAAAATAGGTATCCCTTGACTTTGTTAGGAATGAGTCGAAGAGTTGCCCAGGATATGGAGGATGAAAAATTGTTATAACAGCTTGTACAGTTTTTTATTTAATTTTCTCATTTTCTTTTCTATTTAATTAATTTATTTTGTAATAATGATATAACATCCCAAAAGCCCCTACAGTCAAGACCTAGACATCTAAGCAGATTAAGCGGAAAATCTACATTTATTCTCTTAGTATGACTCGTGGTATGAGTTGTTGTATCGTGGTACAAGTTGTAGGATTGAATTTTGGTGAGCTTCCAGTTGACAGATCTTGGACCAACGAGACAAGGTACGACTCGTTGGTTGGTGTGATGGGCCAAGGTCAGGAGTCGTGGTAAACAGTAGAGTCTTCTGGACCAGTAACAACGGCTCATGGTACGAGTCGTAGGAGGCTACAACGGGTCGTGAAATGTAATCATGGTTTGAACCTGTCGTGAGAAGGAATGATGTCACGAGTCAAGTTATGACTCGTTGTAGGAAACAATGAGTCGTGGTAGGCATCCGTGGTTAGAATCAGCGAGTTGGGAATATAGACTGACTAGCAATGGAAGGATACCACGAGTCATGGTTTTGAGGTACGACTCGTGATGGCTGGCGATGACCCTTTTTCGAAAAAATCATTAATGGAATTTTCATAATTCATAAGCTCCTAACTTTCTAATGATGTCATTTTAAGCCCTGATATGAGGGTTTTGGGAGGATTTAGACTATTTTAAGTCATTAGGCTCCCATGCATGTAATGTATTGAGATTCCCTTTCAAGATCAAGCTAGAATTCTCCTCAATTGCTTTTCCAATTCTCGTAGGCTTTCAGCGCTAGTTTGGAAATCAGTTTACCCGGGTATGTAGGGCCATGAATGAGGGATTTCTTCTACCCTCATGCCCAAATCTCTCTTCAAATTTATGAATTCAAGTTCTTAATCAAGTGCATTGATTCTTAGGACCCCAAGTTTGTGAAATTATCTATGAAATAGTTATAGGTTTAATCCCCTCATGTTCTAATGTATATTTTAAGTCTAGTGGTCAGATTTTACACTCAATTTGATTATAAATTCATGATTCCAAGTATTAAAAATTATGCCCTACTATGCAAGTTTATGAAAATTCAAGCTTATGATTCATAATTTCAAGTATGATAAGATATCTTGCATGAATGATGTTTATGAACTTTCCACTTATGAATCCATGATTTTAACTCATAAAGTCTACTTCAAGTATGCATGATGTTATGATTTGGGCAAACCCATGCAAATAAGTATGTTTATTATTCTTTTAGACAAGGCTAATAAGATCAGTTATGATATGTTTTGGAGTCAAGACTCCTAATGTTCATATTTGAGTTATGTTTTGAGAATATGATTATATGAACAATATGTATGTTTTGGGAGTAGTGTCAAGCACCGAGTAGGCCAGAGGTTCCGAGGTTCCCCAGTGTCATAACTACGCGCCAAATTAGGTATCTATTTGGGACCTCTTAAAAGAGTGTCCCCCTTCCCCGAGGGCATATCGTGATATCACACCTTATTTGTCCTTTTCCCTAGCAACGCTTACAATGACTCTCCTCTATATGGCAAGACGTGGGATCATCATGCGCTCATACATGGTGATTTTCAGTTATGACGAGTCTCTCATTATTTCTCATGATTTTAGTTACTCATGTACATGAGTTATGATATTATGTTTTATAGAATACTTGACCCAATGATCAGTTTATGAGTTTTACTTACAATTTCAGATATGACAAGTCATATGATTTCTATCATTAAATCTTGGGTCGTTATGCTCAATAATGTTAACCAGCTTATGATTATGCATATCTCAAATACAATTTAGCATGCAATCCTTACTCTCATGATCTATTTAATTTATATGCATGATTTCAGTTAACATTTTACTAGCGTGTTTTAATTACCTTGCATACTTAGTACATTCCAAGTACCGATCGTATACTCTATACTCTATAGTTTCATGATATAGGTTCAGGTATTCCAGCTTAGTCTCACCGATAGCTTGCTCCCATCTCAGTACAGTTCAGCCCCTGTTTTAAGTGAGTCCTCGTCATCTGAGTTCATCTATCAATTCAGTCTTGTTTATCAGTTTTGTTTCAATCTTAGAGATAGTTGGAGGCTTGTCCAAGTATCTCATCAGATAGTAGAGGCTTATCAAACATAGACTAGTATGTTCAACTTTGATATTTAGCATTGTGATGTTATCGTTTGACATACGCTATATGATATTTAGAATTCCTCTTACCTCATGTTTAAGTTTTAAGTTTCCGCTTTAATTCATGCTCTTGAGTTGTTATACATATGCCATGGGTTGACTTAGAGTCATCCGTGGTTCTAGGTCCCGTGTCTCGATCTAGGGTCCCAAATCAGGTCGTGACAAACTTGGTATCAGAGGAAAGGTTTAGGTTTGTCCTAGAGTGTCTAAAGTCGCGTTAAGTATAGTCTTTTCCATGGGTGAGAAGCACACCATACTTATGGGGAAGGGGCTATAAGACGTTTTAGGAAATTTTCCTTCTTTCATGATCTATGTCATGTGATGAAGTACCTCTCTATTTCTCTAACTCGTGCTATATACGTTTGCAGAAATATGCCTCTATGTCGAGTTAATGGTAGAAGAAATGGCAAAGGAAATGTCCTTGAAAATGGCAATGGAGATGGACATCAGCAAGCTCCACCAGTTCCAGTGGATCCTTTTCTCGAGCAGGTAACTCATGCCGAGTTCAGAGCGGTATTTCAAATGTTGGCACAGGTCATGACCACTCAGTTCAACCAGCAGACGGTGGCCTATGTTCCCCAAAATGGGAATGCAACAGCAGCGAGAGTGTGAGGCTTTCTCAAGATGAACCACCTGAGTTTCTAGGGTCGAAGGTGGATGAGGACCTGTATGAGTTCATTGAGAAAGTGCAAAAGATCACCCAGATTATGGCGGTGATTGGGAGGAGAGTGCGGCCTTAGGCTTCTATCAGTTGAAGGGGGTTGCTTATATATGGTTCCATCAATGAAAGGATAGTAGAGAAGTGGGAGCAATTCTCGTGAGTTTGGATGTGTTCGCGACTACTTTCTTAGACAGGTTCTTCCCTAGAGAGTTGAGGGAGGCAAAGGCGGCGGAGTTCTTCAACTTGAAGAAGAACCACAGAACCATCCAAGAGTATGCCTTGGAGTTTACCCAGTTGTCTTAGTATGTGCCAGAGATGGTTGCGGATTAAAGGGCTCGTATGAGCAAGTTTGTGAATGGAATAGTAGATTTGATGGTCAAGGAGTGCAGGACCGCCATGCTGAAAACTGACCTTGATTTCTCCCGGTTGATCATATGCGCCCAGCAGATAGAGGTAGAGAAGATGAAGGAGAAGGAGAGCGAGGCCAAGAGGTCAAGGACTGGGAGATATGGGCAGTTCCAGCAGAAACCCAGTGGTGGACATCACCCTCAATCCCATCAAAGATTGTCAGTCCCAGCTCCATCTGTAGTCAGTTTTCTATCCAGACTGAGAGAAGATCGGAGAGGCAGAGCGTCACTCTATGGGTCAGAGGAGCATGTCAGGGGAGCATACTTTTTTGTCTTGTAAGAAGTGTGGAAAAAAGCATCCTAGCGAGTACATGGTTGGTATTGATGGTAGTTTTGGGTGTGGAAGTCCGGACATATGCTCAGAGACTGTCCTTCAGCCAGACAGGGTGACAGTAGAGGTCGTGCACCAGCTCCTACTTCAGCATCCCCAGCAGCTCGCCTACCTTATCATGGCTCCTCATATAGTATAGGTGGAGGCCAGTGCCTGAACAGATTCTATGCACTATCTTCTCGTCAGGAGCAGGAGGCCTCTCCCGATGTGGTCACTAGTATGTTACGAGTATTCCATCTTGATGTGTATGCATTGTTAGATCCAGGGGCTACCTTATCTTTTGTGACTTCTTATGTTGTTTTTAGTTTTGGAGTCAGTCCTGAAATCCTATCAGAACCCTTCTTAGTCTCTACTCCTGTGAGTGAGTCAGTTTTAGCTCGACAAGTATACAGAAATTGCCCTGTCATGATTCTTCAGAAAGTTACCTCAGTCGACCTAGTAGAGTTAGACATAACTGATTTTGATGTTATCTTCAACATGGATTGGTTACATGCATGTTATGCCTCAGTCTATTGTATAACCCATATAGTAGAGTTTCAATTTTCAGGTGAGCCAGTCCTAGAGTGGAAGGGTAATTCAACTATGTCTGTAGGTCGTTTTGTTTATCTCAAGGCCAGAAAGATGATCTGTAAGGGCTTTGTGTATCATCTAGTTCAGGTCAAGGATTCTACGTTCGAGATACCAACTTTTTAGTCAGTTCCTATTGTATGTAAATATCTGGAGGTGTTTCTAGACGATCTGCCAGGAGTCCCTCTCGAGCGGGAGATTGACTTTGGTATTGACCTTCTCCCTGATATGCAACGTATATTCATTCTTCTTTACACAATGGCTCCAGCCAAGCTAAAGAAGTTGAAAGATCTCCTAGATAAGGGTTTCATCAGGCCTATTAAATCCCCATGGGGTGCTCCAGTTCTGTTTGTTTGAAAGAAGGATGGTTCCTTTAGAATGTGGATTGATTATCAACAATTGAACAATGTCACAATCAAGAATAAGTATTCCCTCCCCAGGATTGATGACTTGTTTGACCAGCTTCAGGTTGCTAAGTGCTTCTCAAAGATAGACCTTAGATCTGGATATCATCAGTTTAGAGTTAGGGAAAGTGATATTCCGAAGACAACTTTTAGGAATCGGTATAGTCACTATGAGTTCGTAGTTATGTCTTTTGAACTAACGAATGCTCCTACAGCTTTTATGGAATTGATGAAAAAGGTGTCCAACCAGTATTTGGATATGTTCGTGATTGTCTTTATTGATGATATTCTCATATACTCTTGGAGTGAGAAGGAGCATGCCGATCATTTGAGGATTGTGTTGCAGACTCTCAAGGATTGCCAGTTGTTTGTTAAATTCAGCAAGTGTGAGTTTTGGTTGAACTCAGTAGCATTTTTGGGCCATGCGGTTTATATCGAGGGTGTGCAGATGGGCTCTCAAAAGATAGAAGCAGTGAAGAATTAGCCTAGACTAGTTAGTCCTTCGAATATTAGGATCTTTTTCAGTTTAGATGGCTACAATCGGAGGTTAATTGAGGAATTTTTATCCATTGCGGCACCTTTGACTAAGCTGACCTAGAAGAAAGTCAAGTTTTAGTGGTAGGATGCCTGTGAGAAGAGTTTTCAAGAGTTAAATACTCGACTCACTTCAGCTCTTATGTTTACCCTATCGGAGGGCATAGATGGTTTCGTTGTGTATTGTGATGCCTCTAAGATTTGTATTGGTTGTATGTTGATGCAGCATGGTAAGGTCATTACGTATGCCTCTAGAAAACTTAAGACTCATCAGAAGAATTATCCGACACATGACCTAGAGTTGACAGTTGTGGTGTTTGCATTGAAGATTTGGAGGCACTATTTGTATCGGGTGTATGTGGATATGTTCACGGACCACAAGAGCCTTCAGTATGTGTTCACTTAGAAGGAACTGAATTTGTAGAAAAGGAGATGGCTAGAGCTTCTCAAGGACTATGACATGAGTGTCGTTTATCATCTGGACAAGGACAATGTAGTGGTAGATGCTCTTAGTAGGTTGTCCATGGAGAGTGTGTCTCATGTTGAGGATGGAAGGAAAGAGTTAGCAAAGGATGTCCACAAGCTTGCTCATTTAGGGGTTCACCTTGTTGACTCATCAGATGGCAGTGTCATTGTTCAGAGTAGGTCAGAGTCGTCATTGGTGATCAAGGTCAAGGATAGGCATGACGAGGATCCTATTCTAGTGAAGCTAAAGGAAGCTGTCCGGAATCAGAAGGTGGACATCTTCTCTCAAGGGGGAGATGGTGTACTTCGATATCAGGGCCAATTGTGTGTGCTAGCTATTAATGACTTGAGAGAGAGGATGTTGAGTGAGGCCTGTGGCTCTTGGTATTCTATCCACCAAGGTGCCACCAAGATGTACCATGATCTACGGAAAGTCTATTGGTGGAATGGCATGAAAAAGGACATAGCGGAGTTTGTGGCTAAGTATTCGAATTGCTAGCAGGTGAAGGTTGAGCATCAAAGATCTAGGGATATGCTTTATGATATTAGCATTCCTACTTAGAAGTGGAAAGAGATTAATATGGACTTAATTACAGGATTTCCTTGTACCTACCAACAATATGACTCTATATGGGTGATTGTGGATAGGTTGACCAAATCAGCTCACTTTTATTGGTCAAAACTACTGTTTCAGTTGAGAATTATGCTATATTGTACATTCGGGTGTTAATTTAGTTGCATGGATTTCCTTTGTCCATCTCAGATAGGGGTACTCAGTTCACCCCTCGATTTTGGAGATCATTTCAGAAGGGTCTTGGTACTCAAGTAAAGCTTAGCACAACTTTTCACCTGCAGACAGATGGTCAGGCCAAGTGGACCATTTATACTCTTGAGGACATATTGAGAGCATGTTTGATTGATTTCAAAAGTAGTTGGGATGATTACTTGCGTCTCATCTAATTTGCTTACAATAGCAGTTATCATTTCAGCATTCAGATGGCTCTGTTTGAGGCTCTTTATGGGTGGAGGTGTAGATCACCTATTGGATGGTTTGAGGTAGATGAGGCTATGCTGATAGGGTAAGATTCAGTTCATGATGCCATGGAGAAAGTTCAACTTATTAAAGAAAGGCTGAAAATAGCTCACAGTCATCAGAAATCTTATGTGGATATGAGGAGGAGAGAGCTTGTGTTTGAGGTTGATGATTGTGTATTTTTAAAGGTGTCTCCCATGAAGGGAGTGATGAGTTTCAGAAAGAAAGGAAAGCTAAGTCCCTGATATGTTGGTCCTTATAAGATTCTGAGGCGAGTTGGCAAAGTGGCATATGAGTTGGAGCTACCAGCAGAGTTAGCTTCGGTACATCCAATTTTCCGTGTATCTCTATTGAAGAAGTGAATTGGTGACCCAGCCTTAGTTGTTCTGGTGGAGAGCATAGGTGTGAAAGATAGCCTTACCTATGAGGAGGTTCCGATTGAGATCCTTGATTGTCAGGTCTGCAAGTTGAGAAACAAAGAAGTAGCTTCAGTGAAGGTGTTATGGAGGAATTAGCTTGTTAACGGGCCTACATGGGAAGCCAAAGCAGATATGATTGCTAGATATAAACATCTTTTCCCTTGGCTTAGTTCCAGCATGAGGTATCAGTTTTCTCCTTAAGTACTCTATTCAATTTCTTGTCAAGTTCATGTCTCTAAGTTTCTTTCATGTCATAGCATGTATGTATGTTTCATGAATTCAGTTCAATCATGTGCATTAGTCCAGAGTTAGTCACTCCATCAGTTTTCAGCTTCAGTTGTTCAGTTTTGGGATTGCAGTTCTTTCTCTAGCCTTTCAGTATGCTTATTCTATATTCAAGGAAAATTATTTTTATGGGGGAGATAATGTAACACTCTAAAAGTTCCTACGATCAAGCCCTAGACATGTAAGCAGATTCAGCAAAAAATCTGCATTTATTCTCTCAGTATGACTCGTGATACAAGTTATTGTATCGTGGTACGGGTCGTAGGATTGAATTGTGGTGATCTTCTAGTTGACAGGTCTTGGACCAACGAGACAAGGTACGACCCTTTGGTTGGTGTGACGGGCTGTGGTCAGGAGTCGTAGTTAACAATAGAGTCTTCTGGACCAGTAACAACAGCTCATGGTACGAGTCGTAGGAAGTTGTAGCAGGTCATGGAATGTAATCATGGTTTGAACCTGTCATGGGAATGATGTCATGAGTCAAGTTACAACTCGTTGTAGGAAACCATGAGTCGTGGTTTTGAGGTACGACTAGTGGTGACTATCAGTGACCCTTTTTCCAGATGAATCATTAAGGGTATTTTTTTAATTCCTAAGCTTTTAACTTCCTAATGACATTGTTTTAAGCCCTGAAATGAGGGTTTTAAGAGTATTTAGACTATCCTGAGTCATTAGGCTCCCATGCATGAATTATATTGAGATTCCCTTTCAAGATCAAGTTAGAATTCTCCCCAATTTCTTTTCCGATTCTCTTAGGCTTTCAAGGCTAGTTGGCAAATCAGTTTACCCAGGTATGTAGGGCCATGAATGAGGGATCTTCCACCCTCACGCCCAAATCTCTCCTCAAGTTCATAAATTTAAGTTTTTAATCAAGTGTATTGATTCTTAGGGTTTCAGCCCAAGTTTGTGAAATTATCTATGATATGTTTAAGGGTCTAATCCCCTCAATTTGATTATAAATTCATGATCCCAAGTTATTAGAAATGATGCCCTAATATTCAAGTTTATAAAAATCCAAACTTATGATTCATGATTTCAAGTATGATGTGATATCTAGCATGAATGAATGATTATGAACTCTCCAATTATGAATTCATGATTTTAACTCAAAAAGTCTATTTCAAGTATGCATGATGTTATGATTTGGGCAAGCCCATGCAAGTAAGTATGTTTATTATGATTTTAGCCAAGGCTAACAAGATTTGTTATGATATATTTTGGAGTCAAGACTCTCAATGTTCAAATTTGAGTTATGTTTTGAGAATATGATTATATGAGCAATATGTATATTTTGGGAGTAGTACCAAGCACCGAGTAGGCTAGGGGTTTCGAGGTTCCTTAGTTTCATAACTATGCACCAATGTAGGTATCTATTTGGGACTTCTCAAAAGAGTATTTCCCTTTCCCAAGTGCATACTGTGATATCACACCTTATTCATTCTTTATCTTGGCAAGGCTTAGGATGGCTCTCCTCCATATGGGCATGATGTTGGATCATCATGCGCTTATGCATGGTGTTTGTTGGTTATGACGAGTTTCATATTATTTCTCATGATTTCAGTTACTCATGTCCATGACTAATGATATTATGTTTTACAGCAGACTTGACCCAATGATCAGTTTATGAGTTTTACTTATGATTTCAGATATGACAAGTCATATGATTTCTATGATTAATCTTGGGTCATTATGTTCAGTCATGTTAACCAACTTATGATTATGTATATCTCAGATACAATTTAGCATGCAGTCCTTACTCTCATAATCTATTTGATTTATATGCATGATTTCAGTTAACATTTTACTAGCATGTTTAAATTACCTTGCATACTCGGTATATTTCAAGTACTGACTGCATACTCTATGCTATATTGTTTCTTGATATAGGTTCAGGTAATCCAACTTAGTCTCGCCGATAGCTTGCTCCCATCTCAGTCCAATTCAGTCCCTGTTTTTGGGTAAGTCCTCATTATCCGAGGACATCTATCAGTTCTTGGAGATAGCTAGGGGCTTGTCCCAGCATCTCATCAGATAGTAGAGACTTATAAGATATAGACTAGTTTGTTCATCTTTGAGATTTAGCGTTGTGATGTTATCGTTTGATATATGTTTTATGATATTCAGACTTCCACTTATTCATGTTTAAGTTTTAAGTTTACGCTTTAATTTTTGCTCTTGAGTTGCTATGCATATGTCATGGATTGACTTGGAGCCATCCTTGGTTCTAGGTTCCATGTCTCAATCCAGGGTCCCAGCTCAGATCGTGACAAATTATGTATGAACAAATATATATAGTGAAAGGAATTCATTATAAGGGTGAAGGGAATGCGTATTTGCTTATTTCCATTGTCCTCCTCCCTTTTCCCTTTTTAAACTACCACATTTAATTTGAGTATAATGCTAATAGAAATCATGTTTATAAAAATTCGATTGATGTATGTTCAAATCTACTTCTTTAACCTTTAGAGATCATACATAAAGGCTATCTATTTCAACCTATTTAAGTAATTATCGTTGAAAACATGTCCATAACTAATTTGTCCATGATATACCAACTGGTCATTTATTTCAATATATTTAATTATTTGTTATTAAGAGAACCTGCCAATAGAAATTATCTCATGCCAATATTAAAATATGTCTTCTTGAGTTCATAGCCAAACTTGCCTCACCTTAGAAATCATGCCTACATGATTCGTTTGCCATAATTAATATAGAGGCTTTTGTGAGATTTTTTTATACTTATCACTTTTAAATTCGTATTTATTTTTATTTGATATTAATTACCTCTAACAGTCTGAGTATGCTTTAAACCCAAAAATTTAAATAGTCATTCAATGTCTCTTGGATATTAGAATTAGGATGGGTGACATATGCTAGAACGATTAGTATTTTCTTTTCTCTAGAACGCTTTTAGGAAAATTAATACCTAATTAGGTGGATAGTGAAAAATGATTTATGCCTGCTGAATAATACGAACAATCTAAAATAAGTTGCGAATTATTATTTTAGTTGTATGGGGTGATATTGTTAGATTAAATTTAACCCTTCCCCTTACTTTTCTTGCTTTGTAAATTATAACTATATTTGACCTGATTTTCGTTTAAGAGAGATACATAAACGTCTCTGTGAGACTCGATTTATTATCTTATTGAATTTTTTATATACATATGGTAGAATTTGTTTGGTTTGTCAATTATCTGTTTCTTTTATTAGTTGGGGTAGTTAGATTTTGCATTGATAATAATGAATTATCATAATAATAATAATAAAAAAATTTTATATACATATGGTCCAACATTTCTTTTTCATCGCTTATCTGACTTTCCTTTTTCTGTCTTTATCATGATACTACATTCTAATCTTTAAATATTGTAACTGATTAGTTTATTTAAATCACTAAGTTTATGTTAGTTTTCTTAAAAAATAATTTCAATTTTAGCCCTATATTACTCACTTAGTCATTCTCTCACATAATAAATGAATTCGGAAGGACCTATAGTTGTGGACCTTGAAAGGTGTCTAACATCATCCTTTCGAGGTTACTTGAACCCTTTACCTACCTCTGATGATGTAAGCTAGTTAAATGAAATTATTTGTAAATTAGTTTAA
Source organism: Datura wrightii (assembly GCA_035772735.1). NCBI lineage: Eukaryota > Viridiplantae > Streptophyta > Magnoliopsida > Solanales > Solanaceae > Datura > Datura wrightii. Next base: position 19,253,655 of record JASDFA010000023.1, on the reverse strand, counting down.
TATGATGCCCTAACACACCTTAATTCGTTAGGTGGCAACTCTCCTCTTCTCATTAAATAATCCTCAAAAGTTGTCACATGTTGAATTTCGCTTTTCGCAAGAAAAAATAGGTGCGACATTCGTAATATATGAATTAGTTATAAGAGAATTTATATATTATTTTATTCAGGAATTAGTTATGCAAGGTTTAGTTATTTACGTATTACTTACTCCACTTTCTATTCTGCATAAAATAATACATAGATTCCCTCATAACTTTACAGGTATTAGTTTTATAGATTTCTAAATTGTAAATCAAATATCATATTAAATATATACATGAATAACTTACCTCCTAATCAGCTACTAAATCTTATATTATTTATGCAAAATTTAATAGTTGCGTAGCTCATATATAAACCCGCTATCAAATAACCCATAAGTGATAGCATTAAATGCATCTATCCTCACCTTGAAAATGATTTCCACCGAAAAAAAAAAACAATTAGTGGCCAAAAGTGATTCTTATCAATTACATATTTTCCCTTCTGCCAAAAATCTTTTTCTTTTTAATTTGCAAAATTTTTTCTACCCTTTTTTCATTGTAAGGAAAGGTTTTTCTTTTCTTTTCGGTAAAAGTCTCTCCCCCTCCCCCCTCCCTCACCCCCACCAACGAATAGTAACGTACAAGTTTTTTTTTCTTTTTTCTTTCCTTTTTATTATGTTCCCCCTTTTTGATAATAATGTATTAATATTTTTATATTTTTAAATTTTTTAAATTTATAAATTTTTTTACTTTTATAAAAGGATTTATAATTGCATAATTTTATTTATTAACTCTTCTACATTAACACCTTTGATTCAATCTTCAACCTGGTATGTTTTCATGTTAATATATCTTGTTGTTCTTTTTTCATGTTGTGATTTTTTTATACTGTGGATTTAAAAAAACTAATAATAATTGCTACGCCAGCTTAAATTGTTTATATTCAAAATAATTTAACTTAGATTGTCTCTTTTAGTTGAGTCTAATATTGATACTATATTATCTCCTTTATTTGAGTCTTATATTAATATTATGTGATTTAAAATTTGTGTTATTTGTAACTGACATTCTTCATCTACTCATACATTCACAAGTTTCATTTATTCAGGTAAAGTAATCTCTTCATCTCATAAAATAACTTTTTTAATAAGATTATAAATTATTATAATTATAACTCTTGTGTATAATTTATTATAATCTTGCAATAGAATCTGAAAAAGATTTCATGAATGAAATTATGCCAATTAACAATTTAAGGCGATACGATTCTCATTGGATAATAAAAGTCTTAGTAATTGAAGTTGGATTAGTAAAAGAGTATAAAAATGAAATAAAGAAAGGTGCTTCGAAAGATTATAATATTAGGTAATGAAGAGGTGATAATTCTTTTTCGTATTATATTTTATAATTTTACATATATGTTTAAATTCTTATATATATATATATATATGTTTTGATCATTAAATTTAATTTTTAAAATAAAAATTTTAAAATTAAGTTATTATTAAATATTTAAATTATGAAACTTCTTATCAAAAAATTATTAAGTTTTTTACTCATTTAAAAATAGAATTCCCACTAGACAGAATAGTTATTTAATTATTTTTTTAATATTTGAGATTTTAAGATTAACTAAATTTGTGTATAAATCCTTTTTTATTTAAAACATGTAGAAAATATTAATATTTATATATAAATATAATTCATGCATTTAAGTGCTTATATAAATAGCGAACGGTTTTTTACCTTTAAATCAAATACTATTTTCAGGACGTTTTTGTTGGTTGAGATAAGTAATAGAATAGACTGAAGAAAAAATTACTAAATTAATGAAATAATCATTTATCAATTAGAAATTAATAATATTCTTTCTAAATTCTTATATTATTATACAAACACATCTTTTTAAATTTTTTTATGCATATGCATCTAATTTGGTATTAAGACACATTTAACATATTAATGCTAAATTTCTCATTTTGGGACAAATATTCCGATCATTCAAAGTTGGGGTAGGTATAAATACGAAGAATCGAAAAATCAAACCGAATCGAATTAATTCGGTTCTTCGGCTTTGGTTCTTTGATTTGGTGTTCGATTTTTTTTTTTTGAAAAGTTTGGTTTTTTGATTCGGTGTTCGGTATGAGAGTCACGGTTCTTTGGTGCACCGATGAAGTGAAGTTTTGTTAATTATATTTTAAACTAATATTTATATTTAAGTATTAAAACTCAACCAATTTGGGGTTTGGGACTTCATTTCAGATTTATATTTAATCCAAAAATAGTCAAATACCCAAATCCCAACTCAACCCAATTTTTAAGTTTAACCTAAAAGTTTGTCTCACCACTTAACTTATGCTCTAGTACGATATAGTACTAATCCAAGGAATCAAGAAATTTTAATTGTTAGTTGTTAGGTAGCAGTTAGTTTCTAAGTTTCAATTATATTTTATTTGTAATTTTTTAAATTAATATGCTAAGTTATTGATTGCTGTAGAAATTATACGAAATAACATTATTAAACATATTTAAATCATGTCAAGTATTTTGATAATTTTATTTCTCACTTGCACCGAAAAACTGTTTTAAAGATACCGAATCAAACCGAACTGAAGTTGAAAAAATCAGACTGAATTAAATTATTTTGATTAAGTGTACGGTGCATATTTTTTAAAATCAAAAACCAAAAAACCGAACTGAAATTTAATAAAATTGAACCAAAGAATAGAGTGGTCGCCCTTAATTCAAAGCATTAGAAAGACGGAGACATGAATAGATGTCTTGTCAAAAGTAAAAGTAACATAACAAGGGAAAGTGAAATCATACAATGAACGCGAAAAGACAATAGATAGAGAACACATGTAAAGATAGACAACAGTTGCTCTCATGGTACAATAGAGAGGACAAGTGAATGACAAACTAAATCCTAGCACTTGTCCTCAGCAGCATTTCGATTGTTGATGGTCTCCATCTTTATGGCAGATTTAGACTTCCTTGGCTTGAACCATATCGCACAAATTAGGTAAAGCATAAAGTTTATTACTCCCAATATAGCAAGAAGCCCATAGAAACAATCAAGCCTTCCGTAATTTATGTTGTCGGCAAGCCAGCCATAACCACCATTGCTTCCTGTCACCTTCTTGATAATAGAGACTAAGAAACTACTGAAAAAGAAACCAAGAGAAAGGGTTGTCAGGAAAAGCCCAGTGCTCATAGTTTTCATCCCTTTTGGTGACTGTGTTATGAAGAAATCGAGTTGGCCTGTGTATATGAATGCTTCCCCAGCTCCAACCAGAAAGAATTGTGGGATCAAAAAGAATACACTAATAGGCAACGTTGATATGTTGCGCCCGGTAGACTTTGCCACTGACAACCTTTTCATCTCAACTACAGCAGCTATTCCCATTCCTATGGTAGAAAGAACAAGCCCTATGGCCATTTTTTGAAGGCTGGTAAAACCTGTGATCCATGACCAAAAATGGATTAATGGAAGAGATCCAATAAAACTGATCATATAGCTTTAATAACTTGGTAAGGCAATTTCATATATATATATTTGTGATTTGTACCTGGTTTTCCCTTCAATTTCTGCCAGAGTGGCATGATAAATCGGTCATAAATAGTCAAAGTGATTAAGATGGCCGAGACAAAGAAGACGGTAAGAGAGCCTGCTGGAATTTTGAAATTTCCAAGAGATCTTTCCATGGTGGCAGCTTGTTCAACTGAAAATGTAATCATTTGTGCATAGGTTGTCCAGAAAAGGATAGTTGTGGCCCAAATTGGGATTAGCCGAGCCATCATTTTTACTTCCTCCACCCTGGTCACTGTGCACAACTTCCATGGATTTGGAACAGAGTTTGCATGCTCCTCAAAATCTCCTTCTGCTACAACAGCAGCTTTGTCCAGAAACCTAAAAACATAATGTTAAATACATATGCAAGCCATTTGAATTTTATATATACACACACACACACATACTATTACCCTTAGTGTTAATTAAGTACTAACCGAAATTGTTCAGTGTGTTGGATTCTTGAAGCCTCTAGATTAGTCTCGTAAAGCATGCCAATATCATACGGAACATTCATATTCCTTTTCCTTGTAGCAGCCAAAATGACTTGAAATATTTGGACTATCGGACTACCTGAACTTCTCTTGTAGCGGTACCTTTTAGTCCCCGAGAAGAAGATTATGATAGCAATTAACATGGATATGCAGCAAATACCATAAGCCCAGCTTCTTCCAACTTCATCTTGAACGTAAACAAGCACCGTAACTGCTGCCAAAGTTCCTATGCTGATGAATAAGAAGAATCTGTTGAAAAAATAGGCCATTTGCGATTTTTCCTTCTCATCATTCTCATCAAATTGATCCGTTCCAAATCCAGACACACTAGATTTTAAGCCGCCAGTGCCTAGTGCTATTAGATATAAGGCTAAGTATAGAATTCCCATCTGGAATCCATTTGCTGGTTTGCAATTCTCATGAGGATGACAAGGAGGGGGCCTCAGCTGTGGCAACCCCGTCGTTACTGTTAACATGCCAGTTCCCTGAATCAAATTTAACGTTCACATGCATTAATTATATAACCACATGCTTATCTTTAACCTGTTATATTCAGTAGCCCACCCTCCCTTAATTATTTCTTATGGACATAGTTACCCTTTACCTACGTAGGTGATAGTAAAAATACAGCTTAAGTAAACACAGTTAAATCTTTGCTGCTTAAAATTTATTACCAGTGTCTGTATAACAGCAAAGATTGCGATGGTTTTGTATCTGCCAAGGAAAGAATCAGCTAGAAAACCTCCAAGGAGACAGAGGAGAAACGCTGTACCCATGAAATCTGTCACTATATTGGCTGATGCTGCACTTGGTAGATGCATCGTTCCACCCAAGTATGTAACTAGATTTACTGCTATCCCCATTGTTGAAAGCCTTTCATTAATTTCAATCCCTGTCATATTTTAAAGCAAAGATACCATGGAATTAAGAGCAATTAGCATGTCAATTATTACTAGTTCTTACGTTTTATTATTATATGATCACTTGTTATATTTTCTACTATGGTCGTCATCATCAACTCGGAAATTATGCCGCAGAAAAAAATTAACTAGATCGTCAAGATTGTGAAGGAAAAAAAGAAGAACACACGGTAACGCATCCCCATTAAAGAAAAATGAAAGAATAAGAACAAAAACTAAAGGAATTAAAAAATTTAAAATTATATACTTTAAAATCCATAAAATATGGAATATGATATATGGGCACTCCGAAGTGAAGGGAAAAGTTGATACTTCTAAATTGTATATTATATGATTCGAAACTTCATCTCATCTCATTTGCATGAACCACCTGTTTTTCATCCTTTCAGTGCTAACCTGAAACCCACATCCACGCCCAAATTTTCCATTCTATTTTTCTGCATGACGAATGTGATGTTGCAGGGGAAAAAGAATCATTAACCATTTAATGAAGAGTTAAGTTGGCAATACGATTTTATTTAGTATCTTAAACTTGAGGAAATAGGTACGGAATGAGGTGATATTTCGGTAATGATTACTAGAGGCTTTTAAAACAGCCTACTGAAAAATTTAAATGCTATGAGAAAATACTTGTTGATATGCAAGATGGAATTAACTACTAACCCAGGATAAGAGCAGCAGACACCCAACCACCAGTTTTAGATCTATCAGCAGGGAGACCCTTGTAGTTTACAGCATCTGCAACTGTCCAACTTATCTTTCCCTCCTGTGAGATGGAAGCAAATGGATCCAACTTATTGGACATGAAGATTAAAAAAAACATAGAAAAAGAATATTGAATCTCAATTGACTAAGAATAAAGTAGATATTCAGCAACGATGGTTTCAACTTCTACTCTCCATCTTTAGTTTTCTTATATTGTCTTAGCATGCCTCTTAAGAAGTAATAAATAAAATAATAATTTTACTATGATTTTTTGAATATAATAGATTTAATGTATTAAGAGATGACTATAATTAATAATTAGAGTAAATTAGGAGTAAGTGATAAATTATGTCTTAATTTTCTAAAGTAAAAAAGTAAAAATAAACATTTATTTTTAATTAGTAAATGAAGAAAGTACTAACCATTTCTTTCAATGGTCTCAACAGTACTGAAAAGAACTCGGAAAACTGAAAAGAGAAATATGTTGTTATTGAACTTCTTAATAGCTCTTCCTAGCAGTCACACTTGGTTCTGCTTGGGAGTCCTGTCCTTTTATAGGCAAAGATTCGTTGCCCTAAAGCGACCCCCCGCACTATAAAATTAAAAGACAGACTTGCACGGCTTGGATGGGATTAGGCCTATCCCATTTTAAAATGGAAGGTTCTGGGATCGATTTAGTTCTGGTTCTCCAGGCTGATATTTTAAAGCGAAAATGGTAATGTGAATTTTTAAAGTTGATGTTGATTTGCAAAAAGTGGGAAGGTGTTATTGGGTGCGGTTGTTGGCCCGGGGGGGGGGGGGGAGGTGGAAATGAAAACGAATCTGGAACATGCAATACCATTAAGCTTGTTTGTTTCTTTCTCACCTCCTTTTTAGTGTATCGAATCGATATACATTGGTTTTGGAAGTTGTGAACCACAGTGAGGCCATGCCTCATTCTTGAATCCTAAGTGCTTCTGCTACCCCACAAGTACAAAAGCTACTACCTTTTGTTTTCCACCATTGTCTTCTGTATGGACAGAAAATTACATTATAACAATACGTGGAACATAAAACGTGACAAGAAGCTACTAATAATCACTATGTAAACAGAATGTCCTTATTTATGCTCCAACATATATTTGCTTTCTTAGCTTCCTCCATCAAGTAGTGTCAATTTCAATAAAGTAATTAAAATACTGAAGACCTCATAGAATAATGGATGTGCATTGATTGAAATGCCACAGTTAACCATAGCTTCAAAAGATTAAAGTCAATATGCATCATTATCTTGTCTTGGGGGCAATTAGTGGTCATGGCTTGGCCTAAGTGGACGCCAGAATGTACCGATGAGAAGATTTGACACGGACGTTGTTCTTCAAATCAGATAAGCTGCTGCATAAATTGTATGGAAGGAAAATATCAAGCCGGGGGAGTTGTGGAAGTGTGGGAAATTATGCCATTGACTTAATTATTATCTATTATTTAATTATATCTATATGTACTATATTAAAATAAAAATTCTAGAGCTTTAAGTTCAATATCCTAAATACCCCTACATACTCTATTTAATTATTACAACAATATATTCAGTGTAGTCCAAAAAAAATGGGAAGTATGGGAAGGGTAAAGTGTACGCAGACCTTACCTCTACCTCAAAGGCGGAGAACTTGTTTCTGATAGATCCTTGGTTCAACAATAAAAAAATCAATGCAATACAAAGAAAGAAAAAGCGGATAAAACAAATTATGTCAAACGTTAACTAAAGCAAAAATAACAAGAAATAACAGCTAATCAAGAAATCTAAGAAAAAGACACCACACATAATAGTGCTACGACTAGTAGGATGGGTAGATTAGATGAACAATACTCTACTTCCTACTAACCTACTACCCTGATTTGTGTCCTTCACAACCTCCTATCTAGTGTCATACACTCGGTAAGTTAAAGTTGTAATATCACTACTAAATAATCACTATTTTTCCACCGAAAAATATCAAGTGACTATTCCCGCTGATATCAATGGGTAAAGAAAAAATAATAGTGTTTTCACATGAAAAAATTATGAAGTTTTTCACTTCTTCAGTGAGAATCTGTTTCCCACTATGCGTTTTTCCAGTGAACTGGGTCGGTGGGAAATGAGTGAGAAAATCATGTTTTAAAGCACAATTTTTCATTGGTTTGCGATGGAGAAAATCTTTATTTCTAGTAGTGTATGTCCTGCCTAATCACATCTCCCCATCGCTTCTTCGGCTTACCTCTACCTCTATTGAAATCATCCATCGATAACCTCACACACCTCCTCACTGGGAAATCTCCTCTTCACATGTCCAAACTACCTCAACTTCATTTTCTGCATCTTATCCTCCACTGAACGTACTCCCAACTATGTCCCGGATATCCTCATTCCTAATCCTATGTCTCCTGATATTCCCACACATCCGTCACAACATCCTCATTTTCACAACTTTTATGTTCTAAACATGAATGTTTTTTGACCGGCCAACACTCCGCACCATCAACATAGTTGGTCTAACCATAAATTTGTAGAACTTGCCTATAAGTTTTGGTGGCACCTTCTTATCACACAAGACTCCAGAATCTAGTCTCAATTTCATCCACCCTGCACTAATACGGTGAGTTACATCCTCGTCAATCACCCCATTTTCTTAAATAATAGACCCCAAATAGTTAAAACTCCCCCTCTTTTGAATAAAAAGCACTTGAACTATATCATTCATTCTATCAAACACAACCATTCAGTTGTATAGTTTATGCGCTAATAATACCTAAATAATCACCAATAATTGTGCAAGAAGGAAACTGTTATGATCTCCATAGGCTCGCATGAAAAGTGGACTTTATTCAAGGATGGAGCATCTAATGTAAAAGAAAGTAGATTCTACATAGTGCTAATTCTCCCAATAGGGGAAAATCTTAGACAAGCCATCAGTTGTGTACCGCTCACTAAAACTGAGGAATTAAATATGAGGTTGTTCTTGCAAGTGTTGAATTAGCTCGAGGACTTAGATATGAACACCAGTAAAGTTAATTGTGATTCTCAACTGGTGGTAAAATAGATACATGGGGATTACAAGGCTATACAAGAGCATGCAAAAGCACTTAGAAAAGGTCTGCACAACACTTACTAATTTCAAAGAATGGAAGGTGTCACACCCCATCCTAGGATCTAGGCGAGACCGGCACCAGGATGCCATCTCTGGCCCGAGTGTACTGATGAAATCTAAGTGAAACTATGAGCAAACATCTAAACATGAACAACATATCAAACATATAAATGGATACTAAGATAAAGCATAACACGGAGATGATTTTAAAAAAACCTGCATTTCATACAAAAAATACCCATTAGTCAAAATTAGAGTTTAAAACGGAGAACACATCAACTAAATCTCTGCAAAGCCTCTACTGACTAAAGCATCTGGATTGGCCGGGACAAGGTCCTCGACCTAACATTTATAAAAACTAGACCTCACTGAGATATATATACCCCAAGAGAGAGAATGGGGTTTATCAAAAGCTAAACTAGGTGGTACATCTAAGAGTATCTATACTGAAGTTGCATTATAAAACAATGCAACACCCCTAATAAGGAAGGGCGTTAGTACATGAAATCGTATTGTATATAAGATGTCAAAAACAATTGAAATATGGTATGCTGAAAGCGAAAATCTGAGCATATAGAATCATAATAAGTCATGTATAAAATCATAGTAAGGTTTAGAAAGAAAAACATACACTTTGCTCTTCTTTAAAATCTATACTCAAACTGTAACTAAAAATAACATCTGATAATATCGACTGAAAATTTTGTGGAGATTCATGGTATAATCGATAAAGTACACCATGTGAATATTGAGTTCAATCTCTATGGCCCCACCAACTAAGCCACCACCCTATCTTGTTGGATAGGGGGACTGAACTAATTAGCTAGAAAGTTATTTGAAAATCATCCACCTTATCAGGGCGTATAACTGGGGAAATGCTCGGTCCAATGGTACATTCCACTCCTACATCGACAAACGTAGGTTCTGAAGCTCGTCCCTTGGAACTCATGACATCTCGGTTAACTACTAACTCCGTTCTGAAAATAATGATATTGTAATAGCCCTTGGGGAATAATCTGTCCTGAAATTATATTGAAAGCTTACAACTTACAAAATTATGCTTTTCAACTCATACACTCATAGTCATGCTAAAAATCTCATGTGATCAATTCAATTTAATAATGGTATGTCCTTGGCCAAAATGTACGACAATAATGATTCTTTAAAATGAACATGGGCGGCCTTGGCCAATATACATAATAATCATCTCAACACTTTTCATGAAATTCAGACGTTTGACTTATAAGGGCAAACTAGTTGTTTTTAATATTTACATGAATATCGATAAAACCTTACAAAGTTCTTTCATGAGCTACATTTAAGCTAAATCATTCCAAATGTTCAATGTTCTCGAAGCTTTAAGTATGGAATAATGAAACCAAGAAACAATGCTCAAAAATAATCTACTAAAACTTCCTTGATAGTAGAAGTAGAGAAATTGTGGGAAGAACATGATGTCCCACATTTTTAGGTTTCCTTACATACCTTGATGCTCTTAGAAGCAAGAGAAGTCACTAGTGAAAGTTTAGAGAGAAGGGCTGCCAAACTTCCTTAGAAATCCTAGGAGAGAGAAGCTAAGAATTCACCAATCTAAGCTTACATGCAATTAAAAATCATAGGAGAGGCTTATAGGAACTTACCTTGGACTTAGAAGAGCTTGAAGGGAAGAGAGGTGTCTGTTCTATAAGTTGGAGGTGAAGAAAATGAGTATTGAGTCTGCTGGGTCTATTTACAGGCGGAGGGGAAAATCACAACTTACGGTACCTAGGCCACAAATACGGATCGTGGATTCAATCTGCGGTCCACAAAATTGAATTATAAATCAAGTCTAGAAAAAGTCTTCCTTTAGAAAAGTCTCATTTAAGGGCTGTAAGTCCAATTTTGGGTCCATAGATTCTACCATATTTCTATCCAGTAGCTCTAAATATCTTAATCTCCACTTACAATTGAAAGTATGATTCCTATGTTTAGTATACGGTTCATATATTGAACCATAATCTAATCTAGTGACTTGAGATTTAAGACTTCAAGATGTGGTGGATTTTATGGCTTATAGGTTCAATCAGTGACACCTGCACAATGATTTCTCTAAAATACTTCACTTTGGTGTTTCAACATCCGGTTATTTCTATTCTTGGCAGAAAAAGGGCTTCACCCACCAAGTCCACTTTACGAAACTCGGCACGGTCAAGAATTACTTCCAAGGGTACAGAGTGTTGCAGAAGGTTATTGAAATACCTCAAGAAGAAAATATGGAAACAGACACTCTAGCCAATCTCAGATCATCAGCTAAACTAGATAGTCTTGATGTCAGTTCAGTAGTAACTTTATTATATTCTGTATTAGGAGTATCCTGCCATTAAGAGGTTAATTCAATGAGCTTGGTTTGGGATTAGGGAAATTAATTTGTTAAGTATTTAAAGATGTTGTAGAACCGACTAATCCAAAATCCTCGTGCACACTAAGAACAAAGGCAACAAAATATTGTTTTGTGGATGAAAATCTATATAGAAGTTGAATATTCCATCGTAACTACTTTTACAAGACTTATTGCTATCATGGTCCCCGGTAACACTCTCGCTGACTATATCAGGATCGTTAATAGCCAGTACTAATAGAGGTACATCAAGCAAGAGGTTAAGGGATTCATTTATGAGCATGGCTTTACTATGAATGACGTAGGGGAGAGGACTCTAGAGTTCTATGCCTATCTGTATGAGATGGGGTGGGGACCACTAGTGGTGCAGCCTTGCTCATGCAATGAGTAGTGGGTGAGGAAGTTCTAAGCCATGCTCCCCACTGTTAGTTGGCCCTCCCAGAACCATGCATGTATGTCCCAAGTGAGACTTTTAGCATCATTATTGCTATCATCAAAGACGTGTTGGGGTTGCCCAATCCCTCAGAGTTCGAGCTGAAAGGTAGAGATATGGATAGTAATGGGCAGTGGATTATTAACATACTTGTGAAGGAAGACAAAAAGGGCCAAATCACTTGGGGCACTAGTCGTACGGGGATCAAGAGCACCCATTTTACCATGGAGGCTTAGAGGTGGATAAACCTAGTGGCCCAAAGGATTTGCCCATCCAACAATGCGAGCGATATGATCTACCACGGGCCCTTGGTGGTGGCTTGCATCTTAGACTGGGTGCCGATCAATATGGATTCATATATCATGGAGGAGTAGAGGTATTTTGTTGCTAAGACTGGAGTGAACCTGCCATACCTCTCTCTTATCACTATGCTATGTGTGCGGGCAAGAGTGCCTAGGGAGCAGGGTGACAAGATGATTGCGTGTGATGTTCCTTTTGACCCATTATGTGTGAAGGGTGCATCAAGATAGGGAAGGAAGAAGAGAAAGGTTGATTTGGAGGAGGAGGACAATGAGAATCAAGGCAGCAGTGGGGATGGTGCTAGCTATTCCCAGCCTTCAGGCCCGTTTGAGCGCATTAAGGCGGACATAGCCATCATGAGAAAGTTACGGAGGGTCTTGCCCAGGCCTCCCCTGGATGGCGCATCATTGAGTGCTGTTGTAGGTGGTGTTCGGAGTTGTTTCTTGGGTATAAAACTACATGCAAGTGCATGTGGTCGAACAAGTAGTAAAGTGGCTTTAGTAAGCCAAGTATCGATCCCACAGGGACTGGGATGAAGTGCAATCTGCTCAAGTGTACTATATTTTAATTCTAAAAATGCAGACAACAGTGTAACCAAGAGTTTGATATTTTAATTTCTAATAATTATGCTAAGTCTAAGACAATTATCTAATGTGAGTATGAACTATGGATGTGAGCATGCTGAGGTTAAACGAACATGTAATGAAATTAATTATCGACATAATTTGGTTAGTCCTTCCCTCTAGTTGCTAGTCAAGAACTAATGCCAAGGGATTAAAACTCTCGTATTTAACCCCACTTAAGAATCATGAACCATCCACCTACATTTCTGTGATTAAATGCAATTCATGTTCTAGCCATGCAAACCCGGTTCCTAAATTGACTAATACTACTTTCAGGTATATTTCTATCCTGAAGGTAAATCAATTCGCAATTTTCCCAAACTAAGAAAGGATCATATCCTATTAATTCACAACTTTCCAATTTCTTGCTCTCTCGAGTAAAACCAGACTTTTTAGATATACATTAACGTAGGCCACACATTAATGCAGTAAGAACAAGAATTAATAGAACAACATGGAAGAAAAGATGAAAAACCAATATGATCAACAATCACATTTCATTACAATTGTTCATAACCTCAGCAAGAAGATGAATTAGCCACTCATTTATGGATTAAACATCGTTAAATGAGTGTTAAACATACAAGTAATTGAATACAAGGAGAAAGAAAGGGAGAAAAACCCTGATAATTTCGTCCCTTCAACTGCCTGTAACCCACGTTCTTGCTCCACCAAGTCAGAATATTGAAAAATGAACCTAAGTGTTCTATTTATACTAGTGGGAATTTTTTCCAGAATAACAAGCAACGTGTCACGGAGTGCATCGCGGAGCACTGCCTCCGTGACACGCTACCGACGCGGACCTTCACTGGAACTGGGGGTCCAGGAAATAAAGACCAACGTGGCACGGTGTGCAACGCGGAGCCATGCCACTGTGCCACGGACCTATCGCGTACCCTCTTTGGAAATTGGGCGAAAATTCCCTATCCAGGCAGAAGGCCTCCGTGATGGCAGCGTGACACGGCTCCATCGCGGAGCCCCTTTATTTTATGCTTTCCAATGCCTTGTCCCTTGCTCGCATCCGAGTCCAACCCCGATATCCTCCAACATGCATTTTAGCTTCCCGAACTTACATTTTACCTGCAAAATAATGCTAATCATGTTGGTTAGTATAAATTCACATTTTATTACCAATTACATGAGAATGTATACACATTGATAGATAAACAAGGCTAAAATGACACATTTGAGTATCACTTGGGCATATAAATTTGCCCAAGATCACTTACCCCACACTTAAATCCTTGTTCGTCCTCGAACAACAATCTCACACCTCAAGCAATTTACATCCCAACCTCGCTACTTTGGTTCGACAATTTAGGTTATGGTCATACCGATTATTCAATACAGCAAATCATCAAGAAAACATGCATGGTCCTATCAATGCAATGACCTTCAATACATCAAGACCTCCTAGACTTAAGAATCGACTCTCGATATTGGCAAACTCATACAAATCAGCTGATCAAGACATCCGACACGAAAATTAATCTCTCATCAAGCATGTGCCCTCACAAAGCAAGAGAATCTTCCCCTTTTTGCTCATATGAACTCACAAAAATTCAAGCAGGGGCATATAAACACAAGTTCGCTCTCTCTCCCAAACGAATTCACATGCATCATGTCATGACCCATAAGCTTGCCTTTAGTGTATTACTCCACTAATATAAAGAAGTGTGATGTAAGATCACGTAGGACTTTAACTGGTTGTAATGGAAGCTACGGAACTAGTAAATATTGGGTTAGCCACTAATAGCCACTAGCATCCTTAAGCGCCTTTTCAACACATCCCATCAACTCATGGACATTGTTTCTTTCTTCATCATCCCATTCTTGACATTTTTCTTTAGTTTGGCCCATCTTGTTAGCACACTTGACACAACACAAAGATTAGTTATGCACCTTCATTATAGTTTATTTATAACAAGTGCACTTTCAACCTTTCCTTTTCTTCCATCACTCGGCTTTTCTTTTCTTCTCACCATTCTCACTCTTTAGACACTTTGGGAAAATTACTTTCTTTTCTTAAGCGCTTAAGAGTTTTGGATTGACTTTACGGCTAATGGAAAGAAGGGGTTAAGCTCGGTTTACACTTTTTGGACAAAAGAAGAAAAAATAATAGGCTAAAGGCTCAACGGGCTGACTAGGGTATACGATCAAGGTGGGTATGATAATGAAAAATAGAAACTTTCGGTTAAAAACAAGAAAATGCCTACATCCTTTCCTACAATACACCTCCTTCATTTCGTTTTGTACACACGCCAGGCAAGTTGTAGACACTTCACGATAGAATAGAATAGCAAAACCTCACTTCACACTTATTGTATATGCTCAATTCAAGATGTATTCACAGACTCTTCAACCAGCTAATTACAGGAATTCAAACATTAAGCCTCAATCACACTGAATCGAACTCTATGGCCTAGGTATCTCAACATATTTATAAAGTTGCATGCTTTCATACTAATCACGTTTGCATTTTAAATATCATGTACAACACGCAACCATAATTCCGCAACCATAAAGTAACTACAGGTTTTGGGATACAACCCCCAAAAGAAAACAACTGAAAAATAATTGAAAAATCTACCCCTAACGACTATGTTTCCCTTAAGACGGTCGTCATCCATCTATCATAGGGAACGGTCACTAACTAGGACCTCGGTTCAATAGGACCATTCTCGGTAAAAGAACCGAAAACAAACGCTGAGAAACTCAAGAATTGAAAAAAAATATTTTCAAAATATCGATCATTTTGATTTTAAAAATATCGATCAATTCGATAACAAATATATGTACAAAATCAGCTAGCAACATTCAGAAACACACAACAGTTCCACATATATTTACAGTACAGAACAACAACTTACAATCACAAATCACAGGGAACAACAAAATTTCACAGGCACAACAACAGATTAGGACATACATACATAACAGCACACCTAGTACCTAACTACTCCCACCCCACACTTAGCTCGAGCACTGTCCCCAATGTTCACAAAAATTAAAATAACACAAAAATTGGGTGGTGGAACTCCCTGATCAATCAAAGTACTCCACTTCTTCATCAGGTGCTGCTGCTTCATCTCCCATGTCTGAATCACCCCCATCGGACTCCACATCGGAGTCCTTCCGATGTGTCTCCTCGTCCGTGGGGACATCATCATCCGTGGGCTCTACAAATGCTAGCCCCACTCGGCATAGAGCCCTGGCATTCTCGCCGAAAGGGTAGTCTAGCTCGAGCTGCCATAACTCCTCCTCTGTCGTCGGCCTCCCGCCTATCCTCAGCTGGAGCATCTGCATCCCATACATGCGAGCCATATACTGATCATCACGAGCATGTCGCTCGCCAAGTGTAAGCACTGGCCCGTGGGTGGTGTCGGGGGCCTTAGTTTTAGTGACATCTAAGGCCTGCCGCTCCATCTGCGGGATATAATCAAGGGCCTCTTCCTCGACATCCAGGCCCCTCAGGAAGGTGGTGAGTAGCCCACCAATTCCGTATCTGTGCCCCTGATGCAACCGGGCTCTCTTCATGGCGGAGATAATCACCGCCCCCACGTTGATCTCCAGCCCTTTCATCAGGGCGCACACCAGGAATACACGATCCCGGGTTACATCTGTCATATGTACCCCCAGGATTAGGCAGGAACATACAATCTTTAGCCATATTCTGGCTTCCCTGTTCATCTGTGAATAAGGCAAAGTCTGATGGTAGCCCCTCTCCTTGTGTCTGCTCCATCTAGCTGTAGATCGGGTCCCACACAAGGTGCGTCTAATGTCCGCCTATGGTGGGGTAATGTTCAGCTGTCGAAGCACATGGGCGTCTGTGTCCCGCGCCCCTATGATAGCATTGAGGTGGTGGGGCTCCAAGGTACTATTTGCCCTCTGATTTTTATGGTGTGACTTCTGATCGTCGGGTTCCAGTTGGCATAGAATTCCCGAATCAGGTGCAGGTTGCATTCCTTGGGCTCTTCAAAAATGAAGTTGAGCCCAGCTGCCTCGATCCAGTGGACAATCCTAGGGAACTCCTGTGCCAATGGTTCCCGTGCTATGTGTTCCTCGGGGAAATATTTGTTTTCTTTGTGCTTTGCGTACCACTTCTTCCCCTCATCTGTCACCCATCTGGTTCCATATTGGCGGCGTTGGTCGCGTGGAACCGCTGGTGCTGCTGGGACTGCTGTGCCCAGTCTGATTCGCTTTCTTCTAGCGCCAGATGTTGATGCGCCTTTCCCTTTTTCTTGCCTGCTTGCCATTTTACCTGTCAACCCAAGTAGACAAGATCAATGTTCAGCCACTGAATATTAACTTCGACTAAGGTCGGGTTAAACTAGGCTACCCCACACTTAGTCCTTAGCTACAGTTCCAACAATACGGCAAGATCATACTTATTTACACAACAACAACCAAATATACAACCATGCTTAGTGCGTTCGAAGAATTCGACGGTATATCTTCTATGTACTACTCAGACTTCGTACAGCTAATCACACTCACTACCATCGCTAACATTTTATCTTATCACACTTAGCAAGGAAAAAAAATAAAGAAACGAAAACAACAAGAATTTATCTACACGAACCTATACAACCAACCCAATTCTTGCAAAATTTCAATATTCCCCTAACCCGAGAATCCGTCGGTCTATTAACATGATAACAACTAGAACATCGACTCATCTCACTCAACATGTACATCCCGACATGAATTTCACAAGTTCACTACATTTTTCCACTTCAAATTCAAAAACAAGCCCTAGAAATGATGATATCAAGAAAATTTGATTAAATTATGTAATTAACGAGTTCAAGCAATCATAATGATATTCCGAACATTCATCAACAACAATTCAATTGAATTCATGATTAATTTCTACTTAGGGCAAACTTAGCTCACCTCACATGCTCAATATCGAAGAAAATCGACAAGAAATGAGATGAAATCGAAGAACATACCTTGAAGTTGAAGAATTGAAGAAAACTCAATGATTTTCTTGGCCTATTCCGTGTCACGTTGAAGGGGGATGGGTTTTAGGGAGTTTGGTCGCGGAGTGAGTGAAAAATAAGGAAAAGTGAGGGGTTTTCGGGGTTTTAAAGTGGGAAAATCGCGCGGGTCACCCGGCGACCCGGTGTGACCCATCGCGATATACACGGCAACGTGTCACGGAGTGCATCGCGGTGCACTGCCTCCGTGACACGTAGCTGTCGCGAGAGTACTCTGGAATTTTTTTCAAATTCCGAATTTATAACTCAACGTGTCACGGAGGGTAACGCGGAGGTCCTCCTCCGTGACACGGAGCTATCGCCCTAGCTCACTGTTTTGCCACTTTTTATTGATTTTCATACCTTGAATTTTCCTTTGCGATTCCGTGCATATTTTCCTCCGTTTGACCTGAAATTCATCTCACTACACAAAATTGGTTAGAATTATAGGTTTCACTCTATATAAAAATAAAAACAAAAACAAAAACTAAAAATTTTGTTGTTAATCAAGAAAAAGAAAAAGAAAAATCTATTCACAGTTTACAAAGAGAAAACTTTTTCACGGGTTGCCTCCCGTGCAGCGCCTGGTTTACCGTCGCGGCTCGACGTCGTTAAGATCAGTTGTCCTCTAGGGTGATGGATGATCACAGGCAAAAATATATGCCCGAGATACGCTTTACGACTTAAATTAGTCTTGTTTATCTAAGATTATTGTATATATTTTCATGTAATTTTAGATAAAGTAAAGATGTGTGCTAACCAACATGATTAGCCTTTGTTTTTTAGGTTTTGATGACTTTTGAGCAACTAATCCATGAGTTGGTGAGGTAGAGGCTTGGAAACGGAATCAACACGCGAACGTCAGCAAAGAGGAGGCACAAAACAGCCCACCGGCGCGTCGACAAAGTGCCACGGCAGGCAGGCCGCTCACAACAGCCCACCTGCGCGTTGGCAACGTGCCACGGCAGGTGGCCTCTGCGACCAAGGGCTGCCAACGCGCTGCCCAAGCAGCGTGACACGCTGCCAACGCGACAGGGGGCTGCCCGGGCCAATTTCGGGTGATTTCCAGAGGGCTTCCACGTCCGTAGCGTGTCACGGAGGCCGTGCTCCGCGATGCACTCCGTGACACGTTGCTTGTTATTCCGGGAAAGAGTCCTACTACTATAAATAGCACACTTAGGTTTATTTTTCAGAATTCAGACTTGGTGGAGCAAGGACGTGGGTTAGAGGCAGTTGAGGAACGAAAAAGCTAAGGGTTTTTCTCTCTTTCTTTCTTCTTTCAATCAATTGTTTGTATGATTAACACTTGTTTTAGGATGATTAATCCACAAATGAGTGGCTAATTCTCTTCCTTGCTGAGGTTATGAACAATGGTGATGAATTTTGATTATTGAATTATATGGTTTTTCATCTTCTTCTTCCATGTTGTTCTATTAATTCTTGTTTCTACTGCATTGGTGTGTGGCCGACATTAATGTACATCTAAAAAGTCCGATTGCACTCGAGAGAGCATGAAATTGGAAAGTTGTGAATTAATAGGGTATTGTTCTTAACTTGATTTGGGAAAATTGAGTTTTGATGTGCTTTCCTGATAGAAATATACTTGAAAGCCGTATTAGTCAAATTAGGAACCGGAATTGTATTGCTAGGTCATAAATTGCATTTGATCACAGAAATGTAGACGGATGGTTTATGATTCTTAAGTGAGATTAAATACAAGAGTTTTAATCTCTTGGCTAATGTTTTTGGCTAGCAACAAGAAGAGAAGATTAACCAAATTATGATTATAATCAAGTTCATTACTTGTTCTTAACCTTGGCATGCTCATATCCATAGTTTCAATTCAAAGTAGATATTTGTTAATAGTTTTAGTATATAATTTATAAACAAATTATTTAACTTTTGGTTACTTTGTTGTCAGCATATATAGAAGTAAGATAGAATATAGTATACTTGAGCAATTTTTACTTATCCAGAGTCTCCTTGGTTCGATACTTGGCTTACTTAAGCCACTTACTACTTGTTTGACCACGTGCACTTGCGTGTCGGTTTTTAACCCCTAACCAAAGCACCGAACAAGTTTTTGGCGCCGTTGCCGGGGAGACTAGGCAATTGGTGAAATTGTATTAAGTGTAAATTTACTGTATTTTTATTTTATTTTCTTAGTGCTGACAACTTGGTCTTAGTGTTTGTTTTAATTCTTTTTCATTATATATATATATATATATTTTTTTTTCTTTTTCGTATACTCTTATTGACATGACATCGTGGAATACAAATGGTATAAATGGTGGATACTCATATTTTAATGAATCTTGTCTGAATTGTGGAGGACACCACTTGTGGCAACACTGTAACACGTGCAATATATGTGGTGGTCAAGATGGCCATTGGGATGGCTGTCCGAATGCATACTACCCTCCCCCAAGCCCCTACTATGATCCTTCTGTTGTTTTTTCTGAATATAGGCATGCTGAAAATGAGGACTTGGGACGCCAATCTCGAATAGAAGACATGCTGAAACAACTCCTGGAGCAATCAGAAGCAATGAAGGAGGCGATGGCAGTATTGAGAATTCAGCAAGAAGAGAATGCAGAGGCTCTAGAAAGGATGAGCATCAAATTCATGGAGATGATCGCTGAAGCTGAAGCGTGTGATAAATCGCAGGCAACAGTTTTAGCCGATATTCAAGAGGAACTACAAGAGGAAGACAAGGGTGAATTTTTGGAGGAAGCCCAACAATCAGAATCTCTTGAGTGCCCCCGTGATGGGCTCAAACTTATGGAAAATCTATTCGTGGATGAAGAGATAGAGTATCCCCCAGTTGACATTAATGGAGAGATAGATGTCGATGCTGAGAAGGTGTATACAAGTAAGGAGGTCAAGCACAATGCAGTTTCAGAGTTGAGGATTATTGGACCACACTCGAAGCATTTCTCGACATTAAGTTTGGTTGAAAACATAGAAATAGTGTCTTCCAAGCTTATAGAGAAATGTCTAGAGGAGGACCAAGCCCCATATATTTTGAAATTTGCTAACTCAGAAAGACAAAATGACTTCGCTTACTTAAGGGCCAATAAGTTCAAAAAGCAACATCTACTGCTTGGTCCTTATAATTTTTCACCACCACCCCTGGAGCATAAGAGGAAGTTAGAGAAGAAATTAGGGGTGAGATTCATATCCTCAAGGTGGAGGAAAAAGCGGTGAAACTGGATACGTCGTGCCGCGACGTAAAATTAGGAGCTGCTTGGGAGGCAACCCAAGGGTACCACAGGTACCATTTTAATTTCTTGCAATTGAGTTCATTTTTGTTTATTTTCATCTTGTGTTGTTTTGGTGGAAAGTTAAGCGCGGATGGAGGGGAAGTCTGAGTACCCGTGGAGGAGGAAGCTAACAAGCATGGAAGAGAAAAAGTGTGGGGTCGAACACCCACTTGTGCATAGTTGAAGAAAGGCATGTTGTTGGCTAGGCCTAAAGGCCTCAGGGAGTATTTCTCACCCTTTTTAAATTTTAATTTGATGCTATTAGGACATAGCATGATTTAAGTGTGGGGTGAGGGAAATTTCAAAAATTTTTGTTGTGTTTAACGATTTTTGGTGAATGTAATGCTTGTGAGAAATTTGAAAAATTTGAAAATTTTTTGTGAATTAAGCATGACTTCATCACCCGTTGGTTTTTCTTTTCGGTTCTTTTCCGACGGGGGGTATTTGAACCGAAGAATAAAATTTTTCTTATTCTTTCCTTGGTCTGTATATAAAGTTCTTAGTCATAGCTAGGGACTGTTTCTGACGATGGATGGATGACGACCGTCTTGAGGAAAATTAGTCGATAGGTTTTGGGTTTTGAAACCATAACTAATTGGTGCTTGATGTTCTTTTTATGTGCTATACATGGTTGTAAGATGCAAGTATGTTCAGTGTGAAGCATGCAAGTGTATAACTTTGTTTGAGACACTTAGGCTCTTGAATTTGACTCAATATGATTGAAGCTTAATTCTGAATTCTTGTGATTAGCTGAGTAAGAGTCTACTGAATGTGTCTTGATTTGAGAACGTGCCATGAGTGTAAGGTTTTTGAGTATTCTGTGCTACTATGAAATGTCTAGAACTTGCCTGGTGTGTATATAAAACGAAATGAAGGATGTGAATTGTAGGAGATGATTTAGGCATTTCTTTGAATGAACCAAACTTTTATCCCTCATTATACCTAACTTGAAAAATTAATCCTAGTTAACCCCATTGAGCCTTGAGCCTATTCTTTGACAGCTGCAACATAAGCTTAATCCTTTTTCTTTCATTAGCCTTGAATTTGATCCAAAACTCCGAAGCGCTTAAAGGAAAAATCCGAAAGGGTAAAGGAGTGAGAAGAATGAAAAAGAAGGGAAAGTAGCAATTGTAAGAGTTGAGAAAGGTCGAGGGTGCACTTGTTTGAATATGGGTGAGTATTAGTAGGGAGTAAGAAAATAAATAAATGAAAAGTTACTTATAGAACTCCTTACTAATAAGCTAAAAGCGCCTAAAGAAAGGGGGGAACAAAAGAGGAAAAAGAAAGATGAAAAGAGAAAAAGGTGAAGTGAGGGAAGGGAAGTTTGTAATGAAGGCGTGATGTATTAAAAGCGCTTAGGAAAGATAGTCACTATTACTGATCATAATAGTACTTACCCGCACCTGAGTTACATTACAACCTAAAAAGTCCTACTTGATCTTACATTCATACATCCTTAAATTAGTGGAATAAAACACTAAGGGCAAGCTTATGGGTCATTACATAATGCATGTGAATTCTTTGTGAGAGTGAGCGTAATTCTATTCATGTACCCACACATGTTGTGATGTAAAAAATTATTTTTGCATGTGATTGGGTAACTCTCTTCCCGTGAGGGGCACATGTTGAATGAAGGATATAATTCATGTGAGATGTCTTAATCAGTTGATTTGCATGAGTTTGCTAAGATTGAGAGCCGATTCTTGAGGTTAAGAAGTCTTAACATAGTTGTACTTCATTTCAATGATCAAATCAGGCATGCTCTATTTTTAGCTTGTATCTTACGTAATCATTATAGCCGTAACTTGAATTCTCTTGCTAAATTAGTTATGTGGGAGTCTCCATATGCATGATATGTAAAAGGTTGTTCGAGGACGAACAAGGCTTTAAGTGTGGGGTTGTGATCACAGGCAAAAATATATGCCCGAGATACGCTTTACGACTTAAATTAGTCTTGTTTATCTAAGATTATTGTATATATTTTCATGTAATTTTAGATAAAGTAAAGATGTGTGCTAACCAACATGATTAGCCTTTGTTTTTTAGGTTTTGATGACTTTTGAGCAACTAATCCATGAGTTGGTGAGGTAGAGGCTTGGAAACGGAATCAACACGCGAACGTCGGCAAAGAGGAGGCACAAAACAGCCCACCGGCGCGTCGACAAAGTGCCACGGCAGGCAGGCCGCTCACAACAGCCCACCTGCGCGTTGGTAACGTGCCACGGCAGGTGGCCTCCGCGACCAAGGGCTGCCAACGCGCTGCCCAAGTAGCGTGACACGCTGCCAACGCGGCAGGGGGCTGCCCGGGCCAATTTCGGGTGATTTCCAGAGGGTTTCCGGGTCCGTAGCATGTCACGGAGGCCGTGCTCCGCGATGCACTCCATGACACGTTGCTTGTTATTTCGGGAAAGAGTCCTACTACTATAAATAGCACACTTAGGTTTATTTTTCAGAATTCAGACTTGGTGGAGCAAGGACGTGGGTTAGAGGCAGTTGAGGAACGAAAAAGTTAAGGGTTTTTCTCTCTTTCTTTCTTCTTTCAATCAATTGTTTGTATGATTAACACTTGTTTTAGGATGATTAATCCACAAATGAGTGGCTAATTCTCTTCCTTGCTGAGGTTATGAACAATGGTGATGAATTTTGATTATTGAATTATATGGTTTTTCATCTTCTTCTTCCATGTTGTTCTATTAATTCTTGTTTCTACTGCATTGGTGTGTGGCCGACATTAATGTACATCTAAAAAGTACGATTGCACTCGAGAGAGCACGAAATTGGAAAGTTGTGAATTAATAGGGTATTGTTCTTAACTTGATTTGGGAAAATTGAGTTTTGATGTGCTTTCCTGATAGAAATATACCTGAAAGCCGTATTAGTCAAATTAGGAACCGGAATTGTATTGCTAGGTCATAAATTGCATTTGATCACAGAAATGTAGACGGATGGTTTATGATTCTTAAGTGAGATTAAATACGAGAGTTTTAATCTCTAGGCTAATGTTCTTGGCTAGCAACAGGAAGAGAAGATTAACCAAATTATGATTATAATCAAGTTCATTACTTGTTCTTAACCTTGGCATGCTCATATCCATAGTTTCAATTCAAAGTAGATATTTGTTAATAGTTTTAGTATATAATTTATAAACAAATTATTTAACTTTTGGTTACTTTGTTGTCAGCATATATAGAAGTAAGATAGAATATAGTATACTTGAGCAATTTTTACTTATCCAGAGTCTCCTTGGTTCGATACTTGGCTTACTTAAGCCACTTACTACTTGTTTGACCACGTGCACTTGCGTGTCGATTTTTAACCCCTAACCAAAGCACCGAACAATGGACGATTTCTCTCGATCACCGTCCTCCCCCCAGTAGTGGTTACACCGTTCTGGTGGTTTTCCCAATAACTCTCGTGAATCCTTCCTCTGCTCATCATCGCCTTGAGCAATCACATTGACCACCGAGAGTTCTTCATGCACCATCGGGAGCTTGGGTGCCTTGTACACATCGAACACCTCCACCTTGTCGTGTGCTTGCATTGTTAACTGCCCCGCAGCTACGTCAATCAGTGCTTTCCCGGTCACCAAGAAAGGACTTCCCAAAATAAATGGAACTTCCGCGTCTGGTTCAAAATCCAGCACGACAAAATCTACCGGGAAAATCAGGGAGCCAACTTGCACCAGAATGTCCTCCACAATGCCATCAGGTCTGGCTAAGGACCGATCCGCCAATTGCAAGATTACTATTGTGGGTCTAGGACTCCCTAGACCCAGCTTTTTGAATACCGATGACAGCATCAAATTAATGCTCGCTCCCAAATCACACAATCCACGAGCTTGGATACTCTTCCCAATAGTGATCTGTATAGTAAAGCTCCCAGGGTCTTTGTGCTTTGTGGGCAGTCGATTTTGAATCCGGGAAGTGCACTCCTCCGTTAGAGCCACCGTAGCATACTCAGTCAACTGACTTTTGTTTGCCACGATGTCCTTTATATACTTAGCATATTTCGGCACTCCCTGCAAAACATCAACAAGAGGTAAGTTAATATGTACCTATTTTAACACCTCCATGAATTTCTTGAAACACGCCTCCTCCTTGTGTTTCTTTAATCGTTGAGGGAACGGGGGTGGTGGTCTTTCTGATTCTGCTTCCTTAGTCTTCCCCCTCTCATTACTTTGCTCCCTCTCGACTTCTGCTGCTCCCGACTGTTGAGGTGGTCTTTCTGGTTCCACCTCTTTCAGTTGCAAACCACTCCTTGTGGTCACCGCATTCACCTGCTTGGGATTGGGATCTGTGTTGCTCGGAAGTCCTCCTCTAGGCCTGGTATTTTGGGCTCCAGCAAATTGCCCAAATTGATATTCCAGTGCCTTGGTAGCTAACTGGTTGTTTTTCACTTCCGCTGCCAATTTCACATAGTCAGCCTGCAATTGAGCTTGGTTAGCTATCATGGTCTTGAACATCTCCTCAATGCTGGGTGATGGTGGTGGAGGAGGTGCATTGTTGTTTTTGAATTGTGCTTGATAATTCTGCTGCCCTCCTTGGTTCCTTTGCACACCCTGACCCAAACTTTGCCCCTGATGGTTGTTTCTACCCCAGGAGAAATTCGGGTGATTCCTCCAATTGGAATTGTAGCTATTACCATACTGTTGGTGGTTGTTCCTTTGCACATTTCCCACAAAGTTTACCGAGTCAGGATTTGCTCCACAACACTCAGCTGAGTGCTCACTGCTTCCGCACACTTCACACCACATCTGCTGCACTGCATTCACTGGGGCTTGGGGCTAGTTCATTGTCATGTTGCTGAAGTGGGTGTTAAGTTGATTTTGTAATGCAACTATCTTTGCAGCGATAGCTGTAAACCCATCCACTTCTAGAACACCTTCTACTTTCCTTGTCACACCTCTTGACGAATCAGCATTCCATTCCAGATTGCCCTGCGAAATACGGTTCAACAAGGTATACAACTCCTCATAAGTTTTCTCCAGCGCTTGCCCTCCAGCTGCTGAGTCTAGAAATATTTTTGTATGGGGTTCCAAACCCTCTATAAAAGTGTGCACCAACACATCATTGGATTGATGATGATGAGGACAATCCGACAACATGGACTTGAATCTCTCCCAAGCCTGATATAGATTTTCTCCCTCTCTCTGTTTGAAACTTAGAATTTGACTTCTAAGTCTTGCTGTTTTACCGGAGGGAAAAAATCATATCAAGAACTTCCTAGCAAGATCATCCCACGTCGAAATAGAATTAGGTGGCTCAGCTTTCAACCACCTCTTGGCTTCTCCCAATAGTGAGAATGGGAACAATGTAAGCCGGACATAATCTGATGACACTCTAGCGGGGATGTAAGTGTCACTTATCTCCAAAAAATTTTGGAGATGCTGCTGTGGATCTTCATGAGGGAGACCTGTAAACTGCCGCTAGTGTGCAACAATTGCACCATATTCTGCTTAAGTTCGAACCTCCCTCCTGGATCAGGTTTGCGGATGCTAGATGTGACATTATTAGCATGTGGGATTGCCACCTCGCGAACCGGCCGAGCTGCTACTTCTTCGGGCACTAACACTGCCCGTACTATCGGTGGATTCTGTTGTTGCTCCATGATTGTCTGTCTGAGCAACTGCAGCTTTCTTTCTAGAGCTTCTCTCCATTTACTATGAAATATTCTTTCTGGCTCTATATACGAGTCCACCAGCTCCTTGTCTCTTGCCAGTGTTTAACAGAGATTAAATCTGCAAAATACAGGCTAAGACCAAGTTGTCAACACTAAGAGAATAAAAATTACAGTAAATTAACACTTAAGACAAATTCACCAATTGCCAGTCCCCGGCAACGGCGCCAAAAACTTGTTCGGAGTTGTTTCTTGTGTATAAAACTACACGCAAGTGCACGTGGTCGAACAAGTAGTAAAGTGGCTTTAGTAAGCCAAGTATCGATCCCACAGGGACTGGGATGAAGTGCAATCTGCTCAAGTGTACTATATTTTAATTCTAAAAATGCAGACAATAGTGTAACCAAGAGTTTGATATTTTGATTTCTAATAATTATGCTAAGTCTACAAAAATTATCTAATGTGAGTCTAAACTATGGATGTGAGCATGCTGAGGTTAAACGAACATGTAATGAAATTAATTATCGACATAATTTGGTTAGTCTTTCCCTCCAGTTGCTAGTCAAGAACTAATGCCAAGGGATTAAAACTCTTGTATTTAACCCCACTTAAGAATCATGAACCATCCACCTACATTTCTGTGATTAAATGCAATTCATGTTCTAGCCATACAAACCCGGTTCCTAAATTGACTAATATGACTTTCAGGTATATTTCTATCCTGAAGGTAAATCAATTCGCAATTTTCCCAAACTAAGAAAGGATCATATCCTATTAATTCACAACTTTTCAATTTCTTGCTCTCTCGAGTGAAACCGGACTTTTTAGATATACATTAACGTAGGCCACACATTAATGCAGTAAGAACAAGAATTAATAGAACAACATGAAAGAAAAGATGAAAAACCAATATGATCAACAATCACATTTCATTACAATTGTTCATAACCTCAGCAAGAAGATGAATTAGCCACTCATTTGTGGATTAAACATCGTTAAATGAGTGTTAAACATACAAGTAATTGAATACAAGGAGAAAGAAAGAGAGAAAAACCCTGATAATTTCGTCCCTTCAACTGCCTGTAACCCACGTTCTTGCTCCACCAAGTCAGAATATTGAAAAATGAACCTATGTGTTCTATCTATACTAGTGGGAATTTTTCCCGGAATAACAAGCAACGTGTCACGGAGTGCATCGCGGAGCACTGCCACCGTGACACGCTACCGACGCGGACCTTCACTGGAACTGGGGGTCCAGGAAATAAAGCCCAACGTGGCACGGTGTGCAACGCGGAGCCATGCCACCGTGCCACGG
Organism: Datura wrightii; assembly: GCA_035772735.1. NCBI lineage: Eukaryota > Viridiplantae > Streptophyta > Magnoliopsida > Solanales > Solanaceae > Datura > Datura wrightii. The sequence continues at coordinate 19,225,924 of JASDFA010000023.1, read as the reverse complement.
ACCTATCGCGTACCCTCTCTGGGAATTGGGCGAAAATTCCCTATCCAGGCAGAAGGCCTCCGCGATGGCAGCATGACACGACTCCATCGCGGAGCCCCTTTATTTTATGCTTTCCAATGCCTTGTCCCTTGCTCACATCCGAGTCCAACCTCGATATCCTCCAACATGCATTTTAGCTTCCCGAACTTACATTTTACTGGCAAAACAATGCTAATCATGTTGGTTAGTATAAATTCACATTTTATTACCAATTACATGAGAATGTATACACATTGATAGATAAACAAGGCTAAAATGACACATTTAAGTATCACTTGGGCATATAAATTTGCCCAAGATCAGGTGGCACTGAGGCATTACAAGATGCCTTTGGTTCTCAAGTACAGGCCCATGTAGAGCTTCAAGCTGACTTGGAGCAGAGAAGAAGAAGAGGCAGTAATGGGACAAGCTGCTCGTGAAGATATGAAAGGGAATGAAGATGTTCCTAAGGACTCTCGCTCTCCACTTAAAGCTCCCCAAGGTGTCCGAAGAGGATGCCCAACAGTTTTTCTTCCTCAACAGGTTCAACAATGGGGAGTCTAGTGGATCCAGCATCGGTAGTGACAAGGTGCCAGCTAGGTGTGGCCACCGTGTATTTCCCTCCTCTAGTCCTTCATTTTAATGTTATACCCCATATGATTGAAGCAATAACCCATACTTTTGAGGTAGAACTAAGAGTGTTTATTAAAATAAGAAGTAAGTGTTATGAGGTATTCAAATCACTCTATGGTTGTGTGTTAATATTTGACATTAATCAAGTTGTAAATAGAAGTCGGCAAAAATTATTGCAAATTTCTTTCTTAAATTCTCTAAAATTTAGGTTAGGAATCTCAGAACTTTTTTTATTATTCTATAAGGGGTTAGGGGGATTACGACCTATCAAGTTAAAGAACTATGAATCTAGTTTTCAATGTATCAACCCGTAAGCCAATACAACTTCGAAATAGAGAGATATTCATATTTTCGCGAGACTGCACAAGAAGGCACGTCAAAGCGGGCCAAGTCGGTGGAAGGCTATATAAAGCCCCTTGGTTGGTGGTCATATCCAAAATTCATTTTCCAAATTTCTCAAGTGGTTGGGAGACCTTTCTCTATGGTTCTTCCATGGCTATGAAGTTGGGGGATCTAGCACCATTCAAACATATTTTCAAGCATAGATCGTAAATACGTCATATGTGCTTGTGTGCTACCTGTGTATTCATGTTTTGTTGGGGGCTGTCTTGTGTTTAGATTTTTGGTAAGACTCTACTTATGGTGTTCCTTAGTTAAATATGGTGTTTATAGGGTCGTGGAGGTCAGTAGGTTGTTGTTACGGAGTTTCTATTATTGAATCTGTAGAAATCTTACCAATTAAGTTTCATCGACTGTGTTTTTGGCAGTAGTTAGAGGTGCTCTAAGGAAATATATACATGGTGATGGTATATTGGATTCCGATTAGTTGAGTTTCACCAAATAAAAACAAAAATCTAAGAGAAATCGACGCATACATCGTTAACCATATTCAAGGCAAATTCAGCTAGAAGTCGGCAGAACTTCTAGGATCATTTCTATGGGACTATTTGGTGCGTTGCTGCATTTTGGAGCTCGTTTTTGGGAAAAGAATTTGAAGCAAAACACTCCTTTCTTATATAAGTATAATTTCAAGTAAAGGTAAGCAACTTCACCTTTGAATTCTATGAGTTTGAGAACGGAAACATGGTGAAATATTATAGTAGTTGTGTTGTCGAATTGATGTGATTATTGTGTGTTGTTGCTGCCCAAATTTTTGTGGGAGTGACTCACTCACTTTTTGTATGTTGTGATTTGGTATTGGATGAAGATTCAAGCTTAAGTTTAAAGGGAATTCGGTCGGCGGAGGTTGGACTCGCTGAGATGAGGTATGTAAAGCACCCCTTCGTCCTTCTTTGCACATGATTAAGTTTGTAAGTTGATATTGAGAAAGTGCGCTCTTGTATATGTTGAAATCAGTATCTTGAGCTATTTCTAAATTTATGAGTTGTATATTGAAATGAGCTTAAAGTGTGGAGGTTGTAGCTTGCAGATGAGATGGTTGAAATCTAATCATTGTATTGTTGTTGTCATAGATATAAATTGAGTTTGGAGACCCCTCAACATGGGCACTATTAGCTGATCCTTTACATTATGTTACATAATGTGTCAATCTTGTTGAAGGTTTGAGTTATTATGTTAGTAAAAAGACTAAGACGACGACGTGTGAATGAACCTAGGTTAAAAACTGGATGTTAAGCTTAATGAGGGTAAACAGTTTATTGAAATGGTGATTATTTAACATAGTTACACACCCTCATATGTATGTGTTTTCAGGTACTTGAGGTTGAAAGGAGATTCTGTGTTTCCTCTTCCTAAAGCTAAATGACAAGTTATCATCTTTCCAGATTCTAAGTTAAGCAAAGTTGACCCTAAATAACTAACATTGAATCTGAGTACCGTAAAGTTAATTCTAAGTGTTACAGAATGAGTCTAAGCACTCAAAAGTGAATCTAAGTATTCTAAGTGAGTCAGAAAACTCCACGTGAATCTGAATATTCTGAGTTAAGACCAAGTACTCCAAGTAAAGCTTAAGTACTTTATAGACAAATCTAAGTATTTTGACTTGATTCTGAGTATCCAGAGTTGACTCCAAGAGTTTGTAATTCAAGTTAAGTTATAAGTTCCTCGAAGTCTTAAGTTTATGTTTAAGCTTCTGAGTCAAGCTAAGTCTTATGTCCCATCCTGTCAGTTGCTAGAGGTAATGTGTTCAGTTGGTCCTCCAAGTTGTGCCCATCTTTCGAGTTAGTTACATTGCATCATCCAGTTACTAGTCCAAGTATTGATTTCGCTCGTTATGCTTCATTTGCATTTTATCAGATCTAATTATCAGATCATGCCCTCTCTGGTTCAAGTATTAGATGGCCAATGGTGCGAGGTGCTATATATGAATATCTGGTCCATGTATCGGGTCGGCCATGGAAATCTTGGTTTGAGTATTAGGTAACTTATAAAATCCTGGTCTAAGTATTAGGTAACTCTTATAAATGCAGGTTCAATTATCAGGTAACCATACTTAAATCCTGGTTCAACTATCAAGTAGCCATCGAGCCAATACTCATGAATCCAGTCCAAGTATCGGAAATGTTTGCATATGAGTCAACTGAGTTATGCTTATGCATAGAGTCTGCATTTAGAGTAGCCGATTACAGAGTTACAAGTTTTCTCTCCCTACCCTATCTCTTGAGTTGTGTTTAGCTATTATTTTCCATTGTGATGTTGGTAGATTCTAGAGTTTCAGGTTGTTATGTTCCCTTCTTTGGTTCAGTTATCTTTGACATTATTTTTCTTACAATTTTCAGTGTTATGTACCAATACATATTTTTATACTGATGTCCCTTCATCTAGAAACCCCTGCAATATTGCTATAGGTATAGATAGAGGTTTAGATCGTTAATTGTGGTAGGAGTTATTCATCAGTATAAAGTTGCTATGCTCCCCCTCTTTTAGGAGCTGAGGTCTAGCTTGCCTTTGAGTTTTGTTGTATAGTATGGGTAGGTCGGGGCCCTATCCCGCATATTCAATTTATTACACTTTTAGAGGCTTTTGGACTAGTTGTATAGTTTCAGTTCAGTATGTAGCCTTGCTAGCTTTCAGCAGTTTGTTCCAATTTCTATTGTGGCCTTATCAGCATCGTATCTCTTGTTATTGTATGTAGAGACCTGGTCGGTCCCTTCCTGAGTAGTAGATGACTGTGATAGGTTGCCTGGTTGGCCTGAATCTTATGGTTACAAATGTTATATAGCTGTTCTTTTGGTCAGTTTGGTGTCGGGAGCCAATCGTTCCCTATCCTAGTTTTGAAGCATGAAAAACATAGTATCAGAGTGAAGTCATGTCCCAGGGAGTCCACAAAGACGTGCCTAGTAGAGTCTTGCAATGGGTATATTGTCCACCATACTTGAGGAGGCTACAGGGCATTTAGGAGTTGTTTCACTTCTTTCATCTTTACATCGTGCGAGTAGAATTGAGTTAAGGAAAGTATAGTATCACTCGTTTATTATAAGAGTTTATAGTGATAATCGAAAGAAGATTGAAGGTCATTAAGTGATATTGATGTAGAAAGAAAGGAAATTGTACAACTTGAATGTTGGCAGTAAAATCTTGCCCGGTAATAGATTGTGCCTGAAGTTTGAATGAATTTATATGTTCTTGGGCATGTCAGGATAGAGAGCTAAAGAAGTTAGAAAGGATTCAGAGAAATCCTAGCTCTTCAAATGTTAATGGTTCTAAGAGGAGAATTAGTATGGGACTTGTCCCAGATTTAATTATTTGGTCTATTAAATAAGGATAAACAGAAAGGTTGTATGAGCTAAAGCATCATAGACATGCCAGTTAGCAAAGCAATTACAGTTAGATGTAGCTACCAAGTGAGCTGGCAATATTCATAAGCCAAGATTAAGTGGAAATGCAAATTAGTTTGCTCCCAAAGGCATTGATAGTGACATATAGAGGAAATTCAATGATGCTTAGATGTGAGTGTATTTTTTTTACTCCTGGGTGTAAGAGAGAATTTCTAAAGCTATGAAGATTTGATTTCCCGGAATTAGGAAAAGGTAAAAGCACCCTAAGTTTGTAGGTAATACCTTGAGGTCTTGCTATTGAAAGGTTTAACTATTTATCTGTTTTAATAAGCAACAGTCGTCATGAAAGGAGTTCATGAGAGGGGCTGTTAGACGACCAATAGTATTGGGTGAAGAAATAAATTGGCATAAGTTAATATAAATAGGAGGCTCTTTGGAAAGCCCATATGAGCAGGGAAGTCTCTATAGACAAGACTTGATTACTTAACATGACTAGACAAGGTTTTAGGTTGAGGACATCTGGTCATTGAGATTTATGTCAGTAAATACATTATGAGATGATAGAGGTATTAATTTATAGCTTTGATGTGAAGTAACATGAAAGACCCTTTCTCTCCGCCCAAAGGTATATTCAGTAAGGAAGAACCTGGATTTTAAAAGAAAGTATATGAGAAAAGGGTCTGAAGGTTTCAGGACCAAGATGATAATAGAAATAATGGCGATGCAAAGATTAACATTATCTATAGAGGTATTCTAGAAAAGAGTAATAATATAAGATGTAAAGGTAAAAGTCTTAGGAAAAGATAGGAATAAATAATTACTCTAGTAATACCCATTTTTAGTAGTTGATATTCTATGAGCATACATATCACTCCAATTGGGGCATAATTGTTATACCCTGGAAGTCCAAAAGTCAGATTCGGGAGTTGAAATGGAGAAATATTTTAAAACTGACATCAGGCACAAAATAGGTCATGAGGTGACCCGTGAGAGCAGCCCACAAGTCAGTGAGGCTCAAGAGATGGGTCTGGAATTTGGAAATTTGACTCCCCACAGACATGACCATGAGTTGTGGTCAGGCCCCACGACTCGTTAGGTCAGCCGTGAGGAGTGGTGAGTGAGAAAAGAGAAAGAAGAAGGCAATGTGCATAATGGAAGAACCCCACAAGTCATGGTCAGTCACCACGAATCATGGGATGAGTCATGACCAGTAGGGTAAAGTTTAATTGAGATTGAGGTAGTGTACGTGGCGAGTGGTGACCATGAGTCATGGTCACCAGTAACAAATCATTGAGTCACCCATGACGAGCCTAGATGAATTGGAAGGCAGTGTACTCAACAGATCATGCCACGAGTCATGGCCAGAGGAGGAGAGTCCTCATGTCCCTCGTAGGGACTGACTAGCAGTTATTTTCTATAAATTTAGTAAAGGCTTTTCCGTAATTCTTAAGATCCTAATGCCTAAACTACGTCGTATTAAGTTATGAATGATTTCTTTTAAGAGGGTTAAGTTCATTTTAGGCCATTCTTCATTCATGCATGCAAGAGTGATAGCCTAGAGGTGTGATCAAGGCAAATCCTCCAAGGTTCTGTTTAATTTCTTCTTGGGAATTCAAGGAAGTGTAAGAATCAGCTAAAATAAGGTGTGTAAGGCTTTGAATGGGTGAATCCTTTCACACCCATGCCCAATCCCTCTATAGATCATGAATTTCCTATGTCAAATCTATGGAGTTTTAACCCAATGCATGAATTTCCTAAATTCTCTACATGGGTATGATTTAAATATGTTTCTACTATTGAATTATGCATCATGGGAAAGTTTTATATTGTCTTCGATAAAAATCATGTTTCAAGTCTTATGAATTAAAAAGCCCATTGATGAGAAGTTGATGAAAGATGAGATTTGTGATGAATGTATGATTATGATGAGATAGAATGATGAAAAGCATGTTTCAAAGCCACCCATGTTTATAATCATGTTTTCAATATGAATTGAGTATTTTCAAGCATTCTAAAGTATTGGGCAATGCCCACATGTTCAAGTATGATTTATGATTTTCCCGAATTAAGCTTACCATATGGTTTTGGAGCGAAGACTCCCAATTATCTTTCAGCTTGTGGTATGTTTCGAGTTAAAGCTTCTCATATGCATGATTTCAAATTTGAGATGTATTTGATTATTGAGATTCTTCAATAGATGATGTTGATCTTTATTCTAAAAAGATGGAGAGCATATGAATGTTTGTGGGGGTAGTGTCTAGCACTGAGTAGGCCAAGGGTCGATCAACCTATGCCTCAGAACTACGCGCCAATGTAGGCTTATACTTATATATATATATATTACTTCGGGACCTCCCTTTTGATCTATCCCCTTCCCTATTGGGCCACGAGCTTGATATCGATATCATCGTATCATCCTTAGCGCTGGCAAGGCTTTGGACGGCTCTTCCCACTTGAGTGTGGTAGTTGCGACCACATACGCTCTATCGTGATATCTCGGTTAAAAGATGAATATCCCATTGTTCCTCATGATTTCAGATATGCATGTTCATCATTCATGAGATTTATACATCTATATATGTTCTAAAGCAGGTTTGACTCAATGTTCAGTTTTACTCATGACTATTAGATTTCAACTTTGAGTCAATCTATTCAGTTATGATGCTATGTTGTATTATAATGAGATCATAATTTCAGAAAGAATGCATGCAAGCCCTACTCTCAAATTCTTATTGTTTATATTTTATATTATGCATGTTCGTAAATGATTTTACTTATTTGAGAGGTTTTACTTACCTTGCATACCCGGTATATTCCACGTACTGACCGCATACTATATGTTGTGTCGTTTCATGATATAGGACCGGACACTCAGACTCAGCCCCGTTCATAGACGATCTTCAGGGATAACATCTTACACTTGTTGGTGAGTCCTCATCTCCCGATGACCATGCTTATTCAGATTTCTCTATGTATTTCCAGTTTTTAGTTTTATTCGAGTTTGTTGGGGTCTTGTCCCATCAACTCATCATGTTTAGAGGCTTTTCAGACAAAAGGATGTGTTCAACTTTAGATTGTGTATTATGATGTTATGTTTATTTTAGACTTCTACTAAGATTATCATGTTGATTCTTCAGTTTCAGTTATTGAGTTAGATGTATGTTCATGCCATGGGTCGACTTGGAGTCTTTTGGGGCTCCTTGTCCCGTGTCGCAATCCGGGCCTCCATTTTGGTCGTGACAATAATATAGCCAAATATAGATTGTTGAGTGAAGTTAAAGGTTATGGATAAAGTAAACATTATCAGAATGAGTTATAAACAGTTCTAAGACAGACCAAAAATCATGAGATTAATGTAAGTACATTGTAGCCTATGGAAGGCATTGCGTATTATGTTAAAGAGTAAGTCTATCAGGTATGGAGAAAGAATAAGATAGAATTCTGAGTATGAATAAATGAGTTTTTGACAGTCTTCTTAGAAGGCTTACCTAGAGTTTCTCCTAAAAGGGAGATATACTTTGTAATGATTTTCTTCCAAGAACCCAACCCGTGTCAATACTCCCTTATAAAATGGCTTCTGTAGAGCCAAGTGAGTTGAAGGAGAAGTTGAAAGATTTGCTCAAGAAAGGAATCATTTGGCCTAGTGTTTCGCCGTGGGATACACCAGTATTATTTGTGTTAATAAAAGAAAGATGAGCCATTGAGAATGAGCATCTACAATAAATATTTAAACAAGTGACGATTAAGAATAAGTATCCACACCCTAGAATTGATATTTTGTTTGACCAGCTATAGGGTGCCAGATGCTTTTCTAAGATCAACTTGAGGTCCAGATACCACCAGTTATGAGTTAGGGAAATTGATATCCGTAAGACAACTTTCAGGACCAGCTACAGTCATTATGAGTTTCTGATGATTCCATTTTGGCTCACTAATACCCTAATAGCCTTTATAGATTTGATGAATAGGGTGTTTAAGCCCTCTCTTAATGTGTTTGTGGTCATTTTTATTGATGACGTCTTGATATATTCACGGTCAGAGGTTGAGCATGTAGATCACCTGAGAGTTGTGCTGCAGAACCTTTAGGAGCATAAGTTGTATTCCAACTTTTCTGCATATGATTTTGGCTAACATCTGTAGCTTTTCTTGGCACATGATTACAGATGAGGGCATAAGAGTTGACGGCTGAAAGATTAATACTATGAAGAGTTGGCCTAGACCTTTGAATCCTATAGAAGTTTGTAGTTTTTTGGGTTTGGAAGACTATTAGAGCTATTTGTAAGGGGTTTCTCTACTATCTCTGCAGCATTGACCAAGCTAATTCAGGTTGTTGAGTTTCGATGGTCAGAGGCATGCGAGCAAAGTATCCAGGAGTATAAAGATAGGTTGACTTCAGCACCTATCCCGACTTTTCGAGAGGGCAGAGAGGGTTATGTTGTTTATTGTGATGCTTTGAGAGTTGAGCTAGGTTATGTTCTAATGCAACACAACAAAGTTATCGCCTATGTTTTTAGACAACTAAGGAAGCACAAGAAGAGTGAACCTACTCATGATCTAGTGTAGGCAGTTGTAGTGTTCACACTGAAAACCTAGTGCGACTACTTATGTGGGGAATAGGTAGATATCTTTACTAGTCACAAGAGCCTCCAGTACTTATTTCAATAAAAATAGCATAACTTAAGGAAGAGAAGGTGGTTAGAGTGGCTAAAGGATTACGGTGTAAGTATTCTATAGCGCCCAGGCAAAGATAATGCTGTTACTAATGCATTAAGCCATAAATCTATGGGAAGTTTGAGTTATGTTGAGCCTCATAGAGTTGAAAAGGTGAAAACCTTGCAGAAGTTAGCTAACTTGGATAGTCAGTTGTTAGAAACCGAAGATAGATGATGTATTAGGAATTTACGACATATCTTTTCTTCATTTCATAGCATTCTGCATGTCTTTAGGAGCTAAATTAAGTGAAAACTAAACCTCATTATGCCATGTTTCAGGAACCCAAGAAAAATGAAGAAGAGAGGAGTTAAAGCCAGAAATCTATCCAAGTGATGAACCAAAGGACGAACCATTTGTCAGAAAGATGGTCCTTATGTTCAACCATCCAGCTCGAGCCAATGTTTCTAGAAACCATCTTGATGAGGTCCTTAAATGATGATTAAAGTATGGACCTCCTTTCTAGAAGATGGTCCATCTATTGAAAGATGGACACATGATTAGGCAAAAGACAATTTTAATCGACGAAGCCAAAGACGGACCGTCTTTCCAGAAGATGCTCCATCGATCAAAGGATGGAAACCTGATTGATATAGGATAATTTTAATCAATGGAGCAACGACAAACCATCTCTGCACACCTGAAACCTCTAAGTTTAAATTATTTTGGGCTTTATGGGACATAGTGTAAATAGATTTGTTTTCTTTATTTTTAGAGAGCTTTTAGGCGTTATTTTCAATAAAGAGTAGATATAGATAGAATACTTTGCTTTTGATAGTAGATCTTAGATTAGTTTGTAATTTTAAGATTCAAGTTCATCATTTTAAGATCTCTTCTACAATTAGCAATTCATTGATGAGAATGTCTAATTACTCACTTTCTCTTCTTGTTCTTACTATGGGTAACAAAACCCAAATATTGTGAACCCTAACTATCCCAAACTGAAAAATTAATTATGGGCTTAAGAATATTTTATTGATTATTTCTTTGTAGTATATGTTTGGTGATGAAAATCACCTAATCCTTCTCAATTACCTTTATGAGTCTTGAAAGAGAAAATTTAGGTTGGTGATAATGCTCAAACCACACTTCCAACTGAAGCATGAAGCGGACATTGTCAATAAAGAACCCAACTAAGAGGTTAGGGTCGAACCCACAGGGAATATGAAAGATCTAGATTACAGCCGATAGATGAACTTGTATGGTAATTACTTCACAATGGGGGGAATTCTAATAAAAATCAATAATGGAAATAAACATCGGTCAAGATTATATTGGTGAGTCAATAATTAAAGGAATAACTAGGGTTTGTATTCCCCATGGATTCATAATAACTTTGGGTATACACTCGTGAGCTTTACCAATACTTACTTACGAAACTAATAACTTAGATTCATTCAAACGATCGACCAATCCCTATTGAATGACTATCCTGAATCACTCGACCAAGTCTCATGAGTTTTGAAAACTAACCGTTATCACTAAGTTCCAGATATAACTATCCTGTGACCACATCTCAAGTTAATACGATAATCATCAAGATCAAGGCTCTGTTGTAATTTTCTTTTCCTAATCTATACCTCTTCGACCAAAGCAAGTAAAGAATTCAGGCACTTCCTGACGTTGTACGCCGCTAAGAATCATTAAAGATAAAGAGAATACAATATAAGTAATTAGTATTGGTTTTAGACTCACTTTGTGCAACCCTAACTAGTTAATCCACCATGGTTCCCACAACCCTAGCTATGGAGGTTTTAGCCTCTCATAGTTGCAAGGTTGCGATTTGTGTTCATTATTGAAAATATAAAATAATACTTACAAAGATGATTGAGAAAAACAATTCCTTCAATTAAAGCATGAAATCTTGAATAACAAGTAGCAAGAACAAGATGAATTCAAGAAAAGGTTCATCACAAGGTTGAACCAACTCAATTCTCTCTTGCAATGATGTAAAATTTCTTACTACAATGTTTTCTACTAGAATTAAGTCTATTCGTTGTCCTCTCTGAAAAATAAAACATAAAAAGTATTTATAGAGACACAAGAATCCTTTTCCTAAACTAACAGGGCAGCTTTCCATATCTGTATCCGACCTCGTCATGGGTCCTCCTACGACTCTTAGGAGATTCTCACTGATCGTGGAATCGACTCGTATCTTGGAGTGTTGGCTAAGTGTTGGGACAAGGTACGATTTGTACCTACTTCCTACGACTCGTACATTGCACCCATGGCTTGATCCTGATCTTTTGAACTTCACCACGACTGGTATGGTACAACTCTTACCTTCATCTACGGGTCGTAGGGTGCTCTCATACTGAGCATTAGCCTCCTGTGAAATTCTTCTGGATTTCATCACGACTGGCTTACCACGACTCGTACCACCATAGTACAGTCCGTGACAAGTCTCATAAGTTCAGTCTTCTGAGTTAAACTTTTAGCTTCTCTTCAAGGCCCTCAGTACGACTCATAGGTACATCATACGGATCATACTGTGGTCTGCACTTTTTGCCCTTTTTCCACACTTTTAGCTTCCTTTTGCACTTTATTGTTCCAACACCCATTTATCCTGAAATCAAAGGAAAAGTGCCTCATATCCACATAAATACACCTAAGTCCATGCTATTTTCTTAGTTTTGAGCGTAAATAGTGTTGTAAATCCACAACACATCAACACCCTCAACTTAAGGATTTTGCATGTCCTCAGGCAAAGAAAAAGAAAAACTAAACACGACGCTCAACTAGAAAATAAACTTAAGATACTACAGCCGAAAATCAAACAAATTTATGCACTCTATATACAAACTCTATTGACCCTTCCTCTTGAAACATCATCAGCTAATGTATTGCAAGCAACATCAAAACATCATATTCAGGGATCAAGACATGTCATCTAGCTATCAACAAGCAATTAAGTCATCACCTATGTGTTTCACACAGACCAATGGTAAAAGAAAACATAATCCATGTAAACCCTCACAAAAAAATGAAGTCCCCACTCTAGTATGAAGTATCAACTGAAACATGTGACTAGGCAAATGAAGCACTCACTCTCTCAAAGAACTACAAGTATTATGCATCAGATACCATAGGCTTGCCCTTATTTTCTCTGCTTTGGTTTGTTAGATGGTCAAATTAAGATCACTATAGGACTTGATATGGCTTGTAATGTAGGCTTAGGGCTGGACATGATAAAGATGAAATATTTTATGAGTGACTATCCCTTCCTTGGCACTACATTCATTGGCTACACCATTCTCCTATTTCACCCTTCATTCTTTTTGTCTCCTTTGCTTCCCTTTTTCCCATTTTGAGAATATTTGAATGGGTGAGGTGATTTTTCACATTTTTCAACAATTTCAAGCTCTTTTGAATTTCTTCCTTTTTCAGTATTCTCAAATTTTCAGCTTTTGACTTTTTCACCTCACATCACCTTATTTTTTTACCATTTTCTCTTCTTTTTATTTTCTTTCCTTTTCTCCCGCTCCCACCATTTATGCACCCCTACTTTATCCACCCTCAACTTAAGCATTTTGCTTATGCTGAGGTTCATAATATCCAAGAAAGGACCAGGGCCAAACAGGTTCATTATAAACAAATAGGTACGGTTAGTAGGTAAATTAAATAAATATGGTCAATTAAGGCTCAAACTTGGGATCAAGGGATTCATGAAACTTAGTGTAGGGCAATATAGGCAAAAAGTGAGCTAACACAAAAATGGCCTACGATCATCCCCTAACCAACCATCCTTAACCTATGCAAAGACCAACCAGGCAAGTTCTAGATCGTCAACAACATACTGCAACAAATACTAAGACCTCACTCACACATGGTACATGAACTATTTTCACTTTACCTGTCTGGTTCATACATGTCTTAACAAGACTAGCACTATTAATAATTAAATGAGATAAAATGATCCACATAAATCATGCATTATTGTCATAAATACATAACAAAAATTTTTAAATACAGTCTATTTTTCAAAACAAAAAAAGTAGTGCATATCCATTGGCTGAGTATTCCTAGTAACTTTCTAATCAAACAAAAATCACACTGAAAACAAAAATCCTAACACATGCCAGTTCTACTAGATCGCAGGTCTGAGGGAAAAGAAACACAGCAAGAAAAATCCTCAGGCGAACAAAAATACCAAAAATACAAGTACACCCCTTTTTTAAAAATGAGCTTCATCCTCGAAGCATAAAATATAATCAAACAAGGAAGAAGGACATACCTGTGGCTACTCAGACTTCGCCTCTATCATCTCACGAAGGTGGTACCTCCGTGGTAGTAGTGGCACTAGCGGTGGACGGCGCACTTAATGGTGAAACAATAGGGGTAGTGGTCCCCCCATCAGTGACTGTAGTCATTTGAACGGCCTCTGTGGAAACCAGGGCTGAATGTGGCTCACTCGAAGGGTCATGGCCATTAGCAAGCTTGGGCTGAGCTGTGGTGGAGCTTCCCGCTCCTCTAACTCTCTCATGCATCTCAGTCATATGCTCCTCATTAGCTCGTATACTCTCTGATCTAGCCTGCTTACGCTCTTTCTTCTCCTTCTTTCTCATTTTTCTTAAGCTCTCCTCACCAGCATCTTCAACAGCTCTCTTCTTGCCTTTATCACTGGCTGCAGTTGGCCCCCAGTATGCTGCCAAGTCAATATCCTCCTCAAGCTCTGCATCTAGGTCCAGAAGAGTGGGGGATGATATAAAAGTTGGTTTCCATGAAGACAACTCAACCACTTGGCTATGAAGAGCCCCTAACTCCACACAGAGACTGCTGGTGTCTGACTGCTTCGCCATCCTCAAGTTAAATTTGCTCTGAAAACTATCCAGGTAGGCATGAAGGGCCTGAGATGCTGCATCTATCTCGGATTTGACCCATGACTTTACATTCTCCATTATTTCCTGAATTTTGTGCTCGGCCATGGTCAATCTCTTTGCTAGCTTTTGGAGGAAATCTTGCGGTACCACGATGTACCCTTGCTGGAGTCTGAGTTTGTACACTGGGAAGCGGTGGAGCTGAGGTTCTGGGAGCTGACTCTAAATGACCGGCATTTGTATCTTGTGTCTCGCTCTACTCCTGAGTACTTGGGACATTCACCTGTACGTCCCCTGTTGGCTGAGCTGCTAGGATGGCTGTGGGCATTCTGGATCTTCTTACCGGTTCATCTCATCCCGAATAAGGCCTATGTCTGCAATTCTTTGGCCTTCGATCAATCTCTCATCACCTTGGTGTACTCTCGCCTCCTTGCACAAACTATGTACGAGGCTAAAAAATGGAATAATAGTTCTTACTTCCACTGCCCGATCTCGTATCTCTGTATCTATGATCCTTGGGATGTTAAGAGGATAACGAGACATGAGGCATGCCACCAACGCCGCTCTATCAACACAGAGCATGTTATCATTGACTGTGGGCGCTAATCGATGTCTCACCAGTGTCCAATAGGCCTTTGGTATGAAATTCAGTGAATTCCTTGTCACCTACTTGCCACCTGTAACCCACTCGGCCTCATCCTTGTTCTCAACAATCACTTCTGCTAGCCATTGCAACTGCCTCTATCGCTCACCCCTACTCAGACTCCTAATCTGCTTCATTGCCTCAACCGTGTAGTCATACACTAGGGTTATCCTAGTTGGTCTGAACTGAGGTCCATACAACATCTGTGCAATAGTCCGATTAGATACATCTACTACTCGTCCTCGGACTAGAACACTCTCCAAGTTAGGCTGATCCTTTATCTTTTGCTCCTCCTTTGCTTTCTCCTTCATTGTGGGCAGGTAGTTGGCGTAGAACTCCCTGACGATCTCCTCAGTGTACTAAGAAGGGGTCTTGGCCATACACTCTAGCCCATAGAAGCTAAAAATGCGCTTTATCTCCTCAACTTCATTCAAGCAATTAGTGAGGATCTGCGGTTCTTCTTGGATGCTTCTTTTCGGTTATTTTTTGGCAGTGAGAGTGATACCTTATTCATATATATATCTTTAGCACCCAACACTCTCCACCGCATTGTTCTATTCTATCCAATAGGGGTTTCCTCCTCTATTTCTTCCTCACTACTTTCTGCATCATTCTGGGTCCCTTCTGACCCTTCGTCAGTGTTGGAGTCTATTCCCAGCCTTTGTTGTTCCTCTGTAGCTTCCTCATCATGCTGGGGAGCTTGAGTGGATACGGCCGTGGTTGCTTCAGCTTGGGCCTTTGATCTTACCCTAGTGGTTCTTGTTCCATCTGTGTATGAGGTTCTACTTGATAATCCTCAAGTGAACCACTAGGTGAATCTCCAACTTGATTAGACTCTGAGTCTGTTGTTTCATCTATCAATGTCCTGCGGACTTGTGTTTTGTCTGCCCTGCATTTATATGTCATTGTACCTAGTGAGAAAGAGGTTAGCATTCCATTTTTGAAAAAGAAAAATCATATAAAAGAAATTTAGTATCTCATCACGGGTCCTCAGTACGAGTCGTACCTCCGAGGTACGACTCGTGAGAAGCTCTGATGGTGCCCCACGACTTGCAGGTATGACTCGTACTATGAAGGTACAATCCGTACCTTGAGTCATCTGATGAAGTCCCATTTTGCATAATTCTATTTTTTCATCACGACTCGTGGTATGACCCATAGGTCGATTCCATGAGTCATAGGGTGGGATTCCCAGATCGATTTTTTTAAAGATAAGTGGTACGAGAACTTAGTACGACTCGTAGTGTAAACCTACCATCCGTACTGTGTTGCGTACCCTTTTTTAGCCCATTTTTTTTACAATTCTTTTGCTCAGTGTGTAAGTGTTTGTTCTACACATTTTTGGGTACATAGATTTCCCCCAGGTCTAACATTTGTTAAACTCCCTTTTGACACCACTTAATCCTCCCCTACCCGTAACTCCCTTTAGGTGTTCTTGGTTCAAAATTCAATAAATTTCCAGTGGGTTTTCGGTTGAGTTGGAGTTTTTTTCACATACCCATTGATATTTCAAGCACACCCAGTGATTCTTATGGGTTTTCGATTCCCTTAAGTTCACTATCAAGCATTAAGAACTTAGAATGTAAATCACTTACTTGATTCGCGATTCATAGACTGGAAATCAACTTCTAGGGCTTTGCACACTCAGTTGAAACAAGAATTTCGTGATTTAATTTCTTGATGACAGGAAGTTACGGTGGTTGGGAAGAGGGTTCTCAAGTCGTGGGTCGTGGGTTTTGAGGTGTTCGCATGGGAAGATGGTTGATTTTGAAGTTTAAGTAGGTGAGCGCTATTTTAAAAATCTAGGCTGAATCGGGCAATTTTTACCCGTCAGGGTTCGTACCATGAGTCGTAGGAGCAACCTAGGACTCATCTCTAGCCCGTAATTACTTTAGCCACAAAGAACTTACCTGGTGACCTATGAGATCATCCTACGATCATAGGTACGAATCGTAGGATGAGTCGTAGGTCAGACTTTGCGTAGAATTTTCTCTGCTTTTCACCACCAATGTTGCCACGACTTGTAGGACCTCACCACGAGTCGTACTGAGATCCTGTAGTAGCAGATTTTTTTTAGCCATCTGTTTTTGTTTCCTTGCACACTGAGCACACATTAGTTCAATAACTTGGGTTGCCTCCCAAGAAGCGCTTGATTTAACGTCGCGGCACTATGCAGGTGGTCTGGTTACTTAGATTTTACCAAACCACCACTTGGGTTGCCTCCCAAGAAGAACTTGATTTAACGTCACGGCACGACGTGAGTCTCTTGACTACTCAGAATTCGTCAAGTGACTCATTCTCATCCTCAAGTGCTAAGATCACACTAAATTCCTTTGGTTGCTTCATGGTCCGACAGATGTTGAAAGTGACCTCTTCTTTGTTTAGCCTAAACTTCAACAGTCCAGCTTCCACATCTACTAAAGCTCTCCCAGTGGCGAGGAATGGTCACCCCAGAATTATGGGGACCTCATAATCGACCTTGTAATCCAATATCACGAAGTCCGCTGGGAATATAAACTTATCTATCTTGACAAGCACATCAACTAGGATGCCCACTGGTCTTTTTACTGTTCTGTTGGCCATTAGTAGCCGCATGTTGGTTGGTGTGGGGGCTCCCAATCCTAGCTTCTTGAAGACCGCCAAGGGCATTAGATTAGTTCTAGCTCCCAGATCACAGAGTGCCCTTGCGAACTCGACATTACCAATGGTACAAGGTGTCGTGAAGGCACCTGGTACTTTTTTTACTGAGCTAAGACCCTTGTTTCTATGGCACTGTAGTGATGGACATTGTCAACCGACTCATAGCTTACAAATCTTTTCTTCGTCACCAGGTCCTTCATGAATTTTGCATATCCCGGCATCTGCTCTAGTGCTTCGACCAATGGTATATTCACAAAAAGTTGTTTGAGTATTGAAAGAAATTTTTGGAACTTACCGTTATCCACCTTTTTCTTCATCCTTTGCGGGAATGGTGGCCGTGGTCTCGGGATAGCCTTTTGCACTAGAGTTTCCCTTTGATCCATGTCGCGTTCCTTCTCCCTCCTAGGGGCCTTTTGCAACCCATCATGTTGTGTGTCATCACCAATCTCTACTTCCTCAATCATGCTCTGTTTCCTCCTTTCAACTTCAACAGGAAATGGGAGGTCAACTGTGGTCTTACCACTCCTAGTCATCACTTCCATGCAATAAGCATCATTCTTTGGATTCTAGACAGTGTTGCTAGGAAGTGTACCCTTTTTCCTAGAGTTCATTGATGCCGACAGTTGCCCAAGTTGGTGTTCTATCTGCTTGATTGCGGTGGCGTGAGATTCCACTTTTTGACCCATGCTAGTAAATCACTTCGAATTTCTTTTAACTGATCATCCGTGGACCTCTCCTTATTCAACATTTTAGCCATCACACTCTCTAACTTTGATTGTCCGGCCTCCCCTTCTCGTGCATTGGAGGCACATAGACTCCAGCCCGGTCATTGCGATATCCGTCATTCTTCTCCATTCTCCCTCTCGCTCACGACCACAACTCCTATCTCTGAACCTATTCCTGTTGTAGTTGTCTCTGTATTGGTTCCACCCTTGGTTTCCAGAACCTTGGCACCAATTTTCTCATCTAGATTCTTGGGCGTTGGCCCAGAAACCTGCCACCTGGCTATCTAGGAAGTTTGCCTCTTCCTCAGAATCAAAGTGATCTGCTCCCTACACCATTCCTTTAATTCCCACTGCATTTATCTTTTTGGCTCCTGCTCCCATGATATGCTTTGTCAGCAAATCCAATGATGTGTGGATGTGAGCCAACTCCTGATTGTGTTCTTCCTCCTTCCTTCATTGGTCTGCAGTCAAACCAACAACATATGTACCTGCCACTACATCAGCCTCCCTCGTATGCCAGGCCCTGTTTGTCTTTGTCACCGTGTCAAGGACAGTGGCTGCTTCGTACCAGGTGTAACTTATCAATCCTCCACCCGCCACCGTGTCTTCTACAGCCGTGGTGCTATTATTAAGAGACCTGTAAAAGATTTCCAACAAACTTTCATCTGGGGTTTTATGGTTCGGGCACTTAGTCAACTTCTTTTTGAACCTCAACCAAGTTTCATGAAGTGCCTTCGTCTTAATCTGCCAGAAATTATAGATCTCATCTTTTAAATTTAACATCCTTGATGGGGGAAAGAATCTCTCCAAGAAGGCTTGTTTAAGCTCCTTCCAATTGGTTATGGAGTCGTTGGGAAACTCCGATAACCACAAAGTAGCTTCCCTTGATAGAGAAAAAGGGAAGAGTCAGAATCATATTGCATCCTGGCTTACTCCGAGCAACTTGTATGCCTTGCATATTCATACAAAATTTGTCAAGCGTAGGTTGGCGTCATCCGCTGCGTGGCCACTAAACACCCCCTTCATGTTTAGCAATTAAATCATGGTGCTCGTAATGTCAAATTTGGCCCCAGCGGGTAGTGGTGGTGGCACAATTGCTCCAGTTGACCCAACCTCGTCTATATTTGGGTCATCATCATCGAAAACTGAGGGGAAAATCTCTGAGCTCGGTTGCCCCTTCCATGTCGACCAGCGTTTACCACCTCATCTCTGTCATCACCAGCCTGCTGAAGTGCAGCTAACCGAGCTAGCTCGACTTGCCTAGCTTCTTCAGCTAAGCGGGCTTCTCTCTGCTCAGGTTTTCCATCCTATACAATTCTCGTTTGATTTCAGGATTTAGTGGAACAAAGGGGTCTCCTCTACTTCGAGTGCTTGGCATTCACCGGAGGACAGCCTGTGGGTATCAAAGAAAAACACAAAAATAAACGTAATTAAGGAAATAATTACCAAAAAGTCAAATACAAGCAAATAACCTAGTCTTAGCCGTATTCCCAGGCAACAATGCCACTTTTTGATAATGCTAAAACAACACTTCCAACTGAATTATGAAGCGAATGTTGTCAATAAAGAACCCAACTAAGAGGTTGGGGTCGAACCCACAGGGAATATGGAAGATCTAGATTACAGCCGGTAGACGAACTTGTATGGTAATTACTTCCCAATGGGGAGAATTCTAATAAAAATCAATAATGGAAATAAACAACGGTCAAGATTATATTGGTGAATCAATAATTAAAGGAATAACTAGGGTTTGTATTCCCCATGGGTTCATAATAGATTTGGGCATACACTCGTGAGCTTTACCAATACTTACTTACATAACTGATAACTTAGGTTCATTCAAATGATCGAGCAATCCCTATTGACTGACTATCCTTAATCACTCAACCAAGGCTCATGACTTTTGCAAACTAACCGTTATCACTAAGTTCCAGATATAACTATCCTACGACCACAACTCAAGTTAATACAATGATCATCAAGATCAAGGATTTATTGTAATTCTCTTTTACTAATCTCTACCTCTTCGACCAAAGCAAGTAAAGACTTCAGGCACTTCCTAACATTGTACACCGCTAAGAATCATTAAAGATGAAGAGAATACAATATAACTAATTAGTATTGGTTTTAGAGTCACTTTGTGCAACCCTAACTAGTTAATCCACCATGGTTCTCACAACCCTAGCTATGGAGGTTTTAGCCTCTCATAGTTGCAAGGTTGCGATTTGTGTTCATTATTGAAAACATAAAACAATACTTACAAAGATGATTGAGAAAAATAATTCCATTAATTAAACCACGAAATCTTGAATAACAAGTAGCAAGAACAAGATGAATTCAAGAAAAGGTTGATCACAAGGTTGAAATAACTCAATTATCTCTTCCAACGATGTAAAATTGCTTACTACAATGTTTTCCTACTAGAATTAAGTATATTCATCGCCCTCTCTGAAAAATAAAACATAAAAAGTATTTATAGAGACACAAGAATCCTTTTCCTAAACTAACAGGGTTGCTTTCCATATTTGTAGCCGACCTCGTCACGAGTCCTCCTACGACTTGTAGGGGCTTCTCACGAATCGTGGCATCGACTCATAACTTGGAGTGATGGCTAAATTTTGGCTAAGTGTTGGGCCAAGGTACGATTCATACCTACTTCCTACGACTCGTACATTGCACCCTTGGCTTGATCCTGATCTTTTGAACTTTTTTTTAGAACTTCACCACGATCGGTATGGTACGACTCGTACCTTTATCTCACGGGTCCTAGGGTGCTCTCATACTGAGAATCAGCCTCTTGTGAAATTCTTCTGGATTTCATCACGACTGTTTTACCATGACTCGTAGCACCATAGTACGATCCGTGACAAGTCTCATAAGTTCAGTCTTCTAGGTTAACTTTCAGCTTCTCATCAAGGCCCTTAGTACGACTCGTAGGTCCATCCTACGGATCGTACTGTGGTTTGCACTTTTTGCCCCTTTTTCACACTTTTAGCTTCTTTTTGCACTTTATTGTTCCAACACCCATTTATCCTGAAATCAAAGGAAAAGTGCCTCATATCCACAACAATACACCTAAGTCCATGCTATTTTCTTAGTTTTGAGCATCAATAGTGCTATAAATCCACAACATATCAATTGGGTTAGTATCAATCAACAATAACTAAAGGCGTAACCCTTGTTTAATGGATTCTCCTAGACATAGGTTGAATTCCAATTAGCAACAAGCAATTGGGTAGAAGGGAGTTCTCTTCAATTTGGTAAAATTGGAGTAGATTGACAGCTATGGTGCTATTGAAAGATACACAGGGGTTTCCTAAGTCTTTACTTGTATGTTCAATCATAGCATGTTCTCAATTTACCCATATTGGGTGATTTAGGGGGATCGACCCATAGTTGGGGTCCCTAGCATTTTGCATTCAATAGTTGTTAAAATTTATTCAATCTTAATTCGAATAGTCTTTAAACTTGTAAAACTATATTGACTGGTACAAGATAGAACGGGTTTAATGTTGTTTTTGTGGTATTCAACCCTAACTCCACATTGGGTTGTATCTTTGCCATGGGAGGATGTTTCATAGATAAGACATTTAATCGGATTTCCATCATACTGGATCAGATCACAAAGCACAACCATGGATGGCATGGAGGGGATCAAAGTGGAGGGCTAAATGTGGACACTCCTTGTAAAGCCCATCTAACCAAGAAGTTGATCGAGGCTCAGGTAAAAAAGGTACATGCAGTTGAAGAGACTGTGAGTGGTGCTCAATATAGGCATGGATGCCCCCCTCCTCCAATCAATATTAACCATTCCAGGAGCCACCTCCTATGCAAGTTGAAGACGCCAACTATGTTGATAGCTCATCAGGTGGCCATAGACTGCATTATCAGCAAGGCCACCCATCTTCATCATATCAAGGGTAGTGGAGACCTCAACCGCAAGGTCAAGGTCAATATTACCGAAGAAGTGATTATGGTGGCCGAAATTAGGGTTGGAACATTGGTGTAAATTATCATAATCGAGGCTCATCTTCTTATGTTCCACCTAGAGGTCCCCCTTCTACCTTTCAAAATTGGAGGGAAGGTCCTTCTAGAGATCATGAAGGCTCAAATCTTGAAGGAATGTTGGAGAAGGTGCTTTCTAATTAAGAGATATTGGATGATTGCCTAAAGAGTCATAAAGAGATCATAGGTTCTCACACCGCATCCATACAAAGGATAGAGCAACATGTGTAGGATCTTTCCTGTGACCAAAATCCTAACCGAAAAGGCCATCTTCCTAGTGACACCGTGGTTAATCTGAAAGGACATATGGGACCTTCCAATGCTCAATGTATGACTATTGTCACAAGGAGTGGCAAGATTGTGCAGTCTTTAAATATTAAAGTTAAAGATTGTGCGGTTGATAAGGACTTCGATATTATGCACGAGGTTGATTGATGACGTTCAAATCCACTCCTCACGAGGAGGAAATATAAAAAAATCATCGCAATATGAATGCCCAACTAAGAGTCATGGTCGAATCCATAGAGAATAGCAATTGGATGACACAAAAGTTGTTTATTAAATTGAACTAAATTGCATCATTGCACTAAAAATGGAGAAATAAATGTTAGGGGAAAGTGAGATCATAATTTGAATTGAAATCAACCACCGATTAAAACAAGGCAACCAAATTAAATGAACAAATATGAGCAGGGGCCAGGGGTGTGCTATTGATGGGGGCATCGATAGGATTGGAATTAACTAAAATATTAAATTATTACTCACAAGCATAAATAACCGTGGATAAAGTGGCACACGATGTATTTCAACCACTTGGGTGCCTTTTCCTTTAGTTTCTAAAACCCCAAGGTCTCAATTAATTCATCCACTATGTGTTACGCCCTGTAAGTTCTTGACACTTAGTTGGCCTATTCACATGTTGGTTAAGAGTTTTAGAATACCATATGTGCGAGAAAAGGGCCCGGGGAGAGACCGGACAAGCGCCAAGTCGGAGCGTCACAAGGCAAATGCGACTTATAAATCGCATTCCACAAATGCGACTTATAAATCGCATTCGACAAATGTGACTTAAAGGCTCCAAGTATATAAGGCTCCCACTTTGTTTTAAATCATTTTCCCTTCATATAATTTCCAGTAAACAAACAGAAATAGAGGGGAATGAAGGGTTTGATTAAATTTCCTTCCGTTTACGCCGTCAAATGTAGTCTAAACTCAAATTAACTTCGGGTAGTGAAGTATAAAGCTGCAGGGAGCATTCCTGTGGAGTTAGTTTCACAAAATTCGGCCGGTGAATCATCGTCACGCTGAGCCAAGGTAAGTGGAATTGCTCCAAACTAGTGTTAATATACTCCCAGCATTAAAATGAGTATTTCTCCCTTCTAGAACCCTGAGAAATAGTGAGTTTTTGGCCATTCTTTGATAAGTCGAAGAATAGGCAGTAGGTATAGCCATAATATGTTTTCTTTCCAAAATAATAGTAGAATTAATTCTATTCTTTCATGAATATGAATACAGTTGGGAGAAATAGCTGAATACTAGCCGAGCTACGCTAGTTAATCAGAAAGTCGGCAGTTGAGGTATGTAAAGCCAGTTTCTTTCGGCAAGCTAGAAGTTCTAGTATAGAAAAATCATACAAATTTCAGTAGAGTTTTTCAAAAGTCGTATATTATGTTCAGTATGAAATTTAGTAAGCATGTTAGAAATATAATACAGTGTTCAACATAAAATTCAGTAAAACAATATAAGTCCCAGCAGAATATTCTAGAAATATTATTATCAGATCCAGTATATATATTACACGTGTCTATTGCTATCTGTGGAGACATGATTGTTCTGTGTTGGGCACCCTTAGAGCTTCCTTGACCGCCCCAGGGTTAAAAGCTATGTCGACTTGCCCGCCAGAGGGTGAGGATACGTCGCTCTACGGAGTGGCATGCCGTCTGCCAGCGAACGAAGATGGGATGCAGATTCCCCATAGCAGGTTGATCAGCACTGTACAACACCCCCTATCGAGTGCTTGCGCCCGGGGTGCAGATTTCAGATTTCAGGCTATAGATTTCAGATTTCAGATTTCAGGAGTCCTCTGAACTCAGATACAACTATAGTCAGGGGCCTAGTGAGCCCAAGTTGCATACCCAGGGGGCCGACAGGATGTTCATAGTTACTAGGTGGACGGTATGACCTGGGTAGGGGTATATGGATTGTGTGCTGGTTGGTACCTTACGGCTTCTGGGCACTGGTAAGGTTCTTGTATGCTATGTTGTGTTAGTTATTAATATATAGAAAGTAGACTGCCATGTTATCAGGTAAGACTCTTACTCTCTTCAGTAAAGTTATGCTCTTTTCAGTCTGTCTCAGCCCGTCTCCTATTACTTCAGTATCAATCAGTATTATTGTTTGCTTTTAGTTATTTTCAGTTATTGCTTTGCATACTCAGTACCAATGGTACTGACGCCCGTTTTGGGGCGCTGCATTACTTGCCTACAGGTACTCATAGACGAGGAGCAGATCCCTCGTAGTTTCAACCAGCGTATGAAGTCTTCAGCTCTTATCATCCGGAGCTTGACAGCTAAAGGTTTACTTCCCTTTTTATTTGTACAGTATGGGTAGGTCGGGGCCCTGTCCCGACCATCTTATTATCTTAGAGGCTTGCGGATTGTATATTCCCTGTGGTTAGTTGTACCGGTCATGTAGGGCCATGTGTATGTTTTTAGTTTGCATATGATGGCCGTGTGGGGCCTTGTTCAGTTGTCAGTTGGTGACCTTGTCGGTCACAGATCAGTTTAGCACTTGATTCTACTTTTCAGTGATAACTAGTTAGCATGGTGACCTTGTCGGCCCGCATAGGTTCCCTTATGTTCAGTTGTTCTGGGTAACTGTTATATTCCTACAAGTGGCTATAGGCCTTATCGGCCGAAGGCTGTATTTACAGCCGTTATATAGCCAGTTGTTTTCATAAAATCTAGAATTAGAGTCAGCCTGGCACCAGAAGTGCTTAGGCTCAGTAGTCCAGCAGTCCAGGTCCTAGTAGGGCACCAGGTGCTAGTCATGCCTCCCAAGGCGAGGCGTGACACTATGGCTTGGGAAAGAATTGAACTATCTCTAGTCTTAACTCTTTAATGGGTGTATGAGAATGGGTTTTGGCTATCTCTAGCCCAACCCCACATAATCAAAACCCAAATACCCACTATTATTTTCTCACCCATATTCTATTCCCCTTTTTCAAGAAAAAATAGAATAAGTAAACATAACCCACATTTGCAACTATGAATAATTCAATTATAACTTGGAGAAAATAATAGATTTATAACAAATGAGTAATTATAAGATCTATCTAGCAATACCTAATCCAATTTATCCCCAATCATGCACATACCCCTAGCAAAATATTTAGCTACTCAAATGAATATGATAAAAGCATATTGATAAATAAATTCATAAAATTCATCATTAAGAGTAAATAACAAGCTCAGAATGTCTTTAATAGAGGTTTGTACCTTGAGGAAGAAGAATAAGAAGGTGAAGAAAATCTAACTCTATTCTTTCTTTCTCCAGAAAATTAAAAGCGATTCAATACAATACAATATTCTGATTCTTCTAAAATGGAATGTTCAGTACTTTTTAAAAAATTTACAAAAGTGGGTTAAAAATTCTCCTCAAGTCCTGTGATGGATGATTTTTCCCTTCTGATGACGGCCTCACTTACGAGACACTGGTGTTTCATTGGTATCCAACCGTGGGACGCCGCTCGAATGCAGCTGGGGGCTAGTGACTCCTGCTATGGTTCGATGTTGGCGGAGGCAGTTCGCAGGTGCTGATCTGCATTCCGTCGGTGCACCTTCCACTTCAACACAGTGGGCTCCTGCATTTAGTCGGCGTTTTACCAGTCCCATCTGGTGGAAAGCTGATCCTCTTCTTTAGCTCCATGCTTTTGTCCAATTCTTTGCTTTCTCTGTTTACTTTGAATGCCTGTAAAAACAAAAGTGAAAGAGCATAGAGTCCTCCTAAATGACTTGAAAACCAAGAAAAAGCTCATTTTTAAAATCCTAATGAGTTGGTAAATTACCAACTCATCATTGATGACCAAGTTAAGGGGCCGAGAAAGCCTTTTGTTGATGAGACGGTTGAGGTGGGAGTCAAAAAGCCACCAATATAAGTAGTTGCAAGGATGGTTTAGTTGCTCCAAAAGAGAAAGGAAAGGCTAAGGAAGGTGTAGATGACTTTGTTATATATGTTCCTCCATCTGTTCCTCCTTTTCCACAAAAAATATCCCAACAAGCTCTTGATGCAAAAGTAGCAAAAGCACATTGAGTGGCTAAATGAAGCTACATTTCGGATACCATTTATAGATGCCATCAAAGAGAAACCAGGTTTTGCTAAGTACTTGAAGATGTTACTAACAATCTTTATGTGACAAAGAGAAGTTGATTCTGGTGACATATCAAGTGAGTGCCATTATTGCTGACACTTGTGTTGAGAAGAAAGGAGATCTGGGTGAATTTACCATTTATTGTAGGATCAGTAGATATGATTTCTTGAATTCCCTTTGTGGCATTAGGGAAAGTATTAATTTGATGCCTCTAGCTATTTAAAAGTAATTCAGGTTGTCCATGCTTAAGTCCACCTCTTTTTGGCTCCAAATGGCCTACAAGATAATCATGATGTCGATGGGGGTGGTAGAAGATGTGCTAGTAAAAGTCAGAAAGTTTGTGCTTCCGATTGATTTTGTGGTTCTAGACTGTGATGTGGACATTTCCATCATACTTAGGAGACTTTTTCTAGCTACTGGGAGGCCTTAATGGACTCAGAAAAGCACAAAATCATGTTCCTGGTCAAGAATGAACGCATCACTTTCAAAATCGAAGAGGTTATTTGTTGCCTAGAGGAGTTGGGGATATTTTTGTGGTTAATATGGTGAAGAGGTTGATGAAGGAGCTAAACATACCATTGCTGCATCATCCAAGAGAAAGAAGACTAAATCAAAATGGGTGAAGTAGTACCTCTATGACTCTAAAACCAGGAGATGGGTGACAAAGTTCCTTTCCAAGGATGGCTCACCATGTGTATAATCTAGGTATCTTGCGACATGCTGCAATGTTAAATTAGGAGCTTCTTTGGAGGCAACCTAAGGGATGCTACACCATATGTAGTATTCACGTCATACTGTAACGTTAAATCAAGCGCTTCTTAGGAGGAAACCCAAGTATTTTTGGACTAATGAGTGTTGATGCATGCAGGAACACTTGAAATGATGGAGGAAATTTATCTAAAACAGAAAAGGGAAATTCAGGCATTCGAAAAATGGAGAGACAAATGGAACATCTTTTCAAAGGACAGACTACATTCCTTGCCATCGATTAAATAAGGGGTTCTGGTAAGGCAAGCCAAAAGACGGTCCAATATGTGGACTATACTCTAGGTAGACGGTCTACCCTTCAGACCGTCTTTGGATTTTAAAATAAATTTTGGTGTAAGTCCTTTTGAGATAGAATTGTGTCGGGTCTTCAAAAATGGGTGGAATTGTTCTTTAAAAATCCACACATGTGCTAAACTGACCCGACCCATGTGTTTTAAGTTGAAATTAAAAGCGCACCACATGCAGCCATAGCCCGATGCCTATCCCTTCTGTCTCTCCCACCATCTTTTCCCTTCGTCTCTCTCTTTCTCACTAAAAACCTCCTTTGTTGTGCGCATTACTACTCAATTTCACTGCTTGCATAGCATCCCTCAAGCACACACAAATCACTGTGCATGTAACAGGGTTTTTAAGCCCTCATTTTGTGTCTATTATCATTCAAGCACACAAACACTTGAGAACTAATTTAGGTACTTACTGTATCATTTGATCTTTACTTTGAATGCCTAATGTGATGTACATGATGCTTTGACTTGGGGTAATGTTGAACCTAAGCTTGGATTGTGACTTGGGGGGAGAACTTGGGTGAAATTCTTTAGAAAATAGGACGGGGCTTAGGTGAATGAATATTTGAGCTTGAGTGTTGAGGATAATTGCTTAATGGACTTAAAATTAGTATATCCCCATCTTGTGTTTGTTATTTGATTAAAAATAAATTGCCCAAAAAATTGGAATTATGTGAAACCCCCAAAGAACGGCAAAGTGATAGACCATCTTTTCCAAAGACAGAGCATCCTTGTCTCCGTCTATTGAACCCGATCACTTAATTTCACTAAGTCAATGGACAACTCAAGGGATGGACCGCCTCTTGGAAGGATGGTTCGCAACTTGAATCGTTCATTAAAATAGAAAACCTAAAGTTTTGGGGTCAATAGATGGAACAAGGTACGATCCGTCTCTTTAGAGTGAGGATCGTCCCTTTCACCATCCATTGGTTTATTTTTCTGATGTATGTTGCCCCAATTCAATATTCTGACAAATTGTTGCATTATCATAGGTAACAACATCCAAAAGAGCCGTACCTAGAGGAGGCAAGACAAATACACCAAAAAGGTTCCGACTTAGGGACGAGGATGAGGAAGAGTACTTGCCTCTAGGAAATCAGAGGACCACAACACAGGCAGTAGAGGTGTTACCCATCCCCTTATCTTGGGTGGCATCTATAGAGTCGCCATCTCTAGGATCCGCATCCCAATTCGGTGCGGATCATGGTCAGGCCCAATCCAGTGGGGCCTAGATTACATTACCTCTAGCAAATCTACTGAGAAGGAATCTTTAGCCAGACTTCCTCTACCCTAGTAGCTACAGTTGAGTTGATACAAAAGTAGGGGAATGATATATACAAGATGAGATAGGCTACTCAAGGTGGAAGGGATTGGTACTTGTAGGGGCAACATGCCCTAAATAGAAAGCCTTGTAAGGGTATTATTGAGGAGTGCACCATTAGCTCCAATGGGTTAGACCTTTACCCTGAGATCATGGAGCAACTTCAGTACCAACACTAGGATTTCTTATTACACTCCATGGTCCAGTATGTTCAAATAGTGGTCTGCGAGTTTTATGCAGTATATGGGGCAATCCTCCTTTGGTCAAACCTAGTGCTGAGGTCCAAGATAGAGACCCTGATCTCAGTGGTAATTAGAGGAATTTCAGTTAACATCAGCCCTGAGGCAATCAATTGATACAATTTAGGGGATGACTATGAGGTGGTTGACACCACTAAGTTTGATTAGATATCGGCTTAGGGTTGTTGAGCTAGAGGATGGATGGATGGCGTGATAGATAAAGGTACCTCAGTTTGGGCTGCTCTTGAGATAGCTGATATATTCAAGAGAGAGCTATAACTTCTAGCCAAATTTTGGTGGAATGTGGTATGCAGCTGGATATGCCTAACGAAGAGTAACAAAAAACTCTCGTTCAGGCACACCTTCTAGTTGTGGCATCCATAGTGGCCAAGAAGAGGATAGATATCAGCCAGATTTTGTGTTTGGAGTTAAAAGAGCGAGCCATCCATACTGCTACCCCTACCATTCCCGTGCTTAGTTACAACACTATGCCAGAGGGCAGGTATGCTGATCCTTCCAAGGGAGGATTTATTTATTGTCGCTCTCCAAGTGACCGATATCAACAGGATGTGAGATGACACCATGGTCACCTCAACAAGCCACCCTAGCTTTGTACTATCAGGTGAGTCCACTATTGAGAGTCAGGGTATCCTGCCTAAGGAGCCCACATCATAGCCGAAGTTGAGTTATACATAGTAGCAAAAGATCCAGCTTCTCATGGGGCATAAACTACCCCAGCCACCATTACATCCATGCCAACTGTACCACCGAGACCATTATTGAACTCTAGAGATTTCTTTCCTGGTTTGGCCTTGAGACTTGATAGAGAGAAGCGACATCTTGACAGGTTGATATAAGACCTATCAACCTTTAGGGCCACTATTGTTGAGCATGCTCTTTAGTCTCTCTAGGACACCATCAGGAGCTCTCATGAGGCCTTTCTCCCTCTTAGAGGCTAAAGATGCCAGATTGAGCTAGCTTGGGGTGAGGTGCTAGTTCATCTGACATAGTGAGCCTCTGAGCTGATTTAGCAGAGAGTAGAGTGATCGTCCTAGACTTGCAGATGTGAGAGAGGAAGCTAGAGGAGTTCTAGATACTACTAATAGAGTAGACATCACCCATTGATGATATCATAGATTTTATACCCGTGTAGTTCCAGTCCACTCACATCAAGATTAGGTCATTCCACCATCAGTCGAAGTCCCTAGGGCCACCACAATCAACATATCACAGGAGCAGATTCCTTCTCAGAATCAGGCCCAGACAGTTGCTCTTGCCCTTCAACTAGAGAAGGGCAAGAATCTAGCACTGCAGGCACCATCAGCTTGTAATTCCCCAGAAACTAAAAGGCAAGACCCGAGAGTTAAATCGGAGAAAACTGGAAAGTCTGGACCAGGTTACAGAACGAGTCGTTCTGTGACCAGCGGGGGTGACCACTAGTCATTAAGTGACTCATGGTGAGGACTTTGAACTTGATTGAAAATTTGGAAAAGAGGTGACCATGGGTGTGACCACGAGTTGTGAGGTGATTTCGTGGTCAGTAGTTGATTGAAAGCTGGAGAAGTCTGACAGTGTACATGACGGGTCCTCACCGAAACTCGTTTGGGACACAACGAGTCGTGGTGTCGCCCGTGGTGACTCTGGGAAATTTTAGGCAGTGTACCTAATGAGTGGGTCACCACTAGTCGTCGGGTACACCACGACTCATGGTGTCCC
Organism: Datura wrightii; assembly: GCA_035772735.1. Taxonomy (NCBI): domain Eukaryota; kingdom Viridiplantae; phylum Streptophyta; class Magnoliopsida; order Solanales; family Solanaceae; genus Datura; species Datura wrightii. The sequence continues at coordinate 19,195,299 of JASDFA010000023.1, read as the reverse complement.
CCATGGTGGCCAACAGGACGTTCTTAAAAGTACACTTGACGGTTGTGACCACGAGTCATGGTCATGGGGCACGACTCGTTAGGTCCCTCTTGGGGTCATGGCAGTCAATTTTTCCAGCGAATTTCCTTAGGGTGTGTTAGTAATTTCCTAGCCTCCTAGACTCTAAACTACGTCATTTGGGTTTTAGTCAGAGGATTTAGATGGGGTAACCCACGGTTTATTTCATTTTCACGCATCCTCTCAAAATTTAGAACGTAAAATCTCTCTCAGAAAGACTCAGGGCAGAAGCTAGGGAAATCAAACTCCCCTAAGATTCTCAAGGAATTTCTTCATATTTCTTTATCAGGTATGTGAGAATTCAATAAGGGAATAGTTCTTCCCTTGTGTCCCCAAAATTCTCCCTAGTTTCTTTATCAGTTCTAGCCTTGCAAATTATTGAATGTTAAGAAATTCTTAGTCATGCTTATCGATATTTTCCACCAGTTTGTAATAGTTTTGATGCTTATCCCTGTACAGTAAATTTAGCCCTTATCCTTGAGAGTAGAAAAGACTAAAATCTTGCTATAGTGATTAAACCTTGAAATTTTCTTGATTCTATCAGTGTTGTGGATTCCCATATTATTTGTATATACTGAATTCTCAGTTAGATACATGTTGGCCTAGTTTCAGTGAAAATGTTAGAATATCCAGTGTTAGTCAGAAATGTCAGCTGATCAGTTTGACTACAAAAATTCTCGATGTATCAGTAGTGCCTCCCAGTTATCAGAATTAGACCCAATCTCATAATTTAGTGGTTCTTTAGGTGTTCATCACACTTTTAGATAAGCAACTCTGACCAGCCTTAGTACCCCAGCTTTAGATTACAGTTTGTTCTTTAGACGATTATGACGCTTCCAGATAAGCAGCTTTGCCCAGTCTCAAAACCCAGTTACAAACTTCGGTACGATACGGCTTTCAGGGTGCTTTCAAGTAGGTATTCCTAACTAGTCTTGGGCCCCAGTTTTGAGCTATTATCTTAGTAGTCAGTTTAGAAATATCCAGTGGGGGCAGGACTTAGCACCAAGCAGACCGGTGTCCAGCGCATCCAGGATCCTAGAACTATATTACCGCCATAGGTTACAGTTTTATTAGCCTTATGGCCCCAGAATACTGATACCTAGTTCATGCCTTTATACCCTGACAAGTTATATTGGGTCGTACCGATGGGATAAATACATCGAACTCCACGTCTAGCTCACGTGGTTATATGTCGATTATAGACTCTCCCACTAGCCAGCTTAGTTCAGTCTCAGATTAGTCAGTTCAGTTTCAGTTTGCTCAGTTCAACATAGTTAGTTCAGACTCAAAAATCTCAGATATAGGGCATATCTTTGGCCATTAGACTGGGTCATCTCGACCATCCTAGTGTATTTCAGTTATTTTAGTTTAGTATATCAGTGGCCATTGCATGTTATTTGGTTCAGTTATTTATATCTAATATTATGTTTTCTCCTACTTACTCAATACATTCAAAGTACTGACGCATACTTCCTATGCTGTATCGTTTTATGATATAGCCACAGGTTCTCAATCTCAACACCACTAGTAGATCTCTTTAGTTGATTTCAGCAGTAGTAGTGGTGAGTCCTCATCCTTCAAGGAAGAAGATCATTTCTTTTAGTTATTCTTTTTCTTTTATTTAGACTTGGAGTTAGCTAGGGGCTTCTCCCAGCAACTCATCTATTGTATTTGTCTTTCAGACGCAGACTTGGTTTTCCAGACATGTAGTTTTGTTCAGATGTTTTTAACGTCATGATCAAGATACATTGACATTAATGTTTTACATCATTATTTTAAAGGCTTCTGCTATATATATGTGAGTCTACTCAGAATGCCAGTGTATGATAGACTAGGGGTTGACTTGGGGTTACTTGTGACTCCAAGTATCGTGTTGTGTCCAGGGTGTAGACTCGGGGCGCGACAAATTTGGTATCAGAGAACTAGGATTAAATTATCCTTGGATGTCTGAAAGCCGCATCGAGTAGAGTCCTTTTCATGAGGTTGAAGCGCGTCACACTTATGATGGGGAAGTTACGAGATGTTATTAGGAAAACTACCATTTATTCATATCTTTATCGTGCATTGAACTTCAATTCCAGAATCATTCTCCTAACTCGTGCTCTCTTTCATTTCAGAGAATTATGCCTCCACGACATGGTAATGGAAGAAGGGCCGATAACGCTCACCGACCTACCCCACCAGCTCTAGCAGCCCCTCAAGACAACACAGTGAACACCGCGGAATTTAAGGCGGCCATCTAGCTGCTCGCTCAGACGGTTACCAATCAGGTGAACCAGTAGGTGGTTCTTATCAACAATAATGGGTCTGCAGCAGCTGCTCGAGTGCGAGACTTCACTTGGATGAACCCTCCGTATTTTCATGGATCTAAGGTGGGAGAGGACCCACAAGGGATCATGGATAAGATTAAAAAGATCACCCGATTTATGGGTGTTAGTCCCTTAGAGAGTGCCGACTTGGCTACCTACCAGCTGAAAGGGGTAGCCTAGGTCTGGTACAAACAGTGGAAGGAGGGGAGGCCAGCGGAAGCAGGACCGGTAGAATGGGAGGAGTTCACTACAACCTTTGTGGACAGGTTCATCCCTCGGGAGCTCAGGGAGGCAAAAATAGCGAAGTTCATGAATCTGAGATAGGGAAACCGTACAATAGAAGAATATGCTCTGGAGTTCACCAGGTTGTCCAAATACACTCCAGAGATGGTGGCCATGCCAAGGGCTCGAATGTTGAAGTTTGTTAATGGGGTGTCGAACCTGGTCCTCAAAGAGTGTAGGACAACAATGTTGATTAAGGATATTGACCTTTCCAGCCTTATTGTCTATGCCTAGCAGATTGGGACAAAAGAATGAGGGACATGGAATGAAAGAACAAGTGGGAAAGGACTGGCCAATCAGATTTGCCCATATCAGCAGCAGTAGCAGTAGAGGGCTCCACCACCCAACTCAGCCAGTGCCCCTACCTTTCTGTCCCGCCAGGATCGGAGGGGTGGAGCATTTGGCTCTCAGTATCATTGCTACAGTGCCGTCAACTGATATCTAGCTTGCCCCAGGTGTGGCAAGAACCACCCAGGAGAGTGTTTTTAGGGTTGAGAGGGCTGTTTTGGTTGTGGACAGCTTGGTCATCGGCTTAAGGAGTGTCCATTATCCTGAGTGTCCATCAGTAGGATGGGGAAGGACACAATCCACTACCTGAGAAACTCCAACAGGCAGACTAGCTCAGCAGGCCAATACTTCAGGTATGGATGGCAGTCAGCACCAAAACCGTTTCTATGCAGTGTCTTCTCGTTAGGATCAGGAGAGCTTACCTGACGTGGTCACGGGTATGTTATGCCTTTTTTATCTAGACGTGTATGCCCTACTGGATCCAAGAGCCACACTTTCGTTCGCGACTCCCTATGTAGCAGTCCATTTCGATATCAGTCCAAAGGTCCTCTTAGAAACATTCTCAGTCTACACCCCAGTTGGCGATTCAGCTAGAGCCAACTGGGTGTATAGAAAATGCCCAGTCTCAATCCTCAATAAAGTCATTATAGCTCTCTTGTAGATCTAGACATGGTTGACTTCGACCTCATTCTTGGCAAGGTTGGTTACACTCCGGTTATGCCTCAGTCGATTGTAGAACTAGGGTCATCAGGTTTCGGTTCCCTAATGAGCTAGCTTTAGAATGGACGGGTGACAGTTCAACGCCTAAGGGTCGGTTTATTTCCTACCTTAAGGCCTAGAAGCTTATTTCTAAGGGATGTATCTATTATCTAGTTTAGGTCAAGGATTCTAACTCTGAGACCCCAACTATCCAGTCAATCCTTGTTGTTAGCGAATTTCCTGATGTGTTCCCCGAAGCTCTTCCCGGAGTTCCTCCTAAGCAAGAAATCGACTTTGGTATAGACCTTCTCCTAGATACTTAGTGGTGTGTGACCCGCAAGTGTACGGGTCGTTAAAGTAATATAGTGGCTCTTTTCAAGAACCGGAATGTCGAACCCGCAGGGACTGGACCAATTCAGCTAACTATCTAGTTCAAGTGTGATATAAACTTTCACAAGTGTTGATTATAGAAGTTTTTGAGAAGGTTTAAGTAAGTCTAATTGAGGTCAACGAATTATTCTGAATTCACTCAAGGAGAAACATAGAGTTAAAGCCGGATAATCATGCGCTAATACGAATTGCAATGGTTTAAGTATGAAACTATCAATTGTCGTCTCACATAATTAGAATTGCATGTTCATGGCCTTCCGAACCTCTAAACACGACAAACTAGCCTCACTACTACATTGTGAGTGAGGATGCTAATTCTAGTTCGTGGGAAATTAACTACGTGGATGTGGTTTACGTGGATATGATTAGGGACTCTCGTACTCCTAATCATTCGACTCAACTTAGATACACAACTACTTCTTTGAGTGGTGATGTGATACTTCCAAGTTGGTGCCTAACTCCTCCCGTTTTATCAACCAAGCAAGGTGTTAGGTATATTTCTATCCTAACACAAATTATATCGTGAGATACAACCATGCTCCCTACATTCTCATGTTCTGGCCTAGGTAAATGCTTTATCAAGCATATGCCTAAGTTAACGTGTATGTTTTCATGGTGATCAATCATAAAAACAACCATAATTCAGAATGCAAGACAAAACAACAATCAATAACTTAATTCCAACACAATTCATAAGAACACTATCATAACTCATGGCTTCAACCCTAGAGGAAGGGTTCTAGCCATTCATGTTCATAAAATTACAATGAAACGTTGCTAAAGTAACATACTTACAAGAATTGGTAGAAGAGAAGAGGAATTTGACAAACCCTAGGTGAGTTCTCCCACTTCTCCCTTCACTCCTAGGTGGTTTTCCAGAATAAAATCGTGACAAAATGAATTTAGGAGCTAAGGGACCTATTTATAGTAAATGAGAATTTTGAAAAATTAAGCCTATCGTGGAATGGCTCCATGTCACGGAGTGTATCACAGAGCACTGCCTCGGTGACACAGAGGTAACATGGAGGCACACTAGAAATTGCCTCTAGATGCCAAGATGCCGAGGGTTGCCGCGCTGGCCGGCGTGACACGCTGCTCATGCAGCGCGATGGCATTGTGCAGGGGCGCAGCTCGCCTGGCGTGGCACGGTGCTGGCGCGCAGATCGCCTGCCTACTTGCTGCCTTCTCTCACGCCTGGCATGGGCGTGGCACGGCACTGGGCGCAGCACACGTACAGCATGGCACGCTGCCTGGCGCGGCCAGCCTTGCCAAGGCATGCTTCTTGCCGACTTTCGCAAATTGCTCCCGACTCCATTCCTCTACTTCACCAACTTATAAATTAGTTCCTCAAATTCATGTAAACCTACAAAACAAGAACTAATCATGTTGGTTAGTACATATATTCACATTTATATAAAATCACGTGAAAATGTATATAATTAATTAGCTAAACAAGACTAAATTAAGTTATAAAGCATCACTCGGGCATGCTATTTTGCCCTAGATCACAACCCCACACTTAAAGTCTTGTTCGTCCTCGAACAAACCTTTTACATTTCATGCTCATGAAGACTCACACATAGCTAATTTAGCAAGATAATTCAGGCTACGACTATAATGATTATTTAAGATAACAAGCTAAAAATAGAGCATGCACGATTTGATCATTGAAATGAAATACAACCCTGCCAAGACTTCTTAACCTCAAGAATTGACTCTCAATCTTAGAAAACTCATGCGAACCAACTGATCTAGAAATCCGACATGAATTATATCCTTCATTCAACATGTGCCCTCACGACAAGAGAGTTACCCATTTTCACACGCAAAAAAAATTTGTAAATCACAACATGTGTGGGTATATGAATAAAATTACGCTCACTCTCACAAAGAATTCACATGCATTATGCAATGACCCATAAGCTTGCCCTTAGTGTTTTACTCCACTAATTTAAGGATGTATGAATGTAAGATCAAGTAGGACTTTTTAGGTTGTAATGTAGCTAAGGGACGGGTAGGTACTATTATGGCCAGTAATAGTGACTAACTTCCCTAAGCGCTTTTAATACATCACGCCCTCATTACGAACTTCCCTTCTCTTACTTCTCCTTTATTTGTTTTAAGCTTTCCTTTCCCTCTTGTGTTCCCCCATTTCTTAAGGCACTCTTGGCTTATTGGTAAGGAGTTCTATAAGTAACTTTTCATTAATTTATTTTCTTACTCCCTACTAATACTCAACCGTATTCAAACAAGTGCACCCTTGACCTTTCTCAACTTTTACAACTGCCACTTTTCCTTCTTTTTCCATTCTTCTCACTCCTTTACTCTTTCGGATTTTTTCTTTAAGCGCTTAGGAGTTTTGGGTCAAATTCAAGGCTAATGAAAGAAAAAGGATTAAGCTTATGTTGTAGCTATCAAAGAACAGGCTCAAGGATCAATGGGGCTAACTAGGATTAAATATTCAAGGTAGGTAAAATGAGGGATAACATTTAGGTTCCTTCAAAGAAATGCCTAAATCATCTCCTACAATTCACATCCTTCATTTCGTTTTATATACACACCAGGCAAGTTCTAGACACTCCACAATAGCACAGGATACTCAAAAACCTTATACTCATGGCACATGCTCAATTCAAGACACATTCAGCAGACTCTTACTCAGCTAATCACAAGAATTCAGAATTAAGCTTTAATCATATTGAGTCAAATTCAAGAACCTAAGTGTCTCACACAAAGTTATACACTTGCACGCTTCAACATGGAACATACTTGCATCTTAAAATCATTTATAACACATAATAAGAACATCAAGCATCGATTAGCTACGGGTTCAAAAACCAAAACTTATTGACTAATTTTCCTCAAGACGGTCGTCATCCATCCATCGTCGGGAACAGTCCCTAACTATGACTAAAAACATTATATACAGACAAAGAAAATTTTTGTTCTTCGTTTCAAAGACCCCCCGTCGGAAAAGAACCGAAAAGAAAAACCAATGGGTGATGAAGTCATGCTTGACTCACAAAAATCACAAAAATTTTCAACTATTTCGCACAAGCATTACATTCACCAAAAATCATTAAGAACAAAATTTTTGAAATTTTTCTCACCCCACACTTAAATCTTTCTATGTCCTCATAGCATCAAATTAAAATTAGAAGGATGAGAAATACTCCCTGAGCCTCTATGCCTAGCTAACTACATGCTTTTCTTCAAGTTTTCATAGGTGGGTGTTTGACCCCACACTTTTCTATTCCATGCTTTTTATCTTCCTCCTTCTCGGGTACTCAGACTTCCCTTCCTTCTGTGCTTAACTTTCCACCAAAGACACAAACACAATGAAAATAACAAAATCAACACCACAAAAAATCATAAATTGTACCTGTGGTACCCTTGGATTGCCTCCCAAGCAACGCCTTAATTTCCGTCACGGCACGATGTGGACTGTCCTTTTCAGAACATCCTCATACCTGGGTTCCTGTTCTAGAAGCATCTCCTTCTATTTTAATTTTTAGAGAAAACAACTCCACTTTGTTCCTCTCTTCCTCCAACTTCTTCACAATTTGAAGCCCTTTATCAGACTCGGGCTGAGCACTTGTCATTACCTTTGGCCATGCACCTATGAAATCCTCCACCCCACACTCATCCTCTGACAACACACTAACCCGACAAAGGTTTCTGTAGTGTGTGGATGGGTTCATTTCTTGGTATACGCAGAAGAGTTGTTCTTTATCCTCAACCCTCATTTTAAGGGTCCCTACTCTCAAATCAATCACCGCTCCTCCGGTGGCCAAGAATGGCCGTCCCAAGATTAAGGGTACCTGGTCATCAACCTGAAAATCTAAGATAATAAAATCAGCAGGTATAATAAACTTACCTACTTTGATGAGAAGGTCCTCTATTATTCCCTTAGGTTTCACTCGCGACTCATCTGCCAGCTGCAGCATCAACCTTGTTTTCCTCAGTTTTCCCAACCCCAGGGTGTTAAATAAAGACAGGGGCATTAAGTTAACTGCTGCCCCTAAATCACACAAAGCTTGTAGAACCTCAGCTTTACCAATTTGTATGGGGAGGGTAAAACTCCCTGGGTTTTTGAGCTTCTTTTAGAATCTTGCTCAATACCCTGTTACTGCACTCCTCAGTCAGTGCTATCGTCTGAACATCCACCAATCTGATTTTGTTCGCCATCACGTCTTTCAAGTATTTAGTATACTTGGGCATTCCCTGCAAAACATCAATAAGAGGCAAATTTATGTGAAGTTCTTTGAAACTCTCAATGAACTTTTTGAAGCATTCCTCCTCCTTGCTCCTTTTGAATTTCTGAGGGAATGGTGGTGGTGGTCTTTGTGCTAGCTGCGATGAAGATTGTGCATTCTACTACCCAGCACCCTGATTATCTCCTGTGTTGGTGGATGGTCCTGGTCTAACCAACTCCAGCTGCACCTCCTTTCTCAGCTCTTTTGGCACTTCATCAGCTAATTGCTCGCCGCTTCTCAGACTGATGGCATTGACCTGCCGGGATTAGGATCTATGTCGCTTGGTAATCCCCCCTGTGATCTCATGTTTTGAGAAGCTGCTATCTGACCCACTTGTTTTTCAAGATTGCGGGTGGCCACTTGCTGATTCTTTAAGTCTGTTGCCATCCTCGCCTGATTTTCCGCTAACTGAGTCTGGGTCTCCATGATTTTCTGAAATGTTTCCTTAATGCTGCTGCTCACTAGACCATCATTCTACCTATTCTGCTGATACTGCTATTGTTGAGGTTGCTGATAACTTTGCTTTTGGTTTCCACCCCAAGAAAAATTCGGATGGCCCTTCCAATTTCTGTTGTAGTTGTGTCCAACATTCTGATTGTTCCGCTGCACATTCCCAACAAAATTGACTGATTCCAGATTGGCTCCACAAGATTCTGCATTGTGCCCATTATTACCACAAATTTCACACCAACTCGGAGATTGCTAAACTGCATTAACCTGGCCCTATTGTTGGTTCATACTCAGTTTATTGAACTGAGTCATCATCTGATGCTGGAATGAAGCTAACTGTGATGCCAAGGCATTCATTCCATCTACCTCTATCAACCCTGATCTCTTTCCTGCCTCTCTCGATTACTCGCTGTGCCACTCTGGATTTCCTTGAGCAATTCTGTTCAACAAAGTGTACAACTCATCATACGTCTTCTCCAAGGCTTGCCCACCCGATGTAGAGTCTAGTAATATTTTCGTGTGTGGGTGTAGAATTTCTACAGAGGTATGAGCAAGCACTTCATTTGATTGCTGGTGATGGGGAAAGTCTCTCAAATGACTTGAATCTTTCCCAAGCCAAATATAAATTCTCATCAGGCTTCTTCTTGAAACTCAGTATTTCACTTCTCAACTTTGCAGTTTTGCCTGAAGGAAAGAATCTGATAAGGAACTTCTTAGCCAAGTCATTCCACGAAGTTATGGAGTTTGGTGGCTCAGCTTTCAACCACTTCTTTGCCTCTCCCAACAATGAAAATGGGAAGAGGGTGAGTCGGACATAATCTGTGGACATGCCGGTGGGGACAAACGTGTCACTAATCTCAAAAAAGTTCTGTAAGTGCTGTTGCGGGTCCTCGTGTGCCATCCCAGTGAATTGACCACTAGAATGTAACAACTGCACCATGTTCTATTTAAGCTCGAAGTTCCCTCCAGGCTCCAATTTCCGGATACTAGAGTTCACATTAGTCGCTTGTGGGATTGCCACATCGCGAACTGGTCTAGCTGTCATTGCTTCCGATGAAAATTGTGCTTGTCCCGTGGGTGGTTGTTGTTGTAACTTTTCTTGAAGTCTCTTCAGCTTTTGCTCTAGAGATACTCTCCTTCGCAAATGGATTTGACGTTCAGGTTCAATCAACGGTTCCACAAGCTCTCTATTTTTAGCCAGCTCGGCAGGACAACCTGTCACCTGCAAATGATCAGACTAAGACCAAGTTTCTCAACACTTAAGGAAATTTAAAAATCACACAAAAATAGATAAATTATCAAAACTTCGCTTAGTCCTCGGCAACGGCGCCAAAAACTTGGTGTGTGACCCGCAAGTGTACGGGTCATACAAGTAATATAATGGCTCTTTTTAAGAACCGGAATGTCAAACCCACAGGGACTGGATCAATTCAGCTAACTATCTAGTTCAAGTGTGATATAAACTTTCGTAATTGTTGATTATAGAAGTTTTCGAGAAGGTTTAAGTAATTCTAATTGTGGTCAACGAATTATTCTAAATTAACTCAAGGAGCAACATAGAGTTAAAGCCGGATAATCATGCGCTAATACGAATTGCAATGGTTTAAGTATGAAACTATCAATTGTCGTCTCACATAATTAGAATTGCATGTTCATAGCCTTCTGAACCTCTAAACACGACAAACTAGCCTCACTACTACATTGTGAGCGAGGATGCTAATTCTAGTTCGTGGGAAATTAACTACGTGGATGTGGTTTACGTGGATATGATTAGGGACTCTCATACTCCTAATCATTCGACTCAACTTAGATACACAAATACTTCTTCGTGTGGTGATGTGATACTTCCAAGTTGGTGCCTAACTCCTCCCGTTTTATCAACCAAGCAAGGTGTTAGGTATATTTCTATCCTAACACAAATTATATCGTGAGATACAACCATGCTCCCTACGTTCTCATGTTCTGGCCTAGGTAAATGCTTTCTCAAGCATATGCCTAAGTTAATGTGTATGTTTTCATGGTGATCAATCATAAAAAAAATCATAATTCAGAATGCAAGACAAAACAACAATCAATAACTTAATTCCAACACAATTCATAAGAACACTATCATAACTCATGGCTTCAACCCTAGAGGAAGGGTTCTAGCTATTCATGTTCGTAAAATTACAAGGAAACGTTGCTAAAGTAACATACTTACAAGAATTGGTAGAAGAGAAGAGGAATTTGAAAAACCCTAGGTGAGTTCTCCCACTTCTCCCTTCAGTCCTAGGTGGTTTTCTAGAATAAAATCGTGACAAAATGATTTTAGGAGCTAAAGGACCTATTTATAGTAAATGAGAATTTTGCAAAATTAAGCCTGTCGTGGAATGGCTCCGTGTCACGGAGTGTATCGCGGAGCACTGCCTCCGTGACACGGAGGTAATGTGGAGGCACACTGGAAATTGCCTCTGGATGCCAAGATGCCGAGGGTCACCGCGCTAGCCGGTGTGACACGCTGCTCATGCTGCACGATGGCATTGTGCTGGCGCGCAGCTCGCCTGGCGTGCCACGGCTCTGGCGCACAGATCACCTGCCTGCTTGCGGCCTTCTCTCACGCCTGGCATGGGCGTGGCACGGCGTTGGGCGCGGCACACGCACAGCGTGGCACGCTGCCTGGCGCGGCCAGCCTTGCCAAGGCATGCTTCTTGCCGACTTTCGCAAATTGCTCCCGACTCCATTCCTCTACTTCACCAACTTATAAATTAGTACCTCAAATTCATGTAAACGTACAAAAAAAGAACTAATCCTGTTGGTTAGTACATATATTCACATTTATATAAAATCACATGAAAATGTATATAATTAATTAGCTAAATAAGACTAAATTAAGTTATAAAGCATCACTCGGGCATGCTATTTTTCCCGAGATCACTTAGCCCATCTCCATCCCTCCTTACAGAATAGCTCCAGCTGAACTTAAGGAGTCGAAGGAGAAGCTAAAAGATCTTCTTGATAAGGATTTTATCAGACCCAACATCTCTCCCTGGTGTTCTCCAGTACTATTCTTGTGAAAGAAAAATGGTACCCTTAGAATTACATCGACTACCATAAGTTGAATAAGGTCACAATCAAGAATAGGTATCCCTTACCCAGAATTGACGACTTGTTCGACCAACTTCAGGGAGCCAGCCGTTTCTCAGCTCGGGGTATCATCAGCTGAGAGTTAGAGAGTGTGACATACCGAAAAAAGTTTTTCGGACTCGGTATGGTCACTATGAGTTTGTGGTTATGTCCTTCGGACTAACAAATGCACCTGAAGCCTTTATGGACCTGATGAATAGGGTCTTCAAGCAGTATCTGGATATGTTCATCATTGTATTTATCGATGACATTCTAGTATACTCCAGGATTGAGGAAGGGCATGCTAATCACCTGAGGATAGTGCTTCAGACACTTAGGGACCCTCAATTGTTCGCCAAGTTTAGAAAATGCAAATTCTGGTTGAAGTCAGTGACTTTATTAGGTCATGTGGTCTCGAGTGAGGGTATTTAGGTTGATCCTCAAAAGATAGTATTAGTGAAAGAATGGCCCAAACCTACCTCCCCAATCGAAATCAGAAGTTTCTTGGGTCTAGCCGGGTACTATTGTTATCCCCTGAGAATTCAAAGATCGGACCCGGAAGTTGAAATGGGGAAAAATTGAAAAATGGCCCTGCAGTTGCAGGACGAAGCACTGAACGAATCGTGAGAAGACCCCACGAGTCATCAAGTGACTCGTGGGAAGGCCTGGAGTGAACAAGGATATGAGATCCCCACAAGTGAAGTAACGAATCATGGGTCAGCCACCACGAGCTGTCATGTCGATCGTGAGGTGGAGTTGGGGTATTTATGGGAGGATTATCCAATGTACCTAACGGATGGGACCCCACAAGTCGTGGCCAGTCCAATGACTCGTGAGGTGAGTAGTGAACAAACAGGTTGAAAAGTAACGAAGTGTACATGATCGAAGGTGACCACGAGTCGTGGTCTCTAGGAACGAGTCATTATGTCCCCCATTATGAGCCCTAGCAGATCAGTTAACAAGTGCACTTGACGGATGACTCGAAGAGTCGTGGCCCATCCTGACGAATCATCAGGTCACCCGTTATGGTCACCTGGCAGTGTTTTCTTGCGACTTCAGTAAGGCTATTTTCGTAATTCCTAAGTTTCTAAGGCCTATACTACATTATTTAAGGCTCGTTTTAGTGGGTTTTTAGCAGGGAAAAACCTATCCTAAGCCATCACTCTCATGCATGCAAGTTTGAAGGTTTGGAGAGGAGGTTCAAGGTGAAATCTCAAGGTTTCCATTGGAATCTTAGCATGGGAAACTAGAGGGTGTTAAAATTCACTGTTCCGAGGTATGTAAGGCTATGAGTGGGTGCTTTCTTCCATGCCCATGCCCATTCCCTATCAAAATGTGATTAAATTGTCTATGACCAAGTATGGGATTTTGCCTAGTTGCATGATTCTTCAATCTCTATATGTGGGTATGATTAAATTGAGTTTATATTGATGATTTATGAAGCTTGGTCGGATTCTTACTTGTTTTCCCTTATAAAAATTGTTATCCAAAATTTTAATCTAAAACTCCCATGGGTGAAGAGGTCATAAAGGAAGAGATTTTTTATAAATGTGTGATAATGATGAATTTGATGCTGGAAAATATGTTTCTAAAACTACCCATGTCTATGTTGATGTTTTCAAAATGAATTGATTAGATCCAAGTATGATAGAGCTTTGGGTGATGCCCACATGTTGATTTAAAGTGATGATTTTCTCGACATAAGCTTACTACATGGTTTGAAGTGAATTTTCCTCAATTATTATTATTATAAATTCTAGCTTGTGGTATGTGAGTGAATATTTCTATATGTAGCTTACCACATGATTTGGAGTAGATGCTCCACCTATGATTGAGCTTGTGGTATGTTTTGAAATAAAGCTTCTCATATGAATGATTTCATAATTTAGATGTAGGTCATTATTGAGATTTTGTCAACAGAAAATGTTGAGCTTCATATCCATATGATGTCTAGTCTATGCATGATTTCATTATATGCTTTGTCAATAGACAATGTTGAGCTTCGTTTCATACGATGTTGAGTTATGCATGAATTCATGTTGAGCTTCGTCCATAGATGATGTTGAGCTTCATTATATACGATGTAGAGCATTGCATGTTTATTTTGGGAGAAGAGTCTAGCACTGAGCGCGTTAAAGGTCGATTACCCTATGCCCCAGAACTACGCGCCAACGTAGGTTGATACTATTATATTATTGGGACCTCCCTCGTGAGCTATCCTTGGCTGCATTGGACCTTCAGCTTGATATCGATATGATGGTATCGTCCATTGCCCTGGCAAGGTTATGGACGGCTCTACCCACTTGAGTGTGATAGTTGGGACCACGTAAGCTCTATCGTGGTTTAGTGACGAGTCTCCCATTGTCTATATCATTCGGTTTTGCATTTTCATTACTCATGATGGATACTTATAGATGCATGTTCCAAAATCAAGGTTTGACTCATTGTTCAGCTTTTGATATAAATGTTATATTTTATCTTTGAGTCTTTTGATCTTGGGCAGAATTATATGCCCAAGTGATGCTCAAATGCTCTATTTCGTCTTGTTTATCTATCGTTATTTGTACATTCTCATGTGATTAGTAGTTAAAATGTGAATTTATACTAACCAATATGATTAGTGTTAATTTGCAGGAAAAATGTAATTTTAGGAAGCTAAGTTGCATGTTGGTGAAAATCGGGAATGGACTCGGAAGCAAGCAGTGGAAAAGGTCAGGGAAAAGCTGCAAATATAGGGGCTCCGCGATGGAGCCCTTTCACGCTGCCATCGCGGAGGCAGTCTGCCTCGGATGATTTATTTTGGCAAATTTCCAGTGAAGGTTCGCAACGGCACCGTGGCACGTTGTCCAAGCCCTGCGTTACATACCGTGGAACGTTGCCTATATTTATCTGGAACATAAATTTCCAGTGAGGGTCCGTGTTTGCACCGTGTCACGAAGGCAGTGCTCCGTGATGCACTCCGTGACACGTTGCTTGTTATTCCGGAAAAAATTTCCACTAGTATAAATAGCACACTTAGGTTTATTTTTAATTATTCTGACTTAGTTGAGCAAGGACGTGGGTTACAGGCAGTTGAGGAGACAAAAATCTTAGGGTTCTTCTCTAACTCTTTCTCCTTTATTTTAATTGTTTGTATGATTTATACTCATTTGATTATGTTTAATCCACAAATGAGTGGCTAAATTCACTTCTTGCTGAGGTTAAGAACATTTGTAGTGGAATGTAATTGTTGATCATTTTGGTTTTTCATCTTGTCTTCCATGGTTGTTCTATCAATTCTTGTTCTTACTGCATTAATGTCTGGCCAATGTTAATGTATATATAAAAAATCCAGTTTTATCTTGAAAAGGAAAGAAATTAGAAAGTTGTGAATTGGTAGGATATGATCTCTTCTTAGTTTGGGAAAATTGAGAATTGATTTACCTTTAGAATAGAAATATATCTGAAAGTCGTATTAGTCAATTAAGGAATCGGTTTCGCATGGCTAGAATATGAAATTCTTTTATCACAGAAATGTAGGTTGAAGGTTCATGATTCTTATGTTGGGTAGAATACGAAAGTTTCTCTCCATAGGCAATTATTCTTGACTAGCAACCGAAGGAAAGATTAACCGAATTGTATCGATAAATTGCTTCCCTGCATGTTCGTTTGGCCTCAGCTTGCTCATTACTATAGTTCAGACTCATTTTATCATTTTGTCTTAGATTAGTATAACTTAGGAAACAAACTCTCAAAATCCTCTTTAAAATTGTTGTCTGCATTTTTAGAGTTAGAGTTCATTAATACTTAATTCGATTATTACCTTGGTTCAGTCTCTGTGGGATCGATACTTGGCTTACTTTAGCCATTTTACTACTTGTTCGATCACGTGCACTTGCGTGTAGTTGCACAACAGACCAAACAAGTTTTTGGTGCCGTTGCCGGGGACTGGCAATTGGTAAAATTATTTTCTTAAGTGTTAGTTTACGATTTCTATATTAGTGCTGACAACTTGATCTTAGCCTTTCTTTTGCAGATATTGAATTCTGTTGAACACTGGCAAGAGACAAGGAGCTGGTGGATTCATACTTAGAGCGGGAAAGACAATTTCATCTTTAAAGAAGAGAAGCTCTAGAGAAGAAGCTGCAGTTGCTCAGACAAACAATCCTGGAGCAACAACAGAATCCACCACTTGTAAGGGCAGTGTTAGTGCCCGAGGAAATGGAAGCTAGGCCGGTTCGCGAAGTGGCAATCCCACATACTAACAATGTTACATCAAGCATTCGCAAACCTGAGCTAGGAGGGAGGTTTGAGCTGAAACAGAATATGGTGCAATTGCTGCACACCAGCAGGCAATTCACAGGTCTCCCTCATGAGGATCCACAACAACATCTCCAAAACTTTTTGGAGAAAAGTGACACTTACATCTCCGCTGGAGTATCATCTTATTATGTAAGGCTTACATTGTTCCCATTTTCACTATTGGGAGAAGCAAAGAGATGGTTGAAAGCTGAGCCACCTAATTCCATCACCACTTGGGATGATCTTGCAAGAAAATTTTTGATACGATTCTTTCCATCCGGGAAAACAGCAAGACTTAGAAGTTAGATTCTAAGTTTTAAACAAAGAGAGGGGGAGAATTTGTATCAAGCTTGGGAAAGATTCAAATCCATGTTACGGGATTGTCCTCACCATCACCAGTCCAATGATGTGCTGGTGCATACTTTCATAGAGGGTTTGGAACCCCACACAAAAATTTTGCTAGACTCAGCAGCTAGAGGACAAGCATTAGAAAAGACTTATGAGGAGCTGTATACTTTGTTAAATCATATTTCGCAGGGAAATCCAGAATGGAATGCGGACACTTCTAGAGGAGGAACAAGCAAAGCGACAGGAGTCTTGGAAGTGGATGGTTTTACAGCTATCGCTGCACAGATAGCTACGTTATAGAATCAACTCAACACCCACTTCAGCAATATGAGCTTGAATCAACCTCAAGTCCTAGTTAATGTAGTGCAGCAGATTTGGTGTGAAGTATGCGGTAGTAATGAACACTCAGCTGAGTGTTGTGGTGCAAATCCAGATTCAGTGAACTTTGTTGGTAATGTACAGAGAAATAATCACCAACAGTATGGCAACAACTACAACTCTAATTGGAGGAATCATTCGAATTTCTCCTGGGGTAGTAACAACCATCAAGGGCAGAGTTCGAATCAGGGTGCGCAGAGAAATCAAGGAGGGCAGCAGAACTATCAGACTCAATATAGAAGCAATAATTCCCCTCCTCCACCACCACCACCCAGCATTGAGGAAATGTTTAAAACAATGATAGCTAACCAAGCTCAATTGCAGGCAGACTATGTGAAATTGGCGGCAAATGTAAAGAACAATTAGTTAGCTACAAAGGCGTTGGAGTACCAGTTTGGGCAACTAGCTGTAGCTCAAAACACCAGGCCAGGAGGAGGACTACCAAGTGACACTGACCCGAATCCCAAGCAAGTAAATGTAGTGACCACAAGGAGTGGTTTACAACTCAAGGAGGTGGAACCAGAAAGACCACCTCAGCAGTCAGGAGCAGTGGAGAAAGAAAGAGAACAGAATGATGAGAGGGGGAAGGAGAAGGCAGCTGAAGCAGAAAGACCACCACCCCCGTTCCCTCAAAGATTAAAGAAACACAAGGAGGAAGCGTGTTTCAAAAAGTTCATGGAGGTGCTTAAACATGTACACATTAATTTACCTCTTGTTGATGTTTTGCAGGGAGTGTCGAAGTATGCAAACTATATCAAGGACATCGTAGCTAACAAAAGCATATTGACGGAGTATGCTACGGTGGCGCTTACTGAGGAGTGCACTTCCCGGATACAGAACAGGTTGCCAACAAAGCTCAAGGACCTTGGAAGCTTTACAATTCAAATCACAATTGGGCAAAGTATCCGAGCTCGTGGACTATGCGATTCGGGAGCGAGCATTAACTTGATGCCGACATCGGTGTTCAAGAAGTTGGGCCTTGGCAGTCCTAGACCAATGATAGTGATCTTGCAGTTAGAGGATCGTTCTTTCGCCAGACCCAAGGCTCTTGAATATCAATTTGGGCAATTTGCTAGTGCCCAAAACACAAGACCCATAGGAGGACTGCCTAGCGACACGGATCCTAATCCGAAGCAGGTGAATGTAGTGACCACGAGGAGTGGTTTGCAGTTGAAGGAGGTGGAACCGGAGAGACCGCCTCAAAAGTCAGGAGCAGCAGATGTTGAGGAGGAACAAAGTTCTGATAGGGGGAAGACCAAAGAAGCAGAAGCAGAAAGACCTCCACCCCCGTTCCCTCAACGACTCAAGAAACACAAAGAGGAGGCGTGTTTCAAGAAATTTATGGAGGTGCTTAAACAGGTACATGTTAATTTACCTCTTGTTGATGTCTTGCAGGGAGTGCCAAAATATGCTAAATATATTAAAGACATCATGGCCAACAAAAGTCGTCTGACTGAGCATGCCATGGTGGCTTTGACGGAGGAATGCACTTCCTGAATCCAGAATAGGCTGCCCACGAAGCTAAAAGACCCTGGAAGTTTTACTATCCAGCTTACAATAGGGCAGAGTATTCGAGCTCGTGGATTATGTGACTTGGGGGCGAGCATAAATCTGATGCCATCTTCGGTATTAAGAAAGCTAGGTCTAGGGAGTCCTAGACCTACAACCGTAATCTTGCAGTTAGCAGATAGATCCTTAGCTAGGCCGGATGGCATTGTTGAGGATGTGCTTGTGCAAGTGGGCTCCCTTATTTTTCCAGTTGATTTTATTGTTCTGGATTTTGAACCAGATGCTGAAGTCCCATTTATTTTGGGATGACCCTTTTTGGCAACCGGAAAAGCATTAATTGACGTATCTGCGGGTCAACTTACAATGCGAGCACATGACAAGGTAGAAGTGTTCGATGTGTACAAAGCACCCAAGCTCCCGATAGTAAATGAGGAACTCTCGGTGATCAATGTAATTGATCATGGGAATGCTAAGCACAGTAGTGAATCCCGAGAGTTGATAGGAAGACCACCTGATAAGGTTGAGCACTACTGGGGGGAGGACAATGATCGTGAAAAATCGTCCATCACCCTAGTAGATAATTGAGCATAAAGGACGTCGAGCCACGACGGTAAACCAGGTGCTGCACGGGAGGCAACCCGTGAAAAATAATTTTTCTTTTGTTTAGTAAAGTGTAAATAGTTTCTATTTTAATTTTCTTTTTCTTGATTTAGTCCAAATTTTTCGTTTTAGTTAGTATTTTTCATTTTAGTTAGTGAAATCTATTAATCTAACCAATTTTGTTTAGTAAGGTGATTTTCAGGGCAAACGGAGAAAAATATGCATGGAATCGGGAAGGAAAAGGCAAGGTATGAAAAAATGAATAAAATGAAGAGACAGTGCACTGGGGCGTTGGCTCCGTGTCACGGAGGAAGGGCTCCGCGTTACCCTCCGTGACACGTTGAGGTTAAATCTGAATTTTTAAAAAAAAAAAAAAAAATTTCCAGTGAGCCATCGCGTTGGCTCCGTGTCACAGAGGAGGGGCTCCGCGTTACCCTCCGTGACACGTTGCCCTATATTTAGTGCCGGGTCACACCGGGTTGCCGGGTGACCCGCGTGTTTTTCTTCTTTTTAACCCCGATTTTTGCCTTTTTCCCCTCATTTTCTCTCTTCTCCGCGACCAAACACCTAAGTTCCCTCTCCCAACCAACGTGCCACGCTACTAAGCAAACAATTTGTCAAGTTTCTTCAGTTATTCAACGTAAAGGTATGTTTTCCTCGTTTCTCTCAAGTTTTTGTCGATTTTAATCGAATTTGAGCATGGGAGGTGAGGTAAATCACCCTAATTAGCAATTTAGCATGATATTGAATTATTCTTTGATTGATAGATGTTCGGAAGGTTGTAATTAGCGTTTGAACTTGTCGATTGCGTGAATGATTCGAATGTGATTGTAAAATTGAATTCTAGGGCTTGGGTTGTTGAAATCGAATTGGGTAACTTGCTAAATTAGTGAATTATATGCCGGGGTGTGTTTGTGAATTGAGACAAGTCGTTGTAAATATTGTTTGAAGGTAATAGACGACGAATTCTCTGTTTTTGGGAAAAGGTGAAAATTGTTCAAATTGGTTTGATTATTTGGATTCGTATGTATATAGAATTTTTGTCGTTGTTTTTGTTTGTTGTTTTAGTTGCTAAGTGCGATGGTTGAATTGCTAGTGATAGTAGGATTGGGATTAGCTGTATGAAGTCTGAGTAGTACACTAAAAGTTATACTGTCGAATTTTTTTGTAAACGCACTAAGCAATAAATTGTATAGTTGTTTGTTTTAGTGTAAATAAAGTAATCCTTGCCGTAGTATCGTATAAGTAGCTAAGGACTAAGTGTGGGGTAAACTTAGTTTAACCCGACCTTAGCCGAAGTTAACATGTATTTAGCTTGACTTTGTGCTTGTTTATTTATGTGACAGGTACAATGGCAAGTAGGCAGGATAAGGGCAAAGGTGCTTCTACTTCAGGCACCGGGAGAAAATGAATGAGATTGGGCACTGCAGTCCCAGCTGCACCAGCTATTCCGCGCGGCCAGCGCCGCCAATACGGAACGAGGTGGGTGACCGATGAAGGGAAGAAGTGGTACGCTAAACATAAGGAGAGTAAGTACTTCCCTGAGGAGCATATTGCACGGGAACCACTAGCATAGGAGTTCCCCCGTATTGTGCAGAGAATCGAGGCAGCTGGGCTCAACTTCATATTTCAGGAGCCCAAGGAGTGCAACCTACACTTAGTCCGGGAGTTCTATGCAAATTGGAACCCGGCCATCAGAAGCCACACAATAAAAATCAGAGGGCAGATTGTCACCCTGGAACCCCAGCAATTTAATGCCATCGTTGGAGCGCGGGACACAGACGCCCACGTTCTCCGCCAGCTGAACATCACCCCACCATACACCAACATCAGACGCACCTTGTGTGGGGCTCGGTCCACAGCCCGATGGAGCAGACATAAGGAGAGGGGTTACCACCAAACTCTGCCTTATTCGCAGATGAACAGGGAGGCCAGAATATGGCTGAAAATAGTGTGTTCATGCTTGATCCCGGGGGTTCACATGACGGATGTGACCCGGGACCGTGTCTGCCTGGTGTATGCCCTTATGAAAGGGCTGGAGATTAATGTTGGGGCGGTCATCATATCCGCTATGAAGAGAGCCCGACTACACCAGGGCCACAGGTATGGGTTCGGCGGACTCATCACCACCTTTCTCCGGGGCCTCGACGTTGAGGAAGAGGCTTTGGACTACATCCCGTAGTTGGAGCGGAGGGCCCTTGATGTGACCAAAACTAAGGCCCCCGACACCACACACGGGCCAGTGCTGACACTGGGCGAGCGACATGCTCGTGACGATCAGTACATGGCACGACTGTTTGGTATGCAAATGCTTCAGCTCCGGATTGGTGGGAGACCAGCCACGGAGGATGAATTATGGCAGTTGGAGCTGGATTACCCATTTGGCGAGAACGCCAGAGCTTTGTGCCGAGTGGGGCCAGCCTTCGTTGAGTCCACTGACGATGATGTCCCCACAGATGAGGAGACACGTCGGGAGGACTCCGATGTGGAGTCCGATGACGACGAGGGAGGAGACTCGGACATGGGCGACGAGGCAGCAGCACCAGATGAAGAAGTCGAATATTTCGATTGATCAGGGAGTTCCACCACCCAAAAGTTTTGTGATTTTTAATTTTTGTGAACACTGGGTACAGTGTTCGATTTAAGTGTGGGGTGGGGAGTAGCTAGGTGCTGGGACCTGGGCTAATCTACTGTATGTTCTTCCTTTGTTTTGCATGTATGTTTTTTATGTTTCCCTGTGGTTGTGAACTGATTTGTGTTGTATCTGTATATATTTTTGTGGTAAATGATGTGTGTTGTGAAAGGTTGTGGTTGCCAGTACAAATTTTATAAATTTTGTAAATATTTTTTTTTCTTTATTGAAAAGATCGATAATTTTAAAAATTTTGCGAAAATGTTTTGTACATATTAAAATATTTTGTAAATACTTTTCCATCGAAATGATCGATGTGTTGCAAAAATTTTCGATTTTTATTTTTGGGTTTCTCGGAGTTTGTTTTCGGTTCTTTTACTGAGAATAGTCCCATTGAACCGAAGTCATAGTTAGTGACCGTTCCCTATGATGGATGGATGAGGACCGTCTTAAGGGAAATGTAGTCGGTAGGAGTAGTGATTTTAATTTATTTTAAGTTTTTTCTTTGGTGGATTGCATCACTGAACCTGTAGTTACTAGATGGTTGTGAAATTTTGGTTGCGTGTTGTAACTGATGTTCAAAATGTAAAAATGATTCGTTTGAAAGCATGCAATTTTGTGAATATGTTGAGTTACCTAGGCTGTAGAATTCGATTCGGTGTGATTGAGGCTTAATTTTGAATTCATGTAATTGGCTAATTAAAGAGTCTGTGAATGCATCTTGAATCGAGAAGGTGCATGAAGTGTGAAGTGAGGTATTGTTATTCCATGCTATTGTGAAGTGTCTAGAACTTGCCTGGTGTGTGGACAAAACGAAATGAAGGAGGTGTAGTGTTAGAAAGGATGTAGGCATTTCTTTGTTTTAACCGAGAGTTTCTATTTTTTCTTGTCATACTCTCATTTTTATGTGACTGTATACCCTAGTCAGCCCGTTGAGCCTTTAGCCGATTATTTCTTTCTTTTGTCCAAAAATGTATAAACTAAGCTTTATTCATTCTTTTCATTAGCCGTAAAGTCTATACAAAACTCTTAAGCGCTTAAAAAGAAAAGAAAATTTTTTCCCAAAGTGTCAAAGAGTGAGAAGGGTGAAAAGAAAAAGAAAAGCAGAGTGAGGAAAGAAAAGAAAAAGGTGGAGGGTGCACTCATCATAATTAAATGATATTGAGGGTACATGAAAACCCTTTGTATTATGTCAAGTGTGTTGGATGAAATGGGCAGTACGAAAGTAAACCAACATGAATGGGATGAGAGGAAAAAGAAAAGAGAGAAACAATGTCCATGAGTTGATGGGAATGTGTTGAAAAGGCGCTTAAGGATGCTAGTGACTATTATTGTCTAACCCAATATATACTAGTTCCATAGCTTCCATTACAACCCATTAAAGTCCTACTTGATCTTACATTGCATTTCTTTATATTAGTGGAGTAATACACTAAGGGCAAGCCTATGGGTCATGACATGATGCATGTGAATTCTTTTGGGAGAGAGAGTGAAATTAATTTTTATATGCCCCTACTTGAATGTTTGTGTGTTGCATGAACATAAAGGGGAAGATTCTCTTGAGTTGTGAGGGCACATGTTTGATGAAAGATTGATTTTCGTGTCGGATATCTTGATTAGCTGATTTGCATGAGTTTGCCGATATCGAGGGTCGATTATTAAAGTCTAGGATGTATTGATGTATTAAAGGTCATTGCATTGTTAAGACCATGCATGTTTTCTTGATGATTTACAATATTGAATGATCGGTATGACCGTAGCATAAATTGTCGCACCATAGTAGCGAAGGTTGGGATGTAATTTGCATGAGTTGTGTATGTGTTGTTCGAGGACGAACAAGGATTTAAGTGTGGGGTAAGTGATCTTGGGCAGATTTATATGCCCAAGTGATACTCAAACGTATCATTTTCGTCTTGTTTGTTATGCAATGTGTATACATTTTCATGTAATTGGTAATAAAATGTGAATTTATACTAACCAACATGATTAGCATTATTTTGCAGGTAAAACATGATTTTTAGGAGCTAAAATGCATGTTGGAACAATATCGGAGTTGGACTTGGATGCGAGCATGGAAAAGACATTGGAATGCGCAATGTAAAGGGGCTCCGCGATGGAGCCGTGCCACGCTACCATCGCGGAGGCACACTGCCTGGAGGGTGATTTAATAGGCAATTTCCAGTGAAGCCTCGCGACAGCTCCGTGGCACGGAGATAAGCCTCCGCGTTGGCCTCCGTGCCACATTGAGGCTATATTCCCGAACCCTGGATTTCCAGTGAGGGTCCGCGTCCACGCCGTGTCACGGAGGCAGTGCTCTGCGTTGGCCTCCGTGACACGTTGCTTGTTATTCCGGGAAAAATTCTCAATAGTATAAATAGAACACTTAGGCTTATTTTTAATAAATTCAGACTTGGTGGAGCAAGGACGTGGGTTAGAGGCAGTTGAGGAACGAAAAAGCTAAGGGTTTTTCTCTCTTTCTTTCTTCTTTCAATCAATTGTTTGTATGATCAACACTTGTTTTAGGATGATTAATCCACAAATGAGTGGCTAATTCTGTTCCTTGCTGAGGTTGTGAACAATGGTGATGAATTTTGATTATTGAATTGTATGGTTTTTTATCTTCTTCTTCTATGTTGTTCTATTAATTCTTGTTTCTAATGCATTAGTGTGTGGCCGACATTAATGTACATCTAAAAAGTTCAATTTCACTCGAGAGAGCAAGAAATTGTAAAGTTGTGAATTAATAGGGTATTGTTCTTAACTTGATTTGGGAAAATTGGGTTTTGATGTGCTTTCCTGATAGAAATATACTTGAAAGCCGTATTAGTCAATTTAGGAACCGGAATTGTATTGCTAGGTCATAAATTGCATTTGATCACAGAAATGTAGACGGATGGTTTATGATTCTAAAGTGAGATTAAATACGAGAGTTTTAATCTCTAGGCTAATGTTCTTGGCTAGCAACTAGAAGAGAAGAATAACCGAATTATGATTATAATCAAGTTCATTACTTGTTCTTAACCTTGGTATGCTCATATCCATAGTTTCAATTCACAGTAAATATTTGTTAATAGTTTTAGTATATAATTTATAAACAAAAACTTATTTAACTTTTGGTTACATTGTTGTCAATATATTTAGAAGTAAGATAGAATATAGTATACCTAAGCAATTTTACTTATCCAGAGTCTCCTTGGTTCGATACTTGGCTTACTTAGCCACTTTATTACTTGTTTGACCACGTGCACTTACGTGTCGGTTTTTAACACCTATACCGAACCAGCCGGACAGAACCCATCAGATATCAAAAGCTTTTTGGGCTTAGCGGGTTACTATTAGAGATTTGTGGAGGGTTTTTCATCTATTGCTGCACGATTGACCAAGTTGATTCAGAAGAAGGTGAAGTTTCAATGGTCGGAGGCTTCTGAGAAAAGCTTCCAAGAGTTGAACACCCGACTCACTTCAGCACCAGTGTTGACTCTACCCGAGGGTACAGATGGCTTTGTAGTGTATTGTGATGCTTCACGAGTTAGACTCAGGTGTGTGTTGATGCAACATGGGAAAGTGATAGCATATGCCTCGAGATAGTTGAAAATTCATGAAAAGAACTACCCGACCCATGATCTTGAATTGGCCGTGGTGGTGTTTGCATTGAAGATATGGTGGCATTACTTTTATAGGGTCCACATGGATGTATTCACGGATCACAACAGCTTGCAATATGTGTTCACACAGAAAGATCTCAATCTTCGGCAAAGGAGGTGGTTAGACTTACAAAAGAACTATGACATGAGTGTCCTTTACCACCTGAGCAAGGCTAATGTGGTGGCAGATGCACTTAGTAGAGTCTCTATGGAGAGTGTGTCCCACGTGGATGAGGGAAATAAAGAATTGGTGAAAGATGTTTATCGACTTGCGAGGTTGGGAGTTATATTGGTTGACTCGACCAACGGCGGCGTTGTTCTGCAAAATGGATCAGAATCTTCCTTGGTAATAGATGTGAAGGCCAGGCAAGATAAGGACCCAATTCTAGTAAAGCTGAAGGAAGCCGTTGGAAGTCAGAAGGTGGAGGTTTTCTCTTAAGGGGGAGATGGGGTGCTGCAGTACTAGGGTCGTCTATGTGTTCCAGATGTTGACAATTTTAGGGACCGAATATTGAATGAGGCACATGGTTCCAGGTATTCCATCCACCCGGGTGCCACCAAGATGTATCATGATTTGCGGGAAATATATTGGTGGAACGACATGAAGAAGGACATTGCAGAATTCATAGCCAAGTGCCCGAACTGTCAGCAAGTGAAAGTCGAGCATCAAAGGCGGGGAAGCATACTTCAGGATATCAACATTCCCACTTGGAAGTGGGAAGAGGTTAATATGGATTTCATTACAAGCCTATCTCGTACTCGCTGACACTATGATTCCATTTGGGTGGTGGTCGACCGATTGACCAAGGTTGCATACTTTTTACCAGTCAAGACCACAAATTCTGCAGATGATTATTCCAAGTTGTATATTCGGGAGTTGTTTCGACTTTATGGAGTGCCCTTGTCTATTATTTCAGATTGAGGTACTCAGTTTACCTTCCAATTCTGGAGTTCTTTTCAAAAGGGACTTAGGACTCAAGTTAAGCTCAGTACAACCTTTCATCCGTAAACAGACGGCCAGGCAAAATGGACAATTCAGACCCTCGAGGATATGTTGAGGGCATGTGTGATGGATTTTAAAGGTAGTTGGGATGATCATCTGCCCTTGATCGAGTTTGCTTATAACAACAGATATCACTCTAGCATCCAGATGGCACTGTTCGAGGCCCTCTATGGGCGGAGGTGTAGATCACCCATCGGGTGGTTTGAGGTTGGTGAGGCAGCTATGATAGGGCCATACTCGGTTCATGAAGCTATGGTGAATGTTTAGTTGATAAGGGGCAGGCTGAAAAGCACTCAGAGTCGTCAAAAGTCATATGTGGATGTGAGAAGAAGAGATTTGGAGTTTGAGGTTGACGATTGGGTATTTCTAAAGGTATCTCCCATGAAGGGAGTCATGCAGTTCGGAAATAAAGGAAAACTCAGTCCTTGCTATTTTGGTCCCTATCGGGTTATGAGGAGAGTTGGTAAGGTAGTGTATGAGTTGAACCTTCCATCGGAGTTAGCTTCAGTTCACCCCGTGTTTCATATGGCGCTCTTGAAAAAGTGCTTGGGTGATCCATCTTTAGTTGTACCGGTGGAGAGTGTTGGTGTGGGATATAGCCTCAGATATGAGGAAATTTCAGTTGCAATCTTGGATCATCAGGTTTGGAGGCTGAGGAACAAAGAAGTGGCTTCGGTGAAGGTGTTGTGGAGAAACTAGAATGTTGAGGGAGCTACGTGGGAAGCCGAAGCGACTATGATGGCTAAATACCGCCACCTGTTCCCTACCGGCTCAATTTCAGTTTGAGGTATCATTTTTTGCCCTAATTCTCTAATCAGTTTCCATGTTCAGTTCATGTGCGCAAGTTTGAATCATGTTATGATAAATGTATGTGATGTCTAGATTCAGTTCAGCTATGTGATTCTTTTCGAAGGTAGTCATTCCGTGAAAATTTCGGTTGAAATAATCAGTATTGGATTATGATAATTGCTTGTTTTGATTTTCTTCTTGTTTCTAACATTCGAGGATGAATGTTCCCAAGGGGGAGATATTGTTATACCCCGAGAATTCAATGATTGGACCTGAAAGTTGAAATGGGGAAAAACTAGAAAATGGCCCAACAGTTACAGAATGAGTCACTTAACGACTCATGAGAACAAGGATATGAGGTCCCCACAAGTGAAGTAACGACTCGTCGTCAGCCACCACGAGTCGTCATGTCGATCGTGTGGTGGAGTTGGGGTATTTATGGGAGGATTATACCGTGTACCTAATGGATGGGACCCCACAAGTCGTGGCCAGTCCCAACGACTCATGAGGTGAGTCGTGAGCAAGCAGGTTGAAAAGTAAGGCAGTGTACACGACAAAAGGTGACCACGAGTCGTGGTATCGAGAAATGAGTCATTATCTCCCCCATTACGAGCTCCAGTAGATTAGTTAACCAGTGCACTTGACGGATGACTCGATGAGTGGTGGCCCGTCCTGATCAATCGTCAGGTCACCCATTACGGTAACCTGACAGTGTTTTCCTGTGAATTCAGTAAGGGTCTTTTCATAATTCCTAAGTTCCAAGACCTATACTACGTCGTTTAAGACTCGTTTTAGTGGGTTTTTAGCAGGGAAAAACCTATCCTAAGACATTACTCTCATGTATGCTAGTTTGAAGGTTTGAAAAGGAGGTTCAAGGTGAAATCTTAAGGTTTCCATTGGAATCTTAGCTTGGGAAACTAGAGGGTGTTAGAATTCACCATTCCGAGGTATGTAAGGCTATGAGTGGTGTTCGCGGTCTGCTGCTCGGTATATATTATACACCGACACGCAAGTGTACGTGGTCAAACAAGTAATAAAGTGGCTAAGTAGCCAAGTATCGATCCAAGGAGGCTGCTCTAGATATGCAAAACTGCCTAGTTTACTATATCTCTATTCTATTTCTAACTATGTTAACAACAATCCAACCAAGATTTGGGTGAGTTTTGTTTCTAAACTAATTATCTACTAAAATTAATAACTACTATTTACGTTGAGTTTAGACAATGGATATGCACATGCCAAGGTTAAGAACGAGTAATGAACTTGATAATCATGATAATTTGGTCATCTTCTTCTTCATATTGCTAGCCAAGAACGTTTTACCTAGAAATTAAAACTTCCGTATTTAATTTCACTTTAGATTCATAAACCATTCGTCTACATTTCTGTGATCAAATGCAATTTATGACCTAACACTACAATTCCGGTTCCTAAATTGACTAATACGACTTTCAAGTATATTTCTATCAAGAAAGCACATCAAAACCCAATTTTCCCAAATCAAGTTAAGAACAATACCCTATTAATTCACAACTTTCCAATTTCATGCTCTCTCGAGTGAAATTGGACTTTTTAGATATACATTAATGGTGGCCAATCAAGAATGTAATAAGCACAAGAATTAATAGAACAACATGCAAGAAGAAGAAGAAACCATATCAATTATTACCAACATTCATTTCACAAGTTCAAAACCTCAGCAAGAGAGGAATTAGCCACTCATTCTTGAATTAATCATCCTAGAATGAGTGTGAATCATGCATACAATTGAAGGAAAGAAGAAGGGAAGAGAAGAAAACTCTTATCTTTTCTATTCTTCAACTGTCACAAAACCACGTTCCTGCTCCCACTTCTGAACTCAGGCTAAAAAAAAGCTAAAACTAAAAAAACTCTCCTTTAAAAATAACCTAAGTGTGCTATTTATACTAGTGGGAAATTTTTCCCGGAATAACAAGCAACGTGTCACGGAGGCCAACGCGGAGCACTGCCTCCGTGACACGGCGTGGATGCGGACCCTCTCTGGAAATTGCATGGTCCGGATAATTAGCCTCAACGTGGCACGGAGGCCATCGCGGAGGCCTGTCTCCGTGCCACGGAGCTGACGCGTAGGCACACTGGAAATTGCCACTTTTATTTCTGCCCAGGCAGTGTGCTACCGCGATGGCAGCATGGCACGGCACCATCGCGGAGCCACTGCAAAATATGCCATCCGAGGTCTTTTCCATGCTCGCATCCAAGTCCAACTCCGACATAGTTCCAACACGCATTTTAGCTCTTAAAAATCACATTATCCTGCAAAACAAATGCTAATCATGTTGGTTAGTATAAATTCGCATTTTATTACCAAATACATGATATTATATACACATTGCACAACAAACAAGGTAAAAATGATACGTTTGAGCATCACTTGGGCATATAAATCTGCCCAAGATCACTTACCCCACACTTAAATCCTTGTTCGTCCTCGAACAACACATACACATCACATCTCAACCTTTGTCACTATGGTGCAACCATTTACGTTACGGTCATACCGATTATTCAATTTTAGCAAATCATCAAGAAAACATGCTTGGTCGTACAAGACAATGACCTTAATACATCGAGGCTTCCTAGACTTTTAAGAATTGATTCTTGATATCGGCAAACTCATGCAAATCAACTAATCAAGAAATCCGACACGAAAATCAATCTTTCATCAAGCATGTACCCTCACAACTCGAGAGAAACTTCCCCTTTTATGCTCGTGCAGCACACAAACTTGCAAGTAGGGGCATATAGAAATTAATTTCAGTCTCTCTCCCAAAAGAATTCACATGCATCATGTCATGACCCATAGGCTTGCCCTTAGTGTATTACTCCACTAATATAAAGAAATGCAGTGTAGGATCAAATAGGACTTTTAATGGGTTGTAACTGGGCTATGGATCTAGTATATATATATTGGATTAGCCAATAATAGTCGCTAGCATCCTTAAGCGCCTTTTCATCTCATTCCCATCGACTCATGGACATTGTTCCTCTCTTTTCTCTTTTTCTCCCATTCATGCTGGTTTACTTTCATACAGCCCATTTCATCAGGCACACTTGACCCCAAACGGAAGGTTTTCATGTACCCTCAATTTCATTTAATTACAGCTAGTGCCTCTTCAACATCATCTTTTCTTTCCTCACTTTGTTTTTCTTTTCTTTTCACTCTTTTCACTCTTTAACACTTTGGGAAACAATTTTCTGTTCTTTGTAAGCGCTTAAGAGCTTCTTATAGACTTTAAGGCTAATGAAAAGAAGGAATAAAGCTTAGTTCATACAATTCTGGACAAAAGAAAGAAATCGGCTAAAGGCTCAACGGGCTGACTAGGGTATACAACATATAAAAAGGTAGAATTTTGACAAGAAAAAAATGGAAACTAATGGTTAAAACAAAGAAATGCCTACATCCTTTCCGACACTACACCTCCTTCATTTCGCTTTGTATACACGCCAGGCAAGTTCTAGACAATTCACAATGACATGGAATAGCAAAACCTCACTCACACTTCATGCACATGCTCGAATCAAGATGCATTCACAGACTCTTTAATTAGTCAAGTACATGAATTCAAGATTAAGCCTCAATCATAATGAACCAAATTCTATAGCCTAGGTAACTCAACATATTTACTCAATTACATGCTTTCAAACGAATCACTTTCGCATTTCGAACATCAATTACACACGCAACAAAATTTTAGCAACCATAAGCAACTACAGTTTATTGATGCAATCCACCAAAGAAACTAAAAACAAAACATCTACTCCTACCGACTACATTTCCCTTAAGACGGTCATCATCCATCCATCATAGGGAATGTTCACTAACTATGACATCGGTTCAATGGGACTATTCTCGGTAAAAGAACCGAAAACAAACTCCGAGAAACCCAAAAATAAAATTTCAAAATTTTTGCAACACATCGATCATTTCGATGAAAAAAAATATTTACAAAATATGTTGCTATGTGCAACATCTTTTCGCAAATATTTTGAAAAATATCGATCATATCGATAGAGAAAAAATATTTACAAAATTTACAAAATATTTACAAAGGTAACCATAACTTTTTTAAAAACACACATCATTAGCCACAAACAAATATATACACATCATTCACAAATCAGTTCACAACAACAGGGAAAGCACAGATGTACATAAACGTCAAGGAAGAATATACAGCAGATTTAGAGCCTATGACCCAGCACTAAACTACTCCCCACCCCACACTTAAATCGAACACTGTCCCCAGTGTTCACAAAAATACAAAGCACAAAATTATGGGTGGTGAAACTCCCTGCTCAGTCGAAATATTCGACTTCCTCATCCGGTGCTGCGGCCTCGTCGCCCATATCTGAATCAGCTCCCTCGCCGTCATCGGACTCCACATCAGAGTCCTCACGATGTGTCTCCTCATCAATAGGGACATCGTCGTCAGTCGGCTCCACAAAGGCTGGCCCCACCTTGCATAAAGCTCTGGCGTTTTCGCCAAAAGGGTAGTCCAGCTCCAGCTGCCATAATTCATCCTCGGTGGCTGGTCTCCCACCTATCCGTAGCTGCAGCATCTGCATACCGAACATACGGGCCATATACTGGTCGTCACGAGCATGTCGCTCGCCCAGAGTCAGCACAGGTCCGTGTGTAGTGTCGGGGGCCTTGGTCTTTGTCACATCAAGGGCCCTCCGCTCCAACTGCGGAATGTAATCCAAGGCTTCTTCCTCAACGTCGAGGCCTCGGAGGAAGGTGGTGATGAGTCCGCCAAACCCGTATCTGTGGCCCTGGTGTAGTCTGGGTCTCTTCATGGCGGAGATTATAACCGCCCCCACATTAATCTCAAGCCCTTTCATAAGGGCATACACCAGGCAGACACGGTCCCGGGTCACGTCTGTCATATGTACTCCCGGGATCAAACACGAACATATAATTTTTAGCTAGATTCTGGCCTCCCTGTTCATCTGCGAATAAGGCAGAGTCTGGTGGTAACCCCTCTCTTTGTCTCTACTCCATCGGGCTGTGGATCGAGCCCCACACAACATACGTCTGATGTCGGCGTACGGTGGGGTGATGTTGAGCTGCCGGAGAACGTGGGCATCTGTGTCCCGCGCTCCAACGATGGCATTCAGCTGCTGGGGTTCCAGAGTGACAATCTGCCCTCTGATTTTAATAGTGTGGCTTCTGATGGCCGGGTTCCAGTTGGCATAAAATTCCCGGACCAAGTGAAGGTTGCACTCCTTGGGCTCCTGAAAAATAAAGCTGAGCCCAGCTGCCTCAATCCTCTGTACGATGCGAGGGAACTCCTGTGCGAGTGGTTCCCTTGCAATATGTTCCTCCGGGAAGTACTTGTTCTCCTTATGCTTTGCGTACCATTTCTTCCCTTCATCGGTGACCCATCGTGTCCCGTATCGGCAGTGTTGACCGCGTGGAACAGCAGGTGCAGCTGGGACAGCAGTGCCCAGTCTCATTCTCTTTCTGCCGGTGCCTGAGGTTGAAGCACCCTTGCCTTTATCTTGTCGGCTGGCCATTGTACCTGTCAATTTACACAGACAAGCACAACGTTAAGCTAAAAACTTGTTAGTTTTGGCTAAGGTCGGGTTAAACAAAATTTACCCCACACTTAGTCTTTAACAATATTTACAACATGTTAGCAAGGATAGATCTATTTACACCCTAAGCAAAATCACTATAAACATATTGCTTAGTGCGTTCACAAAAATTCGACAGCATAACGACTAGCGAACTACTCAGACTTCATACAGCTAACCCAATCCTACTATCGACAACTATTCACCCACAACACTTAGCAACAATAACAACAACAAAATAGAAACAACAATACAAACATTTTATATACACTAATCTAAGCAATTCAACCAATTCACATATTACGCAATGTCCCACAAAAAAAAATCGAGAATTAGTCGTCTTTCACCAATTATACAATATTTACCACGACTTATCTCAAATAATAAACATACCCCGGCATCAATTTCGTCAAACTATCAAGTTACCCAAGTTAAAATTCAACAACCCCAAGCCCTAGAACTCAATTCGACAATCAACAATGAATTATTC
The DNA here is from genome assembly GCA_035772735.1 of Datura wrightii. Classification (NCBI taxonomy): domain Eukaryota; kingdom Viridiplantae; phylum Streptophyta; class Magnoliopsida; order Solanales; family Solanaceae; genus Datura; species Datura wrightii. Next base: position 19,162,176 of record JASDFA010000023.1, on the reverse strand, counting down.
AATCAATCGATAAGTTCACCCGTCAACTACAACAATCCGAACACAATCAATTGCAAAATAATTCACGTCATGTTTAATTTCTACCTAGGGTGATATATCTCACCTCACATGCTCAAAATCGACAAAAATCGCCAAAAATTTGAGATAGACGATGAAAACATACCTTGGAATTGAAGAATCGATAAAGACTTGACGTTTTCCTTGCCTCTTAATGTGGCACGGAGCTTGGGGGTAGGGGAATGGGTGTTTGGTCGCGGAGGGAAGAGGGAATGGGGAAAATAGGGGCGAAATCGGGGGTTTTTATTAAGAAAACACGCGGGTCACCCGGAAACCCGGTGTGACCCGGCACTGGGATAAGGGCAACGTGTCACGGAGGGTAACGCGGAGGCCCTCCTCCGTGACACGGAGCCAACGCGTTGGCTTACTGGAATTTTAAAAAATTCCAGATTTGCCTTCAACGTGTCACGGAGGCCAACGCGGAGCATTGCCTCCGTGACACGGCGCCAATGCGCCAGTGCTCTGTTTCACTATCAAATTTTATTTTTCATACCTCGCCTCGTTTTCTCGATTCCACGTATTTTTCCTCCGGTATACCTGAAAATCACCTCACTAAACAAAAATTGGTTAAATGACTAGATTCCCTACTAAAAGAATAAAAATTACTAATTAAAATGCACATCTAAACCTAGTCAAGAAAAAGAAAAGAAAATAAAATAAAAGAAAAACTTTACACTAAGGAAAAAGAAAGAAAAATATTTTTCATGGGTTGCCTCTCGTGCAGCGCCTGGTTTAACGTCGCGGCTCGACGTACCAAGTTTCACCACTTTTCCCTCCACCTTGAGGATATGAATCTCACCCCTAATTTCTTTTCTAATTTCCTCTTATGCTCTAGGGGTGGTGGTGAAAAATTGTAAGGACCGAGCAGTAGATGTTTTCTTTTGAACCTATTGGCCCTTATGTAAGCGAAGTCATTTTGTCTCTCTGAGTTAGCAAATTTCAGAATATATGGGGCTTGGTCCTCCTCTAGACATTTCTCTATAAACTTGGAAGACTCTATTTCTATGTTGTCAACCAAACTTAATGTCGAAAAATGCGTAGAGTGTGGTCCAATACACCTCAACTCTGAAATTGCTTTGTGCTTGACTTCCTTACTTGTGTACACCTTTTCAACATCGACATCTATTTCTCCATTAAGGTCAAATGGGAGATATTCTTTTTCTTCTTCCATGAATGGAATTTCTATAGGTATGAGCCGATCACGGAGACACTCAAGAGATTCTAATTGTTGGGCTTCATCCAAAAATTCACCCTTGTATTCCTCTTGTAGTTCCTCTTGAATATCGGCTAAAACTGTTACCTGCAAATTATCACAAGCTTCAGCCTCAGCACACATCTCTGTGAGTTTGATGCTCATCCTGCTTACAACCTCTGCATTCTCCTTTTGCTGAATTATCAATTCTGCCACCGACTCCTTCATTGCTTCTGATTGCTCCAGGAGTTGTTTCATCATGTCCTCTATTTGAACTTGGCGTCCCAAGTCCTCATTTTCAACATGCCTATATTCAGCAAAAACAACAAAAGGATCATAGTAGGGGCTTGGGGGAGGGGAATATGCCTTTGGACAATCACCCCAATGGCCATATTGACACCCACATATATTGCACGTGTTACAGTTTTGCCACAAGTGGGGTCCTCCGCAATTCATGCAAGATTCGCCGAAATATGCGTATCCACCATTTATATTCCAAGATGTCATGTCAATGAGGGTATCCGAAAGAGAGAAAAATTAAAATAAACAAAAAATTAAAAACAAATAGTAAGATCAAGTTGTCAACACTTAAGAAACTAAAACAAAGATACAGTAAATTTACACTTAACACAATTTCACAAATCGTATAGCCTCCCCGACAACGGCGCCAAAAACTTGTTCGTGGTCTGCTGCTCGGTATATATTATACACCGACACGCAAGTGTAAGTGGTCAAACAAGTAATAAAGTGGCTAAGTAGCCAAGTATCGATCCAAGGAGGCTGCTCTAGATATGCAAAACTGCCTAGTTTACTATATCTCTATTCTATTTCTAACTATGTTAACAACAATCCAACCAAGCTTTGGGTGAGTTTTGTTTCTAAACTAATTATCTACTAAAATTAATAACTACTATTTACGTTGAGTTTAGACAATGGATATGCACATGCCAAGGTTAAGAACGAGTAATGAACTTGATAATCATGATAATTTGGTCATCTTCTTCTTCATATTGCTAGCCAAGAACGTTTTACCTAGAAATTAAAACTTCTGTATTTAATTTCACTTTAGATTCATAAACCATTCGTCTACATTTCTGTGATCAAATGCAATTTATGACCTAACACTACAATTCCGGTTCCTAAATTGACTAATACGGCTTTCAAGTATATTTCTATCAAGAAAGCACATCAAAACCCAATTTTCCCAAATCAAGTTAAGAACAATACCCTATTAATTCACAACTTTCCAATTTCATGCTCTCTCGAGTGAAATTGGACTTTTTAGATATACATTAATGGTGGCCAATCAAGAATGTAATAAGCACAAGAATTAATAGAACAACATGCAAGAAGAAGAAGAAACCATATCAATTATTACCAACATTCATTTCACAAGTTCAAAACCTCAGCAAGAGAGGAATTAGCCACTCATTCTTGAATTAATCATCCTAGAATGAGTGTGAATCATGCATACAATTGAAGGAAAGAAGAAGGGAAGAGAAGAAAACTCTTATCTTTTCTATTCTTCAACTGCCACAAAACCACGTTCCTGCTCCCACTTCTGAACTCAGGCTAAAAAAAAGCTAAAACTAAAAAAACTCTCCTTTAAAAATAACCTAAGTGTGCTATTTATACTAGTGGGAAATTTTTCCTGGAATAACAAGCAACGTGTCACGGAGGCCAACGCGGAGCACTGCCTCCATGACACGGCATGGACACGGACCCTCTCTGGAAATTGCATGGTCCGGATAATTAGCCTCAACGTGGCACGGAGGCCATCGCGGAGGCCTGTCTCCGTGCCACGGAACTGACGCGCAGGCACACTGGAAATTGCCACTTTTATTTCTGCCCAGGCAGTGTGCTACCGCGATGGCAGCGTGGCACGGCACCATCGCGGAGCCACTGCAAAATATGCCATCCGAGGTCTTTTCCACGCTCGCATCCAAGTCCAACTCCGACATAGTTCCAACACGCATTTTAGCTCTTAAAAATCACATTATCCTGCAAAACAAATGCTAATCATGTTGGTTAGTATAAATTCACATTTTATTACCAAATACATGATATTATATACACATTGCACAACAAACAAGGTAAAAATGATACGTTTGAGCATCACTTGGGCAAATAAATCTGCCCAAGATCAAGTGGGTGCTTTCTTCCACACCCATGCCCATTCCCTATCAAAATGTATTAAATTGTCTATGATCAAGTATGGGGTTTTCCCCAATTGCATGCTTCTTCAATCTCTATACATGGGTATGATTAAATTGAGTTTATATTGATGATTTATGAAGCTTGGGCAGATTCTACCTTGTTTCCCTTATAAAAATTGTTTTCCAAAATTTGAATCTAAAACGCCCATGGGTGAAGAGTTCATAAAGGAAGAGATTTTTGACAAATGTGTGATGATGATGAAGTTGATGATGAAAAACATGTTTCTAAAACTACCTATGACTATGTTGATGTTTTCAAAATGAATTGATTAGATCCAAGTATGATAGAGCTTTGGGTGATGCCCACATGCTGATTTAAAGTGATGATTTTCCTGACATAAGCTTACCACATGGTTTGAAGTGAATTTTCCTCAATTATTATTATTATAAATTCTAGCTTGTGGTATGTGAGTGAATATTTCTATATGTAGCTTACCACTTGATTTAGAGTAGATGCTCCTACCTATGATTGATCTTGTGGTATGTTTTGAAATAAGGCTTCTCATATGCATGATTTCATAATTTAGATGTAGGTCATTATTGAGCTTTTGTCAATGGACAATGTTGAGCTTCATATCCATATGATGTCTAGTCTATGCATGATTTAATTATGAGCTTTGTCAATAGAGAATGTTGAGCTACGTTTCATACGATGTTGAGTTATGCATGATTTCATGTTGAGATTTGTCAATAGATGATGTTGAGCTTCGTTATATACGATGTAGAGCATTGCATGTTTCTTTTGGGAGAAGAGTCTAGCACCGAGCGCGTTAAGGGTTATTTACCCTATACCCAGAACTACGCGCCAACGTAGGTTGATACAATTATATTATTGGGACCTCCCTCGTGAGCTATCCCCTTCCTAATTGGCCCTTCATCTTGATATTGATATGATGGTATCGTCCATCGCCTTGGCAAGGTTATGGACGGCTCTACCTACTTGAGTGTGATAGTTGGGACCACGTAATCTCTATCGTGGTATGTCGGTTAAGTGACAAGTCTCCCACTGTTTATATCATTCGGTTTTGCATTTTCATTACTCATGATGGATACTTATGCATGCATGTTCAAAAAGCAAGGTTTGACTCATTGTTTAGCTTTTGATATAAATGTTATGTTTCAGCTTTGAGTCATTTGAGTCAGTTATGATGTTCTAAAGCTATGCATGAACACATTATGATAATAGTACTATTTTAGAATGAATGCATGTAGTCTTCTACTTACTCTCTAAAAGCTTATGATATGTATGAATGGTTTTTAAATGATTTATGTTACTTAAGCGGTTTTACTTACCTTGCATATGTGGTATATTCAACGTACTGACCACATACTTTTTATGCTGCATTGTTTCATGATGAAGGATCAGGTTCTCAGGTTCAGCCCCGTTCGTAGTCGCTTATCTGAGTTAGCACCTGCTTGATTGGTGAGTCCTCATCCTTCGAGGACTAGACTTTCAGTTGCCTTGGATGTATTTTTAGTTTCAGCATTGTTGAGCTAGTTGGGGGTATTGTCCCTTCAGCTCGTCCAGATTAGAGGATTATCAGACTTAGACATGTACTCAGCTGCAGATGTTCATTCTATTGTTATGTTAAGTTAGACTTCTGCTGAGTTTATGATTATGTTTTCTTTATGTTTACTGAATGAGTTAGTGAATGCTTAGGTCATGGGTTGACTTGGGGTCTCTCGGGGTCCCTTGTCCCGTGTCTACGATCCGGGTCTATGCTCGGATCGTGACAACTACCGATGCTTTGTGGAAGGCTTTTCTTCTATAGCATCCCCTCTGACTAGGCTAACACAGAAGAAGGTGAAGTTTCAGTGGTCAGATACGTGTAACAAGAGTTTCTAGGTGTTAAAAAACTCGACTCACTACCGCTCCAGTGTTGACTCTACTGGAAGGATCAGAAGGGGTTGTAGTTCATTGTGACACTTCCAGAATTGGACTCAGTTGTGTTCTAATGCAGGGGGGCAAGGTAATAGCCTACGCCTCCAAAAAGCTCAAAGTTCATAAAAAGAATTACTTGACTCATGACTCGGAGTTGGCAGTGGTGGTGTTTGCGTTGAAAATATGGACACACTATCTATATGGGCCTCGTATAGATGTTTTCACCAATCACAAGAGCCTCTAGTACGTGTTCAGTCAGAAAGATCTGAATCTTTGTAAAAGAAGGTGGTTGGAGCTACTGAAGGAATATGACATGAGCTTGCTGTATCACCCGGGCAAAGACAATGTGGTGGCTGATGCCCTAAGAAGAGTGTCTATGGGAAGCGTGACTCATGTTGAGGAAGGCAAAAAGGAACTGGCGAAGGATATTCACAGACTAGGTCGGTTAGGGGTGCAATTGGTTGATTCAGCTGAGGGTGGAGTGGTAATGCAAAATGGGTCAAATTCCTCTTTGGTTGTTGAAGTTAAGTCCAGAAAGGATGAGGATCCCATCTTACTTAAGGTGAAGGAAGCGGTCCTCAGAAAATAGGTTGAGGCTTTCTCCAAAGGGAGAGATAGTGTGCTTCGTTACCAGGCAGATTGTGTGTACCGGACGTCGGTGATTTGAGACAATAGATACTGGCGGAAGCACATAGCTCGAGGTACTCCATCCCCCTGGTGCTACTAAAATGTACCGCGATTTATGGGATATTTACTGGTGGAACGGCATGAAGAGAGACATCATTGAATTTTTAGCTAAGTGCCTGAACTGCCAGTAGGTCAAAGTAGAGCACCAGAGATCGGGAGGTATGCTTCAGGATATCAGCATACCCACCTGAAAGTGGGAAGAAGTGAATATGGATTTTATTACGGGTCTACCTCGGACTCGTCGGCAGCATGATTCTATTTGTGTAATGGTAGAACGGATGACTAAGTCAGCACACTTCCTCCCAGTTAAAACTACAGATTCAGCTGAGGACTATGCTAGGCTTTATATCTGGGAGTTGGTCAGGCTTCATGGGGTGCCATTATCCATTACCTTATACAGACGTACCCAGTTCACCTCGCATTTCTAGAAATCTTTTTCAGAAGGGACTTGGTACCCAGGTCAAGCTCAACACATCTTTTCACTCGCAGATAGATGGGAAAGCTGAGTGGACTATTGAGACCCTAGAAGATATGTTGAGAGCGTGCGTGACAGATTTCAAGGGTAGTTGTGATGACCAATTGCCTCTTATCGAGTTTGCGTACAACAACAGCTACCACTCCAGTATCCAGATTGCCCTGTTTGAGGCATTGTAAGGTAGGAGGTGCAATATCCCATCAGATGGTTTGAGGTTGGTGAAGCTACTCTAATCGGGCCAGACTTGATTCATGAAGCTATGCAGAAAGTACAGCTCATCCGAGAAAGATTGAAAACAACCCAGAGCCGTCAAAAATCTTATGCTAATGTGAGGAGAAGAGAGTTGGAGTTTGCTATGGATGACTGGATTTACCTAAAAGTTTCACCCGTGAAAGGGGTAATTAGATTTGGAAAGAAAGGAAAGATCAGTCTGAGATATGTAGGACCCTATAGAATTTTAAGGCGAATTGGCAAGGTAGCTTATGAGCTAGAATCACCTTCAGAGTTGGCATCTATGCACCCAGTATTTCATGTGTCACTATTGAAGAAGTGCATCGGTGATCCAACTTAAGTTGTGCCATTGGATAGTGTGGGAGTGAAACATAGTCTCTCATATGAAGAGGTCTAGTCCAGATCCTTGACCATCAGGTTCGTAAGCTGAGCAACAAGGAGGTAGTTTTGGTCAAAGTCTTTGGAGGAATCAGCAGGTTGAGGGAGCTACGTGGGAGGCCGAAGAAGATATGATGACTAGATACCCACATTTGTTCTCTTCCGGCTTAGTTTCAGTTTAAGGTATCAATTTCCTCCCTAAAATCCTTTTCATTTCATCTATTCCAGTTTCTTTCATGTAAAGGAATATGTGTATGATTAGTGCATTCAGTTCAGACTTGTATTACAGATCAGAGGTAGTCATTCCGTTAGTTTTCAGCTTTCATGATCAGTATTTGCGTATAAAGATTGCTATTCTATGCTTTCCTTCGTGTTTTCCAACATTTGAGGATGAACATTCCCAAGGGGGAGATATTTTAATGCTCCAGAAACTCAAAGATTAGACCCGAGAGTTAAATCGAAGAAAAACTAAAAAATTTGCACTAGGTCACAGAACGACTCATTCTGTGATCCGTGGGCGTGACCATGAGTCGTTAAGTAACTCGTGGTGAGGACTTTGAACTTGATTGAATTTTTGGAAAAAGGGTGACCATGAGTCGGGGTCAACACCATGAGTTGTGAGGTGATCAGTGGTCAGTAGTTGACTGAAAGATGGAGAAGTCAGGAAGTGTACATGATGGGTCCTCACCACAACTCGTTTTGGACACCACGAGTCATGGTGTTTCCCGTCGTGACTTCAAGAAATTTTAGGAAGTGTACCAAATGAGTGGGTCACCACGAGTCATCGGGTACACCACGACTCGTGGTGTCTCCTATGGTGGCCAACATGAGGTTCTTGACAGTACACTTGATGGCTATGGCCACGAGTCGTGGTCACTAGGCACGAACTGTTAGGTCCCTCGTTTGGGCTTGGCAGTCAATTTTTCCTGCGAATTTCCTAAGGGTGTTTCAGTAATTTATTAACCTCCTAGACTCTAAACTACATCATTTTGGGTTTTAGTCAGAGGATTTAGAGGGGGTAACTGATGGTTTATTTCATTTTCACACATGCCCTCAAAATTTAGAACGTAGAATCTCTCTTAGAAAGACTCAGGGTAGAAGCTAGGGCAATGAAACTCTCCTCAGATTCTCAAGGAATTTCTTCGGATTTCCTTATCAGGAATATGAGAATAAAACAAGGGAATAGTTCTTCCCTTGTGTCCCCAAAATTTTCCATAATTTCTTTTTCAATTCTAGCCCTGTTAGATTATCGAATGTTAAGAAATTCTTAATCATGCTTTGTTTAATTCATGTGGAATATTGTTTTATAATAATTATCGATATTTTCCACTAGTTTATAACAGTATTGATGCTTATCCCTGTACAGTAAATTTAGCCCTTGTCCTTGAGAGTAGAAAAGACTAGAATCTTGCTATAGTGATTAAACCTTGAAATTTTCCTGATTCTATCAGTGTCATGAATTCCCATATTATTTGTATATACTGAATTCTCAGTCATAAACATGTTAGCCAAGTTTCAGTGAAAATGTTAGAATATCCAATGTTAGTCAGAAATGTTAGCTGATCAGTTTGACTACAGAAATTCTCGAGGTATTAGTAGTGCCTCCCAGTTATCAGAATTAGACTCAGTTTCAGAATTTAGTGGTTCTTTAGGCGGTGATGAAACTTTTAGATAAGCAGCTTTGACCAGCCTTACGACCCAACTTCAGATTACAGTTTGTTCTTTAGATGGCTACGACGCTTCTAGATATGCAGTTCTGACCAGTCTTAGAACCCAGTTACAGAATTTGGTCCGATAAGGCTCTCAGGGTGCTTCCAGATAGGTATTCCTGACTAGTCTTCGGCTCCAGTTTTGAGCTATCAACTTAGTAGTGAGTTTAGAAATATCTAGTGGGAGTAGGATATAACACCAAGAAGACTGGGGTTCCAGTGCACCTAGGTTCCCAGAACTACGTTGCCACCGTAGGTTACAGTTTTATTTGCCTCATGGCCCCAAATATTTGATCACCCAATTCATGCCTTTATACCTTGGCAAGGTACATTGGGTCCTAACGATGGGGTGTATACATCGAACTCTACGTCTAGCTCACGTGGTTATATGTCAGCTATAGACTCTCCCACTAGTCAGCACAGTTCAGTCTCAGATTAGTCAGTTCAATTTTAGTTTTCTCAGTCAGCATAGTTTGTTCAGACTCATAAATCTTAGATAGGGCATATCTTTGGCCATCAGACAGGGTCGTCTCGGCCATCAGACAGGGTCGTCCCAGCATATTTCAATTATTTCAGTTCAGTATATCAGTGGTCATTGCATGTCATTCAGTTCAGTTATTTATATCCAGTATTATGTTTTCTCCTACTTATTTAGTACATTCAAAGTACTAACGCATACTTCCTATGTTGTACCCTTTTATGATACAGCCGCAGGTTCTTAGTCTCAGCGCCATTAGTAGATCTCTTCAGGTAATTTCAGCAGCAACAATGGTGAGTCCTCATCCTTCGAGGACGAAGATCATTTCTTTCAGTTATTTTTTTCTTTTATTTAGACTTGGAGTTAGCTGGGGCCTGCTGGATTTCAAATACAGAATTGGTTTTTCAGACTTGTAGTTTTTTTCAGATGTTTTTAACATCATGATCCAGCTATATTGACATTAATGTTTTACATCATTATTTTAAAGGCTTCCGCAATATATATGTGTGTCTACTCAGAATGCAAGTGTATCATAGACCAGAGGTTGACTTGGGGTTACTTGTGACTCCAAGTACTATTTTACATTTAGGGTGTAGACTCAGGGCGTGAAACAGCTGCTCCATATGTTCCCCTAACAGATAAGGAGACCTTTAGGAGGGTGATACAGGATTCATGCATTCACATCCGAGGCCTCACTCACAATCCAGAGGCCAACCCATTAGTACCACCTCAAGATGACCTTGAGTAGCACGATATGAGCGTTACAGGGAGTTTTTTTCCACTTTTACTCTTTTATTTTATTTTGTATGTGCATTGAGGGAACTGCACCATTTTTAGGGTGGGGGTGGACATTATTTGTCCTTGTGTGGTAATTTCTTTTATGATGTTTGATTTTAAAACGTTGATTTGAATGATATCATGCTTTTGATTGAGTTATTGATGTGTGTGATTATAATCCATTCTAGTCTATTTTTACCGCTTTGATAGTATAACTTCTTTTTGCTTTTGTAGTATAGGGTCCTCCTTGATTTTCTTAGCCATGGTTCTTTCCCCGGAAGCTTACTTTTATTGAATCTGGTGCAATAATCTACTTAAAGTGTCATAGTGTGTGGTCCCAATAATAGATTGCTAGGAAACATTCTTAAGGGTACCTGCCTATTTGTTGGGTTATCTTTGGTTGAATAAAATATTTTTATCTTAGCTAGTGGTGGGAATCTAGTTACTTATATGTTTATGTTGATTTTTGGAAATAACGCCCCTTTCAAAAGTTTTGCCATAGCTATTCAGTATTTACTTGTATACCTTCATTTGTGAAATTAAAATTTTGGAAATGTGTCCCTAGTTTAGAGTAATGTGTTTAGTCATTTTTATATCCATGTGCCAATGTGTAGAAAATAACTTAGGACTTCTTTGTGCTTCACAAGCCACATGTACCTAAATAGACCTACCAAATGATGCATGTATCCATAGTTTCCCTCTTTGAGCCTTTGACCTTTTTCTTGATCAACTGCAATGAAAGCTAAGACCAATACTCAAGTTGATCTTCTTTTGAACCCATCCTCCTTCACGTATTGAAAAGTGATGAAAAATGAGAAAAGAGTTGTATGTTGGGAGTGATAAGGTGGGAAAGAAAGAAATAGGTTAAAATATGGATGTTTGATCATATCCCAAAGTGTAATTGAGCAATGAGCTAAAAAGAAGAAAAAGAAAAGAAAACAAAAGAGAAAAGAAAAATGAAATTTGAGCTTACAAAAACACTTTGGGGTGTGAAAAGAAGCTAAAAAAAGAGAAGGGATGAAAAGAAGGATTCATAAAGGTAAAAGGTTATGGAAAAGTTATGAAGTGTTCAAGGATGGTAAATGAGTCACTAAAAGTCATATTTGTTGATCTTGGGCAGATTTATATGCCCAAGTGATACTCAAACGTATCATTTTCGCCTTGTTTATTGTGCAATGTGTATACATTTTCATGTAATTGGTAATAAAATGTGAATTTATACTAACCAACATGATTAGCATTGTTTTTTAGGTAGAATATGATTTTAAGGAGCTAAAATGCATGTTGGAACAATATCGGAGTTGGACTTGGATTCGAGCACGAAAAAGGCATTGGACTGCACAATATAAAGGGGCTCCGCGATGGAGCCGTGTCACGCTACCATCGCGGAGGCACTCTGCCTGGAGGATGAATAATTTGCCAAATTCCAGTGGAGCCTCGCGACAGCTCCGTGGCACGGAGGCAAGCCTCCGCGTTGCCTATCGTGCCACGTTGAAGCTTTATTCCTGGACCCTAAATTTCTAGAAAGGGTCCGCGTCCACGCAGTGTCACAGAGGCAGTGCTCCGCGTTACCCTCCGTGACACGTTGCTTGTTATTCCGGGAAAAATTCCCACTAGTATAAATAGAACACTTAGGCTTACTTTTAATTAATTCAGACTTGGTGGAGCAAGGACGTGAGTTACAGGCAGTTGAGGGACGAAAAAGCTAAGGGTTTTTCTCTCTTTCTTTCTTCTTTCAATAAATTAATTGTATGATTAACACTTGTTTTAGGATGATTAATCCACAAATGAGTGGCTAATTCTCTTCCTTGCTGAGGTTATGAACAATGGTGATGAATTTTGATTATTGAATTAAATGGTTTTTCATCTTCTTCTTTCATGTTGTTCTATTAATTCTTGTTTCTACTGCATTGGTGTGTGGCCGACATTAATGTACATCTAAAAAGTCCGATTTCACTCGAGAGAGCACGAAATTGGAAAGTTGTGAATTAATAGGGTATTGTTCTTAACTTGATTTGGGAAAATTGAGTTTTGATGTGCTTTCCTAATAGAAATATACTTGAAAGCCGTATTAGTCAATTTAGGAACCGGAATTGTATTGCTAGGTCATAAATTGCATTTGATCACAGAAATGTAGACGGATGGTTTATGATTCTTAAGTGAGATGGAATACGAGAGTTTTAATCTCTCGGCCAATGTTCTTGGCTAGCAACAGGAAGAGAAGATTAACCAAATTATGATTATAATCAAGTTCATTACATGTTCTTAACCATGGCATGCTCATATCCATAGTTTCAATTCAAAGTAGATATTTGTTAATAGTTTTAGTATATAATTTATAAACAAATTATTTAACTTTTGGTTACTTTGTTGTCAGCATATATAGAAGTAAGATAGAATATAGTATACTTGAGCAATTTTTACTTATCCAGAGTCTCCTTGGTTCGATACTTGGCTTACTTAAGCCACTTACTACTTGTTTGACCACGTGCACTTGCGTGTCGGTTTTTAACCCCTAACCAAAGCACCGAAAATTTGTATCCTACTAACCCTTTTGATCCTAATTACAAGCTTAGACAAGCCCTTGAATGATCTAAACTCGGATATCTGAAAGGAATGCCACTTGAGTAAGTAGGCAAGCATATGTTAGTTGTGACCTATCTTGTGAATTTCTTTGTAAGCGTTGAGTGCATTTCTCTTCTCTTTTGATCTTATGTGTCCTTATATGGTGTATTAGCATTACTTCAAAAAAAAGACATTTTCTTAGCCTGATTATGAGGGCATGTGGATGTGAATGGGTAGCATGTTTTACTTCTCGAGTCTTGGTGTATACATGTTGATATAGTGTCATAAATGGAGATTGCAGCTTAGTCCCCACAATTGAGAGAAAATTGGTTTTTGATTGATAGAAGGGGTGGCTGGATTGGAATGTGTATGTTTTTAACAATTGTTAATGACCAACCTAGTCTATTTCAATTTGTGATTTCAGGACATTTAGTTTATGAGTTAGGATAGTTTCTCCTTTTAGTTTTCTTGCTTGAGGATAAGAAAATACTTTAAGTTGACGATGTTGATGTGTCAGGAATTGCAATATATCTTTGCTTCATTTCATAGCATTCTGCATGTCTTTAGGAGCTAAATTAAGTGAAAACCAACCTCATTATTCCATGTTTCAGGAACCCAAGAAATATGAGGAAGAGAGAAGTTAAAGCTAGAAATCTATCCAAGAAACGAACTTAAGGACGGACAGTCTTTCTGAAAGACGGTCCACATGTTCAGCCACCTAGTCCGAGCCAATATTTCTAGAAACCATCTTAAAGAGGTCCTTATATGATGGATTGAAGAACGAACCATCTTTCCAAAATAAGATTCATCAATTAAAAGATGGACCCATGATGAGGCAGCAAACAGTTTTAATTGATGAAGCCAAAGATGGATCGTCTTTCCAGAAGATAGTCTACCGACCAAAGGACGGAAAGCTGATTGATAGAGGTTAATTTAAATCAACACGGCAAAGGATGGTCCATCCTTGAGCAACTAGAACCTCCGAGTTTAAATTATTTTGGACTTTTTCAGACATAGTATGAATAGATTTTCTTTTTTTTTTCCAGAGAGCTTTCAGTCATTAATTTTAGTAGAGAGTAGAGATAGATAAAATACTCTACTTTTCATAGTAGATCATAGATTTAGTTTGTAATTTTGAAGATTCAAGTTTATTAATTTAAAATCTCTTCTATAATTTGCAATTTCATTGGTGAAAATGTCTAATTACTTATTTTATCTTCTTCATCTGGATATAGGTAACTATACCCAGATCTAGCGTTTTGAACCCAGTGGATTGTGGACCTCAATGATTCCAATTTGATAAAGTTGATTATGGGCTTAAGAACATTTGATTGAATATTGCTAGTGTGTGATTGGTGATGAAAGTCGTCCAATCCAACCCAATTACCTTTATGAGGCTTAAAAGGACAAATTTAGGTTGGGTTAGCATCAATAAATAATAACTCAAGACATAACCATTGTTTAATGGATTCTCCTAGACATAGGTTGAATTCAACAAGCAATTGGGTAGAAGGGAGTTCTCTTTAATTTGATAAAATTGGAGTAGATTGATACCTATGGTGCTATTGAAGGATACCTATGGGTTGCCTAAGTCTTTTCTTGCATGTTCAACCTTAGCTTATTCTTAATTTATTCATATTGAGTGATTTAGGGGGATCAACCTATAATTGGGGTCACTTTCCTAGAATTTCTGTAAATTGATTTCAACCCTAGCATTTTGCATTTAAAGTTGTAGTTAAAATTTATTCAATCTTAATTTGAATTGTATCTAAACTTTCAAAACTATACTAGATTTTACTAAATAGAGTGGGCTTAACGTAGTCTCTAAGGGATTTGACCCCAACTCTATGTTGGATTTTATATTTGCTTCAACCGTTTACACTATAAAAAATTGAAGCGGATTCGAGTGGGATCAATGGACGCGTTATGGTTTACAACACTACAGAGTCCTCCTTAGTGTGAAAAGTTTAGTAGAAGAAGTACGATGATTCTGAGTTGGTATTGTTAAGAGACAACATATTGCAGCAGAAGTAGGCCCTATTTGAGTATGAGCCAAACAAAGTTCTTAGATATAAGAATCGCTTATATGTTCCCAATATGGGTTAGCTACGGGATCAGATTATGACTGAAGATCATTACTCCCATTACATAGTACATCCAGGTGCCGCGAAGAGGTATCATGACCTAAGACAACTTTATTGGTGGCATGGTATGAAGAACGACATTACGAGTTTAGTAGCTTAGTGCCCTAATTGTCAGCAGGTGAAGGTTGAACATCAGAGGCCAGGAGGCCTAACTTAGAATATAGAGATCCCAGCATGGAAATAGGAAGGGATCAACATGGATTTTATTATAGGTTTTCCTCAGATGAGCAGGAAGCATGATTCTATCTAGCTTATTGTTGATAGATTTTAGCTCGCTCCTGCTAGTTAGGACTATATATACAAAGAAGAATATACCAGGCTGTATATATGTGAGATTGTTCACCTTCATGGCATACCTCTAGCAATATATTATCTCAGACAGAGGAGCTCAGTTTATAGCTAACTTTTGGAAGTCTTTCCAAAGAGGCCTAGGCACACAGGTGAGCCTTAGTGCATCATTCCAAATCCAGACTGATGGAAAGGCTAAATGCATGATTCAGAATCTTGAAGATATGTTTCATACCCGTATTTTATACTTCATAGGATATTAGGATGATCACGTGTATTTGATTGATTTTGCCTAGAATAATAACTATCATGCATATATTTATATAGATCCTTATGAATCTTTGTATAGGCGAAAGTGTAGATTGCCAATTGGCTGGTTCGAGCTTAGTGAGGTAGAGTTGTTAGGCCCTGGCCTAGTTCACCAGGCTATAGATAAAGTAAAGCTTATTTGAGATGGGCTTCAGATAACACAGAGTCAACAAAAGTAGTATACTGATATGCGTTGTCAATCGGTAGAGTTTGCTATTAGTGATTGGGTCTTTATAAAGGTATCACCTATGAATGGCGTATGCGGTTTGGTAGAAAGGGCAAGTTGAGCCCTAGATACATCAGACCCTATAGAGTTGTTCGCAGGATAGGAAAAGTAGCGTATGAGTTAGAGTTACCAGTAGAATTATTAGCAGCAGTTCATCCTGTGCTTTATGTATCAATGTTACATAAATGCATAGGATATTTGACACGTATTATGTCGATCAATGATGTTCAAATTTATGAGGAAATGATCAATACAAAGGTCCCAATTTCTATTTTTCATTTTTAGGTCAGGAAGGTTAGGACTAAAGAAGTCGCTTCAGTTAAAGTGTTAGGGAAAAGTAATAATATCGAGGAGATGACTTGGGAGGAAAAAGAAGAAATGAGAAAGAAGTATCCTCACTTAATTACTACTCCGATGTGACATTGAGGTATATACTTGATGAATTACTTCCTTAAGTGTTTTTCTATGAGTTTATAAGTGTGTCAAAGCAACGCTGACCTTAATTTGAGGGCGAATGTTTCTAAGGGGTGGGGGGAGGATGTTATACCTCGTATTATTTAAGAAATAACCCCATACCTTTGAGGTAGGACCAAGAGTGAGTATCATGATAAGAATTATGTATTATAAGGTATTTAAATCACTCTATGGGCTGTGTGTTAATATTTGACGTCAATCAAATTGTAAAGCAAAAGTTGGCAAAAGTTATCGCAAGTTTCTTTCTGAAATTCTTTGAAATTTGGGTCAGATATTTTGGAGATTTTATATTAATATATAAGGATTTACGGCTATACGACCTATCAAAATAAATGTCTTTGAGTCTAGTTTCCAACTTATTAAATCATTTTCTAACACAACTTCGAAATAGAAAGATATTCACGTTTTTGCGAGACTGTTCAAGCAGGCACGTCTAAGCGGGCCAAGTCGGTGGAAGACTATATAAAGCCCCTTGGTCGGTGGTCATATCCCAAATCACTTTACAAATAGCTGAAGCAGTGCAGAGACCTTTATCTATGGTTCTTCCATGGCTATGATGTTAGGGAGCTAGGAAACACCGTCCAAGCATATTTTCAAGCATAGATGATGAATACGTCCTGTGTACATGTGTGCTAGTAGTATTTTCATGTTTTTTGGGGACTGACTCATGTTTAACTTTTTGATAAGACTATATTATGGCGTTCCTTATTTAAATATGTGTTTATAGGATCATGGAGGTCGGTAGGTTGTTACGGATTTTCTAACGTTGAATCGGTAGAAATATTACCGATTTAGTTTAGTTGGTATTGTTGTCTTTTTGAATCTTTGTTGATGCATTTTTGGACAGTAGTTTAGAGCTTATCTAAGGAATTATATTAATGTTGATGGTAGATGAGATTCATCTTAGTCAGGTTTCACCAAATATATGCCAGAAGCTAAGAGAAATCGAGGCATAAATCATTATCCAAAATCAAAGCAAATTGGGGTAGAAGTCGGCGATGCTTCTAGGATTATTCCGACCGAACTTTTTGGTGCATTGATACGTCTTGGAGATCATTTCTGGGAAAATAAATTGAAGGAGAATACTCCTCTCTTAGCTGAGGATAACATCAAGTAAAGGTAAGTAACATCACCTTTGAATTCTATGAATTTGAGAAGGGAAACTTAGTCATAAATGGTAGTAGTTGTGTTGCCGAATTGTTGTGATTGTTGTGTGTTGTTGCTAACCAGATTTTTGTGGGAGTGTATCACTTACTTGTTGTATGTTGTGAGTGTGAATTGTAAGAAGCTTCAAGCTTAAGTTTAAAGGAAAGTCGGTCGGCAGTGGTTGGACTCGCCGAGATGAGTTATGTAAGGTGCTCCTTCGTCCTTCTCTGTACACTATTATGTTTGTAAGTTGATATTGAGCTAGTGTTCTTTTGTATATGTTGAAATCAGTTCTTGATCAATTCCTAAAGTCATGAGTTGTATATTGAAATGAGCTTAAAGTGTGGAGATTGTAGCTTGCTGATAAGACGATTGAAATGTAATTATCGTATTATTGTTGTCGTAGCTATAAGTTGAGTCTGGAGACCCCAGCGTGGGCTCTGTCAACTTGTCCCTTACATTATGTTAAATATGATGTCATTCTCTTTTAAGGTCCTGGTTGCTATGTGAACTTAGTGAAAAGACTAAGATGGCGATGTGTGAATGAACCTAGGTTAAGTAAATGACGTTAAGCTTAATGAGGATAAATGAGTTTGTTGAAATGGTTATTCTTTAACATAGTTACACGCCCTCATGTGTATGTGTTTTGAGTTACTTGAGGTAGAAAGGAGATTCTATATTTCCTCTTCCTAAAGCGAAACGACAAGTTATCAAGTCTCCGAATTCTAAGTTAATGAAATTTGATCCTAAATAACTATCGTTGAGTTTGAGTTTTCTAAAGTCAATTATAAGTGTTATAGAATGATTCTAAGTACTCTAAAGTGAATCTAAGTATTCAAAGTGAGTCCAAGGACTCCACTTGAATCTGAGTATTCTATGTTAAGCCCAAGTACTCCAAGAAAGCTTAAGTACTGTAAAGTCAAATCTAAGTATTCTAACTTGAATATGAGTATTCCAAAGTTGAGTTTGAGTATTTATAGTTGGTTATGAGTATCAATAGTTAACTCTAAAAGTCTATAAGTCACGTTAAATTCCATGTTACTCAAAGTCTTAAGTTTATGCTTAAGCTTATTCGTCAAGCTAAGTCTTATGTCCTCTCCTGTTAGTTGCTAGAGGTAATGTGTTCAATTGGTCCTCTGATTTGGACCAATCTTTCAAGTCAATTATATTGCATTATTTAGTTGTTGATCTACGTTTTGGTTTCATTAATTATGCTCTGTTTTCATTTTATACAGTCCAGGCATTGGAGCACACCCTCTCTGGTCTAAGTATCAGATGGCTGATGATGCAAGGTACTATATATGAAAATCCTGGTCCAAGTATCATGTCAGCCATGGAAATTTTGCTCCGAGTATCAAGTAACTTATAAAAATCTTGGTCTATGTATTAGGTAACTCTTATAAATCCTGGTTTGAGTATCGGTAGCCATACCTAAATCCTGGTCCAAGTATCAGGTAGCCACCAAGTCAATTGTCATAACTACAGTCCAAGTATCGAAAGTGGTTGTATATGTTACAGCCTGTAAAATGTTAACGGTTACTTGGGTACGTATAGATTTGTGACGAGTAAGGAGAGCTTGACACATGTGGGAAGAGCCTCGAAAGTAGGGTCAAGTGAGTCCAGGCTGCGAAGGGCAAGCGCGACACGCCAACCGGCCTATGCACTGGGAAACACGACACGCCAGACCTACTAGTGCCCTGGGAGGCATGGCACGTCACATTTATGGCACTTTAGCCTGCGCAAAGCGCCCCCTGTGCCACTGGACATGAATGTATATATAAGCCCTTGATTTATTTCAATTCATTTCTAAAGGAACCCACGACCAAAAAAAGAGAGAGCACGCAAGTTTCGTTAAATTTTCGTCAAATTACATTACGAAACGTCGTCCAAACGCAAAATAACTTCAGGTAACGAGTTCTAGCCCTACGAGAAGCATTTCTACCGAGTTATTTCTTGAAAATTCACTCAGCATACCGAAACTCTGCCGAGTAAAAGTTTTCAGAATTACTCGAAATTGAAACTTAAACGGCTACAACATTAGGTAAGTGTTTCTCCCTTCTGAACTTTTGGGAAATTGTAGGTTTTCAGCCGAGTTATTTAAAGTTGAGTTATAGTTGATACAATTATCGAAAGTTATCATTATTCACCAAATTTAGTATCAAAATTATCCCTATTCTCTCAGCATAAGGGCTGTAGTTGAGTAGAACCACCGGTTGCAAGTTGGTACTCGCCAGTTAATCGAAAATCAGCATTTGAGGTATGTTAAGGCGAATTGTTTTGGAAAGTTATTCCTGTCGCATGGCAATACGACCTAAATCCTTGTAAGGAAGCCAGAAATATGAATACTATGGTAAGCTACTACTATTAGTTTGGGATTAGCATTTTTTACTTAGATTGGGACTAACCCTGCCCTATATATCCTTCCATTGTCCATCTAGCTGTGTCATTGCCTACAGGGCTATATTGATCGCTCCAAGGAGCTATATGTTGTCCCAAGAGACTATGTTGAGGCCTAAGGGCCATATTACAGTCCATTCCATGGCTGGACTTTTATATTTATTCCGTATTGGCATCACTATCCCTCGTCGAGCTTGGTGCCTAGGGTGCAGTTACAGGAGTCCACTGGATTCAGACATAGCTACAGGAGTTGAGCGGGCTTAGTTGCAGACCCAGGGGACTGGCAGGTTGGCTATAGTTACCTGTTGACTCATCTTGACCTAGTTAGGGGTATATAGATTGAAGTGAGCTCGCTAGGGCTTACGAGGGCCTCGAGCGGGTTATTTTTTGTTGGTTGTACCTTCCGGGCTTATGGGGCTAGGTAAGGTTCTTGTTTGCATTACTTATTATTGGTTATAAAATAGGTTGTAAGGCTATTTAGGTTGTATCTCTATCCCTCCTATTGAATTGTTTTCAATTTCATTATCAGTATCATTCAATCATTTTCATTTACTGCCTTACATATTCGATATATATTGTACTGACGCGCATCTTTGGGGAACTGCGTTACATGCCTATAGGTGCAGATAGATGTGATTCAGGATCTGCCTAGTCATCGGTCGAGTCAACAGTCTAATCAGCTCCTTTACTCTGGGGTTGTTAGTTAGAAGCTTTGTTCTTTTGTTGTACAATTATTGGTAGGTCGAGGCCCTATCCCAACCATTATTCCACTCTTAGAGGCTTGTAGGCTACATATTTCCAGTGTTAGTTTGTTTTTGTTGTTGGCCATGTGGGGCCTATGTATGTTTTATTTTGCGTGATGGCCGTGTGGGGCCTAGTTTAGCTATTAGTTAGCAGCCTTGTCGGCGACAGTGTAGTTCTAGTTCTTATTTTCATTATGATAACTAGACAACATGGTGGTCTCCTTGCCCCACACAGGATCCCTTTTTACTTCTTGTTGTTGGTTAGCTGTTTTATTTTTACAGGTGGCTATGCGGCCTTGTCGGCCGGAGGCTGTGTTTACAGTATAGATATAGCTCGTTGTTTTCTTGAATTGAGTTGTAGGCATGCACCAGAAGTGCATAAGCCTAGCTAGGTCAATTTAGATCCCAGTGTGGCACCAGGTGCAAGTCATGCCCCCTAAGGTAGGGCACGACAAACTTGGTTTCAAAGAAGGTCGTATCCTATGGAGTCTGCAAGCCGTGTCTAGTAGAGTCTTGTCTATGGGTATGTTGTGCACCACATTCCATATGAAAGAGGCTATGAGGCATAATAGCGTGGTTACCCTTCCTTCTTATTCAGTCGTGCTGTAGAGCTATGTTGTATAGGGTTTAGTCTCTAAGCTTACCTTATTATGCTTATCTACAGAGAAATGCCGGACACACGACAGACTACGATCAACAAAAAGTTAGATGCTGCGGCAGGAGAGGGCACTAGAAGGGCGCCCCAGTTAGAGCTAGCCCGATCTGAGGGCAATAGGGAGACTTCATCCCGGTCTCCCCAGCAGTATCCTCCACGTTAGGAGCACTCCAGGGTGGCAGATGCATCGGTACCACCTTTAGCAGTTCCTATACCTATACCATTAGATTAGGAGGTTAGGAGTGCAGTCTATATGTTAGCTCAGATGATGTTTGCTCAGCGCCAGCCCATGGTACCAGTGGTTTCAGAATCATCGGGAGGACCTAGAAGTTCGAAGGTCTGAGAGTTCCTTACCTTGAGTCACCCACAGTTCACAGGGACAAACCGGGAAGACGACCATCAGGACTTTCTGGACCAGTTACAGCAGATCTTCAGGGTGATGCATGCTGCGCCCACGGAGTCGTTTGAGTTAGCGGTATTTCAACTATGGGACATAGAAGTGTTATGGTACAAGAGCTGGGAGAGGTCTCAAGGCATAGACGCTCCCCCTCCAACTTGGTATAGCTTCTCAGAGGTCTTCCTAGATCACTACTTGCCATGGGAAATCCGACAGGCCCGGGTGGATTAGTTTTTGTACCTGGAGCAGAGCTCAATGAGTGTTCGGGAATATGCTATGAGATTTGATTCCTTGGCCAGATATGCGCCAGCTATTGTAGACACTATGCCAGCTAGAGTACATCGGTTTATTATGGGTCTGCTTCTAGAATATGTGGAAACTTATGTTACAGCTACTCTGTAGGAGGAGATGGACATTGCCTGCATTTAGGCTTTCGCTCAGAATATTGAGGAGATCAGAAAGTGACAGTGGGAGATAGAAAGAACAAATCAAGAGCAGCGCTGTAGGGCTAGACACAATGACGTGTAGGCAGAATTGCAGGGTGGACCTAGGCCATGAATATCAGACAAGCCACCCATATCCCCACCTTCCCAGCAACAGCAGGGTGGTAGATCAAACCGCCGAGGGAAGTCAGGACCCCATGAGAGCTCATGGCCATCAGGTTCTTAGTAGTAGAGGGGGGTCAGATCAGAGTAGACCCACCGTGCCATGTTCTGTTAATTTTAGTTGGTGTCATTTTAGGGTGTGCAGATATGGTTCTACAGCTTGTTACACCTATGGACAAGAGGGTCACATGATGAGGGATTGTCCAGTTAAAGGTCAGGGTGATCGGGACCGACATGGCAGATCTTTAGCAGTGTCATATGCCCCAGCACCTTCAGTAGGGCGCAGACCCTTATCTCTAGCCGCCAGAGGTTGAGGCAGGTCAGGGGCATCTAGTTCAGGAAGTAGTCGAGATCGCACTTATTCTTTACCGGGGCGACAAAAGTCAGAGTCGTACCGGATGTTGTGATAGGTATGCTGGAAATTTTCTCTCATTCATACTCCATTAGTGGCCTAGAAGTTTGATATAACCCCAGAATTGGTTTAGCAACCCTTTTCGGTGTCTACACCCGTCAGTGATTCTATTATAGCTAAAAGGATCTACCAGGGTTGTATAGTAGAGGTCATCGATCGCCAAACTTTACCAGATTCAGTGGAGCTAGAGATGATTGATTTTAATGCAATTATGGGTATGGATTAGCTGGCGCCATGTTATGCCAATGTAGAGTGTTGGACCATGATTGTCCAATTTCACTTCCCAGGGGAGGTAGTGCGAGAGTGGAAGGGTAGTGCAGCTATGCCAAAAGGTAGGTTCATATCCTATCTTCGGGCGAAAAAGTTAACAGCAAAGGGTTGTATTTATTATATTGTCAGGATTTAGGATATGCAAGTAGAAGCCACGACTCTTTTGTCCATTTCAGTGGTTAATGAGTTTCTAGACGTGTTTCCAAATGAACTTCCTAGTATTCCCCCAGAACGAGAAATTGATTTCTCTATCGACTTGATACTAGGTACTCAGCCTATTTCCATCCCTCCATACTAAATGGCTCCTGCTGAATTGAGAGAATTGAAGGAACAGTTGAAAGATCTGTTAGATAAGGGCTTTATCAAGCTGAGTACGTCACTGTGAGGTGCGCCAGTTTTGTTTGTGAGAAAGAAAGATGGCTCCCTCCAGAAGTGCGTAGATTATTGGCAGTTGAACAAGGTTACTATTAAGAATAAATACCCTCGTCCGAGGATAGATGATTTTTTTAACCAGTTGCAGGGAGCAAAATATTTTTCCAAGTTCGACTTAAGGCCAGGGTATCATCAGGTACGGGTTCGGGAGAAAGATATCTCGAAGAAAACTTTCAAGACCAGGTATGGTCATTTTGAATTCCTAGTCATGTCCTTCGAGTTGGCAAATGCCCCATCAGTGTTCATGGATCTGATGAACAACATCTTTAGGCCATATTTAGATTTGGTTGTGATAGTATTGATCGATGACATCCTGGTGTATTCCTCTTTAGAAGAAGAATACAAAGATTATTTACGAAAGGTACTTTAGATTCTCAAAGATCCCAGTTATATGCAAAATTTTCTAAATGTGAGTTCTGGATTAATTCCGTAGCTTTCCTGGGCCATATTGTATCAGAGGCTGGTATTCAGGTTAATTCGCAAAAAATTGAGGCAGTAAAGACTTGGCCTAGACCTACAACTCCAATGGAAGTTCGCAGTTTCATGGGATTAGTCGGGTATTACAAAAGGTTTGTGGAAGGATTTTCTACCCTGTCAGTGCCCTTGACTAAATTGACTCAAAAAGAAACCAAATTTCATTGGACCGAGACCTATGAGTGGAGTTTTCAATAGTTAAAGAACAAGTTGACGTCGGCACTAGTGTTAGCTTTACCAAAAGGTTTAGAGGGTTACATCGTATATTGTGACGCTTCAGGTGTTGGTTTAGGATGCATCCTGATGCAACACGGTAAGATGATTGCTTATGATTCAAGGGAACTCAGGAAGCATGAAAAGAACTATCCCACCCACGATCTGGAGTTAGCTGCAGTGGTTGATGCCTTCGAAAATATAGAGGCATTACCTCTATGGGGTGCACGTGGATATTTATATCAATCATAAGAGCCTCCAGTTTATTTTCATGCAGAAGGAATTGAATTTGCGGTAGCGTCGTTGGTTAGAATTACTAAAAGACTACGATGTAAACATTTTGTATCACCCAGGGAAGGCCAATATTATAGCAGATTCACTTAGCTGCAGATCAATGGGAAGCTTGGCATATTTGAGGCTAGAAAAGCAGGAAATGGGTTGAGAACTGCACTGGTTAGCTAGCTTAGCCGTCCAGATAGTAGACTCAGAGGATAATAGTGCTGTGATTTAGAATACCGCAGTATCATCCCTGGTTGTGGAGGTAAAAGAGCAGCGGTATGAGATCCTAACCTAGTACAACTTAGAGGTAAGGTTTAGCAAGGCGAATTAACGGCCTTCAAATTGATAGAAGATGGGGTCTTGAGATTTAGGGGTCGCCTCTGCATTCTAGATGTGGCAGGACTTCGCCAGCAGATCATGGCATAGGTTTATTATTCTCGTTACTCTCTTCATCCAGGTTTGACGAAAATGTATCATTACATAAGGGAGATATACTGGTGGCCTAGAATGAAGAAGGCTGTAGTGAAATTTGTAGCACAATGTCCTAACTGTCAGTAGGTTAAGGACGAACATTAGAAACCCAGCGGATTAACATACGAGATAGTGGTGCCCATGTGGAAATGGGAAGCAATCAACATGGAATTTGTGACAGGATTACCCCATACCAGGCTTAGATTCGATTCTCTTTGGGTCATTGTCGATATATTAATGAAGTCATCTCATTTCTTGCCAGTTAGGACTACCTTCTCCGCCAAAGACTATACTGAGTTGTATATTAAAGAGATAGTCCGACTACACGGTGTACCTGCATCTATTATTTCTGACAGAGAGGGCGCAATTTATAGCTAGATTCTAGCAGTCATTTTAGAAAGGCTTGGGGACATAGGTTAATCTGAGTACAATATTCCACCGTCAGACGAATGGTCAGGCAGAGCACACAATTCAAATGCTCGAGGATATGTTACGGGCATGTGTGTTAGATTTTGGAGGAAGTTAGGATGAGCATTTACCCCTTATCGAATTTGCATATAATAACAGTTATCATTATGCAATTTAGATGGCACCTTACGTGGCCTTATATGGGAAAAAATGTAGGTCCCCCATTGGATGGTTCGAGTTAGGAGAGTCAGAGTTAATTGGACCTGAAATGATCCACCAGTCAGAAGAGAAAGTAAAACTCATCAGAGAACGCTTGCTGACAGCCCAGAGTCATCAAAATTCCTATCCTGATGTGTGATGTAAAGATATGGAATTCAATGTTGGTGATTGGGTATTTCTCAAAGTTTCACCGATGACGGGTGTGATGAGATTTGGTAAGAAGGGCAAACATAGCCCTAGATTCATTGGCCCGTATCAGATCCTCCAGAGAATAGGCCAAGTGGCATATGAGCTGGAATTGCCTCCAGAGCTGGAATCCATCCATCCAGTCTTTCACGTGTTAATGTTGCGAAAATGCATAGGGGACCCGTCCCGAGTTGTTCCAATTGAGAACATTCAAGTTATTAAGGAAATATGCTACGAAGAGGTTCCAGTTGCCATACTAGATCAGCAAGTTTGTAGGTTAAGGACTAAAGATGTAGCCTCCTTTAAAGTTTCGTGGAGGAATGGAAATAAAGAAGAGATGAATTGGGAAGCTGAGGATCACATGAGATCTAGGTACCGTAACTTATTCCAAGATTGACCCAGAATGTGCAATGAGGTGAGGTAATTGTTCAGTTGTTATTCATCTATTTATATTATTAGCACTATCTAGTTGGTTATCTCTATATGGTGGAGTAGTTGTTTATAGCATCCTGTAAGATGCCCATGTTGGGTTTTTCTGCATTTCAGGTTTCCAGATAGTTCATAACTTAGAGGAGACTCTGTCGAAATATTTCTAAGTGTTGGTTAAAATAGTTAACTCCTTTAAGCCAGAAGATGACATTCGAGGACGAATGTTTCTAAGGGGGGGAGGATGTTAGACCCCATAAAATGTTAACAGTTAGTAGGCATACACGTAGATATGTGACGAGTAAGGAGAGCTTGACATGTGTGGGAAAAGACTGGAAGTAGGCTCGGACGAGGCTAGTCCACGAGGGGCCAGCGCGACACGCCAGCCGTCCTGTACGTTGGGCAGCACGGCACGCCAGGCCAATTGGCGCCCTGCAAGGCGCGGCGCGGCATATATGTGGCGCTTTGGCCGGCACGAAACTCCCCCTGTGTCACCATCCATGCATGTATATATACCCTTGATTTATTTCAATTCATTTCTAAAGGAACCCATGACCAAAAATCGAGAGAGAATGCAAGTTTCATTAAATTTTCATCAAATTACGCTATCAAACGCCGTATAAATGCAAATTAACTTTGGGTAATGAGTTCTAGACCTAGGGGAAGAATTTCTACGGAGTTATTTCTCAATAATTCGCTTGGAATGCCGAACTCCGCCGAGTAAAAGTTGTCAGAATTACTCTAAATTGAATCCTAAACGACCACAACATTAGGTAAGCATTTCTCCCTTCTGAACTTTTAGAAAATTTTAGGTTTTGGGCCGAGTTATTCGATGTTGAATTATAGTTGATACTATTATCGAAATTTATCATTATTTGCTGAATTTAGTATTGAAATTAGCCCTATTCTCTCAGTATAAGGGCTGCAGTTGGGTAGAACCGCTGGTTGCAAGTTGGTACTCGCCAGTTAATTAAAAACAGAATTTGAGGTATGTTAAGGTGAATTCTTTTGGCAAGTTATTCCTGTCGTATGGTAATATGACCTAAATCCTTGTAAGGAGCCATAAATATCAATATTGTGGTAAGCTGCTACTATTAGTTTGAGATTAGCATTTTCTATTTAGATTGGGACTGACCCTGCCCTATATAGCCTTCCGTTGTCCAACCTCAGGATTACTAGATGTGTCATTATCTATGGGGCTATATGGATCACTCCAAGGAGCTATATGTTGTCCCAAGGGACTATGCTGAGGCCCAAGGGCCATATTATAGTCTATTCCATGGCTGGACTTTTATATTTATGCCGTATCAACGTCACTGACCCTCGTCGAGCCTGGTGCCCAGGGTGCAGTTAAAGGAGTCCCCCAGATTGAGACATAGCTACAGGAGCAGAGCGAGCTCAGTTGCAAACCCAGGGGACCAGCAGGTTGGTTATAGTTACCTATTGACTCATTTTGACCTAATTAGTTGTATATAGATTGAAGTGAGCTTTCAGGGCTAATGCGGGCCCTGGGCTGGTTATTCTGTACCAGTTGTACCTTCCGGGCGTATGGGGGCCAGGTAAGGTTCTAGTTTATATTAATTATTGTTAGTTACACAACAGGTTGTAGGCTATTCAGGTTGTATCTCTATCCCTCCTATTGATTTGTTTTTAGTTTCATTATCAGTATCATTCAGTCATTTTCATTTACTGCCTTACATATTTGATACATATTGTACTGACGCACATCTTTGGGGTACTGTACTTTCCTGCAGGTGCGGATAGATGTGGTTTAGGACCTCCCTAGTCATCGATCGAGTTAGCAGTCTAATCAGCTCCTTTGATCCGGGGTTGTTTGTTAGAAGGTTTGTTCTTTTGTTGTACCATTTATGGGTAGGTCGGACCCTATCCTGACCATTATTCCACACTTAGAGGCTTGCAGCTATAGATTTCTAATGTTAGTTTTTTTGGTTGTTGGCCGTGTGGGGGCCTACGTATGTTTTGTTTTGTGTGATGGTCGTGTGGGGCCTAGTTTAGCTATTAGTTTGCAGCTTTTTCAGCTATAATATAGTTCTGGTTGCCTATTTTCATTATGATAACTAGACAACATGGTGGTCTCGTCGACCAGCATAGGATCCCTTTTTACTTCTTGTTGTTAGTTACCTATTTTCTTTTTATAGGTGGCTATGCGGCCTTGTCGGCCAGAGGCTGTGTTTACAGTTGAGATATAGCTCGTCTTTTTCTTGAATTGTGTTACAAACGTGCACCAGAAGTGCATAAGCCTATCCAAGTCTGTTTAGATCCCAGTGTGGCACTAGGTGCCATTCATGTCGCCCAATGTGGGGCGGACAACATATGAGTCAATTGAGTTATTCTTATGCACAGAGTCTGCATGTAGTGTAGGAGGTTATAGAGTTGTAGGTTGTCTCTCCCTACCCTATCTATTGAATTGTTTCAGCTTTTATTTGCCATTGTGATATTGATAGATTATAGAGTATCAGGTCATTGTTATGTTCCTTTCTCTGGTTCAATTATCTTTGGCGTTATTTTTTTTTACAACTTTTAGTCTTACATACCAATACATTTTTTCTTATTGATGTCCCTTTGCGTGGACATCCATAAAATTGTGCTACAAATACAAATAAAGGTTCAGACTATTAGCTGCGATAGGAGTTGCTCTTTAGGATAGAGTTGATATACTCCTCTTCTTTCAGGAGCTGAGGTCTAGCTTACATTTGAGTTTTGTTGTACAATATCTGTAGGCCGGGCCCCTACCCTGTGCATGCAATTTATTTCTCTATTAGAAGATTTTATGGACTAGTTGTATAGTTGTATATTTTTAGTTCAGTATTGTTATACCCTGTAGAATTCCCGGCACTTAGATGACCTGTTTGCACGTTGGTTAAGTGTATTTGAAAGCCATACGTGCTAGGGAAAGGCCCGGGAAAAGATCGGACGAGAAACCTGTCGAACCATCGCGGGAGGAGCCGAGGCAGAGCCCCTCCGCGATGGCAGCGTGTCACAGAGGTGAGGCCTCCGCGATGGCTCCGTGACACGTTGCCCGTGTCCAGGCCCAAGTATATAAAGCCTCCACTTCAGTCCAAAATCAGATTACACTTGAAAAATTTCCAGAACACGCAGCAAACAGAGAGAAACAAAGGAAAATTAAATATTTTCGTCCGATTACGCTGCCAAACGCTGCCCAAACCCAAATTAATCCTAGATACCAAGGTATTTAGCAGCAGAGAGCATTTCTACGGAGTTAGCTTTGCGAAATACAACCGACGAATCGGCGAGCCGCCGAACTAAAGTAAGTAGAATTGCTCTAAATTAATGTCTATGTGTTCCTAGCTGAGAAGTAAATAATTCTCCCTTCTGGGCCGCTGGAAAATAGCGAGTTTTTGACCGTCCTTCGATAAGCCTAAGTTTAGGCTATAAACTAAATCGAAAGTAACGTCGCTCTTTACAATGATGTTGTATTTAGTATTAATTGGCGTATTTATGAATGCAGTTGGGAGAAAATAGTTGAAGTACCGGCCGAGCTTCGTCCGACGGACGAATAATTCAAAGAGAAGGTATGCAAAGTTAGTTTCCTTCGGCAAGTTAAGTAATATCAGTACAGTGTAATAAATTACAGACCAGTAGAATGTTCAGAAATCGATTATTGTGTTATTTTGAATATTGGTGCTAGATGAGAAGTTTTGGGTTGTAACGTGTACGATACCCATCCGTACGATGTAGATTCAGACGTAAGTGATTAAGATTGCCCAGAATACTCAGTATATGACGTAATATGCCATGTTAAGATATTTTTGTGTTTAGCGGAAGCCTCGTGAAGTAGTACAGTACCCGTAAGTACTTCAGAAACAGAATAGAAGGCTAAAATAAAGTTCAGGAAACATGTCAAGAGTAGTAAATCATGTTACTATAGAAAGCCAGTATCCCGTGTTGTTCAGCAGAAAGATTATATTCGTACATATATCTATAGTATTTCCAGTCTCAGCATGTATGGAGTATGTAGTTATTTCTATCACGGATCCAGCATATAGTATATACAGAAACTTAGTAAACAGCAGAATTTTCAGCAGAAACATTATCTTATATAGCATTTTGCTCAGTACAGCCCGGCAGGAGACTATGTTCATATTTATACATCTTTACCTGCCTCAGCACGTATTAAATACGTACAGATTACTATCAGTAGCCCAGCATGTAATATATATGATACTTTATCCCTATTAGCCTCAGCATGTGAGATACCCAGACAGTATTACCAGTTGAGACCGTTGTATTGTTTGGGGTTGGATTACCTAGCATCCATGACCGCCCAGGGTTAATAGCTGTATCGACTCGTCCGCCAGAGGATGAGGATACGTCACTCTATGGAGTGGCATGCCGTCCCGCCAGGGGACGAAGATGGGATGCCAGTTTTTCCCCATATTTGTGCCTTGATCGGCCTTACACACCCTAGTCGAGCGGATACGCCCGGGTGCAGATTCAGGAGTCCTCCGGACTCAAATGCAGTTATAGTCAGGGGCTCAGCGAGCCCAAGTGCATACCCAGGGGACCGGCAGGATGCTTACAGCCAGTATAGGAGATGGGTTGACCGGGGTAGGGGTATAGATTCTGTGTTGATTGTACCTCCCGGCTTATGGGGGCCGGGTAAGGTTGTGTATGCCATGTTATGTTATGTATGTTATGCTATATTACAGTAGATACGAGCAGATTAGTAGTAGAATGATACGTCTCCAGGTATGATTCCTACTCCCTTCAGTATGATTAAGAGAAGGTACGATCTACACCATCAGATAGTTATTTACTCCTTCTTATTTCAGTTTTGACAGTTATGTTATTGATTTCAGATATCCCTTCAGTTTTTACAGATTCAGTTATCTCATACTATTCAGAATTTTTAGTTATATTACTTGTATTCAGCTGTATTCAGTTTGCTTTACATACTCAGTACCAGTGGTACTGACGCCCAGTGGGGCGCTGTATTACTTGCCTGCAGGTAACCATAGACGAGCAGGCGATACCACGTGATCCCCATCAGCGGTTGAGTATTCAGCTCCTGTCATCCGGAGACTGAATTTCTAGAGGTGTAGTCCAGTTCTTTTTGTTGTATAGTACGGGTAGGTCGGGGCCCTATCCCGATCATTTCTATTATCTTTCCTAGAGGCTTGCAGTCTGTATATATTCCCTGTGGTAAGATGAGCCGGTCGTGTGGGGCCGTGCAGTTGTATAGTTGCCTTTACTACTTCGTTCTTTTGTAGTGGTCATGTGGGGCCATAGTTTACCAGTAGTGGTGACCTTGTCGGTCACGTAGCTTTTCAGTATGTTATGCTTGAGTTGCAGATAACTAGACAGCATGGTGGCCTTGTCGGCCTGCATAGGTTCCCCTGAATTACCTTGTTTCTGGTCAGCTGTAATACAGGTACAGAAGGCTATAGGCCAATGGGCCGGGGGCTGTATTTACAGCCGTTATATAGCCCTTTGTTTCCAGAAATTTGAGCTAGAGCCAGCCAGGCACTAGATGCACCCAGGATTAACAGTTCAGCAGGTCAGGTCTTAGTAGGGCACCAGGTGCCAGTCATACCCCCCCCCCCAAGGTGGGCGTGAAAAACTTGGTATCAGAGCAGGTCGTATCCCAGGGAGTCTGCAAGCCGTGCTAAGTAGAGTCCTGTCCATGGGTGTGTTGTGCACCACATACTATGGGTAGGAGGCTGCAAGGCATGATAGGATGGTTGTCCTTTTATTCTAATTCGGTCGTGCTATAGAGCTGTACAGTATAGGGTTGAATTCCAAAAATCTTACCATATTCTTTGGTTACAGCTAATGTCAGACCAGCGCCATCCTATTACCGGTCGGAACTTAGACATTGCAGCAGGAGAAGGCACTAGCAGAATGCCTCCCCCTCACTTGGAGACAGCCCGATCAGAGGGCCCTATAGAGGCTTCATCTCAGCCTCTTCAGCAGTCTCCACCACGTCAGGAGTCACTTGGAGCGACATTACCTTCAGCAGCCCCTATATTGACTCCTTCTGATCAGGAGGTTAGGAGTGCTGTAGTTTTGTTAGCACAGATGATGGCTGCTCAGCGTCAGCCAATGCCATCTACAGCTGCAGAATCATCAGGAGGGCCCGGTAGTTCGAGGGTCCGAGAATTCTTAGCCCTGAATCCCCCATAGTTCACAGGTACGGACCGAACAGAGGACCCCCAAGATTTTCTGGATCAGATGCAGAGAATCTTCAGGGTTATGCATGCCACATCTACCGAGTCAGTTGAGTTGGCCGCATTCCGGTTACGGGATATTACGGTGTTATGGTACGAAAGCTGGGAAAGGTCCCGAGGGAGAGATGTTTCCCCTCCCACCTGGTCCAGCTTTTCAGGAGCCTTTCTGGATCATTATCTGCCATGGGAGATTCGACAGGCCCGGGTAGACCAGTTCCTACATCTAGAACAGGGGGCCATGAGTGTTCGGGAATATTCCTTGCAGTTTGATTCTTTAGCCCGATATGCAATGGCTTTCGTTGATACCATGGCATCCAGAGTGCATCGCTTCATTACGGGCCTGAATCCAGAATATGTTGAGATTTTCACTACAGCCACACTGCGAGAGGACATGGATATTTCTCGCATTCAGGCATTTGCTCAGAATATTGAGGGCATCAGATAGCGGCTACGAGAGGTCAGAAGGGTTAATTAGGAGCAGCGTCGCCGGGAAAGGCCAGTTGAATCACAAGGAGAAGCCCGGGGAGGACCCAGGCCCCGAATGTCAGACAGGCCGCCCAGGCCCCCGCCTCCGCCACAATCACAGGGGGGTAGATCCAGCCGCAGGAGGCAGTCAGGGATTGGTAGAGGCTCGCAGATGGCAGATTCACCATCACATAGGAGGGCAGAGCAGAGCAGGTATACCCTACCACTTTGCCCTATATGCAATCGACGCCATTCTGGATCATGTAGATATGGCTCCACCGGATGTTATATTTGTGGCCAAGAAGGCCATTTGATGAAAGATTGCCCAGCCAGGGGTCGAGAGGACCGCGATAGACAGGATAGGGCATCAACAGGATCACGAGCTATAGCACCCTCGACCGGGCGCAGGCCCCCAGTTTCAGCAGGCAGGGGTCGAGGCAGATCAGGGGCCTCCAGTACAGGTGCGGGTCCAAGCCGCACATATGCCTTACCAGGGAGGCAAGATTCAGAGGCATCGCCTGATGTTGTGACAGGTATGCTAACTATCTGCTCACACCTTGCTTATGTGCTAATTGATCCAGGGTCTACTTTGTCCTATATTACTCCATTTGTGGCACGGAAGTTTAGTATTGTACCAGAATCATTACAACAGCCCTTTCTGGTATCTACGCCCGTCGGTGACTCTATCACAGCTAGCCGAATCTACCGCGGGTGTACAGTAGAGATTGTTGACCGTCAGACCACAGTGGATCTGGTCGAGTTAGAAATGATAGAGTTCGATGCCATAATGGGTATGGACTGGTTAGTGCCATGCTTTGCCAATGTTGAATGTTGGACCAAAACGGTCCGATTCCACTTCCCGGGGGAAGCAGTACGGGAGTGAAAGGGCAGCACCGTGACGCCAAAAGGTAGGTTTATTTCCTACCTTCAGGCGAGAAAGTTGATATCTAAGGGGTGTATTTACCATCTTGTCAGAGTTCAGGATGTCCAAGCAGAATCTCTGACACTCCAGTCTGTTCCAGTGGTGAACGAATTCCCAGATGTATTTCCTGATGAGTTACCTGGTATTCCCCCAGAAAGGGAAATAGACTTCGCTATTGATTTGCTACCAGGCACTCAGCCAATATCAATACCTCCTTATCGTATGGCTCCTGCAGAACTCAGAGAATTAAAGGAGCAGTTGAAAGACCTGTTAGATAAAGGTTTTATCAGGCCGAGTACTTCCCCATGGGGTGCGCCAGTCTTGTTTGTGAGAAAGAAAGATGGCTCGCTCCGAATGTGCATAGATTGTCGGCAGCTAAACAAAGTTACAGTAAAGAATAAGTATCCGCTTCCTAGGATTGATGACCTATTTGATCAGTTACAGGGAGCCAGATGCTTTTCTAAGATTGACTTGCGGTCCGGATATCACCAGGTCCGAGTACGTGAGAGGGACATCCCTAAGACAGCATTCAGGACCCGATATGGACATTTTGAATTTCTGGTTATGTCCTTCGGTCTAACAAATGCCCCAGCAGTCTTTATGGACCTGATGAACAATATTTTCAGACCTTTCCTGGACTTGTTCATGATAGTATTCATTGATGATATTCTGGTGTATTCTCGCTCTGAAGTAGATCACCGGACTCATTTGCGGACAGTGCTCCAAATTCTTAGGGATCGCCAGTTGTATGCTAAATTTCCGAAGTGTGAATTCTGGCTTAACTCAGTAGCCTTTTTAGGGCATATTGTCTCAGACGCTGGTATACAGGTAGACAAGCAGAAGATAGAAGCAGTTAAGTCATGGCCTAGGCCTACCACCCCGACTGAAGTTCGTAGCTTTCTGGGGTTGGCAGGATACTATCGGAGGTTCGTTGAGGGATTCTCAACCATTGCAGCACCTTTAACAAAATTGACACAGAAAGAAGCAAAGTTTCAGTGGACGGAGGCATGTGAGCAGAGTTTCCAGGAACTGAAAGATAGATTGACCTCCGCTCCCGTATTAGCACTGCCGGAAGGCACAGAAGGTTATTCAGTCTATTGCGACGCGTCAAGTGTCGGATTGGGCTGTGTATTGATGCAGCATGGTAGAGTAATTGCATATGCTTCCAGGCAGCTGAAAAAGCACGAAAAGAATTACCCTACCCATGACCTGGAATTGGCCGCAGTAATTCATGCCTTGAAGATGTGGAGGCATTATCTGTATGGCGTCCATGTTGACATTTATACAGATCATAAGAGCTTACAGTACATTTTCACCCAGAGGGAGTTGAATCTGCGGCAACGCCGCTGGTTAGAGTTGTTGAAAGACTATGATGTGAATATTCTATACCACCCCGGAAAAGCTAATGTTGTAGCAGATGCCCTGAGCCGTAAGTCAATGGGGAGTTTGGCATATTTGCGACTTGAGAAACAGAAATTAGCTAAAGAAATTCATCAGTTAGCTGGCCTAGCCGTTCGAGTAATAGAAACAGAAAATAATGGACCAGTAATTCAGAATTCTGCAGTATCATCGTTAGTTGCAGAGGTAAAAGAACGACAGTATGAGGATCCCGATTTAGTCCAGCTCAGAGATAGAGTTCAGAAAGGTAAGGAGCCAGATTTTCAGATAACCGAGGATGGTGTGCTACATTGTAAGGGCCGCCTTTGTGTCCCGAATGTCGCAGGACTTCGTGGGCAGATTATGCACGAGGTACATTACGCTCGCTATTCCCTTCATCTGGGGGCGACAAAAATGTACCACGACATCAGAGACATCTATTGGTGGCCAGGTATGAAAACTGAAATAGCTGAATTTGTATGTAGATGTGCTAATTGTCAGCAGGTAAAAGCAGAGCACCAGAAACTGGGTGGTTTGACGCAAGAAATAATGATACCTACGTGGAAATGGGAAGCAATAAATATGGATTTTGTAAAAGGGTTACCCCATACTAGACGCAGAAATGATTCCATTTGGGTAATAGTTGACAGGCTGACAAAATCAGCTCATTTCCTGCCAGTAAGGGCTACCTTCTCAGCTGAGGATTATGCCGAATTGTATATCAGAGAAATAGTTAGATTGCATGGCGTGCCGGTATCTATCATTTCAGACAGGGGAGCACAGTTTACAGCTAGATTCTGGCAATCATTTCAGAAAGGTTTGGGGACGCAGATTAATTTGAGCACAGCATTCCATCCTCAAACAGATGGGCAGGCCGAACGTACAATTCAGACGCTCGAAGATATGTTACGAGCGTGTGTGTTAGATTTTGGGGTTAGCTGGGATGAACATCTTTCGTTAATTGAATTTGCTTATAATAACAGCTACCATTCAGCTATTCAGATGGCGCCTTTCGAGGCATTATACGGTCGAAAATGTAGATCGTTGGTGGGCTGGTTTGAGATAGGAGAATCAGCATTAGTTTGCCCAGACATTGTTCGGCAGTCCGAAGAAAAGATAAAGCTTATCGGGGAACGTTTACTGACCGCTCAAAGCCGCCAGAAGTCATACGCAGATAGGCGGCGCAGAAATCTAGAATTTTCGGTAAACGATTGGGTATATATGAAAGTGTCCCCGATGAAAGGGGTAATGAGGTTTGGAAAGAAGGGCAAGCTTAGCCCAAGATTTATTGGGCCATATCAGATTCGGCGAAAAATAGGCCGCGTGGCATACGAGTTGAACTTGCCTCCAGAATTTGCGTCAGTACACCCAGTATTCCACGTTTCCATGTTAAGAAAATTCGTAGGGGACCCTTCTACAGTAGTTCCAGTCCAGGATGTTCAGGTCACAGAGGGGTTAGCCTACGAAGAGGTTCCCGTAGCTATCCTAGACAGATAGATTCGCAGGCTGAGAACTAAAGATGTTGCATCTGTCAAGGTATTGTGGCGTAACAGAAATCGGGAAGAAATGACGTGGGAGGCTGAAGAAGATATGAAAACCAGATATCCTCACTTATTTCAGGCCTAGTCAGACGACAGGTATGTCCGTATCATTATTTACACAGTACTTTTTAGTATGTATGTTGTAAATGATAAAGAAAAAAAAAGGTGATATCTAGTTGTCCAGTGGGTTGTAGAATATTGTGTGCAGTGCCTGTGTTGGACTTTTTTTGCGTTTCAGGTCATTGCGATAGTCCATATTACAGGGGAAACTCTGCCAAAATTTTCCCAGAAACTAGAGAGAACAGTTCTCTAGACAGCAGTATACATTCGGGGACGAATGTTCCTAAGGGGGGGAGAATGTTATACCCCGTAGAATTCCCGGCACTTAGATGACCTGTTTGCACGTTGGTTAAGTGTATTTGAAAGCCATACGTGCTAGGAAAAGGCCCGGGAAAAGATCGGACGAGAAACCTGTCGAACCATCACGGGAGGAGCCGAGGCAGAGCCCCTCCGCGATGGCAGCGTGTCACGGAGGTGAGGCCTCCGCGATGGCTCCGTGACACGTTGCCCGTGTCCAGGCCCAAGTATATAAAGCCTCCACTTCAGTCCAAAATCAGATTACACTTGAAAAATTTCCAGAACACGCAGCAAACAGAGCGAAACGAAGGAAAATTAAATATTTTAGTCCGATTACGCTGCCAAACGCTGCCCAAACCCAAATTAATCCTACATACCAAGGTATTTAGCAGCAGAGAGCATTTCTACGGAGTTAGCTTTGCGAAATACGGCCGACGAATCGGCGAGCCACCGAACTAAAGTAAGTAGAATTGCTCTAAATTAATGTCTATGTGTTCCTAGCTGAGAAGTAAATAATTCTCCCTTCTGGGCCGCTGGGAAATAGCGAGTTTTTGACCGTCCTTCGATAAGCCTAAGTTTAGGCTATAAACTAAATCGAAAGTAACGTCGCTCTTTACAATGATGTTGTATTTAGTATTAATTGGCGTATTTATGAATGCAGTTGGGAGAAAATAGTTGAAGTACCGGCCGAGCTTCGTCCGACGGACGAATAATTCAAAGAGAAGGTATGCAAAGTTAGTTTCCTTCGGCAAGTTAAGTAATATCAGTACAGTGTAATAAATTACAGACCAGTAGAATGTTCAGAAATTGATTATTGTGTTATTTTGAATATTGGTGCAAGATGAGAAGTTTTGGGTTGTAACGTGTACGATACCCATCCGTACGATGTAGATTCAGACGTAAGTGATTAAGATTGCCCAGAATACTCAGTATATGACGTAATATGCCATGTTAAGATATTGTTGTGTTTAGCGGAAGCCTCGTGAAGTAGTACAGTACCCGTAAGTACTTCAGAAACAGAATAGAAGGCTAAAATAAAGTTCAGGAAACATGTCAAGAGTAGTAAATCATGTTACTATAGAAAGCCAGTATCCCGTGTTGTTCAGCAGAAAGATTATATTCGTACATATATCTATAGTATTTCCAGTCTCAGCATGTATGGAGTATGTAGTTATTTCTATCACGGATCCAGCATATAGTATATACAGAAACTTAGTAAACAGCAGAATTTTCAGCAGAAACATTATCTTATATAGCATTTTGCTCAGTACAGCCCGGCAGGAGACTATGTTCATATTTATACATCTTTACCTGCCTCAGCACGTATTAAATACGTACAGATTACTATCAGTAGCCCAGCATGTAATATATATGATACTTTATCCCTATTAGCCTCAGCATGTGAGATACCCAGACAGTATTACCAGTTGAGACCGTTGTATTGTTTGGGGTTGGATTACCTAGCATCCATGACCGCCCAGGGTTAATAGCTGTATCGACTCGTCCGCCAGAGGATGAGGATACGTCACTCTATGGAGTGGCATGCCGTCCCGCCGGGGGACGAAGATGGGATGCCAGGTTTTCCCCATATTTGTGCCTTGATCGGCCTTACACACCCTAGTCGAGCGGATACGCCCGGGTGCAGATTCAGGAGTCCTCCGGACTCAGATGCAGTTATAGTCAGGTGCTCAGCGAGCCCAAGTGCATACCCAGGGGACCGGCAGGATGCTTACAGCCAGTATAGGAGATGGGTTGACCGGGGTAGGGGTATAGATTCTGTGTTGATTGTACCTCCCGGCTTATGGGGGCCGGGTAAGGTTGTGTATGCCATGTTATGTTATGTATGTTATGCTATATTACAGTAGATACGAGCAGATTAGTAGTAGAATTATACGTCTCCAGGTATGATTCCTACTCCCTTTAGTATGATTAAGAGAAGGTACGATCTACACCATCAGATAGTTATTTACTCCTTCTTATTTCAGTTTTGACAGTTATGTTATTGATTTCAGATATCCCTT
Source organism: Datura wrightii (assembly GCA_035772735.1). Classification (NCBI taxonomy): domain Eukaryota; kingdom Viridiplantae; phylum Streptophyta; class Magnoliopsida; order Solanales; family Solanaceae; genus Datura; species Datura wrightii. Next base: position 19,123,463 of record JASDFA010000023.1, on the reverse strand, counting down.
CAGTTTTTACAGATTCAGTTATCTCATACTATTCAGAATTTTTAGTTATATTACTTGTATTCAGCTGTATTCAGTTTGCTTTACATACTCAGTACCAGTGGTACTGACGCCCAGTGGGGCGCTGCATTACTTGCCTGCAGGTAACCATAGACGAGCAAGCGATACCACGTGATCCCCATCAGCGGTTGAGTATTCAGCTCCTGTCATCCGGAGACTGAATTTCTAGAGGTGTAGTCCAGTTCTTTTTGTTGTATAGTACGGGTAGGTCGGGGCCCTGTCCCGATCATTTCTATTATCTTTCCTAGAGGCTTGCAGTCTGTATATATTCCCTATGGTCAGATGAGCCGGTCGTGTGGGGCCGTGCAGTTGTATAGTTGCCTTTACTACTTCGTTCTTTTGTAGTGGCCGTGTGGGGCCATAGTTTACCAGTAGTGGTGACCTTGTCGGTCACGTAGCTTTTCAGTATGTTATGCTTGAGTTGCAGATAACTAGACAGCATGGTGGTCTTGTCGGCCCGCATAGGTTCCCCTGAATTACCTTGTTTCTGGTCAGCTGTAATACAGGTACAGAAGGCTATAGGCCAATGGGCCGGGGGCTGTATTTACAGCCGTTATATAGCCCTTTGTTTCCAGAAATTTGAGCTAGAGCCAGCCAGGCGCCAGATGCGCCCAGGCTTAACAGTTCAGCAGGTCAGGTCTTAGTAGGGCACCAGGTGCCAGTCATACCCCCCCCCCCCAAGGTGGGCGTGACAAGTATGTGGTCTTGCTAGCTTTCCATAGTTTGTTTCAGTTTCTATTGTTGCCTTGTCAGCACTTTTATCTCTTGTTATTATATGTTGAGATCTGGTTGGTCCCTTCCTAAGTTGTATATGACCATGATAGGTTGCCCGGTTCACCTGAATGTTATGGTTTCAGATGTTATATAGTCGGTCTTCCAGTCAGTTTGGTGTCATCAGCTAGTCGCACCCTTCCTCAATTTTGGGGCATTAACATTAATATTGTTTCTTTCCCTTTAGGGATGTTCATTGAACAATATTGTTTTCTTGTATATTCTAGATTTCTTTTTGATTTGGTAATTTCATACCTTTATTTTGATGTATGAGTGCCCCTTGGTGGCATTTGATGTTAAAACCCATAGGTTTTGATCATTTAACGGACACGTGCGTACGTATGTTCATAGTTTTAGAATACGAAGCATGTGGGAAAAGGGCCGAGGGATGAATATACAAACACGGCGTCGAGTGAGCAGGAGGCAGGGATCGGAGTCCCGACACATCGGGCGCTGCGTGGCGCCATGGCCGGCTTGTCCCCCTCCTTGGCCGAAGCAATGGGCGTCGCATCACGCCCCTAGGCCGCCGATCTACCACACACACACACACACACACACACATATATATATATATGAGATCAAGTGTTGGGTGCCTCATTTAAACATTTTTCTCAGCAGAGAAGAGAGAGTAGTGTGAGTTTTCTTCCATTTTTCATCAAATTATGCCGCTAAACTCCATCCAAATGCAAATTAATCTTGGATATCGGGTTCTAGTACCTGAAACACCATTGTTACATTCAAAAATCCGAAGAAACATTTTTTTCAAGGATCTAGTTTAGACATGTACAAGAGCTCTAATTAGAGTAAGGACAAATAAATAAAAAAGACCGCTCCGTCTAGGAAAGGAAATGGAGAAGTTAGTGCTGAGTATTGCCACTTTAATCATGCAGACTTCAACAACCTGTAACAAACCAATAACCCTCAAAAGGTATAGCAAGAGTAATATCACTACATCACACGTACTGGTAAGCATCATCGGTCGACTATGATTAGTTTATGCAACACATTATAAAATCAACAACAACAAATAATTAATTTCCATGCAACAACGTGTGTCAGTTAATCATATCCATAGATTACTTTAATAAGCTCTTAACAGGCTACCAATATCCTTATCGCATTTAATAAGTATCTAACTATAATCCCTAGACATTCAATCTTACCAACCCCCGGTATGAAGGTCTCGCTACAGCTACCCTTTGACTGCTATGGCGGTCTCGCTGCTGCAGGAATCTTACCGCTGAAGCAATGTTGTATCAACTGTTAGCTCGTCCATATAACTAAGCCCCTTTTCCATTTTAATATAATTCAAATATGTAACAACACCAATACTAAATAGTTACACCTTGATTACCCGTGTCTATTTCCAGTTATCAATAATAACTTATTATCATGCATAAATGTTTTGACACCTATTATTTTTTAGTTAGCACATCACCACTAACCAAGATCACTACAGCAATATAAGCATCACACACGTAGAGTCACAAACTTATGGAAATCGAGTAGTCAACAACGGTTAGTAATCAAACAATATCAATACATAATCATGTAAATCAACATAAACCATATAATTCTCCAACAGAAATAAAAGTTATGAGCACAATTCAATAGTAAAATTCTATCAACACACAATATGGGATCCATATCAATACTGAATCACAACTGTATATCCTCTGTATCTCATCAGACTCTGTCTATATCAAATCTGATCACATATCTATCACTCATCCATAAACATATGCCAAAAGGTCTTATATTTGCATATCTAGTCATGATCTACAGGGGACTCTAGAAATTCATGTACCATACGGGTGTGGTACCTGCTCCCACTCATCTGCTCGTCCGGATGCTCCCTTCAAACACAATCCACTCATATCATAAACACTCGTTCGGATGCTTACCTCGAAAATGAGCCACTCATATCATAACTGCTTGCCCGAATGCTCTCCTCAGACATGAGCCACTTACCTCATAATAATGGGGTATTATTCAGTCATTAGAAAATCACTCATCTGGATGCGTACCTCAGACATGAGCCTCTCGTATAAGAATAATGATTTATTATTCAACATCATTTTCATACCTTAGTATTCTCTCCATTCGGTTATCACACAAGACACTAATAATAGGTATGTATTAATTATCACAAATGTATGTCAAAATCATGAATTATACTCATCGACTTAAACAGTTTCATAGTTTACTTCAAATGGAATCATCAAGTCACAAATCTCAATCACATATAAACTTATATAACATGATCTCAACAATTTATAAGTTATATCATTCCAACACAACGATATAAAGACTTAACAATTTGACAATAATGTTCATCATGAGTTCTCACACTAGTATTACCAATTTTGTTTTAAGGGTGAACTTAGTCACAGGGACATATTTGTCCCAACATTAATTACTCACCCACTAGCAATCGTCACATCCCCTACAAAAATTAATCTATCCCAAGCTCGTCTTGAAGTTCATGAATAATTAACTACAGTTCTATGTTAGTGCTTACATCTTTCTTTACTTCAAATTCCCTTTTTAGAATAATTATATCTCTAATATCGATCATTCTTTCATATAAGACTATAAGAGTGTATTTACTACCAAAAATATAAAACATTAATATTACACATGATTAGGTCTTACCACCTCCACCTCATCTTCAAACCTTAGTATAATCTATTCAAGCTTTATAATGAATTTACCACATAGTAATCCACTCTAAACCCATTAGAATTATGATCTTGTATATATTTTAACCATCAAGTTTATTCGCGTATATGATTCGCTAATCAAAGTCTAACTCAAGTAAACCATAACATACCTGGGCGCTAAGCTGCTATCTTAAAATTGATGGAATTTTGTTTGTTGCTCAATCTAGAGTTCTTGACGGAGGATCGACAGAAAGGTTTTTAGAGTCTTGTTCTTAGAGAGCTACACTTCTTAATTCTTGGTAGAATGTCTAAATTTTTATCCTGGGGCATTTCTAAGTAGGAATCCTTTTAAGAATAGGAGTTGGTCCTTAAAATAAACTGAAACACAAAATTTTGGTTCATGTCTTTCGCTACAGCAGTCCCTTCTTCGCTACAGTAGTCTCTCGATAGCGGAGGACTGCCCGCTATGGCAGTCTCCTTCTGCCTGAGCCCACTTTAATTTAACTTTGGCATACTCAATATTTACTTATCCCATACTTGTTTTCCTAAAAAAATTACAATTTTATACCAATAAATTTTTTTTATTCTTACGCTCATGTTGTCAAGATTTTATAATGGTCGTACGGATCATTACATATTTATTAAGAGAAATCGCACTATGTAAATATCCTAGTTATCATGTTTAACATAAAGTAGGTTGTCATGAATCATATTTCAAAAGGAAAATATATTACTTGCAAATATTACATGACTAACTTGATTAGATAGATTAAAAAAGAGTTTAACTAAAGGAAAATCATAAGGGGTTTAATTGAAAGTGAAAAGATGCACAAACATGTACTTCAAAAAAAATATAGATTTAGTATGAAGTAAATTAAGTACCACAAGTTCTAGACACAAATTTGAAACATAGAAAACTTGGTGCTTTTCATGTTTGATAATCTAGAGGTAAGGTTAAACTATAATTTGAAGCTCATAAACAATAGTCACCATTCAAGTTTTGCAAGTTTTATATCTTAGGATCTGCAAATAAAAAAATAAGGCAAACTAGTAAAAGATGAAGATAAATAAAATCATACCAGAGATGGATTCTTAGGAATCCGTCAGAAATCATAGCAGTTATGCGTTAAACTGATCGGAGACCGATCGATGAGATTCATAGTTTGCTAAACAATCTTGGAGATGAAAATCGCGTGACGTGTTCGCTTATTGTGAACCATGGGCACTCTTTCGTATTTCCAGAGAAAAGATAACGTCGGGCCTCTTCAAAATAGAGAAATAAAGATAGAGGAGTGGAGTTCTGTATAAGGGGTCTGTTTGGGACTTCTGTCGGTGTTCGTAGGTTGGTATTAGGGCTTATCATGGAGGGAGGTTGAGAGAACAAGGTGGTCTATAAGGCGGTGCTCGTATGAGAGAGAAGGGAGATAAAATATGGAAAGAGGTGTGACGACTTAGAGAATTTGGTGTTGGTTCACTAGAGGAATAGAGAGAAAAGGAGAGCTCCAACGATAATAGAGGGTCGATTAGGGGAGAATAAAGAGGAGACAACAAAGAGAGTGGAGAGGAGCTAATTTGGTTTAAGGGTATTAGAAGTCTGATGGCGATATTAAAGGAAAAATGGAGGATTGATCTCAACCCTTAGATTTATCTAGATGAACGGTTAGAATTAGAATTAGATTCATGGGTAAGATTTGGGTTAGTCAGGAAGGTCGCTAATGAGTTATGTGAGTTGGATTGAATTGGGTCAATTTGTGGCTAAAATTGAGATTTAAAATTGGGTCAAAATTTATTAAAATAGGCTAAAGTCGTGTCATGACCAAAACTATCCGTAATTGGTACCCACACTATCCCCTTTGGTAGGCGAACCAACGAATCTCATCTAGTTACCCAAATCCACCAACAATTATGACCAAATCACATTATACAAATAAATAATGAAAATATTATTTAATTGAAAGAAAAACAATAAAATCCAGCTATTTTAAACATCCCCAGAACCTGAAGGTCATTGTACATGAGGACATTTGCCTAACAATGTCTAAAAGTGTAATTCAAGAAAATAAAGAAAATCAATGTCTGGACAAGAGACATTTTCTGTGGGACAGCCGAACAGCACATCTTGAACTGCTCACCCTTTTACGAATCTGTGGCTACTCTAGAGATGGGGTTGAGAGGAGCTTCTGGAATCGAGGTCTGCACTCAGAAAAGAAGTGTAAGAGTAGCGTCAGTGCAAAACCAAGTACTGGTAGGTATCAAAGGCTGACTTTAAATAATAACACATATAAGCAAAATAACACACCTTTGGACACAAATTTAGTAATTAACAAACATTCAGGAGTTCAATGTGTCTAGGGGGTTAGCCGGCCTACTCACTGGATTAGCCTCGCTGTAGTGGTCACTTGACCACCGCCACGGTCTCATTGCAACGGTATTGCCTTGGTTGTAGCTCGACTTAGCTTCACACCTACAATTCTTTTAACTCTTTTCAACATTCTACTCATAGTTGTTAACACATGCTCAACATATCACAATCACAAGGAATAATAAGGAACTATTCATGATAGATTTTGCAACTCATCATGAGTCCTCATTTAACTTCACATGTACCATCAAATCATTATATAAACACATCAACAATTTTGACACATAAAACACATGTCCAGAAGTTTACTTCATTCTAATTCTCACATTCCTAGACCAATCTTATTTCTTTACACTCAGCCAAATAAGGTAATGAATGGTGATATGCTGGGCACACGCCTCTGTCACATCACCACTAACCCTCCAACACTGAATATAGATGTATGCACAAGTCAGAGAGTCTTATTTTTTTTCCTTCAGTCATGACCTATAGGGGACTCTAGAAATTCATGTCTCCAGTATCTTTTATTTATTTGTGTTCTTCTGCTGCAATTTTTTTCTCTATTTTATAATTTTTTTCTCTATTTTATTATTGTTTTGTCTGTTCTTTAACTCCACTGTTGTACTACTGCAATAATTTCTATTTAAGAATTGAAAGATTTGCTTAATATATCATTTTTATTGTTCATGGTTATTTATCTATTCTAGAGAATAGTAAAGTACTTTCAACTAGTGTCTGCACACCAATGTCTTCATGGTACATTAATAAAACACTAGTTTAGTACTTAATTCTCCTTGCACACTTCCAAGTAAGAGTGAGCCTCCATGGAGCATTAAGGACATCATTTGAAAGATCAAATCTTTGTTGAAAAAATATAGATAATTGGAGACTTAACCGCTACTTTAGCGAAGGGAATGGAGTTGCAGGTTGTCTCTCCATTTAGGAACTGAAATGCTTAGAACTTACTTAGATTTCCAACTTTCAACTTCTTCCTGAGAATATTAAAGGGGAATTACATGTGGATAGAATGCAAATACTGTCTTTTAGAACTAACCTCATCAAAAACTCCTTCTATGCGGATAGGAACATGAATAGAACTTACTCCTTTGATGTCCCTTGATAGCTCTAACTTATTATATAGGAAAAGAGTTGGTGTTCTCAAATCATTATAAACACATCAACAATGTTTATTGATGTGCAACAGAAATGTTGGGAAATCATCTCAGGAAAACCCATTGTATGAGTCATGGGAAACTCCCACGGACCGTGGGTACCTGTCGTGGTGAGAATGTTGGTCGACTAGTCCAGGACCAATGTGCCATGAAAAGACTCATTGGTCAGCGTCACGGGTCATGGCAAGAAGTTGTTGTGAGAGTTTTCTTTGTCAAGGTGACTAATAAGAGTCATTGTACAGAACGATGAGTTGTGGTATGATCCTATTGGGAAGACTTCCAGAAGGTAAGTAGTTGTGGGTAGTGGTGGCAAGGAGCGAAAGCAACGAGTCTTTGGGACAAGTAACGACTCGTCCTGTCCAGTCATGGTAGCAGACCTGAGTTTGGGAAATGGAGTGAAACAACAAGCGATATAACGACTTGATGAACCCAAGGACGACCCATTGCTTGATCATTACTCACGTTAGAATGTATTTTCCTGTTATGTTAGTAAGGATAAATTCATAATTTTTAAGCTCCTAAGCCTTATACTATGTTGTTTTAAGCTTAGTTAAGAGGGTTTTAAGGGGGTTTAATCTATCCTAACCTATTCCCTCCCCATGCATGCCAGACTAGAGGATTCTTAAGGAAGATCAAGCTTAGAACTCTCCAATTCTTCTCCAATCCCTTTGAGCTTTCAAGGAAGAGAGTAAGACCAAATTACCTAGGTATGTAGGTTTATGAAAGATAGTATTCCGTCACTTCCATGCCCAAATACTCTTCTAAATTCATGAAATTCAAGGATGATGAGCCCATGGGGTTTAACTCAATTTGTGAAATTCTCTAAGTATCTATCATGGGTAAATTCCATTCATGTTTCTAATGTTGTTTTAAGATTCATGGGCATGTTTTATGAAGGTTTCAATTAAAAATTATGATTTCAAAGTTTTACCAATATGATGCCCAATTATGAAAGTTCATGAAGTGTTGAGATTATGATCTATGTTTTCAAGTGTGATAAGATGTCTATGATAAAAGTATGATTTTGAATTACCAATGTCTATATACATGATTTTGACTATCAAGTCTATTTCAAAGCATGTTTAAGTTTGGTCAAGCCCATATGATCAAATATGTTCATGTTTTACTTCAATTTCATGTTATTAGCTTACCACATGGTTTTGAAGTATATACTCCCACTTTTCAGCTTGTGGTATGGTTTGAGTTGAGGCTCCTCATGTTATGTTTTTAGATTATGTATGAAATGTTATGATTCAACATCATTGAAAGACAATGGTTCAACTTCGTTGAATAATGATGGAGAGCATATGCATGTTTTTGGGAGTAGTGTCTAGTACCGAGTAGGCTAAGGATTCAGTTAACCCTGTGCCTTAAAACTACGTGCCAATGTAGGTATGTTCAGATTCCTTGACACCTCCTTTGTTAGTTTTCTATGCCCCTGAGGGGCCTTCAGCTTGATATCGATATCATGGTAGCACCCTTAGCCCTAGCAAGGCTTTGGATGCCTCTGCCCACTTGAGTGTAATAGTAGAAACCACGTAAGCTTTATCTTGGTAATGCCGATTATATGACGAGTCTCGCATTGTTCCTCATGGTTTTAGTAATTCATGGTCACTAGTCATGATATTATGTTTTTAGCAGGTCTAATCCAATGTTTAGTTTTACTTATGATTATCAGTTTCAGCTTTGGGTCATTTGAATCAGTTATGATATTCTGTTATGTTTAAATCATGTTTCAAATAACAACATGCAAGCCTTACTCTCAGAATCTTATGATGAAATGTTTTATGATATGCATGATTTCAATTTTACTTACTTAGGGGTTTTACTTACCATGCATGCTCAGTACATTCCAAGTACTGACTACATACTCTATGCTATATCATTTCATGACATAGGTTGTTGGTCAGGAGTTATTAACCAATGGATTGGGTCGTTAGATCTCCTCTCCAATTAAAGAATCATGAGACTTACATTACACATTTCTGTGATGCAAACACTTCATATTCTAGCAATACACAACCAATTCCATAGATGACCAAATATGACATTACAGATATATTTCTATTCTGAATGTGAATCTTCTCTTAATTTCTCAACCAAGAAAAGAACGTATCCTACCAATTCACATCTATCCAATTAATCTTCCTTTTAGAATTAAAATTGGAATTCTAGTATTTACATTAACAATGGCCAAGCATTAATGTAGTGAAAACAAGAATTAGTAGAACAACCATTTTAGAGAAGATAAAAACTGACTTAATATCAATTACATACTACTGCAATCATCCTCAACCTCAGTCAAAGGTGAATTAGCTACTCATTTGATGATTATACATCTTCAAACAAGTAGAAATCATACAAGCAATTGAAATTGAAGAGAAAAAGGAAGAAAATTAACCCAAGAACTTCTTCATCTCAACTTCCTGATACCCACGTTCTTAGCTTGAAAAAAATGTCAGATATGTTAAAATAAAACCTAAGTGTGTTATTTATACAAGTGGGAAATTTTCCCGGAATAAAGCGGCAACGTGGCATGGAGGGTATCGCGGAGCATTAGCTCTGTGCCACGGCCTTGACGCGGCCCTTCACTAGAACTTGGGGTGCCGGATAATTATCTTCAGTGTGGCATGGAGGCCATCGCGAAGCCTCAGCTCCGTGCCACGGAGGTAACGCGCACCTTTAGTGGAATCCAGGTGAGCAGCTAAATCCTCCCACCGTGTCACTGAAGTGAACGCGGAGCATGGGCTCCGTGGCACTGTGCCATCGCGCACCTTCACTGGAAATCCACCCAAATTCCACTCTAGGCAGAATTCCTCCGCGATGGTGGCATGACACAGCCCTATCGCGGAGCACCAATGTTTTAGCATTTTCTTGCCGGCTTCATAGTTTTGCTTCCAAGTCCATTCCTCCACTCCACCAACTTGTAGATTAGTTCCCAAAACTCATTCTAACTGCAAAAACAATAACTAATCATGTTGGTTAGTATAAATCCATATTTACTTAAAAATCACATAAGAATGTAAACATAAAAGTAGATAAACAAGTCAAAATTAAGTAATAAAGTATCACTTGGGCATGCAATTATGCCCAAGATCACCTACCCCACACTTAAAGCCTTGTTCGTCCTCGAACAATCCTTTCACATCTCATGTAATTGAAGACTCACGCAGAGCTAATTTAGCACAACAATTCAAGCTATGGCTATAAGGATTAATAAAGATAACAAGTTAAAAATAAGGCATGCATGATCTCATCATTAAGATGAATTACAACTATGTTAAGACTTCCTAACCTCAAGAATCGACTCACAATCTTAGAAAACTCATGCAAATCAACCGATCAAGAAACTAGATGAATGTTATCTCTCATTAAAGATGTGCCCTCACTACACAAGAGAGTTATCCCATTTTTACTTCAAAAGAATTTCAAATCACAAAAGGTATAGGTATATGAATAAAATTACGCTCACTCTCTCAAAGAATTCACATGCCTCTTGTAGTGAACCATAAGCTTGCCCTTAGTGTTTACTCCACTGATTTAAAGATGCATGAACGTAAGATCAAGTAGGACTTAATGGGTTGTAATGTAGGCTAAGGGATGGGTAGGTACTATTCTGGCCAGTAATAGTGACTATCTTCCCCCAAGCGCTTTTACTACATCCACATTCATTAAAGACATCTCCTCTATACTTTTTCATCACTCTTCTCACCCTTGAATTTTCTCTTTTTGTTCCCATTTCTTTAAGCACACTCAGCTTACTAGTAAAGCATAATTAAGAAAATTTTTCATTTACTTTCGTACTCTGTACTAATAATCAATCATTTTCAACAAGTGCACCTTTGTCCTTTTCTCAACTTTCACAACTTCCACTTGTCCTTCTGTTTCACGCTTCTCACTCCTTTACTCTTTGGAATTTTTCACTTAAGCGCTTAGGAGTTTTGGATCAAATTCACGGCTAATGAAAGAAAAGGATTAAGCTTGTGTTATAGCTATGAAAGAATAGGCTTAAGGCTCAATGGGGCTAACTAGGATTTAACTTTCAAGATAGGTAAGATAAGGGATAAAATTTTGGTTCATTCAAAGAAATGCCTACATCCTCTCTTACAATCCACATCCTTGATTTCGTTTTATATACACTCCAGGCAAGTTCTAGACACTTCACAGTAACATGGAATAGTAGAAAAACTCACACTCACTGCACATGCACATGCTCAATTCAAGACCTATTCGCAGACTCTTAACTCAGTTAATTACAAGAATTCAAAATTAAGCTTTAATCACATCGAGTCAAATTCTAGAGCCTAGGTGTCTCAACATGTTTAACACACTTGCATGCTCCCACATGAATCACACTTGCATCTTACAATATAGCACATAACAAGAATGTCGAACCATTAATTAGCTACGTGTTCACAAAACACTTAAAACCTACTGACTAAATTTCCCTTAAGACGGTCGTCGTCCATCCATCATAGGGAACAATATCTATCTAAGACTTCGGTTCAAAGGGACTTTTCTCAGAAAAAGCACCGAAAACAAAAATCGAGAAACCCAACTCAAAAAAATAGAAAAAAAATAAAGTAAAAAAATAAAACTAGCAAATAACTTACACAAATAATTACACAAATAACTACTCAACAATAAACAATTTATTACAATTACATCACCAGCACCAACACACAAAAGCATCAACAACAACATAAATGTCACATATTAAACAACCACAGAACACAAGCACATCATAGCCTTACTACACCAACACCTAACTATTCCCACCCCACACTTAGTTGGAACACTGTCCCCAGTGTTCGCATATCTGCAATTAAAAACAAAAGTTTGGGTGGTGTAACTCCCTGATCAATCAAAATGTTCAATCTCTTCATCAAGTGCTAGTGCCTCATCACCAAGATCAGAGTCTTCTCGCCTTCCTCCTCTGACTTAATGTTTGAGTCATCTCGGCGCGTTTCCTCATTAGTAGGGATGTCATCATCAACTTGTTCTACAAATGCAGGCCCGACTCTGCATAAAGCTCAGGCATGCTCATTGAATGGATAATCCATGTTGAGCTGCCACATTTCATCCTCCGTAGAAGGCCTTCCACCAATCCGCAGTTGCAACATCTGCATCCCATACATTCGGGCCATGTATTGATCATCCCGAGCATGTCTCTCGGAGAGTGTAAGCACAGGCCCATATGTGGTATCAGGTGCTTTGGTCTTGGTAACATCCAAAGAACGCTGGTCAAGTTGAGGAATGTAGTCCAGGGCCTCTTCTTCAATACCATGGCCCCTGAGGAAAGCAGTGAGAAGACCACCGAAACCATACCGATGCCCTTGATGATGTCTGGCTTTCTTTATGGCGGAAACAATCACCACTCCAACATTAATCTCCAGTCCTTTCATCAACGCATACACCAAACAAACTCTATCCCGGGTGACATCAGTCATGCGCACCCCCGAGATCAGGCATGTACATAATATCTTCAACCAGATCCTCGCTTCTCTGTTCATTTGGGAGTATGGCAATGTCTGGTGATACCTTCTCTCCTTGTGATGACTCCACGTAGCTGTTGATCGTGCTCCACATAAAGTGCATCTGATATCTGCGTATGGTGGAGTGATATTAAGCTGGCAGAGGACATGTGCATCTGTGTCCCGCGTCCCCAAGATGGCATTTAGATGTTGTGGTTCAAAAGTAACCACCTATCCTCTGATCTTGACTGTGTGGCTACGCACAGTGGGATTCCAGTTAGCATAGAATTCCCTTATGAGATGGAGATTGCACTCTTTGGGTTCTTCAAAGATGAAGTTTAGCCCAACAGTGTATATCCTGTGTAGGATTCTCGGGAATTCTTGAGCTAATGGTTCCCGTGCTATTTGTTCCTCTGGGAAATACTTAGTTTCCTTGTGTTTGGTGTACCATTTCTTTCCCTCATCTGTAACCCATCGTGTTCCATATTGTCTACGTTGCCCCCTTGGAACCGGTGGTGCTGCTTGCACTGTTGCGCCATTTCTCAATCTTTTTCTGTCGGCGCCAGATGTGGATGCGCCTTTCCCTTTGTCTTGTCTTCCAGACATTTGTCCTGTCCATCAAAACATAAATTTCAAATGTCATTCATGGTATAGTTGGCAACTACTAAGGCTGGGCTTAAATTGATCACCCCACACTTAGTCATTAGCCGCAGTCAATACAATTCGACAAGAGCAATCACATGTTTTCAGTTCTTATTTCCCAAAATGTTCAGTGCATTCATACAAGTCGATGGAACAATTTCATTGTACTACTCAGACTTCATACAATGCATTATGAAAGTTCATCCATCGATTCCTTTATATAATCATGAACACTTTGCAATTTGCGCACAACAACCTATGGGAATTTCCTACTTTCATCCCCCAAAAATCCATTTTCTGCCATAACATAATCCGACTTCAATCACAACTTGTTTCAACTCAAACAACATGCACAACCCAAAACATCTACATTTTTACCCAATTCTTCTTCTTCCTAATTAAATTTTCAACCCTAGTTATCAACAATGTAAGATTTTTAACAAATCATGTAACTAATGAGTTCATAACACAATCATAGCACAAAATCAACATTCATCCATAAATCAATTGATTACAACACTTATTAATCACTTAGGGCAGAATTTCATCAAAGAAAACATGTTCAAGAATCGAAATATTCAGCAATAATGAGAAAAAATTTGAGAACATACCTTTACTTGAAGAATTTTAAGAAGAATCGAAGAAATTTTCTAGCTAGGGCCGTGGCACGTTGAGGGAGAAGGGGTTTTGGGGTGTTGGTCGTGGAGGGTTTGAGAAAAATGGGGAAAAATAAGGAATTTAGGGTTAAAAGGGGTGATTTCGCGCGGGTCAACCCATTGCCCTGAACTGAACCGTAGCGAAATTACACTAAACGTGTCACAGAGGATAACACGGAGGCCTAGCTCCGTGACACGGAGCCGACGCGGAGGCTTACTAGATTTTGAACTTGCCTGGATTTAGCCTCAACGTGTCATGGAGGGTAACGCGGAGGTCAGCCTCCATGACACAGAGCTAACGTGGACCCTCACTATTTCTTGCCCCAATTTTCACTTTTTACCTTTATTTTTCCACTTTGCGATTTTTTTGTATTTTTGCCTCCATATTTCCTGCAATTCACAAAAAAACAACAATTTGTTAGAAAATCGTATGTTGCATCCCACCTAGTGCTAATTTTTCCTTTCTTTTTTTTCTTTTCTTTTTTTCTACTAGTCTAGAACATTACATCCACGGGTTGCCTCCCGTGCAGCGCCTGGTTTACCATCACGACTCAACGCTTGACATTCTCATTCATCTACTAAGGTGATAGACATCTTCTCTCGATTAATGTCTTCACCCCAGTAGTGCTTACACCTTCGCCCGTTCACCAAAAATGTGGCACTTTTATCCTTTTCCCACAATTCAACTGCCCCGTGTGGGGTCATCCTTGCTACTTCAAATGGCCCTGACCACTTGGAGCTCAACTTCCTTGGGAAGAGTTTCAATCTTGAGTTAAATAGCAACACCTTCTGACCCTACTCAAAGATTCGATGCACGATGTGCTATTGATGTACGACCTTTCCATTCTGTTACATCAACCTAGAGAGAAGTGACAACCCCTATCACAACATCCATATGCGAGCATAACTTACTCAAGCTATCATATATTAACTTCATCTCCTTTTTCACCGTCATGGAAATTAGGGTAGGAAGACTTTAACCCAACATTTGAAGATGGCTCTCAAGGGAGTGCGTCATCTCCGCGAGTTTGTGGAGGCTACTTGGCTGAGAAGATGTGGGAAGAAGTGAGGCTCCCAAAGTAGGTCCTTCTTCGGAAACCTTTCCGATGCCTTAGAATGTGGCATGTTAAGATGGGGGGCCATGGGGGCTTGCTCTAATCCATAAGTGATGGACACCTCGGGGACTTCTAAGGCTTTTATCCTCTACTGCTTGCTCTTGGGAGAATTCGCTTTCCTTTTTCTATCCACCGTGATAACACCAGTGACAGATTTGGGAGCCTTATCTGGTAAAAATGGCACTCATGCTTAGAGGCGAAGCTGGGATATGAGCACATCATAGGGCATTGAGGTGCCATCTTGCTTCGCCTTTCTCTTCATCTGAATCACCACTATTTCCCCAAAGGTTATGGGGACCCCTCTCGTGATGCAAGTGATGAGGATGGCCGCCTCCAAATTTACCCTCTACTCATTCTTTGAGGGAATGATGCAGCCTCAAATAAAATCAAGCTACAACTTGGTTTCAAACTTTAAATCATGTCGAGAGATCTCGCCACCCACAGAATCCCATAAAGGTGTATCAGCTGCAATGGTAGGCGCAATCTAACTGAACTGATCCTTTTTGTTGGAAATTCTGGTCGAATAGTCAGTTATAGGGTAAATCTTATCCTCCCAAAATAATGAATTGATGGCCGCCAGTGTGATTTCAACTTCTACACCCCTCACCACAATTGAGGAAGGCAGGGGAATTCATCAATATTGCCTCTTTGATGCACGATCTCTTGCCTAGCCTGGTATGATGCATAGAACTCGGGCACTAGGCTATAGTAGATTGCTAGCTGGGGATTGGCAAAAACGTGCCATTGGCGGTCAGTGAATTATGCTATGATGTTGGGAAGTCACCCGCAACCCCACCAAGTGGAAGTGCTTCTCTACCATGATAGAGCGCCCCTTGCAAATAACATAATGCCCCTTCATGTCGGGCATGCAAAAGATAATAGCTTCTCTAGTGTTAGGGTCGGGATCGCCCTTGCTTTCCCCTTTCCTTTGCTTTTAGAAGAGGCCAGGGCCTTGCCTTTTCTTGGTTTCCTGGATGAAGATATAATTTGCAGGACCATGTTAGTGCCGTACAATAATATTTCTTTTTATATTTTATTTGATAATGGAAAATAAAAGTTATATCTATTCCAAGCCAAGGAAAGAAATTATAAAGAGTTGGTGACAAACAAATTGAAGGGTTCATAGGTTAAGTGCTGACAGCTTCGGTGGAATACTGGATGCTGGTGAAGACCCGCGAGGCGCTAGTTATCCGTCGGTCTTTACAATGGATTGGGGAAAATAGGGTCATCCGGTGCCACACCAGCATTTCACCAGTCTTCACCCGCGGAGCGTAAGTGAAATGCAGGTATGAGGTAGTGTCCTGAAGGCCTGTACCTCAATCAACGCTTCATCTGGCGTTCCACAGGGCGTGACTGGTAGTTCTACAGTGAACTCCATTCAGTGCATTTTACCCCCAAACTAAATCAAATAAAAATCTTTCACATTCATGGCTTACATACCCAATATGATGGAAATACAAGAAAAATAACAATTTACCCTTAAGAAAGACGTCACTCTATCCATCATCTAGCAAATCATACATTTTAAGCACATGGGGCTACTCAGACTTCACCCCCGACTAAAATCAAGTACATCAAGAACAAAGCTTTTTACCACAGATGATACCCATATTAACATTTATCATTTCATCAGTACCCCTACATACCCACAATATGAAAAATATACAATCAATGAAAGTCATAAGAATAGGGTAATGAGGAATCATGAGTGGGGAAACTTCTAACTTAACATACTCAAATGTGTTCATATCCACAACAAAATCATGGTAAGACACACATACCGAATGAGATTGAGAATAAAGAGTGAAAAGAGATATTAGTTTGGTGTTGACCAACGATGGAGCTTCCACAAGACAGTTGCTTTAGTTTAGTGAAAAGATAAGTGAGAAGTGATGAACTGAATGGAGTAGGAATGGGGAATTTATAGGAAGGAGAAGTGGGTAGGAGTGGTAGGCGAGGAGATGGGTTTAATGGTGGGAAGGTGGAAAGGTGGTTTATTGGGAAGTTAAAAAGTTGTAATGGGGAAAATAAAAAGATGGAGAAAAGGGTTTATGGGGAGTTGAAGAGGTTTTGACTAGATCTTTTAAAATCCATGGGTCAGGATGGCCAACGGGGTGGTCTATATTTGAAATGAATTGCGTACCTGAACTTGCGTTTGACCGATGGTTGCCAGTGAGAACCGGCGGTTTGCCGCTTTAACACAGGTGTCCATCCCAGTATTCCACTTACTATCTTGTATGTGGTGGTTGACCGGTATTTTGTGGGTTGGCACCTGTATTTTTCCGGTCTATTCACCTGCCATGATTTAACTCCCAGGTGTTCTTATTTATACTGGCATTACATCCAGCGGTTCGCGGTTTGATGCCGATGAATCACCGGTTTTCCCTCTTCACTCCCAGCTCTCTACCCTTGACTCTTGTTCAAGCGGCGCTTCGCGCATGTGGACTGGCGGTTCGCCGGTCAAGCACAGTGCCTGCTTTGTTTTTATTCTCTTTGTTTCTTTTCCATCCAACCTACTTACAAAATCAAAAACAATAAGAACATCAAAATGCCCAAAATAAAAATTCTTGGGTTGCCTCCCAAGAAGCACCTTAGTTAACATCGTGGCCCAACGGATCATCTCCGATTCATTCTCATCATCAACTGGTTCATCAATCTCCACTTCACCATCAAGCACTGCTATGAGCTTACACTCTTTCGGGTGCTTAGTAGGTTGACACACATTGAAGGTGACCTCACCATCACCTACTCGAAACTTAAGCTCCCCATGCTCCACATCAATCAAAGCTCTTCCCGTTCCAAGTATTGGGTGCCCTAATATAATTTGCACCTCGATGTCCATCTCACAGCCTAGCGCAACGAAATCAGCTGGGAGTATGAATTTATCCACCCTTAAAGGGACATCAACTAACACTCCAACAGGTCATTTAATCGACCTATCCGCCATCAAAAGCCTCATTGATGTAGGTTTAGGATTCCCTAACCCGAGCTTCTTGAAAATCAATAGAAGCGTCAAATTAATACTAGCACTGAGGTCACAAAGATCTTTATTGAACACAATTGTGCAAGGAATGGTAAATGCTCCAGGATATTCATGTTTTGGGCCAAGGTTGTTGGACATCACAACAGTACAATAATGGGTCACCTCCTCGGTGCCCATATCCATGTCACGACCCGAACATTGGCCCTGATCGAGACACGAAACATAGAACTATAAATGGCCCCAAGTCAACCCATGACAATAATATGACAACTAAAGATCATTATAACAAAGCCGATAACTGAAATCTGAAATAGCACAAATATGAATAACAACATTTATCCAACGGAAACATCACAACATAAAATCCAAAGCTGAATATACAAGTCTATGTCTGAAAAGCCTCTATCATACTGATGAGCTGATGGGAGCACACCCTAACTAGCTCATTATAAATCTGAAACTAAAGTAACACAACTCAACTAACTGAAGGTCCTCGAAGGATGAAGACTCACCAACTGGAGAACTGGATAAGCTCGAGAGACTGCCTAACGACAAGACTAAGTCTGAACATCTGAACCTATATCATGAAACGATACAACATAGAGTATGCGGTCAGTACATGGAATGTACTGAATATGCAAGGTAAGTAAAATAGGCTAAGCATGTAAAAACTAAAATCATGCATATCATAAATCATAAACATCATAAGATTTTGAGAGTAAAGGCTGCATGTTGATATCTAATACCATAATATAAACTAAAAAGAAGTGCACATGGATTGCCATATCTAAAAACATAGGTAAAGGATCATAAACTGATCCTTGGACCAAACTTGTTGAAAACATGATATAGTAGCATATAGTATATGCATTATTGAAATCAGGAGGAACAATGGGAGACTCGTTTTAACCGACAACCACCATGTATGAACGCATGATGGTCCCATGTCTTGCCCACATGGATTAGAGCCATCCTAGTCCTTTCCAGGGCGATGGATTTAATAAGGTGTGATATCACGGTGAGCCTTTGGGGTGGAGAAACACTCTCTTGAGAGGCCCAAAAGTATACCTACGTTGGTACGTATTTTATGAGAATGGGGAACCTTGGAACCCCTAGCCTACTCGATACTAAACACTACTCCTAAAACATATATAATGCTCATATAATCATATATCAAAACATAACTAAAACCTTAATATATGGGGATTCCTGACTCCAAATCTTGAGATAACTAAATTTATTAGCCTTGGCTACATCATGAAATAGTGCTTAACTTGAGTGGGCTTGCCCAAATCTTGACATCAGGCGTGCACAAAATAGACATCATAAAAACAATCATAGATATATTCATGGGTAATTTGTAAACATTCATACATGCTAGATCTCAATCATAAATTATACTTTTTCATAAACTTACATAATTGGGCAAAATCTTCTAAAACTTTGACTCATAAATTTGTAGTTAAAACATGCATAAAATATGCCCATTAATCATCAAACATACTTTAAAATACAGAGGAAATCAACCCATAACAATTGGTAGGAAATATATGAAATTAGATTGAAATCATTTTTAAATCATAATTTGAATTAAGACTTGGTTCATGAATTTAAGGAGAATTATGGGCATGAGGGTGGAAGAAATCCTCATTCATGCCCTTACATATCTGGGTAAGCTGAATCTACTCCCTTCCTTGAAAGCCTAAGAGATTTGGGGAAGAACTTGAAGAATTCTAGGCTTAATCTCCCGTGCGATCCTCTAAACTTGCATGCATGGGAAGGGAATGGTTTAGAATAGGCTAAACCCTCTTAAAACCTACCTAACAGAGCTTGAAATGACATAGTTTAGGACTTAAGAGCTTAGGAATTATGGAAATGCCCTTACTTAAATTGCAGAAAATCTTACTCTACTAGATTTGTGACTCACATGACGAGTCGTACCTCCATACCATGAATCGTGGTTACTATCCATGGACACCACTGTTTTTCCTGACTTTCTAAAGTATTCCCAGGTCGGACCATGACTTGTGCGACCAACCTATGAGTCGTTAGGTCCACTCATTGTCACTACTTCTAAGATCCTTAGTTCCTCCTCACTAGAGCTAGGAGTGCTTGGAATTTTAGTCCTACTCATTAATATACTATCTAAAAAAGTGGCTCTCCTTCTCTTATGAGCGATAGGAACTCTCTCTAAGGCCAATTCTCTTTAACAAAAAAGGCATTCCCTGATCCCACTGTGCAGGCCACGACTCGCTATTTCACATAATGAGTCATACCCTGACTCGTTCCCTTTAAATTTGATGCACAAAAGATCCATTACAACTATTGACCATGAGTCATACCATAAACCTATGACTTGTAGCTTGCTCTCATAGTTCACTCTTTTAGCTCCTCTATCCTTCTAACATATACTACATAAGACTCGTGGTTTCCTTAAAGGGCCGTACAATGACTCATACCTTCTAACCAGGGTAACTCATGCCTCAAATCATAGTTCATCCTATGATTCATGACATGATCCCATGAGTCATACCTTGATTTATTACTACTGGGCCTCCTACTGCAGATTCTGACCACGAGTGGTACCACGACTTGTTACTCCTTCCCCCGACTTGTACCACGAGTCATTCTGAATCATTTTCCAAACATTTTCTATTAATCACATTTCTAATCCCCAGTCTAGTCTTAGGGCCTCTTGGGGTATTACAATATCTCCACCTTGGAAATATTCATCATCGAATATGGGTAAACATACTGAATAGCTGGGGAAAAGAACTACCATCCAAATAGTGAATATTTGATGCTGAAAT
The DNA here is from genome assembly GCA_035772735.1 of Datura wrightii. Lineage (NCBI taxonomy): Eukaryota > Viridiplantae > Streptophyta > Magnoliopsida > Solanales > Solanaceae > Datura > Datura wrightii. The sequence goes on along the minus strand of JASDFA010000023.1, from coordinate 19,102,758 downwards.
CTTATGGAATGACTGACTCCGGAATGATATACATGACTTAACTGAATTCATGAATCACACATGCATATCCTTTTACAAAGGAACTGAGAGACATGAACTAAACATGAAACTGAATAGAGTACATAAGAGAAAACTGATACCTCATGCTTGGACTGATTCTGAAAGGAATAAATGCGGGCATCCAGCCATCATATCTGCTTTGGCTTCCCTTGTAGCTCCCTCAACAAGCTTATTCCTCCACACAACCTTTACTGCAGCTACTTTTTTATTTCTCAACTTCTGAACCTGACTGTCAAGGATCTCAATTAGAACCTCCTCATATCTAAGTTTATCCTTCATACCTACGCTCTCCACCGGAACAACCAAATTCAAATCACCAATGCACTTCTTTAACAATGATATATGGAAGACCAGATGTACCGAAGCTAACTCCGCTGGTAGCTCTAACTATAGACCACTTTGCCAACACATCTCACAATACGGAAGGGACCAACATATCGGGGACTAAGCTTCCCTTTCTTTTCAAACATCAGTACCCCTTCATGGGAGATACCTTCAAGAACACCCAATCATAAACATCAAACTCAATCTCTCTCTGCCTAACATCAACATATGACTTTTTATGATTCTGTGTTGTTTTCATCCTTTCCCTTATAAGTTGAACCTTCTCCATACACTCATGAACTGAATCTGTCCCTATCAATGTAGCTTCACCTATCTCAAACCAACAAATAGGTGATCTACATCTCCTTCCATAAAGAGCCTCAAATGGAGCCATCTGAATATTAGAGTGGTAACTGTTGTTTTAAGCAAACTCGATATGAGGTAAATGATCATCCAAACTACCTTTGAAGTTGATCACAAATGCTCTCAACATATCATCAAGAGTCTGAATGGTCTGTTCATCTTTACCATCCGTCTGTGGGTGGGCGCTAAGCTTGACCTGAGTACTAAGTTCCTTCTGAAACGACTTCCAAAATTGTGAAGTGAACTAAGTACCTCTATCTGATATGATGGAAAAAAGGAACACCATGTAACTGAACTAACTCCCGAATATACAACTTAGCATAGTCCTCAGCTAAATGGTTAGTTTTGACTGGTAGAAAATGGGATGTTTTGGTCAACCTATCTACAATCACCTAAATAGAGTCACACTGTCGACGTGTGCGAGGTAACCCTGTAATGAAGTCCATATTAATCTCCTGCCACTTTCAATTGGGGATACTGATGTCTTTTAGCACACTTCTTGGTCTTTGATGCTCCACTTTCAGTTGTTGAAAATTCGAACACTTAGCCACAAACTTTGCTATGTCCTTCTTTATGCCACTCCACCAATAGACTTCCCATAGGTCACGATACATCTTGGTGGCACTTCGATGTATAGAATATCGGGAACTATGAGCCTCATGCAAGATCCGCTCCCTCAAATCATCAATGCCTGAAACACACAAATGACCATGATATCGAAGTACTCCATCTCCCCCTTTGGAGAAAACCTCTACCTTCTAATTCTGAACTGGTTCCTTCAACTCTTTCAAGATAGGATCCTTATCTTGTCTAGCCTTGAACTTAGTCAACAAAGAGGATTCGAAACCATTTTGAACAATGAAAGCACCATCCATCGATTTTAAAAAGTGAACTCCTAAACAACCAAGCCTATGGACGTCCTTCACTAGCTCTTTCCTTCCATCTTCCACATAAGAAACACTCTCCATGGATAGCCTGCTAAGCGTATCTGCCACTACATTTGGCCATGCCCGGATGATAAAGGATAGTGATGTCATAGTCCTTGAGAAGCTCTCACCACCTCTGTTGTCGAAAATTCAGGTCCTTCTGAGTAAACATATACTAAAGGCTCTAATGTTCTGTGAAAACATCTGCATGCAACCCATAAAAATAATCTCTCCGAATCTTTAACGTGAACACCACCGCTGCCAATTCCAGGGGATGCATCAGGTAGTTCTTCTCATGAGTCTTAAGCTATCTAGAGTCATATGAAATGAACTTACCATGCTGCATCAACACACAACCAAGACCAACCCTAGAGGTATAATAATATACAACAAATCCATCTGTACCCTCAGGTAGGGTCAACACAAGAGCTGAAGTGAATTGAGTCTTTAACTCTTGAAAACTCTTCTCACAGGCATCCGACCACTGAAATTTAATTTTCTTATAGGTAAACTTAGTCAATGGTGCTTCAATGGATGAAAATCCTTCAATAGACTTCCTGTAATAGCCAGCTAAACCCAAGAAACTCCTGATATCCGAAGGATTAACTGGTCTTGGCCAAAAATGCTACAGAGTTCAGCCAAAACTCACATTTGCTAAATTTAGCAAATAACTGGCGATCCTTGAGACTCTCTAACACAATCCTCAAATGAGCAGCATGCTACTCTCCGAGAGTATACGAGAATGTCATCTATGAAGATAGTCAAAACATGTCCAAGTTTGGCTCGAACACCCTGTTCATCAAACCCATAAAAGTTGTAGGAGCATTTCATTAGTCCAAAATACATAACTACAAACTCATAGTTACCATATCGAGTCTAGAAAGCTATCTTCGCAATGTCACTCTCCCTAACTTTGAGCTGATGATAACCGAACTTGAGGTTGATCTTTGAAAAACACTTAGCACCCTGAAGCTGGTAAAACAAGTGATCAATCCTAGGAAGGGGATACTTGTTCTTGATTGTAACCCTTTTCAACTGTCGGTAGTTGATGCACATACGAAGAGATCCATCCTTCTTCCGAACAAAGAGAATAGGTGCACCCCACGGGGACTTTCTAGGTCTGATGAAGCCCTTATCTTAGAGATCCTTCAACTACTCTTTCAAATCCTTTAGCTTAGTTGGAACAATTATGGACGGAGGAATAGATATAGGATACATATCGAGAAGAAGGTCAATATTAAAGTCAATCTTCTGCTCAGGAGGAACTCCTTGTAGATCATCTAGGAAAACCTCCAGATACTCACACATTATAGGAACTGACTGGAGAGTCGAGGTTTCAGAAATTGCATCTTTAACCCGAACTAGGTGGTAAACACAACCCTTGGAAATCATCTTTCTAGCCTTAAGGTAGGAAACAAAGTGACCTACAAGCACAACTGAACTACCATTCCGTTCTAGATCTAGCTCGCTCGAAAATCGAAACTCTACTCTACGGGTTCTACAATTCACTGAGGATAACATGCATGCAACTAATCCATACCAAATATAATATTGATATAAGTCATGTATAACTCTATTAGATTAGCTGAGGTGACTTTCTGAAGAAATGTGACAGAGTAATTTCTGTATACCCGTCGAGCTATAACTGAGTCACCGACTAGAGTAGAGACTGAGAAGGATTCTCATAGGACTTTAGGACTAACTCCGAAACTAATTGCAACATGTGGAGTCATAAAATATAAGGTATCCCCTATATTTAACAATGCATATACATCAAGATAGAATACTCGTATCATACCAGTGACAACATCTAGGAAGACTCTTGTTCCCGACGTGATGATAGTGCATAAAACTTGTTTTGACGCTGACCACCACCTGCACTGGTGGATGCACCCCGCTGAGTTGAGCATTCTGGTGGAGCTACTGAATTGGAAGCTGGGTCATGGCCTCTACCATGACCCTATCTGGCTGCTGGACAATCTCGGAGCATGTGGCTGGGCTGCCAACACCCAAAACATTCCCCTAAACCTGCTAAGCACTCTTTGGGGTGCTTACTGCAACACTTTCCACAAACTAGAATGCTAGGCTCTCGTGACCTCGAGAGCCCCATGTCCTTCCTTATTGATCGCGCCTAGACATGGATGGCACACTGGCCAATGACGGTGCTGGGCTGAAGATCGATGATAGGACTGCTGATAATGTCTGCCACCAGATATCTGTTGAGAAAACCTATAACTATCTGCCCTGTCCCTCTTTGCCCCTCTATCCCTCTCCCTCATCTGCACCACCTCCATCTGCTAGGCATATAAGACCAATCGAGGAAAGTCAACATCTTGAAGAAGCATAGTGGTCCTATAGTCTTGACCAAATAATCTGCTACTCCATTAACAGATCTACTCACTTTAGCCCTCTGATCGGCCACCATCTCCGGTGCATATTTGGACAATCGAGTGAACTCAAAAGCATATCCTGAATGGTCATGTTGTTCTATCTCAAATTCATGAACTCAGCCACCTTGATTTCCCTCATCTCCCAGGGAAAGAATCAGTCTAAGGGCTATCCTTCCACTACCTGTACTATATATGAGCGACTCCTTTCAACTGATAGGAGGCTAAGTCTGCACACTCTTCCCCCGTCATACCTGTAATCTGGGTGATCTTCTTGATGTCATCTATGAACTTGTGTGGGTCCTCCTCCACTCTCAACCCAAGAAACTCAAGGGGAATCATCTTGAGTAAATCCCAAACACTAGCCGCCGCATTGTTTCCATTCTGGGGAACATGAGCCACTGCCTGCTAATTGACCTGAGTCGTCAATTCCTATGCCAACATTTGAATGGCTGCCCTAAACTCAGCATGGGCAACCTGCTCGGGTACGGGATCCACTATGTCTGGTGGGGCCTGCTAGTGCCCATCTCCGTTGCCATCCTTACAGACATTCCCATTTCCATTGCCATTCCTTCTTCCGTTAACTCGGTGTAGAGGCATGATCCTCCAAATACATAAAGCTAGAGTTAGAGGAATCGAGAGAGTTGAACTCATAGAACGAGATAGAATCATACAAGAAGGGAAGTTTCCCAAAATGTTTCATATCCTTTTCATCATAAGTGTAGCATGCTTCAGACTAATGAAAAATACCCTACTTAACACGACTTTCATACACCGTAGGACACACTGAATGTAATGCGCTAAAACTGGGGTAGGGTGCAACTGGCACTCGATTCATGATTGATCGAGAAGCTGGCTATATAGCATTTGAAAATGTAACACGAAGGCCGACTAAGCCACCTATCAAAATCAACCAAGAGAAATACTAGACCCATAAGGTCTAGATAATGACAAATAAGCAATCTGGAAAGCCGACAAGGCTGCAATAAAGCTAAACATAGCAATGGAATACCAACACGACTACATAACCAAAACTATTATACAAACTAGTCCACATCAGCCTGTATAGAGTAAACAAAATTGAAATGCACGAGATAGGGACCGACCTATCCATGTTGTACACAAAACTCAAAATAGTCTAAACCAAGACATGGCTCCTAGAAGAGAGGAGCATACAACTATTCTACTGAAATTAGGCTCCTATTGTGTCTGATGATCTAAACCTCGGCTTGTACCTGTAACACGATTGCAGGAGGGGTCCCCAGATAAAGGGACGTCAGTACGAATAAAATATGCTGGTATGTAAGGCTAAAAATTGTAAACATATAAGATAATAATGATAACTGAGCTAGAAATAAGGAATAGTAATAACCTAGAATCCTGAAATCAAAACTTGATAATAACTCAATATTGAAGTGTAAATGCAACCATCTAATGCACAATAAAAATTATAACTAAAATGTTGGTGGCCAGTTGACCATAAAATCCATATAAAATTGTCCAGCTAGTATACCACACCGGGGTAAAAATAAAAATACCTCCAGCCGATGTACCTCATCGGGTAAAATCCGTCCAGTCGGTGTGCCACACCGGGGTAAAATAAAAATACATCTAGCCGGTGTACCACACTGGGGTAAAATCAATAAATGTTAATCATAATCATAAACAGAGCTGATATGACTTATACTGGGTCAATTTAACACGTATAACATAGAAATGACGAATACTAAATCTGTGGCCTCCATAGGCCTCCTTCGTAGTGCATAACTGCAAGTGAGAACATATAACATGTAAAGCTAGAAAATAGCACTTAAATTCATGTATTTAAAACTTGTATAAATCATAAGGAATAGAGGATGACCAAATAGTTTCAACAAGATTTACAGATCTTGTTTAAGGGGATATTAGAGCTTAGAGACTCGCTAGCTTGTCATTCAGCTTAAGGGAAAGAGATTATGAAATCTTCCCTTGGACTGGCATATATCATAACATACACATAAGATAAAGGACAACCATAACAAGTCAATCCTAATTCAATAAGCTCATTTACCCTTAATATTTTGCGATGTCTTTTCTTGGCTTAAAATTGTTTACATATCATCATCTTGGCTCTTTCATCAATATTAATTAGCAGCCAGAACTTTAAACACATTTAACATCACACATACATACATAATATACAGTAAGTACCAGCTAGCAATTTCCACGATGAGGGGTCTCCAACTTGATGTACAACTACGACAACAATCAGCATGATATCCCACTTTAAATATATCACTTGGGCTAGACATAATCTCAACATTTAATGTCAATCAAACATGAAAATATAAATGCTTAAATGAAGCTTAACATAATTCCTCAAGACTTGTAAAGAGGTTGCTTGCTCATTTCATTCACAACGCATGAATCATGCTTAAAAGAACGGTGGACGGGGTGCCTTACATACCTTTTTTTTTGGCGAGCTTCCTTATGTTGCTTCTTTCTTTCGACAATCAGAATTTCTACTTAAATTTCTTGTGTTTAAAACCAAGTTACAAGGCCATTTCACGCCAATATATCCATCCAAAACATCACACCAAAAGCATCAACAACAACAACACACAAGGCAACATTTTAGCATAAATTTATAACTTGTTCTACACACTTTTAAGGAAAGCATGGAAGTAGGAAATTACCTAACTTCCTTTGTAACCAACTCCCATAAAAATGGTGTTTATTTTCAGTAACATACAGCTAAAACAACCTTAAAAGATAAGCAGTAACCTTCAGCAAAATTACACCAAATCTGGAAAAGAGGGGCATACCACTATTTTACTGAAATCTGGCTCCTATTGTGTCTGATGATCTGAGCCTCGACCTGTACTAGCAGCACGATTGCAGGAGGGGTCCCTAGATGAAGGGACGTTAGTATGAATAAAATGTACAAGTATGTAAGGCTAAAACCTATAAACATATAATATAATAATGATAGTTGAGCCAGAGATAAGGAATAGTAACAACCTGGAATCCTGAAAATCAAAACTAGATAATAACTCAATATTGAAGTGTAAATGCAACTATCTAATTAATAATAAAAATTATAAATGAATGTCGGTGCTCTGCCGACCATAAAATCTATATAAAATTCATCCATCCAGTGTACCACACCGGGGTAAAAATTAAAATGCCTCCAGCCGGTATACCACACCGGGGTAAAATCCATCCAACTGGTGTGCCACACTAGGGTAACATAAAAACACCTTCAGCCGATGTACCACTCCGGTGTAAGATCAATAAATCTTAATCATAATCATAAATGGAGATGATATGGCTTATACTGGGTCAATTTAACACGTATAGCATAGAATTGATGAATACTAAATCTGTGGCCTGCATAGGCCTCCTTCATAATGCATAACTACAAGTGAGCGTGTATAAAATCTAAAGCTAGAAAATAGAACTTAAATACATGTATTCGGAACTTGTATAAATCATAAGGAATTGTGAATGACCTAAGAGTTACAACAAGATTTATAGATTTTGTTCAAAGGGACATTAGAGCTCGAAGACTCACTACCTTGTCATTTGGCTTAAGGGAAAGGGATTATGGAATCTCCCCTTATCTTGGCATATTTCATAAAACACACATGAGATGAAGGAAAACCATAACAAGGAAGTAGTAAATTACCTAACTTCCTTTATAACCAACTCCCATCAACATGGATTTTATTTCCAGTAACACACAGTTAAAACAACCTTCAAAAGTAAGTAGTAACCTTCAGCAAAGTTTCACCAAAAATGGCAGCCAAACTTGGCGCCTAACCTCTAGTTTCAAGCTAGGATTCTTGCATGCTTGAATACTATAAAAACTTACTTTTTGTTGGGGGTTATTCTTGGTCAAAATAGGAGTATTTGACTTCAACTTCTTGTCCAAAAACGCAGCAACCTTGCTGTCGCAGCAAAAATAGTTCACCAACACAACAAACACACCTCCAACTTCTAGTCTTTTAATCAAGAATTCAAGCAAGGTTAGTAGTAGAATTCTTACCTTTTATACTTGTGTTTATTCCCTACAAAGAGGGAGCATATATGTAGCTCAGAAATGTAGCAAAGCCACCACAACAACACTGCCAAAACATAGCTACAAGGAAGCAACAACTTCACCATAATGTTGCTTTCACTTCCATAGACTTTTGCTTGAGTTTTGGTGGTGTTTCCTTGAGGGACTCGTCTTGATTTCTTAGTCTTGGAGTTTTCCTTAGTTGTTTTATAGAAATTTGAGAGGATTTCAGAGGATAAGCAAGCACCTCAAATCTGGAAAAGAGAAATGATCTCATAACACAAAAGGTAAAATATAAAGGTGTTTGGGTGGTGGTCGATTTTAGGGGGCTGGACACATCACTGCCCAATAGTGTCACTGTAAAATGTCTATAAATTTTCTATACGAACTCCGGTTGATGAGAAGTTTGATGTTCTGAAAACTAGTCTCAAAGACCTTTAATTGGATAGCTCGAGGGTTTCTAATTTGTTGTATATTGGGTCATATTTTTATTTGCAGTTGAACTTTACTTCTGAACTTTACATACTCTTTTTTTTTTTCAGTTCGTACACATTTCCCTTGTCATCTATGATCAATATACAACCCATATATCCCTTCACATCACATAAAAATATCAAATAATCACCAAAAATTTTCTGGGGTGTAACACTAAACCTTCTCTTTGATACCAAGTTTGTCACCACCGCAATGTAGGCCCCGATTGAGACACGGAATCTAGAACCATAAATGGCCCCAAGTTAAACTATGGAATAAACATGAAAAATAAAGATCATTATAATAATGTTGATAATTGATATCTTATATAGCGGAAATTTGAATAACAACATTTATCCACAAGTCTATGTCTGAAAAGCCCCTATCATATTGATGAGCTATTGGGACAACACCCAATTTAGCTCACTAGAAATCTAAAACTGAAGTAACATAGATCAACTAATTGAAGGTCCTCAAAGGATGAGGACTCACCAATTGGAGAACTGGATAAGCTCTGGAGATTGGCTAATGGCGAGACTAAGTCTGAACATTTGAACCTGTATCATGAAATGATATAACATAGAGTATGCGGTCCGTACTTGAAATATATTGAGTATGCAAGTTAAGTAGAACATGATAATTAAGTAAATCTGAAATCAGGCATATCATAAATCATAACATCATAAGATTTTGAGAGTAAATGTGGCATGCTGATATCTAAAACCATGAATAGACATAAACTGAAAAGAAGTGCATATGGCTTGCCATATCTGAAAACATAGGTAAAGTCTCATAAACTGATCTTTGGATCAAACCTATTGAAAACATGATATAGTATCTTATTGTCATGACCAAAACATAGGCTCAGATCAAGATAGGGGACAAGAAGCCCCGAAAACTCCAAGTCGACCCATGACATGAACATACATCTAACTCGATCAATAAAAGTGAAAAATAAACATAATGACATAGCTGAAGTATGAACATAGTATCACATCATAACATACAACACGAGTCTGAAGCTGAATACAATCTATGTCGGAAAAGCCTCTACTTCTAATGAGTTGATGGGATAAGACCCCAACTAACTATCTAAGTCTAAAACTGGAAATGTAAAGATAACTGATAAAGAATGGTCCTCGGGAGATGAGGACTCACCAACTGAAGTTGGATGCTAACTACAAAACCTGGCTAGTGATGGGATTGAGTTTGGAGATCAGAGCCTGTATCATAAAATGATACAACATAGAGTTTGCGGTCAGTACATGGAATGTACCGAGTATGCAAGGTAAGTGAAACCTCTTATGTAAATAAAATCATTAAAACATGCATAATATAAAACATAATCAATATAAGATTCTCAGAGTAAGGCTTGCATGCTATTTTTTTGAAATCATGATCTGAACATAAATGTATATCATAACTGATTCAAATGAACCAAAGCTGAAAACTGATAATCATAAGAAAAAATGAACATTGGGTCAAACCTGCTTGAAACATATATATATATATATGTGTGTGTGTGTGTGTGTGTGTATGTGTGTGTGTGTGTGTGTGTGTATCATGAATGATAAATATGCATAATGGAAATCATGAGGAATAATTGGAGACTCGTCATATAACCGATATTACCATGATAGAGCTTACGTGGTCCTGGCTATTCCACTCAAGTGGGCAGAGCCATCCAAAACCTTGCCAGGGCTAAGGATGCTACCATGATATCCAAGCTCAAGGCCCCTTGGGGGCAGAGGAAAATGCCCCCACTAACATTTGCAACCATTAAAAATTAATTAAAACGAAGAAAGAAACACTATATACATAAACTCCATTCAAGAATCACTAAGTATTTTACCAATATGTGTGAATTTTTCATGATTCCCACAACCCTAGTTTTGGTTGTTTTAGCCTATCATGTTTATAAGTATATTAATAGAATTCATAAATAAAATAAAAATTAATACTTACAATGATGATAGGAAGAAACTCACTTGATTATTGCAACAATAAAGAAGAACAACTCAAAAATCATCTCAAAGTATGTCGTAAAACTTCTAAAGCCAAGACTTGTCTAAAACTTGGCTTCTAATTCTAGTTCAAACTTAAAACTTGATTCTAAAGCTTGATTCCTATGACATGAAAATAAAAAAGGTATTCATAGTAGTAGATTTATGTTTTCCTTGTTCCTTGATGAATTTGACTTGGGATTTAAATTTCCTTTTCCTAGTTGAAGTAGGAAACAATTTTTGTTCGTTGAACAAGCGTTGTCGCGTCACCTCCTGCTACTGCCGCGTCCAGTGCCGCGTAGCATATGCCAACGCGCCTGGAAGGAAACTGTTGCGTGCCTGCCATCGCGCGGGGAAGGAGCTGCTGCGCGCCTGCTGAACGCTGGGACAAGGCTGCCTCGCGCATGCCATTGTGCCGAGAAGAGGACTGCTGCATGCTAGGCATAACGCCAGTTCAGTGCCGTGCCGCACCTGGCATTTTGACAACATGCTGCTGCCTCCCGCATTTGTGTATCAACCTCGTGCGACCTTCAATCCTTGCATTCTTCAATCCCACTTCTTCACATTTGATCAATAAGCCTCAAATAACTTCAATTTCATCATTTCAAGCCCTAAAAACATCTCATCATCTATGTTAGCTAATTTCACAAATATATAACATAATCACATGCAAACACACATATTTTATTCTCAAAACATAGTAAAGTACGGGCAAAAATATGTCAATGAAGTGCGTGAGTACGCCTTTCATCAACACCCCACACTTAAATTATTGTTCGTCCTTTAACAATCTACTACTTCCCTTCTAACAATTAAGCACAAAATTCATCTCACGAATCGGTCTACTTGCACTTAGGATCATGAGACAAATCAATAAAGCTCAAAAAATTCAAACTCATACATATAGGTTCAACATTAAGATGTCAAAGTTAAAAATCACTTAGATTTTGAAAACTAACTCATTAAGACATATTTTTGGCCAACATAAAAAATTGCTCTGCTAGTGACAGCGGGTGTCACATCGGACAGTTACTGGCTCCAACGGTTCGTCACACCCCTCGTTGTTACACCCCTGAATTAGGTCTCAGAGCCCCTACCATGACTGGATAGAACGAGTCGTTACAAGATCCAATGACTTATTGCTTCCAGTTGATTTCACCACTGCCTTAACCTGGAATTCTTTCCAATGGGTGCTGACAATGGCCCGTTGTTCCAACAACGGGCCGTACTGTGACTCGTTACTTCCCCCTTGATCTAGAACCAACCTCACCACGACTACCTTCAATGACTCATTGTAACATCTCACGGGTCGTCCTGAGACCCATCACTCCCAACTCTAGACCTGTAGTATCTCTTCACGGGCACATCCAACGAGTCGTTAGTCCCTTCAATGACCCGTGCAATGTCCCGTTTTGAGAAACTTTTCCAGATTTCTACTACTTTTCAATTTTAAATCTTGGGTCTAGTCTTAGGCACTTCCAGGGTATTACACTTATAGTATATGTATTTCTAAAATCATGAGGAACAATGGGAGACTCGTCTTCAACAACAACTGATCTTGGGCAGATTTATATGCCCAAGTGATACTCAAAAGTATTATTTTCGCCTTGTTTATCTATCAATGTGTATACATTTTCATGTAATTGGCAATAAAATGTGAATTTATACTAACCAACATGATTAGCATTGTTTTGCAGGTAAAATGTGATTTCGAGAAGCTAAAATGCATGTTGGATGATATCGGAGTTGGACTTGGATGCGAGCAAGGGAAAAGGCATTGGACAGCATGAATTAAAGGGGCTCCGCGATGCAGCCATGTCACGCTGCCATCGCGAAGGCATTCTGCCTGGATGGGGAAAATTCACCTAATTTCCAGTGGAGGTCCGCGTTTGCTCCGTGGCACGGAGCCAGTGCTCCGCAATGCACGTCGTGCCACGTTGAGCCTGAATTCCCGGACCCCCAGTTCCAGTGAGGGTCCGCGTTCATGCCGTGTCACGGAGGCAGTGCTCCGCGATGCACTCCGTGACACGTTGCTCATTATTCCGAGAAAAATTCTCAGCAGTATAAATAGAACACTTAAGTTCATTTTTCAGAATTCAGACTTGGTGGAGCAAGGACGTGGGTTACAGGCAGTTGAGGGATGAAAAGTTCAGGGTTTTCTCTCTCTTTCTTTCTTCTTTAATTCAATTGCTTGTATGATTAACACTCGTTTTATGATGATTAATCCACAAATGTGTGGCTAATTCCTCTCCTTGTTGAGGTTATGAACAATTGTGATGAAATTTGATTATTGATTATCTGGTTTTTCATCTTTTCTTCCATATTGTTCTATTAATTCTTGTTCTTACTGCATTGGTGTGTGGCCTACATTAATGTACATCTAAAAAGTCCGATTTCACTCGAGAGAGCACGAAATTGGAAAGTTGTGAATTAATAGGATATTGTTCTTTACTTGGTTTGGGAAAATTGAGTTTTGATTAGCTTTCAGGATAGAAATATACCTGAAAGTCGTATTAGTCAATTTAGGAACCGGAATTGTATGGCTAGAACATGAATTGCATTTGATCACAGAAATGTAGACGGATGGTTCATGATTCTTAAGTGAGATTAAATACAAGAGTTTTAATCTCTTAGCAAATGTTCTTGGCTAGCAAAAGGAAGAAAAGATTAACCAATTTATGATGATAATCAATTTCATTACATGTTCGTTTAACCTCAGCATGCTCTTATCCATAGTTCAGATTCAAAGTAGATAATTGTTCTTAGTTTTAGTATAAAATTTATCAAACAAACTATCAACTTTTTGGTTACGTTGTTGTCAGCATATTTAGAAGTAAAATATAGTATACTTGAGCAAATTGCACTTAACCCAAGTCTCTGTGGGATTGATACTTGGCTTACTAAAGCCACTTACTACTTGTTCGACCACGTGCACTTGCGTGTTGTTTTATATACCCATATAACACAAGCCCGAACAAGTTTTTGGGGCCGTTGCCGGGGACTTGGCAATTGGTGAATTTGTTTTAAGTGTTAATTTACTGTATTTTTATTTTTCTTGAGTGTTGACAACTTGGTCTTAGCCTGTATTTTGCTGACTTAATTGCTGTGAAAACTGGCAAGAGACAAGGAGCTGGTGGAATCTTATATAGAGCCAGAACGTATGTTTCACAGTAAACGGAGAGAAGCTCTACAAAGAAAGCTGCAGTTGCTCAGATAGATGATTATGGAGCAACAACAAAATCCACCGGTAGTAAGGGCAGTGTTAGTGCCCGAAGAAGCAGCAGCACGGCCAGTTCGCGAGGTGGCAATCCCACATGCCAATAATGTTACATCAAGTATCCGCAAACCAGAGCCTGGAGGGAGATTTGAACTCAAACAAAATATGGTGCAGTTATTGCACACAAGCGGGCAATTTACCAGTCTCCCTCAGGAAGACCCACAACAGCATCTCCAAAATTTTTTGGGGATAAGTGACACTTACATACCCGCTGGAGTGTCACCAGACTATGTTCGGCTTACATTATTTCCATTCTCATTACTAGGAGAAGCCAAGAGGTGGTTGAAAGCTGAGCCACCAAATTCTATCTCAACGTGGGATGATCTTGCACGGAAGTTCTTGATAAGGTTTTTTCCCTCTGGTAAAATAGCAAGACTTAGAAGTCAGATTCTAAGTTTCAAACAGAGAGAGGGAGAAAATTTATATCAAGCCTGGGAGAGATTTAAATCCATGTTGCGGGACTGTCCTCATCATCATCAGTCCAATGAGGTGTTGGTGCACACATTTATTGAGGGTTTGGAACCCCATACCAAAATATTGCTAGATTCAGCAGCTGGAGGGCAAGCGTTGGAAAAGACTTATGAGGAGCTGTATACCTTGTTGAACCAGATTTCACAGGGCAATCCAGAATGGAATGCTGATTCATCAAGAGGTGGGACAAGGAAAGCAGCAGGAGTGCTTGAAGTGGATGGATTAACAGCTATCGCTGCACAGATAGCTGCATTGCAAAATCAATTGAACAACCACTTCAGCAACATGAGTTTGAACCAGCCTCAAGCTCCAGTTAATGCAGTCCAGCAATCGTGGTGTGAAGTGTGTGGAAGCAGTGAGCACTCAGCTGAGTGCTGTGGAGCCAATCCTGACTCGATAAACTTTGTGGGTAATGCACAAAGAAATCATAAGCAGTATGGTAGTAGCTACAATTCCAATTGGAGGAATCATCCTAATTTCTCATGGGGTAGCAACAACCATCAAGGCCAAAGCTCGGGTCAGGGTGTGCAAAGGAATCAAGGAGGGCAACAAAATTACCAAGCTCAATTCAGAAACAACAATGCACCTCCTCCACCACCATCACCCAGCATTGAGGAGATGTTCAAGACCATGATAGCTAACCAAACTCAATTGCAGGTTGACTATGTGAAATTGGCAGCCGAAGTGAAAAACAATCAGTTAGCTACCAAGGCTCTTGAGTATCAATTTGGGCAATTTGCTAGTGCCCAAAATACAAGGCCTAGAGGAGGACTGCCAAGCGACACGGATCCCAATCCCAAGTAGGTAAATGCAGTGACCACAAGGAGTGGTTTGCAGCTCAAAGAGGTGGAACCAGAAAGAACACCTCAACACTCGGGAGCAGCAGAAGTTGAGGGGGAGCAAAGTTCGGAAAGGGGGAAGACCAAAGAAGCTGAATCAGAAAGACCTCCACCCCCGTTCCCTCAACGACTTAAGAAACACAAAGAGGAGGCGTGTTTCAAGAAATTCATGGAGGTGCTTAAACAGGTACACGTTAATTTACCTCTTGTTGATGTCTTGCAAGGAGTGCCTAAATATGCCAAGTACATAAAGGACATCGTGTAAAACAAAAGTCGGTTGACTGAGTATGCTACGGTGGCTCTAACGGAGGAGTGCACTTCCCAGATCCAAAATAGACTGCCCACAAAGTTAAAAGACCCTAGAAGTTTTACTATCCAGCTTACTATTGGGCAAAGCATCCGAGCTCGTGGATTGTGTGACTTGGGGGCGAGCATAAATTTGATGCCTTCATCGGTATTCAGAAAGTTGGGTCGAGGGAGTCCTAGACCCACAACTGTAATCTTGCAGTTGGTGGATCGATCCTTAGCTAGGCCGGATGGCATTGTTGAGGACGTTCTGGTTCAAGTTGGCTCCCTAATTTTCCCGGTAGATTTTGTCGTTCTGGACTTTGAACCAGATGCGGAAGTCCCATTTATTTTGGGACGTCCCTTCTTGGAAACCGGGAAAGCATTAATCGACGTAGCTGCGGGGCAACTTACAATGTGAGCACATGACAAGGTAGAGGTGTTCGATGTGTACAAGGCACCCAAGCTCCTGACGGTGCATGAAGAACTCTCGGTGATCAATGTGATCGATCATGGTAATGACAAGCAGATGAAGGATTCCCGAGAGATAATGGGAAGACCACCAGATAGGTGTAAGCACTACTGGGGGGAGGACGGTGATCGAGAGAAATCGTCCATCACCCTAGCGGACAATTGAGCTTAAAAGACGTCGAGCCGCGATGGTAAACTAGGCGCTGCGCGGGATGCAACCCGTGAAAATATTTTTTTCTTTCTTTTTGTAAAGTGTAAATAGATTTTTTTTTCTTAATTTCCTACAAAATTTTTCATTTTAGTTATTGTTTTTATTTTTATTTAGGTGGAACCTATAATTCTAACCAATTTTGTTTAGTGAGATGATTTTCAGGTCAAATGGAGAAAAATGTGCACGGAATCGCGAAGGAAAATTCGAGGTATGAAAATTTAATAAAAAGTAGAAAACAGTGAGCTGGGACGTTAGCTCCGTGTCACGGAGGAGGACCTCCACGTTACCCTCCGTGACACGTTGAGGTATAACTCGGAAATTTGAAAATTTCCAAAATGCTATCGCGATGGCTCCGTGTCACGGAGGCAGTGCACCGCGATGCACTCCGTGACACGTTGCCGTGTATATCGCGACGGGTCACATCGGGTCACTGGGTGACCCGCGCATTTTTCTACCTTTTTAACCCCGAAACCTCCCCTTTTCCCCTCATTTTCTAATTCCTCCGCGACCAAACCCCCCAAAAATCATCCCCCATCAACGTGCCACGGCGTAAGGCAACAAATTACCGAGTTTTCTTCGATTCTTCAACTTCAAGGTATGTTTTCCGATTCCCTCTCAAGTTCTTGTCGATTTTCTTCGAAATTAAGCATGGGAGGTGAGCTAAATCGCCCTATATAGTAATTAAGCATGAATTTGAGTTATTTGCCGATTGATAAATGTTCGAAATGTCGTTATGATTGTTTGAACTTGTCGATTGTATAAATTATTCGAATTTGATTGATAAAATCAATTCTAGGGCTTGTTGTTGAATTTGAAGTTGGAAATGTATTGAACTCGTGAATTTTATGCTGGGGTGTATGTGTTGAATGAGATGAGTCGATGTACAAAGTGTTTGGATGTTAATAGACGACGGATTCTCGGGTTTGGGGGAAATGTTGAAATTTATTCGAATTTGGTTAGTTGGATAGGTTCATGTATAGAAATTTTTGTTGTTGTTTTTGTTTCTTCGTTTTTCTTTGCTAAGTGTGATGGTTAAAATGCTAGCGATCATAGTGATTGTGATTAGCTGTACGAAGTCTGAGTAGTACGCAGAAGTTATACCGTCGAATTTTTCGAACGCACTAAGCATGATGATATAGTTGGTTGTTTTGTGTAAATAAAGATATTCTTGCCGTATTGTTGTAATTGTAGCTAAGGACTAAGTGTGGGGTAACTTAGCATAACCCGACCTTAGCCGAAGTTAATATTTATTTAGCTTAACATTGAGCTTGTTTACTTGGGTTGATAGGTAAAATGGCAAGCCGGCAAGAGAAAGGGAAAGGTGCATCATCTTCAGGCACCGGAAGGAAGCGACACAGACTGGGCACAACAGTCCCAGCAGCACCAGCAGTTCCACGCGGCCAGCGCCGCCAATATGGAACAAGATGGGTGACCGACGAGGGGAAAACGTGGTACGCAAAGCACAAAGAAAATAAATATTTCCCCGAGGAGCATATAGCACGGGAGCCATTGGCACAGGAGTTCCCCAGGATGGTTCACTGGATCGAGGCAGCTGGGCTCAATTTCATATTTTAGGAGCCCAAGGAATGCAATTTTCACCTGGTTCGGGAGTTCTATGCTAATTGGAACCCGTCAATCAGAAGCCACACCATCAAAATCAGAGGGCAGATAGTCACTCTGGAGCCCCACCAACTCAATGCCATCATAGGAGCGCGGGACACAGACGCCCACGTCCTCCGACAGCTGAACATTACCCCACCGTATGCTGACATGAGACGCACATTGTGTGGGGACCGATCTACAGTTAGATGGAGCAGGCACAAAGAAAGGGGCTACCACCAGACTCTGCCATATTCACAGATGAACAGGGAAGCCCGAATCTGGCTGAAGATAGTCTGCTCATGCCTCATCCCGGGGGTACATATGACTGATGTAACCCGGGATCGTGTTTGCCTAGTGTACGCCTTGAGGAAAGGGTTGGAGATCAATGTCGGGGGTATTATATCCGCCATGAAGAGAGCTCGGTTGCACCAGGGGCACAGGTATGGTTTTGGTGGACTACTCACCACCTTTCTCAGGGGCCTCGATGTTGAGGAGGAGGCCCTTGACTATATCCCACAGTTGGAGCGGTGGGCCTTAGATGTACCAAAACTAAGGCTCCCGACACCACCCATGGGCCAGTGCTTACACTTGGCGAGCGACACGCTCGTGATGACCAGTACATGGCACGGATGTATGGGATGCAGATGCTCCAGCTAAGGATAGGTGGGAGGCCAGCAACGGAGGAGGAGCTATGGCAGCTCGAGCTAGACTACCCGTTTGGCGAAAATGCCAGGGCTCTATCCCGAGTGGGGCCAGCCTTTGTAGATCCCATGGATGTTGACGTCCCCACGGATGAGGAGACACGTTGGGAGGACTCCGATGTGGAGTCTGACGATGACGACGGAGGCAACTCGGACATGGGAGATGAGGCAGCAGCACCCGATGAAGAAGTGGAATACTTTGACTGATCAGGGAGTTCCACCACCCGATTTTGTACTATTTGACTTTTTGTGAACACTGGGGACTGTGTTCGGACTAAGTGTGGGGTGGGAGTAGTTAGGTGCTGGGCTGGGCTGTTTTGTTTGTATGTTCTCCTCTGTTATTGTGTATGTTGTTTGTCCCTGTGATTGGTGAATTGTTTAAGTGTTGTTTTGTATTTGTAAATTGATGTGAAATTGATGTGTGTTGTTGAATGTTGCCAGCTGATTCTGTACATATTTTTGTTATTTTGTTATCGAAATGATCGATTTTTTTTTTTAAAAAAAATTTACATTATAAAATTTTTTGTAAATAATTTTTCTATAGAAATGATCGATATTTTGCAAACTTTTCGACATTTTTAACTTTGGGTTTCTCGGCGTTTGTTTTCAATTCTTTTACCGAGAATGGTCCCATTGAACCGACATCTTAAGTAGTGACTGTTCCCTATGATGGATGGATGACGACCGTCTTAAGGGAAATGTAGTCGTTAGGAGTAGTTTTTTCAATTATTTTTTGTTTTTCTTTGGTGGATTGCATCCCGAAACCTGTAGTTACTATATGGTTACGAAATTTTGGTTGCGTGTTGTACATGATAATCAAAATGCAAATGTGATTCGTTTGAAAGCATGAACATTTGTAAATATGTTGAGATACCTATGTTGTAGAGCTCGATTTAGTGTGATTGAGGCTTAATATTTGAATTCATGCAATTAGCTGATTGAAGAGTCTGTAGATACATCTTGAATCGAGCATGTGCAAAAAAAGTGTGAAGTGAGGTGTTGATATTCCATGCTATTGTGAAGTGTCTAGAACTTGCCTGATGTGTATACAAAGCGAAATGAAGGAGGTGTATTGTAGGAAAGGATGTAGGCATTTCTTTGTTTTAACCGAGAGTTTATATTTTTTTTCTAGTCATACCCCTCTTTTCTGTGATTGTATACCCTAGTCAGCCCTTTGAGCCTTTAGCCGATTATTTCTTTCTTTTGTGCCAAAAAGTGTAAACTGAGCTTAAATTCCTTCTTTTCATTAGCCGTAAAGTCTATACAAAACTCTTAAGTGCTTAAGAAGAGAAAATCATTTTCCCAAAGTGTCAAAGAGTGAGAATGGTGAAAAGAAAAAGAAAAGCAGAGTGAGGGAAGAAAAGAAAAGGTTGAAGGTGCACTTGTTATAAATAAACGATAATGAAGGTGCATGAATAACCTTTGTTGTTGTGTCAAGTGTGCTTAATGAAATGGGCCATACTAAAGTAAAATCATCAAGAATGGGATGATGAAAAAAAAAAAGAGAGAAACAATGTCCATGAGTGATGGGATGTGTTGAAAAGGCGCTTAAGGATGCTAGTGGCTATTATTGGCTAATCCAATATTTACTAGTTCCATAGCTTCCATTACAACCCATAAAAGTCCTACGTGATCTTACATTGCATTTCTTTATATTAGTGGAGTAGTACACTAAGGGCAAGCTTATGGGTCATGACATGATGCATGTGAATTCTTTTGGGAGAGAGAGTGAAATTGTGTGTACATGCCCCTGTTTGAATGTTTATGAGTCGTATGAGCAAAAAGGGGAAGATTCTCTTGAGTTGTGAGGGCACATGCTTGATGAAAGATTGATTTTCGTGTCGGATATCTTGATTAGCTGATTTGCATGAGTTTGCCGATATCGAGAGTCGATTCTTAAAGTCTAGGAGGTCTTAATGTATTGAAGGTCATTGCACTGATAAGACCATGCATGGTTTCTTGATGATTTGCTGTATTGAATAATCGGTATAACCGTAGCTTAAATTGTCGAACCAAAGTAGCGAGGTTGGGATGTAAATTGCATGAATTGTATGTTTGTTGTTCGAGGACGAACAAGGATTTATGTGTGGGGTAAGTGATCTTGGGCAGATTTATATGCCCAAGTAATACTCAAAATTATCATTTTCGCCTTGTTTATCTATCAATGTGTATACATTTTCATGTAATTGGCAATAAAATGTGAATTTATACTAACCAACATGATTAACATTGTTTTGCAGGTAAAATGTAATTTTGAGAAGCTAAAATGCATGTTGGATGATATCGGAGTTGGACTTGGATGCGAGCAAGGGAAAAGGCATTGGACAGCATGAATTAAAGGGGCTCCGTGATGGAGCCGTGTCACGCTACCATCGCGTAGGCATTCTGCCTGGATGGGGAAGATTCGCGTGGAGGTCCGCGTTTGCTCCGTGGAGGTCCGCGTTTGCTCCGTGGCACGGAGCCAGTGCTCCGCGATGCACGTCGTGCCATGTTGAGCCTGAATTCCCGGACCCCCAGTTCCAGTGAGGGTCCGCGTTCATGCCATGTCACGGAGGCAGTGCTCCGCGATGCACTCCGTGACACGTTGCTCATTATTTCGGGAAAAATTCCCAGCAGTATAAATAGAACACTTAAGTTCATTTTTCAGAATTCAGACTTGGTGGAGCAAGGACGTGGGTTACAGGCAGTTGAGGGATGAAAAGTTCAGGGTTTTTTCTCTCTTTCTTTCTTCTTTAATTCAATTGCTTGTATGATTAACACTCGTTTTATGATGATTAATCCACAAATGAGTGGCTAATTCCTCTCCTTGCAGAGGTTATGAACAATTGTGATGAAATTTGATTATTGATTATCTGGTTTTTCATCTTTTCTTCCATGTTGTTCTATTAATTCTTGTTCTTACTACATTGGTGTGTGGCCTACATTAATGTACATCTAAAAAGTCCGATTTCACTCGAGAGAGCACGAAATTGGAAAGTTGTGAATTAATAGGATATTGTTCTTTACTTGGTTTGGGAAAATTGTGTTTTGATTAGCTTTCAGGATAGAAATATACCTGAATGTCATATTAGTCAATTTAGGAACCGGAATTGTATGGCTAGAACATGAATTGCATTTGATCACAGAAATGTAGACGGATGGTTCATGATTCTTAAGTGAGATTAAATACGAGAGTTTTAATCTCTTGGCAAATGTTCTTGGCTAGCAACAGGAAGAAAAGATTAACCAATTTATGATGATAATCAATTTCATTACATGTTCGTTTAACCTCAGCATGCTCTTATCCATAGTTTAGATTCAAAGTAGATAATTGTTCTTAGTTTTAGTATAAAATTTATCAAACAAACTATCAACTTTTTGGTTACGTTGTTGTCAGCATATTTAGAAGTAAAATATAGTATACTTAAGCAAATTGCACTTAACCCAAGTCTCTGTGGGATCGATACTTGGCTTACTAAAGCCACTTACTACTTGTTCGACCACGTGCACTTGCGTATTGTTTTATATACCCATATAACACAAGCCCGAACAACAACCACCATGTATGAGCGTATGATGATCCCGCGTTTTGCCCACGTGGAGGAAGGCTGTCCTAAGCCTTTCCAGGGTAAAGGATTAAATAAGATGTGATATCACGGTAGGCCCTTAGGCTGGGGAAAAGCTCTCTTGAGAGGCCTAAAAGTTACGTACATGCATGTAGTTTATGAGACTGGGGATCCTTGGAACCTCTAGACTACTTAGTTCTAGACACTACTCGCAAAATATGTATAATGCTCATATAATAATTATTGACATATTACATAAACCTTAACATATGGGGAGTCTTGACTCTAAAACTTGAGATAACTGAACTTATTGGCCTTGGCTAAATCATGAAATCGTGCTTAACATGAGTGGGTTTGCCCAAATCTTAACCTCATGCTTGCATGAAATAGACATCATAAGTAAAATCATAAATATATTAATGGGTAATTTGTAAACATTCATACCTGCTAGATTTTTCATCATACTTGAAACCCTCAATAATAAATTATTCTTTTTCATAAACTTGTATAATTGGGCAAAATCTTCTAAAGCTTGAACTCATAAATTTGTAGTTAAAACATGCAAAAAATCTTCCCATTAATCATCAAACATTCTTTAAAATATAGAGGGAAAAACCCATAAATAATTGGTAAGAAATCTGTGAAATTAGATTGAAATGACTTTTAAATCATAATTTGAATTGAGACTTGCTTCATGAAATTAAGGGGAATTATGGGCATGAGGGTGGAAGAAATCCTCATTCATGGCCTTACATACTTTAAGCTAAATCTACACCCTTCGTTGAAAGCCCAAGAGATTTGGGGAATAACTTGAAGAATTCTAGGATTGATCTTCTATGCAATCCTCTAAACTTGCATGCATGTAAAGGGAATTGGTTAGAATAGACTAAACCCTATTAAAACCCTCATAATAGAGCTTAAAATGACGTAGTTTAGAGCTTAAGACCTTTAGAATTATGGAAATACCCTTACTTAAATCATAGAAAATCTTACTCTACCAGATGTCACGACTCACCCCACGAGTCATCCTCCATACCACGACTCGTGGTTACCATCCATAGCCACCACTATTTTTACCAACTTTTTGAAGTTTTCCATGGGTCAAACCATGACTCATACCACCAACCTATGAGTCCTTAGGTCCACCCATGGTCACTGCTTCCAAGATCCTTAGTTCCTCCTTATGGGTGCAGGCCACGACTCGTTGTTTCACACTACGAGTCATACCCTGACTTTTTCAGTCAAAATTTGAAGCACAAAAGTTCCCTACGACTACTGACCACTAGTCGTACCATCAATGTATGACTCGCGACTTACTCTCATACTTCACTCATTTAGCTCCTCCATCCTTCTAGCAAATCATACATTGACCTGTGGTTTCCCACAATGGGTCGTACAATGACTCGTACCTTCTAACCATGGTAACTCATTCCTCAAACCACATTCATCCTACGACTCGTGACATGTTCCAACAAATTGTACCTTGACTCGTTACTACTGGGCCTCCTGCTGTATATTTTGACCATGAGTTGTATCACGACTCTTTACTCCTTCGCACGACTCATACCACGAGTCGTTCTGAGTCATTTCTCAAAATTTTTCTGCTGCTCATATTTCTAATCCTAAGTCTAGTCTTAGGGACTCTTGGGATATTACAATCCACCACCTTCATTTTCTTCAAAAGTTCCTTCATAAACTTCGTGTATCCCGACATCTGCAGTAAGACAGCCATAAGAGGTATATTGATGGATAATTTGTTGAACATTTCTATAAACTAATGAAATTGATTATCCTCCTTTTTCTTGGTCAGCCACTATGGATGTGGAGGTGGGACTCTTGCTTCTTAATCTTTATCATTGGGTACCTTCTTGCCCTAATTCACATTCATATCATTCGAGGGAGTCAAATCAATTTCTCCCTTATCCCACTCTTCATCACCATCACTAGCACTTGGTGCTCTCGGCTCCTCTTCCAACTCATCATCAACATCTTCCCTTGGGACAACAACACCTTTGGGTTTCACAACCACATCATTCAATATCTTGCCACTCCTAGTCACGATTGCCATGCAATCGCCATCTTTCTTTGGATTGGGAACAACGTCACCAGGGAGTGCGCCTTTCATGCGGGGGTTCATTTGTGCAGACAAATAGTTCATTTGGGCTTCAATGTTCTTGATCGATGTCGAGTGGGAACTTACTTTTTGGGCGAGGTTATACACCTCCCCTGTTAATTTTTAACCCCACTATCGGTGGTTTATACCTTCATCAACACCCAAGACAACATATTTTCAATCTTCCAGTTGCCCACATCACTCACTCCGTGTAATACCCAAGAAGTTCCTAAGACTAGACTTGGAATTAGGGAATGAGATCCAATAGGAAACCTGAGATTTTACTCAGGACGACTCGTGGTACGAGTTGTTGAAGGGTCTAACAACCTATGGAAGACACTCATGATCAGGCTCTGCAGAAGTAGACTCAGAGCTAATGGGTCCATGGTATGACCCGTAGAAAGAGGTAACGAGTCATAGGTTGGGGTCATTAGTTGTCACAAAGGTACCATGGATGGATAGTATGAGTCGTAGTATGACATGTTGTGAGGAACAATAAGTCGTGGTAAGTGCCCATGGGAAGGAGCAGGAGAATCCCAAGTCTAGGTAATGGATGGAACCCACGACTCGTTGGATGAAGGTATGAGTCGTGCTGTGACTCGTGGGATGCCCAGATGTAGGTTACATTAGAGGCAGCAACGGGAGGCAGTAACGGGTCATTATTTGGAGTAATGACCCGTCATGTCGAGTCGTTGTATCAGGACCTGAGAAGTTAAGAAATGATAGAGGAACTAATGTATGGATACCATTCGTCGTGGTATCAAGGGATGACCCGTGGTATCACTCTTTGTCACTGGCAGTGTAGAAATTTCATATTTTTCATTAAGGGTATTTTCATAAATCCTAAGCCCTAAAAGCCTAAACTGCGACGTTTTAAGCTCAGTTAGCATGGTTTTAAGGATGTTAAATCTATCCTAAGCCTTATCATTCTATGCATGCAAATTGGAGTTCTACCTTGGAGATCAAGCTTGTAGAATTTCCCCAATATCTCTCTGATTTCCTTTAGGCTTTCAAGAGGGAATGTAAATAAGAGTTACCCAGGTATTTTATGCTATGAATGATAGTTCCTATAACTCTCATGCTCAAAATTCTTCTCAATTCCATGGATTTCAATTCTAGATTCAAGTTTCATGATCTTATGGGGTTTATTCAAATTCTTGTGAAATTCTCTATGATCTATATATTGGTAAATTTCTTACATCTATCAAATTATGTTCTATGACCTATGGGAAGATTTTATAGTTCAATTATAAACTTATAGTTTCAAATTATAACTAAATTATGCCTATTAATATAAGTTTCATGAAAAGTCAAGTTATGATTATATTACGATTTGATCTTACTATGTCTAAATTATTATTTATTAATAATATGATTTCTCTTCAAGTACTCTTTATGGATTTATGAATATCAAGTACATCAATGTTTTACAAGTATGCATGGTTTTCATGATTTATGGATTTATGACTCTTGGCCATTTTATGTGCCCTTATTCATGGCTAATCATGTATTTCAAGTGGGATCTATCATGTTATTATTTTATTTGGCGATGAATTTCACGAATGATTTCACGATTACTATACGAGCCTTCATGTGCATGTTTTTAGGAGTAGTGTCTAGCATCGAGTAGACCCGAGATTCAGGTAAACCCCGTGGTCTCAGAACTATGTGACACCGTAGGTATATATATATTTATTATTGTTTCAATGTGATATCAGCACGAACACACGTCCCCTTTCCTGGAAAGTCGGGGGCAGTCCTGTCCCCTTGAGCGAAATAGTGGGGCATCATGTAAGGCTCTATCATGATAGTATTGGTTAAGACGAGTCCTCCCATTGTTCCTCATGACTTATGCGTGGTTATGTTTATGTTACTTTGGCTCAAGTTATGTTTTATAAAGTTTTCTCTTATGACTATGATTTTGATTGGGTTAAGAATTGTTTGAATACCTTGAGACTTTATTTTTACATTATGATATTTACTCTATGATCATGTTGTCCTACTCTTATGAGCTCTTATGTATTTAACTTTCCGTTTCTACTTACCTTGCATACTCAGTACATTTCAAGTACTGACCGCATGCTCTATACTGTTCTAATACGACGGGAACCCAAGGATCAGAACCGAGAGTCAAACGGGGAAAATCTAGAAAATGATGCTTCAGTTGCAGGATGAGTATTTGGACGACTCGTGGGGAGACCCCATGAGTTGTCAGGTGGCTTGTGGGAAGGCCTGGATGAAATGAAGGGTTGAGGTCCCCACGAGTGTGGGAACAACTCGTGGTCAGCCACCACGAGTCGTTAGGTTAACCGTAGGGTGAAGTTGACAAATAAAGGGGAGGATCGACCAGTGTACCTAATGGAAGGTGACCACGGGTCGCGGTCTCGAGGAATAAATCGTTAAGTCTTCCATTATGAGCCCTGAGTGAATTGATATCCAGTATACCTAACGGATGACTTGACAAGTCATTGCCCATCTTGATGAGTCCTTAGGTCACCTATTAGGGTCACCTAGCAGTTATTTTCAGCGATTTTAATAAGGTCTTTTCTGTAATTCCTAAATCCTAGGGGGCCTATACTACATCATTTATGGCCCATTTTAGCAGGTTTTTAGCAGGGGAAAACATATTCTAAGTCATTCTTCCAATGCATGCAAGTTTGAAGGATTGAAGAGGTGATTCAAGGACAAATCTCAAGGTTTCTATTGGAATCTCAGCTTGGGAAACTAGAGGATGTTAGAATTCACATGTCCCAGGTATGTAAGGTTATGCGTGGGTGTCTCCTTCCACGCCCATGCCCAATTTCTATCAAAACATGATGAATTGCCTATGATCAAGTTGGGGTTTCTACCCAATTGCATAATTATTCAATCTCTATACATGGGTATGATTAGATTATATTTATATTGATGAATTGTGAAGCTTCGGCAGATTTTAAATTGTTTTCAATCCAAATTGTGATTTCTAAATTTTGAAATTGAATGCCTGTGGATGAGAAGTTCATGAAAGAAGAGAATGACATTGAACGTATGATGAAGATGAGATTTGATGATGAAAAGCATGTTTCTAATCTACCCATGACTATGATGTTGTTTTCAAAATGTATTGAGTAGATCTAAGTTGATAAATCTTTGGGCAATGCCCACGTGTTGATCCAAAATGATGGTTTTTCCGAAATAAGCTTACCACATGGTTTAGAGCGAAGCCTCCCAAATTTCATAAATTTCTATCTTGTGGTATGTTTCAAAATAAAGCTTCTCATATGCATGATTTCATAATTGAGATGTATGTCATTATTGAGCTTTGTCAAAGGACAATGTTGAGCTTCATTTTCATATGATGTCGAGTCTATGCATGATTTCATTAATGAGCTTTTTCAATAGACAATGTTGAGCTTCATTTCATACGGTGATGAGTTATGCATTATTTCATATTGAGCTTCATCGTTAGACAATGTTGAGCTTAGTCAATAGATGATGTTGAGCTTCATTATATACGATGTAGAGCATTGCATTTTTTTAGGAGAAGAGTCTAGCACCGAGCGGGTTAAGGGTCGATCACCCTATGGCCCAGAACTACGCGCCAACGTAGGCTATTTCTATTATATTATTGGGACCTCCCTTGTGAGCTATCCCCGGCCCAATTGTCCCTTAAGCTTGATATCGATATCATGGTATCGCCCTTCGCCCTGGAAAGCTTATGGATGGCTCTGCCCACTTGAGTGTGATAGTTGGCACCACGTAAGCTCTATCGGTATGTTGGTTAAGTGATGAGTCTCCCACTGTCTATGTCATTCAGATTTGCAAATTCATTACTCATGATGATTAGCTTACGCAGGTAGGTTCTAAAAGCAAGGTTTGACTCATTGTTCATCTTTTCAATATAAATATTATATTTTAGCTTTGAGTCATTCAGATTAGTCATGATGTTATAAAGCCATGCATGGTCATGTTATGCTGAGATTATGATTTCAGAAAGAATGCATGTATGCCATTCCTCTCATGTTGAAAGTGTATGATATGCATGAAATGTTTTAAATGATTTACTTTACAAAAGAGGTTTTACTTACCTTGCATACTCGATACATTCCACATACTGACCGCATACTTTCTATGCTATATCGTTTCATGATATAGGACCTGGCTCACAGCTCTAGCCCCCAATCTTAATCAGCTTTACAGAGTCCTTATTAGCTCGGTATTGGTGAGTCCTCATATTTCGAGGACTAAACCCTCAGTTTCATATCATATTTCAGTTTCATGTTTTGTGGAGTTAGTTGGGGTCTTGTCCCATCAACTCGTCTAGATTAGAGGCTTTCAGACTTTTGTATGTATAGCTTCAGATATTGCTCTGATGTGCTGTTGTATGAGACCTCCTCTAAGTTTATATTTTTGTCTTCTTAATGATTTTTGAATGAGTTAGTTAAATGCTTATGTTATGGGTCGACTTGGGGTCTCTCAGGGTCTTTTATCCTATGTCCACGATCCAGGCCTCCGTTTGAGTCGTGACAAACTTGGTATTAGAGGCATAGGTTTGATGTGTCCTAAGGGTTCTGAAAGCTGCGTTAGGTAGAGTCTTTTTCATGGGTGTGAAGCACGCCACACCTATGATGAAGAGGCTACTAGACGTTTAAGAAATATTCCCTTCTTTCATTATCTATTTCGTGCAATGAAAAGCCTTTCTATCCTTCTAATTCATGCTATTCGCGATTATAGAATCATGGCACCTCAAAGGGTGAATGGAAGGAGGAATGGAGGTGGTGTGGGCCACGAGGATGGTAACGGTTATGAGTATCAGCCAGCCCCACCACTTCAGAAGCCTTAGGCACCGGAGCCAGCCACTCATGCAGAGTTCCGAGCTGCCGTTCAGATGCTAGCGCAGGCCTTGACTTCTTAGGTCAATAAGTAGGCCATTGTGCATTTCCTCAAAACGGCAATGCCGCGGCAACTACAATCTGAGACTTCTTGAGAATGAACCTATTATACCTCGAGAATTCAATAATCTAATCTAGAAGTGAATCGGAGAAAAACTGGAAAATGTTGCAGCAGTTGCAGAATGAGTCACTGAATGACTCGTGAGGAGGCCCCATGAGTCATCAGGTGACTCCTAGGAAGGCCTAGAAGTATGAGGACTCGAGGTCCCCACGAGCGATGTAACAACTCGTGGCCAGACACCACGAGTCATCATGTAAGTCGTAGGGTGGTTCTAGAGGAAGATTGGAAAATTGATCCAGTGCACTTGAAGGAAGGTGGCAACGAGTCAACGTGTTACTCATTATGAACCCCAGCAGACCATTTATCTAGTGAACCTGACGAGCGAACCAATGGATCATGAGCCCTGTTGATGAGTCGTCGGGTCCTCCGTTAGGACCCCTGACAGTTATTATCAGCGATTTCAGTAAGGGCTTTTCCATAATTCCTATGTTCAAGGGCCTATACTACGTTGTTTTAAGCTCGTAATAGAGGGATTTTAGTAGGGAGAAACCTATCTTAGGCCATTACATCATGCATGCAAGGTTGGGGGTTTGAGGAGAAGAATAAAGGTGAATTCTCAAGGTTTTCAAAGGGAAATCTCAGCTGGGCAATTAGGAAGAGTTGGTATTCTTTAATCCCAGGTATGTAAGGCTATGAGTGGGTGCTTCCTTCCACACCCATGCCTATTCCATATCAATTTGTGATTGGTTTGTAATGATCAAGTATGGGGTTTCATTCAATTGCATGATTATTACATCTCTATTCATGGGTATGATTAAATTGGGTAGGTATTGATTTTACTAAGCTTGGGTGGATTCTAACTTAATTTCTTTTACAAAAATTGTTTTTCTAAAAATTGAATCTAAAATACCCATGTGTTGATAGTTCATAGAAGAATGTGATGATGATATAATAGATGATGAAAAGCATGTATCCAACCTTACTCATGATTTTGTTGATGTTTTTCAAAGAAGGTTAAATAGACCCAGGTATAATAGAGCTTTAGGTGATGCCCATATGATGTTTTCTAATAGTGATTTTCCCCGACATGAGCTTACCACATGGTTGAGATGAAATTTTCCTTTAACCCTTTTTATGAATTCTAGCTTGTGGTATGTTTCAAAGTAAAGTCTTCTCTATGCATAAATCCTTAATTGATATGTATATTATTGTCGAGCTTTGTCAAGGAAAATGTTAAGCTTCATGTCACATGATGTTGAGTCTAACTATGATTTCATAATGAGCTTTGTCAATGGACAATGTTGAGCTTCATTTCATATGATGTTGAGTTTATGCATGATTTTGTGATGAGCTCCATCACTAGACGATGTTGAATTTCATATTTATATGATGTAGAACATTGCATGTTTTGCGAGAAAAGTCTAGCACCGAGCGGGCTAAGGGTCGACTACCCTATGCTCCAGAACTACGCACCAACATAGGTTGATACTATTATATTATTGGGACCTCCCTTGTGAGCTATCCCCGACCTGATTGGCCCTTCAACCTGATACTGATGTCATGGTATCATCCATCGCCATGGCACAGTTATGGATGGCTCTACCCACTTGAGTATGATAGTTGGGACCACTTAAGCTATATCGTTGTATGTCAGTTAAGCGACGAGTCTCCCACTGTGTATATCATTCAGATTTTCATACTCTTTACTGAGAATGATTACTTATGCATGTGTGTTAATAAAGTAAGGTTTGACTCATTGTTTAATTTTTAATATAAATATTATGTCTCATCATGAGTCATTCGAGTCAATGATGATGTTCTAAAGCCATGCATGGTCATATTATGATAAGAGTACGATCATAGAATGATTGCATGTGCCCTTCCATATTCACTCAAAAGCTTATGAAATGTTATGGAATGTTTTAAACTATTTATTTACTTAAGCGTTCCTACTTACCTTGCATACTTGGTACATTCCACGTACTGACCGCATACTTTCTATGTTGCATCATTTCATAATGCAGGATTCGGTTCTCAGGTCAATCCCCATTTGTAGTCGCTTATCAGAGTCAGTACCTGCTTGGTTGGTGAGTCCTTATCCTTTGAGGAATAGACTTTCAGTTATTTTAGTTGTACTTTCAGTTTCAGTATTGTTGAGCTAGTTGGAGGCGTTGTCCCATCAGCTCATCCAGATTAGAGGCTTATCACACTTAGACATGTATTCAGCTTCAGATGTTCATTCTGTTGTTATGGTAAGTTAGACTTTCGCTGAGTTTATAATTATGTTTTCTTCATGTTTATTGAATGAGTAAGTGAATCCTTATGCCATGGGTTGACCTGGGGTCTCTCGGGGTTTCTTGTCCCGTGTCTACGATCCGGGTCTATGCTCGGGTCGTGACAAACTTGGTATCAGAGCCATAAGTTTGAAGTGTTCTAGGGTGTCTGAAAGCCGCGTTGGGTAGAGTCTTTTTCATGGGTGTGAAGTGCGCCCCACCTATGACGAAGAGGCTACTAAATATTTTAGGAAATGTTCCCATCTTTCATAATATATGTCGTGCGATTAAATGTCTTTCTATCCCTCTAATTCGTGCTATTCGCGATTGTAGAATCATGGATCCTCGAAGGATGAATCGAAGGAGGAATGGAGCTGGTGAGGGCCATGAGGATGGAAACGGTCATGAGCATCAGCCAGCCCCACCAGTGCAGGAGCCTCAGGCACTGGAGCTAGCCACTCATGCTGAGTTCTTGCTACCATCCAGATGCTAGCGCAGGCCTTGACCGCTCAGGTCAATCAGCAGGCCGTTGCGCATGTTCTTCAAAATGGCAATGTGGCGGCAACTTGAGTAAGGGACTTCTTGAGGATGAACCCACTGGAGTTTCTAGGGTCAAACGTAGATAAGGACCCGCACGATTTCATTGATGAGATTGTCAAGATCACCCAGGTTATGGCGGTAAGCAGTGTTGAGTGCATAGAGTTAGCCTCCTACTAATTGAAAGGGGTTGCGTATATTTGGTTCCGCCAGTGGAAGGGCAGCAGGGTTGCTAGAGCAGGTCCGTCCATGTGGGAGGAGTTTCAAGTTGCATTCCTTGATCGGTTCTTCCCTTGAGAAATGAGGGAGTTGAAAGCAGCAGAGTTTTTGAATCTGAAACAAGGGCGGATGACAGTACTAGAGTATTCCCTTGAGTTCACCCGCCTATCAAAGTATGCTCCTGAGTTAGTGGCTGACCAGAGGGCGTAGGGGAGCAGATTTGTGCACGGTATAGCAGGTTATTTGGACAAGGATTGTAGGAAAGCTATGCTCCATCAAAACATGGACTTTCCTCGCATAGTGTGGTACGCTCAGTAGATGGAGGCGGCACATTCTAGGGAGAGGGAGGCCAAAAGGGCCAGGACCGAGGGCCACAGGTTCTCACAACAGAGGTACGATGGTGGGCATCAACATCAGACCCACCAGGCCTCATCAATCCCAACATCTTCAGCACTAAGTGTGCCATCTAGGCCCAAACATGATAAGATAGGGTGAGCGTCAGGCTCGAGGGGTCAGAGCAGTAGGCCCGCAGAATCTAGCACTCCAGCTTGTTGCAGGTACGGCTGAGGACACACAGCGAAGTGTTTGGCAGGGTCTGGAGATATTTTTGGGTGTGGTAAGCCTGGACATATGCTCAGATATTGTCCCGCTGCAAGACAGGATCAAGTTGGGGGCTGAGGCCCAGCTTCGAGTTCGCAGCCCCTCCCCCATGTATAGCACATCAGGGGGCATCTACTAGCACAGCTGGAGGGCAGCGCCGGAACAGATTCTATGCCTTACCCACTCTTCAGGAGTAGGAGGCCTTACCATATATGGTCATCGATATGTTGAGAGTGTTTCATGTTGATGTATATGCATCGCTAGATCCGGGGGCTACCCTAGCTTTTGTGACACCATATATAGCCAGTAGCTTCGGAGTCAGTCCCGATGTCTTATCAGAGCCTTTCTCAGTTTCTACTCCAGTAGGTGACTCAGTGATAGCTAGACGGGTGTATAAAGATTGCTCGATATCAGTTCTTCGTAAGGTCACCTCATCAGACTTGATAGAGTTATCCATGAGCAATTTTGATGTTATTCTCATCAAAGATTGGCTATTTTCATGCTATTCTTCAGTTAATTGTAGGATCCGGTCAGTAGAGTTCAGATTTTCGAGTGAGCCTATCTGAGAATGGGAGGGTAGTTCAGTTGTGCCCGTAGGGAGATTTATTTCCTACCTTAAGGCCAAGAAGATGATTTCTAAGGGTTGCATGTATCATTTTGTTAGGGTCAAGGACGTTGAGTCTGAGGCCCCAACCATCCAGTTAGTCCCAGTCGTACGTGAGTATCCAGAGGTCATTCCGGAGGATTTGCCAGGTATTCCACCCGAGCGAGAGATTGACTTCGGTATTGACCTCCTTCCCGCAGACTATATCTATTCCACCCTACAGGATGGCTCCATCTGAGCTAAAAGAGTTGAAGGATCAATTAAAGGATTTGCTAGATAAGAGCTTCATTAGACCGAGCCAGTCTCCATGGGGCGCACAAGTATTATTTGTTCGGAAGAAAGAGTGTTCCCGTCGTATATGCATTAATTATCGACAGTTGAACCAAGTCACAATCAAGAACAAGTATCCCTTACCTAGGATCAATGATTTGTTTGATCTGCTTCAGGGTGCTAAGTGTTTCTCGATGATAGATCTCAGATCTAGGTACCATCAGCTTAGAGTCCGGGAGGGAGATATCCCGAAGACGGCATTCAGAACATGGCATCGTCATTATGATTTTGTAATTATGTCCTTTGGACTAATGAATGCCCCTGCAGCTTTTATGGACCTGAAGAACAAGGTGTTCAAGCCATATCTGGACATGTTCGTGATTGTGTTCATTGATGTGTCAGGCCCCGCTTTGGGAGGCATTACGGGCACCTGGTTCCCTACTAGGACCTAGACTGCCGGACTAGCTTAGCCTGAGCACTTCTGGTGCCAGGCTGGATCTAACTCTGGATTCAAGAAAACGACGGGCTATATAACGGCTGTAAATACAACCTCCGGCCGACTAGGCCTATATCCACCTGTAAGGAAAGAACAGCTACCCAGAACAAATGAATCGATAGGGAACCTATGCGGGCCGACAAGGCCACCATGTTGTCTAGTTATTTCTTAATCAAGAAAACAAGTGCTAAACTGCTATGTGACCGACAAGGTCACCACTACCAATTGAATAAGGCCCCCCACGTCCATCATAAACAAACCAAAACATACACAAGGCCTCCCACGACCGGTACAACTAACCACAGGGAATATACAATCTGCAAGCCTCTAAGAATACTGATAAGATGGTCGGGAAAGGGACCCGGCCTACCCATACTGTACAACAGAAGGAAAGAAATAAAACTCTAGATATCTAGCTCTAGATGATAGGAGCTGATGACTCTGTGGGCTGGCTAGAATTATGAGGGATCGGCTCCTCGTCTATGAGTACCTGCAGGCAAGTAATGCAGCGCCCCCAAGCGGGCGTCAGTACCACTGGTACCGAGTATGCAAAGCAAACTGAACATAACTGAAGATAAACAGTAAACTGGTAGTTACTGAAATGACAGAGGATAGCTAAAACTATCTGGAAAAGCAGAATCTATACCGAGCTTAATTGTACTGGAAAGAAGATAAGAATCATACCTGCTGATGCGGCGTCTTGCTATTTATCAACTTAATAAGTAACATATATATATATATATATATATATATACATATAGCATACAAGAACCTACACCAGCCCCCATAAGCCGAAATGGGCCGATCGACACGCAATCTATATACCCCTACCTAGGTCAAACCATCCAAAAATAAATTCACTCTACTAACCTAATAACTATGAGCACCCCGCCGGCCCCTTGGGTATGCAGCTTGGGCTCTCTGGGCCCCTGACTACAATTGTATCTGATTCCGGAGGACTCTTGTAACTGTAATCTGAGATCTGTATCTGTAATCTGTAATCTGTGCCCTGGGCGCAAGCGCTCGACAGGGTATGCTATAATGCTGATCAGCCTGCTATGGGGAATGCTGCATCGCATCTTCGTCCTACTGCAGACGACATGCCACTCCTTGGAGTGACGTATCCTAACCCTCTGGCGGGCGAGTCGACACAACTATTAACATTTGGGGCGGCAAGGAAGCTCTAAGGGTGCCCACATATCACAAACAAGTCTCAACAAGCAACAGTAATCACATAAAACATGTATATTAAATTTGAAAATACTGTAATTTTTTTATTTCTATTCTAATTCTCTGGCTGAATTAAACTGAATCTTGTATTGAGTCTGAATTAATATCTCGCTGTTTAATACT
The DNA here is from genome assembly GCA_035772735.1 of Datura wrightii. Classification (NCBI taxonomy): domain Eukaryota; kingdom Viridiplantae; phylum Streptophyta; class Magnoliopsida; order Solanales; family Solanaceae; genus Datura; species Datura wrightii. The sequence goes on along the minus strand of JASDFA010000023.1, from coordinate 19,067,383 downwards.
AATTTACTGACTTTTATTCTGAATATGACATAATAACGAAAAACATACTTAATACTCGGCTTCTGAACTTCTTTCCGGAATTTATTATATTTTATTATACTAGGATTACTAACTTGCCAAAGGAACTGGCTTTACATACCTCAGTTGTCGGCTTTCCGGCTAACTGGCGTAACACGACCAATATTCAGCTATTTCTTCCAACTGTATTCACATTCATAGCAATTAGAACTAAATTCATCAATATATTGAATGAAAATATGACTTTGAATATATATATAGCCCAAACTTTGACTTATCGAAAAAAAACTGAAAACTCGCTATTTCTCGGAAGTCCATAAGGGAGAAATACTCACTTTAGGGCTAGGAGTATATTTACACTAATTTGGAGCAATTCCACTTACCTTAGCTCGGTAGGACGATTATTCGCCGGTCGAATTTCACAAAACTAACTCCGCAGGAATTCTCCCAGTAGTTTAATACTTCACTACCCAAGATTAATTCGAGTTTGAACCATGTTTAATAGCGTAAACAGATGGAATTTCACCTAAATCTCTCGTGCCCTCTGTTTTCTGGTTACTCTCTAGAAATTATGATAATTATCTAACAAAAACCAAAGTGGAGGCTTTATATAGTTGGGGATGGACCTCACCTCCGTGACACGCCGGCCAACGCAGAGGTGAGCCCTCCGTGACACGTTGGCCATCGTGGAGGGGGTCTGCCCAGCCTCCTCTTGTAATGATTCGACATGGCGCTTGTCTGGTCTTTCCCTGAGCCTTTTTCTACCATGTGTGGCATTCTAAAACTCTTAACCAACATGTGAATAGGCCATATAAATGTCAAGAATTTACGAGGTGTAACATCCTCCCCCATTAAGAACATTCGTCCTCGAATGTAAACTGCTACTTGCAAGAATTTCAACTTACAAGAGTTATTCTAGAAATATTTCGGCATGAGTTTCCCCTGTAATATGGACTATCTTAAAAAAATCCTGAAATGCAGAAAAGTCCAATACAGGTACTCCACACAACACTAGTAGTCATCACAAAATAAACTTAAAGCCAACTATCCCATTTATTCACATAATATAAGGCAATTCGTAAAACAACAATACTAATGTACCTCTGGCTAATTAAGTTTGGAGTAGTTGAGGATATGTGACTTTCATATCTTCCTCTGCTTCCCAAGTCATCTCCTCTCGGTTCCTGTTATGCCATAACACTTTGACAGAAGCAATAACTTTAGTTCTCAACCTGCGAATCTTCCTGTCTAGTATGGCTACTGAAACCTCTTCATAAGCCAGCTCTTCCGTAACCTGGACATCCTGAACTGGGACAACTTTAGAGGGGTCTCCTATATACTTCCTCAGCATGGACACATGGAAAACTGGATGGACAGACTCTAATTCTGGAGGCAAGTTCAACTCGTATGCCACTTGGCCTATTCTTCGACGAATCTGATAAGGCCTAACAATCTCGAGCTGAGCTTACCTTTATTGCCGAATCTCATCACCCCTTTCATTGGAGAAACTTTCAAAAACATCCAATCATTCACATTAAATTCTAGGTTTCTGTGCCGCACATTAGCATACGATTTCTGGCGGCTCTGAGCAATCAGTAGGCATTGTCTGATAAGCTTTAACTTTTCCTCAGACTGATGAATAATATTCGGCCCAATCAGCGCTGACTCTCCTACTACAAACCAGCCGACCAGCGATCTGCATTTTTTCCCATACAAAGCCTCATAGGGCGTCATTTGGATAGCTGAGTGATAACTATTGTTATAAGAAAACTCAATAAGTGGTAGGTGCTCATCCCAGCTACCTCGAAAGTCCAACACACACGCTCGTAACATATCCTCGAGCGTTTGAATAGTGCGTTCTGCCTGCCCATCTGTCTGAGGGTGGAATGCTGTGCTCAGATTAATCTGTGTTTCCAGGCCTCTCCGAAATGATTGCCAAAATTTAGCTGTAAATTGCGCCCCTCTGTCAGAGATAATGGACAATGGAACACCGTGCAGTCTGACTATTTCTTTGATATACAACTCAGCATAATCTTCGGCAGAGAAAGTAGCCCTTACTGGCAGAAAATAGGTTGATTTTTCAGTCTGTCAACAATTACCCAAATCAAGTCATTTCTATGTCTGGTACGGGGTAATCCTGCTACAAAATCCATATTTACTGCTTCCCACTTCCAACGAGGCACAGCTATGTCTTGAGTCAATCCGCCTTGTTTCTGGTGTTCTGCTTTTACTTGCTGGTAGTTAGGACACTGGGCTATGAATTCTGCTATTTCCCTCTTCATACCTGGCCACCGGTAGATTTCTTTAATATCGTGGTACATTTTTGTCGTGCCTGGGTGGAGAGAATAGCGGGCGTAATGTACCTCATTCATAATCTGCTGGCGAAGCCCTGAAATATCTGGAACACAAAGGCGGCCTTTACATCGCAACACTTCATCCTCAATTACCTGAAAATCCAGCGCTTTTCCTTGCTGAACTCTGTCTTTAAGCTGACCAGGTCAGGATCCTCATACTTCCGGTCCTTTACCTCCAAAACTAATGACGACACTGCGGTGTTCTGAATTACCGCACTATTGTCCTCTGTTTCTGCTACACGAACGGATAAACTGGCTAACTGGTGTATTTCTCTGGCCAACTCCCGCTGCTCAGGCTGCAAGTATGCCAAACTCCCCATAGATTTGTGGCTGAGGGCATCTACTACTACGTTGGCTCTTCCTGGGTGGTACAGAATACTTACATCATAATCTTTCAGCAATTCCAACCAACGACACTGCTGCAAATTCAACTCTCTCTGAGTGAAGATATATTGTAGGCTCTTATGATCAGTGAAAATATCCACATGGACGTCGTACAAGTAATGTCTCCATATCTTTAGGGTGTGGATCACTGCGGCTAGTTCCAAGTCATGGGTAGGATAATTCTTTTTGTGTTTCCTCAGCTGTATGGAAGCATAAGCAATTACTCTACCATGCTGCATAAATACACATCCTAATCCAATACCCGAAGCATCGCAATAAACTGCATAACCCTCTATACCTTCTGGTAATGCTAACATTGGGGCGGAGGTCAATTTGTCTTTTAATTCCTGGAAACTCTGCTCACATGCCTCCGTCCACTGAAACTTTACTACTTTTTGCGTCATCTTAGTCAGAGGTGCCGCTATTGTGGAGAATCCCTCAACAAATCTTCTATAGTACCCTGCTAATCCCAGAAAACTGCGTACTTCGATCGGAGTGGTTGGTCTGGGCCACGTTTTTACTGCTTCTATTTTCTGCGTGTCTACCCGTATACCAGCATCCGACACAATAAGCCCCAATAAAGCTACTGAGTTCAGCCAAAATTCACACTTAGAGAACTTGGCATACAACTGAGGGTCCTGGAGAATCTGAAGCACTGTCTGCAAATGATCCTGGTGGTCTGCCTATGAGCGAGAATACACTAGAATATCATCAGTAAACACTATCACGAACAGGTCCAGGTATGGTCTGAAGATGCTATTCATCAGGTCCATGAATACTGCGGGAGTATTCGTCAGCCCAAAGGACATGACTAGGAATTCAAAATGGCCATATCTGGTCCTGAAGGCAGTCTTCGGAATGTCCCTTTCACGAACTCGAACCTGATGATATCCGAACCGTAAGTCAATCTTGGAGAAATATCTGGCCCTTTATGACTGATCAAACAAATCATCTATTCTGGGAAGCGAATACTTATTCTTAACTGTAACCTTGTTCAACTGCCGGTAATCTATACACATGTGGAGTGAGCCATCCTTCTTTCTCACAAATAGAACTGGCACACCTCAAGGTGAAGTACTCAGCCTGATAAAGCCCTTATCTAACAGATCTTTTAGCTGCTCCTTTAATTCTCTGAGTTCAGCAGGAGCCATACGATACGGAGGAATTGATATGGGCTAAGTACCTGGTAGCAAATCAATTGCAAAATCTATTTCTCTCACTGGGGGAATACCAGGTAGCTCATTTAGGAATAAGTCAGGGAATTCATTAACCACTGGAATAGACTGGAGAGTCGGAGGCTCTAACCGAACATCCTGGACTCTGACTATGTGGTAAATGCATCCCTTAGCTATCAACTTCCTCGCCTGAAGGTAGGTGATCACGGGCAAAAATATATGCCCGAGATACACTTTACGACTTAAATTAGTCTTGTTTATCTAAGATTATTGTATACATTTTCATGTAATTTTAGATAAAGTAAAGATATGTGCTAACCAACATGATTAGCCTTTGTTTTGTAGGTTTTGATGACTTTTGAGCAACTAATCCATGAGTTGGTGATGTAGAGGCTTGGAAACAGAATCAACACGCGAACGTCGGCAAAGAAGAGGCACAAAACAGCCCACCGATGCATCGACAAGGTGCCACGGCAGGCAGGCCGCTCACAACAGCCCACCTGCGCGTTGGCAACATGCCACGGCAGGTGGCCTCCGCGACCAAGGGCTGCCAACGCGCTGCCCAAGCAGCGTGACACGCTGCCAACGCGGCAGGGGGCTGCCCGGGCAAATTTCGGGTGATTTCCAGAGGGCTTCCGCGTCAGTAGCGTGTCACGGAGGCCGTGCTCCGCGATGCACTCCGTGACACGTTGCTTGTTATTCCGGGAAAGAGTCCTACTACTATAAATAGCACACTTAGGTTTATTTTTCAGAATTCAGACTTGGTGGAGCAAGGACGTGGGTTACAGGCAGTTGAGGGACGAAAAAGCTAAGGGTTTTTCTCTCTTTCTTTCTTCTTTCAATTAATTGTTTGTATGATTATCACTTGTTTTAGGATGATTAATCCACAAATGAGTGGCTAATTCTCTTCCTTGCTGAGGTTATGAACAATGGTGATGAATTTTTATTATTGAATTGTATGGTTTTTCATCATCTTCTCCTATGTTGTTCTATTAATTCTTGTTTCTACTGCATTAGTGTGTGGCCGCCATTAATGTACATCTAAAAAGTCCGATTTCACTCGAGAGAGCACGAAATTGGAAAGTTGTGAATTAATAGGGTATTGTTCTTAACTTGATTTGGGAAAATTGGGTTTTGATGTACTTTCCTGATAGAAATATACTTGAAAGCCGTATTAGTCAATTTAGGAACTGGAATTGTATTGCGAGGTCATCAATTGCATTTGATCACAGAAATGTAGACGAATGGTTTATGATTCTTAAGTGAGATTAAATACGAGAGTTTTAATCTCTAGGCTAATGTTCTTGGCTAGCAACTAGAAGAGAAGAATAACCGAATTATGATTATAATCAAGCTCATTACTTGTTCTTAACCTTGGCATGCTCATATCCATAGTTTCAATTCAAAGTAGATATTTGTTAATAGTTTTAGTATATAATTTATAAACAAAAATTATTTAACTTTTGGTTACGTTGTTGTCAGCATATATAGAAGTAAGATAGAATATAGTATACTTGAGCAATTTTTACTTATCCAGAGTCTCCTTGGTTCGATACTTGGCTTACTTAGCCACTTTATTACTTGTTTGACCACGTGCACTTGCGTGTCGGTTTAGATACCCAACGAACCACCGAACAAGTTTTTGGCGCCGTTGCCGGGGAGACTTGGCAATAGGTGAAATTTTCTTAAGTGTAAATTTACTATATTTTTTTTCTAAGTGCTGACAACTTAGTCTTAGTGTTTGTTTTAATTATTTTGCATTTTACTTTTTATTTTTCGAATACCCTTATTGACATGACATCGTGGAATATAAATGGTTTCAATTGTGGATACTCATATTTTAGCGAATCTTGTCTGAATTGCGGAGGACACCACTTGTGGAAACACTGTAACACGTGCAATATATGTGGTGGTCAAGATGGCCATTGGGATGGCTGTCCGATGCATATTCCCCTCCCCCAAGCCCCTACTATGATCCTTCTGTTGTTTTTTCTGAGTATAGGCATGCTGAAAATGAGGACTTGGGACGCCAAGCTCGAATAGAAGACATGCTTAAACAACTCCTAGAGCAATCAGAAGCAATGAAGGAGGCGATAGCAGTATTGAGAATTCAGCAAGAAGAGAATGCAGAGCCTCTAGAAAGGATGAGCATCAAATTCACGAAGATGATTGCTGAGGCTGAAGCTTGTGATACATTTCAGGTGACAGTTTTAGCTGATATTCAAGAGGAACTACGAGAGGAAGACAAGGGTGAATTTTTGGATGAAGCCCAGCAATTAGAATCTCTTGAGTGTCCCCGTGACGGGCTCACACTTATGGAAAATCCATTCATGGAAGAAGAGATACAGTATCCCCCAGTTGACAGTGATGGAGAGACAGATGTCGATGCTGAGAAGGTGTATACAAGTAAGGAGGTCAAGCACAAGGCAGTTTCAGAGTTGAGGTTTATTGGACCACACTCGAAGCATTTTTCGACATTAAGTTTGGTTGACAACATAGAAATAGAGCCTTCCAACCTTATAGAGAAATGTCTAGAGGAGGACCAAGCCCCATATATTTTGAAATTTGCTAACTCAGAGGGACAAAATGACTTCGCTTACTTGAGGGCGAATAAATTAAAAAGGCAACACCTATTGTTTGGTCCTTACAATTTTTTACCACCACCCCTGGAGCATAAGAGGAATTTAGAAAAGAAGTTAGGGGTGAGATTCATATCCTCAAGGTGGAGGAAAAAGTGGTGAAACTTGGTACGTCGTGCCGCGACGTAAAATTAGGCGCTGCTTGGGAGGCAACCCAAGGGTACCACAGGTACCATTTTAATTTCTTGCATTTGAGTTGATTTTTGTTTATTTTCATCTTGTGTGTTTTGGTGGAAAGTTAAGCACAGATGGAGGGGAAGTCTGAGTACCCGTGGAGGAGGAAGCTAACAAGCATGGAAGAGAAAAAGTGTGGGGTTGAACACCCACTTGTGCAAAGTTGAAGAAAGGCATGTTGCTAGCTAGGCCTAAAGGCCTCAGGGAGTATTTCTCACCCTTTGTAAATTTTAATTTGATGCTATGAGGATATAGCATGATTTAAGTGTGGGGTGAGGGAAATTTCAAGGGAAATTTCAAAATTTTTTGTGCGTAACGATTTTGGTGAATGTAATGCTTGTGAGAAATTTGAAAAATTTGAAAATTTTTTGTGAATCAAGCATGACTTCATCACCCGTTGGTTTTTCTTATCGGTTCTTTTCCGACGGGGGGTCTTTGAACCGAACAATAAAAATTTTCTTTTTCTTTCTTTCCTTTGTCTATATATAGTGTTTTTAGTCATGGTTAGGGACTGTTTCCGATGATGGATGGATGACGACCGTCTTGAGGAAAAATTAGTCGATAGTTGTGGGTTTGTGAACCCGTAGCTAATTGGTGCTGGATGTTCTTTTTATGTGCTATACATGGTTGTAAGATGAAAGTATGTTCAGTGTGAAGCATGCAAGTGTATAACTCTGTTTGAGACACTTAGGTTCTTGAATTTGACTCAATATGATGGAAGCTTAATTCTGAATTCTTGTGATTAGCTGAGTAAGAGTCTGCCGAATGTGTCTTGAATTGAGAATGTTCCATGAGTGTAAGGTTTTTGAGTATTCTATGCTATTGTGGAATATCTAGAACTTGCCTGGTGTGTATATAAAACGAAATGAAGGATGTGAATTGTAGGAGATGATTTAGGAATTTCTTTGAATGAACCAAACTTATATCTCTCATTATACCTACCTTGAAAAATTAATCCTAGTTAACCCCATTGAGCCTTGAGCCTATTCTTTGAAAGCTGCAACATAAGCTTAATCCTTTTTCTCTCATTATCCTTGAAGTTGAACCAAAACTCGTAAGCGCTTAAAGGAAAAATCCGAAAGAGTGAAGGAGTGAGAATTGGGAGAAAGAAGGAAAAATAGCAAGTTGTAAATAGTTGAGAAAAGGAAAAAGGTGTATTTGTGTGAAAATGGTTGATTATTAGTAGGGAGTAAGAAAAGAAATGAATGAAACATATTGCTTAAGTACTACGTACTAATAAGCTAAAAGTGCCTAAAGAAAGGGGGGAACAAAAGAGGAAAAAGAAAGATGAAAAGAGAAAAAGGTGAAGTGAGGGAAGGGAAGTTTGTAATGAAGGTGTGATGTATTAAAAGCGCTTAGGAAAGATAGTCACTATTAGTGATCATAATAGTACCTACCCGCACCTGAGTTACATTACAACCTAAAAAGTCCTACTTGATCTTACATTCATACATCCTTAAATTAGTGGAATAAAACACTAAGGGCAATCTTATGGGTCATTACATGATGCATATGAATTCTTTGTGAGAGTGAGTGTAATTCTATGCATGTACCCACACATGTTGTGATATAAAAATTGTTTTTGCGTGTGAAATTGGGTAACTCTCTTTTCGTGAGGGGCACATGTTGAATGAAGGATATAATTCATGTGGGATTTCTTAATCAGTTGATTTGCATGAGTTTGCTAAGATTGAGAGTCGATTTTTGAGGTTAAGAAGTCTTAACATAGTTGTACTTCATTTCAATGATCAAATCAGGCATGCTCTATTTTTAGCTTGTATCTTACATAATCATTATAGCCGTAACTTGAATTCTCTTGCTAAATTAGTTATGTGGGAGTCTCCATATGCACGTTATGTAAAAGGTTGTTCGAGGATGAACAAGGCTTTAAGTGTGGGGTTGTGATCACGGGCAAAAATATATGCCCGAGATACGCTTTACGACTTAAATTAGTCTTGTTTATCTAAGATTATTGTATACATTTTCATGTAATTTTAGATAAAGTAAAGATATGTGCTAACCAACATGATTAGCCTTTGTTTTGTAGGTTTTGATGACTTTTGAGCAACTAATCCATGAGTTGGTGAGGTAGAGGCTTGGAAACAGAATAAACACGCGAACGTCGGCAAAGAGGAGGCACAAAACAGCCCACCGGCGCATCGACAAGGTGCCAAGGCAGGCAGGCCGCTCACAACAGCCCACCTGCGCGTTGGCAACGTACCACGGCAGGTGGCCTCCGCGACCAAGGGCTGCCAACGCGCTGCCCAAGCAGCGTGACACGCTGCCAACGCGGCAGGGGGCTGCCCGGGCCAATTTCGGGTGATTTCCAGAGGGCTTCCGCGTCCGTAGCGTGTCACGGAGGCCATGCTCCGCGATGCACTCTGTGACACGTTGCTTGTTATTCCAAGAAAGAGTCCTACTGCTATAAATAGCACACTTAGGTTTATTTTTTTCAGAATTCAGACTTGGTGGAGCAAGGACGTGGGTTAAAGGCAGTTGAGGGATGAAAAAGCTAAGGGTTTTTCTCTCTTTCTTTCTTCTTTCAATCAATTGTTTGTATGATTATCACTTGTTTTAGGATGATTAATCCACAAATGAGTGGCTAATTCTCTTCCTTGCTGAGGTTATGAACAATGGCGATGAATTTTGATTATTGAATTGTATGGTTTTTCATCATCTTCTTCTATGTTGTTCTATTAATTCTTGTTTCTACTGCATTAGTGTGTGGCCGCCATTAATGTACATCTAAAAAGTCCGATTTCACTCGAGAGAGCACGAAATTGGAAAGTTGTGAATTAATAGGGTATTGTTCTTAACTTGATTTGGGAAAATTGGGTTTTGATGTGCTTTCCTGATAAAAATATACTTGAAAGTCGTATTAGTCAATTTAGGAACCGGAATTGTATTGCGAGGTCATAAATTGCATTTGATCACAGAAATGTAGATGGATGGTTTATGATTCTTAAGTGAGATTAAATACGAGAGTTTTAATCTCTAGGCTAATGTTCTTGGCTAGCAACTAGAAGAGAAGAATAACCAAATTATGATTATAATCAAGCTCATTACTTGTTCTTAACCTTGGCATGCTCATATCCATAGTTTCAATTCAAAGTAGATATTTGTTAATAGTTTTAGTATATAATTTATAAACAAAAATTATTTAACTTTTGGTTACGTTGTTGTCAGCATATATAGAAGTAAGATAGAATATAGTATACTTGAGCAATTTTTACTTATCCAGAGTCTCCTTGGTTCGATACTTGGCTTACTTAGCCACTTTATTACTTGTTTGACCACGTGCACTTGCGTGTCGGTTTAGATACCCAACGAACCACCAAACAGTAGGAAATAAACCTACCTTTTGGCGTAGCTGTACTACCCTTCCACTCTCGTACTGCCTCTCTTGGAAAGTGGAATCGGACCATCTTGGTCCAGCATTCTACATTGGCATAGCACGACACTAACCAATCCATACCCATAATGGCATCGAAATCAATCATCTCTAATTCTACCAGATCTACTACAGTCTGATGATCAGCAACCTCTACTGTACACCCTCAATACACCCTTCTGGCTATGATGGAGTCACCGATGGGTGTAGATACTAAAAAGGGTTGCTGAAGCAACTATTGTGCAACACTACACTTTTGAGCCACAAATGGGGTAACGTAGGACAGGGTAGATCCTTGATCAATCAATACATAAGCAGGGTGTGAATAAATAGTCATCATACCTGTTACCACATCTGGAGAAGCCTCTGAGTCCTGCCTCCCTAGTAATGCATAGGTACGGCTTGGGCCTATACCTGAACTAGAGGCCCCTGATCTACCTCGGCCTCTACCTACTGGACCTGAGAGCCTACGCGCTGCCGAGGATGCTGAAGCTCGCGGCCCTATTAACGCCCTGTCCTGATTATCTTGGCTACCCTGACCCTTGGCTAGACAGTCTCTCATCACATGACCCTCCTGCCCGAATATATAACACCCTGTGGAGCCATATCTACAAGCTCCAGTGTAGGGTCGGCTGTAAATAGGGCAAGGTGGGGGTGTGTACCTGCTCTACTCTGCACTCCTCTGCTGAGGTGAATCTACCGTTCGAGAACTGCTGTTGGACTCTGACTGTCCTCGGCGAATGAATCTACCCCTCTACTGCTGTGATGGAGGTGGGGGTTTAGGTGGCCTGTCTGACAATCGGGGCCTGGATCCTCTATGAATCTCCCTGTATATTTCATCTGATCTATCCCTGCGGCGCTGCTCCTGATTTATTCGTCTGCTATTTTGTTGCTGTTGTCTAAGGCCCTCAATAGTCTGGGCAAAGGCCTGCACCCGAGTAATATCCATATCCTCCCGCAGCGTAGCTGTCATGCATGCCTCAATATATTCTAGGTTCAGACCCATAATAAACCGGTGGACTCTAGATGGTATGGTGTCCACAAATGCTGGAGCATAGTGGGCCAACGGATCGAACTGTAGGGTGTATTCACGTACACTCCTCTCCTCCTGCTCCAAATGTAAAAACTGGTCCATCCGGGCCTGTCGGATTTCTCGTGGTAGATAACGGTCCTAGAAAGCCTATGAAAAACTGGACCAAGTCGGAGGGGAAACATCTCTCCCTTGAGACCTTTCCCAACTCTCGTACCACAACACAGCAATATCCCGCAGCTAGAATACCGATAACTCAAACGACTCTATAGATGTCACATGCATGACTCGGAAGATTCTCTGCATCTGATCTAGAAAGTCCTGGGGGTCCTCTGCCTGATCTAACCCTGTGAACTGCGGGGGACCTAGTGCCAAAAATTCTCGGACCCTCGAACTGCCAGGCCCACCTGATGACTCTGCTGTTACAGGTGGCACTAACTGGCGCTGAGTAGCCATCATTTGTGCCAACATAACTACTGCACTTCAAATTTCCTGATCAGATGGTGTGGGTACAGGAACTGTCAGAGTCCGTGTCGTTCTGAGTGGCTCCTGGTGAGGTGGGGACTACTGAGAAGGTCGAGATGATGCCTTTGTATCGCCCTCAGATCGGGCTGATTCTAGATGAAGCTGAGGCATCCTGCTGGTGCCTTCTCCTCCTGCGGTATCCAGTCTTCTACCTGTGGAAGGATGTCGCTGGTCTGCCATTTTATTTGTAAATAAAGAGTATGATAAGTTTTAGGAACTCAACCCTATATTGTACTGCTCTATGGCACAACTGAATATGAAGAAAGAGTAACCATCCTATTATGCCTTGCAGCCTCCTGCCTATGGTATGTGGTGCACAACACATCCATAGACAAGACTCTACGTAGCACGGCTTGCAGACTCCCTCTGACATGACCTGCTCTGATAGCAAGTTTGTCATGCCCCGCCTTGGGAGGAATGATGGGCACCTGGTGCCCTACTAGGACCTGGATTGCTGGACTAGCTGAGCCTGAGCACTTCTGGTGCCAAGCTGGCTCTAACTCTGGATTCAAGAAAACGACGGGCTATATAACGGCTATAAATACAGCCTCCGGTCAACTAGGCCTATAGCCACCTGTTAGGAAATAACAGCTACCCAGAACAAATGAATCGATAGGGAACCTATACGGGCCGACAAGGCCACCATGCTGTCTAGTTATTTCTGAATTAAGAAAACAAGTGCTAAACTGCTACGTGACCGACAAGGTCACCACTACCAATTGAATAAGGCCTCCCATGGCCATCATAAACAAACCAAAACATACACACGACCTCACACGACCGGTACAGCTAACCACAGGGAATATACAATCTTCAAGCCTTTAAGAATACTGATAAGATGGTCGGGACAGGGCCCCGGACTACCCATACTGTACAACCGAAGAAAAGAAATAAACCTCTAGCTATCTAGCTCCGGATGATAAGAGCGGATGACTCTGTGGGCTGGCTAGAATTACGAGGGCTCAGCTTCTCGTCTCTGAGTACCTGCAGGCAAGTAATGCAGCGCCCCCAAGCGGGCGTTAGTACAACTGATACCAAGTATGCAAAGAAAATTGAACATAACTGAAGACAAACAGTAAACTGGTAGTTACTGAAATGACAGAGGATAGGTAAAACTGTCTGGAATAGCAGAATTTGTATCGAGCTTAATTGTATTGGAAAGAAGATAAGAATCATACCTGCCGATGCGACGTCCTACTATTTATTAACTTAATAAGTAACATATATATATATAAATATATATATAGCATACAAGAACCTATACTAGCCCCCATAAGACGGAAGGTGCCAATCAACACGCAATCTATATACCCCTACCCAGGTCAAACCATCCAAAAATAAATTCACTCCACTCACCTAATAACTACGAGCACCCCGCCGGCCCCCTGGGTATGCAGCTTGGGCTCTCTGGGCCCCTGACTATAATTGTATCTGAGTCCGGAGGAATCTTGTAACTGTAATCTGAGATCTGTATTTGTAATCTGTAATCTGTGCCCTGGGCGCAAGCGCTCGACAGGATATGCTATAATGCTGATCAGCCTGCTATAGGGAATGTTGCATACCATCTTCGTCCTACTACGGACGACATGCCACTCCTTGGAGTGACGTATCCTCACCCTCTAGCGCGCGAGTCAACACAACTATTAATCCTGGGGTGGCAATGAAGCTCTAAGGGTGCCAACATATCACAAACAAGTCTCAACAAGCAACAGTAATCATATAAAACATGTATATTAAATCTGAAAATGTTGTTTCTGTTTTGATATTCTATTTTGATTCTCTGGCTGAATTAAATTTAATATTGTATTGAGTCTGAAGTAATATCTCACTGTTTAATACTGATTTACTGACTTTTATTCTGAATATGACATAATAATGCAAAACATACTTAATACTCGGCTTCTGAACTTCCTTCCGGAATTTATTCTATTTTATTATACTAGGATTACTAACTTGCCGAAGGAATTGTCTTTACATACCTCAGTTGTTGGTTTTCCGACTAACTGGTGTAACTCGGCCAATATTCAGCTATTTCTTCCAACTGTATTCCCATTCATTGAAATCAGAACCAAATTCATCAATATTCCGGAAGCAAATACTATTTTGAATATATATATATATATATATATATATATACAAACTTTGACTTATCGAAAAATAGCCGAAAACTCGCTATTTGTTGGAAGTCCAGAAGGGAGAAATACTCACTTTAGGGCTAGGAATATATTGACACTAATTTGGAGCAATTCCACTTACCTTAGGTCGGTAGGACGTTGATTCGCCGGCTGAATTTCATGAAACTAACTTCGCAGGAATGCTCCCGGCAGCTTAATACTTCACTAACCAAGATTAATTTGAGTTTGGACCACGTTTAATAGCATAAACGGATGGAATTTCACCTAAATCTCATGTGACCTCTGTTTTCTGGTTACTCTCTGGAAATTATGATAATTATCTAATAAAAAATGAAGTGGAGGCTTTATATAGTTGGGGCTGGACCTCATCTTCGTGACACGCCAGCCAACATGGAGGTGAGCCCTCCGTGACACGTTGGCCATTGCGGAGGGGGTCTGCCCAGCCTCCTCTTGCGATGGTTGGACGTGGCGCTTGTCCGGTCTTTCCCCGGGCCTTTTTCTAGCTTGTGTGGCATTCTAAAACTCTTAACCAACATGCGAATAGGCCATATAAATGTCAAGAATTTATGGGGTGTAACATGATGACATTTTGATATACTCTCGAAGCGAGGAGGAGCATGTCGGTCACTTTAGGGTAGTGCTCCAGACCCTTAAGGACCGCAAATTGTATGCAAAGTTCAGCAAGTGTGAGTTTTGGTTGGACTCCATGGCATTCTTGGGCCATGTGGTGTCTAGAGAAGGCATAAATGTAGACTCGCAGAAAATTGAAGCAGTGAAAAATTGGCCGAGACTGGTGAATCCTTCAAATATTTGGAGTTTCATGGGTTTAGTTGGCTACTATCAGAGTTTTGTTGAGGGTTTCTCATCCATTGTAATGCCTTTAACTAAGTTGACTTAGAAGAAGGTGAAGTTTCAATGGTCGGAGGTTGTTAGAAAAGCTTCCAAGAGTTGAGGGCTCGACTTGCATCGGCCCCAGTGTTGACCCTACTCGAGGGAAATGATGGTTTCGTGGTGTATTGTGATGCTTCTAGAGTTGGACTCGATTGTGTGTCGATGCAATGTGGAAGAGTGATAGCTTATGCCTCTCGACAGTTGAAGGTGCATGAGAAGAATTACCCGATCCATGATTTTGAATTGGCTGCGGTGGTGTTCGCATTGAAGATATGGCAGCATTACTTGTATGGGGTCCACGTGGATGTATTTACGGATCACAAGAGCTTGCAATATGTGTTCACACAGAAAGATCTAAATCTTCAGCAAAGGAGGTGGTTGGAGTTACTTAAGAATTATGACATGAGTTTCCTCTACCACCGGGGAAAGGCTAATATGGTTGCGAATGCGCTTAGTAGACTCTCAATGGAGAGTCTGTCCCATATGGATGAGGGGAACAAGGAATTGGTGAAAGATGTTCACCGGCTTGCGTGGTTAGGAGTTAGATTGATCGATGCGACCGATGGCGGTGTTGTTGTACATAACAGGTCAGAATCGTCCTTGGTGGTTGATGTTAAATCTAGGCAAGATGAGGATCCAAATTTGAGGAAGCTGAAGGAGGCGGTGCTGAGTCAGAAGGTGGAGGTTTTCTCCCAAGGGGGAGATGGTGTGCTACGATACCAGAGTCAACTATGTGTTCTAGATGTTGACAATTTGAGAGTTCGGATATTATATGAGGCACATGGAACCAGATATTTCATTCATCCATGATCCACTAAAAGGTATCGGGACTTGCGAGAAATTTTAGTGGGATGGTATGAAGAAGGATATTGCGGAGTTCGTAACAAAATGTCCAAACTGCCTGGAAGTGAAATTTGAGCATCAAAGGCTGGGAGGTGTACTTCAGGATATTAGCATCCCCACTTGGAAGTGGGAAGAAATCAATATGTACTTCATTACCGGTCTACCTCGTACTCGCCGGCAATACGACTCCATTTGGGTAGTGGTGGACAGGTTGACCAAGGATTCACACTTCCTGCCGGTTAAGACCACGGATTCAACAGACGAGTATGTTAAGTTGTATAATCGAGAGTTGGTTCAGCTTCATGAAGTGCCCTTGTCTATTATTTCAGACCGAGGTACTCAGTTTACTTCTTAATTTTGGCATTCATTTCAAAAGGGGTTCGGGACTCATGTTAAGCTAAGCACAACTTTTCATCCTCAGACAGACGACCAAGTAGAACGAACCAATGAGACTCTTGAGGATATGTTGAGGACATGTGTTATGGATTTTAGAGGCAGTTGGGATGATCATTTTCCCCTGATCGAGTTTGCTTATAATAATAGTTACCACGCTAGTATCCAGATGGCACCGTTCGAGGCTCTCTATTGGCGGAGGTCCCATCGGATGGTTCGAGGTTTGTGAGGCATCTATGGTAGGACCAGATTCGGTTCATGAGGCGATGGTGAAGGTTCAGTTGATAAGGGACCGGTCGAAAACCGCTCAAAGTCGTGAAAAATCATATGTTGATGTGAGGAGAAGAGATTTGGAGTTTGATGTGGATGACTGGGTGTTTCTAAAGGTATCTCCCATGAAGGGAGTTATGAGGTTCGGAAAGAAAGGTAAACTCAATCCCCGCTATGTTGGCCCCTACTGGGTTGTGAGAAGAGTTGGTAAGGTGGCGTATGAGCTGGACTTTCCTTATGACTTGGCTTAAGTTTATCCCGTATTCCATGTATCGCTTTTGAAGAAGTGCTTAGGTAATCCAGCCTTGGTAGTTCCGGTAGACAGCATCGGTGTGAAAGACAGCCTCAATTATGAAGAAATTCCAATCGAAATTTTGGATCGACAAGTTCAAACGCTGAGGAACAAAGCGGTAGCGGACATGATGGCTAGATATCCACATTTGTCCTCTACCGACTTAGTTCTAGCTTGAGGTATAAGTTTTTTCCCTAATTCTGTAATAAGTTTCCATGTTCAGTTTATGTGCGCAAGTTTTAATTATGTTATGATAAATGTATGTGATACCTGAATTTAGCTCAGCTATGTGGTTCTTTTTGGAGGTAGTCATTCTGTGAAATTTCTATTAAAATAATTAGTATTGGAGTATGATAATTGCTTAGTTTCTATTTCCTTCTTGTTTCTAGCATTCGAGGACAAATATTTCCAAAGGTGAGAAAATGTTATACCCCGAGAATTCAATAATCGGACCCAGAGTGAAATGGAGAAAAATTGGAAAATGTTGCAGCAGTTGCAGAATGAGTCACTGAACGAATCGTGAGGCCTAGAAGGATGAGGGACTCGAGGTCCCCACAGGCGATGTAACGACTCGTGGTCAGACACCACGAGTTGTCATGTTAGTCGTGGGTTTGTTCTAGAGGAAGATTGGAAAATTGATCCAGTTCACTTGACGGGAGGTGGCAACGAGTCGTGGCTGCTGGAGATGAGTAGTCATGTCACTCGTTAGGAAACTCGGCAAACCATTTATCCAGTGAACTTGACAAGCGAACCAACGGATCATTAGCCTTGGTGACGAGTCATCGGGTCGTTTAGGACCCCTGACAGTTATATTCAACGATTTCAGTAAGGGCTTTTCCGTAATTCCTAAGTTCTAAGGGCCTATACTACATCGTTTTAAGCTCGTAATAGAGGGTTTTTAGCAGGTAGAAACCTATCTTAGGCCATTACTTCATGCATGCAAGGTTGCGGGTTTGAGGAGAAGAATCAAAGTGAATTCTCAAGGTTTTCAAAGGGAAATCTCAGTTGGGCAATTAGGAAGAGTTGGGATTCTTCAATCCCAGGTATGTAAGGCTATGAGTGGGTGCTTCCTTCCGCACCCATGCCTATTCCCTATCAATTTGTGATTGGTTTGTAATGATCAAGTATGGGGTTTCATTCAATTGTATGATTCTTACATCTCTATTCATGGGTATGATTAAATTTAGTTGGTATTGATGATTTTACCAAGCTTGGGTGGATTCTAACTTAATTTATTTTACAAAAATTATTTTTCTAAAAATTGATTCTAAAATGCCCATTTGTGGATAGTTAATAGTAGAATGTGATGATGATAACATAGATGATGAAAAACATGTTTCCAACCTTACCCATGATTTTGATGATATTTTCAAAGAAGGTTAAATAGACCCAAGTATGATAGTGCTTTGGGTGATGCCCATAATATGTTTTCAAATTGTGATTTTCCCCGACATGAGCTTACCACATGGTTGAGATGAAATTTTCCTTTAACCCTTATTATGAATTCTAGCTTGTGGTATGTTTCAAAGTAAAGTCATCTCTATGTGTAAATCCTCAATTGATATGTATATTATTGTCGAGCTTTGTCAAGGACAATGTTATGCTTCATTTCACATGATGTTGAGTCTAACGATGATTTCATAATGAGCTTTGTCAATAGACAATATTGAGCTTCGTTTCATATGATGTTGAGTTTATGCATGATTTCATGATGAACTTCATAACTAGATGATATTGAGCTTCGTATTTATACGATGTAGAGCATTATATGTTTTGGAAGAAAAGTCTAGCATTGAGCGGGCTAAGGGTCGACTACCCTATGCCCCAGAACTATGCGCCAACGTAGGTTGGTACTATTATATTATTGGCACCTTCATTGTGAGCTATCCTCGGCCTGATTGGACCTTCAGCTTGATATTGATATCACGGTATCGTCCATCACCCTGGAAAGGTTATGGATGGCTCTACCCTCTTTAGTGTGATAGTTTGGACCACGTAAGCTCTATTATGGTATGTCGGTTAAGCAACGAGTCTCCCATTGTCTATATCATTAAGATTTTCATACTCTTTACTGAGAATGATTACTTATCCATGTGTGTTCATAAAGTAAGGTTTGACTCATTGTTCAATTTTTAATATAAATGTTATGTTTCATGTTTGAGTCATTGGAGTCAATCATGATGTTCTAAAGCCATGCATGGTCATGTTATGATAAGAGTACGATCACAGAATGATTGCATGTAGCCTTCTATTTTCACTCAAAATCTTATGACATGTCATGGAATGTTTTAAATGATTTATTTACTTAAGCGGTTCTACTTACCTTGCATACTCGGTACATTCCACGTACTGACCACATACTTTCTACACTGCATCATTTCATGATGCAGGATCCGGTTCTCAAGTCCAGCCCTGTTCTTATTAACTTATCAGAGTCAGTACCCGCTTGGTTGGTGAGCCCTTATCCTTCTATGACTAGACTTTCAGTGATCTTGGTTGTACTTTCAGTTTAAGTATTGTTGAGCTAGTTGGGGGCGTTCTCCCATCAGCTCGTCAAGATTAATGGCTTATCAGACTTAGACATGTATATGCCTAAGTGATACTCAAAGGTGTCATTTTAACCTTGTTTATCTATCAATGTTTATACATTCTCATGTAATTGGTAATAAGATGTGAATTTATACTAACCAACATGATTAGCATTGTTTTGCAGGAAAAATGTAATTTCGGAAAGCTAAAATGCATGTTGGAAGATATCGGGGTTGGACTCGGATGTGAGCAAGAGACAAGGCATTGGAAAGCACAAAATAAAGGGGCTCCGCCATAGAGCCGTGTCACGCTGCCATCACGGAGGCCATCTGCCTGGAGAGGGAATTTTTAGCCTATATCCAGTGAGGGTTCGCGATGGGTCCGTGGCACGGTGGCCTGGCTTCGCGTTGCACGCCGTGCCACGTTGGGCCTTATTCCCTGGACCCCCAGTTTCCAGTGAGGGTCCGCGTCGGTGGTGTGTCACGGAGGCAGTGCTCCGCGATGCACTTCGTGACACGTTGCTTGTTATTACGGAAAAAATTCCCACTAGTATAAATAGAACACTTAGGTTCATTTTTCAATATTCTGACTTGGTGGAGCAAGAACGTGGGTTACAGGTAGTTGAGGGGACGAAATTATTAGGGTTTTTCTCTCTTTCCTTCTTCTTGTATTCAATTGGATGTATGTTTAACACTCATTTAACGATGTTTAATCCACAAATGAGTGGCTAATTCATCTTCTTGCTGAGGTTAAGAACACTTGTAATGAAATGTGATTATTGATTCTTTGGTTTTTCATCTTTTCTTCCATGGTTGTTCTATTGATTCTTGTTCTTACTGCATCAATGTGTGGCCTACGTTAATGTATATCTAAAAAGTCCGATTTCACTCGAGAGAGCAAGAAATTGGAAAGTTGTGAATTGATAGGATATGATCCTTTCTTAGTTTGGAAAAATTGAGAATTGATTTACCTTCAGGATAGAAATATACCTGAAAGTCGTATTAGTCAATTTAGGAATCGGTTTTGTATGGCTAGAACATGAATTGCGTTTAATCACAGAAATGTTGGTGGATGGTTCATGATTCTTAAGTGGGGTTAAATACGCGAGTTTTAAATCTCTTGGCAATAATTTTGACTAGCAACCGGAGGAAAAAGCTAACCAAATTATATCGACAATTAATTTCATTACATGTTCATTGAACTTCAGCATGCTCACATTCATAGTTCAGACTCACATTAGATAATTGTTTTAGACATAGCATAATTATTAGAAATCAAAAATATCAAACTCTTGGTTACACTGTTGTCTGCATTTTTAGAATTGAAATATAGTACACTTGAGCAGATTGCACTTTATCCCAGTCCCTGTGGGATCGATACTTGGCTTACTTAAGCCACTTTACTACTTGTTCGACCACGTGCACTTGCGTGTAGTTTTATACCCAACAAACAACCGAACAAGTTTTTGGCACCATTGTCGGGGACTTGGCAATTGGTGAATTTGTCTTAAGTGTTAATCTACTATATTTTTATTTTCTTAGTGTTCAACTTGGTCTTAGCCTGTATTTTGCAGAATCTCTGTTGAACACTGGCAAGAGAAAAGGAGCTGGTGGACTCGTATTTGGAGCCAGAAAGATTATTTCATCGTCAGCGGAGAGAAGCTCTAGAAAGAAAGCTGCAGTTGCTCAGACAGACAATCATGGAGCAACAATAGAATCCACCGGTAGTACGGGCTATGTTATTGCCCGAAGAAGTAGCAGCTCAGCCGATTCGCGAGGTGGCAATCCCACATGCTAATAATGTCACATCTAGCATCCGCAAACCTGAGCCAGGAGGGAGGTTCGAACTTAAGCAGAACATGGTGCAATTGCTGCACACGAGCGGGCAGTTTACAGGTCTCCCTCATGAAGATCCACAGCAGCATCTCCAAAATTTTTTGGAGATAAGTGACACTTATATCCCCGCTGGAGTGTCATCAGATTACGTCCGGCTTACATTGTTCCCATTTTCACTATTGGGAGAAGCCAAGAGGTGGTTGAAAGCTGAGCCACCTAATTCTATTTCTACGTGGGATGATCTTGCAAGGAAGTTCTTGATACGATTTTTTCCCTCTGGTAAAACATAAAGACTTAGAAGTCAAATTCTAAGTTTCAAACAGAGAGAGGGAGAGAATCTATATCAGGATTGGGAGAGATTCAAGTCCATGTTGCGGGATTGTCCTCATCATCATCAGTCCAATGATGTGTTGGTGCACACTTTTATAGAGGGTTTGGAACCCCATACAAAAATATTGCTAGACTCAGCAGCTGGGGGACAAGCGCTTGAGAAAACTTATGAGGAGCTGTATACCTTATTGAACTGTATTTCGCAGGGCAATCCGGAATGGAATGCAGATTTGTCAAGAGGAGGGACAAGGAAAGCAGCAGGAGTTCTAGAAGTGGATGGGTTTACAGCTATTGCTGCATAGATAGCTGCTTTACAGAATCAACTCAACACCCACTTCAGTAACATGACAATGAACCAGCCTTAAGCCCCAGTTAAAGCAGTGCAGCCAATTTGGTGTGAAGTGTGCGGAAGCAGTGAGCACTCGGCTGAGTGTTGTGGAGCAAATCCTGAATCAGTGAACTTTGTGGGAAATGTACAAAGGAACAACCACCAACAGTATGGCAACAACTACAATTCCAATTGGAGGAATCACCCGAATTTCTCCTGGGGTAGCAACAACCATCAGGGGCAAAGTTCGAGTTAGGGTATGCAAAGGAACCAAGGAGGGCAGCAGAATTATCAGGCACAATTCAGAAACAACAATGCACCTCCTCCACCACCATCACCCAACATTGAGGAGATGTTCAAGACTATGATAGCTAATCAAGCTCAATTGCAGGCTGACTATGTGAAATTGGCAGCCGAGGTGAAAAACAACCAGTTAGCTACCAAGGCACTTGAATATCAATTTGGGCAATTTGCTGGAGCCCAAAACACCAGACCTAGAGGAGGACTTCCGAGCGACACAGATCCCAACCCCAAGCAGGTGAATGCAGTGACCACAAGGAGTGGTTTGTAGCTGAAAGAAGTGGAACCAGAAAGACCACCTCAACAATCGGGAGCAGCAGAAGTCGAGAGGGAGCAAAGTGATGTGAGGGGAAGACTAAGGAAGCGGAATCAGAAAGACCACCACCCCCGTTCCCTCAACGATTAAAGAAACACAAGGAGGAGGCGTGTTTCAAGAAATTCATGGAGGTGCTGAAATAGGTACATATTAACTTACCTCTTGTTGATGTTTTGCAGGGAGTGTCAAAATATGCCAAGTATATAAAGGACATCGTGGCAAACAAAAGTTGGTTGACTGAGTATGCTACGGTGGCTCTCACGGAGGAGTGCACTTCCCGGATACAAAACCGACTGCCCATAAAGCTCAAAGACCCTGGGAGCTTTACTATACAGATTACTATTGTGCAGAGTATCCGAGCTCATGTATTGTGTGATTTGGGAGCAAGCATTAATTTGATGCCGTCATTGGTATTCAAAAAGCTGGGTCTAGGGAGTCCTAGACCCACAACAGTGATCTTGCAATTGGCAGATCGGTCCTTAGCCAGACCTGATGGCATTGTGGAGGACGTTATGGTGCAAGTGGGCTCCCTGATCTTCCCAGTAGATTTCATCGTGCTGGATTTTGAACCAGATGCGAAAGTCCCATTTATTTTGAGACGTCCTTTCTTGGCGACCGGGAAAGCGCTGATTGATGTAGCTGCGGGCAGCTAACAATGCGAGCACACGAAAATATTGAGGTATTTGATGTGTTTAAAGCCATGAAGCTGGCAGTAATACATGAGGAGCTTTCAGCAATTAGTGTGGTTGAACATGAAGAAATTCATCAGATTGTTGAATCTCAAGACCCACTGGAAAGAGTGTTGATGCATTCTGATCATTTTGGAGATAGAGATGCGTATGAGATGGTCCAAATGTTGAATGAATCACAAAGGCATCCGAGGAGATAGGAATTTCAATCCTTGATGAGGTCCCTAGAACCGTTGCCGAAACCATCCGTGGAGGAGGCACCAAAGCTGGAACTGAAAGAATTGCCTCCCTATTTAAAATATGTCTTTTTTGGGGAAGATGAGACGTTACCAGTCATCATCTCCGCAAAATTGACGGAGGCACAGGAGAGGGAAGCATTGGGTGTCCTCAGGAAAAGGAAGAAGGCAATGGGTTGGCAAATGTGAGATATTCATGGTATCAATCCAGCTTTTTGCACACACAGGATTTTCATGGAGACAGGAGCCAAACCAACTGTTCAGCCACAACGAAGGCTAAATCCAGCAATGAAGGATGTGGTGAGGAAAGAAATAATCAAGTGGCTTGATGCAGGTGTGGTCTACCCGATTTCAGATAGTGAATGGGTCAGCCCCATTCAGTGCGTTCCAAAAAAAGGAGGGATGACCGTGGTCACCATTGAGAAAAATGAGTTGATTCCTACACGAACCGTCACAGACTGGCGGATTTGCATGGATTACAGGAAGCTTAATGAAGCCACAAGGAAAGATCATTACCCTATCCCGTTCATTGATCAAATATTGGATAGGTTGGCTGGACAGGAATATTATTGTTTCCTTGATGGGTAATCTGGTTACAACCAAATAGCCATAGCTCCGGAGGACCAAGAGAAGACTACTTTTACCTGTCCTTATGGGACATATGCTTTCCGGTGGATGCCATTTGGGTTATGCAATGCACCCGCCACATTCCAGAGATGCATGATGGCTATTTTCCATGACATGGTGGAGGATTTTGTTGAGGTATTTATGGATGATTTTTCTGTTTTCGGTAATTCGTTTGCTACTTGTTTGCAAAATCTTGACAGGGTGCTGGCTCGCTGCGAGGAATCCAACCTTGTACTAAACTGGGAGAAATGCCACTTCTTAGTGAAGGAGGGTATTGTCCTTGGCCACAAAGTGTCGCGAAAGGGGTTGGAAGTAGATCGTGCTAAGATTGAGGTTATTGAAAAGTTGCCACCACCTGTGTCAGTGAAAGGTGTGCACAGTTTTCTTGGGCATGCAGGATTCTACAGACGGTTCATCAGAAACTTTTCCAAATTTTCTAGACCACTATGCAGATTGCTAGAAAAAGAGGTAAAGTTTGAGTTGAATGATGAGTGTGTTAAAGCATTCGAAGAGTTGAAGCAGAAATTGATAGAAGCACCTATCCTTACTTCTCCAGATTGGGAACAACCATTTGAGCTGATATGTGATGCCAGTGATGTGGCTGTGGGAGCTGTATTGAATCTTTCATTCTATTCATTATGCAAGCAAAACGCTGAATACGGTCCAAAGCAATTACACAGTCACAGATAAGGAAATGCTAGCATTGGTGTTTGCATTTGACAAATTCAGGTCCTATTTGGTGGGTTCAAAAGTAGTGGTGTACACCGACCATGCAGTGATTCGGTACCTATTCAACAAGAAGGATGCTAAGCCCAAGCTAATCAGATGGATCCTGTTGTTGCAAGAGTTCGACCTTGAGATCAAAGACAGAAAAGGGAGTGAGAATCAAGTGGCAGATCACTTATCACGATTGGAAAGCCGGTCGCATGTGATGGAAAGTGATAACATCAATGAAGAGTTCCCAGATGAGCAACTCTTGGCAGTAGGGGAAGCCGAAGTTCCCTGGTACGCAGACATAGTCAACTTGCTAGTGAGCGGAGTCTACCCACCTGAGGCAACAGACCAGCAGAGAAGGAAATTGAGGCATGATTTTTGGCACTTTGTTTGGGATGAACCATACATATTTAAACAAGGACCGGATCAGGTAATGAGAAGATGCATCCCAGAGAGTCAGATTGTAGAGGTGTTGAGGAGCTGTCATTCTTCATTGTATGGGGGTCACCATGGAGGCGAGCGAACAGCATACAAGGTTCTACAGTCAGGATTCTTTTGGCCTACACTGTTCAGAGACTCTATGGCATACGTCAAAATGTGTGACAGATGTTAGCGTACAGGAACAATTGGTAGAAGACAAGAGATGCCGCTGCAGAATATACTGGAAGTAGAGACCTTTGATGTATGGGGCATTGATTTTATGGGCCCATTCCCACCATTATTTGGTAATCGTTACATCTTGGTGGCCGTAGATTATGTATCAAAATGGGTGGAAGCAATAGCTTGTCCCAGGAATGACAACAAGGTAGTAACAAAGTTTGTGAAAAAACACATTCTCACCATGTTCGGGACACCCTGAGCCATTATCAGCGATGGAGGGGCTCATTTTGTCAACGCAAGTTTCAAGAAACTCCTAGCCAAGCATGGGGTGCGCCATAAAGTGGCAACAACACACCACCCCCAAACTAGTGGGCAAGTAGAGGTGTCGAATGGAGAAGTGAAGTAGATTCTCCAGAAAACGGTAAATACACAGCGGAATGATTGGTCAAACAAACTTGATGATGCATTTTGGGCATACAAAACTGTTTACAAGACACCGATTGGAACCTCACCATACCGATTGGTCTATGGAAAAGCGTGTCATCTTCTAGTGGAGTTAGAGCACCGAGCCTTCTGGGTTGTGAGGAAGCTAAATATGGACTTAGAGCTGGCAGGCAAGAAGAGACTAATGCAGTTCAGTGAACTTGAAGAGTTCCACTGGCATGCCTATGAGAGTGCCAAGTACTACAAGGAAAGAACGAAAAGGTGGCATGACAAGCATGTGGTGCATCGCATTTTCGAGCCAGGGCAGAAAGTATTGCTCTTCAATTCAAGATTGAAGTTGTTTCCAGGAAAGCTGAGGTCTAAATGGTCGGGACCATTTGAAGTGGTGAGAATGACCCCGCATGGGGCAGTAGAGTTGTGGCAAGAAGATCAGAGTGCCACGTTCTTAGTCAATGGGCAGAGATGTAAGCACTACTGGGGGGAGGACGGTGGTCGAGAGAAATCGTCCATCACCCTAGAGGACAACTGAGCTGGATGACGTCGAGCCGTGACGGTAAACCAGGCGCTGCACGGGAGGCAACCCGTGAAAATTTTTCTTTGTAAATTGTGAATAGATTTTTCTTTTTCTTTTTCTTGATTAACAACAAAATTTTTAATTTTTATTTTTGTTTTTATTTTTATTTAGAGTGAAACCTATAATTCTAACCAATTTCTTGTAGTAGAATGAATTTCAGGTCGAACGGAGGGAAATTATGCAAGGAATCGCGAAGGAAAATTCGAGGTATGAAAATCAATAAAAAGTGGTAAAACAGTGAGCTAGGGCGATAGCTCCGTGTCACAGAGGAGGGCCTCCGCGTTACCCTCCGTGACACGTTGAGGTATAAATCCAAAATTTTAAAAAATTCCAGAACGCCCTCGCGACAGCTCCGTGCCACGGAGGAAGTGCTCCGCGATGCCCTCCATGACACGTTGCTGTGTATATCGCGATGGGTCACACCGGGTCGCCGGGTGACCCGTGTGATTTTTCCACTTTTAAACCCCGAATCCCCCTCAATTTTCTTTATTTCTCACACACTCCGCGACAAAACTCCCTAAAACCCCTCCCCCTTCAACGTGACACGGAATAGGCCAAGAAATTCATTGAGTTTTCTTCAATTCTTCAATTTCAAGGTATGTTCTTCGATTCCATCTCATTTCTTATCGATTTTCTTCGATATTGAGCATGTGATGTGAGCTAAGTTTGCCCTAAGTAGAAATTAAGCATGAATTCAATTGAATTAGTGTTGATGGATGTTTGGAGTATCATGGTGATTGCTTGAACTCGTTAATTGCATAATTTAATCGAATTTGTTGGTAAAATCATATCTAGGGCTTGTTTTTTAATTTGAAGTGGAAAAATGTAGTGAACTTGTAAAATTCATGTCGGGTTGTACATGTTGAGTGAAATGAGTCGATGTGCTAATTGTTATGATGTTAAAAGACCGACGGATTCTCATGTTAGGGGAATAGTGAAATTAGCAAGAATTGGGTGAGTTGTATAGGTTCGTGTAGATAAATTCTTATTGTTTTCGTTTCTTTGTTTTTCCTTGCTAAGTGTGATGGAGTAAAAGGTTATCGAGGGTAATGATTGTGGTTAGCTGTATGAAGTCTGAGTAGTACATAGAATATATACCATCGAATTTTTCGTATGCACTAAGCATGTTTGTATAGTTGGTTGTTTATTTGTGTAAATAAGCATGATCTTGCCGGAATGTTGTAATTTTGGCTAAGGACTAAGTGTGGGGTAGCCTAGCTTAACCCGTCCTTAGTCGAAGTTAATATTCATTGGCTTAACATTGATCTTGTCTATTGGGTTGACAGGTAAAATGGCAAGCAGGCAAGAAAAAAGGAAAGGCGCATCAACATCTGGCGCCGGAAGAAAGCGAATCAGACTGGGCACATCAGTCCCAGCAGCACCAGCAGTTCCACGTGGCCAACACCGCCAATACGGAACCAGGTGGGTGATAGAAGAGGGGAAGAAGTGGTATGCCAAGCACAAGGAGAGCAAGTCCTTCCCCGAAGAACACATAGCTTGGGAACCGTTGGCACAAGAGTTCCCTAGGATTGTACACCGAATCAAAGCAGCCGGGCTCAATTTCATCTTTGAAGAGCCCAAGGAATGCAACCTGCACCTCATTCGGGAATTCTATGCCAACTAGAACCCGACGCTCAGAAGTCACACCATAAAAATCAGAGGGCAAATAGTCACCTTTGAGCCCCACCACCTCAATGCTATCATAGGGGCGCGGGACACAGATGCCCACGTGCTTCGACAGCTGAACATCACTCCACCGTATGCGGACATCAGACGCACCTTGTGTGGGACCCGATCGACAGCTAGATGGAGCAGACACAAGGAGAGGGGCTACCATCAGACTTTGCCCTATTCACAGATGAACAGGGAAGCCAGAATATGGCTAAAGATCTTCTGTTCCTTCCTAATCCCGGGGGTACATATGACGGATGTAACCCGGGATCGTGTATGCCTGGTGTACGCCCTGATGAAAGGGCTGGAGATCAACGTGGGGGCGGTGATTATCTCCGCCATGAAGAGAGCCCGGTTGCATTAGGGGCACAGATACGGATTTGGTGGGCTACTCACCACATTCCTGAGGGGCCTAGATGTTGAGGAAGAGGCCCTTGATTATATCCTGCAGATGGAGCGGCGGGCCATAGATGACACCAAAACTAAGGCTCCCGACACCACCCATGGGCCATTGCTTACACTAGGCGAGCGACATGCTCATGATGATCAGTACATGGCTCGCATGTACGGGATACAGATGCTCCAGCTGAGGATAGGCAGGAGGCCGGCAACAGAGGAGGAGCTATGGCAGCTCGAGCTAGGCTACCCTTTTGGCAAAAATGCCAGGGCTCTATGCCGAGTGGGGCCAGCATTTGTAGAGCCCACGGATGATGATGTCCCCACGGACGAGGAGACACGTTGGGAGGACTCCGATGTGGAGTCCGATGATGACGATGGGGGTGATTCAGACATGGGAGATGAAGCAGCAGCACCTGATGAAGAAGTGGAGTACTTTGATTGATCAGGGAGTTCCACCACCCAATTTTTGTGCTATTCTAATTTTTTGTGAACACTGGGGACAGTGTTCGAGATAAGTGTGGGGTGGGAGTAGCTAGGTGTTGGTTGTGCTGTTATGTATGTCCTAATCTTTTGTTGTGTCTGTGAACAAAATTTTCTGACCCTATGATTTGTGATTGTAAGTTGTTGTTCTGTATTGTAAATATATGTGAAACTATGGTGTGTTGCTGAATGTTGCTAGCTGATTTTGTACATATTTTTGTTATCGAAATGATTGATATTTTTAAAAAAAATTTTCACTTCTTGGGTTTCTCGGAGTTTGTTTTCGGTTCTTTTACCGAGAATGGTCCCATTGAACCGAAGTCCTGGTTAGTGACCGTTCCCTATGATGGATGGATGACGACCGTGTTAAGGGAAATGTAGTCGTTAGGAGTAGATTTTTCAATTATCTTTCAGTTGTTTTTCTTTTGTGGGTTGCATCCTAAAACCTGTAGTTACTTTATGGTTGCGGAATTATGGTTGCGTGTTGTACGTGATATTTGAAATGCAAAGGTGATTCGTATGAAAGCATGCAACTTTGTAAATATGTTGAGATACCTAGGCCATAGAGTTCGATTCAGTGTGATTGAGGCTTAATGTTTGAATTCCTGTAATTAGCTGATTGAAGAGTCTGTGAATACATCTTGAATTGAGCATGTGCAATAAGTGTGAATTGAGGTTTTGTTATTCCATGCTATTGTGAAGTGTCTAGAACTTGCCTGGTGTGTGTACAAAACGAAATGAAGGAGGTGTATTGTAGGAAATGATGT
Organism: Datura wrightii; assembly: GCA_035772735.1. Classification (NCBI taxonomy): domain Eukaryota; kingdom Viridiplantae; phylum Streptophyta; class Magnoliopsida; order Solanales; family Solanaceae; genus Datura; species Datura wrightii. The sequence goes on along the minus strand of JASDFA010000023.1, from coordinate 19,038,030 downwards.
AGGCATTTCTTTGTTTTTAACCGAAAGTTTCTACTTTTCATTATCGTACCCACCATGATTGTGTACCCTACTCAGCCCGTTGAGCCTTTAGCCTATTTTTTTTTCTTTTGTCAAAAAGTGTAAACCGAGCTTAATCCCTTCTTTTCATTAGCAGTAAAGTCGATCCAAAACTCTTAAGTGCTTAAGAAGAGAAAATAATTTTCCCAAAGTGTCAAAAGAGTGAGAATGGTTAAAAGAAAAGAAAAGCAGAGAGATGGAAGGAAAGAAAAGGTTGAAGGTGCACTTGTTATAAATAAACTATAATGAAGGTCTATGAATAATCTTTGTTGTGGTGTCAAGTGTGCTTAATAAGATGGGCCAAACTAAAGAAAAACTTCAAGAATGGGAGGATGAAGAAAGAAACAATGTCCATGAGTTGATGGGATGTGTTGAAAAGGCGCTTAAGGATGCTAGTGGCTATTATGGGCTAGCCCAATATTTACTAGTTCCGTAGCTTTCATTACAACCCGTTAAAGTCCTACGTGATCTTACATCACACTTCTTTATATTAGTGGAGTAGTACACTAAAGGCAAGCTTATGGGTCATGACATGATGCATGTGAATTATTTTGGGAGAGAGAGTGAAATTGTGTTTATATGCCCCTGCTTGAAATTTTGTGAGTTCATATGATCAAAAAGGGGAAAATTCTCTTGTGTTGTGAGGGCACATGCTTGATGAGAGATTAATTTTCGTGTCGGATGTCTTGATCAGCTGGTTTGCATGAGTTTGCCAATATCGAGAGTCGATTCTTATGTCTAGGAGGTCTTGATGTATTGAAGGTCATTGCATTGATAGGACCATGCATGTTTTCTTGATGATTTGCTGTATTGAATAATCGGTATGACCGTAACCTAAATTGTCAAACCAAAGTAGCGAGGGTGGGATGTAAATTGCATGAGGTGTAAGATTGTTGTTCGAGGACGAACAATGATTTAAGTGTGGGGTAAGTGATCTTGGGCAAATTTATATGCCCAAGTGATACTCAAAGGTGTCATTTTAGCCTTGTTTATCTATCAATGTTTATACATTCTCATGTAATTGGTAATAAAATGTAAATTTATACTAACCAACATGATTAGCATTGTTTTGCAGGAAAAATGTAATTTCGGGAAGCTAAAATGCATGTTGGAAGATATCGGGGTTGGACTCGGATGTGAGCAAGGGACAAGGCATTGGAAAGCACAAAATAAAGGGGCTCCGCGATGGAGCCGTGTCACGCTGCCATCGCGGAGGCCTTCTACCTGGAGAGGGAATTTTTAGCCTATTTCCAGTGAGGGTTTGCGATGGGTCCGTGGTACGGTGGCCTGGCTCCGCGTTGCACGCCGTGCCACGTTGGGCCTTATTCCCTAGACCCCCAGTTTCCAGTGAGGGTCCATGTCGGTGGTGTGTCACGGAGGCAGTGCTCCGCGATGCACTCCGTGACACGTTGCTTGTTATTCCGGGAAAAATTCCCACTAGTATAAATAGAACACTTAGGTTCATTTTTCAATATTCTGACTTGGTGGAGCAAGAAAGTGGGTTACAGGCAGTTGAGGGGATGAAATTATTAGGGTTTTTCTCTCTTTCCTTCTTCTTGTATTCAATTGCTTGTATGTTTAACACTCATTTAACGATGTTTAATCCTCAACTGAGTGGCTAATTCATCTTCTTGCTGAGGTTAAGAACACTTGTAATGAAATGTGATTATTGATTCTTTGGTTTTTCATCTTTTCTTCCATGGTTGTTGTATTGATTCTTGTTATTACTACATTAATGTGTGGCCTACGTTAATGTATACCTAAAAAGTCCGGTTTCACTCGAGAGAGCAAGAAATTGGAAAGTTGTGAATTAATAGGATATGATCCTTTCTTAGTTTGGGAAAATTGAGAATTGATTTACCTTCAGGATAGAAATATACCTGAAAGTCGTATTAGTAAATTTAGGAATTGGTTTTGTATGGCTAGAACATGAATTGCATTTAATCACAGAAATGTAGGTGGATGGTTCATGATTCTTAAGTGGGGTTAAATACGAGAGTTTTAATCCCTTGGCAATAATTCTTGACTAGCAACCGGAGGAAAAAGCTAACCAAATTATGTCGACAATTAATTTCATTACATGTTTGTTTAACTTCAGCATGCTCACATTCATAGTTCAGACTCACATTAGATAATTGTTTTAGACTTAGCATAATTATTATAAATCAAAAATATCAAACTCTTGGTTACACTGTTGTCTGCATTTTTAGAATTGAAATATAGTACACTTGAGCAGATTGCACTTTATCCCAGTCCCTGTGGGATCGATACTTGGCTTACTTAAGCCACTTTACTACTTGTTCGACCACGTTCACTTGCGTGTAGTTTTATACCCAACAAAGAACCGAACAATGTTCATGGCCTTTCGAGCCTCTAAACACGACAAACTAGCCTCACTGCAACATTGTGAGCCAGGATGCTAATTCTAGTTCGTGGGCAATTAATTACGTGGATGTGGTTTATGTGGAAATGATTAGGGACTCTCGTACACCTAATCATTCGACTCAACTTAGCTTCACAACTACTTCTTCGAGTGGTGATATGGTAATTCTATGTCGTTCTTTAAATCATCCCGTTTTATCAACCAAGCAAGGCATTAGGTATATCTCTATCCTAACACAAATTATACCGTGAGATACAATCATGCTCCTCACATTCTCATGTTCTGACCTAGGTAAATGCTTCCTCAAGAAAATGCCTAAGTTAACAAGTATGTTTTCATGGTGATCAATCACAAAAACAACCAATAATCCAGAATGCAAGACAAAACAACAATCAATAACTTAATTCCAACACAAATTCATAAAAACACAATCATAATTCGTGGCTTCAACCCTAGAGGAGGGGTTCTAGCCATTCATGTTCGTAAAACTACAAGAAACTACAACTAAATTAACATACTTACACTCCTAGATAGAAGAGAATGGAATTCGACAAACCCTAGATGAGTTCTCCCACTTCTCCCTTCACTCCTAGGTGGTTTTCCAGAATAAAATCGTGACCAAGTGTTTTTAGGAGCTAAGGGACCTATTTATAGTAAATGAGAAACATGCACAATTTAGCTTGTCGTGGAATGGCTCCGTGTCATGGAGTGTATCGCGGAGCATTGCCTCCGTGACACGGATATAATGCAGAGGCTCTCTGGAAATTGCCTTCAGATGCCAAAACTGTCGAGTGTCACTGCGCTGCCGGCGTGACACGCTGCTCCTGCAGCACGTTGGGCTGTTGCTGGCGCGCATCTCCCCTAGCGTGGCACGACACTGGCGCGCTGGAGCCTGCCTACCTGCTGCCTCTTCTGGCGTGCCTGGCATGGGCGTGGCATGGCGCTGGATGCGACACACGCATAGTGTGGCACGCTGCCTGGCGCGGCCAGCCTTGCGAAGGCATGCTCTTTGCTGACTTTCGCAATTTGCTCCCGACTCCATTCCTCTAGTTCACCAACTTATGAATTAGTTCCTCAAATTCATTAAAACCTACAAAACAAGGACTAATCATGTTTATTAGTACATATATTCACATTTATATAAAATCACATGAAAATGTATATAAATACATAGATAAACAAGGCAAAACTAAGTTATAGAGTATAACTCGGGCATGCTATTTTGCCCACGATCACCTACCCCACACTTAAAGCCTTGTTCGTCCTCGAACAAGCCTTTTACATCTCATGCATATGGAGACTCCCACATAGCTAATTTAGAAACATAATTCAAGCTACGACTATAATAATTACGTAAGGTAGCAAGCTAAAAATAGAGCATGCACGATTTAATCATTGAAATGAAATACAACCCTGCCAAGACTTCTTAACCTCAAGAATCGACTCTCAATCTTAGAAAACTCATGCGCATCAACTGATCAAGAAATCCGACATGAATTATATCCTTGATTTAACATGTGCCCTCACGGCAAGAGAGTTACCCATTATCACACGCAAAAAATTTGTAAATCACAACATGTGTGGGTACATGAATAGAATTACACTCACTCTCACAAAGAATTCATATGCATCATGTAATGACCCATAAGCTTGCCCTTGGTGTTTTATTCCACTAATTTAAGGATGTATGAATGTAAGATAAAGTAGGACTTTTTAGGTTGTAATGTAACTAAGGGATGGGTAGGTACTATTATGGCCAGCAATAGTGACTATCTTCCCTAAGAACTTTTAATACATCACGCCCTCATTACAGACTTCCCTTCTCTTACTTCACCTTCATCTCTTTTCAGCTTTCTTTTTCCTCTTTTGTTTCCCCATTTCTTTAGGCACTCTTAGCTTATTAGTAAGGAGTTCTATAAGTAACTTTTCATTAATTTATTTTCTTACTCCCTACTAATACTCAACCATATTCAAACAAGTGCACCCTTGAACTTTCTCAACTTTTACAACTGCCACTTTTCCTTCTTTTTCATTCTTCTCACTCCTTTACTCTTTTGGATTTTTCCCTTTAAGCGCTTAGGAGTTTTGGTTCAAATTCAAAGCTAATGAAAGAAAAAAGATTAAGCTTATGTTGCAGCTATCAAAGAATAGGCTCAAGGCTCAATGGGGCTAACTAGGATTAAATATTCGAGGTAGGTAAACTGAGGGATAACATTAAGGTTCATTCAAAGAAATGCCTAAATCATTTCCTACAGTTCACATCCTTCATTTCGTTTTATAAACACACCAGGCAAGTTCTAGACACTCCACAATAGCACAGAATACTCAAAAACCTTACACTCATGGCACATGCTAAATTCCAGACACATTCAACTGACTCTTACTCAGCTAATCACAAGAATTCAGAATTAAGCTTCAATCATATTGAGTCAAATTCAAGAGCCTACGTGTCTCAAACAAAGTTATACCTTTCTTACATGCTTCAAAACTGAACATACTTGCATCTTACAATCATTTATAGCACATAACAAGAACATCAAGCATCGACCAGCTATGGGTTCAAAAACCAAACCTTATTGACTAATTTTCCTCAAGATGGTCGTCATCCATCCATCGTCGGAAAACGTCCCTAACTATGACTAAAAACATTATATACAGACAAAGAAAATCTTTTTTATTCAGTTCAAAGACCCCCTGTCGGAAAAGAACCGAAAATAAAAACCAACGGGTGATGAAGTCATGCTTGACAAAAAATTTTCAATTATTTCGTACAAGCATTACATTCACCAAAAATTGTTAAGCACAAAAAATTTTTGAAATTTTCCTCACCCCACACTTAAATCCTGTTATGTCCTCATAGCATCAAATTAAAGTTAAAAGGATGAGAAATACTCCCTGAGCCTCTATGCCTAGCTAACAACATGCTTTTCTTCAAGTTTTCGTAGGTGGGTGTTTGACCCCACACTTCTTCTATTCCATGCTTTTTTGCTTCCTCTTTCTCGGGTCCTCAGACTTACCTCCATCTGTGCTTAACTTTCCACCAAAGACACAAACACAATGAAAATAACAAAATCAACACAAACCAAAATTAAAAAATTGTACCTGGGGTACCCTTGGGTTGCCTCCCAAGCAGCGCCTAATTTTACGTCTCGGCACGACGTGGACTGTCCTTTTCAGGAAATCCTCCTACCTGGGTTCCCATTCGAGAACCATCTCCTTCTCTTTTGATTTTTAGAGGAAACAGCCTCCACTCTGTTCCTCTCTTCCTCCAACTTCTTCACAATTTGAAGCCCTTCATCAGACTCGGGTTGAACACTTGTCGCTACCTTTGGCCATGCACCTGTAGAATCCTCCACCCCACACTCATCCTCTGACAACACACTGACCTGACAAAGGTTTCTATAGTGTGCGGATGGGTTCATTTCTTGGTAAATGCGGAAGAGTTATTCTTCATCATCGACCCTCATTTTCAGGGTCCCTGCTCTCAAATCAATCACTGCTCCTCCGGTGGCCAAGAATGGTCATCCCAAGATTAAGGGTACCTGGTCATCAACCTGAAAATATAAGACAATAAAATCAACAGGTATAATAAACTTACCTACTTTGATGAGAAGGTCCTCTATAATTCCATCAGGTGTCACTCTTGACTTATCAGCCAGCTGCAGCATCAACCTTGTTTGCCTCGGTTTTCCAACCCCAGAGTGTTGAATAAGGATTGGGGCATTAGTTTAACTGCAGCCCCTAGATCACACAAGGCTCGTAGCACCTCAGCTTTACCAATTTGTATGGGGAGGGTAAAACTCCCTGGGTCTTTGAGCTTCTTTGGAATATTTCTCAATACTCTGTGACTGCACTCCTCAGTCAGTGCTACAGTCTGGACATCCACCAACCTAACTTTGTTTGCCATCACGTCCTTCAAGTATTTAGCATACTTGGGCATTCCCTGCGAAACATCAATAAGAGGCAAATTTATGTGAAGTTCTTTGAAACTCTCAAAGAACTTTTTGAAGCATTCCTCCTCCTTGCTCTTTCTGAATTTCTGAGGGAATGGTGGTGGTGGTCTTTGTGCTAGCTTCAATGAAGATTGTGCATTTTGTTTCCCAGCACTCTGATTATCTCCCGTGTTGCTGGATGGTCCTGGTGTAACCAACTCTGGCTGCACTTCTTTTCTCAGCTCTTTTGGCACTGCATCAGCTAATTGCTTGCCGTTTCTCAGATTGATGGCATTGACCTGCTGGGGGTTAGGATCTGTGTCACTTGGTAATCCCCCCTATGATCTCATGTTTTGAGCAGCTGCTATTTGACCCACTTGTTTTTCAAGATTGCGGGTGGCCACTTGCTGATTCTTTAAGTTTGTTGCCATCCTCGCCTGAATCTCTACTAACTGAGTCTGGTTCTCCATGATTTTCTGCAATGTTTCCTCAATACTGCTATTCACTTGACCATCATTCTGCCTGTTCTGCTGATACTGTTGTTGTTGAGGTTGCTGATAACTCTGCTTTTGGTTTCCACCCCATGAAAAATTCGGCTGGCCCTACCAATTTCTGTTGTAGTTGTGTCCAACACTCTGATTGTTCCTCTGCACATTCCCAATAGAATTGACTGATTCCGAATTGGCTCCACACGATTCTGCCTTGTTCCCATTATTACCACAAATTTCACACCAACTCGGAGCTTGCTGAACTGCATTAACCTGGCCCTGTTGTTGGTTCATACTTAGTTTATTGAACTGAGTCATCATTTGATGCTGGAACGAAGCTAACTACACTGCCAAGGCATTCATTCCATCTACCTCAATCAACCATGATCTCTTTCCTGCCCCTCTCGATGACTCGCTGTGCCTCTATATTTCCTTGAGCAATTCTGTTCAACAAAGTGTAGAACTCATCATACGTCTTCTCAAGGCTTGCCCACCCGATGCAGAGTCTAGTAATATTTTCGTGTGTGGGTCTAGACTTTCTACAAAGGTATGAGCTAGCACTTCATTTGATTGCTGGTGATGGGGACAGTCTCTCAACAATGACTTGTATCTTTCCCAAGCCAAATATGAATTCTTATCAGGCCTCTGCTTGAAACTTAATATCTCGCTTCTCAACATTGCAGTTTTTCCTGAAGGAAAGAATCTGATAAGGAACTTCTTAGCCAAGTCATTCCATGAAGTTATGGAGTTCGGTGGCTCAGCTTTCAACCACTTTTTTGCCTCTCCCAACAATGAAAATGGAGGTTCAGTCAGACATAATCTGTGACACGCTGGTGGGGACAAACGTGTCACTAATCTCTAGGAAGCTCTGTAAATGCTACTGCAGGTCCTCATGTGCTATCCCAGTGAATTGACCACTAGAATGTAACAGCTCCACCATGTTCTGTTTAAGCTCAAAGTTCCCTCCAGGCTTCGATTTCCAGATACTAGAGTTCACATTAGTCACTTGTGGGATTTCCACTTCACGAACTGGTCTAGCTGCCATTGCTTCCGATGACAATTGTGCTTGTCCCGTGGGTTGTTGTTGTTCTACCTTTCCTTGAAGTCTCTTCAGCTTTTGCTCTAGAGCTACTCTCCTTCGCAAATGGATTTGACGTTTAGGTTCAAGCAACGGTTCCACAAGCTCTCTATTTTTAGCCAGCTCAGCAGGACAACCTATCACCTGCAAATGATCAGACTAAGACCAAGTTTCTCAACACTTAAGGAAATTTAAAAATCACACAAAAATATATAAATTATCAAAACTTCATCAAGTCCCCGGCAACGGCGCCAAAAACTTGACGTACGATTCCCGCAAGTGTACAGATCGTACAAGTAATATAATGGCTCTTTTTAAGAACCGGAATGTCGAACCCACTGGGACTGGACCCATTCCTCTAACTATCTATTCCAAGTGTGATATTAAACACCAAAAATGTCGATTATAGAAGATTTCGAGAAGGTTTAATTAAGTCTAATTTTGGGTCAATGAAATACTCTGAATTCACTCTAGGAGCAACATAGAGTTAAAACCAGATAATCATGCACGGTTACGATTTGCAATGGTTTAAGTATGAAACTATTAATTTTCGTCTCACATAATTAGAATTGCATGTTCATGGCCTTTCGAGCCTATAAACACGACAAACTAGCGTCACTGCAATATTGTGAGTGAGGATGCTAATTCTAGTTCGCGGGCAATTAATTACGTGGATATTGTTTACGTGGAAATGATCAGGGACTCTCGTACACCTAATCATTCGACTAAACTTAGCTTCACAACTACTTCTTCGAGTGGTGATGTGGTAATTCTAAGTCGGTCTTTAAATCATCCCGTTTTATCAACCAAGCAAGGCATTAGGTATATCTCTATCCTAACACAAATTATACCGTGAGATACAATCATGCTCCTTACATTCTCATGTTCTGACCTGGGTAAATGCTTCCTCAAGCAAATGCCTAAGTTAACAAGTATGTTTTCATGGTGATCAATCATAAAAACAACCAATAATCCAAAATGCAAGACAAAACAACAATCAGTAACTTAATTCCAACACAAATTCATAAAAACACGATCATAATTCGTGGCTTCAACCCTAGAGGAGGGGTTCTAGCCATTCATGTTCGTAAAACTACAAGAAACTACAACTAAATTAACATACTTACAACAATTGGTAGAAGAGAAGGTTATTTGACAAACCCTAGATGAGTTCTCCCACTTCTCCCTTCACTCCTAGGTGGTTTTCCAGAATAAAATCGTGACCATGTGTTTTTAGGATCTAAGGGACCAATTTATAGTAAATGAGAAACGTGCACAATTTAGCCTGTCGTGGAATGGCTCCGTGTCGCAGAGTGTATCGCGGAACATTGCCTCCGTGACACGGAGATAATGCGGAGGCTCTCTGGAAATTGCCTCCGGATGCCAAAACTGCCGAGTGTCACCACGCTGCCGGCGTGACACGCTACTCCTGCAGCGTGTTGGGCTGTTGCTGGCGCACATCTCCCGTGGCGTGGCACGGCACTGGCGCGCTGGAGCCTGCCTGCCTGCTGCCTCTTCTCGTGTGCTTGGCATGGGCGTGGCACGGCGCTGGGCGCAGCACACGCACAGCGTGGCACGCTGCCTGGCGCGTCCAGCCTTGCCAAGGCATGCTCTTTGCCAACTTTCACAATTTTCTCCCGACTCCATTCCTCTAGTTTACCAACTTATGAATTAGTTCCTCAAATTCATTAAAACCTACAAAACAAGGACTAATCATGTTGGTTAGTACATGTATTCACATTTATATAAAATCACATGAAAATGTATATAAATACATAGATAAACAAGGCAAAACTATGTTATAGAGTATCACTCGGGCATGCTATTTTGCCCACGATCAGTTGCGCATATATGGTTTCACCAGTGGAAGGATAGCAGGGTCGCAATAGCAGGTTCGATCACATGGAAGGAGTTTCAGGTTGCATTCCTAGATTGGTTCTTCGCTTGAGAGATGAGGGAGTTGAAAGAAGCTGAGTTCGTGAACTTAAAGCAAGGAAGGATGACCATTCAGGAGTACTCCCTTGAGTTCACCCGCCTGTCTAAGTATACCCCGAAATTAGTGGCTGACTAGTGGGAGCGAGTGAGCAGGTTTGTGCATGGTATAGCAGGTTGCTTGGACAAGGACCGCCGGACATCTATGCTCCACCAGGACATGGACTTTCCTCGCATAGTGTTGTACGCCCAGCAGGTGGAGGTGGCACATTCAAGGGAGAGGGAGGCTAAGAGGGCCAGGACGGAGGACCACAGATTCTCTCAGCAGAGGTCTGGTGGTGGGCATCAACAATAGTCCCATCAAAGATCATCAGTCCCAGCATCTTCCACACTGAGCATGCCATCGAGTCCCCGACGTGATCGTAGGGAGCGAGCATCAGGCTCGAGGGATCATAGAAGCTGACCCACAAATTCTAGCATTCCAGCTTGTCGCAGGTGCGGCAAAGGACACACAGGCCATTGTTGGCAGGGTCAGGAGCTTGTTTTGGATGTGGTCAGCCTGGACATATGCTCAGATATTGTCCCACTGCGAGACAGGATCAAGTTAGGGGCCAAAGCCTAGCTTTTAGTTCAGCAGCCCCACCCCCCCACACAGCACATCAGGGGGCATCTACTAGCACAGCTGGTGGACAATGCCAGAATAGATTCTATGCCTTAGCCACTCGTTAGGAGCAGGAGGCCTTACTAGATATAGTCATCGGTATGTTGAGAGTCTTTCATGTTGATGTATATGCATTGCTAGATATGGGGGCTACCCTATCTTTTGTGACACCATACCTAGCTAGTAGCTTCGGATTTAATTCCGATATTTTTTCAAAGCCCTTCTCAATTTCTACTCCAGTAGGTGACACAGGTGTATAGATGTTTCCCAGCCTCAGTCTTTTATAAGGTCACCTCAGCAGACTTGATATAGTTAGCCATGATCGATTTCAATGTTATTCTCGGCATAGATTGGCTATTTGCATGCTATGCTTCAGTTAATTGTAGGACCCAGTAAGTAGAATTCAGATTTTAGGGTGAGCCAGTCTTATAGTAGAAGGGTAGTTTAACTGTGCCTGTAGGTCGATTCATTTCCTACCTTAAGGCCAGAAAGATGATTTCTAAGGGTTGTTTGTACCATCTAGTTAGGGTAAAGATTATGGAGTCTAAGACCCCAACTATCCAGTCCATACCAGTAGTACGTGAGTATTAAGAGGTCTTTCCTGATGATTTGCCAGGTGTCCCTCCCTAGCGGGATATTGATTTCGGTATAGATCTTCTTCCGACACACAACCTATATCTATTCCTCCTTACGGAATGGCTCCAACGGATCTAAAAGAGTTGAAGGATCAGTTGAAGGACCTGTTAGATGAGGGCTTTATTAGGACGAGTAAGTCCCCATGGGGTGCACCAGTATTATTTGTTCGAAAGAAGGACGGTTCCCTTTGCATATGTATTGCCTATCGATAGTTGAACAAGGTTATCATCAAGAACAGGTACCCCTTACCCAGGATTGATGATTTGTTTGACCAGCTTCAGGGTGCCAACTGTTTCTCCAAGATTGATCTCAGATCCGGTTATCACCAGCTTAGGGTTCAGGAGAGTGACATCCTGAAAACCGCTTTCAGGACTCGGTATGGTCACTACAAATTTGTTGTTATGTATTTTGGACTAACCAATGCCCCTGCATCTTTTATGGATCTAATGAATACGGTGTTCAAGGCATATTTGTACATGTTCGTAATTGTGTTCGTTAATGTTATCCTCATATACTCTCGAAGCGAGGAGGAGCATGCTGCTCACTTGAGAGTAGTGCTTAAGACCCTCAAGTATAGTCATTTTTATGCAAAGTTCAGCAAATGTGAGTTTTGGTTGGACTTGGTGGCATTTCTAGGCCATGTGGTATCGAGTGAGGGCATAAACATAGATTCTCAAAAGATTGAGGCGGTGAAGAATTGGCCCAGACCGGTGAACCCATCAGATATTAGAAGCTTGTTGGGCTTAGCGGGTTACTACCAGAGATTTGTAGAGGGTTTCTCATCTATTGTAGTACCTTTGACCAAGTTGACTCAGAAGAAGGTGAAGTTTCAATGGTCGAAAGCTTGTGAGAAAAGCTTCCAAGAGTTGAAGACTCGACTCACTATAGCACCAGTGTTGACCCTACTTAAGGGTACCGATGGTTTTGTGGTGTATTGTGATGCTTCGCGAGTCGTACTCAAGTGTGTTGATGAAACATGGGTTCATAGCTTATGCCTCTAGACAGTTGAAAGTTCATGAAAAAAATTACTCGACCCATGATCTTGAGTTGACCGTGATAGTGTTTCTGTTGAAGATATGGCAGCAATACTTGTATGGGGTCCATATGGATGTATTCATGGATCACAAGAGCTTGCAATATGTGTTTACGCAGAAAGATCTCAATCTTTGGCAAAAGAGGTGGTTGGAGCTACTAAAGGTCTATGATATGAGTGTCCTTTACCACCGGGGCAAGGCTAATATTGTAGCGGATGCACTTAGTAGGCTCTCTATGGAGAGTGTATCCCACATGGATGAGCGAAAGAAGGAGTTGATGAAAGAAGTCCATTGACTTGCGAGGTTAGGAGTTAGAGTGGTCGACTCTACCGATGGCGGTGTTGTTTTACAAAATGGATTAGAATATTCCTTGGTAGTGGATGTGAAAGCTAGGAAAGATAAGGATCCGATGTTGGTTAAGTTGAAGGAAGCCGTTCGGAGTCAAAAGGTGGTTATTTTCTCCCAAGGGGGAGATGGGTTGCTGTAGTACTAGAGTTGTCTTTGTGTTCTAGATATTGGTAATTTGAGGGACCGGATATTGCATGAGGCACATGGGTCTAGGTATTCCATCCACCCGGGTGCCACCAAGATGTATCATGATTTATGAGAAATATATTGGTGGAACGGCAGAAACAAGGATATTGCAGAATTTGTAGCCAAGTGCCGAACTGTCAGCAAGTGAAGGTCGAACATCAAAGGCCGGGAGGCGTGCTTCAGGATATTAGCATTCACACTTGGAAGTGGGAAGAGATTAAAATGGATTTCATTATCGGCCTACCTCGTACTCGCTGACACTATGATTCTATTTGGGTGGAAGTAGATAGGTTTACCAAGGTTGCACACTTCCTATCGGTCAAAACCACAGATTCAACGGATGATTATGCCAAGTTGCATATTCAGGAGTTGTTTCGACTTCAAGGAGTGCCCTTGTCTATTATTTCAGACCGAGGTACTCAGTTTACCTCTCAATTTTGGTGTTCTTTTCAAAAGGGACTTGGGACGCAAGTTAAGCTTAGTACAACCTTTCATCTACAAATAGATAGTCAGGAGGAGTGAACAATCCGGACTCTCGAGGACATATTGAGAGCTTGTGTGATGGACTTCAAAGGTAGTTGGGATGATCACATTCCTTTGATCCAGTTTGCTTAGAATAACAGTTATAACTCTAGCATCCAGATGGAACCATTTGAGGCTCTCAATGGACGGAGGTATAGGTCTCCCATCGGATGGTTTGAGGTTGGTGAGGTAGCTATGATAGGGCTAGATTTGGTTCACGAGGCCATGGTGAAGGTTCATTGATAAGGGATAGGATGAAAACGGCTCAAACTCATCAAAAATCATATGCGGATGTGGGAAGAAGAGATTTGGAGTTTGAGGTAGACGATTGGGTGTTCCTGAAGGTATCTCCCATAAAGGGAGTCACACGATTTAAAAAGAAAGGGAAACTCAGTACCCTCTATATTGATCCCTACCAGGTTATGAGAAGAGTTGGTAATGTAGTGTATGAGTTGGATTTGCCATCAGAGTTATCTTTAGTTCATCTGGTCTTTCATGTATCGCTCTTGAAAAAGTGCTTGGGGGATCCATCTTAGTTATCCCGGTGGAGAGTGTTGGTGTGGGAGATAGCCTCAGCTATGAGGAAATTCCAGTTTCAATCTTGGATCGTCAAGTTCAGAGGCTGAGGAACAAAGAAGTAGTGTCGGTGAATGTGCTGTGGAGAAATCAGCATGTTGAAGGAGCTATGTGGGAAGCCAAAGAGGCTATGATGGCTAAATACCCTCACTTGTTCCCTACCGACTCAGTTTCAGCTTGAGGTGTCAGGTTTTGCCCTAATTCTCTAATCAGTTTCTATGTTCAGTTCAGGTGCGCAAGTTTGATTTATGTTATGACAGATGTATATGATGCCCGAAGTTCAGCTATGTAGTTCTTTTTTAAGGTAGTCATTCCGTCAGTTTTCAATTTTAATAATAAGTATTTTCATATGAGGATTGCTCATTTTAGAGTTTTCTCTGTGTTTCTAACATTCTAGGACGAATGTTCCCAATGGGGAGATATTGTAATACCCTGGGAACCCAAGGATCAGACCCGGGAGTCAAATAGGGAAAATTTGGAAAATGATGCTTCAGTTGCAGGATGAGTCATTGGACGACTAATGAGGAGACCCCATGAGTCGTCAGGTGGCTTGTGGGAAGGCTTGGATGAAATAAAGGGTTAAGGTCCCCACGGGCGTGGGAACGACTCGTGGTCAGCCACCATGAGTCGTTAGGCTATCCATGGGGTGAAGTTGAGAAATAAAGGGAAGGATCGACCAGTGTACCTAATGGAAGGTGACTACGAGTCGTGGTCTGGAGGAACAAATCGTTAAGTCCCTCGTTATGAGCCCTAAGTGAACTGCTATCCAGTATACCTGATGGACGACTTGACGAGTCGTTGTCCATCTTGACGAGTCGTCAGGTCACCCGTTAGGGTCACCTGGCAGTTATTTTCAGCAATTTTAGTAAGGGCTTTTATGTAATTTCTAAATCCTAGGGGGCCTATAATACGTCGTTTAAGGCTCGTTTTAGTGGGGTTTTAGCAAGGGGAAAACCTATTCTAAGTCATTCTTCCCATGCATGCAAGTTGGAAGGATGGAAGAGGTGATTCAAGGATAAATCTCAAGGTTTCCATTGGAATCTCAGCTTGGGAAACTAGAGGGTGTTAGAATTGACAATTCCCAGGTATGTAAAGCTATGAGTGGGTGCCTCCTTCCACACCCATGCCCAATTTCTATCAAAACATGATGAATTGCCGATGATCAAATATGATGTTTCTACGCAATTGCATAATTCTTCAATCTCTATACATGGGTGTGATTAGATTATATTAATATTGATGAATTCTGAAGCTTGGGCAGATTTTAAATTATTTTCAATACAAATGGTGATTTCTAAATTATGAAATTCAATGCCCATGGATGAGAAGTTCATGAAAGAAGAGAATGACGTTGAACGTATGATGATGAGCTTTGATGATGAAAAGTATGTTTCTAAAGAGACCAATGACTATGATGCTGTTTTCAAAATGAATTGAGTAGATCTAAGTTGATTAAGCTTTGGGCAATGCCCACATGTTGATCCAAAATGATGATTTTCTCGAAATAAGCTTACCACATGGTTTAGAGTGAAGCCTCCCAAATGTCATAAATTTCTAGCTTCTGGTATGTTTCGAAATAAAGCTTATCATATGCATGAATTCATAATTGAGATGTATGTCATTATTGAGCTTTCTAAAAGGAAAATGTTGAGCTTCATTTTCATGAGATGTCGAGTCTATGCATGATTTCATTAATGAGCTTTGTCAATAGACAATGTTGAGCTTCGTTTCATATGATGATGAGTTATGCATGATTTCAAATTGAGCTTTGTCATTAGACGATATTGAGCTTCATCAATAGACGATGTTGAGCTTCGTTATATACGATGTAGAGCATTGCATGATTTTGGGAGAAGAGTCTAGCACCAAGCAGGTTAAGGGTCGATCACCCTATGCCCCAGAACTACACACCAACGTAGGCTGATACTATTATATTATTGGGACCTCCCTTGTGAGCTATCCCCGACCCGATTGGGCCTTAAGCTTGATATCAATATCATGGTATCGTCGATCGCCCTGGCAAGGTTATGGATATCTCTACCCACTTGAGTGTGATAGTTGGGACCACGTAAGCTCTATCGTGGTATGTTGGTTAAGTGACGAGTCTCCCACTGTCTATATCATTCAGATTTGCAAATTCATTACTCATGATGATTACGCATGCATGTTCTAAAAGAAAGGTTTGACTCATTGTTCATATTTTCAATATAAATGTTATGTTTTAGCTTTGAGTCATTTGAGTTAGTCAAGATGTTATAAAGCTATGCATGGTCATTTTATGATGACATTATGATTTCAAAAAGAATGCATGTATGCCCTTCCTCTTATGTTGAAAGCGTATGATATGCATGAAATGTTTTAAATGATTTACTTTTCTAAAGAGGTTTTACTTACCTTGCATACTCGATACATTCCACGTACTGACCGCGTAGTTACTATGTTCTATCGTTTCATGATACAGGACCCGGCTCGTAGCTCTAGCCCCGATCTTAATCAGCTTTACAGAGTCCTTATTAGCTCGGGATTGGTGAGTCCTCATTTTTCGAGGACTAGACCCTCAGTTTCATGTCGTATTTCAGTTTCATGTTTTGTGGAGTTAGTTGGGGTCTTCTCCCATCAACTCATCTAGACTAGAGGCTTTCAAACTTATGTATGTATAGTTTCTGATGTGCTATTATATGGGACTTCTGCTATGTTTATATTTATGTCTTCTATTGTATGGGACTTCTGCTATGTTTATATTTATGTCTTCTTTATGATTATTGAATGAGTTAATTGAATGCTTATGCCATAGGTCGACTTGGGGTCCCTCGGGGCCCCTTGTCCTGTGTCCACAATTCGGGCCTCTGTTCGGGTCGTGACAGCTGTATCGTTTCATGATACAGGCTTGGACATTTAGGTTCAGTCCCGTCGTTAGCTTGATCCTCAGAGTTTGTATCCCTCAACCAGACTTGGTGAATCCTCATCCTTCGAGGAAACTTTTATCAGCTTATGTTCTGTATTTTTAGTTTCAGTCTTTAGTGAGTTAGTTGGGATCCTGTCCCATAAGCTCATCAATATGTAGAGGCTAATTAGAGATATTATGTATTCAGCTTCAAAGTTGCGTTATTTAATCAAATTTTCAGATGATATAATATTCTCAGACTTCCGCTATTTCATGTTAGACTCTCAGCAATTATTATGTCAAGCTTTAGATGTCATTTTCATGCCATTGGTCGACTTAGAGCCTCTCGGAGGTTCTTTTTCCCATGTCTTTATCTGGGCTTATGATCGGGTTGGGACAAACGTTGTATCAGAGTATTAGGTTTTGAAGTGTCCTAGGGTGTCACAAATCCACGTTTAGTAGAGTCTTTTTCATGGGTGTGAAGCGTGCGACACTTATGACGAAGAGGCTATGAAACATTTAGGAAACTTCCCTTCTTTCATGATCTATGTCGTGCGATGAAATATCTCTCTATCCTTCTAAGTCCTGCTATATGTGTTTGCAGAATCACGCCTCCTTGCCGAGTTAATGGAAGAAGAAATGGAAATGGAAATGGCCAGAAAATGGCAATGGGGATGGGCACCATCAGGCCCCACCAGCCCCTGAGGATCATGTGCCCAAGCAGGTGCCCATGTAAAGTTTAGGGATGCCATTCAGATGTTAGCTTAGGCTTTGATTGCCCAAGCCAGCCAAAAGGCGGTAGCACATGTCCCTCAGAATGGGAATGCGGCAGCAGCGAGAGTTAGAGATTTTCTAAGGATGAACCTTCTAGAGTTTCTCAGATCGAAGGTGGGCAAGGATCGGCATTAGTTTATTGATGAATTTCTGAAGATCACGCAAATCATGGGGGTGACTGGGGAGGAGTGCGCAGATCTAGCGTCATATTAGTTTAAAGGGGTTGCACATATCTAGTTTAGGCAATGAAAGGATAACAGACAGTTGGAGCGGGCCTCATTGGTAGGGATGAGTTTCATACCGCATTTTTGGATTGGTTCTTTCCCCAAGAGATGATGGAAATCAAAGCAGCAAAATTTGTGAACCTAAAGCAAGATTATATGACAGTCCAGGAGTATGCTTTGGAGTTCACCCGCTTGTCCAAGTATGTATCAGAGATAGTGGCTGATTAGAGAGCTTGGGTGAGTCGATTTGTGCATGGAGTGATGGACTACCTGGTAAAGGATTGTTGGACCACTACACTTCATTAGGACATTGATTTTCCTCGCTTGGTTTTGTATGCCCAACAGATGAAGGCGGTGCATCTAAGAGAGAGAGGGAGACTAGGAGGGCCAGGAAAGATGGTTATAGGTTCTCCCAACAGAGATCGGGAGGATGACATTGGCATCAGTCTATTGATAGGTCATTAGCCCCAGCGCCATCATAGACTAGTGCTACATCTAGATCGCAAGGTGATGAGATGAGTGGAGCATCAGGTTTAGGGGGACAGAGTATCATGCAGGTAGAGCGTACCTTTTCGGTCTGCGAAAAGTGTGGCAAGAATCACATAAGGGAGTGTTTGATTGGGTTAGATATCTGTTTTGGGTGTAGTAGACCCAGGCACAAGCGCCGGGAGTGTCCTTTGGCGAGACAGGGTGATGGTAGAGGTCGTGCTCAGGCTACTAGCTCAGCAGCAGCACAAGCATGCCTAGTTCAGCAAGGTGCATCCACTAGTGCAGGTGGTGGCCAATGCCAGAACAGGTTTTATGCCCTTGCATCTCGGCAGGAGTAGAAGACTTCACCAGATGTGGTCACTGATATGTTACGATTATTCCACGTTGATGTATACGCATTGTTGGATCCAAGGGCTACTTTATCTTTTGTAAAACCCTATATTTCTAGTAGTTCCGAAGTGTGTCTCGAAATCCTATCAGAACCCTTCTCAGTGTCTACTCCAGTTGGTGATTCAGTTATAACTCGGTGGGTATATAGAAATTTCCCTATCGTAGTCCTTAAGAAAATCACCTCAGCAGATTTAGTAGAGCTAGTCATGAAAGATTTTGATGTTATCTTTGGCATGGATTGGCTACATGCATGTTATGCCTTAGTAAATTATAGAACATATGCGGTAGAGTTTCGATTTCCAGGTGAGCCAGTCCTAGAATGGAAGGGTAGTTAAGTTGTGCCTATAGGTCGCTTCATTTCCTACCTTAAGGATAAAAAGATGATTTCTAAGGTTTGTGTGTACCATCTAGTTAGGGTTAATGTTGCTACATCCCAAACCCTGACTATCCAGTCAGTTTCAATGGTGTGTGAATATCCAAAAGTATTTCTAGATGATTTATAGAGAATTCCTCCCCAGCAGGAGATCGATTTTGGCATTGACCTTCTTCCCGATATGCAACCTATATTTATTCCTCCTTACAGAATGGCTTCAGCTGATCTGAAGGAGTTGAAGGAGCAGTTGAAGGATCTTTTAGACAAGGGTTTTATCAATCCAATCAAATCCCTGTGGGGTGCACTAGTTCTCTTTGTCCAGAAGAAGGATGGTTCCCTTCGAATGTGCATTGAGTATCGGTAGTTGAACAAGGTGACAATAAAGAACAGGTATCCATTCCCCTAGATTAACTATATATTTGACCAACATCAGGGTGCCAAGTGTTTCTCGAAGATAGACCTTAGATTCGGGTATCATCAGCTTAGGGTCCGGGAGAGTGACATTCCGAAGATAGCCTTCAAGACTCGGTATGGTCACTATGAGTATATAGTTATGTCTTTTGGACTAACAAATGCTACTGTAGATTTTATGGATTTCATGAAAAGGGTGTTCAAGCCGTATTTGGATATGTTTGTGATCGTGTTCATAGATGACATTCTCATATTCTCTCGATGCAAAGAGAAGAATGCCACTCATTTAACGGTGGTGCTAAAGACTCTTAAGGATCGCCAATTATATTCTAAGTATAGCAAGTGTGTGTTTTGGTTAAACTCGATAGCATTTTTGGGTCATATGATGTCAAGTGAGGGTGTACAGGTGGACTCTCAAAAGATAGAAGCTGTGAAAAAATTTCCTAGACCAGTGAGTCCTTCGGATATCAGGAGTTTCTTGGGTTTAGCTAGTTACTAACGGATGTTTGTTAAAGGGTTTTAAACCATTGCAGCATCGTTGACTAAGTTGACCCAGAAGAAAGTGAAGTTTAATGGTCGGAGGCTTATGAGAAGAGCTTCCAAGAGTTGAAGACTCGACTCACCTCAACACCAGTGTTAACCCTGCTTGAGGGTATTGATGGGTTTGTGGTATATTGTGATGCCTCAAGGATCAGACTTGGTTGTGTCTTAATGCAGCACGGTATGGTTATAGGCTATGCTTCCAAGCAGCTGAAGATCCATGAAAAGAACTACACAACTCATGACCTCGAGTTGGCGGCGGTAATATCTGCCTTTAAGATTTGGAGACAGTATCTATACAGGGTCCATGTGGACGTGTCTACAGACCACAAAATCCTACAACACTTGTTAACCTAGAAGTATCTAAATCTACGTCAAAGGAGGTGGTTGGAGCTTCCTAAAGATTATGATATGAGTGTCCTTTATCATCTGAGCAAGGCTAATGTGGTTGTAGACACTCTTAGCAGACTTTCTATGGAGAGTGTGACCCATGTAGATGAGGAGAGGAAAGAGTTAGTGAAGGATGTGCATCGGCTTGCACGACTAGGAGTTCACCTTGTTGAGTCGACGGATGGTGGTGTCATTGTTCAGAATGGATCAGAATCTTCCTTGGTGACCGAGGTCAAAGCTAGACAAGACAAGGATCCTATCTTAGTAAAGTTGAAGGAAGCCATTTAGAATCAAAAGGTGGAAGTTTTCTCCCAAGGGGGAGATGATGTACAACGATATCGGGGGCGGTTGTGTGTACCGGGAGTTAATGACTTGAAGGAGCAGATGCTGCATGAGGCTCGTGGTTCCACATATTTTATACATCCCAGTGCCACCAAGATTTACCGTGATCTAAGGGATGTCTATTGGTGGAATGGCATGAAGAAGGACATAGTAGAGTTTGTGGCTAAGTGTCTGAATTGTCAATAGGTGAAGGTTGAGCATCAAAAACCTAGAGGTGTGCTTCAATATATTTGTATCCCTACTTGGATGTGGGAGAAAATCAATATGGACTTCATTATAGGGTTGCCTCATACTCGTCGACAGTATGACTCTATTTGGATGGTTGTAAACAGGTTGACTAAAGTGGCTCATTTTCTACAAACCAAAACTACTGATAAAGCGGAGGATTATGCTAAGTTGAATATTTGGGAGTTAGTTCTATTTCATGGAGTGACCTTGTCCAGCATATCAAATATTTTGCCTCCCAATTTTGGAGATTACTTCAGAATGGACTTGGTACTCAGGTTAAGCTTAGCATAGCATTTCACCCAAAAATAGATGATCAGGCAGAATGGATCATTCAGACTCTTGAGTATATGTTGAGGGAGTGTGTGATTGACTTCAAGGGTAGTTGAGATTACCATTTTCCTCTCATTGAATTCGCATGTAACAACAGCTACCATACCAACATTCAGATGGCTCCATTTGAGGCTCTTTATGGGCGGAGATGTAGGTCGCCTATTGATTGGTTCAAAGTTGGTGAAGCTACGTTGATAGGGCCCAATTCAGGACATGAGGTTATGGAGAAGGTTCATCTTATAAGGGAATGTTTGAAGATAACCCAGAGTCATCAAAAGTCCTATGTGAATGTGAGAAAGAGAGAACTTGAGTTTAAAGTTGATGATTGGGTGTGTCTTAAGGTATCTCCCATGAAGGGAGTGATGATATTCGAAAAGAAAAGCAAACTCACTCCCTGTTATGTTGTTCCGTATCGAATTGTGAGTTGGGTGTGGAAGTAACCATATGAGTTAGATTTGCCCTCAGAATTGGTTTCAGTGCATCTAGTGTTTCATGTGTTGCTTTGGAAGAAGTGCATGGGTAATACGACTTTCGTTGTTCCAATAAAGAGCATAGGTGTGAAAGATAGCCTTAACTAAGAAGAGGTTACGGTGGAAATACTTGATCGTAAAGTTCGGAAGCTAAGAAACAAGGAAATATCTTCAGTAAAGGTTTTGGGGCAGAATCAGCATGTTATGGGAGCTATATGGGAAGCAGAAGCAGATATGATGGCTAAATACCTTCATCTATTCCCTTTTGATTTAGTTACAGCTTGAGGTATTGGTTTCCCCTTAGTACTCTATTCAGTTTCATGTTCAGTTTATGTGTCCCAGTTTCTTTCATGTTACAGTATCTATGTGTAATTCATGAATTTAGTTTGGTCATGTATTCTTGTCTTGAGTCAGTCACTCCATTAGTTTTCAGCTTTAGATGTTCAGTATTTGAGATGTCAATCCTTTTTCCCCAGCCTTCAGTATGTTCATTCACATTCAAGGACGAATGTTCCCAAGGGAGAGATACTGTAATACCCTAAAATTGCCTAAGACTAGACTCGGGATCAGGAAATGAGAAGCAGCAGGAAATCTCCCAAGATGACTCGTGGTACGAGTCGTTGGAGGGTCTAATGACCTGTGGGAGACACTCGTGGTCAGGGTCTACAGAAGTAGACTTAGAGGTAATGGATCCATGGTACAACCCGTATAAAGAGGTAACAAGTCATTGATTGGAGTCGTTGGTGGTCACCAGGGTACCAGGGATGGATGATACGAGTCATAGTATGACTCATTGTGCGGAACAATGAGTCATGGTAAGTGCCCGTTGGAAGGAGAAGAAAAAAATCCTCCAGTCATGGTAACAGATGGAACCCACGACTTGTTGGATGAAGGTACAAACCTTGGGGTGACTCATGGAAAGTCCAGATGCAGGTTCCATCAGAGGCAGCAACGGGAGGCAGTACGGGTCGTTGTTTGGAGTAACGACCCGTCCTGTTGAGTGGTGTTATCAGGACATGAGAAGTGAAGAAATGATAAAGGAAGTAACAGATGGATACCACGAGTCGTGGTATCAAGGGACGACAGTGGTATCACTCGTTGTCACAGGCATTACAAAAATTCCAAACTTTTTATTTAGGATATTTTCATAATTCCTAATCCCTAAGGTCCGAAGCTATGTTGTTTTAAGCTCAGTTAGTAAGGTTTTAAGGGTGTTACACCTATCCTAAGCTTTACCATTTCATGCATGCAGATTGGAGTTCTTCCTTAAAGATCAAGCTTGATGAATTTCCCCAATTTCTCTCCAATTTCCCTTGGGCTTTCAAGGGGGAGTATAAATCAGATTTACACAGGTTTGTGAGGCTATGAATAAGAGTTCCTTTCACTCTCATGATAAACATTCTTCTCAATTCCATAGATTTCAATTCTAGATTCAAGTTTCATGATCTTATGGGGTTTATTTCAATTCTTGTGAAATTCTCTATGATCTATATATGGGTCAATTCCTTTCATGTATCAAATCATGTTCTATGAACTATGAGTAGATTTTATAGCTATTTTGATTATAAATTCATAGTTTCAAATTTTAAATAAATTATTCCCATTTATGTAAGTTTCATGAAAAGTCAAGTTATGATTCTATTACGATTTGATCTTACTAAGTCTAAATTATGATTTATGATTCAGCTTATGATTTCTCTTCAAGTACTCTTCATGGATTTATGAATATCAAGTGCATCAATGTTTTACAAGTAGGCATGTTTGTCATGATTTATGGATATATGACTCTTGGCCAATTCATGGGCCCTTATTCATGGATAATCATGTATTTCAGGTGGGATCAATCATGTTATTACTTTATTTGGCAATGAATTTCATGATGATTTCAAGATTACAGTATGAGCCCTCTTGTGCATTTTTTTGGGAGCAGTGTCTAGAACCGAGTAGACCCGGCGTTTAGGTAAACCCCGTGGTCTCAAAACTATGTGCCACCGTAGGTGCTATATATATGTATATATATATATATATATATATATATATATATATATATATATTATTGGATCCCTGTGATATCACCACGAATGCACGTATCCTTTCCTGGCATGTCCGAGGCGGTCCGAACAACTTGGGCGAAATAGTGGGGCATTATGTAAGGCTCTTTCATGATGGTCTTGGTTGACATGAGTCCTTCCGTTGTTCCTCATCACTTATGCATACTTATGTTTATGTTACTTTGGCTTAAGTTATGTTTTATAAAGTTTTGTCTTATGACTATGATTATGATTGGGTTACGAATGGTTTGAAAACCTTGAGCCCTTATGTATACATTATGATATATACTCTATGATCATGTTGTCCTACTCTTGTGAACTCTTATATATTTAGCTGTCATTTTTTACTTACATTGAATACGCAGTATATTCCAAGTACTAAACACATACTCTATGCTTTATCATTTCATGATACAAGCTCAGACATTCAGGTTCAGTCTCGTCGTTAGCCTGATCCATAGAGTTTGCATCCCTCAGCTAGACTAGGTGAGTCCTCATCCTTCAGCTTATGTTCAGTATTTTCAGTTTCAGTGTTTAGTGAGTTATTTGGGGTTATGCCCTATCAACTCAGCAGTATGTAGAGGCTTATTAGACATAGTATGTATTCAGCTTCAAAATTGTGTTATGTAATCAAATGTTCAAATGTTATCATATTGTCATACTTCCACAATTTCATGCTAGACTTACTGCGATTATTATGTCAAGCTTTAGATGTTATGTTCATTCCATGAGCCAACTTGGAGCTTCTCGGGGTTCTTTTTTCCGTGTTTCTATTCAGGCCTATGTTCGGGTCATGACACTCTGGGCTTCCCTTGAGATGCTTCTGCTTTTGGAGGAGGCACATAGGGGTTAGCACTTCAGTGATATTGCTCTCCTTTGCGATTAAGATCTCTATTCACCCATCGATCATTTCTGTCACCCCATCCTTGATTATCACGATTTCCCCAACCTTGATTCTTATCTTTTGGGTGCCTAGGGCCTTGATTAGCACCTTGATACCCAGGGTGAGAACCCCCTATTTGGCCTTCCATGTATTGACACTCCTCCTCATATCTTGGTGGTTAAGTGTCATCATCAAATTGAGTATGGCCTTGAGCACCTACAACATTCACACTCTTTGCACCGACTTTTGTCACATGTTTCGTCATCAACTCTAGCCGGGTCATCATCTTAGCAAGAGGTTCATCTCTAGCCTCATCTCTTTTCCTCATCTCAATAGTCATAAGGTTTTGAGCAACAACGCTAGAAGATACCTCCGGTTCTCTAGTATTCCATACTCGATTGGTCTTAGTCATTCTGTCAAGAAGTGCTTTGCCTATTCCATAGGGATGATCCATGATGAAACCCCCTGTCAAATTTTTTTCCAAAGACATATTTATAGAATCTAATGAATGATAGAATCTCTAAAGTAGAACCTCATCGAGCAACCCATGGTTTGGGAAAACGACAATTTTTTTCTTAAACCTCAACCATGCTTCATGGAGTTGATCTCAAGTAAGTTGTTGGAAGTTGGTAATGTTATCCCTCAACTGTAGCATCCTCGAGAGAGGGAAGAACCTATCCAAAAATGCTTTTGTGAGTTCATTCCAAGAGTTAATAGACCTAGGAGGCAACTCCTCCAACCAAGCAGTTTCTTCCTTAGTTTGTGAAAATGGGAAGAGCCTCAATCTGATCGACTCTTGACATATATTTGTGATGTTGAAAGGTTGGCAAATCTAAAGAAAATTTCAGAGATGCCTATTTGCATCCTCATTTGGCAATCCTCTGAAGATCCCCTTCATTTAGAGTAAGTGCAACATTATACTCGTCACATGAAATATTGCATTGCGTGCAATAGGAGGTAGGCGAATGGCACATGCTACATTGGGCGTCGCGGGATCATCATCCTCATGATCCATATGCCAATCCACTGAACCTTCTGCTTCTTCTGAATGTTGACTCATATCAAGATCAACCTAGATGGAACCAATCACAAGAATAAAGTCAAACTAACGAAGATGCAACAAATCAATTCAAAACAACAAACAACTAAAGGCTATCAAAATATATTCCCCGGCATAGCGCCATGTTCAGATAACGTCCAAATTCGCTCCTCTTAACGAAAGAGTGTAAATGGTCATTGGAATAAAAATATACCGGACGAGTGTTGGGGTGGAACTCCACAGTAAATAGTAGTTGATCACACAAAATTTGTCTATAAAACTGAAGTAACTTGCATCAATGTCTCAAAAACAGTAAACTAAAAATTGGGTAAAATCACAATTTTGTTAATTGAACTACAATTTCGCTCACAAAAGTAGGGACAAAGTAAAGAAAATACCAAATGAGAGACTACTAGGGGTGTGATATTATCATGGCATCATCAGATTGGGATTATTAATAGCTCCTAGCATTACTTGAATGTATAATTAATTGTGGACGAGGTGGCACCTTGCATTTTTCAACCAATTAGGTGTCGTATACCTTAGGTTTTCTCAAACCCCGAAGTCCTTTTCATAGTAACCACCTCAACTTGGGTAAGAATCAACTATTTCTAGCTTTGATTCTCAATGGGTGTGTGAAAATTGGTTTTGGCTATCTCTAGCCCAACTCCATATGATCAACATCCAATTACCCACTAATGTTTCATCACTCATACCCTAAATTCCTTTTTCAACCACAATTAGTATAAATAAATACAACACACATTTGCAACTATGAGTATTTAGATTAAAACTAAGATGAAAAACTAGAATTCTACTAATTGAGTAAATCTAAGATAAATTAAACAATATCCAATAAAAATCAACCCCAATCATTCACACACCCCTATCAAGGAATTCACCTACTCATGTAAGTAGAAGAAGACATTGCATTAAGGAATTATTCTACATCTATTCAACAAAATGTAATACCCCGGAAGCCCTAAGATCAGACCCTGGAGTTGAAACAGAGAAAACAGGATTTTCTACACCAGGTCACAAAACGAGTCATCCTGTCACTCGTAAGGATGACCACGTGTCGTTAAGTGGCTCGTGGTGAGGAGTATGACGTGAGTTGGAAATTTTTGGTTTTGGGTCACCACGACATGACCACTGAGTTGTGGTTAGCCCCACGACTCGTTCAGTCAGTCGTGGTTAGGGATGAGGTATAGGTAGGAGGAATTGGGTAGTGAACCTAATGGGTGGGTCACCACGACTAGTTGGTTGCACCACAAGTCGTGGTGTGCACCACAAGTCGTGGTATGCACCATGGTGAGGCGTAGGTGAATATTGGCAGTTAAGGAAACAGAAGGTGACCACGAGTCGTGGTCACTAGTGATGATCGGTTAGGTCCCTCGTGGGGACCCTTTGAGGAAAATTGGCAGTTCACTTGATGATAGGAGATCACGACTCGTGCCCTGTGGTAATGATTCGTCCAGTCCCTCGTTGGGACTGGCAGTCAGCTTTTCTCTACAAATTTAGTAAGGGCTTTTTCGTAATTCCAATGATCCTAAGTCCTAAACTATGTCATTTTAAGATATGAATAGTGAGTTTTAAGAGGGGTAAGTTCATTCTAAGCTATTCCTATTCATGAATGCAAGCTAGAGGGTTAGAGAGGTGATCAAGCTTAATTTCTTCAAGTTATTCATCAATTGTTCCTTGGGCAATCGGAGGAGTTATAGAATATCATTTTCTCGGGTATGTAGGGTTATGAATGAGTGAATTTGTTCACACATGCCCAATCGCTCTCTGATTTATGAAAATCTATATGTGATCCTATGGGGCTTTAACCCAATGCATGAATTTCCTAAGTTTCTTCTATGGGCATGATCTAAGTATGTTTCTATTATTGAAGTTTGATTCATCGGCAAGTTTTACAATGTTTTCAATTATAACTCATGTTTTCATGTTTTATAAGTTTTGATGCCCATCCATGAGGAGTTCATGAAAGTTTAGATTCGTGATGTATTTTCAAGTATGACGAGATATTTATTAGAAAAGCATGTTTCAAGTTACCCATGTCTATGATCATGTATTCAAGTTAATCAAGTATTTTCAAGAATGGTAAAATATTAGGCAAGCCCATATGTTCAAGTATCATTTATGATTTCATGTCAATTAGCTTACCACATGGTTTTGTTGTCAAGCCTCCCAATTATGTTCATCTTGTGGTATAGTTTGAGCAAAGGCTCTTGATGTATGATTTTAGACTTTATATGTACATGATTATTCAGCTTTGTCACTAGACAATGGTCAGCTTCATTAAAAAATGATAGAGAGCATATGCATGTTTTTGGGAGTAGTGTCTACCACCAAGTTGCTTAATGGTCAGCCAAACCTATGCCTCAGAACTACGACCAACGTAGGTATGATTAGATTATTTAGGACCTCCTTTGGAGCTTTTCCCTTCCTCAAGGGGCCTTCAACTTGATATCGATATCATGGTAGTGTATTAGCCATGGCAGGGCTTTGGACGGTTCTGCCCACTTGAGTGTGATAGTCGGGACCATGCAAGCACTATCATGGTAATGTCGGTTATATGATAAGTCTCCCATTGTTCCTCATGATTTCAGTTATTAAAGTTTATCATTCATCATATATGTATATGTATTATATATATATATATATATATATATATATATATATATATATATATATATATATATATATATATATGTTATAAAGCAGGTTCGACCCAATGTTCAGTTTTACTTATGATTATCAGACGTCAGCTTTGGATCATTCGATTTAGTTATGATGTTCAATTATGTTCAGGTCATGATTTCAGAAAATAGATTCCAAGCCCTACTCTCAAATTGTTGTCTTGATTATGTTTTATTATTTAAGCAGTTTTACTTACCTTGCACACTCGATACATTCTACGTACTAATCACATACTCTATGTTGTATCGTTTTATGATACAGGCTCCGATATTTAGACCCAACCCCGTCACTAGCCAGTTTTGGAGTTAGCATCCATCTTCTATTGGTGAGTCCTCATCCGTCGAGGGCCCCTTTCCATTCAGTTATGTTCACGTATTTCTAGTTTCAGACTTAGAGAGTTAGTTGGGGTCTTGTCCCATCAACTCATCAAACATAGAGGGTTTTTAGGCATAGATTGTATTCAGCTTCAGACTAGTGTACCTAGAAGTAGATCAATAGCAAAATATATCTCCCTTTTAGGAGGAATTCTAGGAAAATCCTCTGGAAAGACCATAGGGAACTCATTTAAAATAGAAATTGACGGGAGAGTTACAGGATCACATTCCACGTTTCATACCCAAACCAAGTGACAAATACATCCATTGGCTATCAATTTCTGAGCTTTAAGGTATGAAATAAACTTGCCTTCAGGCATAGAGGCATTACCTTGCCATTCCTGGACTGGCTCACTAGGAAAATGGAATCTAACAACCTTCCCTCTGCAATCAACATTAGCATAACATGCGCCAACCAATCCATACCCATAATGACATCAATATTAACCATTTCAAGCTCAAGTAGATCAGCTAAGGTTGAAATATCGCATATAAATATTATACAGTTTAGGTAAACTCGTCTAGCTACTACAAATTCTCCAATTGGTGTACAAACAACAAATGGTATAGATAATATCTCAGGGACTGTCTCAAACGGACTTGTAACCAATGGTGTATCATAAGAGTGTGTAGAACTAGGATAAAAAAAGACATACAATGCATGAGAATAAATAATCAAAATACTTGTAACAACATCAGGTGAGGCCTCCTAATCCTGCTGACCACCCAAAGCATAAAATCAATTTTGGGTTACCCTGGAACCAGTAGCCTCTCTCCCTCTGCCTCTTCCACGACCTGCTGCCACCTGAGGATTAGGTCTGGGAGGTTTAATGGAGGATGACAAAGCAACCACTGATTGCTCTGATCGCGCCTGATCCGCCTTTACCCTATCTAATCAATCCCTTATAAAGCGCCATGGATGCCCACAACAATAGCACACATTTTTCCCTTGACAGAACTGACCTAAATGAGATCTCTCACACTAAGTACAAGGCGGAAATGGTAGTCTCCACTCCCTCATCCGCTCTTGTCGTTGAGAGCTAGACAAAATTGGGCCCTTCTCTCTTCTCTATCACTGAAACTGAGATAGGGCACTCCCTACAGGCCTTACTGACTACCTAGATGACTGAGCCCTTTGGCCACCCTGCGACCCTCTGTAAGGACCTAAGATTCTAGCTCTCTTCCTTTGCTCTTGCTGTCTCTGAGTATCCTGTAATTGATGAACCAAATCCTCCGCCCTCTGGGTGAAAGCCTGAATTTGTTCAATGACCATGTTCTCCTGAGTGGATACCCCCTAACAATCTCAAGCTATATGAAGCCCCAACCCCAACACGAACCGATGAACTCTATCCTCTATCATCTGAACTATGTGCGGAGCATACCTGGCAAGAGAACTAAACTGAAAACAATACTACACATACTCATACTACCCTACTCTAGGTGAAAAAACTGCTGAACTCTAGCCTATTGAAGCTCCCGGGGTAGATAGTAGCTACATCACAATTTCTGAAGGCCGCCAACTCTACTTCCTCAATTATTGTAGCTTGCATCACCTTCTACACCCTATATGTATGATCAATAAAGTCTTGAGGATCCTCGCTCGGGTATGACCTAATGAATATAAGAGGTCTCAAACTCAATAACTCAGGGGTCCTGGAACTCTCAGTTGCCTTGCCTCTATGTCTCTTTATTGCCTCCAATCACCGCTCCTAACCTGCGACTATACGAGACATTAGCTTAACAGCCCCCTCATGACCCTGTCCTTTTGGAACAACTAGATGTACCACAGGCGCGGGAGGGTCTGCCACTCTACTACCCTCAGGTACTGTTGGTGCGGGAGGAGCTCGAGGTCTATCTGCTACTACTCTAACCGATGCTGGAGGAACTGTAATACCTGGGGCAGGAGACTCACTTTGAGCCTATGACTTGTGTCCCTAATCCACTGGAGGGTGACTAGTACCCTCTCTAATGGTTGTGCCAATCAACCTCATAGTCATCTTCCTTATCACAAGCATACTCTGAAACAATAACATGATTAAGATATCTCAGCACTTATGACCTCGATCTATAGCATGAACTATTAGTAAAAGAAGTGAAACAATTCCCGATGTATTATAGCCTCCTGATTATAAGTATGCTGCACAACATACCTATGAGCAAGACTCTACTAGACACAGCTTTGTGGACTCCCTAGGACACAACAATGCTCTGATACGAAGTTTGTCACGCCCCAAAGTTGGTGTAGGGCGCAATCGACACTCAATTCATGATTGATCTAGAAGCCGACTATATAGAGTCTGAAAATGTAACACTAAGGCAAACTGAGCCACCCGTCAAAACCAACCAAGATAAATACTGAACCAATAAGATCTCAATAATAATGAATAAGCAATCTCGAAAGCCGACAAGCTTGCAATAAATCTAAACGTAGCAATGGAAAACCAAAATGACTACACAACAAAAACTACTATACAAACTGGTCCATATCAGCCTCTGTAGAGTAAAAAAACTGAAATGCATGAGATAGGGCCCCAGCCTACCATGCTGTACACAAAACTCAAAATAGTCAAAATGAAGACATGGTTTATGGAAGAGAGGAGCATACCACTATTCTACTGAAATCTGGCTCCTATTGCATTTGATGATCTGAGCCTTAACCTGTACCGGCAACACGATTGCAAGAGGGGTCCCCAGATGAAGGGACGTTACTACGAATAAAATGCACTAGTATGTAAGGCTAAAAACCTGTAAGCAAATAAGATAATAATGACAATTGAGCCAGAAATAAGGAATAGTAACAACCTGGAATCCTAAAAACCAAAACCAGATAATAACTCAATGTTGAAGTGTAAATGCAATATCTATTGCACAATAAAAATTATAACTGAATACCGGTGGTCACCGGTATTCGACCATAAAATCTACATAAAATTCATCGATCCAGCACACCACACCAGGGTAAAATTTAAAATGCCTCCAGCCGGTGTACCACACCGGGGTAAAATCCATCCAACAGGTGTGCCACACTCGGGTAACATAAAAAGACCTCTAGCCGGTGTACCACTCTGGCGTAAAATCAATAAATCTTAATCATAATCATAAACGGAGATGATATGGCATATATTGGGTCAATTTAACACGTATACCATAGAATTGATGAATACTAAATTTGTGGCCTGCATAGGCCTCCTTTTGTATGCATAACTGCAAGTGAGCATGTATAATATGTAAAGCTAGAACATAGCACTTAAATGCGTATATTCTGAACTTGTATAAATCATAAGGTATTGAAAATGACCTAAGAGTTTTAACAAGATTTATAGATCGTGTTAAAAGGGACATTAGAGCTCAGAGACTCACTACCTTGTTGTTCGGCTTAAGGGAAAGGGATTATGGAATCTCCCTTTGGCTTGGCATAATTCATAACATACACATGAGATAAAGGAAAACCATAACAAGGAAGTAGGAAATTACTTAACTTCCTTTGTAACCAACTCCCATCAGCATGTAGTTTATGTCCAGTAACACACAGTTAAATAAACCTTCAAAAGCGAGCAATAACCTTCAGCAAAGTTTCACCAAAAGTGGCAGCCAAACATGGTGCCTAACCTCTAGTTTCAATCTAGGATTCTTGCATGCTTGAATACTAGAAAATCTTACCCTTTGCTGGGGGTTATTCTCAGTCAAGATAGGAGTATTTGACTTCAACTTCTTGTCCAAAAATGTATCAACCTTGTTGTCCAAAAGGTAGCAAAAACAGTTCACCAACACAACAAACACACCTCCAACTTCTAGTCTTTTAATCAAGAATTCAAGCAAGGTTAGTAGTAGAATTCTTACCTTTTATACTTTTGTTTAATTCCTATCAGGAGGGAGAATATATGTAGCTCAAAAATGTAGCAATGTCACCACAACAACACTACCAAAACATAGCTACAAAGCAGCAACAACTTCACCACAATGTTGCTTTCACTTCCATGGACTTTTGCTTGAGTTTGGTGGTGTTTCCTTGAGGGATTCGTCTTGATTTCTTAGGCTTGGTATTTTCCTTAGTTGTTTGATCGAAATTTGAGAGGATTTTGAGGATAATAAAGCACCTAAAATTTAGAAAAAATAAAATGATCTCATAACACAAAAGTTAAAATATAAATGTGTTTGGGTGGTGGCCCTTTTTAGGGCAGTGGCCACATCACTGCCCTATAGTGCCACTGTAAGACATATATAACTTTTCTCTCCAAACTCCGATTGATGAGAAGTTTGATGTTCAAAAACTAGTCTCAAAGACCATTAATTTGGATAGGTCGTGGGGCTACTAATTTGTCATATATTGAGAGGCATGGTTGTTTGAAGTTGACCTTTACTTATGAACTTCACATACTTTTTTTTCCATTTGTACACATTTCCCTTTTCATCTACGATCAATATACAATCCATACATCCCTTTACATAGAATACAAAAATATCGAATAATCACCAAAAATTTCTGGGCTGTAACACTGAACCTTCACTCAGATACTAAGTTTGTCACTACCGGAATGTAGGCCCCGATGAGACTCGAATCCCAGAAACATAAATGGCCCCAAGTCAAACTATGGAATGAACATGAAAACTAAAGATAATTATAACAACGCTGATAACTGAAATCTGAAATAGCTAAAATTTGAATAACAACATTTATCCACAAGTCTATGTCTGAAAAGCCTCTATCATATTGACGAGCTATTGGGACAACACCCCAAATAGCTCACTAGAAATTTGAAACTGCAATAACATAGCTCAACTAACTAAAGGTCCTCAATGGATGAGGAATCACCAATTGGAGAACTGGATAAGCTCGGGAGACTAGCTAATGGTGAGACTAAGTCTGAACTTCTGAACCTGTATTATGAAACGATACAACATAGAGTATGCAGTCAGTACTTGGAATGTATTAAGTATGCAAGGCATGTAACAAAGGCTAATTAAGTAAAATTGAAATCATGCATATCATAAATCGTAACATCATAATATTTTGAGAGTAAAGGCGGCATGTTGATATTTGAAACCATGAATAGACATAAACTAAAAGGAAGTGCATATGGCTTCCCATATTTGAAAAAATAGGTAAAGGTTCATAAATTGATCTTTGGACCAAACCTGTTGTAAACATGATGTAGTATCTTATTATCATGACCCAAACAAAGGCTCGGATCGAGACAGGGGACAAAGAGCCCCGAGAGACTCCAAGTCGACCCATGGAATGAACATACATTTAATTTTATCAATAAAAGCAAAAAATCAACATAATAACATAGTAGAAGTTTGAACATAGTATCATATCAGAACATACAACACGAATCTGAAGCTGAATACCATTTATGTCTAAAAAGCCTCTACTTCTGATGAGTTGATGGAACAAGACCCTAACTAACTCTCTAAGTCTAAAACTGGAAATGTAAAGATAACTGATAAAAAATGGTCCTCGATAGAAAATGACTCACAAACTGAAGCTCGATGGCAACTCCGGAACCTGGCTAGTGACGGGACTGAGTCTAGAGATCGGAGCCTGTATCATAAAACAATACAACATAGAGTATGTGGTTAGTACATGGAATGTACCGAGTTATGCAAGGTAAGTAAAACCACTTAAGTAAATAAAATCATTAAAACATGTATAATATAAAGCATAATCAAGATAAGATTCTGAAAGTATGGCTTGCGTGCTATTTTTCTGAAATCATGATCTGAACATAACTGCATATCATAACTAATACGAATGACCCAGAGTTGAAAACTGATAATCATAAGTAAAACTGAACATTAGGTCAAACGTGCTTGAAACATATATATGTGTATATCATAAATGATAAACATGCATAATAGAAATCATGAGGAACAATGGGAGACTCTTCATATAACCGACATTGCCATTATTTAGCTTATGTGGTCCCGACTATTACACTCAAGTGGGCAAAGCCTTCCAAAATCTTGGTAGGACTAAGAACGCTACCATGATATCGATTTCAAGCTCAAGGCCACTTGGGAGAAGGGGAAAACTCCAAACGAGGTCCCAAATAATCTGATCATACCTACATTGATGCGTAGTTTTGAGGCTTAGGGTGGACTGACCCTTAACCTACTCGGTGCTAGACACTACTCTAAAAAACATGCATATGCTCTCCATCATTTTTCGATGAAGCTGACCATGGTCTAGTGAAAAAATTGAATAATAATATACATGCATAATATAAAATCATAACATGAGGAGCCTTGGCTCAAACCATACCACAAGATGAAAATAATGGGAGTCTTGACTCCAAAATTATGTGGTAAGCTAATTCATGAGATCATAAGACATACTTGATCATATGGGTTTTCCCAATACTTTGACATGCTTGAAATGAACTTTATTCACTTTGAAAACATGAACATAACCATGGGTATTTCTAATTCATACATTCTTCATAAACATCACATCATACTTGAACATATATCTCATAGATCTCAACATTCATAAACATTCACGGATGGGCATCATAGTTCAGAAACTTGAAAACATAACTTATAGTTTAGAATGTTGTAAAATCTGCCTCTAAATCATAATTCATCTTTTAAAACATGCTTAGAGCATACCCATGAATAGAACTTAAGAATTCATGCATTGGGTAAGAATCCCATGGAATCATCAGTTAGAACATCATGAATTGAGAGGGAATTTGGCATGGGTGTGGACAATTGCACCCGCTCATAGCCTTACATACATGAAAGGATAAGATTATCACACTTCCTTGATAGCCCAAAGAGAATTGAGGAAGAACTTGAAGAAGATAGATTTGATCATCTCTCAAACCCCTAAGCTTGCATGCATGAATTAGGATAGGTTTAGAATAGCATAGCCCCTCTTAAGATACTCTATTTTGATATTAAAATGATGTAGTTTAGGACCCTAGGGCTTAGGTATGAAGAAAATACCCTTAATGCATTTCCTGTAAAAACTGCTCTGCCAGTGACAATGGGTGTCACAACGGACCGTTACTAGCTCCAACGGTCCGTCACACCCCTCATTGTTACACCCCTGAATTCGGTCTCAGATCCCCTACTACGACTGGATAGAACGAGTAGTTACAAGCTACAATGACTCATTGTTTCCATTCATTGTCACCACTGCCTTAACCTGGAATTCTTTCCAACGAGTGCTGATAATGGCCCGTTGCTTCCAACAACAGGTCGTGCCACGACTCGTTACTTCTCCCTAGATCTAGAACCAACCTCACCATGACTAACTTCAATGACTTGTTGTAACATCTCATAGATCCTCCTGAGACCCGCCACACGGGCACATCTAATGAGTCATTAGTCCCTCCACTAAATCGTGCAATGATCCATTCTGAGAAACTTTTCTAGATTTCTGATACTTTTCATTTATGATTCTCGGGTCTAGTCTTAGGCACTTTCAGGGTATTACACTTATGGTATATGCATTACTGAAATCATGAGGAACAATGGGACACTCATCTGAACTGACAACCACCATGTATGAGCGCACGATGATCCCACATTTTGCCTACGTGGAGGAAGGCCATCCTAAGCCTTGCCAGGGTGAAGGATCAAAAAAGATGTGATATCACGATTGGCCCTCAGTCCGGGGAAATGCTCTATTGAGAGGCCCCAAAGTATACATACATGCATGTAGTTTATGAGACTAGGGATCCTTGGAACCTCTAGCCTACTCAGTGCTAGATACTACTCCCAAAATATATATAATTCTCATGTAATAATTATCAAAATATAACTTAAACCTTAACATATGGGGAGTCTTGACTCTAAAACTTGAGATAACTGAACTTATTAGCTTTTGCGACATGCTTAACATGTATGGGCTTGCCTAAATTTTGACATCATGCTTGCATGAAATAGACATCATAAGTAAAATCATAAATATATTAATGGGTAATTTGTAAGACATTCATACATGATAGATTTTTCGTCATACTTGAAACCCTCAATAATTGTTATACCCCGAGAATTCAAGAATCGGATCCAGTAGTGAATCGGAGAAAAATTGGAGAAAAATGTTGCAGCAGTGCCTGATGAGTCATTGGACCACTCATCAGTGGACACCACGAGTCATCAAGTGACTTGTGGGAAGGCTGGAAGGATAAGGGACTCGAGGTCCCCACGGGCAATGTAACGACTGGTGGTTAGCCACCACGAGTCGTCATGTCCGTCATGGGGTGGTTCTAGAGGAAGATTGGAAAATTGATCCAGTGCCCTTGACGGGAGGTGGAAATGAGTCATGGCTTTGGGGGAAGAGTCTTCATGACACTCGTTTGGAGCCCTGACAGACCAGTTACCCAGTGAACTTGACGAGCGAACCAATGGATCGTGAGCCCTGGTGACAAGTCATTGGGTCGTCCGTTAGGCCCCCACTGACAGTTATTTTCAGTGAATCCAGTAAGGGCTTTTCCGTATTTCCTAAGTTCTAAGGGCCTATACTCTGTTGTTTTAAGCTCGTATTGGAGGGTTTTTAGCAGAGAAAAACCTATCTTAGGCCATTAGTTTCATGCATGCAAGGTTGGGGGTTTGAGGAGAAGAATCAAGATGAATTCTCAAGGTTTTCAAAGGGGAATCTTAGCCGGGCAATTAGGAAGAGTTAGAATTCTTCAATCCCAGGTATGTAAGGCTATGAGTGGGTGCTTCCTTCCACACCCATGACCATTCCCTATTAAATTGTCATTGGTTTGTAATGATCAAGTATGGGGTTTTATTCAATTGCATGATTCTTACATCTCTATTCATGTGTATGATTAAATTTAGTTGATATTGATCATTTACCCAGCTTGGGCGAATTCTAACTTAATTTCTTTTACAAATTTGTTTTTCAAAAAAAAAATTGAATCTAAAACGCCCATGTGTGGATAATTCATAGTAGAAGTGATTGTGGAAGAATGTGATGATGATGGAATAGATGATGAAAGGCATGTTTTCAACCTTACCAATGATTTTGATGATGTTTTCCAAGAAGATTAAATTGACCCAAGTATGGTAGAGCTTTGGGTGATGCCAATATGATGTTTTCAAATAGTGATTTTTCACGACATGAGCTTACCACATGGTTGAGATGAAATTTTCCTTTAATCCTTATTATGAATTCTAACTTGTGGTATGTTTCAAAGTAAATCTTCTATATGCGAAAATCCTTAATTGATATGCATATTATTGTCGAGCTTTGTCAAGGACAATGTTAAACTTCATTTCACATGATGTTGAGTCTAGGCATGATTTCATTTTAAGCTTTGTCAAAACTACATTGTTGAGCTTAATATTTATATGATGTCTAGTGCATACATGATTTCATAATGAGCTTTGTCAATATACAATGTTGAGCTTCATTTCACACGATGTTGAGTTTATGCATGATTTCATGTTGAGCTTCATATTTATACGATGTAGAGAATTGCATGTTTTGAGAGAAGAGTCTAGCACCGAGCGGGCTAAGGGTCGATAACCCTACGCCCCAGAACTACGCGCCAACGTAGGTTGATTCTATTATATTATTGGAACCTCCCTTGTGAGCTATCCCCAGACCGATTGGCCCTTCAGCTTGATATCGATATCATGGTAGCGTCCTTAGCCCTGGCAAGATTTGGACGACTCTGCCCAATTGAGTGTAATAGTCGGGACCACATAAGCTCTATCATGGTATGCTGGTTAAGTGAAGAGTCTCCCACTGTCTATATCATCCAGATTTGCATATTTACCATTTATGATAATTATTCACGCATGCATGTTCAAGAGGTAAGGTTTGACTCATTGTTCAACTTTCGATATAAATGTTACTTTTCACCTTTGAGTCATTCAAGTCAGTCATGATGTTCTGAAGACATGCATGATCATGTATAAAATAAGGAGGATTTCATAATGAATGCATGTGATCTTTTTCTTATCCTTAAAGGCTTATTATATATGTATGACTTGCTTTAAAAGATTTATATTACTCTAGCGGTTTTACTTACCTTGCATACTCGGTAATTTTAACATACTGACCACATACCTTCTATGCTACATCGTTTGATGATGAAAGATCCATATCACAGGTTCAACCCCGTCCATAGCCGCTTATTAGGAATTGTATCTGCGTGGTTGGTGAGTCCTCATCTTTCGAGGGCTAGACTTTCAGTTTCCTCTATGTATTTCAGTTTCAGTATTGTAGAGCTTGTTGGGGTCTTGTCCCATCATCCCATCCAGATTAGAGACTTTTCAAACTTAGACATGTATTCAGTTGGATGTTTATTCTTATGTGATGTTGTTTTAGACTTCCGCTGAGAGTATATTCATGTTTTCTTCAATTTTGAATGAGTTAGTTGTATGCTCGTACTATGGGTCAACATGGGGTCCCTCGGGGTCCCTTGTCCCGTTTCTATTATCCAGGCCTCCTCTCGGGTCGTGACAATAATAAACTATACCTTTTCATAAACTTGCATAATTGGGCAAAATCTTATAAAACTTGAACTCATAAATTTGTAGTTAAAACATGCATAAAATCTTTCCATTAATCATCAAACATACTTTAAAATATGGAGGGAATAAACCCATGAACAATTGGTAAGAAATCTATTAAATTAGATTGAAATAACTTTTAAATCATAATTTGAATTGAGACTTGCTTCATAAAATTAAGGGGAATTATGGTAATGAGGGTGGAAGAAATCCTCATTCATGGCGTTACATACCTAGGTAAGATGAATCTACACTCTTCCTTGAAAGCACAAGAGATTTGGGAAAGAACTTTAAGAATTCTAGGCTTGGTCTTCTATGGGATCCTCTAAACTTGCATGCATGGGAAGGGAATGGGTTAGAATAGGCTGAACCCTCTTAAAACCCTCCGAACAGAGTTTAAAACGACATAGTTTAGAGCTTAAGAACTTAGGAATTATGGAAATACCCTTACTTAAATTGCAGAAAATCTTACTCTGCCAGATGTCATGACTCACACCACTAGTCATCCTCCATACCACAACTCGTGGTTACCATCCGTAGCCACCACTTTTTTTCCTAACTTTTTGAAGTTTTCCATGGGTCAAACCACGACGCTTACCACCAACCTACGAGTCGTTAGGTCCACCCGTGGTCACTGCTTCAAAGATCTTTAGCGCCTCGTCACGGGTGTTGGGCCACGATTCATTGTTTCACACTACAAGTCATACCCTGAATTGTTCCCTCAAAATTGGAAGCACAAAAGTTCCCTCATGACTCCTGATGTCACGACCCAAGAGTACACCCGGATCATAGACACAGGACAAGGGACCCCGAGGGGAACCCAAGCCAACCCATGGAATAAACATACACCTAACTCATTCAGTCAACATAAATATAACTCAGCGGAAGTCTAACTTAGAATAACAACCGAATAAACATCTCAGCTGAGTACATGTCTAAGTCTGAATAGCCTCTAATCTGGACGAGCTGATGGGACAACACCCCCAACTAGCTCAGAAATACTAAAACTGAAAGTATGCTCAAAATAACTGAAAGTCTAGTCCTCGGAGGATGAGGACTCACAAAGCAACAAATGCTAACTCTGAGAAGCGGCTACGGAGAGGGCTTAACCTAAGAACCCAATCTTGCATCATGAAACGATGTAGCATAGAAGTATGTCGTCAGTACGTGGAATGTACCAAGTATGCAAGGTAAGTATAATCGCTTTAATAGTAAAATGAGCTAAACCCAGTCATACGTATATATATTGAACTTTAAGAGTAAGTAACAGAGCACGTGCATAAATTCTGAAATCAAACTTTATCATAATGTACTCATGCATGGCTTTAGAACATCATGACTGACTCGAATGACTCAAGCTAAATCATAACATTTATATCAAAAGCTAAATAATGACTCAAACCTTGCTTTCCCAACATGCATGCATAAGATAATCATCATGAGTAATAGGCATGCAAATTCAAATGATATAGACAATGGTAGACTCGTCACTTAACCAACATACCACGATAGAGCTTACGTGGTCCCGACTATTAAATTCAAGTGGGCAGAGCCATCCAAAACCTTGTCAGGGCTAGGGACGCTACCATGATATCGATATCAAGCTCCAAGGGCCAATCGGGCTGGGGATAGCTCACAAGGGAGGTCCCAATAACACAATACAATCAATCCTACGTTGGCGCGTAGTTCCAGGGCATAGGATAAGCGACCCTTAGCCCGCTCGGTGCTAGATTCTTCTTCCAAAACATGCAATGCTCTACATCTTATAATGACGAAGCGCAACATGAAATTATGCATAAACTCGAGATTGTATGAAATGAAGATCAACATTGTCTACTGACAAAGCTCACTATGAACTCATGCATGCACTAGACATCATATGAATATGAAGCTCAACAACTTCATCTCAACAAAGCTTAGAATAGAATAGTACTAAGGCTCAACATCATG
The DNA here is from genome assembly GCA_035772735.1 of Datura wrightii. Taxonomy (NCBI): domain Eukaryota; kingdom Viridiplantae; phylum Streptophyta; class Magnoliopsida; order Solanales; family Solanaceae; genus Datura; species Datura wrightii. The sequence continues at coordinate 18,996,873 of JASDFA010000023.1, read as the reverse complement.
TGAAATGAAGCCTAATGACAACATACATCTCAATTATGAATTCATGCATCTGAGAAGCTTAATTATGACACATACCACAGGCTCAAGAATTATGGGAGGCTTTACTCCAAAATCATGTGGTAAGGCTACTTTAGAAATATCACTTCATCATCATCAACATAAGGGCCTTGCCCAAAACCTTATCATACTTGGACTCATACAATTTATTTTAAAACATTATAATAATTGGTTGATTTCACTCTGAAATAAGCAATAGAGTCAATTCACGAAAATCATCATTTATACTCAACATTGGGCACTACCCAAAGCTTCATCATACATCGGTAAATTTAACCTTCTTTGTAAACATCATCAATATTATGGGTAAGAGTGAACATGCTTTTAATCATCTATTCCATCACCATCACATTCTATTAGGAACATCCCACACATGGGCGTTTTAGATTCAATTCTTTGGAAAATAATTTTGTAAAAGAAATTAAGTTAGAATCCGCCCAAGCTCAATAAATCATCAATATCAACTCAATTAATCATACCCATGAGTAGAAATGCAAGATTCCTGCAATTGAAGGAAACCCATACTTGTTCATCATAAATAAATCACAATTTGATAGGGAATGGGCATCGGTGTGGAAGAAAGCACCCACTCATAGCCTTACATACCTGGGATTGAAGAATCTTATCTCTTCCTTATTACCCAGCTGTGATTTCCCTTGAAATCCTTGAATTTCTCCTCACTTTCTCCCATTCACGCTCTCACCCTTGCATGCATGAAGAAAATGGCCTAGATGGGTTTATCTCAGCTTAAAACCCTCTATTACGAGCTTAAAACGACGTAGTATAGTCCTTTAGAACTTAGGAATTACGGAAAATCCCTTACTGAAATTGCTGAAATTAACTATCAGGGTGGGGAGGAGGAGGGAATCCTAACGGATGACCTGACGACTCGTTACAAGGGCTTACGATCCGTTGGATCGCCCATCAAGTACACTGCCTCTTCACTTCAAGAAATTTCCACTGGCTGGTAATGGCCCACCTAATGGGTCGTTAGGGCTGACGACGAGTCGTTAGGTGCCATTCGTCAAGTACACTAGATAGGCCTTGCTAACTGTCTGTGGGACCGACCAAAGACTGACTTAACAACTCGTGGTGACTGACCACGAGTCTTTACATCCCCCGTGAGGACCTCGAATCTATTGACATCTCAGGCCATCCCTATGAGCCATCTGACGACTCATTATGCCTCCTCACGAGTCGTCAAGTGACCCCTTCTGCAACCTGCAACATCTTTTCCATTTTTCTCCTTATTCACTTCGGGTCCGATTCTTGAATTCACGAGGTATAACAATATCTCCCTCTTGGGAACATTCATCCTCGAATGTTAGAAACAAGCAGAAAACCCAGAAACAACAATCACAATATATATATAGATGCTAATCATTGATTTTCAAGTCGAAAACTAGAGAATGACTACTCCCGAAGAGAACCACATAGCTAGTCAGAGTTCATACATCACATTCATATTTCATATCACAAAACAAACTTATTCGCATGCATAGAACATGAAAAACTGAATAGAGGTTTATAGCAAAAATTTGACACCTCAAACTAAAATTGAGCCGGCAGGGAACAAATGGGGGCATTTAGCCATCATATCCGGTTCGGCCTCCCACGTAGCTCCTTCAACATGCTGATTCCTCCATAAAACCTTAACTGAAGCTACCTCTTTTTTTCTTAGCCTTCGAACTTGTCGATCCAAAATTTCAACTGGAATTTCTTCATAACTGAGACTGTTTTTCATATGAACACTGTTTATTGGAACTACCAAGGCTGGATCACCCAAGCACTTCTTCAAAAGCGGTACATGGAACACGGGATGAACTGAAGCCAATTCTGAAGGCAAGTCTAACTCATATTCCACCTTACGAACTCTTCTCACAACTCGGTATGGGCCAATATAATTGTGACTGAGTTTACCTTTCTTGCCAAACCGCATGACTCCCTTCATGGGAGATACCTTTATAAACACCCAATCATCTACATCAAACTCCACATCTCTTCTCCTCACATCAGCATACGATTTCTGACGACTCTGAGAGGTTTTCAACCAATCCCTTATCAACTGAACTTTCACTATCACCTCATGAACAGAGTCTGGACATATCATGGCTGCCTCACAAACCTCGAACCATCCGATGGGAGATCTACACCTTCTCCCATAGAGAGTCTCGAACGGTGCAATCTGGATACTAGAGTGGTAACTATTATTATAAGCAAACTCGATCAAGGGAAAATGATCATCCCAACTACCTTTGAAATCCATCACACATGCTCTCAACATATCCTAAAGAGTCTGAATGGTCCGTTCTGCTTGGCCGTCTGTCTGGGGATGAAAAGTTGTGCTTAGCTTAATTTGAGTCCCGAGCCCCTTTTGAAACGAACGCCAAATTTGAGAAGTAAACTGACTACCTCGATCCAAAATAATAGACAAAGGCACTCCATGAAGCCGAACCAATTCCCAAATATACAACTTAGCATAATCGTCTACTGAATCCGTGGTCTTGACCGGTATGAAGTGTGCAGCCTTATTCAACCTATCCACCACAACCCAAATGGAGTCGTATTGCTGGTGAGTACGAGGTAGACCTGTATGAAGTCCATATTGATTTCTTCCCATTTCCAAGTGGGGATGCAATATCCTAAAGTACACCTCCAGGTCTTTGATGCTCGACTTTCACTTGCTGATAGTTTTGACACTCTGCTACGAACTCTGCAATATCCCTCTTCATACCATCCCACCAATAGATCTCTCGCAAATCCCGATACATTTTTGTGGATCCTGGATGAATAGAATATCTGGTACTATGTGCCTCATGCAATATCTGAACTCTCAAATTATCAACGTCCGAAATACATAGTCGACCCTAGTATAGTAGCACACCATCTCCCCCTTGGGAGAAACCCTCCACTTTCTAATCCCGCACCGCCTCCTTCAACTTCCTCAATATTGGATCCTCATCTTGCATGGATATAACATCAGTTACCAACGACTATTTTGACCCGTTATGCATAAAAACACCGCCATCGGTAAAACGATCAGTCTAACTCCCATCCTTGCAAGCCGGTGAACATCCCTCACCAACTCCTTCTTTACCTCATCCACATGGGACACACTCTCCATTGAGAGTCTACTAAGCGCATCCGCAACCACATTAGCCTTGCCCGGGTGGTAAAGGACACGCATGTCATAATCCTTAAGTAACTCCAACCACCTCCTTTGCCGCAGATTAAGATCCTTTTGTGTGAACACATATTGCAAACTCTTGTGGTCCGTAAACATATTCATGTGAACCCCATACAAGTAATGCCGCCATATCGTCATTGCAAACACCACCGCAGCCAATTCAAGATCGTGGGTTGGGTAATTCTTTCCATGAACTTTCAGCTATCGAGAGGCATAATCCATCACCCTCCCATGCTGCATCAACACACACCCTAGTCCAACTCAGGAAGCATCACAATACACCATGAAACCATCTTTACCCTCGGGTAGGGTCAATACTTCTGCTGAGGTAAGTTGAGCCTTCAACTCTTGGAAGCTTTCCTGACAAGCCTCCGACCACTGAAACTTAACCTTCTTCTGAGTCAACTTAGTTAAAGGCGCTGCAATGGTTGAGAAACCCTCAACAAACATACGATAGTAGCCCGCTAAGCCCAAGAAACTCCGAACATCCGAAGGATTCACTAGTCTGGGCCAATTCTTCACCACCTCAATTTTCTGCGAGTCTACTTTTATGCCTTCGCTAGACACCACATGGCCCAAGAATTCCACGAAGTCCAACCAAAACTCACACTTGATGAACTTTGCATACAACTGGTGGTCGTTTAGGATCTAGAGCACTGCTCTGAAGTTAGCGACATGCTCCTCTTCGCTCCGAGAGTACACCAAGATGTCATTAATGAGCACGATCACAAACATGTCCATATATGGCTTGAACACCCTGTTCATCAGGTCCATAAAAGCTGCAGGAGCATTTATCAGTCCAAAAGACATAACTACAAACTTGTAATGACCATACTGTGTTCTGAATACCGTCATTGGGATATCACTCTCTCGGACTTTAAGCTGATGATACCTAGATCTGAGATCTATCTTCAAGAAACACTTAGCACCCTGAAGTTGATCAAACAAATCATCGATCCTAGGTAAGGGATACCTGTTCTTGATAGTGACTTTGTTCAACTGTCGATAATCAATGCATATACGAAGGGAACCATCTTACTTCCGAACAAATAATACTCGTGCACCCCATGGGGACTGGCTCGGTCTAATGAAACCCTTATCTAGCAAGTCCTTTAACTGATCCTTCAACTCTTTTATCTTCGCTGGAGCCATCTTGTAGGGTGGAATAAATATAGGCTGCGAATTGGGAAGGAGGTCAATACCGAAATCAATCTCCCACTCAGGAGGAATACCTGGCAAATCATCAAGAAAGACCTCTAGTTACTCACGTACTACTAGAACTGACTGTATAATCATGGTTTTGGACTCCACGTCCTTAACCCTAACTAGATGATACATGAAACCCTTAGAAATCATCTTCCTAGGCTTGAGGTAGGAGACAAATCAACCTACAGGCATAGCTGAAACCTTCCATACTAAGACTGGCTTACCCGAGAATTTGAACTCTACAAATCGGGTCCTGTAATTAGTGAAAGCATAACAAGAGTACAACCTATCCATGTCGAGAATAACACCAAAATCGGTCATGGCTAACTCTATCAGATCTGCTGAGGTGACCTTATTGATAACTAAGACCGGGCAATGTTTATACACCCGTCTAGCTATAACTGAGTCACCTACTAGAGTAGAAACTGAGAAGTATTCTGACAAAACATCGGGACGACTCTGAAGCTACTGGCTACATAAGGTGTCACAAAGGACTAGGTGGCCCCTAGATCTAACAATGCATAAACATCAACATGGAAGACTCGTAACGTATCAGTAGCCACGTCGGGGGAGACGTCCTTCTCCTGGCGGGATGCTGGGGCATAAAATCTGTTCTGGCGCTGACGGCCAGCTGCACTGGTAGATGCCCCCTAATATGTTGAGCGAGGGGGTGGGGCTGCTGAGTTAGAAGCTGGGCCATGGCCCCTAACCTGATCCTGTCTCACCGCTGGAAAATCTCAAAGCATGTGTCCGGGTTGCCCGCACCTGAAACATGCACCTGAACCTGCCAAGCCCTTGCCTATATGCCCTAGGCCACATCTACAACAAGCTGGAACACCTGAATCTACGGGCCTGCTTCTCTGAACCCTTGAGACTGATTCTCGTCCTCTGTGATCATGCTTAGGCCGAGATGGCACACTCAAGGCTTATGAAACTGGGGCCAATGATCTCTGGTGGGTCTACTGACAGTGCCCACCACCGGACCTCTGCTGGGAAAATATGTGGTCCTCAGTCCTAGCCCTCTTGGCTCTCTGTCTTTCGAATGTGCTGCCTCCATCTGCTGGGCGTACAAAACCATTCGAGGGAAGTCCATATCCTGATAGAGCATAGCAATCCTACATTCCTTATCCAACTAACTTGCTATCCCATGCACAAACCTGCTCACTCGCGCCCTCTGGTCATCCACTAACTCAGGAGCGTACTTCGATAGGAGAGTGAACTCAAGGGAATACTCTAGTACTGTCATCCTCCCTTGCTTCAGATTCACAAACTCAACTGCTTATAGCTCCCTCATCTCCCGAGGGAGGAACCGATCAAGGAATGCAACCTGAAACTCCTCCCAAGTGACCGGGCTTGCTTTGGCGACCCTGCTATCCTTCCATTGACGGAACCAGATATGCTCGAACCCCTTTAACTAGTAGGAGGCCTACTCTATGAACTCAACACTACTCACCCCCATAACCTGGGTGATCTTTACGATCTCATCAACAAACTCATGTGGGTCCTCATCTACCTTGGACCCTAGAAACTCCGGCAGGTTCATCCTTAAGAAGTCCCTAACTCGAGCCGTCGCTGCACTGCCATTCTGTGGAACATGCGCAACAACTTGCTGATTGACCTTAGCGGTCAAGGCCTGTGCAAGCATCTGGATAGCGTCCCGAAACTCAGCGTGAGCAGCTTGCTCCGATGCTTGAGGCTCCTAAACTAGTGGGACTTGCGAATGCCCACGACCCATGCCATCCTCGTGGCCTTCACCATCTCCATTTCTCCTTCCATTCATCCTTCGAGGAGCCATGACTCTACAATATCGAATAGAAGGAATTAGAGGGATAGAAAGACTCTTCATCGCACGACCTAGATCATGAAAGATGGGAACATTTCCTAAAATGTTTCGTATCTTCTTCATCATAATTGTGGTGCGCTTCACACCCATGAAAAAGACTCTACTTAACGCGGTTTTTAGACTCCCTAGGACACTTTAAACCTATCTCTCTAATACCAAGTTTGTCACGACCCGAGAGTACACCCGAATCATAGACACGGGACAAGGGACCCCGAGGGGAACCCAATCCAACCCCTGGAATATGCATACACCTAACTCATTCAGTAAACATAAATATAACTCAGCGGAAGTCTAACTTAACATAACAACAGAATAAACATCTGAGCTGAGTACATGTCTAAGTCTGAATAGCCTCTAATCTGGACGAGCTGATGGGACAACACCCCCAACTAGCTCAGAAATACTGAAACTGAAAGTATGCTCAAAATAACTATAAGTCTAGTCCTCGAAGGATGAGGACTCACAAAGCAACAAATGCTAACTTTGAGAGGCAGCGACGGAGAGGGCTTAACCTAAGAACCCAATCTTGCATCATGAAACGATGTAGCATAGAAGTATGCCGTCAGTACGTGGAATGTACCAAGTATGCAAGGTAAGTATAATCGCTTTAATAGTAAAATGAGCTAAACCCAGTCATACGTATATATATTGAACTTTAAGAGTAAGTAAAAGAGCACGTGCATAAATTCTGAAATCAAACTTTATCATAACGTACTCATGCATGGCTTTAGAACATTATGGCTGACTCGAATGACTCAAGCTAAATCATAACGTTTATATCAAAAGCTGAATAATGAGTCAAACCTTGCTTCCCCAACATGCATGCATAAGATAATAATCAGGAGTAATGGGCATGCAAATTCAAATGATATGGACAACGGTAGACTCGTCACTTAACTGACATACCATGATAGAGCTTACGTGGTCCCGACTATTACAGTCAAGTGGGCAGAGCAGTCCAAAACCTTTCCAGGGCTAGGGACGCTACCATGATATATATATCAAGCTCAAAAGGCCAATCGGGGTGGGGATAGCTCACAAGGGAGGTCCCAATAACACAATAGAATCAATCCTACATTGACGCGTAGTTCCGGGCGATAAGGTAGTCGATCCTTATCCCACTCGGTGCTAGACTCTTCTCCCAAAACATGCAATGCTCTACATCATATAAATATGAAGCTCAACATCGTCTAATGATGAAGCACAACATGAAATTATGCATAAACTCGACATCATATGAAACGAAGCTCAACACAGTCTATTGACAAAGCTCACTATGAAATCATGCATGCATTAGACATCATATAAATATGAAGCTCAACAATGTCATCTCGACAAAGCTTAGAATAGAATTGTACTAGAGCTCAACATCATGTGAAATGAAGCCTAATGAAAACATATATCTCAATTATGAATTCATGCATAAGAAGCTTAATTATGACACATACCACAAGCTCAAGAATAATGGGAGGATTTACTCCAAAATCATGTGGTAAGGCTACTTTAGAAATATCACTCCATCATCATCAACATAAGGGCCTTGCCCAAAGCCTTATCATACTCTGACACTTACAATTTATTTGAAAACATTATAATAATTGGGAGATTTCACTCTGAAACAAGCAATAGACTCAATTCACGAAAATCATCATTTGTACTCAACATTGGGCACTACCCAAAGCTTCATCATACATGGGTCAATATCACCTTCTTTGAAAACATCATCAATATCATGGGTAAGAGCAAAAACATGCTTTTCATCATTTATTCCATCACCATCACATTCTATTAGGAACTTCCCACACATGGGCGTTTTAGATTCAATTCTCTAGAAAACAATTTTGTAAAAGAAATTAAGTTAGAATTCGTGCAAACCCAATAAATCATCAATATCAACTCAATTAATCATACCCATGAGCAGAAATATAAGATTCATGCGATTGAAGGAAAAACATACTTCATCATCACAAATTAATCACAATTTGATAGGGAATGGACATGGGTGTGGATGAAAGCTCCCACTCATAGCCTTACATACCTGGGATTGAAGAATCTTATCTCTTCCTAATTACCCAGCTGAGATTTCCCTTGAAATCCTTGAATTTCTCCTCACTTTCTCCCCTTCAGCTCTCACCCTTGCATGCATGAACAAAATGGCCTAGATGGGTTTCTCTCAGCTTAAAATCCTCTAATACGAGCTTAAAATGACGTATTATATGCCCTTAGAACTTAGTAAATACGGAAAAGCCCTTACTGAAATCGCTGAAATTAACTATCGGGGGGGGAGGGGGAGGGGGGCTTAACGGACGATCTAACGACTCGTTACTAGGGCTCACGATCCATTGGATCGCCCGTCAGGTAAACTACCTCTTCTCTTCATTATATTTCTACTGGCTAGTAACGACCACTGTTCGGCTATTTCGGTATAACTACACACAAGTGCACGTGGTCGAACAAGTAGTAAAGTGGCTCAAGTAAGCCATGTATCGATCCCATAGGGACTGGACTAAGGTATGTATCTAATAAACCTTAACTCTAAATTGCAGACAAGAGTGTGAAGAAGATTTTGATATTTTGTTTCCTAATTTTATACTAAGTCTAAAACGAATATACAATTTGAGTCTGAACTATAAGTGTGAGCATGCTGAGATTAAAATGAACATGTAGAGAAATAAATTATCGATACAATTTGATTAATCTTTCCTCCGGTTTCTAGTCAAGAATTATTGCCTATGGATTAAAACTCTCGTATTTAACCCAACTTAAGAATCATGAACCTTCCACCTACATCTCTATGATAAAAAGAAATTCATGTTCTAGCCATACAAAACTGATTCCTTAATTGACTAATATGACTTTCAGGTATATCTCTACCCTGAAGGTAAATCAATTCTCAATTTTCCCAAACTAAGAAAAGATCATATCCTATAAATTCACAATTTTCTAATTTCTTGCTCTCTCGAGTGAAACCGGACTTTTTAGATATACATTAACGTTGGCCATACATTAATGCAGTAAGAACAAGAATCAATAGAACAACCACTTACCTCACACTTAAATCCTTGTTCGTCCCCGAACAATAATCTTACACCTCATGCAATTGACACCCCATCCTGGCTACTTTGGCTCGACAATTCAAGCTACGGTTATACCGATTATTTAATATAGAAAATCATCAAGAAAACATGCATAGTCTTATCAATACGATGACCTCCAACACATTAAGACCTCCTAGACTCAAGAATCGACTCTCGATATCGGAAAACTCATGCAAATCAACTGATCAAGATATCCGACACGAAATTCAGTCTCTTGCCGAGCATGTGCCCTCACCGCACAAGAGAATTTTCCCCTTTTTAATCACATGAACTCAAAACATTACATGCAGGGGCATACAAACATGATTTCGCTCTCTCTCCCAAAAGAATTGACATGCATCATGTCTTGAACCATAGGCTTGCCTTTACTGTATTACTCCACTAATATAAGGACACATGATGTAAGATCACGTAGGACTTAACGGGTTGTAATGTAAGCTACAGAACTAGAAAATACTGGGCTAACCAATAATAACAACTAGCCTCCTTAAGCGTTTTTTCAATACATCCCATCAACGTTATGGGCATTGTTTCTTCCTTCATCTCCCATTCTTGAACTTTGTCTTTATTTTTGACCCCATATCTTTAAGCACACTTGACTTAATAACAAAGATTATTTATACATCTTCATTATATTTAATTTATAACGAGTGCACCTTCGACCTTTTCTTTCCTTTCATCACTCTGCTTTTACTTTTCTTTTCACCATTCTCACTCCTTGACACTGTGGGAAAATTATTTTTTTCTTGAGCGCTTAAGAGGTTTGGATCAAATTCACATATAATGAAAAGAAGGGGTTAAGCTCGATTTACAACTTTTTGACAATAGAAAGAAATAGGCTAAAGGCTCAATGGGCTATCTAGGATGTACATTCATGGTGGGTACGAAAGAAAAAAATCTTTCGGTTGAAGCAAAGAAATGCCTACATCCTTTCCTGCAATACACATCCTTCATTTCGTTTTATATACACACCAGGCAAGCTCTAGACACTTCACAACAGTATGGAAGAATCGAAACCTCACCACACACTCATTGTACATGCTCAACTCAAGACATATTCACAAACTCTTCAATTAGCTAATTAAAAGAATTCAAACATTAAGCCTCAATCCCACTGAGTTGAACTCTATGGCCTAGGTATCTCAACATATTTACAAATTTGCATGCTTTCATATGAATCACCTTTGCATTTTAAATATCATGTACAACACACAACAAGATTTTCGCAACCATAACATAACCACCTGTTTGGGATACAAACAAACACAAGATAAAAAATTAAAAAGAACAGAAGAAATCTACTCCTATCGACTACATTTCCCTTAAGACGGTCGTCATCCATCAATCATAGGGAACAGTCACTAATTACGACTTCGGTTCAACGGGACTATTCTCTGTAAAAGAACTGAAAACAAACACCAACCCAATCATAAAAATAATTCATGAAAAATTTTAAAAATATCGATAATTTCGATAAAACAAAAATATTTACAAAACCAGCTAACAACATTCAACAACACACAACAGCTTCACATTAATTACAATACAGACATGCACACAAAAATCACATGGTCAAAAGTTTTTCCAAGCACAACAACAGAACAGAGACATTAATAACAACAACAACCAGCACCTAACTACTCCCACCCCACACTTAGATCGAACACTGTCCCCAGTGTTCACAAAATTCAGCATAGCACAAAAGTAGGTGATGAAACTCCCTGATCAATCAAAGTATTCCACTTCTTCGTCAGGTGTCGCTGCCTCGGTTCCCATGTCTGAATCGCCCCCATCGTCATCATCTGACTCCACATCAGAGTCATAAACGACGTGTCTCCTCATCTGTGGGGACATCATCATTAGTGGGCTCCACAAAAGCTGGCCCCACTCGGCATAGAGCCCTGGCATTTTTGCCAAAAGGGTAGTCTAGCTCGAGCTGCCACAACTCATCTTCTGTTGCCGGCCTCCCGCCTATGCACAGCTGGAGCATCTACATCCCGAACATGCGAGCCATGTAGTGATCATCTCGAGCATGTCGCTCGGCTAATGTGAGAACTGGCCCATGAGTGGTGTCGGGTGCCTTAGTTTTGGTGACATCTAAGGCCCGCCTCTCCATCTGCGGGATGTAGTCAAGGGCCTCCTCCTCAACATCTAGGCCCCTCAGGAACGTGGTCAGTAAGCCACCAAACCCGTACCTGTGCCCTTGATGCAAGCGGGCTCTCTTCATGGCGGAGATGATCACCGCCCCAACATTGATCTCCAGCCCTTTCATCAGGGCGTATACCAAGCACACACGATCCTGGGTGACATCTGTCATATGCACCCCCGGGATCAGGCAGGAACAAACAATCTTAAGCCATATCCTGGCTTCCCTGTTCATCTGTGAGTAAGGCAATGTCTTATGGTAGCCCCTCTCCTTATGCCTGCTCCACCGTGCTGTAGACCGAGCTCCACACAAAGTGCGTCTGATGTCCGCGTATGGTGGAGTGACGTTCAGCTGCCGAAGCACATGGCGTCTGGGTCCCGCGCCCCCAAGATGGCACTAAGGTGATGGGGCTCAAAAGTGACTATCTGCCCCCTTATCTTTATGGTGTGACTTCTGAGTGTCGGGTTCCAATTGGCGTAGAATTCCCGAATTAGGTGCAGATTGCACTCTTTGGGCTTGTCAAAGATGAAGTTCAGCACGGCTACCTCAATCCTGTGGACAATCTTGGGGAACTTCTGTGCCAACGGTTCCCTAGCAATGTGTTCCTCGGGGAAGTATTTGCTTTCCTTATGCTTTGGGTACCATTTCTTCCCCTCCTCTGTCACCCATCGGGTTCCGTATTACCGAAGTTGGCCGCACGGAACCGCTGGTGCTGCTGGGACTGCTGTTCCCAGTCTGATTCTTTTCCTTCCGGCGCCCGATGTAGATGCGCCCTTCCCTTTATCTTGCCTGCTTGCCATTATTTCTCTCAAACCAAATAGACAGGTCCAATGTTATTCCAATTAAAATTAGCTTCGACTAAGGTTGGGTTAACCTAGGCCACCCCACACTTAGTCTTTAGCCACAATCACAACATTACGGCAAGATCATACTTATTTCCAATTTGCAAAAAAAAAAAAAACATAACAAATATGCCTCGTGCCTTCAGAGAATTCGACGGTATAAATTCTTTTGTACTACTCAGACTTCGTACATCTAACCACAACATTACCATCGCTCACATTTCATCACATAGCACTTAGCAAACATTTCTATCAATAAAACCGATACAATTCCCCCAATTTCTATGCAATTTCAACAATTTCATTAACCAGACAATCCGTCGCGCCTTAATCGTCTTACGTTAAGCGCAACATAATGTTCCTCACCCAACATGCACCAACCAAGAAGAATTTCACATTTCAACTCAATTTTAACTTCTTCATATTTGAATTCTAACCCTAGCTACAATTTCGCAAAAATTTCAATCAAACATGTATTTATCGAGTTCATACCATCACAACGATACTATGAACATCAATCAACAATAATTTACATGAATTCATGCTCAATTTACACTTAGGGCAAGTTTTCCTCACTTTCTATGCTCAAAATTGGAAAAATAAGACAAGAAATGAGATGAAGTTAACAAACATACCTTCAATTCGATGATATCGAAGAAAAGTTGACAAATTTTAGCTCCTAGTCCGTGTCACGTTGGGGGAGGGGGGTTTTGGGTTGTTTGTCGTGGAGGGAAGTGAAAATATGGGAAAAATGGGTGTTTTGGGGGTTTAAAAGGAGGTTTTTCGCGCGGGTCACCCGGCGACCCGGTGTGACCCATCGCGAAATTGCCTTCAACGTGTCACAGAGGGTAACACGGAGTATGCCCTCCGTGACACGGAGCCATCGCTCCAGTACTCTCGAATTTTTCCAAAAATTCCAGATTACACTTCAACGTGTCACGGAGGGTAACGCGGAGCATGCCCTCCGTGACACGGAGCCATCGCGTAGGCTCACTATTTTGCCACTTTTTATTTTTTTTCTTACCTCAATTTTTCCTTTGCGATCCTTTGCATATTTATCCTCCGTTCAACCTGAAATTCATCTCACAACAAGAAATTGGTTAGAATTTATAGGTTTCACATAAAATACACATTTTGTTTTTATTTTTATTTTACTCATTTAATTTCTTTTCTTTTTCTTCATTCTACGAAATCTACTAAAATATTACCAAAATTTTCATGGGTTGCCTCCTGTGCAGCGCCTGGTTTACCGTCGCGGCTCGACATCATTAAGCTCAATCATCCTCTAAGGTGACAGACGTTTTCTCTCGACCACCGTCCTCACCCCAGTAATGCTTACACCTCTCCGGTGGTTTCCCAAATAAATCCCGTGACTCAACGCTCTTGACAACATCAGCTTGATTAATCACGTTGATCACCGAGAGTTCCTCATACACGGTCGGGAGCTTGGTGGCCTTGTACACATCAAACACCTCCACCTTATCGTGTGTTCGCATGGTTAGCTGCCCTGCAGCTACATCAATCAGCGCTTTCTCGGTCGCCAAGAAAGGACGTCCAAAAATAAATGGGACTTCCACGTCTGGCTCGAAGTCCAGCACAGCGAAGTCTACTAGGAAGATGAGGGAGCCCACTTGCACCAGCACGTCCTCCACAATGCCATCAGGTCTTGCCAAGGAACGATCTGCTAGTTGCAAAATCACTGTTGTTGGTCTAGGACTCCCTAGCCCCTACTTCTTGAATACCGATGTCGGCATCAAGTTAATGCTCGCTCCCAAATCACATAATCCGCGAGCTAGGATACTATACCCAATCTGCCCAATTGTAATTTGTATTGTAAAGCTCCCAGGGTCCTTGAGCTTTGTGGGCAACCTGTTTTGTATCCGGGAAGTGCACTCCTCCGTAAGAGCCACCGTAGCGTACTCAGTCAACCTGCTTTTGTTCGCCACGATGTCCTTAATATACTTTGCGTACTTCGGCACTCCCTGCAAAACATCAACAAGAGGTAAGTTAATGTGTACCTGTTTAAGCACCTCCATGAACTTTTTGAAACACGCCTCCTCCTTGTGTTTCTTTAATCTTTGAGGGAACGGGGGTGGTGGTCTTTCTGGTTTAGCATCCTTTTTCTTCCCCCTCTCATCACTTTGCTCCCTCTCAGTTTTTGCTGCTTGATCACGGGCAAAATAGCATGCCCGTGATACGCTTTATACCTTAATATAGTCTTGTTTATCTAAGTTATTTTACATAATCTCATGTAATTTTATATAAATGTGAATATTTGTGCTAACCAACATGATTAGTCCTTGTTTTGTAGGTTAATAATGCATTTGAGGAACTAATTCGCAAGTTGGTGAAAGGAAGGAATGAAGTGGAAGCAAGTGGCGAAAAGTCAACAAGGGGCATGCGTTGGCAAGGCTGGCCGCGCCAGGCAGCGTGCCACGCTGTGCGTGTGCCGCGCCCAGCACCGTGCCACGCCCTTGCCAAGCGCACGAGGAAAGGCAGCAGCAGGCAGCAGGAGGCAGAGAACCAGCGCGGCAGCGCCGTGTCACGCTAGGCAGCCTGCGCGACAGCAGCTTGCCAACGCGCTGCATGGGCAGCGTGCCACGTTGGCCAGCGCGGCAACCCTCGGCAACTTGGTTTCCCGAGGCAATTTCCAGAGAGGTTTCGCGTTGTCTCCATGTCACGGAGGCAGTGCTCCGCGATGCACTCCGTGACACGGAGCCGTTCCCTCTCAGGCTAAATTATGCACGTTTTCCATTTACTATAAATAGGACCCTTAGCTCCTAAAATCATTTGGTCACGATTTTATTCTGAAAAACCACCTAGGAGTGAAGGGAGAAGTGGGAGAACTCATCTAGGGTTTATCAAATTCCCTTCTCATCTACCAAATTCATGTAAGTATGTTAGTTTAGTATTAGTTAATTGTAGTTTTACGAACATGAATGGCAAGAACCCTTCCTCTAGGGTTGAAGCCATGAATTATGATTGTGCTTTTATGAAATTGTTTTGGAATTAAGTTATTGATTGTTGTTTTCGTCTTGCATTCTGGATTGTTGGTTGTTTTTATGATTGATCACCATGAAAGCATATTTGTTAGCTTGAGTAATAGCTTGAGAAAGCATTACCTAGGTCAGGATATGAGAATGTAAGGAGCATGTTTGTCTCTAGGGAGAGATATTGTGTTGGGATAGAAATATACCTCACACCTTGCTTGGTTGACACATGGGGGTTATGAAAGACCAACTCGGAATGTCACATCACCACTCGAAGAAGTAGTTGTGAGGCTAAGTTGAGTTAAATGGTTAGACGTACGAAAGTCCCTAATCGTTTCCCCGTAAACCACAACATAATTGATTGCCCGCGACTAGAAAATTAAACTCCTCGCTCACAATGATGCAGTGAGGCTAGATTGCCGTGTTTAGAGGCTCGAAAGACCATAAACATGCAATTCTAATTATGTGAAATAACAATTGATAGTTCCATGCTTAACCCATTGCAAATCATAGGATCGCATGATTAATTGGTTTTAACTCTATGTTGCTCCTAGAGTGATTTCAGAATATTTCGTTGACCCAAACTTAGACTTAATTAATCTCAATCGAAAATGTCTATAACCAACACTTGAGGTATTTAAGATCACAATAGAAATGGATAGTTAGAGGAATGGGTCCAGTCCCTGTGGTTTCGACAATCCGGTTCTTAAAAAGAGCCACTATATTACTTGCACGACCCGTACACTTGCGGACGCGCGAATCGGGCACGTCAAGTTTTTGGCGCCGTTGCCGTGGACTCGGCGAAGTTTTGATAATTTATCTATTTTTGTGTGATTTTTAAATTTCTCTTAAGTGTTGATAAACTTGGTCTTAGTCTGTTTGTTTGCAGGTGACAGGTTGTCCTGCCGAGCTGGCTAGAAATAGAGAGCTTGTGGAACCGTTGCTTGAACCTGAACGTCAATTCCATTTGCAAAGGAGAATAGCTCTAGAGCATAAGCTGAAGAGACTTCAAGAAGAGGTACAACAACAACCACCTGCGGGACAAGCACAATTGTCATCCGAAGAAATGGAAGCAAGACCAGTTCGCGAAGTGGCTATCCCACTAGCGACAAATGTGACCTCAAGCATTCTTAAACCGAAGCCTGGAGGGCACTTTGAGCTTAAACGGAACATGGTGCAGCTGTTACATTCTAGTGGTCAATTCACTGGGATGGCACATGAGGACCCGCAGCAGCACCTACAGAGCTTTTTAGAGATTAGTGACACGTTTGTCCCCACCGGCGTGTCCACAGATTATGTCCGAATGACCCTCTACCCATTTTCACTGTTGGGAGAGGCGAAGAAGTGGCTAAAGGCTGAGCCACCGAACTCCATAACTTCATGGAATGACTTGGCTAAGAAATTCCTTATCAGATTCTTCCCATCAGGCAAAACTGCAAGGTTGAGAAGTGAAATACTCAGTTTTAAGCAGAGGCCTGATGAGAACCTATATATGGCTTGGGAAAGATTCAAGACATTGTTAAGAGATTGCCCCCATCACCAGCAATCAAATGAAGTGCTGGCTCATACCTTTGTAGAAAGTCTAGACCCACACACAAAAATATTGCTAGACTCTGCATCGGGTGGGCAAGCCTTGGATAAGACATATGATGAGTTGTACACTTTGTTGAACAGAATTGCACAAGGAAATCCAGAGTGGCACAGCGAGTCATCGAGAGGGGCAGGAAAGAGACCAGGGTTGATAGAAGTAGATGGTTTGAATGCCTTGGCAGCGCAGTTAGCTTCGTTCCAGCATCAAATGATGACTCAGTTCAATAAACTGAGTATGAACCAACACCAGGGCCAGGTTAATGCAGATCAGCAAGCTCCGAGTTGGTGTGGAATTTGTGGTAATAATGGGCACTATGCAGAATCTTGTGGAGCCAATCTGGAGTGAGTCAATTTTGTTAGTAATGTGCAGCGCAACAATCAGAATTTTGAAACCAGTTACAACAGAAATTGGCAGGGCCACCCGAATTTTTCTTGGGGTGGAAACCAAAAGCAGAATTTTATGCAACCTCAACAGCAGCAGTATCAGCAAAATAGGTAGAATGATGGGCAATTGACTAGCAACATTGAGGAAACACTGCAGAAAATTATGGAGACCCAGACTCAGTTAGTGGAAAACCAGGCGAGGATGGCAACAAACTTAATGAATCAGCAAGTCGCCACCCGTAATCTTGAAAAACAAATGGGTCAGATAGCAGCTGCTCAAAACATGAGATCGCAGGGGGGATTACCAAGCGACACAGATCCTAACCCCCTGCAAATCAATGCCATTAGTTTGAGAAGCGGTAGGCAATTAGCTGATGCAGTGCCAAAAGAGCTGAGCAAGGAGGTGCAGCCGGAGTTGGTTAGACCAGGACCATCCATCCACATGGGAGATAATCAGAGTGCGGGGCAACAAAATGCACGACTTCCATTGCAGCCAGCACAAAGACCACCACCACCATTCCCTCAGAAATTCAGAAAGAGCAAGGAAGAGGAATGCTTCAAAAAGTTCTTTGAGAGCTTCAGAGAACTTCACATAAATTTGCCTCTTCTTGATGTTTTGCAGGGAATGCCCAAGTATGCTAAATACTTGAAGGACGTGATGGCGAAAAAAGTGAGATTGGTGGATGTCCAAACGGTAGCACTGACTGAGGAGTGCAGTTACAGGGTATTGAGCAAAATGCCAAAGAAACTCAAAGACCCAGGGAGTGTTACCCTCCCCATACAAATTGGTAAAGCTGAGGTGCTACGAGCTTTATGTGACTTGGGGGTGGCAGTTAATCTAATGCCCCTATCCTTATTCAACACCCTGGGGTTGGGAAAACCGAGGCCGACAAGGTTGATGCTGCAGCTGGCTGACAAGTCGCGAGTAACACCTGATGGAATAATAGAGGATCTTCTCATCAAAGTAGGTAAGTTCATTATACCTGCTGATTTTATTGTCTTGGATTTTTAGGTTGATGACCAGGTAACCCTGATCTTGGGACGGCCATTTTTGGCCACTGGAGGAGCGGTGATTGATTTGAAAGCAGGGACCCTGAAAATGAGGGTTGAAGATGAAGAAGAAATCTTCCGCGTGTACCAAGAAATGAACCCATCTGCACACTACAGAAACCTTTGCCAGGTTAGTGTGTTGGCAGAGGATAAGTGTGGGGTGGAGGATTCCACAGGTGTAGGGCTGAAGGCAATAACAAGTGTTCAGCCCAAGTCTGATAGAGGGCTTCAAATTGAGAAGAAGTTGGGGAAAGAGAGGAACAGAGTGGAGGCTGTTTCCTCTAAACAGCAAAAGAAAAGGAGATGGTTCTCGAAAGAGAACCCAGGTATGAGGATGTCCTAAAAAGGATAGTCCACGTCGTGCCACGACGTAAAATAAGGCGCTACTTGGGAGGCAACCCAAGGGTACCACAGGTACCATTTTAATTTCTGGCATTTGTGTTGATTTTATTTATTTTTCATCTTGTGTTGTTTCTGGTGGAAAGTGAAGCACAGATGGAGGGGAAGTCTGAGTACCCGTGGAGGAGGAAGCTAAAAAGCATGGACGATAAAAAGTGTGGGGTGGACACACACTTGTGCAAAGTGAAGAAAATCATGCTATTAGCTAGGCCTAAAGGCCTCAGGGAGTATTTCTCACCCTTCTTAAATTTTAATTTGATGCTATGAGGACATATCATGATTTAAGTGTGGGGTGAGGGAAATTTCAAAAATTTTTGTTGTGCTTAACGATTTTTGGTGAATGTAATGCTTGTGAGAAATTTGAAAAATTTGAAAAAAATTTTTTTGTGCACTAAGCATGACTTCATCACCCGTTGGTTTTTCTTTTAGGTTCTTTTCCGACGGGGGGTATTTGAACCGAAGAATAAAATTTTTCTTTTTCTTTCCTTTGTTTGTATATAATGTTTTAGTCATAGTTAGGGACTGTTTCCAACGATGGATGGATGACGACCGTCTTGAGGAAAAATTAGTCGATAGGTTTTGGGTTTTTGAAACCATAACTAATTGGTGCTTCATGTTCTTGTTATGTGCTATACGTGATTGTAAGAGGCAAGTATTTTCAGTGTGAAGCATGCAGGTGTATAACTTTGTGTGAGACACTTAGGCTCTTGAATTTGACTCAACATGATTGAAGCTTAATTCTGAATTCTTGTGATTAGCTGAGTAAGAGTCTGATGAATGTGTCTTGAATTGAGCATGTGCCATGAGTGTAAGGTTTTTGAGTATTCTGTGCTATTGTGGATTGTCTAGAACTTGCCTGGTGTGTTTATAAAATGAAATGAAGGATGTGAAGTGTTGGAGATGATTTAGGCATTTCTTTGAATGAACCAAATTTTTATCCCTCATTTTACCTACCTTGAGAAATTAATCCTAGTTAGCCTCATTGAGCCTTGAGACTATTCTTTGACAGCTGCAACATAAACTTAATCCTTTTTCTTTCATTAGCCTTGAATTTGATCCAAAACTCCTAAGCGCTTAAGGGAAAAATATGAAAGAGTAAAGGAGTGAGAAGAAGGAAAAGAAAGGAAAAGTAGCAAGTTGTAGAAGTGGAGAAAAGGACAAAGGTGCACTTGTGTGAAAACGGCAGATTATTATAAGGAGTAAGAAAATAAATAAATGAAAAGTTACTTATAGAACTCCTTACTAATAAGTTAAAAGTGCCTAAAGAAATGGGGGAACATAAGAGGAACAAGAAAACTAAAAGGAGAAAAAAAGGTGAAGTGAGGGAAGGGAAGTTTGTAAAGAGGGCGTAATGTATTAAAAGCGCTTAGGAAAGATAGTCACTATTACTGGCCATAATAATACCTACCCGTCCCTTAGCCTACATTACAACCCATTAAGTCATACTTGATCTTACATTCACACATCCTTAAATTAGTTGAATAAAACACTAAGGGCAAGCTTATGGGTCATTACATGATGCATGAGAATTCTTTGTGAGAGTGAGTGAAATTCTATTGATTCACCCACACATGTTATAATGTACAAATGATTTTTGCGTGTGATCGGGTAACACTATTTTTGTGAGGGGCACATGTTGAATGAAGGATATAATTCATGTGGGATTTCTTACTCAGTTGATTTGCATGAGTTTGCTAAGATCGAGAGTCGATTCTTGAGGTTAAGAAGTCTTAGCATTGTTGTATTTCATCTCGGTGATTAAATTGTGTATGCTCTATCTTTAGCTTGTTATCTTACGTAATCATTGTAGCCGTAGCTTGAATATTCTTGCTAAATGAGTTATGGATGAGTCTCCATATGCATGAGATCTAATAGGTTGTTCGAGGACGAACAAGGCGTTAATAGTGGGGTTGAGATCACGGGCAAAATAGCATGCCCGTGATACGCTTTATACCTTAATATAGTCTTGTTTATCTAAGTTATTTTACATAATCTCATGTGATTTTATATAAATGTGAATATATGTGCTAACCAACATGATTAGTCCTTGTTTTTTAGGTTAATAATGCATTTGAGGAACTAATTCGCAAGTTGGTGAAAGGAAGGAATGAAGTGGACGCAAGTGGCGAAAAGTCGACCAGGGGCATGCGTTGGCAAGGCTGGCCGCGCCAGGCAGCGTGCCACGCTGTGCGTGTGCCGCGCCCAGCGCCGTGCCACGCCCTTGCCAACCGCACGAGGAAAGGCAGCAGTAGGCAGTAGCAGGCAGCAGTAGGCAGAGAACCAGCGCGGCAGCGCCGTGTCACGCTAGGCAGCCTACGCGACAGCAGCTTGCCAACGCGCTGCATGGGCAGCGTGCCACGTTGGCCAGCGCGGCAACCCTCGGCAACTTGGTTTCCTGAGGCAATTCCAGAGAGCTTTCACGTTGTCTCCGTGTCACGGAGGCAGTGCTCCGCGATGCACTCCGTGACACGGAGCCGTTCCCTCTCAGGCTAAATTATGCACGTTTTCGATTTACTATAAATAGGACCCTTAGCTCCTAAAATCATTTGGTCACGATTTTTTTCTGAAAAACCACCTAGGAGTGAAGGGAGAAGTGGGAGAACTCATCTAGGGTTTATCAAATTCCCTTCTCATCTACCAAATTCATGTAAGTATGTTAGTTTAGTATTAGTTAATTGTAGTTTTACGAACATGAATGGCAAGAACCCTTCCTCTAGGGTTGAAGCCATGAATTATGATTGTGCTTTTATGATATTGTTTTGGAATTAAGTTATTGATTGTTGTTTTCGTCTTGCATTCTGGATTGTTGGTTGTTTTTATGATTGATCACCATGAAAGCTTATTTGTTAGCTTGAGTAATAGCTTGAGAAAGCATTACCTAGGTCAGGACATGAGAATGTAAGGAGAATGTTTGTCTCTAGGGAGAGATATTGTGTTGGGATAGAAATATACCTCACACCTTGCTTGGTTGACACATGGGGGTTATGAAAGACCAACTCGGGATGTCACATCACCACTCGAAGAAGTAGTTGTGAGGTTAAGTTGAGTTAAATGGTTAGACGTATGAAAGTCCCTAATCGTTTCCCCGTAAACCACAACATAATTGATTGCCCGCGACTAGAAAATTAAACTCCTCGCTCACAATGATGCAGTGAGGCTAGATTGCCGTGTTTAGATGCTCGAAAGACCATAAACATGCAATTCTAATTATGTGAAATAACAATTGATAGTTCCATGCTTAACCCATTGCAAATCATAGGATCGCATGATTAATTGGTTTTAACTCTATGTTGCTCCTAGAGTGATTTCAGAATATTTCGTTGACCCAAACTTAGACTTAATTAATCTCAATCGAAAATGTCTATAACCAACACTTGAGGTATTTAAGATCACAATAGAAATGGATAGTTAGAGGAATGGGTCCAGTCCTTGTGGGTTCGACAATCCGGTTCTTAAAAAGAGCCACTATATTACTTGCACGACCTGTACACTTGCGGACGCGCGAATCGGGCACGTCAAGTTTTTGGCGTCGTTGCCGGGGACTCGGCGAAGTTTTGATAATTTATCTATTTTTGTGTGATTTTTAAATTTCTCTTAAGTGTTGATAAACTTGGTCTTAGTCTGTTTATTTGCTGGTGACAGGTTGTCCTGCCGAGCTAGCTAGAAATAGAGAGCTTGTGGAACCGTTGCTTGAACCTGAACGTCAATTCCATTTGCAAAGGAGAATAGCTCTAGAGCATAAGCTGAAGAGACTTCAAGAAAAGGTACAACAACAACCACCTGCGGGACAAGCACAATTGTCATCCGAAGAAATGGAAGCAAGACCAGTTCGCGAAGTGGCTATCCCACTAGCGACAAATGTGACCTCAAGCATTCTTAAACCGGAGCCTGGAGGGCACTTTGAGCTTAAACGGAACATGGTGCAGCTGTTACATTCTAGTGGTCAATTCACTGGGATGGCACATGAGGACCCGCAGCAGCACCTACAGAGCTTTTTAGAGATTAGTGACACGTTTGTCCCCACCGGCGTGTCCACAGATTATGTCCGAATGACCCTCTTCCCATTTTCACTGTTGGGAGAGGCGAAGAAGTGGCTGAAGGCTGAGCCACCGAACTCCATAACTTCATGGAATTACTTGGCTAAGAAATTCCTTATCAGATTCTTCCCATCAGGCAAAACTGCAAGGTTGAGAAGTGAAATACTCAGTTTTAAGTAGAGGCCTGATGAGAACCTATATATGGCTTGGGAAAGATTCAAGTCATTGTTAAGAGATTGCCCCCATCACCAGCAATCAAATGAAGTGCTGGCTCATACCTTTGTAGAAAGTCTAGACCCACACACAAAAATATTGCTAGACTCTGCATCGGGTGGGCAAGCCTTGGATAAGACATATGATGAGTTGTACACTTTGTTGAACAGAATTGCACAAGGAAATCCAGAGTGGCACAGCGAGTCATCGAGAGGGGCAGGAAAGAGACCAGGGTTGATAGAAGTAGATGGTTTGAATGCCTTGGCAGCGCAGTTAGCTTCGTTCCAGCATCAAATGATGACTCAGTTCAATAAACTGAGTATGAACAAACACCAGGGCTAGGTTAATGCAGATCAGCAAGCTCCGAGTTGGTGTGGAATTTGTGGTAATAATGGGCACTATGCAGAATCTTGTGGAGCCAATCCGGAGTCAGTCAATTTTGTTAGTAATGTGCAGCGCAACAATCAGAATTTTGAAACCAGTTACAACAAAAATTGGCAGGGCCACCCGAATTTTTCTTGGGGTGGAAACCAAAAGCAGAATTTTATGCAACCTCAACAGCAGCAGTATCAGCAGAATAGGCAGAATGATGGGCAATTGAGTAGCAACATTGAGGAAACACTGCAGAAAATTATGGAGACCCAGACTCAGTTATTGGAAAACCAGGCGAGGATGGCAACAGACTTAATGAATCAGCAAGTCGCCACCCGCAATCTTGAAAAACAAATGGGTCAGATAGTAGCTGCTCAAAACATGAGATCGCAGGGGGGATTACCAAGCGACACAGATCCTAACCCCCTGCAAATCAATGCCATCAGTTTGAGAAGCGGTAGGCAATTAGCTGATGCAGTGCCAAAAGAGCTGAGCAAGGAGGTGCAGCCGGAGTTGGTTAGACCAGGACCATCCATCCACATGGGAGATAATCAGAGTGCGGGGCAACAAAATGCACGACATCCATTGCAGCCAGCACAAAGACCACCACCACCATTCCCTCAGAAATTCAGAAAGAGCAAGGAAGAGGAATGCTTCAAAAAGTTCTTTGAGAGCTTCAGAGAACTTCACATAAATTTGCCTCTTCTTGATGTTTTGCAGGGAATTCCCAAGTATGCTAAATACTTGAAGGACGTGATTGCGAAAAAAGTGAGATTGGTGGATGTCCAAATGGTAGCACTGACTGAGGAGTGCAGTTACAGGGTATTGAGCAAAATGCCAGAGAAACTCAAAGACCCAGGGAGTGTTACCCTCCCCATACAAATTGGTAAAGCTGAGGTGCTATGAGCTTTATGTGACTTGGGGGTGGCAGTTAATCTAATGCCCCTATCCTTATTCAACACCCTGGGGTTGGGAAAACCGAGGCCGACAAGGTTGATGCTGCAGCTGGCTGACAAGTCGCGAGTAACACCTGATGGAATAATAGAGGATCTTCTCATCAAAGTAGGTAAGTTCATTATACCTGCTGATTTTATTGTCTTGGATTTTCAGGTTGATGACCAGGTAACCCTGATCTTGGGACGGCCATTTTTGGCCACTGGAGGAGCGGTGATTGATTTGAAAGCAGGGACCCTGAAAATGAGGGTTGAAGATGAAGAAGAAATCTTCCGCGTGTACCAAGAAATGAACCCATCTGCACACTACAGAAACCTTCGCCAAGTTAGTGTGTTGGCAGAGGATAAGTGTGGGGTGGAGGATTCCACAGGTGTAGGGTCGAAGGCAATAACAAGTGTTCAGCCCAAGTCTGATAGAGGGCTTCAAATTGAGAAGAAGTTGGGGAAAGAGAGGAACAGAGTGGAGGCTGTTTCCTCTAAACAGCAAAAGAAAAGGAGATGGTTCTCGAAAGAGAACCCAGGTATGAGGATGTCCTGAAAAGGATAGTCCACGTCGGGCCACGACGTAAAATAAGGCGCTACTTGGGAGGCAACCCAAGGGTACCACAGGTACCATTTTAATTTCTGGCATTTGTGTTGATTTTATTTATTTTTCATCTTGTGTTGTTTCTGGTGGAAAGTGAAGCACAGATGGAGGGGAAGTCTGAGTACCCGTGGAGGAGGAAGCTAAAAAGCATGGACGATAAAAAGTGTGGGGTCGACACACACTTGTGCAAAGTGAAGAAAATGATGCTATTAGCTAGGCCTAAAGGCCTCAGGGAGTATTTCTCACCCTTCTTAAATTTTAATTTGATGCTATGAGGACATAGCATGATTTAAGTGTGGGGTAAGGGAAATTTCAAGGGAAATTTCAAAAATTTTTGTTGTGCTTAACGATTTTTGGTGAATGTAATGCTTGTGAGAAATTTGAAAAATTTGAAAAAAATTTTTTTGTGCACTAAGCATGACTTCATCACCCGTTGGTTTTTCTTTTCGATTCTTTTTCGATGGGGGGTATTTGAACCGAAGAATAAAATTTTTATTTTTCTTTCCTTTGTTTGTATATAATGTTTTAGTCATAGTTAGGGACTGTTTCCAACGATGGATGGATGACGACCGTCTTGAGGAAAAATTAGTCGATAGGTTTTGGGTTTTTGAAACCATAACTAATTGGTGCTTCATGTTCTTGTTATGTGCTATACGTGATTGTAAGAGGCAAGTATTTTCAGTGTGAAGCATGCAGGTGTATAACTTTGTGTGAGACACTTAGGCTCTTGAATTTGACTCAACATGATTGAAGCTTAATTCTGAATTCTTGTGATTAGCTGAGTAAGAGTCTGATGAATGTGTCTTGAATTGAGCATGTGCCATGAGTGTAAGGTTTTTGAGTATTCTGTGCTATTGTGGATTGTCTAGAACTTGCCTGGTGTGTTTATAAAATGAAATAAAGGATGTGAAGTGTAGGAGATGATTTAGGCATTTCTTTGAATGAACCAAATTTTTATCCCTCATTTTACCTACCTTGAGAAATTAATCCTAGTTAGCCCCATTGAGCCTTGAGACTATTCTTTGACAGCTGCAACATAAACTTAATCCTTTTTCTTTCATTAGCCTTGAATTTGATCCAAAACTCCTAAGCGCTTAAGGGAAAAATATGAAAGAGTAAAGGAGTGAGAAGAAGGAAAAGAAAGGAAAAGTAGCAAGTTGTAGAAGTGGAGAAAAGGACAAAGGTGCACTTGTGTGAAAACGGCAGATTATTATAAGGAGTAAGAAAATAAATAAATGAAAAGTTACTTATAGAACTCCTTACTAATAAGTTAAAAGTGCCTAAAGAAATGGGGGAACATAAGAGGAACAAGAAAACTAAAAGGAGAAAAAAAGGTGAAGTGAGGGAAGGGAAGTTTGTAAAGAGGGCGTAATGTATTAAAAGCGCTTAGGAAAGATAGTCACTATTACTGGCCATAATAATACCTACCCGTCCCTTAGCCTACATTACAACCCATTAAGTCCTACTTGATCTTACATTCACACATCCTTAAATTAGTGGAATAAAACACTAAGGGCAAGCTTATGGGTCATTACATGATGAATGAGAATTCTTTGTGAGAGTGAGTGAAATTCTATTGATTCACCCACACATGTTATAATGTACAAATGATTTTTGCGTGTGATCGGGTAACACTATTTCTGTGAGGGGCACATGTTGAATGAAGGATATAATTCATGTGGGATTTCTTACTCAGTTGATTTGCATGAGTTTGCTAAGATCGAGAGTCGATTCTTGAGGTTAAGAAGTCTTAGCATTGTTGTATTTCATCTCGGTGATTAAATTGTGTATGCTCTATCTTTAGCTTGTTATCTTACGTAATCATTGTAGCCGTAGCTTGAATATTCTTGCTAAATGAGTTATGGATGAGTCTCCATATGCATGAGATGTAATAGGTTGTTCGAGGACGAACAAGGCTTTAAGTGTGGGGTTGTGATCATGGGCAAAATAGCATGCCCGTGATACGCTTTATACCTTAATATAGTCTTGTTTATCTAAGTTATTTTACATAATCTCATGTGATTTTATATAAATGTGAATATATGTGCTAACCAACATGATTAGTCCTTGTTTTGTAGGTTAATAATGCATTTGAGGAACTAATTCGCAAGTTGGTGAAAGGAAGGAATGAAGTGGAAGCAAGTGGCGAAAAGTCGACAAGGGGCATGCGTTGGCAAGGCTGGCCGCGCCAGGCAGCGTGCCACGCTGTGCGTGTGCCGCGCCCAGCGCCGTGCCACGCCCTTGCCAAGCGCACGAGGAAAGGCAGCAGTAGGCAGCAGCAGGCAGCAGGAGGCAGAGAACCAGCGCGGCAGCGCCGTGTCACGCTAGGCAGCCTACGCGACAGCAGCTTGCCAACGCGCTGCATGGGCAGCGTGCCACGTTGGCCAGCGCGGCAACCCTCGGCAACTTGGTTTCCTGAGGCAATTTCCAGAGAGCTTTTGCGTTGTCTCCGTGTCACGGAGGCAGTGCTCCGCGATGCACTCCGTGACACGGAGCCGTTCCCTCTCAGGCTATATTATGCACGTTTTCCATTTACTATAAATAGGACCCTTAGCTCCTAAAATCATTTGGTCACGATTTTATTCTGAAAAACCACCTAGGAGTGAAGGGAGAAGTGGGAGAACTCATCTAGGGTTTATCAAATTCCCTTCTCATCTACCAAATTCATGTAAGTATGTTAGTTTAGTATTAGTTAATTATAGTTTTATGAACATGAATGGCAAGAACCCTTCCTATAGGGTTGAAGCCATGAATTATGATTGTGCTTTTATGAAATTGTTTTGGAATTAAGTTATTGATTGTTGTTTTCGTCTTGTATTCTGGATTGTTGGTTGTTTTTATGATTGATCACCATGAAAGCATATTTGTTAGCTTGAGTAATAGTTTGAGAAAGCATTACCTAGGTCAGGACATGAGAATGTAAGGAGCATGTTTGTCTCTAGGGAGAGATATTGTGTTAAGATAGAAATATACCTCACACCTTGCTTGGTTGACACATGGGGGTTATGAAAGACCAACTCAGGATGTCACATCACCACTCGAAGAAGTAGTTGTGAGGCTAAGTTGAGTTAAATGGTTAGACGTACGAAAGTCCCTAATCGTTTCCCCGTAAACCACAACATAATTGATTGCCCGCGACTAGAAAATTAAACTCCTCGCTCACAATGATGCAGTGAGGCTAGATTGTCGTGTTTAGAGGCTCGAAAGACCATAAACATGCAATTCTAATTATGTGAAATAACAATTGATAGTTCCATGCTTAACCCATTGCAAATCGTAGGATCGCATGATTAATTGGTTTTAACTCTATGTTGCTCCTAGAGTGATTTCAGAATATTTCGTTGACCCAAACTTAGACTTAATTAATCTCAATCGAAAATGTCTATAACCAACACTTGAGGTATTTAAGATCACAATAGAAATGGATAGTTAGAGGAATGGGTCCAGTCCCTGTGGGTTCGACAATCCGGTTCTTAAAAAGAGCCACTATATTACTTGCACGACCCGTACACTTGCGGACGCGCGAATCGGGCACGTCACTGCTCCCGACTGTTGAGGTTGTCTTTCTGGTTCCACCTCTTTAAGCTGTAAACCACTCCTTGTGGTCACTGCATTCACTTGCTTGGGGTTGGGATCCATGTCACTCGGAAGTCCTCCTCTCGGCCTGGTGTTTTGAGCTCCAGCAAATTGCCCAAACTAGTACTCCAGCGCCTTTGTAGCTAACTGATTGTTCTTTACCTCGGCTGCCAATTTCACGTAGTCAGCCTGCAATTGAGCTTGATTAGCTATCATTGTATTGAACATTTCCTCGATGCTGGGTGATGATGGTGGAGGAGGTGCATTTTTGCTTCTGTATTGCGACTGATAGTTCTGCTGCACTCCTTGATTTCTCTGTGCCCCCTGACTTGAACTTTGCCCTTGATGGTTATTGCTACCCCAAGAGAAATTCGGGTGATTCCTCTAGTTGGAATTGTAGCTGTTGCCATACTATAGGTGGTTGTTTCTCTATACATTACCAACAAAGTTCACCGAATCAGGATTTTCTCCACAACACTCAGCTGAGTGTTCACTACTCCCGCACACTTCGCACCAAATCTGTAGCACTATATTCCGTGGGGCTTGACACTGTTTCATGCTTATGTTATTGAAGTGGGTGTTGAGTTGATTCTATAATGCAACTATCTGTGCAGCAATAGCTGTAAGACCATCCACTTCTAAGACTCCTGCTGCTTTCTTGTTCCTCCTCTTGACGAGTCCTCATTCCACTCCGGATTCCCCTACAAAATACGATTTAACAAGGTATACAGCTCCTCATAAGTTTTCTCCAATGCTTGTCCCCCAGCTGCTGAGTCTAGCAAGATTTTTGTGTGGGGTTCCAAACCCTCTATGAAAGTATGCACCAGCACATCATTGGATTGGTGATGATGAGGACAATCCCGCAACATAGATTTGAATCTCTCCTAGGCTTGATACAGATTCTCTCCCTCTCTCTGTTTAAAACTTAGAATTTCACTTCTAAGTCTTGCTGTTTTACCGAATGGAAAGAACCATATCAAGAATTTCTTTGCAAGATCATCCCATGTGGTGATGGAATTAGGTGGATCAGCTTTCAACCACCTCTTAGCTTCTCCTAAAAGTGAGAATGGGAACAATGTAAGCCTGGCATAATCTGATGACACTCCAGCGGGGATGTAAGTGTCACTTATCTCCAAAAAAGTTTGGAGATGTTGCTGCGGATCCTCATGAGGGAGACTTGTGAATTGCCCACTGGTGTGCAGCAATTGCACCATGTTTGTTTACGCTCGAACCTCCCTCCTGGCTCAAGTTTGCAGATGCTAGATGTGACATTGTTAGCATGTAGGATTGCCACCTCGCGAACCGGCCTAGCTACCATTTCCTCGGGCACTAACATTGCCCTTACAACTGGTGGATTCTGTTGTTGCTCTAGAATTGTTTGTCTGAGCAACTGCAGCTTTTTCTCTAGAGCTTCTCTCCTTTGACAATGAAATTGTCTTTCCGGCTCTAAATATGAGTCCACCAGCTCCTTGTCTCTTGCTAGTGTTCAACAGAAATTAGTATCTGCAAAATACAGGCTAAGACCAAGTTGTCAACACTAAGAAGAAATAGTAAACTAACACATAAGAAAAATTTACCAATTGCCAGTCCCCAGCAACGACGCCAAAAACTTGTTCGGCTGTTTTGGTATAACTACACGCAAGTGCACGTGGTCGAACAAGT
The DNA here is from genome assembly GCA_035772735.1 of Datura wrightii. Taxonomy (NCBI): domain Eukaryota; kingdom Viridiplantae; phylum Streptophyta; class Magnoliopsida; order Solanales; family Solanaceae; genus Datura; species Datura wrightii. The sequence continues at coordinate 18,966,682 of JASDFA010000023.1, read as the reverse complement.
AGTAAAGTGGCTCAAGTAAGCCAAGTATCGATCCCACAGGGACTGGACTAAGGTATCAATCTAATCAAGTGTCAATAAACCTTAACTTTAAATTGCAGACAACAGTGTGAAGAAGATTTTGATATTTTGTTTCCTAATTTTATACTAAGTCTAAAACGAATATACAATTTGAGTCTGAACTATAAGTGTGAGCATGCTGAGATTAAAATGAACATGTAGAGAAATAAATTATCGATACAATTTGATTAATCTTTCCTCCGGTTGCTAGTCAAGAATTATTGCCTATGGATTAAAACTCTTGTATTTAACCCAACTTAAGAATCATGAACCTTCCACCTACATCTCTGTGATAAAAAGAAATTCATGTTCTAGCCATACAAAACTGATTCCTTAATTGACTAATATGACTTTCAGGTATATCTCTATCCTGAAGGTAAATCAATTCTCAATTTTCCCAAACTAAGAAAAGATAATATCCTATCAATTCACAACTTTCTAATTTCTTGCTCTCTCGAGTGAAACCGGACTTTTTAGATATACATTAACGTTGGCCACACATTAATGTAGTAAGAACAAGAATCAATAGAACATCCATGGAAGAAGAGATGAAAACCAATTTATCAATAATCACATTTCAATACAATTGTTCTTAACCTCAGCAAGAAGGGAATTTAGCCACTCATTTGTGGATTAAACATCGTTAAATGAGTGTAATCATACAAGCAATTGAAATAAAGAAGAAGGAGATAGAGAAACACACTGAGATTTTCGTCCCCTCAACTGCCTGTATCCCACGTTCTTGCTCCACCAAGTCAGAATGGTTAAAAATGAACCTAAGTGTTCTATTTATACTAGTGGAAATTTTTCCCAGAATAACCAGCAACGTGTCACGGAGTGCATCGCGGAGCACTGCCTCTGTGACACGCCACCAACGCAAACCCTCACTGGAATCTGGTCGCCCAGGTATTAAGGCCCAATGTGGCACGGTGTGCAACGCGGGGCTAGGCCAACGTGCCACGGCCCCAACATGCACTTTCACTGGAATTTGGCAAAATTTCAACATCCAAGCAGAATACATCCCCGATGGCAGCGTGACACGGCTCCGTTGCAGAGCCCCTTTAATTCGTGCTTTCCTTGGGCTTTTTCCCTTGCTAGCTTCCGAGTCCAATCCCGATCTCTCCCAACATGCATCTTAGCTCCATAACTTTATATTTTTCCTGCAAAACAATGCTAATCATGTTGGTTAGTATAAATTCACATTTTATTACAATTCACATGAGAATGTACAAACATCGATAGATAAACAAGGCAAAATGACACATTTGAGTATCACTTGGGCATATAAATTTGCCCAAGATCAGCCACCTAACGGGTCGTTAGGGCTACAAAGAGTCGTTGGGTACCATCCGTCAAGTACACTGGATTAGCTTTGCTAACTTTCCCTAGGACCGACCAACGACTGACTTGACTACTCATGGTGATATTCACGAGTTGATCCCCCGTGAGGACCTCGAATCCATCAATATCTCAGGCCTTCCCAACGAGCCATCTGACGACTCTTTATGCCTCCTCATGACTCATCAAGTGACCCGTTCTGCAACCTGCAACATTTTTTCCAGTTTTCTCCTGATTCACTTCGGGGTCTGATTCTTGAATTCCTGAGGTATAACAACTGACAAAGAGTCATACTATCAACCTACGATCGTGGCATGCTCTCATAGTTAACTAATTTCGCTCCTCCATCCTTCTAATGAATCATATATTGACCTGGGTTTCCCACAACGGATCATACGACGACTCGTACCTTCTAACTAGGGTAACTCTTTCCTCAAACCACGTTCATCCTACGACTCGTGACATCATCCCACCAATTGTACCTTGACTCGTTACTACTGGTCTTTCTGCTGCAGATTCCGACCATGAGTGGTATCACAACTCTTTACTCCTTCCCACGACTCATAGCACGAGTCATTCTGAGTCATTTCTCAAAAAATTTCTACAAATCCTATTTCTAATCCCTAGTCTAGTATTTGGGACTCTTGGGATATTACAATCCGCCACCTTCTTTTTCTTCAAAAGTTCCTTCATAAACTTCACCTATCTCGACATTTGTAGTAAGACATCCACAAGAGGTATATTGATGGATAATTTGTTGAACATTTCTATCAGCTAACGCAATTGATTATCCTTCATTTTCTTGGTCAGCCACTGTGAATTTAGAAGTGGGACTCTTTCTTCTTGATCTTTGTCATTGGGTACCTTCTTGACCTCATTCCTATTCACATCATTCGAGAGAATCAAATCAACTTCGACCATATCCTTCTCTTCATCACCATCACCAGCACTTGGTTCTCTCAGCTCCTCTTCCAACTTATCATCAACATCTACCCTTGGGACAACAACGCTTTTGGGTGTTACAGCCATATCATTCAACATCTTGCCACTCCTAGTCACAATTGCCACGAAATGGCCATCTTTCTTTGAATTGGGAACAGTGTCACTAGGGAGTGCATCTTTCAAGCGGGGGTTCATTTGTGAAGACAAATGGTTCATTTGGGTTTCAAGGTGCTTAATCAATGTCGAGTGGGAACTTACTTTTTAGGTGAGGTTATACACCTCCCTTTTAAATCTTTAACCCCACTTTAGGTGGATTATACCTTCATCAACACCTGAGACAACATGTCTTCAATCTTTCAGTTGCTCAAATCAGTCACTCCGTAATACCCCTAAAGTTCCTAACACTAGACTCGGGTTCAGGGGATGAGATCAAATAGGAAATCTGAGATTTTACTCAGGATGACTCATGGTACAAGTAGTTAGAGGGTCTAACGACCTGTGTAAGACACTCGCAGTCATGCTCTGTAGAAGTAGACTCAGAGCTAATGGGTCCATGGTATGACCTGTAGAAAGAGGTAACGAGTCATAGGTTGGGGTCATTTGTTTTAACCAAGGTACTAGGAATGGATGGTAGGAGTCATAGAATGATACACCGTGAGGAACAATGAGTCGTGGTAAGTGCCCATGGGAAGGAGCAGGAAAAATACCCAGTCGAGGTAATGAATGGAACCTATGACTCATTGGATGAAGATATGATTCGTGGTGTGACTTACGGGAAGTGCAGATACAGGTTCCATCAGAGGCAGCAACGGGAGGCAGTAATGAGTCGTTGTTTGGAGTAATGACCCATCGTGTTAAGTCATGGTATCAGGACCTGAGAAGTTCAGAAATGATAGAGGAAGTAACGGATGGATACCATGAGTTGTGTTATCAAGGGATGACCCGTGGTATCACTCGTTGTCACTAGCAGTGCAGAAATTTCAGACTTTTCATTAAGAGTATTTTAATAAATCCTAAACTTGAAAAGCCTAAACGACGTCGTTTTAAGCTCAGTTAGTAGTGTTTTAAGGGTGTTAAACCTATCCTAAGCCTTACCATTCTATGCATGCAAATTGGAGTTCTTCTTTGGAGATTAAGCTTGAATAATTTCCCCAATTTCTCTCCAATTTCGTTTGGGCTTTCAAGAGGGAATGTAAATCAGATTTACCCAGGTACATGAGGCTATGAATGAGAGTTCCTTTCTCTCTCATGCTCAAAATTCTTCTCAATTCCATAGATTTAATTTCTAGACCCAAGTTTCATGATCTTATGGGGTTTATTCCAATTCTTGTGAAATTCTCTATGATCTTTATATATGGGTCAATTCATTTCATCTATCAAATTATGTTCTATGATCTATGGGCAGATCTTATAGCTATTGTGATTATAAATTTATAGTTTCAAATCTTAACTAAATTATGCCCATTTATATATGTTTCTTGAAAAGTCAGGTTATGATTCTATTATGATTTGATCTTACTAAGTCTAAATTATGATTTATGATTCATATTATGATTTCTCTTCAAGTACTCTTCATAGATTTATGAATATCAAGTACATCAATGTTTTACAAGTATGCATGGTTTCAATGATTTATGAATTTATGACTTTTGTCCATTTCATGGGCCCTTATTCATGGCTAATAATGTATTTAACGCAGGTTCCATCATGTTATTATTTTATTCGTTCATGAATTTAACGAATGATTTCTCGATTACTATACGAGCCCTCATATGCATGTTTTTGAGAGCAGTGTCTAGCACCGAGTAGACCCGATATTAATGTAAACCCCCTGGTCTCAGAATTACGAGCCACTATAGGTATATATATTTGTTTGTTTATTTATTTATTATTGGATCCATGTGATATCACCACGCATGCACGTCTCTTTGCTTGGCAAGTCGAGGGCTGTCCTGGCCACTTGGGTTAAATAGTAGGGCATCATGTAAGGCTCTATCATTATGGTATGTGTTAAGATGAGTCATCCCATTGTTCCTCATGACTTATACATGGTTATGTTTATGTTAATTTGGCTCAAGTTATGTTTTATAAGGTTTCTCTTATGACTATGATTTTGATTGGGTTATGAATGGTTTGAAAACTATAAGCCTTTATGTTTACATTATGATATTTACTCCATGATCATGCAGTCCTACTCTTATGAACTCTTATGTATTTTAACAATCCATTTTTACTTATCTTCCATACTTAGTACATTTCAAGTACTGACCACATACTCTAGGTTATATTGTTTCATGATACATGCTCAGACATTCAAGTTCAATCCCGCCATTAGCCTGATCCTTAGAATTTGCATCCCTCAGCCAGACTTGGTGAGTCCTCATCCTTCGAGGACACTTTTATCAGCTTATGTTCAGTATTTTTAGTTTCATTCTTTACTGAGTTAGTTGGGATCCTGTCCCATCAACTCATCAGTATGTAGAGGCTTATTAGACATAGTATGTATTCATCTTCAAAATTGTGTTATGTAATCAAATTTTCAGATGTTATTATATTCTCAAACTTTCGCTATTTCATGTTAGACTCTCCGCAATTATTATGTCATGTTTTAGATGTCATGTTCATACCATAGCTCGGCTTGGAGCCTTTCGGGGTTCTTTGTCCCGTATCTTTATCTAGGCCTATAATCGGGTTATGAGAAACTTTGTGTCAGAGTATTAGGTTTTGAAGTTCGTAGGGTGTTTGAAATCCTCATTAAGTAGAGTATTTTTCATGGGTGTAAAGAACGCCACACTTATGACAAAGAGGCTACGAAATGTTTAGGAAACTTCCCTTCTTTCATGATCTATGTCATGCGATGAAATGTCTTTCTATCCTTGTAACTCGTGCTATACGCTTGCAGAATCATGCCTCCTCGCACGATTTAATGGAATAAGAAACAGAAATGGAAATGGCTAGGAGAATGGCAATGGGAATAGGCGCCAACAGGCCCCACCAGCCTTTGAGGATCATGGGCCCAAGCAGGTGGCCCATGTAGAGTTTAGGGCTGCCATTCAGTTGTTAGCTCAGGCTTTAACTGCCCAAGTCAACCAATAGGCGGTAGCATATGTCCCTCGGAATGGGAATGCGGCAGTGGCAAGTGTCAGAGATTTTCTGAGGATGAACCCTCTGCAGTTTCTCAGATCGAAGGTGGGCAAGGTTCCACATGAGTTTATTGATGAAGTTTTGAAGATCACCTAGATCATGGGGGTGACTGGGGAGGAGTGCGCAAATCTAGCCTCATATTAGTTGAAAGGGGTTGCAAATATCTAGCTCAGGCAATGGAATGATAGCAGATAGTTGGAGTGGGCCCATTGGTTGGGATGAGTACCATACCACATTTCTTGATCGATTCTTTCCCTGAGAGATGAAGGAAATCAAAGAAACTGAATTTGTGAACCTAAAGCAGGATGATATGATAGTCTAGGAGTATGATTTGGAGTTCACCCGCTTATCCAAGTATGCACTAGAGATAGTGGCTGATCAGAGAGCTCGGGTGAGCTGATTTGTACACGGAGAAGCGAACTACCTGGTCAAGGATTGTAGGACTACTACACTTCATTAGGACATTGATTTTCCTATCTTGGGTTTTTATGCCCAGTAGATGGAGGCGGTGCATCAGAGAGAGAGGGAGACTAAGAGGGCCAGCACAGATAGTTATACGTTCTCTTAGTAGAGATCGGGAGGCTGACATCACCAGCAGTCTCATAAGAGGCCATTAGCCCTAGAGCGATCATCGACTAGTGCTCCATCTAGGTCGCGATGTGATCAGAGGACCGGAGCATCAGGTTCAAGGGGACAGAAAATCATGCAGGTAAAGCTTACCTTTTCGGTCCACAGAAAGTGTGGAAAGTATCACATAGAGGAGTGCTTGATTACATCAGATATCTATTTTGGGTGTGGTAAACCCAGGCATGGGTGCCAGGAGTGTCCTTTGGTGAGACAGGGTGATGGTAGAGGCCGTGCTCAGGCTACCAGCTCAGTGGCAGCACCAGCATGCCCAGCTCAGCAGGGTGCATCCACTAGTGCAGGTGGTGGCCAGCGCTTGAACATGTTTTGTGCCCTTGCATCTCGACAGGAGTAGGAGACTTCACCACATATGGTCACTGATATATTACGAGAATTCCACCTTGATGTATATGCATTGTTAGATCCAAGGGCTACTTTACTTCTATGACGCCCTTTTTTTGCCAGTAGTTCCGGAGTCAATCCGAAAATTCTATCAGAACTGTTATACCCCATAAGTTTCTAGTGTTTAGTCGGCCTATTCGCATGTTGGTTAAGTATTTTAGAGTGCCATACATACAAGGAAAGAGCCCGAGGATAGGCCGAACAAGTGCCAAGTTGGGATTTCGCGAGAGGAGACCGAACCAAGCTGCCTAGAGGGGCAAAGTGGCACAGAGCTGCTCCTCTATGTTAGCGAACGTGGAACGGAGCAGAATAAGTGTTGGGAAACGTGTCACGTTGCCTTGTATGCTGCTTCAAGTATATATAGGCCTCACACTTATATTTCATGTTACTTCTCAAGTAATACTCGACCAGTAGAGAATAGGGATGATTGAAAACATCTAATTTTAATCTTATTACGCAGCTAAACGCCGTCCAAATCCAAATTAACTTTGGGTATCGAAGTATAAGGCTGTAGGGAGCGTTTCTACAGAGTTAGTTTCATGAAATTCGCCCGGCGAATTGTCATCCCGCCGAGCCAAAGTTGTTGGAATTTCTCCAAACTAGTGTTAATACAATACCAGGCTTAAAGTAAGCATTTCTCCCTTCTAGACTTTCGAGAAATAATGAGGTTTCGACCGTATTGCATAAAGTTGGAATATAGTTAATATTTGTATATAAAGTTTTCCTTTTTCCAAATTTAGTGTTTCCTATCTTTCCAGTAACATGATTTCAGTTGGGAAGAGCTACTGAATACTAATCGGAACTCGCCAGTTAATCGGTAAACAGCGAACGAGGTATGTTATGGCATTTTCTTTCGGCAAGTTAGTTTCTTCAGCATAGTAGTCCAGTATGAATCCCAGTAAAGCATGTCAGGAGTATTTTATCATGTTTAGTTTTTGTTGTCAGTTGAAACTCATAAATTGTATTGTTTTGGTTTGGATTATACCAGTATAGCTTCCGTGACCACCCCAGGGTTAATAGCTGTGTCGCCGCCCGCCAAGTGTGAGGATATGTCGTTCTACGGAGCGGCATGCCACCACATGGGATGAAGATGGGGATCCAGATCCTCATATTTCTGTGGTTAGCCTTATACAAACCCCCGACCAGAGCTTATGCCTGGGGTGTAGATATCAGGAGTAATCCGGACTCAGACTCAGACATAGCTACAGTCAGGGGTCGAGCGGGGCCCAATTGCAGACCCAGGGGATCGACATGACGGTTATAGCTGGTATTGACTCAATATGAACTGGATAGGGGTATATAGATTGAGGATGTACTCACTGGGGCTAATGGGGGCCCAAGTGGGTTGTTCGGTGCGGATTTTACCTTCTAGCTTATGGAGGCCAGGTAAGTTTTATGTTTTCTTTAGTTACTAATAGTTAGATAGTAGGACGCTTTGTTTTTCAGGTATGACCTCTACCCTACTTATCACAGTAACTTTTAGTCTTGATTTCAGTACTTCAGTCATTTCCTGTCCATTTCCTTTACTTAAGTTATTGTCAATTCTATTTCCTTACTTTTAGTTATTTAATGTTACTGCTTTACATTATCAGTACCTGTGGTACTGACGCCCTCTTTTGGGGAGCTGTATTACTTGCCTTTAGGTACACATTGATGAGGAGCATGTCCCTCGTAGTTCCAGTCAGCCGTATAGAGCCATCAGCTCCTTTCTTCCGGAGCTTGTGTGATAGAGGTTTATTTCTTTCGTTTGTACAGTATGGGTAGGTGGGGGCCCTATCCCGACCATCTTATTATTCCTAGAGGCTTGCAGATTGCATTACTTCCTTGTGGTTAGATGATATCGATCGTGTGGGGCCCATATGTGTTTTAGACTATGTGTGTTGGCCGTGTGGGGCCCTGTTTAGCTGTTGATTAGTGGCCTTGTCGGTCATAGCTCAGTTTAGCATCTGATTTTACTTTCCAGTTATAACTAGATATCATGGTGGCCTTGTCGGCCCGCATAGGACTTCCTATGTTTGTTTGTCTCTGGTTAGCTGTTTATTTTCACAAGTGGCTATAGAACTTGTGTCACGCCCCGCCTTGGGAGGCATGACTGGCACCTGGTGCCCTACTAAGACCTGGACTGCTGAACTACTGAGCCTAAGCACTTCTGGTGCCAGGCTGTCTCTAACTCTAGGTTCATGGAACCAACGGGCTATATAACGGCTGTAATACAGCCTCCAACAGACTAGGCCTATAGCCACCTGTAAGACAACAATATCTAACCAGAACAACAGTAGTATAAAGGAACCTATGCGGGCTGACAAGGCCACCATTCGGTCTAGTTACTTCTGAATCAAGAAAACAGGTGCTAAAATGCTACGTTACCGACAAGGTCACCACTACCAACTGAGTAAGGCCCCACATGGCCATTATAAACAAGCTAAAACATACACACGGCCTCACACGACCGATACAGCTAACCACAAGGAATATACAATCTACAAGCCTCTAAGAATACTGACAAGATGGTTGGGACAGGGCCCCGACCTACCCATACTGTACAAAAAAAGAAAAGAAATAAGCCTCTAGCTGTCTAGCACCCGAACACAGAAGATGATGACTCTATGTGCTGGCTGAAATCACGAGGGATCGGCTCTTCGTCTATGAGTACCTGCAGGCAAGTAATGCAGCGCCCCAAACGGGCGTCAATACCACAGGTACCGAGTATGCAAAGCAAAATTGAAGTAATACCGAGTATGCAAGTATATATAGGCCTCACCCTTAGATTTCATGTTATTTCTCAAGTAATACTCGACCAACAGAGAATAGGGACGAAGGAAAATTTTTAATTTTCATCTGATTACGCCGCTAAAAGCCATCCATATCCAAATTAACTTCGGGTATCGAAGAATAAGGCTGCAAGGAGCATTTCTACGGAGTTAGTTTAGTGAAATTTGCCTGGCGAATCGTTGTCCCGCCAAGCCAAAGTTTTTCAAATTGCTCCAAACTAGTGTTAATACGATCCCTGGCTTAAAGTAAGAATTTCTCCCTTCTAGACTTTCGAGAAATAATGAGGTTTCGACCGTGTTCCGTAAAGTTGGAATATAGTTAATATTTTTATTTAAAGTTTTCCTTTTTGCCAAGTTTAGTATTAAAACTAGTCCTACCTTTCCAGTAACACGATTTCAGTTGGGAAGAGCTATTGAATACTAATTGGAACTCGCCAGTTAATCGATAAATAGCGAACGAGTTATGTTAAGGCATTTTCTTTCGGTAAGTTAGTTTCGTCAGCATAGAAGTCCAGTATGAATCCCAGTAAAGCATGTCAGGAGTATGTTATCATGTTTAGTTGTTTTTGTCAGTTGAGACTCGTAAATTCTATTGTTTTCTGCTGGATTATACCTGTATAGCTTCCGTGACCACCCCAGGGTTAATAGCTGTGTCGTCGCCCACCAGGGGCGAGGATGCGTTGCTCTACGGAGTGACATGCCATCCATAAGGGACGAAGATGGGGATACATATCCTCATATTGCCGTGGTTGGCCTTATACACACCCCCGCCGATCGCTTATGCCCGGGGTGTAGATATCAGGAGTCCTCTAGACTCAGACTCGAACACAGCTACAGTCAGGGGTCGAGCGAGCCCAGTTGCAGACCTAGGGTATCGACATCACGCTTATAGCTGGTAGTTGACTTAGTATGAACCGGATAGGGATATATAGATTGAGGTGTACTCATTGGGGCTAATGGGGGCCCAGGTGTGTTGTTCGGTGCAGATTGTACCTTCCAACTTATGGAGGCCAGGTAAGGTTTATGTTTTCTTTAGTTACTAATAGTTAGACAGTGGGACGCTTCGTTTCTTAGGTATGACCCCTACCCTACTTATCACAGTAATTTTTAGTCTTGATTTCAGTACTTCAGTCATTTCCTGTCCATTTCCTTTACTTCAGTTATTGTCAATTCTATTTCCTTACTTTCAGTTATTTAAAGTTACTGCTTTACATAATCAGTACCTGTGTTACTGACGCCCTCTTTTAGGGAGCTACATTACTTGCCTGCAGGTACACATTGACGAGGAGCATGTCCCTCGTAGTTCCAGTTAGCCATATAGAGCCATCATCTCCTTTCTTCCGGAGCTTGTGTGATAGAGGTTTATTTCTTTTGTTTGTATAGTATGGGTAGGTAGGGGCCCTATCCCGACCATCTTATTACTCCTACAGGCTTGCAGATTGCATTACTTCCTTGTGGTTAGATGATATCGATCGTGTGGGGCCCATATGTGTTATAGACTATGTGTGTTGGCCATGTAGGACCTGTTTAGCTGTTGATTGGTGGCCTTGTCGGTCATAGCTCAGTTTAACATCTGATTTTACTTTCTAGTTTGAACTAGATATCATGGTGGCCTTGTCGGCCCGCATAGGACTCCCTATGTTTGATTGTCTCTAGTTAGCTATTTATTTTCACAGGTAGATATAGGCCTTATCGGTTGGGGGTTGTATTTACAGCTTCTATATAGCCCGTTGTTTTCTTGATTCCAAAGTTGGATTCAGCCCTGCACCAGAGGTGCTTAGGTTTAATCAACTCAGTAGTTCAGGTCGTAGTAGGGCACCAGGTGCCATTCATGCCTCCCAAGGTGGGGCGTGACAAGAACCCTTCTCAGTCTCTACTCTAGTTGGTGATTCAGTTATAACTCGACGAGTATATAGAAATTTCCCTATCATAGTCCTTTAGAAAGTCACCTCAGCAGATTTAGTAGAGCTAACCATGAAAGATTTTGATGATATCTTTGGAATGGATTGGCTACATGCATGTTATGCCTCAGTAAACTGTAGAACATGTGTGGTAGATTATCGATTTCGGGGTGAGCAAGTCCTAGAATGGAAGGGTGTTCAGCTATGCCCGTAGCTCGCTTCATTTCCTACCTTAAGGCCGAAAAGATGATTTCTAAGGGTTGCGTGTACCATCTAGTTAGGGTTAAGGATGCTACTTCCTAAACCCTGACTATCCAGTCACTTCCTGTGGTGTGTGAATATCCAGAAGTATTTCCAGATGATCTACAGAGAATTCCTCCCCAGCGGGAGATCGATTTTGGTATTGACCTTCTTCCCGATACGTAGCCTATATCTATTCCTCCTTACGGAATATCTCTAGCTAGGCTAAAGGAGTTCAACGAGAAGATTCAGGATCTTTTAAACAAGGGTTTTATTAGTCCGAGAAAATCCTCGTGGAGTGCACCAATTCTCTTAGTCCAGAAGAAGGATGGTTCCCTTCGAATGTGCATTAACTATCGGCAATTGAACAAGGTGACAATGAAGAACAGGTATCCCCTCCCCAGGATTAAAAATCTATTTGACCAACTTCAGGGTGCCAAGTGTTTCTCGAAGATAGACCTCAGATTCGGGTATCATCAGCTCATAGTCCGGGAGGGTGACATTCCGAAGATGGCCTTCAAGACTCGGTATGGTCACTATGAGTTTGTAGTTATGTCTCTTGGACTAATAAATTCTATTGTAACTTTTATGGATTTGATGAACAGGGTGTTCAAGCCGTATTTGGATATGTTCGTGATCATGTTCATAGATGACATTCTCATATATTCTCAGAACAAAGAGGAGCATGCTGCATATTTAAGGGTGGTGCTACAGACTCTTAAGGATTTCCGATTATATGCTAAGTTTAGAGAGTGTGTGTTTTCGTTAAACTCAAACCATAAGCAACCTGCTGACCACGACTCACCTCATGAATCGTGGTATCTGACCATGACTCGCGGTGATCAACCATAGGGTACATTGCTACTTCTTCTTCACCTTCCCAAAACCCTTTCGCATGACTAACTCAACGAGTTGTGGGGACTGACCATTACTCTAGGTCAGGTCAGTGGGGACACCAAAATCCAAAATTTCAACTCAAGTCGTGTACCTCACCACGAGTCTCTTCACGACTGTGGTCTACCCCACAAGTAACAGAATGACTCATTCTGTGAAAGACTCGTGGTCTACCCCACAAGTAACAGAATGACTCATTCTGTGACCTGGTGCCAGATTTTCAGTTTTCTCCATTTCAACTCTTAGGTCTGATCTTTAGGCTTTCTGGGTATTACAGATACATGGAAAGCTTGGTGTGCCAAAGATAACTCTGCTAGTAGCTCCAACTTATATGCCACCTCTTCAACTCGCCTCAAAATCCTATAAGGACCAATATATCAGGGACTAAGCTTCCCTTTCTTTCCGAACCTCATAACTCCCTTCATGGGAGACACCTTTAGATACACCCAATCATCGACCTTGAACTCAAGCTCTCTCCACCTTACATCTGCATAAGATTTCTGACGACTCTAAGCTATTTTCAGCCTCTCCCTATTGAGTTGAACTTTATCCATGACCTCATAAACTAAATCCGGTCCGATCAATGTAACTTCACCTACCTCAAACAATCAAATAGGTGATCCACACCTCTACCCATAAAGAGCCTTAAACAGAGCAATATGAATGCTGGAGTGATTGCTATTATTATAAGCAAACTTGATAAGAGGCAAGTGATCATACCAACTACCTTTGAAATAAATCACACATGCTCTCAATATATCCTCAAGAGTTTAAATGGTGCCCCCGACCTGACCATCTGTCTGCAGGTGAAAAGTTGTGCTAACCTTCACCTGAGTCCAAGACCCTCTGAAATGACCTCGAAAACTGAGAGGTGAACTAAGTACCCCTATTTTAGATGATGGAAAAAGGAACGCCATAAAAATGAATTCACTCCTGAATGTACAATCTAGCATAATCCTCAGCCCAATCGGTAGATTTGACCGGTAAGAAATGGACTGATTTAGTCAACCTATCCACAATCACCCATATAGAGTCATACTATCGGCAAGTACGAGGAAAACTTGTAATGAAGTCCATATTGATCTCTACCCACTTCCAAATAGGAATGCTAATTTCCTGATGCATACCTCCATGTCTCTGATGCTCAACCTTCACATGTTGGCAATTCGTACACTTGGCCATGAAATCCGCTATGTCCTTCTTCATGTCATTCCACCAATAGACTTGCCTTATATCATGGTACATCTTCGTAGCATATGGATGGATGAATATCAAGAACCATGAGCCTCGCTCAACATCTGTTCTCTCAATTCATTTATAGCCACACACACAATCAGCCCTGATATTGGAGTACACTATCTCCCCCTTATGAGAGAACCTCCACTTTTTGATTTCGAACATCTTTCTTCGCCTTCACCAGGATAGGATCCTCATCTTGCATAGATTTGACTTCTGTCACCAATGAATATTCTGACCCATTCTGAGCAATAGCACCACCAATCGTAGAATCTATAAAGCGAACTCCTAAATGAGCAGTCCTATGAACATCCTTCACCAACTCTTTGCTCCCATTCTCGACATGAGACACACTCTCCATGGACAGCCTACTAAGAGCATCCGCCACTACATTGGCCTTGCCCGGATGATACAGGACGCTGATGTCATCGTTCTTGAGAAGCATTAGCTATCTCCTTTGTCGCAAATTCAGGTACTTCTTAGTTAACACATACTGAAGGTAGTTATGGTCCTTGAACATATCCATATGCACCCCATTAAAGTAGTGCCTCTAAATCTTTAAAGAAAACACTACAGTTGTCAACTCTAGGTCATGCATCGGATAATTCTTCTCATGATTCTTAACCTTTTAATAGGCGTATGCAATGACCTTACCATGATGCATTAATACACAACCAAGACCAACCGGAGAAGCATCATAATACACCACAAAACCATTTGTGCCCTCTGGTAGGATCAATACTAGGGCTAAAGTAAGTCAATTTTTTAACCCCTAAAAACTCTTCTCACAAGCATCCGACTACTAAAATTTGACCTTCTTCTAGGTCAACTTAGTCAATGATGCAGCAATGGATGATAATCCTAATGCAAACCTCCTGTAGTAGCCAACTAAACCCAATAAACTCCTAATATCTATCGGACTGACAGGTCTAGGCTAATTCTTCACCACTTCTATCTTTTGGGAGTCCACCCGCACACCCTCGCTAGACACCACATGGCCTAAAAACACTAATGCATTCAACCAATACTCATACTTGCTGGATTTAGCAAACAGTTGGTGATCCTTGAGAGTCTGCAACATAATCCTCAAATGAGCAACATTCTCCTCCTCACTCTGAGGGTATATGAGAATATCATACATGAAGACAATCAAGAACATGTCCAAATAATGCTTGAAAACGTTGTTCATCAATTCCATAAAAGCTATAGGAGCATTTGTTAGTACAAAAGACATAACTACAAACTCATAGTGACTATATCAAGTCTTGTAGGCTGTCTTCGGGATGTCACTTTCTCTAACTCTAAGCTAGTGATAGCCGGATCTGAGGTCTATCTTTGAAAAGCACTTAGCACCCTGAAGCTAGTCAAACAACTCATCAATCCCAGGGAGGGGATACTTATTCTTGATTGTTACATTGTTCAACTGCCGATAATCAATGCAAATCCTAAGGGAACCATCCTTCTTCTAGAAAAAGAGAACTGGAGCACCCCACAGGATTTACTAAGCCTAATGGA
Source organism: Datura wrightii (assembly GCA_035772735.1). Classification (NCBI taxonomy): domain Eukaryota; kingdom Viridiplantae; phylum Streptophyta; class Magnoliopsida; order Solanales; family Solanaceae; genus Datura; species Datura wrightii. Next base: position 18,951,618 of record JASDFA010000023.1, on the reverse strand, counting down.
ACCCTTATCTAGGAGATGTTTCAACTACTCTTTCAACTCCTTTATCTAAGCTAGAGCCACTCTATAAGAGGAATGGATATAGGGTGCATATTACGGAGAAGGTCAACACCAAAGTCAATCTCCCGCTCGAGAGGGACTCTTGGTAGATCATCTGGAAACATCTCCGAACACTTATTCAAAACAAGGATTGACTGAAGTCTCGGGGTCTCAGACGTAGCATCCTTAACTCGAACTAGATGGTATACACAACCCTTAGAGATCATTTTAGTAGACTTGAGATAGGAAATAAAGGGATCTACAAGCACCGCCGAACTACCCTTCCACTCTAGGACTAGATTACTGGAAAATTGTGACTCTACTACACGGGTTCTTCAATTGATTGAGGAATAACATGCATGTATCCAATCCATACATAATATAACATTGAAATTAGTCATATGTAACTCTACTAAATCAACTAAGGTGACCTTCTAATGAATTTTGATAGGGAAATTTCTGTACACTCACTAATAGGAGTAGAGATTGAGAAGGGTTCCGACAAGATTTTGGGACTCACTTAAAAACTAACAACAACATAAGGAGTCACAAAAGATAAAGTAGCCTCTGGATCTAATAATGCATACACATCAAGATGGAATACTCATAACATACACGTGACCACATCGGGAGAGACCTCCTATTCTTTACGAGAAGATAATGCATAAAACCTGTTCTAGTGTTGTCCGCTCACTGCACTAAAATAGGCACCCTACTAAGATGGGTGAGCCATGGGAGCTGTTGAACTAGTGGCTGGGGTATGGACCCCATCATAACACTATCTGGTAGAAGGGCAATCCCTGAGTCTATTTCTATGTTTACCACACCTGAACAAGCATCTGAGCCAACTAAACAACACCCAAGATGGTTCTTGCCGCACCTCGCATAGGATGGAAACTGCGCTCTCTTGCTATGCTCCTCTGGCCTCTATAGACTTACGCTCTACCCTTATGGTCATGTTTGGGTCTAGACATGACACTAGTTGATGATGGAGACAGGGCTAATGATCTCTGGTGGGATTGAGGGCGATGTCCACCACCGAATCTCTGCTAGAACTGTCCATAAATCCCTATCCTGGCCCTCTTGGCTTCTCTCTCCTTCTTTTCAATCTATTCCGCCTCTAACCGATGGGCATATATGTCCAACAAGGAGAAATCTATATGATTAATCAACATGGCGGTCCTACACTCCTTGACCAGTGAATCTTCCTCTCAATTTGTGAACTTGCTCATACGATCCCTCAGATCAGAAACCATATCCGGTGCATACTTCGACAATTGGGTAAATTCCAAAGAATACTAGTATATAGTCCTATTTTTTGCATGAAATTGATGAACTCTGTTGCACCTCTATCAACTCTTGAGGAAAGAATCTGTCAAAGAATGAAGTATAAACTCATCCTAACCTATGGGAACTGTACGTACTCCCATACTTTCCTTCCACTGTCAGAACCACATTTGAGCAACCCCCTTCAGCTTATAGGAGTCTAAATCTGCACTCTCCTCCCCAGTCATCCCCATAATCTGGGTGATCTTCTGCACCTAATCAATAAAGTCATATGGGTCCTCATCCACCTTCAACCTGAGAAACTCTGGTGGGTTCATCTTGAGAAAGTTTCGCACTCTCGCCACTACTGTATTCCCATTCACGGGAATATGGGCCACTGCCTGCTGGTTGACCTGAGTGTTCATGGCCTATGCCAGCACCCAATATTCCACCCTGAGCTCGACATGAGTGACCTATTCAAGCTAGGGACCAGCTGAAGTTGGTGGGGCTGGCTGATTCCCATCTCTATTGTTATTGCCATGGCCATTTCCGTTGCTCTTTCCTCTACAATTGAATGGGCGTGGAGGCATGTTTCTGCAAGCACGTATAGCATGAATTAGTGAAACAGAAAGGCAATTCATTGAACAACATAGATCATGAAAGAAGGGAAATTTCCTGAAACATCTTGTAGCCTCTTTCCCATAAGTGTGGCACAATTCACATCCATAGAAAATACTCTACTTAACGTGACTTTCAAACACCCTAGGACATACCTAAACCTTTGCTCTAATACTAAGTTTGTGACAACCCGATATGGGAACCAAAAATGAGACATGGGATATAGAACGACAGATAGCTCCAAGCTAACCCATGGTACATACCTAGCATGACTAATGAGCATAATCAAGTAGAAATTAACATAAGTGTGAAAAAGAGGAATACTAAATATCGTAAAGCGTATACCAAGCGATAATATCACAACTTCGAATAACAAAGCTGAACATGCTAGCTCTATGTCTGAAAGATTCTACTATTTAATTAGAGGCTGGGACAAGTTGTAACACCCCAGAAATTCCTGAGACTAGCCTTTAGACTTAAAACATTATCATGTTGAAATTGGACAAAAGACCTCAGCATGAGTCACAGTACGACTTGTACAATCATGGTACGAGCCGTACCTGGACTCATAATAGGAGGGTTGGAGGAAAACAGTTAGTGTGATTGGAAGAATAATGAATGTTATGAATCATACCAAGATGGTACGGATTGTACTGACTAGTCGTGTATAGGTTCAGAGAAATGATCATGGAAATTATAGGTAACCACAAGTCATGGTACGACTCGTGGTTGGCTAGTACGGACTGTACCCTAAGTGAGTTAAATCAGAGAAGTGTTCAGAAGGGAGTTAAAGATTAAGGTACGACTCATGGGATGCTTCAAAGATCATAATAGGCTTCCATAGAAACCTTCAGAGGAACGGTATCGAACAGAGTCCCAAATCATAAGTGAAGGTATGGGCCATAGGATCTGTTCGGCTGCTGTGGTGACTACACGCAAGTGCACGTGGTCGAACAAGTAGTAAAGTGACTTAACTAAAGCCAAGTATTGATCCCACAGGGACGGAACTATGGTACTAATTAACTTAAGTGTCAATGAACTATATCTTTAAGAATGTAGACAACAAAATAAATAATAGTTTGAGAGTTCGAGTTTACTAATTAATAAGAATCTAAGGCAATGTTATAATGTGAGTCTAAACAATAGCAATGAGCAAGCTGAGGTTAAAACGAACATGTAGGGAATTAATTTATCAATACAATCCAGTTAATCCTTCCTTCGGTTGCTAGTCAAGAATTATTGCCTATGGATTGGAACTTTCGACTACCATCCAACTTAAGAATCATGAGTCTTAATCTACATTTCTGTGGTAAAAGAATTTCATGTTCTATCCATAAATTCCCGATTCCTTAATTGACTAATAAGACTTTCAGATATATTTCTATTCTGAATGTAAATCAATTCTCAATTTTCTAAACTAAGATGAGATCATATCCTACCAATTCACATCTTCCCAATTTCTTTCCTTTTAAAAATCAAAATTGGATTTTTTAGATATACATTAACATTGGCCAAACATTAATGCAGTAAGAATAAGAATTGATAGAACAACCATTTAAGAAAAGATGAAAACTGAAATGATTAACAATTACATTCCACTACAATTGTTCTTAACCTCAGCAAGAAGTGAATTTAGACACTCATTTGTTGATTTAACATCATCAAATAAGTAGAATTTATACAAACAATTGAGATAAAAGAGAAAGAGATAGAGAAGAACCCTAGAATTTTCGTCCCCTCAATTGCCTGTAACCCACGTTCTTGCTCAACCAAGTCAGAATGTTTAAAATAAAACCTAAGTGTGCTATTTATACTATTGAGAATTTTTCCCGAAATAATAAGCAACGTGGGACGGAGTGTATCGCGGAGTACTCCCTCCGTGCCACGGAGGTATCGCGGACCCTCACTGGAAGTTGGCCCCCCAGGCAATTTAACCTCAATGTGGCACGGCCTGCATCGCAGAGCCTGGCCAACGTGACACGGTGCTATCGCCCACCTTCACTGGAAATTTCCAAAATTATTTCATCTGAGGCAGAGTGCCTCCGCGATGGCAACGTGACACGGCTCCATCGCGGAGCCCTTGTTTTTGCTGATCTTCCATGTCCTTTTTCACTCCTTGTTTCCAAGTCGATTCCCAATTTTTACCAACATGTATCTTAGCTTCCCAAATTTCCATTTTACCTGCAAAACAACACTAGTCATGTTGGTTAGTATAAATTCACATTTAAAAACAAATCACATGAGAATGTACACAATAATGATAGACAAACAAGTTGAAATGAAGCATTTGAGTATCACTTGGGCATGAAATTCTGCCCAAGATCACATACCCCACACTTAAAACCTTGTTCGTCCTCGAACAATATTCTCACATCTCATGCAATTGACACTCACGCATAGCTACTTCGGCTCAACAATTCAAGCTACAGCTATACCGATTATTTAATATAGCAAATCATCAAGAAAACAAGCATAGTCTCATCAATACAATGAAGTACATCACATTAAGATCTCCTAAGCTCAAGAATCAATTCTCGATCTTGGCAAACTCGTGCAAATCAACTGATCAAGACATCCAACACGAAATTAATCTCTCGTCAAGCATGTGTCCTCACAACACAAGAGAAATACCCCATTTTCTATCTTATGATTTCCAAAGCACTACATGTAGGGGTATATGAATACAATTTCACTCTCTCTCCCAAAGAATTCACATGCATCATGTCATGAACCATAGGCTTGCCTCTAGTGTATTACTCCACTAATATAAGGATGAGTGATGTAAGATCACGTAGGACTTAACGGGTTGTAATGTAAGCTAAGGAACTAGCAAATACTGAGCTAACCAATAATAGCAACTAGCTTCCTTAAGCGCTTTTCAATACATCCCACCATCATTACGGCCATTTTTTTCTTCCTACATCCTCCGATTCTTGAAGAATTTTTTCTTTGTTCTTGTTCCCATTTCTTTAAGCACACTCGACTTACTAGCAGAAATTAGTTATACATCTTTAGTTTATTTAATTTCAGCAAGTGCACCTTTGACCTTTTCTTTAACTTTCACCACTTCCGCTTTTCCTTCCTTTTCACAATTCTCACGCCTTCACTCTGTGGGAAAATTATTTTTCTTGAGCGCTTAAGAGTTTTGGATAAAATTCACGGCTAATGAAAAGAAGCGATTAAGCTCAGTTTGTCCCTCTTCAAAGAAAGAAAAAGATAGGCTAAAGGTTCAATGGGGCTAACTAGGATGTACATTCAAGGTAGGTTTGATAATGGAGAAACGTTTGGTTTAATCAAAGAAATGCCTACATCCTTTTCTACAATACACATCCGATATTTCGTTTCTTACACACACCAGGCAAGTTGTAGACACTTCACAGTAGCATGGAATAATCGAACCCACACCTCACACTCAATGTACATGCTCAACTCAAGACATATTCACAGACTCTTCAATCAGCTAATTAAAAGAATTCACTATTAAGCCTCGATCACACCGAATCAAACTCTATGGCCTAGGTATCTCAACATGTTTACACATTTGCATGCTTTCATACGAATCACCTTTGCAACTTAATATCATGTACGACACGTAACAAGAATTCCGAACCATGAAGTAGCGACATGTTTGCGAAACAAACAAAAGAAAGAAAAGAAAGAAAAACTACTCCTATCGACTACATTTCTCTTAAGACGGTCGTCATCTATCCATCATAGGAAATGGTCACTATCTAGGACTTCGGTTCAATGGGACTTTTCTCGGTAAAAGCACCGAAAACAAAGGCCGAGAAACCCAACATAAAAGAAATTCAACAAAAACTTTTGAAAATATTGATAGTTTCGATAGAAAACAAAAATATTTACACAACAACCATTCAACAACAGCTCAACACAACACAGAATAGCTTAACATTCATTACAATACCAACTTAATTACAGACACATCACACAAAGTCACAGGGTCACATTTTTCACAGGCACAACAACACAAAACATAAACATAAACAAAAACAAAACCGAAACAGCTAGCACCTAACTACTCCCACCCCACACTTAAATGGAACACTGTCCCCAGTGTTCACATAATTCAACATATCACAAAGGTGGGTGGTGAAACTCCCTGATCAATCGAAGTATTCAACTTCTTCATCAGGTGCCGTTTCCTCGTCTCCCATATCAGAATCGCCCCCACTATCCTCATCTGACTCAAAATCTGAGTCCTCCCGACGTGTCTCCTCATCGGTGGGGACGTCATAATCTATGGGCTCCACAAATATGGGCCCCACTCTGCATAGAGCTCGGGCATTCTTGCCGAATAGGTAATCCAGCTCGAGCTGCCACAGCTCATCCTCCGTTGCCGGCCTCCCGCCAATGCGCAATTGGAGCATCTGCATCCCATACATGCGGGCCATATACTGATCATCTGTAGCATGTCGCTAGGCTAGTGTGAGCACCGGCCCATGAATAGTGTCAGGTGCCTTGGTTTTGGTGACATCCAAGGAACGCTTGTGAATCTGTGGGATGTAATCTAGGGCCTCCTCCTCGATATTGTGGCCCCTCAGGAACGTGGTAAGCAAACCACCAAACCCGTATCTGTGCCCCTGATGCAGTCGGGCTCTCTTCATGGCGGAGATGATCACCGCCCCAACATTTATTTCAAGCCCCTTCATCAGGGCATACACCAAGCAGACTCGGTCCCGGGTGACATCTGTCATGTGCACCCCCGGGATCAAGCATGAGCACACAATTTTAAGCCAGATCCTGGCTTCCCTGTTCATCTGCGAGTAGGGCAGTGTCTGGTGGTAGCCCCTCTCCTTGTGCCTGCTCCACCTTGCTGTCGAACGGGTTCCACATAGAGTGCGTCTAATGTCCGCATAAGGTGGAGTGATGTTCAGCTGTCGAAGTACATGGGCATCTGTGTCCCGCGCCCCCAATATAGAGTTCAAGTGATGGGGCTCAAAAGTGACAACCTGCCCCCTAATTTTGATAGTGTGACTGCGGAGGCTCGAGTTCCAGTTGGCATAGAACTCCTGGATGAGATGGAGATTGCACTCCCTGGGTGGTGAAACTCCCTGATCAATCGAAGTATTCATCTTCTCATCAGGTACCGTTGCCTCGCCTACCATATCATAATCGCCCCTGCTGTCCTCATCTAACTCAACATCTGAGTCCTCACGGCGTGTCTCCTCATCGGTGGGGACGTCATCATCTACGGGCTCCACAAATGTGGGCCCCACTCTGCATACAGCTTGGGCATTCTCGCCGAATAGGTAATCCAGCTCGAGCTGCCACAGCTGATCCTCCGTTGCCGGCCTCCCGCCAATGCGCAACTGCAGCATCTGCATCCTATACATGCGGGCTATATACTGATCATCCCGAGCATGTCACTCGGCTAGTGTGAGCACCGGCCCATGAGTAGTGTCAGGTGCCTTGGTTTTGGTGACATCCAAGGAACACTTGTGAATCTGTGGGATGTAATCCAGGGCCTCCTCCTCGATATTGTGGCCCCTCAGGAACGTGGTAAGCAAACCACCGAACCCGTATTTGTGCCCCTGATGCAGTCAGGCTCTCTTCATGGCGGAGATGATCACCGCCCCAACATTTATTTCAAGCCCCTTCATCAGGGCATACACCAAGTAGACTCGGTCCTGGGTGACATCTGTCATGTGCACCCCCGGGATCAAGCATGAGCAGACAATTTTAAGCCAAATCCTGGCTTCCCTGTTCATCTACGAGTAGGGCAGTGTCTGGTGGTAGCCCCTCTCCTTGTTCCTGCTCCACCTTGCTATCGAATGGGTTCCACATAGAGTGCGTCTGATGTCCGCATAAGGTGGAGTGATGTTCAGCTACCGGAGTACATGGGCGTCTATGTCCCGCGCCCCCAATATAGCGTTCAAGTGATGGGGCTCAAAAGTGACAACCTACCCCCTGATTTTAACAGTGTGATAGCGGAGGGTCGGGTTCTAGTTGGCATAGAACTCCCGGGTGAGATAGAGATTGCACTCCCTGGGCTCTTTGAAGATGAAGTTAAGCCCAGCGGTGTCAATCCGGTGAACGATCTGTGGGAATTCCTGTGCAAGCGGATCCCTTGATATATGCTCTTTCGGGAAGTATTTGGTTTCTTTGTGTTTTGCATACCATTTCTTCCCTTCGCCAGTCACCCATCGGGTTCTGTATTGTCGGCGTTAGCCCCTCAAAATCGCTGATGCTGCTAGAATTGTTGTTCCCAATCTTATTCTTTTTCTGTCGGCGCCAGATGTGGATGTGCCTTTACCCTTGTCTTGTCTTTCTGACATTGTTCCTGTTCAATCAAACATACAATCCCAATGTTATTCAAGTCATAATTAGCTTCAACTAAGGTTGGGTTTAATTAGGTCACTCCACACTTAGTCTTTAGCCACAATCAAAACAATTCGACAAGACATTCATGATTTTTCTCATTCTTAACATTCAACCGGCTTAGTACATTCATATAAATCGATAGAACAATTACTATGTACTACTCAGACTTCATACAATGAATAAAATTATTCCCAACGATTCACTTTCACCATCATAGCACTTAGCCAAATTTTTGTTCTCAACACCCCATGCAATTCACCAATTTCATTCTCCCGAAAACCCCTTGTCTACGTAGCATATTCAACATTAATCACAACATAATTCAATTCACCAAACATGCACAACCCAATTTTGTTCAACATTTCAAACAATTTTAGTCTTCTTCATGTTCAATGTCCAACCCTAGCTAACAATTTCGCAAAAATTCAATAACACATGCATTCATCGAGTTCATATACTCACAACGATACTATGAACATCAATCAATCATAACTTAAATGAATTCAAGCTTAATTTTCACTTAGGGCAAGGATCAATCACTACACATGTTCAAGAATCGAAAATTCAAGCAAAAATGAGGTAAAGTTCAAGAACATACCTTTAATCCGATGAAATTGAAGAAAACTCAAAGAAAATCGATGCCTAGGTCTGTGTCATGTTGGGGAAGAAGGGAATTTGGGGTGTTGGTCGCGGAGGAAAGGGAAAATAATGAAGAAATTGAGGGAAATTGGGGTTTTAATGTGATATTTCGTGCTGGTTACCCGGAAATCCGGTGTGACCCGATGCGAAATAACACTCAACGTGTCACGGAGAGTAACGCGGAGCACCCCCTCCATGACACGGAGCCATCGCGCCAGTGTTCTGGATTTTTAAAAAATCCAGAACACTCTTCAATGTGTCACAGAGGGTAACGCGGAGCACCCCCTCCATGACACGGAGCCATCGCGTAGGCTCACTGTAATGTGTCAATTTTTATTTTTCTCACCTCGATTTTTTCCTTTGCGTTTCTTTGCATTTTTGCCCTCCATTCCACCTGAAAATCACTTCACCACAAGAAATTGGTTAGAATTCGTAGGATTCAACGGAAACAAAATTTTTATTATATATGTATATTTTTTTTCTTTTTTTTTCTCTTTTTCTTTTTTCTTTTTCTTTTCAAATATTTCTACTCATCTATTACAACAATTTCACGGGTTGCCTCCCTTGCAGCGCCTGATTTTACCGTCGCGGCTCGACGTCATTCAATACTCAATCATCCTCTAGAGTGATGGACGTCTTCTCTCGAATAACGTCCTTACCCCAATAATGCTTACGTCACTGCCCATTTACTAAGAACATGGCACTTCTATCTTCTTGACACAACTCCACCGCCCCGTGTGGGGTCATTCTTACCACCTCAAACGGCCCTGACCATTTGGACCGCAATTTTCCTGGAAAAAGCCTCAATCTTGAATTGAATAGCAATACTTTCCGCTCTGACTCAAAGATACGATGCCCCATATGCTTATCGTGCAACCTCTTTTTTTTCTCTTTGTAGCACTTGGCACTTTCATAAGCATTCCAACGAAACTCATCAAGTTCGCTGAGTTGCATCAGCCTCTTCTTTCCCGCTAGCTTTAGATCCATGTTCAATTTCCTCACGGCCCAGAAAGCTCGGGGTTCTAGCTCCACAGGCAGATGGCACGCCTTTTCATAGACCAATCTGTACGGAGAAGTCCCAATTGGTGTCTTGTACGCGGTTCTATAAGCCCACAACACATCGTCGAGTTTGCTTGATCAATCACAATGTTGTGCATTCACTGTCTTCTATAGAATCTGCTTTACTTCTTTGTTCGACACCTCCACCTGCCCACTAGTTTGGGGATGATATATTGTTGCTACCTTGTTGCGCACCCAATACTTAGCTAGCAAATTCTTGAAACTTGCATTTACAAAATGAGCCCTTCCATCACTGATAATGGCTCGGGGTGTCCCGAACCTAGTGAAAATGTGCTTTTTCACAAAATTTTGTTACCACCTTGTTGTCATTCCTGGGGCAAGTTGTTTCTTCAACCCACTTTGATACATAATCAACGACCACCAAGATGTAACGATCACCAAATGACTGTGGGAACGGGCCCATAAAATCTATACCCCATACATCAAAGATCTCCACTTCTAATATCTGTTGCAGTGGCATCTTCTTCCTTCTACCAATTTTTCCTATTCTTTGACATCTATCACACACTTTTACATGTGCCATAGAGTCTCTAAACAGTGTAGGCCAAAAGAAACCTGAATGTAGCACCTTGTACGTTGTCCACTCGCCTCCGTGGTGCCCTCCATACAATGAAGAGTGACAACTCCTCAACACTTCTACAATCTGGCTCTCCGGAATGCATCTTCTCATCACCTGATACGGTCCCTGCTTAAACAAGTACGGCTCATCCCAAATATAATACCTGCAATCATGTCTCAACTTCTTTCTCTGCTGAGCCGTAGCCTCCGGTGGATAGACTCCACTCACTATCAATTTCACAATGTCTGCATACCAAGGGATTTCAGCTTCCCTTATTGCCAAGAGCTGCTCATCTGGGAACTCTTCTTTGATGCTGTCACCTTCCTTCACATGTGACCGGCTTTCCAATCGTGATAGGTGATCTGCCACTTGATTCTCGCTCCCTTTTCTATCCCGAATCTATAGGTCAAACTCTTGTAACAAAAAGATCCATCTGATCAACCTAGGCTTTGCATCCTTCTTGTTAAACAAATACCGAATCGCTGCATGATCGGTATACACCACTACTCTAGAACCCACCAAATAGGACCTGAATTTATCAAACGCGAACACCAATGCGAGCATCTCCTTTTCTGTGACTGTATAATTGACTTGGGCTGCTTCTAGTGTTTTTCTTGCATAGTAAATAGAATGAAAAATTCTATTCCTCTGCTGCCCCAATACAGCTCCTACAGCCATATCGCTTGCATCACACATTAATTCAAATGGTTTCCCCCAATCCGGAGAAATGAGGATAGGTGCTTCTATCAACTTCTGTTTCAACTCCTCGAATGCTTTGACACAATCCTCATCAAACTCGAACTTCATCTCTTTTTCTAGCAACCTGCATATTTGTCTAGAAATTTTAAAGAAGTTCTTGATGAACCGTCTGTAGAATCTTGCATGTCCGAGAAAACTGCGAACACCCTTCACTGACACAGGTGGTGGTAGCTTTTCAATAACCTTGATCTTTGCACGTTCGACTTCAAACCACTTGCAAGACACTTTATGGCCAAGGACGATACCCTCCTTGACTAAGAAATGACATTTCTCCCAGTTGAGTATAAGGTTGGATTCTTCACAACGAGCTAGCACCCTGTCAAGATTCTGCAAACAATAGCAAATGAATTATCGAAAACAGAAAAATCATCCATAAATACCTCGACGAAATCTTCCACCATATCATGGAAGATCGCTAACATGCATCACTGGAATGTGGCGGGTGCATTGCATAAACCAAATGGCATCCGCCGAAAAGCATATGTCCCATAAGGACATGTGAAAGTAGTCTTCTCCCGGTCCTCCGGTGCTATGACTATCTGGTTATAGCCAGAATAACCATCAAGGAAACAATAATATTCTTGACCAGCCAATCTGTCCAATATTTGATCAATAAAAGGGATAGGATAGTGATATTTCCTTGTGGCCTCATTGAGCTTTCTGTAGTCCATGCAAATCTGCCAGCCTGTGACTGTGCGTGTAGGGATCAGCTAATTTTTCTCATTGGTGACCACGGTCAGCCCTCCTTTCTTTGGGACACACTGAACGGGGCTGACCCATTCGTTGTCTGAAATAGGATGGACCACACCTGCATCAAGCCATTTAATCACTTCATTCCTAACCACATCCTTCATCATCGGATTCAACCTCCGTTGATGTTGTACAGTTGTCTTTGCTCCTTCCTCCATGAAAATTTTATATGTGCAAAAAGCTGGATTGATACCCCAAATGTCTTACATTTGCCAGCCCATTGCTTTCTTCCTCCTCTTGAGGACCACCAATGCATCCTTTACCTATGACTCTGTCAATTCTGCGGAGATGATGACTAGAAAGGTCTCATCTTCCCCCAAAAAGACGTATTTCAGATGTGGAGGCAATTTCTTCAACACCATTTTTGGTGCTTCCTCAATAGATGGTTTTGGCAATGGTTCCAGGGACCTCATCAACGGCTAAAAGTCTTGCTTCTTGAGATACCATTTTGATTCATTCAACAATTGCACCATCTCATAAGTATCTCTATCTCCGAAATGATTGGAGCTCATCAACTCTCTCTCCAACGGATCTTGAGAATCAACAATCTGAAGAATTTCTTCTTGGTTTAGCACATTGATTACTGAAAGCTCCTCATAGATGGTTGTAAGCTTCATGGCCTTATACACATCAAATACCTCCACTTTTTCATGCGCTCGCATGGTTAGCTGGCCTGCAGCTACATCAATCAAAGCTCTCCCGGTTGCTAAGAAAGGACGTCCCAAAATAAATGGGACTTCCGCATCCGGCTCAAAATCTAAGACAATAAAATCTACCAGGAAGATGAGGGAGCCCACTTGCACCAGCACGTCCTCCATAATGCCATCTGGTCTGGCCAAAGAATGATCCACTAACTGCAAGATCACTGTAGTTGGTCTAGGACTGCCCAGCCCTAACTTCTTCAACCCCAATGTCGGAATCAAGTTTATGCTTGCTCCCAAATCACATAGTCCACGAGATCAGATACTTTGGCTGATTGTGATCTGAATTGTAAAGCTTCCAGGGTCCTTGAGCTTTGTTGGAAAACTGTTTTGAATTGGGGAAGTGCACTCCTCAGTAAGTGCCACCGTAGCATACTCCGTCAATCTGCTTTTGTTAGCTACGATGTCCTTGATATACTTTGCATATTTAGGCACTCCCTGCAAAACATCAACCAAAGGTAAATTAATGTGTACCTTTTTAAGCACCTCCATGAACCTTTTAAAACAAGCTTCCTCCTTGTGTTTCTTTAATCTTTGAGGGAACGGGGGTGGTGGTCTTTCTACTTCAGCTGCCTTCTCCTTCCCCCTCTCATCATCATGTTCCCTATCTTTTTCCATTGCTCCTGACTGCTGAGGTGATTTTTCTTGTTCCACCTCCTTGAGTTGTGATCCATTCCTTGTGGTCACTGCATTACCTGCTTGGGATTCGGGTCAGTGTCACTCGGTAGTCCTCCTCTGGGCCTAGTGTTTTGAGCTCCATCTAGTTGTCCAAACTGGTACTCCAACGCCTTTGTAGCTAACTGGTAGTTTTTTAAGTCTGCCGCTAATTTCACATAATCAGCCTACATTTGATCTTGGTTAACTATCATTGTTTTAAACATTTCCTCAATGTTGTTGGTTGGTGGAGGAGGTGCATTGCTTCCTCTGTACTGAGACTGATAATTCTGCTACCCCCCTTGATTTCTTTGCATACCCTAATTCGAAGTCTACCCTTGATGGATGTTACTACCCCAAGAGAAATTCAGATGATTCCTCCAATTTGAGTTGTAATTATTGCCCAACTGTTGCTGGTAATTATTTCTCTGGATGTTCCCAACAAAGTTCACTGAATCTGGATTTGCACCACAACACTCAGCTGAGTGTTCATTACTACCGCATACTTCACACCAAACCTGTTGCACTACATTGACTGGGGCTTGTGGTTGATTCAAGCTCATACTGTGGAAGTGGGTGTTGAGTTGATTTTGCAATGCATCTATCTGTGCAGCGATAGCTGTAAAACCATCCACCTCAAAGACTTCTGCCACTTTCCTTGTTCCTCCTCTTGAAGAGTCCATATTCCACTCTGGATTTTCCTGTGAAATACGATTAAACTAAGTATACAGCTCCTCATAAGTCTTTTCTAATGCTTGTCCCCCAGCTGCTGAGTCTAGAAAAAATTTTGTGTGGGGTTCCAAACCCTCTATGAAAGTATGCACCAACACATCATTGGAGTGGTGATGGTGAGGACAATTCCTTAACAATGATTTGAACCTTTCCCAAGCTTGATACAGATTCTCCCCCTCTGTTTGTTTAAAAATTAGAATCTGACTTCTAAGTCTTGCTGTTTTCCCGGATGGAAAGAATCTTATCAAAAACTTTCTTGCAAGATCATCCCAAGTGGTGATAGAGTTAGGTGGTTCAGCTTTCAACCACCTCTTTACCTCCCCCAATAATGAAAATGGGAATAATGTAAGCCTTACGTAATCGGATAATACTCCAGCGGGAATGTAAGTATCACTTATCTCCAAAAAGTTTTGGAGATGTTGTTGTGGATCTTCATGAGGGAGACCTGTGAATTGCCCGCTGGTGTGCAACAATTGCACCATGTTCTGTTTAAGCTCAAACCTCCCTCCTAGATCTGGTCTGCGAATACTTGATGTAACATTGTTAGCATGTGGGATTGCCACTTCGCGAACAGGCCTAGCTGCCATTTCCTTAGGCACTAACACTGCCCTCACAAGTGGTGGATTCTGTTGTTGCTCCAGAATTGCCTGTCTGAGCAACTGTAGGTTTTTCTATAGTGCTTCCCTTCTTTGACGATGAAATTATCTTTCCGGCTCTATGTATGAATCCATCAACTCCTTGTCTCTTGCCAGTGTTCAGAAGAATTCAATATCTGCAAGAGAATGGCTAAGATCAAGTTGTCAACACTTAAATAGAATTTGTAAACTAACACTAAGAAAATAATTTTACCAATTTTCAGTCCTCAGCAATGGCACCAAAAACTTGTTCGGCTGCTGTGGTGACTACACGCAAGTGCACGTGGTCGAACAAGTAGTAAAGTGACTTAAGTAAAGCCAAGTATCGATCCCACATGGACTGAACTACGGTACTAATTAACTTAAGTGTCAATGAACTATATCTTTAAGAATGCATACAACCAAATAAATAATAGTTTGAGAGTTTTGAGTTTACTAATTAATAAGAATCTAAGGCTAAATTATAAAATGAGTCTGAACAATAGTAATGAGCAAGATGAGGTTAAAACGAACATACAGGGAACTAATTTATCAATACAATCCAGTTAATCTTTCCTTCAGTTGCTAGTCAAGAATTATTGCCTATGGATTGGAACTTTTGACTCCTATCCAACTTAAGAATCATGAGTCTTAATCTACATTTCTGTGATAAAAGAATTTCATGTTCTAGCCATACATTCCCGATTCCTTAATTGACTAATAAGACTTTCAGATATATTTCTATTCTGAATGTAAATCAATTCTCAATTTTCTAAATTATGAAGAGATCATATCCTACCAATTCCCATCTTCCCAATTTCTTTCTTTATCAACATCAAAATTGCATTTTTTAGACATACATTAATATTGGCCAAACATTAATGCAGTATGAATAAGAATTGATAGAACTACCCTTGAAGAAAAGATGAAAACTGAAATGATTAACAATTACATTCCACTACAATTATTCTTAACCTCAGCAAGAAGTGAATTTAGCCACTCATTTGTGAATTTAACATCATCAAATAAGTAGAATTTATACAAACAATTGATATAAAAGAGAAAGAGATAGAGAAGAACCCTAGAATTTTCGTCCCCTCAACTGCCTGTAAGCCACGTTCTTGCTCAACCAAGGCAGAATGTTTAAAATAAAACCTACGTGTGCTATTTATACTATTGAGAATATTTCCCGGAATAACAAGCAACGTGGCACGGAGTGTATCGCGGAGCACTCCCTCCGTGCCACAGAGGTATCGCGGACCCTCACTGGAAGTCGGCCCCCCAGGCAATTTAACCTCAACATGCCACGGCCTGCATCGCAGAGCCTGTCCAACGTGACACGGTGCTATCGTGTACCTTCACTGGAAATTGCAAAAATTATTTCATCTGAGGCAGAGTGCCTCCGCGATGGCAACGTGACACGGCTCCATCCCAGAGCCCTTGTTTTTGCTGATCTTCCATGTCCTTTTTCACTCCCTGTTTCCAAGTCCATTCCCTATTTTTACCAACATGTATCTTAGCTTCCCAGAATTCCATTTTACCTGAAAAACAACACTAATCATGTTGGTTAGTATAAATTCACATTTAACTACAAATCACATGAGAATGTACACAATAATGATAGACAAACAAGACGAAATGAAACATTTGAGTATCACTTGGGCATGAAATTCTGCCCAAGATCAGGATCCTAGTACGATTCATATGTGAGTTGTGCCACCAGTCGTGCAGAAATTTTTAAAGTAGTTTCCAAGGGCATTTTTGTAACTCCGTGTTATTTTAATGTCCAAGTTACATCTTTTGGGGTTGACTTATAGGGATATTTAGGGGGTGTTGATCGATTCTTCTACTCATTCTCCCTCAAACTCTTAGAAAAATAATATGAAGAAACACATGCATCTCAGTACAAAAGCCAGGGTATTCAGTCTTTTTTGTCAGATTTCTCAAGGGTTTTCTTAGAAATTCTACTACAGGTATGTGGTATTCCAACAAGGGAATTACTCTCACCCTTGTGTCCCAATTTTTTACGGCAATCTCCTTAGTTCCAGCCCTGTAGAATATTGAAACAAGGGTGTCACGACTCGAACGCAGGCCCGATCGAGACACGGGAAAAGGAATCCCGAGGGACTCCAAGTCGACCCATGAAATGAACATACATCTAATAAAATCATGAAAATGATAGATCAACACGATAAACATAGCAGAAGTCTGAAATAAATGTAATATCATAAATACACACGAATTCGAAGTTGATTACACTCTATGTCTGAAAAGCCTCTAATACTAATGACTTGATGGGACAAAACCCACAACTAACTCCTTAAGTCTTAAACTGAATACATAAGGAAAACTGATAGAGCCTGGTCCTTGGGAGATGAGGACTTACCAGCAGCTGTGGGATTCTAACTTTGATAGGCTGGCTAAGGACGAGGCTGAGTCTTAGTATCAGGGTCTGTATCATAAAATGATACAACATAGAGTATGTGGTTAGTACATGGAATGTACTGAGTATGCAAGGTAAGTAAAACCGCTTAAATAAGTAGAATAATTAAAACATGCATAATCTAAAAAATAAACAAAGTAAGAATCAGAGAGTAGGGCTTTCATGCTATCTTTCTGAAATCATGATCTCAACATAACAATACATCATAACTGAATCGATTGACCCAAAGCTAAAATCTAATAGTAAGAAATAAAACTGAACATTGGGTCAAACCTGCTCTAGAACACATGTAGATGTGTGTGTGTGTATATATATATATATATATATATATATCATGAGTAATAGACATGCATAACTGAAATCATAAGGAATAATGGGAGACTCTTCTTTTAATCGATATACCACAATAGAGCTTATGTGGTCCCAACTATCACACTCAAGTTGGTAGAGCCGTCCAAAGCCTTGCCAAGGCTAAGGGTGATACCATGATATCGATATCAAGCTCGTGGCCCAATTGGGGAAGGGGATAGCTCACTTACGAGGTCCAAATATAATCTAATCATACCTACATTGGTGCGTAGTTCTAAGGCATAGGGTTGACTGACCCATTGCCTACTCGGTGCTAGACACTACTCCCAAAACATGCATATGCTCTCCATCATTTTTAAATGAAGCTGAACATCGTGTATTGATGAAGTTGAATAATCATGAATATATAAATCTGAATCATCTATTAGGAGCCTTGGCTCAAACTATACCAAAGATGAATATAATTGGGAGTCATCGCTCCAAAACCATGTGGTATGCTGAATCAATAAAATCATAACCGTACTTGAACATATGGGCATTGCCTGATACTTTAACATGCTTGAAAATTAACTTGATTCACTCTGAAAACATGAACATAACATGGGTGGATTGCAAACATGCTTTTCTCATCAAAATCCATCATACATGAACGTACTTATTAAATCTCATCTTCTGATAATCTTTCATGAATGGGCATTATAATTTGGAAAACTAGTAAACATGATTAGTAATTTAAAATGTGATAAAACTTGCCCATGAATCGTATTTCATCAATTGAAACATACATATATCATACCCATGGCATAGATTTAGGAATTCATTCATCGGGTTAAAACCCCATAGAATCAACTCATAGATTTTCATGATTTAGAGAGATATTGGGCATGGGTGTGAACAAAGTCACCCATTCATAACCCTACATACCTAATGGTGGCTGATTCTTACACTTCTTTGATTGTCCAAAAGGAATTAGAGAAGAATCGGGAGGGCTTAATATTGATCTCCTCCTTAACTTCCTAACTTTACATGCATGGGTTTAGAATAGGCTAGAATGACTTAACCTATTTTAATACACCCTGAAAATAGCTTAAAACGCTGTAGTTTAGGCCTTAGGATCATAGAAATTATGGAAAAGCCCTTAATAAAATCACAGGAAATAACTGACTGCCAATCCCAACGAGGGACAGGATGAGTCATCGCCCAGGGGAATGAATCGTGGCATCAATCGTCAAGTACACTGTCCAACAGATTGTTCGGGGTTCGTCACGAGGGGTCTCATGAATCATTATCATGCACTACCTTAGTTTCAAATAATTTCCATCTTGCTAACCATGACCCATCCCACGAATCGTGGTGACAGACCACGAATCATGGGGACCTTCCGTGGGGTATACTTCCATCATCCTTCACCTTCACAAAATTATTTCCCATGATTGACTCAACGAGTTGAGGGCCTAACCACGACTCATGGTCACGTCCATACGGACCTTAAATCCCAAAATCTAACTCACACCCTACTCTTCACCATGAGTCATCACATGATTTGTGGTTTACCCCACGGGTCATAGAACGACTCATTCTGTGACCTGGTGCCAAATTTTTAATTTTCTCCATTTCAACTCCTGGGTCTGATTTTTAGGTTTTCGGGGTATTACAATATCTTCCCCTTGGTAAAATTCATTCGAATGTTGGAAAACATACAGAAAAGCAAAAAAATGCAATCATCATATACAAATACTAGTCATTAAAACTGAAAACTAACAGAATGACTACCTCCAAATTGAACTACCTGGCCTAACTGAATTCACAAACCATACATTCATTATTTGGCATAAAAGAAACTTGGGCACATGAGATAAACATGAAAACTAAATCGAGTACTAGGGCAAAAATGGATACCTCAAACTAAAACCGAGCTAAAAGGGAATAGGTGTGTGTATCTAGCCATCATATCCGCTTTGACTTCCCACGTTGCTCCTTCAACATGCTGATTTCTCCATAAAACTTTGACGAAAGCTACTTCCTTTTTCCTTAGCCTTCGAACCTGATGATCAAATATTTCCACCGGTACCACTTAATAACTAAGGCTGTCTTTCACACCGACATTGTCTATCGGCACAACTAGAGTTGGATCGCCCAAACACTTCTTTAAGAGAGATACATGGAATATAGGATGCACAGAAGGTAATTTTGAGGGCAACTCTAATTCATAGGCCACCTTGCCGACTCATTTCAGAACCCGGTAGGGGCCAACATAATGAGGGATGAGTTTTCCTTTTTTCCAAACCTCATCACCCCCTTCATGGGAGACACCTTTAGAAATACCCAATCATCAACTTCGAACTCGAGTTCTCTCCTTCTCACATCGGCATAGGACTTTTTGCGACTTTGAGATGTTTTCAACCTGTCCCGTATGAGTTGAACCTTCTCCATAGCCTCATGGACTAATTCTAGTCCTATCATTGACACTTCACCAACTTCGAACCAACCAATAGGCGATCTATATCTCTACCAATAGAGAGCCTCAAACATAGCCATCTGAATACTGGAATGGTAGTTGTTATTGTATGCAAACTTGATGAGAGGAAAATGATCATCCCAACTACCTTTGAAGTCAATCACGCATGCTCTCAACATGTCTTTGATAGTCTGAATTGTCCGCTCCATTTTACCATATTTTTGCGGGTGAAATGTTGTGCTGAGCTTAACCTGAGTACCCAGTCCTTTTTGAAACAACCTCCAGAACTGAGAGGTAAATTGGGTACCTTTGTCTAATATGATGGACAAGGGCACTCCATGTAACCGAACTAGCTTTCGGATGTATAGTTTTGCATAATCCTCTGCTGAGTTTGTGGTTTTGACTGGTAGAAAATGAGCAGCTTTGGTCAACCTGTCTACAACAACCCAAATGGAGTCATATTGTCGACAGGTACGAGGCAAGCTTATGATGAAGTCCATATTGATTTCTTCTCACTTCCACGTAGGAATACTGATATCCTGAAGCACACCTCTTGGTCTCTGATGCTCAACCTTTACTTGTTGAAAGTTTGGGTACTTAGCTACAAACTCTGCAATGTCCTTCTTCATGCCATTCCACCAATAGACTTCCCGTAAGTCACGGTACATCTAGCAAGAACCTGGATGGACAGAATACCTACATCCATGAGCCTTATTCAACATCCAGTTCCTCAAATTTCCTACATCCGAAACACATAAGTGACCCTGGTATTGAAGCACACCATCTCCCCCTTTGGAGAACACCTCCACCCTCTGATTCTTAACGGCTTCCTTTAACTTTACCAAAATTGGGTCCTCATCTTTTCTAGTTTTCTCATCAGACACCAAAGATGATTCCGATTCATTCTAAACAATACACACCGCCATCGGTCGAGTCAACCAACCGAACACCCAACCTTGCAAGTCGATGCGCATCCTTCACCATCTCCTTTCTTCCCTCATCCACATGGGACACACTCTCCATAGAGAGTCTACTAAGTGCAGCTTCTACTACATTAGCCTTGCTCGAATGGTAAAGGACACTTATATCATAGTCCTTAAGTAACTCGAACCACTTCTTTTGACGAAGAGTGAAATCCTTTTTGGTAAACACAGATTGTAAACTCTTATGGTCCATAAACACATCTACATGGACCCCCTACAAATAATGTCTCCATATCTTCAAGGCGAATACCACCGCCGCCAATTCAAGATCATGAGTCGGGTATTTCTTCTCATGGACTTTCAGTTGTCTGGAGGCATATGCTATAACTTTTCCTTGTTGAATCAATACACACCCAAGTATGATCCTTGAAGCATCACATTACACCACGAAGCCATCGGTACCCTCTGGTTGAGTTAACACTGGCGCTGAAGTAAGTCAAGTCTTTAACTCCTGAAAGCTTCTCTCGCAAGCCTCCGACCATTTGAATTTCACTTTCTTTTCAGTCAATTTTGTCAATGACGCTGCAATGGATGAAAAACCCTCAACAAACCTTCGATAGTAGCTAGCTAAGCCCAAAAAGCTTTGAATATCTAAAGGAGTCACCAGTCTAGGCCAATTCTCCACTGCTTCTATTTTCTAAGAGTCCACTTGTATGCCTTCACTTGATACCACATGGCCCAAAAATGCCACTAAGTTCAACCAAAACTCACACTTGCCGAATTTGGCATATAATTGACAATCCATGAGAGTTTGTAGTACCACTCTCAAATAAGCGGCATGCTCCTCTTTGATTCGAGAGTATATCAAGATATCATCAATAAACACAATTACAAACATATCTAGGAATGGCTTGCACACCCTGTTCATAAAGTCCAGGAAAGCAGCAAGAGCATTCGCTAGTCCAAAAGACATAAACAACAAACTCATAATGGCCATACCGCGTCCTGAAGGCAGTCTTGGGGATGTCACTCTCCCGCACTCTCAGCTGATTGTACCCGAATCAGAGATGTATCCTTGAAAAACACTTGGCACCCTGAAGTTGGTCAAACAAATCATCATCTTCAGTAGAGGATACCTGTTCTTTATGGTGACCTTATTCAATTGCCGATAGTGAATGCACATACGGAGAGAACCATATATATTTCAGACAAATAGAACTGGTGCACCCCATGGAGACTTGCTTGGTCTAGTGAAACCCTTATCTAATAGGTCCTTCAACTTCTCCTTCAACTCCTTTAGCTCAGCCGGATCCATTATTTAGGGAGGAATAGATATAGGCTGGGTGTCGGGTGGAAGGTCAATGCCAAAATCGATTATCGTCTCGGGAGGAACACTCAGTAAATCATCAGGGAACATTTCTGGATACTCACACATTATTGGAACTAACTTGATAATCGAGATCTCAAACTCCGCATCCTTAACTAACTAGATGGTACACACAACCCTTAGAAATCATCTTTCTGGCCTTACAGTAGGAAACTAAACAACCTACAGGCACAACTGAACTACCTTTCCACTCTAAGACTGGCTCACCCAGAAATCTAAACTCTACTGCCTGAGTTCTACAATTAACTGATTCATAACATGAAAATAGTCAATCCATGTCGAGGATAACATAAAAATCGGTCATGGCTAACTTTACTAGATTTGCTGAGGTGACTTTATGAAGGACTGAGATCGGGCAACCTCTATACACTTGTCTAGCTATGACTGGATCACCTACTGGAGTAGAGAATGAGAAGGGCTCTGACAAGTTTTTGGGACTGACTCCAAAACGACTGATCTTGGGCAGAATTGCATGCCCAAGTGATACTCAAATGCTTCATTTTCTACTTGTTTATCTATCGTTATGTGTACATTCTCATGTAATTCTTAGTTAAATGTGAATTTATACTGACCAACATTATTAGTGTTGTTTTGTAGGTAAAAGGAAATTTTGGAAGCTAATATATATGTTGGTGAAGTGCGGGAATGGACTTGGAAACAAGGAGTGGAAGTTGACAAGGGAAAGCAGCAAAAATAACGGCTCCGTGATGGAGCCGTGTCACGCTGCCATCGCGGAGGCATTCTGCCTCAGATGAATTAATTTTGTCAAATTCTAGTGGAGGTTCGCGTTACCTCCGTGACACGGAGGCAGTGCTCCGCGATGCCCACCATGTCACGTTGACTGTAATTACCTGGAACCTCAAGTTCCAGTAAGGGTCCGCGATACCCCCGTGGCACGGAGGGAGTGCTTTGCGATACACTTCGTGCCACGTTGCTTGTTATTCCGAGAAAAATTCTCAATAGTATAAATAGCACACTTAGGTTTTATTTTAAACATTCTGACTGGGTTGAGCAACAACGTGGGTTACAAGCAGTTAAAAGGACGAAAATTCTAGGGTTCTTCTCTTTCTCTTTCTCTTCAATCGCAATTTTTTGTATGAATTCTACTTATTTGAAGATGTGTAATCCACAAATGAGTGGCTAATTCACTTCTTGTTGAGGTTAAGAATACTTGTAGAGGAATGTAATTATCGATCATTTCAGTTTTCATCTTTTCTTCAATGGTTGTTCTATCAATTCTTGTTTTTACTGCATATGTTTGGCCAATGTTAATGTATATTTAGAAATCCAATTTTTATTTTGAGAAGGAAAGAAATTGGACAGATGTGAATTGGTAGGATATGATCTTTTCTTAGCTGTAAAATTGCGAAAAGATTTACATTCAGAATAGAAAAATATCTGAAAGTCTTATTAGTCAATTACGGAATCGGTTATGTATGGCTAGAGCATGAAATTCTTATATCACAGAAATGTAGATTAAGGTCTCATGATTCTTAAATTGGGTAGGAGTCGAAAGATCCAATCCATAGGCAGTAAATTCCTAACTAGCAATCGAAGAGGAGATTAGCTGAATTGAATTGATAAATTACATCCCTGCATGTTTGTCTTAACCTCAGCTTGTTCATTGCTATTGTTCAGACTCAAATTACAATCTCGACTTAGATTCTCATTACTTAGTAAACTTTAACTCTTAAAACATTATTTATTTGGTTGTCTAGATTCATAGAGATATCGTTCACTGACGTTGAAGTTAATTAACACCGTAGTTCAGTCCCTCTGGGATGGATACTTGGCTTGAAATAAGCCACTTTACTACTTGTTCGACCACGTGCACTTGCATGTAGTTTCCACAACCGAACAAGTTTTTGGCGCCGTTACCGGGGACTGGCAATTGGTAAATTTATTTTTCTTGTGTTAGTTTACAAATTCTATTTAAGTGTTGACAACTTGATCTTAGCCATTCTCTTGCAGATATTGAATTCTTCTGAACACTGGCAAGAGACAAGGAGTTGATGGATTCATACATAGAGCCGGAAAGACAATTTCATCGTCAAAGAAGGGAAGCACTATAGAAAAACCTACAGTTGCTCAGACAGGCAATTCTGGAGCAACAACAGAATCCACCACTTGTGAGGGCAGTGTTAGCACCTAAGGAAATGGCAGCTAGGCCGGTTCGCGAAGTGGCAATCCAACATGCTAACAATGTTACATCAAGTATTCGCAGACCAGATCTAGGAGGGAGGTTTGAGCTTAAACAGAACATGGTGCAATTGTTGCACACCAGCGGGCAATTCATAGGTCTCCCTCATGAAGATCCACAACAACATCTCCAAAACTTTTTAGAGATAAGTGATACTTACATTCCCGCTGGAGTATTATCCGATTACGTAAGGCTTACATTATTCTCATTTTCATTATTGGGGGAGGTAAAGAGGTGGTTGAAAGCTGAACCACCTAACTCTATCACCACTTGGGATGATCTTGCAAGAAATATTTTGATAAGATTCTTTCCATCCGGGAAAACAGCAAGACTTAGAAGTCAGATTCTAATTTTTAAACAAAGAGAGGGGGAGAATCTGTATCAAGCTTGGGAAAGGTTCAAATCATTGTTAAGGAATTGTCCTCACCATCACCACTCCAATGATGTGTTGGTGCATACTTTCAAAGAGGGTTTGGAACCCCACACAAAAATTTTTTTAGACTCAGCAGCTGGGGGACAAGCATTAGAAAAGACTTATGAGGAGCTATATACTTTGTTTAATCGTATTTCACAGGGAAATCCAGAGTGGAATATGGACTCTTCAAGAGGAGGAACAAGGAAAGTGGCAGGAGTCTTTGAGGTGGATGGTTTTACAGCTATCGCTGCACAGATAGATGCATTGCAAAATCAACTCAACTCCCACTTCCGCAGTATGAGCTTGAATCAACCACAAGCCCCAGTCAATGTAGTGCAACAGGTTTGGTGTGAAGTATGCGGTAGTAATGAACACTCAGCTGAGTGTTGTGGTGCAAATCCAGATTCAGAGAACTTTGTTGGGAACATCCAGAGAAATAATTACCAGCAGCAGTATGGCAATAATTACAACTCAAATTGGAGGAATCATCTGAATTTCTCTTGGGGTAGTAACAACCATCAAGGGTAGACTTCGAATCAGGGTATGCAAAGAAATCAAGGGGGGCAGCAGAATTATCAGTCTCAGTACAGAGGAAGCAATGCACCTCCTCCACCAACCAACAACATTGAGAATTAGCCTTTCTCTTGTAGATATTAAATTCTTTTGAACGCTGGCAAGAGATAAGGGGTTGGTGGATTCATTTATAGAGCCGGAGAGACAATTTTATCATCAAAGAAGGGAAGCTCTAGAGAAAAAGCTGCAGTTGCTAAGACAGGCAATTCTGGAGCAACAACAGAATCCACCACTTGTGAGGGCAGTTTTAGTGCCCGAGGAGATGGCAGCAAGGCCGGTTCGCGAAGTGTCAATCCCATATGCAAATAATGTTACATCTAGTATTCGCAGACCAGAGTCAGGAGGGAGGTTTGAGCTTAAACAGAACATTAGCGAGCAATTCACATGTCTCCCTCATGAAGATCCACAACATCTCCAAAACTTTTTGGAGATAAGTGAGACTTACATTCCTGCCGGAGTATCATCCAACTATCTGAGGCTTACATTATTCCCATTCTCATTATTGGGGGAAGAAAAGAGGTGGTTGAAAGCTGAACCACCTAACTCTATCACTAGTTGGGATGATCTTGCAAGAAAGCTTTTGATACGATTCTTTCCATCTGGGAAGACAACCAGACTTAGAAGTCAGATTCTAAGTTTTAAACAAAGAGAGGGTGAGAATTTTTATCAAGCTTATGAGAGGTTAAAATCTATCTTAAGGGATTGTCCTCAACATCACTAGTCTAATGATGTGTTGGTGCATACATTCATTGAGGGTTTTGAACCACATACAAATATTTTGCTAGACTCGGTAGCTGGGGGCAGGCATTGGAAAAGACTTATTAGAAGCTTTATACTTTGTTAAATCATATTTCACAAGGAGATCCAGAATGGAAAGTGGACTCATCACGAGGAGGAACAGGGAAAGCGGCAGGAGTCTTTGAGGTGGATGGTTTTATCGCTATCGCTGCATAGATAGTTGCGTTGCAAAATCAACTCAACACCCACTTTAGCAGTATGAGCTTGAATCAAGCACAAGCCCCAGTCAATGCAGTTCAACAAGTTTGGTGTGAAATATGTGGGAGAAATGAACACTCAGTTGAGTGTTGTGGTGCAAATCCAGATTCGGTAAACTTTTTTGGGAACATCCAGAGGAATAATCAACAGTAAGGTAATAGTTACAACTCAAATTGGAGGAATCATCCAAATTTCTCTTGGGGTAGTAATAGCCATCAAGGATAGAGTTTGAACCAGGGCGTGCAGAGAAATCAAGGGGTGCATTAGAATTTTCAGTCTCAATACAGAGGAAACAATGCACCTCCTCCACTACCCAACAACATTTAGGACATTCTCAAAACAATTATAGCTAACCAAGCACAAATTCAGGATGATTATGTGAAATTAGCGGCTGACATAAAAAATCAGCAGTTAGCTACAAAGGCGTTGGAGTACTAGTTTGGACAGTTAGCTGGAGCTCAAAACACCAGGCCCAGAGTAGGACTGCCAAGTGATACTGACCCAAATCCCAAGCAAGTCAATGTAGTAACCACATAGAGTGGACTACAACTTAAGGAGGTGGAACCAGAAAGACCACCTCAGCAATCTGAAGCAGTGGAAAAAGATGGGGAACATGATGATGAGAGGGGGAAGGAAAAGGCAGCTGAGGAAGAAAGACCACCACCCCTGTTCCCTCAAAGATTAAAGAACCACAAGGAAGAAGCTTGCTTTAAGAAGTTCATGGATGTGCTGAAACAGGTACCCACTAATTTACCTTCGGTTGATCTTTTGCAGGGAGTGCCGAAATATACAAAGTATATCAAGGACATCATAGCAAAAAAAAAGCAGATTGACGGAGTATGCTACAGTGGCACTTACTGAGGAGTGCACTTCTCGGATACAGAACAGGTTGCCAACGAAGCTCAAGGATCCTGGGATCTTTACCATTTAGATCACAATTGGGCAAAGTATTCGAGCTCGCGGACTATGTGATTTGGGAGCAAGGATAAACTTGATGCCGAAATTGGTGTTCAAGAGTTGGGGCTGGGCAGCCCTAAACCAACTACTGTGATCTTGCAGCTAGCTGACCATTCTTTGGCAAGACCAGATTGTATTGTGGAGGATGTTCTAGTGCAAGTGGGCTCCCTCATTTTCCCGGTGGATTTTATTATCTTGGATGTTGAGCAGGATGCGGAAGTCCTATTTATTTTGGGATGTCCTTTCTTGGCAACCGGGCGAGCACTGATTGATGTGGCTGCGGGGCAGCTAACCATGCGAGCGCATGATAAAGTGGAGGTGTTTGATGTGTATAAGGCCATGAAGCTTCCGCCATTTATGAGGAGCTATCAGTAATCAATGTGCTAAATCAGGAAGCAATTCTTCAGATTGTTGATTCTCAGGATCCATTGGAGAGAGCTCTGATGGGCTCCGATCATTTAGGAGAAAGGGCTACGTATGAGATGGTGCAGATGTTGAACGAACCAAAATGGTTTCCCAAGAAGCAAGACTTTCAGCCATTGATGAGGTCTGTGGAACCATTGCCAAAACCATCAATTGAGGAGGCACCAAAATTGGAGTTGAAGACATTGCCTCCACATCTGAAGTATGTATTTTTGGGGGAAGATTACACCTTGCCAGTCATCATTTCAGCGAAACTGACAGAGGAACAAGTAAAGGATGCATTGGTGGTTCTCAAGAGGCGTAAGAAAGCAATGGGGTGGCAAATGTCAGACATTAGGGGAATTAATCCATCTTTTTGCACACATAGGATTTTTATGGAAGAAGGAGCAAAGCCAACTATACAACATCAGCAGAGGTTGAATCCGGTGATGAAGAATGTAGTTAGGAAGGAAGTGATCAAGTGACTTGATGCAGGTTTGGTCTATCCCATTTAAGACAGTGAATGGGTCAGTCCCGTTCAGTGTGTCCCAAAGAAAGGAGGGATGACCGTGGTCACCAACGAGAAGAATGAGCTGATTCCTACACGCACAGTCACAGGCTGGCGAATTTGCATGGACTACAGAAAGCTCAATGAGGCCACGAGGAAAGATCATTATCCTATCCCATTTATTGATCAGATTGGACAGGTTGGTAGGGCAAGAATACCATTGTTTCCTTGATGGATATTCTTGCTATAACCAAATAGCCATAGCACCGGAGGACCAGGAGAAGACCACTTTTGCATGTCCTTATGGGACATATGCTTTCAGGCGGATGCCATTTGGTCTATGAAATGCACCCGCCATATTCCAGAGAAGCATGATAGCGATCTTTCATGATATGGTGGAAGATTTTGTCGAGGTATTTATGGATGATTTTTCATTTTTTGATAATTCATTTGCTACATGTTTGCAGAATCTTGACAGGGTGCTAGCTCGATGTGAAGACTCCAACCTTGTACTCAACTGGGAGAAATGTCATTTTTTAGTCAAGGAGGGTATCGTCCTTGGCCATAAGGTGTCATGCAAGGGGTTGGAAGTCGATCGTACAAAGATCCAAGTGATCGAAAAGCTACCACCACCAGTGTCAGTGAAAGGTGTTTGCAGTTTTCTCGGACATGCAGGGTTCTACAGACAGTTCATCTAGAACTTCTCTAAAATTTCTAGACTGATATTCCGGTTGCTAGAAAAAGAGGTGAAGTTTGAGTTTGAAGAGGATTGTGTTAAAGCATTCGAGGAGTTGAAACAGAAGCTGGTAGAAGCACCTATTCTCATTTCTCCGGAATGGGAGCAGCCGTTTAAATTAATGTGTGATGCAAGTGACGTGGCTGTAGGGGCTCTATTGGGGCAGCGGAAGAATAGAATTTTTCATTCCATTTATTATTCAAGCAAAACACTTGACGCAGCCCAAGTTAATTATACAGTCACGAAAAAGGAGATGCTAGCATTGGTGTTCGCGTTTGATAAATTCAGGTCCTGCTTGGTGGGTTCTAAAGTAGTGGTATATACCGATCATGCAGCAATTCGGTATTTGTTTAACAAGAAGGATACAAAGCCCAAACTAATCAGATGGATATTGTTGTTACAAGAGTTTGACCTAGAGATTCAGGACAGAAAGGGGAGCGAGAATCAGGTGGCAGATCACCTATCGCGATTGGAAAGCCGGTTGCATGTGAAGGAAGGTGACAACATCAAAGAAGAGTTCCCAGATGAGCAGTTCTTGGAAATAAGGGAAGCTGAAATCCCTTGGTATGTAGACATTGTGAATTTGCTGGTAAGTGGAGTCTACCCACCGGAGGCTACGGCTCAGCAAAGAAAGAAATCGAGACATGATTGCAGGTATTACATATGGGATGAGCCGTATCTATTTAAGAAGGGACCGGATCAAGTGATGAGACGATGCATCCCAGAGAGCTAGATTGCAGAAATATTGAGGAGTTGTCACTCATCATTGTATGGAGGGCACCATGGAGGCGAGCGGACAGCTCACAAGATGCTACAGTCAGGTTTCTTTTGGCCTACACTGTTTAGAGACTCTATGGAATATGTAAAAATGTGCTATAGATGTCAAAGAACAGGCACAATTGGTAGAAGGAAGGAGATGCCATTGCAGCAGATATTAGAAGTGGAGATCTTTGATGTATGGGAAATAGATTTGATGGGCCCATTCCCACCGTCATTAGGTAATCGTTACATCTTGGTAGCCATTGATTATGTATCTAAGTGGGTCGAGGCAACAACTTGCCCCAAAAATGACAATAAGGTGGTGACAAAATTTGTGAAAAAGCATATTTTCACCAGGTTTGGGACAACCCAAGCTATTATCAGTGATGGAGGGGCTCATTTTGTGAATGCGGGTTTCAAGAACTTGCTAGCTAAGTATGGGCTGCGGCACAAGTTAGCAACAACGTATCACCCCCAAACTAGTGGGCAAGTGGAGGTGTCGATCAGAGAGATAAAGCAGATTCTACAGAAGACAGTGATTGCACAATGAATTGATTGGTCAAGCAAACTCGACGATGTGTTATGGGCTTATAGAACTGCGTACAAGGCACCCATTGGGACTTCTCCATACAGATTGGTCTATGGAAAGGCATGTCATCTGCCTGTGGAGCTGGAACATCGAGCTTTTTGGGTCGTGAGAAAGCTGAACATGGATCCGGAGCTAGCAAGGAAGAAGAGGCGATGCAACTCGGAGAACTTGAATAGTTTCGATGGCATGCTTATGAAAGTACCAAATGCTACAAGGAGAAAATGAAGAGGTGGCACGATAGGCATATGGTGCATTGGATCTTTGGGCCGGGGTAGAAAGTGTTGTTATTTAATTCAAGACTGAAGCTTTTTCCAGGTAAATTGCGGTCCAAATGGTCAGAGCCATTTGAAGTGGTGAGAATGACCCCGCACGGGGCAGTGGAGTTGTGGCAAGAATATAGAAGTGCCACATTTTTGGTGAATGGGCAACGATGTAAGCATTATTAGGGTGAGGACGTTATTCGAGAGAAGACGTCCATCACTCTAGAGGATGACTGAGCATAAATAGCGTCGAGCTGCGATGGTAAATCAGGCGCTGCATGGGAGGCAACTCGTGAATGTGTTGTAATAGAAGAGTAGAATTATTTTTGAAAAGAAAAACAACGAAAAAGAAAAATAAAAATTTGTGCATAGGAACCTATGATTTCTAAACAAATTCTTGTGGTGAAATGATTTTCAGGTGGAACGGAGGGCAAGAATATGAAAAAACGCAAAGGAAAAACTCGAGCTGAGCAAACAAAAATTGGCACATTACAGTGAGCCTGCGCGATGGCTCCGTGTCATGGAGGAGGGCCTCTGCATTACCCTCTGTGACACGTTGAGGCTTATTCCGTATTTTTAAAAGATCCAGAATGCCTGCGTGATGGCTCCGTGTCACGGAGGCAGTGCTCCGCGTTGCACTCCGTGACACGTTGAGGGTTATTTCGCGTCGGGTTACCTCGTGTCACCAGGTAACCCGCGCGAAAAACCCCTTTTAAACCCCAATTTTCCTTCATTTTCTTCCTACTTTTTCATTCCCTTCGTGACCCACACCCAAAATCCCCTTCTCCCCCAACGTGACATGGACCTAGTGATCAAATTTCTTCTAGTTCTCTTCGATTTCATCAAAGTAAAGGTATGTTATTGAATTTTTCCTTATTTTTGCTCAAATTTTCGATTCTTGAACATGTTTGGTCATTAAACCTCGCCCTAAGTGAAAAATAAGCTTGAATTCACTTGAGTTATGATTGAATGATGTTCACAGTACCGTTCTAAGTATATGAACTCAATGATTGCATGTTTTGTTGAAATTCTTGCGAAATTGATAGCTAGGGTTGAGGATCAAATAGGAAGAAGATAATATGCTTTGAAATGTTGATGAATTGGGTTGTGAACGTTGGGTGAAGTGAGATGTATGGTGATTAAGGTTGAATATGCTAAATTAGAAGAGGGATTTTCGGGAGAATGCAATTGGAGAATTACATAGGTTGTGAAAAATTGCTAAGTGCTATGATGATGTAATTGAATCGATGGAGAAATTTGTGTTCATTGTACGAAGTCTGAGTAGTACATAGTAATGGTTCCATCGACTTATATGAATGCACTAAGCCTGTTGAATGCTAAGAATAGCAAAATCATGAATGTCTTGTCGAATTGTGTTGATTGCGGCTAAAGACTAAGTGTGTGGTAATCCAATTAAACCCAACCTTAGTTATAGCTAATTATGACTTGCATAACATTTGGACTGTATGTTTGAATGTACAGGAACAATGTCAGGCCGACAAGACAAGGGCAAGGGCGCATCCACATCGGGCGCCAGCAGAAAAAGGGTAAGATTGGGAACAGCAGTTCCAGCAGCACCAGCAGTTCCTAGAGGTCAACACTGACAATACGGAACCAGATGGGTGAGCGATGAAGGGAAAAAGTGGTATGCTAAACATAAAGAAACCAAATACTTCCCGGAAGAGCAGATAGCATGGGAACCGCTGGCATAGGAATTCCCACGGATTGTACACCGGATTGACACCACTGGGCTAAACTTCATTTTCGAAGAGCCCAGGGAGTGCAATATTCATCTTATCCGGGAGTTTTATGCAAATTGGAACCCGACCTTACGCAGCCACACTATAAAAATTAGAGGGCAGGTTGTCACTTTTGAACCCCACCATCCGAATGCAATCCTTGGGGCGCGGGACACAGACGCTCATGTCCTCCGTTAGCTGAACATCACTCCACCCTATGCAGACATCAGACGCACCTATGTGGAGCCCGATCAACAACCAGGTGGGGCAGGCATAAGTAGAGCGGCTACCATCAGACATTGCCCTACTATCAGATTAACCGAGAAGCCCGGATTTGGTTGAAGATTGTGTGTTCCTGCCTGATCCCGGGGGTGCACATGACAAATGTCACCCAGGATAGAGTTTGTCTAGTGTATGCCCTGATGAAGGGGATGGAAATCAATGTGGGGGCGGTGATCATCTCCGCCATGAAGAGAGCCCGACTGCATCAAGGGCATAGATATGGGTTCGGTGGTCTGCTTACCACGTTTCTAAGGGGCCACGATATTGAGGAGGAGGTCCTAGATTACATCCCACAGATCGACAGGCGTGCCTTGGACGTCACCAAAACCAAGGCACCTAACACTACTTTTGGGCTGGTGCTCACACTAGCCGAGCGACATGCTCAGGATGATCAGTACATGGCCCGCATGTAAGGGATGCAGATGTTGTAGCTGCGCATCGGAGGACGGCCCGCAATGGAGGATGTGCTATGGCATCTCGAGTTGGATTACCCATTCAACGAGAATGCCCGAGCTTTATGCAGAGTGGGACCCGTATTTGTGGAGCCCGTGGATGATGATGTCCCTATCGATGAGGAGACACGCTGGGAGGACTCAGATGTTGAGTGGGATGAGGACGGCAGGGGCGATTCTTACATGGCGATGAAGCACTAGCACCTGATGAAGAAGTTGAATACTTTGATTGATCAGGGAGTTTCACCACCCAACCTTTGTGATATTTTGAAATTATGTGAACACTGGGGATAGTGTTCGGTTAGAGTGTGGGGTAGGAGTAGTTAGGTGCCAGCTGCTTTGTTTATGTTTTGTTCTTGCTTGTTGTGTTTGTGCTAAATGTGACCTTGTGACTCTGTGTTTAGTGTTCTGTAGTTAATTTGGTGTTGTAATGAATGTTGAGCTGTTGTTGTGTTGTGTTGAGCTGTTATTGGTTGTGTTGTGTAAATATTTTTCAAATTATATTTTTATCTTTTTCTATCAAATTTTAACGTTGAAATTTTTTTTATGTTGGGTTTCTCGGCTTTTGTTTTCGGTGCTTTTACCGAGAATAGTCCAATTGAACCGACGTCGTAGATAGCGATTGTTCCCTATGATGGATGGATGACAACCGTCTTAAGGGAAATGTAGTCGATAGGAGTAGTTTTTTTTTCTTCTTTCTTTTGTTTGTGTCCCAAACGTATCGCTAATTCATGGTTCAGAAGTCTTGTTAGGTGTTGTACATGATATAATGATGCAAGTGTGATTCGTATGAAAGCATGCAAATGTGTTAAACATGTTTAGATACCTAGGCCATAGAGTTCGATTCGGTGTGATCGAGGCTTAATGGTGAATTCTTGTAATTAGCTGATTGAAGAGTCTGTGAATATGTCTTTAGTTGAGCATGTGCAATGAGTGTGAGGTGAGGGTTCGACTATTCCATTCTATTGTGAAGTGTCTAGAACTTGTCTGGTGTGTGTGCTAAATGAAATGAAGGATGTGTATAGTAGGAAAGAATGTAGGCATTTCTTTGAATAAACCGAAAGTTCTCCCTTATCATACCTACCTTGAATGTACATCCTAGTTAGCCCCAATTAGCCTTTAACCTGTTTTTTTCTTTCTTTGAAGAGGTACAAACCGAGCTTAATCCCTTCTTTTCATTAGTCATGAATTTGATACAAAACTCTTAAGCGCTTAAGAAAAACAATTTTCCCAAAGTGTAAAGGAGTGAGAAGTGTGAAACGGAAGGAAAGCGGAAGTTGTGAAAGTTAAAGAAAAGGTCAAAGGTGCACTTGTTGAAATTAAAAAAAAATAAAGATTTATAACTACTCTTTGCTAGTAAGTCGAGTGTGCTTAAAGAAATGGGAACAAAATAAAGAAGAAAATTCAAGAATGAGAGGATGGAGGAGGAAGCGATGCCCGTAATAAAGGTGGGATGTATTGAAAAGCGCTTAAGGAAGCTGGTTGCTATTATTGGTTAGCCCAGTATTTACTAGTTCCTTAGCTTACATTACACCCCATTAAGTCCTACGTGATCTTACATCACGCATCCTTATATTAGTGGAGTAAACCACTAGGGGCAAGCTTATGGTTCATGACATGATGCATGTGAATTCTTTGGGAGAGAGAGCGAAATCGTATTCATTACCCCTACATGTAGTGCTTTGGAAATCGTATGATGGAAAATGGGGTAATTCTCTTGTGTTGTGAGGGAACATTCTTGACGAGAGATAAAATTTCGTGTCGGATGTCTTGATCAGTTGATTTGCACGAGTTTGCCAAGATCGAGAATCGATTCTTGAGTTTAGGAGGTCTTAACGTGGTGTACTTCATTGTATTGATGAGACCATGCATGTTTTCTTGATGATTTGCTATCTTAAATAATCAGTATAGCCGTAGCTTGAATGGTCGACCCAAATTAGCTATGCGTGGGTGTCAATTGCATGAGATGTGAGTGTATTGTTCGAGGAAGAACAAGGTTTTAAGTGTGGGGTAAGTGATCTTGGGCAGAATTGCATGCCCAAGTGATACTCAAATGCTTCATTTCTACTTGTTTATCTATTGTTATGTGTACATTCTCATGTAATTCTTAGTTAAATGTGAATTTATACTAACCAACATGATTAGTGTTGTTTGTAGGTAAAAGGAAATTTTGGAAGCTAATATATATGTTTGTGAAGTGCGGGAATGGACTTGGAAACAAGGAGTGGAAGTTGACAAGGGAAAGCATAAAAAATAAGGGCTTTGCAATAGAGCCGTGTCACGCTGCCATCGCGGAGGCATTCTGCCTCGGATGAATTAATTATGTCAAATTCCAGTGGAGGTTCACTTTACCTCCATGACACGGAGGAGTGCTCCGCGATGCACTCCGTGTCACATTGAGTGTAATTACCTAGAACCTCAAGTTCTAGTGAGAGTCCGCGATACCCCCGTGGCACGGAGGGAGTGCTCCGCGATACATTCCATGCCACGTTGCTTGTTATTCCGGGAAAAATTCTCAATAGTATAAATAGCACACTTAGGTTTTATTTTAAACATTCTGACTGGGTTGAGCAAGAACATGGGTTACAGGCAGTTGAGATGACGAAAATTCTAGGGTTCTTCTCTTTCTCTTTCTCTTTAATCTCAATTGTTTATATGAATTCTACTTATTTGAAGATGTATAATCCACAAATGAGTGGCTAATTCACTTCTTTCTTAGGTTAAGAATAATTATAGAGGAATGTAATTGTTGATCATTTCAGTTTTCATCTTTTCTTCAATGGTTGTTCTATCAATTCTTGTTTTTACTGCATTAATATTTGGCCAATATTAATATATATATCTAGAAATAAAATTTTGATTTTGAAAAGAAAAGAAATTGGACAGATGTAAATTGGTAGGATATGATCTTTTCTTAGCTGTAAAAATTGCGAAAAGATTTACATTCAGAATAGAAATATATCTGAAAGTCTTATTAGTCAACTACTAAATCGGTTATGTATGGCTAGAGCATGAACTTCTTATATCACAGAAATGTAGATTAAGGTCTCGTGATTCTTAAATTGGGTAGGAGTCGAAAGATCCAATACATAGGCAATAAATTCCTGACTAGCAACCGAAGAGAAGATTAGCTGAATTGAATTGATAAATTATATCCCTGCATGTTTGTCTTAACCTTAGCTTGTTCATTGCTATTGTTCAGACTCAAATTATAATCTTGACTTAGATTCTCATTACTTAGTAAACTTTAACACTTAAAACATTATTTATTTGGTTGTCTGCATTAATAGAGATATCGTTCGCTGATGCTGAAGTTAATTAACACCATAATTCAGTCCCTGTGGG
Organism: Datura wrightii; assembly: GCA_035772735.1. NCBI lineage: Eukaryota > Viridiplantae > Streptophyta > Magnoliopsida > Solanales > Solanaceae > Datura > Datura wrightii. The sequence goes on along the minus strand of JASDFA010000023.1, from coordinate 18,915,135 downwards.
ATTGATACTTGGCTTGAAATAAGCCACTTTACTACTTGTTCGACCACGAGCACTTGTGTGTAGTTTCCACAACCGAACAACTACTATCCACATAAGGTGTCACAAAGGACAAGGTAGCCCACGGATCTAACAAAGCATATACATCAAGATGGAAAACTCGCAACATACTAGTGACTACATCGGGGAAGACCTCCTACTCCTGACAAGAGGCTAAGGCATAGAATTTGTTCTAGCGTTGGCTGCCAGTTGCGCTAGTAGATGCCCCCTATTGGGCTGAGTGCACGGGTGGGGCTGCTGAACTGGAAACTAGGCCTCAACCCCAATCATTTCCCTGCCTCATTGCTGGGCAATCTCTGAGTATTTGTCCAGGCTTCCCACATGTTATACCCCAAGAACCCAAAGATCAGACCCGGGAGCCAAAACGGAGAAAAACTAGAAATTCGCACCAGGTCACAGGACGTTCATGAGGTGGCTCGTTAGGTGGGACCACTAGTCACTTCATGACTGGTGGTTATGATGAGCTTGGTAGAGTATTGGGGGGGCACGGGGGTTACCATGAGTCATGGTCAGGCCTTACGACTTGTAGGGTCAACCGTGGTGAGGACGGAATGCATGGCTAGGTATGTTAGGTAGTAGGGACCACGGGTGGTGACCACGAGTTGTGGTCAGCCAACAAGATTCATGGGCTCCCTCTTAGAGTCCCCTTAGCTTGTTTGGGCATTATAAATCACGGATCCCAGCCACGAGTCGTGCCCCATAGCAACGACTCGTGAGGTCCCTCGTGGGGACTAGCAACCAGGAATTTCTGCATTTTTAGTAAGGGTGTATTCATAATTTCTAAATTCCTAAGGCCTAAACTACATCATTTTAATGTCTGAATGGGGTCTTTTAAGGGGGTTAAGTTCATGTTAATCCTCATTCATGCATGAAAGAGTATAGGGAGGAGAATAGAAGGTGATTCAGGGTGTTCTTCCTTAATTCCTCTAAATTCCATCTCAGGCTAGCAAGGGAAGTTAAGAACCAGATAATCCTAGGTATTTAAGGTAATCAATAGGTGAATTCTTCCACACCCATTCTCCTACTCTACGATTTTACTTTAAATTTATCAAAAACTCATGGGGATTTTGTATTTGATTTAGATAAAATCTAATGATTTAATTATTGGTTTTGTGATTTTTAAATCTTAACATAATCTATGGAGTTTGATCATATTTTGAGATTTAAATTGATAATAATAATATTGATTTTGAGTTTCCAAACAATTGAGCATAATTATGCATGCCCCATGAGGATCGGTTTATGATCTATTCATCCATTGATTCTCTTGACAAGCCCAGCATGAATTACGATTTAAATTATGAATTTATTATGTTATCTATTATGATTTTATGAAATTCAATCTATATGCATGATTTACAAGTATGTATGAATCTTATTAATCATGATTTATGTTTTTGGCCGACTCACAGGCCTCAAGTCATGGCTAGTCCTTATATGTTCAAGCATGATTAAGATTATCATGATTTAACTGGCCATGAACTCATGTATGTATTATTATGAGCACTATATATGTTTTGGTAGTAGTATTGAACACCGAGTAGGTTCGGGGCTCAAGTTAAGCCCCAAATCACATGAAGTACATGCCACCGTAGGTATGTTGGGACCCCTTTCATTTTAGTCCCTCGCCCAAATGACCCTTTTCATGGTGATATCACACTTTCATGTTCTACGCTTCACAAGGTACGAACACCCTCCCAATTAGGGTTACAAGTCAGGCTTCATGTGTGCTCATATGAGGTATGTCGGTTAAGAGAATCACCCACTATTCCTCATGATTTATGCATGTTATGATTATGTATGTTGGATTAAGTCATGTTAAGTAAATCTCTTCTATTATGATTATGATTATTTTACATTACGAATGTTTTGAAAACCTTGAGCCATATGATATGTCATCATGATTTACGATGAGTATGCTGTCCTATTCTTATGATCCTTTATGAACTTTATATATGTTTTAAAGGTCTGTTTTACCTACCTTGCATACTCATTACATTTCACGTACTAACCGCATACTTTCTATGTTGTATCGTCTCATGATAAAAGTCTTAGTTCTCAGGCTCGTCCTCACCCGTACACAGATTCTGATTTTCTCTCAGCGCATTTGGTGAGTCCTCATGCTCTGAGGGCTACATGTTCACACTCTATGTTATTCGTTTTAGTTTCTGGATGTTGCATTAGTTGGGGAGTTGTCCCATTAATCCGCCTTTCATTTTTAGAGGCTTATCAAACTACACATTGTATTCTGCCGTGTTGTATAAGTCTTGTACTAGTTTTTCACTTATGTTATGTTATGATTTCATTCTTTATGTTAAGTCTTCTTCTCATGTGATTGAATTAGATGTATGTTCATTCCATTGATTGACTTGGGGTCTCTCAGGGCTTGTTGTCCTATGTCTACGATCCGGGTGTACGTTTGGGTCATGACAAACTTGGTATTAGAGCCATAGGTTTTATGTGTCCTATGGAGTCTGAAAGCCGCATTAGGTAGAGTCTTTTTCATTGGTATGAAGCGTGCCACACTTATGACAAAGAGGCTACTAGACATTTAGGAAATGTTCCCTTTTTTCATGATCTATGTCGTGCAATGAATGTCCTTTACTCCTCTAATTCATGCTATTTGCATTTGTAAAATCATGCCTCCGCGTTGAGTATTTACCAGGAGAAATGGAAATGGAAATGATCATAAGGGTACCCATGATGGTGAGCATCAACAGCTCCACCCATTCAAGAGGAGCACATACTAGAGCCAGCTGCCCACGTCGAGTTTAGGGTAGCGATTTAGATGCTGAGACAGGCCATGAATTCCCAAGTCCAGAATCAGATAGTGGCGCATTTCCCTCAGAATGGGCATGCAGCAGTAGCTAGGGTGAGGGATTTCTTGAGGATGAGCCCTTCGGAGTTCATGGGGTCAAAGGTGGATGAGGATCCACACGATTTTATAGAGGAGAATTTGAAAATCACCCAGGTCATGGGGGTGAACAATGGGGAATGCGTTGACTTGACCTCCTACTATTTAAAGGGGATAGCGCATATGTGGTTTAAGCAATGGAGATATGCCAGGGCGGCGTGTGCAGGCCCGATAGGTTGTGATGAGTTTCACACTGCATTCGTGGATCTGTTCTTCCCTCGGGAGATGAGGGAGCTCAAGGCGAACGAGTTTATGAATCTGAAGTAGGGTAACATGTCTGTCCAGGAGTATGCATTGGAATTCACTCAGTTATCTAAATATGCTCCAGAGTTGGTGGTGGATCAGTGAGCGCGGGTGAGCTGTTTTGTGCATGGGGTAGCAGATTATATGGACAAGGATTTCCAGATCGCTATGCTTCACTAGGACATTGATTTTCCCCATATTGTATTTCATGCACATCAGATGGAGTCGGTCTACAAAAGGTAAAGAGTGGATAAGAGGGCCAGGACCGACAACTATAGGGTTTCTCAGTCCAGGTCAGGAGGTGGACTATGTCAGCAGACCCAGCATAGGTCCATTGCTCCACTCCATCAACGGCCAGCATGCCATCTAGGTTCAGGAGAGACCAGAGGAGTAGGGCTATAGGCTCGAGGGATCATGGTAGTATGCAGGTGGAGCGCACTTTTCCAGTTTGTGTGAAGTGCGGCAAGAATCATCCCGGGAGGTTCCTAGTCGATGCGGATGCTTGTTTTGGGTGTGGCAAACTCGGAAAAAGGATCAGAGATTTCCCTGTAGCCAGTTCTACATGCTCCAGCTACACAACCCCCTCATCAAGGTGCCTCCACTAGTTCAGCAGGTGGTTAGCGCCAAAATAGGTTTTATGCCCTAGTGCCTTGCCAAGAGCAGGAGTCTTCGCCAGATGTGGTCACGGGTATGTTGCAAGTATTCAATACTGATGCTTATGCTTTGTTGGATCCAGAAGCTACTTTGCCTTTTGTGACCCCTTATATTGCTAGTAGTTTTGGAGTTAGTCCTAAAATTTTGTAAGAATTGTTCTCCGCATCCACTCAAATCGGTGAATTAGTGGTAACTAGGCAGGTGTATAGGGGTTGCCCTATTACGATATTACATAAGGTTACCTCGGCGGACTTAGTAGAATTGGCCGTGACTAACTTTGACATCATTTTGGGTATGGATTGGTTGTTTGCATGTTATGCTTTGATTAATTGATAGGACCCATGCGATGGAATTCCAGTTTTTGGGTGAGTCAGTTTTGGAATGGAAGGGTAGTTCAGTTGTACTAGCCGGTCGGTTTATTTTCTACCTTAACGCTAGGAAAATGATCTCTAAGGGTTGCTGTACCACCTATTTAGGGTTAAGGATGTAGAGTCCGAGACCCCGATGATTAAGCTAGTTCCAGTGGTGTGTGAGTATCCGAAGGTTTTCCCCGATGATTTTCCAGGTGTTCCTCCATAGAGGGAAATTAATTTCGGTATTGATCTATTTCCCGATACGCAGCCTATCTCCATTCCTCCTTAAAGGATGGCTCCAATCGAGCTAAAAGTGTTAAAAGAACAGTTGAAGGACTTGCTAGATAAGGGTTTCGTTAGACTGAGCAAGTCTCCATGGGGTGCACCAGTTCTCTTTGTTCGAAAGAAGGATGAATCACTTCGGATGTGTATTGATTATTGGCAGTTAAATAAGGTTGCTATCAAGAATAGGTACCCCTTCCCCAGGATTGATGATTTATTTGATAAACTTCAGGGAGCCAAGTGTTTCTCCAAGATTGATCTCAGGTCCGGGTATCACCAGCTTAAGGTTCGGGAAAGTGACATCCCAAAGACCCCTTTCAGGACTCGATCTGGTCACCACGAATTTATTGCTATGTCTTTTAGACTAACCAGTGCCCCTGCAGCTTTATTGATCTAATAAACAGGATATTCAAGGCATATTTGGATATGTTCATGATTGTGTTCATTGATGATATCCTTATATACTCCGAGAGCAAGGAGAAGCATGCTGCTCATTTGAGAGGGGTGCTTCAGACCCTCAAGGATCATCAGTTGTATGCCAAGTTTAGCAAGTGCATGTTCTGGTTGAACTCGGTAGCATTTTTGTGCCGTGTAGTATCAGGCGAGGGCATAAAGGTAGATTCTCAGAAAATCAAGACGGTGAAGAATTAGCCTAGACCAGTGAGTCCTTCAAAAATTTGGAGTTTCTTGGGCTTGGCAGGCTACTATTGAAGATTTGTTGAGGGCTTTTCATCAATTACTACACCATTGATTAATTTGACTCAGAAAAAGATAAAGTTCCAATGGTCAGATGCTTGTGAGAAAATCTTCCAGGAATTGAAGACTCGAATCATTTCAGCACCAGCGTTGCCTTTACCCGAGGGCACGGATGGCTTTGTTGTATATTGTGATGCTTCGAGGGTCGGAATGGGATACGAGTTGATTCAACATGGGAAGGGAATAACATATGCCTCTTGACAGTTAAAGATTCACAAAGAGAATTACTCAACCCATGATCTCAAGTTGGCCGCAGTGGTGTTTGCATTGAAGATATGGCGGCATTACTTGTATGGGGTCCACGTGGATGTCTTCACAGATCACAAGATCTTGTGATATGTGTTCACGCAGAAGGATCTCAATCTTCAGCAAAGGAGGTTGTTGGAGTTATTTAAGGACTACGATACGAGTGTTCTTTACCACCGGGGCAAGGCTAATGTGGTGGCGGATGCACTTAGTAGGCTCTCTATGGAGAGTGTGTCCCACGTGGATGAGGGAAAGAAGGAGTTGGAGAAGGATGTCCACCGGCTTGCAAGGTTGGGAGTTAGATTAATTGACTCGACCGATGGCAGCGTTATTGCGCAGAATGGGTCAGAATCATCCTTGATGGTCAATGTCGAATATAAGCAAGATGAGGATCCGATTTTGAGGAAGCTGAAGGAAGCTGTGCGAAGTCAAAAGGTGAAGGTTCTCTTCCAAGGTGGAGATGGTGTGCTATGATACCAGGGTCGACTATGTGTTCCGGACTTTGATAATTTGAGAGTTCAAATATTACATGTAGCACATGGTACAAAATATTCTATCCATCTAGGTGCCACCAAGATGTATCATGAATTGTGGGATGTTTATTGGTGGAATGGCATTAAGAGAGATATTGCAGAATTTGTAGCCAAGTTTTCGAATTGCCAGCAAGTGAAAGTTGAGCATTAGAGACCGGAAGGTGTACTCCAAGATATCAGCATTCCCACTTAAAAGTAGGAATACATCAACATGGACTTTATAACAGGTTTTCCCTGCACTCGGAGACAGTATGACTCTATTTGGGTTGTTGTGGACAGGTTAACTAAGGCTGCACACTTTCTACCGATAAAGACCACAGATTCGGTGGATGAATATGCCAAATTGTATATTCGGGAGTTGGTTCGACTTCATGGAGTGCCCTTGCCTGTTATTTCAGACCGAGGTACTCAGTTTACCTCCTAGTTCTGGTGGTCTTTTCAGAAGGGACTTGGGATCCAAGTCAAGCTCAGCATAGCCTTTCACCCGCATATGGATGGCCAAGACAAATGAACAATCCAAACTCTTAAGGACATGTTGATAGCATGTGTTATGGATTTTAAAGGTAGTTGGGATGATCATTTGCCCTTAATCGAGTTTGCATATAATAAAAACTATCACTTCAGCATCCAAATGGCACCGTTCGAGCCTCTCTATGGGTGGAGGTGTAGATCTCCCATCGGATGGTTTGAGGTTGGTGAGGTAGCTATGATAGGGCCAAATTTGGTTTACGAGGAAATGGTGAAGGTTCAATTGATAAGGGAATGGTTGAAAACCACTTAGAGTCGTCAGAAATCATATGCCGATGTGAGGAGAAGAGATTTAGAGTTTGAGGTGGATGATTGGGTATTTCTAAAGGTATCTCCCATGAAGGGAGTCATGCGGTTCGGAAAGAAAGGGAAACTCAGCCCCCGCTATGTTGGCCCCTACCGGGTTATGAGGAGAGTTGGTGAGGTGGCGTATGAGTTGGACTTGCCCTTGGAGTTATCTTCAGTTTATCGTATGTTTCATGTGTCACTTTTGAGAAAGTATTTGGGTGATCCATCTTTAGTAGTCTCGATGGACAACGTTGGTGTAAGAGACAGCCTCATTTATGAAGAAGTACCCATGGAAATATTAGATCATCAAATCCGTAAACTAAGGAACAAAGAAGTAGCTTCAGTTAAAGTATTATGGAGAATCAGTATGTTGAGGGAGCTACATGGGAAGCCGAAGTAGATATGATGGCTAAATACCCTCAATTTTTCCCTACCAACTCAGTTTCAGTTTGAGGTATCAGTTTTTACCCTAAATCTCTATTTAGTTTTCATGTTCAGTTCATGTGTACAAGTTTGTTTTATTATATGGTATATGTATGTGGTGTATGAATTCAGTTCATCCATGTAGTTCTTTTCGGAGGTAGTCATTCCGTTAGTTTTCGGCTTAAAATATCAGTATTTGTATATGGTGATAGCGTGTTTATGAGTTTTCTGCAGGTTTCTAACATTCAAGGACAAATGTTCCCAAGGGGGAGATATTATTATACTTCGGGAACTGAATGATCAGACCCGGGAACCAAAATGGAGAAAAACTTAAAATTCGCAATAGGTCACAGGATGGTTCGTGAGATGGCTCATGGCTCATTAGGTAGGACCACGAGTCGTGAAGTGACTCGTGGTTAGGATGGGCTTGACAGAGTATTGGGGGGGCACGGGGGTGACCATTAGTCGTGGTCAGACCTCATGACTCGTGGGGTCACCCATGGCGAGGATGGAATGCATGGCTAAGGATGTGAGGCAGTAGGGACAACGAGGGTGACCAAGAGTCGTGGTTAGCCACTACGATTCGTGGGGTCCCCTGAGCTTGTTTGGGAAGTATACATCATGAATCTGAACCACGAGTTGTGCCCGATGGCAACGACTCATGAAATCCCTCGTGGGGACTGGCATCTAGAAATTTCTGCATTTTAGTAAGGGTGTTTTCGTAATTCCTAAATTCCTAAGGCCTAAACTATGTCATTTAAAGGTCTGAATGGGATGTTTTAAGGGGGTTAAGTTAATGTTAAGCCTATTCATTTACGATACGAGTATGCTATCCTATTCCTTTATGAACTTTATACATGTTTTAAATGTCCGTTTTACCTACCTTGCGTATTTAGTACATTCCACGTACTGACTGCATACTTTCTATGTTGTATTGTCTCATGATATAGGTCCCAGTTCTCAAGCTCGTCCTCACCCGTAGATATATTCAGATTTGCTCTCAGCACAGTTGGTGAGTCCTCATGTTCCGAGGGCTACATGTTCACACTCTATGTTATTCCTTTTTGTTTTTGGATGTTGGATTAGTTGGCGAGTTGTCCCATCAATCCGCCTTTCATGTTTAGAGGCTTATCAGACTACATGTTGTATTCTGCCATATTGTATAAGTCTTGTACTGGTGTTTCCCCTATGTTATGTTATGACTATGTTCTTTATGTTAAGTCTTCCACTCATGTGATTGAATTAGATGTATGCTCATGCCATGGGTTGGCTTGGAGTCTCTCGGGGCTCCTTGTCCCGTGTCTACGATCCGGGTGTACATTTGGGTCGTGACACCACACCCAAAGCAAGCACCTAAACCTGCCAAGCAATGGCCCATCTGCCCCTGACCGCACCTGCCGTAAACTGGGATGCTAGAATCTGCGGGCCTACTGCTCTGAACCCTAGTGCCTAATGCTCGCCCTCTCTAGTCGAACCTAGATCTGGATGGCACACTCAACGGTGAAGATGCTGGGCTGAAGATCTCTGGTGGGTCTGCTGTCGGTGCCCACCACCTAACCTCAGCTGAGAGAATCTGTAGCTATCGGTTCTGGCCCTCTTCGCCTCTCTCTCTCTTATATGCGCCACCTCCATTTGCTGGCAGTATAAGACTATCTGAGGGAAATACATATCCTGATGGAGCATTGAGGTCCTACAATCCTTGTCCAAATAGCACGCCAAGCCATGGACGAACCTGCTCACCCACGTCCTCTGATTTTCAACCACTAACTCTAGGGCGTGCTTTGATAGGCAAGTGAATCAAGGGCATACTCCTGCACTGTCATTTTCCCTTGCTTAAGATTCACGAACTCGGCGGCCTTTAACTCCCTCATCTCACGAGGGAAGAACCGATCTAAGAACATAGCATGGAACTCTTCCCAAGTGATGGGGCCTGCTCCGGCGGACCTACTATCTTTCCATTATCGAAACTAGATATGTGCAATCCCTTTCAACTTATACGAGGCCAACTCAGCACACTCCACCCCATGTACCCCTATAACTTGGGTGATCTACACAATCTCATCAATGAACTCATGCAGGTCCTCATCTACATTTGACCTGAGGAACTTTGGTAGGTTCATTCTCAAGAAATCTCTCACTTGAGATGCCGCCGCATTTATGTTTTCCGGAATATGTAAAACTGCCTGCTGATTGGCCTGAGCGGTCAAGGTCTGCGTGAGTATCTGAATAGCTGCCCAGAATTTAGCATGGGCAACAGGCTCCGGTGCACGATGCTCCTGGACTGGTGGGGCTTTTTGTTTCCTGTTTCTGTTGCCATCCTCGTGGCCGTTTCCATTTCCATTCCTCCTACTGCTCACTCATCGGGGAGCCAGGATTCTACAATCATGAATAGCATGAATTAGAAGGATAGGGAGGCACTTCTTCGCACGACATAGATCATGAAAGAAGGAAACATTTCCTAAATGTCTCGTAGCCTCTTCGTCATAAGTGTGGCACACTTCACACCAATGAAAAAGACTCTACATAACACAGCTTTCAGCCACCCTAGGACGCTTCAAACCTATTGCTATGATACCAAGTTTCTCATTACCTTAACGCATGCCCGATCGAGACATGGGACAAGGAACCCCAAGGGACTCCAAGTCGACCCATGTTATGAACAAACATCTAACTAAATTATGAAAATTATAGATCAACATGATAAACTTACGTAAGTCAGAAATAAACGTAACATCAGAAATACACACGAATCCGAAGTTGATTACAATCTATGACTAAAAAGCCTCTAATACTAATGAGCTGAGGGGACAAAACCCCAAACTAACTCCTTAAGTCTGAAACTGAATACATAAGGAAAACTGATAGAGTCTGGTCCTCGGGAGATAAGGACTCACTAGTAGCTGTGGGATGCTAACTCTGAATGGCTTGCTAAGGACGAGGTTGAGTCTGAGTACCGGGGCCTGTAACATAAATGATACAATAAGGAGTATGTGGTCAGTACGTGGAATTTACCGAGTATGCAAGGTAAGTAAAACCACTTAAATAATTATAATCAATAAAACATGCATAATGTAAAACACAAACAAATAAGAATCTGAGAGTAGGGCTTGCATGTTATCTTTATGAAATCATGATCTCAACATAATAATACATCATAACTGAATTGATTGACCCAAAGCTAAAATCTAATAGTCATAAATAATATTGAACATTTGGTCAAACTTACTTTAGAGCACATGTAGATATGTGTGTGTATATATATATATGTATGTATGTATATATATATGTGTATATATATATATCATGAGTAATAGACATGCATAACTGAAATCATGAGGAACAATGGGTGACTCGTCTTTTAACTGACATACCACGATAGAGCTTATATGGTCCCAACTGTTACACTCAAATGGGTAGAGTCATTCAAAGCCATGCCAGGGCAAAGGGCGATACCATGATACAGATACCAAGATCGTGGCCCAATTGGGGTAGGGGATAGCTCACTTAGGAGGTCCCAATATAATCTGATCATACCTATGTTGGTGCGTAGTTCTGAGGCATAGTGTTGATTGGCCCATAGCCTACTTAGTGCTAGACACTACTCCCAAAACATGTATTTGCTCTCCATCGTTACTCAACGATGCTGACCATCATCTATTGACGAAGCTGAATAATCATGAATACATTAATCTGAATCATACATGAGGAGTCTTAGCTCAAATCATACCACAAGCTGAATATAATTGGGAGTCTTCGCTACAAAACCATGTGGTAAGCTAAATTAGTAAAATCATAATCGTACTTGAACATAAGGACATTGCTTGATACTTTGAAATTCTTGAAAATTAACTTGATTCACTCTGAAAACATAAACATAACATGGGTGGATTTGAAACATGCTTTTCTCATTAAAATCCATCATAGATGAACACACTTCTTAAATCTCATCTTCTCATAAGCTTTCATGAGTGAGAATCATAATTTGGAAAACTAGTAAACATGATTAGTAATTGAAAATATGATAAAACTTGCCCATGAATCGTACTTCATCAATTGAAATATACTCAGATCATACCCATGACATAGATTTAGGAATTCATGCATTGGGTTAAAACCCCATAGAATCAGCTTATAGACTTTCATGAGTTAGGGAGAGATTGGGCATGAGTATGAACACAGTCCCCCATTCATAATCCTACATACCTGATGAAGGCTAATTCTTACATTTCCTTAATTGCCCAAAAGGAATTTGAGAAGAATTGGAAAGGTTTAAGCTTGATCTCTTCCTGAACTTCCTAACTTTGCATGCATGGGTTTAGAATAGGCTAGAATGAATTCAACTATCTTAATACACCCAAAAATTAGATTAAAACGACGTAGTTTAGGCCCTTGGATCATAGGAATTATGGAAAATCCTGTACTAAATTTGCAGGAAATAACTGACTGCCAATCCTAATGAGGGACCGTACTAGTCGTGGCCCAAGGGAATGAATCGTGGAATCAATCGTCAAGTACACTGTCCAACAGATCATTTGGGGTTCATCACGAGGGATATCACGAATAGTTACAAATGACCATGACTCGTGGTCACCACTCGTCTCATGCACTGTCTTAGTTTCAAATAATTTCCATCTTGCTAACCACGACCCATCCCACGAATCATGGTGATTGACCATGACTCGTGGGGACCTTCCGTGGGGTACACTGCCATCCTCCCTCACCTTCTAAAAATTATTGTCCTCGGTTGACTCATCGAGTCATGGGGCCTGACCACGACTCGTGGTAACGTCCGGGGGACTTTAAATCCCAAAATCCAACTCACACCCTATTCCTCACCACGAGTCATCTCACGAATCATGGTTTACCCCACGGGTCAGAGAATGACTCATTCGGTGACCTGGTGACCAAATTTCCATTTTTCTCCATTTCAACTCTCGGGTCTAATCTTCGGGCTTTTAGGGTATGACATAAGGTTTCTATTCAGATAGTTTGTGAATTCCCTTTGTTATGATAATTCTTGAGTTTTTCTTAGATTATTATCAGTTGTAATTCATGCCTTGTATTTCTTTTCATACAATATGTATTTTTCCCTAATCTTCATATGTGATTTGAATAAGACTTGTATATTTGAGAATGTAGACATGAATATTGTTTGTCAGCATAATTTCCTTTAAATTTTCCAATATTAGTACAACTTCATGATAAGAAGTTAGTCTTCGATTTACTCAGTCTCAATGACTCAGTCAACACTCAATGTTCCACAAAAATGTCAACTGATCAGTTTGACTACTTCTAGTTTTAAGAACTTTACTAACCTCAGTAGTATTAGTTATGAATTTGTCAGTTGTTCCTTAGACTGTTACAACACTTTGAGATAAAGAGCTTTGATGAGTCTTGGAACATAGTTACCTTTAGGTCCTTAGACTCTCAAGACACTTCCAGACAAGTAGTCATGACTTAAGTCTTAGAACACCAGCTTCGAGCTATCAGCCTAGTTAGACATAGTTAGAATTTCCAGTAGGAGTAGAACTTAAAACTGAGCTGAGCTTGGGTTCAGCGCACCAATGTTCCTAGAAATACACTCCCACCGTAGTTTATTAACATGAATTGCCAACAAACAGTGATCACCCAGCTTAGCTACTATACCCTGGCAATGTATAATGGGCCTTCTTTGATGGGGGTATAAATTAGACCCCATGTCTAACTCACATGGTTACATGTAGGTAATAGTTTCTCCCACAATATAGTATAATACCTGTCAATACAGTACAGGTATAATCTCTAGTTCAGCTCATTCCTCCAGAACTCAGGATATGTGTATGACCGTTAGACAATTAGTAGTACTTTCAATATTATCAGATTTTCATACACTTAAGTATTTCTGATTCCAATTATGGTCAATGAATATTTTTTCAGTTGAGCTTATAAAATCTCAGAATCTTTACATATACTTCATATCTCACTTACTCAATACATTCAAAGTGCTGATGTATACTTTTTTTTTGTATCGTCTTATGATACAGGCGTAGGTTCTCAGTCTTAACATTGTCAATAGTCCTTCTCCGTCGATAATCAACAGAGTTCAGTGGTGAGTCCTCATTTGGTAAGGGCTGGAGTTTCATTTCCAGACTATTGTATTTTGATATTTTAGTTTAGACTTTAGAGTTAGCTTGGGGCTTGTCCCATCAACTCATCAGTTCTTAGATGGCTTTCAGACAAAGTTAGTAATTCAATGTGTTATTAGATATATAGTTTTGCTTAAAAGTATTTTGTTCAGTTATGACTTATGAAGCTTTTGCTTATAAATTTCATACACTATTCATATAGTTTCAGTAGTATTCTATGCAATGGGTTAGCTTGGGGTCACTTGTGGCCCTAAGTACTATGTCACGTCTAGGGTGAGGACTCGGGTCGTGACAAAGTCACCAGCTAACTCCAAGTATGAAACACAAACATAACATAACAAGCATGGCTGATAAATGTCCTCGAATGAAGAGGACTCACCGAAAGAGGGATGGAGCTGATCTGTGAAAGTGCGAGCTAGCAATGATACTGGGAGTGATCACCCGAACCTATATCATGAGATGATATAGCATAGAGTATGTGGTCAGTACTTGAAATGTACTGAGTATGTAAGGTAAGTAAAACATGCTAGTAAATTGATAGCATAAAATCATTCAAATAAGTTAAAAGTATCGGGAGAGTAGGGACAGCATGCTTTAAGCCATTAATCCAAAGTATACATAAGCATAAGCTATTTATTATTATCTAAACATAATGACCCAAAGTTTAGAATTAGATATAATAGAACTTGTCATGCTTGAAATCGTAAGTGAAAACTCATGAACAGATCAATGAGTCAAGTATGCTATAAAATATAATATCATAAGTCATGAACATGAGTAACTGAAAAGATGAGGAACAATGGGAGATTCTTATAACGGATATACCCCACGTGAGCTACATGGAGCCCAACATGTAAATCCCTAGTTGAGAGGGTGTTCATACCTTGCCAAGGGTAGAAACATTAAAAAGGATTGGTAGCATTCATGGGTGGCCCATATGTGAATGGGAGACGCTCTCGTGGAGGACCCCATCATGGCTACATTGGCATGTAGTTTGAGACCTAGGCGCACTGGAACCCTGACCTACTCAGTGTTTAATACTACTCCCAAAATATATATAGTGCTCTTATTAGAATCATGAATCATGCTTGAAGTACATGGTCTAGTTGAAATCATGAGATTCAGAACATGCTTGAGATACATGAACTAGCCATAAAATATGCACGTAAGTCAGCGATAATCATAAACTCGACATTCATGAAAGTTGTGCATACTTGAGGAAATCGTCATTCTTTATAATTGATAAATTCATGAGGGATTCTTGTGGAAATAATGCATTTTAATCATAAAACATAATTTACTCCATCATACTTGAAATCGTAGACTCATAAGATTGAATTTAACAAATCATGCATAATAGGGAATAATTCTCATAAACTTGAAATCATGGTTTAATAATTAAATTAACAGAAGAATATGCCCCAATAGTCTTAAATTATCAATCAAAAGATGAAGGGGATTCGACCCATAAACATGGCAAGATTATTTGCATAGAATTGGGTTAAAACCCTAGAATTTCAATACACTTAATTGGAGTCTTGATTTCATGAATTAGAGGAGAAATTGAGCATGAGGGTGAAAGAAATCCCTCATTCATGGCCCTACATACCCAGGTAACTTGATTTCTACGCTTTTCTTGAAAGCCTAAGGTAATTAAGGAAGAAATAGAGGAGAAACTCTAGCTTGATCTTAGAAAACCATTTCAAGTCAATGCATGAGTAAGAGCATAATGACTTAGGCTAGGTTAAACCCTCTGAAAACACTCATTAAGGATCCCAAAATACTGTCATTAGGGAGTTAGAAGCTTAGAAATTATGACAACACCCTGAATAATTCGACTGGAAAAATGACCCTGCCAGTCCCAATGATGGACTGGATGATCCGTTGGGGGACTTGACGGGTCATCCCTTGACCCGTTGCCACTGACCCCATTTTCCCCATTGTCTAATCTTCCTCACTCTATAAATCACTAAATAAATCATCAGGGACTTAACGACTCGTTCCCTCCGTCCGTGAGGTACACTAGAATTAAATTCTCTTTTTACCACTGCAAACTTAACAGGTCAAATGATGACTCATAGGGAGCCCTAAAGACTCATCGTCCCACTCATCATGACTTTTAGGAATTTTCCATCTTTCCACCCTTCCAAGATAACGGCTCCCTGTATGGGTCATGAAGTGGCAGCATGAATCATCCCTCAACTCATTATGTCTCCTGAAAATCCAATATGTTACCAATTCATGCACACACAACGGATCACTTAATGACCTGTCAGGTCACTTAATGAGTCACTCGACGACTCATTTTGTGACCTAGTGCAGATTTTCCTATTTTCTTCATTTCAACCCTCCGGTCTAATCTTAGGGACTTTTTGAGTTGAGAAAGAACCATTACTTAGAAAATTCGAAAGGATTCTAACATATAACAAAAGAAAAAATAACAAATGCATCTATACTAACTATAAAAACAAAAATAATACACATACTATCATCAGAATCCATATATCATAAGCAAAACCTGACCCCCAACATAAACATATGCAATGTCCTCAGTGCATGCAAAATGTAAGAGTATGGGTAAGAACTCCAGGAGGTGCACTTGGCGTATTAGTCCAATGAATGACCTAAAAGTTAAGTGTCATTACACTTTTCTTTCCATTTTGAGAATATGAATTATTGCCCCTAACTTTGAATTAAAATTTTGATGATACTTATGGGGAGGTGGTATAAACACAAAGAGGCCACCTCCTGAGTGTTGCTTCAAAATTTTGTCTTTAAATAAGTGATGTAATTTTGCCTTCTTGGCATGACAAACTTGAAACTGAAATCACTTTGATCCTTCTCTCCAAATTCTTCTTTAGACTCATTACCTCATTTTCCATATGTTCAACAAAGCACAATGTTCACAAACTATTGAAGTATGGTCTAACTCACTCCATTTGCAAATATGCTTCATACCTAATAACCTCACCTTCAAATGCACTAGAATCAAAATATGATTTGGAGTTTTATTGTAAATCAAGGGTCATTTCTTCGATTTCGGCATCTTGTAGTATTTTTCGGTTGGTTTGTTGGCAAATCACCCTTAGCTTTTCAAAATCCATCTTGACCTCTTGTTAAGTGGAAATCACCTCAAAACTACTACCTATGATCATTTGATATTAAGTATTTGTAACACCCGAAAAGTTTCATAGACCAAACCCAAACTTGGAATTAGAAACCACAGAATTTTGTCTCAAAATGACTAAACCAACGAGTCATTGTCAGTAACAACGACCCGTTGTCTGAGTCGTTGTCAGCTCGATAGTTTTCATTCCTCAGATTCAATAAGTAGTACAATGACCCATCCTTAGAGGGAATGAGTCATTGTGTTGCCCGTTCTTTCAAGTTCATAATGTAATCAAAAGCTCTCTCCCAAACAACGAGCCATACTACGAGTCATTGTTTGGTATAACTACTCATCGTATAGAATGATGAGTTGGTAATTTACCAACTCATTAGGAATTTTTGTTTGATTTTCAAGTCTTTAAGGTTGATTTTATGCTTTTTCTCCTTGATCTTTTGAAGTATTTAACTTGAGTAGAGAAAGCATAAAACGGAGAAAAAAGCATGAAAATTTGGATGAGGACCGGCTCTCCAATGGCGAAACACCAGTCATTCGTAGATACCTATTGGGCTAAAGAAGAATAGATACCAGTGGACTAGGGATCAGCACCGGCAAACTACTGGTGCCAACACTGAATCATTCCAGAAACCACTGGCACCTTAATGCGACAGACCGGTAGATCACGAATCAGTACCAGTGAACCACCAGTAACTCACAAGTGAGGTTCGTCAGAAAAGGACAAAAACATTTGGTTCAAAAAATAAGAGGAACATTTTGTATCCTACTTTTCGACATTTTAAAAAGAGAATTGAACCTTCTATTCCATATTATTCATTGAATTTTATTTAGTATTGAATAAAAACTAGAGAGAGGTTGGAGAATTGAATTTTAGAGAGAGAAAGCTTCATCTTTTTCTTTGAAAAGGTAGAAAAAAATCCATTGGAGACCTGAACCTTGTTCTTGAATTTTCTTACTCATTTTGTGTCACGACCCAAAAATGGGCCCATATCGAGATACGGGATAAGGAACCTCGAGAGGCTCCAAGTCGACCCATGTCGTGAACATATTTTCTAACACAATCAAAAAAATAGAAGATTGACATAATAGTCATAGAGGAAGTCTGAACATAATATAAAATCTGAACATATAACACGAGTTTGAAGATGAATACAATCTATGTCTGAAAAGCCTCTACGTCTGATGAGCTGATGGGAAAAGACCCCAACTAACTCTCTAAGTCTGACACTGGAAATACGTAAACATAACTGAACGGCAAGCCTCTACGTCTGATGAGTTGATGGGAAAAGACTAAATCTGACACTAGAAATACGTAAACATAACTGAACGGAAAGGGGCCCTTGACAAATGAGGACTTACCGATAGAAGCTAGATGCTAACTCTAGAACTGGTTAGTGACGGGGCTGGATCTGAAAATCGTAGTCTGTATCACAAAATGATACAGCATAGAGTATGTTGTAAGTACGGGGAATATACTGAGGATACAACGTAAGTAAAATCGCTTAAATAAGTAAAATAATTTAAAACATGCATAATATAAAACATAATCAAGATAAGAATTTGAGAGTAGGGCTTGCATGCTATTTTATGAAATTTGATCAGAACATAACTAAACATCACAACTGAATCAAATGACCCAAAGCTGCTAAAGTCAAATAATCATAAGTAAAACTGAACATTGGGTCAAACCTGCTTTAGAACATATATATCTATGTCATGAATGATAAACATGCATAACTGAAATCATGAGGAACAATGGAAGACTCGTCTTATAACCAACATTACCACGATAGAGATTGCGTGGTCTCGATTATCACACTCAAGTGGGATGATTCGTCCAAAGCCTTGCCAGGGCTAAAAAGCTATCATGATATCGATATCAAGCTGAAGGCCCCTTGGGCCAGGGGAAAGCTCCAAAGAAGGTCCCAAATAATCTGATCCTACCTATGTTGGCTCAGAGTTTTGAGGCATAGGGATGCCCTTAGCCTACTCAGTCCTAGACACTACCCCCAAATACATGCTTATGCTCTCCATCATTTTTCGATTAAGCTGACCATCGTCTACTGAAGAAGCTGAATAACCATGTACATAAAAAATCTGAAATCATACATAAGGAGCCTTGGCTCAAACCATACCATAAGCTGAACATAATTGGGAGTCTTAACACCAAAACCATGTGGTAAGCTAATTGACATGAAATCAAAAATCATACTTGAATATGTGGGCTTGCCCAGTATTTTAACATACTTGAAAATACTTGATTCATTTGAAAACATGATCATAGACATACGTAACTTGAAACATGCTTTTCTCGTAAATATCTTATCATACTTGAACATACATCATGGATCTCAACTTTCATGAACTCCTTATGGATGGGCATCATAACTTATAAAACTTGAAAACATGATTTATAATTGAAAACATTGTAATACTTGCCCATGAATCATAGTTCAATAATAGAAACATACTTTGATCATACCCATAGAAGAAACTTAGAAAAGTCATGCATTGGATTAAACCCCATAGGATCACATAAAGATTTTCATGAATTAGAGAGGGATTGGCATGGGTGTGAACAAATTCACCAATTTATAACCTTACATACCTGAGAGAATCTGATTCTATAACTCCTCTGATTGCCCAAGGAAGAATCGATGAAAATCTTAAAGAAATTAAGCTTGATCACCTCTCTAGCCCTTTAGCTTGCATGCATGAATAGGAATATCATATGAACTTACCCCTTTTAAAACTCATTATTCATAGCTTAAAACAATGTAATTTAGGCCTTAGTATCTTATAAATTATGAAAAAGCCCTTAATAAATTCACAGAGAAATTCTGATTGCCAGCCCTAGCGAGGGATTGGACAAATCATTACCATAGGGCACGAGTCGTGATCTCCTGTCATCAAGTGCACTGCCAATTTTCCTCAAAGGGTCCCCATGAGGGACCTAAGCGGTCGTCACTCGTGGTCACCTTCCGTTGCTTTCACTTCCAATATTCACATGGGGCTCACCCCGGGGCACACCACGACTCGTGGTGCACCTAACGAGTCGTGGTGCACCCAACGAGTCATGGTGACCCACCCATTAGGTTCATGCCCAATTCCTTCTATCTGCACTTCATCCCTATCCACGACTGACTCAACGAGTCATGGGACTAACCACGAATCATGGTCATGTCCGTGGTGACCCAAAACCAAAAATTTCCAACTCAAGTCGTACTCCTCCCCACGAGTCACATAGCGACTCGTGGTCATCCTGACGGGTCACAGGACAACTCATTTTGTGACCTGGTGTAGAAAATTCTGTTTTCTCCATTTCAACTCTTAGGTCTGATCTTAGGGCTTTCGAGGTATTACACTATCTATCCCTTGGGAACATTCATCCTTGAATGTTGAAAATTACAAAGAAAAGAAGAGAAATGCAATCATCATATTCAAATACCGATCATATAAGCTGAAAACTGACGGAATGTCTAACTCCGATTTGAAATACATGGCTGAACTAAATTCCAAAACCACACATACATCCATTTACATGAATGAAACAGGGGCATATGAACTGAACATGAAACTGAATAGAGTTTTTAGCTCAAGAATTGATACCTCAAGCTGTGACTGAGCCGTTAAGGAATAAATGTGGGTATCTAGTCATCATATTTTGCTACTACTTCCCACGTAGATCTCTCAACGTGTTGATTACTCCATAAAACTTTAACTGAAGCTACTTCTTTGTTCCTTAGCTTTCAAACCTGACGATCAAATATTTCTACCGGAATCTTTTCATAACTAAGGCTATCTTTCACACCGACACTGTCCAAGAACAACTAGAGTTGGATCCTCCAAACACTTCTTTGGGAGCGATACATGGAAAACTGGATGGACTAAAGCTAATTCTATGGGCAACTCCAACTCATATGCTACCTTGCCAAACCATTTCACAATCCTGTACTGGACAACATAACAGAGACTGAGTTTCCCTTTCTTTCTGAACCTCATCACTCCTTATGGAAGACACCTTCAGAAACACCCAATCATCAACTTTGGACTCAAGTTCACTCCTTCTCACATTCGCATAAGAATTTTCATGACATTGAGATGTTTTCAACCTGTCCCATATAAGCTAATCCTCTCCATTGCCTCATGGATTGAATCTGGTCCTATCATTGCAGCTTCACTGACTTTAAACCAACCAATAAGCAATCTACATCTCCGCCCATAGAGAGCCTCAAACTGATCCGTCTGAATTTTGGAATGATAGTTGTTGTTTTATGCAAAATCGATAAGAGGCAAATGATTATCCTAACTACCCTTGAATTCATTCACACATGCTCTCAATATGTCCTCGAGAGTCTGAATAGTCCCCTCTGCCTGACAATTGATTTGAAAATGAAACGTTGTACTAAGCTTGACCTGAGTACCAAGTCCCTTTTGAAACGACCTTCGAAATTGAGAGGTAAATTGAGTACCTTTGTTTGATATGATTGACAAGGGCATTCCATGCAACCGAGCTAGCTCTCAAATTTATAGTTTGGAATAATCCTCCATTGAATCCGTGGTTTTGATTTGTAAAAATGAGCGACTTTGGTCAACCTGTCCACAACCACCCAAATGGAGTCATACTGTCGACGAGTGCGAGACAACCCTGTGATGTTGTCCATATTAATCTCCTCCCATGTCCAAGTAGGGATATTGATGTCCTAAAGCACACCTCCTGGTCTCTAAAGCTCAACCTTCACTTGCTAACAATTTGGACAGTTGGCTACAAATTCTACAATGTCCTTCTTCATGCCATTCCACCAATAGGATTCCCATAGGTCACGGTACATCTTGGTAGCACCTGGATGTATCGAATACCTTTAACCATGAGCCTCGTGAAACAACCAATTTCTCAAATCATCAACGTCTAGGACACACAAATGACACTGATATAGAAGAACACCATCTCTCCCTTCGGAGAAGACCTCTACCTTCTGATTCTGAATGGCTTCCTTTAACTTTACCAAATTAGGGTCCTCGTCTTGTCTAGATTTAACATCATTTACCAAGGATGATTCTGATCCATCATTGACAATAACACCTCCCCCCCTCGAGTCAACCAAGTGAACTCCAAACCTTTGCAAGTCGATGCACATCCTTCACCAACTCCTTCTTTCCTTTATCCACATGGGACACACTCCCCATAGAGAGTCTACTAAGTGCATTTGCTACTACATTAGCCTTACCTGGATGGTAAAGGACACTCATATAATAATCCATGAGTAGCTCCAACAAACTCCTTTGGCATAGATTTAGGTCTTTCTTAGTAAACACATATTGTAGACTCTTGTGGTCCGTAAAAACATCTACATGAACCCCGTACAAATAGTGTGTCCATATCTTTAAGGCAAATACCGCCGCTGCTAATTCAACGTCATGGGTCTGGTAATTCTTTTCATGAACCTTCAGTTGCCTGAAAGCATATGCTATGAATTTACCATACTGCATCAATACGCAACCAAGACCAATCCTCGAAGAATCATAATATACCACAACCCCATCGGTGCCCTCGGGAAGGGTTAACACCAGTGCTGAGGTGAGTCGGGTCTTTAACTATTAGAAACTCTTCTTGCAAGCCTCCGACCATTGGAATTTCACTTTCTTTTGGGTCAATTTGGTTAATGGAACTACAATAGGTGAGAAACCCTAAACAATTCTTTGATAGTACCCAACTAAACCCAAGAAACTCCTGATATCTGAAGGATCCACCAGTCTAGGCTAATTTTTCACCGCATCTATCTTCTGAGAGTTCACCTTTATACCCTCTCTTGACACCACATGACCCAAAATGCCACTAAGTTCAACCAAAACTTGCACTTTCTGAATTTAGAATATAATTGGCAATCTTTGAGAGTTTGTAGAACCACCCTTAAATGAGCAGCATATTCCTCCTCGCTCCGAGAGTATATCAGGATGTCATCGATGAACACAATCACAAACATATCCAAGTATGGCTTGAACACCCTGTTCATCAAATCCATAAAAGATGAAGGAACATTCATTAGTCCAAAAGACATAACTACAAACTCATAATGACCATACCGTATCCTGAAGGCTGTCTTCAGAATATCACTCTCCCGAACCCTGAGTTGATGGTATTCAGAACTGAGATCTATCTTTGAAAAGCACTTGGATCCCTAAAGATGGTCGAACAAATCATCAATCCTAGGAATAGGATATCTATTCTTGATGGTGACCTTGTTCAATTGCCGATAATAAATACACATACGAAGAGCACCATCTTTCTTGTGGACAAATAAAACTGGTGCACCCTAGGGGGATCTGCTCAGTCTGATGAAATCCTTATCCAAAAGGTTCTTAAATTGCTCCTTCAACTCCTTTAACTCAGTTGGGGCCATTCTTTAAAGAGGAATAGATATAGGCTGCGAATCAAAAAAAAGGTCACTACAAAAATCAATCTCCCCCTCGGGAAGGATTCCAGGGAGATCATCTGGGAAGACTTATGGATACTCACATACTACTGGAACTGACTGGTTAGTCGGGGTCTCGGACGTAACATCCTTAACCCTAACTAAATGGTACACGCAACCATTGGAGACCATCTTTCTAGCCTTAAGATAGGAAATTAATCAACCTACAAGCATGGCTGAGCTACCCTTCCACTCTATGACTGGCTCACCCGGAAATGGAAACTCTACTGCACAGGTTCTACAATTAACTGAGGAATAACATGCAAACAACCAATACATACCGATAATAACATCAAAGTCGGTCATGGCTAACTCTACTAGATCTATTGAGGTGATTTTCTTAAAGACTGTAACAGGGAAATCTCTATACACCCATCTAGCTATAACTGAATCACCGATTGGAGTAGATACTAAGAAGGGTTATAACAAGATTTTGGGGCTGACTCTGAATCTACCAGTAACGTAGGGCGTCAAAAAAGACAAAGTAGCCCTTGGATCTAATAGAGCATACACATCAAGATGGAAAACTCATAACGTACCCGTGACTACATATGGTGAGACCTCCTGCTCATGGCGGGATGCTAAGGCATATAATCTACTTTGGCGCTGCTTGCCACCCAAACTAGTAGATGCCCCCTGCTGAGATGGGTGTGCTGGTGGAGCTGTTCAACTGGAAGCTAGGCTCGGCACCTATCATGGCCCTGTCTAGCTGCTGGGAAATCTCTGAGGATATGTCTGGGCTTTCCACACCCAAAGCAAGCACCTGTACCCTCCAAACACTAACCTGTGTATTTCCGACCACACTTATCAGAAATTGGAATACTAGAATCAGCGGGCCTGCTGCTCTGACCCCTAGAGCCTGATGCTTCCCCCTATGGTCATGCCTATGTATGGATGGCACACTCATAGCTGAAGATGTTGGGATGAAGAACTCTTGTGGGACTGTAATCAGTGCCCACAGCCTGGTCTTGGCTGAGAGAACCTATAACTGTCTTTCTTGGCTCTCTTGTCCTCTCTCTCCCTCAAATGTGCCACCTCCATCTGCTGGGCGTACAAAACTATCTGAGGAAAATCCATATCTTGATGGAGCATGGCAGTCCTCCAATCCTTGTCTAGGTAGTCCACCACCCCATGAACAAACCAACTTACTTGAGCTCGATGATCAACCACTAACTCTGGTGTGTACTTGGATAGATGAGTGAATTCTAGGGCGTATTCCTGCAATGCCATCTTTCCTTGATTGAAGTTCACAAACTCGGTTGCTTTCAGCTCCCTCATCTCACAAGGAAAGAACTGATCTAGGAAGGCGACATTAAACTCATCCCAACTGATAGGGCCTGCTCCCACTACTCTCCTATTTTTCCACTGCTTGAACCAAATATGCGCAACCCCGTTCGGCTGATAACAGGCTAAGCTGGCGCAGTCCTCTCTATTCACCCCCATGACCTGGGTGATCTTTAGAATCTCATTGATAAAGTTATGTGGATCCTCATCCACCTTCGATCCAAGGAACTCTTAAGGGCTCATCCTCAAGAAATCTCTGACTCGTGTTGCCGCCGCATTCCAATTCTACGGAACGTGCGCTATTGCCTGCTAGTTGACCTGAGTGATCAAGGCCTACACTAGCATCTAAATGGCTGCCCTGAATTTAGCATGGGCAACTGGCTCTAGTGCATGATGCTCATGGGTTGGTGGGTCCTACTGATGCCCGTCTCCATTGCCATCCTCATGGCCATTTCCATTTCCATTTCTTATGTCGTTAACTCTGCGAGCAGACATGATTGCAACATGAATAGCACAAATTAGAAGGATAGAGATACATTTCACCGCACGATATAGATCTTGAAAGAAGGGAACATTTCCTAAACTTCTCGTAGCCTCTTCATCATAAGTGTGGCGCACTTCACACCCATGAAAAAGACTCTACTTAATATGATTTTCAGACACCCTAGGACACTTCAAAACCTATTGATCTGAAACCACATTTATCACAACCCAAACATGGGCCCAGATTGAGATATGGGACAAGGAACCTCGAGAGGATCCAAGTCGATCCATGGCATGAACATAATTTCTAACTCAATCAATAAAAATAGAAGATCGACATAATAGTCATAGCGGAAGTCCGAAAATAATATAAAATCTGAAACGTACAACATGATCTTGGGCAGATTTATATGCCCAAGTGATACTCAAAAGTACCATTTTCGCCTTGTTTATCTATCAATGAGTATACATTTTCATGTAAATGGTAATAAAATGTGAATTTTTACTAACCAACACGATTAGCATTGTTTTGAAGGTAAAAGGTTATTTCTAGAAGCTAAAATGAATGTTGGATGATATCGGAGTTGGACTTGGATGAGAGCAAGGAAAAAGGCATTGGACAACATGAATTAAAGGGGCTCCGCGATGGAGCCGTGTCACACTGCCATCGCGGAGGCATTCTGCCTGGAGGGTGAAAATTCACCAAATTTCCACTGGAGGTCCGCGTTTGCTCTGTGGCACGGAGCCAGTGCTCCGCGATGCACGTCGTGCCACGTTGAGCTTGAATTCCCGGACCCCCAGTTCCATTGAGGGTCCGCGTTCGTGCCGTGTCACGGAGGCAGTGCTCCACGATGCACTCCGTACACGTTTCTCATTATTCCGGGAAAAATTCCCAGCAGTATAAATAGAACACTTAAGTTCATTTTTCATAATTCACGTGGGTTACAGGCAGTTGAGGGACGAAAAGTTCAGGGGTTTTTTCTCTCTTTCTTTCTTCTTTAACTCAATTGTTTGTATGATTAACACTTGTTTCATGATGATTAATCCACAAATGAGTGGCTAATTCCCTTCCTTGCTGAGGTTATGAACACTTGTGATGAATTTTGATTATTGATTATATGGTTTTTCATCTTTTTCTTCCATGTTGTTCTATTAATTCTTGTTTCTACTGCATTGGTGTGTGGCCTACATTAATGTACATCTAAAAAGTCTGATTTCACTCGAGAGAGCACGAAATTGGAAAGTTGTGAATTAATAAGATATTGTTCTTTACTTGATTTGGGAAAATTGAGTTTTGATGTGCATTCAGAATAGAAATATACCTGAAAGTCGTATTAGTCAATTTAGGAACCGGAATTGTATGGCTAGAACATGAATTGCATTTGATCACAGAAATGTGGACGGATGGTTCATGATTCTTAAATGAGATTAAATACGAGAGTTTTAATCTCTTGGCAAATGTTCTTGGCTAGCAACAGGAAGAAAAGATTAACCAATTTATGATGATAATCAGTTTCATCACATGTTTGTTTAACCTTAGCATGCTCTTATCCATAGTTCAGATTCAAAGTAGATAATTGTTCTTAGTTTTAGAATAAAATTTATAAAACAAATTATTAACTTTTTGGTTACGTTGTTGTCAGCATACTTAGAAGTAAAAATATAGTATACTTGAGCAAATTGCACTTAATCCAAGTCTCTATATGATCGATACTTGGCTTACTAAAGCCACTTACTACTTGTTCGACCACTTGCACTTGCGTGTTCTTTTATATACCCATATAACACACCGAACAAGTTTTTGGCGCCGTTGCCGGGGACCTTGCAATTGGTGAATTTGTTTTAAGTGTTAATTTACTGTATTTTTATATTTTTTTTCTTAAGTGTTGACAACTTGGTCTTAGCCTGTATTTTGCAGACTTAATTGCTGTGAACATTGGCAAGAGACAAGGAGCTGGTGGAATCTTATATAGAGCCAGAACGTATATTTCACAGTAAACGGAGAGAAGCTCTACAAAGAAACCTGTAGTTGCTCAGACAGACGATCAGGGTGCAACAACAAAATCCACCGGTAGTAAGGGCAGTGTTAGTGCCCGAAGAAGCAGCAGTAAGGCCGGTTCGTGAGGTGGAAATCCCACATGCCAAT
The DNA here is from genome assembly GCA_035772735.1 of Datura wrightii. Classification (NCBI taxonomy): domain Eukaryota; kingdom Viridiplantae; phylum Streptophyta; class Magnoliopsida; order Solanales; family Solanaceae; genus Datura; species Datura wrightii. The sequence continues at coordinate 18,888,223 of JASDFA010000023.1, read as the reverse complement.
AATGTTACATCCAATATCCGCAAACCAGAGCCTGGAGGGAGATTTAAACTCAAGCAAAATATGGTGCAGTTGTTGCACACAAGCGGGCAATTTACCGATCTCCCTCATGAAGATCCACAACAACATCTCCAAAATTTTTTGGAGATAAGTGACACTTACATACCCGCTGGAGTGTCACCAAACTATGTTAGGCTTACATTATTTCCATTCTCCTTACTAGGAGAAGCCAAGAGGTGGTTGAAAGCTGAGCCACCAAATTCTATGTCAACGTGGGATGATCTTGCATGGAAGTTCTTGATAAGGTTTTTTCCCTCTGGTAAAACAGCAAGACTTAGAAGTCAAATTCTATGTTTCAAATAGAGGGAGGGAGAAAATTTATATCATGCCTGGGAGAGATTTAAATCCATGTTGCGGGACTGTCCTCATCATCATCAGTCCAATGAGGTGTTGGTGCACACATTTATTGAGGGTTTGGAACCCCATACTAAAATATTGCTAGACTCAGCAGCTGGAGGGCAAACGCTGGAAAAGACTTATGAGGAGCTGTATACCTTGTTGAACCGAATTTCACAGGGCAATGCAGAATGGAATGCTGACTCATCACGAGGTGGGACGAGGAAAGCAGCAGGAGTGCTTGAAGTGGATGGGTTTACAGCTATCGCTGCACAAATAGCTGCATTGCAAAATCAATTGAACAACCACTTCAGCAACATGACTTTGAACCAGCTTCAAGCTCCAGTTAATGCAGTTCAGCAATTGTGGTGTGAAGTGTGTGGAAGCAGTGAGCACTCAGCTGAGTGTTGTGGAGCCAATCCTGACTCGGTAAACTTTGTGGGTAATGCATAAAGAAATCACCAGCAGTATGGTAGTAGCTACAATTCAAATTGGAGGAATCATCCTAACTTCTCATGGGGTAGCAACAATCATCAAGGCCAAAGTTCGGGTCAGGGTGTGCAAAGGAACCAAGGGGGGAAACAGAACTACCAATCTCAATTCAGAAACAACAATGCACCTCCTCCACCACCATCACCCAGCATTGAGGAGATGTTCAAGACCATGATAGCTAACCAAGCTCAACTGCCGGCTGACTATGTGAAATTGGCAGCCGAAGTGAAAAACAATCAGTTAGCTACCAAGGCTCTTGAGTATCAGTTTGGGCAATTTGCTAGTGCCCAAAATACAAGGCCTAGAGGAGGACTGCCAAGCGACACGGATCCGAATCCCAAGAATGTAAATGCAGTGACCACAAGGGGTCGTTTGCAGCTGAAGGAGGTGGAACCAGAAAGACCACCTCAACATTCGGGAGCAGCAGAAGTCGAGGGGGAGCAAAGTTCGGAAAGGGGGAAGACCAAAGAAGCTGAATCAGAAAGACCTCCACCCCCGTTCCCTTAACGACTCAAGAAACACAAAGAGGAGGCGTGTTTTAAGAAATTCATGGAGGTGCTTAAATAGGTACATGTTAATTTACCTCTTGTTGATGTCCTGCAGGGAGTGCCTAAATATGCCAAGTACATAAAGGACATCGTGGCCAACAAAAGTCGGTTGACTGAGTATGCTACGGTGGCTCTAACGGAGGAGTGCACTTCCCGGATCCAAAATAGACTGCCCACAAAGTTAAAAGACCCTAGAAGTTTTACTATCCAGCTTACTATTGGGCAGAGCATCCAAGCTCATGGATTGTGTGACCTGGGGGCGAGCATAAATTTGATGCCATCTTCGGTATTCAGAAAGTTGGTTCTAGGGAGTCTTAGACCCACAACGGTAATATTACAGTTGGCGGATCGATCCTTAGCTAGGTCAGATGGCATTGTTGAGGACGTTCTGGTGCAAGTTGGCTCCCTAATTTTCCCGGTAGATTTTTTGTCATTCTGTATTTTGAACCAGACGCGGAAGTCCCATTTATTTTGGGACGTCCCTTCTTGGCAACCGGGAAAGCACTAATTGACGTAGCTGCGGGGCAACTCACAATGCGAGCACATGACAAGGTAGAGGTGTTCGATGTGTATAAAGCACCCAAGCTCCCAATGGTGCATGAAGAACTCTCGGTGATCAATGTGATTGATCATGGTAATGACAAGCAGATGAAGGATTCCAGAGAGTTAATAGGAAGACCACCGGATAGGTGTAAGCATTACTGGGGGGAGGACGGTGATCGAGAGAAATCGTCCATCACCCTAGCGGACAATTGAGCTTAAATGACGTTGAGCCGCGACGGTAAACCAGGCGCTGCACGGGAGGCAACCCGTGAATTTTTTTCTTTCATTTTGTAAAGCGTAAATAGATTTTTCTTTTTCTTTTTCTGGATTTATTACAAAATTTTTCATTTTAGTTAGTATTTTTTATTCTTAGTTAGGTGAAACCTATAATTCTAACCAATTTTGTATAGTGAGATGATTTTCAGGTCAAATGGAGGAAAATGTGCACGGAATAGCGAAGGAAAAGTCGAGGTAAGAAAAATTAATAAAAAGTGGAAAACAGTGAGCTGGGGCGATAGCTCTGTGTCACGGAGGAGGACCTCCGCGTTACCCTCCGTGACACGTTGAGGTATAACCCGAAAATTTTAAAATTTCCAGAATGCTATCGCGATGGCTCTGTGTCACGGAGGCAGTGCACCGCGATGCACTCCGTGACACGTTGCCTTGTATATCGCAACGGGTCACACCGGGTTGCCGGGTGACCCGCGTATTTTTCTACCCTTTTAAACCCCGAAACCTCCCCTTTTCCCCTCATTTTCAATTTCCTCCGTGACCAAACATCCCAAAACCCCTCCCCCATCAACGTGCCACGGCTTAAGGCAACAAATTACCGAGTTCTCTTCGTTTCTTCAACTTCAAGGTATGTTTTCCGATTCCCTCTCAAGTTTTTGTCGATTTTCTTTGATTTTAAGCATGGGAGGTGAGCTAAATTGCCCTAAGTCGAAATTAAGCACGAATTCGAGTTATTTGTTGATCGACAAATGTTCGGAATGTTGTTATGATTGTTTGAACTTGTCGATTGCATAAATTAATCGAATTTGATTGATAAATTCAATTCTAGGGCTTGTTGTTGAATTTGAAGTTGGACATGTGTTGAAATCGTGAATTTTATGTCGGGTTGTACGTGTTGAATGAGATGAGTCGTTGTACAAATTGTTAGGATGTTAATAGACGACGAATTCTCGGGTTTGGGGGAAATGTTGAAATTTGTTCAAATTTGGTTAGTTGGATAGGTTCATGTATAAAAATTTTTGTTGTTATTTTTTTTTTCTTTGTTTTTCTTTGCTAAGTGCGATAGTTAAAATGTTAGCGATGGTAGTGATTGAGAGTAGCTGTACAAAGTCTGAGTAGTACACAGAAGTTATACCATCGAATTTTCTTTTGAACGCACTAAGCATAATTGTATAGTTGGTTATTTTGTGTAAATAAAGTTATTCTTGCCGTGTTGTTGTAATTGTAGATAAGGACTAAGTGTGGGGTAACCTAGCTTAACCCGACCTTAGCCGAAGTTAATATTTATTTAGCTTAACATTGAGCTTGTTGACTTGGGTTGACAGATAAAATGGCAAGCCGGCAAGAGAAAGGCAAAGGTGCATCAACTTCAGGCACCGGAAGGAAGAGACTCAGACTGGGCACAGCAATCCCAGCTGCACCAGCAGTTCCACGCGGCCAGCGCCGCCAATATGGAACAAGATGGGTGACTGACGAGGGGAAAAAGTGGTACGCCAAGCACAAAGAGAACAAATATTTCCCCGAGGAGCATATAGCACGGGAGCCATTGGCACAGGAGTTCCCAAGGATGGTTCACCAGATCGAGGCAGCTGGGCTCAATTTCATATTCGAGGAGCCCAAAGAATGCAACCTGCACTTGGTTCGGGAGTTCTATGCAAACTAGAACCCGTCAATCAGAAGCCACACCATCAAAATCAGAGGGCAGATAGTCACTCTGGAGCCCCACCAGCTCAATGCCATCATAGGAGCGCAGGACACAGACGCCCACGTCCTCCGACAGCTGAATATTACCCCACCGTATGCTGACATCAGACGCACTCTGTGTGGGGCCTGATCTACAGCTAGATGGAGCAGGCACAAAGAAAGGGGCTACCACCAGACTCTGCCATATTCACAAATGAACAGGGAAGCCCAAATCTGGCTGAAGATAGTCTGCTCATGCCTCATCCCGGGGGTACATATGACTGATGTAACCCGGGATCATGTTTGCCTGGTGTACGCCCTGATGAAAGGGCTGGAGATAAATGTCGGGGCGGTTATTATATCTACCATGAAGAGAGCCCGGTTGCACCAGGGGCACAGGTATGGTTTCGGTGGACTACTCACCACCTTTCTCAGGGGCCTCGATGTTGAGGAGGAGGCCCTCGATTATATCCCGCAGTTGGAGCGGCGAGCCTTGGATGTTACCAAAACTAAGGCTCCCGACACCACCCACGGGCCAGTGCTGACACTTGGCGAGCGACACGCTCGTGATGACCAGTACATGGCGCGGATGTATGGGATGTAGATGCTTCATCTCAGGATAGGTGGGTGGCCGGCGACGGAGGAGGAGCTATGGCAGCTCGAGCTAGACTACCCATTTGGCGAAAACGCCAGGGCTCTATGCCGAGTAGGGCTAGCCTTTGTAGAGCCCACAGACGATGACGTCCCCAAGGACGAGGAGACGCATCGGGAGGACTCCGATGTGGAGTCCGATGATGACGACGGAGGTGACTCGGACATGGGAGATGAAGCAGCAGCACCCGACGAAGAAGTGGAATACTTTGATTGATCAGGGAGTTCCACCACCCGATTTTGTGCTATTTAATTTTTGAGAACACTGGGGACAGTGTTCGGATTAAGTGTGGGGTGGGAGTAGTTAGGTGCTGGGCTGGGCTGTTTTGTTTGTATGTTCTCCTCTGTTATTTTGTATGTTGTGTTTCCCTGTGTTTGTGAATTTTCAAATTGTTCTGTATTTGTAAATATTTGTGAAATTGATGTGTGTTGTTGAATGTTTCCAGCTGATTCCGTAAATATTTTTTTGTTTATCGAAATGATCGATATTTTGCAAATTTTTTAACTTTTTAAATTTTGGGTTTCTCGGCGTTTATTTTTGGTTCTTTTACCGAGAATGGTCCCATTGAATCGAAGTCATAGCTAGTGACTGTTCCCTATGATGGATGGATGATGACCATCTTAAGGGAAATGTAGTCATTAGGAGTAGTTTTTTTTTTCAATTAATTTTCAGTTTTTTTCTTTGGTGGATTGCATCTCGAAACCTGTAGTTACTATATGGTTGCGAAATTTTGGTTGCGTGTTGTACATGATATTCGAAATGCAAAGGTGATTCGTATGAAAGCATGCAAATTTGTAAATATGTTGAGATACTTAGGCTGTAGAGTTCGATTCAGTGTGATTGAGGCTTAATGTTTGAATTCCTGTAATTAGCTGATTGAAGAGTCTTTGAATACATCTTGAATCGAGCATGTGCATAAAGTGTGAAGTGAGGTTTTGATATTCCATGCTATTGTGAAGTGTCTAGAACTTTCCTGGTGTGTGTACAAAACGAAATGAAGGAGGTGTATTGTAGGAAAGGATGTAGGCATTTCTTTGTTTTAACCGAGAGTTTCTATTTTTTTCTTTTCATACCCCCATTTCTGTGATTGTATACCCTAGTCAGCCTTTTGAGCCTTTAGCCAATTATTTCTTTCTTTTGTCCAAAAAGTGTAAACCGAGCTTAATTCCTTCTTTTCATTAGCCGTAAAGTCTATACAAATCTCTTAAGCGCTTAAGAAGAGAAAATCATTTTCCCAAAGTGTCAAAGAGTGAGAAAGGTGAAAAGAGAAAGAAAAGCAGAGTGAGGGAAGAAAAGAAAAGGTTGAAGGTGCACTTGTTATAAATATACGATAATGAAGGTGCATGAATAATCTTTGTTGTTGTCTCAAGTGTGCTTAATGAAATGGGCCATACTAAAGAAAATCATCAAGAATGGGATGATGAAAAAAAAAAAAGAGAAACAGTGTCCATGAGTGATGGGATGTGTTGAAAAGGCGCTTAAGGATGCTAGTGGCTATTATTGGATAATCCAATATTCACTAGTTCCATAGGTTCCATTACAACCCATTAAAGTCCTACGTGATCTTACATTGCATTTCTTTATATTAGTGGAGTAATACACTAAGGGCAAGCTTATGGGTCACGACATGATGCATGTGAATTCTTTTGGGAGAGAGAGTGAAATTGTGTGTACATGCCCCTGTTTGAATGTTTATGTATCACATGAGCAAAAAGGGGAAGAATCTCTTGAGTTGTGAGGGCACATGCTTGATGAAAGATTGATTTTCGTATCGGATATCTTGATTAGCTGATTTGCATGAGTTTGCCGATATCGAGAGTCGATTCTTAAAGTCTAGGAAGTCTTAATGTATTGAAGATCATTGTATTGATAAGACCATGCATGGTTTCTTGATGATTTGTTGTATTGAGTAATCGGTATGACCGTAGCTTAAATTGTCGTACCATAGTAGCGAGGTTGAGATGTAAATTGCATGAATTGTATGTTTGTTGTTTGAGGACGAACAAGGATTTAAGTGTGGGGTAAGTGATCTTGGGCAGATTTATATGCCTAAGTGATACTCAAAAGTACCATTTTCGCATTGTTCATCTATCAATGTGTATACATTTTCATGTAACTGGTAATAAAATGTGAATTTATACTAACCAACATGATTAGCATTGTTTTGCAGGTAAAAGGTGATTTCGAGAAGCTAAAATGAATGTTGGATGATATCGGAGTTGGACTTGGATGCGAGCAAGGAAAAAGGCATTGGAAAGCATGAATTAAAGGGGCTCCGCGATGGAGCCGTGTCACGCTGCCATCGCGGAGGCATTCTGCCTGGAGGGTGAAAATTCACCAAATTTCCACTGGAGGTCCGCGTTTGCTCCATGGCACGGAGCCAGTACTCCGCGATGCACGCCGTGCCACGTTGAGCTTGAATTCCCGGACCCCCAGTTCTAGTGAGGGTCCGCGTTCGTGCCGTGTCACGGAGGCAGTGCTCCGCGATGCACTCCGTGACACGTTTCTCATTATTCCGGAAAAAATTCCCAGCAGTATAAATAGAACACTTAAGTTCCTTTTTCATAATTCAAACTTGGTGGAGCAAGGACGTGGGTTACAGGCAGTTGAGGGATGAAAAGTTCAGGGTTTTTTCTCTCTTTCTTTCTTCTTTAACTCAATTGTTTGTGTGATTAACACTTGTTTTATGATGATTAATCCACAAATGAGTGGCTAATTCCCTTCCTTGCTGAGGTTATGAACACTTGTGATGAATTTTGATTATTGATTATATGGTTTTTCATCTTTTTCTTCCATGTTGTTCTATTAATTCTTGTTTCTACTGCATTGGTGTGTGGCCTACATTAATGTATATCTAAAAAGTCCGATTTCACTCGAGAGAGCACGAAATTGGAAAGTTGTGAATTAATAAGATATTGTTCTTTACTTGATTTGGGAAAATTGAGTTTTGATGTGCATTCAGGATAGAAATATACCTGAAAGTCGTATTAGTCAATTTAGGAACCGAAATTGTATGGCTAGAACATGAATTGCATTTGATCACAAAAATGTAGACGAATGGTTCATGATTCTTATGTGAGATTAAATACGAGAGTTTTTAATCTCTTGGCAAATGTTCTTGGCTAGCAACAGGAAGAAAAGATTAACTAATTTATCATGATAATCAGTTTCATCACATGTTCGTTTAACCTTAGCATGCTCTTATCCATAGTTCAGATTCAAAGTAGATAATTGTTCTTATTTTTAGCATAAAATTTATAAAACAAATTATTAACTTTTTGGTTACGTTGTTGTCAGCATACTTGGAAGTAATAATATAGTATACTTGAGCAAATTGCATTTAACCCAAGTCTCTGTGGGATCGATACTTGGCTTACTAAAGCCACTTACTACTTGTTAGACCACGTGCACTTGCATGTTGTTTTATATACCCATATAACACACCGAACACAACACGATTCTGAAGCTGAATACAGTTTATGTCGGAAAAGCCTCTATGTCTGATGAGTTGATGGGGAAAGACCTCAACTGGAAATACGTAAACATAACTGAACGGAAAGGGTCCCTCAACATATGAGGACTCACCAATAGAAGTTTGATGCTAACTCTGAAACTGGATAGTGATAGGGCTGGATTTGATGATCGGAGCCTGTATCATAAAATGATACATAATAGAGTATGCCATCAGTACGTGAAATGTACCGAGTATTTAAGGTAAGTAAAACCACTTAAATAAGTAAAATCATTTAAAACACGCATAATATAACACATAATCAAGATAAACATGTGAGAGTAGGGCTTGCATGCTATTTTCTGAAATTATGATCTTAACATAACTGAACATCATAACTAAATCGAATGACCCAAAGCTAAAGTCTGATAATCAAAAGTTAAACTGAACATTGGGTCAAAACTATTTTAGAACACACACACACAAAAACATATATACATATATATCATGAATGATAAACATGCATAACTAAAATCATGAGGAACAATGGGAGACTCATCTTACAACTGACATTACCATGATAGAGCTTACATGGTACCGACTATCACACAAAAGTGGGCAAAGCCGTCCAAAGCCTTGCCAAGGCTAAAGACGCTACCATGCTATCAATATAAAGATGAAGTCCCCTTGAGGTAGGGGAAATCTCCATAGGAGGTCCCAAATATTTTGATCATACCTACGTTGGCTCGTAGTTTTAAGGCATAGGGTTGACTGGCAATTAGCACTTGGTGCTAAACACTTCCCAAAAATATGCATATGCTCTCCATCCTTTTTCAACGAAGCTAACCATCGTCTAGTTACGAAGTAGAATAATCATGTACATATAAAATCTGCAATCATATATAAGGAGCCTTAGTTCAAACCATACCACAAGCTGAACATAATTGGGAGTGTTGACTCCAAAACCACGTGGTAAGCCAATTGAAATCAAATCATAAATCATACATGAACATATGGTCTTGCCCAATATATTAACATGCTTGAAAATAATTGATTCACTTGAAAACATGATCAAAGACATAGGTAACTTGAAACATGATTTTCTCATAAATTACTTATCATACCTGAATATACATCATGGATCTCAACTTTTATTAACTTCTCATGGATGGGTATCATAACTTATAAAACTTAAAAACACGATTTATAATTGAAAATATTGGTAAACATGCCCATGAATCAAAATTCAATAATAGAAACATACATAGATCATGCCTATAGAAGAAACTTAGGAAATTCATGCATTGGGTTAAAGCCCCATAGGTACACATAAATATTTTCATGAACTAGAGAGAGATTGGGCATGAGTGTGAAAAAATTCACCCATTAATAATCTTACATACCTGAGAGAATCTGATTATATAACTCCTCTGATTTCCCATGGAAGAATTGATGAAAACGTTAAAGATATTAAGTTTGATCACCTCTCTATCCCTCTAGCTTGAATGCATGAATAGGAATAGCTTAGAATGAACTTACCCCTCTTAAAACGCAATATTCATAGCTTAAAGAAATGTAGTTTAGGCCTTAGGATTATAGGAAATATGGAAAAACCTTACTAAATTCGTAGAGAAAGCTGACAGTCAGTCCCAACGAGTGACTGGACGAATCGTTACCACAAGGCGCGAGTCATGATCTCCTATCGTTATATGCACTTCCAATTTTCCTTAAAGGGTCCCCACTAAGACCTAGCGGGTCGTTACGGGTGACCACTAATCGTGGTCACCTTTTGTTGCTTTCACTACCAATATTCACCTATGGCTCGCCACGGGGCACACCACGACTCATGGTGCACCCAATGAGTAATGGTGACCCACTCATTAGGTGCACTGTGCAATTCCTCCTACCTGCACCTTATCCCTGACCAAGACTGACTCAATGAGTTGTGGGGCTGACCACGACCCGTGTTCTTGTCCATGGTGATCCAAAACCAGAAATTTCCAACTTAAGTCATACTACTCACCATGAGTCACTTAACGACTCGTGGTCATCCTGATAGGTCACAGGATAACTCATTCTATGACCTGGTGTAGAAAATCCTGTTTTCTCTATTTCAACTCCCAGGTCTGATCTTAGGGCTTCCGGGGTATTACATTTTGTTGAATAAATGTAGAACTGTTCCTTAATGCAATTTCTTCTTCTACTTACATGAGTAGGTGAATTCCTTGCTAGGGGTGTGTGAATGATTGGGGTTGATTTGGATTGGATATTGTTTAATTGATCTTAGATTTACTCAATTACATAATTCTAGTGTTTCATCTGAGTTTTAATCTAAATACTCATAGTTATAAATGTGTGTTCTATTTATTTACTCTAATTGTGGTTGAAAAAGGAATTTAGAGTATGCGTGATGAAACATTAGTAGGTAATTGGGTGTTGATCATGTGGGGTTGACCTAGAGATAACCAAAACCCATTGTCACATGCATTTAGAATTAAAGCTAGAAATAGTTTATTCTTACCCAAATTGAGATGGTTGTTGTGAAAAGGACTTTAGGGTTTGAGAAAACCTGAGGTATAAGACACCTAATTGGTTGAAAAATTCAAGGTGCCACCACGTCAACAACTAATTATACTTTCGAGTAATGCTAGGAGCTGTTAATAATCCCAATATAATGATGCCCTAATAATATCACACCCCTTGTAGTCTCTCATTTGGTATTTTCTTTTCTTTGTCCCTATTTTTTTGAGAGAAATTGTAGTTCAATTAACAAAATTGTGATTTAACCAATTTTTACTGTATTGTTTTTGAAACATTGATGAAAGTTACTTCAATTTGATAGGAAAATTTTGTGTGATCAACTACTATTTACTGTGGAGTTCGACCCCGACACTCGTCCGGTATATTTGTTTTGCCAATGATCGTTTACACTCTTTCGTTAAGAGGAGTAAATTTGGATGTTATCAAAAAATGGCGCCATTGCCGGGGAATATAGTTTGATAGCCTTTAGTTGTTTTTTATTTTGAATTAATTTGTTGTATCTTGGTTGGTTTGACTTTATTCTTGTGATTGGTGACATCTAGGTTTATCTTGATATGAGTCAACACTCAAAAGAAGGAGAATGTTTAGTGGATTGGCATATGGATCATGAGGATGATGATCTCATGATTCCCAATGTAGCAGGTGCCATTCGCTTACCTCCTATTGTAGGGAGTGCAATATTTCATGTGACGAGTATAGTGTTGCACTTACTCTAAATGATGGGGCTCTTCAGAGGAATGCAAAGTGAGGATGCAAATAGGCATCTTAGAAATTTTATTGAGATTTGCTAACCTTTCTACATCACAAATATACGTCAAGAGTCGATCAGACTGATGCTCTACCCATTTTCACAAACCGAGGAAGCAACCGCTTGGTTGGAGTAGTTTCCTCCTAGGTCTATTACCTCTCGAAATGAACTCACAAAAGCATTTTTGGACAGGTTCTTCCCTCCCTCGAGGATGCTACAGTTGAGGGATGACATTACCAAACTTCCGGCAACTTACTAGGGATCAACTCCATGAAGCATGGTTGAGGTTTAAGAAAAATATTGCCATTTGCCCAAACCATGTGTTGACCGATGAGGTTCTACTTTAGAGATTGAATAATTCATTAGATTCTATCAATAAGTATTTAGCAAGTAATTTGGCGGGGGGTTCCATCATGGATCAGCCCTATGGAATAGGCAAAGCGCTTCTTGACAGAATCACTAAGACCAATCTAATTTGGCATATTAGAGAAGCGGAGGTATCTTCTAGCAGTGTTGCTCCAAACCTTATGACTGCTGAGATGAGGAAAAGGGATGAGGCTAGAGATGAAACTCTTGCTAAGATGATGACCTAGCTAGAGTTGATGAAGAAATATGTGACAGGAGTCGGTGCAAAGAGTGTGAATGTTGTAGGTGCTCAAGGCCATACTCAATTTTATGATGACACTTCACCACAAAGATATGAGAAGGAGTGTCAATACATGGCAAGCTAAATGGGGGGTTCGCACCCTGGGTATCAAGGTGCTAATCAAGGCCCCAGGCTCCCAAGGGATAAGAATCAAGGTTGGAGAAATTGTGATAATCAAGGATGGGGGGATAGAAATGATCGATGGGTGAATAGATATCAAAATCGCGAAGGAGAGAAATATCACTGAAGTGTTAACCCCTATGTGCCTCCTCCAAAAGCAGAAGCATCTCAAGGGCAGCCCGGAGTGTCACCACCCGAACATAGGCCCGAACACAGATACGAAACAAAGAACCCCGAGAACTCCAGGTCGACCCATGGAATGAACATAAAATCTAAAGCTTGACATAATAATCGCGCAAAGTCTAGCATGAAATAGCTGAAGTTTGAGAATATAATAACATCTGAACATTTGATTACATAACACAATTTTGAAGCTGAATACATACTATGTCTAATAAGCCTCTACATACTAATGAGTTGATGTGGAAGGACCCCAACAAACTCACTAAATACTGAAAATGAAAATACTAAACATAAGCTGATAAAAGTGTCCTCGAAGGATGAGGACTCACCAAGTATAGCTGAGGGATGCAAACTCCGAGGATCAGGCTAATGATGGGACTGAACTTGAATGTCCGATCTTGTATCATGAAATAATACAACATGGAGTATTCCTTCTGTACTTGAAATATACTGGGTATGCAAGGTAAGTAAAAAATGACAGTTAAAATATATAAGAGTGGGATAGCATGATCATAGAGCATATATCATAATTTATACATAAGGGCTCAAGGTTTTCAAACCATTCGTAACCTAATCATAATCATAGTCATAACAGAAAACTTTATAAAACATAACTTGAGCTAAAGTAACATAAACATAACCATGAATAAGTGATGAGGAACAATGGGAGGACTCGTCCTAACCAACACCATCATGATAGAGCCTTACATGATCCCCCATTATTTTGCCTAAGTGATCCGGACCGCCACCGACTTGCCAAGCAACAAGACGTCTGTGCGTGCTGATATAAGGGCCAAATAAAGTAACATGATGGATGCCACTTGAAATACATGATTAGCAATTAATAAGGGCCCATGAATTGGGCAAGAGTCATAAATCCATAAATCATGAAAAACATGCATACTTGTAAAACATTGATGTACTTGATATTCATAAATCCATGAAGGGTACTCGAATAGAATCATAACATGAATCATAAATAATAATTTGGACTTAGTAAGATCAAATCATAATAGAATCATAACTTTACATTACATGAAACTTACATAATTGGGCATAATTTAGTTAAAATTTGAAACTATAAATTTATAATCAAAATAACTATAAAATTTGCCCATAGGTCATAGAACATTATTTGATACATGAAAGGAGTTGACCCATATATTGATCATATTGAATTTCACAAGAATTGGAATAAACCCCAAAAGATCATGAAACTTGAATCTAGCATTGAAATCTATGGAATTGAGAAGAATTTTGAGCATGAGAGTGAAAGGAACTCTTATTCATAGCCTCACATACCTGGGTAAATAAGATTTACACTCCCTCTTGAAAGCCCAAAGCAAATTGGAGAGAAATTGAAGAAATTCTTCAAGCTTGATCTCCAAGGAAGAACTCCAATTTGCATGCATGGAATGGTAAGGCTTAGAATAGTTTTAAGACACTTAAAACCCTGCTAAATGAGCTTAAAAAGACGTAGTTTCAGACCTTAGGTCTTAGGAATTATGAAAATACCCATAATGAAAAGTCTGAAATTTTTGCACTGCTAGTGACAACGAGTGATACCACTAGTCGTCCCTTGATACCATGACTCGTGGTATCCATCTGTTACTTCATTTATCATTTATTCACTTCTCAGGTCATAATACCATGAATCAACAGGACGGGTCATTACTCCAAACAACGACCTATTACTACCTCTCGTTGCTGCCTCTGATGGAACCTGCATTTGTACTTCCCACTAGTCACACCACGACTCGTACCTTCATCCTACTAGTCATGGGTTCCATTACCTTGACTGGGGAATTTTTCCTACTCCTTCCCATGGGCACTTACCACGACTTGTTTTTCCGCATAATGAGTCATACTACAACTTGTACCATCCTTCCCTGGTACCCTGGTGACCACCAACGACCCTAACCTACGACTCCTTACCTCTTCCTATGGGTCGTACCATGGACCCGTTACCTCTAAGTCTACTTCTGTAGAACCTTACCATGAGTGTCTCCCATGGGTCGTTAGACCCTCCAAGGACTCGTACCATGAGTCATCTTGAGTAAAATCTTAGATTTTCGTTGCTTATCATTTCCTGATACCGAGTCTAGTCTTAGGCACTTTGGGGATATTACAATATCTCCCCTTTGGGAACATTCATCCTCAAATACGAATCAACATACTGAAAGCTTGGGAAAAAGGACTGGCATCTCAAATACTAAACATCTAAAATTGAAAACTGATAGAGTGACAGACTCCAAACTAGAATACATGACTGAAGTGAATTCATAGATCACACATACATACTGTAAAATGAAAGAAACTAGGATACATAAACTGAACATGAAACTAAATAGAGTACTAAGGAGGAAACTGATACCTCAAGTTGTAACTAAACTGAAAGGGAATAGATGCAGGTATTTAGCCATCATATCTACTGTAGCTTCCCACATAGCTCCCATAACACGCTGATTTCTCCAAAAAACCTTTACTGAAGCTAGTTCCTTGTTTCTTATCTTCCGAACATGACGATCAAGTATTCCCACCAGAACCTCTTCATAGCTGAGGCTATCCTTCACACCTACGCTCTCCACCGGAACAAAAGAAGCCGGATAACCCATGCACTTCTTCAAAAGTGACATATGAAACACTGGATGTTGAAACCAATTATAAGGGCAAATCAGATTCATATGCTACCTTTCCAACCCGTGTCACAATTCGGTATGGGCCAACGTAACGAGGACTGAGTTTTTCTTTCTTTCCGAATCTCATCACTCCCTTCATGGGAGATACCTTCAGACATACCCAATTATCAACTTTAAACTCAAGTTCTCTCCTCCTCACATTCGCATAGGGCTTTTGACGACTCTGGGATGTCTTCAACCTTTCCCTTATATGCTGAACCTTCTCCATAGTCTCATGGACTTAATTGGGTCCTATTAACACAACTTCACCGACTTTGAACCAACCAATATGCAATCTACATCTCCACCCATAGACTCTCAAATGGAGCCATCTGAATGCTGGAATGGTAGTTTTGTTACATGCAAATTCAATGAGAGGAAAATGATAATCTCAACTACCCTTGAAGTTAATCACACACAGCCTCAACATATCCTCAAGAGTTTGAATGTTCCGTTTAGCCTTACCATCTATTTGTGGGTGAAATGTTGTGCTAAGCTTAACCTAAGTACCAAGTCCCTTCTGAAATGATCTCAAAAATTCGGAGGTAAAACGAGTACCTCTATTTGATATAATGGAGAATGGAACTCCATGCAACCAAATAAACTCCCAAATATACAACTTAGCAGAATCCTTTGTTGTATTGATAGTTTTGATAGGTAGAAAATAAGTTGGCCTAAGTCATAAATTTATAAATCATGAAGGACATGCACATTTTCAAAAATCCATATACTTGATATTCATAAATCCATGAAGAGTAGTTGAATATAAATCATAACATGAATCATAAATCAAAATTTAGACTTAGTAAGATCAAGATCATAATAGAATCATAACATGGATTTTCATAAAGCTTGCATAATTTGACATAATTTAATTAAAATTGGAAACTATAATTTAATAATTAAAATAGGTATAAAACTTTTCCATAGATCTCAAAACATGCTTTGATACATGAAGGGAATTGACCCATAGATAGATCATAGAGAATTTCACAAAAATTTGGAATAAACCCTGTAACATCATGAACTTGAATCTAGAATTCAAATTCAGGGAATTGAGAAAAATTTTGAGCATGAGAGTGAAAGGAATTCCTATTCATATCCCTAAATACCTTGGTAAATACGATTTACATTCCTCTTTGAAAGCCCAAAGCAATCGGAGAAGGGATTGGAGAAATTTCTGAAGGTACAAATTATATTTTCAAGTTTTTACAAATTATGATGCCCACCCATGGAAGTTCATGAAAGTTGAGATTTATGATATATGTATTCAATCATGATGAGATGTATATTATGAAAGTATGACTTCAAATTACGCATATCCATGTTCATGTTTTCGAATGATCAAGTCTATGTTAAGCATGTTTAAGTGTTGGGCAAGCCTATATGATCAAGTATGTTTCATGTTTGATCTAAATTTCATGCTATTAGCATACCACATGATTTTGGAGTCTAGGCTCCTAATATTTTCAGCTTGTGGTATGGTTTGAGCCCAAGGCTCTTCGTGATATGTTTTCAGAATATGTATGTGATGTTATGATTCATCTTCGTCACTAGACGATGGTTCAGCTTCGTTGAAAAATGATGGAGAGCATATGCATGTTTTTTGGGAGTAGTGTCTAGCACCGAGTAGGCTAAGGGTCAGTCAACCCTATGCCTTAGAACTACGTTCCAACATAAGTATGTTCACATTATTTTAAGACCTCCCTTTTGAGCTTCCCCTGCCCCCAAGGAGCCTTCAGCTTGATATCGATATCATGGTAGTGTCCTTAGCCCTAGCAGGGCTTTGGACGGCTCTACCCAGTTGAGTGTAATAGTCCAACATAAGCTCCATCATGGTAATGTCGGTTATAAGACGAGTCTCCAATTATTCCTCATGATTTCAGTTATGCATGTTCAGCAGCCATGATATTATGTTTTCAGCAGGTTTGACCAAAATGTTCATTTTTACTATGATTATAAGTTTTCAACTTTGGGTCATTCCATTCAGTTATGATATTCAATTATGTTAAAATCATGTTTTCAGATAATAGCATGCAAACCCTACTCTCAGACTCTGATGATGAAATATTTATTATATGCATGATCTCTGATTTTACTTACTTAGTGGTTTTACTTCCCTTGCATACTCAGTACATTTCACATATTGATCACATACTCTTTGTTGTATTGTTTTATGATACAGGCTCAGATTTCAGGCTCAGTCCCGGCCGTTAGCCAGATCCTCAGTGTTATCACCTTACAGCCAGAGTTGGTGGGTCCTCATCATTCGAGGGCCTTATTTTTAGTTGTATTTCAGTATTTTCAGTTTAAGACTTTAGCGAGTTGGTTGGGGTCCTTTCCCATCAACTTGTCAGTAGTATATGCTTATCAGACATAGTGTGTATTCATCTTTACACTTGTGTTTTGTAATCAGTTATTCAATGTTATCAAATTTTCAGACTTCCGCTATGCTATGTGTAAGTTTTCCGTATTTAAAATTTTGAGCTTAGATGTTATGTTAATGCCATGGGTTTACTTGGAGCCTCTCAGGGTTCTTTGTCCCGTGTCTCGATCCGGACCTATGTTTGAGTCATGACACTTGTCTTGTGTGGGCTTGCCAAAATCTAAAAAACATGCATACTTGAAATATGCCTCCTTGATCAAAAATCATAGATTCGTACATGGGACATTTGTAAATATTCATACATACTAGATATCTCATTATACTTGAAATCATAAATTATAAACTGATTTTTCATGAACTTACATAATTGGGCATAATTTCCTAAAATTTGAAAACATGAATTTCCCAACATCTAGATAGCTGCCCTAAACTCAGCATGGGCAGCCTGCTCAGGCACATGATCCTCCAGGGCTAGTGGGGCTTGAAGGTGCCCATCCCCGTTTATATTCTCACGGCCATTTCTATTTCTATTTCCATTCCTTCTTCCATTAACTCGATGTGGATACATGATTCAGCAAATGCATATAGAACAAGTTAGAAGGATAGAGGGATGCTTCATTATGCAACATTAATCATGAAAAAAGGGAAATTTCCTAAAACATTTCGTGGCCTCTTCATCATAAGTGTGGCGTGCTTCAAACCCATGAAAAAGACTCTACTTAACGTGTGTTTAAGACACCCTAGGACACACTGAACCTTTTCCCTAATATCAAGTGTTTCACGATTCGAACATAGGCCCGGATCTAGACACAACACTTAGAACCATAAGTGGCTCCAAGTTGACCCATGACATGAATATAAAGTTGGAGATTAACAAAATTAAAGTGGTTGACTAATTTCTGAAATAGAAGATGTCTTAATTTTTAAACATATGTATAATGGAAATAACATAAACTGAATCTAAAGAAAAATATAACACTATGTTTGATAAGCCTCTAACATACATACGAGCTGATGGGACAACACCCCCAACTATCTCACTAAAGTCTAAAACTAAAATTGCAACAAGACAACTGATAGAAGGTCCTCGGAGGATGAGGACTCATCAACAAGTGAACTGGACTGAACTCGGACAACTGGCTGGTGAGACTTAACTTGAATGTCTGATCCTATATCATGAAATGATACAATATAGAGTATGCGATCAGTACGTGGAGTGTACTAAGTAAGCAAGGTAAGTAAAACAGGCTAAGTAGTAAAACTGAAAACATGCAAAACATAAATCAGATCATTATACGATTCTGAGAGTAATGACTTGCATGTTAATATCTTGAAAGTATGAATAAACATATCTGCACTTTATAACTGAAATGAATGACCCAAAGTTGAAACTGATGATCATAAGTAAAACTGATGACCTGAACATTAGGCCAAACCTATTGAAAATATAATATCATAATTGGTGAACATGCATAACTGAAATCATGAGGAACAATGGGAGACTCGTTATGTAACCAACATAATCACGATAGAGCTTATGTGATCCCAACTATTACACTTTAGTGGGCAGAGCCGTCCAAAGACTTACCAGGGCTAAGGGCTACCATGATATCGATATCAAGCTGAAGGCCCTTTAGGACAAGGGAAAGATCATAACGAAGTCCCTAATATATTTGAATAAACCTACATTGGTTCATAGTTTTGAGGTCCGAGGTTTATCTAAACCCCTAACCTTCTTAGTGCTACAGCGTACTCTCAAAAACATGCATTTGCTCTCAATCGTTTTTCAGCGAAGCTGATCATGAAATAACATAGTCTGAAATCTGAATATTAGGAGCCTTGGCTCAAAATATACAATAAGCTGAAAAGTGGGAGTCTAGACTCCAAAACCATGTGGTAAGGTAACATCATAAACTTGAACTAAATCATGAAAACATACTTCGATCATATGGGCTTACCCAAACTTTAATATGCTTGAAATAGACTTAATAGTCAAAAATCATGGATATATATATATGGGAAATTTATAAATATTCTTTCATGCTAAACATCTCATCATGATGAAAACATAGATCATAATCTTAACTTTTCATGAAACTTGCATGCTAAACATATATATATATATATATATATGGGAAATTTATAAATATTCTTTCATGCTAAACATCTCCGAGCTCTAATGTCCATTTGAACACGATCTATAAATCTTGTCAAAACTGGTAGGTCATCCCCTGTTCCTTATGATTTATACAAGTCTTTAATACATGCATTTAAATGCTATTTTCTATCTTTACATGTTATATGTGCTCACTTGCAGTTATGCATTACATCGAGGCCTATGCTGGCCACATATTTAGTATTCATCATTTCTATGCTATACGTATTTAATTGATCCAGCATAAGCCATATTAGCTCCACTTATGATTATGATTAAGATTTATTGATTTTACCCTGGTATCATACATCGTGTAAAGGTATTTTTATTTTATTCCAATGTGGTACACCGGCTGGATAGATTTTATCCTAGTGTTGTACACTCACTAGAGGCAATTTTATTTTACCCCAATGTGGTACACCGCTAGACGAATTTTATATGGATTTTATGGTTGGTTGGCTACCGACATTTCAGTTATAGTATTTATTCTACTTTACTTGGTTGCATTTACACTACAATATTGTGTTATTCTCAGGTTTCGATTTCTAAGATCCCCAGGTTATTGCTATTCCTTATTTCTAGATCAGTTATCAATTTTATCTTATATGTTTATAGTTTTCATCCTTAAATACCAGTATATTTTATTCGTACTGATATCTCTTCTTCTGGTTACCTCTCCTGCAATCATGTTGCAGGTACAAGATGAGGCTCAAAACATCAGATGCTGTAGAAGGCAAATTTTAGTGGAATAGTGGTATGCTCCTCTCTTCTAGGAGCCATGTCCTAGTTTTGATTATTTTGAGTTTTTTGTACATCATGGATAGGTCGGGGCCCTATCCTGTGAATTTTAGTTTGTTTACTCTATAAAGGCTGATGTGGACTAGTTTGTATAGTTGTTTTGGTTATGTATTCATGTCGGCTTTGCATTATTCTGTTTTAGCTTTATTATAGCCTTGTCGGCTTTCTTGGTTGCTTATTCATTATTGTCGAGACCCTATAGGTCAATTATTTATCTACAATGGATGCAACAGGTGGCTTGGTCAGTCTTAGTGTTACATTTATAGATGCTATATAGCTGGATGCTCGATCAATCATGAATCAACCGACAGTAGTGCCCTACCATAATTTTGGGGCGTGATAGATAAGCTCCAAAGATAGTTTCTGAACTTAGGGCTTGGATGAGCAATTTCATTTTAGGAGATTCAGATGTTGATGGTCAAGGAGTGTTGGACCCCATGCTCATCAATGTCATGGACATCTCTAGACTTATGATCCATGCACAATAGATTAGTAGGAGGAGAAGTTGAACGATAAACAAAGGGAGAGTAAGACGGCGAGGATATGTAACTTTGACTACTCTCAGTAGAGGTCGAGCAATAGGAATCCCTCACAACATCAGCAGAGATCTTCCATTCCAGCACCTTTTTCAGCTACTGCTCCTTCTCTAAGACCCCATACTGATCAGAAAGGTAGACCATGTTGCTCTAAGTCTTAGAGCAATATCTCCAGCAGCTACACTTTCCCAACATGCCCTAAGTGTGGCAGGAATCATCTTGGGGAGTGTTGTCCTGGCACGGAGGGTTTTTTTAGTTATGGTAAAATAGGCTATAGATTGAATGATTGCTCGTCAGACGGAGATGGAAAGATTCAGTCCACTATTTTAGCAGCCCCTTCAGGTCACCTAACTCAATATAGTACTACTTTTGGCAAAGGTGGTGGCGAGCACCAAAACCACTTCTATGCCTTGTCTTCTCATCAAGATCAAGAGAACTCACTTAATGTAGTCAGTATTATGATAGAACTCTTCCAAATTGATGTATACAAATTGTTAGATCCTAAAACAACATATCTTTTGTGACTCCTTATATTGCGGTACATTTTGATGTTAGTCTAAAAATCCTCTAAGAACCCTTTTCAGTCTCTGCTCCTATTAATGAATTTGTTATAGTTAGTCGACTATACAAAAATTAACTAGATACAGTTTTACAAAAAGTCACCACAGTTGATGCAGTAGAGTTAGATATGATTGATTTTGACATTATTTATGGCATGGACTGGTTACATTCCTATTATGCCTCAGTTGACCGCAGAACTAGGGTCTTTATGTTTTAGGTTCCTAAAGAACCGTCCTAAAATGAAAGGGCAGTACCTTAGTGCCTAAGGGTTGATTTAACTCTTACCTTAAGGAAATTATTTCTAAGGATTGTATCTATCATCTAGTTTGGGTTAGGGATTCAAGCTTCGAAGTCCCAACTCTTCAATCAGTTCTAGTAGTGAATGAGTTCCCAGAAGTATTTTCTGATGATCTTCTTTGAGTTACTCTCGATTGTGAAATTGTCTTCGAAATAGACCTTTTTCAAAATACACAACCTATCTAAATTCCTTTTTACTAAATGGCTCCATCTGATCTTGAAGAGTTGAAGGAACAATTGAAAGACCTCTTAGATAAAGGCTTCATAAGACCCATCATATCTCCATGAGGTACTCCAGTTCTCTTCGTGCGTAATTAAGACAATGCACTCAGGATGTGCATCGATTACCATCAGTTGAATAAAGTCAGTGTCAAGAATAAATATCATATTCCCAGGATTGATGAATTGTTCGATTAGCTCCAGGGTGCTAGCTAATTTTTTAAGATAGATCACAGATCTGGCTATCATTAGCTTAGAGTTAGAGAATGTGATATTTTGTAAATAGCCTTCATAACTCGGTGTGGTCACTATGAATTTGTTGTGACATCTTTTGGACTAACGAATGCTCCTACAACTTTTCTGGACTTGATGAATAGGGTGCTCAAATAGTATTTGAACATGTTTATCAAAGTCTTTATAGATGACATCCTTGTCTACTTTTTGCGTGAGGATGAGTATGCAGACCATTTGAGGATAGTCATGCAGACTCTCAAGGACCGCCAATTATTAGCTATGTTTAAGAAGTATGAATTCATATTTAAATTAGTAACATTCCTTGCACATGTTATCTCGAACGAGGGCATTTAGGTTGATTCTTAAAAATCAATGCAGGTAAGATCTGGTCATGACCCACCTCTCCATTAGAAATAAGGAGTTTCTTGGGTTTAGCCTGTTATTATAAGTGGTTTGTGGAAGGATTTTCCTTTATTTCTTCTCCTATGTCCAGATTGACTCAAAACAAAGTCAAATTCTAATGGTCTAATGCTTGCAATAAGAGTTTTTAAGAGTTGAAGACTAGACTCACTGCTAAACTATTTTAACTCTATTTGAAGGTTCAGATGGTTTCTGATTTATTGCGATGACTCCAGAATTGACCTTGGTTACGTGTTGATACAACATGGTAAATTGGTAGCCTATCCTTCTAGATAGCTCAAGGCTTATGAGAAGAACTATCTCAGTTACAATCTTGAGCTAACAGTGGTAGTGTTTGCCCTAATGATTTGAAGGCACTACCTCTATAGGTGTTCATGTTGATGTGTTTACTGACCATAAAACCCTATAGTATGTGTTCAGTTAGAAGGATTTGAATTTTCGTCAAAGGAAATGGCTTCAATTGTTGAAAGACTATGACATGAGGGTCTTGTACCATATAGGAATGGCCAATGTAGTGGCTGATACCTCCTGCAAACTATCGATGAATTGTGTTGCTCATATTGAGGATGATAAGAAAGTGCTGGCTATAGATGTTCATAGGCTGGCTCATTTAGGAGTTCACCAGGTTGATTCAGCGGAAGGTAGAGTCATAAACCAGAATGGTTCAAATTTTTCTCTAGTGATGAATATTAAACCAAGGGAGGATGATGATCCAATTTTTCTTAAGTTGAAGGAAGCGGTTGTCAAGAAAGAAGTGGAGGCATTCTCCTAAGGAGGAGATGGTGTGCTCCGCAATTAAGGTAGGCTGTGTGTTCTGGATGTGGATGACTTGAGATAGTGAATATTAATAGAAGCCATATGTTCTCGATACTCTATTCACCCAGGTTCCACAAAGATGTAGCATGATTTGTGGTTGTCTATTGGTGGAATGGCATGAAGAAAGACATTGTAGAATTTGTGGCTATTGATCCAAATTGCAAATAGGTGAAAGTTGAGCATCAGAGATTGCAAGGTATGACTTAGTATATTAGCATTCCTACTTGGATGTGGGAAGAGATAAACATGGATTTCATTACAGGTTTACCTTGTATGAGCCGACAACATGATTCTACATATGTGATTATAGCTCGGATGACTAAATTAGCATATTTCCTATCATTTAAGACCATAGATTCAGTAGAGGATTATGCTAGACATTACATTCGGGAGTTGGTCAGAGTGCATGGAGTCCCTTTGTTCATAATTTCTTAAAGGGGTACTCGACTCACCTCACACTTTTGGAAGTCGTTTTAGAAAAGGCTTGGTACTCAGAGAGATGTTCAAGATGAACCGACCAGTCACACATTAGAGGACATGTTAAGATCTTGCATGATTGATTTAAAAGGTAACTGGGATGATCAACTTCCTCTCATTGAGTTTACCTACAATAGTTACCACTCCAACATTCAGATGACAGCATTTGAGGCACTTTAAGCAACTTTACGGTAGGACATATACATCTTTTAGAGGATAGTATTATATAGGTAAAGCTACCTTGATTGGGCCTACTTCAGTACATGACGACAAGGTGATTGTTTTAGCTCTTCAGAGAAAGGCTGAAAATAGCTCAGAGCCATTAGAAATAGTTTGCTGATGTGAGGAGAAGAGAACTTGAGATTGCTTCTGATGACTGGGTCTACATAAAAATTTCACCCATGAAGAGGGTGATAAGGTTTTGTAAGAAAGGGAATCTTATTCCCCAATGTATTGGTCCTTACAGGATTTTGAGGCGCATTAGCAAAACGGCATATGAGCTGGACTTGCCTGTAGAATTAGCATCGGTGCATCTAATCTTTCATGTGTCTCTATGAAGAAGTGCATCGGTGATTCGACCTCAGTTGTGCCTTTCGAATGTGTAGGAGTGAAAGATAGTCTCTCTTATGAAAAGGTCCTAGTTGTGATTCTAGACCGTTAGGTTCGCAAGTTGAGGAACAAAGGAGGTCGCTTCAGTGAATGTTAGTAAAGTTGTAATCCACTTCTCAAAGTGAGAGAATGTACATGATCATATGCAATATAATTTACCCAACTATGAGTCGGGGTCAAATCCACAAGGAATGAGGAATGACTGCTACTAAAGTTGTAAATCAATCGAAACTAACTAGCATCATTGCATAGCAACTTCTAAAGTAAATTTTAGGGGAAAGTAAGATCAATATATGACTCTAAAAGCAATAACAAAATAGGCAATGCGAACTAAACCAACGATGAGAGCAAGTACTAGGGATGCGCTATTGACAAGGCCTTGATAGGATTGGGTTAATTGCTAAGTCTAAAGACCTAATTATAACCATGAATAGTAACGGAAAAGGAAGCATGTGATGTTTCTCAACCACTTGTGTACATTTTACTTGAGTTCTCTCAAAACCCAAGGTCGCATAACATCATAGCCACATTAACTTGGAGAAGAGTTGAACTACTTCTAGACTCAACTCTTGAATGAACTATGGAAATGGGTATTGGTTATATCTAGCCCAACCCCACACCTTCAAAATTCAATCCCCCACTATTGCTTTCTCACCTAAATCCTACTTGTCTTTCTCAAGAAAAAGCAACATAAGTTAACACAATTCAAATTTGCAACCATAAATATTTCACTTAAAACTCAGAGAACACAATAGATTCATGCTAGATAAGTGAGTCTAAGACTAAAACAACAATACGCAATCAATTCTAGCCCCTATCAAGCACACACCCCTAGCAATAAAATTAGCTACTCATGAATGAAGATAAGAAGATTATACCAATAAATAATTTGTCAGCATTCATCATTGAATAGAAAACTCAATATTTAAAATGTGCGTCCATGGTGGGTTTTGCCCTATCTACTTGAAAAAGAAGAAAGAAAATCTCTAACCTTTATCTATCTTTCTCTCTCTATAATATGTTGTGTACAAAATGTTGTTTTTCTCCTATTATTAAGGGTGTGTAAAAATTAGGGAAATTCCTCTCCTTTTCCTGGTGCAAGGATTCCCATATTTGCCCTTAGAAGCGTCCAAAGTATCTTTGTGCCAGAGATGGACATTTTTACCTCTGCCAATACAGAGCTTACTTGCGCGGCCCTGCGTTTCCAGGTGTCTATCCGCGAAACATGGGTCTTCTGCAGTTCTGGTCAGATAAGCATGCTTATCTTCTACCATTGCACTTGTATTTCGCAGGTATCCACCTACGCTTTTCAGGTGCTCTTTAGCTTCAGGCCAGTACAATCTATGTGGCACTTGCATTTCACATGTGCTCAAGTGTGGCATGCAGGTCTTCTACTTTTAGCAACTTTTCTTTTTGTTCAATTCCTTTTCTTTCCTTTTTCACGTTTAATACCTACAAAATCAAAGAGAAAATGAATAAAACCTTTCTAATTAAGTTGAAAAGAAAGCAAAAGCTTGTTCTTAAAAGCCTAATGATTTGGTAAATTACCAACTCATTAACCCCAAAACTTGAACCATTGCTTGTCCTGAAGTAATACATTTCCGCACAACTAAGATATTGAATTAAGCATGTCTTAACACAATATTTGTACAAAAGAGACCACTAGATCTTAGGAAAACACCAAAATCACACACCGACTCAATAAAAGAAAAGGCTCAAACATGTTGCAAATAGTTCAAGAGGTAACCACAAACAATTGGCATATCTCACATGTATACCTTTCATTCAAAACAAGGGGAATAACTAATCAAAACAAGATCCCATAGTATCTCAAGTCATTAACCATCCACATTCAAGGTTTGCCATCAAGTTCACAACACACTTGTCTCATTCACATTTCTCTATTGGAAACATACATTACCGTATACCCCATGGAAGAGATGTCACCACACAAAGAGAGAATCCCATTCAGTTCCATCCATTTCACACACATAGGGATTATAGAATAAATAAAATATATCCACTCTTACAAAGAAATTCAAGTGCATCTAAATTTACATATAGGCTTTCCCTTCGTGTAAATTTCCACTGATGTATAGTTGCTACACTTGGAACCACTAATGATTTGAGGGTCATAATGAAGGGTTGAGGTAAGGGTAGGACAAATTTTTAGTTCTAGTGGATAAAACCTCTGTAAAGCCTTTTGTGAACTTATGAAAACATCCCTCTTCATTATTTAAATCACTCCACCTTATCTTTTTTTGTTCATCATCTTCATTATTCATCAAGATCCACCCTTATAACACCTTGGCTTCCAC
Source organism: Datura wrightii (assembly GCA_035772735.1). Taxonomy (NCBI): domain Eukaryota; kingdom Viridiplantae; phylum Streptophyta; class Magnoliopsida; order Solanales; family Solanaceae; genus Datura; species Datura wrightii. The sequence goes on along the minus strand of JASDFA010000023.1, from coordinate 18,861,488 downwards.
AATTAGCTTCTTTTATGCAAGAGATAGCACCTTTCAAATATTCTTTTTCTTTTGTTGATTAGAGGTTTTTCAACCATCTATTTAATTATTTTCACAGGTAATTTGGTGCTACCTCACCTTGAAGCTCACATATTTTTCCTTTTTTCAAATCCCCAAACATAGGCTCTTGCCTAATTTCAATTCATTTCCTTATCTCTCCCTAAGTCTTGGGCTTCAAGCCCCACTTTTTTTCATCAATTAGCAATTATGGAGGACGGGTGCCAAGAAAGGCATAAAAAGGATAATAGGCTTGTAATTTAGTTTCCAAAGAAAAGGGACAAAGGATCAAATGTTGGGTAGCAAAGATTGATGTTCAAGGAGGTCATTTTGGGTGAAGTGACAACCCAAAGAAAACCTAATATCATATTCTAAGTGAAGCCACATCTAGTATTTCGCCTTAAGTCATAAAGTTCTACATAATTATGCTACACAATAATTAAGCTAAAGACCTCACCACACAAGGCTTCACAATCAAAGGAGTTTGCAAATTTTCAATATCACATCAAGAGTATGATTTTAGACAAGCTAGTGAGTGAATAAAAAACCCAATCAAAGAATGTGCAAACCATGGCAAGAGAGTGCTCATTTGGAATTTCAAGTGCCCTTTTTATCTCAAAATTCATTTGCAATGCCAATAAAAAAAAATTGGTGGTGCCTCTTTAAACAAGTGCAACAAGAGACTCAAAAAGACACTAGAATTGGCATTTTCTCTTAAGAAAGTCGCCTCTCAATCTATATAGGAAAATGCCACCCGGTTCGACAACAGAAGAAAAGAAATAAAATTTTGCTTCATGGGAAAGAACCGCAGTATAAATAAAACCCTTGAAGTTTATTTGCTATCTACTATGAATAAAGACCATTATAAAACATGGTTTATGGAACATTTGGCAAAGTAAAACAAATCCATCAATTGTACTGACATTGTCAACACAAGAGTTTAATTTCAAGACAAGCCCAACAAAGGCATTCATTCAACTAAGAAAAACAAGAACATCAATAAAGCAAAGAAAAATAATGATTCAAGACCACAAAAGGTAAACAAGAGACAATAACTATCCAAAAGGAGAGAGCACGTTCTACCGCTAACTAAGTATTTACATTGTATCCAATGTACAAGGTAAGAACAAAGATGGGTAAGAACTTCCTGAATTGGCTATTCTTCGGCATCATCATTAGTCTCTTCATTTTCGTCACCATCACCTCTTTGCTTGGCCCCATCTCTCTCATCAAAGCCCACAAATAAGTCATCAATAGGTCGTTGGGCTGTCAGTAGGGTAGCCATGGCTTCGCCAAGGAAGCTCATGTCGAGGGTCAACCATTGTTGTCTTATTCTTTAGCTCTCTCACATCAGCTCATAGAGATGTGATCACTCTTTCAATCACATCTATGTGAGAGACACTTGTTCAAGTTCTCAAACACATCGTTCATTGCCTTCTTCACTGACCTTTAGGTGAGAGCTGGCGGGTCTTGAGCCAACCTTGGAGTTGGTTTTCATAAGATCATGTCATTTTTGCCATCTTTTGGATCCCACTTGGTCTAAAGAATAAAGGAGGAGGTAAATGCTCGTGGAGTGGTGCCTCTCCAAAAACATGTGCTCGCATCTTGGGTTTCAGCTCATTATGGTCTAGAGCCATGAAAGTTTGAGATATGTCATGAGAGGTTGAGTCCTTGGGTGCATCCCAAGCTTGTAGCCTCTTTCTCTTACTTTTGGGAGCATCAGCGTCCCTTTTCTTCTCTTTGCCAACCACACCAGTAGTGGAGCTAGGCTTTTCTTTTGGAGAAAAAGGACTCTCACTCGCTCGGATAATTGGCTGATAAGCATCGAGTAAGGCATGGAGAGACCTTGATGGTGAGATTTTATATTCATCTATCTTGCAGCCACTTCACCGAAGTTTATTGGCACCCCCGACATATTGCAAGCAATTAGTATGGCTGCCTCAAGGTGCACCCTTTGGTTGTTCTTGGAAGGCATGAGACAGCAACACGCAAATTCTAGCCATAGTTTGGCCTCCAATTTAAGGTCTTTCCTTGTAATTTCTCCTCTCAAGATGTCCTAGACTTGATTACCACTAGAAATGATGAGAGCTACCCAGCTAAATTGATTGTCCTTGTCCGCCAACCTTGCTACAAACTCAGTCCCATAGTCAATCTCGTCCTCCCAATAGATAGCATTGATAGAATCAGGAGTGATGTCCACCTCCACCCTGCGGAACACGACTGATCTGAGGCAGAGGAACTCATCCCCCTTCCCTTTTGTGCTTTATTGAGTGTTTCATCGCTTTATATAAGGCATAGAACTCTAGCACCAAATTTTGGAAGTAATTTGGAAGTGTTTCTGCGAAATCATGCATATGCCTCACATTGAATTACAAGGTGATATTGGGGATGTCGTCCCCAAGGCCCACTAAATCGTTGTGCTTTTAAAGAGTGAGTGGCCTATTTTTGTATGTGAGGTAGTATCTTTCATGTCCAGATAAAAAGAAGATGATATCATCCCTGCTATTAGCTTGGGGGGGGGGGGTTGCCTTTGCCTTTCCCTTCCCCTTGTTTTTTGATGAGGAAGGGGCCTCCCTTTATCTTGTTTTCTAGAAGAATACATCATCTTGCATAACAATGTTAGTGCCACAAACCAAACTATTTTTGTGTTTTTATATATGAAAATTAGAAGGAAATAACTATGCTATGGTAAGAAACATGAAATAAAAAGATTTGATGAAAAAAAATATAAATTTAAATAATTGGTGGCCCCTACGGTTCGCAAGTTGAGACCCGCAGTATGCATGTGCATTGGAAGTTAGTGCTAGGAACTCTGCAGGATTTGGCCTCTGCATTCTGCATTGCACCTACATTTAACAAGTAGCGATTCACGGCTCATAGGTGTAATGCAGGCGGGCAATAGTGAGCCGGTAGCCCAAACCCATTCCTGCGCCACAATCTACGTTTCGTAGATCAGCATCTGCGAACTGCAATTGACAAACGGTGACTACCTCAACTATTTAAGCTCTACTTCTACAATTTCATCATAAGCACCTACATTAAACAACAAGCGATTCACCACTCGTAGGTGTAATGCATGCGGGTGATAGTGAGCTTGTAGCCCAAACCCATTCCTGTGCCATAACCTGCATTTTGTAGATCGGCATCCGCGAACTGCAATTGCAAGATGGTGACTACCTTAACTTTTTAAGGTCTACTTCTACCATTTCATCATATTTCTAAGCATATCTGATCGAATGGGCACTTGAACTTCCTCGAAAGGTCTATCAACTATATATATAACAATAAAGATCGTTGGGACCACTCAATGCCTTCCCTTAAGATGGACGTTACCCCGTCTATCATCGAGAAATGCTAAGTGCCCAAACTAATCAAATGTATTAATTTCAATCCACAATTTCATACAACTCACTCACAATATCAAATTTTCATCCACCATGAAGCAAAAAATAAAGAATGATAATTTTCCCTTAAGAAAGACGTCATCCTATCTATCATCGGGAAAAAATGTACATTCCAAGCACATGGGTTACTCAGATTTCACCCCCAACTGACCTTTCAAGACATACAAGCACATGTAATATATCTAGAGTTATGAACAAGAGTCTCTACCGATAAGATTTTTGTAGTTAGACACTCCCCCACAACACCTACAATAATCGAAGCTAACACGAAAATGACGAATACATGAGGGCTAATAGGGGAAACATGGGTCAAGAAATTAGAAATCTAGCATTCTATCAATTGTACTACAATAATAAAGAATCTCAAGGAATAGAGATGAAAAGTAATACATACTAAATGGGTGAGAAGAGAAATGAAATAGGAATCTTTAAAAATTTTCTTTCACATTGGCCAACCCAAAGCTTTTTCTTTCTTGTGCCTAGTGAGAGAGAACTATGAGTGATGGTGGAAAATGGTGAAGGTGGATGGGATTTATAGATGGAGGGAAGATGAATGAATTTGTAGGATTAAAGGTTGGAGTAAATGGGTTTAATGGGAGAAGTTGAAGTGGTTGGTTTAGGGGTTATGGGAAACAAAAATGGTCAAGAAAATGGGGGTTTTGGGAAATGTGGAGGAGTGTAAAACACTTGGTTTGGCCACGGGTCAGATTCGGTCAATGGGTTAGTCAAAACATTCAAATTCCCTCATACCTACGCCAATGCTAGACCTGCGTCCATAAGTAGGCACCTGCGAACCACAGTCCTAGCGCAGGTTGCCTTGTTCTTGACCAGTGCACTTCCTCTGTCTTGCACCAGACCTGCATTTCGCGTATCTACACTAGTGTTTTCTAGGTGTGTCGTTGCTCACCTCCTTTTTCCAGCTTTTGCCAGGTATTCTGGTTTGGTTCTATGCCAGAGTTACATTCCACGGGTTGACACCTATATTTCGCAGGTAAGGAATAGAATCCCTCATTTTTCTCAGCCTTTTTTGTTCCGGTTTGTGTCTTAACTCTGCCTAACACTTTAGTACTTGTGTTTCACAGGTCCTACCTAGCTTGTACCCTATTTTTCATTCACATTGTTGTGATTCCAATCTATCCTACAAAACAAAAACAATAAGAAAATCAAATGCAACTGAATTTAAAAGCACTTTGGTTGCCTCCCATAAAACGTCTTATTTAATATCGTGGCATGAAGGATTCATCACCCACTCATCAATCATTTGGAGAGTCATTCTCTGCGTTAACTCCCTCATTACATTCGATCCCTTGCTCATCTTCTTCCTCAAGGGCCTCAATAACCTTGCACACATAAGGGGGTTGTGTTGGTTGGAAAATATTAAATGTGACTTCTTCACCACCAACTCTAAACTTCAACTCCCCCATCTGTACATCAACCAATGCTCTCCCCATTGCCAATAGTGGTCTCCCCAAGATTATAGGCACCTTAGCATCCATATCACAATCCAACACAATAAAGTCGGTAGGAAGGATAAAATTATCAACTCGAACCTACAAATCCTCATGCACTCCTAGGGGCGCATTATAAAGTGATCAACCATTAATAGCCTCATTGTTGCAAGCTTGGGACTCCCCAAACCTAACATTTTAAAAATCATGAGAGGCATTAGGTTAATACTTGCTTCAAGATCACATAGCACCTTTTTGAGCATATACAATACAATAGTGCATGGAATATTGAATGCCCCTGGGTCCTCTCTCTTAGGAGCAATATTGCTGACCATCACAGCACTACAGTGGTGCGACATCTCCACTATGCCCGCCTCCACAATCTTCTTCTTTTTTGATATCTCCTTCATGAATTTCACATAGCCAAGAATTTAGGGAAATGCATCCACAAGCGGTATATTTATGGACAATGTTGTGCCCTTATTCGCGTGTCCGCAAGTGTACGGGTCGTGCAAGTAATATAGTGGCTCTTTTTAAGAACCGGAATGTCGAACCCATAGGGACTACACCCATTCCTTTAACTATCCATTAAAAGTTTGATCTTAAATACCGAAAATGTTGGTTATAGAAGTTTTCGAGGGAGATTTTTAATTAAGTCTAAATTTGGTCAACGAAATACTCTGAATGCACTCTAGGAGCAACAAAGAGTTAAAACCAGATAATCATGCGATGCTACGATTTGGAAAGGGTTAAGTATGCAACTGTCGATTGTCGTTTCACATAATTAAAATTGCATGCTCATGGTCTTTCGAGCCTCTAAACACGACAAACTAGCCTCACTGCATCATTGTGAGCGAGGATGCTACTTCTAGTTCGTGGGCAATCAATTATGTTGTGTTTTACGTGGAAATGATTAGGGACTTTCGTGCGTCTAATAATTTAACTCGACTTAGCCTCACAACTACTTCTTCGAGTGGTGATGTGATAATCCTAAGTCGGTATTTAAATACACCCGTTTTATCAACCAAGCAAGGTGTTAGGTATATTTCTATCCTAACACGAAATTATATCGTGAGATATAAACATGCTCCTCACATTCTCCTGTTCTGACCTAGGTCACTGCTTTCTCAAGCCTATGCCCAAGATAACGTATATGTTTTCATGGTGATCAATTATAAAGACAACCAACAATCCAGAATGCAAGACGGAAGCAACAATCAATAACTTAATTCCAAAAAAATTTCATAGAATCACAATCATAATTCATGGCTTCAACCCTAGAGGAAGGGTTCTAGCCATTCATGTTCGTAAGACTACAAGAAACTACAACTACATTAACATACTTACAAGAATTTTGTAGATGAGAAGGGAATTTGACAAACCCTAGATGAGTTCTCCCACTTCTCCCTTCACTCCTAGGTAGTTTTCCAAAATAAAATCGTGACAAATTGGATTTAGGAGCTATGAGACCTATTTATAGTAAATGAAAAACGTGCACAATTTAGCCTGTCGTGGAACGGCTCCGTGTCACGGAGTGTATCGCAGAGCACTGCCTCCGTGACACGGAGGTAATGCGGAGGCTCTCTGGAAATTGCCTCTGGAAGTCAAAACTGCCGAGTGTCACTGCGCTGCCGGCGTGACATGCTGCTCATGCAGCGCGTTGGAAATCCCCTGTCGCGGAGCTGGCACGGCATGGCATGTTACTGGCGCGCTGGTGCTGCCTGCCTGTCGCATCCGCTCGCATGCCTGACATAGGCGTGGCAAAGCACTGGGCGCGACACACGCACAATGTGGCACGCTGCCTGGCGCGGCCAGCCTTGCCATGGCCTACTCCTTGCCGACTTTCGCCCATTGCTCCCGACTCCATTCTCTCCTTCACCAACTTATGAATTAGTTCCTCAAAATCATTGAAACCTACAAAACAAGGACTAATCATGTTGGTTAGCATATATATTCACATTTATATAAAATCACATGAAAATGTATAAAATAAATTAGATAAGCAAGACTAAATTAAGGTATAAAGCATCACTCGGGCATGCTATTTTGCTAGAGATCAGAAAACTTTCAGAACATGTCAATGAATTTTTGATATTGGTTGTCCTCTTTCATTTTATCCAACCACTGAGGGAATGGAGGTGGATTTTAGGTTCTTCGCCTTTTGTATTAAGAGTCACCTCACCCTCATTCTGTATAGCAACATCATCATGAGGGACATCCACTCCTTCCTCCTCTAGTTCTTCCTCATTTTCAACACATTTTGATGCTCTTGGAACTTCATCACTCAAGTCATCACTTACTTTAGGATCAACAACTTTCTTGGCCTTAACACCCGTATCAGCTGCAACTTTTCACTCCTCGTGATAATAGCCATGCAATGTTTATCCTTGTTCAGATTGGGTATAGTGTCACTCGGAAGGGTTCCTTTCATCCGGGGTTTTATTTGGGTTGAGATATGGGACATTTGATCCTCTAAATGCTTGATAGAGGATGAATGTGAGCTCACAGTATGGGAAAGGTTAGACACCTTCCCTTTTAATTCCTTCACTCCACCATCGGTGGACTCTAGTCTTTTCAACACCCTAGACAACATCTCATAGAGTTTTGAATTGGCAATATCACTTACCCTGGATCCATTTAGGATGTATCCACTTAGGGAGGAGGTATGTATGGATTTGAACTTCTATAATGCCCCTCACGTTTTTTCTCCCAGTTCCTCCATCTATCATTTCTATCATTCCAACCTTGATTTTCACAACCTCTACAACCTTAACCTCATCACGAGGGTGCCAAAGGGATTTATTGGCATCTTGGTACCCTTGACAAGAACCCACCATTGATCTGTAATGTATTGGCATTCCTCATTCTATCTAGGAGGTAAAACATCTCCTTCATATTTACCATGCCCTTGGTTCCCTACAACATTCAAAATCTTGGCTCTAGTCTCCATAACATGTTTAGTCATTACCTCAAGGTGGGTCATCATCTTTTCCAAGGTTTCACCTTTTTGCTCATCATGCCTTCTCATTTCAGCAGTTACAAGGTTGGAAGGGACACCACTTGGGTACACCTCAGTGTCTCTAGTGTGCCATGCTCTATTTCTTTTGGTCATAAAATCAAGAAGAGCTTTGGCCATTTTATATGTTTGGTCCATAAGGGACCCACCCGTAAGGTTGTCGACCACCGACTTGTTGATCGAGTTGAGGGAATGATAGAAGCTTTGAAGTAAGACTCCATCTGGTAGACCATGGTTGGGGCATATTGCAAACTTTTCTAAATGGAGCCAAACCTCCTGCAGTGGTTCTCCTGGAAGCTATCTAAACCTGATAATCTTGTCCCTCAATTAAAGCATTTGAGAGAGGGAAGAATCTGTCCAACAAGGCCTCTATCAGCTCCTACCATGAAGTGATTGACCTCGGGGGAAAGTTTCTAACCAAATGAAAATGTCCAAAATATATCCTTAATGCAAAGAATATACATGGACGAAGTATTAAAACAAGTAACGCGACGAGTGCTGGGGTCAAATCCCATGAGGACTAGGGAATGATAATTTCAAGTGTCGATTGAGAAATTGATGTTAGCTTACACCACGTAGATTTAATATAAAAAAAATAAAATGGGGGAGTTGAAATTTTCAGAGAATTGTGTTGGTTGATTTAGTAAAACAAAATAGCAAGATCAGCTAAGTTGTCAACAAGGGTGTGAAAGACTGGAGATGCGGTGTAGATGAAACACTAACTAGAACAGGACATGCCAAGTCATCTTATAAGTTCAACAAGTGTAAATAATCACAGGAAGTGGGTAATCTCAGCTACTCATCCTATTATCTACCTCTTGCTAGAGTTTTATAAAAACTCTAGCCACAACTTAGCTCAACCCGATTTGATTTGGATTACCAACTGCACTATTCCTAGCTATTGGTTGCCAATAAGGAAAGAGAATGCAATTACAACTATTTCTGGACTAATTTCACACTTTCTTTTCCACACCCACTACTAAATTCTCTTCCAATACTTAATTATTCTTTTTCAAGAAACAATCAAGTAAGAAAAGATAGACTCATATCATAATCAATGGATCTTCCTTTATAGACTGAAAAGAATCTAATAGATTTACACTTGTATGAAAAATATGAAGATGACTCTAGCAATACCCAATCCAATTAAGTATTCACCATCACACACCTCTAGTTAATGATTTTAGCTACTCATCGTTAAGAAATTCAGAAACACATTCATGAATAGCATGATTGAATTTAATAGCAAGAGTAGATAAATCAACTTCACAAAATATTCTTCAACAATAGCTGAAACTTACTAGTACAAAGAGGAAATAGAATGGAATACTTTCTATAATTTTCAATTAGAATCTCTCTCTCTCTCTTAGATAAGAGAATGTTCTTCAGGTAAAAGGGGAAACAATGATGTGATGTAAGCTTTCTTCTCTCTCAATATCTCTATTTTTATCTCTCCTTCTACATATATGAGTACAAAGAACTTTTTCTCTATTTATATCCTAAAATGTAGGGCACTTTTTATCTCTTTTCCATTGTTAGACGATGATACCCCCATGAGCACCGTTCTGGAATCGACGGAAGCACCGACGGTTTGCTAGTTACAATCCGTGAATTGCCGGGTGTCTTTTCTGCATCTTCACTAAATTCCAGTGAACACCGGCAGTTCACCAGGCGTTTCACCAATGCCAATCCGTTAACTGTCGAGTCTTCAAGCAATTTTCTAGAACTTTTGGGTATCATTCGGCGACTGGACAGGCGACTCACCATTGGCAAGTCGCAAACTGCCGATGCCATTAATCCTCTGAGGCAGTGATATTCGTCCTTTGGCCGGCATCTTACCGGGTTTCCTCTATGAATCACTGATTTATTCTCACTCCCTTCTTTTTTTCTTCATTTTAGCTCTTTTCTTCACTTTTATCCATCTGCACACAATGAAAGCAAAAAGGCATAAAATCCAAATAATCAACTCAAGAACGAAACAAAAACTCAAGTTTTAGAGCCTAATGAGTTGGTAAATTACCAACTCATCAAACCCCCAAATTTAAATCATTGCTTGTCCTCAAGTAATGCAATTCTCAAATATTGAGGAATATGCCACCTCTCTTCACAATTAGACCTCGTCGATCACCTAGACTATGACTACCAAAAAATACTCAGCAAACTCACTGAAAAAGACAAGAAAATACTCGAAAATACCAAAACAATGAAGATGTTTCAAACAGGAAACGACTTTCTATCAAGCAAAGCTTATGAAAGGAATCATTTAACAAAGCAAGGGCATAGCTCAACCAAGTAACACATAGCATCTCAAGTTATAATCACTGAAAATTCAAAGCTTTCCTTAGAGTTTACACTCCTTGCCCTTTCTCCACCATAACTCTGAATGCTCTTCCATCCCCAAAAAGGAATTATGCAACTCACCAAAATAAGGATCCCTACTCTTTTGGTCATGTGATCATTTGAATGCACACAAGGGATAAATTGGAAGAGATACTCACACTCATTCTCCCAAAAGATATCTTCATGTATATACTTGACCCATATGCTTTCCCTTCATGTAATTCGCCACTAATGTAGAGTAGTTGCACCTGGAATCATTTAGGACTTGCGGATTGTGATGTATGCTCGGGGTAAGGTAAGCTGAACATTTGGCTATAGTGACTAGATCCTCTCTAATGCTTTTGTGACATAAATTACATCAATTCCACTCACTTAACGTTCTTTCCCTTCTTTCCTTGTTAATGACTTTCATTTCTTTAACACTCCCCCTTATAACCCCTTTTTGCTTTCATAACTATCCTTATTACACCAAGAGGAAACACCGATTCACACAAATTGTCTTTTTTTTTATTTAACCTTTGGTGCACTTTGACAAAAGGCTGTGTTCCCTTCACACTATAATTCTTATCTTCCCCTTTGTTTTGCATACCCCCAAACTTAGGCTTGTTCCTCATTTTTCACAAATGTTTTTATCACTCCCTCTTTCTTAGGCCTTAAGCCTCATTTCATTACTTATCTTTTCACTAGCATTTAAGGAGAATGGGGGCTAAAATGAGGTATTAAGAATGGTCTTAAGGCTTGTAATGTGTTTTCTGTCACGGCCCACCTTAGGAGGCATGACTGGCACCTGGTGCCCTACTAGGATCTGGACTGCTGAACTAACTGAGCCTAAGCACCTCTGGTGCAAGGCTGGCTCTAACTCTGGATTCAAGAAAATGACGGGCTATATAGCAGCTGTAAATACAGCCCCCGACCGACAAGGCCTATAGCCACCTGTAAAAGATAAATAGCTAACTTGAACAACCAACTATAAGGAGTCCTATGCGGGCCGACAAGGCACCATGATATCTAGTTATAACTGAAAAATGAAATCTAGCGTAAAAGTGATTTGTGACAGACAAGGTCACCAACTAACAACTGAACAAGGCCCCACACAGCCATCACATACGATCTGAAACACATGTATGGCCCCACACGACCGATACATCTAACCACAGGGAATATAATACAATTTGAAAGCCTCTAAGAATAATAAGATGGTCGAGACAGGGCCTCGACCTACCCATACTGCACAAACAAGAAGAAAGTAAACCTCTGTCGTCTAAGCTCCGGATGAAAGGAGCTGAAGGCTCTGTATCGCTGATTGGAACTACGATGGATTTGCTCCTCATCTATGTACACTTGCAGTAGAGTAATGTAGCGCCCCAAACGGGCGTCAGTACCACTAGTACTGAGTATGTAAAGCAATAACTGTAAATATCTTAAAGTAAATAGTGAAGCTGACAGTAACTGAAGTAATAGGGAACGGACTGAAACTGACTGACATAGAGGAATCAGGGCTAACATAGCTATATTGAGAAGAGTAGGAGTCATACCTGATAACATGGCATTCTATTGTCTATCTATCAATAACTAAAACAACATAACATAAACCTTACCTAACCCCCATAAACCGGAAGGTGTAATCATCACAGAACAACCCACCTGGGCCCTCATTTGCCCTAGTGAGTACATCTCAATCTATTTACCCCTACCCAAGTCATACCACTTCACCTAGTAGCTATAAGCATCCGGCCGGTCCCTTGGGTATGCTGCTTGGGCCCGCTGGGCCCCTGACTATAGTTGTACCTGAGTCCGAAAGACTCCTGAAATCAACACCCAAGGCGCAAGCGCTCGACGGTGGTGTATAAAGGCCAACCACGACAAAATATAGGGAACTGGCATCCCATATTCGTCCCTAGTGTACGGCTTGCCACTCCGTAGAGTGACGTATCCTCGCCCTCTGGCGGACGAGTCGATACAGCTATTAACCTTGGGGCGGTAACAGAAGCTATACGGATAATCCAGCCCAAAACAATACAATCAAGTCTCAACTAATAGTAATAACTACATATAATACACACTGAATAAGATAATAATATAATCTCTAACATGTTGTACTATGTCCCATACTGAACATGATATAATACTTTTGACGTGCTTTACTAAATTTCATACTGCGCAAGATATATTGTTTCTAAAATATCTTACTGGGATTCATACTGTTTTAGTATACTGGAGAAACTAACTTGTCGAAAGAGACTGGCTTTACATACCTCGATTGTCGGTTTACCGATTATCTGGTGTGGTTCAGCTAGTATTCAGCTATTCTCCCCAACTGTAATCATATTCACGAAATAATAGAACTAACTTCATTATTATAATGGAAGAAGATGATACTTTAAGTCTATATACTGCCTATTATTCGATTTATCGAAGAATGGTCGAAAACTCATAATTTCTCAGGAGTCTAAAAGAGAGAAATACTCACTTTAAGCCTGGAAGTGTACTAACACTATTTTGGAGCAATTCCAATCACTTTGACTCGGTGAGACGATGATTTGCCGAGCGATTTTCGCGAAACTAACTCCGTAGAAATGCTCCCTGCAGCCTTATACTTCGATACCCGAAGTTAATTTTACTTTCGACAGCATTTGACGGCGTAATCAAATGGAAATTTATGTTAACCCTTTGTCCTCTCTGTTTTCTGGTCGTTTTAGAAGTGAAAATGACTTCAAGTTAAAGGGTGAGGCCTTTATATACTTGAAGCCAGTTGGATAGCAACATGGAACGCTGGCCAACGCGCCTATTTGGCTCCATGCCACGTTGTCTATCGCGAAGATGGTTCCTCCGTGCCATGTTGCCCCTTTGGGCAGCGCGGTTCGGCCTCCTCTTGCGAAATTCCAACTTGTCACTCATTTGGCCTTTCCACGGGCCCTTTTCTCGCATGTATGGGATACTAAAACTCCCAACCAACATGCGAATAGGCCAACTAAGTGCTAGAAACTTACGGGATGTAACATCGTCCCCCCCGTAAGAACATCCGTCCTCGAATGTTAACTTCTACCTGCAAGAATCTTAACTTGCAATTACTTATTATGGAAAAATTTCGGTAGAGTCTCCCCTATAATATGGACTATCCAAAAACCCTAAAACGCAGAAAAGTCCAATACAGGTACTCCACACGATACTATAGCATTCATCTTCACAATAAACTGGAGTCAACTATTCCACATATACATGAATATAAAGCAACTCATGAAACAACAATAACAACATACCTCCTGCTGCATAATTTGATTAAGTCTGGAATAACTGAGGATATCTCACTTTCATATCATCTTTTGCTTCCCAAGTCATGTCTTCTCGGTTCCTATTATGCCAGAACACTTTGACAGAAGCAACATATTTAGTTCTTAGCCTACAGATCTGCTGGTATAGTATGGCTACTGGAACTTCCTCATAAGCTAACTCTTCTGTGTCCTGAACATCTTTGACTGGGACAATTTGGGAGGGATCTCCTATGCACTTCCTCAAAATTGATACATGAAAAACTAGGTGAACAAATTCTAATTCTGGAGGTAGGTCCAATTCATATTCCACTTGGCCTATCCTTCGACAAATCTGATAAGGCCCAACAAACCTCGGGTTGAGCTTGCCTTTCTTGCCAAATCTCATCACACCATTCATGGGTGAAACCTTCAGGAACACCCAGTCACACACATTAAATTCTAAGTTCCTGCACCGCACGTCAGCATAAGATTTCTGGAGGCTCTGAGCAGTCAGTAGACATTCCCGGATAAGCTTTACTTTCTCTTCTGACTGATGAATGATATCTGGCCCAATTAATGCTGATTCGCCTACCTCAAACCAACCAACTGGAGATCTGCACTTCCGCCCATATAACACTTCATAAGGCGCGATCTGAATTGCTGAATGATAACTGTTATTATAGGCGAATTCAATAAGAGGTAGATGTTCATCCCAGCTACCTCAAAAATCTAACACAAATGCTCATAACATATCCTCAAGCATTTGGATGGTACGTTCTGCCTGCCCGTCTGTTTAAGGATGGAAGGCTGTGCTCAAGTTAACCTGCGTCCCCAAGCCTATCTGAAACGATTGCCAAAACTTGGCTGTGAACTACGCCCCTCTATCAGAAATAATTGACAATGCAACGCCATGCAATCTGACTATTTCTTAAATATACAACTCAGCATAATCTTCGGCTGAAAGGTAGCCCTTACTGGCAAAAAATGAGCTGATTTTGTCAATCTGTCAACAATTACCCAGATCAAATCATATTTACGCCTGGTGTGAGGTAATCCTGCTACGAAATCCATATTAACTGCTTCCAATTTCCATAGAGGCAAAGCTATATCCTGTGTCAGTCCGCCTAGTTTCTGATGTTCAGCTTTTACCTGTTTGCAATTGAGACACTAAGCTACAAATTCTGCTATCCCATTTTTCACTCTTGGCCACCAGTAGATCTCTTTTATATCATGGTGCATCTTTGTCGAACCTAGATGGAGAGAGTAACGGGCATAATGTACCTCGCCTATAATTTGCTGGCGAAGCCCTGCGATGTCTGGAACATAGAGGCGATCCCTATATCTCAAAACTCCATCCTTGGTTACCTGAAAATCTGTCAATTCACCTCGATGGACTCTGTTTCTGAGCTAAACCAGGCTAGGATCTTCATATTGCCATTTCTTCACTTCCACAACCAAAGACGACACTGCGGTGTTTTGGATTACTGCTCTATTGTCTCATGTTTCTACTATACGGATTACTAAATTGGTTAACTGATGCAATTCTCGGGCCAACTCCCGCTGCTCGGGCTGTAAGTATGCAAAACTTCCCATAGATTTACGGCTAAGAGAATCTGCTACCACATTAGCCCTTCCTGGGTGATATAAAATATCCACATCATAATCTTTCAAGAGCTCTAACAAGCGACACTACCGCAAATTCAATTTTTTCTGGGTGAAGATATACTGTAGGCTTTTATGATCAGTGAAAATATCCACATGGACGCCATACAAGTAGTGTCTCCATATCTTCAAGGCATGAATTACCGTAGCTAATTCCAGTTCATGGGTAGGTTAGTTCTTCTCATGCTTCCTCAGCTGCCTGGAAGCGTAAGCAATCACTTTACCATGCTGCATCAAAACACATCCTAACCCAACACCCGATGCGTCACAATAAACTGCATAACCCTCTGTTCCTTCTGGCAATGCTAACACTGGTGCAGATGTCAATCTGTCTTTCAATTCCTGAAAGCTCTGCTCACATGCCTCAGTCCAATGGAATTTTTTTGCCTTCTGCGTCAGTTTAGTTAAAGGTACTGCTAAAGTGGAAAATCCTTCCACAAACTTTCTATAGTACCCAGCTAATCCCAAGAAACTGCGTACCTCATTCGGAGTGGTAGGTCTAGGCCATGTTTTCACTGTTTCTATCTTTTGTGTATCTACCTGTATACCAGTATCTGACACAATATGGCCCAAGAAGGCTACTAAATTTAGCCAAAATTCACATTTGGAAAATTTTTCATATAGCTGGCCGTCTCTAAGAATCTGGAGCACTACCTGTAGATGAACCTGGTGGTCTGCCTCTGAGTGACAATACACTAGAATATCATCGATAAATAATAACACGAATAAGTCCAGGTATGGTCTGAAGATACTGTTCATCAGGTCCATAAACATTGCTGGGGCATTTGTCAGCCCGAAGGACATAACTAAGAATTCAAAGTGGTCGTATCGGGTCCTGAAGGTAGTCTTTGGAATATCCCTTTCACGAACCCGAACCTGATGATATCCGGATCTTGAGTCAATCTTGGAAAAATACCTTGCTCGCTTTAGCTGGTCAAATAAGTCGTCTATTCTGGGAAGCAGGTACTTATTCTTAACAATA
Organism: Datura wrightii; assembly: GCA_035772735.1. Taxonomy (NCBI): domain Eukaryota; kingdom Viridiplantae; phylum Streptophyta; class Magnoliopsida; order Solanales; family Solanaceae; genus Datura; species Datura wrightii. The sequence goes on along the minus strand of JASDFA010000023.1, from coordinate 18,845,349 downwards.
ACTTTATTCAGTTGCCGATAGTCTATACACATACGGAGGGAGCCATCCTTCATTCTCATGAACAAAACTGGCGCACCCCATGGTGAGGTACTCAGCCTGATAAAGCCCTTATCTAGCAAATCTTTCAATTGTTCCTTTAATTCTCTGAGTTCAACAGGAGCCATCCGATAAGGGGGGATAGATATGGGTTGAGTGCCTGGTAATAGATCAATTGCAAAATCAACTTCCCTTTGTGGGGGAATACCAGGAAGCTCATCTGGAAATACATTGGGGAACTCATTAACCACTAGAATAGACTAAAGGGTCGGAGGTTCTGCCTGAACATCCTCAACTTTGGCAATGTGGTAAATGCACCCCTTTGGTATCAATTTCCTCGCCAGAAGATAGGAAATAAACCTACCTTTCGGTGTAACTGTACTACCTTTCCACTCCCGTACTGCCTCCCCTGGAAAGTGGAATCAGACAATCTTGGTCAAACATTTAACATTGACATAACATGGAGCTAACCAATCAATACCCATAATGGCGTCAAAATCAACCATCTCTAGCTCTATCAAGTCTGTTGTAGTCTGACGACTGGGAACCTCTACCGTACACCCCCGATAGACCCTTATGGCTGTAATAGAGTCACCAACGGGTGTGGAAACTGAAAAAGGTCGCCGAATCAATTCCGGCACAATACTAAACTTCCGAGCCAGTAATGGTGTAAAGTAGGACAAGGTGGATCCTGGATCTATCAACACATAAGAAGGATAAGAGTAAATATAAACCATACCTGTCACAACTTCTGGTGACAACTCTGAATCTTGTCTCCCTGGTAATTCATAGGTATGTTATGGGCCCGCACCAGAAGTAAAGGCCCCTGATCTGCCTCGGCCTCTACCTGCTGAATTTGAGGGCTTGCGTCCTGCCGGGGATGCTGGGGCTTATGATCCTGCCGATGACCTATCCTGTCGATCCCGGTCACCCTGACCCATAGCTGGACAATCTCTCATCTGATGACCCTCCTGTACACAAATATAACACCATGTGGAGCCATATCTACACGCTACAGAGTGGCGTCCGCTGCAAATAGGGCAATGTGGTATTATCTACCTACTCCGCTCTGCCCTCCTCTGCTGTGGTGAATCTACTACTTGCGAACCTCCGTCGGGCTCTGACTGCCCTCGGTGACTAAACTTGCTCCTCTGCCGCTGTGATGGAGGCGTGGGTTTAGGCGGACTATCTGATAACCGTAGACTAGGTCCTCCCCGGGACTCCTCCTTTAAATCATCTGGCTTGTCCCTGTGGTGTTGTTCCTGACTTGTTCTCCTGATCTCCCTTTGCTGCTATCTGATGCACTAAATATTTTGAGAAAAAGCCTAAACTCAGGCAATATCCATATCCTCTTGTAGAGTAGCTGTGATACAAGTCTTAACAGATTTTGGGTTCAGCCCCAAAATGAAATGGTGTAATCTGGATGGCATGGTATCCACGAAAGCTGGCGCATATCGGGCTAAGGAATCAAACCGCATGGCATATTCCCGAACAGTCATCGGCCCCTGCTCCAAGTGTAGGATCTGATCAACCCGGGCCTGTCGGATCTCCCCCTGTAGATAATGATCAAGAAAAGCCTCTAAAAAGCTGGGCTAGGTTGGAGGGGAAACATCTCTCCGTCGGGACCTCTCCCAACTCTCATACCATAGTACAACGCTGTCCCGTAGCCGGAATATCGCCAATTCTAATGACTCTGTGGGTGTAGCATGCATTACCCTGAAAATCCTCTACATTTGATCTAGGAAATCCTGGGGATCCTCTATCTGATATGTCCCTGTGAATTGCGGAGGACTTAATGCCAGAAATTCTCGGACCCTTAAACTACCAGGTCTTCCTGATGCTTCTGCAGCGGTAGGTGGTATTTTCTGGCGCTGAGCAGCCATCATCTGCGCTAACATAACCAGCGAACTCCTGCCCTCCTGGTCAGATGGTATAGGTATAGGAACTGTCAGAGGTGGTGTCGTCACATCGGTCATCCCAAGCGGCTCCTAACATGATGGAGACTGCTGGGAAGGTCGGGATGATGCCTCTGTATCTCCCTCAGATCGGGCTGATTCTAATCGAGGCTGAGGCATCCTGCTGGTGGCCTCTACTGCTGCCACATCCAATCTCCTGCCTATCGTAGGATGTCGCTGGTCTGACCTTTTCTCTGTAAACAAAGAGTATAATAATCTTAGGGACTCAACCCTATAGTATACCGCTCTATAGCACGACAAGACCCCGACTCGTCTATAGTAAAGGCTTTTCAAACGCAAAATGTAATTAACTTTGATTTTGAGTTATGTATTCTGATATTATGAGATTGTTAAACTTTTTCTATATTAATTATGTTAATCTTCCACTTTAATATGATTGAGTTAGATGATATGTTCATTCCATGGGTCGACTTGGAGCCTCTCGGGGTGCTTTGTCCCGTGTCTCGATTCAGGCCTATGTTCAAATCATGACAACCTCGACGTGACATGAGCATGAAAGGGGTTCAAGAATTGGTTTTCTTTTTATAAGGGCTAAAATCAGTTATTTTGTCTTTTTTACCCCATATTGTAGGGTGTATCTCAAAAGAAATGAAAGATCTCCCTCAAAACTGTACATACAACTTTCATCAAATACTGATTTCCCCAGAATTCTATATGTATCTATGAGATCGAGTATGGAATTCAATTTACTCACTTTAAATTGAGTATCCGTTTCCTGCTAGGATTGGAAATCTTGTATTTTACATATCCATACGATTAAGTCCTTGGGTTTTCGAAATAGTGTAAAAATAAGTGCCTCAAATCATTGCTATTTGACTCAGACCTATTCTAGAAAAGTTGAGGTATTTCGAATTGTTTGTTGACACGGACAAAGTCAGGGAAAACCTATAAAATTATTTCAATATTGAACCTTGGACATATAAGAGTTTCGAATCGAATCTCTTTAGAAAGAAGATCTTTTGTCTCATGGTAGCCTACTCTAGTCCTTATGAGACTTTCGTTATTGAGTTAGCCATACACTTCACATGTTTCTAGAAATTCACATGTCATCATCAAATGATATAAGTCTTGGATAAGAATCTACAATGCATTAGAACACCCTTGTTGACGATCCTTTACTCCGACAGCATCTAGGGTTCCTCGAACAATGTGATATCTCACATCGGTTAAATCCTTAACCCCTCCTCCTCTTATTTAGAATAGAGAATGTTATTGTGAATAATGTCCAATACTGGGTATATAAGTAGTGATTTTATATCCAGAGGTTAATCGTACTCTGACAACTTTACATAAGGAAGAGTTTGATTTTTTTGGGGTGATAGTGGAAAAGTTGAGAGATAAGTCACCCTTACTGCCACTCTACAGAACCATAAGAACCTACCCTTGGGAGGGGAACAACAGCTAGAAACGACTGCTAATACCCTGTAAGCTAAGGAGCAAAAAGAGGAACCCGCCCGAGGAGGGGCTCGCGTTTGATTAGCTAGTTGGTGAGGCAATAGTTTACCAAGGCGATGATCCGTAGCTGGTCTGAGAGGATGATTAGCCACACTAGGACTAATACACGACCCAAACTACCAACGGGAGGCAGCAGTGGAGAATTTTCTGCAATGGGTGAAAGCTTGATAGAGCAATACCATGTGGAGGTAGATGACCCACGGGTCAGGAACTTCTTTTCCCGGAGAAGAAGCAATGATGGTATCTGGAGAATAAGCATTGGCTAACTCTATGCAGCAACCACGGTAATACAAATTGGATTTGGGCCTTTCCTGCGCAGCTTAGGTGAAAGGAAAAGAAGGCCTCCTTCCGGGGGGGGGCCCGAGCCATCAGTGAGATACCGCTCTGGAACGGATAGAATTATAACCTTGTGTCAGGATCTACAGGCCAAGGGACAGTCTTAGGTAGATAGTTTCTATGGGGAATAGCCCTTCCAAAAGGTAACGGAGGTGTGCAAAGGTTTCCTCGGGTCGGACGGAGATTGGCCCTTGAAACAATGGTATATCCAATTATAGCCCCACTGGGATGTAAAATATATCTCTTCTCACCATCCCTATGCATTTCGGTTAGGGTCATATTCTATGGTTACGATTCTATCATATATGTTTTTTTCATTCCATCGAAAATTGATTTAACGGTATAGGCTCTTATGACCTCCCCCTCTATGCCTTGCGGTAATGATTCCCCTTCCATTACGACATTTACCACAATGACACTTTCCATAGATCAAATTATTTCATGGATTGGATTTCACTTGACTGTCTAAGGTTCCATTGCGTGTGCTCGGGGTAGAAGTTTTATATAAATGTATCGTTATACTATTAAGTATATTTATTTAAGTTCTGTTCTTTCTAAGAGGTGGAATAGAATAACCCGGTTGAAGCGTAATCATCATACATCTGTAATGCATTGTATGTCCCATAATAAGTCCCATTTTCTACTCTTTCCCGAAAATCAATGACTATTGAGACAGTTATTGTAATACCCCAAAAGTGCCTTAGACTAGACCCAGGATTTAAAAATGGAAGTTGGCAGAATCTAGGAAAAATTCCACAGAACAGGTCACCTAACGGATCGTTGTTCCTACTAACGACCCGTGGGAGGCATCCGTGGTGAGATACTGCAGGGGTGGAGTTGGGAGTAATGGGTCTGGGAATGACCCATTGCCAAATGTAATGAGCCGTGGTTTGTGGTAATGGTAAGGCTAACCCTTGGTCAAGGATAAAGTGATGAGTCATGGAACGACCTGTTGCAGGTAACAACGGGTCGTGGTCATCAGCCGTAGAAAGAAGAATCAAAATCTCTAGTCGATGTAACAGAAGGAAACCATGACTCATTCGTAGGAAGAACAAGTTGTGGTGTCTCTCGTGGGAAGACTTGGTGCAGGTCATCAAGGGGGAACACCGAATGACCTAATGGATCATTTTCTAAAGGGACGACTCATCCTGTCAAGTTGTGGTTTTCAGGAACGATCTGTTAGGACGGTTGTTGTTACCACCAGTGCAGAAATTTCAAGAATTTCATTAAGGACACTTTGATCATTCCTAAGTCCTAGGGTCCTAAACTACATCGTTTAAGGCTCGAAATGTTGTGTTTTATGAGGGTAAAACCTATCCTAGGCTCATTCATATCTATGCATGCAAGGGTGATAGTCTAGAGAGATGATCAAGGCAATCCTTCAAGGTTCTCTTCAATTTCTTCTTGGGCATTCAAGAAAGTGTAAGAATCAGGAATAATAAGGTATGTAGGGTTATGAATGGGTGAATCCTTTCACACCCATGCCCAATCCCTCTCTAAATCATGACTTTCATACTTCAAATCTATGGGGTTTTAACCCAATGCATGAAATTCCTAATTCTCTACATGGGTATGATTTAAATATGTATATACTATTGAATTATGATTCATGGACAAGTTTTATGTTACTTTCGATGAAAAATCATACTATAAGTTTATTAAATCAAAATGCCTAATTATAGAAAGTTCATGAAAGATGAGATTTGTGATGAATGTATAACTATGATGAGATATTATGATGAAAAGCATATTTTCAAGCTACCCATGTTTATAATCATGTTTTCAATATGATTTGAGTATTTTCAAGCATGTTAAGGTATTGGGCAATGGCCACATATTCAAGTATGATTTCTGATTTTCCCAAATTAAGCTTACCACATGGTTTTGGAGTGAAGATTCCCAATTATCTTTTATCTTGTGGTATGTTTTGAGCTAAAGCTTCTCATATGCATGATTTCAGATTTGTGATATATTTGGTTATTGAGCTTCGTTAATTGACGATGGTAAGCTTTGTTGAAAAATGATGGAGAGCATATGTATGTTTTGGGAGTCGTATCTAGCACCGAGTAGGTTAAGGGTCGATCACCCTATGCCTCAGAACTATGCTCCAACATAGGTTTATTCTTATCTATATTACTTCAGGACCTCCCTTGAGAGCTATCCCTTGCCCTATTTGGCCACGAGCTTGATATCGATATCATGGTATTGTCCCTAGCCCTGGTAAGGCTTTGGTTGACTCTTCCCACTTGAGTGTGATAGATAGGACCATTTTTGTAAGCTCTATCGTCGTATGTCGGTCAAAAGATGAGTCTCTCATTGTTCCTCATGATTTCAGTTATGCATGTTCATCATTCATGAGATTTATACATCTATATATGTTCTAAAGTAGGTTTGACTCAATGTTCAGTTTTACTCATGACTATCATATTTCATCTTTGAGTCAATCGATTCAGTTATGAGGTTATGTTATGTTATGATAGATCATGATTTCAGAAAGAATGCATGCAAGCTCTACCCTCAGATTCTTATATTTTATGTTTTACATTATGCATGTCTTCAAATTATTTTACCTATTTAAGCGGTTTTACTTACCTTGCATACTCGGTACATTCCACGTGTTGACTGCATACTCTATGTTGTATCATTTCATAATATAATACACGACACTCAGACTCAACCCCGTTCATAACCAGTCTTCAGAGTTAGCATCTTCACCTGTTGGTGAGTCCTCATCTCCTGAGGACCATGCTTATTCAGATTTATCTATGTATATTTAGTTTTCAGCTTATTCGTGTTAGTTGGGGGCTTGTCCCATCAGCTCATCATGTTTATAGGCTTTTCTGACAAAAGGATGTATTCAACTTCAAATTGTGTATTTTAATGTTATGTTTCTTTCATACTTCTGCTAAGATTATTATGTTGAATCTTCAGTTTTAGTAATTGAGTTAGATGCATGTTCATGCCATGGGTCGACTTGGAGTCTGTCGGGGCTCCCTGTCCTGTGTCTCGATCCGGGCCTCCGTTTGGATCATGACAAACTTGGTATTAGAGCAATAGGTTTTAAGTGTCCTAGGGTGTCTGAAAGCCGCATTAAGTAGAGTCTTTTTCATGGGTGTGAAATGCACTACAATTATGATGAAGAGGCTATGAAACATTTAGGAAATGTTTCCTTCTTTCATGATCAATGTCGTGCGATGAAATGTCTCCCTATACTTCTAATTCATGCTATTCGCGATTGTAGAATCATGGCTTCCCGAAGAGTAATTGTAGAATGAATAGGAATGAAGATGGCCACGAGGATAGCAATGGAATCGAGCACCAACAGGCCCCACTAGTCTAGGAGCACCATACACCGGAGCCAATTGTCCATGCTGAATGTAGGATAGCTATTCAGATGCTCGCACGCCCTTGACCGCCAGGACAATAAGCAGGAAGTTCTGCATGCCCTACAAAATGCTAATGTTGTGGTGGCTCGAGTCAGGGATTTCTTGAGAATGAACCCGCTAGAGTTCCTTGGGTCAAAGGTAGAGGAGGACCCGCATGAGTTCATTGATGAGATTGTGAAGATCACGCAAGTCATGGGGGTGAATGGAGTTGAGTGTGTGGCGTTGGCCTCATGTCGGCTAAAAGGGGTCGTACACATCTAATTTCGTCAATGGAAAGATAGTAAGGTCACTGAAGTAGGCCCTGTCACTTGGGAGGAGTTCCATGTTGTGACTGCGCCCAAGAGCACACGCAAGCGTACGTGGTCTTACAAGTAATATAGTGGCCCTTTTTAAGAGCTGGATGTCGAACCCACAGGGACTGGACCAATTTAGCTAATTATCATGTCCAATTGTGATATTAACTTTCGCAAGTGTTGATATAGACTTTTTCGATAAAGTTTAATTAAGTCTAGGGGTGGTCACAGAAATACTCTGAAGTAATTCAAGGAGCAACTAGAGCTAAGGCCAGATAATCATACGATACTATGCTTTGTAATGGTTTAAGTATGGAATTATCAATTATCATCTCACATAATTACAATAGCATGTTCGTGGGCAATTCAATTATGGGAATGTGGTTTATGGGGTTTATGCTCTTGATTAGGGACTTTCATACCTCTAATCATTTAACCGAACATAGCTTCACAACTACTTCTACGAGTGGTGATGGGATAATTCTAAGTTGGTGTCTAGCTCATCCCGTTTTAGTAACCAAGCAAGGCAAATTAGGTATAATTTCTTATCCTAACCACGAATTATATCGTAAAATAAAAACTTGCTCCCTACATTCTTTGTTCTTGCCTAGTTTTACTTTCTCAAGCTTTTACCTAGGTGTAACGTGTGTGTTTTCATGGTGATCAATCATTAAAACAACCATAATTAAGAACGTAAGACAAAACAACAATTAATAACTTAAAACCAAAGCAAATTCACATAGTCACAATCATACCTTGTGGCTTCAACCCTAGAGGAGGTGTTCTATCCACTCAAGTTCGTATAATTACAAGAAAACATAATTAAAGTAACATACTTACAAGAATTGGTAGAAGAGAAGATGAAATTTAAGAACCCTAGGTGAGTTCTCGCACTTTTCCCTTCACTCCTTGGTAGTTTTTCAGAAATATTACGTGACAAAATGTGTTTAGGAGTGAAGTGACCTATTTATAGTAAATGAGAGGTGTATAAAATTATGCCCGACATGGAATAGCTCTGTGGCACGGAGGTTAATACGCCAATTTACCTCTGTGACACAGAGGAATCGCGGAAGCAATCTGGAATTTTCATCAAACACACGCCAGGCAGCCCCTTGCCGCATTGGCAGCGTGTCACGCTGCTTGTGCAGCGCGTTTGGGGTTGTGACACGCCCTTGTCGCGCAGCCTGGCCTGCTGTGGCATGTTGCTGTCGCGCAGGTGGGCTATTTCGCGTGTCCTCCTTGCCGACTTTCGCGTTTCGCTTCTGATTCCATTCCTCCACTTCACCAACTCATAGATTAGTTCCTCAAATTCAGTTTAAACATACAAAAACAAGACTAATCACATTTACATAAAATTACATGAGAATGTATATAAATAAGTACATAAACAAGATGAAAACTAAGTTATAAAGTATCACTTCAGAATGCCATTTTGCCCAAGATCAACCTACCCCACACTTAAAGCCTTGTTCGTCCTCGAACAACCCTTTTACATCTCATGTAAATGAAGACTCACACATAACTAATTTAGCATGACAATTCAAGCTACATATACAATGATTGTTTGAGATAGCAAGTTAAAAATAGAGCATGCACGATTTAATCAATGAAATGATATACAACTACGTTAAGACTTCCTAGCATCAAGAATCGACTCTCAATCTTAGCAAACTCATGCAAATCAACCGATCAGGAAATCCGACATGAATGTTATCTCTCATTAAACATGTGCCCTCACAACAAGAGAGTTACCCATTTTACTCACAAATTTTCAAATCACAACATGTATGGGTATATGAATAGAATTACACTCTCTCTCTCAAGGAATTCACATGCATCATGTAGTGATCCATAAGCTTGCCCTTAGTGTTTTACTCCACTAATTTAAGGATGTATGAACGTAAGATCAAGTAGGACTTAATGGGTTGTAATGTAAGCCAAGGGACGGGTAGGTAATATTATGGACAATAACAGTGGCTATCTTCCCCAAGCGCTTTTAATAACTTCAACCTTCATTAAGGACATCTCTTTTCCTACTTCCTCCTCATTCTTTTCACTCTTGAATTTTATCTTCTTATTTCCATTTCTTTAAGCACACTCAGCTTATTAGTAAGGGGTACTTAAGCAACTTTTTCATTCATTTATTTCTTACTCCCTACCAATACTCAGGCATTTTCAAACAAGTGCACCCTTGACCTTTCTCAACTTTTATAACTGCTACTTTTCCTTCTTTTTCATGCTTCTCACTCCTTCACTCTTTCGAATTTTTACCTTAAGCACTTAGGAGTTTTGGATCAAATTCAAGGCTAATGAATGAAAAAGGATTAAGCTTATGTTGTAGCTATCAAATAATAGGCTTAAGGCTCAATAGGGCTCACTAGGATTCAACATTCAAGGTAGGTAAAGTGAGGGATAACAATTAGGTTCATTCAAAGAAATGCCTAAATCATCTCCTACAATCCACATCCTTCATTTCGTTTTATATACACACCAGGAAAGTTCTACACACTCCACGGTAGCATGGAATATTCGAAAAACTTCCACTCACAGCACATACTCAATTGAAGACACATTCAACAGATTCTTACTCAGCTAATCACAAGAATTCAAAATTAGGCTTCAATCACATTGAGTCAAATTCAAGAGCCTAAGTGTCTCAAAAAAAAGTTATACACTTCTTACATGCTTCAACACTAACCACACTTGTATCTTACAATTGTGTATAGCACATAACAAGAACATCAAGCCATCAATTAGCTACGAGTTCAAAACCAAAACCTATTGACTAATTTTCCCTCAAGACGGTAGTCATCCATCCATCGTCGGAAATAGTCTCTAACTATGACTAAAACATTATATACAGACAAAGAAAAATATTTTATTATTCGGTTCAAAGACCCCCCTGTCGGAAAAGAACCGAAAAGAAAAACCAACGGGTGGTGAAGTCATGCTCAACTCAAAAATTTTTCCAATATGTATCAAGCACTACATTCACCAAAATCATTAAGCACAAAATTTTTGAAATTTCCCTCACTCCATACTTGAATCATGCTATGTCCCCAAAGCACCTAATTAAAATTCAAAAGGGTGAGAAATACTCCTTGGGCCTCTATGCCTAGCTAACCGCATGTTTTTCTTCATTTTTGCACAAGTGGGTATTCGACCCCACAATTTTCCTCTTCCATGCTTTTTAGCTTCCTCCTCCACGGGTACTCAGACTTCCCCTCTTTCTGTGCCTAACTTTCCACCTAAAACAACACAAGTTGAAAATAACCAAAATCAACATAAACAACAATCACAAATTGTACCTGTGGTACCCATGGTACCCATGGGTTGCCTCCCAAGCAGCGCCTTATTTTACGTCGCGGCATGACGTGGACTATCCTTTTCAGGACATCCTCATACCTGGGTTCCCTTTCGAGAGCCATCTTCTTTTCTTTTGATTTTTAAAGGAAACAGCCTCTACTCTGTTCCTCTCTTCCTCCAACTTCTTATCCAACTGAAGCCCTTTATCAAACTCGGGCTGAACACTTATCATTACCTTTGGCCATGGACCTGTGGAATCTACCACCCCACACTTATCCTCTAACAACACACTAACGTTACAAAGGTTTCTGTAGTGTGTGGGTGGGTTAATCTCTTGGTATACTTGGAAGAGTTCTTCTTCATTCTCGACACTCATTATCAGGGTCCCAGCTATTAAGTCAATTACCGCTCCTCCGGTGGCCAAGAATGGCCATCCCAAGATTAAGAGTACCTGGTCATCAACATGAAAATCTAAGAAAATAAAATCAGCGGGTATAATAAACTTACCCACTTTGATGAGAAGGTCCTCTATTATTCCATCAGGTGCTACTCGCGACTTATCCGCCAGCTGTAGCATTAACCTTGTTGGCCTCAATTTTCCGAACCCCAGGGTGTTAAATAAAGATAGGGGCATTAGATTAACTGCTTCCCCTAGATCACATAAAGCTCGTAGCACTTCAACTTTACCAATTTGTATGGGGAGGGTAAAACTCCCTGGGTCATTGAGCTTCTTCACAATTTTGCTCAATACCCTGTGACTGCACTCCTCCGTCAGTGCTACTGTTTGTACTTCCACTAATCCCACTTTGTTAGCCATCACATCCTTCAGGTATTTAGCATACTTGGAAATTCCCTGCAAACCATCAATAAGAGGCAAATTTATGTGAAGTTCTTTGAAAATCTCAAAGAACTTTTTGAAGCATTCCTCCTCCTTGCTCTTTTTGAATCTCTGCGGGAATGGTGGTGGTGGTCTTTGTGTTGGCTGCAATGAAGATTGTGCATTTTTTTGCATAGCACTCTGATTCTCTCCCTTGTCAGTGGATGGTCCTTGCTAACCAACTCCGACTGCACCTCATTTCTTTTCTCTTTTGGCACTACATCAGCTAATTGTTTGCCGCTCCTCAAACTGATGGCATTGACCTGACAGGGGTTAGGATCTGTGTCACTTGGTAGTCCTCCCTGTGTTCTCGTGTTTTGAGCAGCTGCTATCTGACCTATCTGCTTTTCTAGATTGCGGGTGGCTAACTGCTGATTCTTCAAGTCTGATGCCATAACTCACTTGATTTTCTGCTAATTGAGTCTGGGTCTCCATGATTTTCTGCAACATTTCCTCAATGTTGATGCTCATCTAGCCATCATTCTGCCTATTCTGCTGATACTGCTGCTGTTGAGGTTACTGATAACTTTTCTTTTGATTTCCACCCCAAGAAACATTCAGGTGGCTCTACCAATTTTTGTTGTAGTTGTTTCCAAAATTCTGAGTGTTCCTCTGCACATTCCCAACAAAATTGACTGATTCCAGATTGGCTCCACAAGATTCTGCATTGTGCCCATTATTCCCATAAATTTCACAACAACTCGGAGCTTGCTGAACTGCATTAACCTAGCCCTGTTGTTGGTTCATACTCAGTTTATTGAACTGAGTCATAATCTAATGATGGAATGATGCTAGATGTGCCACCAAGGCATTCATACCATATACTTCTATCAGCCCTGCTCTTTTCCCTGCCCCTCTCGATGATTCATTGTGCCATTCTGGATTTCCTTGAGCAATTCTATTCAACAACGTGTACAGCTCATCATACGTCTTCTCTAAGGCTTGCCCACCCGATGCAGAGTCTAGTAAAATTTTCGTGTGTGGGTCTAGACTTTCTACAAAGGTATGGGCCAGCATGTCATTGGATTGCTGGTGATAGGGACAGTCTCTCAGTAATGACTTGAATCTCTCCCAAGCCAAATATAAGTTCTCATCAGGCCTCTACTTGAAACTTAGTATTTCACTTCTCAATTTTGCAGTCTTGCCTGAAGGAAAGAATCTGATCAAGAACTTCTTTGCCAAATCATCCCAAGAAGTTATGGAGTTTGGTGGCTCAGCTTTCAACCACCTTTTTGCCTCTCCCAACAATGAAAATGGGAAGAGGGTAAGTCAGACATAGTCTGTGGACACTCCGGTGGGGACGAAAGTGTCACTAATATCTAAAAAGTTCTGTAGGTGCTGTTGCGGGTCCTCGTGTGCCATCCTAGTGAATTGACCACTAGAATGTAGCAGCTGCACCAGGTTCTATTTCAATTAATGTTCCCTCCATGTTCCAGTTTATGGATACTAGAGTTCACATTCGTTGCTTGTGGGATTGCCACTTCGGGAACTGGTCTGGCTGTCATTGCTTTCGGTGACAATTGTGCTTGTCCAGCAGGTTGTTGTTGTTGTACCTTTTCTTGAAGCCTTTTTAGCTTTTTCTCAAGAACTACTCTCCTTTGCAAATGAATTTGACGTTTTGGTTCAAGCAATGGTTCCACAAGCTCCCTATACCTAGCCAGCTCGGCAAGATAACCTGTCACCTGCAATAAGTAAGACTAAGACCAAGTTTCCCAACAATTAAGGAAATTAAAAATCACACAAAAACAAATAAATTTACTAAACTTCACTGAATCCCCGGTAACGGCACCAATAACTTGTTCTGACTGCGCCCAAGCGCACATGCAAGCGTACGTGGTCTTACAAGTAATACAGTGGCCCTTTTTAAGAGCCAGATGTCGAACCCACAGGGATTGGACCAATTTATCTAATTATCAAGTTTAAGTGTGATATTAACTTTCGCAAGTTTTGATATAGACTTTCTCGATAAAGTTTAATTAAGTTTAGGGGTGGTCACAGAAATACTCTGAAGTAATTCAAGGAGCAACTAGAGCTAAGGCCAGATAATCATGCGATGCTACGCTTTGTAATGGTTTAAGTATGGAATTATAAATTATCGTCTCACATAATTACAATTGCATGTTCATGGTCTTTCGAGCCTCTAAACACGACAAACTAGCCTCACAACTAAGTCGTTGAGCGGGGATGTTACATTCTAGTTCGTGGGCAATTCAATTATGGGAATGTGGTTTATGGGGTTTATGCTCTTGATTAGGGACTTTTGTACCTCTAATCATTTAACCGAACTTAGCTTCACAACTATTTATACGAGATGTGATGTGATAATTTTAAGTTGGTGTCTAGCTCATCCGGTTATAGTAACCAAGCAAGGAAAATTAGGTATAATTTCTTATCCTAACCGCGAATTATATCGTAAGATACAAACTTGCTCCCTACATTCTTTGTTCTTGTCTAGTTTTACTTTCTCAAGCTTTTACCTAGGTGTAACGTGTGTGTTTTCATGATGATCAATCATAAAAACAACCATAATTAAGAACATAAGACAAAACAACAATTAATAACTTAAAACCAAAGAAAATTCACATAGTCACAATCATACCTTATGGCTTCAACCCTAGAGGAAGGGTTCTAGCCACTCAAGTTAGTATAATTACAATAAAACATAATTAAAGTAACATACTTACAAGAATTGGTTGAAGAGAAGATGAAATTTACGTACCCTAGGTGAGTTCCCCGCTTCTCCCTTCACTCCTTGGTAGTTTTTCAGAAATATTACGTGACAAAATGTTTTTAGGAGCTAAGGGACCTATTATAGTAAATGAGAGGTGTATAAAATTATGCCCGACATGGAATAGCTCCGTGGCACGGAGGTGAACACGCCAATTTACCTTTGTGACATGGAGGAATCGCGGAAGCAATCTGGAATTTGCATCAAACACATGCCAGGCAGCCCCTTGCCGCGTTGGCAGCGTGTCCATGAAATGCCCTTGTCGCGCAGCCTAGCCTGCCGTGGCACATTGTTGTCGCACAGGTGGGCTGCTTCGCATGTCCTCCTTGCCGACTTTCGCGTTTCGCTTCCAATTCCATTCCTCTACTTCACCAACTCATAGATTAGTTCCTCAAATTCATTTTAAACCTACAAAAACAAGACTAATCATGCTGGTTAGTATATATATATATATTCACATTTACATAAAATTACATGAGAATGTATATAAATAAGTAGATAAACAAGACGAAAACTAAGTTATAAAGTATCACTTAGGCATGCCATTTTGCCTAAGATCAGTTCCTAGATCGGTTCTTCCCTCATGAGATGAGGGAGCTGAAGGTAGCAGAGTTTGTGAATCTTAAGCAAGGGAGAATGATAGTGCAGGAGTATGCCCTTAAGTTCACTCGCCTATCGAAGTATGCCTCAGAGTTAGTGGCTGATTAGAGGGCACAACTGAGCAGATTTGTTCATGGTGTGGCGGGCTATTTGGACAAGGATTGTAGGACTGTTATGCTCCACCAGATATGTATTTCCCTCGGTTAGTCTTGTATGCCCAACATATTGAGGTGGCACATATGAGAGAGAGGGAGGCCAAGAGGGCCAGGACTGATAGTCACAGATTCTCATAGCTGAGGTCAGGTGTTGGGCACCGACAGCAGACCCACCAAGGATTTTCAGCCCCAACATCTTCAGCATTGAGTGTGCCATCCAAGCCTAGGCATGATCAGATGGGGAGAGCATCAAGCTCGAGGGGTCAGAGCAGCAGACCAGGAGATTCTATTATCCTAGCTTGCCGCAGATGTGGTCGGGGAAACACAGGCCAGTGCATAGTAGGTTCAGGTGCTTGCTTCCAGTGTGGGAAGCCCGGACACATGCTCAGAGATTGCCCGGCAACAAGACATGACCATGATGGGGGCCGAGGTCCAGCTTCTAGTTCAGCAACCCTACCCGCATGCTCAACATATCATGGGGCATCTATCAACACTGGTGGCGGTCAGCGCCAAAATAGATTCTACGCCTTAGCATCGCACCAGGAGCAGGAGGTCTCCTCGAATGTAGTCACTAGTATGTTACGAGTTTTCCATCTTGATGTATATTTTTTGTTAGATCCGGGGCCTACCTTGTCTTTTATGACACCTTATGTGGCCAGTAGCTTCAAAGTCTGTCCCGAAGTCTTGTCAAAACCCTTTTCAGTCTCTACTCCAGTAGGTTATTCAATTGTAGCTAGATAGGTGTATAGAGATTTCTCGGTCTCATTCGTTCAGAAAATCACCTCAGCAGATATTATAGAGTTAGCCTTGACCAATTTTGATGTTATCCTCAACATGGATTGGCTATTTGTATGTTATTCCTCAGTTAATTGTAGGACCCGAGTAGTAGAGTTCAGATTTCTGAGAGAGCCAGTCTAAGAGTGGAAGGGTATTCAGTTGTGCCTGTAGGTCATTTCATTTCCTACTGTAAGGCTAGAAAGATGATCTCCAAAGGTTGTGTGTACCATCTAGTTAAGGTTAAGGATGTGACGTCCGAGAGCCCGACTGTTCAGTCTGTCCCAGTAGTATGTGAGTATCTAGAGGTCTTTCTTGATGATCTACCGGGAATCCCTCCCGAGTGGAAGATTGATTGTGGTATTGACCTTCTTCCCGACATGCAGCCTGTATCTATTCCTCCCTATAGAATGGCTCCATCCGATCTAAAGTAGTTGAAAGAACATTGAAGGACCTGTTAGATAAGGGTTTCATTAGACCGAGCAAGTCTCCAAGAGGTGTACCATTTCTCTTTGTCCAAAGAAAGATGGTTCTCTTTGCATGTGTATTGATTATCGATAATTAAACAAAGTCACCATCAAGAACAGATATCCTCTATCTAGAATTGATGATTTATTTGATTAGCTTTAGGGTGCCAAGTTCTTTTTGAAGATAGATCTCAGATCCGGGTACCATTAGCTTAGAGTTCGGGAGAGCAATATCCCAAAGACAGCCTTCAGGATGTGGTATGGTCATTATGAGTTTGTAGTTATGTCTTTTGGACAAAAAATGCTCCTGCAGCTTTTATGGACTTGATGAAAAGGGTGTTCAAGCCATACTTGGATATGTTCATGATTGTGTTTATTGATGACATCTTGATATACTCTCGGAGCGAGGAGGAGCATGCTGCTCATTTGAGAGTAGTGCTGCAGACACTCAAGGATCGCCAATTATATGCCAAATTCAACAAGTGTGAGTTTTGGTTGAACTTACTGGCATTTTTGGGCCATGTGGTATCAAGCGAAGGCATAAAGGTGGACTCTCAGAAAATAGAAACGGTGAAGAATTGGCCTAGACCAGTGAATCCTTCAGATATTCAAAGCTTCTTGGGATTAGCTTACTACTATTAAAGATTCATGGAAGGTTTCTCTTTTATTGCAACACCTTTTACCAAATTGACCCAGAAGAAGGTGAAATTCCAATGGTCGGAGGCTTGTGAGAAGAGCTTCTAAGAGTTGAAGACTCGACTTACTTCAGCACTAGTGTTAACCCTACCTGAGGGTACCAATGGGTACATGGTATATTGTGATGCTTCAAGGATCGGACTTGGGTGTGTATTGATGCAGCATGGAAAAGTTATAGCATCTGCCTCCAGACAGCTAAAGGTTCATGAGAAGAATTACCCGATCCATGATCTTGAATTGGCCGCGGTGGTATTCGCATTGAAGATATGGTAGAATTATTTTTACGGGGTTCATGTGGATATTTTTACGGACCATAAGAATTTACAATATGTGCTTACATTGAAGGATCTCAATCTTCGACAAAAGGGAGGTGGTTGGAGCTACTCAAGGACTATGATATGAGTGTGCTTTACCATCCGGGTAAGGCCAATGTAGTAGCAGAAGCACTTAATAGACTCTCTATGGAGAGTGTGTCTCATGTGAGTGAGGGGAAGAAGGAATGTAGTAGTAGAAGCACTTAATAGACTCTTTATGGAGAGTGTGTCTCATGTGAGTGAGGGGAAGAAGGAGCTGGTGAAGGATGTGCTGCAAGGTTGGGAGTTAGGTTGGTTGACTCAACCGATGATGGTGTTGTTGTTCAGAATGGATCAGAATTGTCATTGGTGACTGATGTAAAAGCTAGGAAAGATGAGGATCCAATTTTGGTAATGTTAAAGGAAGCCGTTCAAAATCAAAAGGTAGAGGTCTTCTCCAAAGGGGAGATGGTGTGCTTTAGTAGTAGGGACACTTATATGTTCCAGAGTTATTGATTTGAGGAACAAGATGTTGCACGAGGGTCATGGATCCAGGTATTCCATCCATCCAGGTGCCACAAAGATGTACCGTGACTTACGGGAAGTCTATCGGTGGAATGGCATGAAGAAGGACATAGAAGAATTTGTAGCTAAGTGTCCAAACTGTCAGCAAGTGAAGGTCGAGCATCAGAGACCGGGAGGTGTGCTTCTAGATATCAGTATTCCTACTTGGAAATGGGAAGAAACCAACATGGACTTCATCACAGCATTTCCTCACACTTGTCGACAATATCAATCCATTTGGGTTGTGGTAGACAGGTTGACCAAGGTTGCTCATTTTCTATTGGTCAAAACCAAGGACTCACCGGAGGACTATGCCAAACTATGTATCCGAGAGCTAGTTCGATTGCATGGAGTGACCTTGTCCATCATATTTGATAGAGGTACCCAATTTACCTCTCAGTTGTGGAAGTTGTTTCAAAAAGGACTTGGTACTCAGGTCCGCAAAAGTATGAATTCAAGCTACCCATATTTATGAGCATATTTTGAAAGAACTGAATATGATGAAGTATTGGGCAATGCCCACATGTTAAAGAATGATTTATAATTTATAAAGTGAATTACATAATTTATCGATTTATAATGTTGGCCGACAAAAAGGGCCTATGATTGTTGGCTAAGCATGTTTAAAGGGGATCAATGATGATAAATGTTATATTTTAGCCAATGAATCTTAATAGATGATGCTATTGATTTATGTATGAGCCTATAAGCATGTTTTTGGGAGCCGTGTCTAGCACCGAGTAGCCCGACGTTCAAAGGACTACGATGGTGTCTCATAACCACGTGCCACCGTGGGTTCTTAATGATATGATGTATTGGTAATGATCCCCTCAAATGTGATATCACGCCTAATGCACGACCCTCTCCTGCCAAGAGAGGGTCGGCTCTGCCCACTTGAGCGAGATAGTGGGGCATCATGAAAGGCTCTACCATGATAGTGTCGGTTATGACGAGTCCTCATATTGTTCCAACATGTCTTACGCATTGTTTTAATTACGTTATTGGCTCAAGTTATGTTTTGATAATGTTTACTTACGATTATGATTATTAACGCTTTATGAATGATTTGAAAGCCTTGAGCCTTATGTTACTTACAAAGTTTATGATATATGCATGATGTCCTTCTCCTACGTTACTTATTAATTTTGTTTTACTTTTAAATGTCCGTTTTACTTACCTTGCATACTCGGTACATTCCACATACTGACCGCATTCCATCTATGCTATATCATTTCATGATACAGGGTCCGGATCTCAGGCTCATCCTTATCCTTAGCTCATATCAGCTTATGTTCTCAGCTTATTGGCGAGTCCTCATGTTCTGAGGGTCATTTGATAGACTTTTATGTTATCTTACATTTCAGTGTCGTTCGGGTTAGTTGGGGATGTTGTCCCATCAACCCATCAAATGTAGAAGAGGCTTTTAGATAATGTGTAGTATTCAGCTATGTGTACGCTTAGTATTTCTGGTGTTATGCTATTTTTACATTTCCGCTATGTTTTATGCTAAGTATTTCGCTTTTACTTAAAGGAGATTATATGTATGCACGTGCCATGGGTCGACTTGGGGCCTCTCAGGGTCCCTCGTCCCATGTCTACGATCTGGGTGTACATTCGAGTCGTGACAAACTTGGTACCAGAGCCATTGGTTTGAAGTGTCCTAGGGTGTCTTAAAGCCGCGTTAAGTAGAGTCTCTTTCATGGGTGTGAAGCGCGCCACACTTATGACAAAGAGGCTACTAGACGCTTAGGAAATGTTCCCTCCTTTCATGTTCTATGTCGTGCGATGAAAAGCCTTTCCATCCTTCTAATTCGTGCGATTCGCGATCGCAGAATTATGGCTCCTAGAAGAATGAACAGAAGGAGGAATGGAAATGATGAAGGCCACGGAGATGGCAATTACGATGGGAGCAAGCCCTACCAGTTCAGGAGCCCTAGGAACTAGAGCCAGTCGCCCGCGCTGAGTTTCGAGCAGCTATTCAAATGTTGGTGCAGGCCTTGACTGCTCAAGTCAACCAGCAGGCTGTTGAGCAGGTTCCACAGAATGGCAATGCAGCGGCGGCTCGGATTAGGGACTTCTTGAGGATGAACCCTACTGAGTTCACAGGATCAAAGGTGGATGAGGATCCACACGAGTTTGTTGAAGGGATTTTGAAGGTCACTCAGGTTATGGGGGTGGCAAATGGGGAGTGTGTGGTCTTGGCCTCCTATCAACTAATAGAGGTCGCCCATATTTAGTACAAGCAATGGAAGGACAGCAGGGCAGCGGGAGTAGGCCCTTTCGGCTGGGATGAGTTCCATATGGCCTTTCTCGACAAGTTCTGCCTTTGGGAGATGAGAGAGTTGAAAGCAACTGAGTTTGTAAACCTCAACCAAGGAAAGATGACAGTGCTGGAGTATTCGCTTGAGTTCACTCATTTGTCAAAGTATGCCCCAGAGTTAGTGATGGATCAGAGGGTGCGGGTGAGCCGATTCATTCATGGTGTGGCTAGCTATCTGGACAAGGATTACAGGAATGTGATGCTCTACCAGGATATAGACTTTCCTCGCATATTGTTGTACGCCCAATAGATGGATGCGGCTCATGCAAGGGAGAGGGAGGAAAAGAGGGCTCAGACGGATAGCCATGGGTTTTCACATCATAGGTCTGGCGGTGGCTACCGTCCATAATTTCAACAGAAATCACTAGCCCCAGTACCATCATCAGCTAGTGTTCAAGCAAGACCCAGGGGTGATCAGTGGAGCAAGGCTTCTGGATTGAGGGATTAGAGAGGCACCCAGTTAGAGTATACTTCTCCAGCCTGTGGGAAGTGCGACAAGAGTCATGTCGGGGAGTGCTTGCTCGGTTCAGATGTTTGTTATGGGTATTGTATGTTTGGACACATGCGCCGAGTGTGCCCATATTCTAGATAGGGTGATGATAGGGGTCGTGCACAGACCACAAGGACTGTAGCAGCTCTAGCCCGCTCAGCTCCGCAAGGAGCATCAACAAGTGAAGGTGTCGGACAATGCAAAAACTAATTCTATGCCCTTGCCTCACGCCAGGAGCAGGAGACTTCACCAGACGTGGGCACTGATATACTGCGTTTATTTCATATTGATGTTTATTCCTTGATAGATCCAGGAGCTACCTTGTCTTTCGTGACTCCTTAAATTGCTAGAAGCCTTGGAGTTAGTGCTGAGACCTTGTCAGAAATATTTTCAGTTTTGAACCCTATTGGTGATTCGGTCATAGCTAGAAGAGTATATAGAGAATGTCCGATCACTGTGTTGCATGAGGTTACCTACGCAGACCTTGTAGAGTTAGCTATGACTGACTTTGACATTATTCTTGGCATGGATAGGTTGTTTGCATGTTATGTTTCGATAAATTGTAGAACCCATACAATGGAATTTCATTTTTCAGATAAGTCCGTGTTGGAGTGAAAGAGTAGTTCGGCGGTATCAGCGGGTCGGTTTATTTCCTACCTTAAGGCTAGGAAGATGATTTCTAAAGGTTTCATGTACCACCTAGTTAGGGTTAAGGATGTGGAGTCCGAGACCCTGGCTATTCAATCAGTTCCAGTGGTGTGCGAATATCTGGAGGTGTTTCCTGATGATTTGCTAGGTGTTCCTCCGGAGAGGGAAATTAATTTCTTCGTATTTATCTATTACCCGATACACAGCCTATCTCTATTCCTCCATACAGGATGGCCCCAGCCAAACTAAAGGAATTGAAGGATCAGTTAAAGGATCTGTTGGATAAGGGCTTCATTAGACCGAGCCAGTCTCCATGGGGGCACCAGTTCTATTTGTTCGAAAGAAGGACGGTTCCCTTCGCATGTGTATTGACTATCGGCAACTTAATAAGGTCACCGTCAAGAACAGGTACCCCTTGCCTAGGATTGATGATTTTTTTTACCAGCTTCAAGGTGTCAAGTGCTTCTCCAAGATTGAACTCAGGTCCAGGCATCACCAGCTCAGAGTTTGAGAGTATGACATCCCGAAGACCGCTTTTAGGCTCAGTATGGTCACTACGAATTTGTTGTTATTTCTTTCAAACTAACCAATGCCCCTGCAACTTTTATGGATTTCATGAATAGGGTGTTCAAGGCATATTTGGATATGTTCGTGATCGTGTTCATTAATAAAATTCTTATATACTCCCGGAGTGAGGAGGAACATGCCACTCATTTGAGAATAGTGCTGCAAACCCTCAAGGATCGTCAGTTGTACTAAAATTTTAACAAGTGTGAATTTTGGCTAAACTCTTTGGCATTTCTAGGCCATCTGGTATCAAGCAAAGGCATAAGGGTAGATTCCCAAAAAATTGAGGCGGTGAAGAATTGACCTAAACCGGTGAATCCTTCAAAAATTCGAAGTTTCTTGGTCCTGGCTAGCTACTACCGAAGATTTTTTGAGGGTTTCTCATCTATTGTAGCCCCCAATGACCAGGTTGAACCAGAAAAAGGTGAAGTTCCAATGGTCGGATGCTTGTGAGAAAAGCTTCCAAGAGTTGAAGACCCGACTCACTTCAGCACCAGTGTTGACTTTACCCGAGGGCACTAATGGCTTTGTAGTGTATTGTGATGCTTCGAGAGTCGAATTGGGATGTGTGTTGATGCAGCGTGGGAAGGTATTGCATACGCCTCAAGACAGCTGAAAGTTCATGAAAGGAATTACCCAACCCATGATCTCGAGTTGGCTGCGTGGTGTTTGCATTGAAGATATGGTGGAATTACTTGTATGGGGTCCACATGGATGCATTTACGGATCAAAAGAGCTTGCAATATGTCTTCACGCAGAAGGATCTAATTCTTCGGCAAAGGAGGTGGTTGGAGTTGCTAAAGGACTTTGACATGAGTTTCCTCTACCACCTGGGCAAGGCAAATATGATGGCAGATGCGCTTAGTAGGCTCTCAATGGAGAATGTGTCCCATGGGGATGAGGGGAAGAATGAGTTGGTGAAAGATGTTCACCGATTTGCAAGACTGGGAGTTAGATTGATCGACTCGACCGATGGGGTGTTGTTGTACATAACAGATTAGAATCGTCCTTGGTGGTTGATGTTAAATACAGGAAAGATGAGATCCAATATTGAGGAAGTTGAAGAAGGTGGTGTGGAGTTAGAAGGTGGAGGTTTTATCTCAAGGGGGAGATGGTGTGCTACGATACCAGGGTAGATTATGTGTTCCGGATGTGGATAATTTGAGGGTTCAGATATTGCATGAGGCACATGGTACCTAATAATCCATCTATTCGGGATCCATGAAGATGTATTAGGACTTGTGAGAAATCCATTGGTAGGATGGTATAAAGAAGGATATTGCGGAGTTTATAGCTAAATTGCCCAACTGTCAGCAAGTGAAAGTCGAGCATTAAAGGTCGGGAGGTGTACTTCAGGATATTAGCATTCCCACTTGGAAGTGGAATGAAATAAATATGGATTTTGTTACAGGCCTACCTCGTACTCACCGACATTATGATTCCATTTGGGTGGTGGTAGATAGGTTAACAAAGGCGGCACACTTCCTACCGGTCAAGACCACAGATTTAGCGGATGAATATGACAAGTTGTATGTTTTAGAGTTGGTTCGACTTCATGGAGTTCCCTTGTCTATTATTTCAGACCGAGGTACTCAGTTTACCTCTCAGTTTTAGAGGTCTTTTCAGAAGACACTTGGGACTTAAGTCAAGCTCAGTACGGCCTTTCATCCGCAAACGGATGGCCAGGCGGAATGAACAATCTAGACTGTTGAGGACATATTGAGGGCATGTGTCATGGATTTCAAAGATAGTTGGGATGATCACTTGCGTTAATAAAGTTTTCTTATAATAATAACTATCACTCGATTATCCAGATGGCAACGTTCAAGGCTCTTTATGGGCGGAGGTGCAGATCTCCCATCGGATGGTTTGAGGTTGGTGAGGCCGCTATGATAGGGCCAAACTCGGTTCACGAGGTGATGGTAAAGGTTCAGTTGATAAGGGACCAGTTAAAAACCGCTCATAATAGTCAAAAATCGTATACTAATGTGAGGAGAAGAGATTTGGAGTTTGATGTGGATGACTGGTTATTTCTAAAGGTGTCTCCCATGAAGGGAGTCATGCGGTTCGGAAAGAAGGGGAAACTCAGTCCCCACTACGTCATTTTCTTACCGGGTTATAAGGAGAGTGGGTAAGGTGGCGTATGAGTTGGGCTTGCCTTCAAAATTAGCTTCAGTTCATCCCGTGTTTCATGTATCGCTCTTGAAAAAGTGCTTGGGTAATCCAGCTTTAGTAGTCCCGGTAGACAGCGTTGCTGTAAAGGATAGCTTCAGCTATGAAGAAATTTTGGTGAAAATCTTAGATCATCAAGTTTGTAAGCTAAGTAAAAAAGAAGTAGCTTCAGTTAAAGTGTTATGGAGGAATCAACATGTTAAGGGAGCTACGTGGGAAGCCGAAGCAGATATGATGGCTAGATATCCACATTTGTTCTCTACAAGCTCATTTTCGATTTGAGGTATCAGTTCTACTCCACGATCCCATTTAGTTTTTATGTTCAGTTCATGTATGCAAGTTTCTTTTATGTATATGAATGTGTATGTGAAGCATGAGATCAGTTCGACTATGTGGTCTAGTTCGGAGGTAGTCATTCCGTGAGAATTTCAGTTAAACTGATCAGTATATAGGTGTGATAATTGTATATTTCTGTTTGCTGCTTGTTTCCTACATTCAAGGAAGAATTTTTCCAAGGGGAAGATATTGTAATACCCTAGGAAGGCCTAAGAATTGACCCGGAAATGTAATTGGAAAAGTGTAGAAAAACTGGCAAATACCACAGGATGGACCACAGAACAACTCGTGGTATCAAACCACAAGTCGTTGAATGCTGTCGTTGGTCAGGGAAAGGTTGGTGAAAGTGGAGACAACTAGAGGTATGATGACCCGTTTTGGGATATAACGAGCCGTCCTTTGCAATTGTGGTTAGGGTCAGGCTGGGTGACAGGCTAAACAACGGGAGACCCAACGACCCATTAGAAGTAACCACGGGTTATTGGTTTTGGTCGTTGTTGGAGGCTAATAATTTCCAGTGTAGGTGATGGGTTGAGACCACTACTTGTTGGGAGGAACCAGGAGTCGTGGTGAGGCTCCTGGTAAGGGGGTTTAGATATTATGATCAGCAAACAATGGACGGTGTAACAGACCGTGGTTTCAAAGGACGAGTCGTCCTGTCCGTCCGTTGGTTAGTTATGAGAGAAAGCATTAAGCATTCCATTTTACAAGGGACATGACGGGTCATTGGTGGTTCCCACAACCCATTGTTACTACTCGTGTGTTCCATACGTCCAGATTTTAGGGCAGGTTCATTAAGGGCATATTCGATTTTTCCACGCTTTTAGACCTAAACTACATCGTTTTGTGTATTTTTCAGAGTGTAATAAGATGAGTTAAGTCATTTATGCATGCCCATTCTCATGCAAGAACTTTAGAGTGATTTTTGGGAGATTCAAGGTCTTCTTCCCAAGGTTTCCATCAATTTCTTTGTGGGTACTCAAGGAACCTCGAAATCAATCCATTCCCAGGAATGTAGGGTTTAGAATGGGTGATTTCATTCACACCGATGCCCAAATTTAGAAGAAATCATGAATCCTCCTATTCAAATTCTATGGGGTTTTACTCAAATGCATGGAAGTGTGATTTCTCTTTATGGGTTTGATTTAATTGAGTTTTAATTATTGAATTATGAATGATGGGAAGGTTTTATATTGTTTTCCTTAAAATCTTTTAAATCGAAAATGCCAAATTGATGAAGGTTCATGGAAGTTATGATTTACAATGAATATGCAATATTTTGAATTTATTGATGATGAAAAAGTATGAATTCAAGTTACCCATGTTTCTGAGCATATTTTGAAACAATTGAATATGATGAAGTATTGGGCAGTGCCCACATGTTAAAGAATGATTTATGATTTATGAAGTGAATTATATGAATTATCAATTAATGATGTTGGCCGATAAAAAGGGCTTATGCTTCTTCGCTAAGCATGTTTAAAGGGGATCAATGATGATAAATGTTATATTTTAGCCAATGAATCTTAATGTATGATGCTATTGATATATGTATGAGCCTATATGCATGTTTTTGGGAGTCGTGTCTAGCACCGAGTAGCCCGGTGATCTTCGGAAAATTTATATGCCCAAGTGATACTCAATGGTGTCATTTTAGCCTTGTTTATGTATCAATGTTTATACATTCTCATGTAATTGGTAATAAATGTGAATTTATACTAACCAACATGATTGGCATTGTTTTGCAGGAAAAAAATAATTTCGGGAAGCTAAAATGCATGTTGGAAGATATCGGGGTTGGACTCGGATGTGAGCAAGGGACAAGGCATTGGAAAGCACAAAATAAAGGGGCTCCGCGATGGAGCCGTGCCATGCTGTCATCGCAGAGGCCTTCTGCCTGGAGAGGGAATTTTCAGCCTATTTCTAGTGAGGGTTCGCGATTGGTCCGTGGCACGGTGGCCTGGCTCCGCGTTGCACGCCGTGCCACGTTGGGCCTTATTCCCTGGACCCCCAGTTTCCAGCGAGGGTCCTCGTCGGTGGCGTGTCACGGAGGAAGTGCTCCGCGATGCACTCCTTGACACGTTGCTTGTTATTCCGGGAAAAATTCCCACCAGTATAAATAGAACACTTAGGTTCATTTTTAATATTCTGACTTGGTGGAGCAAGAACGTGGGTTACAGGCAGTTGAGGGGACGAAATTATCAGGGTTTTTCTCTCTTTCCTTCTCCTTGAATTCAATTGCTTGTATGTTTAACACTCATTTAACGATGTTTAATCCACAAATGAGTGGCTAATTCAGCTTCTTGCTGAGGTTAAGAACACTTGTAATGAAATGTGATTATTGATTCTTTGGTTTTTCATCTTTTCTTCGATGGTTGTTCTATTGATTCTTGTTCTTACTGCATTAATGTGTGGCCTACATTAATGTATATCTAAAAAGTCCGGTTTCACTCGAGAGAGCAAGAAATTGGAAAGTTGTGAATTAATAGGATATGATCCTTTCTTAGTTTGGGAAAATTGAGAATTGATTTACCTTCAGGATAGAAATATACCTGAAAGTCGTATTAGTCAATTTAGGAATCGGTTTTGTATGTCTTGAACATGAATTGCATTTAATCACAGAAATGTAGGTGGATAGTTCATGATTCTTAAGTGGGGTTAAATACGAGAGTTTTAATCCCTTGGCAATAATTCTTGACTAGCAACCGGAGGAAAAGGCTAACCAAATTATATCGACAATTAATTTCATTACATGTTCGTTTAACCTCAGCATGCTCACATTCATAGTTCAGACTCACATTAGATAATTGTTTTAGACTTAGCATAATTATTAGAAATCAAAATATCAAACTCTTGGTTACACTGTTGTCTGCATTTTTAGAATTGAAATATAGTACACTTGAGCAGATTGCACTTCATCCCAGTCCCTGTGGGATCGATACTTGGCTTACTTAAGCCACTTTACTACTTGTTCGACCATGTGCACTTGCGTGTAGTTTTATACCCAAAAAAACAACCGAACACCCGGTGTTCAAAGGACTATGCCGGTGTCTCATAACCACGTGCCGTCGTGGGCTTCTAATGATATGATGTATTGATAATGATCTCCTCAAATGTGATATCACACCTAACGCACGACCCTCGCCTTCCAAGCCAGGGTCGGCTCTACCCACTTGACTGAGAATAGTGGGGCATCATGAAAGGCTCTACCATGATGGTGTCGGTTATGACGAGTCCTCCCATTGTTCCGCATGTCTTATGCATTGTTATATTTACGTTATTGGCTCAAGTTATGTTTTGATAATGTTTACTCACGATTATGATTATGAACATGTTACACCCCGTAAAAGTCAATGGTTAGTGAGCATACATACGAATTTGGGACGAGTAAGAAGAGCTCAACGCGTGTGAGGAAAGCCTCAGAATTAGGGTCGGACAAGGCTAGGACGCGAGGGGCAAGCGCGACGCGCCAACCTGCAGTTCCTTGAGAAGTACGGCGTGCCAGGCTTGCTGCCTCAATAGAAGGCGTGGTCCACCAGGGGGACCAGTGCCTTGGGAGGCACGGCGCGACGCAGCACCTTACCTAGTGCTCTAGCCGGCGCGAGGCACCCCCTTTGCCACCTCCTCAATATATATAAAGTCTCTCCTTTCATTTTGATCACTTACCAACATAAGCTCTCAGCCAGAGAAGAGAGAAAACACGATTTTCAATCATTTTTCCCGGTTATGCTACTAAACGTAGTCCAAATTAAAGTTAACTTCAGGTATGGAGTTCTAAGCCATTAAGGAGCATTATTACGGAGTTATTTTCGCAAAATTCACTCGGAAAATCGTAGCCCCGCTGATTAGAAGTTATCAGAATTTCTCCAAATTGATTTCTATACAATCGATGGCTTCAAGTAAGCATTTCTCCCTTCTGAACTCACGAGAAATAATGTGTTTCTGGCTGTGTTTCGTTAAGTTGAAGTATAGTCAATATTGGAATTAAAATTTATCATTTTATGCCGAATTTGGTATTGAAATTCATCTCTTTCTCCCAGTATAATGGTTACAGCTGAAGAGAGCTAGCGAATACAAGTTGAAACTTGTCAGTTATTCAGGAAACGACAATCGAGGCATGTAAGCCTTAACCCTCCCCAAGTATACTCATCGTACAGTGTTAGGACTTATGTTCCAGAACAGAAATGACGATTTCATATGATTTAGATAGCTTCTACCATTAGATTTTGATTAGACATATTGTAATTAGTTGTTGCTGGTATATAGAGATCAGACACGCTGTGATTTGCTGCTATATATAGATTACGGTAACATAAGTTCTGGTTAGCTGCTAGAAAATGAATATGGATTTTATTAGAATTCTATCTTTGTTGCCAGGCCTAGATCTTAGGAGCTCGCGAGAATTATCGAGCCTGAGCTAGTAAGTTGAGCAGCATGGGCGCATCTAGGCGGTTTAACTACTAGTTTGGCATTTGTATTTTCCGAAAAGCATGCCTAGAGGCCATTGGTGTATCCTTACACCCCAAGGCCAGAAGTTTAGATAGGAAGTCCATGTTATAAAGTCAGCAACCTAAGGGAGGGGACCTTATCAGTAGTTAGAGGCCGGGCCATCACCCCAACCGGTTCCTACCACCCACAGGTTGCCAATAATGGTTAGGTCTATATAAAGTTGTGTAAAAGGTTAAGAATCACCCAGAAAAGTAATATACGATCCGATTAGACCAAGACGAGGTCTAAGGCACTAGTAGGTACCAAGTTAGTACAATACTTCCCACAGGCTAAGGTTGTCAGCAAACCTCCTAAGGAGGATTAGGGGCCAATCTCTCAAAAGCTTGTTCGGCCAGTACCATCCCTACAGTTGTCCTAAGCAGAGGGACTGAGTAGTTAGTCATTCGCGACCACACAGTTATTATGAGCTATAGATGTCCGGGCAGGACATATAGAGAGTTGTATTGGACCACTCCATTTCTCTACCTATTCAGTCCAGACTATTAGAGATCATGATCACTACCAAGAGCCTCTAATCAGATACAGGTGCACTACGTGCCCTCTACCAGCTTTATAGATTATCCTACAGGGCGAGCAGCGGTGGCGTTAGGCCCAAAAGGCCAATTAGGCCTTTTGAGTGGCTAGATTAAGATGTTAGTACAACACCTTGGTTGGGGTTGCCCTCACATAGGAGCCATCCATGACCACCCCAGGGTTACAAGCTGTGTTGATGCCCACGAGGGGGTAGACGATGTCGCTCCGAGGAGCGGTATGCCATCCACGAGGGACGAAGATGAGGTCTGAGGTCCTCATACAGTCCATTCAATGGTTGGGCTATTATATGTCGTTGTTGGCTCTACACACACCCGTCGAGCCTGGTACCCGGAGTGCAGATATTAGGAATCCACTAGGCTCATACACAGCTACAATTCAGGGGCCAAACGGGCTCAGTTGTAGACCCAGGGGACCGGTAGGTTGGCTACAGTATCAGTGGAGTCAGAGAAACCTGGATAGGGGTATGTAGATTGAGATATGCTTGCTAGGGCTTATGGGGGCTTGAACGAGTTATTCTGAGTTGATTGTACCTTCTGGCTTATGGGGTTCAGGTGAGGTTCCTGTTTGTATTCTTGTCTACTAGTTATAGTTTATAAATATGTAATTATACAGTCTTAGCTTACGTGCATGTAGTGTTCGTTAGATGCAGATTACAAATCAGCAAGCATATAGGTTAATCTTTCTGCCCTTCTTTCTATTCACTTCCAGTCTTTATCAGCTTGTCTATTGCCTTACATATTAGGTACAATATTGTACGACACCCTCCCTTGGGCACTGCATTACTTGCCTGCAGGTTTAGACAGATAGGGTTCAGGATCTCCAGTAATAGCTATTCAGAGTCCACAGTTGGGACATCGCCTTTTATTTAGAGTTGCCAGGTTGTAGAGATTTCTGTATTTAATTTATATAGCATTTTGGGTAGGCCGGGGCCCTGTCCTGATGACTATTTGTACTCTTAGAGGCTTGCAAAATATAGTAGTCAGTCAGTTAGTTGTATGTTTGTCGTGTTGGCCCTAATCGGTTATGCTTTGTGCGTTTGCCGTGTAGGGCTATTATAGTAGCTCGTCTTCATTTCTACTATAACTAGACAACATGGTGGCCTTGTCGGCCCACATAGGATCCCTTCTGTTGCCTGTTGTCGGTTAGCTGATTTCAGTTACATGTGGCTATACGTACTTGTCGACCGGAGGCTGTATTTACAGCCGAGATATAGCTCATTGTTTTCTTGAATTGAGTCGCAGGCTGGCTCCAGGCGTGAATAACCCTAGCTAGGTCAGTTAGTTGCTAGTGTGGCACCAGGTGCCAGTAATGCCTCTCAAGATGGGGCGTGACAAACTTGTTATCAGAGCAGTTCGTATCCTAGGGAGTCTGCAAGCCATGTCTAGTCGAATCTTTGTTATAAATGTGTTGTGCGCCACATTCTATAAGCAGGAGGCTACGAGGCATGACAGTGTGATTACCCCTCCTTCTTCTCAGATCGTGCTATAGAGCAGAGTTGTATAGGGTTGAGTCCCTAAGCTTTCATTGTTATGTCTTTGTAGAATAATGTTCAATATATTACAAGCACCAACTAGTTGCAAGATCACTACAGCAACAGGAGGAGGTACCGGTGAAGTGCTTCAATTGGGAGGCGGTTAGCCCAAGAGTGGAAGTAGACGTCTTTTACATTTCCCCATCACCCTCCCGAGGTACCAGGAACCTCATAAAAAGATAGATATGCCAGTGCCATCCCCAGTTCTCCCTATAACCTCAGAATAGGGGGTTAGAAGTATAATATATATGTACATATGAGTTGACTTACGTACTAGATATGTAGAACTAGATAGGGGCAAAGGTTAAGGTTGGACCACATGAAACATACAAAGGATAGTATAAGGTCTGTACCCCCGATCTCTAGAGTTGTTGAAATTCACGCCCTAACCCTAGTATAGAATGATAGGGTTACTTCCCACCTCCCAGTTTATCCTTTCAGTACAACAACAATCATATGTAGAACCGTCATGTTTCCACGAATGAAGCGTAAAGGAGGGCAAGAATTGTTGACTTTGAGAAGGGTTAGGAAGTGGTTTAGATCCCGAGTGTTTAAATAAGTTTTCTAGACCACTACAGTAGTAAATCAGGAGAGAAAATAAGATCGCCAGTAGTACACAAGTACATGAGGGAGTCCATATGTGATAAACCCCTGGTTATAGTAAAGTTCGGTCAAGAAATAGGCCAATTCCAATGCAATGTTTTAATGACGGTAGGACATACCTGCAAGGTAATGGCTAGGGCCCTAGGTTGTTATGTAAAGGAATAGAGAGATCATATTAAAAAAATGGGCCCGAGTGTGGGTCAAAGGGATACAGGTTTGTATACTTGGTCAGTAAAACCCATGACAGCATAAGGCAGAAGGCACAAACCCCAGATCTTAGTCTAAAGGAGTATGGGGAAAGGCACGAGTTCTTAGCTCTAGATGGAAACAGAATCATCTCAGGCTAAAAGCAAATTGGAAGAGTATGGGACCACTATTGAATGTCGAGAAATAAGTATCGGGCTGACAGATAAGAGATAGTGACAATGTAACCTAGAATGCTGCAGTATCCCCGCTAGTTGAGGATGCAAAGGAGTGCCAACCCAGGGACTCTAACCTAGTATAACCTAGACACAAGGCCTAGTAGAAAGTTATCGGCCTTTGAGAAAACAAGGGACGGAGATAAGACCCAGAGGTTGACTCTGTGCTTCAAAGGTGGCACAACTACATCAGCAGACTATGGCCAAGGCGCACTATGTTCATTATCCCCTCCACCCAGAGTTTAATAAAAATGCATCAGTTTGTAAAGACATACCTACGGATGGCATGGGAAGGGGGGAGATATCGTTGAGTTGTAGCACAAGACTCCAATGAACAACCAGGGGAAGCTGGACAACAAGAATGCGACAGGCCAACTCAATAGATGATTGTACCTGTAATGAAGTGGAAAGTGACAAATATGATTACAGTTATATGACTATCTTGTGCCAGGTATAAATTGACCTCAGTTGAGTCAGTATGGTAAGTCTAACAAAGTCGACTCAGGTCTTGC
This sequence comes from Datura wrightii, assembly GCA_035772735.1. Taxonomy (NCBI): domain Eukaryota; kingdom Viridiplantae; phylum Streptophyta; class Magnoliopsida; order Solanales; family Solanaceae; genus Datura; species Datura wrightii. Next base: position 18,812,766 of record JASDFA010000023.1, on the reverse strand, counting down.
CAGATGGAATTATATTTCAGCTAAAGGCTATATTGAGTTAAATGTTTGACAAGTAGTTAGGTTACGTGGAGTCCAAATATCCAATAAATCCTGACAGAGTGACATAACATACAACTAGGTTTTAGAAAGGCTTCCATAACAAAGCATACTAAGCTGAGTACGATTCCTAATCTCGAAACAATGGATAAGCAGAGTACACAACTTAGACACTGGAAATCTATTATTAATGGAACTGGAAGTTCCCTAAAGGATGACTTAAAGTAGATAAATCTGAGGTAATCGAACCAAAGCATATTATAACAGGCACACGAAAAATGTTAAACTTATCAGGAAAAAGGGGTACCAGCAGTCTAGGGTCGTTGAAAGTTATACCCTAACATATGGCATAGGCAGTTAGGAATTGAATCAGTGGCTGGATATTCCTATGGTTCATCGATGCAAAGTGTTATGGGAATTAGTAAAAAGAAAAATGGGAAAGCCTAATTTGAGATTCATTGGTCGTATCATATCCTCTAGAGAATAGGCCAAGTGGCATACGAATCGAAATTGCCTCCAGAGCTAGAACTAGTCCATTCAGCTTTCACATGTCGATGTTGCGGAAGGACATAAGTGACCCATCCCGAGTTGCTCCAGTTAAGGGCATTTAAGTTACTAAGAAGCTAGCGTACGAAGAGGTTCCAGTTTCCGTACTAGGTCGGGTTAAGGATTTCAAATGTGGTCTCTATTAAAGTACTATAAAGAAACAGGAATATTATAAAAGAACTATAAAGAAATGACCTGGGATGCCGAGAGTGACACAAGGTCTGAATATCCTCACTTGTTCCCAAATTGATTCATATGATACAATTAAGATGATGTTATTATTCAGCTGTTATTTCACTATTCATGTTGTCAATACTGTTTAGCCAGCTACCTCTGTGTGATAAAATAGTTATTTATGGCGTCTTGCGAGGCGCCTATGTTAGACTTCTCTACATTTCAAGTTTAAAGATAGTCCATATTATAGAGAAGACCCTGCTAAAATTTTTCTAAATCCTGGGTAAGAGAAAGTTAAGTCCTTTAAGATTAAGAATGACATTCGAGGACGAATGCTCCTAAGGGGGGGAGGATGTTACACCCCGTAAAAGTCAACGGTTAGTAGGCATACGTACGGATTTGGGATGAGTAGGAAGAGCTCAAAGCGTGTGAGGAAAGCCTCAGAATCAGGGCCGGGCAAGGCTAGGACGCGGGGGGCAAGCGCGATGCGCCAGCTTGTAGTGCCTTGAGAGGCGCGGGTCTACTCTATGTTTTATGCAAAGGACTCTTCTTTACTTATAGGAGATTAGATGTATGCATATTCCATGGGTCTACTTGGGGTCTCTTGGTGTCCCTTGTCCCGTGTCTACGATCCGAGTGTACGTTCTAGTCATGACACGACTCTAACACTCATTGGCGGAGGCTGTATTTACTGCCGTTATATAGCCCGTTGGTTCCATGAATCCAGGGTTAGAGCCAGCCTGGCACCAGAAGTGCTTAGGCTCAACAGTCCAGCAGTCCAGGTCTTAGTAGTGCACCAGGTGCCAGTTATGCCTCCCAAGGCGGGGTGTGACATTGACGACCTACACAAGGTCTTCCCACGAGCCACACCACGACCCTTTCTTCCTTCCAATAAGTTGTTGTTTCCTTCCATTACATTGACTGGATATTTTGATTCTCCTTTCCACGGCCGATGAACACGACCCACTGTTACCTACAACAGGTCGTTCCACAACTCGTCACTTCATCCTTGACCAAGGGTCAACCTTACCACGACCACAAACCACGGCTCATTACATCTAGCAATGGGTCGTTCCCAGACCCGTTAGTCCCAACTCCACCCTTGCAGTATCTCACCACGGATGCCTCCCACGGGTCGTTGGTTGGAACAACAATCCGTTAGGTGACCCTTTTTGTGGAACTTTTCCTAGATTCTACCAACTTCCATTTTTAAATCCTAGTTCTAGTTTTAGGCACTTTCAGGGTATTACAATATCTCCCCCTTGGGAACATTCATCCTCGAATGTGGGAAAACATACAGAAAATAGAGAAATGCAATCATTACACTCAAATACTGATCATTTAAATCGAAAACTGACGAAATGACTATCTCCGATTCAAAATACATAGCTGAAATGAATTCATGAACCATATACACATCCACATACATGAAAGAAACCTGGGAACATGAACTGAACATAAAAACTAATTAGAGTCTTAGGGAAAAACTTATACCTCAAGCTGGAACTTAGCCGATAGAGAATAAATATGGGTATTTAGCCATCATGTTTGCTTCGGCTTCCCTCGTAGCTCCTTCAACGTGCTGATTCCTCCATAAAACTTTCACTGAAGCTATTTCCTTGTTCCTTAGCCTTCAAACTTGACAATCCAGTACTTCCACTGGAACCTCCTCATAACTGAGATTGTCTTTCACAACAATATTATCTACCGGGATAACTAGAGCTGGATCACCCAAACATTTCTTTAAGAGTGAGACATGGAAAACAGGATGCACAGAAGCTCATTATGAGGGCAACTCCAATTCATATGCCACCTTTCCAACCTATTTCACAATTCGGTAAGGGCCAATATAACGAGGGCTGAGTTTTCCTTTCTTTCCAAACTGCATCACTCCCTTCATGGGAGACACCTTCAAAAACACCCAATCATCCACCTCGAATTCTAATTCCCTCATTCTCACATCGACATAGGACTTTTGGCGACTTTGAACTGTTTTCAACTTGTCTCATATGAGTTGAACCTTCTCCATAGCCTTATGAACTGAATCAGGCCCTATCATCGCGGTATCACCAGCTTCGAACCAACCAATGGCAATCTACATCTCCACCCATAGAGAGCCTCAAACGGTGCCATCGGAATACTGGAATGATAGTTGTTATTGTATGCAGACTAGATAAGAGGCAAATGATCATCCCAACTATCTTTGAAGTCAATCACGCATGCTCTCAACATGTCCTCGAGAGGTAATTGTCCGCTCCGCTTGTCCATCCAGTTGGCCCAGTCTACTACCTTAGCAGCCCCGGTAGGCCGCTGTAATACCCTAAAAACCCTAAGATTAGACCCGTGAGTTTAAATGGAGAAAACTGAAATTCCTGCACCGGGTCACAACACAAGTCATCTCGTGACCCGTTAGGAACACCACGAGTCGTTAAGTGACTCGTGGTGAAAGGTTGGGACTTGATGGGAAATTTCAGGCTTAGGGTGACCACGGGTGCGACCATGAGTCATGGTCAGCCCAACGATCCGTTAGATCACCCGTGGTCAAAGTATGTTGAAGGATGAAGGAAATTTGGATAGTGTATCTAACCACTAGTAACCACGAGCCGTACTCAATGCAACAATTCGTCGAGTGGGTCATGGTCAGCAGTTGGTTAAAGGTTGATTTTTGGCAGTGTTCCTAGTGGGTGTCACCATGAGTCGTAGGGTACACCACAATTCGTGGTGTCCCTTTTGATGACCCTCAGATAAAAATGGCAGTGCAGGCAACGACAGGCAGACAAAGAGTCATTCCCCAGACCACGAGTCGTCAAGTCACTCGTAGGGACTAGCAGTGCATATTTTCCTGCGAATTTAATAAGGGCTTTTCCGTAATTTCCAAGTTCATAAGGCCTAAACTACGTCGTTTTAAGCTCAGAATAGAATGTTTTAAGAAGGGTTAATTTATTCTAAGCATATCCTAATTCATGCAATCAAGCTTAGAGGTTTGAGAGGTGATCAAGCCTAGTTCTCCAAGATTCTTCTTCAATTTTCTTTGGGCTATCAAGGAAGTTGTTAAATCAAATCCCTTCAAGTATGTAAAGCTATGAATGGCTACATTAGTCCACACCCATGCCCGATTCCTTCTCAATTCATGATGTTCTAGTTGATGATTCTATGGGGTTTTCACCCAATGTATGAATTCTCTAAGATTCAATCATGGGTATGATCTAAGAATATTTTGAATGTTGAATTATGATAAATGGGAAGATTTTAAAATGTTTTAAACTATAAATTATGTTTTCATGTTTTCTAAATTGTGATGCCTATTCATGAAAGTCCATGAAAGTTGAGATCTACGAAGTATGTAGACAAGCATGATGAGATGTTTATGAAAAAAGTATGAATTCAAAATATCCATGTCTAAGTTCATGTTTTCAAAGTAAATCAAGTTGATTTCAAGCATGGTTAAGTATTAGGCAAGCCCATATGATCAAATATGTTTTATGATTTCATAAATTAGCTTACCACATGGTTTTGGAGTCTAGACTCCCATTGTTTTCCAGCTTATGGAATGATTTAAGCCAAGGCTCCTCATGTTATGATTTCAGATTTATGTATGTATGTTATGACTCAGCTTCGTCTCTAGATGATGGTTCAACATCGTTTAAAATAATGGAGAGCATATGCATATTTTTGGGAGTAGTGTCTAGCACCGAGTAGGCTAAGGGTCAGTCAACCCTGTGCCTCAGAACTACGGGCCAACATAGGTATGTTCAAATTATTTGGGACCTCCCTTGTGAGATTCCCCTGCCCCAAGGGGCCTTCAGCTTGACATCGGTATCATGCTAGCGCCCTTAGCCCTGGCAAGGCTTTGGATGGCTCTACCTACTTCAATGTGATAGTCGAGACCATGTAGGCTCTATCGTGGTAATGTCAGTTATATGATGAGTCTCTCATTGTTCTTCATGGTGTCAGTTATACATGTACATCAGTCATGATATTATGTTTCCAGCAGGTTTGACCCAATGCTCAGTTTTACTTAGTATTATTAGTTTTTAGCTTTGGGTCATTCAATTGAGTGATGATGTTCAGTTATATTCAAGTCATGATTTCAGAAAATAGCATGCAAGCCCTACTCTTAGAATCTCATATTGATTATGTTTTATTATATGCATGATTTATGTATTTTACTTGCTTAGCGATTTTACCTACCTTCCATACTGGGTATACTCCACATACTGACGACATACTCTATGTTATATCATTTCATGACACAGGCTCTGATACTAAGACTTAGTCCCGCCGCTTCGATATTAGTTGAGTTTATGCATGATTTCATGTTGAGCTTCGTATTTATATGATTTAGGGCATTGAATGTTTTGGGGGAACAGTCTGGCACCGAGCGGGCTAAGGGTCGATAACCCTATTCCCCATAACTACGTGCCAACGTAGGTTGATTCTATTATATTATTGGGACCTCCCTAGTGAGCTATCCCCGGCCCGATTGGCCCTTCAGCTTGATATCGATATCATGGTAGCATTCTTAGCCTTGGCAAGGTTTTGGATGGCTCTGCCCACTTGAGTGTAATAGTCGGGACCATCTAAGCTCTATCGTGGTATGTTGGTTAAGTAACGAGTCTCCCACTGTCTATATCATTCGAATTTGCATATCCATTACTTATGCATGCATGTTCAAAAAGCAAGGTTTGACTCATTGTTCAGTTGTGATGCAAATGTTATGTTTTAGCTTTGAGTCATTTGAGTCAGCTATGATGTTATAAAGCTATGCATGAACACGTTATGATAAGAATACGATTTCAGAATGAATGCATGTAGTCTCCTACTTACTTTTGAAAGCTTATGATATGTATGAATGGTTTTAAAAGAAATGATTTATTTTGTATAAGCGGTTTTACTTACCTTGAATACTCGGTACATTCCACATACTGACCGCATAATTTATTTGCTGCATCATTTCATGATGCAGAATCCGGTCCTCTGGTTCAGCCCCATTATGGTCGCTTATCAGATTCAGTACCTGCTTGGTTGGTGAGTCCTCATATTTCGAGGACTACACTTTCAGTTATCTTGATTGTATTTTCAGTTTTAGTATTGTTAAGCTCGTTGGGGGTATTTTCCTATAAGCTCGTTCAGATTAGAGGCTTATCAGACTTAGACATGTATTCAGCTTCAGACGTTCATTTTGTTGATATGCTAAGTTAGACTTCCGCTGAGATTATGATTGTGTTTCTTCATGTTCATTAAATGAGTTAGTGAATGCTTATTTCATGGGTTGACTTGGGGTCTCTCGGGGTCCCTTTTCCCGTGTCTACGATCCGGGTCTACACTCGGGTCATGAAAAACTTGGTATCGGAGCCATTGGTTTGAAGTGTCCTGGGTATCTGTGAGCCACGTTTGGTAGATTCTTTTTCATGGGTTTGAAGCGCGCCACACCTATGGCGAATAGGCTACTAAACATTTTAGGAAATGTTCCCATCTTTCATGATCTATGTCGTGCGATGAAACATCTTTTCATCCCTCTAATTCGTGCTATTTGCGATTACAAAATCATGGATCCTCGAAGGATGAATGGAAGGAGGAATGGAGGTGGGGAGGGCCATGAGGATGGAAACGGTCATGAGCATCAGCCAGCCCCACCAGTTCAGGATCCTCAGGCAATGGAGCTAGCTGCTCACGCTGAGTTTTGAGCTTCCATCCAGATGCTAGCGTAGGCCTGACTGCTCAAGTCAATCAACAGGCCATTGCGCATATTCCGCAAAATGGCAATACGGCGGCAGCTCGAGTGAGGAACTTCTTGAAGATGAACCCGCCTGAGTTTCTAAGGTCCAAGGTAGATGAGGACCCGCATGATTTCATTGATGAGATTGTCAAGATCACCCAGGTTATGGGGGTGACCAGTGTTGAGTTCACATAGTTATCCCTCCTACCAGTTGAAAGGGGTTGCGCATATTTGGTTTCGCGAGTGGAAGGACAGTAGGATCGCTGGAGCAGGTCTGGCCACATGGGAGGAGTTTCATGTTGCATTCCTCGATTAGTTCTTCCCTCGAGAAATGAGGGAGTTGAAAGCAGCATAGTTTGTGAATATAAAACAAGGGAGGATGACAGTACTAGAGTGTTCCCTTGAGTTCACCCGCCTATCGAAGTATGCTCCTGAGTTAGTGGCTGACCAGAGGGTGCGGGTCAGTAGATTTGTGCACGATATAGAAGGTTATTTGGACAAGGACTGCAGGACAGCTATGCTCCATCAAGACATGGACTTTCCTCGCATAGTGTTGTACGCTCAGCAGATGAAGGCGGCACATTCGAGGGAGAGGGAGGCCAAAAGGGCCAGGACCGAGGGTGTTATACCCCGTAGAATTCCCGGCACCTAGACGACCTATTCGCACGTCGGTTAATCATATTAGAAGGCCATACATGCTAGAGAAAGGCCGGGAAAAAAGGTCGGACGAGAAACCCTTCGAACCATCGCGGGAGGAGCCGAGGCAGAGCCCCTCCGCGATGGCAGCGTGTCACGGAGGTGAGGCCTCCGCGATGGCTCCGTGACATGTTGCCCAAGTTCAGGCCCAAGTATATAAAGCCCCCACTTCGGTTTAAAGTCACTTAACACTTAAAAATTTCCAGAAACGCGCAGTAAGCAGAGGAAGACGAAGGAAAATTATATATTTTCGTCCGATTATGCTGCCAAACGCTGCCCAAACTTAAATTAATCCTAGATACCGAAGTATTTAGCAGCAGAGAGCATTTCTACGGATTTAGTTTCGTGAAATACGGCCGACGAATCGGCGAGTCACCGAACTAAGTTAAGTAGAATTGCTCTAAATTAATGTCTATGTGTTCCTAGCTGAGAAGTGAATACTTCTCCCTTCTGGGCCGCTGAAAAATAGCGAGTTTTCGACCGTCTTTCGATAAGCCTAAGTTTAGGCTATAAACTATATCGAAAGTAACGTTGCTCTTTACAATAAAGCTGTATTTTGTATTGATTGACGTATTTATGAATGCAGTTGGGAGAAAATAGTTGAAGTACCGGCCGAGCCTCGTCCGATGGATGATTAGTCAAAGATAAGGTATGTAAAGTTAGTTTCCTCGACAAGTTAAGTAATATTGAGCCAGTATAGTAATTTACAGACCAGTAGAATGTTCAGAAGTCGAGTATTGTATTATTATGAATATTGGTACAATGTAAGAAGCTTTGGGTTGTAACATGTACGAGACTTATCAGTATGATATAGATTCGGACGTAAGTGATTAAGATTGCCCAGTGTATTCAGTATGTGATGTAATATGCCATGTTAAGATATTGTTGTGTTCAGCTGAAACCGCGCGAAGTAATACAGTATCTGTAAAGCATTTCAGACATAGAATAGCAATTAAATAAAGTGTAGAAAGCATGTTAGAAATAGGAAATCATGTTAATACAGAAACTGAGTAAACAGTATAGCTTTTAGCAGAAACACCATCTTGTATAGCATTGCTCCAGTACAGTTTGACAGGAGACTATATTCGTATTTATGTTTACCTGCCTCAGCACGTATCAGACACTTACAGATTCCTATTAGTAGCTCAGCAGGTATATATACGATACCTTACCCCTGTTAGCCTTAGCATGTGAGATACACAGACGGCATGACTAGTTGAGACCGTTGTATTTATTGGGGTTGGATTACCTAGCATCCATGACCGCCCAGGGTTAATAGCTGTATTGACTCATCCGCCTGAGGACGAGGATACATCGCTCTATGGAGTGGCATGCCGTCCCGCAAGGGGACGAAGATGGGATGCCAGTTTCCCCATATTGTGCCTTGGTCGGCCCTTATACACCCCCGTCGAGCGGGTACGCCCGGGGTGTTGATTTTGGAGTCCTTCGGACTCAGGTACAGTTATAGTCAGGGGCTCAGCGAGCCCAAGTGCATACCCAGGGACCGGCAGGATGCTTACAACCACTATAGGAGATGGGATGACCGGGGTAGGGGTGTAGATTCTGTGTTGGATGCACCTCCCGGCTTATGGGGGCCAGGTAAGGTTTGTGTGTGCCATGTTATGTTATGTATGTTATGCTATGTTACATTAGACATGAATAGATTAGTAGTAGAATGATACGTCTCCAGATATGACACCTACTCCTCCCAGTATGATTGAGAACAGGTATGACTTACATCATCAGACAGATAATCTAGTTCTTCCTATTTCAGTTTCGTCAGTTATGTTATTGATTTCAGATATCTTTTTCAGTTATTGCTTTACATACTCAGTACCAGCGGTACTGACGCCCGGTGGGGCGCTGCATTTCTTGCCTGCAGGTACTCATAGACGAGCAGGCGATTCTACGTGACTCCCTGTCAGCGGTCGAGTATTCAGCTCCAGTCATCCGGAGGCTGAATTCCAGAGGTGTAGTTCAGTTCCTTTTGTTGTATATTATGGGTAGGTCGGGGCCCTGTCCCGATTAGTTCTATTGCTATTCCTAGAGGCTTGCAGTCTGTATATATTCCCTGTGGTCAGATGAGCCGGTCGTGTGAGGCCGCGCAGTTGTATAGCTGTTAGTATCCCTTCTTTCTATTATGATGGTCGTGTGGGGCCATAATTTGCCAGTAGTGGTGACCTTGCCGGTCACGTAGCTTTTCAGTACGTTATGATTGAGTTCTAAATAATTAGACAGCATGGTGGCCTTGTCGGCCCGCATAGGTTTCCCTGAGTTGATATGTTTCTGGTCAGCTGTTAGTACAGGTACAGGAGGCTATAGGCCAATGGGCCGGGGGCTGTGTTTACAGCCGTTATATAGCCCTTTGTTTCCAGAAATGTGAGTTAGAGCCAGCCAGGCACCAGATGCGCCCAGGCTTTCAGTCCAGCAGGTCAGGTCCTAGTAGGGCACCAGGTGCCAGTCGTACCCCCCCCCCCAAGGTGGGGTGTGACAAACTTGGTATCAGAGCAGGTCTTATCCCAGGGAGTCTGCAAGCCGTGCTAAGTAGAGTCCTGTCTATGGATGTGTTGTGCACCACATACTATGGGTAGGAGGCTACAAGGCATGATAGGATGGTTGTCTTTTATTCTTATTCAGTCGTGCTATAGAGCGGTACAGTATAGGGTTGAGTCTCTGAAAGTTTATTATATTCTTTGGTTACAGATAATGTCAGACCAGCGACATCCTATCACGGGTCGGAGCTTAGATGTTGCAGTAGGGGAAGGCACCAGCAGGATGCCCCCCCTCATTTGGAGACAGCCCGATCAGAGGGCCCTACAAAGGCTTCATCCCAGCCTCCTCAGCAGTCTCCACCACGTCAGGAGCCATTTGGGGCAACAGTACCTTCAGCAGTCCCTATACCGACACCTTCCGACCAGGAGGTGAGGAGTGCTGTAGTTATGATAGCACAGATGATGGCTACTCAGCGTCAGCAAATGCTATCCACAGTTGCAGAATCATCAGGAGGGCCCGGCAGTTCGAGGGTCTGAGAGTTCTTAGCCCTGAATCCCCCACAGTTCACAGGCACGGACCGAACAGAGAACCCCCAGGATTTTCTGGATCAGATGCAGAGAATCTTCAGGGTTATGCATGCTACGCCTACTGAGTCAGTTGAATTGGCCGCATTCCGATTACGGGATATTGCGGTGTTATGGTATGAAAGCTGGGAGAGGTCCCGAGGGAGAGATGTTTCCCCTCCCACCTGGTCCAGCTTTTCAGGAGCCTTTCTGGATCACTATTTGCCGTGGGAGATTCGACAGGCTCGGGTAGACCAGTTCCTACATCTAGAGCAGGGGGCCATGAGTGTTCGGGAATATTCCTTGCGGTTTGACTCTTTGGCTCGATATGCACCAGCCTTCGTGGATACCATGGCATCCAGAGTGCACCGTTTTATTATGGGGTTGAACCCAGAATATGTCGAGACTTGTATCACGGCCACACTGCGAGAGGACATGGATATTTCCCGAATTCAGGCATTTGCCCAGAATATTGAGGGCATCAGACAGCGACATCGGGAAATCAGAAGGGTTAATCAGGAACATCGTCACCGGGATAGGCCAGCTGAGTTACAGAGAGAGGCCCAGGGAGGACCCAGGCCACGATTGTCAGACAGGCCGCCCAGGCCCCCGCCTCCGCCACAGTCACAGGGAGGTAGATTCAGCCGCAGGGGGCAGTTAGAGGCTGGTAGAGGCTCGCAGACGGCAGACTCACCATTACAGAGGAGGGCGGAGCAGAGTAGGTATACCCTACCACTTTGCCCTATATGCAGTCGACGCCATTCTGGAGCATGCAGGTATGGTTCCACCGCATGCTATATTTGTGGCCAAGAAGGCCATTTGATGAGAGATTGCCCAGCCAGATGTTGAGAGGACCGGGATAGACAGGATAGGGCGTCAGCAGGATCGCGAGTTATAGCATCCCCGACTGGGCGCAGGCCCTCAGTTTCAGCAGGCAGGGGTCAGGGCAGATCAGGGGCCTCCAGTACAGGTGCAGGCCCAAGCCGCACATATGCCTTACCAGGGAGGCAAGATTCAGAAGCATCGCCTGATGTTGTGACAGGTATGCTAACTATCTGCTCACACCCTGCTTATGTGCTAATTGATCCAGGGTCTACTTTGTCCTATATTGCTCCATTTGTGGCACGGAAGTTTAGTATTGTACCAGAATCATTACAGCAGCCCTTCTTAGTATCTACGCCCGTCGGTGACTCTATCACAGCTAGCCGAATCTACCGCGGGTGTACAGTAGAGATTGTTGACCATCAGACCACAGTATACCTGGTCGAGTTGGAAATGATAGACTTCTATGCCATAATGGGTATGGATTGGTTAGTACCATGTTTTGCTAATGTTGAATGTTGGACCAAAACGGTCTGATTCCACTTCCCGGGGGAGGCAGTACGGGAGTGGAAGGGCAGCATCGCGACGCCAAAAGGTAGGTTTATTTCCTACCTTCAGGCGAGAAAGTTGATATCTAAGGGGTGCATTTACAATCTTGTCAGAGTTCAGGATGTCCAAGCAGAATCTCCGACACTCCAGTCTGTCCCAGTGGTAAATGAATTCCCAGATGTATTTCCTGATGAGTTACCTAGTATTCCCCCAGAAAGGGAAATAGACTTCGCTATCGACTTGCTACCAGGCACTCAACCAATATCAATACCTCCTTATCGTATGGCTCCTGCAGAACTCAGAGAATTAAAGGAGCAGTTGAAAGATTTTTTAGATAAAGGTTTTATCAGACCAAGTACTTCCCCGTGGGGTGCGCCAGTCTTGTTTGTGAGAAAGAAAGATGGCTCGCTCCGAATGTGCATAGATTATCGGCAGCTAAAGAAAGTTACAGTAAAGAACAAGTATCCGCTTCCCAGAATTGATGACTTATTTGATCAGTTGCAGGGAGCCAGATACTTTTCTAAGATTGACTTGCGGTCCGGATATCACCAGGTCTGAGTACGTGATAGAGATATTCCTAAGACAGCGTTTAGGACCCGATATGGACATTTTGAATTTCTAGTTATGTCCTTCGGGTTAACGAACGCCCCAGCAGTCTTTATGGACCTGATGAACAGTATTTTTAGACCTTTCCTGGACTTGTTCGTGATAGTATTTATTGATGATATTCTGGTGTATTCTCGCTCTGAAGCAGATCACCGGACTCATTTGCGGACAGTGCTCCAGATTCTCAAGGACCGCCAGTTGTACGCTAAATTTTCGAAGTGTGAATTCTGGCTTAACTCAGTGGCCTTTTTAGGGCATATCGTCTCAGACGCTGGTATACAGGTAGACAAGCAGAAGATAGAAGCAGTTAAGTCATGGCCTAGGCCTACCACCCCGACTAAAGTTCGTAGGTTTCTGGGGTTGGCAGGATATTATCGGAGGATCGTTGAGGGATTCTCAACCATTGCAGCACCTTTAACTAAATTGACACAGAAAGCAGCAAAGTTTCAGTGAACGGAGGCATGCGAGCAGAGTTTCCAGGAACTGAAAGACAGATTAACCTCCGCCCCAGTATTAGCACTGCCGGAAGGCACAGAAGGGTATTCAGTTTATTGTGACGCGTCAGGTATCGGGTTGGGTTGTGTGTTGATGCAGCATGGTAGAGTAATTGCATATGCTTCCAGACAGCTGAAGAAGCACGAACAGAATTACCCCACCCATGACCTAGAATTGGCCGCAGTAATTCATTCCTTAAAGATGTGGAGGCATTACCTGTACGGCGTCCATGTTGATATTTACACAGATCATAAGAGCTTACAGTACATTTTCACTCAGAGGGAGTTGAATCTACGGCAAAGCCACTGGTTGGAGCTGTTAAAAGATTATGATGTGAATATTCTATACCACCCCGGAAAAGCTAATGTTGTAGCAGATGCCCTGAGCCGTAAGTCAATGGGGAGTTTAGCGTATTTGCGACCTGAGAAGCAGAAATTGGCCAGGGAAATTCATCAGTTAGCTGGCTTAGCCATTCGAGTAATGGAAACAGAAAATAATAATTCAGAATTCTGCAGTGTCATCATTAGTTGCAGAGGTAGAAGAACGATAGTACGAGGATCCCGATTTACTCCAGCTCAGAGATAGAGTCCAGAAGGGTAAGGAGCCAGATTTTCAGATAACCGAGAATGATGTGCTATGTTGTAAGGGCCGCCTCTGTGTCCCGAATGTCTCAGGACTTCGTGGGCAGATCATGCATGAGGTACACTATGCTCGCTATTCCCTTCACCCAGGGGCGACGAAAATGTACCATGACATCAGAGACATCTACTGGTGGCCAGGTATGAAAACTGAGATAGCTGAATTTGTATCTAGATGTGCTAATTGTCAGCAGGTGAAAGCAGAGCACTAGAAATCGGGTGGTTTGACTCAAGAGATAATGATACCTATGTGGAAATGGGAAGTAATAAACATGGATTTTGTAACAAGGTTACCCCGTACTAGACGCAGAAATGAATCCATTTGGGTAATAGTTGACAGGCTGACAAAATCAGCTCATTTCCTGCCAGTAAGGGTTACCTTCTCAGCTGAGGATTATGCCGAATTATATATCAGAGAAATAGTTAGATTGCATGGAGTGCCAGTATCTATTATTTCAGATAGGGGAGCACAGTTTACAGCTAGATTCTGGCAGTCGTTTCAGAAAGGTTTGGGGACGCAGATTAACTTGAGCACAACATTCCATCCTCAAACAGATGGGCAGGCTGAACGTACAATTCAGACGCTTGAAGATATGCTACGAGCGTGTGTGCTAGATTTGGCGGTAGCTGGGATGAGCATCTTTCGTTGATTGAATTTGCTTATAATAACAGCTACCATTCAGCTATTCAGATGGCGCCTTTCGAGGCATTATACGGGCGAAAATATAGATCGCCGGTGGGCTGGTTTGAAATAGGAGAATCAGCATTAGTTGGGCCAGACATTGTTCGGCAGTCCGAGGAAAAGATAAAGCTTATCTGAGAACGTTTACTGACCACTCAGAGCCGCCAGAAGTCTTATGCAGATAGGCGGCGCAGAAACCTAGAATTTTCAGTAAATGACTGGGTATACCTGAAAGTGTCCCCGATGAAAGGGGTAATGGGATTTGATAAGAAAGGCAAGCTTAGCCCAAGATTCATTGGGCCATACCAGATTCGGCGAAGAATAGGCCGAGTTGCATACGAGTTGAACTTGCCTCCAGAATTAGCATCTGTTCACCCAGTATTCCATGTTTCTATGTTAAGGAAGTTCGTAGGGGACCCTTCTACAGTAGTTCCTGTTCAGGATGTTCAGGTCACAGAGGAGTTAGCCTATGAAGAGGTTCCCGTAGCTATCTTAGACAAACAGATTCGCAGGCTGAGAACTAAAGATGTTGCATCTGTCAAAGTATTATGGCGTAACAGAAATCGGGAGGAAATGACGTGGGAGGCTGAAGAAGATATGAAAACCAGATACCCTCACCTATTTCAGGCCTAGTCAGACGACAGGTATGTCCGTATCATTACTTATACAGTACCTTATGATTGTATGTTTGTAAATGATAAAGAAGAAGTCATATTTAGTTGTCCAGTGAATCTTAGAATATTGTGTGCAGTGCCTGTGTTGGACTTTTCTGCATTTCAGGTTTTTGCGATAGTCCATATTACAGGGGAAACTCTGCCAAAATTTTTCCAGAAAGTAAAGTAAGCAGTCCTCTAGATAACAGTATACATTCGAGGACGAATGTTCTTAAGGGGGGGGAGAATGTTATACCCCGTAGAATTCCCAGCACCTAGACGACCTATTCGCACGTCGGTTAAGCATATTAGAAGGCCATACGTGCTAGAGAAAGGCCGGGAAAAAAGGTCGGACGAGAAACCCGTCGAACCATCGCGGGAGGAGCCGAGGCAGAGCCCCTCCGCGATGGCAGCGTGTCACGGAGGTGAGGCCTCCGCGATGGCTCCGTGACACATCGCCCAAGTTCAGGCCCAAGTATATAAAGCCCCCACTTCGGTTTAAAGTCACTTAACACTTAAAAATTTCCAGAAACGCGCAGTAAGCAGAGGAAGACGAAGGAAAATTATATATTTTCGTCCGATTACGCTGCCAAACGCTGCCCAAACTTAAATTAATACTAGATACCGAAGTATTTAGCAGCAGAGAGCATTTCTATGGATTTAGTTTCGTGAAATACGGCCGACGAATCGGCGAGTCACCGAACTAAGGTAAGTAGAATTTCTCTAAATTAATGTCTATGTGTTCCTAGCTGAGAAGTGAATACTTCTCCCTTCTGGGCTGCTGAAAAATAGCGAGTTTTCGACCGTCTTTCGATAAGCCTAAGTTTAGGCTATAAACTATATCGAAAGTAACGTTGCTCTTTACAATAACGCTGTATTTAGTATTGATTGACGTATTTATGAATGCAGTTGGGAGAAAATAGTTGAAGTACCGGCCGAGCCTCGTCCGACGAATGAATAGTCAAAGATAAGGTATGTAAAGTTAGTTTCCTCGGCAAGTTAAGTAATATTGAGCCAGTATAGTAATTTACAGACCAGTAGAATGTTCAGAAGTCGAGTATTGTATTATTATGAATATTGGTACAATGTAAGAAGCTTTGGGTTGTAACATGTACGAGACTTATCAGTATGATATAGATTCAGACGTAAGTGATTAAGATTGCCCAGTATATTCAGTATGTGATGTAATATGCCATGTTAAGATATTGTTGTGTTCAGCTGAAACCCCGCGAAGTAATACAGTATCTGTAAAGCATTTCAGACATAGAATAGCAATTAAATAAAGTTTAGAAAGCATGTTAGAAATAGGAAATCATGTTAATATAGAAACTCAGTAAACAGTATAGCTTTTAGCAGAAACACCATCTTGTATAGCATTGCTCCAGTACAGTTTAACAGGAGACTATATTCGTATTTATATTTACCTGCCTCAGCACGTATCAGACACTTACAGATTACTATTAGTAGCTCAGTAGGTATATATACGATACCTTACCCCTGTTAGCCTTAGCATGTGAGAACACAGACGGCACGACTAGTTGAGACCGTTGTATTGATTGGGGTTGGATTACCTAGCATCCATGACCGCCCAGGGTTAATAGCTGTATCGACTCGTCCGCCAGAGGACGAGGATACGTCGCTCTACGGAGTGGCATGCCGTCCCGCAAGGGGACGAAGATGGGATGCCAGTTTCCCCATATTGTGCCTTGGTCGGCCCTTATACACCCCCGTCGAGCGGGTACGCCCGGGGTGTTGATTTTGGAGTCCTTCGGACTCAGGTACAGTTATTTTCAGGGGCTCAGCGAGCCCAAGTGCATACCCAGGGACCGGCAGGATGCTTACAGCCACTATAGGAGATGGGATAACCGGGGTAGGGGTGTAGATTCTGTGTTGGATGCACCTCCCGGCTTATGGGGTCCGGGTAAGGTTTGTGTGTGCCATGTTATGTTATGTATGCTATGCTATGTTACATTAGACATGAATAGATTAGTAGTAGAATGATACGTCTCCAGATATGACACCTACTCCTCCCAGTATGATTGAGAACAGGTACGACTTACATCATCACACAGATAATCTAGTTCTTCCTATTTCAGTTTCGTCAGTTATGTTATTGATTTCAGATATCTTTTTCAGTTATTGCTTTACATACTCAGTACCAGCGGTACTGACACCCGGTGGGGCGCTGCATTTCTTGCCTGCAGGTACTCATAGACGAGCAGGCGATTCTACGTGACTCCCTGTCAGCGGTCGAGTATTCAGCTCCAGTCATCCGGAGGCTGAATTCCAGAGGTGTAGTTCAGTTCCTTTTGTTGTATATTATGGGTAGGTAGGGGCCCTGTCCCGATCAGTTCTATTGCTATTCCTAGAGGCTTGCAGTCTGTATATATTCCCTGTGGTCAGATGAGCCGGTCGTGTGAGGCCGTGCAGTTGTATATTTGTTAGTATCCCTTCTTTCTATTATGATGGTCGTGTGGGGCCATAGTTTGCCAGTAGTGGTGACCTTGCCGGTCACGTAGCTTTTCAGTACGTTATGATTGAGTTATAAATAACTAGACAGCATGGTGGCCTTGTCGGCCCGCATAGGTTTCCCTGAGTTGATATGTTTCTGGTCAGCTGTTAGTACAGGTACAGGAGGCTATAGGCCAATGGGCCGGGGGCTGTGTTTACAGCCGTTATATAGCCCTTTGTTTCCATAAATGTGAGTTAGAGCCAGCCAGGCACCAGATGTGCCCAGGCTTTCAGTCCAGATGGTCAGGTCCTAGTAGGGCACGCCACAGGTTCTCACAGCAGAGGTCCAGTGGTGGGCATTGAAAGCAGACCCAGCAGGCCTCATCAGTCCCAGCATCTTCAACACTAAGTGTGCCATCTAGGCGCAACATGATCAGAGAGGGCGAGCGTCAGGATCGAGGGGTCAAAGTAGTAGGCCCCAGACTCTAGCACTCTAGGTTGTCGCAGGTGTTGTTGAGGGCACACAGGCTAGTATTTGCCAGGGTCAGGAGCTTATTTTTGGTGTAGGCAGCCTGGACATATTCTCAGAGATTGTCCCGCTACAACACAGGTTCAGGTTGGGGGCCGAGGCCTAGCTTCGAGTTCAGCAGCCCCTCCCCCATGCATAGCATATCATGGGGTGTCTACTAGCAGATTTTATGCCTTAGCCACTCATCAAGAGCAGGAGGCCTCACCAGATGTGGTCACGTGTATGTTGAGAGTCTATCATGTTGATGTATATGCATTTCTAGATCCGGGGGCTACCCTATATTTTGTGACACCATATATGGCTAGTAGCTTCGAAGTCAGTCCCGATATCTTATCAGAGCCCTTCTCAGTTTCTACTCTAGTAGGTGACTCATTTATAGCTAGACGGGTGTATAGAGACTGCCTGGTATCAGTTCTTCATAAGGTCACCTCAGCAGACTTGATAGAGTTAGCCATGACCGATTTTGATGTTATTCTCGACATGGATTTGCTATTTGCATGCTATGCTTCAGTTAATTGTAGGACCCGGTCAGTAGAGTTTAGATTTTCGGGTGAGCCTGTCTTAGAATGGGAGGGTAGTTCAGTTGTGCCCGTAGGGTGATTTATTTCCTACCTTAAGGCTAGGAAGATGATTTCTAAGGGTTGCATGTATCATTTGGTTAGGGTCAAGGATGTTGAGTCTGAGGCCCCGACCATCCAGTCAGTCCTAGTAGTACGTGAGTATCCATAGGTCTTTCTTGATGATTTGCTAGGTATTCCTCCCGAGTGGGAGATTGACTTCGGTATTGACCTCCTTCCCAATATGCAGCCTAGATCTATTCCACCCTACAGGATGGCACCAACTGAGCTAAAAGAGTTGAAGGATCAGTTAAAGGATTTGCTAGATAAGGGCTTCATTAGACCGATCCAGTCTCCATGGGGTACACAGTATTATTTGTTTGGAAGAAAGATGGTTCCCTTCATATGTGCATTGATTATCGACAGTTGAACAAAGTCACTATCAAGAACATGTATCCCTAACCCAGGATCGATGATTTGTTCAATCATCTTTAGGGTGCTAAGTGTTTCTCGAAGATAGATCTCATATCTGGGTACCATCAACTCAGAGTCCGGGAGGGTGATATCCCAAAGATGGAATTCAGAACACGGTATGGTCATTACTAGTTTGTAGTTATGTCCTTTGGATTAAAGAATGCCCCTGCAACTTTTATGGACCTGATGAACAGGGTGTTCAAGCCATATCTAGACACGTTTATCGTGTTCATTGGTGACATTTTGATACACTCTCCGAGTAAGGAGGAGCATGCCGCTAACTTGAGGATAGTGCTCCAGACCCTCAAGGACCATCAATTGTATGCAAAATTAAGCAAGTGTGAGTTTTGGTTGGACACCGTGGCATTCTTGGGCCATGTGGTCTCTAGCGAAGGCATAAAACTAGATTCGCAGAAAATTGAGGCGGTGAAGAGTTGACCCAGATCGGTGAATCCTTTGGATATTCGGAGTTTCTTCAGTTTAGCTGGCTACTATCAGAGGTTTGTTGAGAATTTCTCATCCATTGCAGTGCCTTTGACTAAGTTGACTCAGAAGAAGGTGAAGTTTCAATGGTCTGAGGCTTGTGAGAAAAGCTTCCAAGAGTTGAAGGCTCAACTTACTTAGGCACCAGTGTTGACCCTACCCGAGGGAAACGATGGTTTCATGGTGTATTGTGATGCTTCCAGAGTTGGACTTGGGTGTGTGTTGATGCAGCGTAAGAGGGTGATAGCTTGTGCCTCAACAACTGAAGGTGCATGAGAAGAATTACCCGACCCATGATCTTGAATTGACCGCGGTGGTGTTCGCATTGAAGATATGGTGGCATTACATGTATGGGATCCTCGTGGATGTATTTACAGATCACAAGATCTTGCAATATGTGTTCACCCAGAAAGATCTAAATCTTCGGAAAAGGAGGTGGTTGGAGTTACTTAAGGATTATGACATGAGTGTCCTCTACCACCCGGGCAAGGCTAATGTGGTTGCAGATGCACTTAGTAGACTCTCAATAGAGAGTTTCCCATGTGGATGAGGGGAAGAAGGAATTGGTGAAAGATTTTCACCGGCTTACAAGGCTGGGAGTTAGATTGATTAACGCGACCAATGGCGGTGTTGCTGTACATAACAGTTCAGAATTGTCCTTAGTGGTAGATGTTAAATCCAGGCAAGATGAGGATCCAAATTTGAGGTCGCTAAAGGAGGCAGTGTAGAGTTAGAAGGTGGAGGTTTTCTCCCAAGGGGGAGATGGTGTGCTACGATACTAGGGTCGACTATGTGTTCCGAATGTCGACAATTTGAGAGTTCGGATATTAAATGAGGCACATGGTACCAGATATTCCATTCATCCAGGATCCACAAAAATGTATCGGGGCTTGCGAGAAATTTATTGGTGGGATGGTATGAAGAAGGATATTGCATAGTTTGTAGCAAAATGTCCAAACTACCAGTAAGTGAAAGTCGAGCATCAAAGGCCGGGAGGTGTACTTCAGGATATCAGCATCCCTACTTGGAAGTGGGAAGAAATCAATATGGACTTCATTACAGGTCTACCCCGTACTCGCAGGCAATACGAATCTATTTGGGTAGTAGTGGACAGGTTGACCAAGGTTGCACACTTCCTACTGGTCAAGACCAAGGATTCAGCAAACGAGTATGCTAAGTTGTATATTCAGGAGTTGGTTTGTCTTCATGGAGTGCCCTTGTCTATTATTTCGGACTAAGGTACTGAGTTTACTTCTCAATTCTGGTGTTCGTTTCAAAAGGGGCTCGGGACTCAAGTTAAGCTAAGCACAACTTTTCATCCTTAGATGGACGACCAAGCAAAACGAGCCATTCAGACTCTTGAGGATATGTTGAGGGCATGTGTCATGGATTTTAAAGGTAATTGGGTTGATCATTTGCCCCTGATCGAGTTTGCTTATAATAATAGTTATCATGCTAGTATCCAGATGGCACCATTCGAGGCTCTCTACGGGCGGAGGTCAGATCTTCCATCGGATGGTTCGAGCTTGGTGAGGAAGCTATGGTAGGACCAAATTCGGTTCATAAGGAAATGGTTAAGGTTCAGTTGATAAAGGGTCGATTAAAAACCTCTCAGAGTCATCAAAAATCATATGATGATGTGAGGAGAATAGATTTGGAGTTTGATGTGGATGACTAGGTGTTTCTAAAGGTATCTCCCACGAAGGGAGTCATGCGTTTTGGAAAGAAAAGCAAACTCAATCCCCGCTATGTTGGCACCTATCAGGTTATGAGAAGAGTTGGTAAGGTGGTGTATGAGCTGGACTTGCCTTCAGAATTGGCTTCAATTCATCTTGTATTCCATGTATCGCTTTTGAAGAAGTTCTTGGGTGATCCAGCCTTGGTAGATTTGGTAGACAGTCTGAATGGCTCAGGACTCAAGTTAAGCTAAGCACAACTTTTCATCCTTAGATGGACGGCCAAGCAAAACGAGCCATTCAGACTCTTGAGGATATGTTGAGGGCATGCGTCATGGATTTTAAAGGTAATTGGGTTGATCATTTGCCCCTGATCGAGTTTTCTTATAATAATAGTTATCATGCTAGTATCCAGATGGCACCATTCGAGGCTCTCTACGGGCGAAGGTCAGATCTTCCATCGGATGGTTCGAGCTTGGTGAGGAAGCTATGGTAGGACCAGACTCGGTTCATAAGGAAATGGTTAAGGTTCAGTTGATAAAGGGCCGATTAAAAACCTCTCAGAGTCATCAAAAATCATATGATGATGTGAGGAGAAGAGATTTGGAGTTTGATGTGGACGACTAGGTGTTTCTAAAGGTATCTCCCACGAAGGGAGTCATGCGGTTCGGAAAGAAAAGCAAACTCAATCCCCGCTATGTTGGCCCCTATCAGGTTATGAGAAGAGTTGGTAAGGTGGTGTATGAGCTGGACTTGCCTTCAGAATTGGCTTCAATTCATCTTGTATTCCATGTATCGCTTTTGAAAAAGTTCTTGGGTGATCCAGCCTTGGTAGATCTGGTAGACAGTCTGAATGGCTCGAGACTCAAGTTAAGCTAAGCACAACGTTTCATCATTAGATGGACGGCCAAGAAAAACGAGCCATTCAGACTCTTGAGGATATGTTGAGGGCATGTGTCACGGATTTTAAAGGTAATTGGGTTGATCATTTGCCCCTGATCGAGTTTGTTATAATAATAGTTATCATGCTAGTATCCAGATGGCACCATTCGAGGCTCTCTACGGGCGGAGGTCAGATCTTCCATCTGATGGTTCGAGCTTGGTGAGGAAGCTATGGTAGGACCAGATTCGGTTCATAAGGAAATGGTTAAGGTTCAGTTGATAAAGGGCCGATTAAAAACCTCTCAGAGTCATCAACAATCATATGATGATGTGAGGAGAAGAGATTTGGAGTTTGATGTGGACGACTAGGTGTTTCTAAAGGTATCTCCCACGAAGGGAGTCATGCGGTTCGGGAAGAAAAGCAAACTCAATCCCCGCTATGTTGGCCCTTATCAGGTTATGAGAAGAGTTGGTAAGGTGGTGTATGAGCTGGACTTGCCTTCAGAATTGGCTTCAATTCATCTTGTATTCCATGTATCGCTTTTGAAGAAGTTCTTGGGTGATCCAGCCTTGGTAGATTTGGTAGACAGTGTTGGTGTGAAAGACAGCCACAGTTATAAAGAAATTCCGATTGAAATTTTCGATCGACAAATTAGAAGCTGAGGAACAAAGAGGTAGTTTCAGTTAAGGTTTTATGGAGGAATCAACATGTTGAGGGAGCTCCGTGGGAGACCGAAGAGAACATGATAGCTAGATATCAACATGTGTTCTCTACCGGCTCAGTTCCGACTTGGGGTATCAATCTTTGCCCTAATTCTCTAATCAGTTTCCATGTTCAGTTCATGTGCACAAGTTTGAATTATGTTATGATAAATGCTTGTGATGTCTGAATTTAGTTCAGCTATGTGGTTCTTTTTGGAGGTAGTCCTTCCGTGAAATTTTGATTAAAATGATCAGTATTGGAGTATGATAATTGCTTGTTTCTACTTCCTGCTTCTTTCTAACATTCGAGGATGAATGTTTCCAAAGGGGAGATATTGTTATACGCCGAGAATTCAAGAATAGGACTCAAAAGGGAATCGGAGAAAAACTAGAAAATGCTGCAAAAGTTGTAGAACAAGTCATTGAACGACTCGTGAGGAGGCCCCACCACTCATCAGGTGACTCGTGGGAAGGCATAGAAGGATGACGGACTCGAGGTCCCCACGGGCATTGTAACGACTCGTGGTCAGACACCACGAGTAGTCATGTCAGTCGTGGGGTGGTTCTAGAGGAAGATTGGAAAATTGATTCACTTCACTTGACCGGAGGTGGCAACGAGTCATGGCTGCTGGGGACGAATTATCATGTCACTCGTTAGGAACCCCAGCAAACCATTTATCCAGTAAACCTGATGAGCGAACCAATGGATCGTGAGCCCTGGTGACGAGTAGTGGGGTCATCTCAGCGATTTAAGTAAGGGATTTTCTGTAATTCCTAAGCACTAAGGGCCTATACTATGTTGTTTTAAGCTCGTAATAGAGGGTTTTTATCATAGAAAAACCCATCTTGGGCGATTACTTTCATGCATGAAAGGTTGGGGGTTTGAGGAGAAGAATCAAGGTGAATTCTCAAGGTTTCCAATTGGAATCTCAGCTGGGAAATTAGGAAGAGTTAATATTCTTCAATCTCATGTATGTAAGGGTATGAGTGGGTGCTTCCTTCCACACTCATGCCCATATCCAATCAATTTGTAATTGGTTTGTAATGATCAAGTTTTGGGCTTCATTCAATTGCATGATTCTTACATCTCTATTCATGGGTATGATTAAATTGAGTTGATATTGTTGATTTTAACAAGCTTGGGCGGATTCTAACATTATTTCTTTTACAAAATTGTTTTTCTAAAAATTGAACCTAAAATGCCCATGTGTGGATAGTTCATAATAGAAGTGATTGTGAACGAATGTGATGATGATGGAGTAGATGAGGAAAGGCATGTTTCCAACCTTACCCATGATTTTTTATGATGTTTTCAAAGAAGATTAAGTAGACCCAAGTATGGTAGTGCTTTGGGTGATGCCCATATATTATGTTTTGAAATAGTGATTTTCCCCGATATGAGCTTACCACATGGTTGAGATGAAATTTTCCTTTAACCCTTATTATGAATTCTATCTTGTGGTATGTTTCAAAGTAAAGTCTTCTCTATGAGTAAATCCTTAATTGATATCTATATTATTGTCGAGCTTTGTCAAGGACAATGTTAAGTTTCATTTCACATGAAGTTGAGTCTAACTGTGATTTCATTCAAAGCTTTGTCCAAATGACATTGTTGAGCTTCATATTTATATGATGTCTAGTGTATGCATGATTTCATAATGAGCTTTGTCAATAGAAAAAGCTGAGCTTCTTTCATACTATGTTGAGTTTATGCATGATTTCATGTTGAGCTTCGCCACTAGACGATATACGATGTAGAGCATTGCATGTTTTATGAGAAGAGTCTAGCACCGAGCGGGCTAAGGGTAGATAACCCTATGCCCCAGAACTACGCACCAACGTAGGTTGATTTTATTATATTATTGGGACCTCCCTAGTGAGCTATCCCCAGCCCGATTGGCCCTTCATCTTGATATCGATATCATGGTAGCGTCTTTAGCCCTGGAAAGGTTTTGGACAGCTCTGCCCACTTGAGTGTAATAGTTGGGACCATGTAAGCTCTATCGTGGTATGTTGGTTAAGTGACGAGTCTCCCACTATCTATATCATTCGAATTTGCATATCCATTACTCATGCTCATTATCTTATGCATGCATGTTCAAAAAGAAAGGTTTGACTCATTGTTCAGTTGTGATACAAATGTTATGTTTTAGCTTTGAGTCTTTCGAGTCAGTTATGATGTTTTAAAGCTATGCATGGACACGTTATGATAAGAGTACATTTTTAGAATGAATGCATGTAGTCTCCTACTTACTTTTGAAAGATTATGATATGTATGAATGGTTTTAAAAGAAATGATTTATTTTGTTTAAGCAGTTTGACTTACCTTGCATACTCGGTACATTCCACGTACTGACCGCATACTTTTTATGTTGCATCGTTTCAAGATGTAGGATTCGCTCCTCAGTTTCAGCCCTGTTCGTAGTCGCTTATCAGAGTCAGTACCTGCTTGGTTGGTGAGTCCTTATCTTTCGAGGACTAGACTTTCAGTTATCTTGATTGTATTTTCAGTTTCAGTATTGTTGAATTCGTTGGGGGTATTGTTCCATCAGCTCATCCAGATTAGAGGTTTATCAGACTTAGACATGTATTCAACTTCAGACGTTCATTTTATTGATATGTTAAGTTAGACTTCTGCTGAGTTTATGATTGTGTTTCTTCATGTTCATTGAATGATTTAGTGAATGCTTATGGCATGGGTTGACTTGGGGTCTCTCAGGGTCCCTTGTCCCATGTCTACGATTCGGGTCTACGCTCGGGTCGTGACAAAAAGCTAAGTATTGAAATAGATCACAAGTGTAAAATACAAAGTAGTTATGAATCCATGTGGAACATCTCCCTAGTTAATTGTATAAATTTGACAACAATATCAATTTGCAATACACTAACTTAATTCATTCATTGAAATCCCCCATTAGGACATAATTGTACTAAATGTGTAAATACTAGCATTATTCTACATCCTGACCATATTCCTAGTGGGATCGACCCCAACCTTTTTCGTGTTCTTTAGTGACAATGTCCGCATTATACTTTTACAAGGTGTGATTTGAGCATTATTAAAAGTGTCGCCGTTGCCATGAAATACTACGTAGGATTAGATTAACTGCTTGTGTTTAACTTTTAATTGTTATATCCTCATTTATGTTATTCTTTTGTTTTTGACACCCACAGGTTACCACTTGGTGAATGCCAAGTACTCAGTGAAGAGGAAACCCCTTGATCCCACTGATGAGTTTGTAATTTACCAACTCTTTACGTTTTCAAATATGAGCTTTTGCTTGGTTTTCAATTCATTTGAGAGGATTTTATACTCTTTATCTTTAGTTTCTTTAGGTATTTAATTTAAGGAGAAAGTAAGAAATTGGACAATAGAATAGAATTTAAGAAGAGGACTGGAGCTTTATCGGTTAGGACCAGCACAATGCTGGCTAAAATGCAGAAGCCTATTGGACAGAAGTGGAAGGTATACCAGCAGAACGAGGGTCAGCACCTGTTAAACGTTAGGGATAACGCTGGCCAGACCCCAGAGTTACTTCTGCCACCTGTGAAAGAGCGGCATTCCACAGATGGGCACCATGGGAACACCGGTGACTCGCAAGTGAGGCCGCCTTCAGGAGGGAAAAATCGTCCAACACAAATTTTGAGGATCACTTTCTAACCTATTTCTTTACATTCTCTAGAAAGTACCAATTATTCCATTCCATATTTGTAGAGTTACAGAGAGAAATATTTAATAGATTTTCTTCTTCTTCTTCCTCAAGGTATAAACCAACATGGAAGACAATTTTTGAGCTTTCTATTTTACTCTTAATGATGAATTTTATGAAGTTGTTTATCAATATGCTTTTATATTATTCATCTATGAGTAGCTAGATATTTTGTTAGGGGCGTGTGCATAATTAGGGAGAGATTTGATTGGGTATGGATTATCATATGATTACTCATTTTGTATAAATATGTTGTTTTCTCCCAAATTATAGCTGAATTAACCATAGTTGCAAATATGGGTTGTGACTACTTATTCAATTTTTTCTTGAAAAGAAAAATTGAATATGAGTGAGAAGTAAATGATAGGCAATTGGCTCTTGAGTGTGTGGTATTGGGTTAAAGATAGCCAAAACCCATAATCATACACCCATTAGAGATTTGAGGCTAGAAATAGCACAAATCTTGCCTAAGCTATAGTGCATTAAATTATTGAGGCCTTAGGGTTTGAGAAAACACAAGAAATAGAACACCCTATTGGTTGAGAAACATCTGGTATCACTTTATCAACAATTATATATGCTTATGAGTAATTATTCGATTTTCTAGGTAATCCCAATCCAATTGAACCCCCATCAATAGCATACCGCTGACCCTTGCACATAATTGTTAATTCAATTTGGTTGACTTGTTCTCTCAATAGTTGATTTAGAATTCAAATTATGATCCAGCGTTTACCCCCAACATTTTATTTTTATTTTCAAATGCATGGATGCAATTTTAGTTCAAGTTAATAGACAACTTTTGCGTTATTCAATCGCTATTCCTTATGAATTCGACCCCAAATATTAGTTGGGTATTTTTTATTGTGATGATCGTTTATATTTCCTCCTTGTGAGGTATGGATTTGAATGTCATCACCCACTCGATCTAAAGCTTGAAAGGACACTTCAAAACATGGAGCATTACAAAACCCCCTGAACAGATGGGAGCCTGATTGTTATACCCCGGAAGCCCAAAGATCTTACCCGAGTGTTTAAATAGAGAAAACTGAAAGTTTTGCACCTGGTCACAAAACGAGTCGCTCTGTGACCCGTGGGAAATAGCACGAGTCGTGAGGTGACTGATGGTGAGGTTCCAGGCTTGGATTGGATCTTTCTTAAATCTGAGATCCCCACAGACCCGAGCACGAGTTGGGGTCAGTCCCTACGACTCGTCTAGCCGTGGGCAAGGGATTGAGGAAGGTGAAGAAAAGTGGAAATGTACCCTAAGGAAGGACCCCACGAGTCGTGGTCAGTCATCATGATTGTGGGATGGGTCGTGGTCAGCAGGATGAACATTATTGGGAATTAAGTCAGTGTGTGTGATGAGTGGTGACCACGAGTTGTGGTCACCTGTAATGATTCATGATGTCCCTTGTGATGAGCCCCAGATGACTGTTAGGTAGTGTACACGACGGATGATGCCATGAGTCATGGACTGAAGTGCTGAGTTATCCAGTCCCTCGTAGGGACATGCATTCAGTTATTTTCTGCGAATTTAGTGAGGGCTTTTTCGTAATTCCTATGACCCTAAGGCCTAAACTACGTCATTTTAAGCTATGAACAGTGGATTTTAAGAGGTGAAAACCTATTCTAAGTCATTCCTATTCACGCATGCAAGAGTAAGAAGTTTAGAGAAGTGATCAAAGTCAATTCTCAAGGTTCTTCTTCAAATCCTCCTTGGGCAATTAGAGAAGTGGCAGAATGAGGCCCTTTTAGGTATGTAAGGTTATGACTACATGACTTTGTTCACACCTATGACCAATTCCTCTCTAATTCATAAAAATCTATGAGTTGAACCTATGGGGTTTTAACCCGATGCATGAAATTCCCAAATCTATGGCATGGGTATGATCTAAGTATGTTTTAATTGATGAAGTACAATTCATGGGAAAGTTTTACCATGTTTTCGATTACTAATCATGTTTACTAGTTTTTGAAATTATAATGCCCTTTCATGAAAGCTTATGAGAAGATGAGATTTAAGAAGTATGTTCATGTATGATGGATTTTGTTGAGAAAAGCATGTTACTAATTTACCCATGTTATGTTCATGTTTTCAAGGTGAATCAAGTTAATTTTCAATCATGTTAAAGTATCGGGCGATTCCCATATGTTTAAGTATGATTATGATTTTATTAATTTATCTTACCACATGGTTTTGGGAGCGAAGACTCCCATTTATGTTCATCTTATGTTATGGTTTGAGCCAAGGCTCTGATCTTGGGCAAATTTATATGCCCAAGTGATACTCAAATGTGTCATTTTTACCTTGTTTATCTATCGATATTTATACATTCTCATGTGATTTGTAATAAAACGTGAATTTATACTAACCAACATGATTAGCATTGTTTTGCAGGTGAAATATAATTTTGGGAAGCTGAAATGCATGTTGGGAGAGATCGGGGTTGGACTCGGACGCAAGCAAGGGAAAAAGCACTTGAAGGCACAAATTAAAGGGGCTCCGCGATGGAGCCGTGTCACGCTACCATCGCGGATGCCTTCTGCCTGGATATGAAATTTTTGCCAAATTCCAGTGAAGGTACGCATTGGGGCCGTGGCACGTTGGCCTAGCCCCGCGTTGCACGCCGTGCCACGTTGGCCTAGCCCCGCGTTGCACGCCGTGCCACGTTGGCCTAGCCCCGCGTTGCACGCCATGCCACTTTGTTTTAACCGAAAGTTTCTCTTTTTCATTATTGTACCCACCTTAAATGTACACCCTAGC
Source organism: Datura wrightii (assembly GCA_035772735.1). Classification (NCBI taxonomy): domain Eukaryota; kingdom Viridiplantae; phylum Streptophyta; class Magnoliopsida; order Solanales; family Solanaceae; genus Datura; species Datura wrightii. The sequence goes on along the minus strand of JASDFA010000023.1, from coordinate 18,783,863 downwards.
TAGCCCATTGAGCCTTTAGCCTATTATTTTTCTTTTGTCAAAAAGGTGTAAACCGAGCTTAACCCCTTCTTTTCATTATCCGTGTATTTGATCCAAACCTCTTAACCGCTTAAGAAAAGAAAATAATTTTCCCAAAGTGTCAAAGAGTGAGAATGGTGAAAAGAAAAGAAAATCAGAGTGATGAAAGGAAAGAAAAGGTTGAAGGTGCACTCGTTATAAATTAAATATAATGAAGATGTATGAATAATCTTTGTTATTGAGTCAAGTGTGCTCAAAGATATGGGTCAAAATAAAGACAGACTTCAAGAATGGGAGGATGAAGGAAGAAACAATGCCTGTGAGGTTGATGGGATGTTTTGGAAAAGCGCTTAAGGATGCTAGTGGCTATTATTGGTTAGCCCAATATTTACTAGTTCTGTAGCTTACCTTACAACCCGTTAAGTCCTACGTGATCCTACATCACATTTCCTTATATTAGTGGAGTAATTCACTAAAGGCAACCCTATGGTTCATGACATGATGCATGTGAATTCTTTTGGGAAAGAGAGCGAAATTGTGTTTATATGCCCCTGCATGTAATCTTTTGAGTTCATGTGATTAAAAAGAGGAAAATTCTCTTATGTTGTGAAGGCACATGCTTGATGAGAGATTAAATTTCGTGTCGGATTTATTGATCAGCTGATTTGCATGAGTTTGCCAATATCGAGAGTCGATTCTTGAGTCTAGGAGGTCTTAATGTGTTGAAGGTCATTGTATTGATAAGACCATGCATGTTTTCTTGATGATTTGCTGTATTAAATAATCGGTATAACCGTAGCTTGAATTGTGGAATCAAAGCAGCCAGGATGGGGTGTAAATTGCATGAGGTGTAAGATTGTTGTTCGGGGACGAACAATGATTTAAGTGTGGGGTAAGTGATCTTGGGCAAATTTATATGCCCAAGTGATACTCAAATGTGTCATTTTTACCTTGTTTATCTATCGATGTTTATACATTCTCATGTGATTTGTAATAAAATGTGAATTTATACTAACCAACATGATTAGTGTTGTTTTGCAGGTGAAATATAATTTTGGGAAGCTTAAATGCATGTTGGGAGAGATCGGGGTTGGACTCGGACGCTAGCAAGGGAAAAAGCACTTGAAGGCACAAATTAAAGGGGCTCCGCGATGGAGCCGTGTCACGCTACCATCGCGGATGCCTTCTGCCTGGATATGGAATTTTTGCCAAATTTCAGTGAAGGTGCGCGTTGGGGCTGTGGCACGTTGGCCTAGCCCCGCGTTGCACGTCGTGCCACGTTGGGCCTTAATATCTGGACAACCAAATTCCAGTAAGGGTCCGCGACTGTGGCGTGTCATGGAGGCAGTGCTCCGCGATGCACTCCGTGACATGTTGCTTGTTATTCCAGGAAAAATTCCCACTAGTATAAATAGAACACTTAGGTTCATTTTTAATGATTCTGACTAGGTGGAGCAAGAATGTGGGTTACAGGCAGTTGAGGGGACGAAAATCTCAGGGTTTTTCTCTATCTCCTTCTTCTTTATTTCAATTGCTTGTATGATTTACACTCATTTAACGATGTTTAATCCACAAATGAGTGGCTAAATCCTCTTCTTGCTGAGGTTAAGAACAAGTGTATTGCAATTTAATTATTGATCATTTGGTTTTTCATCTTTTCTTCCATGGTTGTTCTATTAATTCTTGTTCTTACTGCATTAATGTGTGGCCGATGTTAATGTATATCTAAAAAGTCCGGTTTCACTCGAGAGAGCAAGAAATTGGAAAGTTGTGAATTGATAGGATATGATCTTTTCTTAGTTTGGGAAAATTGAGAATTGATTTACCTTCAGGATAGAAATATACCTGAAAGTCGTATTAGTCTATTAAGGAATCGGTTTTGTATGGTAGAACATGAATTTCGTTTTATCACAGAAATGTAGGTGAACGGTTCATGATTCTTAAGTTGGGTTAAATACGAGAGTTTTAATCCATTGGCAATAATTCTGGACTAGCAACCGGAGGAAAGATTAACCAAATTGTATCGATAATTTGTTTCTTTACATGTTCATTTAACCTCAGCATGCTCATATTCAAAGTTCAGACTCAAATTATATATTCATTGTAGAGTTAGCATAAAATTAGAAACAAAAATATCAAACTCTTCTTCACACTATTGTCTACATTTTTAGAGTTAAAGTATAGTGCCACTTGAGTAGATTGTTACCCTAGCCCAGTCCCTGTGGGATAGATACTTGGCTTATTTAAGCCACTTTACTTCTTGTTCGACCACGTGCACTTGAGTGTAGCTATATACCCAAAAGCACCCGAACAAGTTTTTGGCACCGTTGCCGGGGACTGGCAATTGGTAAATTTTTCTTAAGTGTTAGTTTACTATTTCTTCTTAGTGTTGACAACTTGGTCTTAGACTGTATTTTACAGATACTAATCTCTGTTGAACACTGGCAAGAGACAAGGAGCTGGTGGACTCATATTTAGAGCCTGAAAGACAATTTCATCGTCAAAGGAGAGAAGCTCTAGAGAAAAAGCTGCAGTTGCTCAGACGAACAATCATGGAGCAACAACAGAATCCACTAGTTGTAAGGGCAATGTTAGTTCCTGAGGAAATGGAAGCTAGGCCGGTTCGCGAGGTGGCAATCCCATATGCTAACAATGTCACATCTAGCATCCGCAAACCTGAGCCAGGAGGGAGGTTCGAGCTCAAACAAAACATGGTGCAATTGCTGCACACCAGTGGGTCGTTCACAGGTCTCCCTCATGAGGATCCACAGCAGCATCTCCAAAATTTTTTGGAGATAAGTGACACTTACATCCCCGCTGGAGTGTCATCAGATTATGTCAGGCTTACATTGTTCCCATTTTCACTTTTGGGAGAAGCCAAGAGGTGGTTGAAAGCTGAGCCACCTAATTCTATTACTACGTGGGATGATCTTGCAAGGAAATTCTTGATACGATTTTTTCCATCCGGTAAAACAGCAAGACTTAGAAGTGAAATTCTATGTTTTAAACATAGAGAGGGAGAGAATCTGTATCAGGCTTGGGAGAGATTCAAGTCTATGTTGCGGGATTTTCCTCATCATCACCAATCCAATGATGTGCTGGTGCACACTTTTATAGATGGTTTGGAACCCCACACAAAGATCTTGCTAGACTCAGCAGCTGGGGGACAAGCATTGGAGAAAACTTATGAGGAGTTGTATACCTTGTTAAATTGTATTTCGATGGGAAATCCAGAGTGGAATGCTGATTCGTCAAGAGGAGGAACAAGGAAAGCAGTAGGAGTCCTAGAAGTGGATAGTTTTACAGCTATTGCTGCACAGATAGCTGCTTTACAAAATCAACTCAACACCCACTTCAGTAACATGACAATGAACCAGACTCAAGCCCTAGTGAATGTAGTGCAGCAGATTTGGTGTGAAGTGTGCGGGAGTAGTGAGCACTCAGCTGAGTGTTTTGGAGCAAATCCTGATTCGGTGAACTTTGTGGGAAATGTGCAGAGGAACAACCACCTACAGTATGGCAACAGCTACAATTCCAACTGGAGGAATCACCCGAATTTCTCTTGGGGTAGCAACAACCATCAAGGGCAGAGTTCGAGTCAGGGGGCGCAGAGGAATCAAGGAGGGCAGCAGAACTATCAGGCACAATATAGAAACAACAATGCACCTCCTCCACCACCATCACCCAGCATTGAGGAGATGTTCAAGACAATGATAGCTAACCAAGCTCAATTGCAGGCTGACTATGTGAAATTGGCAGCCGAGGTAAAGAGCAACCAGTTAGCTACTAAGGCACTGGAGTATCAATTTGGGCAATTTGCTGGAGCCCAAAACACCAGGCCTAGAGGAGGACTCCCAAGCGACACGGATCCCAACCCCAAGCAAGTGAATGCGGTGACCACAAGGAGTTGTTTGCAGCTTAAAGAGGTGGAACCAGAAATACCACCTCAACAATCGGGAGCATTAGAAGTTGAGAGGGAGCAAAGTGATGAGAGGGGGAAGAAAAAGGAGGCTGAAGCAGAAAGACCACCACCACCGTTCCCTCAAAGATTAAAGAAACACAAGGAGGAGGCGTGTTTCAAGAAATTCATGGAGGTGCTGAAACAGGTACATATTAACTTACCTCTTGTTGATGTTTTGCAGGGAGTGCCGAAGTATGCAAAGTATATTAAGGACATCGTGGCGAACAAAAGTCGGTTGACTGAGTACGCTACGGTGGCTCTCACGGAGGAGTGCACTTCGCGGATACAAAATCGGTTTCCCACAAAGCTCAAAGACCCTGGGAGCTTTACTATACAAATTACAATTAGACAAAGTATCCGAGCTCGTGGATTATGTGATTTGGGAGCGAGCATTAATTTGATGCCGTCATCGGTATTCAAGAAGTTGGGTCTAGGAAGTCCTAGACCAACAACAGTGATCTTGCAACTAGCGAATTGGTCCTTAGCCAGACATGATGGCATTGTGGAGGACGTGCTGGTGCAAGTGGGCTCCCTTATCTTCCCGATAGAGTTCATCGTGCTGGATTTTGAGCCAGACGTGGAAGTCCCATTTATTTTGGGACGTCCTTTCTTGGCGACCGGGAAAGCGTTGATTGATGTAGCTGCAGGGCAGCTAACCATGAGAGCACACAACAAGGTGGAAGTTTTTCATGCATACAAGGCCACCAAGCTCCCGGCTGTGTACGAGGAACTCTCGATGATCAACGTGATTGATCGAGTTGATGATGCATAGATAGTTGAGTCACGAGAGTTATTGGTATAACCATCGGAAAGATGTAAGCATTACTGGGGTGAGGACGGTGATCGAGAGAAAACGTCCGTCACCCTAGAAGATGACTGAGCTTAAGGACGTCGAGCCGCGATGGTAAACTAGGCGCTGCATGGGAGGCAACCCGTGAAATTTTCTTTGTAAAAATGTGAATAGATTTCGTAGGAAAAGAAAAATGAAAAAAAAATGAAAAAAAAGGAAAAAAATAATCAAAAACAAAATTTTTATATTTGTTAATTTTTTTTATTTTTTAGTGAAACCTATAATTCTAACAAATTTCTTGTTGTGAGATGCATTTCAGGTTGAACGGAGGATAAATATGCAAAAAAATTGCAAAGGAAAAATTGAGGTATGAAAAATAATCAAAAGTGGCAAAACAGTGAGCCTACGCGATGGCTTCGTGTCACGGAGGAGGGCCTCCGCGTTACCCTCCGTCACACGTTGAAGGTAATTCTGGAATTTTTAAAAATTCCAGAACACCTGCGTGATGGCTCCGTGTCACGTAGGGCATGCTCCGTGTTACCCTCCGTGACACGTTGAGGTGTATATCGCGACGGGTCACACCGGGTTGCCGGGTGACCCGCGCGAAAAACTCCCCTTTTAACCACTATTTTCCCTCAGTTTTTCCCATTCCTCACCTCCTCCACGACGAACAACCCGAAATTCCCCCCTTCCCCAATGTGACACGGCTTAGGAGTTTGATCTTATCAATTTTTCTTCGATATACTCGAATTTAAGGTTTGTTTGTTAACTCCATCTCATTTCTTACCTTATTTTTCCGATTTTTAGCATATGAAGAGAAGAAAACTTGTACTAAGTAGAAATTAAGCTTAAATTCGATTGAGTTATTGTTGATTGATGTTTGTAGAATCATTGTGATTGCATGAACTCGAAAATTACATAGCTTGATAGAATTTTTTGATAAAATCACAGCTAGGGCTTGAATTTGAGTGTGAAATGGAAAAATTGAGTTGAACTTTGGAATTCTAGCTAGGTTGTTTATGTTGGGTGAGATGAGTCAGTTGTGCTAACTGTAATATGATAAAAGACCGACGGATTTTTGGGTTAAGGAAATTGTGAAAATTGCAAGAAAGGGATGAATTATAGGGATTCATGTAGATAAATTCTTTTCTTGTTTCTTTGTTCTCCTTGCTAAGTGCTACGTGATGAAATGTTATCAATGGTTATTATTGTGACTAGCTGTACGAAGTCTGAGTAGTACATAGAATGTATACCATCAAAGTCTCTGAATGCACTAAGCATATTTGTTATGTTTTGTTGTTTGTTTGTGGAAATAAGTACGATCTTGCCGTAATGTTGTGATTTTGGCTAAAGACTAAGTGTGGGGTAGACTAGCTTAACCCAAACTTTGTCGAAGCTAATTTTAATTGGCTTAACATTGAACTTGTCTGTTTGGTTTGACAGGAACAATGGCAAGCAAGCAAGACAAGGGAAAAGGCGCATCAACATCAGGCGCCGAAAGAAAAAGAATTAGGCTGGGAACTGCAGTCCCAGCAGCACCAGCGGTTCCACGCGGCCAACGCCGTCAATACGGAACCAGATGGGTGATAGAGGAGGGGAAGAAATGGTACGCGAAGCACAAGGAAAGCAAATACTTCCCCGAAGAACACATTAACAGGGAACCGTTGGCACAGGAGTTCCCCAGGATTGTCCAAAGGATCGAGGCAGCCGAGCTGAATTTCATCTTTGAGGAGCCCAAGGAATGCAACTTGCACTTGATTCGGGAATTCTACGCCAATTGGAACCCGACTCTCAGAAGTCACACCATCAAGATAAGGGGGAAAATAGTCACTTTTGAGCCCCACCACCTTAATGACATCTTAGGGGCGTGGGACACAGACGCCCATGTGCTTCGACAGCTGAATATCACTCCACCATATGCGGACATCAAACGCACTTTGTGTGGAACCCGGTCGACAGCTCGGTGGAGCAGGCATAAGGAGAGGGGCTACCATCAGACCTTGCCCTACTCACAAATGAACAGGGAAGCCAGGATATGGCTGAAGATATTTTGTTCCTGCCTAATCCCGGGGGTGCATATGATAGATGTAACCCGGGATTGTGTATGCTTGGTATACGCCCTGATGAAAGGGTTAGAGATCAACGTGGGGGCGGTGATTATCTCCGCCATGAAGAGAGCCCGTTTGCATCAAGGGCACTAGTACGGGTTTGGTGGATTACTCACCACATTCCTGAGGGGCCTGGATATTGAGGAGGAGGCCCTTGACTACATCCTGTAGATAGAGCAGCAGGCCTTAGATGTCACCAAAACTAAGGCACCCGACACCACTCACGGGCCAGTTCTGACACTAGCCGAGCGACATGCTCGGGATGATCAGTACATGGCTCGCATGTACGGGATGCAGATGCTCCAGCTGCGAATAAGCGGGAGGCCGGCAACAGAAGAGGAGCTGTGGCAGCTCGAGCTAGACTACCCTTTTGGCGAAAATGCCAGGGCTCTATGCTGAGTTGGGCCAGCTTTTGTGGAGCCCACGGATGATGATGTCCCCACAGATGAGGAGACATATCGTAACGACTCCGATGTGGAGTCAGATGATGACGATGGGGGCGATTCAGACATGGGAGACGAGGAAGCCGCACCTGATGAAGAAGTGGAATACATTGATTGATCAGGGAGTTTCACCACCCACTCTTGTACTATGCTAATTTTTGTGAACACTGGGGACAGTGTTCGATTTAAGTGTGGGGTAGGATTAGTTAGGTGTTGGTTGCTGTTGCTTTTAATGTATGTTTCTGTTCTGTTGTCGTGCATGTGAAAAAATAGTTACCCTGTGATTGTGATGGTTATGATGTGTATTGTAATTAATGTGAAGCTGTTGTGTGCTGTTGAATGTTGTTAGCTCTCTTTGTACATATTTTTGTTTTATCAAAATGATCGATATTTTCAAAATTTTCTCATGAATTTTTAAATTTTTGGGTTTCTCGGCGTTTGTTTTTGGTTCTTTTACCGAGAATAGTCCCATTGAACCGAAGTCTTAGTTAGTGACTGTTCCTTATGATGGATGGATGACGATCGTCTTAAGGGAAATGTAGTCGTTAGGAGTAGATTTTTTTCATTTATTTTTCAGTTTTTTTCTTTTGTGGGTTGCATCCCAAAACCTGTAGTTACTTTATGGATGTGGAATTCTGGTTGCGTGTTGTCACACCCCGCCTTGGGGGGTATGACTGGCACCTGGTGCCCTACTAGGACCTGAACTGCTGGACTGCTAAGCCTGGGCACATCTGGTGCCTGGCTGGCTCTAACTCACATTTCTGGAAAAAAAGGGCTATATAACGGCTGTAAACACAGCCCCCGGCCCATTGGCCTATAGCCTCCTGTACCTGTACTAACAGCTGACCAGAAACATGTCAATATAGGGAAACCTATGCCGGCCGACAAGGCCACCATGCTTTCTAGATATCTATAACTCAATCATAAAAACACTAAAAGCTACGTGACCGGCAAGGTCACCACTACTATCAAGTTATAGCCCCACACGGCCAACATGAAGGAAACAGAAGTACTAACAGCTAAACAACTGCACGACCTCACACGACCGGCTCATCTGACCACAGGGAAATATATACAGACTGCAAGCCTCTAGGAGTAACAATAGAAATGATCGGGACAGGGCCCCGACCTACCCGTACTATACAACAAAAGAAAATGAAATACACCTCTGGAATTCAGTCTCTGGATTACAGGAGCTGAATACTCGATCGCTGACAGGAATCACGCGGTATCGCCTGCTCGTCTATGTGTACCTGCAGGCAAGTAATGCAGCGCCCCACCGGGCGTCAATACCGCTGGTACTGAGTATGTAAAGCCATAACTGAAAGAAATATCTGAAAATAACAATACAACTGATGAAACTGAAGTAAAAAGGAATGGATTAACTGTCTGATAAGGTAAATCATACCTTCTTTTAATTATACTGGAAGGAGTAGGAGTCATACCTGGAGATTTATCGTCCTGCTATCGATCTACTCGTATCTACTGTACATGGCATAACATATCATAACATCACATAACACACACAAACCTTACCCGGCCACCATAAGCCGGGAGGTACAACCAGCACAGAATCTATACCCCTACCCCGGTCATCCCATCTCCTAAAATAGCTATAAGCATCCCGCCGATCCCCTGGGTAAGCACTTGGGCTCGCTGAGCCCCTGACTATAACTGCATCAGAGTCCGGAGGACTCCTGAATCAACACCCGGGCGTATCCGCTCGACGGGGGTGTATAAGGGTCGACCAAGGCACAATATGGGGAAAACTGGCATCCTATCTTCGTCCCCTGTGGGACAGCATGCCACTCCATAGAGTGACGTATCCTCGTCCTCTGGCGGACGAGTCGATACAGCTATTAACCCTGGGCGGTCATGGATGCTAGGTAGTTCAACCCCAAACAATACAACAGTCTCAACTAGTAATACTATCTGCGTGTCCCACATATTGAAGCTAATAGTGGTAAAGTATTTGTATGTACTATATGCTGAGCTAGCGATAGTAATATGTACGTACTTAATGCATGCTGAGGCTGGTAGTAGTATATATGTACAAATGTTGTCTTCTGCCAGACTGTACTGGGGCTAATGCTGAACAAGATATGGTCTTTCTGTCGAAACTATGTTGTATACTGAGTTTCTATAGTAACATGATTTGCTAGTCCTAATGTGCTTTCTAACTTCGCTTTAACTTATCGTTCTATTTCTGAGATGTCTTACAGATATTACATTGCTTTACTGGATTTCAACTGAATACAATGATATCCTAACATTCTGTGTCACATCACATACTGAGCATGGTGTGCAGTTCTTAACACTTATATTAGAATCTATATCATGCTAGCAAGTCTCACGCTGATCATAACATAATGTTTCTAGTATCGTACCACCATTCATAGTAAACGTCATACATGGCTTCTGAATATTCTACTGGCCTTTAAATTACTGTACTGTACCAAGATTACTAACTTGCAGAGGGAACTAGCTTTACATACCTTATCCTCGAACTATCCGTCTGTCGGATGACGCTCAGCCGGTACTTCAACTATTTTCTCCCAACTGCATTCATAAACATGTCAATCAATACTAAATACAGTTTTATTGTAAAGAGCAACGTCACTTTCAATATAGTTTATAGCCTAAACTTAGGCTTATCGAAAGACGGTCGAAAACTCGCTATTTTCCAGTGGTCTAGAAGGGAGAAATATTCACTTCACAGCTAGGAACACATAGACACTAATTTAGAGCAATTCCACTTACCTTAGCTCGGTAGCTCGACGATTCGTCGGCCGTATTTCACGAAACTAAATCCGTAGGAATGCTCTCTGCTGCTAAATACCTTGGTATCTGAGGTTAATTTGAGTTTGGACAACGTTTAGCGGTGTAATCGAACGAAAATTATAACACCTGCTTCGTTCTTGCCTTCTCTCTGCTGATTGCTCTCTGTTTTACTGGAAATATAAGTGTATAAATGATTTAAAATCGAAGTGGGGCTTTATATACTTGGGCCTAGACAAGGCCAACGTGTCACGGAGCCAACGCGGAGGCTTCACCTCCGTGACACGCTGCCATCGCGGAGGGGTTCTACCTCGGCTCCTTCCGCGATGGTTCGACGGGCTTCTCGTCCGATCTTTTCCCTGGCCTTTCTCTAGCACGTATGGTCTTCAAATATGCTTAACCAACGTGTGAATAGGTCATCTAGGTGCCGGAGATTCTACGGGGTATAACATTCTCCCCCCCTTAAGAACATTCGTCCTCGAATGTACACTACTATCTAGAGGACTACTTAACTTACTTTCTAGAAAAATTTCGGCAGAGTTTCCCCTGTAACATGGACTATAGCAAAAACCTGAAATGCAGAAGAGTCCAACACAGGTACTGCACGCAATATTTTAAGATCCACTAGATAACTAAGTATCAATCTTCCTCATTCACACACATACAACTATAAGGTACTGCATAAGTAATAATAAGGACATACCTGTCGCCTGACTAGGCCTGAAATAAGTGAGGGTATCTAGCTTTCATATCTTCTTCATCTTCCCACGTCATTTCCTCTCGGTTCCTGTTACGCCACAATACTTTGACAGACGCAACATCTTTAGTCCTCAACCTGCGAATCTGTCTGTCTAAGATAGCTACGGGAATCTATTCATATGCTAACTCTTCTGTGACCTGGACATCCTGAACTGGAACTACTGTAGAAGGGTCCCCTACGAACTTCCTCAACATAGAGACATGGAATACTGGGTGAACAGATGCTAACTCTGGAGGCAAGTTCAATTCGTATGCAACTCGGCCTATTCTTCGCCGAATCTGATATGGCCCAATGAATCTCGGGCTAAGCTTGCCTTTCTTGCCAAACCTCATCACCCCTTTCATTGGAGACACCTTTAGATATACCCAGTCATTTACCGCAAATTCTAGATTTCTGCGCTGCGTATCTGCATAAGACTTCTGGCGGCTCTGAGCAGTCAGTATTCGTTCTCGGATAAGCTTTATCTTTTCCTCTGATTGTCGGACAATGTCTGGGCCAACCAATGCTGATTCCCCCACTTCAAACCAGCCCACTGGCGATCTACATTTTCGCCCGTATAATGCCTTGAAAGGTGCCATCTGAATAGCTGAATGGTAACTGTTATTATAAGCAAATTCAATCAATGAAAGATGCTCATCCCAATTACCCCCAAAATCTAATACACACGCTCGCAGCATATCTTCGAGCGTTTGGATAGTCCGTTCAGCCTGCCCATCTGTCTGAGGGTGGAATGTTGTGCTCAAATCGATCTACGTTCCCAAACCCCTCTGAAACGACTGCCAGAATCTAGCTGTGAACTATGCTCCCCTATCCGAAATGATGGATACCGGCACTCCATGCAATCTAACTATTTCTTTGGTATATAATTCGGCATAGTCCTCAGCCGAGAGGGTAGCTTTCACCGACAGGAAATGAGCTGATTTTATCAGCCTGTCAACTATTACCCAAATAGAATCATTTCCGCGTCTGGTACGGGGTAGTCCTGCCACAAAATCCATATTCACTAATTCTCATTTCCAGAGAGGCACAGCTATGTCCTAAGTTAACCCGCCTGGTTTCTGATGTTCTGCTTTCACCTGTTGGTAGTTAGGACACTAGGCTACAAATTCAGCAATTTCTCTTTTCATACCTGGCCACCAGTAGTTTTCTTTGATATCATGGCACATTTTCGTCGCGCCTGGGTGGAGAGAATAGCGGGTGTAATGCGCCTCGCTCATAAGCTGCTGGCGATGCCCCAAAATATCTGGAACACAAATGCGGCCTTTATATCGCAACACTTCATCCCCGATTATCTGAAAATATGTCACCTCTCCTTACTGAACCTTGTGTTCAAGTTGAACCTGGCTAGGGTCTTCATACTGTCGTTCCTTTACTTCCACCACTAACGACAACACTGCGACATTCTGTATTATCGCTCTGTTATCCTTTATTTCTGCTATGTGAATGGCTAAACCGGCTAACTAGTGTAATTCTCGGGTCTATTCTCGCCCCATAGATTTACGGCTAAGGGCATCTGCTACCATATTAGCCCTTCCTGGGTGATACAAAATTTTCACTCTTTAAGGCATAAACTACTGCAGCTAACTCCAGGTCATGGGTAAGATAATTCTTTTCACGTTTCTTCAACTGTCTGAAAGCATAAGCTATTACTTTACCATGCTGCATCAACCCTCTGTACCTCCTGGCGATACTAACACTGGAGCTGATGTTAACCTGGCTTTTAACTCTTGGAAGTTCTGCTCACACGCCTCAGTCTACTGGAACTTTGTTGCCTTCTGTGTCAATTTCGTCAGAGGTGCTGCTAAGGTGGAAAATCCTTCCACAAACCCTCTGCAGTACCCGGCTAACCGCAGGTATTGCGTACTTCGATCGGAGTGGTAGGTCTAGGCTATGTCTTCACTATTTCAATTTTCTGTATATCTATCTGTACACCAGCCTCCGACACAATGTGACCAAAAAGGCTACTAAACTCAACCAAAATTCACATTTACAAAGAATTGACATATAACTAACGGTCATACTGGTTCATTATGCCGGAGAATCTGACAAGTAATCTACCGGTATAGCTAGAGCTTATCTGGCCTTCTGGCCATATGCTAAGGCTACTTGTTGCTAAGGTAACCTTAAACGACTATCTGCACACCATGTTCCCGTATCTGATCAGGGGGGTCCTGATATTGACCATGACCTCTAATGATCTGGCTGCATAACCTTAAATAACTGAATAGTCGGGTTGAATGACCCGAATGTGGCAGTAGTCTAACAATGCTCTAACCGTTCTACTTGGGTACTTATAGTTCGTGCATAACCGCAAACTTGTGGGCATCTAATTGCTCTGTTATTTTGCTTAAATCACTGTAAGGCTGGGCTTAATCAAACTTACTCCCAGGCGATCAATCTCTGGATCTTCACGGGGAGTCTACTGATCCCTTGGTCTTAATAAACACTGTGCTAGCAGGGTACTATCAATTTCTTACGCCTTGTGTGTATCCACTTGGATTTATACTGCTATTCTGGGGAATTCTCGGTCTTATGAGCTATTCTGTAAATACTAGCCTTCTGCTAGGGCTTTGTGTCTAAATATCTTACGAGAACCAGCTGAAGTACTAGTCTGTCGCTGACTACTGATGTGGACCCTTCTTTGGGGTACCAACGGGTATTCTGACTGGGGCGGTCGGCTGACTTATGGGGTGTTTCACATAATAACTGCTAGGTTGACTAAGGCCGACTCTCACCTACAAGGCTGGGAAAATGACGTACGACCACTTAACATACTAGAACAATTCTGGTATTGCTAATCTCTGAAATTTGCCTATTCGGCCTCTACTCCTGGTTCTAGCACACGCACTAATGTTACTGATATTCAGGGATGCTTCTCTGCTAATGCAGGCGCCAGCTGGTCGGTAGACCGTCTAACTGTGCTCTTATCATCTAGCCATCTGATTCAGGCCATTAACTCTGGTAAGCTTCTAGAGCCTAGATCTGGCAACAACACATAAGTCTATTAACTTAATAACTGAGAACTGAGATAGTTTCTATGTCTTCATACGTAATTCACACTTAACCTGCGATTTCTCTTCTCCTTTCCCTTTCTCCTTTCTTCTCTTCTTTTCTTTCTTTCTTTTTTTTTTGGCAAGGGGATCCTGCAATGCAATTTGTACATGCTTTCTAGTACTAATCAGCATTTGTGATTGTGACCCCTATAGGCAGCTACTCACAGCATATCTATTACATGGATATATATATATATATATCAGTAGCTACGTACAATACGTACTGAATTCTGTGGTGATACATAATCTCTGACATGCTCTGCTGAGTCTCATACCGTACATGATACACCGCTTCTACGACCTAATAATATCTCCTGCCCTGACTTATCATTTCCTTAGACTTTCATCCCATTCTAGATGTAACAACATATGAACTTGATCATGGCCTGCTATTGGCATTCCGCCACTCTTACAATGTGGGTCCACACCCGAACCTTGTGGCCTTACTTGGCATTATATTGAGAGCCCATGACTGTCTGCTGGGCCTTATCTATAGGCCACACTAGATTAGAATTGCTGTATCGGTAATTTCTTAACTTCTCCATAAGCGGACATACTGCGGTATTCTGAACCGCAATCTTACTGTCACCCCGAGGCTTAATCCTTAATACGATATTCGATCAATCCGGGGGTAATCCTAATTCCCCCACAAAATCTGACATTCCTGCTTCTTCCCCTCATCTTGCTTAAGCTGAACTCTGGGGTTCAAAGTACCTGCTTTTCATTGTTAATAAGATTACTGGTCAAGTATCAGTTCAAACTTCCCCTGACTTACAGTCAGACCTATCTGATTCACATGACCTCTCACCCTTTCGATATCGTAACTGAATCATATCTATAATCTTGCAGGTATATCTTACTGTCTATTAGCGTATATGGCGGACTTGGCCTTTTTCTGACTCAAATTTGACTATTACTAGGCATTCATTACTGACAGGTCTTTTACCCCTGCTTTGGGTAAGCTAACAGTCGTACTCTCTCTGTTGGCTTATTATCATAAGGGTCTGCACTACTCACGTAATCATAGGGGCTCTTTATACTTTCTAACACTTACTGCTTGATTTGGCAACCTCACCTCAAGTCTTATGCCCCTTACGAAATATAGTCTTTATGCTGAATCAGGTCAAGGGGTGGGAATACCCTTTTCTTATTGCTATAATACGAAGACATGGAACTGTACTACATCTGAAAAGACGGATATGGGAACCCTGCATTTTCCTCTCTTTCTTTTCTTCTTTTTTTTTTCACTTATCTGATAGTCTGATATTGTCTGATATCTTAACCAGATTTTATATATCTAATAAATAAGCCAACTCGTATGCACATTACACTCCTGACTTCTTATTCTGACGTTATCGACATATACTGGGGACGGTACCAATAAAAGAGATAACATTGGGAGGTCACTGTTACCTCCTCCTGCTGCTGTAGTTACCTTGTAACTGGCTAATGCCTTCTTCTGTTGTTATATCTGATCTTCTGCCTGTAGTAGGGTAATGCTGATCTACCTTTGTATATGTAATCAAAGAATACGGTAAGTTTTTAGGGACTCAACACCTATATTGTACCGCTCTAAAGCACGACTGACTGAGAAGGAAGGGTAACCATCCTATCATGCCTCGCAGCCTCCTGCCTATAATATGTGGTGCACAACACATCCATAGACAAGACTCTACTTAGCACGGCTTGCAGACTCCCTGGGACACGACCGGCTCTGATACCAAGTTTGTCACACCCCGCCTTGGGGGGTATGACTGGCACCTGGTGCCCTACTAGGACCTGAACAGCTGGACTGCTAAGCCTGGGCACATTTGGTGCCTGGCTGGCTCTAACTCACATTTCTGGAAACAAAGGGCTATATAACGGCTGTAAACACAGCCCCCGGCCCATTGGCCTATAGCCTCCTGTACCTGTACTAACAACTGACCAAAAACATGTCAATATAGGGAAACCTATGCGGGCCAACAAGTCCACCATGCTGTCTAGTTATCTATAACTCAATCATAAAAACACTAAAAGCTACGTGACCGGCAAGGTCACCACTACTATCAAGTTATGGCCCCACACGGCCAACATGAAGGAAACAGAAGTACTAACAGCTAAACAACTGCACGACCTCACACGACCGGCTCATCTGACCACAGGGAAATATATACAGACTGCAAGCCTCTAGGAGTAACAATAGAAATGATCGAGACAAGGCCCCGACCTACCCGTACTATACAACAAAAGAAAATGAAATACACCTCGGGAATTCAGTCTTCGGATTACAGGAGCTGAATACTCGATCGCTGATAGGAATCACGCGGTATCGCCTGCTCGTCTATGAGTACCTGCAGGCAAGTAATGCAGCGCCCCACCGGGCGTCAATACCGCTGGTATTGAGTATGTAAAGCCATAATTGAAAGAAATATCTGAAAATAACAATACAACTGATGAAACTGAAGTAGAAAGGAATGGATTAACTGTTTGATAATGTAAATCATACCTTCTTTTAATTATACTGGAAGGAGTAGGAGTCATACCTGGAGATTTATCGTCCTACTGTCGATCTACTCGTATCTACTGTACATGGCATAACATATCATAACATCACATAGCACACACAAACCTTACCCGGCCCCCATAAGCCGGGAGTTACAACTAGCACAGAATCTATACCCCTACCCCGGTCATCCCATCTCCTAAAATAGCTATAAGCATCCCGCCGATCCCCTGGGTAAGCACTTGGGCTCGCTGAGCCCCTGACTATAACTGCATCTGAGTCTGGAGGACTCCTGAATCAACACCCGGGCGTATCCACTCGATGGGGGTGTATAAGGGCCGACCAAGGCACAATATGGGGAAAACTGGCATCCCATCTTCGTCCCCTGTGGGACGGCATGCCACTCCGTAGAGCGACGTATCCTCGTCCTCTGGCGGACGAGTCGATACAGCTATTAACCCTGGGCGGTCATGGATGCTAGGTAGTTCAACCCCAAACAATACAACAGTCTCAACTAGTAATACTATCTGCGTGTCCCACATATTGAAGCTAATAGTGGTAAAGTATTTGTATGTACTATATGCTGAGCTAGCGATAGTAATATGTACGTACTTAATGCATGCTGAGGCTGGTAGTAGTATATATGTACAAATGTAGTCTTCTGCCGGACTGTACTGGGCTAATGCTAAACAAGATATGGTCTTTCTGTCGAAACTATGCTGTATACTGAGTTTCTATAGTAACATGATTTGCTAGTCCTAATGTGCTTTCTAACTTCACTTTAACTTATCGTTCTATTTCTGAGATGTCTTACAGATATTACATTGCTTTACTGGATTTCAACTGAATACAATGATATCCTAATATTCTGTGTCACATCACATACTAAGCATGCTGTGCAGTTCTTAACACTTATATTAGAATCTATATCGTGCTAGCAAGTCTCACGCTGATCATAACATAATGTTTCTGGTATCGTACCACCATTCATAGTAAACGTCATACATGGCTTCTGAATATTCTACTGGCCTTTAAATTACTAGGGTGTCTTAAAGCCGCGTTAAGTAGAGTCTCTTTCATGGGTGTGAAGCGCGCCACACTTATGACAAAGAGGCTACTAGACGCTTAGGAAATGTTCCCTCCTTTCATGTTCTATGTCGTGCGATGAAAAGCCTTTCCATCCTTCTAATTCGTGCGATTCGCGATCGCAGAATTATGGCTCCTAGAAGAATGAACAGAAGGAGGAATGGAAATGATGAAGGCCACGGAGATGGCAATTACGATGGGAGCAAGCCCTACCAGTTCAGGAGCCCTAGGAACTAGAGCCAGTCGCCCGCGCTGAGTTTCGAGCAGCTATTCAAATGTTGGTGCAGGCCTTGACTGCTCAAGTCAACCAGCAGGCTGTTGAGCAGGTTCCACAGAATGGCAATGCAGCGGCGGCTCGGATTAGGGACTTCTTGAGGATGAACCCTACTGAGTTCACAGGATCAAAGGTGGATGAGGATCCACACGAGTTTGTTGAAGGGATTTTGAAGGTCACTCAGGTTATGGGGGTGGCAAATGGGGAGTGTGTGGTCTTGGCCTCCTATCAACTAATAGAGGTCGCCCATATTTAGTACAAGCAATGGAAGGACAGCAGGGCAGCGGGAGTAGGCCCTTTCGGCTGGGATGAGTTCCATATGGCCTTTCTCGACAAGTTCTGCCTTTGGGAGATGAGAGAGTTGAAAGCAACTGAGTTTGTAAACCTCAACCAAGGAAAGATGACAGTGCTGGAGTATTCGCTTGAGTTCACTCATTTGTCAAAGTATGCCCCAGAGTTAGTGATGGATCAGAGGGTGCGGGTGAGCCGATTCATTCATGGTGTGGCTAGCTATCTGGACAAGGATTACAGGAATGTGATGCTCTACCAGGATATAGACTTTCCTCGCATATTGTTGTACGCCCAATAGATGGATGCGGCTCATGCAAGGGAGAGGGAGGAAAAGAGGGCTCAGACGGATAGCCATGGGTTTTCACATCATAGGTCTGGCGGTGGCTACCGTCCATAATTTCAACAGAAATCACTAGCCCCAGTACCATCATCAGCTAGTGTTCAAGCAAGACCCAGGGGTGATCAGTGGAGCAAGGCTTCTGGATTGAGGGATTAGAGAGGCACCCAGTTAGAGTATACTTCTCCAGCCTGTGGGAAGTGCGACAAGAGTCATGTCGGGGAGTGCTTGCTCGGTTCAGATGTTTGTTATGGGTATTGTATGTTTGGACACATGCGCCGAGTGTGCCCATATTCTAGATAGGGTGATGATAGGGGTCGTGCACAGACCACAAGGACTGTAGCAGCTCTAGCCCGCTCAGCTCCGCAAGGAGCATCAACAAGTGAAGGTGTCGGACAATGCAAAAACTAATTCTATGCCCTTGCCTCACGCCAGGAGCAGGAGACTTCACCAGACGT
This sequence comes from Datura wrightii, assembly GCA_035772735.1. NCBI lineage: Eukaryota > Viridiplantae > Streptophyta > Magnoliopsida > Solanales > Solanaceae > Datura > Datura wrightii. The sequence continues at coordinate 18,765,021 of JASDFA010000023.1, read as the reverse complement.
GGGCACTGATATACTGCGTTTATTTCATATTGATGTTTATTCCTTGATAGATCCAGGAGCTACCTTGTCTTTCGTGACTCCTTAAATTGCTAGAAGCCTTGGAGTTAGTGCTGAGACCTTGTCAGAAATATTTTCAGTTTTGAACCCTATTGGTGATTCGGTCATAGCTAGAAGAGTATATAGAGAATGTCCGATCACTGTGTTGCATGAGGTTACCTACGCAGACCTTGTAGAGTTAGCTATGACTGACTTTGACATTATTCTTGGCATGGATAGGTTGTTTGCATGTTATGTTTCGATAAATTGTAGAACCCATACAATGGAATTTCATTTTTCAGATAAGTCCGTGTTGGAGTGAAAGAGTAGTTCGGCGGTATCAGCGGGTCGGTTTATTTCCTACCTTAAGGCTAGGAAGATGATTTCTAAAGGTTTCATGTACCACCTAGTTAGGGTTAAGGATGTGGAGTCCGAGACCCTGGCTATTCAATCAGTTCCAGTGGTGTGCGAATATCTGGAGGTGTTTCCTGATGATTTGCTAGGTGTTCCTCCGGAGAGGGAAATTAATTTCTTCGTATTTATCTATTACCCGATACACAGCCTATCTCTATTCCTCCATACAGGATGGCCCCAGCCAAACTAAAGGAATTGAAGGATCAGTTAAAGGATCTGTTGGATAAGGGCTTCATTAGACCGAGCCAGTCTCCATGGGGGCACCAGTTCTATTTGTTCGAAAGAAGGACGGTTCCCTTCGCATGTGTATTGACTATCGGCAACTTAATAAGGTCACCGTCAAGAACAGGTACCCCTTGCCTAGGATTGATGATTTTTTTTACCAGCTTCAAGGTGTCAAGTGCTTCTCCAAGATTGAACTCAGGTCCAGGCATCACCAGCTCAGAGTTTGAGAGTATGACATCCCGAAGACCGCTTTTAGGCTCAGTATGGTCACTACGAATTTGTTGTTATTTCTTTCAAACTAACCAATGCCCCTGCAACTTTTATGGATTTCATGAATAGGGTGTTCAAGGCATATTTGGATATGTTCGTGATCGTGTTCATTAATAAAATTCTTATATACTCCCGGAGTGAGGAGGAACATGCCACTCATTTGAGAATAGTGCTGCAAACCCTCAAGGATCGTCAGTTGTACTAAAATTTTAACAAGTGTGAATTTTGGCTAAACTCTTTGGCATTTCTAGGCCATCTGGTATCAAGCAAAGGCATAAGGGTAGATTCCCAAAAAATTGAGGCGGTGAAGAATTGACCTAAACCGGTGAATCCTTCAAAAATTCGAAGTTTCTTGGTCCTGGCTAGCTACTACCGAAGATTTTTTGAGGGTTTCTCATCTATTGTAGCCCCCAATGACCAGGTTGAACCAGAAAAAGGTGAAGTTCCAATGGTCGGATGCTTGTGAGAAAAGCTTCCAAGAGTTGAAGACCCGACTCACTTCAGCACCAGTGTTGACTTTACCCGAGGGCACTAATGGCTTTGTAGTGTATTGTGATGCTTCGAGAGTCGAATTGGGATGTGTGTTGATGCAGCGTGGGAAGGTATTGCATACGCCTCAAGACAGCTGAAAGTTCATGAAAGGAATTACCCAACCCATGATCTCGAGTTGGCTGCGTGGTGTTTGCATTGAAGATATGGTGGAATTACTTGTATGGGGTCCACATGGATGCATTTACGGATCAAAAGAGCTTGCAATATGTCTTCACGCAGAAGGATCTAATTCTTCGGCAAAGGAGGTGGTTGGAGTTGCTAAAGGACTTTGACATGAGTTTCCTCTACCACCTGGGCAAGGCAAATATGATGGCAGATGCGCTTAGTAGGCTCTCAATGGAGAATGTGTCCCATGGGGATGAGGGGAAGAATGAGTTGGTGAAAGATGTTCACCGATTTGCAAGACTGGGAGTTAGATTGATCGACTCGACCGATGGGGTGTTGTTGTACATAACAGATTAGAATCGTCCTTGGTGGTTGATGTTAAATACAGGAAAGATGAGATCCAATATTGAGGAAGTTGAAGAAGGTGGTGTGGAGTTAGAAGGTGGAGGTTTTATCTCAAGGGGGAGATGGTGTGCTACGATACCAGGGTAGATTATGTGTTCCGGATGTGGATAATTTGAGGGTTCAGATATTGCATGAGGCACATGGTACCTAATAATCCATCTATTCGGGATCCATGAAGATGTATTAGGACTTGTGAGAAATCCATTGGTAGGATGGTATAAAGAAGGATATTGCGGAGTTTATAGCTAAATTGCCCAACTGTCAGCAAGTGAAAGTCGAGCATTAAAGGTCGGGAGGTGTACTTCAGGATATTAGCATTCCCACTTGGAAGTGGAATGAAATAAATATGGATTTTGTTACAGGCCTACCTCGTACTCACCGACATTATGATTCCATTTGGGTGGTGGTAGATAGGTTAACAAAGGCGGCACACTTCCTACCGGTCAAGACCACAGATTTAGCGGATGAATATGACAAGTTGTATGTTTTAGAGTTGGTTCGACTTCATGGAGTTCCCTTGTCTATTATTTCAGACCGAGGTACTCAGTTTACCTCTCAGTTTTAGAGGTCTTTTCAGAAGACACTTGGGACTTAAGTCAAGCTCAGTACGGCCTTTCATCCGCAAACGGATGGCCAGGCGGAATGAACAATCTAGACTGTTGAGGACATATTGAGGGCATGTGTCATGGATTTCAAAGATAGTTGGGATGATCACTTGCGTTAATAAAGTTTTCTTATAATAATAACTATCACTCGATTATCCAGATGGCAACGTTCAAGGCTCTTTATGGGCGGAGGTGCAGATCTCCCATCGGATGGTTTGAGGTTGGTGAGGCCGCTATGATAGGGCCAAACTCGGTTCACGAGGTGATGGTAAAGGTTCAGTTGATAAGGGACCAGTTAAAAACCGCTCATAATAGTCAAAAATCGTATACTAATGTGAGGAGAAGAGATTTGGAGTTTGATGTGGATGACTGGTTATTTCTAAAGGTGTCTCCCATGAAGGGAGTCATGCGGTTCGGAAAGAAGGGGAAACTCAGTCCCCACTACGTCATTTTCTTACCGGGTTATAAGGAGAGTGGGTAAGGTGGCGTATGAGTTGGGCTTGCCTTCAAAATTAGCTTCAGTTCATCCCGTGTTTCATGTATCGCTCTTGAAAAAGTGCTTGGGTAATCCAGCTTTAGTAGTCCCGGTAGACAGCGTTGCTGTAAAGGATAGCTTCAGCTATGAAGAAATTTTGGTGAAAATCTTAGATCATCAAGTTTGTAAGCTAAGTAAAAAAGAAGTAGCTTCAGTTAAAGTGTTATGGAGGAATCAACATGTTAAGGGAGCTACGTGGGAAGCCGAAGCAGATATGATGGCTAGATATCCACATTTGTTCTCTACAAGCTCATTTTCGATTTGAGGTATCAGTTCTACTCCACGATCCCATTTAGTTTTTATGTTCAGTTCATGTATGCAAGTTTCTTTTATGTATATGAATGTGTATGTGAAGCATGAGATCAGTTCGACTATGTGGTCTAGTTCGGAGGTAGTCATTCCGTGAGAATTTCAGTTAAACTGATCAGTATATAGGTGTGATAATTGTATATTTCTGTTTGCTGCTTGTTTCCTACATTCAAGGAAGAATTTTTCCAAGGGGAAGATATTGTAATACCCTAGGAAGGCCTAAGAATTGACCCGGAAATGTAATTGGAAAAGTGTAGAAAAACTGGCAAATACCACAGGATGGACCACAGAACAACTCGTGGTATCAAACCACAAGTCGTTGAATGCTGTCGTTGGTCAGGGAAAGGTTGGTGAAAGTGGAGACAACTAGAGGTATGATGACCCGTTTTGGGATATAACGAGCCGTCCTTTGCAATTGTGGTTAGGGTCAGGCTGGGTGACAGGCTAAACAACGGGAGACCCAACGACCCATTAGAAGTAACCACGGGTCATTGGTTTTGGTCGTTGTTGGAGGCTAATAATTTCCAGTGTAGGTGATGGGTTGAGACCACTACTTGTTGGGAGGAACCAGGAGTCGTGGTGAGGCTCCTGGTAAGGGGGTTTAGATATTATGATCAGCAAACAATGGACGGTGTAACAGACCGTGGTTTCAAAGGACGAGTCGTCCTGTCCGTCCGTTGGTTAGTTATGAGAGAAAGCATTAAGCATTCCATTTTACAAGGGACATGACGGGTCATTGGTGGTTCCCACAACCCATTGTTACTACTCGTGTGTTCCATACGTCCAGATTTTAGGGCAGGTTCATTAAGGGCATATTCGATTTTTCCACGCTTTTAGACCTAAACTACATCGTTTTGTGTATTTTTCAGAGTGTAATAAGATGAGTTAAGTCATTTATGCATGCCCATTCTCATGCAAGAACTTTAGAGTGATTTTTGGGAGATTCAAGGTCTTCTTCCCAAGGTTTCCATCAATTTCTTTGTGGGTACTCAAGGAACCTCGAAATCAATCCATTCCCAGGAATGTAGGGTTTAGAATGGGTGATTTCATTCACACCGATGCCCAAATTTAGAAGAAATCATGAATCCTCCTATTCAAATTCTATGGGGTTTTACTCAAATGCATGGAAGTGTGATTTCTCTTTATGGGTTTGATTTAATTGAGTTTTAATTATTGAATTATGAATGATGGGAAGGTTTTATATTGTTTTCCTTAAAATCTTTTAAATCGAAAATGCCAAATTGATGAAGGTTCATGGAAGTTATGATTTACAATGAATATGCAATATTTTGAATTTATTGATGATGAAAAAGTATGAATTCAAGTTACCCATGTTTCTGAGCATATTTTGAAACAATTGAATATGATGAAGTATTGGGCAGTGCCCACATGTTAAAGAATGATTTATGATTTATGAAGTGAATTATATGAATTATCAATTAATGATGTTGGCCGATAAAAAGGGCTTATGCTTCTTCGCTAAGCATGTTTAAAGGGGATCAATGATGATAAATGTTATATTTTAGCCAATGAATCTTAATGTATGATGCTATTGATATATGTATGAGCCTATATGCATGTTTTTGGGAGTCGTGTCTAGCACCGAGTAGCCCGGTGATCTTCGGAAAATTTATATGCCCAAGTGATACTCAATGGTGTCATTTTAGCCTTGTTTATGTATCAATGTTTATACATTCTCATGTAATTGGTAATAAATGTGAATTTATACTAACCAACATGATTGGCATTGTTTTGCAGGAAAAAAATAATTTCGGGAAGCTAAAATGCATGTTGGAAGATATCGGGGTTGGACTCGGATGTGAGCAAGGGACAAGGCATTGGAAAGCACAAAATAAAGGGGCTCCGCGATGGAGCCGTGCCACGCTGTCATCGCAGAGGCCTTCTGCCTGGAGAGGGAATTTTCAGCCTATTTCTAGTGAGGGTTCGCGATTGGTCCGTGGCACGGTGGCCTGGCTCCGCGTTGCACGCCGTGCCACGTTGGGCCTTATTCCCTGGACCCCCAGTTTCCAGCGAGGGTCCTCGTCGGTGGCGTGTCACGGAGGAAGTGCTCCGCGATGCACTCCTTGACACGTTGCTTGTTATTCCGGGAAAAATTCCCACCAGTATAAATAGAACACTTAGGTTCATTTTTAATATTCTGACTTGGTGGAGCAAGAACGTGGGTTACAGGCAGTTGAGGGGACGAAATTATCAGGGTTTTTCTCTCTTTCCTTCTCCTTGAATTCAATTGCTTGTATGTTTAACACTCATTTAACGATGTTTAATCCACAAATGAGTGGCTAATTCAGCTTCTTGCTGAGGTTAAGAACACTTGTAATGAAATGTGATTATTGATTCTTTGGTTTTTCATCTTTTCTTCGATGGTTGTTCTATTGATTCTTGTTCTTACTGCATTAATGTGTGGCCTACATTAATGTATATCTAAAAAGTCCGGTTTCACTCGAGAGAGCAAGAAATTGGAAAGTTGTGAATTAATAGGATATGATCCTTTCTTAGTTTGGGAAAATTGAGAATTGATTTACCTTCAGGATAGAAATATACCTGAAAGTCGTATTAGTCAATTTAGGAATCGGTTTTGTATGTCTTGAACATGAATTGCATTTAATCACAGAAATGTAGGTGGATAGTTCATGATTCTTAAGTGGGGTTAAATACGAGAGTTTTAATCCCTTGGCAATAATTCTTGACTAGCAACCGGAGGAAAAGGCTAACCAAATTATATCGACAATTAATTTCATTACATGTTCGTTTAACCTCAGCATGCTCACATTCATAGTTCAGACTCACATTAGATAATTGTTTTAGACTTAGCATAATTATTAGAAATCAAAATATCAAACTCTTGGTTACACTGTTGTCTGCATTTTTAGAATTGAAATATAGTACACTTGAGCAGATTGCACTTCATCCCAGTCCCTGTGGGATCGATACTTGGCTTACTTAAGCCACTTTACTACTTGTTCGACCATGTGCACTTGCGTGTAGTTTTATACCCAAAAAAACAACCGAACACCCGGTGTTCAAAGGACTATGCCGGTGTCTCATAACCACGTGCCGTCGTGGGCTTCTAATGATATGATGTATTGATAATGATCTCCTCAAATGTGATATCACACCTAACGCACGACCCTCGCCTTCCAAGCCAGGGTCGGCTCTACCCACTTGACTGAGAATAGTGGGGCATCATGAAAGGCTCTACCATGATGGTGTCGGTTATGACGAGTCCTCCCATTGTTCCGCATGTCTTATGCATTGTTATATTTACGTTATTGGCTCAAGTTATGTTTTGATAATGTTTACTCACGATTATGATTATGAACATGTTACACCCCGTAAAAGTCAATGGTTAGTGAGCATACATACGAATTTGGGACGAGTAAGAAGAGCTCAACGCGTGTGAGGAAAGCCTCAGAATTAGGGTCGGACAAGGCTAGGACGCGAGGGGCAAGCGCGACGCGCCAACCTGCAGTTCCTTGAGAGGTACGGCGTGCCAGGCTTGCTGCCTCAATAGAAGGCGTGGTCCACCAGGGGGACCAGTGCCTTGGGAGGCACGGCGCGACGCAGCACCTTACCTAGTGCTCTAGCCGGCGCGAGGCACCCCCTTTGCCACCTCCTCAATATATATAAAGTCTCTCCTTTCATTTTGATCACTTACCAACATAAGCTCTCAGCCAGAGAAGAGAGAAAACACGATTTTCAATCATTTTTCCCGGTTATGCTACTAAACGTAGTCCAAATTAAAGTTAACTTCAGGTATGGAGTTCTAAGCCATTAAGGAGCATTATTACGGAGTTATTTTCGCAAAATTCACTCGGAAAATCGTAGCCCCGCTGATTAGAAGTTATCAGAATTTCTCCAAATTGATTTCTATACAATCGATGGCTTCAAGTAAGCATTTCTCCCTTCTGAACTCACGAGAAATAATGTGTTTCTGGCTGTGTTTCGTTAAGTTGAAGTATAGTCAATATTGGAATTAAAATTTATCATTTTATGCCGAATTTGGTATTGAAATTCATCTCTTTCTCCCAGTATAATGGTTACAGCTGAAGAGAGCTAGCGAATACAAGTTGAAACTTGTCAGTTATTCAGGAAACGACAATCGAGGCATGTAAGCCTTAACCCTCCCCAAGTATACTCATCGTACAGTGTTAGGACTTATGTTCCAGAACAGAAATGACGATTTCATATGATTTAGATAGCTTCTACCATTAGATTTTGATTAGACATATTGTAATTAGTTGTTGCTGGTATATAGAGATCAGACACGCTGTGATTTGCTGCTATATATAGATTACGGTAACATAAGTTCTGGTTAGCTGCTAGAAAATGAATATGGATTTTATTAGAATTCTATCTTTGTTGCCAGGCCTAGATCTTAGGAGCTCGCGAGAATTATCGAGCCTGAGCTAGTAAGTTGAGCAGCATGGGCGCATCTAGGCGGTTTAACTACTAGTTTGGCATTTGTATTTTCCGAAAAGCATGCCTAGAGGCCATTGGTGTATCCTTACACCCCAAGGCCAGAAGTTTAGATAGGAAGTCCATGTTATAAAGTCAGCAACCTAAGGGAGGGGACCTTATCAGTAGTTAGAGGCCGGGCCATCACCCCAACCGGTTCCTACCACCCACAGGTTGCCAATAATGGTTAGGTCTATATAAAGTTGTGTAAAAGGTTAAGAATCACCCAGAAAAGTAATATACGATCCGATTAGACCAAGACGAGGTCTAAGGCACTAGTAGGTACCAAGTTAGTACAATACTTCCCACAGGCTAAGGTTGTCAGCAAACCTCCTAAGGAGGATTAGGGGCCAATCTCTCAAAAGCTTGTTCGGCCAGTACCATCCCTACAGTTGTCCTAAGCAGAGGGACTGAGTAGTTAGTCATTCGCGACCACACAGTTATTATGAGCTATAGATGTCCGGGCAGGACATATAGAGAGTTGTATTGGACCACTCCATTTCTCTACCTATTCAGTCCAGACTATTAGAGATCATGATCACTACCAAGAGCCTCTAATCAGATACAGGTGCACTACGTGCCCTCTACCAGCTTTATAGATTATCCTACAGGGCGAGCAGCGGTGGCGTTAGGCCCAAAAGGCCAATTAGGCCTTTTGAGTGGCTAGATTAAGATGTTAGTACAACACCTTGGTTGGGGTTGCCCTCACATAGGAGCCATCCATGACCACCCCAGGGTTACAAGCTGTGTTGATGCCCACGAGGGGGTAGACGATGTCGCTCCGAGGAGCGGTATGCCATCCACGAGGGACGAAGATGAGGTCTGAGGTCCTCATACAGTCCATTCAATGGTTGGGCTATTATATGTCGTTGTTGGCTCTACACACACCCGTCGAGCCTGGTACCCGGAGTGCAGATATTAGGAATCCACTAGGCTCATACACAGCTACAATTCAGGGGCCAAACGGGCTCAGTTGTAGACCCAGGGGACCGGTAGGTTGGCTACAGTATCAGTGGAGTCAGAGAAACCTGGATAGGGGTATGTAGATTGAGATATGCTTGCTAGGGCTTATGGGGGCTTGAACGAGTTATTCTGAGTTGATTGTACCTTCTGGCTTATGGGGTTCAGGTGAGGTTCCTGTTTGTATTCTTGTCTACTAGTTATAGTTTATAAATATGTAATTATACAGTCTTAGCTTACGTGCATGTAGTGTTCGTTAGATGCAGATTACAAATCAACAAGCATATAGGTTAATCTTTCTGCCCTTCTTTCTATTCACTTCCAGTCTTTATCAGCTTGTCTATTGCCTTACATATTAGGTACAATATTGTACGACACCCTCCCTTGGGCACTGCATTACTTGCCTGCAGGTTTAGACAGATAGGGTTCAGGATCTCCAGTAATAGCTATTCAGAGTCCACAGTTGGGACATCGCCTTTTATTTAGAGTTGCCAGGTTGTAGAGATTTCTGTATTTAATTTATATAGCATTTTGGGTAGGCCGGGGCCCTGTCCTGATGACTATTTGTACTCTTAGAGGCTTGCAAAATATAGTAGTCAGTCAGTTAGTTGTATGTTTGTCGTGTTAGCCCTAATCGGTTATGCTTTGTGCGTTTGCCGTGTAGGGCTATTATAGTAGCTCGTCTTCATTTCTACTATAACTAGACAACATGGTGGCCTTGTCGGCCCACATAGGATCCCTTCTGTTGCCTGTTGTCGGTTAGCTGATTTCAGTTACATGTGGCTATACGTACTTGTCGACCGGAGGCTGTATTTACAGCCGAGATATAGCTCATTGTTTTCTTGAATTGAGTCGCAGGCTGGCTCCAGGCATGAATAACCCTAGCTAGGTCAGTTAGTTGCTAGTGTGGCACCAGGTGCCAGTAATGCCTCTCAAGATGGGGCGTGACAAACTTGTTATCAGAGCAGTTCGTATCCTAGGGAGTCTGCAAGCCATGTCTAGTCGAATCTTTGTTATAAATGTGTTGTGCGCCACATTCTATAAGCAGGAGGCTACGAGGCATGACAGTGTGATTACCCCTCCTTCTTCTCAGATCGTGCTATAGAGCAGAGTTGTATAGGGTTGAGTCCCTAAGCTTTCATTGTTATGTCTTTGTAGAATAATGTTCAATATATTACAAGCACCAACTAGTTGCAAGATCACTACAGCAACAGGAGGAGGTACCGGTGAAGTGCTTCAATTGGGAGGCGGTTAGCCCAAGAGTGGAAGTAGACGTCTTTTACATTTCCCCATCACCCTCCCGAGGTACCAGGAACCTCATAAAAAGATAGATATGCCAGTGCCATCCCCAGTTCTCCCTATAACCTCAGAATAGGGGGTTAGAAGTATAATATATATGTACATATGAGTTGACTTACGTACTAGATATGTAGAACTAGATAGGGGCAAAGGTTAAGGTTGGACCACATGAAACATACAAAGGATAGTATAAGGTCTGTACCCCCGATCTCTAGAGTTGTTGAAATTCACGCCCTAACCCTAGTATAGAATGATAGGGTTACTTCCCACCTCCCAGTTTATCCTTTCAGTACAACAACAATCATATGTAGAACCGTCATGTTTCCACGAATGAAGCGTAAAGGAGGGCAAGAATTGTTGACTTTGAGAAGGGTTAGGAAGTGGTTTAGATCCCGAGTGTTTAAATAAGTTTTCTAGACCACTACAGTAGTAAATCAGGAGAGAAAATAAGATCGCCAGTAGTACACAAGTACATGAGGGAGTCCATATGTGATAAACCCCTGGTTATAGTAAAGTTCGGTCAAGAAATAGGCCAATTCCAATGCAATGTTTTAATGACGGTAGGACATACCTGCAAGGTAATGGCTAGGGCCCTAGGTTGTTATGTAAAGGAATAGAGAGATCATATTAAAAAAATGGGCCCGAGTGTGGGTCAAAGGGATACAGGTTTGTAGACTTGGTCAGTAAAACCCATGACAGCATAAGGCAGAAGGCACAAACCCCAGATCTTAGTCTAAAGGAGTATGGGGAAAGGCACGAGTTCTTAGCTCTAGATGGAAACAGAATCATCTCAGGCTAAAAGCAAATTGGAAGAGTATGGGACCACTATTGAATGTCGAGAAATAAGTATCGGGCTGACAGATAAGAGATAGTGACAATGTAACCTAGAATGCTGCAGTATCCCCGCTAGTTGAGGATGCAAAGGAGTGCCAACCCAGGGACTCTAACCTAGTATAACCTAGACACAAGGCCTAGTAGAAAGTTATCGGCCTTTGAGAAAACAAGGGACGGAGATAAGACCCAGAGGTTGACTCTGTGCTTCAAAGGTGGCACAACTACATCAGCAGACTATGGCCAAGGCGCACTATGTTCATTATCCCCTCCACCCAGAGTTTAATAAAAATGCATCAGTTTGTAAAGACATACCTACGGATGGCATGGGAAGGGGGGAGATATCGTTGAGTTGTAGCACAAGACTCCAATGAACAACCAGGGGAAGCTGGACAACAAGAATGCGACAGGCCAACTCAATAGATGATTGTACCTGTAATGAAGTGGAAAGTGACAAATATGATTACAGTTATATGACTATCTTGTGCCAGGTATAAATTGACCTCAGTTGAGTCAGTATGGTAAGTCTAACAAAGTCGACTCAGGTCTTGCCAGATGGAATTATATTTCAGCTAAAGGCTATATTGAGTTAAATGTTTGACAAGTAGTTAGGTTACGTGGAGTCCAAATATCCAATAAATCCTGACAGAGTGACATAACATACAACTAGGTTTTAGAAAGGCTTCCATAACAAAGCATACTAAGCTGAGTACGATTCCTAATCTCGAAACAATGGATAAGCAGAGTACACAACTTAGACACTGGAAATCTATTATTAATGGAACTGGAAGTTCCCTAAAGGATGACTTAAAGTAGATAAATCTGAGGTAATCGAACCAAAGCATATTATAACAGGCACACGAAAAATGTTAAACTTATCAGGAAAAAGGGGTACCAGCAGTCTAGGGTCGTTGAAAGTTATACCCTAACATATGGCATAGGCAGTTAGGAATTGAATCAGTGGCTGGATATTCCTATGGTTCATCGATGCAAAGTGTTATGGGAATTAGTAAAAAGAAAAATGGGAAAGCCTAATTTGAGATTCATTGGTCGTATCATATCCTCTAGAGAATAGGCCAAGTGGCATACGAATCGAAATTGCCTCCAGAGCTAGAACTAGTCCATTCAGCTTTCACATGTCGATGTTGCGGAAGGACATAAGTGACCCATCCCGAGTTGCTCCAGTTAAGGGCATTTAAGTTACTAAGAAGCTAGCGTACGAAGAGGTTCCAGTTTCCGTACTAGGTCGGGTTAAGGATTTCAAATGTGGTCTCTATTAAAGTACTATAAAGAAACAGGAATATTATAAAAGAACTATAAAGAAATGACCTGGGATGCCGAGAGTGACACAAGGTCTGAATATCCTCACTTGTTCCCAAATTGATTCATATGATACAATTAAGATGATGTTATTATTCAGCTGTTATTTCACTATTCATGTTGTCAATACTGTTTAGCCAGCTACCTCTGTGTGATAAAATAGTTATTTATGGCGTCTTGCGAGGCGCCTATGTTAGACTTCTCTACATTTCAAGTTTAAAGATAGTCCATATTATAGAGAAGACCCTGCTAAAATTTTTCTAAATCCTGGGTAAGAGAAAGTTAAGTCCTTTAAGATTAAGAATGACATTCGAGGACGAATGCTCCTAAGGGGGGGAGGATGTTACACCCCGTAAAAGTCAACGGTTAGTAGGCATACGTACGGATTTGGGATGAGTAGGAAGAGCTCAAAGCGTGTGAGGAAAGCCTCAGAATCAGGGACGGGCAAGGCTAGGACGCGGGGGGCAAGCGCGATGCGCCAGCTTGTAGTGCCTTGAGAGGCGCGGGTCTACTCTATGTTTTATGCAAAGGACTCTTCTTTACTTATAGGAGATTAGATGTATGCATATTCCATGGGTCTAGTTGGGGTCTCTTGGTGTCCCTTGTCCCGTGTCTACGATCCGAGTGTACGTTCTAGTCATGACACGACTCTAACACTCATTGGCGGAGGCTGTATTTACTGCCGTTATATAGCCCGTTGGTTCCATGAATCCAGGGTTAGAGCCAGCCTGGCACCAGAAGTGCTTAGGCTCAACAGTCCAGCAGTCCAGGTCTTAGTAGTGCACCAGGTGCCAGTTATGCCTCCCAAGGCGGGGTGTGACATTGACGACCTACACAAGGTCTTCCCACGAGCCACACCACGACCCTTTCTTCCTTCCAATAAGTTGTTGTTTCCTTCCATTACATTGACTGGATATTTTGATTCTCCTTTCCACGGCCGATGAACACGACCCACTGTTACCTACAACAGGTCGTTCCACAACTCGTCACTTCATCCTTGACCAAGGGTCAGCCTTACCACGACCACAAACCACGGCTCATTACATCTAGCAATGGGTCGTTCCCAGACCCGTTAGTCCCAACTCCACCCTTGCAGTATCTCACCACGGATGCCTCCCACGGGTCGTTGGTTGGAACAACAATCCGTTAGGTGACCCTTTTTGTGGAACTTTTCCTAGATTCTACCAACTTCCATTTTTAAATCCTAGTTCTAGTTTTAGGCACTTTCAGGGTATTACAATATCTCCCCCTTGGGAACATTCATCCTCGAATGTGGGAAAACATACAGAAAATAGAGAAATGCAATCATTACACTCAAATACTGATCATTTAAATCGAAAACTGACGAAATGACTATCTCCGATTCAAAATACATAGCTGAAATGAATTCATGAACCATATACACATCCACATACATGAAAGAAACCTGGGAACATGAACTGAACATAAAAACTAATTAGAGTCTTAGGGAAAAACTTATACCTCAAGCTGGAACTTAGCCGATAGAGAATAAATATGGGTATTTAGCCATCATGTTTGCTTCGGCTTCCCTCGTAGCTCCTTCAACGTGCTGATTCCTCCATAAAACTTTCACTGAAGCTATTTCCTTGTTCCTTAGCCTTCAAACTTGACAATCCAGTACTTCCACTGGAACCTCCTCATAACTGAGATTGTCTTTCACAACAATATTATCTACCGGGATAACTAGAGCTGGATCACCCAAACATTTCTTTAAGAGTGAGACATGGAAAACAGGATGCACAGAAGCTCATTATGAGGGCAACTCCAATTCATATGCCTCCTTTCCAACCTATTTCACAATTCGGTAAGGGCCAATATAACGAGGGCTGAGTTTTCCTTTCTTTCCAAACTGCATCACTCCCTTCATGGGAGACACCTTCAAAAACACCCAATCATCCACCTCGAATTCTAATTCCCTCATTCTCACATCGACATAGGACTTTTGGCGACTTTGAACTGTTTTCAACTTGTCTCATATGAGTTGAACCTTCTCCATAGCCTTATGAACTGAATCAGGCCCTATCATCGCGGTATCACCAGCTTCGAACCAACCAATGGCAATCTACATCTCCACCCATAGAGAGCCTCAAACGGTGCCATCGGAATACTGGAATGATAGTTGTTATTGTATGCAGACTAGATAAGAGGCAAATGATCATCCCAACTATCATTGAAGTCAATCACGCATGCTCTCAACATGTCCTCGAGAGGTAATTGTCCGCTCCGCTTGTCCATCCAGTTGGCCCAGTCTACTACCTTAGCAGCCCCGGTAGGCCGCTGTAATACCCTAAAAACCCTAAGATTAGACCCGTGAGTTTAAATGGAGAAAACTGAAATTCCTGCACCGGGTCACAACACAAGTCATCTCGTGACCCGTTAGGAACACCACGAGTCGTTAAGTGACTCGTGGTGAAAGGTTGGGACTTGATGGGAAATTTCAGGCTTAGGGTGACCACGGGTGCGACCATGAGTCATGGTCAGCCCAACGATCCGTTAGATCACCCGTGGTCAAAGTATGTTGAAGGATGAAGGAAATTTGGATAGTGTATCTAACCACTAGTAACCACGAGCCGTACTCAATGCAACAATTCGTCGAGTGGGTCATGGTCAGCAGTTGGTTAAAGGTTGATTTTTGGCAGTGTTCCTAGTGGGTGTCACCATGAGTCGTAGGGTACACCACAATTCGTGGTGTCCCTTTTGATGACCCTCAGATAAAAATGGCAGTGCAGGCAACGACAGGCAGACAAAGAGTCATTCCCCAGACCACGAGTCGTCAAGTCACTCGTAGGGACTAGCAGTGCATATTTTCCTGCGAATTTAATAAGGGCTTTTCCGTAATTTCCAAGTTCATAAGGCCTAAACTACGTCGTTTTAAGCTCAGAATAGAATGTTTTAAGAAGGGTTAATTTATTCTAAGCATATCCTAATTCATGCAATCAAGCTTAGAGGTTTGAGAGGTGATCAAGCCTAGTTCTCCAAGATTCTTCTTCAATTTTCTTTGGGCTATCAAGGAAGTTGTTAAATCAAATCCCTTCAAGTATGTAAAGCTATGAATGGCTACATTAGTCCACACCCATGCCCGATTCCTTCTCAATTCATGATGTTCTAGTTGATGATTCTATGGGGTTTTCACCCAATGTATGAATTCTCTAAGATTCAATCATGGGTATGATCTAAGAATATTTTAAATGTTGAATTATGATAAATGGGAAGATTTTAAAATGTTTTAAACTATAAATTATGTTTTCATGTTTTCTAAATTGTGATGCCTATTCATGAAAGTCCATGAAAGTTGAGATCTACGAAGTATGTAGACAAGCATGATGAGATGTTTATGAAAAAAGTATGAATTCAAAATATCCATGTCTAAGTTCATGTTTTCAAAGTAAATCAAGTTGATTTCAAGCATGGTTAAGTATTAGGCAAGCCCATATGATCAAATATGTTTTATGATTTCATAAATTAGCTTACCACATGGTTTTGGAGTCTAGACTCCCATTGTTTTCCAGCTTATGGAATGATTTAAGCCAAGGCTCCTCATGTTATGATTTCAGATTTATGTATGTATGTTATGACTCAGCTTCGTCTCTAGATGATGGTTCAACATCGTTTAAAAATAATGGAGAGCATATGCATATTTTTGGGAGTAGTGTCTAGCACCGAGTAGGCTAAGGGTCAGTCAACCCTGTGCCTCAGAACTACGGGCCAACATAGGTATGTTCAAATTATTTGGGACCTCCCTTGTGAGATTCCCCTGCCCCAAGGGGCCTTCAGCTTGACATCGGTATCATGCTAGCGCCCTTAGCCCTGGCAAGGCTTTGGATGGCTCTACCTACTTCAATGTGATAGTCGAGACCATGTAGGCTCTATCGTGGTAATGTCAGTTATATGATGAGTCTCTCATTGTTCTTCATGGTGTCAGTTATACATGTACATCAGTCATGATATTATGTTTCCAGCAGGTTTGACCCAATGCTCAGTTTTACTTAGTATTATTAGTTTTTAGCTTTGGGTCATTCAATTGAGTGATGATGTTCAGTTATATTCAAGTCATGATTTCAGAAAATAGCATGCAAGCCCTACTCTTAGAATCTCATATTGATTATGTTTTATTATATGCATGATTTATGTATTTTACTTGCTTAGCGATTTTACCTACCTTCCATACTGGGTATACTCCACATACTGACGACATACTCTATGTTATATCATTTCATGACACAGGCTCTGATACTAAGACTTAGTCCCGCCGCTTCGATATTAGTTGAGTTTATGCATGATTTCATGTTGAGCTTCGTATTTATATGATTTAGGGCATTGAATGTTTTGGGGGAACAGTCTGGCACCGAGCGGGCTAAGGGTCGATAACCCTATTCCCCATAACTACGTGCCAACGTAGGTTGATTCTATTATATTATTGGGACCTCCCTAGTGAGCTATCCCCGGCCCGATTGGCCCTTCAGCTTGATATCGATATCATGGTAGCATTCTTAGCCTTGGCAAGGTTTTGGATGGCTCTGCCCACTTGAGTGTAATAGTCGGGACCATCTAAGCTCTATCGTGGTATGTTGGTTAAGTAACGAGTCTCCCACTGTCTATATCATTCGAATTTGCATATCCATTACTTATGCATGCATGTTCAAAAAGCAAGGTTTGACTCATTGTTCAGTTGTGATGCAAATGTTATGTTTTAGCTTTGAGTCATTTGAGTCAGCTATGATGTTATAAAGCTATGCATGAACACGTTATGATAAGAATACGATTTCAGAATGAATGCATGTAGTCTCCTACTTACTTTTGAAAGCTTATGATATGTATGAATGGTTTTAAAAGAAATGATTTATTTTGTATAAGCGGTTTTACTTACCTTGAATACTCGGTACATTCCACATACTGACCGCATAATTTATTTGCTGCATCATTTCATGATGCAGAATCCGGTCCTCTGGTTCAGCCCCATTATGGTCGCTTATCAGATTCAGTACCTGCTTGGTTGGTGAGTCCTCATATTTCGAGGACTACACTTTCAGTTATCTTGATTGTATTTTCTGTTTTAGTATTGTTAAGCTCGTTGGGGGTATTTTCCTATAAGCTCGTTCAGATTAGAGGCTTATCAGACTTAGACATGTATTCAGCTTCAGACGTTCATTTTGTTGATATGCTAAGTTAGACTTCCGCTGAGATTATGATTGTGTTTCTTCATGTTCATTAAATGAGTTAGTGAATGCTTATTTCATGGGTTGACTTGGGGTCTCTCGGGGTCCCTTTTCCCGTGTCTACGATCCGGGTCTACACTCGGGTCATGAAAAACTTGGTATCGGAGCCATTGGTTTGAAGTGTCCTGGGTATCTGTGAGCCACGTTTGGTAAATTCTTTTTCATGGGTTTGAAGCGCGCCACACCTATGGCGAATAGGCTACTAAACATTTTAGGAAATGTTCCCATCTTTCATGATCTATGTCGTGCGATGAAATATCTTTTCATCCCTCTAATTCGTGCTATTTGCGATTACAAAATCATGGATCCTCGAAGGATGAATGGAAGGAGGAATGGAGGTGGGGAGGGCCATGAGGATGGAAACGGTCATGAGCATCAGCCAGCCCCACCAGTTCAGGATCCTCAGGCAATGGAGCTAGCTGCTCACGCTGAGTTTTGAGCTTCCATCCAGATGCTAGCGTAGGCCTGACTGCTCAAGTCAATCAACAGGCCATTGCGCATGTTCCGCAAAATGGCAATACGGCGGCAGCTCGAGTGAGGAACTTCTTGAAGATGAACCCGCCTGAGTTTCTAAGGTCCAAGGTAGATGAGGACCCGCATGATTTCATTGATGAGATTGTCAAGATCACCCAGGTTATGGGGGTGACCAGTGTTGAGTTCACATAGTTATCCCTCCTACCAGTTGAAAGGGGTTGCGCATATTTGGTTTCGCGAGTGGAAGGACAGTAGGATCGCTGGAGCAGGTCTGGCCACATGGGAGGAGTTTCATGTTGCATTCCTCGATTAGTTCTTCCCTCGAGAAATGAGGGAGTTGAAAGCAGCATAGTTTGTGAATATAAAACAAGGGAGGATGACAGTACTAGAGTGTTCCCTTGAGTTCACCCGCCTATCGAAGTATGCTCCTGAGTTAGTGGCTGACCAGAGGGTGCGGGTCAGTAGATTTGTGCACGATATAGAAGGTTATTTGGACAAGGACTGCAGGACAGCTATGCTCCATCAAGACATGGACTTTCCTCGCATAGTGTTGTACGCTCAGCAGATGAAGGCGGCACATTCGAGGGAGAGGGAGGCCAAAAGGGCCAGGACCGAGGGTGTTATACCCCGTAGAATTCCCGGCACCTAGACGACCTATTCGCACGTCGGTTAATCATATTAGAAGGCCATACATGCTAGAGAAAGGCCGGGAAAAAAGGTCGGACGAGAAACCCTTCGAACCATCGCGGGAGGAGCCGAGGCAGAGCCCCTCCGCGATGGCAGCGTGTCACGGAGGTGAGGCCTCCGCGATGGCTCCGTGACATGTTGCCCAAGTTCAGGCCCAAGTATATAAAGCCCCCACTTCGGTTTAAAATCACTTAACACTTAAAAATTTCCAGAAACGCGCAGTAAGCAGAGGAAGACGAAGGAAAATTATATATTTTCGTCCGATTATGCTGCCAAACGCTGCCCAAACTTAAATTAATCCTAGATACCGAAGTATTTAGCAGCAGAGAGCATTTCTACGGATTTAGTTTCGTGAAATACGGCCGACGAATCGGCGAGTCACCGAACTAAGTTAAGTAGAATTGCTCTAAATTAATGTCTATGTGTTCCTAGCTGAGAAGTGAATACTTCTCCCTTCTGGGCCGCTGAAAAATAGCGAGTTTTCGACCGTCTTTCGATAAGCCTAAGTTTAGGCTATAAACTATATCGAAAGTAACATTGCTCTTTACAATAAAGCTGTATTTTGTATTGATTGACGTATTTATGAATGCAGTTGGGAGAAAATAGTTGAAGTACCGGCCGAGCCTCGTCCGATGGATGATTAGTCAAAGATAAGGTATGTAAAGTTAGTTTCCTCGACAAGTTAAGTAATATTGAGCCAGTATAGTAATTTACAGACCAGTAGAATGTTCAGAAGTCGAGTATTGTATTATTATGAATATTGGTACAATGTAAGAAGCTTTGGGTTGTAACATGTACGAGACTTATCAGTATGATATAGATTCGGACGTAAGTGATTAAGATTGCCCAGTGTATTCAGTATGTGATGTAATATGCCATGTTAAGATATTGTTGTGTTCAGCTGAAACCGCGCGAAGTAATACAGTATCTGTAAAGCATTTCAGACATAGAATAGCAATTAAATAAAGTGTAGAAAGCATGTTAGAAATAGGAAATCATGTTAATACAGAAACTGAGGAAACAGTATAGCTTTTAGCAGAAACACCATCTTGTATAGCATTGCTCCAGTACAGTTTGACAGGAGACTATATTCGTATTTATATTTACCTGCCTCAGCACGTATCAGACACTTACAGATTCCTATTAGTAGCTCAGCAGGTATATATACGATACCTTACCCCTGTTAGCCTTAGCATGTGAGATACACAGACGGCATGACTAGTTGAGACCGTTGTATTTATTGGGGTTGGATTACCTAGCATCCATGACCGCCCAGGGTTAATAGCTGTATTGACTCATCCGCCTGAGGACGAGGATACGTCGCTCTATGGAGTGGCATGCCGTCCCGCAAGGGGACGAAGATGGGATGCCAGTTTCCCCATATTGTGCCTTGGTCGGCCCTTATACACCCCCGTCGAGCGGGTACGCCCAGGGTGTTGATTTTGGAGTCCTTCGGACTCAGGTACAGTTATAGTCAGGGGCTCAGCGAGCCCAAGTGCATACCCAGGGACCGGCAGGATGCTTACAACCACTATAGGAGATGGGATGACCGGGGTAGGGGTGTAGATTCTGTGTTGGATGCACCTCCCGGCTTATGGGGGCCAGGTAAGGTTTGTGTGTGCCATGTTATGTTATGTATGTTATGCTATGTTACATTAGACATGAATAGATTAGTAGTAGAATGATACGTCTCCAGATATGACACCTACTCCTCCCAGTATGATTGAGAACAGGTATGACTTACATCATCAGACAGATAATCTAGTTCTTCCTATTTCAGTTTCGTCAGTTATGTTATTGATTTCAGATATCTTTTTCAATTATTGCTTTACATACTCAGTACCAGCGGTACTGACGCCCGGTGGGGCGCTGCATTTCTTGCCTGCAGGTACTCATAGACGAGCAGGCGATTCTACGTGACTCCCTGTCAGCGGTCGAGTATTCAGCTCCAGTCATCCGGAGGCTGAATTCCAGAGGTGTAGTTCAGTTCCTTTTGTTGTATATTATGGGTAGGTCGGGGCCCTGTCCCGATTAGTTCTATTGCTATTCCTAGAGGCTTGCAGTCTGTATATATTCCCTGTGGTCAGATGAGCCGGTCGTGTGAGGCCGCGCAGTTGTATAGCTGTTAGTATCCCTTCTTTCTATTATGATGGTCGTGTGGGGCCATAATTTGCCAGTAGTGGTGACCTTGCCGGTCACGTAGCTTTTCAGTACGTTATGATTGAGTTCTAAATAATTAGACAGCATGGTGGCCTTGTCGGCCCGCATAGGTTTCCCTGAGTTGATATGTTTCTGGTCAGCTGTTAGTACAGGTACAGGAGGCTATAGGCCAATGGGCCGGGGGCTGTGTTTACAGCCGTTATATAGCCCTTTGTTTCCAGAAATGTGAGTTAGAGCCAGCCAGGCACCAGATGCGCCCAGGCTTTCAGTCCAGCAGGTCAGGTCCTAGTAGGGCACCAGGTGCCAGTCGTACCCCCCCAAGGTGGGGTGTGACAAACTTGGTATCAGAGCAGGTCTTATCCCAGGGAGTCTGCAAGCCGTGCTAAGTAGAGTCCTGTCTATGGATGTGTTGTGCACCACATACTATGGGTAGGAGGCTACAAGGCATGATAGGATGGTTGTCTTTTATTGTTATTCAGTCGTGCTATAGAGCGGTACAGTATAGGGTTGAGTCTCTGAAAGTTTATTATATTCTTTGGTTACAGATAATGTCAGACCAGCGACATCCTATCACGGGTCGGAGCTTAGATGTTGCAGTAGGGGAAGGCACCAGCAGGATGCCCCCCCTCATTTGGAGACAGCCCGATCAGAGGGCCCTACAAAGGCTTCATCCCAGCCTCCTCAGCAGTCTCCACCACGTCAGGAGCCATTTGGGGCAACAGTACCTTCAGCAGTCCCTATACCGACACCTTCCGACCAGGAGGTGAGGAGTGCTGTAGTTATGATAGCACAGATGATGGCTACTCAGCGTCAGCAAATGCTATCCACAGTTGCAGAATCATCAGGAGGGCCCGGCAGTTCGAGGGTCTGAGAGTTCTTAGCCCTGAATCCCCCACAGTTCACAGGCACGGACCGAACAGAGAACCCCCAGGATTTTCTGGATCAGATGCAGAGAATCTTCAGGGTTATGCATGCTACGCCTACTGAGTCAGTTGAATTGGCCGCATTCCGATTACGGGATATTGCGGTGTTATGGTATGAAAGCTGGGAGAGGTCCCGAGGGAGAGATGTTTCCCCTCCCACCTGGTCCAGCTTTTCAGGAGCCTTTCTGGATCACTATTTGCCGCGGGAGATTCGACAGGCTCGGGTAGACCAGTTCCTACATCTAGAGCAGGGGGCCATGAGTGTTCGGGAATATTCCTTGCGGTTTGACTCTTTGGCTCGATATGCACCAGCCTTCGTGGATACCATGGCATCCAGAGTGCACCGTTTTATTATGGGGTTGAACCCAGAATATGTCGAGACTTGTATCACGGCCACACTGCGAGAGGACATGGATATTTCCCGAATTCAGGCATTTGCCCAGAATATTGAGGGCATCAGACAGCGACATCGGGAAATCAGAAGGGTTAATCAGGAACATCGTCACCGGGATAGGCCAGCTGAGTTACAGAGAGAGGCCCAGGGAGGACCCAGGCCACGATTGTCAGACAGGCCGCCCAGGCCCCCGCCTCCGCCACAGTCACAGGGAGGTAGATTCAGCCGCAGGGGGCAGTTAGAGGCTGGTAGAGGCTCGCAGACGGCAGACTCACCATTATAGAGGAGGGCGGAGCAGAGTAGGTATACCCTACCACTTTGCCCTATATGCAGTCGACGCCATTCTGGAGCATGCAGGTATGGTTCCACCGCATGCTATATTTGTGGCCAAGAAGGCCATTTGATGAGAGATTGCCCAGCCAGATGTTGAGAGGACCGGGATAGACAGGATAGGGCGTCAGCAGGATCGCGAGTTATAGCATCCCCGACTGGGCGCAGGCCCTCAGTTTCAGCAGGCAGGGGTCAGGGCAGATCAGGGGCCTCCAGTACAGGTGCAGGCCCAAGCCGCACATATGCCTTACCAGGGAGGCAAGATTCAGAAGCATCGCCTGATGTTGTGACAGGTATGCTAACTATCTGCTCACACCCTGCTTATGTGCTAATTGATCCAGGGTCTACTTTGTCCTATATTACTCCATTTGTGGCACGGAAGTTTAGTATTGTACCAGAATCATTACAGCAGCCCTTCTTAGTATCTACGCCCGTCGGTGACTCTATCACAGCTAGCCGAATCTACCGCGGGTGTACAGTAGAGATTGTTGACCATCAGACCACAGTATACCTGGTCGAGTTGGAAATGATAGACTTCTATGCCATAATGAGTATGGATTGGTTAGTACCATGTTTTGCTAATGTTGAATGTTGGACCAAAACGGTCTGATTCCACTTCCCGGGGGAGGCAGTACGGGAGTGGAAGGGCAGCATCGCGACGCCAAAAGGTAGGTTTATTTCCTACCTTCAGGCGAGAAAGTTGATATCTAAGGGGTGCATTTACAATCTTGTCAGAGTTCAGGATGTCCAAGCAGAATCTCCGACACTCCAGTCTGTCCCAGTGGTAAATGAATTCCCAGATGTATTTCCTGATGAGTTACCTAGTATTCCCCCAGAAAGGGAAATAGACTTCGCTATCGACTTGCTACCAGGCACTCAACCAATATCAATACCTCCTTATCGTATGGCTCCTGCAGAACTCAGAGAATTAAAGGAGCAGTTGAAAGACTTTTTAGATAAAGGTTTTATCAGACCAAGTACTTCCCCGTGGGGTGCGCCAGTCTTGTTTGTGAGAAAGAAAGATGGCTCGCTCCGAATGTGCATAGATTATCGGCAGCTAAAGAAAGTTACAGTAAAGAACAAGTATCCGCTTCCCAGAATTGATGACTTATTTGATCAGTTGCAGGGAGCCAGATACTTTTCTAAGATTGACTTGCGGTCCGGATATCACCAGGTCTGAGTACGTGATAGAGATATTCCTAAGACAGCGTTTAGGACCCGATATGGACATTTTGAATTTCTAGTTATGTCCTTCGGGTTAACGAACGCCCCAGCAGTCTTTATGGACCTGATGAACAGTATTTTTAGACCTTTCCTGGACTTGTTCGTGATAGTATTTATTGATGATATTCTGGTGTATTCTCGCTCTGAAGCAGATCACCGGACTCATTTGCGGACAGTGCTCCAGATTCTCAAGGACCGCCAGTTGTACGCTAAATTTTCGAAGTGTGAATTCTGGCTTAACTCAGTGGCCTTTTTAGGGCATATCGTCTCAGACGCTGGTATACAGGTAGACAAGCAGAAGATAGAAGCAGTTAAGTCATGGCCTAGGCCTACCACCCCGACTAAAGTTCGTAGGTTTCTGGGGTTGGCAGGATATTATCGGAGGTTCGTTGAGGGATTCTCAACCATTGCAGCACCTTTAACTAAATTGACACAGAAAGCAGCAAAGTTTCAGTGAACGGAGGCATGCGAGCAGAGTTTCCAGGAACTGAAAGACAGATTAACCTCCGCCCCAGTATTAGCACTGCCGGAAGGCACAGAAGGGTATTCAGTTTATTGTGACGCGTCAGGTATCGGGTTGGGTTGTGTGTTGATGCAGCATGGTAGAGTAATTGCATATGCTTCCAGACAGCTGAAGAAGCACGAACAGAATTACCCCACCCATGACCTAGAATTGGCCGCAGTAATTCATTCCTTAAAGATGTGGAGGCATTACCTGTACGGCGTCCATGTTGATATTTACACAGATCATAAGAGCTTACAGTACATTTTCACTCAGAGGGAGTTGAATCTACGGCAAAGCCACTGGTTGGAGCTGTTAAAAGATTATGATGTGAATATTCTATACCACCCCGGAAAAGCTAATGTTGTAGCAGATGCCCTGAGCCGTAAGTCAATGGGGAGTTTAGCGTATTTGCGACCTGAGAAGCAGAAATTGGCCAGGGAAATTCATCAGTTAGCTGGCTTAGCCATTCGAGTAATGGAAACAGAAAATAATAATTCAGAATTCTGCAGTGTCATCATTAGTTGCAGAGGTAGAAGAACGATAGTACGAGGATCCCGATTTACTCCAGCTCAGAGATAGAGTCCAGAAGGGTAAGGAGCCAGATTTTCAGATAACCGAGAATGATGTGCTATGTTGTAAGGGCCGCCTCTGTGTCCCGAATGTCTCAGGACTTCGTGGGCAGATCATGCATGAGGTACACTATGCTCGCTATTCCCTTCACCCAGGGGCGACGAAAATGTACCATGACATCAGAGACATCTACTGGTGGCCAGGTATGAAAACTGAGATAGCTGAATTTGTATCTAGATGTGCTAATTGTCAGCAGGTGAAAGCAGAGCACTAGAAATCGGGTGGTTTGACTCAAGAGATAATGATACCTATGTGGAAATGGGAAGTAATAAACATGGATTTTGTAACAAGGTTACCCCGTACTAGACGCAGAAATGAATCCATTTGGGTAATAGTTGACAGGCTGACAAAATCAGCTCATTTCCTGCCAGTAAGGGTTACCTTCTCAGCTGAGGATTATGCCGAATTATATATCAGAGAAATAGTTAGATTGCATGGAGTGCCAGTATCTATTATTTCAGATAGGGGAGCACAGTTTACAGCTAGATTCTGGCAGTCGTTTCAGAAAGGTTTGGGGACGCAGATTAACTTGAGCACAACATTCCATCCTCAAACAGATGGGCAGGCTGAACGTACAATTCAGACGCTTGAAGATATGCTACGAGCGTGTGTGCTAGATTTGGCGGTAGCTGGGATGAGCATCTTTCGTTGATTGAATTTGCTTATAATAACAGCTACCATTCAGCTATTCAGATGGCGCCTTTCGAGGCATTATACGGGCGAAAATATAGATCGCCGGTGGGCTGGTTTGAAATAGGAGAATCAGCATTAGTTGGGCCAGACATTGTTCGGCAGTCCGAGGAAAAGATAAAGCTTATCTGAGAACGTTTACTGACCACTCAGAGCCGCCAGAAGTCTTATGCAGATAGGCGGTGCAGAAACCTAGAATTTTCAGTAAATGACTGGGTATACCTGAAAGTGTCCCCGATGAAAGGGGTAATGGGATTTGATAAGAAAGGCAAGCTTAGCCCAAGATTCATTGGGCCATACCAGATTCGGCGAAGAATAGGCCGAGTTGCATACGAGTTGAACTTGCCTCCAGAATTAGCATCTGTTCACCCAGTATTCCATGTTTCTATGTTAAGGAAGTTCGTAGGGGACCCTTCTACAGTAGTTCCTGTTCAGGATGTTCAGGTCACAGAGGAGTTAGCCTATGAAGAGGTTCCCGTAGCTATCTTAGACAAACAGATTCGCAGGCTGAGAACTAAAGATGTTGCATCTGTCAAAGTATTATGGCGTAACAGAAATCGGGAGGAAATAACGTGGGAGGCTGAAGAAGATATGAAAACCAGATACCCTCACCTATTTCAGGCCTAGTCAGACGACAGGTATGTCCGTATCATTACTTATACAGTACCTTATGATTGTATGTTTGTAAATGATAAAGAAGAAGTGACATTTAGTTGTCCAGTGAATCTTAGAATATTGTGTGCAGTGCCTGTGTTGGACTTTTCTGCATTTCAGGTTTTTGCGATAGTCCATATTACAGGGGAAACTCTGCCAAAATTTTTCCAGAAAGTAAAGTAAGCAGTCCTCTAGATAACAGTATACATTCGAGGACGAATGTTCTTAAGGGGGGGGAGAATGTTATACCCCGTAGAATTCCCAGCACATAGACGACCTATTCGCACGTCGGTTAAGCATATTAGAAGGCCATACGTGCTAGAGAAAGGCCGGGAAAAAAGGTCGGACGAGAAACCCGTCGAACCATCGCGGGAGGAGCCGAGGCAGAGCCCCTCCGCGATGGCAGCGTGTCACGGAGGTGAGGCCTCCGCGATGGCTCCGTGACACATCGCCCAAGTTCAGGCCCAAGTATATAAAGCCCCCACTTCGGTTTAAAGTCACTTAACACTTAAAAATTTCCAGAAACGCGCAGTAAGCAGAGGAAGACGAAGGAAAATTATATATTTTCGTCCGATTACGCTGCCAAACGCTGCCCAAACTTAAATTAATACTAGATACCGAAGTATTTAGCAGCAGAGAGCATTTCTACGGATTTAGTTTCGTGAAATACGGCCGACGAATCGGCGAGTCACCGAACTAAGGTAAGTAGAATTTCTCTAAATTAATGTCTATGTGTTCCTAGCTGAGAAGTGAATACTTCTCCCTTCTGGGCTGCTGAAAAATAGCGAGTTTTCGACCGTCTTTCGATAAGCCTAAGTTTAGGCTATAAACTATATCGAAAGTAACGTTGCTCTTTACAATAACGCTGTATTTAGTATTGATTGACGTATTTATGAATGCAGTTGGGAGAAAATAGTTGAAGTACCGGCCGAGCCTCGTCCGACGAATGAATAGTCAAAGATAAGGTATGTAAAGTTAGTTTCCTCGGCAAGTTAAGTAATATTGAGCCAGTATAGTAATTTACAGACCAGTAGAATGTTCAGAAGTCGAGTATTGTATTATTATGAATATTGGTACAATGTAAGAAGCTTTGGGTTGTAACATGTACGAGACTTATCAGTATGATATAGATTCAGACATAAGTGATTAAGATTGCCCAGTATATTCAGTATGTGATGTAATATGCCATGTTAAGATATTGTTGTGTTCAGCTGAAACCCCGCGAAGTAATACAGTATCTGTAAAGCATTTCAGACATAGAATAGCAATTAAATAAAGTTTAGAAAGCATGTTAGAAATAGGAAATCATGTTAATATAGAAACTCAGTAAACAGTATAGCTTTTAGCAGAAACACCATCTTGTATAGCATTGCTCCAGTACAGTTTAACAGGAGACTATATTCGTATTTATATTTACCTGCCTCAGCATGTATCAGACACTTACAGATTACTATTAGTAGCTCAGCAGGTATATATACGATACCTTACCCCTGTTAGCCTTAGCATGTGAGAACACAGACGGCACGACTAGTTGAGACCGTTGTATTGATTGGGGTTGGATTACCTAGCATCCATGACCGCCCAGGGTTAATAGCTGTATCGACTCGTCCGCCAGAGGACGAGGATACGTCGCTCTACGGAGTGGCATGCCGTCCCGCAAGGGGACGAAGATGGGATGCCAGTTTCCCCATATTGTGCCTTGGTCGGCCCTTATACACCCCCGTCGAGCGGGTACGCCCGGGGTGTTGATTTTGGAGTCCTTCGGACTCAGGTACAGTTATTTTCAGGGGCTCAGCGAGCCCAAGTGCATACCCAGGGACCGGCAGGATGCTTACAGCCACTATAGGAGATGGGATAACCGGGGTAGGGGTGTAGATTCTGTGTTGGATGCACCTCCCGGCTTATGGGGGCCGGGTAAGGTTTGTGTGTGCCATGTTATGTTATGTATGTTATGCTATGTTACATTAGACATGAATAGATTAGTAGTAGAATGATACGTCTCCAGATATGACACCTACTCCTCCCAGTATGATTGAGAACAGGTACGACTTACATCATCACACAGATAATCTAGTTCTTCCTATTTCAGTTTCGTCAGTTATGTTATTGATTTCAGATATCTTTTTCAGTTATTGCTTTACATACTCAGTACCAGCGGTACTGACACCCGGTGGGGCGCTGCATTTCTTGCCTGCAGGTACTCATAGACGAGCAGGCGATTCTACGTGACTCCCTGTCAGCGGTCGAGTATTCAGCTCCAGTCATCCGGAGGCTGAATTCCAGAGGTGTAGTTCAGTTCCTTTTGTTGTATATTATGGGTAGGTAGGGGCCCTGTCCCGATCAGTTCTATTGCTATTCCTAGAGGCTTGCAGTCTGTATATATTCCCTGTGGTCAGATGAGCCGGTCGTGTGAGGCCGTGCAGTTGTATATTTGTTAGTATCCCTTCTTTCTATTATGATGGTCGTGTGGGGCCATAGTTTGCCAGTAGTGGTGACCTTGCCGGTCACGTAGCTTTTCAGTACGTTATGATTGAGTTATAAATAACTAGACAGCATGGTGGCCTTGTCGGCCCGCATAGGTTTCCCTGAGTTGATATGTTTCTGGTCAGCTGTTAGTACAGGTACAGGAGGCTATAGGCCAATGGGCCGGGGGCTGTGTTTACAGCCGTTATATAGCCCTTTGTTTCCATAAATGTGAGTTAGAGCCAGCCAGGCACCAGATGTGCCCAGGCTTTCAGTCCAGATGGTCAGGTCCTAGTAGGGCACGCCACAGGTTCTCACAGCAGAGGTCCAGTGGTGGGCATTGAAAGCAGACCCAGCAGGCCTCATCAGTCCCAGCATCTTCAACACTAAGTGTGCCATCTAGGCGCAACATGATCAGAGAGGGCGAGCGTCAGGATCGAGGGGTCAAAGTAGTAGGCCCCAGACTCTAGCACTCTAGGTTGTCGCACGTGTTGTTGAGGGCACACAGGCCAGTATTTGCCAGGGTCAGGAGCTTATTTTTGGTGTAGGCAGCCTGGACATATTCTCAGAGATTGTCCCGCTACAACACAGGTTCAGGTTGGGGGCCGAGGCCTAGCTTCGAGTTCAGCAGCCCCTCCCCCATGCATAGCATATCATGGGGTGTCTACTAGCAGATTTTATGCCTTAGCCACTCATCAAGAGCAGGAGGCCTCACCAGATGTGGTCACGTGTATGTTGAGAGTCTATCATGTTGATGTATATGCATTTCTAGATCCGGGGGCTACCCTATATTTTGTGACACCATATATGGCTAGTAGCTTCGAAGTCAGTCCCGATATCTTATCAGAGCCCTTCTCAGTTTCTACTCTAGTAGGTGACTCATTTATAGCTAGACGGGTGTATAGAGACTGCCTGGTATCAGTTCTTCATAAGGTCACCTCAGCAGACTTGATAGAGTTAGCCATGACCGATTTTGATGTTATTCTCGACATGGATTTGCTATTTGCATGCTATGCTTCAGTTAATTGTAGGACCCGGTCAGTAGAGTTTAGATTTTCGGGTGAGCCTGTCTTAGAATGGGAGGGTAGTTCAGTTGTGCCCGTAGGGTGATTTATTTCCTACCTTAAGGCTAGGAAGATGATTTCTAAGGGTTGCATGTATCATTTGGTTAGGGTCAAGGATGTTGAGTCTGAGGCCCCGACCATCCAGTCAGTCCTAGTAGTACGTGAGTATCCATAGGTCTTTCTTGATGATTTGCTAGGTATTCCTCCCGAGTGGGAGATTGACTTCGGTATTGACCTCCTTCCCAATATGCAGCCTAGATCTATTCCACCCTACAGGATGGCACCAACTGAGCTAAAAGAGTTGAAGGATCAGTTAAAGGATTTGCTAGATAAGGGCTTCATTAGACCGATCCAGTCTCCATGGGGTACACAGTATTATTTGTTTGGAAGAAAGATGGTTCCCTTCATATGTGCATTGATTATCGACAGTTGAACAAAGTCACTATCAAGAACATGTATCCCTAACCCAGGATCGATGATTTGTTCAATCATCTTTAGGGTGCTAAGTGTTTCTCGAAGATAGATCTCATATCTGGGTACCATCAACTCAGAGTCCGGGAGGGTGATATCCCAAAGATGGAATTCAGAACACGGTATGGTCATTACTAGTTTGTAGTTATGTCCTTTGGATTAAAGAATGCCCCTGCAACTTTTATGGACCTGATGAACAGGGTGTTCAAGCCATATCTAGACACGTTTATCGTGTTCATTGGTGACATTTTGATACACTCTCCGAGTAAGGAGGAGCATGCCGCTAACTTGAGGATAGTGCTCCAGACCCTCAAGGACCATCAATTGTATGCAAAATTAAGCAAGTGTGAGTTTTGGTTGGACACCGTGGCATTCTTGGGCCATGTGGTCTCTAGCGAAGGCATAAAACTAGATTCGCAGAAAATTGAGGCGGTGAAGAGTTGACCCAGATCGGTGAATCCTTTGGATATTCGGAGTTTCTTCAGTTTAGCTGGCTACTATCAGAGGTTTGTTGAGAATTTCTCATCCATTGCAGTGCCTTTGACTAAGTTGACTCAGAAGAAGGTGAAGTTTCAATGGTCTGAGGCTTGTGAGAAAAGCTTCCAAGAGTTGAAGGCTCAACTTACTTAGGCACCAGTGTTGACCCTACCCGAGGGAAACGATGGTTTCATGGTGTATTGTGATGCTTCCAGAGTTGGACTTGGGTGTGTGTTGATGCAGCGTAAGAGGGTGATAGCTTGTGCCTCAACAACTGAAGGTGCATGAGAAGAATTACCCGACCCATGATCTTGAATTGACCGCGGTGGTGTTCGCATTGAAGATATGGTGGCATTACATGTATGGGATCCTCGTGGATGTATTTACAGATCACAAGATCTTGCAATATGTGTTCACCCAGAAAGATCTAAATCTTCGGAAAAGGAGGTGGTTGGAGTTACTTAAGGATTATGACATGAGTGTCCTCTACCACCCGGGCAAGGCTAATGTGGTTGCAGATGCACTTAGTAGACTCTCAATAGAGAGTTTCCCATGTGTATGAGGGGAAGAAGGAATTGGTGAAAGATTTTCACCGGCTTACAAGGCTGGGAGTTAGATTGATTAACGCGACCAATGGCGGTGTTGCTGTACATAACAGTTCAGAATTGTCCTTAGTGGTAGATGTTAAATCCAGGCAAGATGAGGATCCAAATTTGAGGTCGCTAAAGGAGGCAGTGTAGAGTTAGAAGGTGGAGGTTTTCTCCCAAGGGGGAGATAGTGTGCTACGATACTAGGGTCGACTATGTGTTCCGAATGTCGACAATTTGAGAGTTCGGATATTAAATGAGGCACATGGTACCAGATATTCCATTCATCCAGGATCCACAAAAATGTATCGGGGCTTGCGAGAAATTTATTGGTGGGATGGTATGAAGAAGGATATTGCATAGTTTGTAGCAAAATGTCCAAACTACCAGTAAGTGAAAGTCGAGCATCAAAGGCCGGGAGGTGTACTTCAGGATATCAGCATCCCTACTTGGAAGTGGGAAGAAATCAATATGGACTTCATGACAGGTCTACCCCGTACTCGCAGGCAATACGAATCTATTTGGGTAGTAGTGGACAGGTTGACCAAGGTTGCACACTTCCTACTGGTCAAGACCAAGGATTCAGCAAACGAGTATGCTAAGTTGTATATTCAGGAGTTGGTTTGTCTTCATGGAGTGCCCTTGTCTATTATTTCGGACTAAGGTACTAAGTTTACTTCTCAATTCTGGTGTTCGTTTCAAAAGGGGCTCGGGACTCAAGTTAAGCTAAGCACAACTTTTCATCCTTAGATGGACGACCAAGCAAAACGAGCCATTCAGACTCTTGAGGATATGTTGAGGGCATGTGTCATGGATTTTAAAGGTAATTGGGTTGATCATTTGCCCCTGATCGAGTTTGCTTATAATAATAGTTATCATGCTAGTATCCAGATGGCACCATTCGAGGCTCTCTACGGGCGGAGGTCAGATCTTCCATCGGATGGTTCGAGCTTGGTGAGGAAGCTATGGTAGGACCAAATTCGGTTCATAAGGAAATGGTTAAGGTTCAGTTGATAAAGGGTCGATTAAAAACCTCTCAGAGTCATCAAAAATCATATGATGATGTGAGGAGAATAGATTTGGAGTTTGATGTGGATGACTAGGTGTTTCTAAAGGTATCTCCCACGAAGGGAGTCATGCGTTTTGGAAAGAAAAGCAAACTCAATCCCCGCTATGTTGGCACCTATCAGGTTATGAGAAGAGTTGGTAAGGTGGTGTATGAGCTGGACTTGCCTTCAGAATTGGCTTCAATTCATCTTGTATTCCATGTATCGCTTTTGAAGAAGTTCTTGGGTGATCCAGCCTTGGTAGATTTGGTAGACAGTCTGAATGGCTCAGGACTCAAGTTAAGCTAAGCACAACTTTTCATCCTTAGATGGACGGCCAAGCAAAATGAGCCATTCAGACTCTTGAGGATATGTTGAGGGCATGCGTCATGGATTTTAAAGGTAATTGGGTTGATCATTTGCCCCTGATCGAGTTTTCTTATAATAATAGTTATCATGCTAGTATCCAGATGGCACCATTCGAGGCTCTCTACGGGCGAAGGTCAGATCTTCCATCGGATGGTTCGAGCTTGGTGAGGAAGCTATGGTAGGACCAGACTCGGTTCATAAGGAAATGGTTAAGGTTCAGTTGATAAAGGGCCGATTAAAAACCTCTCAGAGTCATCAAAAATCATATGATGATGTGAGGAGAAGAGATTTGGAGTTTGATGTGGACGACTAGGTGTTTCTAAAGGTATCTCCCACGAAGGGAGTCATGCGGTTCGGAAAGAAAAGCAAACTCAATCCCCGCTATGTTGGCCCCTATCAGGTTATGAGAAGAGTTGGTAAGGTGGTGTATGAGCTGGACTTGCCTTCAGAATTGGCTTCAATTCATCTTGTATTCCATGTATCGCTTTTGAAAAAGTTCTTGGGTGATCCAGCCTTGGTAGATCTGGTAGACAGTCTGAATGGCTCGAGACTCAAGTTAAGCTAAGCACAACGTTTCATCATTAGATGGACGGCCAAGAAAAACGAGCCATTCAGACTCTTGAGGATATGTTGAGGGCATGTGTCACGGATTTTAAAGGTAATTGGGTTGATCATTTGCCCCTGATCGAGTTTGTTATAATAATAGTTATCATGCTAGTATCCAGATGGCACCATTCGAGGCTCTCTACGGGCGGAGGTCAGATCTTCCATCTGATGGTTCGAGCTTGGTGAGGAAGCTATGGTAGGACCAGATTCGGTTCATAAGGAAATGGTTAAGGTTCAGTTGATAAAGGGCCGATTAAAAACCTCTCAGAGTCATCAACAATCATATGATGATGTGAGGAGAAGAGATTTGGAGTTTGATGTGGACGACTAGGTGTTTCTAAAGGTATCTCCCACGAAGGGAGTCATGCGGTTCGGGAAGAAAAGCAAACTCAATCCCCGCTATGTTGGCCCTTATCAGGTTATGAGAAGAGTTGGTAAGGTGGTGTATGAGCTGGACTTGCCTTCAGAATTGGCTTCAATTCATCTTGTATTCCATGTATCGCTTTTGAAGAAGTTCTTGGGTGATCCAGCCTTGGTAGATTTGGTAGACAGTGTTGGTGTGAAAGACAGCCACAGTTATAAAGAAATTCCGATTGAAATTTTCGATCGACAAATTAGAAGCTGAGGAACAAAGAGGTAGTTTCAGTTAAGGTTTTATGGAGGAATCAACATGTTGAGGGAGCTCCGTGGGAGACCGAAGAGAACATGATAGCTAGATATCAACATGTGTTCTCTACCGGCTCAGTTCCGACTTGGGGTATCAATCTTTGCCCTAATTCTCTAATCAGTTTCCATGTTCAGTTCATGTGCACAAGTTTGAATTATGTTATGATAAATGCTTGTGATGTCTGAATTTAGTTCAGCTATGTGGTTCTTTTTGGAGGTAGTCCTTCCGTGAAATTTTGATTAAAATGATCAGTATTGGAGTATGATAATTGCTTGTTTCTACTTCCTGCTTCTTTCTAACATTCGAGGATGAATGTTTCCAAAGGGGAGATATTGTTATACGCCGAGAATTCAAGAATAGGACTCAAAAGGGAATCGGAGAAAAACTAGAAAATGCTGCAAAAGTTGTAGAACAAGTCATTGAACGACTCGTGAGGAGGCCCCACCACTCATCAGGTGACTCGTGGGAAGGCATAGAAGGATGACGGACTCGAGGTCCCCACGGGCATTGTAACGACTCGTGGTCAGACACCACGAGTAGTCATGTCAGTCGTGGGGTGGTTCTAGAGGAAGATTGGAAAATTGATTCACTTCACTTGACCGGAGGTGGCAACGAGTCATGGCTGCTGGGGACGAATTATCATGTCACTCGTTAGGAACCCCAGCAAACCATTTATCCAGTAAACCTGATGAGCGAACCAATGGATCGTGAGCCCTGGTGACGAGTAGTGGGGTCATCTCAGCGATTTAAGTAAGGGATTTTCTGTAATTCCTAAGCACTAAGGGCCTATACTATGTTGTTTTAAGCTCGTAATAGAGGGTTTTTATCATAGAAAAACCCATCTTGGGCGATTACTTTCATGCATGAAAGGTTGGGGGTTTGAGGAGAAGAATCAAGGTGAATTCTCAAGGTTTCCAATTGGAATCTCAGCTGGGAAATTAGGAAGAGTTAATATTCTTCAATCTCATGTATGTAAGGGTATGAGTGGGTGCTTCCTTCCACACTCATGCCCATATCCAATCAATTTGTAATTGGTTTGTAATGATCAAGTTTTGGGCTTCATTCAATTGCATGATTCTTACATCTCTATTCATGGGTATGATTAAATTGAGTTGATATTGTTGATTTTAACAAGCTTGGGCGGATTCTAACATTATTTCTTTTACAAAATTGTTTTTCTAAAAATTGAACCTAAAATGCCCATGTGTGGATAGTTCATAATAGAAGTGATTGTGAACGAATGTGATGATGATGGAGTAGATGAGGAAAGGCATGTTTCCAACCTTACCCATGATTTTTTATGATGTTTTCAAAGAAGATTAAGTAGACCCATGTATGGTAGTGCTTTGGGTGATGCCCATATATTATGTTTTGAAATAGTGATTTTCCCCGATATGAGCTTACCACATGGTTGAGATGAAATTTTCCTTTAACCCTTATTATGAATTCTATCTTGTGGTATGTTTCAAAGTAAAGTCTTCTCTATGAGTAAATCCTTAATTGATATCTATATTATTGTCGAGCTTTGTCAAGGACAATGTTAAGTTTCATTTCACATGAAGTTGAGTCTAACTGTGATTTCATTCAAAGCTTTGTCCAAATGACATTGTTGAGCTTCATATTTATATGATGTCTAGTGTATGCATGATTTCATAATGAGCTTTGTCAATAGAAAAAGCTGAGCTTCTTTCATACTATGTTGAGTTTATGCATGATTTCATGTTGAGCTTCGCCACTAGACGATATACGATGTAGAGCATTGCATGTTTTATGAGAAGAGTCTAGCACCGAGCGGGCTAAGGGTAGATAACCCTATGCCCCAGAACTACGCACCAACGTAGGTTGATTTTATTATATTATTGGGACCTCCCTAGTGAGCTATCCCCAGCCCGATTGGCCCTTCATCTTGATATCGATATCATGGTAGCGTCTTTAGCCCTGGAAAGGTTTTGGACAGCTCTGCCCACTTGAGTGTAATAGTTGGGACCATGTAAGCTCTATCGTGGTATGTTGGTTAAGTGACGAGTCTCCCACTATCTATATCATTCGAATTTGCATATCCATTACTCATGCTCATTATCTTATGCATGCATGTTCAAAAAGAAAGGTTTGACTCATTGTTCAGTTGTGATACAAATGTTATGTTTTAGCTTTGAGTCTTTCGAGTCAGTTATGATGTTTTAAAGCTATGCATGGACACGTTATGATAAGAGTACATTTTTAGAATGAATGCATGTAGTCTCCTACTTACTTTTGAAAGATTATGATATGTATGAATGGTTTTAAAAGAAATGATTTATTTTGTTTAAGCAGTTTGACTTACCTTGCATACTCGGTACATTCCACGTACTGACCGCATACTTTTTATGTTGCATCGTTTCAAGATGTAGGATTCGCTCCTCAGTTTCAGCCCTGTTCGTAGTCGCTTATCAGAGTCAGTACCTGCTTGGTTGGTGAGTCCTTATCTTTCGAGGACTAGACTTTCAGTTATCTTGATTGTATTTTCAGTTTCAGTATTGTTGAGTTCGTTGGGGGTATTGTTCCATCAGCTCATCCAGATTAGAGGTTTATCAGACTTAGACATGTATTCAACTTCAGACGTTCATTCTATTGATATGTTAAGTTAGACTTCTGCTGAGTTTATGATTGTGTTTCTTCATGTTCATTGAATGATTTAGTGAATGCTTATGGCATGGGTTG
Organism: Datura wrightii; assembly: GCA_035772735.1. Taxonomy (NCBI): domain Eukaryota; kingdom Viridiplantae; phylum Streptophyta; class Magnoliopsida; order Solanales; family Solanaceae; genus Datura; species Datura wrightii. The sequence continues at coordinate 18,728,321 of JASDFA010000023.1, read as the reverse complement.
ACTTGGGGTCTCTCAGGGTCCCTTGTCCCATGTCTACGATTCGGGTCTACGCTCGGGTCGTGACAAAAAGCTAAGTATTGAAATAGATCACAAGTGTAAAATACAAAGTAGTTATGAATCCATGTGGAACATCTCCCTAGTTAATTGTATAAATTTGACAACAATATCAATTTGCAATACACTAACTTAATTCATTCATTGAAATCCCCCATTAGGACATAATTGTACTAAATGTGTAAATACTAGCATTATTCTACATCCTGACCATATTCCTAGTGGGATCGACCCCAACCTTTTTCGTGTTCTTTAGTGACAATGTCCGCATTATACTTTTACAAGGTGTGATTTGAGCATTATTAAAAGTGTCGCCGTTGCCATGAAATACTACGTAGGATTAGATTAACTGCTTGTGTTTAACTTTTAATTGTTATATCCTCATTTATGTTATTCTTTTGTTTTTGACACCCACAGGTTACCACTTGGTGAATGCCAAGTACTCAGTGAAGAGGAAACCCCTTGATCCCACTGATGAGTTTGTAATTTACCAACTCTTTACGTTTTCAAATATGAGCTTTTGCTTGGTTTTCAATTCATTTGAGAGGATTTTATACTCTTTATCTTTAGTTTCTTTAGGTATTTAATTTAAGGAGAAAGTAAGAAATTGGACAATAGAATAGAATTTAAGAAGAGGACTGGAGCTTTATCGGTTAGGACCAGCACAATGCTGGCTAAAATGCAGAAGCCTATTGGACAGAAGTGGAAGGTATACCAGCAGAACGAGGGTCAGCACCTGTTAAACGTTAGGGATAACGCTGGCCAGACCCCAGAGTTACTTCTGCCACCTGTGAAAGAGCGGCATTCCACAGATGGGCACCATGGGAACACCGGTGACTCGCAAGTGAGGCCGCCTTCAGGAGGGAAAAATCGTCCAACACAAATTTTGAGGAGCACTTTCTAACCTATTTCTTTACATTCTCTAGAAAGTACCAATTATTCCATTCCATATTTGTAGAGTTACAGAGAGAAATATTTAATAGATTTTCTTCTTCTTCTTCCTCAAGGTATAAACCAACATGGAAGACAATTTTTGAGCTTTCTATTTTACTCTTAATGATGAATTTTATGAAGTTGTTTATCAATATGCTTTTATATTATTCATCTATGAGTAGCTAGATATTTTGTTAGGGGCGTGTGCATAATTAGGGAGAGATTTGATTGGGTATGGATTATCATATGATTACTCATTTTGTATAAATATGTTGTTTTCTCCCAAATTATAGCTGAATTAACCATAGTTGCAAATATGGGTTGTGACTACTTATTCAATTTTTTCTTGAAAAGAAAAATTGAATATGAGTGAGAAGTAAATGATAGGCAATTGGCTCTTGAGTGTGTGGTATTGGGTTAAAGATAGCCAAAACCCATAATCATACACCCATTAGAGATTTGAGGCTAGAAATAGCACAAATCTTGCCTAAGCTATAGTGCATTAAATTATTGAGGCCTTAGGGTTTGAGAAAACACAAGAAATAGAACACCCTATTGGTTGAGAAACATCTGGTATCACTTTATCAACAATTATATATGCTTATGAGTAATTATTCGATTTTCTAGGTAATCCCAATCCAATTGAACCCCCATCAATAGCATACCGCTGACCCTTGCACATAATTGTTAATTCAATTTGGTTGACTTGTTCTCTCAATAGTTGATTTAGAATTCAAATTATGATCCAGCGTTTACCCCCAACATTTTATTTTTATTTTCAAATGCATGGATGCAATTTTAGTTCAAGTTAATAGACAACTTTTGCGTTATTCAATCGCTATTCCTTATGAATTCGACCCCAAATATTAGTTGGGTATTTTTTATTGTGATGATCGTTTATATTTCCTCCTTGTGAGGTATGGATTTGAATGTCATCACCCACTCGATCTAAAGCTTGAAAGGACACTTCAAAACATGGAGCATTACAAAAACCCCTGAACAGATGGGAGCCTGATTGTTATACCCCGGAAGCCCAAAGATCTTACCCGAGTGTTTAAATAGAGAAAACTGAAAGTTTTGCACCTGGTCACAAAACGAGTCGCTCTGTGACCCGTGGGAAATAGCACGAGTCGTGAGGTGACTGATGGTGAGGTTCCAGGCTTGGATTGGATCTTTCTTAAATCTGAGATCCCCACAGACCCGAGCACGAGTTGGGGTCAGTCCCTACGACTCGTCTAGCCGTGGGCAAGGGATTGAGGAAGGTGAAGAAAAGTGGAAATGTACCCTAAGGAAGGACCCCACGAGTCGTGGTCAGTCATCATGATTGTGGGATGGGTCGTGGTCAGCAGGATGAACATTATTGGGAATTAAGTCAGTGTGTGTGATGAGTGGTGACCACGAGTTGTGGTCACCTGTAATGATTCATGATGTCCCTTGTGATGAGCCCCAGATGACTGTTAGGTAGTGTACACGACGGATGATGCCATGAGTCATGGACTGAAGTGCTGAGTTATCCAGTCCCTCGTAGGGACATGCATTCAGTTATTTTCTGCGAATTTAGTGAGGGCTTTTTCGTAATTCCTATGACCCTAAGGCCTAAACTACGTCATTTTAAGCTATGAACAGTGGATTTTAAGAGGTGAAAACCTATTCTAAGTCATTCCTATTCACGCATGCAAGAGTAAGAAGTTTAGAGAAGTGATCAAAGTCAATTCTCAAGGTTCTTCTTCAAATCCTCCTTGGGCAATTAGAGAAGTGGCAGAATGAGGCCCTTTTAGGTATGTAAGGTTATGACTACATGACTTTGTTCACACCTATGACCAATTCCTCTCTAATTCATAAAAATCTATGAGTTGAACCTATGGGGTTTTAACCCGATGCATGAAATTCCCAAATCTATGGCATGGGTATGATCTAAGTATGTTTTAATTGATGAAGTACAATTCATGGGAAAGTTTTACCATGTTTTCGATTACTAATCATGTTTACTAGTTTTTGAAATTATAATGCCCTTTCATGAAAGCTTATGAGAAGATGAGATTTAAGAAGTATGTTCATGTATGATGGATTTTGTTGAGAAAAGCATGTTACTAATTTACCCATGTTATGTTCATGTTTTCAAGGTGAATCAAGTTAATTTTCAATCATGTTAAAGTATCGGGCGATTCCCATATGTTTAAGTATGATTATGATTTTATTAATTTATCTTACCACATGGTTTTGGGAGCGAAGACTCCCATTTATGTTCATCTTATGTTATGGTTTGAGCCAAGGCTCTGATCTTGGGCAAATTTATATGCCCAAGTGATACTCAAATGTGTCATTTTTACCTTGTTTATCTATCGATATTTATACATTCTCATGTGATTTGTAATAAAACGTGAATTTATACTAACCAACATGATTAGCATTGTTTTGCAGGTGAAATATAATTTTGGGAAGCTGAAATGCATGTTGGGAGAGATCGGGGTTGGACTCGGACGCAAGCAAGGGAAAAAGCACTTGAAGGCACAAATTAAAGGGGCTCCGCGATGGAGCCGTGTCACGCTACCATCGTGGATGCCTTCTGCCTGGATATGAAATTTTTGCCAAATTCCAGTGAAGGTACGCATTGGGGCCGTGGCACGTTGGCCTAGCCCCGCGTTGCACGCCGTGCCACGTTGGCCTAGCCCCGCGTTGCACGCCGTGCCACGTTGGCCTAGCCCCGCGTTGCACGCCATGCCACTTTGTTTTAACCGAAAGTTTCTCTTTTTCATTATTGTACCCACCTTAAATGTACACCCTAGCTAGCCCATTGAGCCTTTAGCCTATTATTTTTCTTTTGTCAAAAAGGTGTAAACCGAGCTTAACCCCTTCTTTTCATTATCCGTGTATTTGATCCAAACCTCTTAACCGCTTAAGAAAAGAAAATAATTTTCCCAAAGTGTCAAAGAGTGAGAATGGTGAAAAGAAAAGAAAATCAGAGTGATGAAAGGAAAGAAAAGGTTGAAGGTGCACTCGTTATAAATTAAATATAATGAAGATGTATGAATAATCTTTGTTATTGAGTCAAGTGTGCTCAAAGATATGGGTCAAAATAAAGACAGACTTCAAGAATGGGAGGATGAAGGAAGAAACAATGCCTGTGAGGTTGATGGGATGTTTTGGAAAAGCGCTTAAGGATGCTAGTGGCTATTATTGGTTAGCCCAATATTTACTAGTTCTGTAGCTTACCTTACAACCCGTTAAGTCCTACGTGATCCTACATCACATTTCCTTATATTAGTGGAGTAATTCACTAAAGGCAACCCTATGGTTCATGACATGATGCATGTGAATTCTTTTGGGAAAGAGAGCGAAATTGTGTTTATATGCCCCTGCATGTAATCTTTTGAGTTCATGTGATTAAAAAGAGGAAAATTCTCTTATGTTGTGAAGGCACATGCTTGATGAGAGATTAAATTTCGTGTCGGATTTATTGATCAGCTGATTTGCATGAGTTTGCCAATATCGAGAGTCGATTCTTGAGTCTAGGAGGTCTTAATGTGTTGAAGGTCATTGTATTGATAAGACCATGCATGTTTTCTTGATGATTTGCTGTATTAAATAATCGGTATAACCGTAGCTTGAATTGTGGAATCAAAGCAGCCAGGATGGGGTGTAAATTGCATGAGGTGTAAGATTGTTGTTCGGGGACGAACAATGATTTAAGTGTGGGGTAAGTGATCTTGGGCAAATTTATATGCCCAAGTGATACTCAAATGTGTCATTTTTACCTTGTTTATCTATCGATGTTTATACATTCTCATGTGATTTGTAATAAAATGTGAATTTATACTAACCAACATGATTAGTGTTGTTTTGCAGGTGAAATATAATTTTGGGAAGCTTAAATGCATGTTGGGAGAGATCGGGGTTGGACTCGGACGCTAGCAAGGGAAAAAGCACTTGAAGGCACAAATTAAAGGGGCTCCGCGATGGAGCCGTGTCACGCTACCATCGCGGATGCCTTCTGCCTGGATATGGAATTTTTGCCAAATTTCAGTGAAGGTGCGCGTTGGGGCTGTGGCACGTTGGCCTAGCCCCGCGTTGCACGTCGTGCCACGTTGGGCCTTAATATCTGGACAACCAAATTCCAGTAAGGGTCCGCGACTGTGGCGTGTCATGGAGGCAGTGCTCCGCGATGCACTCCGTGACATGTTGCTTGTTATTCCAGGAAAAATTCCCACTAGTATAAATAGAACACTTAGGTTCATTTTTAATGATTCTGACTAGGTGGAGCAAGAATGTGGGTTACAGGCAGTTGAGGGGACGAAAATCTCAGGGTTTTTCTCTATCTCCTTCTTCTTTATTTCAATTGCTTGTATGATTTACACTCATTTAACGATGTTTAATCCACAAATGAGTGGCTAAATCCTCTTCTTGCTGAGGTTAAGAACAAGTGTATTGCAATTTAATTATTGATCATTTGGTTTTTCATCTTTTCTTCCATGGTTGTTCTATTAATTCTTGTTCTTACTGCATTAATGTGTGGCCGATGTTAATGTATATCTAAAAAGTCCGGTTTCACTCGAGAGAGCAAGAAATTGGAAAGTTGTGAATTGATAGGATATGATCTTTTCTTAGTTTGGGAAAATTGAGAATTGATTTACCTTCAGGATAGAAATATACCTGAAAGTCGTATTAGTCTATTAAGGAATCGGTTTTGTATGGTAGAACATGAATTTCGTTTTATCACAGAAATGTAGGTGAACGGTTCATGATTCTTAAGTTGGGTTAAATACGAGAGTTTTAATCCATTGGCAATAATTCTGGACTAGCAACCGGAGGAAAGATTAACCAAATTGTATCGATAATTTGTTTCTTTACATGTTCATTTAACCTCAGCATGCTCATATTCAAAGTTCAGACTCAAATTATATATTCATTGTAGAGTTAGCATAAAATTAGAAACAAAAATATCAAACTCTTCTTCACACTATTGTCTACATTTTTAGAGTTAAAGTATAGTGCCACTTGAGTAGATTGTTACCCTAGCCCAGTCCCTGTGGGATAGATACTTGGCTTATTTAAGCCACTTTACTTCTTGTTCGACCACGTGCACTTGAGTGTAGCTATATACCCAAAAGCACCCGAACAAGTTTTTGGCACCGTTGCCGGGGACTGGCAATTGGTAAATTTTTCTTAAGTGTTAGTTTACTATTTCTTCTTAGTGTTGACAACTTGATCTTAGACTGTATTTTACAGATACTAATCTCTGTTGAACACTGGCAAGAGACAAGGAGCTGGTGGACTCATATTTAGAGCCTGAAAGACAATTTCATCGTCAAAGGAGAGAAGCTCTAGAGAAAAAGCTGCAGTTGCTCAGACGAACAATCATGGAGCAACAACAGAATCCACTAGTTGTAAGGGCAATGTTAGTTCCTGAGGAAATGGAAGCTAGGCCGGTTCGCGAGGTGGCAATCCCATATGCTAACAATGTCACATCTAGCATCCGCAAACCTGAGCCAGGAGGGAGGTTCGAGCTCAAACAAAACATGGTGCAATTGCTGCACACCAGTGGGTCGTTCACAGGTCTCCCTCATGAGGATCCACAACAGCATCTCCAAAATTTTTTGGAGATAAGTGACACTTACATCCCCGCTGGAGTGTCATCAGATTATGTCAGGCTTACATTGTTCCCATTTTCACTTTTGGGAGAAGCCAAGAGGTGGTTGAAAGCTGAGCCACCTAATTCTATTACTACGTGGGATGATCTTGCAAGGAAATTCTTGATACGATTTTTTCCATCCGGTAAAACAGCAAGACTTAGAAGTGAAATTCTATGTTTTAAACATAGAGAGGGAGAGAATCTGTATCAGGCTTGGGAGAGATTCAAGTCTATGTTGCGGGATTTTCCTCATCATCACCAATCCAATGATGTGCTGGTGCACACTTTTATAGATGGTTTGGAACCCCACACAAAGATCTTGCTAGACTCAGCAGCTGGGGGACAAGCATTGGAGAAAACTTATGAGGAGTTGTATACCTTGTTAAATTGTATTTCGATGGGAAATCCAGAGTGGAATGCTGATTCGTCAAGAGGAGGAACAAGGAAAGCAGTAGGAGTCCTAGAAGTGGATAGTTTTACAGCTATTGCTGCACAGATAGCTGCTTTACAAAATCAACTCAACACCCACTTCAGTAACATGACAATGAACCAGACTCAAGCCCTAGTGAATGTAGTGCAGCAGATTTGGTGTGAAGTGTGCGGGAGTAGTGAGCACTCAGCTGAGTGTTTTGGAGCAAATCCTGATTCGGTGAACTTTGTGGGAAATGTGCAGAGGAACAACCACCTACAGTATGGCAACAGCTACAATTCCAACTGGAGGAATCACCCGAATTTCTCTTGGGGTAGCAACAACCATCAAGGGCAGAGTTCGAGTCAGGGGGCGCAGAGGAATCAAGGAGGGCAGCAGAACTATCAGGCACAATATAGAAACAACAATGCACCTCCTCCACCACCATCACCCAGCATTGAGGAGATGTTCAAGACAATGATAGCTAACCAAGCTCAATTGCAGGCTGACTATGTGAAATTGGCAGCCGAGGTAAAGAGCAACCAGTTAGCTACTAAGGCACTGGAGTATCAATTTGGGCAATTTGCTGGAGCCCAAAACACCAGGCCTAGAGGAGGACTCCCAAGCGACACGGATCCCAACCCCAAGCAAGTGAATGCGGTGACCACAAGGAGTTGTTTGCAGCTTAAAGAGGTTGAACCAGAAATACCACCTCAACAATCGGGAGCATTAGAAGTTGAGAGGGAGCAAAGTGATGAGAGGGGGAAGAAAAAGGAGGCTGAAGCAGAAAGACCACCACCACCGTTCCCTCAAAGATTAAAGAAACACAAGGAGGAGGCGTGTTTCAAGAAATTCATGGAGGTGCTGAAACAGGTACATATTAACTTACCTCTTGTTGATGTTTTGCAGGGAGTGCCGAAGTATGCAAAGTATATTAAGGACATCGTGGCGAACAAAAGTCGGTTGACTGAGTACGCTACGGTGGCTCTCACGGAGGAGTGCACTTCGCGGATACAAAATCGGTTGCCCACAAAGCTCAAAGACCCTGGGAGCTTTACTATACAAATTACAATTAGACAAAGTATCCGAGCTCGTGGATTATGTGATTTGGGAGCGAGCATTAATTTGATGCCGTCATCGGTATTCAAGAAGTTGGGTCTAGGAAGTCCTAGACCAACAACAGTGATCTTGCAACTAGCGAATTGGTCCTTAGCCAGACATGATGGCATTGTGGAGGACGTGCTGGTGCAAGTGGGCTCCCTTATCTTCCCGATAGAGTTCATCGTGCTGGATTTTGAGCCAGACGTGGAAGTCCCATTTATTTTGGGACGTCCTTTCTTGGCGACCGGGAAAGCGTTGATTGATGTAGCTGCAGGGCAGCTAACCATGAGAGCACACAACAAGGTGGAAGTTTTTCATGCATACAAGGCCACCAAGCTCCCGGCTGTGTACGAGGAACTCTCGATGATCAACGTGATTGATCGAGTTGATGATGCATAGATAGTTGAGTCACGAGAGTTATTGGTATAACCATCGGAAAGATGTAAGCATTACTGGGGTGAGGACGGTGATCGAGAGAAAACGTCCGTCACCCTAGAAGATGACTGAGCTTAAGGACGTCGAGCCGCGATGGTAAACTAGGCGCTGCATGGGAGGCAACCCGTGAAATTTTCTTTGTAAAAATGTGAATAGATTTCGTAGGAAAAGAAAAATGAAAAAAAAATGAAAAAAAAGGAAAAAAATAATCAAAAACAAAATTTTTATATTTGTTAATTTTTTTTTATTTTTTAGTGAAACCTATAATTCTAACAAATTTCTTGTTGTGAGATGCATTTCAGGTTGAACGGAGGATAAATATGCAAAAAAATTGCAAAGGAAAAATTGAGGTATGAAAAATAATCAAAAGTGGCAAAACAGTGAGCCTACGCGATGGCTTCGTGTCACGGAGGAGGGCCTCCGCGTTACCCTCCGTCACACGTTGAAGGTAATTCTGGAATTTTTAAAAATTCCAGAACACCTGCGTGATGGCTCCGTGTCACGTAGGGCATGCTCCGTGTTACCCTCCGTGACACGTTGAGGTGTATATCGCGACGGGTCACACCGGGTTGCCGGGTGACCCGCGCGAAAAACTCCCCTTTTAACCACTATTTTCCCTCAGTTTTTCCCATTCCTCACCTCCTCCACGACGAACAACCCGAAATTCCCCCCTTCCCCAATGTGACACGGCTTAGGAGTTTGATCTTATCAATTTTTCTTCGATATACTCGAATTTAAGGTTTGTTTGTTAACTCCATCTCATTTCTTACCTTATTTTTCCGATTTTTAGCATATGAAGAGAAGAAAACTTGTACTAAGTAGAAATTAAGCTTAAATTCGATTGAGTTATTGTTGATTGATGTTTGTAGAATCATTGTGATTGCATGAACTCGAAAATTACATAGCTTGATAGAATTTTTTGATAAAATCACAGCTAGGGCTTGAATTTGAGTGTGAAATGGAAAAATTGAGTTGAACTTTGGAATTCTAGCTAGGTTGTTTATGTTGGGTGAGATGAGTCAGTTGTGCTAACTGTAATATGATAAAAGACCGACGGATTTTTGGGTTAAGGAAATTGTGAAAATTGCAAGAAAGGGATGAATTATAGGGATTCATGTAGATAAATTCTTTTCTTGTTTCTTTGTTCTCCTTGCTAAGTGCTACGTGATGAAATGTTATCAATGGTTATTATTGTGACTAGCTGTACGAAGTCTGAGTAGTACATAGAATGTATACCATCAAAGTCTCTGAATGCACTAAGCATATTTGTTATGTTTTGTTGTTTGTTTGTGGAAATAAGTACGATCTTGCCGTAATGTTGTGATTTTGGCTAAAGACTAAGTGTGGGGTAGACTAGCTTAACCCAAACTTTGTCGAAGCTAATTTTAATTGGCTTAACATTGAACTTGTCTGTTTGGTTTGACAGGAACAATGGCAAGCAAGCAAGACAAGGGAAAAGGCGCATCAACATCAGGCGCCGAAAGAAAAAGAATTAGGCTGGGAACTGCAGTCCCAGCAGCACCAGCGGTTCCACGCGGCCAACGCCGTCAATACGGAACCAGATGGGTGATAGAGGAGGGGAAGAAATGGTACGCGAAGCACAAGGAAAGCAAATACTTCCCCGAAGAACACATTAACAGGGAACCGTTGGCACAGGAGTTCCCCAGGATTGTCCAAAGGATCGAGGCAGCCGAGCTGAATTTCATCTTTGAGGAGCCCAAGGACTGCAACTTGCAGTTGATTCGGGAATTCTACGCCAACTGGAACCCGACTCTCAGAAGTCACACCATCAAGATAAGGGGGAAAATAGTCACTTTTGAGCCCCACCACCTTAATGACATCTTAGGGGCGTGGGACACAGACGCCCATGTGCTTCGACAGCTGAATATCACTCCACCATATGCGGACATCAAACGCACTTTGTGTGGAACCCGGTCGACAGCTCGGTGGAGCAGGCATAAGGAGAGGGGCTACCATCAGACCTTGCCCTACTCACAAATGAACAGGGAAGCCAGGATATGGCTGAAGATATTTTGTTCCTGCCTAATCCCGGGGGTGCATATGATAGATGTAACCCGGGATTGTGTATGCTTGGTATACGCCCTGATGAAAGGGTTAGAGATCAACGTGGGGGCGGTGATTATCTCCGCCATGAAGAGAGCCCGTTTGCATCAAGGGCACTAGTACGGGTTTGGTGGATTACTCACCACATTCCTGAGGGGCCTGGATATTGAGGAGGAGGCCCTTGACTACATCCTGTAGATAGAGCAGCAGGCCTTAGATGTCACCAAAACTAAGGCACCCGACACCACTCACGGGCCAGTTCTGACACTAGCCGAGCGACATGCTCGGGATGATCAGTACATGGCTCGCATGTACGGGATGCAGATGCTCCAGCTGCGAATAAGCGGGAGGCCGGCAACAGAAGAGGAGCTGTGGCAGCTCGAGCTAGACTACCCTTTTGGCGAAAATGCCAGGGCTCTATGCTGAGTTGGGCCAGCTTTTGTGGAGCCCACGGATGATGATGTCCCCACAGATGAGGAGACATATCGTAACGACTCCGATGTGGAGTCAGATGATGACGATGGGGGCGATTCAGACATGGGAGACGAGGAAGCCGCACCTGATGAAGAAGTGGAATACATTGATTGATCAGGGAGTTTCACCACCCACTCTTGTACTATGCTAATTTTTGTGAACACTGGGGACAGTGTTCGATTTAAGTATGGGGTAGGATTAGTTAGGTGTTGGTTGCTGTTGTTTTTAATGTATGTTTCTGTTCTGTTGTCGTGCATGTGAAAAAATAGTTACCCTGTGATTGTGATGGTTATGATGTGTATTGTAATTAATGTGAAGCTGTTGTGTGCTGTTGAATGTTGTTAGCTCTCTTTGTACATATTTTTGTTTTATCAAAATGATCGATATTTTCAAAATTTTCTCATGAATTTTTAAATTTTTGGGTTTCTCGGCGTTTGTTTTTGGTTCTTTTACCGAGAATAGTCCCATTGAACCGAAGTCTTAGTTAGTGACTGTTCCCTATGATGGATGGATGACGATCGTCTTAAGGGAAATGTAGTCGTTAGGAGTAGATTTTTTTCATTTATTTTTCAGTTTTTTTCTTTTGTGGGTTGCATCCCAAAACCTGTAGTTACTTTATGGATGTGGAATTCTGGTTGCGTGTTGTCACACCCCGCCTTGGGGGGTATGACTGGCACCTGGTGCCCTACTAGGACCTGAACTGCTGGACTGCTAAGCCTGGGCACATCTGGTGCCTGGCTGGCTCTAACTCACATTTCTGGAAAAAAAGGGCTATATAACGGCTGTAAACACAGCCCCCGGCCCATTGGCCTATAGCCTCCTGTACCTGTACTAACAGCTGACCAGAAACATGTCAATATAGGGAAACCTATGCCGGCCGACAAGGCCACCATGCTTTCTAGATATCTATAACTCAATCATAAAAACACTAAAAGCTACGTGACCGGCAAGGTCACCACTACTATCAAGTTATAGCCCCACACGGCCAACATGAAGGAAACAGAAGTACTAACAGCTAAACAACTGCACGACCTCACACGACCGGCTCATCTGACCACAGGGAAATATATACAGACTGCAAGCCTCTAGGAGTAACAATAGAAATGATCGGGACAGGGCCCCGACCTACCCGTACTATACAACAAAAGAAAATGAAATACACCTCTGGAATTCAGTCTCTGGATTACAGGAGCTGAATACTCGATCGCTGACAAGAATCACGCGGTATCGCCTGCTCGTCTATGTGTACCTGCAGGCAAGTAATGCAGCGCCCCACCGGGCGTCAATACCGCTGGTACTGAGTATGTAAAGCCATAACTGAAAGAAATATCTGAAAATAACAATACAACTGATGAAACTGAAGTAAAAAGGAATGGATTAACTGTCTGATAAGGTAAATCATACCTTCTTTTAATTATACTGGAAGGAGTAGGAGTCATACCTGGAGATTTATCGTCCTGCTATCGATCTACTCGTATCTACTGTACATGGCATAACATATCATAACATCACATAGCACACACAAACCTTACCCGGCCACCATAAGCCGGGAGGTACAACCAGCACAGAATCTATACCCCTACCCCGGTCATCCCATCTCCTAAAATAGCTATAAGCATCCCGCCGATCCCCTGGGTAAGCACTTGGGCTCGTGAGCCCCTGACTATAACTGCATCAGAGTCCGGAGGACTCCTGAATCAACACCCGGGCGTATCCGCTCGACGGGGGTGTATAAGGGTCGACCAAGGCACAATATGGGGAAAACTGGCATCCTATCTTCGTCCCCTGTGGGACAGCATGCCACTCCATAGAGTGACGTATCCTCGTCCTCTGGCGGACGAGTCGATACAGCTATTAACCCTGGGCGGTCATGGATGCTAGGTAGTTCAACCCCAAACAATACAACAGTCTCAACTAGTAATACTATCTGCGTGTCCCACATATTGAAGCTAATAGTGGTAAAGTATTTGTATGTACTATATGCTGAGCTAGCGATAGTAATATGTACGTACTTAATGCATGCTGAGGCTGGTAGTAGTATATATGTACAAATGTTGTCTTCTGCCAGACTGTACTGGGGCTAATGCTGAACAAGATATGGTCTTTCTGTCGAAACTATGTTGTATACTGAGTTTCTATAGTAACATGATTTGCTAGTCCTAATGTGCTTTCTAACTTCGCTTTAACTTATCGTTCTATTTCTGAGATGTCTTACAGATATTACATTGCTTTACTGGATTTCAACTGAATACAATGATATCCTAACATTCTGTGTCACATCACATACTGAGCATGGTGTGCAGTTCTTAACACTTATATTAGAATCTATATCATGCTAGCAAGTCTCACGCTGATCATAACATAATGTTTCTAGTATCGTACCACCATTCATAGTAAACGTCATACATGGTTTCTGAATATTCTACTGGCCTTTAAATTACTGTACTGTACCAAGATTACTAACTTGCAGAGGGAACTAGCTTTACATACCTTATCCTCGAACTATCCGTCTGTCGGATGACGCTCAGCCGGTACTTCAACTATTTTCTCCCAACTGCATTCATAAACATGTCAATCAATACTAAATACAGTTTTATTGTAAAGAGCAACGTCACTTTCAATATAGTTTATAGCCTAAACTTAGGCTTATCGAAAGACGGTCGAAAACTCGCTATTTTCCAGTGGTCTAGAAGGGAGAAATATTCACTTCACAGCTAGGAACACATAGACACTAATTTAGAGCAATTCCACTTACCTTAGCTCGGTAGCTCGACGATTCGTAGGCCGTATTTCACGAAACTAAATCCGTAGGAATGCTCTCTGCTGCTAAATACCTTGGTATCTGAGGTTAATTTGAGTTTGGACAACGTTTAGCGGTGTAATCGAACGAAAATTATAACACCTGCTTCGTTCTTGCCTTCTCTCTGCTGATTGCTCTCTGTTTTACTGGAAATATAAGTGTATAAATGATTTAAAATCGAAGTGGGGCTTTATATACTTGGGCCTAGACAAGGCCAACGTGTCACGGAGCCAACGCGGAGGCTTCACCTCCGTGACACGCTGCCATCGCGGAGGGGTTCTACCTCGGCTCCTTCCGCGATGGTTCGACGGGCTTCTCGTCCGATCTTTTCCCTGGCCTTTCTCTAGCACGTATGGTCTTCAAATATGCTTAACCAACGTGTGAATAGGTCATCTAGGTGCCGGAGATTCTACGGGGTATAACATTCTCCCCCCCTTAAGAACATTCGTCCTCGAATGTACACTACTATCTAGAGGACTACTTAACTTACTTTCTAGAAAAATTTCGGCAGAGTTTCCCCTGTAACATGGACTATAGCAAAAACCTGAAATGCAGAAGAGTCCAACACAGGTACTGCACGCAATATTTTAAGATCCACTAGATAACTAAGTATCAATCTTCCTCATTCACACACATACAACTATAAGGTACTGCATAAGTAATAATAAGGACATACCTGTCGCCTGACTAGGCCTGAAATAAGTGAGGGTATCTAGCTTTCATATCTTCTTCATCTTCCCACGTCATTTCCTCTCGGTTCCTGTTACGCCACAATACTTTGACAGACGCAACATCTTTAGTCCTCAACCTGCGAATCTGTCTGTCTAAGATAGCTACGGGAATCTATTCATATGCTAACTCTTCTGTGACCTGGACATCCTGAACTGGAACTACTGTAGAAGGGTCCCCTACGAACTTCCTCAACATAGAGACATGGAATACTGGGTGAACAGATGCTAACTCTGGAGGCAAGTTCAATTCGTATGCAACTCGGCCTATTCTTCGCCGAATCTGATATGGCCCAATGAATCTCGGGCTAAGCTTGCCTTTCTTGCCAAACCTCATCACCCCTTTCATTGGAGACACCTTTAGATATACCCAGTCATTTACCGCAAATTCTAGATTTCTGCGCTGCGTATCTGCATAAGACTTCTGGCGGCTCTGAGCAGTCAGTATTCGTTCTCGGATAAGCTTTATCTTTTCCTCTGATTGTCGGACAATGTCTGGGCCAACCAATGCTGATTCCCCCACTTCAAACCAGCCCACTGGCGATCTACATTTTCGCCCGTATAATGCCTTGAAAGGTGCCATCTGAATAGCTGAATGGTAACTGTTATTATAAGCAAATTCAATCAATGAAAGATGCTCATCCCAATTACCCCCAAAATCTAATACACACGCTCGCAGCATATCTTCGAGCGTTTGGATAGTCCGTTCAGCCTGCCCATCTGTCTGAGGGTGGAATGTTGTGCTCAAATCGATCTACGTTCCCAAACCCCTCTGAAACGACTGCCAGAATCTAGCTGTGAACTATGCTCCCCTATCCGAAATGATGGATACCGGCACTCCATGCAATCTAACTATTTCTTTGGTATATAATTCGGCATAGTCCTCAGCCGAGAGGGTAGCTTTCACCGACAGGAAATGAGCTGATTTTATCAGCCTGTCAACTATTACCCAAATAGAATCATTTCCGCGTCTGGTACGGGGTAGTCCTGCCACAAAATCCATATTCACTAATTCTCATTTCCAGAGAGGCACAGCTATGTCCTAAGTTAACCCGCCTGGTTTCTGATGTTCTGCTTTCACCTGTTGGTAGTTAGGACACTAGGCTACAAATTCAGCAATTTCTCTTTTCATACCTGGCCACCAGTAGTTTTCTTTGATATCATGGCACATTTTCGTCGCGCCTGGGTGGAGAGAATAGCGGGTGTAATGCGCCTCGCTCATAAGCTGCTGGCGATGCCCCAAAATATCTGGAACACAAATGCGGCCTTTATATCGCAACACTTCATCCCCGATTATCTGAAAATATGTCACCTCTCCTTACTGAACCTTGTGTTCAAGTTGAACCTGGCTAGGGTCTTCATACTGTCGTTCCTTTACTTCCACCACTAACGACAACACTGCGACATTCTGTATTATCGCTCTGTTATCCTTTATTTCTGCTATGTGAATGGCTAAACCGGCTAACTAGTGTAATTCTCGGGTCTATTCTCGCCCCATAGATTTACGGCTAAGGGCATCTGCTACCATATTAGCCCTTCCTGGGTGATACAAAATTTTCACTCTTTAAGGCATAAACTACTGCAGCTAACTCCAGGTCATGGGTAAGATAATTCTTTTCACGTTTCTTCAACTGTCTGAAAGCATAAGCTATTACTTTACCATGCTGCATCAACCCTCTGTACCTCCTGGCGATACTAACACTGGAGCTGATGTTAACCTGGCTTTTAACTCTTGGAAGTTCTGCTCACACGCCTCAGTCTACTGGAACTTTGTTGCCTTCTGTGTCAATTTAGTCAGAGGTGCTGCTAAGGTGGAAAATCCTTCCACAAACCCTCTGCAGTACCCGGCTAACCGCAGGTATTGCGTACTTCGATCGGAGTGGTAGGTCTAGGCTATGTCTTCACTATTTCAATTTTCTGTATATCTATCTGTACACCAGCCTCCGACACAATGTGACCAAAAAGGCTACTAAACTCAACCAAAATTCACATTTACAAAGAATTGACATATAACTAACGGTCATACTGGTTCATTATGCCGGAGAATCTGACAAGTAATCTACCGGTATAGCTAGAGCTTATCTGGCCTTCTGGCCATATGCTAAGGCTACTTGTTGCTAAGGTAACCTTAAACGACTATCTGCACACCATGTTCCCGTATCTGATCAGGGGGGTCCTGATATTGACCATGACCTCTAATGATCTGGCTGCATAACCTTAAATAACTGAATAGTCGGGTTGAATGACCCGAATGTGGCAGTAGTCTAACAATGCTCTAACCGTTCTACTTGGGTACTTATAGTTCGTGCATAACCGCAAACTTGTGGGCATCTAATTGCTCTGTTATTTTGCTTAAATCACTGTAAGGCTGGGCTTAATCAAACTTACTCCCAGGCGATCAATCTCTGGATCTTCACGGGGAGTCTACTGATCCCTTGGTCTTAATAAACACTGTGCTAGCAGGGTACTATCAATTTCTTACGCCTTGTGTGTATCCACTTGGATTTATACTGCTATTCTGGGGAATTCTCGGTCTTATGAGCTATTCTGTAAATACTAGCCTTCTGCTAGGGCTTTGTGTCTAAATATCTTACGAGAACCAGCTGAAGTACTAGTCTGTCGCTGACTACTGATGTGGACCCTTCTTTGGGGTACCAACGGGTATTCTGACTGGGGCGGTCGGCTGACTTATGGGGTGTTTCACATAATAATTGCTAGGTTGACTAAGGCCGACTCTCACCTACAAGGCTGGGAAAATGACGTACGACCACTTAACATACTAGAACAATTCTGGTATTGCTAATCTCTGAAATTTGCCTATTCGGCCTCTACTCCTGGTTCTAGCACACGCACTAATGTTACTGATATTCAGGGATGCTTCTCTGCTAATGCAGGCGCCAGCTGGTCGGTAGACCGTCTAACTGTGCTCTTATCATCTAGCCATCTGATTCAGGCCATTAACTCTGGTAAGCTTCTAGAGCCTAGATCTGGCAACAACACATAAGTCTATTAACTTAATAACTGAGAACTGAGATAGTTTCTATGTCTTCATACGTAATTCACACTTAACCTGCGATTTCTCTTCTCCTTTCCCTTTCTCCTTTCTTCTCTTCTTTTCTTTCTTTCTTTTTTTTTTGGCAAGGGGATCCTGCAATGCAATTTGTACATGCTTTCTAGTACTAATCAGCATTTGTGATTGTGACCCCTATAGGCAGCTACTCACAGCATATCTATTACATGGATATATATATATATATATCAGTAGCTACGTACAATACGTACTGAATTCTGTGGTGATACATAATCTCTGACATGCTCTGCTGAGTCTCATACCGTACATGATACACCGCTTCTACGACCTAATAATATCTCCTGCCCTGACTTATCATTTCCTTAGACTTTCATCCCATTCTAGATGTAACAACATATGAACTTGATCATGGCCTGCTATTGGCATTCCGCCACTCTTACAATGTGGGTCCACACCCGAACCTTGTGGCCTTACTTGGCATTATATTGAGAGCCCATGACTGTCTGCTGGGCCTTATCTATAGGCCACACTAGATTAGAATTGCTGTATCGGTAATTTCTTAACTTCTCCATAAGCGGACATACTGCGGTATTCTGAACCGCAATCTTACTGTCACCCCGAGGCTTAATCCTTAATATGATATTCGATCAATCCGGGGGTAATCCTAATTCCCCCACAAAATCTGACATTCCTGCTTCTTCCCCTCATCTTGCTTAAGCTGAACTCTGGGGTTCAAAGTACCTGCTTTTCATTGTTAATAAGATTACTGGTCAAGTATCAGTTCAAACTTCCCCTGACTTACAGTCAGACCTATCTGATTCACATGACCTCTCACCCTTTCGATATCGTAACTGAATCATATCTATAATCTTGCAGGTATATCTTACTGTCTATTAGCGTATATGGCGGACTTGGCCTTTTTCTGACTCAAATTTGACTATTACTAGGCATTCATTACTGACAGGTCTTTTACCCCTGCTTTGGGTAAGCTAACAGTCGTACTCTCTCTGTTGGCTTATTATCATAAGGGTCTGCACTACTCACGTAATCATAGGGGCTCTTTATACTTTCTAACACTTACTGCTTGATTTGGCAACCTCACCTCAAGTCTTATGCCCCTTACGAAATATAGTCTTTATGCTGAATCAGGTCAAGGGGTGGGAATACCCTTTTCTTATTGCTATAATACGAAGACATGGAACTGTACTACATCTGAAAAGACGGATATGGGAACCCTGCATTTTCCTCTCTTTCTTTTCTTCTTTTTTTTTTTCACTTATCTGATAGTCTGATATTGTCTGATATCTTAACCAGATTTTATATATCTAATAAATAAGCCAACTCGTATGCACATTACACTCCTGACTTCTTATTCTGACGTTATCGACATATACTGGGGACGGTACCAATAAAAGAGATAACATTGGGAGGTCACTGTTACCTCCTCCTGCTGCTGTAGTTACCTTGTAACTGGCTAATGCCTTCTTCTGTTGTTATATCTGATCTTCTGCCTGTAGTAGGGTAATGCTGATCTACCTTTGTATATGTAATCAAAGAATACGGTAAGTTTTTAGGGACTCAACACCTATATTGTACCGCTCTAAAGCACGACTGACTGAGAAGGAAGGGTAACCATCCTATCATGCCTCGCAGCCTCCTGCCTATAATATGTGGTGCACAACACATCCATAGACAAGACTCTACTTAGCACGGCTTGCAGACTCCCTGGGACACGACCGGCTCTGATACCAAGTTTGTCACACCCCGCCTTGGGGGGTATGACTGGCACCTGGTGCCCTACTAGGACCTGAACAGCTGGACTGCTAAGCCTGGGCACATTTGGTGCCTGGCTGGCTCTAACTCACATTTCTGGAAACAAAGGGCTATATAACGGCTGTAAACACAGCCCCCGGCCCATTGGCCTATAGCCTCCTGTACCTGTACTAACAACTGACCAAAAACATGTCAATATAGGGAAACCTATGCGGGCCAACAAGTCCACCATGCTGTCTAGTTATCTATAACTCAATCATAAAAACACTAAAAGCTACGTGACCGGCAAGGTCACCACTACTATCAAGTTATGGCCCCACACGGCCAACATGAAGGAAACAGAAGTACTAACAGCTAAACAACTGCACGACCTCACACGACCGGCTCATCTGACCACAGGGAAATATATACAGACTGCAAGCCTCTAGGAGTAACAATAGAAATGATCGGGACAAGGCCCCGACCTACCCGTACTATACAACAAAAGAAAATGAAATACACCTCGGGAATTCAGTCTTCGGATTACAGGAGCTGAATACTCGATCGCTGATAGGAATCACGCGGTATCGCCTGCTCGTCTATGAGTACCTGCAGGCAAGTAATGCAGCGCCCCACCGGGCGTCAATACCGTTGGTATTGAGTATGTAAAGCCATAATTGAAAGAAATATCTGAAAATAACAATACAACTGATGAAACTGAAGTAGAAAGGAATGGATTAACTGTTTGATAATGTAAATCATACCTTCTTTTAATTATACTGGAAGGAGTAGGAGTCATACCTGGAGATTTATCGTCCTACTGTCGATCTACTCGTATCTACTGTACATGGCATAACATATCATAACATCACATAGCACACACAAACCTTACCCGGCCCCCATAAGCCGGGAGTTACAACTAGCACAGAATCTATACCCCTACCCCGGTCATCCCATCTCCTAAAATAGCTATAAGCATCCCGCCGATCCCCTGGGTAAGCACTTGGGCTCGCTGAGCCCCTGACTATAACTGCATCTGAGTCTGGAGGACTCCTGAATCAACACCCGGGCGTATCCACTCGATGGGGGTGTATAAGGGCCGACCAAGGCACAATATGGGGAAAACTGGCATCCCATCTTCATCCCCTGTGGGACGGCATGCCACTCCGTAGAGCGACGTATCCTCGTCCTCTGGCGGACGAGTCGATACAGCTATTAACCCTGGGCGGTCATGGATGCTAGGTAGTTCAACCCCAAACAATACAACAGTCTCAACTAGTAATACTATCTGCGTGTCCCACATATTGAAGCTAATAGTGGTAAAGTATTTGTATGTACTATATGCTGAGCTAGCGATAGTAATATGTACGTACTTAATGCATGCTGAGGCTGGTAGTAGTATATATGTACAAATGTAGTCTTCTGCCGGACTGTACTGGGCTAATGCTAAACAAGATATGGTCTTTCTGTCGAAACTATGCTGTATACTGAGTTTCTATAGTAACATGATTTGCTAGTCCTAATGTGCTTTCTAACTTCACTTTAACTTATCGTTCTATTTCTGAGATGTCTTACAGATATTACATTGCTTTACTGGATTTCAACTGAATACAATGATATCCTAATATTCTGTGTCACATCACATACTAAGCATGCTGTGCAGTTCTTAACACTTATATTAGAATCTATATCGTGCTAGCAAGTCTCACGCTGATCATAACATAATGTTTCTGGTATCGTACCACCATTCATAGTAAACGTCATACATGGCTTCTGAATATTCTACTGGCCTTTAAATTACTATATTGTACCAAGATTACTAACTTGCAGAGGGAACTAGCTTTACATACCTTATCCTCGAACTATCCGTCTGTCGGATGACGCTCGGCCGGTACTTCAACTATTTTCTCCCAACTGCATTCATAAACATGTCAATCAATACTAAATACATCTTTATTGTAAAGAGCAATGTCACTTTCGATATAGTTTATAGCCTAAACTTAGGCTTATCGAAAGACGGTCGAAAACTCGCTATTTTCCAGCGGTCCAGAAGGGAGAAATATTCACTTCACAGCTAGGAACACATAGACACTAATTTAGAGCAATTCCACTTACCTTAGCTCGGTAGCTCGACGATTCGTTGGCCGTATTTCACGAAACTAAATCTGTAGGAATGCTCTCTGCTGCTAAATACCTTGGTATCTGAGGTTAATTTGAGTTTGGACAATGTTTAGCGGCGTAATCGGACGAAAATTATAACACCTCCTTCGTTCTTACCTTCTCTCTGCTGATTGCTCTCTGTTTTACTGGAAATATAAGTGTACAAATGATTTAAAACCGAAGTGGGGCTTTATATACTTGGGCCTGGACAAGGCCAACATGTCACGGAGCCAACGCGGAGGCTTCACCTCCGTGACACGCTGCCATCGCGGAGGGGTTCTGCATAGGCTCCTTCCCGATGGTTCGACAGGCTTCTCGTCTGATCTTTTCCCGGGCCTTTCTCTAGCACGTATGGTCTTCAAATATGCTTAACCAACGTGCGAATAGGTCATCTAGGTGCCGGAGATTCTACGGGGTATAACACGTGTTGTACATGATATTTGAAATGCAAAGGTGATTCGTATGAAAGCATGCAACTGTGTAAATATGTTGAGATACCTAGGCCATAGAGTCGATTCAGTATGATTGAGGCTTAATGTTTGAATTCTTGTAATTAGCTGGTTGAAGAGTCTGTGAATGCGTCTTGAATTGAGCATGTGCAATGAGTGTATGGTGAGGTTTTGTTTATTCCATGCTATTATGAAATGTCTAGAACTTGCCTGGTGTGTGCACGAAACGAAATGAAGGACGTGTATTGTAGGAATGTATGTAGGCATTTCTTTGTTTTAACCGAAAGTTGCTCTTTTTCATTATTGTACCCACCTTGAATGTACACCCTAGCTAGCCCATTGAGCCTTTAGCCTATTATTTTTCTTTTGTTGAAAAGGTGTCAACCGAGCTTAACCCCTTCTTTTTATTATCCGTGAATTTGATCCAAACCTCTTAAGCGCTTAAGAAAAGAAAATAATTTTCCCAAAGTGTCAAAGAGTGAGAATGGTGAAAAGAAAAGAAAAGCAGAGTGATGAAAGGAAAGAAAAGGTTGAAGGTGCACTCGTTATAAATTAAATATAATGAAGATGTATGAATAATCTTTGTTATTGAGTCAAGTGTGCTCAAAGATATGGGTCAAAATAAAGACAGACTTCAAGAATGGGAGGATCAAGGAAGAAACAATGCCCGTGAGGTTGATGGGATGTTTTGGAAAAGCGCTTAAGGATGCTAGTGGCTATTATTGGTTAGCCCAATATTTACTAGTTCTGTAGCTTACCTTACAACCCATTAAGTCCTACGTGATCCTACATCAAATTTCCTTATATTAGCGGAGGAATACACTAAAGGCAAGCCTATGGTTCATGACATGATGCATGTGAATTCTTTTGGGAGA
Organism: Datura wrightii; assembly: GCA_035772735.1. NCBI lineage: Eukaryota > Viridiplantae > Streptophyta > Magnoliopsida > Solanales > Solanaceae > Datura > Datura wrightii. The sequence continues at coordinate 18,705,427 of JASDFA010000023.1, read as the reverse complement.
GAGAGCGAAATTATGTTTATATGCCCCTGCATGTAATCTTTTGAGTTCATGTGATTAAAAAGGGGAAAATTCTCTTATGTTGTGAGGGCACATGCTTGATGAGAGGTTAAATTTCGTGTTGGATATCTTGATCAGCTGATTTGCATTAGTTTGCCAATATCGAGAGTCAATTCTTGAGTCTAGGAGGTCTTAATGTGTTGAAGGTCATTGTATTGATAAGACCATGCATGTTTTCTTGATGATTTGTTGTATTAAATAATCGATATAACCGTAGCTTGAATTGTGGAATCAAAGTAGCCAGGATGGGGTGTAAATTGCATGAGGTGTAACATTGTTGTTCGGGGACGAACAAGGATTTAAGTGTGGGGTAAGTGATCTTAGGCAAATTTATATGCCCGAGTGATACTCAAATGTGTCATTTTACCTTGTTTATCTATCGATGCATGTGATTTGTAATAAAATGCGAATTTATACTAACCAACATGATTAGCATTATTTTGCAGGTGAAATATAATTTTGGGAAGCTAAAATGCATGTTGGGAGAGATCGGGGTTGGACTCGGACGCTTGCCAGGAAAAAGCACTTGAAGGCACAACTTAAAGGGGCTCCGCGATGGAGCCGTGTCAGGCTACCATCGCGGATGCCTTCTGCCTGGATATGGAATTTTTGCCAAATTCCAGTGAAGGTACGCGTTGGGGCCGTGGCACGTTGGCCTAGCCCCGCGCTGCATGCCGTGCCACGTTGGGCCTTAATACCTGGACAACCAAATTCCAGTAAGGGTTCGGGACAGTGGCGTGTCACGGAGGCAATGCTCCGCGATGCACTGCATGACACGTTGCTTGTTATTTCGGGAAAAATTCCCACTAGTATAAATAGAAAACTTAGGTTCATTTTTAATGATTCTGACTAGGTGGAGCAAGAACGTGGGTTACAGGCAGTTGAGGGGACGAAAATCTCAGGGTTTTTCTCTATCTCCTTCTTCTTTATTTCAATTGCTTGTATGATTTACACTCATTTAATGATGTTTAATCCACAAATGAGTGGCTAAATCCTCTTCTTGCTGAGGTTAAGAACAAGTGTATTGCAATGTATTATTGATCATTTGGTTTTTCATCTTTTCTTCCATGGTTGTTCTATTAATTCTTGTTCTTACTGCATTAATGTGTGGCCAATGTTAATGTATATCTAAAAAGTCCGATTTCACTCGAGAGAGCAAGAAATTGGAAAGTTGTGAATTGATAGGATATGATCTTTTCTTAGTTTGGGAAAATTGAGAATTGATTTACCTTCAGGATAGAAATATACCTGAAAGTTGTATTAGTCTATTAAGGAATCGGTTTTGTATGGATAGAACATGAATTTCGTTTTATCACAGAAATGTAGGTGAACGGTTCATGATTTTTAAGTTGGGTTAAATACGAGAGTTTTAATCCATTGGCAATAATTCTGGACTAGCAACCGGAGGAAAGATTAACCAAATTGTATCGATAATTTGTTTCTTTACATGTTCATTTAACCTCAGCATGCTCATATTCATAGTTCAGACTCAAATTATATATTCATTGTAGACTTAGCATAAAATTAGAAACCAAAATATCAAACTTTTCTTCACACTGTTGTCTGCATTTTTAGAGTTAAAGTATAGTGACACTCGAGTAGATTGTTACCCTAGCCCAGTCCCTGTGGGATCGATACTTGGCTTATTTAAGCCACTTTACTACTTGTTCGACCACGTGCACTTGCGTGTAGCTATATACCCAAAAGCAGCCGAACAGGCTCCTCATGTATGATTCAAATTTATGTATTCATGATTTTTCAGCTTCGTCAATAGACGATGGTTAGCTTCGTTGAAAAACGATGGAGGGCATACGCATGTGTTTTGGAAGTAGTGTCTAGCATCAAGTAGGCTATAGGTCAGTCCACCCTATGCCTCAAAACTACGCGCCAACATAGGTATGATTAGATTATATTGGGACCTTTTATGTGAGATATACCCTGCCCCGATTGGGCCACGAGCTTGATATATATATCTTGGTATCGTCCTTAGCCCTGGCAAGGCTTTGGACAGCTCTACCCACTTGAGTGTGATAGTTGGGACCACGTAAGCTCTATCGTGGTATGTCGGTTAAAAGAAGAGTCTCCCATTATTCCTCATGATTGCAGTTATGCATGTCTATCACTCATGTTGTATATATATATATATATATATATATATATATGTTCTAAAGCAGGTTTGACCCAATGTTCAGTTTTATTTATGACTATCAGATTTTAGCTTTGGGTTAATCGATTTAGTTATGATGTTATGTTATGTCGAGATCATGATCTCAAAAAGATAGCATGCAATACCTACTCTCATATTCTTATTTTGTTTGTGTTTTACATTATGCATGTTTAAATGATTTTAGTTATTTAAGTGGTTTTACTTACCTTACATACTCGATACTTTTCACGTACTGACCGCATACTCTATGCTATATCGTTTCATGATACAAGCCCCGACACTCAATCTCAGCCCCGTCAGTAGCTAGTTCCAGAGTTAGCATCCAACTTAGTGGTAATTCCTCATATCCCGAGGACCATTCGCTTTCAGATATTGATGTACTTTTAGTTTCAATATTAGAGAGTTAGTTGGGGTCTTGTCCCATCAACTCATCAGACTTAGCGGCTTTTCAAACATTAGAATGTATTCAACTTCAGATTCATGTATTTATGAAGTTATGCTTATTTCAGACTTCCACTAAGATTATCTTGTTATTTATTCTGCTTTATTGGTTGAGTTAGGTGAATATGCATGCCATGGGTCAACTTGGGGTCTCTTGGGGCTCCTTGTCTCGTGTCTCGATCAGGGCATGCATTCGGGTCGTGACAAACTTGGTATTAAAGAAATAGGTTTGAAGTGTCCTAGGATGTCTGAAAGCTGCATTGAGTAGAGTCTTTTTCATGGGTGTGAAGTGCACCACACTTATGACGAAGAGGCTACGAGACATTTAGGAAATGTTCCCTTCTTTCATGATCTATGTCGTGCGATGAAAAGTCTCCCTATCTTTCTAATTCGTGATAGTCACAATTGTAGAATCATGGCTACCCGCAGGGTAAATGGTAGGAGGAATGGAAATGGGAATGACCATGAGGATGGAAACGGACACGGGCACGAGCAAGACCCACCAGTCCAAGAGTATCATGCACAGGAGCCGGCTGCCTACGCTGAATTAAGGGTAGCTATTCAGATGCTAGCGTAGTGTTACAACCTTTGCCCAACACTGCGAAGTAATGTCCGCTCTTGGGCCGAAGCCCATCACGGATTGGCCCCTTTGGGTTGAAAACCCAAAGGGCACTTCGTAGTATTAGGTACAGTTCCTTTACTAAATATCCCAGGACTCTCCCTCTCTTTTTCAATGTGGGATTTGCCTAAGTGAGCTAGGTTTCTCTACTAGCGGTGTCCCTGCACTCAACGTGCATAGAGACTCATCGTCCTCACTGAGGTTTGCCCCACCACCGTACTAGTCGAGAGTCGGCTCTGATACCACTGTAACGACCCTGGCCTAACACTGTGAAGTATTGTCCGCTCTTGGGCCGAAGCCCATCACGGATTTGCCCATTTGGGTTTTCAACCCAAAAGGTGCCTCACAGTATTAGGTTAAGTTCCTTTACTAAATAGCCCAGGCTCTCCCTTTGTTTTTTTGATGTGGTATTTGCCTAAGTGAGTCAGGTTTCTCAACTATCGTTGTCCCTGCACTCAACCCCCGTAGGGACTCAGTGTCCTCGCTGAGGTTTGCCCCACCACCGTACTAGTCAAGAGTCGGCTCTAACACCACTTTAATGACCCTGGTCCAACACTGTGAAGTATTGTCCGCTCTTGGGCTGAAGCCCATCACGAATTTTCCCCTTTGGGTTTTCAATCCAAAAGGCGCCTCGCAGTACTCGGTCCAGTTCCTTTGCTAAATAGCCCAGGACTCTCCCTTTCTTTTTCGATGTGGGATTTGCTTAAGTGAGCCAGGTTTCTCTACTAGTGCTGTCCTGCTCTTAGGGTCCCTTCCCGTGTCTATGATATGGGTGTACGTTCGGGTCGTGACAAACTTTGTATCAGAGCCATAGTTTTATGGGTCCTAGGCAATCTGAAAGCCGTGTTAAGTAGAGTCTTTTTCATGGGTGTGAAGCGCACCGCACTTATGACGAAGAGGCTACTAGACATTTAGGAAATGTTCCCCTCTTTCATGTTCTACGTCGTGCGATGAAAAGTCTCTCCGTCCTTCTAATTTGTATGATTCGTGATTGTAGAATTATGGCTCCTAGAAGAATGAACAGAAGGAGGAATAGAAATGATGAAGGCCATGGAGGTGGCAATGACCATAGGAATCAACATGGCCCACCTGTTCAGGAGCCCCAGTCACCAGAGCCAGCTGCCCACGCTGAGTTTCGAGCGGCTATTCATATGTTGATGCAGGCCTTAACTGCTCAGGTCAACCAGCAGGCTGTTGCACAGGTCCCGTAGAATGGCAATGCAGCGACGGCTCGAATTAGAGACTTCGTGAAGATGAACCCTCCTGAGTTTATAGGATAAAAGGTGGGTGAGGACCCACATGAGTTCATTGAAGGGATATTGAAGGTCACTCAGGTTATGGTGGTGAAAAATGAGAAGCATGTGGATTTGGCCTCTTATCAGCTAAAAGAGGTCGCTCATATTTGGTACAAGCAATGGAAAACAACAGGGCAGCGGGAGCAGACCTTATCAGTTGGGATGAGTCCCACATGGCTTTTCTCGACAGGTTCTTCCCTCGGGAGATGAGGGAGTTGAAAGTAGTGGAGTTTGTGAACCTCAAGCAAGGAAGGATGACAGTGCTGGAGTATTCACTTGAGTTCACTCATTTGTCAAAGTATGCCCCAGAGTTAGTGATGTATCACAGGGCGCAGGTGAGTGGATTCGTTCAGGGTGTGGCTAGTTATTTAGACGAGGATTGCAGGACTTCCATGCTCCACCAAGATATGGACTTTCCTCACACAGTGTTATTCCCCTAGTAGATGGAGGCGGCTCATGTGAGGGAGAGGGAGGTAAAGAGGGCTCGGACGGATAGCTGTGGGTTTTCACATCAGAGGTCCGACGGTGGTTACCGTCCACAGATTAAGCAGAAATCACTAGCCCTAGCATCATCATCATCTAGTGTTCCATCCAGACCCAGCGGTGTTTCAGAGGAGTAGGGCTTTAGGGTCAAGGGATCAGAGGGGCACCTAGTTAGAGTATACCTCTTCGGCTTGCGGGAAGTGCGGCAATAGTAATGCTGGGGAGTGCCTGCTCGATTTAGTTGTTTTTTTATGGGTGTGGTAGATCTGGGCACATACGCCGAGTATGCCCATATGCTAGGGGTGATGATAGGGGTCGTGCACAGACCACTAGGACAGCAGCAACTCCAGACTATTCTGCTCCGTAGGGAGCATCGACTAGTGGAGGTGGCAGACAGCGCCAAAACTGCTTCTATGCCTTTGCCTCGCGCCAAGAGCAGGAGACTTCACCAGACATGGTCACCGGTATGTTGCGCGTCATTCATATTGATGTTTATTCCTTGTTAGATCCAAGAGCTACATTGTCTTTTGTGACGCCTTATATTGCTAGTAATTTTGGAGTTAGTCTTGAAATTTTATCAGAACCTTTCTCTGTATCTACTCCAGTCAGTGAATTTGTGGTAGCAAGGTGGGTGTATAGGGGTTTCCCCATTATAGTGGTTCATAAGGTTACCTTCGCGCACCTAGTAGAGTTGGCCGTGACGGACTTTGATATCAACTTGGGTATGGATTGGTTGTTTGCATGTTATGCTTCGATTAATTGTAGGACCCGTGTAGTAGATTTTCGATTTTCGGGTGAGTCAGTTTTGGAATGGAAGGGTAATTCCACTGTACCAACTAGTCAGTTTGTTTGATACCTTAAGGCTAAGAAAATGATCTCTAAGGGTTGCATGTACCACCTAGTTAGGGTTAAGGATGTAGAGTCCGAGACCCCGACTATCAAGTCAGTTTCTGTGGTGTGCGAGTATCTAGAGGTTTTCCCCAATGATTTGCTTGGTGTTCCTCCGGAAAGGGAAATTGATTTTGAAATTGATCTATTGCCCGATACGCAACCTATATCTATTTCTCCTTACATGATGGCTCTAACTGAGCTAACGGAGCTAAAAGAATAGTTGAAGGACTTGTTGGATAAGGGTTTCATTAGACCGAACAAGTCTCCATGGGGTGCACCAGTTCTCTTTGTGTGAAAGAAGGATGGGTCCCTTCGAATGTGTATTGACTATCGGCAGCTGAATAAGGTCACTATCAAGAACAGGTACCCCTTGCCCAGGATCGATGATTTATTTGACCAGCTCCACGGTGCCAGGTGTTTCTAGAAGATAGATCTCAGGTCCGAACACCATCAACTCAGAGTTTGGAAGTGTGTTATCCCGAAGACAGCCTTTAGAACCCAATATGGCCATTATGAGTTTGTAGTTATATCATTTGGACTAACCAATCCTCCTGCATCCTTTATAGACCTGATGAACAGGGTGTTCAAGCAGTACCTGGACATGTTCGTAATAGTGTTCATCGATGATATCCTTATATACTCCTGGAGCGAGGAGGAGCATGCTACTCATTTGCGTATAATGCTTCAAGTCCTAAAGGATCGTCAGTTATATGCAATTTTTAGCAGATGTGAGTTTTGGTTGGACTTGGTGGCATTTCTAGGCCATGTTGTTTCAGGTGAGGGCATTAGGGTCTATGCCTATAAAATCAAAGCGGTGAAGAATTGTCCCAGATTGGTGAATCCTTCAGAAATTCATAGTTTCTTGGGCCTAGCCGGTTACTATAGGAGACTTGTTGAGGGTTTCTCATCTATTGCGGTACCTTTGACCAGGTTGACTCAGAAAAAGCTGAAGTTCCAACGGTCAGAGGATTGTGTGAAAAGATTTAAGGAATTGAAGACCCGACTCACTTCAGCACCGGTGTTGACTTTACCCGACGATACTGATGGCTTTGTGGTATATTGTGATGCTTTGAGAGTTGGACTGGGATGTGTGTTGATGCAGCATGGGAAGGTGATAGCATATGCCTCTCGACAGTTAAAGGTTCACAATAGAATTACTCGACCCATGATCTTGAGTTGGCCGCGGTGGCGTTTGCACTGAAGATATGGCAGCATTACTTGTATGGGGTTCATGTGTACGTGTTCATGATCACAAGAGCCTGCAATATGTGTTCACGTAGAAAGGTCTCAATCTTCGACAAATGAGGTGGTTAGAGTTATTAAAGGACTTTGATATGAGTGTTCTTTACCACCTGAGCAAGGCTAATGTGGTGGCGGATGCACTTAGTAGGATCTCTATTGATAGCGTGTCCCACGTGGAGGAGGGAAAGAAGGAGTTGGTGAAGGATGTCCACTGGCTCGCAAGATTGGGAGTTAGATTTGTCGACTCGACCGATGGCGGTGTCGTTGTGCAGAATGGGTCAGAATCTTCCTTGGTGGTTGATGTCAAATCTAAGCAAGATGAAGATCCGGTATTAAGGAAGATGAAGGAAGCACTGTGCAGTCAAAAGGTGGAGGTTTTTCCCAAGGGGGAGATGGGGTGCTATGATACCAGGGTCGACTATGTGTTCCGGATGTTGATAATTTGAGGGTTTGGATATTGCATGAAGAACATGGTACCAGATATTCTATCCATCTGGGATCCACGAAAATATATTGGGACTTGCGATTAATCTATTTGTGGGATGGTATGAACAAGGATATTGCAGAGTTCGTAGCCAGATGTCCAAACTGCCAACAAGTGAAGGTCGAGCACCAAAGGCCGGGAGGTGTACTTCAGGATATTAGAATTCCCACTTGGAAGTGGGAAGAGATTAGTATGGATTTTATTACAGGCCTACCTCATAGTCGCTGACACTATGATTCCATTTGGGTGGTGGTAGATAGGTTAACCAATGGCACATTTTCTACCAGTCAAGACCACGGATTCAGCGAATGATTATGCCAAATTATATATTTGTGAGTTGGTTCAACTTCATGGAGTTTCCTTGTCTATTATTTCAGACCGAGGTACTCGGTTTACATACCAGTTCTGGCGGTCTTTTCAACAGGGACTTGGGACTCATGTTAAGCTTAGTACTCCATCCGCAAACAGACGGCCAGGCAGAACGAACCATTCTGACCCTCGAGGATATTTTTAGAGCATGTGTTATGGATTTCAAAGGTAGTTGGTATGATCATTTGCCCTTGATCGAATTTGCCTATAATACAGTTATCACTCCAGTATCCAGATGGCACTATTCGAGGCTCTTGACGGACGAAGGTGTGGATCGCCTATCGGATGGTTTGAGGTTGGTGAAGCAGCCATGGTAGGACCTGATTCGGTTCATGAGGCCATGGTAAAGATCCAGTTGCTAAGGGACCAGTTAAAAACCGCTCAGAGTTGTCATAAATCGTATGCTGGTGTGAGGAGAAGAGATTTGGAGTTTGAGGTGGACGATTGTGTTTTTCTAAAGGTATCTCCCATGAAGGGAGTCATGCGGTTCGGGAACAAAGGAAAACTCAGTCCCCGCTATGTTGGTCCCTGCTGGGTTGTTAGGAGAGTTGGTAAGGTGGCATATGAGTTGGATTTTCCCTCAGAGTTATCTTTAGTTCATCTTGTGTTTCATGTGTCTCTTTTGAAAAAGTGCTTGGGCAATCCATCTTTAGTAGTCCCGGTGGACTGCGTTGGTGTAAAGGATAGCCTCAGTTATGAAGAAACTTTGCTGCAGATCTTGGATCGTCAGGTTCGGAGGCTGAGGAACAAAGAAGTAGCATCAGTTAAAGTATTATGGAGAAATCAGCATATGGAAGGAGCTACGTGGGAAGCTGAAGCAGATATGATGGCTAGATACTTACACCTGTTCTCTACCAGTTTAGTTTCCGCTTGAGGCATTAGTTTTTCCCTAAACCTTTAATCATTTTTCCATGTTCAGTTCATGCGTACAAGATTGTTTTATGATATGGCATATGTATGTGGTGTCTGAATTCAGTTCAATTATGTAGTTCTCTTTGGAGGTAGTCATTCCATTAGTTTTTGGCTTAAATGATCAGTATTTGTATATGGTGATAGCTTGTTTCTGAATTTTCTGCATGTTTCTAACATTCGAGGAAGAATGTTCCCAAGGGGGAGAGACTGTTATACCCCGGGAACCCAAAGATCAGACCCGGGAGTCAAACGGGGAAGATCTGAAAAAATGTTACTGCAGTGCAGGACAAGTCGTTAGACGACTCGTGAAGAGACCCCACGAGTCGTCAGGTGGCTCATGGAAGGTTGGAATGGGCTGAGGAGTTGAGCTCCCCACGGGCGTGGGAACGACTCGTGGCCAGCGACCACAAGTCGTCAGGTTTACCATGGGATGAGTTAAGGATTAAATAGGAGGTCTGACCAGTGTACCTAACGAATGGGACCCCACGAGTCGTGGTCAGTCCTAATGACTCGTGAGTTGAGTCGTGAGCAAGCCTATAGAATGTTTATTTAGGATGAGGCAATGTACTTGATGGGCGACACGACGAGTCGTTGCCCGTCCTGACGAGTCGTCAGGTCACCCGTTAGGGTCACCTGGCAGTTTTTTTCTGTGAATTAGTAAGGACTTTCTCATAATTTCCTAAACTCCTAAGGCCTAAACTATGATGTTTTAAGGTCGAGATAGGGTCTTTTAAGCGGGATTAGTCCATGTTAAGCCTCATTTATGCACGCAAGAGTTAGATAGGGGAGTAGAAGGTGATTCAAGTGTTCTTCCTCAAACTTCTGCAAATTTCATCTTGGGCTTTCAAGGGGAAATTAAGAACCAAGTGTTCCTTGGTATATTGGGTTTAGAATGGGTGGATGCTTTCACATCCATGCCCAAGTTTCGTTTTAATTATGAATTCTCCTATTCAAGTTCTATGGGGTTTTACCCAAATTCATGAAAGTGTGATTTCACTTTATGGGTATGATTTAATTGAGTTTTAGTTATTGAATTATGAATGATGGGCAGGTTTTATATTATTTTCTTTAAAATCATGTTTCAAACTTTTTTTAAAATCAAAAATGCCCATTGATGAAAGTTCATGAAAGTTATGATTTACGATGAATATCCAATATTTTGAGATTTATTTATGATGGAAAATCATGAATTCAAGTCACCCATGTTTATGAGCATATTTTGAAAAAAATGAGCATATCGAAGTATTGGGAAATGCCCAGATGTTGTTGAATGATTTACGATTTATGAAACGAATTATATTATTTATTGATTTATGATGTCGGCCGATGAAAAGGGCCTTTGATTCTTCACTAAGTAGGTTTTAAAGGGGATCAATGATGATAAATGTTATATATTAGCCAATGAATTTTAATGCATGTTGTTATTGATTTACGTATGAGCCTATATGCATGTTTTTGGGAGCCGTGTCTAGCACTGAGCAACCTGGCGTTTCAAAGACTGCACCGGTGTCCCATAACCATGTGCCAACATGGGTTTCTAATTATATGAGGTATTGATAATGATCCCCTTAAATGTGATATCACTCCTAATGCACGACCCTCGCCTGGCAAGCTAGGGTCAGCTCTGCCCACTTGAGCGAGATAGTTGGGGCATCATGAAAGGGTCTACCATGGTGGTGTCGGTTATGACGAGTTCTCCCATTGTTCCGCATGTCTTAGGCATTGTTACGTTTATTTTATTGGTTCAAGTTATGTTTTGATAAAGTTATACCTACGATTACGATAATGACTGATTTATGAATGATTTGAAAGCCTTGAGCCTTATGTTTTGCTTATGAAGTATATGATACAAGCATGATGTCCTTCTCCTATATTTATTTATGAGTTTATTTTACTTTTAAATGTCTGTTTTACTTGCCATGCATACTCGGTACATTCCACGTACTGACCGCATACTTTCTATGTTGTATTGTTTCATGATAGTGCAGGGACAACACTAGTAGAGAAACCTGGCTCACTTAGGCAAATCCCACACAGGAAAAGAGAGGGAGAGTCCTGGGCTATTTAGTAAAGGATGGCTCACTTAAGCAAATCCCACATTGGAAAAGAGAGGGAGAGTCTTGGGCTATTTAGTAAAGGAACTGGACTTAATACTGCGAGGTGCCTTTTGGGTTGAAAACCCAAAGGAGCAAATCCGTGATGGGCTTTTGGCTCAATAACGGACAATACTTCACAGTGTTGGGCTAGGGTTGTTACACACAGGCCTTAACCGCTCAGGTCAACTAGCAGGCTGTGGTGCATGTCCTACAAAACAGAAATACGACAGGAGCTCGAGTAAGGAATTTCTTTAGAATGAACCAACCAGAGTTCCTTAGGTCAAAAGTAGATGAGGACCTGCATGAGTTCATTAATGAGATTATGAAGATCACCCAAGTCATGGGGATGAATGGAGTAGAGTGTGCAGAGTTGGCCTTATATCAGCTGAAAGGGGTCGCACACATTTGCTTTCGACAATGGGAAGGTAGTAGGGCAACCGAAGCAGGCTCCGTTACCTAGGTAGAGTTCCATGTTGCGTTCCTAGACCGATTCTTCCCCCGTGAGGTGAGAGAACTGAAGGTAGCCAAGTTCGTAAATCTTAATCAAGGGAGGATGATGGTGCAGGAGTACGCCCTTGAGTTCACTTGCTTATCAAAGTATGTCCCAGAGTTAGTGGTGGATTAGAGGGCGCGAGTGAGCAGGTTTGTTCTTGGAGTTGCAGGGCACATAAACAAGGATTGTAGGACCGCTATGCTCCACCAGGATATGGATTTCCCTCGAATATTCTTGTACGGACAGCAGATGGAGGTGGCGCATATGAGGTAGAGAGAGGCTAAGAGGGACAGGACCAATAGCTACAGGTTCTCTCAACCGAGGTCAAGTGGTGGGCACTGACAGCAGACTCACCAGACATCTTCAACTCTAGGATCTTCAGCGTTGAGTGTGACATCTAGTCCTAGGCATGACTAGAGAGGGCGAGCATCAGGCTCTAGGGATCAGAGCAGCAGGCCCTCAAATGCTAGCGTCCGAGTTTGCGGTAGGTGTGGTCGGAGACACACGGGTCAGTGCTTGGCAGGTTTGGGTTCTTGTTTTGGGTGTGGGAAGCCCGTACACATGCTCAGAGATTGCCCAGCAGTGAGATAGGGCCATGATGGGGGTCGATGCCCAACTTCTAGATTAGCAGCTCTAGCAACACGTCTCACACAACAGGGTACTTTGCGTAGTTCAGCTGGCGGTCAGCGCCAGAACAGATTTTATGCCCTCGCGTCCCATCAAGAGTAGGAGACTTCCCCTGATGTTGTTATTGGTATGTTACGAGTTTTCCATCTTGATGTATATGCTTTTTTAGATCCAGGGGCTACCTTGTCCTTTGTGACACCTTATGTGGCTAGTAGTTTCGGAGTTAGTCCCGAAGTCTTATCAGAACCCTTCTCAGTCTCTACTCTAGTGGGTGATTCAGTCATAGCTAGACGGCTGTATAGAGGTCGCCCGGTCACAATCCTTCAGAGAATCACCTCAGCAGATCTAGTAGAGTTATCCATGATCGATTTTGATGTTATCCTCTATGTGGATTGGCTATTCGCATGTTATGCCTCAGTTAATTGTCGAACCTAGGCAGTAGAGTTCAGATTTCCAAGAGAGCCAGTATTAGAGTGGAAAGGTAGTTAAGTTGTGCCTGTAGGTTGTTTCATTTCCTACCTTAAGCCCAGAAAGATGATTTCCAAAGGTTGTGTGTACCATCTCGTTAGGGTTAAGGATGCAAAGTCCGAGACCCCGACTATCCAGTAAGTTCCAATAGTATGCGAGTATCCAGAAGTGTTCCTTGATTATTTACCGGTGTTCCTCTCGAGAGGGAAACAATTTTTGTATTGACCTTCTTCCTGATACGCAGCCTATATGTATTCCTCCCTACAAATTGGCTCTAGCCGAGATAAAAGAGTTAGATGAGCAGTTGAAGGATATTTTTGATAAGGGTTTCATTAGACCGAGCAAGTCTCCATGCGGTGCACCAGTTACGTTTGTCCGAAAGAAAGATGGTTCTCTTCATATGTGTATTGACTATCAGCAATTGAACAAGGTCACCATCAAGAACCGGTATCCTCTACCTAGGATTGATGACTTATTTGACAAACTTCAGGGTGCCAAATGTTTTTTGAAGATAGATCTCAAATCCAGGTACCATCAACTTAGAGTTCGAGAGGGTGACATCCCGAAGACAAACTTTAGGACGTGGTATGGTCATTATGAGTTTATAGTTATGTCTTTTGGACTACTGAATGCTCCTGCAGCTTTTATGGACTTGATGAACAGGGTGTTCAAGCCATACTTAGATACATTAGTGATTTTGTTTATTGATGACATCCTGATATACTTTCGGAGCAAAGAGGAGCATGCCACTTATTTGAGAGTAGTGCTACAGACTCTCAAGGATCGTTAATCATATGCCAAATTTAGCGAGTGCGAGTTTTGGTTGAACTCGATAGTGTTTTTGGGTCATGTGGTATCAAGTGAGGGCATATAGGTGTACTCTTAGAAAATAGAAGCGGTGAAGAATTGGCCTAGACCAGTCAATCCTTTGGATTTCCTGAGTTTCTTAGGTTTAGCGGTTTACTATCAGAGATTTGTTAAGAGGTTTTCATCTATTGCAGCAACATTGATGAAATTGACCCAAAAGAAGGTGAAATTCCAATGGTCGGATGCTTGTGAGAAGAGCTTCCAAGAGTTGAAGAATCAACTCACCTAAGCACCAGTGTTAACTCTACCTGAGGGCACCGATGGGTTCGTGGTGTATTGTGATGCCTCAAGGATCGGACTTGGGTGTGTATTGATGCAGCACGGAAAAGTTATAGCATATACCTCCATACAACTGAAAGTCCATGAGAAGAATTACCCAACTGATGATCTTGAATTGGCCGCGGTAGTATTTGCCTTGATGATATGGACACTATTTGTACGGGGTCCACATAGATGTGTTATCACGCCACACCTTGGGAGGCATGACTCGCACCTGGTGCCCTACTAGGATCTGAACTGACTTAACTAGGCATGTGCACTCCTGGTGCAGGCTTACTCCTCAAATCAAGAAAAACAGCTGGCTATATCTCGACCGTAAATACATCCTCCGGCCGATAAGGCCTTATAGCCACCTATAAAGGAAAACATCTAACCAGAAACAGGCAATAATAGGGAATTCTATGCCGGCCGAGAATACCACCATGATGTCTAGTTATGATTGTAAAGTAAGTCTAGAGCTAAACTAAACTATGGCCAACAAGGCTGCTAACTAACAGCTAAACAAGGCCCCACACAGCTAACACATCAACTAAAATACATATGGGCCCCACACGACCATCAATAGCTAACCACAGGGAAATAGAAACAATCTGCAAGCCTCTAAGAGTAATATGATGGTCGGGACAGGGCCCCAGCATACCCAAAACTGTACAATCAAAAAAAGTAAACCTTCTATCTACAAGTCTCTAGAGGAAAGGAGCCGACTTTTCTGACAATCCTGGCTGATGGCCAAGAGGGACCAGCTCCTTGTCTATCCGCACCTGCAGGCAAGTAATGCAGCGCCTCAAGGATGGGCGTCAGTACAATTTGTACCGAATATGTAAGGCAATAACTGAAACTAACTGAATAAGACTTAAAATAAGTTGAAAGTAACTGATTGAAAGAAATGGAAGTTTAACCTAAATACTTACCTTCCTGCTGTCTAATTTACCAATAAGTAGTTCAAACAAAAATCTTACCTGGCCCCATAAGCCGGAAGGTACAACCAACATATAACAACCCACTCGGGGCCCCCACAAGCCCTGGTGGGTACACTTCATTCAATATACCCCTAACAATGTCATACTGAGTCATCTAATAACTATAGCCATCCTACCAGTCCCCTGGGTCTGCAACTGAGCCTGCTCGGCCCGTGAATTATAGTTGTGTCTGAGTCCGGTGGACTCCTGCTATCTGTACCCCGGGTACCGAACTCGATGGGGTGTGTCGATATGGCATAAAAGTAGTCTATCCATGGAATGGACCATATGAGGACCTCGGACCTCATCTTCATCCCTCACGAACGGCATACTGCTCCTCGGAGAGACGTCATCTAGCCCCTCATGGGTGTAGACACAGCTAGTAACCCTGGGGTTGGTTATGGAGGGCTATAAAAGGCATAGCCAATCCCACACTAAACATGGAATACTGGTTTCAGCTAATAACAATCGCTAATCCTAATAAATATGCTTATGGTATTCTTACTGGGATTCAAACTGAGTTATGATACTGAAGAAACTAACTTGCCAAATAGATTCACCTTAACATACCTCGATAATTGATTTCTGATCAACTGATGAGTTTGGATTGGTATATAATAGCTTTTCTCAATTGAAATCATATGAATGAGAGAATAAGACTAATTTCAGTACTAAAATCGACAGAAATGATAACTTTTAATACTAATATGGACTATACTTCAACTTAATGAAACACGGCTGAAAACATATTATTTCCCAACAGTTCAAAAAGGAAAAATGCTTACTTGAAGCCTATGATCATATTGAAATCAGTTTGGAGCAATTCTAACAACTTTAGCTCGGCGAGGTTACAATTTACCGGGAGAAATGCTTACTTGAAGCCTGTGATCGTATTGAAAGCGGTTTGGAGCAATTCTAACAACATTACCTTGGCGAGGTTACGATTTGCCGGACAAATTTTTTTAAAATAACTACGTAGTAATGCTCCCTTCAACCTTAAACTTCGATATCCGAAGTTAATTTGAATTTTGATGGCGTTTCATAGAATAAACGGATGAAATTTAATAGAATTCTTCGTGGGTTACCTTCTTTGGCCGTGACTAACATATGGGAAATGTTTGAAATGAAGGGGAAAGGGTTTTTATAGGGCTAAGGGCGGTGGCATGGGGGCGGCCCATACCGCCCAAAGCGCCATACACCCTACGTGTCGCACCCCTTACTGTTTCAAGGGGCCCGGCATGCCGCGCTGCCCAGGGCACCAAGGCTGCTGGCCAGTGTCCTGCCGGCTGACGCGTCATGCAGGCACTGTAGTGCCTAGCCTTGCTCGACCCAACTTCCGGGGCTTTGCCACACACATCATACTCTCTTTATCTACCACAAACCCACACGTATGCTTACTAATCACCAACTTGTATGGGGTGTAACATCTTCCCCCCTTAGGAACATTCGTCCTTGAATGTCTACTTGATTTACAGGAGTTTAACTCTTTTAGGACTATTATTTCGGAAAAATTTTGGCAGAGTCTCCCATGTAATATGGACTATCCAAAAATCCTGAAATGTAGAAAAGTCCAATATAGATGTCTTATATGACACCACAACAACTCTTTCACCATCAAAATTGTAATCAACTGAGCAATACATGCAACGTAAAGCATAAACAAACAATTAGATCAACATTTTTACCTTAACTGCATAATTTAGAGTAAGCCTGAAAAAGATGAGAGTATTTGGATTTCACGTCGTCCTCAGCTTCCCAAGTGATTTCTTCTCTATTCTTGTTTCTCCACAGTATTTTAACAGAGGCAACATCCTTAGTCCTCAACCTACGAACCTGCCGATCTAATATGGCTGCTGGGACTTCTTCATAAGCTAACTTCTCGGTAATATGGACATCCTCAACTGGCAAAACTCCGGACGGATCCCCTATGCACTTCCTTAACGTTGATACTTGATAGACCGAGTGAACGGATTCCAACTCTTAAGGCAAATCTAGCTCGTATGCCACCTGGCCTATCCTCCGGAGTATTCAATACGTCCCAATAAACTGCCAAACCTCATTACGCCCTTTATTGGCGAGACTTTCAAAAACACCCAGTCATCTATATTGAACTCCAAGTCCCTACGCCGTACATCAGCGTAAGATTTCTGGCGGCTTTGAGCTTTTAACAGGAGTTCTCTAATGAGCTTCACTTTCTCCTCTGAATGATGGATCATGTTTTGTCCAATTAACTCTAATTCTCCGACTTTGAACCAACCAACTAGAGATATGCACTTCCTCCTATATAAGGCTTCATAAGGTGCCATTTGGATTATCGAATGATAACTGTTATTATAGGCGAACTCGATAAGGGGTAAATGTTCATCCCAGCTGCCCCCAATGTCTAGCACACACGACCATAACATATCCCCGAGTGTCTAAATTTTACGTTCTTCCTTTCCATCTATCTGAGGATGAAACGTTGTACTCAGATTAACTTGTGTTCCCAAACCTCTATGGAAAGACTGCCAGAACCTAGCTGTGAATTGTTCTCCTCTGTCAGAAATAATAGACACTGGAACGCCATGTAATCTAACTATTTACCTGATGTAAAGATTGGCATAATCCTCAGCTGAGAAAGTGGTCTTGACTGGTAGAAAATGAGCTGACTTCATCAATCTGTCAATAATCACCCAAATGGAATCAAATCTACGGCTGGTACAGGGTAACCCTATCACAAAATCTATATTAACTGCCTCCTATTTTCACATGGGTACTGCTATCTCCTTCGTTAATCCACCGGGTTTTTGATGTTCTGCTTTCACAAGCTGCAATTAGGGCATTGTGCTACAAACTCTGCTATGCTTTCCTTCATTGCTGACCACCAGTAAATCTCTTTTATGTCATGATACATCTTTGTTGACCCTGGGTGCAAAGAGTGACGGGAGTAATGTACCTCTGCCATGATTTTCTGGTGAAGTTCTACCACGTTTGGAACGCAGACGCGACCTCTACATCTTAAAATCCCATCTTCAGTTACCTAGAAAGCAAATACTTTCCCCTGTTGTACCTTATCTCTAAGCTGTGCTAACTAAGGATCTTCATATTGTCTCTCTTTTACCTCCACTACCAGGGATGATACTGTTGTATTCTGAATCACCGCCCTATTTTTACCTAAATCTATTACCCGGACGGCTAAATTGGCTAACTGGTGCAACTCCCAAGCCATTACCCGCTGCTCCGGCCATAGGTATGCCAAACTCCCTAGGGATCTGTGGCTAAGGGCATCTGCCATGATATTATCTTTCCCTGGATGATAAAAAATATTCATGTCGTAGTCTTTTAGCAATTCTAACCAGCGACAATGCCGTAGATTCCTTCTGTGTAAAGATATATTGGAGGCTCTTATGATTAGTAAAGATGTCCACGTGCACCCCATACAAGTAATGTCTCCATATTTTCAAGGCATGAACCACCACATCTAACTCCAAGTCGTGGGTGGGGTAGTTCTTGTCATGTTTTCTCAACTATCTCGAAGCATAAGCAATTAACTTACCGTGTTGCATCATGACACACCCAATCCGACACCTGAAGCATCACAATATACTGCATAACCCTCTAAACCTTCTGGAAAAACTTGGACTAGTGCCGATGTCAATCTATTTTTCGATTCTTGAAAACTCTATTCACATGCTTCAGTCCAATGAAATTTAGCCTCTTTCTGAGTTAACTTGGTTAGACGTGCTGCTAAGGTAGAAAACCCCTCCACAAACCTTCTGTAGTATCCAGTTAACCCCAGGAAACTACGTACCTCAGTTGGAGTTGTAGGCCTGGGCCATGTCTTTACTGCCTCAATCTTCTATGAATCTACATGAATACCAGCATCCGACACAATATGACCTAAGAAGGCTACCGAGTTCAACCAAAACTCACATTTAGAAAAATTTGCATACAACTGACGATCCTTAAGAATTTGGAGTAATGTTCACCACTAATCTCGGTGATCTGCTTTTGAACGGGAATACACCAAGATATCACCAATGAACACAATTACAAACAAGTCTAGATACGGCCGAAAGATATTGTTCATCAGCTTCGTAAACACTACAGGAGCATTCGTCAACCCAAAAGCCATGACTAAGAATTCAAAATGGCCATACTCGGTCCTGAAGGCTGTTTTCGGGATATCTCTCTCCCAAACCCGAACCTGGTGATATCCAGACCTTACATCAATTTTATAGAAGTATTTCGCCCCCTGTAACTGGTCAAACAAATAATCTATTCTGGGAAGTGGATACTTGCTCTTAATATGGTGGCTTTATTTAACTGCCAGTGGTCTATGCACATGAGGAGGGAGTAGTCCTTCTTTCTCACAAACAAGACAGGTCCACCCCATGGTTAAGTACTCAGCCTGATGAATCCCTTATCTAACAGATATTTCAACTGTTCTTTCAATTCTCTAAGCTCGGCAGGAGCCATTCGGTATGGAGGAATAGATATAGGCTGAGTGCCTGATAGTAGATCGATGGAAAAATCAATTTCCCATTCCGGCGGAATACTAGGAAGTTCATCTGCAAATTCAATTACTACTGGGATGGACTAAAGAGTTGGGGGTTCTGCTTGTAGATCCTGAACTCTGACAATGTGATAAATACAACCTTTTTCTATCTATTTCTTTGCCCGAAGATAGGATATAAACCTACCTTTTGGCATAGCCGCATTACCTTTCCACTCTCGTGTTACATCCTCGGGAAAGTAGAATCGAACTGTCTTGGTCCAACATTCTACATTGGCATAACAGGGTGCTAGCCAATCCATACCCATAATTGCATCAAAATCAATCATGTATAGTTTGGCAACCCACAACCTCTACTGTACAACCTCGGTAGATCCATTTAGCTATAATAGAATTGCCAACAACTGTGGATACTGAAAAGGGTCGCTGAAGCAATTCTGACGTGATACCAAACTTCCGAGCAACTAATGGTGTGACATAAGACAAAGTGGAGCCTGGGTCTAGCAAAACATAAACAAAATGAGAGCATATGTCCAGCATACCTATCACAACATTCGATGATGACTTTGACTCCTATCGTCCCGGTAGAGCATAAGTGCGATCCAGACCGGTGCCTATGCTGGATGCCCCTGATCTGCCTTGGCCTCTGCCAGCTGAAACTGAGGGTCTACGCCTTGCTAGAGATGCTGGGCCACCTGACCCTTCAAAGATCTATCATGTCAGTCCTGATGGTATATGATACATGGTACTTGGAACTTCTTTGTGAGAGTGAGCACCTTACTTGTTTATTCCCATGCAATGCTTGACTCTGTATATATATGAGTGGGGACTTCAATTTTTGTGAGGGTACATGGATTATGTTTACTTTTATCATTGGTCTATGTGAAAAACATTGGTGATGACTTGATTGCCTGTTGATAGCTTGATGACATGTCTTGATCCCTGTTTATTATGTTTGGTGGTTGTTTGTGGTATATTAGCTGTTGTTTGTCTATGAAAAAGGGTCAGAAGAGGTTATATAGAAAGTGAAAGTTTTGTTTAAGTATTGGTTATAATATCTTAAGTTTATTTTCTAGTTGTGCGTTGTGCTTAGTTTTTCTTTTTTTTGCCTGAGGAAATGTGTCATACCCCCCAAGGTGGGGTGTGAAATGTTATACCCCGTAAAATTTCCAACACATAAATGGCCTATTCGCGAGTTGGTTAAGAGTATTTGAAAGCCATACACGCTAGGAAAAGGCCTGGGACAAGACCGGACAAGAAACCTATCGAACCATCACGGAAGGAGCCGGGGCAGAGCCCCTCCGCGATGGCAACGTGTCACGGAGGTGGAGCCTCCGCGATGGCTCCGTGACACGTTGGCCCTGTCTAGCCCAAAGTATATAAAGCCCTCCATTTCGGTTTAAATGTTAAAATTCTTATAATTTCCAGTGAAAACGGAGAGAAAATTAGAGAGGAAGAGGGACGAAGGGTTCTTGATAATTTCCTTCCGATTACGCCGTCAAACGCGGTCCAAACTCAAATTAACTCCATATAACGAGGTATTTAGTAGCAAGGAGCATTCCTACGGATTTAGTTTCGCGGAATTCGGCCAGCGAATCGTCGTGCTACCGAACTAAGGTAAGTGGAATTGCTCCAAATTAGTGTTAATATACTCCTAGCCTTAAAGTGAATATTTCTCCCTTCTGGACTTTCGAGAAATAGCGGGGTTTTGACTGTCTTTCGATAAGCCAAAGTTTAAGCTATAAATATATCGAAAGTAACATTTTTTTTCAGAATATTGGTGTATTTAGTTCTAATTGACATGTATATGAATGTAGTTGGGAGAAACAACAGAAGTACTGACGGAAATCACATCGGTCAGTCGGGTACTCATAAACCAGGTATGTAAAGCTATTCTTTCTGCAAGCCCGGAAGTACAGTCTAGAAAATAAATAGAATAAAGGCTATTAACAGATACCCAGCATATAGGAACAATGTTAGTACAATTTCCATCAAGCATGCTAGTATAGCATTACGTATCATGTGATAATCAGAATAACGGATCGTCAGATGATTTTAGATAGTAATGTGGTATCAGCTAGTAGCTCAGTATGTTTCTACGTAATACCTAGAATTTAGGTTGTAAAAGTAGTATAATGAATTAGCAAGATTACAGATAGTATGTATTATATTTGTTGAGACTGTATCCGGTAATAGATGGCATATCTTATGTTATTGAGCTATATCCAGTTATAGATGGCATGTCCTATGTTATTGAGTTATATCCAGATGTAATCAAATCAGTAATCAGATATAGAAATAGCTACAGATATAGATGTAGCTCCAAAAACAGATATGGCTCTAGAAACTGATATAGCTTCAGATTATGGATAACAATAATCAGATAATTAGATAAAGGCCAGGTAGCAGTTAGCCCAGCAATCAGAAGTAGTGCAAAACAGAATATAGTATCAGTTGTTTAATACAGACTAGCCTTGAAACAAAAGAAGAGAGTAGGATTAGTATTTTTCATTTGAGCATGCTTGTTGTGTATGTGTTTTGTATGTTGAGACTTGTTGTGGCATGTGGGCACCCTTTAGCATCCCCACCGCCCATGGGTTATAGCTGTGTCGATATCAGATTCAGATACCGCCACCAGCTGGGCGATGTCGTCCGTCTAGAGGACGATGATGGCCGACCACCATGATAATACGGTCCAGATTACCCTGCTTGCAGGGGCAGTTCAGTTCGCTCTGCGCAGAGCCAGATTACCCTATTTACAGGGGCAGATTACTCTGTGCGCACTTGTGGCTGGAGGCAGTTTCAGATTCAGATTTTTATAAAATTACCCTGTTGCGTGCTTGCACCCAGGGGCAGTTTCAGTTACAGATACAACAGCAGATTACCCCGTATGCACTTGCACCTAAAGGCAGGAGTCTTCGGACTCAGACACAGTTTATTGTCAGAGGCCAAGGCCTGAGCTACGTACCCAAGGGGGTCGATAGGAGGAGCTCACAGTTATCAGATGAGTGGAGTGACTTATTTTTTGTTGGTTTAGACCCAGGTAGAGGTAAATAGATTGTGTGTTGGTTGGCACCTTCCGGCTTATGGGGGTCGGTCAGGTATTGTGTGTATTTATATGTATATCTATATGTGCTATTAGATACTGATAGACGGTAGGATGACACGTCGTCAGGTACGCCCAATTTAGTTACAGAATATGTAAACTCTCCCCAGTTATCCTCAGCTAGATAGATTCAACTACTTCCTGCTTATATGTCATGTTATTGTTGTTACCCATTTCAATTTTATACTTCCGTTTGCTTTACATGCTCAGTACCTGTGGTACTGACGCCCGTGGGGGCGCTGCATTGCTTGCCTGCAGGTACACATAGACGAGGAGTTGATCCCTCGCGATCCAGTCAGCAGAGTTATCAGCTCCTATCCTCCGGAGCTAGATAGTCGAAGGTTTCTCCTATTTCCTTTTTTATTAAATTTTGGGTAGGTCGGGGCCCTGTCCCGACCATTCTATTATTACTTCCTAGAGGCTTGCAGTCTGATGTTTCCCTGTGGTAGTGGAGCCGATCATGTGGGGCCGTGCATGTATATATGTGTTTGGTTGATTATGTTGGTCGTGTGGGACCATAGTTTGATTGTAGTGGTGACCTTGCCGGTCACGTAGTTATTCAGTATTCCATTGTTAAGTTACAGATAAGTGACAGCATGGTGGCCTTGTCGGCCCACATAGGTTTCCCTATATGAGATGATTCTTGTTAGCTGACGATATAGTACAGGTGGCTATAGGCCCAGTCGGCCGGAGGCTGTATTTACAGCCGTTATATAGACGGTTCGTTTATTGAAATAGAGCCAGAGTCAGCCAAGGTACCAGATGTGGTTATGCTCGCCAGTTAGCAAGTCCAGGTCCTACCAGGGCACCAGGTGCCCGTCATACCCCCCAAGGTGGGGTGTGACAAACTTGGTATCAGAGCAGTTCATGTCCAAGGGGGTCTGCAAGACGTGCTAAGTAGAGTCTTGTCTATGGATGTGTTGTGCACCACATACTATAGGCAGGAGGCTGCGAGGCATAATAGGATGGTTACCCTTCTTTCATACTCAGTCGTGCCATAGCAAAGTACAGTATAGGGTCGAGTTCTTAAAACTTATCATATTCTTTGTCTACAGATAAAAATGGCAGACCAGCGACACCCTTCTACAGGCAGGAGATTAGATATAGCGGCAGGCGAAGGCACCAGCAGGATGCCTCACTTACAGCTAGATTTAGCTCGGTCTGAGGGCGACACAGAGGTGTCATCTAGACCCTCCCAGTAGTCTCCGCCTCGCCAGACACCATTTGAGGCAGCACCGCCTCCTACAGCTCCTGCACCCACTTCATCTGATCAGGAGCTACGTAGTGTGGTGATTATGTTGACCCAGATGCTAGCTACTCAGCGTCAGCCAGTACCACCTACAGCAGCAGAATGTCTAGGTGGGCCAGGTAGTTCCAAAGTTAGAGAATTCTTGGCATTGGGACCCCCTCAGTTTACAGGGTCAGATTCAGCGGAGGACCCTCAGGACTTTTTGGACCAGATATAGAGAATATTTAGAGTCATGCACGTAACCCCAGCAGAATCAGTGGAATTAGCAGTGTTCCGATTGAGGGATATTGCTGTTTTGTGGTACGAAAGTTGGGAGAGATCTCGGGGAAGAGATGCAGCCCCTCCTACTTGGTCCAGCTTCTCAGAGGCCTTCCTGGACCACTACCTACCCCGGGAGGTCAGACAGGCCCGGATGGACCAGTTCCTACACTTAGAGCAGGGTCCAGGAGTGTCCGTGAGTATTCTTTACAGTTTGACTCCTTAGCCCGCTATGCTCCTGCATTTGTGGACACCACGTCATCCAGAGTCCATCGCTTTATTATGGGCCTGAATTCAGATTACATAGAGACGTTCATGACGGCTACTCTGAGAGAGGACATGGACATAGCCAGGGTACAGGCCTTCGCACAGACAATTGAGGGCTTGAGACAACGGCAGCGGGGCGACAGGCAGGCGACTCCGGAGCAGCGCCGTAGAAATAGACCCGCTGAGATTCAGGGGGAAATCCCTAGGGGGCCGAGACCACAGTTTTTAGATAGGCCACCCAGATATTTACCTCCGGTACAGCAGCGGAGAGGCAGATTTGTTCGCCGGAGTCAGTCAGAGTTCGATAGCAATTCACGGACAGTAGCATCACCTCAGCAGCGGAGGGCAGAACAGAGTAGGTTTGCACCTACCCCTTGTCCTATATGCCACCGACCTCATCTTGGAGCCTTCAGGCAAGGCTTTTTAGGGTGCTATTACTGCGGACAAGAAGGGCATTTAATGAGAGATTGTCCGGCCAGAGGACAGGGTAGACGGGATAGTCTGGATAGAACATCAGCAGGGCCACGAGCTCCAGCAGCCTTAGCAGGGCGCAGACCCACAGGTTCAGCAAATAGGGGTCGAGGTAGATCAGGAGCCTCTAGCTCAGGTGCAGGCCCCAGCCGTACCTATGCATTACCAGGGAGGTAGGATTCAGAGGCATCTCCCGACATGGTCACGGGTATATTGATTATCTGCTCATACCCTGTTTATGTATTGATTGATCCAGGATCTAGCTTGTCATATATTACACCATTTGTGGCCTGAAAGTTGGGTATCGAACCAGAATTGCTTCAGCAGCCCTTTTTAGTGCTTACACCGGTCGGTGACTCGATTACAGCTAAAAGAGTGTACCGGCGATGTACGGTAGAGGTTGCTGATCGCCAGACCACAGTAGACTTGATAGAACTTGAGATGGTCGACTTCGATGCCATTGTGGGTATGGACTGGTTAGTGCCATGCTATGCTAACTTAGAATGTTGGACCAAGACAGTCCGATTTCACTTTCTGGGGGAAGCAGTGCGAGAGTGGAAAGGGAGCACAACTACGTCAAAAGGTAGGTTTATTTCCTACCTTCAGGCGAGAAAATTAATAGCAAAGGGATGTATTTACCACCTAGTTAGAGTCCAGGACATTCGGGTGGAACCTCCGACTCTTTAGTCTGTTCCAGTGGTCAATGAATTCCCTGACGTATTTCCAGATGAGTTGCCTGGTGTCCCTCCCGAAAGGGAGATAGATTTTGCAATTGACTTGTTGCCAGGGATTCAACCTATATCCATTCCCCCATATCGCATGGCACCAGCTGAGCTTAGAGAGTTGAAAGAGCAGTTAAAAGATTTGCTCGACAAAGGCTTTATCAGGCCTAGTACTTCTTTGTGGGGTGCGCCAATTCTGTTTGTAAGAAAGAAAGATGGCTCACTCCGTATGTGTATAGACTACCGGCAGCTGAATAAGGTAACAATTAAAAACAAATACCCGCTCCCTAGAATAGATGATTTGTTTGACTAGTTGCAGGGGGCCAGATGTTTCTCTAAGATAGATATGAGGTCCGGATACCCCCAGGTCCGAGTTCGTGAGAGGGACATTCCAAAGACTGCTTTTAGGACCAGGAATGGTCACTTTGAATTTCTAGTCATGTCTTTTGGGCTGATGAATGCTCCCGCAGTGTTTATGGACCTGATGAACAGCATATTCAGACCGTATTTGGATCTGTTCATGATAGTATTTATCGATGATATTCTGGTATATTCTCGTTCAGAGACAGATCACCAAAACCATTTACAAACAGTACTCCAGATCCTTAGAGACCGTCAGCTGTACGCCAAGTTTTCTAAGTGTTAGTTCTGGCTGAACTCAGTTGCCTTCTTGGGGCATATCGTGTCGGATGCTGGTATACAAGTGGACACGCAGAAAATAGAGGCGGTCAAGACATGGCCCAGACCTACCACTCCGACCGAGGTTCATAGTTTCCTGGGTTTAGCAGGGTATTATAGGAGATTTGTTGAGGGATTCTCTACTATAGTGGCACCTCTGACCAAGATGACACAGAAAGCAACGAAATTTCAGTGGACGGAGGCATGTGAGCAGAGTTTTGAAGAATTGAAAGACAGATTGACCTCCGCCCCAGTACTAGCATTGCCGGAGGGTACAAATGGGTATGCGGTGTATTGCAACGCTTCAGGCATTGGACTGGGTTGTGTGCTGATGCAGCATGGAAAGGTAATTGCTTATGCTTCTAGACAATTGAAGAAGCATGAAAAGAACTATCCGACCCATGACCTGGAACTAGCCGTAGTGATCCACGCTCTAAAAATCTGGAGGCATTATCTATATGGCGTTCATGTAGACATTTTTACAGATCATAAAAGTCTGCAGTACATTCACACAGAAGGAGTTAAATTTGCAGCAGCGTCGTTGGTTAGAATTGCTGAAAGACTATGACGTGGACATTCTGTATCATCCGGGAAAAGCCAATGTAGTAGCAGATGCCCTCAGCCGTAAGTCAATGGGGAGTTTGGCGTATTTGCGACCCGAGAAGCGGGAGTTAGCTAAGGAAATTCATCAGCTAGCTAGTTTAGCCGTTCGAGTAGCAGAACTAGAAAATAACAGAGCGGTGATTCAGAACTCTGTTGTGTCATCGTTAGTTACAGAGGTAAAGGAACGACAGTACGAGGACCCTGACTTAGTCCAGCTCAGAGATAGAGTTCAGAAAGGTAAGGAACCAGATTTCCAAGTGACTGAGGATGAAGTGCTGCGTTGTAAGGGCCGCCTATGTGTCCCGAATGTTTCAGGGCTTTGCCAGCAAATCATGCATGAGGTACATTACGCTCGCTATTCCCTCTATCTAGGAGCAACGAAAATGTACCACGACTTCAGAGACATCTACTAGTGGCCTAGTATGAAAGCTAAAATAGCTGAATTTGTATCTAGATGTCCTAACTGTCAGCAGGTGAAAGCAGAACACCAGAAGTCGGGCGGTCTGACGCAGGATATAGTTGTGCCTTTGTTGAAATGGGAAGCGATAAATATGGATTTTGTACCAGGATTACCCCGTACCAGACATAGGCACGATTCTATTTGGGTGATAGTTAACAGGCTGACAAAATCAGCTCATTTCCTGCCAGTGAAAGCTACCTTCTCGGCCGAGGATTATGCCGAATTATATATTAGAGAAATAGTTAGATTACATGGAGTGCCAGTATCTATTATTTCGGACAGATAAGCACAGTTTACAGCTAGGTTTTGGCAGTCGTTTCAGAGAGGTCTGGGGACACAGATTAACTTAAGTACAACCTTTCATCCACAGACAGACGGGCAAGCAGAACGAACTATCCAGACGCTCGAAGATATGCTACGGGCGTGTGTACTGGATTTTGGGGGTAGCTGGGATGAGCATCTGCCGTTGATTGAATTTTCCTATAATAACAGTTATCATTTAGCCATCCAGATGGCGCCCTTTGAAGCATTATATGGGCGAAAATGCAGATCCCATGTTGGCTGGTTTGAAGTGGGAGAATCAGCGTTGATTGGGCCAGACATCATTCAACATTCAGAGGAGAAGGTAAAGCTTATCAGAGAACGCCTACTGACTGCTCAGAGCCGCCAGAAGTCTTATGCAGATATGCGGCGCAGAAATCTAGAATTTGCAGTGGACGACTGGATATATCTGAAAGTGTCTCCGATGAAAGGGGTGATGAGATTTGGCAAGAAAGGCAAGCTTAGCCCGAGGTCATTGGGCCATATAAGATTCGGCGGAGAATAGGACGAGTTGCATACGAATTGAACTTGCCTCCAGAGTTAGCGTCTGTTCACCCAGTATTCCATGTATCTATGTTGAGGAAGTTCATAGGAGACCCTTCCACAGTTGTTCCAGTTCAGGATGTCCATGTCCAGGTTAGCATATGAAGAGGTTCCAGTAGCTATACTAGACAGACAGATCCGTAGACTGAGAACGAAAGATATTGCTACAGTCAAAGTATTGTGGCATAACAGGAACCGAGAAAAGATGACCTAGGAAGCCGAGAAGGACATGAAAGCCAGATATCCCCACTTATTCCAGACATAGGCAAACAGGAGGTATGTTAAGAACTGTTTTTCTTTATGAATGCTTATACCTCATATATGATAGCAGGCGATTGAGTATAGACAGTTACGAATGAATATTATTATATCGTGTGGAGTACCTGTATTGGGCTTTTCTGTTTTTCAGGTTTTTGGGATAGTCCATATTACAGGGGAAACTCTGCAGAAATTTTTCTAGAAACAAGTTGAGTAAATGGAGAAGTCCTCTAAATAGAAGTTTACATTCGAGGACGAATGTTATTAAGGGGGGGAGAATGTTATACCTCATAAAATTTCCAACACATATATGGCCTATTCGCATGTTGGTTAAGAGTATATGAAAGCCATACACGCTAGGAAAAGGCCCGGGACAAGACCGGACAAGAAACCTATCGAACCATCACGGAAGGAGTCGGGGCAGAGCCCCTCCGCGATGGCAACATGTCACGGAGGTGGAGCCTCTGCGATGGCTCCGTGACACGTTGGCCCTGTCTAGCCCCAAGTATATAAAGCCCTCCACTTCGGTTTAAATGTTAAAATTCTTATAATTTCCAGTGAAAATAGAGAGAAAATCAGAGAGGAAGAGGGACGAAGGGTTCTTGATAATTTCCTTCCGATTACGCCATTAAACATGGTCCAAACTCAAATTAACTCCAGATACTGAGGTATTTAGCAGCAAGGAGCATTCCTACGGATTTAGTTTCGTGGAATTCGGCCGGCGAATCATCGTGCTACCGAACTAAGGTAAGTGGAATTGCTCCAAATTAGTGTTAATATACTCCTAGCCTTAAAGTGAATATTTGTCACTTCTGGACATTCGAGAAATAGCGGGGTTTTGACCGTCTTTCGATAAGCCAAAGTTTAAGCTATAAATATATCGAAAGTAAAGTTTTCTTTTAGAATATTGGTGTATTTAGTTCTAATTGACATGTATATGAATGTAGTTGGGAGAAACAGCAGAAGTACCGACGGAAATCACATCGGTCAGTCGAGTACTCAGAAACCAGGTATGTAAAGCTATTCTTTCGGCAAGCCCGGAAGTACAGTCTAGAAAATAAATAGAATAAAGGCTATTAACAGATACCCAGCGTATAGGAATGATTTTTTGATCGTCAGATGATTTTAGATAGTAATGTGGTATCAGCTAGTAGCTCAGTATATTTCTACGTAATACCCAGAATGGAAGTTGTAAAAGTAGTATAATGAATTAGCAAGATTACAGATAGTATGTATTACATTTGTTGAGACTGTATCCGGTAATAGATGGCACATCTTATGTTATTGAGCTATATCCAGTTATAGATGGCATGTCCTATGTTTTTGAGTTATATCCAGATGTAATCAGATCAGTAATCAGATATAGAAATAGCTCCAGATATAGATGTAGCTCCAGAAACAAATATGGCTCTAGAAACTGATATAGCTTCAGATTATGGATAACAATAATCAGATAATCAGATAAAGGCTAAGTAGCAGTTAGCCCAACAATCAGAAGCAGTGCAAAACAGAATATAGTATCAGTTGGTTAATACAGACTGGCCTTGAAATAAAAGAAGAGAATAGGATTAGTATTTTTCATTTGAGCATGCTTGTTGTGTATGTGTTTTGTATGTTGAGACTTGTTGTGGCATGTGGGCACCCTTTAGCATCCCCACCATCCCTGGGTTATAGCTGTGTTGATACCAGATTCAGATACCGCCACCAACTAGCGATGTCGTCCACCTAGAGGACGATGATGGCCGACCACCATGATAATACGGTCCAGATTACCCTGCTTGCAGGGGCAGTTCAGTTCGCTCTGCGCAGAGCCAGATTACCCTGTTTACAGGGGCAGATTACTCTGTGTGCGCTTGTGGCTGGAGGCAGTTTCAGATATAGATTTTTATAAAATTACCCTGTTGCGTGCTTGCACCCAGGTGCAGTTTCAGTTACAGATATAGCAGCAGATTACCCCGTGTGCACTTGCGCCCAGAGGCACGAGTCTTCGGACTCAGACACAGTTTATTATCAGAGGCCAAGGCATGAGCTATGTACCCAAGGGGGCCGATAGTAGGAGCTCACAATTATCAGATGAGTGGAGTGACTTATTTTTGGTTGGTTTAAACCCGGGTAGGGGTAAATAGATTGTGTGTTGGTTGGCACCTTCCGGCTTATGGGGGTCGGTCAGGTATTGTGTGTATTTATATGTATATATATATGTTCTATTAGATACTGATAGACAGTAGGACAACACATTGTCAGGTACCCCCAGTTTAGTTACAGAATATGTAAACTCTCCCCAGTTATCCTCAGCTAGATAGATTAAGCTACTTCCTGCTTATATGTCATGTTATTGTTGTTACCCATTTTAGTTGCATACTTTAGTTTGCTTTACATGCTCAGTACCTGTGGTACTGACGCCCGTGGGGGCGCTGCATTGCTTGCTTGCAGGTATACATAGATGAGGAGTCGATCCCTCGTGATCCAGTCAACAGAGTTATCAGCTCCTATCCTCCAGAGCTAGATAGTCGAAGGTTGCTCCTATTTCCTTTTTGATTACAGTTTGGCTAGGTCGGGGCCCTGTCCCGACCATTCTATTATTACTTCCTAGAGGCTTGCAGTCTGATGTTTCCCTGTGGTAGTGGAGCCGGTCGTGTGGGGTCATGCATGTATATATGTTTTTGGTTGATTATGTTGCCCGTGTGGGGCCATAGTTTGATTGTAGTGGTGACCTTACCGGTCACGTAGTTATTCAGTATTCTATTGTTAAGTTACAGATAACTAGACAGCATGGTGCCCTTGTCGGCCTGCATAGGTTTCCTTATATGAGATGATTCTGGTTAGCTGACGATACAGTACAGGTGGCTATAGGCCCAGTCAGCCGGAGGCTGTATTTACAGCCGTTATATAGCCGGTTCGTTTCTTGAAATAGAGCCAGAGTCAGCCAAGGCACCGGATGTGCTTAGGCTCTCCAGTTAGCAGTACAAGTCCTACCAGGACACCAGGTGCCAGTCATACCCCCCAAGGTGGGGTGTGACAACATGCAAAAGTCTTACGTTGAGGGTGTTGATGTGCTGCTGATTTACAGCACTTTCGACATTCAAAACTGAGAAAAATAGCATGGACATAGGTAATTTTATATGGATATAAGGCACTTTTCCTTTGATTATAGGATAAATTGGTGTTGGACCTAAAATGCGTAAATGATAGCCTGGAAGTGTATAAAATAGGCTTAACTCACAGTTCACAGTATGAGTCATAGGAAGGTCTTACGAGTCGTACTGCTTGTCGTGAGAAGTTGCAAAAGGCTAAGGATGAAGATGTACATTATACGAGTCTCAGTACTAGTCGTACAAAGCTTGTATGAGTTGTGGGGTAGAAGTCGTGAAAAGATTCAGAAGTTTGTACAAGAGGCTAACTCCTGCTACAGAAAGATAGTATGAATCATGGAATGAAGGTACGATTCATACCATAGCATTCGTGATCGACTTCAGAATTATGTCAAAGTCTCAAACTCAAGACATAAAAAGTATGGTACGACTCGTAGGACACAAGTATGACTCATAGCAGGATCCAACACTTAGACAAAATTCATCCAATCAACAATGTACAAGAGGAAGGTACAACTTGTAGGTTCATGGTACGGATCGTAGGATAGGTCTTGGCACTGGTGGAACCAGATATGAAAATTCACCATGTTATCCTAGGAAAAGGATATTTATGTCTACATAAATATGTTTCATGTTTTATTTTTCAAAAATACGTGTGTGGATGCTAGAAAATAGTTAGAAAACATTGAGAAAGGAGAGAATTCACTTGAATCGACTTGTGATCAACCTTTTCTTAGATTCTTCTTGTTCTTCCTACTTGTTCTTGAAGATTTTGCTGATTTATTAAAAGACGTTTCTTTCATATCCATAATTGTAAGTATTCATTTATGTTCTTAATCATGAATGCATATCACAAACTTACAACTACGAGAGGCTAAAACCTCCATAGCTAGGGTTGTGGGAACCATGGTGGATTAACAAGCGAGGGTTGCACAAAGAGACTCTAAACCAATACTAAATGCTTATATTGTATTATCTTCATGCTTAACCATTTCCTAACGGTGCGAATGTTAGGACTTGCCCAAATTCTTTACTTGCTTAGGTCTAAGAGGTAGAGATTAGGAAAAGAGAATTACAATGGAGCCTTGATCTTGATGATCATTGCATTAACTTGAGTTGTGGTCACATGATAGTTAAATTTGAAACTTTATGATAATGGATAGGTTGAAACCGCTCATGAGACTTGGTCGAGTGATTGAGTATAGTCATTCAATAGGGAGTGGTCTATCATTTGAATGAACCTTTGTTATTAGTTCTATAAGTAAGAGTTGGTGATGATCACGAGTGTATACCTAAAGTAGTTATGAATCCATGGGGAACACAATATCTAGTTATCCTTTAATATTGATTCAAAATCGAACTTTTGATAATTGTTTTTATTATTTCTTTTCTTTAGAATCCCCTTATTTTGGAGTAACTACCTAACAAGTTCACTTACTGGCTGTAATCTAGCTATTCCATATTCCTTGTGGGATACACCCGAACCTCTAGTTGGGTTCTTTATTGTCAACATCCACTTCATACTTCGGTAGGTGATGTGGTTTGAGCGTTATCACACCCCATTAACAAATTTCAACATACGAGCCCTTGGATAGGCTACCATCTCTAGAGAATATTTAGATAGTCTGGTGAATTCCAGTGCATACTCCTCCATCGTCCGATTTCCCTATTTCAGATTCATGAACTCCGCCATTTTTGCCTCTCTTAGCTCCCAAGGGAAGAATCTGTCTAGGACGGCTGTAGTGAACTCCTCCCATTCCATCAGTCCTGCTCCCGCTTCCCTCCCCTCCTACCATTATTCATACCGGACCTAGGCTACCCCTTTCAGCTGGTAGGCAGCTAAGTCGACACTCTCTGAGGAACTTACACCTATTATTCGGGTGGACTTTCTAATCTCATCCACGAACTACTGTGGGTCCTCTCCCACCTTAGATCCATGGAAAATTGGAGGGTTCATCCAAGTGAAGTCCCAAAGTAGGGCAGCTGCTGTGGACCAATTGTTGTTGATCGGAACCACTTGCTGGTTCATGATTGGTAACTGTCTGAGCGAGCAGATGGATAGCCACCCAAAACTCTATGCTAGACACTGAGTCGTCCTGAGGGGAAGCTAGAGCTGCTGGGCAGGTCAGTGAGCGTTACCGACCCTTCTTCTGTTACCATGTCTAGGAGGCATTTTTCACACTGAAATGAAATAGAGCACGAGTTAGGAGGACGTTTCTAGAATTAAATTTCAATGCGCGATAAAGAGTGGATGAAAGGAAATTGTCTTAATAATATCTCGTATCTTCCCCTTCATAAGTGTGGCACACTTCATACCCATGAAAAGGACTCTACTCGATGTGTCTTTCAGAAATCCGAGGATCTCTAAACCTAGTGCTTTGATACCAAGTTTTTCATGCCTCGAGTCTATACCCTGGACGAGACACGGTACTTAGGGTCACCGGTAACCCCAAGTGAACCCATGGTCTATCATAACACTGAAAATTATGAGTAAAACATAGCGGAAGATTTCAATAATGGAATCATTTAAGAAAACTGATTCAATAAGTCCATATATCTTAAAGAATAACAATACTGAACATCTAAAATTCTATCTAAAAGCTATCTAATAATGATGAGTTGCAGGGACAAGCCCCCAGCTATCTCTAAATTATGATTGAAAGAAAATGAATTAAAATAAATAAAATATTGTCCTCGAAAGATGAGGACCAACCACTACTGCTGCTGATATAACCAGAGTAAATCTACTAATGGCACTAAGACTGAGACCCTACGACTATATCATAAAATGATACAACATAAAAGGTATGCGTTAGTACTTTGAATGTACTGAGTAAGTGGGAGAAATCATAACACAATGGAATAAATAACTAAACCATAATGACATGCAATAACCAACTGAAATACAGAAACTAGATAAACTGAAATATAGCTGAAATTGTCAATATGACCCTGTCTGATGGTCATAAACAATGCCCTGAGTTTGATGTACTAGATCTGAACTAATTGTTCTAAACTGATCTGAGTAAACTAAAACTATTCTAAGTTGAGCTTGACTGATACTGAACTGACTAGTGGGAGAGTCTATAACGGACACATAACTACATGAGCTAGACGTGGAGCCCGATGTATATACCTCATCTATAGGACCCAATATACCTTGCCTGGGTATAAAGGCATGAACTGGGTGGTTACACGTCTTGGGCCATGACGCTAATAAAAATATATCCTATGGTGGTAATGTAGTTCTAGAAACCTGGGTGTTGGAACCCCGGCCTGATCGATGTGAAGTCCTACTCCCACTAGATGGTCTTAGACTAACTACTAAGCTGATAGCTCGAAACTGGGGCTCAAGACTAGTCTGGAATACCTACACGAAAGCACCCTAAGAGTCTTATCGGATCGGATTTTGTAACTGGATTGTAAGACTAGTCAGAGCTACTTATCTGGAAATGTAGTAACCGTCTAAAGAATAGACAGTAATCTGAAGCTAGGGTGCAATGCCCCGAAAACTCAAAGACTAGACCTAGGACTTAAAATAGAGAAAATTAGAAAATCTAGACTAGGTCACAGAACGAGTCATTCTGTGACCCATGGGGGGTGACCATGAGTCGTTAAGTAACTCGTGGTGAAGCTTGTGGACTGAGTGGGAAATTTGGAGAATGGGTGAGCACGGGTGTGACCACGAGTTGTGGTCAACCCCACAAGTCATGAAATGACCCATGTTCAAGATCAACTTTAATCCAGGAAAGATGTTAGGCAGTGTAACACTTAGGTCCTCACCACGACTCATTTTGGACACCAAGTCGTGGTGTCACCCGAGGGGACTCCAGGGATTTTTTGGCAGGGTAGTCCACGAGAGATGACCATGAGTTAGAATTAGAGATGATTGATTTCGATGCCATTATGGGTATGGATTGGTTAGTGCCGTTCTATGGCAATGTAGAATGCTGGACCAAGACGGTCCGATTCCACTTTCCAGGGGAGGCAGTACGAGAGTGGAAGGGCAGTACAGCTATGCCAAAAGGTAGGTTTAGTTCCTACCTTCAAGCAAGGAAGTTGATAGCAAAGGGATGCATTTGCCACATAGGAGTCCAGGATGTGTGGGTAGAGCCTCCGACTATCCAGTCTGTTCCAGTGGTTAATGAATTCCCTGACGTATTTGTTACACCCCGTAAATTCTTGACATTTAGATGGACTATTTGCATGTTTGTTAAGAGTTTCAGAATACCATACATGCTAGAAAAAGGCCCGGGGAGAGATCGGACAAGTGCCACATCGAAGCGTCGTAGGAGGAGGCCGGGAAAACCCCCTCTGCTATTGCAACGTGCCACGGAGGTTGTCCCTCCGTGATGGCCAACGTGCCATGAAGGGGCTGTCCAGGCTAAAGATATTACCCCCCCCCCCAGTTCAGTTTTATTTCATTTTAACATATAATTTCCAGCAGAAACGAGGGAGAACAGTAAGGGACGGAGGGTTTTGATAAAAAATCATCCGATTACGCCGTCAAACGTGGTCCAAACTCAAATTAACTTCGGATACCAAAGTATAAAGCTGCAGAGAACATTCCTGCGGAGTTAGTTTCATAAGAATCGTCTGGCGAAGCGGCGACCCACCGAGTCAAGGTAAGTAGAATTGCTCCAAATTAATGTTAATATACTCCTAGCCCCAAGGTGAGCATTTCTCCCTTCTAGACCTCCGAGAAATAGCGAGTTTTCGGCTATTCTTCAATAAGTCAAAGATTGGGCAGTATATATATTTAAAGTAGTGTTCTTTTTTTTGAAATATTAATGGATTTAGTTCTATTTGGTATGAATATGAATGCAGTTTGAGGAAATAGCTAATTATTGGTCGAGCTACTCCAGTTGGTCAGAAAGTCGACAATTGAGGTATGTAAAGCCAGTTTCTTCGGCAAGCTAGTAGTTCCGGTATAGTAAAATAGTACAAGTTCTAGTAGAATGTTTCAGAAGCCGCATATTATGTTTAGTATAAATTTTAGTAAATATGTTAGAAACATTATATTATGTGTAGCATGAAACTTACTAGCACAGCATAAATTTCAGTAGAATATTTCCGAAATAGTATAGTATATCAATATGAAATTTAGAAAGCATGTTAGAAATAGTAAATCATGTTTACCATGAAACTTAGTTATACAGCATGATTCCCAGCAGAAGTATTATATCTTGTTTCAGTATCAGATTCAACATAGTATGACAGAAATTATATATATATATATATACCGTTATCAGTTTCAACATGAATTATATATATATATACACACATTACTATCATTAATTTCAGTATGCATCATATGCAGATAGTATTATCAGTTGAGACTTGATTGTATTATTTTGGGCTGGATTACCTAGCATCCATGACCGCCCCAGGGTTAATAGCTGTATCGACTCGTCTGCTAGAGGGCGAGGATATGTCGCTCTACGGAGTGGCATGTCGTCCCCTAGGGGACGAAGACGGGATGCCAGTTTCCCAATATCTTGCCTTGGTCGTCTTTTATACACCCTTGTCGAGCGGGTACGCCTAGGGTGTTGATTTCAGGAGTTCTCCAGACTCAGGTACATTTATAGTCAAGGGCTCAGCGGGCCCCAAGTGCATACCTAGGGAACCGGCAGGATGTTTGTTACCAGGGGAGATGGAATGACCGGGGTAAGGGTATAGATTGCGTGTTGGTTGTACCTTCCGGCTTATGGGGGCAAGGTAAGGTTTATGTGTGCTATGTTATGTTATTCTATATTATGCCATGTTATGTTAGTTATGAATATATAGAAAGTAGAATGCCACGTTACCAGGTACGACTCCTACTCCTTTCAGCGTAGTTGAGGATAGGCTTGAATTCATACTTTCAGCTAGTTACAATCTGTTTCTTTCTACTTTAGTTCTATCAGTTATATTACTTGTTTTCAGTTATTTCCAGTTGTTGCTTTGCATACTCAGTACCAGTGATACTGACGCCCGTTTGGGGCGTTGCATTACTTGCCTACAGGTACCCGTAGACAAAGAGCAGACCCCTCATAGTTCCAGCCAGCGATACAGACCCTTCAGCTCTTTTCACCGGAGCTTGAAAGACAGAAGTGTATTTTTCTTTTGTTGTCCAGTATGGGTAGGCGGGCCCTATCCCGACCATCTATTGTTATTCTAAAAGGCTTGTAGATTGTATATTCCTTGTGGTTAGTTGTATCGGTCGTGTGAGGTCATGTATATGTTATAGTTTGTTTATGATGGCCGTGTGGGGCCTTATTCAGTTGGTAGTGGTGGATCTTGTTGGTCAAATAGCAGTTTAGCACTTGTCTTCTTGATTCAGAAATAACTAGACAGCATGGTGGCCTTGTCAGCCCGCATAGGTTCCCTAGTGATTTAGTTGTTCTGGGTAGCTGTTGTTTTCTTATAGGTGGCTATAGGAATAGTCGGTCGGAGGCTGTATTTACAGCCGTTATATAGCCCGTCATTTTCTTGAATCCAAAGTTAGAGCCAGCCTGGCACCAGAAGCGCTTAGGCTTAACTAGTCCAGTAGTCCAGGTCCTAGTAGGGCACCAGGTGCTAGTCATGCCTCCCAAGGCGGGGCGTGACAGTATTCCCAGATCAGCTACCTGGTATTCCCCTAGAAAGAGAAATAGATTTTGCAATTGATTTGCTACCAGGAACTTAGCCCATATCGATCACTCTGTATCGTATGGATCCTGCTGAACTCAGAGAACTAAAGGAGCAGCTGAAGGATCTGTTAGATAAGGGCTTTATTAGGCCAAGTACTTCACCTTGGGGTGCACCATTTTTGTTTGTGAGAAAGAAGGACGGCTCCCTCCGCATGTGTATAGACTACCGGCAGTTGAACAAGGTTACAGTCAAGAATAAGTATCCGCTTCCCAGAATAGATGATTTTTTTTTATCAGTTACAGGGGGCCAGATATTTCTCCAAGATTTACTTACGGTCCGGATATTATCAGGTTCGAGTTCGTGAAAGGGACATTCCGAAGGCTGCCTTCAGGACCAGATACGACCATTTTGAATTCCTAGTCATGTCCTTTGTGCTGACGAATGCTCCCGCAGTATTCATGGACCTGATGAACAGCATCTTCAGACCATACCTGGACCTGTTCGTGATAGTGTTTATTGACGATATTCTGGTGTATTCTCACTCAGAGGCAGACACCAGGATCATTTACGGACAGTGCTCCAGATTTTCAGGGACCATCAACTGTATGCCAAGTTCTCTAAATGTGAATTTTGGCTGAACTCAGTAGCCTTCTTTGGGCATATCGTGTCTGTTGCTGGTATACAAGTAGACACATAGAAAATAGAAGCAGTAAAAACATGGCCCAAACCTACCACTCCGACCGAAGTACGCAGTTTTATGGGATTAGCTGGGTACTGCAGAAGATTTGTTGAGGGGTTGGTCCTAAACTAACCGTATCTTTTCCAAAATAAAAAATAAAATAGATATTTACTATGACAAAAATATATTTCTAACATAAACAACTAATATTTGTTATGATAAACAACTTGTAGATGCTTAAATCAATAATTATTCATTGATAGTAAACAACAATAAGGCGTTTAAGCATCGATCTATTATTTGGACTAATAATAGTCTAATAAAAAATAGTAAGTGAATGTTGAAACATCTCTTCTTTATTTTCACTAATGATAATTTTAAAAAAAAGCTCAAATGTAATCGTGAAGGTTAACATGCTTATCATATAATAATTTCATTTGTTTTTGGATAGCACATCATGATTTATTTCTTATTCACTTTTGATAAAAGCAACCAACATAAGATTAATAAGACTGTGAAAGTCAGAGCATTATTTATATATGTTTTTAATATTAATATTCTGAAAGTATATTCATCGAATGAAGATAAGTTCCACAAATTTTTAAATTATTTTAAAAGATATATTATAAGTAATCTAACTATCCAAATACATAGTAAGTTGATATTCAGTAAAATAAAGAATTTTCATTTTTTTATGAACAATATAGATGAACTTGAAGTTATTAATGAAAGTGCTGTTAAGAAAGAAGATAAATCCAAAAAGATACAAATAAAGAGGAAAAAAAGAGATAATGAATAACATATTCAATAACTAATACAAAATTAAATTTAAAAAGATTAATGATATTTCTTTACAGTGAAAAAAACTATGAACTAATTTAAATTTTAAAACTATATATTTCAATTATCTGGCTAAATAATACTTTTTGATTTAAAAGTTGTAGTCTTGTCGAGATAGACTTGCAGTTTTTAGATTTGAGGGGCGTTGCCCATTATCAGAACAAACTATGCAAATCAAGTGATGTTTATTGGAAGTTATGATTTATATTTCTATTCTATATGTGTTTAAATGATTTAACGGCCTAAGTGAGTTTAATTTTGTCGTCTGATATATTTAACTAACAATAGTACTTTCATTATTAAATTTAAATATGTTTATCTAATTATTATTTGTAAATAAAAGAGGCTTCTTAATTATGTGATAATTTTTTGATAGAACTTTCTCACTCGGTGGCTTTTTGGATTCACCTTCAACTACTTCATCAACACAAGGCTTTTCAGGCCTCTTTCTTGATCATCAAACTCAATCACAATTTGGACTCATTCTCCACCACACCATATTCAACCTCAACATCAACAGGTTGTACAATCTTGCCACTCCTTGTGATAATGGTCATACAATGAGCATTGAAAGGTCCCACATGTCCTTTTAGATTCACCACTGTGTCACAAGGGAGATTGATAACGTCCAAACTACACTCTTTTTTATGAAAGAGAGTAAATGGTCGTTGTATCAAAATAAATAACTCATCGAGTGTCAGGATCGAATCCCATGAGGAATGTCAGTGGATCACACAATAGTCGTCTATTAAATTGAACTAATTCGCAATAAAGTTGCAAGACAAATAAGGGAAAATTCTCGGAATAATGATTTATAATATAAAATATGAAATTGCACAGTAAAAATAGGGACAAAGTATAAAAAAAGACCAATGGAGAAACTACTAGGGGTGTGATGTTGATAAGGGCTTCAATGGGTTGGAATTGTTAATTGCTCCTATCTTTACTCAACAGTATGATTAGTTGCGGATTAGGCAACATCTTAAGTTTCTCAACCAATTAGATGTCTTATACCTCGGGTTTTCTCAAATCTCGAGGTTCCTCTTCACAACAACCACATCAATTTGGGCATGGATTCACTATTTCTAGCTCCAATCTTTAATTAATTTGTAAAAATGAGTTTTGGCTATATCTATCCCAACCCTATATAATTACCACCCAAATACACATTAGTGTTTCCTCACCCATACTTTGATTTTCTTTTTCAAGCAAAATCAAAGTAAAGAAATACTATGCACATTTGCAACTATGAGTTTTCAACTTAAAATTAAGAGGAAACACTAAGACCATACTAGTTGAGTAAATCTTAGATCAAATACATAATACTCAACCCAAATCAAACCCAAATCATGCACACACCCTAGCAAAGAATTTAGCTACTCATATAAGTAAAGTAAGACATTGCATTAAATAACAATTCAATATCCATTCTAAAACTTGAGTAAGATAAATTCAAGTAATATCTAAGCTCCAATGGAGTTTTCTAACTTCTCAATGAAGAATATGACTCTTTCTCTTTCTCTCTACTTTCTGTACAAGCCAAAAGCAAAAGAATCATCAATACTTTCCAGAATGGAATATTTAATTCTTTTATGAGAGGTACAAAAATAGAGTACATATCTATTCATCTTTTTTCGTGCTTGACGTTTTTACCCCTGGCCAGTGGACCTCACTTGTGACTCACCGGCGGTTCATTGGTGTAGGTTCGCGGAACGCCGGCCAGTTCTAGCTAAAGGACAGTGAGATTTTTGGCACTTCAGTGCTGGCACCAGTAATTAACCGGTGCTGATCCATGGACCGCCGATTGGTCATAGCTCATGGCAGTAGGTTCTTTAGCACTTTGGTTCCACGGTCCGCCAGTCTCCAAGCTTCTTCTATACAGTAGGCAACTACGGTCAACCCGACGTTTTGTTGGTGTCCTCCAGTGGAGCGCCGGTCACCAACTCTATTTACATGCTTTTTGCTCAATTTCATGCTTTTCTCCATTCAAGTTATGT
Organism: Datura wrightii; assembly: GCA_035772735.1. Classification (NCBI taxonomy): domain Eukaryota; kingdom Viridiplantae; phylum Streptophyta; class Magnoliopsida; order Solanales; family Solanaceae; genus Datura; species Datura wrightii. The sequence continues at coordinate 18,664,027 of JASDFA010000023.1, read as the reverse complement.
ACCCACAAAGATTAACGAGAAAAGGCATAAAATCCACCTAATTAACTTGAAAACTATGTAAAAATTCATGTCTAAGAGCCTAATGAGTTGGTAAATTACCAACTCATCAAACCTCTAAACTTGAAATATTGCTTGTCCTCAAGTAATGCAATTCTTTTCATTTGAGAAAATGGACAGCATGTTGATCTTGGGCAGATTTATATGCCCAAGTGATACTCAAATGTATCATTTTCGCCTTGTTTATCTAGCAATGTGTATACATTTTCATGTAATTGGTAATAAAATATGAATTTATACTAACCAACATGATTAGCATTGTTTTGCAGGTAAAATGTGATTTTGGGAAGCTAAAATGCATGTTGGATAATATCGGAGTTGGACTTGGATGCGAGCAAGGAAAAGGCATTGGACAGCATGAATCAAAGGGGCTCCGCGATGGAGCCGTGTCACGCTGCCATCGCGGAGGCATTCTGCCTGGAGGGTGAAAATTCACCAAATTTCCAGTGAAGGTCTGCGTTTGCTCCGTGGCACAGAGCCAGTGCTCCGCGATGCACGCCGTGCCACGTTGAGCTTGAATTCCCGGACCCCCAATTCCAGTGAGGGTCCGCGTTCATGGCGTGTCATGGAGGCAGTGCTCCGCGATGCACTCCGTGACACGTTGCTCATTATTCCGGAAAAGATTCCCACTAGTATAAATAGAACACTTAAGTTTATTTTTCATAATTCAGACTTGATGGAGCAAGGACGTGGGTTACAGGCAGTTGAGGGACGAAAAGTTCAGGGTTTTTTCTCTCTTTCTTTCTTCTCTAATTCAATTGCTTGTATGATTAACACTCATTTTATGATGATTAATCCACAAATGAGTGGCTAATTCCCTTCCTTGCTGAGGTTATGAACACTTGTGATGAATTTTTAATTATTGATTATATGGTTTTTCATCTTTTTCTTCCATGTTGTTCTATTAATTCTTGTTTCTACTGCATTGGTGTGTGGCCTACATTAATGTACATCTAAAAAGTCCGATTTCACTCGAGAGAGCACGAAATTGGAAAGTTGTGAATTAATAGGATATTGTTCTTTACTTGGTTTGGGAAAACTGAGTTTTGATGTGCCTTCAGGATAGAAATATACCTGAAAGTCGTATTAGTCAATTTAGGAACCGAAATTGTATGGCTAGAACATGAATTGCATTTGATCACAGAAATGTAGACGGATGATTCATGATTCTTAAGTGAGATTAAATACGAGAGTTTTAATCTCTTGGCAAATGTTCTTGGCTAGAAACAGGAAGAAATGATTAACCAATTTATGCTGATAATCAGTTTCATTACATGTTCGTTTAACCTTAGCATGCTCTTATCCATAGTTCAGATTCAAAGTAGATAATTGTTCTTAGTTTTAGTGTAAAATTTATCAAACAAACTATCAACTTTTTGGTTACGTTGTTGTCAGCATATTTAGAAGTAAAAATATAGTATACTTGAGCAAATTGCACTTAACCCAAGTCACTATGGGATCGATACTTGGCTTACTAAAGCCACTTACTACTTGTTCGACCACGTGCACTTGCGTGTTATTTTATATACACATATAACACACCGAACAAGTTTTTGGCGCCGTTGCCGGGGACTTGGCAATTGGTGAATTTGTTTTAAGTGTTAATTTACTGTATTCTTATTTTCTTAAGTGTTGACAACTTGGTCTTAGACTGTATTTTGCAGACTTAATTGCTGTGAACACTGGCAAGAGACAAAGAGCTGGTGGAATCTTATATAGAGCCAGAACGTATATTTCACAGTAAGAGAAGAGAAGCTCTACAAAGAAAGCTGCAGTTGCTCAGACAGACTATTATGGAGCAACAACAGAATCCACCGGTTGTAAGGGCAGTGTTAGTGCCCGAAGAAGTAGCAGCAAGGTCGGTTCGCGAGGTGGCAATCCCACATGCCAATAATGTTACATCAAGTATCCGCAAACCAAAGCCTGGAGGGAGATTTGAATTGAAACAAAATATGGTGCAATTGTTGCACACAAGAGGGCAATTTACCGGTCTCCCTCATGAAGACCCACAACAGCATCTCCAAAACTTTTTGGAGATAAGTGACACTTACATACCCGCTGGAGTGTCACCTGATTATGTCCGGCTTACCTTATTTCCATTCTCCTTACTTGGAGAAGCCAAGAGGTGGTTGAAAGCTGAGCCACCAAATTCTATTTCAACGTGGGATGATCTTGCACGAAAGTTCTTGATAAGGTTTTTTCCCTCTGGTAAAACAGCAAGACTTAGAAGTCAAATTCTATGTTTCAAACAGAGGGAGGGAGAAAATTTATATCAAGCCTGGGAGAGATTGAAATCCATGTTGCGGGACTGTCCTCATCATCATCAGTCCAATGAGGTGTTGGTGCACACATTTATTGAGGGTTTGGAACCCCACACCAAAATATTGCTAGATTCAGCAGCTGGAGGGCAAGCGCTGGAAAAGACTTATGAGGAGCTGTATACCTTGCTAAACCGGATTTCACAGGGCAATCCAGAATGGAATGCTGATTCATCACGAGGTGGGACAAGGAAAGCAGCAGGAGTGCTTGAAGTGGATGGGTTTACAGCTATCACTGCACAGATAGCTGCCTTGCAAAATCAATTGAACAACCACTTCAGCATCATGACTTTGAACCAGCCTTTAGCTCCAGTTAATGCAGTCCAGCAGATGTGGTGTGAAGTGTGTGGAAGCAGTGAGCACTCAGCTGAGTGCTGTGGAGAAAATCCTGACTCGGTAAACTTTGTGGGTAATGCACAAAGAAATCACCAGCAGTATGGTACTAGCTACAATTCAAATTGGAGGAATCATCCTAACTTCTCATGGGGTAGCAACAACCATCAAGGCCAAAGGTCGGGTCAGGGTGTGCAAAGGAACCAAGGAGGGCAACAGAACTACCAATCTCAATTCAGAAATAACAATGCACCTCCTCCACCACCATCACCCAGCAATGAGGAGATGTTCAAGACCATGATAGCTAACCAAGATCAATTGCAGGCTGACTATGTGAAATTGGCAGCCGAAGTGAAAAACAATCAGTTAGCTACCAAGGCTCTTGAGTATCAATTTGGGCAATTTGCTAGTGCCCAAAATACAAGGCCTAGAGGAGGACTGCCAAGCGACACGGATCCGAATCCCAAGCAGGTAAATGCAGTGACCACAAGGAGTGGTTTGCAGCTTAAGGAGGTGAAACCAGAAAGACCACCTCAACACTCGGGAGCAGCAGAAGTTGAGGGGGAGAAAAGTTTGGAAAGGGGGAAGACCAAAGAAGCTGAATCAGAAAGACCTCCACCCCCGTTCCCTCAACGACTCAAGAAACACAAAGAGGAGGCGTGTTTCAAGAAATTCATGGAGGTGCTTAAATAGGTACATGTTAATTTACCTCTTGTTGATGTCTTGCAGGGAGTGCCTAAATATGCCAAGTACATAAAGGACATCGTGGCCAACAAAAGTCGGTTGACTGAGTATGCTACGGTGGCTTTAACGGAGGAGTGCACTTCCCGAATCCAAAATAGACTGCCCACAAAGCTAAAAGACCCTGGAAGTTTTACTATCCAGCTTACTATTGGGCAGAGCATCCGAGCTCATGGATTGTGTGACTTGGGGGCGAGTATAAATCTGATGCCATCTTCGGTATTCAGAAAGTTGCGTTTAGGGAGTCCTAGACCCACAACCATAATCTTGCAGTTGGCGGATCGATCCTTAGCTAGGCCGGATGGCATTGTTGAGGATGTTCTAGTGCAAGTTGGCTCCCTAATTTTCCCGGTAGATTTTGTCGTGCTGGATTTTGAACCAGACGCGGAAGTCCCATTTATTTTGGGACAACCCTTCTTGGCAACCGGGAAAGCATTAATCGACGTAGCTGCAGGGCAACTCACAATGCGAGCACATGACAAGGTAGAGGTGTTCGATGTGTATAAAGCACCCAAGCTCCCGATGGTGCATGAAGAACTCTCGGTGATCAATGTGATTGATCATGGTAATGCTAAGCAGATGAAGGATTCCCGAGAGTTAATGGGAAGACCACCGGATAGGTGTAACCACTACTGGGGGGAGGACGGTGATCGAGAGAAATCTTCCATCACCCTAGCGGACAATTGAGCTTAAATGACGTCGAGCCGCGACGGTAAACCAGGCGTTGCATGGGAGGCAACCCGTGAAAATTTTTTCCTTCATCTTGTAAAGTGTAAATAGATTTTTATTTTTCTTTTTCATGATTGATTACAAAAATTTTTGTTTTAGTTATTGTTTTTAATTTAGTTAGGTGAAACCTATAATTCTAACCAATTTTGTATAGCGAGATGATTTTCAGGTCAACCGGAGGAAAATGTGCCCGAAATTGTGAAGGAAAAGTCGAGGTATGAAAATTTAATAAAATGCAGAAAACAGTGAGTTGGGGCGATAGCTCCGTGTCACGGAGGAGGACCTCCGTTTTACCCTCCGTGACACGTTGAGGTATAACCCGAAAATTTTAAAATTTTCTAGAATGCTATCGCGATGGCTTTGTGTCACGGAGCCAGTGCACCGCGATGCACTCCGTGACACGTTGTCGTGTATATCGCGATGGGTCACACCGGGTTGCCGGGTGACCCGCGTGTTTTTCTACCTTTTAAACCCCAAAACCTCCCTTTTTCCCCTCATTTTCAATTTCCTCCGCGACCAAACATCCCAAAACTCCTCCCCCACCAACGTGCCACGGCTTAAGGCAAGAAATTACTGAGTTTTCTTCGATTCTTCAACTTCAAGGTATGTTTTCTGATTCCCTCTCAAGTTTTTGTCGATTTTCTTTGATTTTAAGCATGGGAGGTGAGCTAAATTGCCCTAAGTCAAAATTAAGCATGAATTCGAGTTATTTGTTGATTGATAAATGTTTGGAATGTTGTTATGATTGTTTGAGCTTGTCGATTGCATAAATTATTCGAATTTGATTGATAAAATCAATTCTAGGGCTTGTTGTTGAAATTGAAGTTGGAAATGTGTTGAAATTGTGAATTTTATGCCGGGTTGTACGTGTTGAATGAGATGAGTCGTTGTAAAAATTGTTGGAATGTTAATAGACGACGAATTCTTGGGTTTGGGGGGAAATGTTGAAATTTGTTCGAATTTGGTTAGTTGGATAGGTTCATATATATAAATTTTTGTTGTTATTTTTGTTTCTTTGTTTTTCGTTGCTAAGTGCGATAGCTAAAATGTTAGCGGTGGTAGTGATTGAGAGTAGCTGTACGAAGTCTGAGTAGTACGCAGAAGTTATACCGTCAAATTGTCTTTTGAACGCACCAAGCATGATTGAATAGCTGGTTGTTTTGTGTAAATAAAGTTATTCTTGTCGTATTGTTGTAATTGTAGCTAAGGACTAAGTGTGGGGTAACTTAGTGTAACCCGACCTTAGCCGAAGTTAATATTTATTTAGCTTAACATTGAGCTTGTTGACTTGGGTTGATAAGTAAAATGGCAAGCCGGCAAGATAAAGGAAAAGGTGCATTAACTTCAGGCACCGGAAGGAAGAGACTCAGACTGGGCACAGCAGTCCCAGCTGCACCAGCAGTTCCACGCGGCCAGCGTCGCCAATATGGAACAAGATGGGTGACTAACGAGGGGAAAAAGTGGTACGCCAAGCACAAAGAGAACAAATATTTCCCCGAGGAACATATAGCACGGGAGCCATTGGCACAGGAGTTCCCAAGGATGGTTCACCGGATCGAGGCAGCTGGGCTCAATTTCATATTCGAGGAGCCCAAAGAATGCAACCTGCACCTGGTTCGGGAGTTCTATGCTAATTGGAACCCGTCATTCAGAAGCCACACCATCAAAATCAGAGGGCAGATAGTCACTCTGGAGCCCCACCAGCTCAATGCCATCATAGGAGCACGGGACACAGACGCCCACGTCCTCCGACAGCTGAACATTACCCCACCGTATGCTAACATTAGACGCACACTGTGTGGGGCCCGATCTACAGCTAGATGGAGCAGGCACAAGGAAAGGGGCTACCACCAGACTCTGCCATATTCACAGATGAATAGGGAAGCCCAAATTTGGCTGAAGATAGTCTGCTCTTGCCTCATCCCAGGGGTACATATGACTGATGTAACCCGGGATCGTGTTTGCCTGGTGTACGCCCTGATGAAAGGGCTGGAGATAAATGTCGGGGCGGTTATTATATCCGCCATGAAGAGAGCCCGGTTGCACCAGGGGCACAGGTATGGTTTCGGTGGACTACTCACCACCTTTCTCAGGGGCCTCGATGTTGAGGAGGAGGCCCTCGATTATATCCCGCAGTTGGAGCGGCGGACCTTAGATGTTACCAAAACTAAGGCTCCTGACACCACCCACAGGCCAGCGCTGACACTTGGCGAGCGACACGCTCGTGATGACCAGTACATGGCGCGGATGTATGGGATGCAGATGCTCCAGCTCAGGATAGGTGGGAGGCCAGCGACAGAGGAGGAGCTATGGTAGCTCGAGCTAGATTACCCGTTTGGCGAAAACGCCAGGGCTCTATGCCGAGTAGGGCCAGCATTTGTAGAGCCCACGGATGATGACGTCCACATGGACGAGGAGACGCGTTGGGAGGACTCCGATGTGGAGTTCAATGATGACGACGGAGGCGACTCGGACATGGGAGATGAAGCAGCAGCACCCGATGAAGAAGTGGAATACTTTGATTAATTAGGGAGTTCCACCACCCGATTTTGTGCTATTTAATTTTTGTGAACACTGGGACAGTGTTCGGATTAAGTGTGGGGTGGGAGTAGTTAGGTGCTGGGCTGGGCTGTTTTGTTTGTATGTTCTCCTCTGTTATTTTGTATGTTGTGTTTCCCTGTGTTTGTGAATTTTCAAATTGTTCTGTATTTGTAAATATTTGTGAAATTGATGTGTGTTGTTGAATGTTGCCAGCTGATTCTGTAAATATTTTTTTTTTGCCTATCGAAATGATCGATATTTTGCAAATTTTTCAACTTTTTAATTTTGGGTTTCTCGGCGTTTGTTTTCGGTTCTTTTACCGAGAATGGTCCCATTGAACCGAAGTCATAGCTAGTGACTATTCCCTATGATGGATGGATGACGACCGTCTTAAGGGAAATGTAGTCGTTAGGAGTAGATATTTTTTTCAATTATTTTCAGTTTTTTTTCTTTGGTGGATTGCATCTCGAAACCTGTAGTTACTATATGGTTGCGAAATTTTGGTTGCATGTTGTACATGATATTCAAAATGCAAAGGTGATTCGTATGAAAGCATGCAATCTTGTAAATATGTTGAGATACCTAGGCTGTAGAGTTTGATTCAGTGTGATTGAGGCTTAATGTTTGAATTCCTGTAATTAGCTGATTGAAGAATCTTTGAATACATCTTGAATCGAGCATGTGCATGAAGTGTGAAGTAAGGTGTTGATATTCCATGCTATTGTGAAGTGTCTAGAACTTGCCTGGTGTGTGTACAAAACGAAATGAAGGAGGTGTATTGTAGGAAAGGATGTAGGCATTTCTTTGTTTTAACCGAGAGTTTCTAATTTTTTTCTTGTCATACTCCCCCTTTCTGTGATTGTATACCCTAGTCAGCCCTTTGAGCCTTTAGCCTATTATTTCTTTCTTTTGTCCAAAAAGTGTAAACCGAGCTTAATTCCTTCTTTTCATTAGTCGTAAAGTCTATACAAAACTCTTAAGCGCTTAAGAAGAGAAAATAAGTTTCCCAAAGTGTCAAAGAGTGAGAATGGTGAAAAGAAAAAGAAAAGCAGAGTGAGGGAAGAAAAAAAAAGGTTGAAGGTGCACCGGTTATAAATAAACGATAATGAAGGTGTATGAATAATCTTTGTTATTGTGTCAAGTGTGCTTAATGAAATGGGCCATACTAAAGTAAATCATCAAGAATGGGATGGTGAAAAAAAAGAGAGAGAGAAACAGTGTCCATGAGTGATGGGATGTGTTGAAAAGGCGCTTAAGGATGCTAGTGACTATTATTGGCTAATCCAATATTTACTAGTTCCATAGCTTCCATTACAACCCATTAAAGTCCTATGTGATCTTGCATTGCATTTCTTTATATTAGTGGAGTAATACACTAAGGGCAAGCTTATGGGTCACGACATGATGCATGTGAATTCTTTTGGGAGAAAGAGTGAAATTGTTTTTACATGCCCTTACTTGAATGTTTGTGTGTCACATGAGCAAAAAGGGGAAGATTCTCTTGAGTTGTGAGGGCACATGCTTGATGAAAGATTGATTTTCGTGTCGGATATCTTGATTAGCTGATTTGCATGAGTTTGCCGATATCGAGAGTCGATTCTTAAAGTCTAGGAAGTCTTAATGTATTGAAGGTCATTGCATTGATAAGACCATGCATGTTTTCTTGATGATTTGCTGTATTGAGTAATCGGTATGACCGTAGCTTAAATTGTTGTACCACAGTAGCGAGGTTGGGATGTAAATTGCATGAATTGTATGTTTGTTGTTCGAGGACGAACAAGGATTTAAGTGTGGGGTAAGTGATCTTGGGCAGATTTATATGCCCAAGTGATACTCAAAAGTATCATTTTCGCCTTGTTTATCTAGCAATGTGTATACATTTTCATGTAATTGGTAATAAAATGTGAATTTATACTAACCAACATGATTAGCATTGTTTTGCAGGTAAAATGTGATTTCGGGAAGCTAAAATGCATGTTGTATGATATCGGAGTTGGACTTGGATGCGAGCAAGGAAAAGGCATTGGACAACATGAATCAAAGGGGCTCCGCGATGGAGCCGTGTCACGCTGCCATCGCGGAGGCATTCTGCCTGGATGGTGAAAATTCACCAAATTTCCAGTGAAGGTCCGCGTTTGCTCTGTGGAACAGAGCTTGTGCTCCGCGATGCACGTCGTGCCACGTTGAGCTTGAATTCCCGGACCCCCAGTTCCAGTGAGGGTCCACATTCATGGCGTGTCACGGAGGCAGTGCTCCGCGATGCACTCCGTGACACGTTGCTCATTATTCCGGGAAAAATTCCCACAAGTATAAATGGAACACTTAAGTTCATTTTTCATAATTCAGACTTGGTGGAGCAGGGACGTGGGTTACAGGCAGTTGAGTGACGAAAAATTCAGGGTTTTTTCTCTCTTTCTTTCTTCTCTAATTCAATTGCTTGTATGATTAACACTCGTTTTATGATGATTAATCCACAAATTAGTGGCTAATTCCCTTCCTTGCTGAGGTTATGAACACTTGTGATGAATTTTGATTATTGATTATATGGTTTTTCATCTTTTTCTTCCATGTTGTTCTATTAATTGTTGTTTCTACTGCATTGGTGTGTGGCCTACATTAATTTACATCTAAAAAGTCCGATTTCACTCGAGAGAGCACGAAATTGGAAAGTTGTGAATTAATAGGATATTGTTCTTTACTTGGTTTGGGAAAACTGAGTTTTGATGTGCCTTCAGGATAGAAATATACCTGAAAGTCGTATTAGTCAATTTAGGAACCGGAATTGTATGGCCAGAACATGAATTGCATTTGATCACAGAAATGTAGACGGATGGTTCATGATTCTTATGTGAGATTAAATGCGAGAGTTTTAATCTCTTGGCAAATGTTCTTGGCTAGCAACAGGAAGAAAAAGATTAACCAATTTATGATGATAATCAGTTTCATTACATGTTCGTTTAACCTTAGCATGCTCTTATCTATAGTTCAGATTCAAAGTAGATAATTGTTCTTAGTTTTAGTGTAAAATTTATCAAACAAACTATCAACTTTTTGGTTACGTTGTTGCCAACATATTTAGAAGTAAAAATATAGTATACTTGAGCAAATTGCACTTAACCCAAGTCTCTGTGGGATCGATACTTGGCTTACTAAAGCCACTTACTACTTGTTCGACCACATGCACTTGCGTGTTGTTTTATATACACATATAACACACCGAACACATGTCAAATATAATGTTATGCATCAAGGACCAATGAGCCTAAGACAACCTAATATGCTCACCAACTCAGGAAAAAAGAGAAACTATTCCCCTAGAATGTGAGAATGTTTCAAGAGGACCACAATGAATAGGCCTGATTCACAACTGCTTTTATTTTAAAATACAAGGGCATGATTTATCCAATCAAGAACACATAGCATCTTAAATCATAATCATTTCATATTCAAAGCTTGCCTTGAAGCTCACACTGCTCATGCCTCATTCACATCTTTACATCAGTGCAAAAAAATGTCCTCAAAGGGAGTGATGCCACTCACTTCAAGAGAGGATCCCCTTTCTTTATCTTTAAACAATATATGCACAAGGGATTATATAATGAGATGATCACACTCACTCTTAAAAAAGATTCTCCATATACACAACTTGAACCATAGGCTTGCCCTTTGTATAACTCTCCACTAATGTAGAACAACTACAGTCAAAATTAATTAGGACTTTCAGGTCATGATGAAGACTAGGGGTATGGATAGGTCAAATATTTTGCTCTAGTGACTAGAACCTTCCTAATGCCTTTTTGTGAATACTTTTAACCTCCTATCAAACTTTTTAGATCACCCGCCTTCTTCCTCCTTTTTCATTCATCTTCATCTTTTATTTCTCAAAAGCCCTCCTTGTAACTCCTTTGGCTTTCACATTAAGCCTCGTCTAAGCAAGAGGTAACACCATTTCACTATTCTTTTTCTCTTTTTGATGATTCAAGGTTTATCAATCCATCATTTCATTCATTTGGATCACAATTTGGTGCTACCTCACATTTAAGTTCATCACATTTCTCCCCTTCTTGTAAACCCCCAAACATAGGCTTTTTGTCTCTTTACCATTGATTTTCTTATCTCTCCCCATGTCTTGGACTTCAAGCCCCTATTACTTTCATTCATTCATCACTAGAAATTATGGAGAATGGATGCCAAAGTAGAGGATTAAAAAGGGACATTGGGCTTGTAATGTGATTTCCAAGAATAAATAGTTCAAAGGCTCAACATTGGCTAGCGAGGGAAGATATTTTTGGAGGTCATCTTGGGTGAAGTGACTAATCAAAAGAAAGCCCAAAATCATATTCTAAGTGCAGCTACATCTAGAATTTCTCCTTGAGTCACACTTAGGGCATGCTCTAGACATGCAGAGATGCGTGAGACTCATTCAAATAACCTTAACACACAAGGCATCACACCCAAAGAGTTCACACAAGTCATTACTATCACAAAATTTTTACTCAAGATACTAGAGAATACGAATGCACAAGACAAATATGGAATATGCAATGTATGAGAAGAGAGTGCTACGTTTCCCATTTTAAATGCTCATTTCATTCAAATTCATTTTTCATGCCACATAAAAAAAATTTTGTGGTACCTCTCAAAAGCAATTCCAAAAAAGACTCAAAGGAAAACATGACATTTTTTCATAAGAGAGTCGCCTCATAATCTATCATTGGGAAATGTCACCCAGTTCAATAACAAAACAAAAAGAAAAAAAAGAAATTGCTCCTTGGAAAAGAATCATGGAATAAAGAAAACCTTTGGAGTTTATTCGTTATCTACTATTAACAAAGGCGAAAATCAAACTTAGATCAGGAACTTTAGGCAATCAAAACAAAGACCTATTCATTAGCACTAACAACAAAGATAATTTTTCTATTCATGCATTTCAAGCTCGACAAAGGTTCAACAATCATTCACAAATATAGTCAAAACAAACAGCCTGGCAAGGGCAATCATCAAACATTGTTAAAATGATCCTGACAAAGGCTCACAAATCCTCACAACTCAAATAAAAAGCCCGACAAGGGCCACATCAATTAATCAACAAAACAAATGACCATCACAAAAGAAACACTCATCCCACTCCCGACTGAAACACTACATTGTCCCCAATGTATGCATACAAAACAAAGAGGTAGAGAAGTCCCTTAAGTGGTCACTCATCATCATCCTTATCAGCTTCATCTTGGCCTTTGTTGCCCAAATCCTCCGTCTTATCCCCTAAGCCCTCAAAAAAGTAGTTAATGGAGCCTCTGACTGTAGAAGGGGAAGCCATCGCTGCATCAAGGGCGCTCATGACAGGTACCTTCATGGACGTCCGACTCTTTCATTCCCTCACTTTGGTACGGTGAGAGGTGACAACCCCCTCCACGATATCCACTCAATGAGCATAGCTTGGTCAGACTCTCATACATTGACTTCATCTCCTTTTTCACTGTTTGGGCAATAAGGGCAGGGAAAGTTCTAGCCAATTTCTAAAGCTGGCTCTCATGAGAGTTAGTCATCTCAGGAAGTTTGTGGGGACAGCTTGGTTAGGAAGATGTGGGAGGGGGTGAGGCTCCCCTTGTAGGGGCTTTGCCTCAAGCTTGTCCCGATGCCTATAGGTGTGGCATATTAAGATCGGGAGCCAGTGGGGCTTCCTCAGAACGATTAGAGAAAGATCCTTTTGAAACATAAAAGGATTGCAGCCACTTCTGCTTACTCTTGGGAGCATCTGCGTCCCTTTTTTGATCCACAATAATGTCACCGGTAATGGAGCTTGGAGCTTCATCAAGGAACAGTGGCACTCCGGCTTGCAAGCATAGCTGAGATGTAAGCATAGGGCATTGAAGTGCTGGCTTGCCTTACTTTTCATTTTATCTGTACGGCTACAATTTCCCAAAAATTTATATGGACCCCTCTCATGATGCAAGCAATGAGGTTGCTTCCAAACTTACCCTCTTCACATTCTTTGAAGGCATAATACGACCACAAATGAAGTACAACCACAGCTTGGCTTCAGACTTAAGATCATGGTGAGAAATCTCGCCACCCATGGTGGCCCAAAAGGGTGTGTTTGCAGTAATGAATAAAGCTATCCAACTGAACTGGTTCTCCTTATCAGCAATTTGGGTTGCATAGTCAAATCCGTTGTCAAGCTCATCTTCCCAGAATAGATAGTTAATAGTTTCTAGAGTGATGTCAACATCCACACCTCGCACCATGACTAAGGGCAAACAAGGAAAGTTGTCAACATTGCCCTTATGATGCATGTTGTCCTTCTTGACCTGGTAAGATGTGTAGAATTTACGGATGAGGATGGGGTAGAAATCAAGAAGTGGATTGGCAAAGGCATGCCATTATCATTCATTGAATTCAGTTGTGACATTAGGGAGGTCACCCCGCAGCCCCACCAAGTAAAACTGCTTCTCAACAGTGATTTATCGCCCTTTGCAGATTTTATAATGCCCTTCATGTTGGGCACACAAAATATTATGGCCTTTTTTGAGTTGGTGGGTGTTGTTGATTGCTTTGCTTTCCCTTTCCTTTGGTGGAAGATGAGGCTGGGGTCTTGCCCTTTCTCGAGTTCCTGGATGATGTTATACTCTGTAATAGTGCAATACTACAATACTTTCTTTTTGTATATTTGTTCAAGAGAAAACAATAAAAACTAAAATCTACCCTAAACAAAGGCAAGGAATTATAATAATTGGATGGTAAACAAGTAGAATTGTTGAGATGTGAAGCACTAGCAGTGCTCACGAAACACAGATGAAGATTCGTGAACCGCCAGTTGGCCGTCGGACCATAACAAAACACTGGGAATACAAAGGTCATCCGGCGACACACTGGTATTTCACCGGTCTCAACTCGTGGAACGCCGGTGTAATGTAGGTCTGGGACAGTGGCCTAAAGCCTAGAAACTCCACTTGCATTTCATAGATGTTTTATCGGGCCTGACCAGCGGTTCGCCGGTGGACGCCTGGCACTGAGATTTCTCCCAAACATAGTGAAATTGCCAAATGCTCAGATTCCAAATTAACTCAGTCACCATAACAACAGTCAAAAAAGTAAAAGTGATAATTTACCCTTAAAAGAGACGTCACTCCATCTATTATCGGATAAATTGTACAATTTAAGCACATATAAAGCTACTCAGACTTCACTCCCAACTAGAATCTAACAAACTAATGTCATGACCCGAGAGTACACCCGGATCATAGACATGGTATAAGGAGCCTTGAAAGACTATAAGTCAACCCATGGCATGAGCATATATCTAATTCATACACATAAGGCGGAAGACTTAACTTAAAATCATGAATTTAAAGGAAACGTGACACGAAATATAAGAACGGTAATACATAATCCTAGCATAAATAGCAGAATACTACAATTAAGTCAGAAAGCCTCTAATCATAATAGACAGGTTGGAGGGACAAGACCCCAACTAACCCCAACATTCTGAAACAAAAGATAACAAGATCCGAACATGAAGCCCTAGAATCATGAGGACTCGTCGATAAGAGCTGAGAGCAGAACTGAGGGCAAGCTAGGAACGATGCTGAACCTGCGAACTGGATCCTGAAAATGTGTGGGTTAGTACTTGAAAGGTACTGAGTATGTAAGGTATGCAAAACAATACCTAAAACATAAAAGTTATAGGAGTGGGGACATCATGATCATAAGACTGAAATCGTAAATATATCATAAGGCTCAAGATTTCAAAAATATTCGTAAACCTGTCATAGTCGTATCAGGTGTGAAAAACAATTCATAAAACATAACTTGAACAAAAAGAACATAATTATACATGCATCAAAAACCATGAGGAACAATGGGAGATTTCTACAACCGACATACCCCATATGAGCACACATGAAGCCTGACCTGTAAACCTAGTCGGGAGGTTGTCTATACCTTGCCAAGGACATGAACTATGAAAGACGTGATATCACTCATGAAGGCCTCGTAGGGCAAACAGGGACAGTCACTGAGGAGGTCCCAACATAACCTACAGTGGCACGTAGTTCTGAGATTGAGGGTGTAATCTAGGCCCCGAACCTACTCTGTGTTAAGTACTACTCCCAAAACATGCAACGTGCTCATAAAAATCCATACATGACGTGCATGTCTAGTTAAATCGTGCTAACCATAACATGTTTGAGAATACGTAATACTAGCCATGGAATTGGGCCGGTGGATCAGCCAAAATCATGGTTCATAAATCATAAGTGACATGTGGGCATTGACTATAGTTTTCAATCATACATGAAATGCTTAAATTGATAGGAAACATGATCAAAATAACATGAGTAATTTAAAACATGCTTAAAATTCATAAGTTCGTATCATGCTTGAGAAATCACCATAACCATGAATTTCACTAAAAATCCCATGATTTGGGCACATATGCTTTTAAGGATTTAAATCATAAAATATTGACTAAATAAGTGGAAACAACCCAATAATTTGAAACCCATGATTTTAGAGATACTACAACAAGCTCATATCGATTTTTGAGGAAACATGCATTGGGGTTATGACCCATCAAGAATTTGTAACTTAAACATAGAACTAGGAAGAAATGGGGCATAGGTAGGGACTAAACCACCCATTCAAGACCCCACATACCTGGAATTACTTGATTATTAACTCCCTTGAAAAGCCCTAGATGGAATCTCGAGGAATTTAAGAAGAACACATGAATCCCTTTCCTCTTACTCCTCTACTCTACATGCATCAAACGAGGTTTATCATGAATGATTTCCCCTAAGAAGACCTTGTCCCGACCTCAAAATGACATAGTTTAGGTCTTAGGAGTGTAGGAAATTATGAGAAGGCCCTTACTAATTCGCAGGAAATAACTTCTAGGTGACCCTAACGGGCGACCTGACGACTCGTTACCAGGGACAACGAGTTGTTGGGTCGTTTCGTCAAGTCCACTGGAATTTTTCACCTGGTTTCTTAATGGAGGACATGAAGACTCGTCCCCCGAGGCAATGACTCATTACCAGCTTCCATCAAGTACACTGCCTCATCCTTAATTAAATCCTTAGCCTTTCCCCATGGTGGACCTGACGACTCGTGGTAGCTGACCACGAGTCGTTCCCACGTCCGTGGGGACCTCAGCTCCTCAGCCAAGTCCAACCTTCACACGAGCGACCTGACGACTCATGGGGCCTCCTCATGAGTCGTCTAATGACTCGTTCTGCACTTCTGTAATATTTTTCCTGATTTTTCCCCATTTGACTCCCAGGTCTGATCCTTGGGTTCCCGAGGTATAACAATATCTCCCCCTTGGAAACATTCGTTCTCGAATGTTAAAAAAATGCAAATAAATTAGGAACAAACAACCACAATATACAAATACTGATCATTTAAGCTGAAATCTAACGGAACGACTACCCCCGAAAAGAACTACATAGTTGGACTGAATTCAGACATCACATATATATATCATATCCTAAAAAAACTTGTATGCATGAATGGGACATGAAATAATGAATGGAAGTTTAGGGCAAAAACTGATATCTCAAACTGAAACTGGGCCGGTAGGGAACAAATGGGGGTATTCAGCCATCATATCTGCTTCAGCTTCCCACGTAGCTCCCTCAACATGCTGATTTCTCCATTGCACCTTTACTGAAGCTACTTCCTTGTTCCTCAGCCTCTGAATATGACGATTAAAGATTGCAATGAGAATTTCCTCATAACTGAGGCTATCCTTCAAACCAACACTTTCAACCGGAACCACTACGGATGGATCTCCCAAGCACTTTTTCAAGAGCGATACGTGAAATACAAGATGAACTGAAGCTAACTCTTAAGGTAACTCTAAATCATAGGCTACTTTACCCACTCGTCTCACAAACAGATATGGACTAATATAGTGGGGGTTGAGTTTTCCTTTCTTTCAAAATCTCATTACTCCCTTCATGGGAGATACCATCAAAAACACCCAATCATCGATCTCGAACTCAAGCTCTTTTCCCCTCACATCACATAAGACTTTTGGTGACTTTGAGCTGTTTTCAACCTTTCTCTTATCAACTAAACTTTCTCCATCGCCTCATGAACTACATCTGGACCCACTAACGAAGCCTCACCGTCCTCAAACCAACTGATGGGCAACCTACACCTTCGCCCGTAAAGAGCCTCAAATGGTGTCATTTGGATGCTAGAGTGATAGCTGTTGTTGTAGGAAAACTTAATAAGAGGTAAATGCTCATCCTAGCTACCCTTGAAATCAATAACACAATCCCTCAATATTTCCTCAAGAGTTTGGATAGTCCGCTCCGCCTGGCCATCTGTTTGCGGATAAAATGTCGTGCTAAGCTTGACTTGGGTACCAAGTCCCTTTTGAAAAGATCTCTAGAACTGAGAGGTGAACTGAGTACCTCTATCCGATATGATGGACAAGGGTACTCCTTGCAATCTAACCAACTCTCGGATATATAATTTGGCATAATCTTCCGTTTAATCGGTGGTTTTGACTGGTAGAAAATGAGTAGCCTTGGTTAACCTGTCCACCACACCCCAAATGGAGTCATATTGTCTACGAGTGAGACGTAAACCTATTATGAATTCCATGTTTATTTCTTCCCACTTTCAACTAGGCATGCTGATGTACAGAAGTACACCTCCCGGTCTCTGATGCCCAACCTTCACTTGTTGGCAATTCAGACACTTGGCTACAAATTCTGCAATGTCCCTCTTCATGCCATTCCACCAGTAGATTTCCTGCAAGGCATGATACATCTTGGTAGCACATGGATGGATAGAATACCTAGATCCTTGAGCCTCATGCAACATCCGGCTCCTAAGATAATCCATGTTCGGAACACACAATTGACCCTGGTACCAAAGCACACCATTTCCCCCTTTTGAGAAGACTTCTACCTTCTGACTTTGAACAGCTTCTTTCAAATTTACCAATATTGGATCTTTATCTTGTTTAGCCTTCACCTCCGTTACCAAGGATGACTCTAACCCGTTCTGAACTACTACCCCACCATCGGTCAAACCAACTAATCTAACACCCAACCGTGCAAGTCGATATACCTCCTTTACCAGCCCCTTCTTTTCTTCAGTCAGATTTGATACACATTCCATAGAAAGTCTATTAAGGGCATCTGCTACCACTTTGGCCTTAATCCGATGGTAAAGGACACTCATGTCGTAGTCCTTCAGTAGCTCCAACCACCTCCATTGCCGGAGATTGAGATCCTTCTACGTGAACACATGTTGTAAGCTCTTGTGGTCAGTGAATACATCTACATGAAGCCCATACAAGTAGTATCACCATAACTTCAAAGACAATACCACCGGGGCCAACTCAAGATCATGGGTCGGGTAATTCTTCTCATGAATTTTTAGCTGTCTGGAAGCATATGCTATGACTTTCCCGTGATGCATTAATACACATCCCAGTACGACTCTTGAAGCATCAAAATATACAACAAAGCCATTGGTACCCTCCGGTAAAGTCAACACCGACGCTGAATTGAGTCGGGCATTCAATTCTTGGAAGCTCTACTCACAAGCCTCCGACCATTGGAACTTCACCTTTTTCTGAGTTAATATAGTAAATGGGGTTGCAATGGATGAGAAACCTTCTATGGAACTTCTATATAACCCGCTAAGTCCAAAAAGCTGCTAATCTCCAAAGGGTTTACAGGTCCGGGCCAGTTCTTTACCGCCTCTATTTTCTGGGAGTCCACCCTTATACCTTCGCTTGACACTACATCTCCCAAGAATGCAACTGAATTCATCCAGAACTCACATTTGCTAAACTTGGTGTATAGTTGGTTATCCTTGAGGGTTTGGAGTGCTACCTTCAAGTGTGCGACATGCTCCTCCTTCATCTTGCAGTATATCAATATGTCGTAAATGAACACTATCACGAACATGTCCAGATATGCCTTGAATACCCTGTTCATCAGATCCATGAAAGCTGCAGGGGCATTGGTTAGTCCAAAAAACATAACAACAAATTCATAATGGCCATACCGGGTCCTGAAAGTAGTCTTCGGGATGTCGCTCTCTTGAACCATGAACTGGTGATATCCGGTCCTGAGATCTATCTTGGAGAAATATTTGGCACCCTGAAGCTGATCGAATAGGTCATCAATCTTGGGTAAAGGGTATCTCTTGCTGACGGTGACCTTGTTCAACTTCCTATAGTCACTACACATCCAAAGAGAACCATCTTTCTTCCGGACAAACAACACTGGGCACCCCATGGGGACTTGCTTTGTCTAATGAAACTCTTATCTAGTAAATCCTTCAACTGATCCTTTAACTCTTTCAGCTCGGTTGGGGCCATTCGGTAAGGAGGAATCGATATGGGCTGTGTGTCAGGTAAAAGATCAATCTCAAAATCAATCTCCCTCTCGGGAGGAGCACCTGGTAGGTCATCTGGGAATACTTCGGGATACTCACATACCACGGGGACTGACTGAATGGTTGGGGTCTCAGAAGTGGCATCCTTAACCCTAACCAAATGGTAAATACAACCCTTAGAAATCATTTTTTGGGCTTTGAGATATGAGATAAAGCGGTCTACAGGTACCGCTGAACTACCCTTCCATTATAAAATTGGTGCACCTGGAAACCGAAACTCCACCGCTCGGGTTCTACAATTAATAGAAGCATAACATGCAAACATCTAATCCATGCCCAAAATAACGTCAAAATCAGTCATAGCCAATTCTACTAAGTCTGCGGAGGTAACCTTATCCATTATTGTAATGGGGCAACCTCTATATACCCACCTTGCTACGACTGAATCCCCAATAGGAGTAGACACCAAAAGCGATTCTGACAAAATTTTAGGACTGACCCCAAAGTTACTAGCAATGTAAGGTGTCACAAAAGATCGTGTAGCTCCCGGATCTAACAAAGCATAAGCATCAATATGAAAGAATCGCAACATACCCGTAACCACATTGGGAGAAGTCTCCTGCTCCTGTCGAGAGCCAAGTTCATAAAGCCGGTTCTGGCGCTGGCCGCCAGCTGAACCAATCGAAGCACCCTGCTAAATCTGACGTGCCACTGGAACTACTGAACTAGTTGCTAAAGTGTGGGCTCCACCACATCCTGACCTAGCTGTGGGGCAATCCCTGAGTCTGTGTCCAGGTTTTCCACACTCGAAAAAAGCATATGAGCCCACCAAACATTTCCCTGGGTGATTCTTGCCACATTTAGCACAAGATGGAAAAGTGCACTCTGTGCGTATGCTATTTTGACCCCTAGAAGCTGAGGTCCTGCTCCTCTGATCGTCTCGAGGCCTTGATGGGGTACTAGCTGAAGATGGTACTGAGGTAATGGACCTGTGCTGGGACTGCTGGTGAGGCCCACCCTCTGGCCTCGACTGGGAGAACCTGTGGGTATCAGTTCATTCCCTCTTGGCCTCTCTCTGCCTCATATAAGCTGGCTCCATCTATTGGGCATATAGGACTTTACATGGGTAGTCCATATCCTGATGAAGCATGGTTGTTCTGCAGTCTTTGTCCAGATACTCGGCTACTCCCTGCACGAATCTGCTCACCCGTGCCCTCTGGTCCATCACTAACTCCGGGGCATACTTTGACAGGTGAGTGAACTCAAGTGAATACTCTAGCACCATCATCTTTCCTTATTTGAGGTTAACAAACTAAGCTTCCTGCAATTCCCTCATCTGCCGAGGGAAGAACCTATCGAGAAAGGCCATGTGGAACTCGTCCCAGCTGCCCTGCTGTCCTTCCATTGCTTGAACCAAATATAAACGACCTCCTTCAGCTGATAAGAGGCCAAGACAACGCACTCCTCATTCGTCACCCCCATAACCTGAGTGACCTTCAAGATCCCTCCAATGAACTCATGTGGATCCTCATCCACCTTTGCCCCTATAAACTCGGGAGGGTTCATCCTTAAAAAGTCCCTGAGCCGGGATGTCACTGCAATGCGGTTCTGTGGAACAGGTGCAATAGCCTAATGGTCGATCTAGCGGTCAAGGCCTACGCCAACATTTGAATAGCCGCCCGAAACTCGGCGTGGGCAGTTGGCTCTGTTGCTTGGGGCTCCTGAACAGGTGAGGCTTGCTGACACCCATTATCATGGCTACCCTCATGGCCCCCATCATTTCTGTTCCTCCTTCTGTTAATCCTTCTAGGAGCCATAATTTTCTGCAATCGCGAATAGCATGAATTAGAAGGATGGAGAGATTTTTACCGCACGACAAAGATCATGAAAAAAGGGACAATTTCCTAAAACGTTTAGTAGACTCTTTGTCATAGGTGTGGTGCGCTTCACACCCATGAAAAAGACTCTACCTAAAGCGGCTTTCAGACTCCCTAGGACCCATCCGAAACCTATTGCTCTGATACCAAGTTTGTCATGACCTGGGAGTACAACCACATCGTAGACACGGGACAAGGAGCCCTGAAAGACTCCAAGTCAACCCATTGCATGAGCAGATATCTAATTCATACACATAAGGCGGAATACTTAACTTAAAATCATGAATTTAAACGAAACGTGACATGAAATATAAGAATGGTAATACATAATCCAAGCATAAATAGCAGAATACTACAATTAAGTTTGAAAGCCTCTAATCATAATAGAAGGGTTGGAGGGACAAGACCCCAACTAACCCCAACATTCTGAAACAAAAGATAACAAGGTCAAAACATGAAGCCCTCAAATCATGAGGACTCACTGCTGAGAGCATAGAACAGAATTGAGGGCAAGTTAGGAACGATGCTGAAACTGCGAACCGGTTCCTGAAAATGTGTGGGTCGGTACTTCAAAGGTACTGAGTATGTAAGTTATGCAAAACAATACTAAAAACATAAAATTTATAGGAGTGGGGACATCATGATCATAAGACTGAAATCGTAAATATATCATAAGGCTCAAGATTTCAAAAATATTCGTAAACCTTGCATAGTTGTATCAAGTGGGAAAAATAATTCATAAAACATAACTTGAGCCATAAGAAGCTAATCATACATCCATTTAAAACCATGAGGAACAATGAGAGATTTCTACAACCGACATACCCCATATTAGCATGCATGGAGCCCGACCTGTAAACCTAGTCGGGAGGTCGTCCATACCTTGCCAAGGGTATGAACCATGAAAGGCGTGATATCACTCAAGAAGGCCCCATAGGGAAAAAAGGGATAGTCACTAAGGAGGTCCCAACATAACCTACGGTGGCACGTAGTTCTGAGATTCGGGACGTAACCTAGGCCTCGAACCTTCTCGGTGTTAAGTACTACTACCAAAACATGCAGCGTGCTCATAGAAATCATACATGACGTGCATGGCTAGTTAAATTTTGATAACCATAACATGCTTGAGAATTCGTAATACTAGCCATGGAATTGGGCCCGTGGATCGGCCAAAATCATAGTTCATAAATGCCCATAGTTTTCAATCATACATGAAATTCTTAAATTTATAGGAAACATGATCATAATAACATGAGTAATTGAAAACATGCTAAAAATTCATTAGTTCATATTATGCTTGAGAAATCACCATGACATTGAATTTCACTAAAAACCCCATGATTTGGGCACATATGCTCTTAAGGATTTAAATCATCAAATATTGAATAAAATAAGTGGAAACAACCTAATAATTTGAAACCCATGATTTTAGACATACTACAATAAGCCCATATTGGTTTTTGAGGAAACATGCATTTGGGTTATGACCCATCAAGAATTTGTAACTTAAACATAGAACTAGGAGAAATGGGGCATGGGTTGGGACTAAACCACCAATTCAAGACCCTACATACCTGGAATTACTTGATGCTTAACTCCCTCAAAAAGCCCTAGATGGAATCTTTAAGAATTGAATAAGAACACTTGAATCCCTTTCCTCTTACTCCTCTACTTTTACACGCATCAAATGAGGTTTATCATGAATGATTTCCCCTTAAAAGACCATGTCCCGACCTCAAAACGACGTAGTTTAGGTTAGGAGTGTAGAAAATTACGAGAAGGTCCTTGCTAATTCACAGGAAATAATTGCCAGGTGATCCTAATGGCCGATCTGAAGACTCATTACCAGGGACAACGAGTCGTTGGGTCATTTCGTCAAGTCCACCTGTTCTCTTAATGAAGGATATGACGACTCATCCCCAAGGCAACGACTCGTTACCTGCTTCCGTCAAGTACACTGCCTCATCCTTAATTAAATCCTCAGCCTTTGCCCACGGTGGATCTGACAACTCGTGGTAGTTGACCATGAGTCATTCCCACGTCCATGGGGACCTCAGCTCCTCAGCCCAGTCCAACCTTCCCATGAGCCACCTAACGACTCTTGGGGCCTCCTTATGAGTCATCTAACGATTCGTTCTGCACTGCTGCAACATTTTTTCAAATTTTTCCCCGTTTGACTCTCGGGTCTAATCCTTGGTTCCCGGGATATAACAACTAAGAAGTAAGAATTTTGGCACGGAGAAAACCCATATTATCATTCCATCATTATATCACTGCCTCCACATATCCACAGAATGACTAATAGCAACGTACCAACAAGAATAATCATGGTGTTAATGGGGGTACATGAGTGGGGGCATTTTGATTTTCACAAACTCACGATAATCTATATCATTGAATTAATAATAAAAAAAAGAGTAAGAGTTACATACCAAATGGATTTTTATAGCAAAGAGAGGAAAAAGATCAAAGCTTGAACAATGGAGTACCATAAACTCTTCTTGCGTTAGTGTATTTGAGAATATGAGTGAGTAGTGATGAAAATTTGAAGAATGAAGTGTGGGTTTTATAGAAGAGAAGGAGTGAAGGGGATTGGTAGGTGAAAGGGTGGGTTTAATGGAGGGAAGGTGGAAAGGCAGTGTATGGAGAAGTGTAGAAGGTGTAATAGGGAAATAGAAAGGTGGAAGAAAGGGTTTATGGGGATTTGGAGGGGTTTTGACCGGTATTTTTAAATACTCGGGTTGGGTTTGATCCATGGAGAAGTCAAAATTTTTGATAAAATGGACTTACCTGCACTAGCGCTTAATCGGCGGTCGCCGATAGGGACCGGCGGTTCGTCGGATCTGAGTCATGTGCCCATTATCCTTCCAATTCACTACCCGTGAGTCCCGAAAATATGCAGATTGGCACCGGCGATTTGCCGGTTGGATCACCAAATACATCCTAACTTCAAGGGTACTATTTGAAATCGGCGCTTCACCGTTAGTTCACAGATTTGTATCGGCGTTCCGCCGGAAAGTCGTTGGTTTCCTCTCTTCTCTCCCCTTATTATGTTCATCACCTACGAAAGTGTGGCATTTTACATGTATGCACTGTTGTTTCGCTGATCTAACGCCGTGCCTGCCCTATTCTTCTTCTCCATTGTTTGTGCATCCAAGCTACCTATAAAATCAAAACAACAACACATCAAAATGTTAAAGGTAAAAATGCTTGGGTTTCATCCCAAAAAGTGATTTAGTTAATGACGTGGCACGATTGAAACCTTCGTAATCTCTAGCACTCCTGAGGGTCATCCTCTGATTCACTCTCAACATCAACAAATTCATAATTCTCTTCTTCATTATCGAGAACTGCCATAACCTTGCATTCATTTGCTTGATAGGCTGGCATACATTGAAGGTGACCTCGTCACCACCTACTCGAGACTTAAGCTCTCCCAAGCTCCATATCAATTAAAGCCCTTCCCGTTGCTAGTAGAGGTCGCCCCAAGATAATTAGCACCTTGATGTCCATCCCACAATCTAGCACAACTAAATCAGATGGGAGTATAAATTTATCCACCTTCATAAGAACATCAATAAGAACTCCTATGAGTCTTTTGATTGACCTATCTGCCATCAACAGCCTCATAGAGGTAGGTTTGGGACTCCCTAACCCGAGTTTCTTGAATATCATGAGAGGCATGAGATTGATACTAGCATTGAGCTCATACAAAGCCTTATTCAACATGCACAAGGAAATTATGAAAGGAATGGTGAACGCCCCAAGGTCTTCAAATTTTGGAGCAAGGTTCCTAGTCATGACAGCACTACAATGATGGGTCACCTCATCGGTGCCCGTATCCACCACCTTCTTTTTCTTTAAGAGTTCCTTCATAAATTTTACATATCCTGGCATTTGAATCAAAGCATCCACCAATAGTATATTGATAGATAATTTTCCCAACATTTCAATAAACTTTTAGAATTGATTATCCTCCTTCTTTTTGGCTAATAGCTGTGGACATGGCGGGGAAACTCTTACTTCATGGTCCTTGTCATTAGGGGCCTTCACGTCCGCATTCATATATTTGAGGGTGTCCCGTCAACATCTCCCTCATGTTTCCTTCCTCATCATTACCAACACTTGCTTCTTTTATCACCTCATCCAACACATCATCATCAATTGCCTTCGGGGTATCAACATCTTTAGGCTTCATGCCGGCATCCTTCAATACCTTACCGCTCCTGGTCATAATTTCCATGCAATGGCCATCTTTCTTTGGGTTCAATACATTATCTCTAGCAAGTTCACCCTTCATTTGGGGGTTCATCTATGATGAAAAATTGTTCATTTGTACTTCGAGGTGTTTGATTGAAGCCGAGTGGGAGCTCACAGTTTGAACGAGGTTAGACACCTCCCATTTCAACTCCCTAACCCACTGTCAGTGGATTCTACTTTCTTAAACACCCGAGACAACATGTACTCAATCTTTGAGCTTCCTACATCACTCACCCCAGGCTTTCCTTGAGGTGCTTCAACTTTTGGAAGAGGTAAACAGCGATTAGAACGTCGGTGATTTTGCTCTCCTTCACGATTTTGCTCTCTATTCCCCCATCGATCAAATCTCCCCCCCCCCCATCTAGGATTATCACAGTTTCTCTAACCTTGATTCTCCTCCCTTGGGCGCTAAGGACCTTGATTGTCACCTTGATACCCAGGGCAAGAACCCTCTAATTGTCCTGATATGTATTCACACTCCTCCTCATATCTCAGGGGTGAAGTATCATCATCAAACTGAGCATGGGTTCGAGCAGCTACAACATTCACACTTTTTGTACCAGGTCCAATCACATGTTTAGTCATCAACTCTAGCTGGGTCATTATTTTGGCAAGAGTTTCATCTCTAGCCTCATCTCTCTTCCTCAATTTCGCACTCAAAATATTTAGAGCAACACCACTAGAAGATACCTCCACTTCCCTAGTATGCTATTCTCGATTGGCCTTCGTTATTTATCAAGTAACGCCTTGGCTACTCCATAGGGTTGATCCCTGATGGATCCCCGAGCCAAATTATTTTCCACAGACTTGTTGATAGAATCCAATGATAGGTAGAAGCTTTGAAGTAGAACCCCATCGAGTATGCCATTGTTTGGACAAATGACTACCTTTTTCTTAAACCTCAACCATGCTTCATGGAGTTGTCCCCCCCCCCCCAAGCTGTTGTAAATTAGCAATGTCATCCCTCAGTTGCAACATCCTCTAGGGAGAAATGAACTATCCAAAAATGCCTCCATGAGTTCTTTCCAAGAGGTAATATATCCGGGAGGCAACTCCACCAACCACGCGGTTGCTTCTATTGTGAGTGAAAACAGAAAGAGTCTCAATCTGATGGACTCATGAGTGATATTTGTAATGTTGAAAGGTTGACAAATCTCCAATAGGTTGTAGATATTCCTGTTTGCATCCTCATTAGAATTCCTCCAAAGAGTCCCTTCATTTGAAGTAAGTGCAGCATTGTACTCGTCACACGAAAATTGCATTCTCTACTGTAGGAGGTAGGCGAATTGCACCTGCTACATTAGGCATCACGAGGTCTTCATCCTCATGATCCATATGCCTGTCCACAGAACCTACTCATTCTAGTGAGTTCTGGCTTATATCAAATTCAACCTAGAAGGCACCAACCACAATAGTAAAAGTCAAACCAATTAAGATGCAAAATCAATTCAAAATAACAACAACTAGACGCTATTAAACTACATTCCCCGACAACGACGCCATTTTTGATAATGTCCAAACTACACTCTTCATTACGTAGGAGCATAAACGGTCGTTGTATTCAAATAAATAACCGGACGAGTGTCGGAGTCGAATCCCACAAGAAATGTTAGCTGATCACACAATAGTCGTCTATTAAATTAAACTAATTCACATCAAATGTTGCAACTAAGTACTACTCCCAACTGAGTTTCTAAATATACCTAACTAAATTGATTAGCTCAAAAATTGATATTCTAAGGCTAACCTAGAACTACTTATATGGAAGTGTTCCGAGAGCCTAAAGAACCTGACAAATTAATTTAATGAAATGTACAGACAGAGTGATAAACAATAAGCTGATAAGTGGACCTTTCTAGAAAATACTAAGTTTAGTTAAAATCTAAAACTGTTAACTTTAGTTAAAGCATACATGGAGAAAATTTTGCTTAGATAATAACCAATATAACCATAGCAATTTAGACAAGCCTTTAACTCATGCAAAGTTCAACCTAAGAATCATGCTAAAACTAGGGTTAAAAATGAATACATATAATTGAAACTAACATGAGTTTCACATAATATTAGTTATGAGAAACTAGAAGAATTATTAAAATGCAAGGGAAATCATCATCTGTCTAGAAATCCTAACTCATGATTTCTATAGGGCTAAAATGCTGAAAGTTTCTGAAAATACTTGGAGCATAAGGGTGAAAGGAATACTCTTTCTCAATCCCCACATATCTATAAGACAAATCCCTTAGAAGAATATTGAGATTTTAGAGATGAAGCAGAAGCCCTAGTTCTTGTCTCAAGTGTCTGTCTAAGTTCTTACGGTGAAGTTTTGAGAGATTAGGAAAAAATGAGGAGAGACTGATGGATTACTCTCTTAAATCTCCTTCTAAATTACCCTAATAATACGTAGTGTAATAACTAAACTAATGGGAAGTTACAAAAATACCCTTGGAATGTTTTATGGTAAACTACTCATCTAGTGGTACGATCCAACCTACAAGTCTTACAAGGATCATACAATCCATACTAACACTCATGGCTCGGGACCCCGCCATAAACCACACTCTAAAGTTCATCTGATGGGAGCCTACCACAAGCTATACAATCATACCATGGGTCATAGAACGATTCTTGACTTCCTAGAATTTCCTAAACACTTCTCTAAAACTCATTTCACGACTGGTTAGTATGATACGGACCATGGTGGTATGAATCGTGAAATGCAGTCGTGGTTTCCATACCACCTCCAGTTAGACTCACTGAATCCATATCAAGAATCATGGTAAGACTCATACAGCCCTAGAATGACTAGTGTGAATCACTCGTGGTTTACTAGATAATTTCTAATGCCCCTCTGAAATATCATCTCACGAGTCCTAGTATGACCCATACCACCTCATCACGAGTCATACTAACTCGTATTGTGGGTTTTCCCAGTTTTCTACATGGTCATGTTTTATATATAACAGATAGAATTTGGGTTTTGGGGATGTTACAATATCTCCCCCTTCAAAACATTAATTCTTGAAGGGTGACTAAATAAGCTAGAAAGATGTAGGAAAGTGTTGCAACCTCGTAGCTGAAGACTATAGGCTGAAAACTAATGGAGTGACTGTCTCTCGACTAAGATACATGATGGAACTAAATTCATGCAACATGGATGAACACTAAGACATGAATAGAACCAATAAGCATGAAACAAACATGAAATTGAATAAAGTACTGCGGAGGAACCTAGTACCTAATGCTGAAGCTAAGTTGGAAGGGTAGAGGTGAGGATATCTAGCCATCATATATGCTTCGGCTTCCCATGTAGATCCCTCAAATAGTTGGTTCCTCCATAAAACTTTTACAGAAGTGAACTCTTTGTTCCTCAACTTACGAACCTGACTGTCTAAAATCTTGATTGGAACCTCTTTGTAAGAGAGACTCACCTTTACGCCAACACTTTATAAAGGCATAGTTGGCTCTACATGTTCCTCCTCTATTATAGAGTAGACCAGAATATCATATATGAAGACAATAACGAAAATGTCCAGGTACTACTTGAATACCCTATTCATCAAGTTCATAAAACTTCCAGGAGCATTCCTTAGTCCAAAAGATATAACCACGAATTTGTAGTGACCATACCGAGTTCTGAAGGCTATTTATGGAATGTCATATTCCCTGACCCTGAGCTGATGATATCTTGATCTGAGATCTATCTTAGAGAAATAGATAGCTCCCTGGAGTTGGTGGAACAAGTCATCAATCCTAGGTAGGGGATACCTATTCTTGACTATTACCTTATTCGGCTGACAGTAGTGGATGCACATTCTAAGTGTACCATCTATCTTTCGTATGAATAGGACTAGGGCACCCCATGGAGAGATATTGGGTCTAATATGTCATGCCCCACCTTAGGAGGCATGACTAGTACCTAGTGCAACATTGAGATCTTACTGACATGACTGGGCTTCTGCACGTTTAGTGCAATCCATCAACTAAATTAAGGAAAGCAACGAGTTATATCTTGGTTTTAAACACAGCCTCTAGCAGACAATGCCGTATAGCCACTTGTAAACAAAAATGGCTAACCAACAATAGAAACCAAAAGGGATCCTATGTAGGCCGATAAGACTACAATGCTGTCTAGTTATAACAGAAATAAGAACAAGCTACTATGTTAGGCCCCACATGGACAACAATAACCAACTAACTGACAAAATAGTCTGCAAGCCTCTAAGAATAAAAATAGTGATCGGGACAAGGCCCAGCCAACCCAAAGTCTATATAGATGAAAGGTTGTAATCTCTACAGCCTGGCAACCCCGAATGAAAGAAGCTGGCCAAACTGGACTCTGGGTAGCTGCTACTGACAATTCTGAACTCTGTCTATCTAAACCTACAAGCAAGTAATGCAGCACCCAGGGATGGGTGTCAGTAAAATATGTACCGAATATGTAAGGTAGTAAATAAGTTGTTAAAGACTGAAAGAAAGTAGAAAGAAGGGCCAGAAAGATTAACCTGTAAGCTTGCTTATTCGTAATCTACATCTAGTAAAACACTACACGTACATGGGCTAAGACCTTATAATTACACATTCATAAGCTAAAGTTAGCAGGCAGAAATACAAAAAATAACCTCACTTGGTCCCCATAAGCCTAGAACGTACAAGCAACAAAGAAATAACCTACTGGGACCCCCATAAGCCCTGACAAGTGCACTTTAATCTATATACCCCTATCTAGGTTTCTATGACTCTACTAGTGCTATAACCAACCTACATGTCCCCCTGGGTCTGCAAATGAACCCGTTTGGCTCCTGATCTATATCTGTGTCTTAGTCTGGCGGACTCTTGATAACTGCACCTTGGCACCAGGCTCAAAAAGTGTGTGATGCCGATATGGCATAGAGCTAGTAGTCCATCCATGGAATGGACTGTAATATGGCCCTTGGGCCTCTGCATCATCTCTGGAGAGACAACATATCGCTCCTTAGAGTGACGTCATATAGACGCTGGTGGGCGACAACCCAGCTAGTAACCCTAGGGTGGTCACAGAAGGCTCCTAAGTGAGGGCAACCCCACCCAGGGTGCTATATTGAAGTCTCAATTTAGCCACTCAAAAGGCGTATCTGTCCATCTAGGCCTAACGCGACTGCTGCTCTCCCCTAGAATAATCTGTATGGCTGCTAGAAGACACAACCTGTGCACCTGTATATGATCAGAGGATCCTGGTAGTGGTCATAATCTCTAGCGATCTAGACCGAATAGGTCGAGATTTAATGTGGCCTAACAATACTCTAAATGTCCTGCTCGGGAAACTATAACTCATAAGCAACTGCTGGGTTGCAGAAGACCAATTACCTAGTTCTTTTGCTTAGAACCACTGTAGGGCTGCTACTGACCGAACATGCTCTCTAGCGGTCGGCCCTTAATCTTCCACAAGAAACTTACTGACATTCTTAGCCTGAGGGTAATACTGTGCTAACATGGTTCTAGTCCTTTAAATCTTAACTTGGTCTATTCAGATCTTATATGACTTTTCTAGGCAATTCCTAACCTTATAGATAAGTTTATATGGGCTTAGCCACTCACGAAAATCTGTACCTGAGTATCTTACACGAAAATGGTGGGGCATTGGCCCTACCTCTAACTGTTAAATAAGGTCCCCTTCCTTAGGGTACCCACGGGTGTATTTGACCTGAACGACTAGAATGGCTTCTTGGGTGACCTGTATGATTAATACTAAGTCAATTGGAATTGACAGTCACTGGTAGTAGCTAACTAGATGGCAGACTGTAACTCCGTTCACTGGATAACCCTAGTTCCACTGACTTTAAAGTTTGTTCATCCTATCTTAATTTCTGGCCCTGGGGCGTTAGGGTACGCCAAAGGCCTCTGGGCGTGCTTCACTGACAATACAGGCGCC
Organism: Datura wrightii; assembly: GCA_035772735.1. NCBI lineage: Eukaryota > Viridiplantae > Streptophyta > Magnoliopsida > Solanales > Solanaceae > Datura > Datura wrightii. Next base: position 18,632,894 of record JASDFA010000023.1, on the reverse strand, counting down.
AAACTGGAGGCCATATCACGAGATGCACCTATGCTATTCAACTTACTAACTTAGGCCTAATAAATATCCAGGGGCTTCTAAGGTCTAAGCCTGACAACAAGACATCCAATTCTCCCCAAATATTTTTCACACGCGTGTCTAGTTCTGATACCGAAGGTGGAGTCCCCAAACCACTTAGCCGAATTTAGACCGATAAGTTTGAGTAACTTCACCAATAAGATTATCTCAAAACTTATTTCTCTCCGGCTGGCTCCTATTCTCCCGAGCCTAATCTCGACCAATCAGTCAGGATTTGTTAAGGGAAGGAGCATATCGGAAAACATTATGTTGGCACAGGAAATTGTTCGAAGCATCAAGAAGAAGAATTCCGAGGGTAATGTGGTTATCAAGCTTGATATGGAGAAGGCATACGACAGAGTCTCCTGGGCCTACACCTGCCTTGTCCTCCGAAGAATGGGATTTGGTGACCTGATTATTGACATGATCTGGAGAATTATGGCGGATAACTGGTATTCAGTCATCATCAATGGCTCTAGACATGGCTTCTTTCACTCCACCAGAGGTCTTAAACAAGGGGACCCACTCTCTCCAGCCCTATTTATTTTAGGGGCAGAGGTTCTCTCCAGAACGTTGAACAACTTGAACCATAATCAATTCTTCCATGGATTCTATATGGAAAGAAGAGGTCCTCAAGTGAACCATCTAAGCTTTGCAGATGATGTCATCATCTTCACCTCAGGGGGGAGGAGATCTCTAGAGTTGATTATGCAGACCCTTACCGACTATGAAGGTTGCTCGGGACAGCTCATTAACAAAACTAAAAGTAACTTCATGGTCCCCGCTAATGCCCATCCTCCAACAGTCGCTACTATTAAGGCGGTTACGGGTTTTTCACAGCAAGAGTCCCCCATCACCTATTTGGGTTGCCCGCTATATATCGGGAGACAGAGGATTGTCTACTTCTCAAACCTTATTTCTAAAGTGGTAGGAAGGATTTCTGGGTGGCAGTCAAAAATGCTAAGTTATGGGGGAAAAGCTACTCTCATCAAATACGTTCTCCAGTCACTCCCTATCCACTTGCTCAGCTCCATCTCTCCTCCTAAAACGGTTCTGGACGAGATTGAGAAGTTAACAGCCGACTTCTTTTGGGGCATGAAAAATGGTAGAAAGAGGTATCACTGGGCTTCTTGGGACACTTTATGCTACCCCTACGATGAAGGTGGGGTAGGATTCAGGAAGATTCACGAAGTTTGTAAATCCTTTGAACTCAAACAGTGGTGGAATTTTTGAACTAAGGAATCTCTTTGGAGGGACTTTCTTCTAGCCAAATATTGCCAGCGTTCCCATCCGGTCTCAAAAAAGTGGGACTCTGGTGATTCTCAAAGCTGGAAGAAACTCATGACTAACAAGCAGAGGGCTGAGGAAAACCTCTTGTGGAAGGTTTACTCCGGCAGCTCTAGTTTTTGGTGGGATAACTGGCTCGGTACTGGACCTCTTGCTACCCATAGGATATTGCCAGGCAGGCCAGGCAAGGCGACAATTTCGGAATTCCTAAACCAGGGTCAGTGGAGGATAAATCGGCTACAGCAGCAGCTCCCTCAACACTTGGTCACACAAATTATGAACACTCAGTTTCTATTTCACCCGGACAGACCTGATCAGCCTTTTTGGAAGGCCACTACCTCGGGTAATTTCACTTCTACTTCGGCTTGGGCGATGATAAGGAGATCCAAACAGACCACTATCATTGACAGAAGAACCTGGCAGAAGCATGTACCATTTAAATCCTCCTTTACATTATGGAGGGCGCTTAGGAATAAGCTCCCTACAGCAGCCAGAATCCTGAGATTTGATCCGGAGGCCAGCACAGAATGTGTTTGCTGTCGAGACAGAGGCTATGAGGATGTTCAACATGTCATGGTCTCGGGTAATTTTGCTACTGCAGTTTGGACCCCCTTCTCTACAGTTATGGGTTTCAAACACCGCGATATGCCCCTCAGGGCCCTCCTAATGCACTGGTGGGCTCAGAAGCCCGGTAGTGACCCCCACAACACTCTACTTAGATCCCTCCCGATCTTCATTTGCTGGAACCTTTGGAAGAACAGGTGTGCAGCAAAGTATGGTTCCAAACAGTCAAACTTGTTGAGGGTGAAGTACGGTATTACTAGTGATATCTACAAACTCTTAACGACGGTTTTCCCATACGTACACTGGCCTTCGAACTTGAGAGAACTTTGTGCTAGAGTGGAATCATATACACACGAGATTAGAGTCACCAGAGTCCAATGGTCCAGACCGGCTCCTGGACTGGTCAAACTCAACACTGATGGTAGTGCTCTTGGCAATCCGGGAAAGATTGGGGCAGGAGGTATCATCAGGGATTGTCATGGAGATTTGATTCATGCTTATGCTGCTCCCCTTGGGGAAGGGACAAATAACCAGGCGGAGTTGGAATCATCCTATATAGGACTCACTTGGTGCCTTCACAACGGCCACTCAGGTGTCATCCTTGAGGTTGATTCGGAGCTTCTAGTCGGTTGGATTAGGGGCACTTTTGCCCCCCCTTGGCATCTACACCACACTTTTCTCAGACTGCACAACACTATCAGACAACTTCACACCTTCTTGTGTCGTCACATACTCAGAGAGGGCAATACCGCTGCTGATGCACTGTCTAAACATAGCCACACCACTACTACCACAGTTCATTTCTCTTGTCTACAGGACTTACCGGTACACATCAGGGGTTACCTCACGACGGACAAAATGGGCTTGCCTAACTTCAGAAGGAGGAAGACTAGGAGGATCAAAGAACCACCATGAGATGATGTGAATTGCTTGGTGTGTATCTAAGATCGGTATGGATGTCTCTATACCATCTTTTGTCTGTTAACCCTTCCTTTTCAGATAGACTTTTTTTTTTACTAGAATAGGTCTTTCTTTGTAAAGGGAGAGTCTCCCTCATTTACTGCTTTCCTAGAATTTATGTATTGGAGAGGAGTCCTCTCCTGTAGGTGCATAGTTTCTAGGTTTTCATTTTAGTATCGGGGATGGGTTGGCTAACCTTAGTAGGATGGTCGACCTATGAACCACCATATGATCGGAGGTAAGGTTTATGTCCCCCTCCATGTACTTTCTTTGTTGTTGTTTTGATTATTTATGTTAAGGCCTGGGGGTGTTGCTCAGCCCCTGCCCACCACAAGGGCGTTTACCAAAAAAAAAAAAAAAAAAAAAAAAAGACATCCAATTCTACTAACACAATGAACTAGATAATAGAGGAATTTCTATGGCACTTCTGGCGTGTATCACACTTAACATGTTCTTTCCAGACAAGGGATACTGCGATGTAACCTATATACGTTTTCTAGAAGCTAACCACAACATCTACATATTTATATTCTACAGACAACAGCTGACAACAATATATCTTGTCACAATCTTCTGTTAGAAACTATTTGCAACCTATGGGACCATTATTTCCATTCAAGAACATAAGTTGTATCCCTATACGATGAGAATAACTTGCTGAGGGGAGAAGCCTTAACATACCTCGAATATTGATTTCTAATTTAACTAGTGAGGTTAACCTTCTAATCAGCAGCTCTCTCCAACTGTAACCTTCAGGTTGAGAGAATAGGACTAATTTCAATATAAAATTCGGCGAACAACAATGACTTTCGATAACTATATCAATTATAACTCAACTTAAAATAACTCAGCCAGAAACCTGTGATGTTTCAAGAGTTCAGAAGGAAGAAGTGCTTACCTAATGCCTATGACTGTTTAGGAATCAATTTGGAGCAATTCTGATAACTTCTACTCATTGGAGTTCTGATTTTTTGGGCGTATTTCGAGAAAATAACTCTGTAGGAATGCTCCCTGCAGGCTTAGAACTCGATACCTAAAGTTAATTTGAGTTTGAATGGCGTTTGGTAGCATAATTAGAGGAAATTTGTATGAAAATTACATCGCCTTTAAGGTTCTGGCCGAGAGTTCTTATCTCAAATGAATTAAAATGAAGTGAGGGGAGCATATATATAACTTAAGGCCGGTGGCGGGAGGAAAAGACGTGCTGTCCATAGCGCCAAAACATGGGCGCGATGCGCCGCCCATTGTGCTAAGGCAGAGGCGTGACGCGACAGTCGTAGCGCTAGGATGCCTGGCGTGGCGTGGCTCCCGGTGCGTTAGGCCTCCGGTAATGGCCTCCTACTCACTTGCTATCGTGCTCATATACTCAACCCTGAGCCCTTTTTCTACATGGGTCATACTCCAAAACTCTCAACATACGTATGTACACAACCATTAAATGATAGAAACTTACGGGGTGTAACATCCTCCCTCCCTTAGGAACATTCGTCCTCGAGTGTAATCTTTTGGAAAGGCTCAACTCTTTTTAACATTCACCGGAGAAATATTGGCAGAGTCTCCTCTATATTTTGGACTATGCGAAAACCCAAAACACAGAAAAGTCCAACACAGGTGCCTCACAGGACGCTATAAACAACTATTTCCCAACAAAAAAGTAGCCAACTATACAATAGTGATAACATAAGCGGCAAGTAACAGCTGAACAACAACCTCACCTTAACTACTTAATCTGGGTCAATCTTGGAACAAGTAAGAATATGTAGATCTCATGTCATTCTCAGCTCCCCAAGTCATCTCTTCTTTATTTCTGTTCCTCTATAAGACTTTACTAGGCTGCAAATGTGGTTCTCAAAATGGCCCCTTACTGACTTGTCCATCTAATATAACCATTGTAGCCTCATTATAATGTAACTCTTCGGTAGCATGAATATTTCTAGCTGGGCCAACCTAACAGAAAATATCCTAATGTTCTTGCATAGTATTAATTAATAGATCCTAACCCGAAGGTAACTCTATCTCATAGGCCACTTGGCAAATCTCTTGGAGGATCTAGTACGGTTTAGTGAGTCTAGGGTTGGGCTTGCTTTTCTTTCAGATTCCATGATGCCCTTCCTTAGTGAAGTTTCCAGGAATACCCAGTTGTCGCTTCAATCTTTAACTCCCTACGCTATATGATAACCCTGAGCTGCCGATATATCCTACCTGAAAGGTTTAGCTTTCTTCATTTGGCTGATGTATTAGTATGCCAGCTCAACTACCCTTAATTTATCTACTTCCAATTAGAATTTAGGGGCCCTGCCCTTCTATTCATAGCAGAACTCCGGGCATCTGAATTGGGTGCTCTGCTTGGCTTTTTATTTGGGGCTGAGAAGCCGTACTCAACTTAACATGCATCCCAATCTGTTCTGAAAGCCTTTCTAAAACATAGTTATGAATCCCTTTGTTGGAAGTTAATAGACGCAGAAACACCATATAGCCGGAATGTTTCTTTAGTGTCAATTCAATGTAGTCTTTTAACTGAAAAATGATTCCGTTAGGCAAGAAATAAGTTAATCTCAGTAGACTTTCAACAATGATTCTTATAGGGTCACATCTATGCTTGGTATGAAGTAACCTTGTGACTATATTCTGGCTGACTCCTTTCCGCTATGACTATTGCTGGGGGTCTATTACTAATGGACTCTCACACGTACTTGAGTGCTACTGGTTATCCTATCTGCTCTCCTGATTTACTATTGTAAAGGTCTAGATAACTTATTTAGACACTAGGGGCCTCAACCACTTCCTCGTACTTTCCAGGAGTCAACGTATCTAACCCTTCTATACTATTTACTCTGGGCAACATCGCCTCAATTCTTACGCTCTTTGCTACACTTAAAACAAAATAGAGAAGAGGAAGATAGTTGTTACTTACAACAATAGATTTGAGGTATGGAACTGTACAACATCCAAAGGTTCGGAGGTAAGACTCCCACAATTCCCCTTTTTCTCATACCCTCCAGGTAATCCAATGTTAACTGACGCCCCTATCTGATCCTATATATCTAGTAGGTAAGTCAACTCATATATCTGCTATACTCCTAACCTCCTACTCTGACGATGTAGAAGGAACTGGGGACAGTGCTGACATATCAACTGCGTTTTGAGATTCCTGGTGCCCCTAGGAAAATACTGGGAAAATTAAAAGACATCTGCCTTCATCCTCAAACTAGCTATCCCCCAACTATGGCATTATTCGGTGTCTTCTCTGGGGTATTTAACTACACGCAAGTGCACGTGGTCGAACAAGTAGTAAAGTGGCTTAAGTAAGCCAAGTATCGATCCCACAGGGACTGGGATAAGGTAACAAACTACTTAAGTGTTACTATACTTACTCTAAAAATGAAGACAACAGTGCAAAGAAGAGTTTGATATATTTTGATTTCTAATTGTATGCTAAGTCTAAAACGAATATCTAATGTGAGTCTGAACTATGAATGTGAGCATGCTGAGGCTAAATGAACATGTATAGAAACTAATTATTGATACAATTTTTGGTTAATCTTTCCTAAGGTTGCTAGTCAAGAATTATTGCCAATGGATTAAAACTCTCATATTTAACCCAACTTAAGAATCATGAACCATCCACCTACATTTCTGTGATTAAACGAAATTCATGTTCTAGCCATACAAAACCGATTCCTTAATTGACTAATACGACCTTCAGGTATATTTCTATCCTGAAGGTAAATCAATTCTCAATTTTCCCAAACTAAGAAAAGATCATATCCTATTGATTCACAACTTTCCAATTTCTTTGCTCTCTCGAGTGAAACCGGACTTTTTAGATATACATTAACATCGGCCACACATTAATGCAGTAAGAACAAGAATCAATAGAACAACCATGGAAGAAAAGATGAAAAACCCAATTGATCAATAACTACATTCAATACAATTGTTCTTAACCTCAGCAAGAAGAGGAATTAGACACTCATTTGTGGATTAAACATCGTTAGATAATTGTTAAACATACAAGCAATTGAATTAAAGAAGAAGGAGATAGAGAAAAACCCTGATAATTTCGTCCCCTCAACTGCCTGTAACCAACGTTCTTGCTCCACCAAGTCAGAATAATTAAAAATGAACCTAAATGTTCTATTTATACTAGTGGGATTTTTTCCCGGAATAACAAGCAACGTGTCACGGAGTGCATCGCGGAGCACTGCCTCCGTGACACGCCACTGACGTGGACCCTTAATGGAATTTAGTCGTCCAGGTACTTAGGCCCAACGTGGCACGGCGTGCAACGCGGGGCTAGGCCAACGTGCCACGGCCCCAACGTGCACCCTCACTGGATTTTGGCAAAAAACCCCTATCCAGGCAGAAGGCATCCGCGATGGCAACGTGACACGGCTCCATCACGGAGCCCCTTTAATTTGTGCCTTCAAATGCTTTTTCCCTTGCTAACATCCGAGTCCAATCCCAATCTCTCCCAACACGCATTTTAGCTTCCCAAAATTATATTTCACCTGCAAAACAACGCTAATCATGTTGGTTAGTATAAATTCACATTTTATTATCAATCACATGAGAATGTATAAACATTGATAGATAAACAAGGCTAAATGACACCTTTGAGTATCACTTGGGCATATAAATTTGCCCAAGATCACTTAACCCACACTTAAATCCTTGTTCGTCCCCGAACAACAATCTTACACCTCATGCACTTTACACCCCATCCTGGCTACTTTGGTTTGACAATTTAGGCTACGGTCATACCGATTATTTAATACAGCAAATCATAAAGAAAACACGCATGGTCCTATCAATGCAATGACCTTCAACACATCAACACCTCCTAGACTTAAGAATCAACTCTTGATATTGGCAAACTCATGCAAATCAGCTGATCAAGATATCCGACACGAAATTTAATCTCTCGTCAAGCATGTGCCCTCACAACACAAGAGAATTTTCCCCTTTTTAATCACATGAACTCAAACGATTACATGCAGGGGCATATAGAAACAATTTCACTCTCTCTCCCAAAAGAATTCACATGCATCATGTCACGAACCATAAGCTTGCCTTTAGTGTATTACTCCACTAATATAAAGAAGTGTGATGTAAGATCACGTAGGACTTTAACGGGTTGTAATGTAAGCTACGGAACTAGTAAATATTGGGCTAGCCAATAATAGCCACTAGCATCCTTAAGCGCCTTTTCAATACATCCCATCAAACTCATGGGCATTGTTTCTTCCTTCATCCTCCCATTCTTGAAGTCTGTCTTTATTTTGGCCTATCTTATTAAGCACACTTGACTCAATAACAAAGATTATTCATACACCTTCATTATATTTTATTTATAACAAGTGCACCTTCAACCTTTTCTTTCCTCTCATCACTCTGCTTTTCTTTTCTTTTCACCATTCTCACTCTTTGACACTTTGGGAACATTATTTTCTCTTCTTAAGTGCTTAAGTGTTTTGGATCAACTTTACGGCTAATGAAAAGAAGAGATTAAGCGCAGTTTACACTTTTTGACGAAAGAAAAAAAAATAATAGGCTAAAGGCTCAACGGGCTGACTAGGGTACACAATCAAGGTGGGTAAGATAATGAAAAATAGAAACTTTCGATTAAAAACAAAGAAATGCCGACATCCTTTCCTACAATACACCTCCTTCATTTCGTTTTGTACACACACGAGGCAAGTTCTAGACACTTCACAATAGCATGGAATAACAAAACCTCACTTCACACTTATTGCACATGCTCAATTCAAGATGTATTCACAGACTCTTCAATCAGCTAATTACAGGAATTCAAACATTCAGCCTCAATCATACTGAATCGACTCTATGGCCTAGGTATCTCAACATATTTACAAAGTTGCATGCTTTCATACGAATCACCTTTGCATTTCAAATATCATGTACAACACGCAACCAGAATTCCGCAACCATAAAGTAACTACAGGTTTTGGGATGCAACCCACAAAAGAAAACAACTGAAAAATAAATGAAAAAATAAATCTACTCCTAACGACTACATTTCCCTTAAGACGGTCGTCATCCATCCATCATAGGGAACGGTCACTAACTAAGACTTCAGTTCAATGGGACCATTCTCGGTAAAAGAACCGAAAACAAACGCCGAGAAACCCAAGAATTGAAAAAAAATTAAAAATATCGATCATTTCGATAAAACAAAAATATGTACAAAATCAGCTAGCAACATTCAGCAGCACACAACAGCTTCACATTAATTACAATACAGAACAAAAACATCACAATCACAGGGTCCCAAAATTTTTTCACAAGCACGACAACAGAACAGAAACATAAACAACAACACAACCAACACCTAACTACTCCCACCCCACACTTATATCGAACATTATCCCCAGTGTTCACGAAAATTAACATAGCACAAAAAGTGGGTGGCGAAACTCCCTGATCAATCAAAATACTCCACTTCTTCATCAGGTGCTGCTGCCTTGTCTCCCATATCTGAATCACCCCCATCGTCATCATCGGACTCCACATCGGAGTCCTCATGATGTGTCTCCTCATCTGTGGGGACATCATCATCCGTGGGCTCTACAAAAGCTGGCCCCACTAGGCATAGAGCCCTGGCATTTTCGCCAAAAGGGTAGTCTAGCTCGAGCTGCCACAACTCCTCTTCTGTTGCCGGCCTCCCGCCTATTCGCTGCTGGAGCATATGTATCCCGTACATGCGAGCCATGTATTGATCATCCCGATCATGTCGCTCGGCTAGTGTAAGAACTGGCCCGTAGGTGGTGTCGGGTGCCTTAGTTTTGGTGACATCTAAGGCCCGCCGCTCCATCTGTGGGATGTAGTCAAGGGCCTCTTCCTCAATATCCAGGCCTCTTAGGAACGTGGTGAGTAGTCCACCAAATCCGTATCTGTGCCCTTGATGCAAACGGGCTCTCTTTATGGCGGAGATAATCACCGCCCCCACATTGATCTCCAGCCCTTTCATCAGGGCATACACCAAGAATACACGATCCCAGGTTACATCCGTCATATGCACCCCCGGGATTAGGCAGGAACAAACAATCTTCAGCCATATCCTGGCTTCCCTGTTCATCTGTGAGTAAGGCAAGGTCTGATGGTAGCCCCTCTCCTTATGTCTTCTCTATCGAGCTGTTGATCGGGTTCCACACAAAGTGTGTCTAATGTCCGCATATGGTGGAGTGATATTCAGCTGTCGAAGCACATGGGCGTCTATGTCCCGTGCCCCTAAGATAGCATTGAGGTGGTGGGGCTCAAAAGTGACTATTTCCCCCCTTATTTTGATGGTGCTACTTCTGAGAGTCGGGTTCTAGTTGGCGTAGAATTCCCGAATCAAGTGCAAGTTGCATTCTTTGGGCTCTTCAAAGATGAAGTTCAGCCCAGCTGCCTCGATCCTATGGACAATCCTGGGGAACTCCTGTGCCAACGGTTCCCTTGCTATGTGTTCCTCAAGGAAGTACTTGCTCTCCTTGTGCTTTGCGTACCATTTCTTCCCCTCCTCTGTCACCCACCTGGTTCCGTATTGACGGCTTTGGCCACGTGGAACCGCTGATGCTGTTGGGACTGCTGTGCCCAGTCTGATTCTTTTTCTTCCGGCGCCAGATGTTGATGCGCCTTTTCCCTTGTCTTGCCTGCTTGCTATTATTCCTGTCAAACCAAACAAACAAGTTCAATGTTAAGCCAATTAACATTAGCTTCGACTAAGGTTGGATTAAGCTAGGCTACCCCACACTTAGTCCTTAGCTAAAATTACAACATTACAGTAAGATCGTACTTATTTACACAAACAAACAACAAAACATAACAAATATGCTTAGTGCCTTTGGAGAATTCGACGATATATATTCCATGTACTACTCAGACTTCGTACAGCTAACCACAATCTTTACCTATCGATAACATTTTATCCCATGGCACTTAGCAAAGAGAAACAAAAGAAAAATTTAACTACATGATCCTAAACAATTCACCCCTTTCTTGCAATTTCTAATATTTCCTTAACCCGAGAATCTGTCGGTCTTTTAGCATAGTCACAGTTAGCACAACTGACTCATCTCACCCAACATGTACAATCCAGCAACAATTTCAATAGTTCAACTCAATTTTTCCATTTCAAACTCAAAGTCAAGCCCTAGCTATGATTTTATCAAAAATTCGATTAAGCTATGTAATTACCGAGTTCAAGCAATCACAATGATACTCCGAACATCAATCAACAATAATTCGATTGAATTTAAGCTTAATTTCTACTTAGGGCAAGTTTTGCTCATATCACATGTTCAACATCGAAAAAATTCGACAAGAATTGAGATAGAGTTGAAGAACATACCTCGGATTCAAAGAAATGACGAAAACATGATGAAATTATGGGCCTAAGTCCGTGTCACGTTGAGGGGGGAGGGGTTTTTTGGGTGTTGGTCGCGGTGGGTATGAAAAATAAGGAAAAATGAGGGGGAATCGGGGGTTAAAAAGTGGGAATTTTGCGCGGGTCACCCGGCGACCCGGTGTGACCCGTCGCGATATACACCTCAACGTGTCACGCAGGGTAACGCGGAGCATGCCCTCCGTGACACGGAGCCATCGCGTAGGTGTTCTGCAATTTGTAAAAATTCCAGAATTAACTTCAACGTGTCACGGAGGGTAATGCGGAGGCCCTCCTCCGTGACACGGAGCCATCGCCCTGGCTCACTGTTTTGCCACTTTTTATTATTTTTCATACCTCAGATTTTCCTTTGCGATTCCTTGCATGTTTACCCTCCGTTCAACCTGAAATTCATCTTTCAAAAAGAAATTGGTTAGAATTATAGGATTCACTCAAAATAAAAATAAGAATAAAAATAAAAAATAAAAATTTTGTTGTTAATCAAAAAAAAAGAAATATATTCACATTTTACAAAGAAAAATTTCACGGGTTGCCTCCCGTGCAGCGCCTGGTTTACCGTCGCGGCTCGACGTCATTCAGCTCAGTCATCTTCTAGGGTGACGGACGTTTTCTCTTGACCACCATCCTCACCCCAGTAGTGCTTACATCGCTCCGGTGGTTTTCCCCTTAAATTTCGCGATTCAACTATCTGAGCATCATCAGCTCGATCAATCACGTTGATCACCGAGAGTTCCTCGTACACAGTCGGGAGCTTGGTGGCCTTGTATACATCAAACACTTCCACCTTGTCGTGTGCTCGCATGGTTAGCTGCCCTACAGCTACATCAATCATCGCTTTCCCAGTCGCCAAGAAAGGACGTCCCAAAATAAATGGGACTTTCGCGTCTGGCTCAAAATCCAGCACGACGAAATCTATCAGGAAGATAAGGGAGCCCACTTGCACCAGTACATCCTCCACAATGCCATCAGGTCTGGCTAAGGACCGATCCGCTAGTTGCAAGATCACTGTTGTTGGTCTAGGACTCCCTAGACCCAACTTCTTGAATACCGATGACGGCATCAAATTAATGCTCGCTCCCAAATCACATAATCCGTGAGCTCCGATACTCTGCCCAATTGTAATTTGTATAGTAAAGCTCCTAGGATCTTTGAGCTTTGTGGGCAATCGATTTTGTATCCGGGAAGTGCACTCCTCCGTGAGAGCCACCGTAGCATACTCAGTCAACCGACTTTTGTTCTCCATGATGTCCTTAATGTACTTTGCATACTTCGGCACTCCCTGCAAAACATCAACAAGAGGTAAGTTAATATGTACCTGTTTCAGCACCTCCATGAATTTCTTGAAACACGCCTCCTCCTTGTGTTTCTTTAATCTTTGAGGGAACGAGGGTGGTGGTCTTTCTGATTCAGCTTCCTTTTTCTTCCCCCTCTCATCACTTTGCTCCCTCTCAACTTCTGTTGCTCCCGATTGTTGAGGTGGTCTTTCTGGTTCCACCTCTTTAAGCTGCAAACCACTCCTTGTGGTCACCGCATTCACCTGCTTGGGGTTGGGATCTGTGTTGCTCGGAAGTCCTCCTCTAGGCCTGGTGTTTTCGGCTCCAGCAAATTGCCCAAATTGATATTCAAGTGCCTTAGTAGCTAACTGGTTGTTCTTCACCTCGGCAGCCAATTTCACATAGTCAGCCTGCAATTGAGCTTGGTTAGCTATCATTGTCTTGAACATCTCCTCAATGCTTGGTGATGGTGGGGGAGGATGTGCGTTGTTGTTTCTATATTGTGCTTGATAGTTCTGCTGCCCTCCTTGATTCCTCTGCGCCCCCTGACTCAAACTTTACCCTTGATGGTTGCTGCTACCCCAAGAGAAATTCGGGTGATCCCTCCAGTTGGAATTGTAGTTGTTTCCATACTGTAGGTGGTTGTTCGTCTGTACATTTCCCACAAAGTTCACCGAGTTAGGATTTGCTCCACAACACTCAGCTGAGTGCTCACTAGTCCCGCACACTTCACACCAAATCTGCTGCACTACATTCACTGGGGCTTGAGTCTGGTGCATTTTCATGTTACTGAAGTGGGTGTTGAGTTGATTCTGTAAAGCAGCTATCTGTGCAGCAATAGCTGTAAAACCATCCACTTCTAGAACTCCTGTTGCTTTCCTTGTTCCTCCTCTTAACGAATCAGCATTCCACTCCGGATTTCCCTGCGAAATACGATTTAACAAGGTATACTGCTCCTCATAAGTTTTCTCCAATGCTTGTCCCCCAGCTGCTGAGTCTAGCAAGATTTTTGTGTGGGGTTCCAAGCCCTCTATAAAAGTGTGCACCAGCACATCATTGGATTGATGATGATGTGGACAATCCCGCAACATGGACTTGAATCTCTCCCAAGCCTGATATAGATTCTCTCCCTCTCTCTGTTTAAAACTTAGAATTTGACTTCTAAGTCTTGCTGTTTTACCGGATGGAAAAAATCGTATCAAGAATTTCCTTGCAAGATCATCCCACGTAGTAATAGAATTAGGTGGCTCAGCTTTCAACCACCTCTTGGCTTCTCCCAATAGTGAAAATGGGAACAATGTAAGCCTGACATAATCTGATGACACTCCAGCGGGGATGTAAGTATCACTTATCTCCAAAAAATTTTGGAGATGCTGCTGTGGATCCTCATAAGGGAGACCTGTGAACTGCCCGCTGGTGTGCAACAATTGCACCATGTTATATTTTAGCTCGAACCTCCCTCCTGGCTCAGGTTTGCAGATGCTAGATGTGACATTGTTAGCATGTGGGATTGCCACCTCGTGAACCGGCCTAGCTGCCATTTCCTCGAGTACTAACATTGCCCTTACTACTGGTGGATTCTGTTGTTGCTCCATGATTGTTTGTCTGAGCAACTGCAGCTTTTTCTCTAGAGCTTCTCTCTGCTGATGATGAAATTGTCTTTCAGGCTCTAAATATGAGTCCACCAGCTCCTTGTCTTTTGCCAATGTTTAACAGAGATTATAGCTGTGAAATACAGGCTAAGACCAAGTTGTCAACACTAAGAAAAAAAATATAGTAAATTTACACTTAAGAAAAATTCACCAATTGCCAGTCCCCGGCAACGGCGCCAAAAACTTGTTCAGCGTCTGCTCTGGGGTATTTAACTACACGCAAGTGCACGTGGTCGAACAAGTAGTAAAGTGGCTTAAGTAAGCCAAGTATCGATTCCACAGGGACTGGGATAAGGTAACAAACTACTTAAGTGTTACTATACTTACTCTAAAAATGAAGACAACAGTGCAAAGAAGAGTTTGATATATTCTGATTTCTAATTGTATGCTAAGTCTAAAACGAATATCTAATGTGAGTCTGAACTATGAATGTGAGCATGCTGAGGCTAAATGAACATGTATAGAAACTAATTATCGATACAATTTTTGGTTAATCTTTCCTCAGGTTGCTAGTCAAGAATTATTGCCAATGGATTAAAACTCTCGTATTTAACGCAACTTAAGAATCATGAACCGTCCACCTACATTTCTGTGATTAAATGAAATTCATGTTCTAGCCACACAAAACCGATTCCTTAATTGACTAATACGACCTTCAGGTATATTTCTATCCTGAAGGTAAATAAATTCTCAATTTTCCCAAACTAAGAAAAGATCATATCCTATTGATTCACAACTTTCCAATTTCTTGCTCTCTCGAGTGAAACCGGACTTTTTAGATATACATTAACATCGGCCACACATTAATGCAGTAAGAACAAGAATCAATAGAACAACCATGGAAGAAAAGATGAAAAACCCAATTGATCAATAACTACATTTCAATACAATTGTTCTTAACCTCAACAAGAAGAGGAATTAGACACTCATTTGTGGATTAAACATCGTTAGATAATTGTTAAACATACAAGCAATTGAATTAAAGAAGAAGGAGATAGAGAAAAACCCTGATAATTTTGTCCCCTCAACTGCCTGTAACCCACGTTCTTGCTCCACCAAGTTAGAATAATTAAAAATGAACCTAACTGTTCTATTTATACTAGTGGGATTTTTTCCTGGAATAACAAGCAACGTGTCACGGAGTGCATCGCGGAGCACTGCCTCCGTGACACGCCACCGACGTGGACCCTTACTGGAATTTAGTCGTCCAGGTACTTAGGCCCAACGTGGCACTGCGTGAAACGCGGGGCTAGGCCAACGTGCCACGGCCCCAACGCGCACCTCCACTGGAAATAGGCATAATTTTGCCATCCAGGCAGAACGCATCCGTGATGGCAGCGTGACACGGCTCCATCGCGGAGCCCCTTTAATTTGTGCCTTCAAATGCTTTTTCCCTTGCTAACATCCGAGTCCAACCCCAATCTCTCCCAACACGTATTTTAGCTTCCCAAAATTATATTTCACCTGCAAAACAATGCTAATAATGTTGGTTAGTATAAATTCACATTTTATTATCAATCACATGAGAATGTATAAACATTGATAGATAAACAAGGCTAAAATGACACCTTTGAGTATCACTTGGGCATATAAATTTGCCCAAGATCAGGCATCGCACTGGTGCTTCCTCCTGTTGCTATAATTATCTTGCGACTGGCACATATTACTCTAGACAAACATAGCAATGAAAGCCTCTGGACTCGACCCTATACAGCTCGTCTCTATAGCACGATCTGAGAAGAAGAAAAGGGTAACCATACTATCATGCCTCGTAGCCTCCTTCTTATAGAATGTGGTGCACAACACATTTTTAAGCAAGATTCAACTAGACACGGCTTGTAGATTCCCTACGATACGAACTACTCTGATACCTAGTTTGTCACGCCCCACCTTGGGAGGCATGACTACAACCTAGTGCCACACTAGGATCTGACTGACATGGCTAGGCTTATGCACGTCTGGTGCATGGCTACAACTTAATCCAAGAAAGCAATGAGCTATATCTCGTCTATAAACACAGCCTCCGACCAATAAAGTCGTACAACCACATGTAAATGAAAACAGCTAACCAACAACAGGCAAAAAAAGGGATCCTATGCGGGCCGTCAAGACCACCACATTGTCTAGTCATAACAGAAATCAGAACAAGCTACTGTACTAGGCCCCACATGGCCAACAACAACCACTAACTGATGACTGTAGTCTGCAAGACTTTATGAATACAAATAGTGCTCGGGACAGGGCCCCAGCCTACCCAAATGCTATACAGATGAAAGACTGTAATCTCTACAACCTAGAAACCCCGAATGAAAGGAGCTGTCCAAACTACTGACTCTGAGCAGCTGCTAATGAGAATCCTGAACTCTGTCTATCTAAACCTGCAGGCAAGTAATGCAGTGCCCAGGGGTCGGCATCAGTATAATATATACCGAATATGTAAGGTAGTAAATAAGTTGTTAAAGACTGAAAGTAAGTAGAAAGAAAGGGAAGAAAGATTAACTTGTAAGCTTGCTTATTCATAATCTGCATCTAACAAAAACACTGCATGTACATGGGCTAGACCTTATAATTATATATTCATAAGCTATAGTTAGCAGGCAAAAATACAAACAAGAACCTCACCTGGCCCCTGATCTTGGGCAAATTTATATGCCCAAGTGATACTCAAATGTGTCAATTTTGCCTTGTTTATCTATCGATGTTTATACATTCTCATGTGATTTGTAATAAAATGTGAATTTATACGAACCAACATGATTAGCTTTGTTTTGAAGAAAAAAATATAAAGTTATGGAGCTAAGATGCATGTTGGGAAAGATCGGGATTGGACTTCGGACCCTAGCAAAGAAAAAAGCACTTGAAGGCACAAATTAAAGGGGCTCTGCGATGGAGCCATGTCACGCTGCCATCGCGGATGCATTCTACCTGGATGGTGAAATTATGCCTATTTCCAGTGGAGGTGCGCGTTGGGGCCGTGGCACGTTGGCCTAGCCCCGCGTTGCACGTCGTCCCACGTTGGGCCTAAGTACCTGGACGACTAAATTCCAGTAAGGGTCCTCGTCGGTGGCGTGTCACGGAGGCAGTGCTCCGCGATGCACTCCGTGACACGTTGCTTGTTATTCCGGGAAAAATTCCCACAAGTATAAATAGAACACTTAGGTTCATTTTTAATAATTCTTACTTGGTGGAGCAAGAACGTGTGTTACAGGCAGTTGAGGGGACGAAAATCTCAGGGTTTTTCTCTATCTCCTTCTTCTTTATTTCAATTGTTGGTATGATTAACACTCATTTAACGATGTTTAATCCACAAATGAGTGGCTAAATCCTCTTCTTTCTGAGGTTAAGAATAATTGTATTGAAATGTAATTATTGATCAATTGGTTTTTCATCTTTTCTTCCATTGTTGTTCTATTGATTCTTGTTCTTACCGCATTAATGTGTGGCCAATGTTAATGTATATCTAAAAAGTTCGGTTTCACTCGAGAGAGCAAGAAATTGGAAATTTGTGAATTGATAGGATATGATCTTTTCATAGTTTGGGAAAATTGAGAATTGATTTACCTTCAGGATAGAAATATACCTGAAAGTCGTATTAGTCAATTAAGGAATCGGTTTTGTAAGGCTAGAACATGAATTTCGTTTTATCACAGAAATGTAGGTGGATGGTTCATGCTTCTTAAGTTGGGTTAAATATGAGAGTTTTAATCCATTGGCAATAATTCTTGACTAGCAACCGGAGGAAAGATTAACCAAATTGTATTGATGATTCATTTCTCTACATGTTCGTTTAACCTCAGCATGCTCATACTTATAGTTCAGACTCAAATTGTATATTCGTTTTATAATTAGTATAAAATTAGAAACCAAAATACCAAACTTTTCTTAACACTGTTGTCTGCATTTTTAGAATTAAGGTTTATTGACACTTGAGTAGATTGTTACCCTAGCCCAGTCCCTGTGGGATCGATACTTGGCTTACTTGACCACTTTACTACTTGTTCGACCACGTGCACTTGCGTGTAGCTATATACCCATCACGTACAGCCCAAACAAGTTTTTGGCGTCGTTGCCGGGGACCGGCAATTGGTAAATTTTTCTTAAGTGTTAGTTAATTATTTCTTCTTAGTGTTGACAACTTGGTCTTAGCCTGTATTTTGCAGATACTAATTTCTGTGAACACTGGCAAGAGACAAGGAGCTGGTGGACTCATATTTAGAGCCTGAAAGACAATTTCATCGTCAAAGGAGAGAAGCTCTAGAGAAAAAGCTGCAGTAGCTCAGACGAACAATCATGGAGCAACAACAGAATCCACCAGTTGTAAGGGCAATGTTAGTGCCCGAGGAAATGGCAGCTAGGCCGGTTTGCGAGGTGGCAATCCCACATGCTAACAATGTCACATCTAGCATCCGCAAACCTGAGCCAGGAGGGAGGTTCGAGCTCAAACAAAACATGGTGCAATTGCTGCACACCAGTGGGTAGTTTCACAGGTCTCCCTCATGAGGATCCACAGCAACATCTCCAAGAATTTTTGGAGATAAGTGACACTTACATCCCCGCTGGAGTGTCATCAGATTATGTCAGGCTTACATTGTTCCCATTTTCACTTTTGGAAGCAGCCAAGAGGTGGTTGAAAGCTGAGCCACCTAATTCTATTACTACGTGGGATGATCTTGCAAGGAAATTCTTGATACGATTTTTTCCATCCGGTAAAACAGCAAGACTTAGAAGTCAAATTCTATGTTTTAAATAGAGAGAGGGAGAGAATCTGTATCAGGCTTGGGAGAGATTCAAGTCTATGTTGCGGGATTGTCCTCATCATCACCAATCCAATTATGTGCTGGTGCACACTTTTATAGAGGGTTTGAACCCCACACAAAAATCTTGCTAGACTCAGCAGCTGGGGGACAAGCATTGGAGAAAACTTATGAGGAGTTGTATACCTTATTAAATCGTATTTCGCAGGGAAATCTGAAGTGGAATGTTGATTCGTCAAGAGGAGGAACAAGGAAAGCAGCAGGAGTCCTAGAAGTGGATGGTTTTATAGCTATTGCTGCACAGATAGCTGCTTTACAGAATCAACTCAACACCCACTTCAGTAACATGACCATGAACCAGACTCAAGCCCCAGTGAATGTAATGCAGCAGATTTGGTGTGAAGTGTGCGGGAGTAGTGAGCACTCAGCTGAGTGTTGTGGAGCAAATCCTGATTCGGTGAACTTTGTGGGAAATGTACAGAGGAACAACCACCTACAGTATGGCAACAGCTACAATTCCAACTGGAGGAATCACCCGAATTTCTCTTGGGGTAGAAACAACCATCAAGGGCAGAGTTCGAGTCAGGGGGCGCAGAGGAATCATGGAGGGCAGCAGAACTATCAGGCAAAATATAGAAGCAACAATGCACCTCCTCCACCACCATCACCCAGCATTGAGGAGATGTTCAAGACAATGATAGCTAACCAAGCTCAATTGCAGGCTGACCATGTGAAATTGGCAGCCGAGGTAAAGAACAATCAGTTAGCTACTAAGGCACTGGAGTATCAATTTGGGCAATTTGTTGGAGACCAAAACACCAGGCCTAGAGGAGGGCTCTCGAGCGACACGGATCCCAACCCCAAGCAAGTAAATGCAGTGACCACAAGGAGTGGTTTGCAACTTAAAGAGGTGGAACCAGAAAGACCACTTCAACAATCGGGAGCAGCAGAAGTGGAGAGGGAGAAAAGTGATGAAAGGGGGAAGAAAAAGGAGGCTGAACCAGAAAGACTACCACCCCCGTTCCCTCAAAGATTAAAGAAACACAAGGAGGAAACGTGTTTCAAGATATTCATGGAGGTGCTGAAACAGGTACATATTAACTTACCTCTTGTTGATGTTTTGCAGGGAGTGCCGAAGTATGCAAAGTATATGAAGGACATCATGGCGAAGAAAAGTCGGTTGACTGAGTATGCTACGGTGGCTCTCACGGAGGAGTGCACTTCCCAGATACAAAACTAGTTGCCCACAAAGCTCAAGGACCCTGGGAGCTTTACTTTACAAATTACAATTGGGCAGAGTATCTGAGCTCGCGGATTATGTGATTTGGGAGAGAGCATTAATTTGATGCCGTCATCGGTATTCAAGAAGTTGGGTCTAGGGAGTCCTAGACCAACAACAGTGATATTGCAACTAGCGAATCATTCCTTAGCCAGACCTGATGGTATTGTGGAGGACGTGCTGGTCCAAGTGGGCTCCCTTATCTTCATGGTTGATTTCGTCGTGCTGGATTTTGAGCCAGACGCGGAAGTCCAATTTATTTTGGGATGCCCTTTCTTGGCGACCGGGAAAGCGCTGATTGATGTAGTTACGAGCACACGACAAGGTGGAAGTGTTTGATGTATACAAGGCCACCAAGCTCCCGACTGTGTACGAGGAACTCTCGGTGATCAACATGATTGATCGAGTTGATGTTGCCCAGATAGTCGAGTCACGAGAGTTATTGGGAAAACCAACGGGCAAAGATGTAAGCACTACTGGGGTGAGGACGGTGGTCGAGAGAAAACGTCTGTCACCCTAGAAGATGACTGAACTTAAGGACGTCGAGCCGCGACGGTAAACCAGGTGTTGCACGGGAGGAAACCCGTGAAATTTCTGTGTAATATTTTATTAGATTTTGTAGAATAAGAAAAAAAATAATAAAATAATTTAAAACAAAATTTTTGATTTTAATTGAAACCTATAATTCTAACCAATTTCTTGTTGTGAGATGAATTTCAGGTTGAACGGAGGATAAATATGCAAAGGATCGCAAAGGAAAAACCGAGGTATGAAAAATAATGAAAAGTGGCAAAACAGTGAGCCCACGCGATGGCTCCGCGTCACGGAGGAGGGCCTCCGCGTTACGCTCCGTGACACGTTGAAGGTAATTCTGGAATTTTTACAAATTCCAGAACACCTGCGCGATAGCTCCGTGTCACGGAGGGCATGCTCCGCGTTACCCTCCATGATACGTTGAGGTGTATTTCGCGACGGGTCACACCAAGTCTCCGGGTGACCCGCGCAAAAAACCCCCCTTTTAACCCCGATTTTCCCTCATTTTTTCCCATTCCTCACCTCCTTCGCGACAAACAACCCGAAATCCCCCCCTTCCCCAACGTGACACGACCTAGGAGTTCAAGCTTATCAACTTTTCTTCGATATCATCGAATTTAAGGTCTGTTTATTAACTTTATCTCATTTCTTACCTTATTTTTCCCGATTTTTAGCATAGGAAGTGAGAAAAACTTGCCCTAAGTAGAAATTAAGCTTAAATTCAATTGAATTACTGTTGATTGACGTTCGGAGTATCATTGTGATTGCCTGAACTCGATAATTACATAGCTTAATCGAATTTTTGTAAAATCATAGCTAGGGCTTGAATTTGAGATTAAAAAGGGAAAAATTAGTTGAACGTTGAATTTCTTGCTAGGTTATGTATGTTGGGTGAGATGAGTTGGTTGTGCTAACTGTTAATATGGTAAAAGACCGACGGATTTTCGAGGTAACTAAATTGTGAGATGCAAGAAATGGGTGAATTGTATAGGTTCATGTAGTTAAATTTTTCTTTTGTTTCTCCGTGCTAAGTGCTATGTGATGAAATGTTATCGATGGTCATTATTGTGACTAGCTGTACGAAGTCTGAGTAGTACATAGAACGTATACTGTCGAATTCTCTGAATGCACTAAGCATAATTGTTATGTTTTGTTGTTTGTTTGTGGAAATAACAACGATTTTGCCGTAATGAGTGATTTTGGCTAAAGACTAAGTGTGGGGTAGCCTAGCTTAACCCAAACTTAGTCGAAGCTAATTTTAATTGGAATGACATGGGGACTATCTGTTTGGTTTGACAGGAAAAATGGCAAGCAGGCAAGACAAGGTAAAAGGCGCATCAACATCAGGCGCCGGAAGAAAAAGAATCAGACTGGGAACAGCAGTCCCAATAGCACCAGCGGTTCCACGTAGCCAACGCCGTCAATATGGAACCAGATGGGTGACAGAGGAGGGGAAGAAATGGTACGCGAAGCATAAGGAAAGCAAATACTTCCCCGAAGAACACATTGACAGGGAACCGTTGGCATAGGAGTTCCCCAGGATTGTCCACAGGATCGAGGCAGCCGGGCTGAACTTCATCTTTGAAGAGCCCAAGGAATGCAACCTGCACCTGATTCGGGAATTCTACGCCAACTGGAACCCGACACTCAGAAGTCACACCATCAAGATAAGGGGGCAAATAGTCACTTTTGAGCCCCACCACCTTAATGCTATCTTAGGGGCGCGGGACACAGACGCCAATGTGCTTCGACATCTGAATATCACTCCACCATATGCGGACATCAGACGCACTTTGTATGAAACCCGGTCTACAACACGTTGGAGCAGGCATAAGGAGAGGGGATACCATCTGACCTTTCCCTACTCACAAATGAACAGGGAAGCCAGGATATGGCTGAAGATTGTTTGTTCCTGCCTAATCCCGGGGGTGCATATGACAGATGTAACCCGGGATCGTGTATGCTTGGTATACGCCCTGATGAAAGGGCTGGAGATCAACGTGGGGGCGGTGATTATCTCTGCCATGAAGAGAGCCCGTTTGCATCAAGGGCACAGGTACGGGTTTGGTGGATTACTCACCACGTTCCTGAGGGGCCTGGATATTGAGGAAGAGGCCCTTGACTACATCCCACAGATGGAGTGGCGGGCCTTAGATATCACCAAAACTAAGGCACCCGACACCACTCACGGGCCAGTTCTTACACTAGTCGAGCGACATGCTCGGGATGATTAGTACATGGCTCGTATGTACGGGATGCAGATGCTCCAGCTGCGAATAGGCGGGAGGCTGGCAACAGAAGAGGAGCTGTGGCAGCTCGAGCTAGACTACCCTTTTGGCGAAAATGATAGGGCTCTATGCCGAGTGGGGCTAGCTTTTGTGGAGCCCGCGGATGATGATGTCTCCATAGATGAGGAGACACGTTGTGATGACTCCGATGTGGAGTCATATGATGACGATGGGGGTGATTCAGACATAGGAGACGCGGCAGCAGCACCTGATGAAGAAGTGGAATACTTTGATTGATCAGGGAGTTTCACCACCCACTCTTGTGCTATGCTAATTTTTGTGAACACTGGGGACAGTGTTCGATTTAAGTGTGGGGTGGGAGTAGTTAGGTGTTGGTTGCTGTTGTTTTTAATGTATGTTTCTGTTCTGTTGTCGTGCCTGTGAAAAAAGTGTGACCCTGTGATTATGATGTTTATGTTTTGTATTGTAATTAATGTGAAGCTGTTGTGTGTTGTTGAATGTTGTTAGCCGGTTTTGTACATATTTTTGTTTTATCGAAATGATCGATATTTTTAAAAAAAAAATTTATGAATTTTTAAATTTTTGGGTTTCTCGGTGTTTGTTTTTGGTTCTTTTACCGAGAATAGTCCCATTGAACCGAAGTCATAGTTAGTGACCGTTCCCTATGATGGATGGATGACGACCGTCTTAAGGGAAATGTAGTTGTTAGGAGTAGATTTCTTTTGTTCATTTTATCTTTTAGTTTTGTGTTTTTCTTTTGTTGATTGTATCCTAAACCTATCGTTAGTTTATGGTTGCGAAATTCGGGTTGCGTGTTGTACATGATATTTGAAATGCAAAGGTGATTCGTATGAAAGCATGCAACTTTGTAAATATGTTGAGATACCTAGGCCATAGAGTCGATTCAGTGTAATTGAGGCTTAATGTTTAAATTCTTGTAATTAGCTGATTGAAGAGTCTGTGAAAATGTCTTGAGTTGAGCATGTGAAATGAGCATATAGTGAGGTTTCGCTTCTTCCATGCTATTGTGAAGTTTCTAGAACTTGCCTGGTGTGTGTACGAAACGAGATGAAGGACGTGTATTGTAGGAAAGGATGTAGGTATTTCTTTGTTTTAACCGAAAGTTTCTCTTTTTCATTATCGTACCCACCTTGAATGTACACCCTAGTTAGCCCATTGAGCCTTTAGCCTATTATTTTTTTCTTTTGTCAAAAAGGTGTAAACCGAGCTTAACCCCTTCTTTTCATTATCCGTGAATTTGATCCAAAACTCTTAAGCGCTTAAGAAAAGAAAATAATTTTCCTACAGTGTCAAAGAGTGAGAATGGTGAAAAGAAAAGAAAAGCAGAGTGATGAAAGGAAAGAAAAGGTCAAAAGGGCACTTGTTATAAATTAAATATAATGAAGATGTATAAATAATCTTTGCTATTGAGTCAAGTGTGCTTAAAGATATGGGTCAAAATAAAGACAGACTTCTAGAATGGGAGGACGAAGGAAGAAACAATGCCCATGAGGTTGATGGGATGTATTGAAAAAGCGCTTAAGGATGCTAGTGGCTATTATTGGTTATCCCAATATTTACTAGTTCTGTAGCTTACATTACAACCCGTTAAGTCGTACGTGATCCTACATCATATTTCCTGATATTAGTGGAGTAATACACTAAAGGCAAGCCTATGGTTCATGACATGATGCACGTGAATTCTTTTGGGAGAGAGCGAAATTGTGTTTATATGACCCTGCATGTAATCTTTTGAGTTCATGTGATTAAAAAGGGGAAAATTCTCTTGTGTTGTGAGGGCACATGCTTGACGAGAGATTAAATTTCGTGTCGAATATCTTGATCAGCTGATTTGCATGAGTTTTCCAATATCGAGAGTTGATTCTTAAGTCTAGGAGGTCTTAATGTGTTGAAGGTCATTGTATTGATAGGACCATGCGTGTTTTCTTGATGATTTGCTGTATTAAATAATCGGTATGACCGTAGCTTGAATTGTCGAACCAAAGTAGCCAGGATGGGGTGTAAATTGCATGAGGTGTAAGATTTTTGTTCGGGGACGAACAAGGATTTAAGTGTGGGGTAAGTGATCTTGGGAAAATTTATATGCCCAAGTGATACTCAAATGTGTCAATTTTGCCTTGTTTATCTACGATGTTTATACCTTCTCATGTGATTTGTAATAAAATGTGAATTTATACTAACCAACATGATTAGCTTTGTTTTGCAGAAAAAAATATAAAGTTATGGAGCTAAGATGCATGTTGGGAAAGATCGGGATTGGACTCGGACGCTAGCAAAGGAAAAAGCACTTGAAGGCACAAATTAAAAGGGCTCCGCGATGGAGCCGTGTCACGCTGCCATCGCGGATGCATTCTGCCTGGATGGTGAAATTATGCCTATTTCCAGTGGAGGTGCGCATTGGGGCCGTGGCACGTTGGCCTAGCCCCGCGTTGCACGACGTGCCACGTTGGGCCTAAGTACCTGGACGACTAAATTCCAGTAAGGGTCCGCGTCGGTGGCGTGTCACGGAGGCAGTGCTCCACGATGCACTCTATGATACGTTGCTTGTTATTCCGGGAAAAATTCCCACAAGTATAAATAGAACACTTAGGTTCATTTTTAATAATTCTTACTTGGTGGAGCAAGAACGTGTGTTACAGGCAGTTGAGGGGACGAAAATCTCAGGGTTTTTCTCTTTCTGCTTCTTCTTTATTTCAATTGCTGGTATGATTAACACTCATTTAACGATATTTAATCCACAAATGAGTGGCTAAATCCTCTTCTTCCTGAGGTTAAAATAATTGTATTGAAATGTAATTATTGATCAATTGGTTTTTCATCTTTTCTTCCATGGTTGTTCTATCGATTCTTGTTCTTACTGCATTAATGTATGGCCAATGTTAATGTATATCTAAAAAGTCCGGTTTCACTCGAGAGAGCAAGAAATTGGAAAGTTGTGAATTGATAGGATATGATCTTTTCTTAGTTTGGGAAAATTGAGAATTGATTTACCTTCAGGATAGAAATATACCTGAAAGTCGTATTAGTCAATTAAGGAATCGGTTTTGTAAGGATAGAACATGAATTTCGTTTTATCACAAAAATGTAGGTGGAAGGTTCATGCTTCTTAAGTTGGGTTAAATACGAGAGTTTTAATCCATTGACAATAATTCTTGAATAGCAACCGGAGGAAAGATTAACCAAATTGTATTGATAATTCGTTTCTCTACATGTTCGTTTAACCTCAGCATGCTCATACTTATAGTTCAGACTCAAATTGTATATTCGTTTTATAATTAGTATAAAATTAGAAACCAAAATACCAAACTTTTCTTAACACTGTTGTCTGCATTTTTAGAATTAAGGTTTATTGACACTTGAGTAGATTGTTATCCTAGCCCAGTCCCTGTGGGATCGATACTTGGCTTACTTGAGCCGCTTTACTACTTGTTCGACCATGTGCACTTGCGTGTAGCTATATACCCATCACATACAGCCCGAACAGCCCCCATAAGACTAGAAGGTACAAACAATAGAGAAATAACCTACCGGGACCCCCATAAGCACTGGCAAGTACACTTCAACCTATATACCCCTATACAGGTTTCTATGACTCTACTGGTGCTATAGCCAACCTACCTGTCCCCCTGGGTCTACAACTGAACCCGCTTGGCTACTGATCTATAGCTGTGTCTGAGTTTGATGGACTCCTAATAACTATACCCTGGGCACCAGGCTCAACGAGGGTGCGATTGTGATATGGCATAGAGCTAGTAGTCCAGCCATGGAATGGACTGTAATATGGCCCTTTGGCCTCTGCATCGTCTCTAGAGACGGCATATCGCTCCTTGGAGCAATGTCATATATCTCCTGGTGGGCGATGAGACAGCTAGTAACCCTGGGGTGGTCTCGAAAAGCTCCTAAGTGAGGTAAACCCCACCCGAGGTGCTATACTAAAGTGTTAATTTATCCACTCAAAAGGCGTATCTGGCCTTCTAGGCCTAACACGACCACTTCTTGCCCCTAGAATAATCTGTATGGCTGCTAGCAGGCACACCCCGTACACCTATATTTGATTAGAGGACCCTGGTAGTTATCATAATCTCTAACGTTCTAGTCCGAATAGGGCAAGATCTGGAGTGGCCTTACAATACTCTAAATATCCTTCTCGGACAACTATAACTCATAAGCAACTGTAGGGTCGTAGATGACCAATTACCTAATTCTTTTTCTTAGAATGACTGTAGGGCTGCTACTATCTCGACCCCTAATCTTCCACAGGCAACTTACTGACATTCTTAGCCTGAGGGTAATACTGTGCTAACATGGTTCTAGTCCTTTAGATATTATCTTGGTCTATTCAGATGTAATATGAATTTTCTATGTGATTCCTAACCTTATAGATAAGTTTATATTGGCTTAGCCACTCAGGGCATTCTATACCTAAGTATCATATAGGAACAGGCTGGGGCATTGGCCCTACCTCTAACTGCTAAATAAGGTCCCCTTCCTTAGGGTACCCACAGGTCCATTTGACCTTAATGAATTGAATGGCTTCCTGGGCGACCTATATGACGAATACTAAGTCAATTGGAGTTGACAATCACTGGTAGTAGCTGACTAGATGGCAGGCTGCCACTCGGTTCATTGCATAACCCTAGTTCCACTGACTTTAAAGTATGGCCATCCTATCTTAATTTTTGGTCTTGGGGCGTAAGGGTACGCCAAAGGCCTCTAGGCATGCTTCACTGACAATACAGGCACCAAACTTGTGGCCATATCACCTAGTTGCGCCTATGCTATTCAACATACTAACTTAGGCCTAATAACTATCCACAAGCTTCTAAGGTCTAGGCCTGACAACAAGACATCCAATTCTACTAACACAATGAATTGGAGAACAGAGGAATTTCTATGGCGCTTCTTGTGTGTGTCACACTTAACATGTTCTTTCCCGACAAGGGATACTACGGTGTAACCTATATGCATTTTCTAGAAGCTAACCACAACATCTATATATTTATAGCCTACAGACAACAGATGACCACAACATATCTAATCACAATCTACTATTAGCAATTATTTGCAACATATGGGATCGTTATTTCCATTCAAGAACGTAAGTCGTATGACTATACGACGGGAATAACTTGATGAGGGGATAAGCCTTCCATACCTCGAATGTTGATTTCTGATTTAACTAGCGAGGTTCAACTTGTAATCAGCAACTCTCTCCAACTATAACCTTCAGGCTGAGAGAATAGGACTAATTTCAATATATAATTTGGCGAACAACAATGACTTTCGATAACTATATCAACTATAACTTAACTTCAAATAACTCGACCGGAACCCTTTAATTGTCCGAGAGTTTAGAAGGAAAAGTGCTTACCTAATGCCTGTGACTGTTTAGGAATCAATTTGGAGCAATTCTAATAACTTCTACTCGGTGGAGTTTCAATTTTCCGGGGGCGTGATTCGAGAAAATAACTCTGTAGGAATGCTCCCTTAAGGCTTAAAACTCGATACTTGAAGTTAATTTGAGTTTTGATGGCATTTGGTGGGGTAATAGGAGGAAATTTGTATGAAAATTGCATCCCTTTTAAGGTTATGGCTGAGGGTTCATATTTCAAATCAATTAAAATGAAGCTAGGGGAGTATATGTATAAATGAAGGTCGGCGGCAGGGGGCACGGCGCGCCGCCCTTAGCATCGAAACACAAGCGCGACGCACCGCCCATTGCGCTGAGGCAGAGGCGCGACGCGTTGGTCGTAGCGCCAGGATGTTTGGTGTGGCGCGGCCCCTGGTGCGTTGGGCCTCCTGTCCCAGCCTCCTACTCGCTCACTACCGTGCTTGCTTACTCTACCCCTAGGCCCTTTTTCCACACACATCGTACTCCAAAACTCTCAACATACATACACATGACTATTAAATGATAGAAACTTACGGGGTGTAACATTATGAAACCCTTATCTAAAAAGTTCTTCAACTATTCATTTAACTCTTTAAGCTCAGCTGGAGCCAATCTGTAAGGAGGAATTGAGATAGGCTGGGTATCAGTAAGAAGGTTTATGCTGAAGTTTATTTCCCACTTGGGAGGGACATGGGGAAGATCTTTAGGAAACACATCTGGGCACTTATTTACAATTGGGACTAATTGAAGAGTTGGAGTTGCAGAACTAGAATCCTTGACCCTAACCAAGTCATAAATGTATCCCTTTGAGATCATTTTCTTAGATTTAAGGTATGAGATAAAGCGACCCTTAGGTGCTGAAGTACTATCCTTCAACTCTAGGACTGATTCATTAGGAAATTTGAACTTAACCACTCTATTTCTGACAATCAACTGAGGAACAACAAGAATGTAACCAGTCCATGGAATGAATGAGGTCAAAATCAACCATATCTAACTCTACTAAATCCACTGAGGTGACTTTATGTAACACTATGATCGGACAATTTCTATTTACCCAACTGGATCCAACAGACTCACCAACTAGAGTGGAGACTAAAAATAACTCTAAGAGAATTTCTGGACTAATATTAAACTAGGCAACAATATAAGGAGTCACAAAGGACAATGTGGGTCCTAGATCTTGTAAAGAATAAACATCTATCTGAAAGAGATCTAACATACCAGTGACTATGTCAGGTGAATTCTCCTAGTCCTGATGGGAGGATAGGGCATAGAATTAGTTCTAATACTGACCATCACCTATATTTGAGGTCGTACCCTACTAAGCTGAGCAACCAGGCAGGGCTGCTAATGTAGTGGACTGGGCCTTCCCGCATCATACTGACGGACAATCCCTCAACCTATGACCCAGCTGGCCACAATTAAAACAACACTCCTTGCCCAGATCGCACTCACCTGAATGGTTCTTACAACACATAAGACATATTTTGAAAGTGTAGCTGCTGGAGGTGTGACTCTAAGACCGGGATCCTGATGCTCTACCCTTCTAAACTATATGAGGCCTGGAAGAAGGAGCATTGGCTAAAGAGGGTGTTGGAGATCTCTATTGATGTTGTTGGGGGAGATTACCACCATCTAATCTCTGCTGAGAATACTCAAACTGAACTATCATGTCCCCCTTACTCTCCTTTTATATCTCCTTAGTTTCTCCACCTCTATTTGTTGTGCAGGGATGATATTCCTGAAGATGTCCATATCATTGATGACCATCGCAGTCCTGCATTCCTTAACCACATAGTCTAAGACTCCATTAACAAATTTGAACATGTGAGCCCTTGACTCGGAAACCATCTTTGGAGTGTACTTTGACAATTGAGTGAACTTTAAAGCGTATGATACCGTCATGTTATTCTGTTTCAAATTGATGAATTTTGCCTTTGCTTCCCTTAACTCCCGTGGAAAGAAACTATCCAGAAACACAATGACAAACTCATCCCACTTCACCAGACCTACACCAACCCATCTCCCCTCTTTCCATTGTCTGTACCATATCTGGGCCACTCCATTCAGCTAATAGGCAGCCAAATCTACACTTTCAATGGATGTAACACCCATGATTTCAGTGATTTTCTATATCTCGTTGACAAAATCCTGTTGGCCCTCATCTACCTTAGACGCATGAAATTTTAGGGGATTCATCTGAGTAAACTCTCAAACTCTAGAAGCAGTTGTAGTACCACTTGTATTAGTACGTACGATGGCCTACTGGTTGGCCTAGTTGGTCACTGCCTGAGTTAGCACCTGAATAGCAATCCTGAACTCAACGAGTATCACCTGATGATCTTAAGGGGTTACTGGAGCTGGTAGGGCTTTCTGGTTGGTTTTACCAATCCTCTTTCTGTTTCCTCTTCTAGGAGGCATTGTTAACTGAAAATGGTAGAGCATGATTTAGAAGGACATTTTTGATATTTACACTCTACGCATCATAAATATCATGAAGAAAAGGGAATTTTCCTAAGATGCCTTTTCGCCTCCCCCTTATAAATGTTGCACATTTTACACCCATGAGAAGGACTCTACTTGACATGGATTTCAGACATCCTATGACACTCTAAACCTGAGACTCTAATACCAAGTTTGTCACGACTCAAGTCTACATCCTGGATGTGACACGGTGCCTAGAAGCACGAACGACTCCAAGCTAACCCATGGCATAACAAACTCTAACATGATGAAACTACTTTAAGAAAATCTTAAGTTGGAAATTTATTTATCTAAAAATAACGAAATCCTTTTAAAAGTACAAGAACATCTAATAAGATACTAAAATTTCAGAAACATCAAGAACTATAGCTGAAAGCAATAAACTTTTCCTGAAAGCCTTCTAAAGGATCTGGTAAGTTACTCAAACAAGCCCCCTACTAACTCTAAAATATGAAAATTGAAACCATATTAATAAAATAGAAGAAATGCTCTGGCCATCGGAAGATGAGGACTCATCACTAGATATACTACTGGATAAAATCTAAAGAGACTAACCACGCTACTGAGCATGAGTGCCTGAGCTTATATCATACAACGATATAGCATAGGGTGTATGTGTTAGTACTTTAAATGTACTGAGTATGTGAAATTATGCTTTTTTAAACATAATCATGTTGATAGTATATGTAAAAATAATATGGAATGACCCTATTTGGAAAACATAAATGTTGTAAATGGTCTGACATCTTAAAATACTATAAAGCTAGTAAAAACTTATTAAGGGCCATATACATATCCTGAGATCTAGTACTGCACTGTACTGTATTGTGAGAGTGCCTACTAACCGATATATAACCACGTGAGCTAGACATAGAGTTTGATGTATACGCCCTATATATAATACCCAATATACCTTGGGAGGGTATAAAGGCATAACTGTATGATGTAATACACTAAAAACCCTAATATTAGGTTTGGGAGTTGAAATGAAGAAAATAAGATTTTCTACACCAGGTTACAGGATGAGTCATCCAGTGACTCGTGGGGTACACCACGAGTCATTGACTCATGGGGAGGAGCTTGGATTGGGTTGGAATTTTGAGTTTGAGGCTGACTACTGGTGGGACCACGAGTCATGGTCACCACCACAAGTCGTCCAGTGGGTCATGGTCAATGATTGGTCTGAAGGATGAATGTTCTGGCAGTGCACCCAACGAATAGTCACCACGAGTCGTCGAGGACACCACGAGTAATGGTGTCCCTTGTGGTGACCAGTGGAGGTGGAATTCTAGTTTAGCCAATGGGAGGTGACCACGAGTCATAGTAAAGGACAACGGGTCATCCAGTCCCTCTTGGCGACTAGCAATGTGTTTTTCCCTGTGAATTTATTAAGGGCTTTTTCGTAATTCCTAAGTTCCTTAGGCCGAGACTACGACATTTTATGCTCAGAATAGAGTGTTTTAAGAGGGGTAATTTCATTATAGGCATATTCACTACCATGCATGCAAGTCTAGAAGCTCATAAGGGTGATCAAGCCTAAATTTCTCAAGTTCTTCCCCAAATTCTCATTGGGCAATCTAGGAAGTTGTGAAACCAGATTTCCAGGAATATAGGGTTATGAATGGGTGTGATTATCCACACCCATGCCCAGTTCCCTCTCAATTCATGAAAATTCTAGTTGATGAATCTATGGGGGTGTTACCCAACATGTGAATTTCCTAAGTATCAATCATGGGTATGGTCTAAGCATGTTTCTAATGTTTAATTATGATAAATGGGAATATTTTATAAATTATGTTTTCTTGTTTTATAAATTATGATGTCCATCTGTGAAAGTTCATGAAAGTTGAGATTTATGAAATATGTCTTCAATCATGATGAGAGTTTTATGAAGAAAGTATGATTTCAAATTACCCATGTTTATGTTCATGTTTTCAAATGATCAAATCTAAGTCAAGCATGTTTAAGTATTGGGCAAGCCCAAATGATCAAATATGTTTCATGATTTATCTAAATTTCACGTTATCAGCTTATTATAGGGATTTTGGAGTCTAGACTCTCACTATTTTCAACTTATGGTATGGTTTGAGCCAAGGCTCCTTATGTTATGATTTTAGATTTATGTATGTATGTTATGTGTCAGCTTCATTAAAAAATGATGGATAACATATCCATGTTTCTGGGAGTAGTGTCTAGCACCGAGTAGGCTAAGGATCAGTCAACCCTATGCCTCAGAACTATACGCCAGCATAGATATGTTCAGATTATTTGGGACCTCCCTTGTGAGCTTCCCCTACCCCAAGGGGACTTCAGCTTGATATTTATATCATGGCAACATCCTTAGCCCTGGCAAATATTTGGATGGCTCTACCCACGTGAGTATGATAGTCTGGACCACATAAGCTCTATCATGGTAATGTCGGTTATATGACGTGTCTCCTATTGTTCCTCATGATTTCAGTTATGTATGTTCATTAGTCATGATATTATATTTCCAGCAGGTTTGACCCAATATTTAGTTTTACTTATGATTATCAGTTTTCAGCTTTGGGTCATTTGATCAGTTATGATATTCCGTTATGCTCAGATCATGATTTCAGAAAACAGCATGCAGGCCCTACACTCAGAATCTTATCTTGATTATGTTTATAATATGCATGTTTTATGATTTTACTTAGAAGTTTTACTTACCTTACATACTCGGTACATTCAACGTACTGACTGCATACTCTATGTTGTATAATTTCATGATATAGGCTCTGATACTCAAGCTCAGTTTCGTCATTAGCCTGACCTACAGCATTTGTCCTTATCAGCTAGAGTAGGTGAGTCCTCATCTTTCGAGGGCCCTTCTTTTTAGTTGTATCTAGTACTTTCTGTTTCAAACTTTAGTGAGTTAGTTGGGGTCTTATCCCATCAACTCGTCAGTAGTAGAGGCTTTTCAGACATAGAATGAAATCAACTTTAGTTTTGAGTTATGTATTTCGATGTTATAAGACTATCGAACTTACGCTATATTTATTACGTTGATATTCTTATTATCTATGATTGAGTTAGATGTTATGTTCATACCATGGGTTGACTTAGAGCCTCTCAGGGTTCCTTGTCCCGTGTCTCCATTCGAGCCTATGTTCGAGTCATGAAAAACATGGTATTAGAGCATTAGATTTTTAAGTGTCCTAGGGTGTTTGAAAGCCGCGTTAAGTACAGTCTTTTTCATGGGTGTGAAGCATGCCACACTTATGACGAAGAGGCTACGAGATGTTTAGAAAATGTTCCATTCTTTCATGATCTATGTCATGCGATGAAATATCTCTCTGTCCTTCTAACTCGTGCTATACGCATTTTCAGAATCATGTCTCTTCACTGAGTTAATGGAAGAAGTAATAGGAATAGAAACGACCATGAGAATAGCAATGGAGATGGGTAGCAGCAGGCCCTACAAGCCCATAAGGAGCATGTGCTTGAGCCGGTTGCCCATGCTGAGTTCAGGGAAGCCATTCAAATGCTTGCTCAGTCCTTGTCCACTTAGGTCAATCAACAGGATATAACACATATCCCCTAAAATGGGAATGCAGCGGTGGCAAGATATAAAGATTTTCTAAGGATGAATCCTCCGGAGTTTGTTTGATCAAAGGTGGACGAGGATCCACATAAGTTTATTGATGAGGTTCTGAAGGTTACCCAAATCATGGGGGTGACCAGAGAGGAATGCGTCGATCTAGCATCGTATCAGTTGAAAGGGGTTGCGCACATCTGGTTCAATCAATGGAAGGATAACAAGGTAGTTGGAGCAGGCCCTATTGGCTGGGATGAGTTTCATGTTGCATTTCGGGATCTGTTCTTCCCTCATAAGATGACGGAGATCAAAGCAGTCTAATTTGTGAACCTAAATAAAGGGAAGATGACTGTTCAGGAGTATGACTTGGAGTTCACTCATTTGTCCAAGTATGCACCTGAGATGGTGGCGGATTAGAGGGCCTGAGTGAGCTGACTCGTGCATGGGGTAGCAGACTACCTATTCAAGGATTGCTGGACCATGAAGCTTTATCAAGACATTGACTTTGCTCGAATAGTCCTGTATGCCCATAAGATGGAGGCGGTACAGATGAGTGAGTGGGAGAGAGAGGCCAAGAGGGCCAGGACTGATAGCTTCGGATTCTCCCAGCAGAGACCTAGTGGGAACTGTCAACAGTCCCACCAGAGATATTCAGCCACAGCGCCGTCGGCTATGAGTGTTCCATCTAGATCCAGGTGTGATCATAGGGGATGAGCATTAGGCTTTAGAGGCCAAAGTAGCAGACCTGTAGAGATTAGCCCTCCAGAGTGTAGCAGATGTGGAAGAAGACACATGGGTAAGTGCTTAGCAGGTGCAGGTTCTTGTTTCGGGTGTAGGAAGCCCAGACACATGGTTAGAGATTACCTAGCAGCCAGAGAAGGCCATGATAGGGGCCGAGGCCCGACCTCTAGTTTAGCAGCTCCATCTACGCGCGCAGCTCAGCAGGGGGCCTCTACTAATGTGGGTGGTGGTCAGCGCCAAAACAGATTCTATGCCCTAGCATCCTATCAGGAGTAGGAAGTCTCCCCAAACTGGTATGTTACGATATTCCACCTTGATGTATATGCATTGTTAGATCCAAGGGCTACTTAATCTTTTGTGACGCCCTATGTCGGTAGTAGTTTTGGAGTCCATATCAAAATCTTATTAGAACCCTTCTCAGTCTCTACTCCAGTCAGAGATTCAGTTATAGCTAGACGGGTATATAGAAATTGCCCTATCATAGTTCTTCAGAAAGTTACCTCAGTAGATTTAGTAGAGCTAGCCATGACCGATTTTGATGTTATACTTGGCATGGATTGGTTATATGCATGTTATGCCTTAGTCAATTGTAGAACCCATGCAGTAGAGTTCAGATTTCCAGTTGAACCAGCCTTAGAGTGGAAGGGTTGTTTAGCTGAGCTTGTAGGTCGCTTCATTTCCTACCTTAAGTACAAAAAGATGATCTCTAAGGATTGCATGTACTATCAAGTTAGGGTTAAGGATGTTACATCCGAAACCCCAAAAATTTAGTCAGTCCCTGCAGTGTGTGAGTACCCAGAGGTGTTTCCAGAGGATTTACCTAGAATCCCTCCCGAGAGGGAGATCGATTTTGGTATTGACCTTCTTCCCGATATGCACCTAATAACTATACCTCCTTACAAAATGGTCGCTGTTGAGCTAAAGGAGTTGAAGGAGTAGTTGAAGGATCTTTTGGACAAGGGTTTCATCAAACCTAGCAAATCCCCATGGGGTGCTCCAGTTCTCTTTATCCATAAGAAGAATGGTTCTCTTTGCATGTGCATTGATTATCGACAATTGAACCAAGTTACAATCAAGAACAGGTATCCACTTCCCAGGACTGATGATTTTTTTGACCAGCTTCAGGGTGCTATGTACTTTTCGAAGATTGACCTCAGGTCCATATACCATCAGCTCAGGGTTCGGGAGAGTGACATTTCGAAGACAGCCTTCAGGACTCGGTATGGTCACTATGAGTTTGTAGTTATGTCTTTGGACTAACAAATGCTCTTGTAGGTTTTATGTATTTGATGAATAGGGTGTTCCAACCATACTTGGATATGTTCATGATTGTGTTCATAGATGACATCCTTATATACTCTCAAAGTAAGGAGGAGCATGTTGCTCATTTGAGGGTGGTGCTACAGACCTTGAAGGATCGCCAATTGTATGCTAAATTCAGTAAACGTTTTGGTTGAACTTAGTGAAATTTTTGGGTCATGTGGTATTTAGTGAGGGTGTATAGGTGGACTCTCAAAAGATAAAAGAGATGAAGAATTGGCCCAGACCGGTTAGTCCTTCGGATATCAGTAGTTTCTTGGGTTTACTTGATTATTATCGGAGATTTGTTGAGGGGTTTTCCTCCATTTCAACCCCATTGAATAAATTGACCCAGAAGAAGGTGAAATTTCGTTGATTAGAGGCTTGTGAGAAGAGCTTCCAAAAGGAAGACTCAACTCACCTCAGCACCTGTATTGACCCTACCTGAGGGTACTGATGGGTTTGTGGTATATTATGACACCTCAAGGATCAGCCTTGGTTGTGTATTGATGCAGCATGGTAAGGTTATAGAATATGCTTCCAAGTAGCTTAAAGTCCATGAAAATAACTACCCGACTCATGATCTCGAATTGACGGCGGTAGTATTTGCCTTGAAGATTTGGAGACACCATCTGTAGGGTCCATGTCGATGTGTTTACGGACCACAAAATCCTATTGTACATATTTACCCAAAAGGATTTGAATCTACGTCAGAGAAGGTGGGTGGAGCTTTTGAAGGATTATGACATGAGTGTCTTTTATCATTCGGGCAAGGCGAATGTGGAGGCGGATGCTCTTAGCAGGATTTCCATGGAGAGTGTGTACCATATAGACAAGGAAAGAAAATAGTTACTAAAGGATGTACATCGGCTTGCACAGCTAGGAGTTCATCTTGTTGGCTCGACAGATGGTGGTGTCATTGTTCAAAATGGGTCAGAATCATCCTTAGTGAATGAAGTTAAAGCTAGACAAGACGAGGATCCTATTTTGGTAAAATTGATGGAAGCCATTCAGAATCAGAAGGTAGAAGTCTTCTCCAAAGAGGGAGAAGGGGTGCTTCTATATTAGGGTCGCTTGGGTGTTCTGAATGTAGATGATTTGAGAGACGGATGTTGCACGAGGTTTATGTTTCCAGATACTCTATACATCCAGGTGCCACCAAGATGTACAGTGACCTACTGGAAGTCTATTAGTGGAGTGGCATGAAGAAGCACATAGCAAAATTTGTGGCTAAGTGTCTGAATTGTCAATAGGTGAAAGCGGAACATCAAAGACCTGGAGGTGTGCTTCAAGACAATAGTATCCCTACTTGGAAGTGGGAGGAGATCATTATTGAATTCATCACAGGGTTGCCTCGTACTCATCGACAATATGACTCTATTTGGGTGGTTGTGGATAGGTTGACTAAGGAAGCTCATTTTCTATGTCAAAACTTCCGATTCAATAGAAGATTATGCTAAGTTATACATTCGGGAGTTAGTTCGGTTGCATTGGGTGCCATTGTCCATCATATCAGATAGAGGAGCTCAGTTTACCTCCTAGTTTTGGAGATCGTTTCAAAAGGTACTTCGTACCCAGTTTAAGCTTAGCATAACCTTTCACCCACAAACAGATGGTATGGCCAAGCCGATTGTTCAGTCTCTTTAGGATATGTGGAGAGTGTGTGTGATCGATTTCAAGGGTAGTTGGTATGACCATTTTCCTCTCATTGAGTTTCCAATAACAATAACTACCATTCCAGCATTCAGATGGCTCCGTTTGAGGCTCTTTATGGGGGAGGTGTAGATCACCTATTGGTTGGTTCGAAGTCGGTGAAGTTGCGATGATAGGACCAGATTCAGTCAATGAGGCTAAGGAGAAAGTTCAACTTATAAGGGAAAAGTTGAAAACAGCTCGAAGTCGCCACAAGTCCTATGCGGATATGAGGAGTAGAGAACTTGGAGTTTGAAGTCGATGATTGGGTGTTTCGAAAGGTGTCTCCCATGAAGGGAGTGATGAGGTTTAGAAAGAAAGGGAAACTCAGCCACCATTATGTTGGACCGTATCGAATTGTGAAACAGGTTGGCAAGGTGGCATATGAGTTAGAGTTTCCCTTAGAACTAGCTTCAGCTCATCCAGTTTTCCATGTATCGCTCTTAAAGAAGTGTTTGGGGGATGCAATTTTTGTTGTTCCGTTGGATAGTATCGGTGTGAAAGATAGCCTTAGCTCTGAGAAGGTTCTGGTAGAAATATTTGATTGTCAGGTTCATAAGTTAAGAAACAAAGAAGTAGCCTCAGTCAAGGTTTTGTGTAGGAATCAACATGTTGAGGGAGCTATCTGGGAAGCCGAGGCGGATATGATGGCTAAGTACCCATACCTATTCCCTTTCGGCTCAGTTTTAGCTTGAGGTATCAGTTTCCTCCCTAGTGCACCACTAATCTTATGTGCCCCAGTAACTTTCAAGTCAATGAATGTGTGTGTGATTCAGGAATTCAGTTCAGTCATTTGTTCAATTAGGAGTCGGTCACTCCGTCAGTTTTCAATATTTATGTTTAGTATTTGAGTTTTATGATTGCATTTCTCTGTTTTTCAATAGGTTTTTCCACATTTGAGGATGAATTTTCCCAAGTGGGAGATATTGTAATACTCGGAAAACCCTAAGATCAGAGCAGGGAGTTGAAATGGAGAAAACAGGATTTTCACCACCAGGTCATAGGATGAGTCGTCAAATGACTCGTGGGGTGCACCACGAGTCGTTGAGTGAATTATGGGGTGTCACAACCTGAGCATAGACCTGGATCATAGACATAGGACAAGGGACCGCGAGAGACCCCATGTCGACCCATGGCAATAGTGTACTACTAACTCAATCGATAAACTGAAGAAAACATAATTATAACCCAGCGGAAGTCTCATACAACGGCACATCAAAATAATATTCGAAGCTATACATACAAAATTATGAAAGCCTCTAGTCTAGAAGAGTTGATGGGACAAACCCCCAACTAACTCAACAATATGGAAACTGAAATATGACATGAAGTTGAAACGCTAGTCCCTGAAAGATGAGGACTCACCAATCACGCAGGTGCTAACTCTGGTAAGCAACTACGAGCATGGCTGAACCTGAGAACCGGATCCTACATCATGAAACGATGCAGCATAGAAAGTATGCGGTCAGTACGTGGAATGTACCAAGTATGCAAGGTAAGTAAAACCGCTTAAGCAAAGTAAAACACTTAAAGCATTCATACCATATCATAAGATTTCAAGTATAAGTAGAAGGGCTACATGCATTTATTCTGAAATCGAAATCTTATCATGACATGATCATGATTAGCTTTACAACAACATGACTATTTTGAATAACTCAAAGCTGAACATAACATTTATATCAAAAGCTGAATAATGAGTCAAATCTAACTTTTAGAACATGCCTGCATAAAGTAATCATCATGAGTAATGAAAATGCAAATCTGGATGATATAGATAGTGGGAGACTCGTCACTTAACCGACATACCATGATAGAGTGTATGTGGTCCCACCTATCACACTCAAGTGGGTAGAGTTGTCCATAACCTTGTCAGGGCGATGGACGATACCATGATATCGATATCAAGCTGAAGGGCCCATCGGGCCGGGGATAGCTCACAAGGGAGGTCCCAATAATATAATAGTATCAACCTAGTTTTGTGCATGTATAGGGTAATAGACCCTTAGCCCGCTCGGTGCTAGACTCTTCTCCCAAAACATGCAGTGCTCTACATCGTATATAACGAAGTTAAACATCATCTATTGACAAAGCTCAATATGAAATCATGAATAACTAAACATCGTATATAATGAAGCTCAACATTGTCTATTGACAA
Organism: Datura wrightii; assembly: GCA_035772735.1. NCBI lineage: Eukaryota > Viridiplantae > Streptophyta > Magnoliopsida > Solanales > Solanaceae > Datura > Datura wrightii. The sequence continues at coordinate 18,592,528 of JASDFA010000023.1, read as the reverse complement.
AGCTCAGTAATGAACTCATGCATATGAGAAGTTTTGTTTTGAAACATACCAAAAGCTCAATCATAGGTGGGAGCATCTACTCCAAATCATGTGTAAGCTACGTATAGAAATATTTACTCAACATACCATAAGCTAGAATTTATAATAAAATGGGGAAATTACACTTCAAACAATGTTGTAAGTTCATGTCGGGAAAATCATCACTTTAAATCGATATGTGGGAATCACCCAAAGCTTTATCATACTTGTATCTAATCGACTCAATTTGAAAACAACATAGATTATGGGTAGTTTTAGAAATATGCTTTTCATCATTAAATCACAACATCATCATGCATTCATCCTCATACACTACCTTTATGAACTTCTCATCCATGGGCATTTTAGATGCAAGACTTTTAGAAAAACAAGCTTTATTATTGAAAACAATTTAGAATCTTCCCAAGCTTCAAAATTCATCAATATAAATATAATCTAACCATACCCAAGTAGGAGATTAAAGAATTATGCAATTGGGTAAAAACCCAATACTTGATCATAGGTGATTTTTCATGATTTGATAGAAATTGGGCATGGGTGTGGAAGAAAACACCCACTCATAACCCTACATACCTGGAAATGGTGAATTCTAACACCCTCTAATTGCCGAAGCTAAGATTCCAATGGAAACCTTGAAATTTGTCCTTGAATCACCTCTTCAATCCTTCAAACTTGCATTCATGGGAAGAATAACTTAGAGTAGGCTTTTCCCCTCTCAAAACCCCTCAAAACGAGCCTTAAACGACGTAGTATAGGGCCTTAGTACTAGGAAATGACAGAAATGCCCTTACTGAATTCGCTGAAAACTTATCACTGGGCCAAACAACGGGTGAACCAACGAGTCGTTGGAGGATACCACGACCCATGGTATCTACCTGTGCTATGCACTGTCCCAGCCATATCTCAGATTCAAACCACGGACCAATAGGACAAGTTGTTCTAGGTTCCAATGGGTCATTGAACAAGTTGTTGTTTCCCTCTTCTGAAAATCTAGACTCCATCACAACGAGCCAAACCACGACTCGTAGTGTCCTATAATGGGTCATGGTTCCTATCCAGTGTCTCCATTTAAATGTCCACTATCTTACCACGACTCCAGTCAACGGGTCGTCTTTCCACACAACGGGTCGTTGTGACACCCATTGTCCACACTGTCCCTAGGCCTAACCCCATTCCACGACTTCTCACAACAGCTAGTGGTTACTTACCACGAGTCGTTGTACCTCTCGTTCTGCAACTTTTTCCCAACTTTCAGCAGTTTTGCATTTTTTCTTCCCAGGTCTACTCCTAGGCACTTCCGGGGTATTATAATATCTCCCCCTTGGGAATATTCATCCTCGAATGTTGGAAATAAGCGGAAAATAGAAACATACAATCTATTATATTCAAAACTGATCACTTTTAACCGAAGACTGACAGAATGACTACCTCCGATTGAAAACACACAGCTGAACTGAATTCAACAATCATACACACAACCATATACATAAAAGAAACTTGTGCACATAATTTAAAACTGAAGACTAAATAGAGTCTGAGTGCAAAACTGATACCTCGAGCTGAAACTGAGTCGGTAGAGAATAAATGTTGGTATCTAGCCATCATATCCAGTTAGGCTTCCCACATAGCTCATTCAACATGTTGGTTTCACCACAATACCTTAACTGAAGTCACTTCCTTGTTCCTTAGCTTCTTAACCTAATGATCAAAGATTTCAACGGGAATTTCTTCATAACTGAGGTTGTCTTTTACACCAACGCTGTCTACTGGAACTACTAATGCTGGATCACTCAAACACTTCTTCAAAAGTGACACGTGAAACACGGGATGGACTGATGATAACTCCAATGGCAAGACCAACTCATATGCCACCTTACCAACTCTCCCCAAAACTTGGTAGGGACCAACATAGCGAGAACCGAGTTTCCTTTTCTTTTTGAACCGCGTTACTTCCTTCATGGGAATACCTTTAGAAAGACCCAATCTTCCACCTCAAACTCCAAATCTTTTCTCCTCACATCAACATATAATTTCTGACGACTCTGAGCGGTCTTCAACCTGTCCCTTATCAACCGAACCTTTACCATGGCCTCATGAACCAAATCAGGCCCTACCATAGTTGCCTCACCAACCTCAAACCATTCGATGGGAGATCTACACCTCCGCCTATAAAGAGCCTCGAATGGTGCCACCTGGATACTAGAGTGATAGCTGTTATTATAAGAAAACTCGATTAAGGGTAAATGATCATCCCAACTACCTTTAAAATCCATAACACATGCCCTCTACATGTCCTCCAAAGTCTGGATTGTTCATTCCGCCTAGCCATCTGTTTGCAGATGGAATGTTGTGTTGAGCTTAACTTGAGTCCCAAGCCCTTTTTTGAAAGACCGCCAAAATTGAGAGGTAAACTGAGTGCCTCGGTCTGAAATAATGGAAAAGGGCACTCCATGAAGCCGGACCAACTCCGGAATATACAATTTGGCATAATAATCTGCTAAATCTGTGGTTTTGACCAGTAGAAAGTGTGTAGCCTCCAACCTATCTACCACCACCCAAATAGAATCATATTGTCGGCGAGTATGAGGTAGGCCTATAATGATATCCATATTAATATCTTCCCACTTCCAAGTGGGAATGCTAATACCCTAAATTACGCCTCCCGACCTTTGATGCTCAACTTTCACCTGCTGATAGTTTGGGCACTTGGCTACGAATTCTTCAATATCCTTGTTCATGCCATTCCACCAATATATATCCCGCACCTCATGATACATCTTGGTATTACCCAGATGGATAGAATACCTGGATCCACGTTCCTCATACAATATTCGGTCCCTCAAAATATCGACATCTGGAACACATATACGACTATAGTACCACAGTACACCATCTCCCCCTTGGGAGAAAACCTCCACCTTTTGACTTCAAACAACTTCCTTCAGCTTTACTAAAATTGGGTCCTCATCTTGTCTATATTTGACATCAACCACCAAGGACGATTCTGATCCATTTTGCACAACAACGCCGCCATCGGTCGAGTCGACCAATCTAACTCCCAACCTCGCAAGTCGATGGACATATTTTACCCACTCTTTCTTTCCCTCTTCCACATGGGACACACTTTCCATAGAGAGTCTACTAAGTGCGTCTGCTACCACATTGGCCTTGCCTGGGTGGTAAAGAACACTCATATCATAGTCCTTAAGTAGCTCCAACCACCTCTTTTGCTAAAGATTAGGTCTTTCTGCGTGAACACATATTGCAAGCTATTGTTATCCATGAATACATCCACGTGGACCCCATACAAGCTATGCCACCATATATTCAATGCAAACACCACTTCGGCCAATTCAAGGTCATGGGTCGGGTAATTCTTTTCATGAACTTTCCACAGTCTTGAGGCATATGCTATCACTTTCCCATGTTGCATCAACACATATCCAAGTCTAACTCGAGAAGCATCACAATACACTAAAAAGCCCTCTGTCTCCTTTGGTAGACTCAGCACACTGGGGCTGAAGTGAGTCGGGTCTTCAACTCTTGGAAGCTTTTCTCACAAACCTCCGACCATTGAAACATCACCTTCTTCTAAGTCAACTTGGTCAATGGTGCGGCAATAGATGAAAAACCCTCCACGAATCTCCGATAGTAACCTTCTAAGCCCAAAAAGCTCCTGATATCTGATGGGTTCACTAGTTTGGGCCAATTCTTTACCGCGTCGATCTTCTGAGAGTCTACTTTTATGCCCTCACCTGATACCACACGGCCTAGAAATGCCACTGAGTCAAACCAAAACTCACATTTACTGAACTTTGCATACAACTAACAATCCTTGAGGGTCTGAAGCACTATCCTCACGTGAGTAGCATGCTCCTCCTCACTTCAAGAGTATATAAGGATGTCATCAATGAACACAATCACGAACATATCAAAATATGTCTTGAACACCCTGTTCATTAGATCCATAAAAGCTGCAGGGACATTGGTTAGTTCAAAAGACATAACTACAAAATCGTAGTGATCATATTGAGTCCTGAAGGCAGTTTTTGGGATATCACTCTCCTGAACCCAGAGCTGGTGATACCCTGCTCTGAGATCAATCTTGGAGAAACACTTGGCACTCTAAAGCTGGTCAAACAAATCATCGATCCTGGATAAAGGATACCTGTTCTTGACGGTGACCTTGTTTAACTGCCTATAGTCAATGCACATCCAAAGAGAACAATCTTTCTTTCGAATGAGCAGGACTGGTGCACCCTATAGAGACTTACTCGGCCTAATAAATCCCTTATCTAACAGATACTTCAACTGATCCTTCAACACTTTTAGCTCGGCTGGAGCCATTCTGTAGGGAGGAACAGAGATAGGTTGTGTATCAGGTAATAGATCAATACTGATATCAATTTCCCGCTCAGGAGGGGCACCTGGAAAATCTTTAGGAAAGACCTATGGACACTCACGTACTATTGGTATGGACTAGATAGTTAGGGTTTCGGACTCCACGTTCTTAACCCTAACTAGATGGTACAAACAACACTTAGAAATAATCTTTTTGTCCTTAAGGTAGGAAATAAATCGACCTACAGGAACAACTGACTACCCTTCAAATCTAAGAAAGGCTCACCCAGAAATTTGAACTCTACTGACCGGGTCCTACAATTAACTGAAGCATAACATGCAAATAGCCAATCAATGCCGAGAATAACATCAATTATTAGTTATGGCTAACTCTATCAAGTCTGCTGAGGTGACCTTATGAAGAATTGATACCATAAAATCTCACCCATCTTGCTATAACTGAGTCACCTAGCTCTAATACGACATCGAGCCTGACTCCGAAGCTACTAGCTACATATGGTGTCCTAAAAGACAAGGTAGCCCCCAGATCTAACTAAGCATAACCATAAACATAAAAGACTCTCAACAAACCGGTGACTACATCTGGTCAGGCCTCCTACTCCTGACGAGTGGCTAAGGCATAGAATCTATTCTGGCGCTGCCCCTCAACTGTGCTAGTAGATGCCCCCTGATGTGTTGTGCGTGGGGGTGGGGCTTCTGAACTAGAAGCTGGGCTTCGGATGCCAACCTGACCCTATCTCGCAGCGGGGCAATCTCTAAGCATATGTCCAGGCTGCCCACATCCAAAAAAAGCTCCTGACCCTGCCAAACACTAGCCTGTGTTCCCTCGGCCACACCTGCGACAAGCTGGAATGCTTGAGTCTGCGGGCCTACTGCTGTGACTCTTCAAGCCTGACGCTCGCCCCCTCTAATCATGTCTGGGCCTAGATGGTACACTTAGTGCTGAAGATGTTGGGGATGATGATTTCTTGTAGGTCTACTGTCGATGCCCACCATCAGACCTCTACTAAGTGAACCTGTGGTCCTTGGTCCTGGCCCTCTTGGCCTCCCTCTCCCGCGAATGTGCCGCCTCCATCTGTTGAGCGTACAACACAATGCAAGGGAAGTCCATGTCCTGGTGGAGCATAGTTGTCCTACAGTCCTTGTCAAAATATCCTGCTATACCATGAAAAAGTCTCCTCACCCGCGCCCACTTGTCGGCCACTAACTCCAAGGCATACTTAGACAAGTGAGAGAACTCAAGGGCATACTCCTGAATAGTCATCCTTCCTTTCTTCAAATTCACAAATTCAGCTGCTTTCAACTCCCTCATCTCTCAATGGAAGAACCCATCGAGGAATGCAACCTAAAACTCCTCACATGTGACCAGACCTGCTCCAGCGACCCTGCTGTCCCTCCACTAGCGAAACCAAATATGCGTAACCCCCTTCAACTGGTAGGATGCCAACTCTACGCACTCAACACTACTCACCCCTATAACTTGGGTGATCTTGACTATCTCATCCATGAAATCATGTGGTTCCTCATCTACCTTGGACCCCAGAAACTCTGGTACGTTCATTCTCAAGAAGTCCCTGACACTGGCCGCCGCCTCATTGCCATTTTGTGTAATATACGCAATGGCCTGCTGATTGACCTGAGCGGTCAAGGCCTGCACAAGCATCTAAATGGCAGCTTGGAACTCAGCATGAACGGTTAGCTCCGGTGCTTGAGGCTCCTAAACTGGTGGGGCTGGATGATGCTCATTATCATTTCCATCCTCGGGACACTCGCCACCTCCATTCCTCCTTCTATTCATCCTTCAAGGAGCCATGATTCTGCAATCGCGAATAACATGAATTAGAAGGATAGAAAGGTTTCTCAACGCACGACATAGATCATGGGTGTGGTGTGCTTCACACCCATGAAAAAGACTCTACCTAACGGGGCTTTCGGACTCCCTAGGACACATCAAACCAATGGCTCATATACAAGTTTCTCACCCGATCCTAGACCCGGATCATAGATACGGGACAAGGGACCCCAAGAGACCCTAAGTGGACACATGGAAAAAGCACACTACTAACTCAATCAATAAACTAAAGAAAACATAATTATAACCCAGTGGTAGTCTCATACAACGACACATTAGAATAATATTCAAAGCTATGCATACAAAATTCTAAAAGCCTCTAGTCTAGATAAGTTGATGGGACAAATCCCTAACTAACTCAACAATATGGAAACTGAAATATAACATGAAGCTGAAAGTCTAGTCCCCAAAAGATGAGGATTCACCAATCATGCAGGTGCTAACTCTGGTAAGCGACTACGAGCGGGGCTGAACGTGAGAACCGGATCCTGCATCATGAAATGATGCAGCATAGAAAGTATGCGGTTAGTACGTAAAATGTACTTAGTATGCAAGGTAAGTAAAACCGCTTAAGCAAAGTAAAACACTTAAAGAATTCATATCATATCATAAGCTTTCAAGTATAAGTAGAAGGGCTACATGCATTCATTCTGAAATCGAAATATTATTATGACATTATCATTCTTAGCTTTACAACATCATGACTGTTTCGAATAACTCAAATATGAACATAACATTTATATCAAAAGCTGAACAATGAGTCAAATATCACTTTTAGAACATGCCTGCATAAAGTAATTATGATGAGTAATGAAAATGCAAATCTGGATGATATAGACAGTGGGAGAGTCGTCACTTAACCGACACACCATGACAGAGCGTATGTGGTCCCAACTATCACACTCAAGTGGGTAGAGTTGCCCATAACCTTTCCAGGGCGATGGACGATACCATGATATCGATATCATGCTGAAGGGCCCATCGGGCCGGGGATAGCTCATAAGGGAGGTCCCAATAATATAATAGTATCAACCTATGTTGGTGCGTAGTTCTGGGGTATAGGGTAATCGACCCTTAACCCGCTCGGTGCTAGACTCCTCTGGCAGAACATGCAGTGCTCTATATCGTATATAACAAAGCTCAACATCGTATATTGACGAACCTCAACATGAAATCATGAATAACTCAATATCGAATGAAACGAAGCTCAACATTGTGTATTGACAAAGCTCAATAATGAACTCATACATATGAGAAGCTTTATTTCGAAACATACCACAAGCTCAATCATAGGTGGGAGCATCTACTCCAAATCTTGTGGTAAGCTATGTATAGAAGTATGTACTCAACATACAACAAGCTAGAATTTATAACAAAATTGGGAAATTTCACTTCAAACAATGTGGTAAGCTTAAGTTGGGAAAATCATCACTTTAAATCGATATGTGTGCATCACACAAAGCTTTATCAAACTTGTATCTAATCAACACATTTTGAGAACAACAACATAGATCATGGGTTGTTTTAGAAATATGCTTTTCATTATTAAATCACAACATCATCATGCATTCATCCTCATTCACTACCTTTATGAACTTCTCATCCATGGGCATTTTAGATTCAAGATTTTTGGAAAAACAAGCTTTATTATTGAAACCAATTTAGAATCTGCCCAAGCTTTACAATTCATCAATATAAATATAACTTAATCATACCCATGTATGGAGATTAAAGAATTATGCAACTGGGTAAAAACCCCATACTTGATCATAGGTGATTTTTCATGATTTGATAGAAATTGGGCATGGGTGTGGAATAAACACCCACTCATAACCCTACATACCTGGAAATGGTGAATTCTAACACCCTCTAATTTCCCAAGATAAGATTCCGTTGGAAACCTTGAAATTTTGCTTGAATCACCTCTTCAATCCTTCAAACTTGCATGCATGGGAAGAATAACTTAGAGTAGGCTTTTTCCCTCTCAAAACCCCTCAAAACGAGGCTTAAACGACATAGTATAGGGCCTTAGGACTAGGAAATAATGGAAATTCCCTTACTAAATTCGCTGAAAACTCATCACTAGGCCAAACAATGGGTGAACAAACTGGTCATTGGAGGATACAAAGATCCGTGGTATCTACCTGTGCTATGCACTGTCCCAGCCATATCTCGGATTCAAACCACAGACGAATAGGACGAGTCATTCTAGCAATGGGTTGTTGAACCAGTTGTTGTTTCGCTCTTATGAAAATCTGAACTCCTTCACAACGAGCCTAACCACGACTCATTGTGTCCTACAATGGGTCATGGTTCCCATCCATCATCTCCACTGAAAAGTACACTATCTTACCACGACTCCAGTCAACGGGCCGTCCTTCCTCACAATGGGTCATTGTGACGCCCGTTGTCTACACTGTCCCCAGGCCTAACCCCATTCCACGACTGCTCACAACGGCTCATGGTTACTTACCATGAGCCATTGTACCTCTCATTCTGCAATGTTCTCCCAACCTTCAGTAGTTTTGCATTTTTGCTTCCCAGGTCTACTCCTAGGCATTTCGGGGATATTACATGGGAGGAGCTTGGATTAGGTTGGGATTTTGAGTTTGAGGTTGACCAGGGATGGGACCACGAGTGGTTGTCACCACAAAGAGTCATCTAGTGGGTCATAGTCAGTGATTGGTCTGAAGGATGAATGTTCTGGAAGTGCACCCAACGGCCAGTCACCATGAGTCGTCGGGCACACCATGAGTCGTGGTGTCCCTTGTGGTGATCAGTGAAGGTGGAATTCAAGTGTAGGCGACAGGAGGTTACCACGAGTTGTGGTCAGGGACGATAGGTCTTCCAATCCCTCGTGGGGACTAGCAGTGTGTTTTTCCCTGTGAATTATTAAGGGCTTTTTCGTAATTCCTAAGTTTGTAAGGCCTAAAGTACATCATTTTAAGCTCATAATAGAGTGTTTTAAGAGGGTAAGTTCGTTATAGGCATATTCACTTCCATTCATGCAAGTCTAGAAGCTCCTAAGGGTGATCAAGCTTAAATTTCTAAAATTCTTCCCCAGATTCTCATTGGGAAATCAAGAAAGTTGTGAAACCAGATTTCTACAGGTATGTTGGGTTATGAATGGGTGAAATTTTCCACAGCCATGCCCAATTCCCTCTCAATTCATGAAAATTCTTTTTGATGAATCTATCGGGTTTTTACCCAGTATGTGAATTTCCTAAGTACCAATCATGGGTATGGTCTAAGCATGTTTCTAATATTGAATTATAATTAAAGCACATATTTTACAATGTTTTTAATTATAAATTATGTTTGAAAGTTTTCAACTTTATGATGCCCATCCATGGAAGTTCATGAAAGTTCAGATCTGTGAAATATATATTCAAGAATCATGAGATGTTTATGAAGAAAGTATGATTTCGAATTATCCATGTTTTGTTATACCCCGAAAGCTCAAAGATTGGACCCGGGAGTTGAAATGGAAAAATTCTGGAATTTATGTTGCAGGCACAGGACGAGTCATCAAGTGACTCGTGGGCAGGCTTGTAATATAGGAAGGATCGATATCCCCACGAGGGAGATAATGACTCGTGGCCAGTCCCCACGAGTCCTCATGTCACTTGTGGGGTGAGGTTGGGGTTAAGTTAGAGGAAACTCCTAGTGTACCTAACGGATGGGAATCCATGAGTCGTGGCCTGTCCCAACGAGTCGTGAGGTGGGTCGTGAGAAATCCTATGGACTTTTAATGAAGGATGAGGCAGTGTACTTGATGGTCCACACGACGAGTCATTGCCTATCCTGATGAGTCATCAGTTCACCCGTTAGGGTCACCTGGCAGTTATTTTCTGTGAATTAGTAAGGGCCTTCTCATAATTTCCTAAACTCTTAAGCGCTAAAATATGTCGTTTTAAGGTCAGAATAGGGTACTTAAGGTGGGTTAAGTCCCTAATGCATACCCATTCCCGTGAAAGAGCTTTTACAGAGGTTTTAGGGAGATTCAAGGTCTTCTTCTCCAAGTTTCCATCAATTTCTTTATGAGTTTTCAAGGAACTTCAAAATCAGTCCATCCCTAGGTATGTAGGGTTTTAGAATGGGTCAAAATCCTTTCACACCCATGCCCAAATTTCGATTTAAATAATGAATTCTCCTATCCAAATCTATGGGGTTTTACCCAAATGCATGAAAACACGATTTCTTTTTATGGGTATGATTTAATTGAGTTTTAATTATTGAATTATGAATGATGGGAAGGTCTTATTATTATTTTCTTTAAAATCATGTTTCATGCTTTTTAAATCTAAAATGCCTATTTGATGGAGTTTTATGAAAGTTATGATTTATGATGAATATGCAACATTTTGAATTTATTGATGACGGAAAAGCATGAATTCAAGTTACCCATGTTTATGAGCATATTTTGAAAGAATTGAATATGATGAAGTATTGGGCAATTGTTCGGCTTCTGTGGTGACTACACGCAAGTGCATGTGGTCGAACAAGTAGTAAAGTGGCTTAAGTAAAGCCAAGTATCAATCCCATAGGGACTGAGCTACGGTACTAATTAACTTAAGTGTTAATGAACTATATCTTTAAGAATGCAGACAACCAAATAAATAATATTTTGAGAGTTTTAGTTTACTGATTAATAAGAATCTAAGGCAAAATTATAAAGTGAGTCTGAACAATAGTAATGAGCAAGTTGTGGTTAAAACGAACATGCAGGGAATTAATTTATCAATACAATTAAGTTAATCTTTCCTTCGGTTGCTAATCAAGAATTATTGCCTATGGTTTGGAACTTTTGACTCCTATCCAACTTAAGAATCATGAGCCTTAATATACATTTCTGTGATAAAAGAATTTCATGTTCTAGCCATACATTCCCGATTCCTTAATTGACTAATAAGACTTTCAGATATATTTCTATTCTGAATGTAAATCAATTCTCAATTTTCCAAACTAAGAAGAGATCATATCCTACCAATTCACATCTTTCCAATTTCTTTCTTTTTCAAAATCAAAATTAATTTTTTTAGATATACATTAACATTGGCCAAACATTAATGCAGTAAGAACAAGAATTGATAGAACAACCATTGAAGAAAAGATGAAAACTGAAATGATTAATAATTACATTTCACTACCATTATTCTTAACCTCAGCAAGAAGTGAATTTAGCCACTCATTTGTGGATTACACATCATCAAATAAGTAGACTTCATACAAACAATTGAGATAAAAGAGAAAGAGATAGAGAAGAACCCGAGAATTTTCGTCCCTTCAACTGCCTGTAACCCACGTTCTTGCTCAACCAAGTCAGAGTGTTTAAAATAAAACCTAAGTGTGCTATTTATACTGTTGAGAATTTTTCCCGAAATAACAAGCAACGTGGCACGGAGTGTAACGCGGAGCACTCCCTCCGTGCCACGGAGGTATCGCGGACCCTCACTGGAATTCGGCTCCCAGGAAATTTCACCTTAACGTGCCACGACCTGCATCGCGGAGCCTGGACAACGTGCCATGGAGGTAATGCGAACCTCCACTGGAAATTGTCAAATTTAATTCACCCGAGGTAGAATACCTCCGCGATGGCAGCGTGACACGGCTCCATCGCGGAGCCCTTATTTTTGCTACTCTTCCTTGTCCTTTTCCACTCCTTGTTTCCAAGTCCATTCCCGATTTTTACCAACATGTATCTTAGCTTCCCAAAATTCCATTTTACCTGCAAAACAACACTAATCATGTTGGTTAGTATAATTTCACATTTAACTACAAATCATATGAGAATGTACACAATAATGATAGACAAACAAGTCGAAATGAAGCATTTGAGTATCACTTGGGCATGAAATTCTGCCCAAGATCACTTACCCAACACTTAAAACCTTGTTCGTCCTCGAACAATATTCTCACATCTCATGCAATTGACACTCACGCATAGCTACTTTGGCTCAACAATTCAAGCTACGGCCATACGGATTATTTAATATAGCAAATAATCAAGAAAACATGCATGGTATCATCAATACAATGAAGTACATCACATTAAGATCTCCTAAGATCAAGGATCAATTTTCAATCTTGGAAAACTCGTGCAAATAAACTGATCAAGACATCCGACACGAAATTAATCTCTCATCAAGCATGTGCCCTCACAACACAAGAGAAATACCCCATTTGCTATCATAGTATTTCCAAAGCACTACATGTAGGGGTATATGAATACAATTTCGCTCTCTCTCCCAAAGAATTCACATGCATCATGTCATGAACCATAGGCTTGCCTCTAGTGTATTACTCCACTAATATAAGGACGAGTGATGTAAGATCACGTAGGACTTAACGGGTTGTAATGTAAGCTAAGGAACTAGCAAATACTGGGCTAACCAATAATAGCAACTAGCTTCCTTAAGCGCTTTTCAATACATCCCACCATCATTACGGCCATTTTTTTCTTGCTTATCCTCCCATTCTTGAAGAAATTTTTTTCTTTGTTTTTGTTCCCATTTCTTTAAGCACCCTCTACTTAATAGCAAAGATTAGTTATACATCTTTATTTTCTTTAATTTCAGCAAGTGCACCTTTGATCTTTTCTTTAACTTTCACCACTTCCGCTTTTCCTTCCATTTCACAATTCTCACTCCTTTACACTGTGGGAAAATTATTTTTCTTAAGCGCTTAACAGTTTTGGATCAAATTCACGGCTAATCAAAAGAAGGGATTAAGCTCGGTTTGTGCCTCTTCAAAGAAAGAAAAAAATAGGCTAAAGGATCAATGGGGATAACTAGGATGTACATTCAAGGTAGGTATGATAATGGAGAAACTTTCAGTTTAATCAAAGAAATGCCTACATCCTTTCCTACAATACACATCCTTCATTTCGTTTAGTACACACACCAGGCAAGTTCTAGACACTTCACAATAGCATGGAATAATCGAAACCTCACCTCACACTCATTGCACATGCTCAACTCAAGACATATTCACAGACTCTTCAATCAGCTAATTACAAGAATTCACTATTAAGCCTCGATCACACCAAATCGAGCTCTATGGCCTAGGTATCTCAACATGTTTACACATTTGCATGCTTTCATACGAATCACCTTTGCAACTTAATATCATGTACAACACGTAACAAGAAACCTAACATAAAAGAAATTTAACAAAAAATTTTAAAAATTTCGATAATTTCGATAGAAAACAAAAATATTTACACAACAACCATTCAACAAAAACTCAACACGGCACACGACAGTTTAACATTCATTTCAATACCAACTTAATTACAGACACACCACATAAAGTCATAGGGTCACATTTTCCACAGGCACAACGACACAAAACATAAACATAAACAAAAACGAAGCATCTGGCACCTAACTACTCCCACCCCACACTTAAATCACTATCCCTAGTGTTCACATAATTTCGACATATCACAAAGGTGGGTAGTGAAACTCCCTGATCAATCGAAGTATTCAACTTCTTCATCAGGTGTCGTTGCCTCGTCTCCCATATCAGAATCGCCCCCGCTATCCTCGTCTGACTCAACATCTGAGTCCTCTCGTCGTGTCTCCTCATCAGTGAGGACATCATCATCTATGGGCTCCACAAACGCTGGCCCCACTCTATATAGAGCTCTGGCATTCTCGCCGAATGGGTAATCCAGCTCGAGTTGCCACAGCTCATCCTCTGTTGCCGGCCTCCCGCCAATGCGCAACTGCAGCATCTGCATCCCATACATGCGGGCCATATAATGATCATCCCAAGCATGTCTCTCATCTAGTGTGAGCACCGACCCATGAGTAGTGTCAGGTGCCTTGGTTTTTGTGACATCCAAGGCACGCCTGTCAATTTGTGGGATGTAATCCAGGGCCTCCTCCTCGATATTATAGCCCCTCAGGAATGTGGTAAGCAAACCACCAAACCCGTATCTATGCCCCTGATGTAGTCGGGCTCTCTTCATGGCAGAGATAATCACCGCCCCAACATTTATCTCAAGCCCCTTCATCAGGGAATACACCAAGTAGACTTAGTCCCGGGTGACATCTGTCATGTGCACCCCCGGGATCAAGCATGAGAACACAATTTTAAGCCAGATCCTCGCTTTCCTATTCATTGAGAGTAGGGCAGTGTCTAATGGTAGCCCCTCTCCTTGTGCCTACCCCACCGTGTTGTCGAACGGGCTCCACATAGAGTGCGTCTGATGTCCGCATAAGGTTGAGTGATGTTCAGCTGCCGAAGGACATGGGTGTCTGTGTACCACGCCCCCAAGATCGCATTCAGGTGATGGGGCTCAAAAGTGACAACCTGCCCCCTAATTTTGATGGTGTGACTGCGGAGGGTCGGGTGTCAATCCAGTCTACAATCCGCGGGAATTCCTGTGCCAGCGGTTCCTGTGCTATATGCTCTTCCGGGAAGTATTTGGTTTATTTATGTTTTGCATACCACTTCTTCCCTTCATCAGTCACCCATCAGGTTCCATATTGTAGGAGTTGGCCTCTCGAAATCGTTGGTGCTGCTAGAACTGTTGTTCCCAATCTTATCCTTTTCCTCCCAGCGCTCGACGTGGATGCGCCCTTTCCCTTGTCTTGCCTGCTTGATATTGTTCTTGTACAATCAAATAGACAGTCCACATGTTATTCAAGTCACAATTAGCTTCAACTAAGGTTGGGTTTAATTAGGTCACCCCACACTTAGTCTTTAGCCACAATCAAACCAATTCGACAAGACATTCATGATTTTCCTCATTCTTAACATTCAACCGGCTTAGTGCATTCATATAAATCGATGGAACAATTACTATGTACTACTCAGACTTCGTACAATGAATAAAATTATCGCCATCGATTCACTTTCAACATCATAGCACTTAGCCAATTTTTTGTTCTCAACAACCTATGCAAGTCACCAATTTCATTCTCCCGAAAATCCCTTGTCTATAGCATATTTAACATTAATCACAACACATTTCAATTCATCCAACATGCAAAACCCAATTTTGTTCAACATTTCAAACAATTTTAGTCTTCTTCCTATTCAATTTCCAACCCTAGCTATCAATTTCGCAAAAATTCAATAAAACATGCATTCATCGAGTTCATATATTCACAACGATACTATGAACATCAATCAATCATAACTTAAATGAATTCAATCTTAATTCTCACTTAGGGCAAGGTTCAATCACTACACATGTTCAAGAATCAAAAATTCAAGCAAAAATGAGGTAAAGTTCAAGAACATACCTTTAATCCGATGAAATTGAAGAAAACTCGAAGAAAATCGATGCCTAGGTCCGTGTCACGTTGGGGGAGAAGGAAGTTTAGGGTGTTGGTCGCGAAGGGAAGGGAAAATAAGGAAAGAAATGAGGGAAAATCGGGGTTTTAAAGTGATATTTCGCACGGGTTACCTGGCTACCCGGTGTGACCTGATGCGAAATAACACTCAACGTGTCACGGAGGGTAACGCGGAGTACCCCCTCTGTGACACGGAGCCATCGCGCCAATGTTCTGGATTTTTAAAAAATCCGGAACACTCTTCAACGTGTCACGGAGGGTAACGTGGAGCACCCCCTCCGTGACACGGAGCCATCGCGTAGGCTCACTGTAATGTGTCAATTTTTATTTTCCTCACCTCGATTATTTCTTTTGCGTTTTTTTGTATTTTTGCCCTCCGTTCCACCTGAAAATCACTTCACCACAAGAAATTGGTTAGCATTCCTAGGTTTCAACACAAAACAAAATTTTTATTTATTTATTTTTTCTTTTTCTTTTCTTTTTCTCTTCTTTTTTCCACATAGTTCTACTCATCTATTACAACAATTTCACGGGTTGCCTCCCGTGCACCGCCTGATTTACTATCGCAGCTCGACGTCATTCATTGCTCAATCATCCTCTAGAGTGATGGAAGTCTTCTCTCGAATAACGTCCTCACCCCAATAATGCTTACATCGCTGCCCATTTACTAAGAACGTGGCACTTCTATCTTCTTGCCACAACTCCACCGCCCTGTGCGGGGTCATTCTTACCACCTCAAATGGCCCTGACCATTTGGACCGCAATTTTCCTGGAAACAGCCTCAATCTTAAATTGAATAGCAATACTTTCTGCCCCGGCTCAAAGATCCGATGCACCATATGCTTATCATGCCACCTCTTTGTTTTCTCTTTGTAGCACTTGGCACTTTCATAAGCATGCCAACGAAACTCATCAAGTTCGTAGAGTTGCATTAGCCTCTTCTTACCCGCTAGCTCTAGATCCATGTTCAATTTCCTCACGGCCCAGAAAGCTCGGTCTTCTAGCTCCACAAGAAGATGACACGCCTTTCCATAGACCACTCTATACGGAGAAGTCCCAATTGGTTTCTTGTACGCAGTTCAATAAGCCCATAACGCATCATCGAGTTTGCTTGACCAATCACTACGTTGTGCATTCACTATCTTCTATAGAATCTTCTTTACTTCTCTGTTCGACACCTCCACTTGCCCACTAGTTTGGGGATGATATGTTGTTGCTACCTTGTGGCGCACCCCATACATAGCTAGAAAATTCTTGAAACTTGCATTTACAAAATGAGCCCCTCCATCACTGATAATGACTCGGGTTGTCCTGAACCTGGTGAAAATGTGCTTTTTCACAAATTTTATTACCACCTTGTTGTCATTCCTGGGGCAAGCTGTTGCTTCAACCCACTTTGATACATAATCAACGGCCACCAAGATGTAACGATTACCAAATGACGGTGGGAACAGGCCCATGAAATCTATACCCCATACATCAAAGATCTCCACTTCTAATATCTGCTGCAGTGGCATCTCCTGCCTTCTACAAATTGTGCCTATTCTTTGACATCTATCGCACATTTTTACGTATGCCATAGAGTCTCTGAACAGTGTAGGCCAAAAGAAACCTGACTGTAGCACCTTGTGCCCTGTCCACTTGCCTCCGTGGTGCCCTCCATACAATTAAGAGTGACAACTCCTCAACACTTCTGCAATCTGGCTCTCCAGAATGCATCTTCTCATCACCTGATTCGGTCCCCGCTTAAACAAGTATGGCTCATCCCAAATATAATACCTGCAATCATGCCTCAACTTCTTTCTTTGCTGAGCCGTAGCCTCCGGTGGATAAACTCCACTCACTAGGAAATTCACAATGTCTGCATACCAAGGGATTTAAACTTCCCTTATTGCCAAGAGCTTCTCATCTGGGAACTCTTCTGTGATGCAGTCACCTTCCTTCACATGCGACCGGCTTTCCAATCGCGATAGGTGATCTTCCACTTGAGTCTCGCTCCTCGTTCTGTCTCGAATCTCTAGGTCAAACTCTTGTAACAACAAGATCCATCTAATCATCCTGGGCTTTGCATCCTTCTTGTTAAACAGATACCGAATCACTGCATGATCGGTATACACCACTACTCTAGAACCCACCAAATAGGACCTGAATATATCAAACGCGAACACCAATGCTAGCATCTCCTTTTCTGTGACTGTATAATTGACTTGGGCTGCGTACAATGTTTTGCTTGCATAATAAATAGAATGAAAAATTTTGTTCCTCCGCTGCCCCAGTAAAGCTCCTACAGCCACATCGCTTTCATCACACATTAGTTCAAATGGTTGTTCCCAATCCGGAGAAATTATGATAGGTGTTTCTATCAACTTCTATTTCAACTTCTCGAATGCTTTGACACAATCCTCATCAAACTCGAAGTTCACCTCTTTTTCTAGCAACCTGCATATTAGTCTATAAATTTTAGATAAGTTCTTGATGAACCGTCTGTAGAACCCTGCATGTCCGAGAAAATTGCGCACACCCTTCACTAACACAGGTGGTGGTAGCTTTTCAATAACCTCGATCTTTGCACGATCGAGTTCCAACCCCTTGCAAGACACTTTATGGCCAAGGACGATACCCTCCTTGACTAAGAAATGACATTTCTCCCAGTTGAGTACAAGGTTGGATTCTTCACAACGAGCTAGCACCCTGTCAAGATTCTGCAACAAGTAGCAAACGAATTACCAAAAACAAAAAAATCATCCATAAATACCTCGACAAAATCATCCACCATATCGTGGAAGATCGCTATCATGCATCTCTGGAATGTGGCGGGTGCATTGCATAAACCAAATGGCATCCGCCGGAAAGCATATGTCCCATAAGGACATGTGAAAGTAGTCTTCTCCTGGTCCTCCGGTGCTATGGCTATCTGGTTATAGCCTGAATAGCCATCAAGGAAACAATAATATTCTTGACCAGCCAATTTGTCCAGTATCTGCTCAATAAACGGGATGGGATAGTGATCTTTCCTTGTGTCCTCATTGAGCTTTCTGTAGTCCATGCAAATCCTCTAGCCTGTGACTGTGCGTGTAGGGATCAACTCATTTTTCTCATTGGTGACCACGGTCATCCCTCCTTTCTTTGGGACACACTGAACGAGGCTGACCCATTCGCTGTCTGAAATAGGATAGACCACACCTGCATCAAGCCACTTAATCACTTCCTTCCTAACCATATCCTTCATCATCGGATTCAACCTCCGCTGATGTTGTACAGTTGGTTTTGCTCCTTCCTCCATGAAAATTCTGTGTGTGCGAAAAGAGGGATTGATACCCCGAATGTCTGACATTTGCCAGCCCATTGCTTTCTTCCTCCTCTTGAGAACCACCACTGCATCCTTTACCTGTGCCTCCATCAATTCTGCGGAGATGATTACTGGCAAGGTGTCATCTTCCCCCAAAAATACATATTTCAAATGTGGAGGCAGAATACCTCCGCGATGGCAGCGTGACACGGCTCCATCGCGGAGCCCTTATTTTTACTGCTCTTCCTTGTCCTTTTCCACTCCTTGTTTCCAAGTCCATTCCCAATTTTTACCAACATGTATCTTATCTTCCCAAAATTCCATTTTACCTGCAAAACAACACTAATCATGTTGGTTAGTATAAATTCACATTTAACTACAAATCACATGAGAATGTACACAATAATGATAGACAAACAAGTTGAAATGAAGCATTTGAGTATCACTTAGGCATGAAATTCTGCCCAAGATCAGCAATTCCCACACGTTGAAGAATGATTTATGATTTATGAAGCGAATTACTTCATTTATTGATTTATGATATTGGATGATGAAAAGGGCCTCTGATTCTTGGCTAAGCATGTTTTAAAGGGGATCAATGATGATAAATGTTATATTTTAGCCAATGAATCTTAATGCATGATGTTATTGATTTACGTATGAGCGTATATTCATGCTTTTGGGAGCTGTGTCTAGCACCGAGTATCTCAGCGTTCAAAAGACTACGCTGGTGTCTCATAACCACGTGCCACCATGGGTTTCTAAATTATATGATGTATTGATAATGATCCCCTCAAATGTGATATCACGCCTAATGCACGAACCTCGCCTGGCAAGCCAGGGTCGGCTCTGCCCACTTGAGCGAGATAGTGGGGCATCATGAAAGGCTCTACCATGATGGCGTCGGTTATAATGAGTCCTCCCATTGTTCTGCATGTATTATGCATTATTATATTTATGTTATTGGCTTAAGTTATGTTTTGATAAAGTTTACTTACAATTATGATAATGAATGATTTATGAATGATTTGAAAGTCTTGAGCCTAATGTTTTCTTACGAAATTTATGATACAAGCATGATGTCCTTCTCCTATGTTTATTTATCAGTTTGTTTATACGTTTAATGTCTGTTTTACTTACCTTACATACTCGGTACATTCCATGTACTGATCGCATACTTTCTATCTTGTATCGTTTCATGATATAGGGTCTGGATCCCAGGCTCATCCTCATCCTTAGTCCATCTCAGTTTAAGCTTTTAGTTTATTGGTAATTCAACATGTTCTGAGGTCCGTTTGACATACTTTTATGTGAACTCGTATTTCAATACTGTTCGGGTTAGTTGGGGATATTGTCCCATCAACCCATCGTATGTACTAAAGGCTTTCAGATAAGTATGTAGTACTCAGCTTATGTATACGTCTAGTATTTTCTGATGTTATGCTATGGTTACATTTCCTCTATGTTTTATGTTTAGTATTCTTCTTATTTAAATGAGATTAGCTATATGCATGTGCCATGGGTCGACTTGGGGTCTCTCGGGGTCCCTTGTCCTGTGTCTACGATTCGGATGTACGTTCGAATTGTGACATGTCTATGTTTATGTTTTCAAATGATCAATTCTATTTCAAGCATGTGTAAGTATTGGGAAAGCCCATATGATCAAGTATGTTTCATGATTTATCTAAATTTTCTATTATCAGCTTACCACATGGATTTTGGAGTCTAGACTCCCACTATTTTCAGCTTGTGGTATGGTTTGAGCCAAGGCTCCTTATGTTATGATTTTATATTTATGTATGTATGTTATGAGTCAGCTTCATCACTAGAGGATGGTTCAGCTTTGTTGAAAAATGATGGAGAGCATATGCATGTTTTTTGGAGTAGTGTCTAGCACCAAGTAGGCTAAGGGTCAGTCAACCTATGCCTTAGAACTACGCGTCAACGTAGGTATGTTCAAATTATTTGGGACCTCCCTAGTGAGCTTCCCCTGCTCCCAAGGGGCCTTCAACTTGATATCAATATCATGGTTGTGTCCTTAGCCCTGACAAACCATTGGACGGCTCTGCCTACTTGAGTGTCATAGTCGGAACCACATAAGCTCTATCGTGGTAATGTCAGTTATATGACGAGTCTCCCATTGTTCCTCATGATTTCAGTTATGCATGTTTATCAGTCATGATATTATGTTTTTAGCAGGTTTGACCCAATGTTAAGTTTTACTTATGATTATTAGTTTTCAACTTTGGGTCATTCGATTCAATTATGATATTTAGCTATGCTCAGATCATGATTTCAGAAAATAGCATGCAAGCCCTACTCTTAGAATCATATCTTGATAATGTTTATAATATGCATGACTTATGATTTTACTTACTTTGCAATTTTACTTATCTTACATGCTCGGTACATTCCACGTACTGACCGCATACTCTATGTTGTATCTTTTAATGATACAGGCTCGGATACTCAAGCTCCGTTTCGTAATTAACCTGACTTGGAAGATTTGTGCTTATTAGCCAGAGATGGTGAGTTATCACCTTTTGAGGTCCCTTCTTTTTAGTTGTATCTAGTAATTTCTGTTTCATACTTTAGTGAGTTAGTTTGGATCTTGTCCCATCAACTTGTCAGTAGTAGAAGCTTTTCAGACATAGAATGAAATCAGCTTTGATTTTGAGTTATGTATTCCGATGTTATAAGACTATCAGACTTCAACTATATTTATTATGTTGATCTTTCACTTATCTATGATTGAGTTAGATGTTATGTTCATGCCATGGGTCAACTTAGAGCCTCTCGGGGTTTCTTGTCCCAAACCTATGTTCGGGTCGTGACATGTGATCACAAAACTGAAGCCCATTCAGGCTAAAGACCTCTGGTGGCAAGCAGTTTTGGGATCCTGGGCCCTGGAACCCCGATCTTCTTGGTGCAACGTACTACTCCCAACTGAGTTTCTAAATATACCTAGTTGAATTGATTAGCTCGAAGACTGATTTTCTAAGGCTAACCCAGAACTACTTATTTGGAAGTACTCTGAGAACCTAAAGAACCTAACAAATGAGATTAAGGAAAAGCACTGACAAACTTATAAGCAATAAGCTGATAAATTTATTTTTCTAGAAAATACTATGTTTAGTTAAAATTTGAAATTTTTAACTTAGTTAAAGCATACATGAAGAAAATCATACTCAGATAATAACTAATCTGAAGATAGCAATTTAGACTAGCCTTTAACCCATGCAAAGTTTAACCTAAGAATCATGCTAAAACTAGGGCTATAAATAAATACATATAATTGAAAGCAACACATGAGTTTCACATAATATTAGTCATGGGAAACTGGATTAAAATGCAAGGGAAATCATCATCACTCTAGAAACCCTAACATATGCTTGTTAGGGCTAAACTGAACAGAGTTTCTTAAAGTAATTGGGGCACAAGAGTGAAAGGAATACCCTTGCTAAATACTTGCATAACTATAAGAGAAATCCCTGAGAAGAAGCTTGATATTTCTGAGAAGAAGCAAGAGCCCTAGTTCTTGTCTTGAGAGTCTTTCTGAGTTCTTACAGTGAAGGTTTGAGAGATTAGGATAAATGAGGAGAGACTGATCGATTAATCTCCTAAATCTCCTTCCATATTACCCTAATACTATGTGGTTTAAGAACTAAAATAACGGGAATTTATGAAAATACCCATGGAAAGGTGTTTGGAAAATTACTCTTTCAGTGGTACGATCCAACCCATGAGTCGTACCAGGATCATACGATTGGTACTAACACTCGTCGCTAAGGACCCTGCCTTAAACCACTCTCTTAAGTTAATCCTATGGGAGCCTACCATGGCCTATACAATCATATCACAAGTCATAGCACGATTCGCGGCTTCCAAAAATTTCCTGAACACTTCTCTGAAACCCATCTCGTGACTGGTCAGCATACAATCGTGTTCCTTTCCACCTCCTATCAGACTCCCTCAACTTGTATCATGAATCATGGTATGACTCGTATGAATTACCCGTGGTTTAATGGACAATATATGTTGTCCCTTTGAAACCTCATCTCATGAGTCCTAGAATGACTCATACCACCTCATCACAAGTCATGTTGTGATGTGTACTGAGGCTTTTTATCATTTTTATGCATGATCAAGTTTTAAATCTAAGGGCTAGCCTTAGGCATTTTTGGGGTGTCACGAATTGGCCCTCTTCTTTCAGCAATGTTTAGATGCTACAATCAATCATAAATGATTTAGTATGGACTCTTGGCTGCATAATTGGACTCGCATTGTCAACCTCATGTTGACCACCATAAAAACATTGTCCACCTCTCCTTGTGGAAAAGACATGATACTCCTGCTTCATGAAACAAAGCTAAGGAAAATTGAAAAAATTAGATTCATAAACAAGTCAAAATTTGAAATTTTATATAGGACCTATTTCCATGTTCTGGCAATGGCGCGAAATTATTAATATCACACTTGATCCACATCAACTAGTTATAGTATAATTATCCAACTCAAGAGTAGGAATCGTATCCATAGAGACTTGTTTCAACCCTTACTATCAAGCAATTTCAAAAGTGATTTGCAAATTGAGATCCATTTGGGTTAGGTTAAAAAGATAATTAACTAAGAATTGAAATGTTTAATGTTTAATGTTTAATGTTGAAAAAATAGGAAGGTGTCCCCAATTTGGGTTGATCCCCCTAAATCACTCAAAAGGGATAATTGAGAATGGACGTTTGGTGAATATGCAACCAATCAACTTAAGTAATCACTAGTGTCTTTCAACAATCTCAATGGAGTCAATCTTACATTAATTATTTCAAATTGAAGAGATATCCTTTCTACCCTATTGCTATTTGCCATTTGGATTGGTCCAATATGTAGGTGAATTCACTGAACTAGGGTTAGAGCCCTGATTCATTGTTGTTTGATGCTACCCCAACCTTAATTGGCTCTTTCAAGCACAATAGAGGCAATTGAGCATGATTTGATAGCTTTCATCACCAATCTTACTTTACAAACCACAAATCAATTACATATTCTCAATCCCATAATCATTTCACCCAAGTGAAATCATTAGGGTTCACAAATCTTTTGGGTTCACAACTCTAGTGTAATACCCTGAATAATTTGAGTGATAAACCCTCCTTATGAGGTAAGACTAAAAGTAATTAATAGTCTAAGAAGGAAGTATAATGATGTGTTTGTGTCACTCTATGATCATATTTAATATTTGATGTTGATGAAGTTGTAGAACGAAATTCAAAAAAATTTATCTCAAATTTCCTTTTAGAAAATTCTCCAAAATTTTGGTCAAATGTCTCAAATCTTCTCTCCCAATCTATAAGGTGTTAGGGGGTTTACAATCTATCAGATTAAAGGTCTATGAGTCTCTTTCCATCTTATTTTATCATTTACGGATCGTACTTCGGAATAGTAAGATATTCATATTTTTGCGAGACTGCGCAAACAGGCACATCACAAATGGGTTGAGGCGGTTGATCGTGGGCTAAAATAGCATTCCCGAGTGATGCTTTATACCTTAATGTATTCTTGTTTATCTAATTTATTTTATACATTTTCGTGTAATTTTATATAAATGTGAATATATGTGCTAACCAACATGATTAGTCCTTGTTTTGTAGGTTTCAATGATTTGGAGGAACTAATTTATAAGTTGGTAAAGGAAAGGAATGGAGTCGGAAGCAATCGGCGGAAGTCGTCAAGGAGTAGGCATGGCAAGTGAGCAGATGCAGCAGCAACGTGCCACGGCAGGCCAGCCCCACGCCAGCAGCATGCCATCGCGCTGCCCAAGCAGTGTGACACGCTGCCAACGCGGCAAGAAGGCTGCCTAGAGTCGATATTTGTTGATTTCCAGTGTGCCTCCGCGTTACCTACGTGTCACGGAGGCAGTGCTCCGCGATACACTCTGTGACACGGAGCCATTCCACAACAGGCTAAATTATGCACGTTTCTCATTTATTATAAATAGGTCCCTTAGCTCCTAATTCCATTTGGTCACGATTTTATTCTGGAAAACTACCTAGGAGTGAAGGGAGAAGTGGGAGAACTCATCTAGGGCTTGGCAAATTCCCTTCTCATCTACCAAATTCATGTAAGTATGTTAGTGTAGTAGTAGTTAGTTGTAGTTTTACGAACATGAATGGCAAAAACCCTTCCTCTAGGGTTTAAGCCATGAATTATGATTGTGATTTTATGAAATTGTTCTGGAATTAAGTTATTGATTGTTGTTTTCGTCTTGCATTCTAGATTGTTGGTTGTTTTTATGATTGATCACCATGAAAACATATACGTTATCTTGGGCAATTGCTTGAGAAAGAATTACCTAGGTCAGGACATGAGAATGTAAGGAGCATGTTTGTATCTCACGATATAATTTCGTGTTAGGATAGAAATATACTTAACACCTTCTTGGTTGATAAAACGGGGGTTATTAAGAGACCAAATTAGGATTATCTCATCACCACTCGAAGAAGTAGTTGTGAGACTAAGTTGAGTTAAATGGTTAGACGCACGAAAGTCCCTAATCATTTCCCCGTAAACCACAACATAATTAATTGCCCGCGAACTAGAAATTAGCATCCTCATTCACAATGATGCAGTGAGGCTAGTTTGCCGTGTTTAGAGGCTCGAAAGACCATGAACATGCAATTCTAATTATGTGAAACAACAATCGATAGTTTCATGCTTAACCCATTGCAAATTGAAGCATCGCATGATTATCTGGTTTTAACTCTATGTTGCTCCTAGAGTAAATTCAGGTTCGACACTCCGGTTCTTAAAAAGAGCCACTATATTACTTGCATGACCCGTACACTTGCGGACGCGCTAATTCGGGCACGTCAAGTTTTTGTCAAAAACTTGTTCGGGTGCTTTTGGGTATATAGCTACATGCAAGTGCACGTGGTCGAACAAGTAGTAAAGTGGCTTAAATAAGCCAAGTATCGATCCCACAGGGACTGGGCTAGGGTACAATCTACTCAAGTGTCACTATATTTTAAGTCTAAAAATGCAGACAACAGTGTGAAGAAGAGTTTGATATTTTGGTTTCTAATTTTATGCTAATTCTACAATGAATATATAATTTGAGTCTGAACTATGAATATGAGCATGCTGAGGTTAAATGAACATGTAAAGAAACAAATTATCGATACAATTTGGTTAATCTTTCCTCCGGTTGCTAGTCAAGAATTATTGTCAATGGATTAAAACTCTCATATTTAACCCAACTTAAGAATCATGAACCGTTCACCTACATTTCTGTGATAAAACGAAACTCATGTTCTAGCCATACAAAATCGATTCCTTAATGGACTAATATGACTTTCAGGTATATTTCTATCCTGAAGGTAAGCTATGGAACTAGTAAATATTGGGCTAACCAATAATAGCCACTAGCATCGTTAAGCGCTTTTCCAAAACATTCGCCACTAGCATCCTTAAGCGCTTTTCCAAAACATTCCATCAACCTCACGGGCAATGTTTCTTCCTTCATCCTCCCATTCTTGAAGTCTGTCTTTATTTTGACCCATATCTTTGAGCACACTTGACTCAATAACAAAGATTATTCATACATCTTCATTATATTTAATTTATAACGAGTGTACCTTCGACCTTTTCTTTCCTTTCATCACTCTGCTTTTCTTTTCTTTTCACCATTCTCACTCTTTGACACTTTGGGAAAATTATTTTCTTTTCTTAAGCGCTTAAGAGGTTTGGATCAAATTCACAGATAATGAAAAGAAGGGGTTAAGCTCAGTTTACACCTTTTTGACAAAAGAAAAATAATAGGCTAAAGGATCAATGGGCTAGCTAGGGTGTACATTCAAGGTGGGTACAATAATGAAAAAGAGAAACTTTCGGTTAAAACAAAGAAATGCCTACATCCTTTCCTACAATACACGTCCTTCATTTCGTTTCGTGCACACACCAAGCAAGTTCTAGACATTCCATAATAGCATGGAATAAACAAAACCTCACCATACACTCATTGCACATGCTCAATTCAAGACGCATTCACAAACTCTTCAACCAGCTAATTACAAGAATTCAAACATTAAGCCTCAATCACACTGAATCGACTCTATGGCCTAAGTATCTCAACATATTTACACAGTTGCATGCTTTCATACGAATCACCTTTGCATTTCAAATATCATGTACAACACGCAACCAAAATTCCGCAACCATAAAGTAACTACAGGTTTTAGGATGCAACCCACAAAAGAAAAAAACTAAAAAATTCATGAAAAAAATATACTCCTAACGACTACATTTCCCTTAAGACGGTCGTCATCCATCCATCATAGGGAACGGTCACTAACTAAGACTTCGGTTCAATGGGACTATTCTCGTTAAAAGAACCGAAAACAAACGCCGAGAAACCCAAAAATTTAAAAATTCATGAGAAAATTTTGAAAATATCGATCATTTCGATAAAACAAAAATATGTACAAAGCCAGCTAACAACATTCAACAGCACACAACAGGTTCACATTAATTACAATACACAACATAACCATCACAATCACAGGGTAATAATTTTTTCACATGCACGACAACAGAACAGAAACATACATTAAAAACAATAGCAACCAACACCTAACTACTCCCACCCCACACTTAAATCGAACATTGTCCCCATGTTCACAAAAATTAGCACAGTACAAGAGTGGGTGGTGAAACTCCCTGATCAATCAAAGTATTCCACTTCTTCATCGGGTGCTGCTGCCTCGTCTCCCATGTCTGAATCGCCCCCATCGTCATCATCTAACTCCTCATCGGAGTCATCACGATGTGTCTCCTCATCTGTGGGGACATCATCATCCGTGGGCTCCATAAAAGCTGGCCCAACTCGGCATAGAGCCATCGCATTTTCGCCAAAAGGGTAGTCTAGCTCGAGCTGCCACAGCTCCTCTTCTATTGCCGGCCTCCCGCCTATTCGCAGCTGGAGCATCTTCATCCCGTACATGCGAGCCATGTACTAATCATCCCGAGCATGTCACTCGGCTAGTGTCAGAACTAGCCTGTGAGTGATGTCGGGTGCCTTAGTTTTGGTGACATCTAAGGCCCGCTGCTCCATCTGCGGGATGTAGTCAAGGGCCTCGTCCTCAATATCCAGGCCCCTCAGGAATGTGGTGAGTAATCCACCAAACCCGTACCGGTGCCCTTGATGCAAACGGGCTCTCTTCGTGGCAGAGATAATAACCGCCCCCATGTTAATCTCCAGCCTATTCATCAGGGCGTATACCAAGCATACACGATCCCGGGTTACATCTGTCATATGCACCCTCGGGATTAGGTAGGAACAAACAATCTTTAGCCATATCCTGGCTTCCCTATTCATCTGTGAGTAGGGCAAGGTCTGATGGTAGCCCCTCTCCTTATGCCTGCTCCACCGAGCTGTCAACCAGGTTCCACACAAAATGCGTCTGATGTCCGCATATGGTGGAGTGATATTCAGTTGTCGAAGCACATGGGCGTCTGTGTCCCGCGCCCCTAAGATGGCATTAAGGTGGTAGGGCTCAAAAGTGACTATTTGCCCCCTTATCTTGATGGTGTGACTTCTGAGAGTCGGGTTCCAGTTAGTGTAGAATTCCCGAATCAAGTGCAAGTTGCATTCCTTGGGCTCCTCAAAGATGAATTTCAGCTCGGCTGCCTCGATTCTTTGGACAATCCTGGGGAACTCCTGTGCCAACGGTTCCCTGTCAATGTGTTCTTCAGGGAAGTATTTGCTTTCCTTGTGCTTCGCGTACCATTTCTTCCCCTTCTCTGTCACCCATCTGGTTTCGTATTGACGGCGTTGGTCGTGTGGAACCGCTGGTGCTGCTGGGACTGCAGTTCCCAGCCTAATTCTTTTTCTTCCGGCGCCTGATGTTGATGCGCCTTTTCCCTTGTCTTGCCTGCTTGCCATTGTTCCTGTCAAACCAAACAGACAAGTTCAATGTTAAGCCAATTAAAATTAGCTTCGACTAAGGTTGGGTTAAGCTAGGCTACCCCACACTTAGTCTTTAGCCAAAATCACAACATTACGGCAAGATCGTACTTATTTCCACAAACAAACAACAAAACATAACAAATATGCTTAGTGCATTCAGAGAATTCGACGGTATACATTCTATGTACTACTCAGACTTCGTACAGCTAGTCACAATAATAACCATCGATAACATTTCATCACGTAGCACATAGCAAGGAGAACAAAGAAACAAGAAAAGAATTTATCTACATGAATTCCTTTTTTGCAATTTCCACAATTTCCTTAACCCGAAAATTTGTCGGTCTTTTATCATATTACAGTTAGCACAACCGACTCATCTCACCCAAACATAAACAACCCAGCTAGAATTCCAAAGTTCAACTCAATTTTTCTGTTTCACACTCAAATTCAAGCCCTAGCTATGATTTTTATCAAAAAATTCTATCAAGCTATGTAATTTTCGAGTTCATGTAATCACAATGATTCTACGAACATCAATCAACAATAACTCAATCGAATTTAAGCTTAATTTCTACTTAGGGCAAGTTTTCTTCACTTCCTATGCTAAAAATCGGAAAAATAAGGTAAGAAATGAGATGGAGTTAACAAACATACCTTAAATTCAATGATATCGAAGAAAAGTTGATAAGATTGAACTCCTAGGACGTGTCACGTTGGGGAAGGGGGGATTTTGGGTTGTTCGTCGCGGAGGAGGTGAGGAATGGGAAAAAATGAGGGAAAATCGGGGTTAAAAAGGGGGGGTTTTCGTGCGGGTCACCCGGCGACCTGGTGTGACCCGTCGCGATATACACCTCAACGTGTCACGGAGGGTAACGCGGAGCATGCCCTCCATGACACGGAGCCATCGCGCAGGTGTTCTGGAATTTTTAAAAATTCCAGAATTACCTTCAACGTGTCACGGAGGGTAATGCGGAGGCCCTCCTCCGTGACACGGAGCCATCGCGTAGGCTCACTGTTTTGCCACATTTGATTATTTTTCATACCTCAATTTTTCCTTTGTGATTTTTTGCATATTTATCCTCCGTTCAACCTGAAATGCTTCTCACAACAAGAAATTTGTTATACTTATGGGTTTCACTAAAAAATAAAAAAATTTAACAAATATAAAAATTTTGCTTTTGATTATTTTTTCCTCTTTTTTTTTCTTTTTTTTTCTTTTTTTTTCATTTTTCTTTTTCTACGAAATCTATTCACATTTTACAAAGAAAATTTCACGGGTTGCCTCCCGTGCAGCGCCTGGTTTACCGTCGCGGCTCGACGTCCTTAAGCTCAGTCATCTTCTAGGGTGACGGACGTTTTCTCTCGACTACCGTCCTCACCCTAGTAATGCTTACATCTTTCCGGTGGTTTTCCCAATAACTCTTGTGACTCAACTATCTATGCATCATCAACTCGATCAATCACGTTGATCACTGAGAGTTCCTCGTACACAGCCGGGAGCTTGGTGGCCTTGTATACATCAAAAACTTCCACCTTGTCGTGTGCTCGCATGGTTAGCTTCCCTGTAGCTACATCAATCAGCGCTTTCCCAGTCGCCAAGAAAGGACGTCCCAAAATAAATGGGACTTCCGCGTCTGGCTCAAAATCCAGCATGATGAAATCTATCGGGAAGATAAGGGAGCCCACTTGCACCAGCATATCCTCCACAATGCCATCAGGTCTGGCTAAGGACCGATCCGCTAGTTGCAAGATCACTGTTGTTGGTCTAGGAATTTCTAGACCCAACTTCTTGAATACCGATGACGGCATCAAATTAATGCTCACTCCCAAATCACATAATCCACGAGCTCGGATACTTTTCCCAATTTTAATTTGTATAGTAAAGCTCCCAGGGTCTTTGAGCTTTGTGGGCAACCGGTTTTGTATCCGAGAAGTGCACTCCTCCGTGAGAGCCACCATAGCATACTCAGTCAACCGACTTTTGTTCGCCACGATGTCCTTAATATAATTTGCGTACTTCAGCACTCCCTGCAAAATATCAACAAGAGGTAAGTTAATATGTACCTGTTTCAGCACCTCCATGAATTTCTTGAAACACGCCTCCTCCTTGTGTTTCTTTAATCTTTGAGGGAACGGTGGTGGTGGTCTTTCTGCTTCAGCCTCCTTTTTCTTCCCCCTCTCATCACTTTGCTCCCTCTCAACTTCTAATGCTCCCGATTGTTGAGGTGGTATTTCTGGTTCCACCTCTCTAAGCTGCAAACCACTCCTTCCGCATTCACTTGCTTGGGGTTGGGATCCGTGTCGCTTGGGAGTCCTCCTCTAGGCCTGGTGTTTTGGGCTCCAGCAAATTGCCCAAATTGATACTCCAGTGCCTTAGTAGCTAACTGGTTGCTCTTTACCTCGGCTGCCAATTTCACATAGTCAGCCTGCAATTGAGCTTGGTTAGCTATCATTGTCTTGAACATCTCCTCAATGCTGGGTGATGGTGGTGGAGGAGGTGCATTGTTGTTTCTATATTGTGCCTGATAGTTCATCTGCCCTCCTTGATTCCTCTGCGCCCCCTGACTCGAACTCTGCCCTTGATGGTTGTTGCTACCCCAAGAGAAATTCGGGTGATTCCTCCAGTTGGAATTGTAGCTGTTGCCATACTGTAGGTGGTTGTTCCTCTGTACATTTCCCACAAAGTTCACCGAATCATGATTTGCTCCACAACACTCAGTTGAGTGCTCACTACTCCCACACACTTCACCCCAAATCTGCTGCACTACATTCACTGAGGCTTGAGTCTAGTTCATTGTCATGTTACTGAAGTGGGTGTTGAGTTGATTCTGTAAAGCAGCTATCTGTGCAGCAATAGCTGTAAAACCATCCACTTCTAGGACTCCTGCTGCTTTCCTTGTTCCTCCTCTTGACGAATCAGCATTCCACTCCGGATTTCCCTGCGAAATACGATTTAACAAGGTATACAGCTCTTCATAAGTTTTCTCCAATGCTTATTCCCCAGCTGCTGAGTCTAGCAAGATCTTTGTGTGGGGTTCCAAACCCTCTATAAAAGTGTGCACCAGCACATCATTGGATTGGTGATGATGAGGACAATCCCGCAACATAGACTTGAATCTCTCCCAAGCCTGATACAGATTCTCTCCCTCTCTGTTTAAAACTTAGAATTTGACTTCTAAGTCTTGCTGTTTTACCGGATGGAAAAAATCGTATCAAGAATTTCCTTGCAAGATCATCCCACGTAGTAATAGAATTAGGTGGCTCAGCTTTCAACCACCTCTTGGCTTCTCCCAAAAGTGAAAATGGGAACAATGTAAGCCTGACATAATCTGATGACACTCCAGCGGGGATGTAAGTGTCACTTATCTCCAAAATATTTTAGAGATGCTGTTGTGGATTCTCATGAGGGAGACCTGTGAACTGCCCGCTGGTGTGCAGCAATTGCACCATGTTTTGTTTGAGCTCGAACCTCCCTCCTGGCTCAGGTTTGCGGATGCTAGATGTGACATTGTTAGCATGTGGGATTGCCACCTCGCGAACCGGCCTAGCTGCCATTTCCTCAGGCACTAACATTGCCCTTACAACTGGTGGATTGTGTTGTTGCTCCATGATTGTTCATCTGAGCAACTGCAGCTTTTTCTCTAGAGCCTCTCTCCTTTGACGATGAAATTGTCTTTCAGGCTCTAAATATGAGTCCACCAGCTCCTTGTCTCTTTCCAGTGTTCAACAGAGATTAGTATCTGTAAAATACAGGCTAAGACCAAGTTGTCAACACTAAGAAGAAATAGTAAACTAGCACTTAAGAAAAATTTACCAATTGTCAATCCCCGGCAACGGCGCCAAAAACTTGTTCGGGTGCTTTTGGGTATATAGCTACACGCAAGTGCACGTGGTCGAAAAAGTAGTAAAGTGGCTTAAATAAGCCAAGTATCGATCCCACAGGGACTGGGTTAGGGTACAATCTACTCAAGTGTCACTACACTTTAACTCTAAAAATGCAGACAATAGTGTGAATAAGATTTTGATATTTTGGTTTCTAATTTTATGCTAATTCTACAATGAATATATAATTTGAGTCTGAACTATGAATATGAGCATGCTGAGGTTAAGTGAACATGTAAAGAAACAAATTATCGATACAATTTGGTTAATCTTTCCTCCGGTTGCTAGTCCAGAATTATTGCCAATGGATTAGAACTCTGGTGAAATAGAACTCTCGTATTTCACCCAACTTAAGAATCATGAACCATTCACCTACATTTCTGTGATAAAACAAAATTCATGTTCTAGCCATACAAAACCGATTCCTTAATGGACTAATACGACTTTCAGGTATATTTCTATCCTGAAGGTAAATCAATTCTCAATTTTCCCAAACTCAGAAAAGATCATATCCTATCAATTCACAACTTTCCAATTTCTTGCTCTCTCGAGTGAAACCGGACTTTTTAGATATACATTTACATTGGCCACACATTAATGCAGTAAGAACAAGAATTAATAGAACAACCATGGAAGAAAAGATGAAAAACCAAATGATCAATAATTACATTGCAATACACTTGTTCTTAACCTCAGCAAGAAGAGGATTTAGCCACTCATTTGTGGATTAAACATCGTTAAATGAGTGTAAATCATACAAGCAATTGAAATAAAGAAGAAGGAGATAGAGAAAAACCCGGAGATTTTCGTCCCCTCAACTGCCTGTAACCCACGTTCTTGCTCCACCAAGTCAGAATAATTAATAATGAACCTAAGTGTTCTATTTATACTAGTGGGAATTTTTCCCGGAATAACAAGCAACGTGTCACGGAGTGCATCGCAGAGTACTGCCTCCATGACACGCCACTGTCGCGGACCCTTACTAGAATTTGGTTGTCTAGGTATTAAGGTCCAACGTGGCACGACGTGCAATGCGGGGCTAGGGCAACGTGCCACGGCCCCAACGCGCACCTTCACTGGAATTTGGCAAAAATTCCATATCCAGGCAGAAGGCATCCGCTATGGTAGCATGACACGACTCCATCGCGGAGCCACTTTAATTTGTGCCTTCAAGTGCTTTTTCCCTTGCTAGCGTCCGAGTCCAACCCCGATCTCTCCCAACATGCATTTTAGCTTTCCAAAATTATATTTCACCTGAAAAACAACGCTAATCATGTTGGTTAGTATAAATTCACATTTTATTACAAATCACATGAGAATGTATAAACATCGATAGATAAACAAGGTGAAAATGACACATTTGAGTATCACTTGGGCATATAAATTTGCCCAAGATCAGCGGTGGAGGACTATTTAAGTCCCTTTGTTTGGTATATTGATATCTTTACTCATTTCTTGAAATCATTTCATGAAGGAAAGTCTCAATGTCCTTCCATGGTTTTTAAGGGTTTTGGGGTAAGAAGTTATGGTTCAACATAATTTTAATGTCTAGAAGTCAGGAATCGCACTTTGGTGTCTTTTTCGAACTTTTGGTGGCTGTTTCAATGTGAAGCTGTTGGTAAGCCTTCTTCCTTTGGTTTTCCTTAGTTTTTGAGGTTGTTTATAGATGTGTTAATTCCATTAGGTTGTTGTCTCAGAGTTTCTACCGTCGAATTTTTGTGAATCTTATCAGTTTTAGCTAGTTTGTGTTGTCATCCTTGTTGAATTTGTTAGTTGTATTCTTTGCAGAAACTTGGACTACCTTTCAGCAGTAGGTTCATACTGTTGAAGTCTTTAGTTCGGCTAGGCATGAAGCTAAGGTATGTTAGGCTTCTCACTTCCTTTATCGGCAAGAATTTTGTAGCTGTTATTGTTCGTGTTGACATGTGTGTTGGCTGTTTTGTGAAGTCTTGTATTATGTTATTATTGAAATCTTGTGCTTCTGTTTATATGGTTATAAAGGTGTGTATAAGGTTCTGGTTTGATTGGTGGTTCGGGCTTGAGTGCGGAGAATCGTAGTCATGGAAAATTATTAGGGTCATGTCAAGTGGACGTATGTGAGGAGTGTGATTCTTGTAGAAAGTTATGGGATGTGTTTCTGAATGATATTATGTGATGATATTGACAACTTAATGAGGGATTAGAGTGGTTAAGATCAATGGTTGAGATAATCTTTTTCTATATTTGAATTGGCAGTTGTGTTGCCTGTGTCGATGGAACATTATCTTGGTTGTGTCCCTTATTGTTAGTGGAATGTATAGAGGCCTGTGGCTATCTATTAATCTTGGGGATAGACTATTTAGGCTAATGATCCATAGCTCGGTTAGTGTCTTGTCGGAGGACGGCTAGACATGAAAGAATAGCATTGTGGTGTGATAATCAGTGGGTGGGGTGTGAGAGCTGGTTGTGGGCTATTTGAGCATGTATTATTATAGTTTTTGATTGTGAATGTTGTGATTATGTGATCTCTGTGTGTGTGATGTGTGTATGTGTTGAGGCCATTGGGATTCGTGGATACCCAACGCTGAGAGTAAGTCCAACTGCGGGGTTGAGTCCAAGGAGTTGAATAATTGGCCTATGGTTGAGTTAATTTTACCTCCCATAGGGTCATGCTAGTACATGCAAGACCTATAGGTAGGTAAATGGCTCTATAGTGTTGTATATGTTTATTCTTAGCCTTCTTGGGATTGCGATTAGCTCTTCTGAATGAATGGAGATCTTCTAATTATGTGCAACTAAAAAAGGGTCTGACAGTTCTTGCTTGATGATGTTGATTGACAGGTGTTTACTTTTTATTTTCTTGGCATTATATTATGATTGTTGCTTGTGTTATCTATTGTCTGAAAGCAGTGGATGCTAGATATTTGGCAGGTGTTAGCTGAGGCCGTTTTGAAGTCTAGATGTGATGATAGGTGAGTTGTGTCGGCTAGGTGCTGCCTTTTGTTATTTACTTTTTGGACTAACTTGGCTTATGGGGGGCCAGGTAGGTTATGTTTGTGTATTTGCTTGTACTTTTCAGGCTTATGGGGTCCAGGTAGGTTTTATGTGTTTACTTAAGTTGAGTTCTCCTCGTATGATATTTAGTATATCTATTGATCTCTAATTTGAGTCATTCAGTTGTTTATGTCTTTCATACTCAGTACATTGTTGTACTAATGCCCTAGTCGGGGTGCTACATTCATGGTTGCAGGTGACGGTGAGCTGGTAGATCAAGTTATTGGTTGTTGAGTGGAGTTCCTGCTGAGACAGTGCACTCTAGGTCCTTCGAAGTTGCTAGAGGTTGATTTATGGGTAGTTTAAGGCCCTGTCCTGGACAGTTGATTTCTGTGGTATTCTTAGAGGACCGTGGATATCTATTGTGGGCATAGTGTCATTGTTGTAGGCTAAGTGGGCCTTTTTGTATAGATAGTTTTCCATTCTATGGCCTTAATGGCCTATTGTATTTATGTTTTGTTTGTTAGGTGAGCCAGCTTCCGCTATAGGTTCAGAGTGTGACATACTTGGTATTAGAGCAGTTTGTGTTCTAGGGAGTCTATGAGCCATGTCTAGTAGAGTCTTGTTTATGTGTGCATTTCGCAATGTACTTATAAATAGGAGGCTACTAAATATTTATGATTGCTACCCTTCTTTTTTGATCAAAATCATGCGAGAAGTCAGCTGTCATAGGAGTCTAGTCTTGACTCATGTTTGCTGGCTTGTGCAAAAAATGCATGTAACCTAATGAATTATAGTCGGTCAGTGGTAGACATGGCAGCAGGTAAGATTGTTATTTTTATTATGGTTATAGTTGTGTCATGCCCCAGCATGCTGCCATGTTTTGTTGTTTGGAGTTGCTTATGGACTTGACATGTGAGGCTATGTCCTACAATGTCGTGTTGTGTCGGTCCATTAGTTGGAGTCATGTGTGTCATCCAACATTCGAGGACAAATGTTTCTAGGGGGAAGGATGTAACACCATGGATAATTTGAGCGATAAGCCTGTCCTTTCGAGGTAGTAATAAAAGTATTTAATGGGCTAAGAAGTTAGTATTATGAGGTGTTTGAGTCATTCTATGATCGTATTTAAGATTGCATGTCAATGAAGTCACAGAACCAAATTGGGAAAAAGTTATCGAAATTTTAGGTCAAATATCTTGGTGTTTTTCTCCCAATCTATAAGGAGTTTGGCTATGTACGGCCTATCAAATTAAAGCACTACGAGTCTATCTTGAGTTCATTAAACCATTTGCCAATCCAACATCAGAATAGAGAGATATTACACGTTTTTGCTAGACTCCACAAGTAGGCACATCACAAATGGGTTGAGACAGTGGAGGTCTATTTAAGTCCCTTTGATTGGTGGATTGCTATCTTTTCTGATTTCTGGAAATACGTTCATGAAGAAAAGCTCTCTCAAGGTCCTTCCATGGTTTTCTAAGGGTTTTGGGGCTAGAAGCCATGGTTCAATATGACTTTGATGTCGCGCATTTGGGAATCGCGTGTAACTTGCATTTTGGTATCTTTTCCGGGCTTTTGGTGGCTGTTTCATGGTGAATCTAATGGTAAGACTTCTTCCTTTGGTTTTCTTTAGTTGTTAAGTTTGTTTATATATGTGTTAATGATATTGGGTTGTTGTCTCGGAGTTTCTATTGTCAAATTTATATGAATCTTGTCCATTATGCCTCGTTTGTGCTGTCATCCTTGTTGAACTTTGGCTGTATTCTTGGCATCATCATTGATTTCCTTTTGGCAATAGGTTATTAATGTTGAAGGCTAAAGTTCGGCTAGGCTTGAAGATAAGGTATGATAGTCTTGTCCCTCCCTTTGTCAGCATGAATTCCGTAGTCATTGTCGTCTGTGTTGACGTGTGTGTTGGCTGTATTTTAAAGGCTTGTATTATGTTATCATTGAACTCTTGTGCTGATGTTTATATGGTGATAAAGGTGTGTATAAGGTGCTGATTTGATTTGTGGCTCGGGCTTGAGTGCAGAGAATAATAGTCATGGCAAATTATTACACTCGGTTTGAGTGGCCATGTGTGAGGCGTGTGGTTCTTGTAGCAAGTTATGGGCTATGTGTGTGAATGAGATTAGGTGATGATATTGACAAGTGAATGTGGGATTAGAGAGGTTAAGGTCGATGGTTGCGATGATCTTTTGTTATATTTGAATCGGCGGTCAAGTCGACTGTGTCGATGGCACATTAGCTTGGATGGGTCCCTTGTTGTTTGTGGTGAGTAGAGTGGTTTGTGAGCTACTTGTAAAGCTTGGCGATAGAATGGTTAGACTGGTGATCGATAGCTCGATTAGTGGCTTATCGGTGGATGACTAGACATGAAAGAATAGCACTTTGTTGTGATAATCAGTTTGTGGGGTTCGACAGCCAATTGTGGGTTGTTTGAGCATATGTTATTATGGTTTTATATTGTGAATATTTTGATTGTGTGATTGTGTTTGTGTGTGTGTTGAGGCCCTTGGGATTTGGGGATGCCCAACACTGGGAGTAGGTCCGACCGTTGGATTGAGTCCAAGGGATAAAATAATTGGCCATTGGTTGATTTGAGGTTGCCTCCCACAGGGTCAATCTAAGACATGCAAGACCTATGCAGAGGTACATGCCACTATAGTGTTGTATAGGTCTACTCTGAGCCTTTCTGGGATTGTAATTGGCTCTCCCAAATGGATGGAGCTCTGCTAACTATGCGCAACGACAATGCTTGTTTGACTGGTGTTTACTTTTGATTTGCTTGGCATTATATTATCATTGTTGCTTGTGTTATTTGTTGTCTGAAAGCAGTGGATTCTAGATATTGGTTGGTGTTAGCTGAGGCCGTTTTTGAGGTCTAGATATGATGACAGGTGAGTTGTGTCGGCTAGGTGCTGCGTGTTGTTATTTACTTTTTGGACTTGTCAGGATTATGGGGGCCAGGTAGGTTCTATGTGATTACTTAAGCTGAGTTCTCCTCCTACGATATTCGATATACTTGTTGATCTCTAATCTGAGTCTTCTAGTTGTTTCTGCCTTTCATACTTGATACAAAGTTGTACTAATACCCTAGTTGTGGCGCTGCATTCATGCTTGCAAGCAATGGTGGGATGGAAGATCGAGTTATTTGTTGCTAAGTGGAGTTCCAACTGAGTCGGTGCACTCCAGGTCTTTCTGAATTGCTAGAGGTTGAGTTATGGGTAGTTCGAGGCCCTATCCTGCATAATTGATTTCTATTGTATGCTTAGAGGCTCGTAGACATCTATTGTGGGTGTAGTGTCATTATTGTAGGCTAAGTGGGCCTTGGTGTAAAGATTCTTTTTCCAACCGTGCCCTTGATGGCCTACTGTATTTATTTTTTGTTGGTCAAGTGAGCCAGCTTCTGCTATAGTCTATTGTCTTATTCTGATTTTATAGTTGTTGTTTTGCCAAACCTCATCGATTTTCTCCTTTATTTAATTTTTGGGTGTCTTGTATGCTCATAGGGGTGGCACCAAGTGCTAGTCACGCCTCCCCGGGTTTGGGGTGCAACAGACTTGGTATCAGAGTGGTTCATATCCTAGGGACTCTATGAGTCATGTCTAGTAGAGTCTTGTTTATATGTGCATTGTGCAATCTAGTTATAAATAGGAGGCTACAGGACATTTTGGATTGTTACCCTTATTTCTGGATCGAAATTATGTGAGAAGTAAACTGTCATAGGAGTCGAGTCTGGACTCATGTTTGCTGGCTTGTGCAGGAAATGCATGTAACCTAATGAATTGTAGCCGGCCAGTGGCTAAACATGGCGGCAGGTAAGATTTTTTATTATGGTTATAGTTGTGTTGTGTCTCGTTGGCTTGGTGCAAGGTTTTGTTGTATGTAGTTGTTTGTGGTAGGCTTGTTGTGTGAGGCTATGTCGTGCAATGTCATGCTGTGTAGGTGCGTGAATTGTAGTCATGTGTGTTGTCCAATATTTGTGGACGAATGTTTCTAGTGGGAAGGATGTAACACCCCAAATAATTTGATCAATAACCCTTGCTTTTGAGGTGGGACTAAAAGTATTTAATAAGCTAAGAAGGAAGTATTATGAGGTGTTTGAGTCACTCTATGATCATATTTAAGATTGAACATTGACCAAGTAGTAGAACAAAATTTGGCAAAAGTCATGAATATGAGCAACTAAAATCATGAGGAACAATGGAAGACTTGTCACAATCGATAAACACCATGTATGAGCGCTTGATGATCCCACTCTTGCAAACATGGAGGATAGCCATACTAAGCCTTGCGAGGACAAAGGACGAAGAAGGTGTGATATCACACTGTGCCCTTAGGTGAGAGGTCCCAAACATATATACCTACGTTGGTGGGTAGTTTATTAGACTGGGGAACCTCAGAACCCCAAGCCTAAACGGTGCTAGGCATTGCTCCCAAATCATCGATAGTGCTCATATAATCATAATCTCAAAACATAGCTTGAATCTAAACATTTGGAGTCTTGACCTTATCATATCATAAGCTCTATTGGGAGTCTTGTCTCCTAATTATATCATAAACTAATCTTATTTTCCTTGCCTAAAATCAGAATAAGCATACTTAACTTTCGTGAGCTTGCCCAAATCATAAAATCATGCATACTTGAAAAAGACTTTATAAATCAATATCATGGAATCATAAGTTGGGAGTTCATAAACATTCATGCATACTAGATAACTCATCATACTTGAAATCATGGATTACAAGCTTGAATTTTCATAAAACTAGCATAATAGGGATTTCTGATAATTTGAAATTATGAATTTATAATCAAATTAAGGATAAAATATGCCAATCATACTTAAAACATACTTTAGAACATGAGAGGATTAGACCTAAAACATATCATAGGTAGTTTCATAGAATTAGGTTAAAACCCTAGGAATCAATACACTTGATTAAGAAATTAAATTCATGAATTTGAGGGAAAATTTGGGGATGAGGGTGGTAGAAGTCCCCCATTCATAGCCCTACATACTTGGGTAAACTGATTTCCAAAGTAGTCTTGAAAGCCAAAGAGAACTGGGGAAGAACTTGAGGAGAAATCTAGTTTGATCTATGAAGTGAATTAAATACATTGAATGTCTGTGAGCCTAATGACTTAGGCTAGGCTAAACACTCTTAAAAACACTCCTTCCAGGGCCTAAAATGACATCATTAGGAAGTTAGGAGATTAGGAGTTTACAGAAAATACCCCCGGGAACACATAATTAAAAATCGACTACTAGACACCACGAGTCGTTTGCACAAATGACTCGTGATTTCCTCTCATTGTTAGCTAGTCCTAATTTCCCAACTCTCTCATTCTCACCACGAACGCCTACTCTGACTCATTTTCATACATTGGATCTTTTCTTCCCAATACCTGCCACTCAACGGATGCCATGACTCCTGACCATGATCCCTCATAAGAACCAACAGGTTGTACTATGACTCATCACCTTAGGCCTTATACTGTAGATACTAACTACGGCTTATGACCACGAGTCATACCCACTCACCACGACTCATGGTCTGTACTTGTGGTCTAGAAGATCGAATCACAAAACCTAACCATTTGTATGACTCATACTAGGTTGGTACAGTTCGTATTAATGGTCGTAGGAAGAATTTCTGAAAATTTTGATTCTCAGTATATTTGTACGACTCATGTTACAGATCGTAGTTTGATTCTACGAGTTGTATTAGGGGTTGTACTATTTCTTTTGTACTTGGCCCTTTCTGATTCATAGTACAATCACCAATTACAACTCATAGTGAGATATACGGGTTGTACTAGGGTCCGTACCATGAGTTTCTAGTTAAACCAACTAGGGATAGTGCCAACAAAACTTCCTACGAGCGGTAGTGCAAGACTATGAGTTGCAGGAAGGCTTGTGAAGTCTGTGCTCACCTTATACATGCTTAGTTGTGCAAGAAAATACATTTTGTGATGGGTACTTAGAATTCCCCACACCATTTATGCAAACTACATTATTTTCTTAGACCCACTCAAGCCCTTAAATGCTTCATAGCATGTAACTCATTACCCATCACCAATTTATCTGTTTGAGCATTTTAATTCCTAACCTCACCTATACAAACGCATATGTAGCTTTTGATCATGTTCCTCTTCCTCATTCTCATGATTTGAGGAATCACTTTTCACGTACGGTGAACATTTATGAATAATTTTTTGTTAAAAAGTTATCACTAACTTGCAATTTCAAGTTCTTTCTTGCTTCAATTTTGGGTTACGAATTCGAGTAGCTAGTACAAGTGTATTTGCACAGGTTTGAGCTCAAGCAACTTTTGTGCGAGTTACGGGTGATTGAAGCCTGAGAGGAGGTGATTATGGGTTTTGATTGTGATTGCGTGGGAGTAAACGTCTGAATTTTTTATTATAAATAGGTTAAGGGTGGATTAAAGCAATCCGAGTCTAGTCGGGTCATGTGAGTTATCTCATTTGTTCAGCCCATCATGACTCATACCATGAGTTGTAGGTCATACCTACGACTCGTCCCTTGGGCTCGTAGTGGAAGACTGTGGGAACTTACCTAGGGACGTAGGAGTGTATGGTACATGTCATACCAAGATACCATGACTCATATCATGACTCATAGGTTAGAGTTTCTACACATCCACAGTTGGAATGGTTCATCATTATAGTGGGTTCTACGACTCGTACCATGGAGGAACGGTTCATAATGACCAACTGTAGTGTGAACTCATGCACTGGAACAAGTTTCTGTTTTTCACCACGGCCCATACTACGAGACGTACAATCCTCCTACAAGACACATTGAGGCTCGTAGTACAAGTGTGTTCTGAAATTTTTCTCCCATTAGTTTTTGTTTCACCTACACATTGAAGACACATAAGTCAAGATACTTTGGTTGCCTCCCAAGAAGTTCCTAATTTAATGTTGTTGCACGATGCAGGTGGTTCAGTTACTTAGACTTCACAAAAACACTTCATGGGTTGCCTCCCAAGAAGCGCCTAATTTTACATCACAGCACGATGCAAGACTCTTGACTACCCAGACATCGTCAAGAAACTAAGACTCATCCTTAATTACTGATACAACCCTAAACTCATTGGGCTGTTTCATTGACTGGCGTAAATTGAAGGTGACCTCCTGCTTGTTCAGCTTGAACTTCAACTAGTTAGCCTCAACGTCCACCAAAGCTCTCCCAGTGGCAAGGAATGATCTCCCCAAAATGAGGGGTACCTCAAAATCAACCTTGTAATCTAGAATCACAAAGTTAGCTAGGAAGATATATCTATCCATCTTTAATAGCACATCAAAAAGGATCCCCACTGGCTTCTTAACTTCCGCTATCAGTTGCCGCATCATAGTCTGTGTGGGGGATCCCAAGCGCAGCTATTTGAACATGCTAATGGAATCAAGTTGATGCTAGCACCTTGGTCACATAATACCTTTTCAAACTCAAAATCACCACTTTTTCATGGAAGGGTGAAGGCACCTCGGTCTTTCTTCTTCTGCGCAAGGACCCATGAGGCTATGGCACTGCAATGATACAATTTATCCACCGGCTCATAGCTCACAGACCTCTTTCTAGTCACCAGGTCCTTCATAAACTTTGCATACCTGGGCATTTTCTCTAGTGCCTCGACCAATGGGATGTTTATAGACAACTGTTTCAACATTAATAAGAACTTCTGGAACTTCCCATCTTCCGCCTTCTTTTTCATCTTGTAGGGATTGGTGGTGGTGGTCAAGGGATAGGCCTATAAGTCTAAATTGCCTTTTTTTTCCTTTCCTTTATCAGCTCTAGACTCCTTTGCATCACCTGGAGTCTTTGACAATTAAACCTCACCTGTAAGATCCTATTCAGCAATCACATCTTCCTTATTTAGCTTGATCTCCTTCTGTCTTTCCATCTCAACTACTACTGGAATAGGGGGTTAGATGGTGTTCTTTCCACTTCTAGTCATAATAGCCATGCAATGACTGTCATTTTTTAGATTTTGAACTATATTTCTAGGAAGTGTGCCTTCTGTCTTTGGTTTATGGATGCAAACATCTGCCCTAGATGCTGCTCAATCTGCTAGATCATTGTGGCATGCGATTCAAATTTTTGGCTCATGCCAGATATGTCTCCCCGAATGTCCTTCAGCTAATCATATGTGAATTTCTTCTTCTTAAGAATCTCATTAATCATTCTCCTCAACTTTGATGGTCTAATATCGCCCTCACGAGCCCTATGAGGAACATATAAACCTATCCGATCGTTGCAAATTCGTCATTCTTTCTCCAATCACCGTCTCTCTCACAACCTCTGCTCCTATCCCTATACCCATTCCTATTTCAGTTGTCTCTTTATTGGTTCCAACTTTTATCTCCAGAACCTTGCACCAAGTGTCTTGTCTAGACCTTTGGGCATTGGCCCGAAAACCCGCCACTTGGTTGTCCCAAAAGTTCTCCTCCTCCAAAGATCTCATAGCTCATACTCCGGTTCTTGACCTTGAACTCCCACTACATTCACCTTTTGAGATTCAAAGCCCATAATATGCTTCGTGGCGAATTCCTGATCACGTTCGTCCTCTTTTTTGCATTTGCCAGTAGTCATCCCTATGGCATATGTACCTGCAACTGTCTTTTCCCTTGTGTGCCAGGCCCTATTCGTTTTGGTCACTCGGTCAAGTATGATAGTTGCTTTCTCCAACGAGTAACTCATCAGTGCTCCTCCTTCCATAGTGTCTTCTACAGCCTTGGTACTGTTGTTCAAAGATTTGTAAAAAATTTCCAACAAACTGTCATCGGGAATTTTATGATTAGGGCACTTTGCCAGCTTCTGCTTAAATCTCAACCAAGTCTCATGTAGTGCCTCAGTCTTCAACTGCTGAAATTATAGATCTCTTC
This sequence comes from Datura wrightii, assembly GCA_035772735.1. Classification (NCBI taxonomy): domain Eukaryota; kingdom Viridiplantae; phylum Streptophyta; class Magnoliopsida; order Solanales; family Solanaceae; genus Datura; species Datura wrightii. The sequence goes on along the minus strand of JASDFA010000023.1, from coordinate 18,547,945 downwards.
CTTTAGCTACAGCATCCTAGAAGGTGGGAAGAACCTTTCTAGAAAGGCTATTTTTAGCTCCCTCAGTTGATAATGGAGTCGTTGGACAACTATAACAACCATAAAGTGGCTTCTCCAGCTAGAGAAAATGGGAAGAATCTCAGCCTGATAGGATCCTGGCTCACACCTAGCAACCTGTATACCTTGCAAATCCCCACGAAGTTCATCAGTTGCAGATTAGCAACGTCAGCTGCATGACCACTAAACAACCCTTTCATGTTGAGCAAATGGATCATGGTGCTAGTGATATCAAACATTTCCCATGCAGGTAAAGCTGGAGGTACAATGGCTCCTCTTGTCCCCGCCTTATAAATATTTGGGTCCTCATCATCATCAAACTGCGAAGCATATCTATGACCTCTATTACCCCATCTGTGTTGGTCACCATTGTCCACCACTCCTCGGGGGTCATCTACTCCGTAAAGAGCATCTTGTCGTGGTAACTCTGCCTGACGAGCCTCAACGACTACTCTGTGTCACGACCAAACGTAGGCTCGGATCGAGACACGGGACAAGGAGTCCCAAAAGACCCCTAGTCGACCCATGGCATGAACATTCGTCTAACTCAATAAATACAATGGAAGAATTAACATGATGATCTTAGCGGGAGTCTGAAATAAGCATAACATCATAAATACATGAATTTGAAGTTGAATACATTCTATTGTCTGAAAAGCCTCTAAGTCTGATAAGTTGATGGGACAAGACCCCAACTAACTCTCTAATACTAAATATGAAAGTACATCAATATCTAAAAGCAAATGGTCCTCGGGAGAAGAGGACTCACCACTAAGCTGAATGTTATCTCTAGAACTGGCTACTGACGTGGCTGAGTCTGAGTGTCGGGTACTGTATCATGAAATAATATATCATAATGTATGCGGTTAGTACATGGAATATACCGAGTATGCAAGGTAAGTAAAATCACTCAAATAAGTAAAATCATTTAAAACATGCATAATGTAAAACGTAAACATATTAAGAATCTGAGAGTAGGGCTTGCATTCTATATTTATGAAAACATGATCTCAACATAACATAACATTATAACTGAATCGATAAAACCAAATCTGAAGTCTTATAGTCATAAATAAAGCTGGACATTGAGTCAAACTAGCTTTAGAACACATATAGATATATACAAAATGAGGGATACACATGCATAATTGAAATCATGAGGAACAATGGGAGACTCATCTTTTAACCGACATACTATGATAGAGCTTACATTGTCCCAAGTATCACACTCAAGTGGGTAGAGCCGTCCAAAGCCTTGCCAGGGCTGAGTACGATACCATGATATCGATATTTAGCTCGTGGCCCAATCGGGGCAGGGGATAGCTCACATAGGAGGTCCCAATATATTCTGATCCTTCCTACGTTGGCATGTAGTTCAGAGGCATAGGGTTGACTGACCCATAGCCTACTCGGTGATAGACACTACTTCCAAAAACATGAATATGCTCTCTATCATTTTTCAATGAAGTAAGTAGACCATCGTCTACTGATGAATCTGAATAATCATAAATACATAAATCTGAATTATACATGGGAAGCCCTGGCTCAAACCATACCACAAGCTAATCATAAATGGGAGTCTTCACTAAAAAAAATCATGTGGTAAGCCAAATTCATAAAATCATAATCATACTTGAACATATGGGCATTGCCCGATACTTTAACATACTCAGAAACATAATTCACTTGAAAACTTTATCTTAAACATGGGTAACTTGAAAACATGATTTTCTCATAAATAATTCACCATAATTGAACATACTTCATAAATCTCAACTTCTCATAAATCCTTCATGTATGGGCGTCATAATTTGGAAAACTAGTAAACATGATTAGTAATTAAAAACATGATAAAACTTTCCCATGAATCATACTTTATCAGTTAAAACATACTAAGATCATACCCATGACATTGATTTAGGAATTTCATGCATCGGGTTAAAACCTCATAGAATCAACTCATAGATTTTCATGAATTATAGAGGAATTGGACATGTGTGTGAACAAAGTAACCCATTCATAACCCTACATACCTAAAAGGGTTCGATTCTACCACTTCTCTGATTGCTCAAGGAATATTTGAAGAAGAACCTTGAAGGATTGGCCTTGATCACCTCTCTAGACTCTTACTGTTGTATGCATGAATAAGAATGACTTAGAATAAATTGTCCCCTCTTAATCCCACTGTTCATAGCTTAAAATGACGTCGTTTAGGCTTTAGGATCACAGGAATTATGGAAATCCCTTACTAAATATGCAGCAAATAACTGACTGTCAGTCCCTATGATGGTGTCACAACCCGAACATAGGCTCGGATCAGGACACGGGACAAAGAACCCTGAAAGACTCCAAGTCGACCCATGGAATGAACATGACATCTAAATTCAACATAGTCAGGCAGAAGTATAACATATGTACATAAGCGAAAGTTTAATAATAACATAACAACTGAATACATGATACATACAATTGAAACTGAATACATGATATGTCTGAAAAGCCTCTACTTCTGACGAGTTGATGGGACAAGACCCCAACTAACTCAGTAAAGTCTAAAACTGAAAAGCAATACAACTAATAAACAGGGGCTCTCGAGAGATGAGGACTCACCAACTGAGACTAGAAGATACTAGTGCTGAGAGTCTGGTTAATAGCGGGACTGAGACTAAATATCTAAGCCTGTATCATGAAACGATATAGCACAGAGTATGCGGTCAGTACTTGGAATGTACTGAGTATGCAAGTAAGTAAAAATGGATAGTAAAAAAACATAAAAGTTTATAAGAGTAGGACAACATGATTGTAATGTAAACATAAGGATCAAGGTTTTCAAAACATTCGTAAATTAACCATAATCCTAATCACAAGAGAAAAGCTTTATTGAACATGACTTGAGCCAAAGTGCATAATCATAAACATGCATAAATCATGAGGAACAGTGGGAGATTCTTATAACCGACATACCCTATATGAGCACACATGGAGCTCGACTTGTAAACCCCTAGTCAGAAGGGTGTTCGTACCTTGCCAAGGGTAGAACCATGAAAAAGGTGTGATATCACTCATGAAAGGCCCATTTGAGCAAAAGGGACAGTCTCATGGGAGGTCCCATCGTGACCTCTGGTGGCACGTACTTCTGAGACTCGAGGCAAAACCTGGGCCCCGAACCTACTCGGTGTAAAATACTACTCTCAAAACATATATAGTGCTCATAGGATAATGTACATCAAATTCATGGACTACTTAAATCATGATAATCATAAGCATGCTTGAAAATACGTGAACTAGCCATGAAATAAGGCCCGTGAGTTGGTCATAATCATAAATTAATAAATCATGAGATTCATACATGCTTATAAATTATTTTTACTTGATAGTCATAAATAATGATGAGCATTTAATAGAAATCATATCACAAATCATAAATCATAGTGAGCTAAAGAGGATCAAGATCATAATGAAATCATAACTTGATTTTTAATAAAAACATGCATAATTGGGCATAATTAGATTTAAATCCAAATCTATAAATTTATATTCAAAACAGTTATAAAATCTTCCCATAGATCATAAAACATGATTTAATTCATGAAAGGAATTGACCCATATATAGATCATAAATAATTTCACAAGAATTAGAATAAACCCCATAGATCATGAAACTTGAATCTAGAATTGAAATTCATGGAATTGAGAAGAACTTAGGGAATGAGTGTGAAAGGAACTCTCATTCATAACCTCACATACCTGGGTTGATGATCCCTTGACTTTCCTTGAAGATTCCAAGAAGATTTGAAGAGGTTGAAGAAGAACCCTAGCTCCTTTCTTGAGAGAAAATCCAACTATTGATCTTTTGGAGAGGGTGAGGATTTAGGCTAGGTTAATCCCTTTACTATTATCTTAAGGAAGCCCAAGACGACGTCATTTAGGAGTTAGAAACATAGGAGTTTATCAAAATACTCCCAAACTGCCAAAAAAAGACCCGAAACTGGCAGTTCCAATGACCAACAGGACGGGTCGTTGGTTTCTACAACGGCCCGTTCTGAGGTTCATTGTTGCCTGCTTTTGCTTCACTAAACTGCTCATAAGTTTTTACTTCAAACTTTGATTGATGCAAGATCTGATGCGTTGGAAAGAAGACTTCAAGGGATTCAATAGGTGATGAATCATCCAAAAACATTTGGCAATGTGGGGGATATGCACGTTTGAAGTTGACCCTTATAAGAACTTATACGAACACTAAATTGGTAAGGAGACTCTCAACTCAACTTTGTGTTAGAGGTTCCTTATGACCTTAATTTGCATCCAATGCACTTATTATACTTAGCAAATAATCTTAACACCTTATTTCCATAAATTCACCAGCATCGGGTCTATCCATGTACCTAGAAGGTTCCAAACTTCACCCGAGATTTTCAACAAACTAGCAGAACCAACTACCCATCCAACGGGATGTGGTAACAAAAAACAGAACGTTGGTCCATCTGTTGATTTCCCCAATTCTTCCTTCAAAGTTCTCTTAATCTGCTCAATGACCACAAATAAAGAAAGATTCAATCAGGCCACAATTCGTACAATCTCCTCGTGGGTTCTTGGAAAATTTTTGACAGCCCTCTGGTCATGAAACAATGAGCACTTCCAACGGCCCTTTGGACCCTACAATGAACTATATTGATGTTCCTTGTTTGGTTCTGGTATCGTTTTCTTGCCATTTGATGTTGTAAGCCTCGGGTTTGACCTAGGGAACTTTTGGGATGTTACATTATCTCCCCCTTGGCAACATTGGTTCTCGAACGTAGATCAAGTATACTGAAAGGATAGGGAAGGAACTGCAATCCCAAAACTAAATTATTGGAGCTGAAAACTAATGGAGTGACTGACTCCGGACTAAGATACCTAGCTGAATTGAATTCATGAAACATACATGCATGCTAAGACATGAAAGGAGCTGAGAGAAATGAACTTGACATGAAACTAAATAGAGTACTAAGGAAGAAACTGATACCTAAAGCTAGAACTGAGTCGGAAGGGAAAAGATACGGTTTCTTAGCCATTATATCTACTTCGGCCTCCCACGTAGCTCCCTCAACAAGATGATTCTTCCATAGAACCTTCACTGAGGCTACTTTCTTATTTCGCAACTTATGAACCTAATGATCAAGGACCTTGACTGGTACCTCCTCCTAGGTAAGGCTGTCCTTTACTCCAATATCCTCTACCGGAATCACTAAAGAGGGATCTCCAATGCATTTCTTCAACAAGGACACATGAAACACCGAATGCACCGAAGCTAACTTGGCTAGTACCTCCAACTCATAGGACACAATTCCAACACGTCTCACAATCCTATATGGCCCCACATACTGGGAACTAAGCTTTCCATCCCTTCCGATCCTCAATGAATCAAGAAATCTCTACTTGCATCAAAACAAGGCTCAAGCACCAAATTACGAATTTGCCGTTCTATAACCCTTCTGAATGATCAAACTATGGTAAAATACGTATTCTACATAAGAAAATAAAATCATGGACACCCATATTGATATAATTCTATTCCGGGTCCAAAAGTCAATCTAAAAGTCAACCCAGGCCGGTAAGAGTAAAACTGGAATTTTATTTGAAAATCATGTTATCCATAATGTAAAGAACTCAAATATGAAATTTCATCCAAAACGGAGCTCAAATAGCTTTGCATTCATCAAAATATGATTTCTTAACTTTAGACTCAAATCCCCAAATTTTCCTCCAATAAATTCACGGATAAAAATGAAAACTAACTGAAGAAATCAGGGAGAAATACCAAATTAAGGATTAGATACTTACCCCTTGTTAAATATAGAAGAATGCTACAAAAATCACTAAATTACAAACACCAGAACTCGAAATATACTCAAAATACCAAATAAACACAATTTGTGCAAAAATACACTATTCGGGTATTTATATAGGGCTGCACCAGCACTGCACTAGCAACTTTACTTTTTACTAAAATGGCCATAACTTCATCATACGGACTCAAAATGCGACGATTCTTTTTTATGAAAATTCCTAGATAATGATAAGGACCTACTCGTTTAATCAAAACTCCATTTGGTGCTGGTTTTCCCAGTCAAACATCATTTTTGCTTATTCAAGAATTATTTCACCTTTTGCAATAAAAACCTGATCTTGACTTATTGAGATTGCACCAAACCTTTCAGATAACTCCTATAATTCATGACAACAATTTTAAAAGTCTCGAAATAATTTTTCGATCTCAAAAACTAAAAATGAACCTCTGAGTTGTCACATTTTCTCACGACCCGAGAGTACGCCTGGATTGCAGACACGGGAAAATGAGCCCCGAGATACCCCAAGTCAACCCATGGAATTAGCATAATACTAATTTATTCATAAAAAGGCAGAAAACTTAACTTATTAATCATAAAGTAACTGAAAATCATATCATGAATTGTAAGGAATGACAAAACGAAATACATTCATCAATGACAAAATACTACACATAAGTCTGAAAGCCTCTAATCATAAAAGACGGGTTGAAGGGACAAGACCCCAACTAACCCAAACATTTTGAAAACATAAGACGATTAAACAAGTCTGAACATGAAGCCCTCGAATCATGAGGTTCACCACTGAAGACTGCACGGAACTGAGTGCAAGCTAGGGATGATGCTGAACTTGCGAACCGGATCCTGAAAATATATGGGTTAGTACTTGGATAGTACTGAGTATGTAAGGTATGCAAATCAACTCTTAAAAACATAAACATTAAAGGAGTGGGGACATCATGATTATAGGACTAAAATTGTAAGTATATCGTAAGGCTCAATATTTCTAAAAAAAATATTCATAAACCCATCAAAGTCATAACATGCAGGAAAAACATTTCATAAATCATAACTTGAGCCAAAAGAACATGATCATTCATATTTCAAAACCATGAGGACGAATTGGAGATTTCTATAACCGACATACTCCACATGAGCACACATTAAGTTCGACTGGTACGCCTTGTCGGGAGCCCGTTCATACCTTGCCAAGGGTATGAACCATGAAAGGCGTGATATCACTCATGAAGGCCCCGTAGGGTATAGGGAATAGTCACTGAGGAGGTCCCAAACATAACCCTACAATGGCACGTAGTTCTGAGATTCGGGGCGTAACCTGGGCCCCAGACCTACTCGGTGTTAAGTACTACTCCCAAAACATGCAACATGCTCATAGAAATTCATACATAACATGCATGGCTAGTTTAATCGTGAAAATTATACCATGCTTGAAAGTTCATCATACTAGCCATGGAATTTGGGCCTGTGAGTCGGCCAAAGACGTAGTTCATAAATCATACGCAACATATGGGCATGGTCAAAAATCTTAATCATGCTTGAAATGCTTAGTTTATGTGAAACATAATCATGACAACATAAGAAATATAAAACTTGAAAACATGCTTGAAATTCAAAAATTCGTATTAAGCTTGCAGAATCATCATGAACATGAATTTTACTAAAAATCCTTCATAATTAGGCATCCATACTTTTAGAGTTTTAAATCCTGAAATATAAAATATACAAGAAATATCAGCCCAAATACTTCAAAATCCTTAATGTAAACATACTACCACACTTTCATGTAAACTTGTGAGAAATTACGCAATTGGGTTAAGACCCACAAGAATTTGGTAACTTAATCGTAGGAAAAGGAAAAAATGGGCATGGGTAGGGTCTAATATACCCATTCAAAACCCCACATACCTTGATATTTCATGATTTCCTACTCCCTTGAAGAATCCTAAGTGAAAGCTTGAAGAATCTTGAAGAAAGTTGCTCGAAACCCTTCCTACTCCCTTCTCTAACATTTGTAATTGCTACAATGAACTTAACAGGAGTTTGCATCCCTTAAAGACCCTGTTCCAACTCAAAATGACATGGTTAGGGTCCAAAAGCATAAAAAAGTTGAAATTGCCCTTACTGAAATTTCCCTGAAAAGCAGTTTTGGCCGCGACCACTAGTCGTGCGACCAGTCGTATCATCAAGTCATGACTCGTGGTTACCTCTCGTGGTCACTTCACCTTTTCTCCTAACTTTTTGAATTTTGCCACGACTGGTATACCACGACTTGTACCACCATCCTACGGGTTCGTACTGTCAACCGTGGTACCATCCACCCAAACCAATAATTCTTAACCACAACTCCACCAAGACTCATTGCTTCATCCTACGAGTCGTACCATGACTCGAGACGACTCACTTTGGCACCACTGAGATATTCACCACGACTCCTAACCACGAGTAGTACCTTATCACCACGGTTCGCAGGACTACTCGTGATACAACCTCAAGCTCCCAGTTTCCTCACGACTCGAGTCACGAGTCATACTGGTGCAAATTCAAGGTCTTCTGCAGTTTTCTACTTCAACTCTCGGGTCTATTCGTAGGACTTTCCAGGGTGTTACAATATCTCCCCTTTGGAAATATTCATCCTCGAATGTAGGTAAACAAGTAGAAAATGGAAACATATAATCACTATATATAGTTGCTAATCATTCCAGCCGAAAACTGATGGAACGACTATCCCCGAAAAGACATATAGCTGGTCTGAGTTCAGACATCACATACATACATCATATCATAAAACAAACTTATACGCATGAACAGAACATGAAAGACAGAATGGAAGTTTTAGGACAAAACTAATACCTCAAATTGAAACTGGGCCGATAGAGAACAAATGGTGCTATTTGGCCATCATATCCGCTACAGCTTCCCACGTAACTCCCTCAACATCCTTGTTTCTCCATAACACCTTTACTTAAGCTACTTCCTTCTTCCTGAACCTTTGAACCTGACGATCCAAGATTCTAATAGGGATCTCTTCATAATCAGGCTATCCTTCACGCCAACACTTTCCACCGGAACCACTAAGGCTAGATCTCTCATGCACTTTCTTAAGTGTGATACATGAAATATGGGGTGAACCGAAGCCAACTCTAAAGGTAACTCCAACTCATAGGTTACTTTACCCACTCTCCTCACAATCCTATATGGGCCAACATATTGGGGGCTGAGTTTTCCTTTCTTTCCAAATCTCATCACTCCCTTCATGGAAGATATCTTCAGAAACACCCAATCATCGACCTCGAACTCAAGGTCCCTTCTCCTCACATTTGCATAAGACTTTTGGAGACTCTGAGCCATTTTCATCCTTTATGTTATTAACTAAACTTTTTCCATAGCTTCATGGACTGAATTGGGTTCCACTAACGAAGTCTCACCGACATCAAACCACCCAATGGGCGATCTACATCGTCGCCCATAAAAGGTCTCGAACGGTGCCATTTGTATGCTGGAGTGGTTGCTGTTGTTGCAGGAGAACTCAATAAGAATATAATGATCTTCCCAACTACCCTTGAAGTCAATAATACAAGCTCTCAACATGTCATCGAGAGTCTTGATAGTCTGCTCCGGCTGACCATATATTTGCGGATGGAATGTCGTGCTAAGCTTGACATGGGTGCCAAGTCCCTTTTGAAAAGATCTCCAGAACTAAGAGGTAAACTAGGCACCTCTGTCTGATATAATGGACAATGGCACTCCGTGTAGTCTAACCAACTCTCAGATGTATAACTTTTCATAATCTTCTACTGAATCAGTGGTTTTGACCGGTAGAAAATGAGCAGCCTTGGTCAACCTGTCCACCACAACTCAAATGGAGTCATACTGTCTACGAGTGCGGGGAAAACTTGTCACAAAGTCCATGTTGATTTCTTCACACTTCCAAGTAGGAATGTTAATATCTTGGAGTACACCCCCCGGTCTCTGATGCTCGACTTTCACTTGTTGGAAACTAAAGCACTTAGCTACAAATTCTGCAATATACTGCTTCATGCCATTTCCCCAGTAGATTTCCCACAAGGCATGATACATTTTGGTGGAACCTGGATGTATAGAATATCTGGACCCGTGTGTCTCATGTAACATCCGCTTCTCAAATCACCCACGCTCGGGACACATAAGCGACCCTGGTAGCGAAGCACACCATCTCCCCCTTTGGAGAAGACTTCTACCTTCTGATTTTGAATAGTTTCTTTCAACTTTACCAATATTGGGTCTTCATCTTGTTTAGCCTTAACCTCCGCTACCAAGGATGACTCTGACCCATTCTGAACTACCATCCCACCATCGGTCGAACCAACTAACCTAACTCCCAACTGTGCAAGTCGATCTACCTCCTTTACCAGCTCTTCTTGTCTACACTCACATGTGACACACTTCCTATAGAAAGTCTACTAAGAGTGTTTGCTACCACATTGGCCTTGCCGGGGTGATAAAGGAAACTCACGTCGTAGTCCTTAAGTAGCTCCAACCACCTCCGTTGCTGAAGATTTAGTTCCCTCTGTGTGAATACATATTGTAAACTCTTGTGGTCTCTAAATACATCTACATGAACCCCATACAAGTGGTGTCGCCATATCTTCAATGCAAATACCACCGCAGCCAACTCAAGATCATGGGTCGGGCAATTCTACTCATGAGTTTTTAAGTGTCTGGAAGAATGTGCTATGACTTTTCCATGCTGCATCAATACACATCCCAGTCCAACCCTTGAAACATCACAATATACAATAAAGCCATCAGTACCGCCCGATAAAGTCAACACCGGTGCTGAAGTGAGTCTGGCCTTCAATTCCTGGAAGCTCTTCTCACAAGCCTCCGACCATTGGAACTTCACCTTTTTCTGAGTCAATCTCATCAGTGGGGCTGCAATGGATGAGAAACCTTACACGAACCTCCAATATTAACCCGCTAAGCCCAAAAAGCTTCTAATCTCCGAAGTGTTTATCGGTCTGGGCCCATTCTTTACTACTTCTATCTTATGGGAGTCCACACTTATACCGTCACTTTACACCATATGCCCCAAAAAAGCAACTTTTTTCAGCCAAAATTCACATTTGCTGAACTTGGCATATAATTGGTTATCCTTAAGGGTATGGAGTGCTACCCTTAGGTGTGCGGCATGCTCCTCCTCACTCTGGGAGTATATTAATATGTCGTCAATGAACACGATCACGAACATATCCAAATATGCCTTAAATATCCTATTCAACAAATCCATAAAAGCTGCAAGGGCATTGGTTAGTCCAAAATACATAACAACAAAAATTCATAGTGGCCATACTAGGTTCTAGAAGTAGTCTTTGGAATGTCGCTTTTCCGGACTATGAGCTGGTGATACCCGGACCTAAGATCTATCTTAGAAAAGTATTTGGCACCCTGAAGCTGATCGACTAAGTCATCAATCCTAAGTAAGGGATATCTCTTCTTGGTGGTGAACTTGTACAACTGTCTATAGTCAATACACATTCGCAGGGAAGCATCTTTCTTCCGGACTAACAACACTAGGGCACCCTATTGGGACTTACGTGGTCTAATGAAACCCTTATCCAGCAAATCCTTAATTTCTCCTTTAACTCTTTCAGCTCAATTGGGGCCATTGGGTAGGGAGAAATTGATATGGGCTGCGTGTGGGGTAAAAGGTCAATCTCAAAATCAATCTCCCTCTTGGGAGGGACACCTGGTAGGTCATCTGGAAATACCTCGGGGTATTCACCCACCACTGGTACTGATTGAATGGTCTAGGTATCGGACGTGACATCCTTAACCCTAACCAAGTGGTAAATACAGCCCTTGGAAATTATTTTAATGGCCTTGATATTGGAGATAAAGAGACTTATAGGTACCGCTGAAAGCCCCTCCATTCTAAAATCAGTTCACCTGGAAACCGAAACTCCACTGCCCGAGTTCTACAGTTAACAGAAGCATAACATGCAAACAACCAATCCATGCCTAAGATGATATCAAAATCAGTCATTGCCAATTCTACTAAGTCTGCGGAGGTAACCTTATGTAACACTGTAATAGGGCAACCTCTATATACCCACCTCGCTACGGCTGAATCACCAACCGGGTAGAGACAGAAAATGGTTCAGAGAAGATTTCAGGACTGACTCCAAAGAGACTAGCAATGTAAGGTGTCACAAAAGATAGTGTGTCTCCCGAATCTAGTAAAGAATAAGCATCAATATGAAAAACTCGCAACGTACCCGTAACCACACCGAGAGAAGTTTCTTGCTCCTGCTGAGAGCCAAAGTGCATAAAACCGGTTCTGGCGCTGGCCACCAACTGAGCCAGTTGGAGCACCCTGCTGAGTCTGACGTGCTATCGGGACGGCTGAACTGGCTGCTGAAGTGCGGGCTCCACTACCCCTTAACTTAACTGCAGGGCAATCCTTAAGTCTGTGTCAAGGTTTTCCACACTTGAAACAAGCGTCTGAGCCCACCAAACATTTACTTAGGTGGTTCTTGCCACAAGTAGCACAAGATGGGAATGTGCACTCTGTGCGCATGCTGTTTTGACTCCTCGAACCTGAGGCCCAGCTCCTCTGACCGTCCTGTGGCCTGGATGGAGTACTGACTGAAGATGGTGTTGGTGTAGTGGGCCTGTGCTGGGAGTGCTGGTGAATTTCACCACTTGGCTTACGCTAGGAGAACCTATGGCTATCAGTTCTGGCCCTCTTGGCCTCTCTCTGCCTCATATGAGCTGCTTCCATCTGCTAAGCATAGAGGACTATCCGTGGGTAGTCCACATCCTGATGAAGCAGGGAATACAGACCTTATCCAGATACTCAGCTACTCCCTACACGAATCTGCTCACCCGCGCCCTTTGATGCATCACTTTCTCCGGGGCATATTTTGACAGGCGAGTGAACACAAGTGCATATTCTAGCACCGTCATCTTTCCTTGCTTAACGTTGACAAAGTCAGTTGCTTTCATTTCGCTCATCTCCCGAGGGAAAAACCTATTGAGAAAGGCTATATGGAACTCATTCTAGCTGATAGGGCCTGCTCCCGCTGCCCTGCTATCCCTCCATTGCTTGAACCAAATGTAAGCGACCTCCTTCAGCTGATAAGAGGCCAAATCAACACATTCCTCACTTGTCACTCCCATGACTTGAGTGACCTTCAAAATCCCTTCAATGAATTCGTGTGGATCCTCGTCCACCTTTACCCCTGTGAAATAAGAGGGTTCATCCTCAAAAAGTCTCTGATCCGGGACGCCGCTGCATTGCCGTTCTGAGGAACAGGCGCAACAGCCTGCAGGTTGACTTGAGCGGACAAGACATGCACCAGCATTTTAGCCGCCCAAAACTCGGCATGGACAGCTGGCTCGGGTTCCTTGGTCTCCTCAATAGGTGGGGCTTGCTGACGCCCATCATTATTGCCACCCCCGTGGCCTTCATCATTTCTGTTCCTCCTTCTGATTATCCTTCTGGGAGCCATAAAGTTTCTGCAGTTGTGAATAGCATGAATTACAAAGAGGGAGAGATTTTGACTGCACGACATAGATCATGAAAGAAGAATATTCCTGAAACGTTCAGTAGCCTCTTCGTCATAAGTGTGGCGCGCTTCACACCCATGAAAAAGATTCTACCTAACACGGCTCTCATACTCCCTAGGACACATCAAAACCTATTGCACTGATACCATGTTTTTCACGACCCGAGAGTACACCCGGATTATAGACACGAGACAAGGAGCCCCGAGAGATCCCAATTCAACCCATGGCGTGAGCATAATACTAATTCATTCATAAAAAGGCGAAAAACTAACTTATCAATCATAAACTAACTGAAAATCGTATCATGAATTGTAAGGAACAACAAACCAAAATACATTCATCAATGAAAAAATACTACACATAAGTCTAAAAGCCTCTAATCATAAAAGATGGGTTGAAGGGACAAGACCCCAACTAACCCAAACATTTTGAAAATATAAGACAATTAAACAAGTCTGAACATGAAGCCCTTGAATCATGAGGACTCACCACTGAAGACTGAGCGGAACTGAGCGCAAGATAGAGATGATGTTGAACGTGCGAACCGGATCCTGAAAATATGTGGTTCATACTTGGATAGTACTGAGTAAGTAAGGTATGTAAAGCAATTCTTAAAAACATAAAATTTAAAGGAGTGGGGACGTCATGATTATAGGACTGAAATCGTAAGTATATCGTAAGGCTCAATATTTCCAAAACAAATATTCATAAGCCCATCAAAGTCATAACATGCGGGAAAAACATTTCATAAATCATAACATGAGCAAAAAGAACATAATCATGCATATTTCAAAACCATGAGGAACAATTGGAGATTTCTATAACCGACATACTCCACTTGAGCATACATGAAGTCCAACTTGTACGCCTAGTCGGGAGGTCGTTCATACTTTACCAAGGGTATGAATCATGAAAGGCGTGATATCACTTATGAAGGCCTCGTAGGGCATAGGGGACAGTCACTGAGGAGGTCCCAAACATAATCCTACGGTGGCACGTAGTTCTGAGATTCGAGGCGTAACCTGGGCCACGAACATAGTCGGTGTTAAGTACTACTCCAAAAATATACCACGTGCTCATAGAAATTCATACATAACATACACGGCTAGTTTAATCATGAAATTCATACCATGCTTGAAAGTTCATAATACTAGCCATGGAATTTGGGCTCGTGAGTCAGCCAAAGACGTAGTTCATAAATAATACACAACATATGGGCATGGCCCAAAATCTTAATCATACTTGAAATGCTTATTTTATGTGAAACATAATCATGACAACACAAGAAATAGAAAACTTTAAGACATTCTTGAAATTCAAAAATTCATATTAAGCTTGCGGAATCATCATGAACATGAATTTTACTAAAAATCCTTCATAATTGGGCATCCATTCTTTTAGAGTTTTAAATCATGAAATATAAAATATACAAGCAATATCAGCCCAAATACCTCAAAATTTGTAACGTAAACATACTACCACACTTTCATGTAAACTTGTGAGAAATCAAGCAATGGGTTAAGAGCCACAAGAATTTGGTAACTTATTCGTAGGAAAAGGAAAGAAATGGGAATGGGTAGGGTCTAATCTCCCCATTCAAAACCCCACATACCTGGAAATTTTGTGATTTCATACTCCCTTGAAGATCCCTAAGTGAAAGCTTGAAGAATCTTGAAGAAAGTTGCTCGAAACCCTTCCTACTCCCTTCTCTAACACTTGTAATTGCTAAAATGAACTTAACTGGAGTTTTCATCCCTTAAAGACCCTGTTCGACCTTAAAACAACGTGGTTTAGGGTCCAAAAGTGTAAAAGAAGTTGAAATTGCCCTTACTGAAATTTCCTTGAAAAGCAGTTCTGGCCCCGTCCACGAGTCGTGACACCAGTCGTACCATCAAGTCACGACTAGTGGTTACCTCTCGTGGTCACATCACCCTTTCTCCTAACTTTCTGAATTTGGCCACGACTGGTATACCACGACTCGTACCACCATCCTACGGGTCGTACTGTCAACCGTGGTACCATCCCCTAAACCAATACATCTTAACCATAACTCCTTACCACGACTCGTTGCTTCATCCTACGAGTCGTACCATGACCCGTGACGACTCGCTCTGGAACCACTGAGATATTCACCACGAATCCTAACCACGAGTCATACCTTATCACCATGGTTCGTAGGACTACCCGTGACACGACCTTAGGCTCTCGATTTCCTCACGACTTGAGTCACGAGTCATAGGTCCTTATCACAACTTGTACATCGAGTCGTACTAGTGCAAATTCTAGGTCTTCTGCAATTTTGAATTCAATCTCGGGTCTATTTGTAGGACCTTCCTGGGTGTTACACATTTTATGCTTAAAATCATGCTAAACACACAAAACGTTCAAATCCAACCAAAACGCATTCGGAATCCTCCAGTCACATATCAAATATGCAATTCAATCATAAAATACATTCAGAACCTGTTGGAATCATCAAATCACCGATATGAGGTCGTTGATCTTGGGAAGATTTATATGCCCAAGTGATACTCAAACGTATCATTTTTACCTTGTTTGTTGTGCAATGTGTATATAATATCATGTAATTGGTAATAAAATGCGAATTTATACTAACCAACATGATTAGCATTTGTTTTGCAGGTAAATGTGATTTTTAGGAGCTAAAATGCATGTTGGAATTATGTCGGAGTTGGACTTGGATGCGAGCGTGGAAAAGACCTTGGAATGCAGGATTTATAGGGGCTCCGTGATGGCTCCGTGCCACGCTACCATCGCGGTAGCACACTGCCTGAGCATGAATTAAATTGGCAATTTCCAGTGTGCCTGCGCATCAGCTCCGTGGCACGGAGATAGGCCTCCGCGATGGCCTCTGTGCCACGTTGAGGTTGATTTTCCGGACCCTGGAAATTCCAGTGAGGGTCTGCATCCACGCCGTGTCACGGAGGCAGTGCTCCGCGTTGGCCTCCGTGACACGTTGCTTGTTATTCCGGAAAAAATTTCCCACTAGTATAAATAGCACACTTAGGTTTATTTTAATTAGTAGTTTTTTAGTTTTTTAGTTTTTAGACTGAGTTCAGAAGTGGAGAGCAGGAACGTGGGTTAGTAGCAGTTGAAGATTGAAAAAGCTAAGGGATTTCTTCTCTTCTTTTCTTCTTTCTATCAATTGTAAGTATAATTTACACTCATTTTAGGATGATCAATCCAAGAATGAGTGGCTAATTCCCTTTCTTGCTGAGGTTTTGAACATGTGTAATGAATTTTGATTGTAAATGATTTGGTTTTATTCTTCTTCTTTAATGTTGTTCTATTAATTCTTGTTCTTTACTGCATTAGTGATTGGCCAACATTAATGTATATCTAAAAAGTCCAATTTCACTCGAAAGAGCAAGAAATTGGAAAGTTGTGAATTAATAGGGTATTGTTCTTAACTTGATTAGGGAAAATTGGGTTTGGATGTGCTTTCCTGATAGAAATATACTTGAAAGCCGTATTAGTCAATTTAGGAACTGGAATTGTAGTGCTAGGTCATAAATTGCATTTGATCACAGAAATGTAGACGGATGGTTTATGATTCTAAAGTGAAATTAAATATGAGAGTTTTAATTTCTAGGCAAATGTTCTTGGCTAGCAACATGAAGAAGAGAATTAACCAAAATTATCATGATTATCAAGTTCATTACTTGTTCTTAACCTTGGCATGTTCATATCCATTATCTGAATTCAAAAGTAAATAGTTGTATTAATTGTAGTATATAGTTTAGAAACAAAAACTCAATTGACTCTTGGGTACGTTGTTGTTAGCATAATCAGAAGTTAAATAGAAATATAGTAAATTAGGCAATTTTACATATCTTGAGCCTCCTTGGATCGATACTTGGCTACTTAGCCACTTTATTACTTGTTTGACCACGTGCACTTGCGTGTCGCTTTTTAATATAAATTACCAACCCCAGAGCAAGCCGAGCAAGTTTTTGGCGCCGTTGCCGGGGAGGCTAGGCGATTTGTAAAATTGTGTTTAGTGTAAATTTACTGTATTTGTATTTTTATTTTCTTAAGTGTTAACAACTTGGTCTTAGCCTGTATTTTGCAGATTTTGTTTCTGTGAACACTGGCAAGGGACAAAGATCTGGTGGAATCTTACTTAGAGCCTGAGCGTGAGTTTCATAGTCAACGTAGAGAAGCTCTTCGAAAGAAGCTGCAGTTGCTTAAACAGTCTATGATGGAGCAACCAAATCCACCAGTTGTTAGGGCAGTTTTAGTGCCCGATGAAGTAGCAGCAAGGTTGGTTCGCGAGGTGGCAATCCCACACGCTAATAATGTACATTCTAGCATCCGCAAACCAGAGCCTGGAGGGAGGTTTGAATTAAAGCAGAATATGGTGCAACTTTTGCACACAAGCGGGCAATTTACCGGTCTCCCTCACGAAGATCCACAACAACATCTCCAGAACTTTTTGGAGATAAGTGACACTTATATACCCGCTGGAGTGTCACCTGATTATGTTCGGCTCACCTTATTTCCATTTTCCTTACTTGGTGAAGCCAAGAGGTGGTTAAAAGCTGAACCACCCAACTCTATATCAACGTGGGATGATCTTGCACGGAAGTTTCTTATCAGATTATTCCCTTCTGGTAAAACAGCCAAACTGAGGAGTCAAATCCTAAGTTTTAAACAAAGGGAAGGGGAAAATCTATATCAAGCCTGGGAAAGATTCAAATCCATGTTGCGGGACTGTCCTCACCATCATCAGTCCAATGAGGTGTTGGTACACACTTTTATTGAGGTTTTGGAACCCCACACTAAAATTCTGTTAGATTCAGCAGCTGGAGGGCAAGCGCTGGAGAAGACCTATGAGGAGCTGTACACTTTGCTCATCCGAATTTCACAAGGCAATCCAGAATGGAATGCAGATTCTTCAAGAGGTGGAGCAAGGAAAGCAGCGAGAGTGCTTGAAGTGGATTGATTCACAGCTATCGCTGCACAGATAGCTGCTTTGCAAAATCAGTTAAACAATCACTTCAGCAATATAAGTTTGAACCAGCCTTCAGCTTCAGTCAATGTAGTTCAACAGATGTGGTGTGAAGTGTGTGGTAGTAGTGAGCATTCAGCTAAATGCTGTGGTGCAAATCCTGATTCTGTTAACTTTGTGGGCAATGCATAGAGAAATCAACAGCAGTTTGGTAGTGGCTACAACTCAAATTGGAGGAACCATCCGAATTTTTCGTGGGGTAGCAACAATCAACAAGGCCAAGGTTCAGGGCAGGGTATGCACAGAAACCAAGGAGGGCAACAAAATTATCAAGCTCAATTCAGAAATCATAATGCCCCTCCTCCACCACCATCACCGACTATTGAGGAGATGTTCAAAACCATGATCGCCAATCAGGCACAATTGCAGGCTGACTATGTCAAATTGGCAGCCGAAGTGAAGAACAATCAATTGGCGACAAAGGCTCTTGAATATCAGTTTGGGCAGTTTGCTAGTGCCCAAAATACCAGACCCAGAGGAAGACTACCTAGCGACACGGATCCTAATCCGAAGCAGGTAAATGCAGTGACCACGAGGAGTGGTTTACAATTGAAGGAGATGGAACCGGAAAGACCGCCTCAAAAGTCAGGAGCAGCAGATGTTGAGGGAGAGCATATTTCAGATAAGGGGAAGAGTAAAGAAGCTGAACCAGAAAGGCCTCCACCCCCGTTCCCTCAATGACTTAAGAAACACAAGGAGGAGGCGTGTTTCCAGAAATTCATGGAGGTACTTAAACAGGTACATGTTAACTTACCTCTTGTTGATGTCTTGCAGGGAGTGCCAAAATATGCGAAGTATATTAAAGACATTGTGGCTAACAAAAGTCGTTTGACTGAGTATGCCACGGTAGCTTTAACGGAGGAATGCACTTCCCGTATTCAGAATAGGTTGCCCACAAAACTGAAAGACCCTGGAAGTTTCACTATCCATCTTACTATTGGGCAAAGTATCCGAGCGCGTGGATTATGAGACTTGGGGGCAAGTATAAATCTGATGCCATCTTTGGTATTCAGAAAGTTAGGTCTAGGGAGTCCTAGACCTACAACGGTAATCTTGCAGCTAGAAGACAGGCCTTTGGCTAAGCCGGATGGCATTGTTGAGGATGTGTTAGTGCAAGTAGGCTCCCTCATTTTTTCGGTCGATTTTATTATTCTGGACTTTGAACCAGATGCTGAAGTCCCATTTATTTTGGGACGACCCTTTTTAGCAACCGGAAAGGCATTAATTGATGTAGCTGCGGGTCAACTCACGATGCGAGCACATGACAAGGTCGAAGTATTCGATGTGTACAAGGTACCTAAGCTCCCGACTGTTTACAAGGATCTCTCGGTGATCAACGTAATTGATCATGGGAATGCTAATGGAGTGAGTGATTCCCGAGAGTTACTAGGTAGGCCACCGGACAAGGTTGAGAACTACTGGGGGGATGATCATGATCGGGACAAATCATCCATCTCCCTAGTAGATAAATGAGCTTAAAGGACGTCGAGCCACGACGGTAAACCAGGCGCTGCACGGGAGGCAACCCGTGAAAAATATTTTCTTTCTTTCTTTTTAGTGTAAATAATTTTTATTTTTCTGTTCTTTTTCTTAACTAGGTTTAGATTTTCATTTTATTTAATATTTTTTTATTTTAGTTAGGAAATCTATTAATTTAACCAAGTTTTGTTTAGTTAGGTGATTTTCAGGTATAACGAAGGAAATATACATGGAATCGAGAATATGAGGCGAGGTATGAAAAATTAAATGTATTGGTGAAACAGAGCACTGGCGCGTTGGCGCCGTGTCACGGAGGCAATGCTCCGCGTTGGCCTCCGTGACACGTTGAAGGAAAATTTGGATTTTTCAAAAATCCAGTAAGACAGCGCGTTGGCTCCGTGTCACGGAGGAGGGGCTCCGCGTTACCCTCCGTGACACGTTGCCCCTTATCCAGTGCAGGGTCACACCGGGTTTCCGGGTGACCCGCGTGTTTTCTTTAAATATAACCCCGATTTCGCCCCTATTTTCCCCATTCCCTCTTCCCTCCGCGACCAAACACCCATTTCCCCCTCCCCAAGCAACGTGCCACGTTAATAGGCAAAGAAAAACGTCAAGTTTCTTCGGTTCGTCAATCCTAAGGTATGTTTTCATCATCTAACTCAATTTTTTGGCGATTTTTGTCAAATTTGGGCAGGTAAGGTGAGATATATCACCCTAGGTAGAAATTAAACATGATGTTGAATTATTTTGTGATTGATTATGTTCGGATTGTTGTATTTGGCGTTTGAACTTGTCGATTATGTAAATAATTAGAAATTGATTGTAGAACTCTATTCCAGGGCTTGGGTTGTTGAATTTGACTTGGGTAACTTGATAGTTTGATGAATTCGATGCCGGGGTGTGTTTATTATTTGAGATAAGTCGTGGTAAATATTGTATAACTGTTAAAAGACGACTAATTCTCGAATTTTTGTGGGAAATTGCATAATGTGTGAATTGGTTAGATTGTTTAGATTAGCTTGTATATAAAATGTTTTTCTAGTTGTTCTAGTTTGTTGTTGTTGTGTTGCGAAGTGCGATGGGTGAATTGTTGGCGATAGTAGGATTGGGAGTAGCTGTATGAAGTCTGAGTAGTACGCTAACCGTTATGCTGTCGAATTTTTGTTGTGAACGCACTAAGCAATAGGTGTATAGTTGTTTGTGTTTGGGGTTGTAAATAGAGCTATCCTTGCTGAAATTTTATAAATATTGTTAAGGACTAAGTGTGGGGTAAATTTTGTTTAACCCGACCTTAGCCGAAGCTAACAAGTTTTTAGCTTAACGTTGTGCTTGGTTGTGTAAATTGACAGGTACAATGGCTAGCAGGCAAGACAAAGGCAAGGGTGCTTCTACCTCTGGCACCGGCAGAAAAAGGATGAGACTGGGCACTGCAGTCCCAGCTGCACCCGCTGTTCCGCGCGGCCAACACCGCCGATACGGAACACGATGGGTCACCGATGAAGGGAAGAAATGGTATGCGAAGCACAAAGAAAATAAGTACTTCCCCGAGGAACATATTGCAAGGGAACCACTCGCACAGGAGTTCCCTCGCATTGTACAGAGGATTGAGGCAGCTGGGCTCAGCTTTATCTTTCAGGAGCCCAAGGAGTGCAACCTTCACTTGGTCCGGGAATTTTATGACAACTGGAACCCGGCCATCAGGAGCCACACTATTAAAATCAGAGGGCAGATCGTCACTCTGGAACCCCAGCAGCTGAATGCCATCGTTGGAGCGCAGGACACAGACGCCCACATTCTCCGCCAGTTAAACATCACCCCACCGTACGCTGACATCAGACCTACGTTGTGTGGGGCTCGATCCACAGCCCGATGGAGTAGACACAAAGAGAGTGGTTACCACCAGACTCTGCCCTACTCGCAGATGAACAGGGAGGCCAGAATCTGGTTAAAAATTGTATGTTCGTGCTTGATCCCGGGAGTTCATATGACAGACGTGACCCGGGACCGTGTCTGCTTGGTGTATGCCCTTATGAAAGGGCTTGAGATTAATGTTGGGGCGGTCATAATATCCGCCATGAAGAGAGCCAGACTGCACCAGGGCCACAGATACGGGTTTGGCGGACTCATCACCACCTTCCTCCGAGGCCTCGACATCGAGGAAGAAGCCTTGGATTACATTCCGCAGTTGGAGCGGAGGGCCCTCGATGTGACAAAGACTAAGGCCCCCGACACTACACACGGACCTGTTCTGACTTTGGGCGAGCGACATGCTCGTGACGATCAGTACATGGCCCGTATGTTCGGCATGCAGATGCTGCAGCTACGGATAGGTGGGAGACCAGCCATCGAGGAGGAATTATGGCAGTTCGAGCTGGACTACCCCTTTGGCGAGAACGCCAGAGCCTTATGTAAGGTGGGGCCAGCCTTTGTGGAGCCGACTGATGACGATGTCCCTACTGATGAGGAGACACGTCGTGAGGACTCCGATGTGGAGTCCGATGACGATGATGGAGCCGATTCAGATATGGGCGACGAGGCCGCAGCACCGGATGAGGAAGTCGAATATTTCGACTGAGCAGGGAGTTCCACCACCCAAAATTTTGTGCTTTGTATTTTTGTGAACACTAGGGACAGTGTTCGATTTAAGTGTGGGGTGGGGAGTAGTTAGGTGCTAGGTCAAGGCTCTAAATTGCTGTATAATTTTTCCTTGTTGTTTATGTATGTTGTGCTTTCCCTGTTGCGAACTGATTTGTGATGTATGTGCATATATTTGTTTTGTGGCTGATGATGTGTGTTTTTGAAAGTATGGTTTCCATTGTAAATATATTTTTTTTCTCTATCGACATGATCGATATTTTTCAAAAATTTTTGCAAAAATATTTTGCACTTGTAAATATTTTCTTTCTATCGAAATGATCGATGCAAAAATTTTTTCGATTTTTATTTTTGGGTTTCTCGGAGTTTGTTTTCGGTTCTTTTACCGAGAATAGTCCCATTGAACCGATGTCATAGTTAGTAACCGTTCCCTATGATGGATGGATGACGACCGTCTTAAGGGAAATGTAGTCGGTAGGAGTAGGATTTTTATTTTTTTTTTTAGTTTTCTTTGGTGGATTGCATCAATAAACTGTAGTTGCTTATGGTTGCTAAAATTTCATTGCGTGTTGTCATTGATGTTCAAAATGTGAAAGTGATTCGTTTGAAAGCATGCAATTCTGTAAATATGTTGAGTTACCTAGGCTATAGAATTTGGTTCATTATGATGGAGGCTTAATCTTGAATTCATGTAATTGACTAATTAAAGAGTCTGTGAATGCATCTTGATTCGAGCATGTGCATGAAGTGTGAAGTGAGGTTTTGCTATTCCATGTCATTGTGAATTGTCTAGAACTTGCCTGGTGTGTATACGAAACGAAATGAAGGAGGTGTAGTGTTGGAAAGGATGTAGGCATTTCTTTGTTTTAACCGATAGTATCCATTTTTTTTCTTGTCAAATTCTACCTTTTTATATGTTGTATACCCTAGTCAGCCCGTTGAGCCTTTAGCCGATTTCTTTATTTTGTCCAAAATTGTATGAACTAAGCTTTATTCCTTCTTTTCATTGGCCTTAAAGTCTATAAGAAGCTCTTAAGCGCTTACAAAGAACAGAAAATGTTTCCCAAAGTGTTAAAGAGTGAAAAGAGTGAAAAGAAAACGAAAAGCAAAGTGAGGAAAGAAAAGATGACTTTGAAGAGGCACTTGTTGTAATTAAATGATAGTGAGGGTATATGAAAACCCTTTGTTTTTTGTCAAGTGTTTTTGATGAAATGGGCTGTATGAAAGTAAACCAGCATGAATGGGAGAAAAAGAGAAAAGAGAGGAACAATGTCCATGAGTCGATGGGAATGAGTTGAAAAGGCGCTTAAGGATGCTAGCGACTATTATTGGCTAATCCAATATATATATACTAGATCCATAGCCCCGTTACAACCCATTAAAGTCCTACGTGATCCTATATTGCATTTCTTTATATTAGTGGAGTAATACACTAAGGGCAAGCCTATGGGTCATGACATGATGCATGTGAATTCTTTTGGGAGAGAGAGTGAAATTAATTTTTATATGCCCCTACTTGCGTGTTTGTGTGCTGCATGAACATAAAGGGGAATTTCTCTCGAGTTGTGAGGGCACATGCTTGATGAAAGATTGATTTTCGTGTCGGATTTCTTGATTAGTTGATTTGCATGAGTTTGCCGATATCAAGAATCAATTCTTAAAAAGTCTAGGAAGCCTTGATGTATTAAGGGTCAAGGTACTGTACGACCAAGCATGTTTTCTTGATGATTTGCAAGATTTGAATAATCGGTATGACCGTAGCGTAAATTGTTGCACCATAGTGACGAAGGTTGGGATGTAATTTGCATGATTTGTGTATGTGTTGTTCGAGGACGAACAAGGATTTAAGTGTGGGGTAAGTGATCTTGGGCAGATTTATATGCCCAAGTGATACTCAAACGTATCATTTTTACCTTGTTTGTTGTGCAATGTGTATATAATATCATGTAATTGGTAATAAAACGCGAATTTATACTAACCAACATGATTAGCATTTGTTTTGCAGGTAAATGTGATTTTTAGGAGCTAAAATGCATGTTGGAATTATGTCGGAGTTGGACTTGGATGCGAGCGTGGAAAAGACCTTGGAATGCAGGATTTATAGGGGCTCCGCGATGGCTCCGTGCCACGCTACCATCGCGGTAGCACACTGCCTGAGCATGAATTAAATTGGCAATTTCCAGTGTGCCTGCGCGTCAGCTCCGTGGCACGGAGATAGGCCTCCGCGATGGCCTCCGTGCCACGTTGAGGTTGATTTTCCGTACCCTGGAAATTCCAGTGAGGGTCCGCGTCCACGCCGTGTCACGGAGGCAGTGCTCCGCGTTGGCCTCCGTGACACGTTGCTTGTTATTCAGGGAAAAATTTCCCACTAGAATAAATAGCACACTTAGGTTTATTTTAATTAGTAGTTTTTTAGTTTTTTAGTTTTTAGACTGAGTTCAGAAGTGGAGAGCAGGAACGTGGGTTAGTAGCAGTTGAAGATTGAAAAAGCTAAGGGATTTCTTCTCTTCTTTTCTTCTTTCTATCAATTGTAAGTATAATTTACACTCATTTTAGGATGATCAATCCAAGAATGAGTGGCTAATTCCCTTTCTTGCTGAGGTTTTGAACATGTGTAATGAATTTTGATTGTAAATGATATGGTTTTATTCTTCTTCTTTAATGTTGTTCTATTAATTCTTGTTCTTTACTGCATTAGTGATTGGCCAACATTAATGTATATCTAAAAAGTCCAATTTCACTCGAAAGAGCAAGAAATTGGAAAGTTGTGAATTAATAGGGTATTGTTCTTAACTTGATTTGGGAAAATTGGGTTTTGATGTGCTTTCTTGATAGAAATATACTTGAAAGCCGTATTAGTCAATTTAGGAACCGGAATTGTAGTGCTAGGTCATAAATTGCATTTGATCACAGAAATGTAGACGGATGGTTTATGATTCTAAAGTGAAATTAAATACGAGAGTTTTAATTTCTAGGCAAATGTTCTTGGCTAGCAACATGAAGAAGAGAATTAACCAAAATTATCATGATTATCAAGTTCATTACTTGTTCTTAACCTTGGCATGTTCATATCCATTGTCTGAATTCAAAAGTAAATAGTTGTATTAATTGTAGTATATAGTTTAGAAACAAAAACTCAATTGACTCTTGGGTACGTTGTTGTTAGCATAATCAGAAGTTAAATAGAAATATAGTAAATTAGGCAATTTTACATATCTTGAGCCTCCTTGGATCGATACTTGGCTACTTAGCCACTTTATTACTTGTTTGACCACGTGCACTTGCGTGTCGGTTTTTAATATAAATTACCAACCCCAGAGCAAGCCGAGCAGTCGTTATGATTGAAAGTTGAGCATGGTCAAACTTAGCATCCTTAAAGCTCATAAATCTAACCAAAGGTTGAAATCACTCTCAAACACTTTGGGATCCATGCAAACTTCCCAACTAAGTTATAAATCAACACTCGGAACTAACAAAGCTTTCAAAACCCAAATTCGACCTCGTTAACCTGAAATATTGACTTTGGTCAAACTTCTGAAACTTCAAACCCTCCAAAAACCAAAAATCTTATCCAATAATCATTGGATCATCTTGGAAATTATGTCATCCATCTCCAGAATTCATAAGTAACAAAATGAGGATATGGAAAGGTTCAACCCAGGGAAATGGATCAACAATCACAAAGTGACCATGTGGGTATTACATACCCGGCATCTATGGCAGGGATGGGAGTTATCCTGAACGTAAATATTTTAACCATCATTTTCATCATGGGGGAACATTCATAGGGCTTAGATTAAGGAATTATGAGCACAAATCATTCCAAAAATCTATGTTGGGAATATACTTGATATAACACGATCTTATGAGCCGATAAGGCAAATCTTAAGGACTGAGTCCATAGAGCTGAGCATGCTGAGACATGAGTTTACGTACATAACGAGGGTCATGACATGAAGCTAAGATTTATGGCTCATTGAAGAAGACTTGAATCACCATCTAAAGTATTTACTTCTCATTCTACGAATTTGAGTACAAACACATGTAAGGAGTACTTGGAACTTAAACATGGGCATAACATGTTCACATATGGAATGAGTAGAGTATCGCATAGATTGAAATACACAAGGACACCTGAATAAGCATGGATCGATCTCCCATAGTTACTAATCCTGGACCTTCACAATTAAAACTCAAGGCTTAACCTAGTCCTTCACCTTATAATCTCCCCCCTTAGCTTAATGGTCATCATTCTGAGGATTGGATCCCTTCCTAAGCCTAGGCTAAAATCACTATCTCTTGACTTCCTATTCGCCTCTAAGACTATCATGGAAGGCTTCATACTTCCCCACTCTTTTGGTTCCTTACTTCAAGTTCACGAATTCTTCTGCCTTAGCTTCTCTTAACTCCAGTTGGGAGAAATAATTCAAGAGCGCCTCTTATTCCACTGGCTGGCGTTATACTTTGGTGTGTGAATACATGAGTTATAAGGATAGAAAGATATTTTGTCGCACGACATAGATCATGAAAGAAGGGAAATTTCCTAAAACGTTTCGTAGCCCCTTTGCCATAAGTGTGGCACGCTTCACACCCATGAAAAAGGCTCTACATAACACGGCTTTCAAATGCCCTAGGACACTTCAAAACCTAATGCTTTGATACCAAGTTTGTCATGACCCGAACATAGGCCCGGATCGGGACATGGGACAAAGAATCCTGAAAGGCTCCAAGTCGACCCATGGTATGAACATGACATCTAAATTCAACATAGTCAAGAGGGAGTCTAACATACGTACATAAGCGGATGTCTAATAAAAACATAACATCTGAATACATGATACATACGGCTGAAACTGATTACATGTTATGTCTGAAAAGCCTCTACTTCTAATGAGTTGATGGGACAAGACTCCAATTAACTCACTAAAGTCTAAAATTGAAAAATAATACAACTGATAAATAGGGGCCCTTGAGAGACAAGGACTCACCAACTGAGATTGGAAGATACTAGTGTTGAGAGTCTGGATAATGGCGGGACTGAGCATAAATATCCGAGCCTGTATCATGAAATTATGCAACATTGAGTATGCGGTCAGTACTTAGAATGTACTGAGTATGAAAGTAACAAACAACGGATAGTAAAAATACATTAATGTTCATAAGAGTAGGACAATATGATCATAATGTAAATACCATAATGAAAACATAAGGCTCAAGATTTTCAAAACATTCGTAAATTAACCATAATCATAATAAAAATAGAAAAGCTTTATTGAACATGACTTAAGCCAAAGTGCATAATCATAAACATGCGTAAATCATGAGGAACAGTGGGAGATTCTTATAACCGACATACCCCATATAAGCACACATGGAGCCCGACCTATAAATCCCTAGTCGGGAGGGTGTTCATACCTTTCCAAGGGTATAACCAAGATAAAGGTGTGATATCACGCATGAAAGAACCATTCGGGCAAAGGGGACAGTCTCAAGGGAGGTCCATCATGTCTGACAATGGAACATAGTTTTGAGACTCGGGGAAAAACCTGGGCCCATAACCTACTCAGTATTAAATAATACTCCCAAAACATATATAGTGCTCATAGGATAATATACATGAAGTTGATGGACTAGTTAAATCATGATAATGGTAAGCATTCTTGAAAATATGTGAACTAGCCATGAAATACGGCCCGTGAGTCGGCCATAATCATAAATTCATAAATCATGATATTCATAAATGATTGTAAATTATTTGTACTTTATAGTCATAAATAATGATTATCATTTAAGAGAAATCACATCATAAGCCATAAATCTTAGTGGGATAAAGAGGATCAAGATCATAATGAAATCATAACTTGATTTTTAATAAAAACATGCATAATTGAGCATAATTTGATTTAAATCCGAATCTATAAATTTATATTCAATATAGTTATAAAATCTACCCATAAGATCATAAAACATGATTAAATTCGTTAAAGGAATTGATCCATAGATAGATCATAGAGAATTTCACAAGACTTAGAATAAATCCCATAGATCATAAAACTTGAGTCTAGAATTGAAATTCATGGAATTGAGAAGAACTTAGGGCATGAGAGTGGAAGAAACTCTCATTCATAGCCTCACATACCTAGGTTGATGATCCCTTGACTTTCCTTGAAGAGTCCAAGAAGATTTGAAGAGGTTGAAGAATAACCCTAGCTCCTTTCTTGAGAGAAAATCCAACTATCGATCTTTTGGAGAGGGTGAGGATAGGCTAGGTTAATCCCTTTAATCTGACCTTAAGGAAGCCCAAAAATATGTCATTTAGGAGTTAGAAGCATATGCATTTATCAAAATAGCCCCAAACTACCAAAAAAAGACCTGAAACTGGCAGTTCCAACGCCCAACATGATGGCTCGTTGGTTGCTACAACGGCCCGTTCTGAGGTTCGTTGTTGCCTTCTGCTGCTTCACTAAACTGCTCATAAGTTTTTACTCCGAACTCCGATTGATACAAGATCAGATGCGTTGGAAAGAATACTTCAAGGGATTCAATTTGAGGTGATGAATCATCCAAAACATTGGGAAATGTGGGGGCTATGCTCATTTGAAGTTGACCCTTATAAGAACTTATATGAACACTCAATTGGTAAGGAGACTCTCAACTCAACTTTGTGCTAGAGGTTCCTTATGACCTTAATTTGAATCCAATGCACTTATTATACTTAGAAATTGATCTTAACACCTTGTTTCCATAAATTCACCAACATCGGGTCTATATGTGTACCTAAAAGGGATCCAAACTTCACCCATGATTTTCAACAAACTAGCAGAACCAACGACCCATCCAACGCGCTGTGGTAACAAACAACGGACCGTTGGTCCGTCCGTTTATTTCCCCCATTCTTCTTTCAAAGTTCACTTATTCTGCTTCAATGACCACAAATAGCGACCAGTTCAATCAACCTACGGTCCGTACATTCCCCTCATGGGTTCTTGGCAAATTTCTGACAGCTCTCTCGTCATGAAACAACGAGCACTTCCAACGACCTATTTGACCCTACAACGAACCGTACTGAGGTTCATTGTTTGGTTTTGGTATTGTTTTATTTTTGTTTTCTGTTATAAGCCTCGAGTCTGACCTAGGGAACTTTTAGGGTGTTACAGAGGGACTGGACGACTCGTCACTTCAGGCCATGACTCGTGGCATCATGCGTCATGTACATTGCCTAATATTCATATGGGGCTCGTCATGAGGGACATTGCAAATCGTTACAAGTGACAAGTTGTGGTCACCACTTGTCACATGCACTGCCTTAATTCACAATAATTTTAATCCTGTTGACCATGACCCATCCCACTAATTGTGGTGACTGACCACGACTTGTGGGGTCCTTCCGTAGGGTACACTACCTTTTTTCTTCACCTTCCTCAATCCTTTGCCCACTGCTGACTCAACGAGTTGTGGGGAATAGTCACGACTCGTGGTTAGGTCCATGGGGATCTAAGATTTCAAAAAAATCCAACCCAAGCCTAGAACCTCACCACGAGTCACCTCACGGCTCATGATCTTTCCCACGAGTCACAGAACGACTTTTTCTGTGACCTGGTGCAAAAATTTTAGTTTTCTCCGTTTCAACACCCGAGTCTGATCTTTAAGCTTCCGGCGTATAACAATATCTCCCCCTTGGTAACATTCATCCTCGAATGTTGGAAAAAATACAGAAAGCAGACTAATGCAATAATCATATTCAAATACTGATTATTAAAGCTGAAAACTAACGGAATGACTAACTCCAATTCAAACTACATAGCTGAACTGAATTCACGAATCATACATACATCCATATACATAAAAGAAACTTGGGCACATGAACTGAACTTGAAAACTGATAGAGTTTTAGGGAAAAACTGATATCTCAAGCTAGAACTGAGCCGACAGAGAATAAATATGAGAATCTAGCCATCATGTCTACTTTGACTTCCCACGTAGATCCTTCGACATGCTAATTCCTCCACAAAACTTTGATTGAAGCTACTTCTTTGTTCTTAGCGTTTGAACCTGACGATCCAGTATTTCCAGTGGAACCTCCTCATAACTAAGGTTGTCTTTCACACCAACACTGTCCATTGGGAAAACTAGAGCGGGATTACCAAAACACTTCTTTAAGAGTGATACATGGAAAACAAGATGCACGGAAGCTAATTCTAAGTGCAACTACAATTCATATGCAACCTTGCCAACACATTTCACAATTCGGTAGGGGCGAACATAACGAGGACTGAGTTTTCCTTTCTTTCCAAACCTCATCACTCCCTTCATGGGAGACACCTTCAGAAATACCCAATCATCCACCTCAAACTTTAATTCTCTCCTTCTCACATCAGCATAGGACTTTTGGCGACGTTGAGCCATTTTCAACTTGTCCCGTATGAGTTTAGACATATCGTATGCAACTTGGCCTATTCTTTGACGAATCTGATAAGGCCCAACAAATCTCGGGCTGAGCTTACCTTTCTTGCCGAATCTCATGACCCCTTTCATTGGAGAAACTTTCAAAAATACCCAGTCATTCACATTAAATTCTAGGTTTCTGTGCCGCATGTCAGCATACGATTTCTGGCGGCTCTGAGTAGCCAGTAGGCGTTCTATGATAAGCTTTACCTTTTCCTCTGACTGATGAATAATATCCGGCCCAATCAGTGCTGACTCTCCTACATCAAACCAGCCAACTAGCGATCTACATTTTTGCCCATACAAAGCCTCATAGGGCGCCATCTGGATAGCTGAGTGATAGCTATTGTTATAAGCAAACTCAATAAGTGGTAGGTACTCATCCCAACTACCTCCAAATTCCAATACACACGCTCATAACATATCCTCGAGCGTCTGAATAGTACGTTCTGCCTGCCCATCTGTCTGAGGGTGGAATGATGTCTCCCGATCTCTGGTGCTCGACCTTCACTTGCTGACAGTTTAGACACTTAGCTACAAACTCTGCGATGTCCTTCTTTGTGCCATTCCACCAATAGAATTCTCGTAAATCACAATACATCCTTATGGCACCTAGATGGATAGAATTCCTTATTCCATAAGCCTCATGGAACATTCAGCTCCTCAAATCATAAACATCTGGACCACATGAGCGACCCTGGTACCGAAGCACACCATCTCCCCTTTTGGAGAAGACCTCTACCTTATAATTTTGAATGGCTTCCTTTATCTTTACCAAAATTGGGCCCTCGTCTTGTCTAGCTCTTACATCAGTTACCAAGGAAAATTCGGATCCGTTCTGAATAATAACACCGCCATCGGTCGAGCCAACAACCCGAACTCCCAACCTTGCAAGTCGATGCATGTCTTTTACAAGCTCCTTCTTTCCCTCATCTACATGGGACACACTTTCCATCGAGATTCTACTAAGTGTGTCTGCTACCACATTAGCCTTTCCTGGGTGGTAGAGGACACTCATGTCATAATGCTTAAGTAGCTTCAACCGCCTCCTTTGCCGAAGATTGAGATCCTTTTGGGTAAACACATATTGTAAACTCTTATGGTCTATAAACACATCCATGTGGACTCCGTACAAGTAGTGTCTCCATATTTTCAAGGCAAATACCACCGCGTCCAATTCGAGATCATGAGTCAGGTAATTCATCTCATGAAGTCTTAGCTTTCTGGAAGCATATTCTATAACCTTTTCATGTTGCATCATTGCACACCCAAGTCCAATTCTTGAGGCATCACAATACACCACGAACCCATCGGTACCCTCGGGTAGGGTTAACACTGGTGTTGAGGTGAGTCGAGTCTTCAACTCTTGGATGCTCTTCTCACAAGCCCCCGACCATTGGAGTTTCACCTTCTTTTGGGTCAACCTGGTCAAGGGTATTGCGATATATGAAAAAGCTTCCACAAATCTCCAATAGTAGCCGACTAAACCAAAAAAGCTCCGGATATCTAAAGGATTCACTGTTCTAGGCCAATTCTTCACCGCTTCTATTATCTAAGAGTCCACCTGTACGCCCTCACTTGATACCACATGGCCCAAAAATGCAACCGAGTTCAACAAAAAATAGCACTTGCTGAATTTGGCATATAATTGGCGATCCTTGAGAGTCCGTAGCACCACTCTCAAATGAGCGGCATGCTCCTACTCGCTCCAAGAGTAAATTAGGATATCATCAATAAACACAACCAAGAACATATCCAGATATGTCTTGAATACCCTGTTCATCAAGTCCACAAAAGATGCAAGAGCATTCATTAGTACAAAAGGCATAACTACAAACTCATAGTGACCATACCGCATCCTGAAGGCTATCTTCAAGATGTCGCTCTCCCGAACTCTAAGCTAATGGCACCCGGACCTCAGATTAATATTCGAGAAATACTTGGAATCCTGAAGCTGGTCAAACAAATCATCAATCCTTGGTACAGGATACCTGTTCTTGATAGTGACCTTGTTCAATTGTTGATAGTCAAAACACATACGAAGAGAACCATGTTTCTTCCGGACAAACAGAACTGGTACACCCCATGGAGACTTGCTCGGTCTAATGAAACCCTTACCCATAAGATCCTTCAACTTCTCCTTTAACCCTTTTAGCTCGGATGGAGCCATTCTATAAGGAGGAATAGATATAGGCTAGTTGTCGGGAAGAAGGTCAATACCAAAATCGATTTCCCTCTCAGGAGGAACACCTGGTAAATCATCAGGAACACTTCTGGATACTTGCGTACTATTGGAACTGACTTGATAGTCAAGGTCTCAGGCTTCGCATCCTTAACCCTAACTAGATGGTACACACAACCTTTGGAAATTATCTTTGTGGCCTTAAGGTAGGAAATGAAACGACCTACAAGCACAGCTGAACTGCCCTTCTAATCTAAGATTGGATCACCCGGAAATATAAACTCTACTGCCTGAGTTCTACAATTAACTGAGGTATAACATGCAAATACCCAATCCATGCCGAGGATAACATAAAAATTGGTCATGGCTAACTCTACTAGATCTGTTGAGGTGACTTTCTAAAGGACTGATATCGGGCAACCTCTATACCCCCGTCTAGCTACGACTGAATCACCCACTGGAGTTGAGAGCGAGAAGGGTTCTGACAAGACATCGGTACTGACTCCGAAATTACTAGCCACGTATGGAGTCACAAAAGACAAGGTATCCCCTGGATCTAACAAAGCATATACATAAAGATGAAAAACTCATAAAATACCAGAAACCACATCGGGGGAAGTCTGCTGATTTTGAGGGGATAGAATCCATTTTTGCGCTACCGCCAGCTGAACTAGTTAATGCACCCTGCTGGGAGGGACGTGCTGCTGGAGCTGTTAAACTAAAAGCTGGGCCTCAACCCTCATCATGGTCCTGTCTCACCGTTGGGTAATGTTTGAGCATATTTCTAGGCTTCCCACACCCGAAACAAGCACCTGAACCTACTAAGCACTGGTCCGTGTGCTCCCAACCACACCTGCCGTAAGCTGGGACGCTAGAATCTGCGAGCCTATTTCTCTAACCCCTAGAGCTTGATGCTCGCCCCCTCTATTCGTTCCTAGGTCTGGAGGCACACCCAATGCTGAAGATGCTAGGGCTGAAGATCTCTGGTGAGTCTGCCGTTAGTGCCCACCACTCGACCTCGGCTGAGAGAACCTGTAGCTATCAGTCCTGGCCCTCTTGGCGTCTCTCTCCCTCATATGCACCGCCTCCATCTACTGGGCGTACAAGACTATCTGAGGGAAATACATATCTTGATGGAGCATAGCGGTCCTGCAATCCTTGTCCAGGTACCCTGCCACTCCATAAACAAACCTGCTCACTCGCGCCCTTTGATCCACCACTAATTCTAAGGAATACTTTGATAAGCGAGTGAACTCAAGGGCTTACTCCTATACTGTCATCCTCCCCTACTTAAGATTCACGAACTCGGCTGCATTTAACTCCCTTATCTCACGAGGGAAGAACCGATATACGAACACAACATGGAACTCCTCCCAATTGACAAGGCCCACTCCGACGGCCCTACTGTCTTTCCATTGTCGAAACCGGATATGTGTGACCCCTTTCAACTAATATGAGGCCAACTCCGCACACTCAAATCCATTCACCCCCATCACCTGGGTGATGCATGCGGGTCCTTATCTACATTTGACCTAAGGAACTCTAGTGGGTTCATTCTAAAGAAATCTCTGACTCGAGCTGCCACAATATTTCTATTTTACAGAACATGTGCCATTGCTTACTGGTTGACTTGAGCGGTCAAAGACTGTGCTAGCATTTGAATAGCTTCCCGGAACTCGACATGGGAAATCGACTTCGGTGCATGGTGCTCCTGGGATAGTGGGGCTTGTTGGTGCCCATCTCCATTGCCATCCTCGTGGCCGTTTCCTGTCACACCCCGCCTTGGGGGGGTACGACTGGCACCTGGTGCCCTACTAAGATCTGACATGCTAGACTGTTAAGCCTGGGCGCGTCTGGCGCCTGGCTGGCTCTAACTCACATTTCTGGAAACAAAGGGCTATATGACGGCTGTAAATACAGCCCCCGGCCCATTGGCCTATAGCCTCCTGTACCTGCACTAGCAGTTGACCAGAAACATCGTAATTCAGGGAAACCTATGCGGGCCAACAAGGCCACCATGCTGTCTAGTTATCTGCAACTTAATCATACAGCACCAAAAGAAGCTACGTGACCGGCAAGGTCACCACTACTGACAACTATGGCCCCACACGACCATTACAAAAGTAAGAAGGAGTGAAGACAACTATACAACTGCATGGCCCCACACGACCGGCTCAGCTGACCACAGGGATTTCATACAGAATGCAAGCCTCTAGGAATGGTAATAGAACTGATTGGGATAGGGCCTCGACCTACCCATGCTATACACAACAAAACGAACTGAACTACACCTCTGAAATTCAGCCTCCGGATGACTGGAGCTGAATACTCAACCGCTGACAGGGAGTCACGTAGAATCGCCTGCTCGTCTAGGAGTACCTGCAGGCAAGTAATGCAGCGCCCCACTGGGCGTCAGTACCACTGGTACTGAGTATGTAAAGCAACTGAAATAATATAACTGAAAACAACATCTGAAAGCAATAATATGACTGATGAAGCAGAAGTAGGAGGAATAACTTAACTGTCTGATGAAGTAGATCGTACCTGTTCTTACTGATACCGAAGGAAGTAGGAATCATACCTGGAGGTGTATCATTCTACTACCAACCCACTCGCGTCTAATATAACATAGCATAGCATACATAACATAACATAGCACACACAAACCTTACCCGGCCCCCATAAGCCGGGAGGTACAATCAACACAGAATCTATGCCCCTACCCCGGTCATTCCATCTCCAATAGTGGCTGTAAGCATCCTGCCGGTCCCTGGGTATGCACTTGGGCTCGCTGAGCCCCTGACTATAACTGTATCTGAGTCTGAAGGACTCTAAATCAACACCCCGGGCGTA
This sequence comes from Datura wrightii, assembly GCA_035772735.1. Taxonomy (NCBI): domain Eukaryota; kingdom Viridiplantae; phylum Streptophyta; class Magnoliopsida; order Solanales; family Solanaceae; genus Datura; species Datura wrightii. The sequence goes on along the minus strand of JASDFA010000023.1, from coordinate 18,511,905 downwards.
CCCGCTCGACGGGGGTGTATAAGGGCCGACCAAGGCACAATATGGGGAAACTAGCATCCCATCTTCGTCCCCTTGTGGGACGGCATATCACTCCGTAGAGCAACGTATCCTCATCCTCTGGCGGACGAGTCGACACAGCTATTAACCCTGGGCGGTCAGGGATGCTAGGTAATCCAACCCCAATCAATACAATGGTCTCAACTAATCATGCTGTCTGTGTATCTCATAAGCTAAGATTAACAGGTGCAGGGTATCGTATAAATCACATACTGAGCTAATAATAGTAATCTGTAAGTGTCTGATACATGCTGAGACAGGTAAGTGTAAATGTAGATATAGCCTCCTGTCAAACTGTACTGGGGTAAAAGTTATACAAGGAGGTGTTTCTGCTGAAAGCTATACTGTTTACTAAGTTTCTGTGGTAACATAATTTCCTATTTCTAACATGCTTTCTAAACCATATACAGTTACTATTCTATATCTGGAATGCTTTACTGATACTGTACTACCTTGCGAGGTTTCAGCTAAACACAACAATATCTTAACATGGCATATTACATCACATACTGAATATACTGGGCAACCTTAACCACTCACGCCCGAATCTAAATCGTACGGATAGGTATCGTACACGTTACAACCCAAAACTTCTCATATTGCACCAGTATTCAAAATAACACGATAATCGATTTCTAAACATGCAACTGGTCTGTAAATTACTATACTTCTTCGAGGTTACTCAACTTGCTGAGGAAACTTAACTTTACATACCTTATCCTTGAATATTCGTCCGTCAGACGAGACTCGGCTGGTACTTCAACTATTTTCTCCCAACTGCATTCATAAATACGTCAATCAATACTAAATACAACATTATTTCAAAAGGCAACGTCACTTTCGATATAGTGTATAGCCTAAACTTAGGCTTATCGAAAGACGGTCGAAAACTCGCTATTTTTCAGCGGCCCAGAAGGGAGAAATATTTACTTCTCAACTAGGAACACATAGACATAAATTTGGAGCAATTCTACTTACTTTAGTTCGGCGGCTCGCCGATTCGTCGGCCGTATTTCGCAAAACTAACTCCGTAGAAATGCTCTCTGCTGCTAAATACCTTGGTATCTAGGATTAATTTGGGTTTGGGCAGCGTTTGGCAGCGTAATCGGACGAGAATATTTAATTTTCCTACGTTTCTCTCTGCTTGCTGCGTTTCTGGAAATTTCACTGATAAGAAATAATTTTTCAACTGAAGTGAGGCTTATATACTTGGGCCTGAACCTGGGCAACGTGTCACGGAGCCATCGCGGAGGCCTCACCTCCGTGACACGCTGCCATCGCAGAGGGGCTCTGCCTCGGCTCCTCCCGCGATGGTTCGACGGGTTTCTCGTCCGATCTTTTCCCGGACCTTTCCCTAGCACGTATGGCTTTCAAATATGTTTAACCAATGTGCGAATAGGTCATCTAAGTACCGGGAATTCTACGGGGTATAACATTCTCCCCCCCTTAGGAACATTCGTCCCCGAATGTATACTGCTATCTAGAGAGCTGTTCACTCTAGTTTCTGGAAAAATTTAGGCAGAGTTTCCTTTGTAATATGGACTATCGCAACGCCCTGAAACACAGAAAAAGTCCAACACAGGCACTGCACACAATATTCTACAATCCACTGGACAACTGAATACCACTTCTTTCTTTATCATTTACAACATACATACCATAAAGTACTGTGTAAATAATAATACGGACATACCTGTCGTCTGACTAGGCCTGAAATAAGTGAGGATATCTGATTTTCATGTCTTCTTCAGCCTCCCACGTCATTTCTTCCCGATTTCTGTTACGCCACAATACCTTGACAGATGCAACGTCTTTAGTTCTCAGCCTGCGAATCTGTCTGTCTAAAATGGCTACGGGAACCTCTTCATAAGCTAACTCCTCTGTGACCTAAACATCCTGGACTGGAACTACTGTAGAAGGGTCCCCTACAAACTTTCTTAACATGGAAACGTGGAATACTGGGTGAACAGATGCTAATTCTGGAGGCAAGTTTAACTCATATGCCACGCGGCCTATTCTTCGCCGAGTTTGGTACGGCCCAATGAATCTTGGGCTAAGCTTGCCTTTCTTGCCAAACCTCATTACCCCTTTCATCGGGGACACTTTCAGATATACCCAGTCGTTTACCAAAAATTCTAGATTTCTGCGCCGTCTATCTGCATATGACTTCTGACGGCTCTGAGCGGTCAGTAAACGTTCTCGGATAAGCTTTATCTTTTCCTCGGACTCCCGAACAATGTCTGGGCCAACTAATGCTGATTCTCCTATCTCAAACAGCCCACCGGCGATCTACATTTCCGCCCGTACAATGCCTCGAAAGGCGCCATTTGAATAGCTGAATGGTAGTTATTATTATAAGCAAATTCGATTAACGGAAGATGTTCATCCCAGCTACCCCCAAAATCTAACACACACGCTCGTAGCATATCTTCGAGCGTCTGAATTGTACGTTCAGCTTGCCCGTCTGTCTGAGGATGGAATGTTGTGCTCAGATTAATCTGCATCCCCAGACCTTTCTGAAATGACTGCCAGAACCTAGCTGTAAACTGTGCCCCTCTGTCTGAAATGATAGATGTCGGCACTCCATGTAATCTAACTATTTCTCTGATATACAATTCGGCATAATCCTCAGCTGAGAAGGTAGCCCTTACTGGCAGGAAATGAGCTGATTTTGTTAGCCTATAACCTATTACCCAAATGGAATCATTTCTGCGTCTGGTACGGGGTAACCCTGTTACAAAATCCATATTTATTGCTTCCCATTTCCACATAGGTATCGATATCTCTTGAGTCAAGCCACCCGGTTTCTGGTGCTCTGCTTTCACCTGCTGACAATTAGCACATCTAGATACAAATTCGGCTATTTCAGTTTTCATACCTGGCCACCAGTAGATGTCTCTGATGTCGTGGTACATTTTCGTCGCCCCTGGGTGAAGGGAATAGCGAGCGTAATGTACCTCGTGCATAATCTGCCCACGAAGGCCTGAGATATTCGGGACACAAAGGCGGCCCTTACAGCGTAGCACATCATCCCCGGCTATCTGAAAATCTGGTTCCTTACCTTTCTGAATTCTATCTCTGAGCTGGACTAAATCGGGATCCTCGTACTGTCGTTCTTTTACCTCTGCAACCAATGATGACACTGCAGAATTCTGAATTACAGCCCCATTATTTTCTGTTTCCATTACTCGAACGGCTAGGCCAGCTAACTGATGGATTTCTTTGGCTAACTTCTGCTTCTCAGGTCGCAAATACGCTAAACTCCCCATTGACTTACGGCTCAGGGCATCTGCTACAACATTAGCTTTTCCGGGGTGGTATAGAATATTCACATCATAGTATTTTAACAACTCCAACCAGCGGCATTGCCGCAGATTCAACTCCCTCTGAGTGAAAATGTACTGTAGGCTCTTATGATCTGTATAAATATCAACATGAACGCCGTACAGATAATGCCTCCACATCTTCAAGGCATGAATTACTGCGGCCAACTCTAGATCATGGGTGGGGTAATTCTTCTCGTGTTTCCTCAGCTGCCTGGAAGCATATGCAATTACTCTACCATGCTGCATCAACACACAACCCAATCCGACACCTGACGCGTCGCAATAGACTGAATAACCTTCTGTGCCTTCCGGCAGTGCTAGTACTGGGGCGGAGGTTAATCTGTCTTTCAGTTCCTGGAAACTCTGCTCACATGCCTCCGTCCACTGAAACTTTGTTGCTTCCCGTGTCAATTTCGTTAAGGGTGCTGCAATGGTTGAGAATCCCTCAACGAACCTTCGATAGTATCCTGCCAACCCCAGAAAGCTACGAACTTCAGTCAGGGTGGTAGGCCTAGGCCATGACTTAACTGCTTCTATCTTCTGCTTGTCTACCTGTATACCAGCGTCTGAGACAATATGCCCTAAAAAGGCTACTGATTTAGGCCAGAATTCACACTTCGAAAATTTAGCATACAACTGGTGGTCCCTAAGAATTTGGAGCACTGTCCGCAAATGAGTCCGGTGATCTGCTTCAGAGCGAGAATACACCAGAATATCATCAATGAATACTATCACGAATAAGTCCAGGAAAGGACTGAAAATACTATTCATCAGGTCCATAAAAACTGCTGGGGCATTTGTTAGTCCGAACGACATAACCAGAAATTCAAAATGTCCATATCGGGTCCTGAATGCTGTCTTAGGGATGTCCCTCTCACGTACTCGGACCTGGTGATATCCGGACCGCAAGTCAATCTTAGAAAAGTATCTAGCTCCCTGTAACTGATCAAATAGGTCATCAATCCTAGGAAGCGGGTACTTGTTCTTTACTGTAACTTTATTGAGCTGCCGATAATCTATACACATCCGGAGCGAGCCATCTTTCTTTCTCACGAACAAGACTGGCGCACCCCACGGGGAAGTACTCGGCCTGATAAAACCTTTATCTAACAAGTCTTTCAACTGCTCCTTTAATTCTCTGAGTTCTGCAGGAGCCATACGATAAGGAGGTATTGATATTGGCTGAGTGCCTGGTAGCAAGTCAATAGCAAAGTCTATTTCCCTTTCAGGGGGAAGACCAGGTAACTCATCGAGAAATACATCTGGAAATTCATTTACCACTGGAACAGACTGGAGTGTCGGAGATTCCGCTTGGACATCCTGAACTCTGACAAGATGGTAAATGCACCCCTTAGATATCAACTTTCTCGCCCGAAGGTAGGAAATAAACCTACCTTTTGGCATCGCGGTGCTGCCCTTCCACTCCCGTACTGCCTCCCCCGGGAAGTGGAATCGGAACGTTTTGGTCCAACATTCAACATTAGCAAAACATGGTACTAACCAGTCCATACCCATTATGGCATCGAAATCTATCATCTCTAACTCGACCAGATCTACTGTGGTCTGACGATCAGCAACCTCTACTGTACACCCGCGGTAAATTCGGCTAGCTGTGATGGAGTCACCGACGGGCGTAGATACTAAGAAGGGCTGCTGTAATGATTCTGGTACAATACTAAACTTCCGTGCCACAAATGGAGTAATATAGGACAAAGTAGACCCTGGATCAATTAGCACATAAGCAGGGTGTGAGCAGATAGTTAGCATACCTGTCACAACATCAGGCGATGCCTCTGAATCTTGCCTCCCTGGTAAGGCATATGTGTGGCTTGGACCCGCACCTATACTGGAGGCCCCTGATCTGCCTCGACCCCTGCCTGCTGAAACTGGGGGCCTGCGCCCAGTCGAGGATGCTGTAGCTCGTGATCCTATTGATGCCCTATCCTGTCTGTCCCGGTCCTCACGACCTCTGGCTGGGCAATCTCTCATCAAATGGCCTTCTTGGCCACAACTATAGCATGCGGTAGAACCATACCTGCATGCTCCAGAATGGCGTCGGCTGCATATAGGGCAAAGTGGTAGGGTATACCTACTCTGCTCCGCCCTCCTCTGTGACGGTGAGTCTGCCGTCAGCGAACCTCTACCAGCCTCTAACTGCCCCCTGCGGTTGGATCTACCTCCCTGTGACTATGGCGGAGGCGGGGGCCTGGGCGGCCTATCTGACAATCGTGGCCTTGGTCCTCCCCGGGCCTCTCTTTGTAACTCAGTTGGCCTATCCCGGCGATGCTGCTCCTGATTAACCCTTCTGATTTTCCGATGTCGCTGTCTGATGCCCTCAATATTCTGGGCAAATGCCTGGATTCGGGAAATATCCATATCTTCTCACAGTGTGGCCGTGATACAAGTCTCGACATACTCTGGGTTCAACCCCATAATAAAACGGTGCACTCTGGATGCCATGGTATCAACAAAAGCTGGTGCATATCGAGCCAAAGAATCAAACCGCAAGGAATATTCCCGAACGCTCATGGCCCCCTGTTCCAGATGTAGGAACTGGTCTACCCAGGCCTGACGAATCTCCCGCGGCACATAGTGATCCAGAAAGGCTCCTGAAAAGCTGGACCAGGTGGGAGGGGGAACATCTCTCCCTCGGGACCTCTCCCAGCTTTCATACCATAACACCGCAATATCTCGCAACTGAAATGCGGCCAATTCAACTAACTCAGTAGGTGTAGCATGCATAACCCTGAAGATTCTCTGCATCTGATCCAGAAAATCCTGGGGGTCCTCTGTGCGGTCCGTGCCTATAAACTGTGGGGGATTCAAGGCTAAGAACTCTCGGACCCTCGAACTACCGGGCCCTCCTGATGCTTCTGCAACTGTGGATGGCATTTGCTGACGCTGAGCAGCCATCATCTGTGCTATCATAACTACCGCACTCCTAACCTCCTGGTCGGAAGGTGTTGGTATAGGGATTGCTGAAGATACTGTCGCTCCAAACGGCTCCTGACGTGGTGGAGACTGTTGAGGAGGCTGAGATGAAGCCTCTGTAGGGCCCTCTGATCGGGCTGTCTCCAAATGAGGGGGAGGCATCCTACTGGTGCCTTCCCCTGCTGCAATGTCTAAGCTCCGACCTGTGACGGGATGGCGCTGGTCTGACATTATCTGTAGCCAAAGAATATGGTAGGATATTTGGAATCCAACCCTATACTGTACAGCTCTATAGCATGACTGAATCAGAATAAGAGACAACCATCCTATCATGCCTTGCAGCCTCCTACCCATAGTATGTGGTGCACAACACATCCATGGACAGGACTCTACTTAGCACGGCTTGCAGACTCCCTGGGATATGACCTGCTCTGATACCAAGTTTGTCACACCCCGCCTTGGGGGGGTACGACTGGCACCTGGTGCCCTACTAAGATCTGACCGGGGGGGGGGGGGGTACGTCTGGCGCCTGCTGGCTCTAACTCACATTTCTGGAAACAAAGGGCTATATGACGGCTGTAAATACAGCCCCCCGCCCATTGGCCTATAGCCTCCTGTACCTGCACTAGCAGCTGACTAGAAACATTGTAATTCAGGGAAACCTATGCGGGCCGACAAGGCCACCATCCTGTCTAGTTATCTGCAACTTAATCATACAGCACCAAAAGAAGCTACGTGACCGGCAAGGTCACCACTACTGACAACTATGGCCCCACACGACCATTACAAAAGTAAGAAGGAGTGAAGACAACTATACAACTGCATGGCCCCACACGACCGGCTCAGCTGACCACAGGGATTTCATACAGAATGCAAGCCTCTAGGAATGGTAATAGAACTGATTGGGACAGGGCCCCGACCTACCCATGCTATACACAACAAAAGGAACTGAACTACACCTCTGAAATTCAGCCTCCGGATGACTGGAGCTGAATACTCAACCGCTGACAGGGAGTCACGTAGAATCGCCTGCTCGTCTAGGAGTACCTGCAGGCAAGTAATGCAGCGCCCCACTGGGCGTCAGTATCACTGGTACTGAGTATGTAAAGCAACTGAAATAATATAACTGAAAACAACATCTGAAAGCAATAATATGACTGATGAAGCAGAAGTAGGAGGAATAACTTAACTGTCTGATGAAGTAGATCGTGCCTGTTCTTACTGATACCGAAGGAAGTAGGAATCATACCTGGAGGTGTATCATTCTACTACCAACCCACTCGCGTCTAATATAACATAGCATAGCATACATAACATAACATAGCACACACAAACCTTACCCGGCCCCCATAAGCCGGGAGGTACAATCAACACAGAATCTATGCCCCTACCCCGGTCATCCCATCTCCTATAGTGGCTGTAAGCATCCTGCCGGTCCCTGGGTATGCACTTGGGCTCGCTGAGCCCCTGACTATAACTGTATCTGAGTCCGAAGGACTCTAAATCAACACCCCGGGCGTACCCGCTCGACGGGGGTGTATAAGGGCCGACCAAGGCACAATATGGGGAAACTGGCATCCCATCTTCGTCCCCTTGCGGGACGGCATATCACTCCGTAGAGCGACGTATCCTCGTCCTCTGGCGGATGAGTCGACACAGCTATTAACCCTGGGCGGTCAGGGATGCTAGGTAATCCAACCCCAATCAATACAATGGTCTCAACTAATCATGCTGTCTGTGTATCTCATAAGCTAAGATTAACAGGTGCAGGGTATCGTATAAATCACATACTGAGCTAATAATAGTAATCTGTAAGTGTCTGATACATGCTGAGACAGGTAAGTGTAAATGTAGATATAGCCTCCTGTCAAACTGTACTGGGGTAAAAGTTATACAAGGAGGTGTTTCTGCTGAAAGCTATACTGTTTACTAAGTTTCTGTGGTAACATAATTTCCTATTTCTAACATGCTTTCTAAACCATATACAGTTACTATTCTATATCTGGAATGCTTTACTGATACTGTACTACCTTGCGAGGTTTCAGCTAAACACAACAATATCTTAACATGGCATATTACATCACATACTAAATATACTGGGCAACCTTAACCACTCACGCCCGAATCTAAATCGTACGGATAGGTATCGTACACGTTACAACCCAAAACTTCTCATATTGCACCAGTATTCAAAATAACACGATAATCGATTTCTAAACATGCAACTGGTCTGTAAATTACTATACTGCTTCGAGGTTACTCAACTTGCCGAGGAAACTTAACTTTACATACCTTATCCTTGAATATTCGTCCGTCGGACGAGACTCGGCTGGTACTTCAACTATTTTCTCCCAACTGCATTCATAAATACATCAATCAATACTAAATACAACATTATTTCAAAAGGCAACGTCACTTTCGATATAGTTTATAGCCTAAACTTAGGCTTATCGAAAGACGGTCGAAAACTCGCTATTTTTCAGCGGCCCAGAAGGGAGAAATATTTACTTCTCAACTAGGAACACATAGACATAAATTTTGAGCAATTCTACTTACTTTAGTTCGGCGGCTCGCCGATTCGTCGGCCGTATTTCGCAAAACTAACTCCGTAGAAATGCTCTCTGCTGCTAAATACCTTGGTATCTAGGATTAATTTGGGTTTGGGCAGCGTTTGGCAGCGTAATCGGACGAGAATATTTAATTTTCCTACGTTTCTCTCTGCTTGCTGCGTTTCTGGAAATTTCACTGATAAGAAATAATTTTTCAACTGAAGTGAGGCTTATATACTTGGGCCTGAACCTGGGCAACGTGTCACGGAGCCATCGCGGAGGCCTCACCTCCGTGACACGCTGCCATCGCGGAGGGGCTCTGCCTCGGCTCCTCCCGCGATGGTTCGACGGGTTTCTCGTCCGATCTTTTCCCGGACCTTTCCCTAGCACGTATGGCTTTCAAATATGTTTAACCAATGTGCGAATAGGTCATCTAAGTACCGGGAATTCTACGGGGTATAACATTTCCATTCTCATTCCTTCTACCATTCACTCTGGGGGGAACCATAATTCTACAATCGCGAATAGCACGAGTTAGAAGGATAGGAGGAGATTTCACCGCACGACATAGATCATGAAAGAAGGAAACATTTCCTAAACGTCTCGTAGCCTCTTCATCTTAAGTGTGGCATGCTTCACACCCATGAAAAGAGTCTACTAGATGCGGCTTTTAGAAACCCTAGGACTCTTCAAACCTATGGCTTTGATACAAAGTTTGTCACGACCCAAACATAGGCTCGGATCGAGACACAGGACAAGGAGCCCCGAGAGACCCCAAGTTGACCTATGGCATGAACATTCATCTAACTCAATCAATACAACTGAAGAATTAACATGATGATCTTAGCGGGAGTTTGAAATAAGCATAAATAATAAATACGAATCTGAAGCTGAATACATTCTATTGCCTGAAAAGCCTCTAAGTCTAATGAGTTTATGGGACAAGACCCCAACTAACTCTCTAATATTGAAACTGAATGTACATCAATATCTGAAAGTGAATGTTCCTCGGGAGATGAGGACTCACCACCAAGTTTAATGCTAACTCTGGAAATGGCTACTGACAAGGTTGAGTCTGAGTGCCGGGGCTTATATCATGAGATAATACAGCATAGAGTATGCGGTCAGTACGTGGAATGTACCGAGTATGCAAGGTAAGTAAAACCGCTCAAATAAGTAAAATCATTTAAAACATGCATAATGTAAAACATAAACAAAATTCAAATCTTAGAGTAGGGCTTTCATGCTATCTTTCTGAAAACATGATCTCAACATAACATAATATCATTACTGAATTGATTGACCCAAAGCTGAAATCTGATAGTCATAAATAAAGCTAGACATTGGGTCAAACCTTCTTTAGAACACATATAGATATATACAACATGAGGGATATAGATACATAATTGAAATCATGAGGAACAATGGGAGACTCGTCTTTTAACCGACATACCATGATAGAGCTTACATGGTCCTAACTATCACACTCAAATGGGTAGAGTCGTCTAAAGCCTTTCCAGGAATGAGGACGATACCATTATATTGATATCAAGCTTGTGGCCCAATTGGGGTAGGGGATAGCTCACAGAGGAGGTCCCAATATAATCTGATCCATCCTACGTTGGCGCGTAGTTCTAAGGCATAGGGTTGACTAACCCATAGCCTACTCGGTGCTATACACTACTCCCAAAAACATGCATATGCTCTCCATCATTTTTTAATGAAGCTGACCATCGTCTATTGACAAAGATGAATAATCATAAATACATAAATATGAATCATACATAAGGAGCCTTAGTTCAAACCATACCACAAGCTATGCATAAATGGGAGTCTTCGCTCCAAAAACCATGTGGTAAGCTAAATTTATAAAATCATAAACATATTGAACATATGGGCATTGCCCGATACTTTAACATACTTGAAAATACATAATTCACTTGAAAACTTGATCCTAAACATGGGTAACTTGAAAACATTCTTTTCTCATCAATAATTCATCATAATTGAACATACTTCATAAATCTCAACTTCTCATAATTCCTTCATAAATGGGCATCATAATTTGGAAAACTAGTAAATGATTACTAAATGAAAACATGATAAAACTAGCCCATGAACCATACTTTATCAATTAAAACATACTTAGATCATACCCAAGACATAGATTTAGGAATTTCATGCATCGTGTTAAAACCCAATAGAATCAACTCATATATTTTCATGAATTAGAGAGGAATTGGACATGGGTGTGAACAAAGTCACCCATTCTAACCTTACATACCTGAAAGGGCTCGATTCTACCACTTCTCTAATTGCCCAAGGAAGATTTGAAGAAGAACCTTGAAGGATTGGCCTTGATCACCTCTCTAGACTCTTACTCTTGCATGGATGAATAGGAATGACTTAGAATAGGTTTTACCCTCTTAAAACCCACTAGTCATAGCTTAAAATGACGTAGTTTAGGCTTTAGGATCATAGGAATTACGTAAAAGCCCTTACTAAATTCGCAGAAAATAATTGAATGTCAGTCCCCACGAGGACTGGATGACTCATCACTTCAGGCCACGACTCATGGCATCATCCGTCATGTACACTACCTAACAGTCATCTAGGGCTCGTCACGAGGGACATCAGGAATCATTACAGGTGACCACAACTCGTGGTCACCACTCATCACATGCACTGCCTTAATTCCCAATAATTTTTATCCTGCTGACCACTACCCATCCCACAAATCGTGGTGACTGACCATGACTAATGGGGTCCTTCGTTAGGGTACATTGCCACTTTTCTTCACCTTCCTCAATCCCTTGCCCACGACTAACTCGACGAGTCGTGGGGACTGACCACGACTCGTGGTTAGGTCCGTGGGGATCTCAGATTTCAAAAAAATCTAATCCAAGACTGGAACCTCACCATGAGTCACCTCATGACTCGTGGTCTTTCCCACCAGTCACAGAGTATCTCGTTTTGTGACTAGGTGCAAAATTTTTAGTTTTTCTCTATTTCATCACCCGGGTCTGATCTTTTGGCTTCCGGGGAATAACAGTCTGGCTTGCATCTGTTCGGGGGTTTTTTGTTATGCTCCATGTTTTGAAGTGTCCTTTCAAGCTTTAGATCAAGTGGGTGATGACATTCAAATAGAGATCTCACAAGGAGGAAGTGCAAACGATCATCGCAATATAAATACCCAACTAAGAGTTGGGGTCGAATTCACAAGGAATAGCGATTGAATAACGCAAAAGTTGTCTATTGACTTGAACTAAAATTGCATCCATTCATTTGAAAATAAAAATAAAATGTTGGGGGTTAAAGTGCGATCATAATTTGAATTTTAAATCAACTGTTGAGAGAACAAGGCAACTAAATTGAATTAACAATTATGAGCAAGGGTCAGGGGTATGCTATTGATGGGGGTTCAATTAGATTGGGATTAACTAGAGAATCGAATATTTACTCATAAGCATAAATAACTATTGATAAAGTGACACCCGATGTTTCTCAACCAATAGGGTGTTCTATTTCTTGTGTTTTCTCAAACCCTATGTTCGGGCTTTTCTGTGACTACACGCAAGTGCACGTGGTCGAACAAGTAGTAAAATGGCTTAAGTAAGCCAAGTATCTATCCCACAGGGACTGAACTAAGGTAATAATTAACTTTAGCGTTAATTAACTATAACTTTAGGAATGCAGACAACCAAATGAATAAGAGTTTTAGAGTTTGAGTTACTAACTAATAAGAATCTAAGACAGAATTCCAAAGTGAGTCTGAACAATGGTTATGAGAATGCTGAGGTTAAAACGAACATGTAGGGAAGTAATTTATCGATACAATTCAGTTAATCTTTCCTTCGGTTGCTAGTCAAGAATTATTGCCTATGGATAGAAACTTTCATATCCTACCTAACTTAAGAATCATGAATCTTCAACCTACGTTTCTGTGATAAAAGAATTTCATGATCTAGCCATACAAAACCGATTCCTTAATTGACTAATAAGACTTCCAGATATATTTCTATTCTTAATGTAAATAAATTCTCAATTTTCCCAAACTAAGAAGAGATCATATCCTACCAATTCACAACTTTCTAATTTCTTTTCTTTTCAAAATCAAAATTTGATTTTTTAGATATACATTAACGTTGGCCAAACATTAATGCAGTAAGAACAAGAACTGATAGAACAACCATAGAAGAAAAGATGAAAACTAAATTGATCAACAATTACATTCAACTACAATTGTTCTTAACCTCAGTAAGAAGTGAATTTAGCCACTCATTTGTGGATTAAACATCATCAAATAAGTGTAATTCATACAAACAATTGAGATAAAAGAGAAAGAGATAGAGAAGAACCCTAGAATTTTCATCTCCTCAACTGCCTGTAACCCACGTTCTTTCTTAACCAAGTCAGAATAATTAAAAATAAACCTAAGTGTGCTATTTATACTGGCGGGAATTTTTCCCGAAGTAACAAGCAACGTGGCACGGAGTGTATCGCGGAGCACTCCCTCCATGCCACGGTGCAAACGCGGACCCTCACTGGAATCAGGTTCCTCAGAAATTTCTCCTTGGCGTGCCACGGCCTGCAACGCGGAGCCAGGCCAACGTGCCACGGCGCAGTCGCGAACCTTTACTGGAAGTTGATGTCCCAGGTTAATGTCCCCAACGTGCCACGGCTTGTATCACCTGGCATTGCCTCCATGTCACGGAGGCAACACGGACCTTCACTAGAATTGGCCAAATTAAATCATTCGAGGCAGAATGCCTCCACGATGGCAGTGTGACACTGCTCCATCGCGGAGCCCTTATTTTTGCTGGTCTTCCTTGACCTTTTCCACTGCTCGCTTGCAAGTCCATTCCCGATTTTTACCAACATGTATCTTAGCTTCCTAAAATTACATTTTACCTGCAAAACAACACTGATCATGTTGGTTAGTATAAATTCACATTTTAACTACAAATCATATGAGAATGCACACATAACGATAGATAAACAAGACGAAATGAAGCATTTGAGCATCACTTGGGCATATAATTCTGCCCAAGATCACTTACCACACACTTAAAACCTTGTTCGTACTCGAACAATACTCTCACATCTCATGCAATTGATACCCACGCATAGCTACTTTGGCTCGGCAATTCAAGCTACGGCTATACCGATTATTTAATATAGCAAATCATCAAGAAAACATGCATAGTCCCATCAATACCATGACATACACCACATTAAGACCTCCTAAACTCAAGAATCGACTCTCGATCTCGGTAAACTCATGCAAATCAACTGATCAAGACATCCGACACGAAATTCAATCTCTCGTCAAGCATGTTCCCTCACAACACAAGAGAATTTCCCTCTTTTCAATCATATGATTTCCAAAGCATTACATGTAGGGGTATATGAACACGATTTCGCTCTCTCCCAAAGAATTCACATGCATCATGCCATAAACCATAAGCTTGCCTCTAGTGTATTACTCCACTAATATAAGGATGCGTGATGTAAGATCACGTAGGACTTAACGGGTTGTAATGTAAGCTAAGGAACTAGTAAATACTGGGCTAACCAATAATAGCAACTAGCTTCCTTAAGCGGGTTTCAATACATCCCACCATCATTATGGGCATTGTTTCTTCCTTCATCCTCTCATTCTTGACTTTTTTTCTTTATTTTTGTTCCCATTTCTTTAAGCACACTCAACTTAATAACAAAGATTAGTTATACATCTTTATTTTCTTTAATTTCGGCAAGTGCATCCTTGACCTTTTCTTTACTTTCACCACTTCCGCTTTTCCTTCCTTTTCACAATTCTGACTCCTTGACACTGTGGGAAAATTATTTTTCTTGCACGCTTAAGAGTTTTGGATCAAATTCATGGCTAATGAAAAGAAGGGATTAAGCTCAGTTTTTACCTCTTCAAAGAAAGAAAAAAAATAGGCTAAAGGCTCAATGGGGCTAACTAGGATGTACATTCAATGTAGGTATGGTTAAGGAAAAAAAACTTTTGGTTTAATCAAAGAAATGCCTACATCCTTTCCTACAATACACATCCTTCATTTCGTTTCGCACACACACCAGGCAAGTTCTAGACACTTCACAATAGCATGGAATAATCGAAACCTCACCTCACACTCCTTGCACATGCTCAACTCAAGACTTATTCACAGACTCTTCAATCAGCTAATTACAAGAATTCAATATTAAGCCTCAATCACACCGAATCGAACTCAATGGCCTAGGTATCTCAACATGTTTACACATTTGCATGCTTTCATATGAATCATCTTTGCATCTTAATATCATGTACAACACGCAACAAGAATTTCGAACCATGAAGTAGTGACACGTTTGGGAAACAAACAAAAGAAAGAAAAAAACTACTCCTATCGACTACATTTCCCTTAAGACGGTCGTCATCCATCCATCATAAGGAACGATCACTATTTACGACTTCGGTTCAATGGGACTATTCTCAGTAAAAGCACCGAAAACAAAGGCTGAGAAACCCAATCATAATAAAATTCAACAAAAAAAAATTCAAAAGTATCGATAATTTCGATAGAAAACAAAAAATATTTACAAAAAAATATTTACATAACCAACCAATCAACAACCGCTCACACAACCATAATAGCTTACATTCATTACAACACCACTTAATTACAAAGCACATCACAAAGAGTCACAGGGTCACATTTTTTCACAGGCACAACAACACAAAACATAAACAAAAACAAAAACAACAACAAAACAGCCAGCACCTAACTACTCCCACCCCACACTTAAATCGAACACTGTCCCCAGTGTTCAAAAAATTCAACATATCACAAAGGTGGGTGGTGAAACTCCCTGATCAATCGAAGTATTCCACTTCTTAATCAGGTGTCGTTGCCTCGTCTCCCATATTCGAGTCGCCCCTGCTGTCCTCATTTGACTCAACATCTGAGTCCTCACGGCGAGTCCCCTCATCAGTGGGGACATCATCATCTACAGGCTCCACAAAAGCTGGCCCCATTCGGTATAGAGCCTGGGCATTCTCGCTAAAGGGGTAATCTAGCTCGAGCTGCCATAGATCATATTCTGTTGCTGGCCTCCCGCCTATGGGCAACTACAGCATCTGCATCCCGTACATGCGGACCATATATTGATCATCCCGAGCATGTCGCTCGGCTAGTGTGAGAACTGGCCCGTGAGTAGTGTCAGGTGCCTTGGTTTTTGTGACATCCAGGGCACGCCTATCCATTTGCGGGAAGTAGTCCAGGGCCTCTTTCTCAATATCATGGCCCCTCAGGAACGTGGTCAACAAACCACCGAACCCGTAGTTGTGCCCTTGATGGAGTCGGGCTCTCTTTATGGCGGAGATGATCACCGCCCCAACATTTATCTCAAGCCCTTTCATCAGGGCATATACCAAGCACACTCGATCCCGGGTGACATCTGTCATGTGCACCCCCGGGATCGGTAGGAACACACAATTTTTAGCCAAATCCTGGCTTCCCTATTCATTTGAGAGTACGGCAGTGTCTGATGGTAGCCCCTCTCCTTGTGCCTGCTCCACCGTGCTGTTGAACAGGCTCCACATAGAGTGCGTCTGATATCCGCATAAGGTGGAGTTATGTTCAGCTACCGGAGTACATGGGCGTCTGTGTCCCGCGCCCCCAATATAACATTCAGGTGATGGGGCTCAAAGGTGACAACCTGCCCTCTTATTTTAACGGTGTGACTGCGGAGGGTCGGGTTCTAGTTGGCATAGAACTCCCGAATCATATGGAGATTGCACTCCTTGGGCTCTTCGAAGATGAAGTTCAGCCCGGCAGTGTCAATCTGGTGTACGATTCTGGGGAATTCCTATACCAGCGGCTCCCTTGCAATGTGCTCCTCTAGGAAGTATTTGGTCTCTTTGTGTTTAGCATACAATTTCTTCCCTTCATCTGTCACCCATCGGGTTCTGTATTGTCGGCGTTGGCCTCGCGGAACCGCTGGTGCTGCTGGAACTGTTGTTCCCAATCGAATCCTTTTTCTGCTGGCGCCCGATGTAGATGCGCCCTTTCCCTTGTCTTGCCTGCCTGACATTGTTCCTGTACCATCGAACAGACAATCCCAATGTTATTCAAGTCAAACATAGCTTCAACTAAGGTTGGGTTGAGTTAGGCCACCCCACCCTTAGTCTTTAGCCACAATTAAATAATTTGGCAAGACAATCATGCTTTCCCAACTCTTATCAATCATATTGCTTAGTGCATTCAGATAAGTTGATGGAATAATTATTATGTACTACTCAGACTTCGTAGAACGACTAACAATATCACCATCGATTCCATTACATCACATAGCACTTAGCTAAAATTTTTGTTCTCAACAACCTATGCAATTCACCAATTTCATTTTTTCGACAATTCCCTTGTCTACTTAGCATATTCATCTATATTCACAACATCATTCACATCACCCAACATGCAAAAACCCAATTTTTTCACATTTCAACCAAATTTGGTTTCTTCCTATTCAAATTCTAACCCTAGCTACCAATTTCGCAAAAATTCAATTAAACATGCATTCATCGAGTTCACATACTCACAACGATACTATGAACATCAATCAATCAAAATTTAAGTGAATTCAAACTTAATTTACACTTAGGGCATGGTTTAATTACCTCACATACTCAAAAATTGAAAATTTAAGCAAAAATTGAGGTTAAGTTCAAGAACATACCTTTAATCCAATGAAATCGAAGAAACGTTGAAGAAATCTTGTGCCTAGGTCTGTGTCACATTGGGGGAGGAGAGAATTTGGGGAGTTGGTCGCGGAGGGAATGGGAAATAAGGAAAAATGAGGGGATTTCGGGGTTTAAAGTGTGTTTTTCGCGCGGGTTACCTGGCGACCCGGTGTGACCCGACGCAAATTACACCTCAACGTGTCACGGAGGGTAACGCGGAGCACACCTTCCGTGACACGGAGCCGTCGCGCCCCTGTTCTGGAATTTTTTAAAAATTCTAGAATAGGCATCAACGTGTCACGGAGGGTAACGCGGAGGCCCTCCTCCGTGACACGGAGCTAACGCATAGGCTCGCTGTAATGCCACTTTTTTTTATTTTTCTCACCTCAATTTTTCTCCCTTGCGATTCTTTGCATTTTTGCCCTCCGTTCCACCTGATAATCATCTACAACAAGAAATTGGTTAGAATTCATAGGTTTCAATGCAACAATAATTTTTTTCTATTTATATTTTTTTTTCTTTTTCTCTTTTTTTTCTCTTTTTATTAACTATTCTATTCATCTATTACAACAATTTCACGGGTTGCTTCCCGCGCAGCGCCTGGTTTACCGTCGCGGCTCGACGTCATTGACGCTCAATAATCCTCTAGAGTGATGGATGTCTTCTCTCGAATAATGTCCTCACCCCAGTAATTCTTACAACGTTGCCCATTAACAAAGAATGTGGTACTTCAATCTTCTTGCCACAACTCCAGTTTTGGTGCTTCCTTAATCGATGGTTTCGGCAATGGTACTAGGAACCTCATTAACGGCTGAAAGTCATGCTTCCCGAGATACCATTGTGGTTCATTAAACATTTGCACCCTCTCATAAGTATCTTTATCTCCAAAATGATCGGAGCTCAGCAATGCTTGGATCTCGAGATTCAACAATCGGAAGAATTTCTGTTTGATTTAGCACATTGATTGCTGAAAGCTCCTCATATATGGACGGAAGCTTCGTGGCCTTATATACATCAAATACCTCCACTTTGTCATATGCCCGCATGGTTAGCTGCCCTGCAGCTACATCAATCAAAGCTCTCCCGATTGCCAAGAAAGGACGTCCCAAAATAAATGGGACTTCCGCATCCGGCTCAAAATCCAGAACAATAAAATCTACCGGGAAGATAAGGGAGCCCACTTGCACCAGCACATCCTCCACAATGCCATCTACTCTGTCTAAAGAACAGTCCTCTAACTGCAAGATCACTATAGTTGGTATAGGACTGCCCAACCCCAACTTCTTGAACACCGATGTCGGCATCAAGTTAATACTCGCTCCCAAATCGCATAATCCGCGAGCTCGGATACTTTGCCCAATTGTGATTTGAATTGTAAAGCTCCCAGGGTCCTTGAGCTTTGTTGGAAACTTGTTCTGTATCCGGGAAGTGCACTCCTCAGTAAGCGCCATCGTAGCATACTCCGTCAATCTGCTTTTGTTAGCTACGATGTCCTTGATATACTTTGCATACTTTGGCACTCCCTGCAAAACATCAACCAGAGGTAAATTAATGTGTACCTATTTAAGCACCTCCATGAACTTTTTGAAACAAGCTTCCTCCTTGTGATTCCTTAATCTTTGAGGGAACGGGGGTGGTGGTCTTTCTGCTTCAGCTGCCTTCTCCTTCCCCCTCTCATCATCCTGTTCCCTTTCTTTCTCTACTGCTCCTGACTGCTGAGGTGGTCTTTCTGGTTCCACCTCCTTGAGTTGTAAACCACTCCTTGTGGTCACTGCATTTACTTGCTTGGGATTCATGTAAGTGTCACTCGGTAGTCCTCCTCTTGGCCTGGTGTTTTGAGCTCCAGGTAGTTGTCCAAACTGGTACTCCAACGCCTTTGTAGCTAACTGATTGTTCTTTACATCTGCTGCCAATTTCACATAATCAGCCTGCAATTGAGCTTGGTTAGCTATCATTGTTGAAACATTTCCTTAATGCTGGTGGGTGGTGGAGGAGGTGCATTGTTTCCTCTATATTGAGTCTGATAGTTCTGTTGCCCTCCTTGATTTCTCTAC
Source organism: Datura wrightii (assembly GCA_035772735.1). Classification (NCBI taxonomy): domain Eukaryota; kingdom Viridiplantae; phylum Streptophyta; class Magnoliopsida; order Solanales; family Solanaceae; genus Datura; species Datura wrightii. Next base: position 18,492,260 of record JASDFA010000023.1, on the reverse strand, counting down.
GCACCCTGATTCGAACTCTGCCCTTGATGGTTGTTACTACCCCAAGAGAAATTCGGATGATTTCTCCAATTCGAGTTGTAGTTGTTGCCATAGTGTTGGTGATTATTTCTCTGTACATTCCCCACAAAGTTCACTGAATCTGGATTTGCACCACAACACTCAGCTGAGTGTTCATTACTACCGCATACTTCACACCAAATCTGCTGCACTACATTAACTGGTGCTTGAGATTGATTCAAGCTCATATTGCTGAAGTAGGTGTTGAGTTTATTTTGCAGCGCAGCTATCTGTGCAGCGATAGCTGTAAAACCATCCACTTCCAAGACTCCTTCTGCTTTCCTTGCTCCTCCTCTAGAAGAGTCCGCATTCCACTCTGGATTTCCCTATGAAATACGATTTAACAAAGTATACAGCTCCTCGTAAGTCTTTTCTAATGCTTGTCCCCCAGCTGCTGAGTCTAGCAAAATTTTTGTGTGGGGTTCCAAACCCTCTATGAAAGTATGCACCAGCACATAATTGGACTGGTGATGGTAAGGACAATCCCTTAGCAATGATTTGAACCTTTCCCAAGCTTGATACAGATTCTCCCCCTCTCTTTGTTTAAAACTTAGAATCTGACTTCTAAGTCTTGTTGTTTTCCCGGATGGAAAGAACCGTATAAAAAAATTTCTTGCAAGATCATTCCAAGTGGTGATAGAGTTACGTGGCTCAGCTTTCAACCACCTCTTTACTTCTCCCAATAATGAAAATGGGAATAATGTAAGCCTTACGTAATCGGATGATACTCCAGCGGGGATGTAAGTGTCACTTATCTCCAAAAAGTTTTGGAGATGTTGTTGTGGATCTTCATGAGGGAGACCTGTGAATTGCCCGCTGGTGTGCAGCAATTGCACCATGTTCTGTTTAAGCTCAAACCTCCCTCTTGGATCAGGTTTTCGAATACTTGATGTAACATTGTTAGCATGTGGGATTGCCACTTCGCGAACTGGCCTAGCTGCCATTTCCTCGGGCACTAACACTACCCTCACAAGTGGTGGATTCTGCTGTTGCTCTAGAATTGTCTATCTGAGCAACTGCAGCTTCTTCTCTAGAGCTTCCCTTCTTTGACTATGGAATTGTCTTTCCGGCTCTAAGTATGAATCCACTAGCTCCTTGTCTCTTGCCAGTGTTCAATAGAATTCAATATCTGCAAAAGACAGGCTAAGATCAAGTTGTTAGCACTTACATAGAAATTGTAGACTAACACTAAGAAAACAATTTTACGAATTGCCAGTCCCCAGCAACGGTGCCAAAAACTTGTTCGGGCTTTTTTGTGACTACACGCAAGGCACATGGTCGAACAAGTAGTAAAATGGCTTAAGTAAGCCAAGTATCGATCCCACAGGGACTGAACTAAGGTAATAATTAACTTTAGTGTTAATGAATTATAACTTTAAGAATGCAGACTACCAAATGAATAAGAGTTTTAGAGTTTGAGTTACTAACTAATAAGAATCTAAGACAGAATTCCAAAGTGAGTCTGAACAATGGTAATGAGCATGTTGAGGTTAAAACGAAAATGCAGGGAAGTAATTTATCGATACAATTCAGTTAATCTTTCCTTCGGTTGCTAGTCAAGAATTATTGCCTATGGATTGAAACTTTCGTATCCTACCCAACTTAAGAATCATGAACCTTCAACCTACATTTTTGTGATAAAAGAATTTCATGTTCTAGCCATACAAAACCGATTCCTTAATTGACTAATAAGACTTCCAGATATATTTCTGTTCTTAATGTAAATCAATTCTCAATTTTCCCAAACTAAGAAGAGATCATATCCTACCAATTCACAACTTTCCAATTTCTTTTCTTTTCAAAATCAAAATTGAATTTTTTAGATATACATTAACGTTGGCCAAACATTAATGCAGTAAGAACAAGAATTGATAGAACAACCATTGAAGAAAAGATGAAAACTAAATTGATCAACAATTACATTCCACTACAATTGTTCTTAACCTCAGCAAGAAGTGAATTTAGCCACTCATTTGTGGATTAAACATCATCAAATAAGTGTAATTCATACAAACAATTGAGATAAAAGAGAAAGAGATAGAGAAGAACCCTAGAATTTTCGTCTCCTCAACTGCCTGTAACCCACGTTCTTGCTCAACCAAGTCAGAATAATTAAAAATAAACCTAAGTGTGATATTTATACTGGTGGGAATTTTTCCCGGAATAACAAGAAACGTGGCACGGAGTGTATCGCGGAGCACTCCCTCCGTGCCACGGTGCAAACGCGGACCCTCATTGGAATCAAGTTCCTCAGCAATTTCTCCTTGGCGTGCCACGGCCTGCAACGCGGAGCCAGGCCAACGTGCCACGGCGCAGTCATGAACCTTTATTATAAGTTGATGTCCCAGGTCAATGTCCCCAACGTGCCACGGCTTGTATCGCGTGGCATTACCTCCGTGTCACAGAGGCAATGCGGACCTTCACTGGAATTGGCCAAACTAAATCATCCGAGGCAGAACGCCTCCGCGATGGCAGCGTGACACGGCTCCATCGCGGAGCCCTTATTTTTGCTGCTCTTCCTTGACCTTTTCCACTGCTCGCTTCCAAGTCCATTCCCGACTTTTACCAACATGTATCTTAGCTTCCTAAAATTACATTTTACCTGCAAAACAACACTAATCATGTTGGTTAGTATAAATTCACATTTTAACTACAAATCAAATGAGAATGCACACATAACAATAGATAAACAAGACGAAATGAAGCATTTGAGCATCACTTGGGCATATAATTCTGCCCAAGATCACCCTAAGGCCTCAATAATTTAATCTACTATAGCTTAGGCAAGATTTGTGATATTTGTAGCCTCAAATCTCTAATGGGTGTATTATTATGGGTTTGGCTATCTTTAACCCAATACCACACAGTCAACAGCTAATTGCCTATCATTTCTTTCTCACTCATATTCAATTTCTCTTTTGAAGCAAAAATGGAATAAGTAGTCACAACCCATATTTGCAACTATGGGTAATTCAGCAATAATTTGGGAGAAAACAACAGATTTATACAAAATGAGTAACCATAAGATTAAGCCATACCCAATCCAATCTCTCCCTAATCATGCACATGCCCCTAAAAAAATATCTATCTACTCATAGATGAATAATATAAAAGCATATTGACAAACAACTTCATAAAATTCATCATTAAGCGTAAAATAGAAAGCTCAAAAGTTGTCTTCCATTGTGGTTTATACCTTGAGGAAGAAAAAGAAGAAAATCTATTCAATATTTCTCTCTCTAACTCTACAAATGTGGAATGGAATAATTTGTACTTTCTAGAGAATGTACAGAAATAGGTTAGAAACGCTCCTCAAATTTTTTGCTGGACGATTTTTCCCTCCTGAAGGCGGTCTCACTTGTGAGTCACCGGCGTTCTGCTAGTGCCCATCCGTGGAACGCTGCTCTTTCACATGTGGGAGCAGTAACTCTGGGGTCTGGCCAGCGTTAACACTAACGTTTCACAGGTGATGACCCGTGTTCTGCTGGTGTACCTTCCACTTCTGTCCAATAGGCTCATGCATTTCAGCCAGCATTATGTTGGTCCCATCTGATAAAGCTCCAGTCTTCTTCTTAAATTCTATGCTTTTGTCCAATTACTTTCTCCTTAAATTAAATACCTAAAAAAACTAAAGAGAAAGAGTATAAAATCCTCTCAAATGACTGGAAAACCAAGTAGAAGCTCATGTTTGAAAGCCTAATGAGTTGGTAAATTACCAACTCATCAGTGGGATCAAGTGGTTTTCTCTTCACCGAGTACTTGGCATTCACCAAGTGGCAACCTGTGGGTGTCATAAAAAAAGAAAAAAATAAATAAGGATATAATGATTAAAATTTAAACACAAGCAGTTAATTTAATCCTACGTTGTATTCCTTGGCAACGGTGCCACTTTTAATAATGCTCAAATCACACCCCTGTAAAAGTATGATGCGGACATTGTCACTAAAGAACACGATTAAGGTTGGGGTCGATCCCACAAGGAATATGGTCAGGATGTAGAATAACACTAGTATTTACACTTTTAGTACAATTATGTCCTAATGGGGGGTTTTAATGAAAGAATTAAGTGAGTGTATTGCAAATAGATATTGTTGTCAAATTTATGCAATTAACTAAGGAGATGTTCCACATGGATTCATAACTACTTCAGATTTTACACTTATGATCTATTTCCATACTTAGCTTGTAGAACAGATAACATAGGTTCATCCAAACGACTGATTTGTCCCTATTAGATGACTATACTCAATTACAGGATTAGGTCTCTTGAGTGATTTCACTTTAACCGTTATCAATTTATTCAAAATTAACTATTCTATGACCACAACTCAAGTTATACCATGAATCATAATGTTCAAGGCTTTATTGTTCTTCTATTTCCTAATTTCTACCTCTTTAGGTTCAAACAAGTAGAGAATTTGGGCAACTTGTAACATTGCGCTCCATTAAGAAACGTTTAAGATAAAGAGAAGACAACATAAGCATTCATATTTGTTTAGAACCATGTTTTTCTAACCCTAGTTTGTTAATTCACCATGGTTCCCACAATCCTAGATGTGGGAGGTTTTAGCCTCTCATGGTTATAAGAGAGGAATTAGAATTCATAGACAAAATCATAATTAAAAACATACAAACTGATTGAATTAAAATCCGTTTGTTTAATTTCAAAATTCAACAATGATCAATTCAAGAACAATCAATTAATCTCTAAGAATATTGAAAAGAAAACCCAAAAGTACTTATTCTCTCACCAAAAAATTGAACTGTAAGTGTGATTCCCTACAGATATAACCTAGAAAAGTATTTATACAAATAATCAGAAACCTTTCCTAAATTAACAAGAAAACTATAATAACTATTGCCACAAGATCCTACGACTCGTACCATGAACCATGACTTGTAGCTTCCATTCTTACAATGCTTAACAGCCCTAATTTTTGTTAAGTGTTGGGAGTTGGTACGACTCGTACAATACTCCTATGAGTCATACATCTTTGTCGGGGTCTGAACCTATGATTTCTGGCATCCACTAAATATTTCCATGAGTATCTTAGTACAACTCGCAGTTGCTCTCGTACCATGAAATCTGCCATTCATCATCTTTTCTGACTTCAACATGGCACCTTGTTATGGGTCAGTAGTCATCACGAATCATGGGTTTTACCCATGCCATGTTACTAGTCAAAGTGTATCCTATTGTTATTTTCCACAACTTCTTTGGTACTGCTCGTACCAGGTTGGTACGGCTCGTATCAAGAGTCGTACTTTGCCTTGGTCTTAAGCATGCCTTCTGAAGTTTATAATGAATCACAGTATGACTCATACCATCAAGATATGGCTTGTACTGAGGCCTGTACTTAGCTTATTTTCAGCACTCTTTTCCCTTCTTTTATGGATTACAACTCCAATACCTTATTTCCCTACAAATAAAGAAAAAGTGCATTATATCTATATAAATACACCTCACACTATGCATATTTTCTCATTTTAAGAGTTAAAAGTGTTATAAACCCATAGCACATCAGTTGCCCATCTCTATTGCCATTGCTATGGATATTTCCGCTACCATTTCTCCTACCATTAACTTAGCATGGGGGCATATTTTTGCAAATACATATAGCACGAGTTAGAGGAATATAGATGTATTTCATCGCATGACTTATATCATGAAAGAAGGAAAATTTCCTAAAACATATTGTAGCCTCTTCCCCATTAGTGTGGCTAACTCCACACCCATGAAAAATGCTCTACTTAACATGGCTTTCAAACACCCTAGAACACAACCAAACCTTTACTCTAATACCATGTTTATCATGACTCAAGCTGGGACCCCAGATCGAGACATGGGACCTAGAACCACGAATAACTCCAAGCTAACCCATGGTACATACATAGTATGAACTGAAAGCATAATTAAGTAGAAAAACAACATGGTCATGAATAAGAAGAAGATTGAATATCATAAAGCTTATATAAAGCGATCACATCACAATGCTGAATCTCAAAGCTGAACATACTAGTTTATGCCTTAAAAGCCTCTACTATCTGATGAGATGCTAGGAAAAGCCCCAAGCTAACTCCAAGTATAAAACTAAACTGATATAAAAAGTCTAAACTGATAGATGTCCTCATATGACGAGGACTCACCTAAAGCAGGGGTAAACTGGACTGATATGGGAGAAAGCTATCAACGATTGAGTTGGATCACCTGAACCCATATCATGAGATTATATAGAATAGATTATGCGGTCAGTATGTTGAATGTAGGTAAGTAAAACATGCCTAGAACATGATAGTTGATATCATGCATATAAATCAAAAGGATCATGAGAGTAAGGGTTGCATACTAAAAGCCATGTATCTGTGAAATACATAATCATAAGCTATTCATCATAACTGAACATAATGATGAAAAAATTATAAATAGAAATTATATGACTTTTCATATCTAAAATGATAAATAAAATCTCATAAATTGATCATTTGTCAAATCTACTATAAAACATATTATCATAAGTCATGAACATGAGTAACTGAAATCATGAGGAACAATGGGAGACTTATCATAACCGACAACCACCATATATAAGCGCATGATGATCCCACATCTTGCTCACATGGAGGAGAACCATCCTAAGCCTTGCCTAGGTGAAAGACGAAGAAGGTGTGATATCACGTTGTGCCCTTAGGTGGGGGAAGCACTTGAGTAATACATTCTTTATTTGGCTTTTTGACTCGCAAGACGAGTGTGTAAAACACAAAACAACTTGTCTAACATACCTTCGAATTGACATGTGAATAGTTAAACTCTTTGGATTGTGATGCCTTGAGTGGTAAAGTTTTTACTTAATGCTTGTGTATGTATATCGTCTTGAACATGCACCTAATATGATTCAAGGTGAAATCCTAGAGGTAGATGCACTTGGGAAATGACCTTAGGCTCTTTTTGGATAGTCACTTCAACACAAAATGACCTCTTTGAACATCAACTCTTGTTAACCGATGTTTAAGCCATAAAGCCTTTTCTTGAAAACCACATCACAAGCCTTACCATTTCTCATCCTCGGTTTTAACACCCGTCCACCCTAAGTGCTAGTGATGAAAGAATAATGTGATTTGAAGCCCAAGACTTAGGGAAGGATACGAAAATGAAATGTGATGAAAGGGTGTGCATAAAAAAGAGAGGAATGAGCTTCAATATGAGGTAGCATCAATTTCATAAGGAAAAAATAAAATAGCTAGTCGAAAAACGCTTGATCAAAAAGAAGAAAGAAAAGAGTTGAATGGTGCTATCTCTTATTTAGATGAGGCTTAATATAGAATTTAAGGTGTTAGAAGGGTGGCTCTTGAGAAAAAAATGTGAATGGTGAGAAGGGAGAGATAAGGTGGAATAGATTCACTATGTGTAGCGGGAGGTTTGATTTTTCTCACAAAAGATATTGGAGAGGTTCTAGTCACTAGATATAAATGTTGTCCTAGCCTTACCCATAGCCTTCATTATGACCCACAAGTCCTTAGTTATTCCGAGTGTAGAACCTCTATATTAGTGAAGAGTTATAAGAAGGGAAAGCCTATGGTTCAATGTGTATGCACTTGAATATCTTTGAGAGAGTGAGCGTCTTTGCATCATCTTGGTGAGTGGGTGAATTGCATGTGCATGAGTGGGATTCTCTCTTTTGGTGAGTTACATCATTTCCTTGGAGTAAATGCTAAAATAGTTGTTTCAATTGAGGGGTATGAATGAGCAAGTTTTGTAGTAAACTTCTAGGAAACCCTTGAATGTTGATTGTCAATCACTGGAGATGCTTATTTATCTTGATTTGATTGAATATGCTTCATTTTTTTTTTGAAAGAATGAAAGTGATATGTGCCAAATGCTTGTGGTGATACCAATTGAATATGTACAATTGTTTGAGTTTTTTGTTGGTGTGTGATTTTGGGGTAGTCTTAAGTTTTAGTGGTGTTATTGCAACTCTTATGATGTGATATATGCATAATTCAATTCTAGTTGTGAGTGAATACTTATATTGAGGACAAAAAATGATTCAAGTTTGGGTGTTTGATGAGTCAGTAAATTACCAACTCATTTGGCTCTTTAAGCATGAACTATTGGTTTGTTACCACACAAGTCAGGAAGGTTTTATGCCTATTCTCCTTGTTTGTGAAGGTATTTAACTTATTCAAAGAAAATGGAAGAATTGAACTAAAAGTACTCTATTGGAGGCAAAAAGGGCATTCTTGCCGCATATGGGCACCTACGAAACGCATGTGCCGCACAGATGGTGCTAGAGGATTCGTTGAATTGAACTTGTGAACCAAAGTTTGGCACCTGCAAAACACAGGTGCCACCATAGATGGTCTATACAAAACACTATCTTAGCCTGCTGAAGCACCTGCGAGCCACAAACGGGCAACTGTGAAACGCTGGTGCCGCGAGCTAGGATTTCGACAAGGGCAACATCATTTAGTTTTGGCACAAATATACCTAAGAAGCTTCAAAGGGCAATTTTGAAAAGCTATGCAATAGGAATTTGCAGTTTTTTACCCCAATTGTACATTCACACATTATATCATATTGAATATTATAAAGAAAATATATAAATATAGAAAGTAGAGTACAATTACTTCTTATTCTCTTCCGTTGGGAAAGAACTCCATTGTTGTAGCAGTAAAAGCTAATTTGTTATTCAATATGATGATTTTAGAGGAATTTCCCATGGGTATAATTTCTCTCTCTTCACTTATTAGTAGCTCAATCCCTTGCTAGGGATGTGTGCATGAAGGGTGTATAGACTAGAGTGGGTGTTCAAAAAGTCACCCCAACCAACTTAGTAGAGCTAGACATGATGGATTTGGATGTCATCTTTTGCATGGATTGGTTGTATGTTTGCTACGCTTCAGTAAATTGTAGAACCTGAATGGTAGAGTTTTGATTTCCAGGTGAACCAGTCCAAGAGTGGAAGGGTAGTTCAGAAGTGTGTGTAGGTCACATTGTCTCCTACCCTAAAGCCAGGAAGATTATTTCTAAGGGTTATGTATACCATTTAGTTCAGGTTAAGGATTCTACGTCCAAGGCCTCGACTCTCCAGTCAGTTCCTATTGTTTGTGAGTATTCGAAGGTTTTTCCCAACGATCTACCAGGAATCCCTCCTAAAAGTGGGAGATTGACTTTGGGATCGACCTCCTCCCTAATACGCAACCCATATCCATTTATCCTAATAGAATGGCTCCAACCGAGCTTAAGGATTTGAAAGAACAGTTGAAGGATCTCTTAGAGAAGGATTTCATCATGCCTAGTAAGTCCCTGTGGGGCTGCTCCAGTCCTCTTCATATAGAAGAAAGATGGTTCTCTTAGGATGTGTCTCGACTACCACCAGTTGAACAAGGTCACAATTAAGAATAAGTATCCCATTCCTAGGATTGATGACTTGCTCAACTAGTTTAAAGGCGCTAGTAGCTTTTCAAAGATAGACCTCAGATCTGGCTATTATCAACTCAAGGTTAAAGAGTGTGGCATTCCGAAGAAAGCCTTCATGACTCGATATGGTCACTATGAGTTCATAGTTATGTCTTTTGAACTAATAAATACTCCTACATCTTTTACAGATTTGATGAATAGGGTGTTCAAGCAGTACTTGGATATGTTCGTCACTGTCTTCATGGATGATATCCTCATATGCACTCAGAGTGAGGAGGAGCATGCTGCCCATTTGAGGATTGTGTTGCAGACTCTTAAGGACCAGAAGATGTTTGCTAAGTTTAGCAAGTGTGAGTTTTAGTTGAAATCAGTTGTGTTATGTGGTCATGTGGTGTCTAGTGAAGGTGTGCGGGTAGACTCTCAAAAGATAGAGGCGATGAAGAACTGGCGTAGACCTGTCACTCCTACTAATATTAGGAGCTTTTTGGGTTTAGCTGGTTACTATATGAGGTTTGTAGAGGGATTCTCATCCATTGCCTCACCTTTCGCTAAGTTTACCCAAAAGAAGGTCAAATTTTAGTGGTCCGACGAGTGTGCGAGGAGTTTCTAAAAGTTAAAGACTCGACTCACTTTAGCTCCAGTTTTGACCCTACCGGAGGGCACGAATGGCTTTATAATGTATTCTGATGCCTCTAGGCTTGGCCTTGGGTGTGTGTTGATGCATCATGGCAGGGTCATTGCTTATGCCTTGAGATAACTTAAGACTCATGAGAAGAACTACCCCGCCCTTGAGCTAGCAGCGGTCATCTTTGCCTCGAAGATTTGGAGGCATTATTTGTACAGGGTTCATGTGGATGTGTTCACCAACAACAAGATCTTTCAACATGTGTTTAGTTATAAAAATTTGAATTTGTAGCAAAGGATATGGCTTGAGTTTCTCAAGGATGATGAGTTGGTAATTCACCAACACATTTGGCTTTAAAGAATGAATTTTTGCTTTGTTTTCACATCAATTAAGAAGGTTTTATGCCTTTTCTATTTGATTTTACAAGTATTAAACTTACAAAAGGAAAACAGAGGAATTGAACAAAAAGTACACCACAAGAAGTAGAGAGCCTGCATTCCCACAACGGCACCTGCAAAATGTAGGAGCAAATGCAAAGCACACTGGAAGGAAGCTGAAGTTAACCTGTGGGCTACAGGTTGGCACCTATGTAATGCAAGTACAAACAAAATAGGTACTAGAACAAAGCTTCCCTGACCTGCAAACCAGTTGCGGCTCATGGATGGGCACATGTGAACCACAAGTGCCTCACAAGTGACCACAATGCTAACAAGGGAAAAACTGTCCAACGGAGGCACAAGTGCACTTTAGAATCTTCCAAGGGAAAAAATGGAAAGTTGTTCCAAAGGGAATGAGCATAATATACCCCATTGTACACACCCATGTCATAACACATCATATCCTTGCATTGAATTGTAGAGAAAATTAGTGAGAGAAAGAGTAGAGTATATTGTTTCTTGTTCTCCTTCTTACTATTTTAAGCTAACTACACCATTGTTGCAAGTTTAAAACAGCTATAATTTACTATTCAAAATGATGACTATTTATGATTTATCTATGACTATCATTTATTTATTGTAATACCCTGGAAAGGCCTAAGAATAGACCCAGGAGTTGAATTTGAAAAGTGCAGAAAAACTGGCAAAATATCACAGGTCGGGTGACCCTATGACTCGTGGTAGGGTACCACAAGTCATCGAAAGCAGTCATGGAATGGGGGTTCAGGGGAGCAGTTGTGACAATGGACGGTGTATTGACTCGTAGTCAGGAACAACGAGTCGTTGTTACCAGTCGTTAGAAGGATTGAGTTTAGGCTGAGGGAGAAACAATGGGGCATCCCAGGATTCGTGGTGAGGAGGAACGACCCACTATTTCAAGTCATTTCTTGTGGGTTGAGGTTTCCAATGCGGACAATGGATTGAGAGCACGAACTGTTGGAAGCCACCACGAGTCATGGTGGGGCTCATAGTGAGGAAGCCAGATTTGTCAAGGAGTTGACGAAGATCGACGTAACGGCCCATGGATCGAAGTAAAGACTCATCCTATAAAGTTGTGCGAAGCATCTGAGATGTGTTATGAGGCAGTGGACGAAAAGACTCGATACCACGAGTCGTGGTACGTCGCCACGACCCGTTGGGTCAGTCGTTGGTCCGTCCGGGATAGATTTTAGGGATATAATTATAAGGGAATTTTCGACTCTTTCATGCTTTTAGACCCTAAACTACGTAATTTTGGCTTGGGAAAAGTTGGGTTTGAAGAGGATGACCTATTCTAAACTTTCATTCATGGATGCAAGAACTTTGAGACGTGATTCAAGGGGATTTCAAGATTTTCACCTCAATTCCTTCAATTTCATTCTTGGGCTTTTTAGGAGGGTTAGGAGTTGATAATCCCAGGTATGTAAGGTCTTCAATGGGCGGATTCTTCCACACCCATGCTCCTTCAATATTAGTTACTCAAAATTTATTTGAAAACTCATGGGGTTTTATGTTCAGTTTGTAAAAAATTTAACGATTTAACTATGGGTCTTGTGATTTCAAAACCCTATCATTATCTACTGATTTTGATAATCATTTGAGTTCTAAATTGATATTAGTATGGCTGATTTCGAATTTCTAATCATTTAAAACTGATTATGCATACCCATGATAAATCGATTTATGATCCATTTATCCATTGATGTTTTGGATAAGCCCAACATGTATTATAAATTAAATCATGAATATATTATGTTATATATTATGCTCTTATAGAAGTTTAAACTATATGAATGATCTTCAAGTAAGCATGAATTTTATCAATCATGAATTATATTTTTGGCCAAGCCACAGGCCTCAAGTCATGGCTAGTTCACGTATGTTCAAGAATGTTTATGATTATTATGATTTGACTAGCCCATAAACTCATACATGTATTATTATGAGCACTATATATGTTTTGGGAGTAGTATCGAACAACGAGTAGGTTTAGGGCCCATATTAAGCCCTGAATCTCATGAACTACGTGCCACCATAGGTATGTTAGGACCCTTTCATGTTTGTCCCTGGCCCAGTTGGCCCTTTTGATATGGGATCACACCCTTCATGGTTCCTACCATTGGCAAGGTACGAACACCCTCTCGACTAGGGTTACAAGTCGGGCTTCATGTGTGCTCATATGGGGTCTGTCGGTTAAGAGAATCTACCACTGTCATGATTTATACATGTTTATGATTATGAATGTTGGCTCAAGTTATGTTAAGTAAGGCTCTTCTATTATGATTATGACTATGTTTACGTTACGAATGTTTCAAAAACCTTGAGCTTTATTTTATATTGCGATAATTATGTTATGAGCATGATGTCCTACTCTTATTATCACTTATGAGTTTTATACATTTTTTAAATGTCCGTTTTACTTACATTGCTACTCAGTACATTCCACGTACTGACCGCATACTTTCTATGTTGTATCATCTCATGATACAGGTTTCAGTTCTCAGGTGCATCCTCACCCGTAGATAGACTCGAACTTGCTCTCTACGTATTTGGTGAGTCCTCATGTTCTGAGGGTTACATATTCACACTCTATGTTATTCCTTCAGTTTTTGGATGTTTAGTTGGGGAGTTTTCACATCAATCCTCCTTCCATGTTTAGAGGCTTATCAGACTAAAAGTTTTATTCCACTGTATTGTATTAGTATTGTACTGTTTTCCCTCATGTTATGTTATGATTACTTTCTCTATCCTAAGTCTTCCGCTCATGTGATTGAATTAGATGTATGCTCATGCCATGGGTCGACTTGGGGTCTCTCGGGGCTCCTTTTCCCATGTCTACAATCTGGGTGTATGTTTGGACCGTGACATGTATCTTCATTATGATTAGCTATATTGCTATCTAGGGGTGTGTGCTTGATGGGTGTTCAAATTAATTGGGTATTGATCAATTGTGCTTAACTTTAATTTAAATGCATAAATCTATTGTTTTCTCTGAATTTTAATTGAAAATTAATTGATGCAAAAACTATTTTAGTTTACTTATCTTTCTTGAGCTTGAGAAAGAAGAGCGAGATATAGGTGAGAAAACAATAGTAGGGATTTAAAGTTTGGATGTGTGGGGTTGAGCTAGAGATTGTCAAAACCCATATCCTCACTCCACTAAAGGGTTAAGTCTAGAGATACGTTTACCCTTCCTCAATCTTGGTGTGACTGAATTTTAATTGGGACCTCGAGGATTGAGAAAGCCCAAGGCAAAAATAAGAGGATATGCTTTGATCCACGCTATCCATGCTGGAAATTGAAATTAAGGCAATTGAAGTAATCCTAGATTAATTAACACTTCTTCTATTGTACATCTTTAGCCCTTTCCTCTTTCTTGAAATAGCCCTTTGTTCAATTGAGCTTTATTAATTTAGATTCAATACTATTTTTCCCTTTTTCCTCCAAATCATTATTTTATTTATATTGACAATGATGCATTCGATGTATTGGGAGAGATGTATTGAGTTGGGAGAGAGGTATTGAGCGTTATAAAAAGATGGTGCCATTACTAGGGAATTGAGTGTGATTGCCATTAGTTGTTTAGTAATTAAACTTTGATTTTGCATCTTTTGTTGTTTTTACGTTGTGGTTGTGTTTTTGTTGTTTGTTTAGGTGTGTGAAAATGAGTCACGCTAGAAATAAAAGTAGCATGGATAGTTTAGTGGAAGGAGATAATGATCTCATTATTAATGATGTAGCTGGTGACATTCGCCTACCACCCACGATAGGGAACATGGTCTTTCATGTCACAAGTACCATGTTGCATTTATTGCGAATGAAGGGGCTGTTCGGGGGGCAAGCGAGTGAGTATGCTAATCAGTACCTCCAAAACATTATTGAAATATGACAATCGTTCAACATTAACAACATTAGTTAGGAATCTATCCATTTGAGATTATTCCCATTCTCGTAGATGGGAAAGGAAATGATTTGGAGGGAGGAGTTACCTCCCAGGTCCATTACATCGTGGAATGAGCTAATTGAAGCATTCCTTTCCTTGACAAATTCTTTCCAACCTCCCGGATTCTCCAATTGAGGGATGAGATTACAAATTTTAGGCAACTTTCGGGAGAGTGGATTCATGAAGTGTGGCTATGCTTCAAAAAGAAGGTCTCCATTTGCCCCAATCATGGTCTTCCAATTAGGGTGTTGCTCTAAAGTTTCTATAGGTCTCTTGACTTTATCAACATATCAATAGCCAACAATCTTGCAGGGGGTTCAATCGTGGACCAAAAATTTGGCATGACTATGACACTTCTTGATAGGATGACCAAAACGAATAGAGCTTGGAACCCAAGGGACACCAGGGTGTCTGCCAGTGGTGCATCTTCTAGCAATCTAGCAGTTGAGTTGATGAGGCGTGATGAAGAGAGAGATGAAACTATAGCTAAGATGATGACCTAGGCAGAGTGGTGGCTAAAAACATGTTGGGATATGGAACCAAAGGAATCAAAACTACTGGGACCCAAGGTCAAAACCCATATGAGGAAGATGTCTCATAGCCTAGATATGACAAGGAGTGCCAGTTCATGAAAGACCAGATGATGGGTTATCATCAAGGATATCAAGGTGCTAATAAAGACCCTTAGCGTCCTCATGATGGGAATCAAGGTTGGAGAGATCGAGACAACCAAAGATGGGGTGATAGAGATAATAGGTGGAGGAACTGGAGCTCGAATGAGATGAGGATAGATCGCATAGATGTGTTGTTATACCCCAAAAGCCCAAAGATCAGAACAAGTCATCCTGTAACTCGTCAGGTTGACCATGGGTGTGACCAATAGTGGTGGCCAGCCCTACGAGCTGTTAGGTCACCCGTGGCCTAGGGCAGTTGAAGGGTGAAGAATGAGCTGGGAGTGTACCCGATGAATGGTCACCAGAAGTCATGGTCAAATGCCACATTTCGTTAGGTGAGTCATGGTCAGCAGTTGACTAGGGACTAGAGGTTTTGGCAATGGAGGTAAAGGGAGGTGACCATGAGTCGTGGTCACTAGTGACGAGTCGTTAGGTCCCTCGGGGGGACCCTTAGAGGAAAATTAGCATTGCACTTAACAACAGGAGGTAACGACTCGTGCCCAGGGGTGACAATTCATCCAGTCCTTGGTTGGGACTGGCAGTTAGCTTTTCTCTTCGAATTTAGTAAGGCTTCTCCGTGATTCCTATGATCCTAAGGCCTAAACTACAGCAATGAAAAATGAGTTTTAAGAGGGATAAGTTTATTCTAATCTATTCCTATTCATGTATGCAAGAATAAAGGTCTAGAGAGGTTATCAAGCTCAATTTCTTCCAAGTTTTTCGTCAATTCTTCCTTGGAAAATCAGAGAAGTTGTAGAACCAAATTTTCTCAAGTATGTAGGGTTATGAATGGGTGAATTAGTTCACATCCATACTCAATCCCTCTCTAATTCATGAAAATCTATATGTTGATCCTATGGGGTTTTAACCCAATGCATAAATTCCTAAGTTTCTACCATGGGTATGATCTAAGCATTTTTCTATTATTGAATTATGATTCATGGGAAAGATTTACGATGTTTTCAAGTGTAAATCATGTTTTGTTTTATAACTATAATGCCAATCCATGAGAAGTTCATGAAAGTTGATATTTATGATGTATGTTCAAGTATGATGTGACATTTATGATGAAAATCATGTTTTCAAGTTACCCATGTCTATGATCATGTTTTTAAGTGAATCAAGTATTTTAAAGCATGTTTAAGTATTAGGAAAGCCCATATGTCAAGTATGATTTATGATTTCAATCAATTAACTTACCGCATGGTTTTGGAGTCAAAACTCCCAATTATCTTCAGCTTGTGGTATGGTTTGAGCCTACCACATGGTTTTGCAGTCAAGACCCCCAATTATGTTCAGCTGGTGGTATGGTTTGAGCCAAGGCTCCTCATGTATTATTTCACATTTTATATGTACATGATAATCAGCTTCGTCACTAGACGATGATCAGCTTCATTGAAAAATGATGGAAAGTATATGCATGTTTTTAGCAGTAGTGTCTAGCACCGAGTAGGCTAAGGGTCAGTCAACTCTATGCCTCAGAACTACGCACCAAAGTATGTATGATCAGATTATTTAGGACCTCCTTTGTGAGCTTTCCCCTGCCCCAAGGGTCCCTCAGCTTGATATCGATATCATGGTAGCGTCTTTAGCCCTGGTAAGGCTTTGATGGCTCTGCCCACTTGAGTGTGATAGTCGGGACCACATAAGCTCTATTGTGGTAATGTCGATTACATGATAAGTCTCCCATTGTTCATCATGATTTCAATTATGATGTTATCATTCATGATATATACATATTTATGTTTTAAAGCAGGTTTGACCCAATGTTCAATTTTACTTATGATTATCAGATTTAATCTTTGGGTCGTTCGATTTAGTTATGATGTTTAGCTATGTTCAGGTCATGATTTCAGAAAATAGCATGCAAGCCCTACTCTTAGATTCATATACTGATTATGTTTTATGTTATGCATGTCTTAAATGATTTTACTTATTTAAGCGGTTTTACTTACCTTGTATAATCGATACATTCTATGACCTGGCTGCATCTCTATGATGTATCGTTTTATGATACATGCTCCGATGTTTAGACTAAGCTCTGTCACTAGCCAGTTTGCGGAGTTAGCGTCCAGCCTCAGTGGTGATTCCTCATCTTCCGAGGACCATTCATTATCAGTTATCTTTGTATTTTCAGTTTCAGACTAAAAGAGTTAGTTGGGGTCTTGTCCCATCTACTCATCAAAATTAGATGCTTGTTAGACATAGTGTATAATCAACTTCAGCTTCGTGTATGTATTTTAAATGCTATGTTGTATTTAGATGTCCGTTATGGTTCATTATGTTAGTTCTTCCATCTTTATTGTTTGGATTAGATGTATGTTCAAGCCATGGGTCAACTTGGAGTCTCTCAGGGCTCCTTGTCCCGTGTCTTGATCTGGGCCTATGTTTGAGTCGTGAAAAACTTGGTATCAGAGAAATAGGTTTTGAAGTGTCCTAGGATGTCTGAAAGCCGCATTAAGTAGAGTCTTTTTCATTGGTGTGAAGCGTGCTACACTTATGAAGAAGAGGCTACGAGAAGTTTGGGAAATGTTCCCTTGTTTCATGATCTATATCGTGCAGTGAAATGTCTCTCTATCCTCCTAACTCATTCTATTTGCGATTGACGAATCATGCCTCCTTGTAGAGATAACAACAGAAGAAATAGAAATGGAAATGGACAAAAGGATGGAAATGGATATGGGCACCAACAAGTCCAACCATCCCATGAGCACCATGCACCGGAGCTGGTTGCCCACGCTAAATTCAGGGCAGCCATTCAGCCCCTAGTGCAAGCCTTGACGGCCCTGGTAAACAAGCAAGCAATAGCGCATGTTTCGCAGAACGAGAATGCGGCTGCAGCACGAGTCAGAGATTTCTTAAGGATTAACCCTCTAGAGTTCCTTGGGTCAAAGGTGGACAAGGATCTACATGAGTTTATCAATGAGATCCTAAAGATCACCCAGTTCATGGGAGTGAATGGAGAGGAGTGTGCCGACTTGGCCTCGTATCAGTTGAAGGGGGTCACACATTTGGTTTAAATAGTGGAGGGATATTAGTGCGGTCAGAGTAGGCCCTATCAGCAGGGATGAGTTTCATGTCACTTTCCTAGATTGGTTTTTTGCCTATGGGATGAGGGAGTTGGAGGCGGCTGAGTTCGTGAATCTAAAGCAGGGAAAGATGATAGTGCAAGTGTATACCCTAGAGTTCACTCTTCTGTCAAAGTATTCCCCAGAGTTATTGGTTGATTAGAGGGCTCGAGTAAGCAAGTTTTTTCATGGGGTAGCGGACTATCTAGACAATGATTGCAGAACCTCCATGCTCCATTAGGATATGGATTTTCCTTGGATATTCTTGCACACCGAGCAGATGGAGGCGGCGCATCTGAGGGAGAGAGAGGCCAAGATATCCAGGACAGAAAGCTATAGTTTCTCTCAACTGAGACTAGGTGGTAGGCATCG
Organism: Datura wrightii; assembly: GCA_035772735.1. NCBI lineage: Eukaryota > Viridiplantae > Streptophyta > Magnoliopsida > Solanales > Solanaceae > Datura > Datura wrightii. Next base: position 18,473,687 of record JASDFA010000023.1, on the reverse strand, counting down.
ACAACAATCCCACTAAAGATCTTCAGCCCCAGTATCTTCAGCTATGAATGTGCATCCCTACCTATGCACAACCATAGGGGACGAGCATCAGGTTGTAGGGGTTAGAGAAGCAGGACCATAAATTCCAGTATCCCAGTTTGCGGCAGGTATGGTCGGAGGCACACGGGTTAGTGTTTGTCGGGTACAGGTGCTTGCTTTGGGTGCTACAAGCCAAGAAATGTGCTTAGAGATTGCCCAGCAGATAGACAAGGCCATGATAGGAGATGAGGCCTAGCTTCCAGTTCAATAGATCCAACCGCACGCCCAGCCCAGCAGGGGGCATGTACTAGCATAGGTGGCAGTCAGCGCCAAAACAGATTCTATGCCTTAGCATCCCGACAGGAGCAGGAGGTCTCCCCATATTTTGTCACTGGTATGTTGCGAGTTTTCCATCTTGATGTATATGCTGTGCTAGATTCAGGGGCTACTTTGTCCTTTGTAACGCCCTATGTTGCTAGTAGTTTCGGAGTCAGTCCCAAAATCTTGTCGTAACCCTTCTAAGTCTCTACTCCAGTTGGTGATTCAGTTATAGCTAGATGGGTGTATAGAGATTGCCCTTTCACAGTCCTTAAGAAGGTCACCTCAGCAGATCTAGTAGAGTTAGCCATGACCTATTTTGATATTATCCTTGGCATGGATTGGCTATTTGCATGTTATGCCTCAGTTGATTGTAGAACCCAAGCAGTAGAGTTCAGGATCCTAGGTGAGCCAGTCATAGAATGGAAGGCGTTATGCCTATATGTCATTTCTCCAAGGGTTGCGTGTACCATTTATTTAGGGTTAAGGATGCTATGCTCGAGACCCCAACTATCCAGTCAGTCCCCGTAGTATGTGATTATCCAGAAGTCTTCCGAAATGATCTACCGGGAATCCCTCTTGAGCGAGAGATTGATTTTGGTATTGACCTTCTTCCCAATATGTAGCCTATACCTATTCCTCCTTACCTAATGGCTCCAGCCGAGTTAAAGGAGTAGTTGAAAGACCTGTTAGACAAAGATTTCATCGGACCTAGGAAATCCCTATGGGGTGCATCAGTTCTCTTTGTTCGAAAGAAGGATGGTTCTCTTCTTATGTGTATTGATTATCGGCAATTGATAAGGTCACCATTAAGAATAGGTACCCTCTTCCTAGGATTGATGATTTGTTTGGCCAGCTTCTGGGTGCCAGTCCTTTTTGATGATAGATCTTTAGTCCTGATACAATCAGCTCAGAGCTCGAGAGAATTACATCACGAAGACAGCCTTCAAGACGCGGTATGGTCATTATGAGTTTGTAGTTATGTCGTTTGGACTAACGAATGCTTCTGCAGCTTTTATGGACTTGAAGAACAGGGTGTTCAATCCGTAATTGGATATGTTCGTGATCGTTCTTATTGATGACATCACAATATAATCTCGAAGCTAGGAGCAACATGCCGCTCATTTGAGGGTGGTACTACAAACTCTCAAGAATCACCAAATATACGCTAAATTCAGAAAGTGCGAGTTTTGGTTGAACTCAGTGGTATTTTTGGGTAATGTGGTGTCAAGCGAGGGTATAAATGTAGACTCTCAGAGGATAGAAGCAGCGAAACATTGGACTAGACCAGTGAATCCTTCAGAAACCAGGAGTTTCATGGGTTTAGCTGTTTACTATAAGAGATTTGTTGAGGATTTTTCATCTATTGCAATGCCATTGACCAAATTGACCTAAAAGAAAGTGAAATTCCAGTGGTCGGATGCTTGTGGGAGAAGCTTCCAGGAGTTGAAGACTCAACTCACCTTAGAACCACTGTTAACCCTACTCGAGGATATCGAAGGATTTGTGGTATATTGTGATGCTTCGTGTATTGGCCTTGGTTGTATGTTGATGCAGCACAACAAGGTTATAGCATATGCTTCTAGATAGCAGAAAGGTCATGAGAAGAATTACCCGACCCACGATCTTGAATTGGCGGCGATGGTATTTTCCTTGAAGATATTGAGACACTATTTGTATGGGGTCCATGTAGATGTATTTATGAACCACAAGAGCCTACAATATGTGTTTATATAGAAGGATCTAAATCTACGCTAAAGGAGATGGTTGGAGCTACTCAAGGATTATGACATGAGTGTCCTTTACCATCCGGGTAAGGCCAATGTTGTAGCAGATTCACTTAGTAGACTTTTTATAGATAGTGTGTCCCATGTAAAGGAGGGGAGGAAGGAGCTGGTGAAGGATGCGCATCAACTTACAAGGTTGGGAGTTCGTTTGGTTGACTCAACTGATGGCCGTGTTATAGTTAAGAATGGGTCAGAATCATCCTTGGTGAATGATGTGAAAGCTAGACAAGATTAGGACCCTATTTTTGTAAAGTTAAAGGAAGTCGTTCAAAATTATAAGGTAGAGGTCTTCTCTAAAAAGGGAAATGGTATGCTTCAATATCAGGATCAATTATATGTCCTACACATTGATGATCTGAGAAGTCAAATGTTGTAGGAGGCACACGGTTCCAGATATTCGATTCATTTAGGTGCCACCAAGATGTTCCGTTATCTATGAGAAGTCTATTGGTGGAATGGCATGAAGAAGGACATCACAGAATTTGTAGCTAAGTGCCCCAATTGTCAGCAAGTGAAGGTTGAGCACAAAAGACCGGGGATGTACTTAAGGACATCAACATTCCTATGTGGAAGTAGTAGGAAATCAATATGGACTTCATCACAGGGTTTCCTCGCACTCGTCGACAGTATGACACCATTTGGGTTGTTGTAGACAGATTGAGCAAAGCGTCTCATTTTCTACCGATCAAAACTACTGATTCAGTGGAGTATTAAACCAAACTATACATTCTAGAGCTAGTTCAGTTGCATGGAGTGCCCTTGTCCACTGTATCAAATAGAGGACCTCAGTTTACCTCTCAGTTTAGAGATCATTTTGAAAGGGACTTGGTACTCAGTACAAGCTCAGTACAACATTTCACTCGCAAACGGATACATCTCCGCATCCGGAGCTTGACAGGAGCTGATGACTCTGTGTGCTGGCTGGAATTATGAGGGATCAGCTCCTCATCTATGAGTACCTGCAGGCAAGTAATGCAGCGCCCCCAAACGGGCGTTAGTACCACAAGTACCGAGTATGCAAAGCAATAACTAGAACATAAGTGAAGATAAACAGTAATACTGATAGTTACTGAAGTATAGGAGATGGCTAAGACTGCCTGGGATAGCAGAATCTGAAATGAGCTTAACTGTACTGGAGAGAAGGTGAGAATCATACCTGTCAGTGCGGTGTCCTACTATCTATCAATTTAATAAATAACACATATAGTATACAAGAACCTATACCAGCCCCCATAAGCCGGAAGGTACCAATCAACAGGCAATCTATATACCCCTACCCAGGTCTCCATCCACCTAGTAACTATTCACACCACTCACCTAGTAACTACGAGCATCCCGCCGGTCCCCTGGGTATGCAACTTGGGCTCTCTAGGCCCCTGACTATCGTTGTATCTGAGTCCCGAGGACTCCTGTAAACTGTGATCTGAGATCTGTATCTGTAATCTGTAATTTGTACCCCGGGCACAAGCGCTCAACGGGGGTGTGCTATAATACTAATCAGCCTACTATGGGGACAACTGCCTCCCATCTTTGTCCTCTGGAGGACGGCATGCCACTCCTTGGAGTGACGTATCCTCACCCTCTGGCGGGCGAGTCGACACAACTATTAACCCTGGGGCGGAAAGGAAGCTCTAAGGGTGCCCAACATAGATCAATTAGCTCTCTACAAACAACAATAATCACATATAACATATATATTAAATCTGATAATACTGTCCATGTTCTAATATTCTATTCCGAATCTCTTGCTGAATTATACTAAATTTGATACTGAGTTATACTGAGTCTGGAATAATATCTTGTTGTCTGATACCAATTTACTAACTTTTATTCTGAATATGACATAATAATTATTCAAGCATGCTTATTGAATTCACACTGGGTGTAATATTTGGCTTTGAAACGTTCTTCTAGAATTTATTCTATTTTACTATACTAGAATTACTATCTTGCCGAAGAAACTGGCTTTACATACCTCAGTTGCCGACTTTTTGACTAACTGGCTTAACTAAGCTAATATCCAGCTATTTCTTCCAACTGCATTTATATCCATAGAAAATAAAACTAAAGTCATCAATATTCTGGAAGAAAACACTACTTTGAATATATATACTTCCCAAACTTTGACTTATCGAAAAACAACCGAAAACTCGTTATTTCTCGGAAGTCCAAAAGGGATAAATACTAACTTTAGGGCTAGGAGTATATTGACACTAATTTGGAGCAATTCCACTTACCTTTGCTCGGTAGGACGACGATTCTCTGGCCGAATTTCATGAAACTAACTCCGTAGGAATGCTTTCTGCAACTTTATACTTCGCTACCCGAAGTTAATTTGAGTTTTGACTGTGTTTGACGGCGTAACCGGACGAATATTTGTATGGAATCCTCGTATTCCTTTGTTTTTGGTCGCTTGCTGGAAATTAAAAGATGGGAAATGATTTAAAACAAAGTGGGAAGGCTTTATATACTTGGGGCCTTTAAGTCGCATTTGTCGAATGCGATTTATAAGTCACATTTGTCGAATGCGATTTATAAGTCGCATTTGCCTTACGACACTCCGACTTGACGCTTGTCCGGTCTCTCCCCGGGCTCTTTTTCTAGAACGTATGGTATTCTAAAACTCTTAACCAACATGCGAATAGGAAATCTAAATGTCAAGAATTTACGGGGTGTAACATTCTTCTTCTACAAGAAGTCACTCTAGGGTTTGAGGAGTTCCATATGATTATTAAGAAGTCAAGTTTGGGAAGTCCTAAGCCTACAATAATGAGGTTGCCAATGTTGAATCTTTTTATAAAACGCCTGATGGGATTTTGATAACGCTCAAACCATACATCTTCCTGAAGTATGAAGAGGATGTTGTCAATAAAGAACCCAACTAGAGGTTGGAGTTGAAACCCCAGGGAATATGGGAGAACTAGATTACAGCCGGTAAGTGAACTTGTGAGGTAGTTGCTTCATAAATTGGGGGATTCTAAAGATAATCAACAATGAAAACAAGTATTAAAAGTATGGTGTTGAGTCAATATCAAAAGATAACTAGGTTTGTGTTCCCCATAGATTCATAACTACTTTGGATATACACTCGTGATTATCACCAATACTTACTTATAGAACAGATAACTTAGGTTCATTCAATTGACCAAGCAGTCCCTATTGAATGACTATACTCAATCACTCGACCAAGTCTCATGAGCAGTTTCAAACTATCCGTTATTACTAGGTTCCAGATTTAACTATCCTGCGACCATAGTTCAAGTTAATACAATGACTATCAAAATCAAGGTTCTATTGTAATTCTCTTTTCCTAATCTCTACCTCTTAGTCCTAAGAAGTAAAGAATTTGGGCACTTTCACACGTTGCACAATATTAAGTAACGTTTAAGCATGAAGAGAATAGAATATAAGTATTTTGTATTGGTTTTAAAATCACTTTGTGCAACCTTAGCTTGTTAGTCCACCATGGTTCCCACAAGCCTAGCTATGGAGATTTTAGCCTCTTGTAGTTGTAAGGTTGTGAATTGCATTCATGATTAAGAACATAAATCAATATTTACAAGAATGAATGAGAAAAACACTACCTTTAATTAACCACCAAAATCTTGAAGAACAAGTAGCAAGAGCAAGATGAATTCAATAAAAGGTTGATCACAAGTCGAATCAACTCAATTCTCTCTTTCTCTCCTCAAAATCTCTTCTCTTGTCGATTCTAATCCGTTCTACACTTTGTCTACAGAAAAATAAAACCTAAAGCATATTTATATAGACACAAGAATCCTTTTCCTAGGCTCATAGAATGAATTTCCATATCTAGCTCCACATTCATCATAAGCTAACCTATGATCCGTAGCAGCATCCTACAATCCATACCATCCGTTCGTACCTTGTATGACTGGATGGATTTTGGCTAAGTGTTGGATCTTGGTATGACTCATACCTCCATCCAACGATCCATACTGATCTCCCGTGGATTGAGTCTGAGACTTTAAATTCTTCTGAAGTTTATCACGACTGCCATGGTAGGACTCCTACCTTCTTCCCACAGTTCGTACTTTCTTTTCGTAGCAGGAGTCAGCCTTTTATGCAAATTTTGATTCTTTTCACAACTTCATCACCACGACTCATACAAGCTTTTTACGACTCGTACTGAGACTCATACATTGCATCTCTTCAACACTAGCCTTCTGCAACGTTTCACGGCCATCAGTACGACTCGTAGGACCTTCCTACGACTCGTAATGTGGACTACACTTTAAGCATATTTTGCATACTAAAGGATTTCTTTTGCAATTTTTAGGTCCAACACCAATTTATCCTACAACCAAAGGAAAAGTGCCTTATATCCACATAAATACACCTAAGTCCATGCTATTTTCATGGTTTTGAGTGTCAAAAGTGTTGTAAATCCACAGCACATCAACACCCTCAAGTTACAACTTTGGCATGTCATCAGGAAAAGAAAAGAAAAACTAAACACGACGCTCAACTAGAAAATAGACTTAAGATACTACAGTCAATATCCAAGCAAAATTTCACTTTCTATACAAACTTTATTGACCCTTTCTCATAGAACAACATCAGCTAATGCATTACAAGCAACCTTAAAACATCATAAACAGGGACCAAAACATGTCATCCATCTATCAACAGGCATTCAAGTTATCACCAATGTTTTCCACACAGACCATTGTTAAAAGCAAACATAATCCATGTACCCTCACACAAATGAAGTCCCCACTCAAATATGAGATGTCAAACCTAACATGGGACTAGACAAGTAAGGCTCTCACTCTCACAAAGAAGTTGCAAGTGTTATGTGACAGATACCATAGGCTTGTCCTTATTTTCTCTACTTTGGTTCATCAGATGGTCGAGTTAGGATCACTATAGGACTTGATATAGCTTGTAATGTTGGCTTAGGGCTGGACATGATAAAGATAGGGGATTTTATAAGTGACTATGCCTTCCTTGGCACTACATACATCGGCTACACCATTCACCTATTTCACCCTTTTACTCTTTCATTCCTTTTTCTTCCCTTTTCACCCCTTTTTACACATTTCCATGGGTGTGGTGAGTTTTAAACTTTTTTTTTGGATCTTTTCATCTTTTTTTTCCTTTTTCACCGCACCTCATTTTTCACCATTTCTTTTATCTTTTCTTTTCCTTTCTTCCATTCCCTCCATTTACGCACCCCTACTCTATCCACCCTCAACTTAAGCATTTTGCTTATGTTGAGGTTCACAATATCCAAGGAAGAACCAGGGCCAAAACAGGTTCATTGTAAAAATAGGTACGGTTAATCGGTAAATCAAAGAAACATGGTCATTTAAGGTTCAAACTTGGGATCAAGGGATTCATGCAACTTTGGTAGGGTCATATAGGCTAAAAGTTAGCTAAAGAAAAATGGCCTATAATCATATCCTAGCCAACTATCCTTAGCCTAAGCAAAGACCAACCAGGAAAGTTCTAGATCTTCAACACAATACTGAATTGGATACTATACCTCACTCACACATAGTACATGAACTATTTTCACTTCACCTGTCTGGTTTATACATGGCTTAACAAGATTACTTGTGTTGACAAACTAAATGACATCAAAAGATCCCCAACAATCATGCATGTTGTCACAAATAGATAGCTAATGCATCAAAAGTTTTTAAACAGGGTCAATTTTTAAAAAAAAAACTAAAACTAGGGCATTTTTTATTAGCTGAGTACTCCTAAGCTACTTTCTAATTAAACAAATATCACAAACTAAGAATAAAAACCCTACAAATGTCGGTTTTACTAGATAGCATGCCTGAGGGAAAAGAAACACGACAAGAAAAACCCTTAGACAAATCAAAAATCACAAGTACACCCCCTTCCCTTTTTAAAAAACAAGCTTCGTCCCTGAGTTGTAGAGCCTCTATATCTGACTTGACCCATGGTTTTACATTGTCTATCATAGCCTAAATCTTTTGCTTCGCTATGGTCAATCATTTTGCTAGCTTTTGGAGGAAGTCCTGTGGTACCAAGGTATACCCTTCTGGTTTCTGAGTCTGCATGCTGGGCAGTGGTGCAATTGAGGTGCTAAGAGCTGACTCTGAATGACCGACATTTATAGCCGGTGTCTCGCTCTTCTTTTGTGTAATGGGGACATTCACTTGTGCATCCCCTGCTCGCTGGGCTATTGGAATTGGTGTGGGAATCTTGGATCTGCTCATCGGGTTCATGTCATCTCGGATAAGACCTACGTTTGCAATCCTTTTGCCTCCAATCAATCGCTCGTCACACCATGGAATTTCTACCTCCGTACATAATTTGAACACAAGACTCAAGAATGGGATTGTAGTGCTTACTCCCACCGCCCGGTCTCGTATCTCATTTGGTATGATCCTCGGGATATTGATGGGGTAACAAGACATGATGCATGCCACCAAAACCGCTCTGTCAGCACTCAATGTGTTGTCGTTGACCTTGGGTGCTAATCGATGGCGCACTAGTGTCCAGCAGGCTTTTTCTATAAAATTTAGTGAGTTGTTGATCACCTTCTTTCCACCTATAACCCATTCAGCTTCATCCTTGTTCTCAACAATCATCCCTACTAGCCATTGCAGTTGCCTCTATCACTACATCACAATCAAGGATCTAATCTGCTTCACTGCCTCCACTGTATAATCGTACTCTGGCATCATCCTTGTAGGCAGAAATTGTGGTCCGTACAACATTCGAGCAATGATCCACTCGAAAATATCAACCTCTCGACCATGGACCATAACACTCTCCAGACGAGGCTGGTCTTTTATCTTCTTCCCTTCCTTTGCCTTTACCTCCATGGTGGCCAAGTAGCTAGCATAGAACTCCCGAACTATGTATTTTATGTACTGTGGTGGAGTCTTGTACATCCAATCAAAACCATAGAAGCTAAAAATCCGCTTCATCTCCTCAATACACATACCTCGATATGGGTACTCCGTACGCTGGTTGGAACTATGAGGGATCTGCTCCTCCTCTATGAGTACCTGCAGGCAAGTAATGCAGCGCCCCAAAACGGGCATCAGTACCACTGGTACTGAGTATGCAAAGCAATAACTGAAAATAACTGAAAGCGAACAATAATACTGATAGATACTGAAGTAATAGGAGACGGGCTGAGACTGACTGAAAAGAGCATAATTTTACTAAAGAGAGTAAGAGTCATACCTGATAACATGGCGGTCTACTTTCTATCTATTAATAACTAACACAACATAGCATACAAGAACCTTACCAGCCCCCATAAGCCCTAAGGTACCAACCAGCACACAATTTATATACCCCTACCCAGGTCATACCATCCACCTAGTAACTATGAGCATCCTGCCGGTCCCCTGGGTATGCAACTTGGGCTTGCTGGGCCCCTGACTATAGTTGTATCTGAGTCCGGAGGACTCCTGAAATCTGAAATCTGAAATCTGTAATCTGAAATCTGAAATCTGAAATCTGAAATCTGTAATCTGAAATCTGAAATCTGAAATCTGCACCCCGGGCGCAAGCGGGTGTGGTATAGTGCTGATCAGCCTACTATGGGGAATCTGCATCCCATCTTTGTCCGCTGGCGGACGGTATGCCACTCCGTAGAGCGACGTATCCTCACCCTCTAGCGGGGGAGTCAACACAGCTATTAACCCTAGGGCGGTCAAGGAAGCTCTAAGGGTGCCCAACAGAGAACAATCATGTCTACACAAATAGCAATAGGCACATGTAATATATATACTGGATCTGAGAATAATATTTCTGGAATATTCTGCTGGAACTTATACTGTTTTACTGAATTTCAGGCTGAACACTGTATTATATTTCTAACATGCTTACTAAATTTCATACTGAACATAATATACGACTTCTAAAACACTCTACTGAAATTCGTACTATTTTGCTATACTAGAACTACTAGCTTGCCGACAGAAACTGGTTTTACATACCTCAACTGCCGACTTTCTGATTAACTGGCGTAGCTCAGCTAGTATTCAGCTATTTCTCCCAACTGTATTCATATTCATGAAAGAATAGAATTAATTATACTATTATTTTGGAAAGAAACCATATTATGGCTATACCTACTGTCTATTCTTCAACTTATCGAAGAACGGCTGAAAACTCGCTATTTCTCGGGGGTCTAGAAGGGAGAAATACTCACTTTAATGCCGGGAGTACATTAACACTAGTTTGGAGCAATTTCACTTGCCTTAGCTCGGCGTGACGATGATTCACCGGCCGAATTTCGCGAAACTAACTCTGCAGGACTGCTCCCGGCAGCTTTATACTTCGCTACTCGAAGTTAATTCGAGTTTGGACTGCATTTGACGGTGTAAACGGAAGGAAATTTAATCAAACCCTTCGTTCCCCTCTATTTCTGTTTGTTTACTGGAAATTATATGAAGGGAAAATGATTTAAAACAAAGTGGGAGCCTTATATACTTGGGGCCTTTAAGTCGCACTTGTCGAATGCGATTTATAAGTCGCACTTGTCGGATGCGATTTATAAGTCGCATTTGCCTTGCGACGCTCCGACTTGGCTCTTGTCCGGTCTCTCCCCGGGCCCTTTTCTCGCATGTATGGCATTCTAAAACTCTTAACCAACATGCGAATAGGCTAACTAAGTGCCAAGAACTTACGGGGTGTAACAGGATGAAACCATGATATCGATATCAAGTTGAAGGCCCCCTGGTGGCAGGGGAAGCTCACAAGGGAGGTCCCAAAAGAGTATATATATAACCTACATTGACATGTAGTGCTGAGGCATAGGGTTGACTGACCCTTAGCCTACTCGGTGCTAGACACTACTCCCAAAAACATGCATTTGCTCTCCATCGTTTTTCAATGAAGATGAACCATCATCTAGTGACGAAGTTGTATGCAATAATACATGCAAGAATCTAAAAACATAACATGAGGAGCCTCGGGCTCAAACCATACCACAAGCTGAACAAGAGTGGGAGTCTAGACTCCAAAACCATGTGGTAAGCTAACAATATGAAATTTAGATAAGTCATGAAACATACTTGATTATAAGGGTTTTCCCAATATCTAAACATGCTTGAAAGAGACTTTGATTATTCAAAATATGAATGTAGACATGGATAACTCAAAATCATACTTTCTTCATATACCTCTCATCATAATTGAAAACAAAGATCATAACCTCGACGTTTCATGAATTCTTTTATGATTGGGCATCATAATTTGTAAGCTTTGGAAACAAAAATTGTAATTTAAAACATTATAAAACATGCCCATAAATCATAATTCAACATTAGAAACATAAATAGAATATACCCATGATAGATACTTAGAGAATTCACAAGTTGGGTTAAAACCCCATAGATTCATCAACTGGAATTTCATGAAATTGAGAAGGGATTGGGCATGGGAGTGGATGGATACACCTATTCATAACCCTACATACTTGAAGAGATCTGATTTCACAACGTCCTTGATTGCCCAATGAGAATTTGGGGAAGAACTTGAGAAATTTAGGCTTAATCAGCCTTAGGAGCTTCTAGACTTGCATGCACGGAATTGAATAAGCCTAGAATGAACTTACCCATCTTAAAATACTCTATTCTGAGCTTAAAATGATGTAGTTTAGGCCTTAAGAACTTAGGAATTATGGAATAGCCCTTAATAATTTCGCAGGAAATTGTGCACTGCTAGTCCCAAGAGGGACTGGACGACCCGTCGCCACTAATCACAACTCGTAGTCTGTGCTCGTTGCCTGTACTGGAAATTATACCCTGCCAGTCACCACGAGGGACACCACGAATTGTGGTGTACCTAACGACTCGTGGTGACCTAGTCGTTGAGAAAACTGCCTAACTTTCAACATCCACGCCTCCTCCTGAACACGACTCCTTTGCCGAGTCATTTCCTTGACCACAACTTCCCTCGTGGTCACCCCTTGACCACGAGTTCCTGTCAATCTTCCTCTCACCTCATGAGACACTCCACAACTCGTGGGGTACTTCACGGGTCACTGGATGACTCTTCCTGTGACCTAGTGCAAAATATCCTATTTTTCTCTGTTTTAACTCCCGAATTTGCTCTTAAGGTTTTCGGGGTATTATAGAGATACTACAGAAAAAAACAGCAAAATTTGATCCAATTTATCATAATCAATTAGTTAACATGTTGGTTAATCGTATTCTGAAACACGGAAAAAAATTATTGGCTTATCAAATTATCTATCGAGCCGTGAAAAATGTTCAACAAAAGATAGAAACAAATCCACTATCCGTCTTACATCAAGCAATATGTGGAGTAACTCCCGATATAATAGTAAAAGCAAGGCATGTAGATGGATCAACTCATCAAGTTCCCATTGAAATAGGATCCACACAAGAAAAAGCACTTGACATTCGTTGTTTATTAGCGGCATTCCAAAAATGTTCGGGTCGAAATATGGCTTTCAAATTAAGTTTCAAATTAGTGGATACTGCCAAAGGGAGTGGCGGTGCCATACGCAAAAAGGAAGAGACTCATAAAATGGCAGAGGCAAATAGAGCTTTTACATATTTTCGTTAATCCATGAACAGGATGTATACATCTCGATCAGAAAAATTTATCCATGAACAGGATCTATACATCTCGATCAGAAAAAAATCAAGAGAACAAGAAAGAATCGGAATTGGTTGATAGATTTCTCAAAACAAACACAAAGGGAATGAAATATGAAACATAAATCATGGATCAACTAAGCCCTCTGGGGGACTTTCTTAAAGAGGAACCTCATGTAAATACCATGGAATAAAGTTTGATCCTATTCATGGAGCTCTAACTATTCCAAAAATGGAAAGTTCAACACAATTGGGATTTTTTTGTAAATTGGAAGCAGTTACTAATTCATGATCTGGCATGTACAGAATGAAAACTTCATTCTCGATTCTACGAGAATTTTTATGAAAGCCTTTTATTTGCTTCTCTTCGATGAAAGTTTGATTTTCCCAGAATGTATCCTAATTTTTTTTCTAATTCTTCTTATGATGATCGATTCAATCTCTGATCAAAAAGATATACCTTGGTTATATTTTATCTCTTCAACAAGTTTAGTAATGAGTATAATGGTTCTATTGTTCCGATGGAGGAAAGAACCTATGATTAGCTTTTCGGGAGATTTCCAAATGAACAATTTCAACAAAATCTTTCAATTTCTTATTTTACTATGTTCAACTCTATCTATTCCTCTATCCGTAGAGCACATTGAATGTACATAAATGGTTGTAACAGAGTTTCTCTTATTCGTATTAATAGCTACTCTGGGGGGAATATTTTTATGCGGTGCTAATGATTTAATAACTATCTTTGTAGCCCCAGAATGTTTCAGTTTATGCTCTTAACTATTATCTGGATATACCAATAAAGATGCACAGTCTAATAAAACTACTATGAAATATTTACTCATGGGTGGGACAAGCTCTTCTATTCTAGTTCATGGTTTCTCTTGGCTATATGGTTCATCCGGGAGAGAGATTGAGCTTCAAGAAATAGTAAACGATCTTATCAATACACAAATGTATAACTCCCCAGGAATTTCAATTGTGCTCATATTCATTAACGTAGGAATTAGGTTCAACCTTTCCCTAGTCCCTTCTCCTCAATGGACTCCTGATATATACGAAGGAGTGCAGTTCATTCGAGAAATTCCTACCTCTCTTTCTATCTTTGAGATGTTTGAATTTTTTAAAACTCCATGGACATGCAGAAGAGAAATGTTATCCCCACTTGAACCAAGACAGAACTTTTACTTGTTCAAATAACAATTAAGATAAAGCAAGGTCAGGAATGAAGAATCTCTTTATGATAAACAAATTCATTTTCCAAGTTCGTTATTACAGGTAGTTCCTACAAAGGATCGAACTAATGACGTATACAATACTTGAATTCTCGACGTAGATGCTACATAGTTGGTTCTCATCCTTTAGAGACTATGAGATTAATAAGAACATCTGTCGACAAAAGGATCACCCTAAGATGATCATCTCGTGGTTATTGAGAACTAATTAAATTAGATGGTTCTATTTCTAAATCTTTCTGACTTGCTCCTACGAAACCAAGCTCAAAATGATTGAAAAATCAATCATTCACAATCACTGATGAAGGATTCCTTGAAAAGTTAAGGTTGGCGTGCATCCAGTAGGAATTGAACTTATGAATTCGCCAATTATGAATTGGGCGCTTTAACCATTCAGCCATGGATGCTTAGTCGGGATCCTCGTACTTGGTGAATAACCAAATTCCAATTGAAATGAAATCTTTAGGATAAATCAATGTAATTTTAGGAGGAATCAATGAGAAGACATCAATTCAAATCCTGGATTTTTTAATTGAGCGAGATCAAGATAGTATGTAAATGTATTCATTTCCTCTGCATTTGCATTGACACGATCAATACTACTATCGAAGTGAAACAAGGGATCTAAAGAAGAAGAGAGGCTAGACTATATCAGTAACAAGCAAACCTTTGGTGGGTCTCCGAGATCCTTTCGATGATCTATGTTGAAGGGATATCTATCTAATCCGATCGATTGCGTAAAGCCCGCGGTAGCAACAGAATCGAGGAAAGTATAAAGAAAAGACAGTTCTTTTATATTATATTAGTATTTTATATTATATTAGATATATTAGACTATTATATTAGATTATTATTAGTTAGTGATCCCGACTTAGTGAGTCCTTTCTTCTGTGATGAACTATTGGCACCAGTCCTACATTTTGTCTCTGTGGACCGAGGAATTGGATGCTATGTCAATCTCATATATGGAATTGATATTCACATATACCAAGATGTAGAAGATCATAACATGAGTGATTTGACAGATTTAGATTCATATATATATATCCACCCATGTGGTACTTTATTCTATGATATTATCTAAAAATATTAAATTTAGATATTTGTACCCTGTCGAAATAAGGAACCATGGCATATATATTTGGAATAGATTCCATTTTGAGAGAGTTGTTCTTGAAAATTCTTTCTCCTATTGGACCATTTGTATCTATATGCATTAGGATCCCGATTCAGGGGTTCGCGTTGGTGGAGGGACTGGATCGAAAAAAAGAGGAATTCTAGTTGTAAGATATCTAATGAAACCGTCGCTGGAGTTGAGATCTTACTCAAAGAGAAAGATCTCAAATATTTGGAGTTTTATTTGTATATTATATGGATAAACGGATCCGCGAGGATCATGATTGGGAATTATTTGATCATCTTTCTCTAAGGAAGAATCGAAATAGAATCAACTTGAATTCAGGACCGTTATTCGAAATCTTAGTGAAACACTGGATTTCTTATCTCATGTCTGCTTTTCGTGAAAAAATACCAATTGAAGTGGAGAGTTTCTTCAAACAACAAGGGGCTAGGTCAACTATTCAATCAAATAATATTGAGCATGTTTCCCATCTCTTCTCGAGAAATGGAAATTTTATTGATCAGACCATTTCAATTGTAGACAATATCTTATTACGAGTAATTCCGACAACTTCGGGAGAAAAAGAGGCACTTACCTATTACAGAGATGGTGCAATTTGATTCTTTTTTTATTTCATGTATTATTTATTTCTCTCAGTCTGACGAGGAGAAAAACCCATGATTCGAAAAACTTTTTGAAATAAAAAATCTACGTTTTTTGAAGGTGAAGATTGGAAATAGAACAATTCCTTCTGTCGTGTATCCTCGATTAATGCAACCTCAGATGTGATGTTTAAATTCTCGATTCTAGTATTAAGCGAAAGGGTACACCTAGAGGTTTTGCATTATGGGTCATACCTACAATGAAAGTAAACATGTTGGTAATGGAAACTTCTTCAAAAAGGTCTAAAGGGTAAGCTACATAAGCAATATGTTGATCTTTTTCTCCAACGACACGCTCGATGCAGTAGCATCGCCCTCTGTAACGATCAAGACTGGTAAGTCCATCGGTCCATACAGTTGTCCATGTACCAGTAGAAGATTCGGCAGCTACCCCGACCCCTGCTTCTTCAGGTGAAACTCCAGGTTGAGGAGTTACTTGGAATGCTGCCACTCTCGAACCATAGTACTATTATTTGATTAGATCATCGAATCTTTTATTTCTCTTGAGATTTCTTCAAATGTTCAGTTCTACACATGTCTTTTTTTCGGAGGTCTACAACCATTGTGTCTCATAGGAATTATATTCCGTACGAAAGTTAATAGTATATCACTTCGACGAATAGCTCATAATGTTGCATCTCTTCTGAGACCGGAACCATTTTATCATGACTTCTGCTCGTTGCATACCTTGATCCACTACTGTACGAATATTGTGTGTGCCTATATATACACACACACGGGGTTCTTTCAACATGCAGAGAATCCATCTTAAAAGAATTATTTAGTTCACCCACTTAATAGCGAAATGAATAAGTACATAAATTTGTTTTCTATTCATAGACAAAATATATTTAAGATATCAATAACTAATAAAAGTTACGCCCTTCTTGAATTTATCTGCTATGTTTAATGTGGAGAGATAAAACAATAAGGGGTCGTTTGGTTATGGGTTAGAATTATGCAGGTATTATTAATAAATGAATTAGTTATTAGGGAATCTATATACTATTTTATGCAGGGATTAGTTATTCATGTATTAGTTATGTAGGTATTAGTTATTCATGTATTAGTTATGAAGGTATTAGTTATGCAAGTATTAGTTATGTAGGTATTATTTATGTAGGATTTATAGTTATTGAAATTACAATACATGAAATATTAATTATTAAATATTTAATTTATTATAAATTAATATATATTATTTATAAATAAATAAGTAAACAAATAGTATAAAATTCTTCCGTTTTTCACAAAAATAATATTTTTTTTTATTTTAATAAAAGAGGGATTACGGCCCTTTAAAAAAAAACTTTAGTCAATAATTTTTTTTAGTTTAAGAATTGTATATTCACATATCGAATTAAAAAAGATTTTAATGGTAAATTGATAGAGGCAGATGTGTAATTTTATTATTTTAATCCATGTATAACTAATACCCACATAACTTATTCCACCTTCTACCCCTCATAAGATTATACATAGATTTTCCCATAAGTTATGTAAGTATTAGTTATGTAGAATTACTAAAACACAACCAAACATCGCATAAAATTAATACATGAATAACTTTTATCCAATATTTAAAATTTACCAACCAAACATGGTATAAAATTAATAAATGAATAACTTTTATTCTATTTG
This sequence comes from Datura wrightii, assembly GCA_035772735.1. Lineage (NCBI taxonomy): Eukaryota > Viridiplantae > Streptophyta > Magnoliopsida > Solanales > Solanaceae > Datura > Datura wrightii. Next base: position 18,456,320 of record JASDFA010000023.1, on the reverse strand, counting down.
AAAATCAAACATAGTATAAAATTAATACATGAATAACCAAGTTATTCATATATTAATTTGGGTCTTATGCAGTAACCAAACGGCCCCGAAACTAATTATGCATTTTGTACATTATACTGGTACAGTGAACAAAAACACGAGTTGTATATTTAATTTGTACATTTATCCTAAAATAGAACAAAGAAAATAAAGCTTAAGATAAATTACAAATTTGTGTCATTATCTCACATATGAATTGAGAAAAACGCGTGAAGAGGGATAAAAAATCAATAGGAAGATCTTTATTGCTTAGGAGTTAAAAGATATTTCTTATTGTATCCCATTTAGTGTAAAAGTATTTTGCATCCTTAATAATCAATTTATGGATGAGCGCTCTTGAAATAGTCGATCTAGTTGTAAATCTACGTGTCTATGATTTTATTTTTCACGATGCCTAAAATTGGTTAGTATATATAAATGTTATAATTAGCACACTATGATATGTAATTAACCAATTTTATAACTTTTAGATCATATGAAATGACGTTTAGCAGAATGAGGATCCTCATTCAAATAAATTTTTTTGAATACTTTAGCTTTTAGTGGAGTCGATGTCAAGTTACTTTTAGAAAAATTAACATAAATACACATTTATTTAAAGGTTCGAGTTAATAATAGTCGACAGATATAATATATATTGAATACATTTAATATATAATTTATGTCTCTTAACTAAAAAAAAAAGTAAACAATAAATATAACTGGCTATTTATATATAAATAAGTTACTTTAACATCGAAAGTTTACAAAAATTATAGAAAAACTAGCTGAGATTTGTACAATAACATATTTGAGGAATTCTTTATAAGGGGGAATTAGTTTAATATATAGTCATATTACCTATTGAAATATTAAAATCAAAAAATTATATTTGTCAAATAAAAACAGTTGAACTATATGCAAATTACTTTTAAATTACAAACTATCAGAATGTCAAATTTCTAAAATTGGGCTAGCTATGTCAGTGATTTGTCACTCTCAAAATTTAATGTCAGAAAGTTATAAAGAAATCAATGGATAAATTTTTTGACTACTGTGAATACATTTCAGATAATCATCTTATTTTATACAAAAAATAATTGAAAAAAAGAAATTTCATTAGGGCAATTTAAAAAACGTTTAGACGTAACCAAAAGAAAATGATTACAGCGAATACTATTTTAAACATAAATAAACTAAGTTATCTTCAAATTCAGACAATTTCATAGATTTTCTTAAACCTGAATAAAATAAGTCATCTTTAAATTTAGACAATTTCCTAGATTTCCAATTTTGGGTGATTCAGTTTTTCTTTTTTTAAAAAAAAAAAACAGATTGAAAAAAACGGTTTTTTTGGGAGAAAGAAAAGTACACTTATTTTTGTGGGAACAAAAATGTTGGTTTTTGTAGAAAGGAAAAAGAAAAGTAAGAAGAGAAAAGGAAAAAGTAAAAAAATAAACAATTAATTAAATTGAAAAATAAAAAATAGAAAAAAATAGACACTAAAAATTTTAATTTTTGAGAAATTTTAAGTTAAATTAGAGATTAATATATAAAATATTATTAATGAAAAAATTTGTGTTTTGTAGAAAGAAAAAAGAAAGTAAGAAGAGAAAAGAAAAAAGTAAAAAAATAAAAAAAATAAACAATTGAAATGAAAAAATAATAAAAATTTGGTGCTGAGGTGGCATGTCAACCCAAATGTCAGGCGATGTATACTTTTAAAAAGTCATGGTGAAAAATTATTAGAAATAAGGGTATATTTGTTAAGTTTCATAATGGAAGGAGTATATTTAATCAAATAGTATTACGAAGAACAAAGTTAACTAATAATTAATCCTGAATAAAATAAGTCATCTTTAAATCTCAACAATTTCATAGATTTCATTTGTGTTTGGAAAAGTCATCTTAGAATTGAAATTAGTGTAATTATCAGGATAGTAATGACAGGGTCTAATAATTACATAGTATAATAATTACGATGACCTATTTATTTGTTATAATGTAATTACAAGCATATTTTTTGGTTGCAAAAGTGTAATTACATGGTAAGATTAAATTTTTAAAATAAAAATTAATATTTGACAAACATGTGTCTTTATTAATATTAAATTAGGTATTATCTCTTATCAAAATTTCAATATAACTTAAGTAAATATAATTTAATAGAAAAGAAAAATACAAGTTTATAACATCGTTCGACAATGAAATTCTACTTTAATTCAAAAACTATGATAATAATGCATTATGTTAAATGAAGAAAATTTTAAAAAATAAAATAAAATAAAAAATACGAATATTACATGTAATCACAAGAAGTAAAGATTGAAAAATGAGAAGAAAGAAAATGATATATATATATATAAAATAAAAAAAAATCTTATTATTTTATTATTTTAATCCATGTATAACTAATATCCACATAACTTATTATATCTTCTACCCGCATAAAATTATACATAAATTTCTTCATAAGCAGTGAGTATTAATTATATAGAATTACTAAAACACAATCAAACACTATATAAAATTAATACATGAATAGTTTTTATACAAGCTTTATACATTATGTACAGTAAGTGTATAGTATTGTATAAGCACTACTGTGAAAAAAAAAAGGCCTATGTGAGTGTAATATAAAAATATGGGCTATGTAAATGTAATATTTTGTATTAGAGTGTATATTTTGTAAAAAATTTATTATTATGATATATAATATTCATATTACCAAGAAAAAAATGTACACTAAATATAAAAAAAAAGTGATAACTAATTCTGGATAAGTGTACACATAAGAAAGTGATAACTTTTTTTAAAAGGTACTGAATTAAAAAAAAAATTAGAAGTCAATTTATAGACGTAAATGTGTAATTTTATCATTTTAATCCATATATAACTAATATCCACATAACTTATTCCATCTTCTGCCCTACATAAAATTATACATAAATTTCTTCATAAATTGTGAGTCTTAATTATATAGAATTACTAAAACACAACCAGACACCGTATAAAATTAATACATGAATAGCTTTTATCCTACTTGAAGACCAAACAATGTATAAAATTAATACATGAATAACCAAGTTACTCATGTATTAACTTGATCCTTATTCAATAATCAGATGGCCCCTAATTAGTTATTAGAAAATCTATATATTATCTTATGCAAAATTTAGTTATTTATGTATAAGTTATTTCACATTCTATCTTACATAAGATAATACATAAATTCTCTTGTAACTAATACATATACTAGTTATACAGATTTCAAAATTGCAAACCAAATACCATATTAATTTTACGGAAAAGGGTCAAAATTACTCCTGAACTATGCGAAATGGATCACATACTCTCTTCGTTATATTTTGGTATCAAAAATACCTACGCCGTCCAAGTATAAGACTGCAAATACTCTTAAAGTTAACAACCCTTTTTTTAAGTGATATGGCAAGCCACCTGAGACTTATTCCTCCACTTAAGCAAGTCAACTAGGACTAATAATTTTTAAACTTGTTGTTGATCCATTTATAAAACCCGTGACCTGATCCTTTACTAATACTATCCATTGTTGTTGATCCATTAAACAACCGATGACCAGACCTGCTAAATACTTTAACTATTGAAATTAAGAAGTTACAATTGGCCAAATCATGTGAAAGGGATTAAGTACTAGTCTCCTTTGAAATAGGCCTATTTTTTCCTCCAAGTTTGACCAGTGAATCGAAGCCAATTAAAGAGTTAACATCGACTTCACTCCTCATTTTACCATTCAAGCATCGAATAAAAATTGGTAGAAAACAAGGAGCCCCAGAAGTTCTTGAAATGTCATTTCTTTAACACATTTTTATACAAGAAGGTCAGTTCTTAGACTTTCGGCTTAAAATTTGAGTTCTACAACTATTGTCAGTTGATATAGGGGCTTGGTCTATAATAGTTATCTGAAAGTGAAAGGGTGGCCTTGCTGATTTGTGTTTGTTGTCTACTTCATGAGTGCCCAAGAACAATAATGTAATTCATCAATAAGAAAAATAAGTTCATCATAAAAAAACAAGTTTCTTAAGTCATGAATATGAATAGAAGATTTTTTATCTGAAGTGTGGAAACATCGGACTATAAGATGAATTTAGTACTTACGTCTATATATCATATATGTGTATATACATAGATAATAGTTACTATCCATGACTCAGTCTGCCTCTAATGTTGTGCTTGAAGAGAAGATACATGGAGGTTTTTTGTTTTTCTTTATACAAACTCAGGTGCCACTCTTCAGGTACCTATGGTTGGTAATAGTTTACAGTGCTTTCCTGATTTCTACAGTTGATTTCCTGATTTCTACAGTTGATTTAGATTCTGAATGGAATGTGCTGACTAGTGCTTGCAATAAAATACAATCTGAGTCTGTGTCACACTCTCTTTCTATTAAGCTTGCACTTGAAGAGTAGAGTATGAAGTATTTGTCTTCTCTATCAGACTCCTTATATGATCAAAAGTACCACAGTTGGCAGTTTTTATTACAAATTTTTTATCTGATGCTTGAATGGTAAAATGAGGAGTGAATTCGATGTTAACTCTTTAATTTGCTGGCAGGTCGGGTCATCGGTAATTTAATGGATCGGCAACAATGAATGATATTAGTAGAGGATCGGGTCACGGGTATTGTAAATAGATCAACAACAAGTTTAGAAATTATTAGTCCTAGTTGACTTGCTTAAGTGGAGGAATAAGTCTCAGGTGGCTTGCCATATCACTTGAAAAAAAGGTTGTTAACTTCAAGAGTATTTGCGGTCTTATACTTGGACGGCGTAGGTATTTTTGATACCAAAATATAACGAAGAGAGTATGTGATCCATTTCGCATAGTTCAAGAATAATTTTAACCATTTTCCGTTAATTTTATACATGAATAACTTCATTATTACTAACTACCAAACATGATATTACTTATATAAAATTTAATATTTAGATAAAACACCTTCAAACCAACCACCAGGAACTTAATGGTTTCTTTGTTTACAACGCTTTTTCGTGCGTTACGGTTGAAAAAGTGGAGGACCCCATTATATGTGGTCTGAACATGCAGTCACTTTGAAAACGTATCGTTTGGCTTTCCGGCATATGATTTAATTAGGTTAAGTAAAAAAAATCAAATAAACAAGAAACAAAACCCAGATGCATGATTACAGAAAGGCCTGAAACAAATAAACAACAAAATAACCTATTATTACTTTAACAAAATTTTTATCTCTGGACTTGAAAGACTGACAGTGCGAGAAAAGAAAAATGTCCAGACCTGCTTCTACAGCACCAGGAAGACCAAAAAAACCAACAGTAAGGAGTTTAAGTAGAACATAGTATTTTTGGCATTTCAAACATGATAGAAATATGGTTTGCTCTCTATATAACAGGGACTGCAGCAACCTCTGCAGGCACCACCACTGTTGGCGTCCTGATGTAATCTTCTTCCTCCTTAGGAGGGTGGATGGTGACAAGATCTGGAAGAGGAGTTGTTGGACCTTGCTTTCCTTTGGGATCCCAATCAAGCATGATCTTGACCTTGATACCAAGTACTCCCTGTAAAATACAAAATCCAAATCACTCACTATATGGACATTAAGTGAGAAACAGAGGCGCAACTCAAAAATAGAAGTTAGATACTATTTCATCTTCAATCTTTGGGAGAGTAAGAACAAACCTGCCTCAAGAGAACATGTCTTACAGCCGAGTCAATGTACTCATTGACAGGCTGACCTGAAGAAATCATGTAGCCATCTTTGAACTTCATCGATTTAGCACGTTGTGCCCTCAGTTTTCCACTCACTATCACCTGTCCAATAAATCGAGTCAGGTGCCAACATATTTTATACATCATCCAAAACAATTGAATCAAAGCTTCATAGCATACCTCACATCCCTTGGCTCCACTCTCCATAATAAATCTCAGAACACCGTAGCATGCCCTGTTGGAGATAATGTGTTAAGCTTTGGGAACAATTTGAAAGACATTAAAATAAAGGACTGAAACACAAATATTTACATACAGAACTTCAAGACAAGTTTCAAAATGTTGTGCTCCAGGGACAGGTGTAAATATTTAACGACTCAACATGTCATTGACAAAGCTACACTTGATATAGTCAGCTTCGGACACAAATTTGGTATTAAGTCAACCTATTTGCTTTACAGATGACAGAGAAGCTGGAGACAGCATACATGTTTGGTAGGGGAGATTAAGGCTAGGAACAAGCCCTGGAATGCATATTGGATATTGAACTAAAACCAGCACCTCGTTTCAGTTTTACCGAGGATATAACAACGGTTGTTAGCAATACGCCTCTACAGTTACTGCTTGAAGACAAGAACACTTCACATTAATGAATGCCATGGTAGCATTTTTATAGTCATCATCGAACACAGTATTGGTATCATAACACCAATTGCTTTGTGGATAACATATACATGGGATAACTTCCCACAGAACCAAGAATACTGATTGCAAAAGCATCAAAAAGAGGGGAGAAAACAGTAAGATCAAATATATACACAAATATCATTGATTGCTGATACTAAAAGAGCATTGCGACTAACAGATAAGCATTGAAGTACCATATACTATCTTCGATGATGACTTAACATCCAGGATACAGATCAATAGAATTACCTCCTAACAGCAAGCCCACCAAGGAGCTTGTAGCGAAGAGATTCAGCCTGAGCAATAGCACAGAGCCCCCTGTTGTTAACCTTCTCAGCATACAGCTCCACAGAGTTCTCTTTAAACTTGAAACGCTTCTGGACGACTGATGTTAATTCCCTGATTCTCCGACCCTTCTCACCTAAAACATAAAATTGGTTCAAAGAAAAATGCACTACTGACAAATAATCAAGAAATAAAAAGGCCAATCAAGGGATCACTGCCACAAGGCCAAAAGGCCTCTTACAAATACAATCTCTGGAGTGGATTAGTTTTAGTGAGAGATAACCGAGGTTAAGAACTACTGATGCCACTTGATGTTTTCAAAATGATGCATTTTCCCATATAAATACATTAACTTGCAAGTTAAATACTAGTATGACAGTATGCAGTGTGAGATGCAAGTTAATAGATTTTGTAGCCCTTCACAAATTTATTTTTAGTTATCTATTTCTTATCACAGATCTTTATTTTTACACATAAAAGAACAATGGTAACACAAGAGATCTTGAAACATTTTCTCCTATTAAAATTGGAAAGGAAGTTCACACATTTCCTCTTTTCGAGAACCTCAATTTTACTTGAGCAGGGAATAAAATGGGCACCTATAATATGAAAGATTATATCCGAATTCCTTTTTTTCACTTCTTTACTAAAAAAACAAAATAAAGAAAACATGCCCTTTTTCTACCAATTATTTTCCCTTATATTTTACAACAGACGTTCCAATACCTTTTCTTTTCCAATCCATACTAGTATTTGTGTGTAATGGCTACCAGGGAATAAAGTGGAGTACTAATATTTACGACTTGTAGACAATTAGATCTCAAATCAAAATGAAGCTTTAAGATATATTAACAAAATACTAAATCACAAAAATGTTCCAATAGAAAATATATTTAGGTAGGGCGAATCATACGAACGATAAGTATTAGCTTCTTGGTTTTAAGGCTAATTATTAAATCGAATGAAATATCCACATTAAATACAACCAAAACTCAAATATTATGCCTCAATCACAAAGAGAGATAGACTCCGCTATTAATCATTCTGCTCTATTCGCCAAAATAATTTTCAACCATTCTTTTGCTCATAAAATTGCTTTAATTAACGCAAATAAAAATTTTGACAATGAAATAAAATACATAAAATTTAAATTAGAGGAATCACCAAGAACATTCTGAGTACGCGTGGCTCTAATGATGATCTCAGTCCTCACAGGAGTTACTCTGACCTCCACTCCAGAGTATCCGTCCTCAGCCAGCTCACGTGTCAACACTTCGTTCAGCTCAGCAAAGAATACTCCATCGGCTACAAACTGAAACAACAAAAAAAAGAAAATATGAATTTATTCCCACAATACTCCGAGTGTAGATAAGGAAGGACCTGAACAGAAAAGTTGAAAAATTGATCATTAACCTTTCGTTTTTTGCTGATCTGAGGGACTTGAGTATCCATTTTCGGAAGGATCGACAATTTTCGAGCAGAGAAGCCGTACTACTTGAATGTTGGACAGTGCGGTTGGCTAGGGTTTTTGCAGCGTCTGGCAGATATATATGTGTGTGTGTGTGTGTGTGTCTGCGTGTGTGTTAAATACTGCATAGGGTTAAGAAAATGGGCCTTTTGTCATCTTCATGAGACAGAGAACCCAATTGAGTTGTGGGCTTTTGATTTGTCCATCTTGTGAATTTGGGGGAAATAATAGAGATTTTCGTCATTATCCGCGTGAAATAAATTATGGAAAATTTTTGAAAAAATTATATGTTTAAGCAAATCTTACTATATATTTACAATATATAACAATACTTTTAAAAAATTATAAAAAATAATAAAATAATTATACAAATAGCTTTTTACCGTGCAATAGTCATGTATCAAACTTTCAAGTTTATTCTCTCTCCAATCACATTACCCATATTTTGCTCCAATTCAAACACCGATTTTTCATCTTTCAATATTTCCGCCTTTTTTTACATCCACGATTTCATCCGAATTTTACCTTCTCTCTCTCTGTATTTTTTTATTCTTTGTTCTTCGTAAGAAATCAAACAGATCAGGGAAGAGATGCCGGTCTTAGGTTGTTGTGTAAACGCTGATATTTCCCCTTCTCTTGGATATGCCTTCTCTTGGGATAACTCACTTCTCGCACCGGAGTTATTTTCCTCCGACGTACCTCCATTGGCAAATGTTGCCGCTCACACCGCCAGTTCTCATTGGTCTACCGGCACTACAATATAATGTATCTATAGCTACGAAATCTACGCTATGAATTCAAAAATCGTAGCTATTACCTAATAATAGCCACAAAATTTTAAATTTCTTAGCTATCTAAACATTTGTTAAATTTTTTAGCCACGAAAATCAAATTGACAAAGTTAATTCTTCTTTTTTGCTATAGTTGCTAACCACCATGGCAGTAATTACCTAAATAGCTACAACTCGATCTATTGCCATGATAAAATTTTATAGCTGATCATACATTTTCTCCACGCGATAAAGTTACTGTAGCAATAATAACCTTTTAGCCACAATAAATTATTTGAAGAAAAATATTGTAGCTAAATAAATATTTTGCTTCAAGTTATTAAAACTTGTGGCAATAGATAAATGATATAGCCATAGATTTTTTGTTATAATGCTCCAAGCAGCTATCATTGATCAACCTTATTCAGGCACATCAATCAAAGATCTTGCTTACCGAATAACTTTACTGGTGAAGGAGAGAAAGTTTGACAAGCTAAGAATGTCTCGTTGAAAGAAGGAACTCAGACTGTGACGATTATTTTAACTAGTTTCAAAGGCTTGATTGAAAATTTTATAGCTAATTATTATTTTTTGCCATGAGTTAAAATTTATTATAGCAATAGTAATATTTTAACCACAATGAATTATTTGAAATAAAATATTATAGCTAAATAAATATATTTGCTTCAATTTATAAAAAAATTATGACAATAGATAAATGATATAGCCATAAATATTTTCGTATAATAAAATTATGTAGCTAATCATTAATTTTTATCATGTATTGTAAGTTGTGAAGCAATAGAAACATTTTAGCCATAAAAAGTTATTTAAAATAAAATATTATAGCTAAATAAATATTTATACTTTAAGTACTAAAAAATCGTGGCAATAGTTGGCTCAATAGCTATAGTTATTTGCCATGACGAAATAATATAACCATAAATTTATTATTATAATATTATATTTTAACATGAATTGAAAATTTATTGTAGGAATACTAATCTTTTAGCAACATATGTTACCCAAACCATTATCTATGAAATAGTACTACATTTATTTACTATCTCAAACAAATTATAATCGAATATATCTATATATTCTATGATCATTTTCAAATAAAATATATATGCAAATTATATAAGAAAGAAATAATATATTTATTTTTTTAAATCCTAAGATGTCAATATATGGCGACATAAATAACGAGCATCACCAAATTCAAAACTTCACTTCGTCTTACTTGAATTCGTCTTTATCAAGTTTCTTGAGAATTATTAATTCATTCATCTAATAAGATGTTGATTGTTCAATTTGATTCAATTTTATATGATTTAATAAGTTTAAAATATAATTTAAATGAGTCGTTTTACGTAATAAAGGGGGAGAATGTTGAGACGTTATCAATTTAGAGCGCGAGGCCATTAGAACAATAATAACGAGAAAAAGACTCACTTCACATTTATAACAATTATCAGATTCCCTCTGTTGAGGCAAATTATTAGATTATATAAAATTAAATTTCATTGATTTAAACAAAACTTCACTAATAATTAGAGTCGTTCAAACTTCATCTTGAACAAGTACTGCTTCAAGAATTGTTATTTGACTTAGACCCATGTTATTGGAACAATACCTTAACCGGTGTAATGTAATTATTTAATTCTATTCAATTTAATTTTACAGAATCCTACTTGTAATTATAAGTTTTAAATATAATTTATAAATAAGTAATAACGTCTAAATATCCAGACCCAACTCAAGCTTCATCCAACTCAATAGTGCTTCAAGAATTGCACGTATGCAAATCCACAAAATTCAGTAACAGATTGAAATAATAGATTTATCTCTGATGATAAATTATTTCGAAATCAAGAATTTATTTTAGCTCAATATTTATTGAAATTAATATTTTTTAGATCAAGATCATAAATCGTTTCTTGAAAATTTGAGATATTTTTTTTACTTTGTTCTTTAATGACCAATAATTAAATTTTTAAAATTAAATAATGATGAGAACTGATCATTGAGTTATAGCATATTTGGTCAAGCTTTTGTGAGGCCAAAAGTGTTTATTTTTCTTTAAAAATACTTATTTTTAAAAAGTGAGGTGTCTCACCAAGCTTTTGAGAGAAAATAAGTACTTTTACGGAGTAACATAAATTATTTTTCAGTAGCTTTTCTTCAAAAACACTTTTGTAAAAAATACATTCATTTTTTAAAAGTTTGACCAAACACTAATGGTAGCTCAAAAGTGTTTTTTAAGTTTATTGGTCAAATACAAACTGTTTCTCACCAAAAGTACTTTTTTAATAAGTACTTTTTAAAAAAATACTTCTAAAAAATAAGTTGATTTGAGAAGTTTGGCCAAATAGACTATTAGACCTGATCTATTGGGACAATACCATTATAACTTGCTACTAATTTAATTACTTAATGGTTAACTATTAAAAAATTAATCATAATCAGCTATATTAAATATTAATAATTTTATACAGCTAATAAAAAAGTGGATCGATATCATAATTTATATTAAATAAGTATTAACTAAGGATAATATTCAATAATTAATAAGTTATAAATTAAAATGAATAAATTTAATTACTTTTATATCAAATTATAATTATTTTATTAAGAATTTTTTTTTATTGTGCAGACTATTAGGAGGGAACATGATGAATTCACAATAATTTTTCATTAATCTATGAAATTAAAAATAAAAGAGTTGTACCAAAATTTAAAAAAATAACACTTAATTAATTAAAAAAAAATAAAACAAAAAGAGTTCCCCAAAATTATTTCTCTCTAATTTTTTATGCCAAATTACCACTTTTTTTTCTACATTAGAGAGCCAAAAACCCTAAAAGCTAAGCACTCATAAGAAAACAAAAAATTTGAGTCCTCATCTTCTCCTATCTCAAATATCTCTAGTTTTAGTTTTTGTTTTTAAGTCATAGCCAAGGTAAATTGTAATTCTTTCTTTGCTGTTAATTTCTTCTTCTTTTTTTTCTTAAATTAAGTTTTTTTTGTGGTTTTATGATATCAGTAGCCACGTTCTCATTTTAAAAAAACAATAAATTTCTTGTCCCATTCACAGTTTTATTTAGAGTTTTTTAATCAATATATACAACTTAAGTTATTTTCTAATTCTCTCTCGTACTAGAATTTTTTTTCTTTGTGTTTGTTGTGATTTTATTTCACTAGGATAAGAAAAAAAGTTAACAGATGATGATAAAAAGTAAAAGGTTATTTTGTGGATTTATTTTAAGAAATAATGGTATTGTAATAATATTTGAGATTTAATGATTTGTTAATAGGTGATGCTTTTCAGCAAATTAAACTCGTTATCTTATTCAAGATACTTACTGTAATTTTTTTAGAAAAACAGAAAGTATTTATTTTTTGTTTTTGAATTGTGTGTAATTTTATTACCTCCAAAAGAAAAAATGAATTGTATGCAATTTTTTCTTATAATTATTATGCATCTCAGAATTATTTTTTCTCATAATTAATTATGACTTGATAAAACTTGCATCTTGAGATTCTATTTAATTATCAAATTGACTAATTAGTATTTATAGCAAAAATTATTTATATTCGTATTTATGAAGAAATATTATATTTTTGCGCCTTACAAGCACTCTTTTGCAATCAGATATAGGTAGAAATGATCTTCGAAATAAAGCTAATCGCTTGATTGATAATGATGGTATGGAATCTAAAGTGGCATTGGTCAAAGATAATTTGCCCACACAATATATGGAGGAACTTGTTTATTGAGGTAATATAACTTTGTGCAATATTAAATTTATTATCATTATGTTTTTTCAATTAAATTTATTTTGTATACTTGTTAATCATATATAGCTAATTTATGTTTACTAATTTTGTAGGAAGTGTGGACATGCTATAAGATCAAAATTAGTTACTATTGTGGTGGTTATTTTATATTTTCCCCTTCTTGTGCGCATTTCAATTATTTTATTTTATAATTCAACTAATGATAGTGATTACTATTTTCATAGGAGCAAAATAAAGAAACTCCTTCTCATGTTAAATTTTTTATGGAATCTCGCTAGAGAAAAAAGGAAAAACAAGTTGATGCTTTCCAACAAGATGTCATTGTAGAATTTCAATGTGTTAGCTTCCTCTTTATCTCCTTCAAAATATATATTTGCATATATGTTTGATTGATTGTTTTTTATTGTAGGATTAATTTGACCAATTAAAAAAGCAACAAGAAATAGAAGAAATTATGATGATGATATCTTTGAAAAAGTCCTTAGGGCCGAAAAAATGGATATCTTCGTGCGTATGGTCTCTGAAAAAAATATTAGTGAATACTTTGGTGGTAAACCAACAAAAGTACAACTCAATTAAGAGGTAATCTAAGAAACAAATTGAAGAGACGAAGAAAGAAATGGATAATAAATTAGTAGAGTTGAGTAAACAATGGGAAGAAAAATTTTAAATGATGATTGCAGCACAAGATCAACAATCAAATATTGCAAATCTAATTGTAACTAGCTTATTTATCTCTTTTTATGTTACTAACTCAGTAAATATATGATTTCTTTTAAGAAAATATTCATACTAACAAATAATTTTAATCTTTTACATGAATACTTTATTGTACCATTTTCTTATTTGCTTTCTTAATTGTTACTGCAGCATGTACCGGAAGAGTGGCGAAAACATCAAGATTGATGGGGACATGAATAATTATTTTTTCTCTTGTAAAAGTATATTGATATGTTTGAGTAAAATGATGTTCCACTATTTTCGAATGATATTGTTGAATCTTTATTAAATCTTTTCTTTAATATATTGTATTTATTATACGATTTAAGATATTCTTCTATAATTGTCTATACATTTTATGTAAAAAATAAATTCTCAATTACTATGGCTTACAATATTTGTGGCAAAATTTTCAATTAGTAACTATAAGCTATTTAAATTTGTAGCTAAACATATATATAATTGTCACGCAAATAGTAACATGTATACACATTTTCACTTTCATAGCAATGAAGATTTTTTTTTTGCTACAATTTATATTGTGACAAAAAAATATGAATTTTAGCTATGAAATTTGAAATTCGTAGCTAGACATACTCTCTTATAATTGCCACGTATTAAATATATGACTAAAATTTTTAAATTTCATAGCAAATGAAAATTTTTCTAGCTACAATGCTATATATTTTATGGCTAAAGATATGTACGCTTAGCTACAGTATGAAAATACTTGTGGCAAATATTTTAATTCACAACTATGAATTTTTTAATTCATAACTAAATATAAGTACTATTGCCACAAGACTAAGCTATAGAAATAGCCATAAAATTTAAATTTTAGTGACAAATAAATTAAATTTTTTGCTACAATACAACACCTTCTGGCTCTCATATGAAGATAGCTACAATATTAATTTATCGTGGCACAAGAATAAAATCACTTGCTATAAGTATTTTTTTCATAGCAGAAATATTTTGTCATCACAGCTACAATACAATTTTTTTTGTAGCAATAAGTATAAGTCCTTAGCGATGGACCATGTAAAGTTTGTAGCTAACTTTTAGCCACGCTACATCTTGCTACGAAAGAAAATATTGTAGCTAAAGTGTTTAGCCATGAAAAAATTTATATTTAGCTACAACGTATTTTATAACAATATATGTCCTGTGTTGTAGTGCAAATCTATTCTCGGAGTTGTACCGAGTCGATTGGTATGGTGCTCCTTACTTCTTTGTTAACTTCTCCGAAAATACCATTGTCGGAGAAATTGAAGCTCCAAATTTGATTAACAATCTTTCTGATGGAGAAGCATGTGCTTCACCAATGCCGAAGTTATTGAAGTAGAAGATTTATTAGCAATCTAATGGCGGAATTGATACATGTATCAGTATCAATTGATATAGGTGCACTTGTATTTTTTAGGATACATGTATCCGCTTAGGCAATTTATTCAGTCAGGATACATGTATCAGCTTAAGGTAGTTTAGGATACATGTATCAACTTAACTTTTCTCATTCAGGATATATGTATCAGTATTTATATTTTTTTATGAGACAAACAGTTTGTTATGATAATTTGTATCAGTATAAATTATCATACGAAACATATTCCTTGATGATGATTCCATCTATGGCATAATCTCTATATTCATTGTCCGGAGTCCACTTACCTGAATGACGAAGTAATATTGTTATGTTGGACATAATTTTAAAAGGCCTGTAACGTTGATACAGTCAAGAAATCAGAATTTTCAACAAATCCCAAACGTTGATACATACATAAAAAAAAGGAAAAGATCGCCAAAATCAAATTTTCATGCAAGTTAATTTCGCAGATGCGGTATTTGGATTCAAAACCTTAGAAATCTGGAAAACAAAGAACTTCCGTATCATTTAAATACTTATTTAATGGCATTGATTACGCAGATTCTGTTTTGGTGTAACAAACGATGTACATTAAGGAGACTTTAAGGGTTTGATACTCTGATACAAGTCTAATCCTTATAAAAAATAGTATAAAAAAATAAAAAAATCGCTATTTTGTGTAATTTTGGTAAATATCGCCTAATTTTTTGTAATTATTTTGCTACATAGTGCTATTTATGACAAGTACACCCTCCCCTTTTTAAAAAGTAAGCTTCGTCTCCGAAGCATGAACTATAAGAACATAGGGAAGAGAACATACCTGTGGCGCTCTAGGCGCTCCTGTCATCTTGCGGAGGCGGTACCTCCGCTGCAATCGTGGTGCTAGCGGTGGCCGGCGCGCTTAATGATGTGTCAACAGGGGGTCATAGTCCCGACCGCTTCGACGGCCTCTTTAATAATCTAGGCTGAATGTGGCTCACCCAAAGGGTCACGACCACTGGCAAGCTCGGGCTGAGCCATGGTGGAGCTACCTGCTCCTCTAGCTCGCTCCTGCAGCTCAGACAAATATGTGTCATAAGTCCGCAGGCTCTCTGCTCTGGCCCGCTTGCACTCTTTTCTCTCCTTCTTCCTTCTCTTTCTCAAGCTCTCCTCTCCAGCATCCTCAGCAGCTCTTTTCTTCCCCTTATCACCAACAGCTGCCGTCGGCTCCCAATATGCCGCCAAATCAATCTCCTCATTAGGCTCAACATATAGGTTCGGAAGAGTGGGGGCTGTTATAACTATTGGTTGTCGTGATGAAAACTTAACTACTTGGCTCCGAAGAGCCCCCAACTTCACACGGAGATTGTTGATGTTGTATGCTTTGCCATCCGTACATTGAATCGGCTCTCAAATCCGTCTAGGCGAGCATGTAGAGCCTGAGCTACTGCCTCTATCTCTGACTTGACCCATGGCTTTACATTTTCCATCATGGCCTGAATCTTTCGCTCCGCCATGGTCAACCGTTTGGCCAACTTCTGGAGGAAGTCCTATGGCACCAAAACATGCCCTCCTGGTGTCTGAGTCTGTAGTCTAGGCAGTGGTGCAATTGAGGTGCTAGGAGCTAACTCTGAATGACCCACATCTGTAGCCGGTGTCTCGCTCTACTCCTGTGTAATGGGGACATTCACCTGTGCGTTCCCTGTTGGCTGGACTACTAGAATTGCGGTGGGAATCCTTGCTCTGCTTACTGAGTTCATCTCATCCTGGATAAGGCCTATGTCTGCAATCCTCTGGCCTCCGATTAGCCACTCCTCGCCCCGTCATACTGGCACCCCTGCCTCTGTGCATAACCTAAATACAAGACTCGAGAATGGGATAGTAGTGCTCACTCCCATCGCCCGCTCTTGTATCTCGTCTTCTATGATCCTCGGGATATTGATGGGGAAACGGGACATGAGGCATGCCACCAAAGCTGCCCTATCAGCACTCAATGTGTTGTTGTTAACCGTGGGGCTAACTGATGGCGTACTAGTGTCCTGCATGCTTTCGCTATGAAATTGAGCGAGTTCTTTGTCACCTGCTTTCCACCAAAAACCCACTCAGCTTCTTCCTTGTTCTCAGCAATCACCTCTGCTAGCCATTTCAGCTGCCTCTGCCACTTCTCCAAACCCAGCTACCTAATCTGCTTCATTGCCTCCACCTGTACTCGTATTCTGGCATCATTCTTGTAGGAAGGAACTGAGGTCCATACAAAATTTGAGCAATGGTATGCTCAGATATATCAACCT
The DNA here is from genome assembly GCA_035772735.1 of Datura wrightii. Classification (NCBI taxonomy): domain Eukaryota; kingdom Viridiplantae; phylum Streptophyta; class Magnoliopsida; order Solanales; family Solanaceae; genus Datura; species Datura wrightii. The sequence continues at coordinate 18,439,208 of JASDFA010000023.1, read as the reverse complement.
GTCGACCTCGAACCATGACACTCTCCAGACGGGGCTGGTCTTTTATCTTCTGCCCCTCCTTCGCCTTTATCTCCATGGTGGCCAAATAGTTGGCATAGAACCCCCGAACCATTATTGCTATATACTGGGCTTGAGTCTTGGCCATCCACTCAAAATCATAAAAACTAAATATCCGCTTCATCTCCTCAACCTCATTGAGTGAGTTAGTGAGGATCCGCAACTCTTCTTGGATGCTCCTCCTTGGCTTATTTTTGGTCGTTAGAGAGATGGCCTATCATAGATCTCTTTAGCTCCCAGCACTCTCCACCGGACTGTGCGATTTTCTCTGGGTGGGGTCTGTTCCTGTGTAGCATCAGGAGCCACCTTCTCTGATTCTTCACTACCACTTTCTTCTCTAGTTTGGGTCTCTCCTAACACTTTTTCAGCATTTGAGTCATTTCCCGACTCCTGATGTTCTTCTATAGATCCCTCCTCAGACTGGGGAGCTTGAGCAGATGTGGAAGTGGCTGCTTCAACTTGGGCCTTTGATTTTGCCCTAGTGGTTCTGGTTCCATCAGTGTCAGAGGTGTCTATCTGGTAGTCCTTAAGTAAACCACTAGGGGAATTACCTGCTTGTCCATCCTCGGACTTAGATGTTTCATCAATTAATGTTCTCCGGGCTGTTGCTTTGGATGCCTTTCACTTCTGTGTCATTGTACCTGTAGACAAAGAAGTTAGCATTCCATTTTTGAAAAAGAAGAATTAGAAAGGAGAGTTTCATATTCTCATCACGGGTCAACAGTACGGGTCGTACCATGAAGGTATGACTCGTATGAAGTCCCAGAAACTCTTCATTTTTATTACGACTCATAGGTACGACTCATACCGCGAAGGTACGATCCGTACCTTGAGTCGTCTGATGGAGCCCTAACATTATTATTTCTCTGGATTTTTCCACGACTCATTGTACGATCCATCGGTCGATTCCACGAGTCGTAGGAGGGACTTTTTTATGCAACTTTATTCAATTCTGTGGTACGAGTGCTTAGTACGACTCGTAGTGACAAACTACGATCCGTACTGTGCTTCATACCACTTTCAAGCCTTAGTTGAATTTCTTTTTCAGTTTGCAAGGGTTCTCTTTTCACATTTTTGGGTACTCAGATTTCCCCTAGGTCTAGGCATATCATTAAATCAATTTAACCTATGCTCAATCCTCCCCTTTTTGAATTACTACCCGTAACTCATTGTGACTAGTTCATGCCCTAAGTTTATCAACTTTAAAGAGTATTCCCCAGTCATAAACAACTTCCTAACACCCTGATCATTGTCTTTCTATTCAAAGATTTTCAAGCATAACTCATGACTCACAGGGGTTTTGGCACCATCACTTTTTGCCTATGGTTGTTATCAACATTCAAAGCAATATACTTACTTGTTAGATGCCTCCTTCGACTGGTAATCAATGTGTAGGGTTTAGAGGAACTTGGTTTGAGCAAGAAAATTTGCTTGATTCTTTTGTTGTATGAGTTACGGGGAGTGTTGTAGCTTGTGAGTCGTGGGTTGTTCTCGTGGGAGAGGAGTTGGTTTAGTTATGTGGTTTATATAGGTGAGGGGGGCAGATTTAAAAATCTAGGCTGAGTCGGGTTAAGTTGTTTATTTTACCTATCATGACTCGTACCACGAGTAATAGGAAGTCCCTACGACTCGTCCCTTGGACTCGTAAGTTAGCATTTTAAAGACTTACCAGAGGACCTACGAGTGCATCCTATGAATCGTACAACTAAGGTACGATCCGTATGATGACTCTTAGGTCAGAGCTTGGAATTATTTCTTTGATCCTCACCATGACTGTTGCTACGGCTCGTAGGATACCATCACGAGTCGTATAGAGAGACGTAGCAGCTGATGTTTCAGCCTCCTATTTTTAGTTTCCCTGCACACTGAGCACACATTAGTTCAATAACTTGGGTTGCCTTCCAAGAAGCGCTTTATTTAACATCGCGACATGACGCAGGTAGACTGGTTACTCAGACTTCACCAAAACACCACTTGGGTTGCCTCCCAAGAAGTGCCTGATTTAACGTCAGGGCACGACACAAGTCTCTTGACTACTCAGAATTTGTCAAGTGATTCATACACTCTAGTGCTAAGATTACACTATATTCCTTGGGTTGCTTCATTGTCCGGCAGATGGTGAAAGTGACCTCTTCTTTGTTTAATCTAAACTTCAGTAAGCCAGCCTCCACATCTACTAGAGCCCTCCCGATTGCAAGGAACGGTCGCCCCAAAATGATGGGGACCTCATAATCAACCTCGCAATCCAAAATCATGAAGTCTGCTGGGAATATAAATTTTTCTACCTTGACAAGCATATCAAATAGGATTCCCACTGGCTTTTTAACAGTTCCGTCGGCCATCAGTAGCCGCATGTTGATTGATGTGGGGGCTCCCAATCCCAATTTCTTGAACACTACCAAGGGCATCAAATTAATGCTAGCTCCCAGATCGCAGAATGCCCTTGCAAACTCGACATTGCCAATCATGCATGGTATAGTGAAAGCACCTGGGTCTTCCTTCTTCTAAGCTAGGACCCTTGTAGCTATGGCACTACAGTGATGTACATTTTGAACAGGCTCAAAGCTCACCGATCTCTTCTTAGTCACCAAGTCCTTCATAAACTTTGCATATCCTGGCATTTGTTCTAATGCCTCGACCAATGGTATGTTCACAGGTAGTTGCTTAAGCATTGAAAGGAATTTCTACCATTCTCCGCCTTTTTCTTCATCCTTTGAGGGAATGGCGACGACGATCATGGGATAGCTTTATGCACTTGTGTTGCCCCTTGATCAATGTCAAGTTCCTTCTGACCTCTCGGGGCCTCGTGAAACTCACCATTCTCCATCTCAACACTCATATCATCTTCCTCAATTATGCTCTCTTTCTTTCGCTCAACTTCAACTGGAAACGGGGGGTGAATAGTGGTCTTAACACTCCTAGTCATCATTGCCATGCAGTGTCCATTGTTCTTTGGGTTTTGGATAGTGTTTCTAGGTAGCGTATCCTTTTGTCTAGGGTTCATTGATGCTGACAGTTGCCCAAGTTGATGTTAGATCTGCTTGATGGCTGTAGCATGAGATTCCACTTTCTATCCCATACTTGATAAGTCACTTTGGATCTCCTTTAGTTGCTCATCAGTGGACCTCACCTTCTTCAACATCTCAGCCATCATGCTCTCCAACTTTCATTGCCCAGCCTCCCCCTCTCGTGCGTTGGGAGGCACATAAACTCCAGCCTGGTCATTGTGGTATCCATCATTTCTTCTCCATTCTCCTTCGCGCTCACAGCCTCGGCTCCTGTCTCTGAACACATTTCTATTGTAGTTGTCTCTATACTGGTTCCGACCTTGATTTCCAGAACCTTGGCGCCAATTGCCTTGGAAACTCACCACTTGGCTATCTAGGAAGTTTGCCTCTTCCTCTGAATCAGAGTGATTAGCTCCTTGCTCCATTCCTTGAGTTCTTACTGCATCTACCTTTTTGGCTCCAGCTCCCATAAAATGCTTTGTCAGCAAGTCCAATGATGTGCGCATATGAGCCAACTCCTCATCACGTTATTCTTCTTTCCTTCGCTAGTTTGCAGTCAAACCAACAACACATGTGCTGACCACTGCATCAGCCTCCCTCGTATGCCAGGCCCTGTTCGTCTTAGTCACCCTGTCAAGAATAGTTGCAGCTTGCTCCTAGGTGTGACTCATCAACGCTCCTCCTGCCACCGTGCCCGCTACAACTTTGGTGCTATTATTCAAATACCTGTAAAAGATTTCCAACAAACTGTCATCTGGGATTTTGTGGTTCAGCACTTTGTCAACTTATTTTTGAATCTCAACCAAGTTTCATGAAGTGCCTCTGTCTTAATTTGTTAGAAGTTGTAGATCTCATCTTTTAGCTGCATCATTCTGGATGGGGGGAAGAATCTCTCCAAAAAGGCCTGTTTGAGCTCCCTCCAGTTGGTTATGGAGTCATTGGGCAACTCCAGTAACCATAAAGTGTCTTCCCCTAATAGAGAAAAAGGGAAGAGTCTGAGCCGTATGGCATCCTAGCTTACTGCGGGCAACGTGTATGCCTTGCATATTCCTACGAAGTTCATCAAGTGTAGGTTGGCGTCATCCGCTGTGTGACCACTGAAAACCCCTTTCATGTTTAACAATTGAATCATGGTGCTCGTAGTGTCGATTTTGACCCCAGCGGGCAGTGGTGGTGGCACAATTGCTCCAGTCGACCCAACGTCATCAATATCTGGGTCCTCATCATCGAAGAACTGAGGGGCAAATCTATGAGCTCTGTTGACCCTCCCATGTCGACCAACATTTACAACCTCTTCTCTGCTGTTCGGTGTTTTTCACAACTACATGCAAGTGCACGTGGTCAAATAAGTAGTAAAATGGCTAAAGTAAGCCAAGTATCGATCCCACAGGGACTGGACCAAGGTAATAATCGAATCAAGCGTTAATGAACTATAACTCTCATAATGCAGACAATAGTTTCAAGACGATTTTGGGAGTTTGTTTCCTAATTTATATTAAACTAAACCAAATGTACAATTTGAGTCTGAACTATAGTAATGAGCATGCTGAGGCTAAAATGAACATGCAGGGAAGCAATTTATTGATACAAGTCGGTTAAGCTTTCCTTCGGTTGCTAGTCAAGAATTATTGCCTATGGATTAAAACTCTCATATTTAACCCAACTTAAGAATCATGAACCTTCCACCTACATTTCTGTGATAAAAAGAAATTCATGTTCTAGCCATACGAAACCGATTCCTTAATTGACTAATACGACTTTCAGATATATTTCTATTCTGAAGGTAAATCAATTCTCAATTTTCCCAAACCAAGAAGAGATCATATCCTACCAATTCACAACTTTTCAATTTCTTTCTCTTTCGAGCGCAAATCGGATTTTCTAGATATACATTAATATTGGCCAAACATTAATGCAGTAAAAACAAGAATTAATAGAACAACCATGGAAGAAAAGATGTAAAACCAAGATGATCAATAATTATATTCCACTACAAATGTTCTTAACCTCAGCAAGAAGTGAATTTAGCCACTCATTTGTGGATTAAACATCATTAAATGAGTGTTAATCATACAAACAATTGAAATAAAGAAGAAAGAGATAGAGAAGAACCCTAAGAATTTCGTCCCCTCAACTGCCTGTAACCCACGTTCTTGCTCAACCCAATCAGAATAATTAAAAATAAACCTAAATGTGCTATTTATACTAGTGGGAATTTTTCCCAGAATAACAAGCAACGTGTCACAGAGTGCATCGCAGAGCACTGCCTCCGTGACACGCCACAAATGCGGACCCTCACTGGAATCCGGTCCTCCAGGTAATTATGCCCAATGTGCCACGGCGTATAACGCGGGGCTTGGCCAACGTGCCACGGCCCCAACGCGGACCTTCACTGGAACTTGGCCTAGTTTCATCATCCGGGGCAAAATGCATCCGCGATGGCAGCGTGACACTGCTCCATCGCGGAGCCCCTTAATTTGCTGCATAACCTGGGCCTTTTCCACTGCTCGCTTCCGAGTCGATTCCTGATTTCTCCCAACATGCATCTTAGCTTCCTAAAATTCCACTTTTCCTGCAAAACAACACTAATCATGTTGGTTAGTATAAATTCACATTTTAACTATAAATCACATGAGAATGTGCAATTATCAATGTATAAACAAGACGAAATGAAGCATTTGAGTATCACTTGGGCATATAATTCTGCCCAAGATCACTTATCCCACCCTTAAAACTTTGTTCGTCCTCGAACAATAATCTCACATCTCATGCAATTGACACCCAATCATAGCTACTTCGGCTCGACAATTCAAGCTACGGTTATACCGATTATTTACATAGCAAATCATCAAGAAAACATGCATAGTCTCATCAATACAATGACATTCAACACATTAAGACCTCCTAGACTCACGAGTCGACTCTCGATCTCGGCAAACTCATGCAAATCAGCTGATCAAGACATCCGACACGAAATTAAATCTCTCGTCAAGCATGTGCCATCACAACACAAAAGAATTTCCCCCTTTACAATCATATGATCTCAAAAGCATTATATGCAGGGGAATATGAACACAATTTCGCTCTCTCTCCCAAAGAATTCACATGCATCATGTCATGACCCATAAGCTTGCCTCTAGTGTATTACTCCACTAATATAAGGACGAGTGATGTAAGATCACGTAGGACTTAACGGGTTGTAATATAAGCTAAGGAACTAGTACATACTAGGCTAACCAATAATAACAACTAGTACCCTTAAGCGCTTTTCCATACATCCCACCACATTATGGGCATTATTTCTTCCTTCTCCTCCCATTCTTGAAGTCTTTCTTTATTTTTATTCCCATATCTTTAAGCACACTCGACTTAATAACAAAGATTAGTTATACATCTTCCTTTTATTAAATTCGGCAAGTGCACCCTTGACCTTTTCTTTACTTTCACCACTTCCGCTTTTCCTTTCTTTTCACAATTACCACTCCTTGACACTGTGGGAAAATTACTTTTCTTGAGCGGTTAAGAGTTTTGGATCAAATTCACGGATAATGAAAAGAAGGGGTTAAGCCCGGTTTGTAACTTTTCGACAAAAGAAAAAAATAGGCTAAAGGCTCAATGGGCTAACTAGGATGTACATTCAAGGTAGGTACGATAATGAAAGAAAAACTTTCGGTTAAAGCAAAGAAATGCCTACATCCTTTCCTACCATACTCATCCTTCATTTCGTTTCGTACACGCACCAGGCAAGTTCTAGACACTTCACAGTAGTATGGAAGAATCGAAACCTCACCACACTCTCATTGCACATGCTCAACTCAAGACATATTCACAGACTCTTCAATCAGCTAATTACAAGAATTCAAACATTAAGCCTCAATCACACCGAATCGAACTCTACGGTCTAGGTATCTCAACATGTTTACAAAGTTGCATGCTTTCATATGAATCACCTTTGCATTCTAAATATCATGTACAACACGCAACCTGAATTGCGAACCATAAAGTAACGACACTTTTGGGATACAAACAAACAAAAGAAAAAAATTAAAAAGAACAAAAGAAATCTACTCCTATCAACTACATTTCCCTTAAGACGGTCGTCATCCATCCATCATAGGGAATGATCACTATTTACGACTTCGGTTCAATGGGACTATTCTTGGTAAAAGCACCGAAAACAAACGCCGAGAAGCCCAATCAAAAAAAATTTCACGAATTTTTTTTAAAAATATCGATAATTTCGATAAAACAAAAATATTTACATAGCCAGCTAACAACAACTCCATACAACACACAACAACTTCACATTAATTACAATACAAAATAGAAACGTAAACAACAACAAAACAATCAACACCTAACTACTCCTACCCCACACTTAAATCGAACACTGTCCCCAGTGTTCACAAAATTCAGCATAGCACAAGAGTAGGTGGTGAAACTCCCTGATCAATCGAAGTATTCCACTTCTTTGTCAGGTGCAGTTGCCTCGTCCCCCATATCCGAATCACCCCCGCTATCCTCATCTGACTCAACATCTGAGTCATCGTGGCGTGTCTCCTCATCTGTGGGGACATCATCATCAATGGTCTCCACAAAAGCTGGCCCCACTCGGCATAGAGCCCTGGCATTTTTGCCAAAGGGGTAGTCCAACTCTAGCTGCCACATCTCATCTTCTGTTGCTGGCCTCTCGCCTATGCGCAACTGTAGCATCTGCATCCTGAACATGCGGGCCATATACTGATCATCCCGGGCATGTCGCTCGGCTAATGTGAGAACTGACCCGTGAGTGGTGTCGGGTGCCTTAGTTTTGGTGACGTCCACGGCACGCCTCTCCATCTGCGGGATGTAGTCAAGGGCCTCCTCCTCAACATCTAGGCCCCTCAAGAAAGTGGTCAGCAAGCCACCAAACCCATACCTATGCCCTTGATGCAAACAGGCTCTCTTCGTGGTGGAGATGATCACCGCCCCAACATTAATTCTTTTCCTTCCGGCGCCCGATGTAGATGCGCCTTTTCCTTTGTCTTGCCTGCTTGCCATTGTTCCTGTCAGATCAAACAGACAGTCCCAATGTTATTTAAATTAAACTTATCTTTGACTAAGGTTGGGCTAAGCTAGGCCACCCCATACTTAGTCTTTAGCCACAATCACGACATTACGGCAAGACAACTCTCACTTTCCAATTTACCCGAAAAAACAACAACATGCCTCATGCATTTAGAGAATTTGATGGAATAAATTCTACGTACTACTCAGACTTCGTATAGCTAATCCAAATATCACCATCGGTACCATTTCATCACATAGCACTTAGCAAAAACAAAAAAAAACATCTCTTAACACAACCTATGCAATTCACCAAGTTCTATGCAATTCAACAATTTCATTCTCCCAGAAATCCATCATTTACTTAGCATATTCACAACAAGCACAACACAATTCACCTTACCCAACATGCCCAACCCATAATTTCCACATTTTCAATCACATGTCGTTTCTTCGCAATCAAATTCTAACCCTAGCTACATATTTCACCAAAATTCGATCAAGCATGTATTTATCAAGTTCATACAATCAAAATGATACTACGAACTTCAATCAACACTAACTTAAAGGAATTCAAGCTCAATTTACAATTAGGGCAAGTTTTACTCACTTTACATGCTCAAACTTGACAAATTTGACAAGAATTGAGAAGAAAATAGAGAACATACCTTTAGTTCGATGAATTCGAAGAAAAGTCGAAGAAAACTTGTGCCTAAGTCCATGTCACGTTGGGGAAGGGGGAGTTTTTGGGTTTTTGTCGCGGAGGGGGTGAGAAATGAGGGAAAATAGAGGGAATTCGGGGTTAAAAAGGGTTAATGCGCGGGTCACCCGGCGACCCGGTGTGACCCGTCGCGATTAAAGCCTCAACGTGTCACGGAGGGTAACGCAGAGTGATCTTGGGCAAATTTATATGCCCAAGTGATACTCAAATGTGGAATTTTAGCCTTGTTTATCTATCAATGTGTATACATTCTCATGTAATTGGTAATAAAATGTGAATTTATACTAACCAACATGATTAGCATTATTTTGCAGGTAAAATGTAATTTTGGGAAGCTTAAATGCATGTTGGAAGAGATCGGGGTTGAACTCGGAAGTGAGCACGGGACAAGGCATTGGAAAGCACAAAATAAAGGGGCTCCGCGATGGAGCCGTTTCACGCTGCCATCGTGGAGGCCTTCTGCCTGGATGGGAATTTTCAGCCAAATTCCAGTGTGGGTTCGCGATGGGTCCGTGGCACGGTGGCTTGGCTCCACGTTGCATGCCGTGCCACGTTGGGCTTTATTTCCTGGACCCCCAGTTCTAGTGAAGGTCCGCGTCCGTAGCGTGTCACGGAGGCAGTGCTCCGCGATGCACTCCGTGACACGTTGCTTGTTATTCCGGGAAAAATTCCCACTAGTATAAATAGAACACTTAGGTTCATTTTTCAATATTCTGACTTGGTGGAGCAAGAATGTGGGTTACAGGCAGTTGAGGGGACGAAATTATCAGGGTTTTTCTCTCTTTCCTTCTCCTTGTATTCAATTGCTTGTATCTTTAACACTCATTTAACGATGTTTAATCCACAAATGAGTGGCTAATTCATCTTCTTGCTGAGGTTATGAACACTTGTAATTAAATGTGATCATTGATTCTTTGGTTTTTCATCTTTTCTTCCATGGTTGTTCTATTAATTCTTGTTCTTACTGCATTAATGTGTGGCCTACGTTAATGTATATCTAAAAAGTCCGGTTTCACTCGAGAGAGCAAGAAATTGGAAAGTTGTGAATTAATAGGATATGATCTTTACTTGGTTTGGGAAAATTGAGAATTGATTTACTTTCAGGATAGAAATATACCTGAAAGTCGTATTAGTCAATTTAGGAACCGGGTTTGAATGGCTAGAACATGAATTGCATTTAATCACAGAAATGTAGGTGGATGGTTCATGATTCTTAATTGGGTTAAATACGAGAGTTTTAATTCCTTGGAAATAGTTCTTAACAAGCAACCGGTGGAAAAGATTAACCAAATTATGTTGATAATTAATTTCATTACATGTTTGTTTAACCTCAGCATGCTCACATCCATAGTTCAGACTCACATTAGATAATTGTTTTAGACTTAGAATAATTATTAGAAATCACAAATATCAAACTCTTGGTTACGCTGTTGTCTGCATTTTTAGAATTGAAATATAGTACACTTGAGCAGATTGCACTTCATCCTAGTCCCTGTGGGATCGATACTTGGCTTACTTAAGCCACTTTACTACTTGTTCGACCACGTGCACTTGCGTGTAGTTATATGCCCATATAACACCCCGAACAAGTTTTTGGCGCCGTTGCCGGGGACTGGCAAGTGGTGAAATTGTTTTAAGTGTTAATTTACTATATTTTTGTTTTCTTAGTGTTGACAACTTGATCTTAGCCTGTATTTTGCAGATTTAATTTCTGTTGAACACTGACAAGAGACAAGGAGCTGGTGGACTCGTACATAGAGCTAGAAAGAATATTTCATAGTAAGCGGAGAGAAGCTCTGCAAAGAAAGCTGCAGTTGCTCAGACAGACAATCATGGAGCAACAACAGAATCCACCGGTAGTGCGGGCAGTGTTAGTGCCCGAAGAAGTAGCAGCTCGGCAGGTTCGCGAGGTGGCAATCCCACATGCTAATAATGTCACATCTAGCATTGGCAAACCTGAGCCCGAAGGGAGGTTCGAACTTAAGCAGAATATGGTGCAATTGTTGCACACGAGCGGGCAGTTTATAGGTCTCCCTCATGAAGATCCACAACAGCATCTCCAAAATTTTATGGAGATAAGTGACACTTATATCCCCGCTGGAGTGTCATCAGATTATGTCCGGCTTACATTGTTCCCATTTTCACTATTGGGAGAAGCCAAGAGGTGGTTGAAAACTGAGCCACCGAATTCTATTTCTACCTGGGATGATCTTGCAAGGAAATTTTTGATACGGTTTTTTCCCTCCGGTAAAACAGCAAGACTTAGAAGTCAAATTCTAAGTTTCAAACAGAGGGAGGGAGAGAATTTATATCAATCTTGGAAGAGATTCAAATCCATGTTGCGGGATTGTCCTCATCATCATCAGTACAATGATGTGCTGGTGCACACTTTTATAGAGGGTTTGGAACCCCACACAAAAATATTGCTAGACTCAGCAGCTGGAGGACAAGCGCTGGAGAAAACTTATGAGGAGCTGTATACCTTGTTGAACCGTATTTCGCAGGGCAATCTGGAATGGAATGCTGATTCATCAAGAGGCGGGACAAGGAAAGCAGCAGGAGTGCTAGAAGTGGCTGGGTTTATAGCTATTGCTGCACAGATAGCTGCATTACAAAATAAACTTAACACCCACTTCAGCAACATGACAATGAACCAGCCTCAAGCCCCAGTGAATGCAGTGCAGCAGATTTGGTGTCAAGTGTGCGGAAGTAGTGAGCACTCAGCTGAGTGTTGTGGAGCCAATCCTGACTCGGTAAATGATCTTGGGCAGATTTATATGCCCAAGTGATACTCAAACGTATCATTTTTGCCTCGTTTATCTAGCAATGTGTATACATTTTCATGCAATTGGTAATAAAATGTGAATTTATACTAACCAACATGATTAGCATTGTTTTGTAGGTAAAATGTGATTTTGAGGAGCTAAAATGAATGTTGGAACAATATCGGAGTTGGACTTGGATTCGAGCACGAAAAAGGCATTGGACTGCACCAATTAAAGGGGCTCCGCGATGGAGCCGTGTCACGCTACCATCGCGGAGGCATTCTGCTTGGAGGGTGAATAATTAGCCAAATTCCAGTGGAGCCTCGCGACAGCTCCGTGGCACGGTGGCAAGCCTCCGTGTTGCATGCCGTGCCACATTGAAGCCTTATTCCCGGACCCCAAATTTCCAGTGAGGGTCCGCATCCACGCCGTGTCACGGAGGCAGTGCTCCGTGATGCACTCCGTGACACGTTGCTTGTTATTCCGGGAAAAATTCCCACTAGTATAAATAGAACACTTAGGCTTATTTTTAATTAACTCAGACTTGGTGGAGCAAGGACGTGGGTTACAGGCAGTTGAGGGACGAAAAAGCTCAGGGTTTTTCTCTCTTTCTTTCTTCTTTCAATCAATTGTTTGTATGATTAACACTTGTTTTAGGATGATTAATCCGCAAATGAGTGGCTAATTCCCTTCCTTGCTGAGGTTATGAACATTTGTGATGAATTTTGATTATTAATTATATGGTTTTTCATCTTCTTCTTCCATGTTGTTCTATTAATTCTTGTTTCTACTGCATTGGTGTGTGGCCGACATTAATGTATATCTAAAAAGTCTGATTTCACTCGAGAGAGCATGAAATTGGAAAGTTGTGAATTAATAGGGTATTGTTCTTAACTTGATTTGGGAAAATTGGGTTTTGATGTGCTTTCCTGATAGAAATATACTTGAAAGCCGTATTAGTCAATTTAGGAATCAGAATTGTATTGCTAGGTCATGAATTGCATTTGATCACAGAAATGTAGATGGATGGTTTATGATTTTTAAGTGAGATTAAATACGAGAGTTTTAATCTCTTGGCTAATGTTCTTGGCTAGCAACTGGAAGAGAAAGATTAACCAATTTATGATTATAATCAAGTTCATTACATGTTCTTAACCTTGGCATGCTCATATCCATAGTTTAAATTCAAAGTAGATAATTGCTAGTAGTTTTAGTATATAATTTATAAAACAAACTTTACAATTGTTAGTTACGTTGTTGTCAGCATATATAGAAGTGAGATAGAATATAGTATACTTAAGCAATTTTTACTTACCCAGAGTCTCCTTGGATCGATACTTGGCTTACTTAAGCCACTTACTACTTGTTTGACCACGTGCACTTGCGTGTCGGTTATATAACCCATATAGCAAACACCCGAACAAGTTTTTGGCGCCGTTGCTGGGGAGACTAGGCAATTGGTGAAATTGTATTAAGTGTAAATTTACTGTATTTTTATTTTATTTTCTTAAGTGTTGACAACTTGGTCTTAGCCTGTATTTTGCAGACTTGATTTCTGTGAACACTGGCAAGAGACAAAGAGCTGGTGGAATCTTATATAGAGCCTGAACGTATATTTCATAGTAAACGCAGAGAAGCTCTACAAAAGAAGCTGCAGTTGCTCAGACAGACTATTATGGAGCAACAAAATCCACCGGTTGTGAGGGCAGTGTTAGTGCCCGAAGAAGCAGCAGCAAGGCCGGTTCGCGAGGTGGCAATCCCACATGCCAATAATGTAACATCAAGTATCCGCAAACCAGAGCCTGGAGGGAGATTTGAACTCAAGCAGAATATGGTGTAACTGTTGCACACAAGCGGGCAATTTACCGGTCACCCTCATGAAGACCCACAACAACATCTCCAGAACTTTTTGGAGATAAGTGACACTTATATACCCGCTGGAGTGTCACCTGATTATGTTCGGCTCACACTATTTTCGTTCTCATTACTTGGTGAAGCCAAGAGGTGGTTAAAAGCTGAGCCACCAAATTCTATTTCAATGTGGGATGATCTTGCACGAAAGTTCTTGATAAGATTTTTTCCCTCTGGTAAAACAGCCAGACTTAGAAGTCAAATTCTAAGCTTCAAACAGAGGGAGGGAGAAAATTTGTATCAAGCCTGGGAAAGATTTAAATCCATGTTGCGGGACTGTCCTCATCATCATCAGTCCAATGAGGTGTTGGTGCACACATTTATTGAGGGTTTGGAACCCCATACTAAAATTTTGCTAGATTCAGCAGCTGGAGGGCAAGCGCTGGAAAAGACTTATGAGGAGCTGTACACTTTGCTAAACCGGATTTCACAGGGCAATCCAAAATGGAATGCTGATTCATCACGAGGTGGAGCAAGGAAAGCAGCAGGAGTGCTTGAAGTGGATGGATTTACGGCTATCGCTGCACAGATAGCTGCCTTGCAGAATCAATTGAACAACCACTTCAGCAACATGAATTTGAACCAGCCTTCAGCTTCAGTCAATGCGGTCTAGCAAATGTGGTGTGAAGTGTGTGGTAGCAGTGAGCACTCAGCTGAGTGCTGTGGAGCAAATCCTGATTCTGTTAACTTTGTGGGCAATGCACAAAGAAATCAGCAGCAGTTTGGTAGTGGCTACAACTCAAATTGGAGGAACCATCCAAATTTTTCATGGGGTAGCAACAACCAACAAGGCCAAAGTTCGGGTCAGGGTATGCAAAGGAATCAAGGAGGGCAACAGAACTACCAATCTACATTCAGAAATCACAATGCCCCTCCTCCACCACCATCACCTAGCATTGAGGAGATGTTCAAGACCATGATCGCTAATCAGGCGCAATTGCAGGCTGACTATGTTAAATTGGCAGCCGAAGTGAAAAATAATCAGTTAGCGACCAAGGCTCTTGAGTATCAATTTGGGCAATTTGCTAGTGCCCAAAATACAAGGCCCAGAGGAGGACTGCCTAGCGACACGGATCCTAATCCGAAACAGGTAAATGCAGTGACCACAAGGAGTGGTTTGTAGCTGAAGGAGGTGGAACCAGAAAGACCACCTCAAAAGTCAGGAGCAGCAGAAGTTGAGGGGGAACAAAGTTCAGAAAGGGGGAAAACCAAAGAAGCTGAATCAGAAAGACCTCCACCCCCGTTCCATCAACGACTCAAAAAACACAAGGAGGAGGCGTGTTTCAAGAAATTCATGGAGGTGCTTAAACAGGTACATGTAAATTTACCTCTTGTTGATGTCTTGCAGTGAGTGCCTAAATATGCAAAATACATTAAAGACATCGTGGCCAACAAAAGTCGTTTGACCGAGTATGCCACGGTGGCTTTGACGGAGGAATGCACTTCCCGGATCCAAAATAGACTGCCCACGAAGCTAAAAGACCCTGGAAGTTTTACTATCCAGCTTATTATTGGGCAGAGCATCCGAGCTCGTGGATTGTGTGACTTGGGGGCGAGCATAAATCTGATGCCATCTTCGATATTCAGAAAGTTGGGTCTAGGGAGTCCTAGACCTACAACCGTAATCTTGCAGTTGGCAGACAGATCCTTAGCTAGGCCGGATGGCATTGTTGAGGATGTGCTTGTGCAAGTAGGCTCTCTAATTTTCCCGGTAGATTTTATTGTTCTGGATTTTGAACCAGACTCGGAAGTCCCATTTATTTTGGGACGACCCTTCTTGGCAACCGGGAAAGCATTAATCGACGTGGCTGCGGGTCAACTTACAATGCGAGCACATGACAAGGTAGAGGTGTTCGATGTGTATAAAGCACCCAAGCTCCCGATGGTGAATGAAGAACTCTCGGTGATCAATGTAATTGATCATGGGAATGCTAAACAAATGAATGATTCCCGAGAGTTGATGGGAAGACCACCGGATAAGGGTGAGCACTACTGGGGGGAGGACAATGATTGTGAGAAATCGTCCATCACCCTAGCGGACAATTGAGCATAAAGGACGTCGAGCCGCGACGGTAAACCAGGCGTTGCACGGGAGGCAACCCGTGAAAATTTTTTTTCTTTTTATTTTGTAAAGTGTAAATAGATTTTATTTTCTTTTTCTTTTTTCTTGATTTAGTACAAAATTTTTGTTTTAATTAGTATTTTTATTTTAGTTAGGTGAAACCTATTAATCTAACCAATGTTGTTTAGTGAAATGATTTTCAGGTGAAACGGAGAAAAATGTGCACGGAATCGTGAAGGAAAAGGTGAGGTATGAAAAAAATTAATAAAATGCAGAGACAGTGAGCTGGGGCGATAGCTCCGTGTCACGGAGGAGGACCTCCGCGTTACCCTCCGTGACACGTTGAAGTGTAAACCGGAATTTTCCAAAATTCCAGAGGGCTATCGCGATGGCTCCGTGTCACGGAGGCAGTGCACCACGATGCACTCCATGACACGTTGCCATATAATTTGTGATGGGTTATACCGGGTTGCCGGGTGACCCGCGTGTTTCCTTCATTTAAAACCCCTGATTTCTCCCTTTTCCCCTCATTTTTTACACTTCTCCGCGACAAAACACCCAAAATTCCCTTGCCCATCAACGTGCCATGGTATAAAGCAAAGAATTATCGAGTTTTCTTCGGTTCTTCAACTACGAGGTATGTTTTCCGATTATCTCTCAAGTTTTTGTCGATTTTATTCGAATTTAAGCATGGGAGGTGAACTAAATCACCCCAAGTCGAAATTTAGCATGAATTTGAGTTATTCCTTGATTGATAAATGTTCAAATTGTTGTAATGATCATTTGAACTCGTCGATTGCGTGAATGATTCGAATTTGATTGCGAAATTCAATTCTAGGGCTTGGTTGTTGAAATCGAAATGGGTAACTTGTTAAATTTGTGAATTATATGCCGGGTTGTATGTATTGAATGAGATAAGTCGTTGTAGAATATTGTTTGAATGTAATAGACGACGAATTCTCGGGGTTTTGGGGAAAATGCTGAAAATTGTTCAAATTGGGTTGATTATATAGGTTCGTATGTATATAGAATTTTTGTTATTGTTTTTGTTTTGTTATTTTTCTTTACTAAGTGCGATGGTTGAATTGCTAAAGATGGTAGTGATTGGGATTAGCTGTATGAAGTCTCAGTAGTACGCTAAAGTTATACCGTCGAATTTTTCTTTGCGAACGCACTAAGCATGAATTCTATAGTTGTTAGTTTTTGGTGTAAATAAAGTTATTCTTGCCGTAGTATCGTAACCGTAGCTAAGGACTAAGTGTGGGGTAAACTTGGTTAACCCGACCTTAGCCGAAGTTAATATTCATTTAGCTTGACATTGTGCTTGTTTATTTGTATTGACAGGTACAATGGCAAGTAGGCAAGATAAGGGTAAGGGTGCATCTACTTCAGGCACCGGGAGAAAAAGACTTAGACTGGGCACAACAGTCCCAGCTGCACCAGCAGTTCCACGCGGCCAACGCCGCCAATACGGAACAAGGTGGGTAACCGATGAGGGGAAGAAGTGGTACACCAAACACAAGGAGAATAAATACTTCCCCCAGGAGCATATTGCACGGGAACCACTAGCACAGGAGTTCCCCCGCATAGTGCAAAGGATCGAGGCAGCTGGCCTCAGCTTCATATTTCAGGAGCCCAAGGAATGCAACCTACATCTAGTCCGGGAGTTCTATGCAAATTGGAACCCGGCAATTAGAAGCCACACAATCAAGATCAGAGGGCAGATAGTCACTCTGGAACCCCAGCAATTAAATGCCATCATCGGAGCGCGGGACACAGACGCCCACGTTCTCCGCCAGCTGAACATCACCCCACCATATGCCGATATCAGACGCACATTGTGTGGGGCTCGATCCACAGCCAGATGGAGCAGACATAAGGAGAGGGGTTACCACCAGACTCTGCCGTATTCTCAAATGAACAGGGAGGCCAGAATATGGCTGAAGATAGTCTGCTCGTGCCTAATCCCGGGGGTGCACATGACTGATGTGACCCGGGACCGGGTTTGCCTGGTGTATGCCCTGATGAAAGGGCTGGAGATCAATGTTGGGGCAATCATCATATCCGCCATGAAGAGAGCCCGACTACACCAGGGCCACAGGTATGGGTTCGAGGGACTAATTACCACCTTTCTCCGGGGCCTCGACGTTGAGGAAGAGGCTTTGGATTACATCCCGCAGTTGGAGCGGAGGGCCCTTGATGTGACCAAAACTAAGGCCCCCGACACCACACACGGGCCAGTGCTGACACTTGGCGAGCGATATGCTTGTGACGACCAGTACATGGCACAGATGTTTGGTATGCAAATGCTCCAGCTACGGATCGGTGGGAGACCAGCCACGAAAGAGGAGCTATGGTAGCTCGAGCTGGATTACCCGTTTGGCGAAAACGCCAGGGCTCTATGCCGAGTGGGGCCAGCCTTTGTAGAGCCGACTGACGATGATGTCCCCACGGAAGAGGAGACACGTCGGGAGGACTCTGATGTGGAGTCCGATGACGACGATGGAGGTGACTCGGACATGGGCGATGAGGCAGCAACACCTGATGAAGAAGTTGAATATTTTGACTAATCAGGGAGTTCCACCACCCAATTTTGTGATTTTTAATTTTTGTGAACACTGGGGACAGTGTTCGATTTAAGTGTGGGGTGGGGAGTAGTTAGGTGTTGGGGCTGGGCTGGTTTGCTTGTATGCTTTCCTCTGTTTTGTATGTTTATGTTTCCCTGTGTTTGTAAATTGCAAACTGGTCTGTATCTGTACATATTTGTGGTATTGATGTGTGTTGTGGAATGTTGTTGTTGCCAGCTAAGTCTAATTGTGTAAATATTTTCTTAATTTAAAATTTTTTTTCTCTATCGAAATGATCGATATTTTTAAAATTTTGCGAAAATATTTTGTACATATTATTTCCATCGAAATGATAGATGTTTTGCAAAATTTTTCAATTTTTATTTTTGGGTTTCTCGGAGTTTGTTTTCGGTTCTTTTACCGAGAATAGTCCCATTGAACCGACGTCATAGTTAGTGACCGTTCCCTATGATGGATGGATGACGACCGTCTTAAGGGAAATGTAGTCGGTAGGAGTAGTGATTTTAATTTATTTTCAGTTTTTTTCTTTGGTGGATTGCATCACGGAACCTGTAGTTACTATATGGTTGTGAAATGTTGGTTGCGTGTTGTACTTGATATTCAAAATGCAAAAGTTATTCGTATGAAAGCATGCAGTTTTGTAAATATGTTGAGATACCTAGGCTGTAGAGTTCGATTCGGTGTGATTGAGGCTTAATTTTTTAATTCATGTAATTGGCTAATTAAAGAGTCTGTGATTGCATCTTGAGTCGAGCATGTGCATGAAGTGTGAAGTGAGGTATTGTTATTCCATGCTATTGTGAAGTGTCTAGAACTTGCCTGGTGTGTGTACAAAGCGAAATGAAGGAGGTGTAGTGTTGGAAAGGATGTAGGCATTTCTTTGTTTTAACCGAGAGTTCCTATTTTTTTCTTCTTCTTGTCATACTCTCCTTTGTATGTGATTGTATACCCTAGTCAGCCCGTTGAGCCTTTAGCCTATTATTTCTTTTTTTTTGTCCAAAAATGTATAAACTGAGCTTAATTCTTTCTTTTCATTAGCCGTAAAGGCTATACAAAACTCTTAAGCGCTTAAAAAGAACAAAAATTTTCCCAAAGTGTCAAGGAGTGAGAATGGTGAAAAGAAAAAGAAAAGCAGAGTGAGGAAAGAAAAGAAAAAGGTTGAGGGTGTACTTGCTATAATTAAATGATAATGAAGGTGCATGAAAAACCTTTGTTTTTGTGTCAAGTGTGCTTGATGAAATGGGCCAGACGAAAGTAAATCATCATGAATGGGATGATGGAAAAAAGAAAAGAGAGAAACAATGTCCATACGTTGATGGGAATGTGTTGAAAAGGCGCTTAATGATGCTAGTGGCTATTATTGGCTAATCCAATATGTACTAGTTCCATAGCTTCCATTACAACCCATTAAAGTCCTATGTGATCTTACATTGCATTTCTTTATATTAGTGGAGCAATACACTAAGGGCAAGCTTATGGGTCATGACATGATGCATGTGAATTCTTTTGGGAGAGAGAGTGAAATTAATTTCTACATGCCCCTACTAGAAGGTTTGTGTGTCACATGAGCATAAAGGGGAAGATTCTCTTGAGTTGTGAGGGCACATGCTTGATGAAAGATTGATTTTCGTGTCGGATATCTTGATTAGCTGATTTGCATGAGTTTGCCGATATCGAGAGTCAATTCTTAAAGTCTAGGAAGTCTTAATGTATTAAAGGTCATTGCATTGTTAAGACCATGCATGTTTTCTTGATGATTTGCAATATTGAATGATCGGTATGACCGTAGCTCAAATTGTCGCACCATAGTGGCGAAGGTTGGGATGTAATTTGCATGAATTGTGTGTTTGTTGTTCGAGGACGAACAAGGATTTAAGTGTGGGGTAAGTGATCTTGGGCAGATTTATTTGCCCAAGTGATACTCAAACGTATCATTTTTGCCTCGTTTATCTAGCAATGTGTATACATTTTCATGCAATTGGTAATAAAATGTGAATTTATACTAACCAACATGATTAGCATTGTTTTGTAGGTAAAATGTGATTTTGAGGAGCTAAAATGCATGTTGGAACAATATCGGAGTTGGACTTGGATTCGAGCACGAAAAAGTCATTGGACTGCACCAATTAAAGGGGCTCCGCGATGGAGCCGTGTCACGCTACCATCGCGGAGGCATTCTGCTTGGAGGGTGAATAATTAGCCAAATTCCAGTGGAGCCTCGCGACAGCTCCGTGGCACGGTGGCAAGCCTCCGCGTTGCATGCCGTGCCACGTTGAAGCCTTATTCCCGAACCCCAAATTTCCAGTGAGGGTCCGCGTCCACGCCGTGTCACGGAGGCAGTGCTCCGCGATGCACTCCGTGACACGTTGCTTGTTATTCCGGGAAAAATTCCCACTAGTATAAATAGAACACTTAGGCTTATTTTTAATTAACTCAGACTTGGTGGAGCAAGGACGTGGGTTACAGGCAGTTGAGGGACGAAAAAGCTCAGGGTTTTTCTCTCTTTCTTTCTTCTTTCAATCAATTGTTTGTATGATTAACACTTGTTTTAGGATGATTAATCCGCAAATGAGTGGCTAATTCCCTTCCTTGCTGAGGTTATGAACATTTGTGATGAATTTTGATTATTAATTATATGGTTTTTCATCTTCTTCTTCCATGTTGTTCTATTAATTCTTGTTTCTACTGCATTGGTGTGTGGTCGACATTAATGTATATCTAAAAAGTCCAATTTCACTCGAGAGAGCACGAAATTGGAAAGTTGTGAATTAATAGGGTATTGTTCTTAACTTGATTTGGGAAAATTGGGTTTTGATGTGCTTTCCTGATAGAAATATACTTGAAAGCTGTACTAGTCAATTTAAGAACCGGAATTGTGTTGCTAGGTCATGAATTGCATTTGATCACAGAAATGTAGACGGATGGTTTATGATTCTTAAGTGAGATTAAATACGAGAGTTTTAATCTCTTGGCTAATGTTCTTGGCTAGCAACTAGAAGAGAAAGATTAACCAATTTATGATTATAATCAAGTTCATTACGTGTTCTTAACCTTGGCATGCTCATATCCATAGTTTAAATTCAAAGTAGATAATTGCTAGTAGTTTTAGTATATAATTTATAAAACAAACTTTACAATTGTTAGTTACGTTGTTGTCAGCATATATAGAAGTGAGATAGAATATAGTATACTTAAGCAATTTTTACTTACCCAGAGTCTCCTTGGATCGATACTTGTCTTACTTAAGCCACTTACTACTTGTTTGACCACGTGCACTTGCGTGTCGATTTTATAACCCAACAAAGCACCGGACAGTAAACTTTGTGGGAAATGTACAAAGGAACAATCACCAACAGTATGGTAATAGCTACAATTCCAATTGGAGGAACCACCCTAATTTCTCCTGGGGTAGCAACAACCATCAGGGGCAAAGTTCGGGTTAGGGTGTGCAAAGGAACCAAGGAGGGCAGCAGAATTATCAAGCACAATTCAGAAACAACAATGCACCTCCTCCACCACCATCACCCAGCATTGAGGAGATGTTCAAGACCATGATAGCTAACCAAGCTCAATTGTAGGCTGACTATGTGAAATTGGCAGCCGAAGTGAAAAACAACCAATTAGCTACCAAGGCACTTGAATATCAATTTGGGCAATTTGCTGGAGCCCAAAACACAAGGCCTAGAGGAGGACTTCCGAGAGACACAGATCCCAATCCCAAGTAGGTGAATGCAGTGACCACAAGGAGTGGTTTGCAGCTTAAAGAGGTGGAACCAGAAAGACCACCTCAACAATCGGGAGAAGCAGAAGTTGAGAGGGAGAAAAGTGATGAGAGGGGGAAGACTAAGGAAGCTGAAGCAGAAAGACCACCACCCCCATTCCCTCAACAATTAAAGAAACACAAGGAGGAGGCGTGTTTCAAGAAATTCATGGAGGTGCTGAAACAGGTACATATTAACTTACCTCTTGTTGATGTTTTGTAGGGAGTGCCGAAATATGCCAAGTATATAAAGGACATCGTGGCAAACAAAGGTCGTTTGACTGAGTATGCTACGGTGGCTCTAATGGAGGAGTGCACTTCCCGGATTCAAAACCGATTGCCCACAAAGCTCAAAGACCCTGGGAGCTTTACTATACAGATTACTATTGGGCAGAGCATCCGAGCTCATAGATTGTGTGATTTGGGAGCGAGCATAAATTTGATGCCGTCATCGGTATTCAAAAAGCTGGGTCTAGGGAGTCCTAGACCCACAACAGTAATCTTGCAATTGGCGGATCGGTCCTTAGCCAGACTTGATGGCATTGTGGAGGACGTTCTAGTGCAAGTTGGCTCCCTGATTTTCCCGGTAGATTTTGTTGTGCTGGATTTTGAACCAGACGCGGAAGTCACATTTATTTTGGGACGTCCTTTCTTGGCGACCGGGAAAGCACTAATTGACGGAGCTGCGGGGAAGCTAACAATGCGAGCACACAACAAGGTGGAGGTGTTCATGTGTACAAGGCACCCAAGCACCCGATGGTGCACGAAGAACTCTCGGTGATCAATGTGATTGATCAAGGCGATGATGAGCAGATTAGGATTCACGAGAGTTAATGGGAAAACCACCGGAAAGAGGTGTAAGCACTACTGGGGGGAGGAAGGTGATCGAGAGAAATCGTCCGTCACCCTAGAGGACAACTGAGCTTAACGACGTCGAGCCGCGACGGTAAACCAGGCGCTACACGGGAGGCAACCCGTGATTTTTTTTTTTTTGTAAAGTGGTAATAGATTTTTCTTTTTCTTTTTCTTGATTTACAACAAAATTTTTAGTTTTAGTTTTAGTTTTTATTTTTATTTAGAGTGAAACCTATAATTCTAACCAATTTTGTATAGTGAGATGAATTTCAGGTCAAACGGAGGAAAATATGCACAGAATCGCAAAGGAAAATTCGAGGTATGAAAATTAACAAAAAGTGGCAAAACAGTGAGCTAGGGAGATAGCTCCGTGTCACGGAGGTGGACCTTCGCGTTACCCTCCGTGACACGTTGAGGTATAATCCGAAATTTTTAAAAAAATTTCCAGAATAGGCTCGCGACAGCTCCGTGTCACGGAGGCAGTGCACCGCGATGCACTCCATGACACGTTGCCGTGTATATCGCGACGGGTCACACCGGGTCGCCGGGTGACCCGCGCGATTTTTCTACTTTTTAACCCCAAAACCCCCTCTCTTTTCCTTATTTTTCACTCACTCCGCGACCAAACTCCCCAAAACCCATCCCCCTTTAACTTGACACGGAGTAGGCTAAGAAAATCATCAAGTTTGCTTCAATTCTTCAACTTCTCATGCTCCGACAGCTGAACATTACCCCACCGTATGCGGACATCAGACGCACCTTGTGTGGGACCCGATCGACAGCTAGATGGAGCAGACACAAGGAGAGGGGCTACCATCAAACTTTGCCGTATTCACAGATGAACAGGGAAGCCAGAATATGGTTGAAGATTGTCTGTTCCTGCCTAATCCCGGGGGTACATATGACAGATGTGACCCGGGATCGTGTATGCCTGGTGTACGCCCTGATGAAAGGGCTGGAGATCAAGTGGGGGCGGTGATTATCTCCGCCATGAAGAGAGCCCGGTTGCATCAGGGGCACAGGTACGACTTTGGTGGACTACTCACCACCTTTCTCAGGGGCCTAGATATCGAGGAAGAGGCCCTTGACTACATCCTGCAGATGGAGCGGCGGGCCTTAGATGTTACCAAAACTAAGGCACCCGACACCACCCACGGGCCAGTGCTTACACTTGGCGAGCGACATGCTCGTGATGATCAGTATATGGCTCGCATGTATGGGATGCAGATGCTCCAGCTGAGGATAGGCGGGAGGCCGGCGACAGAGGAGGAGCTATGGCAGCTTGAGCTAGACTACCCCTTCGGCGAGAACGCCAGGGCTCTATGTCGAGTGGGGCCAGCATTTGTAGAGCCCACGGATGATGATGTCCCCACAGATGAGGAGACATGTCGGGAGGACTCCGATGTGGAGTCCGATGATGACGACGGGGGTGATTCAGACATGGGAGATGAAGCAGCAACACCTGACGAAGAAGTGGAGTACTTTGATTGATCAGGGAGTTCCACCACCCGATTTTTGTGAACAATGGGGACAGTGTTCGAGCTAAGTGTGGGGTGGGAGTAGTTAGGTGCTGGTTGTGTTGTTATGTATGTATGCTCTAATCTGTTGTCGTGCCTGTGAAATTTTGTTGTTCCCTGTGATTTGTGAATTGTTAAGCTGTTGTTCTGTATTGTAAATTTATGTGAAATTGACGTGTGTTGCTGAATGCTGCTAGCTGATTTTGTACATATTTTTGTTATCGAAATGATCGATATTTTTAAATGATTTTGTACATATTTTTGTTATCGAAATGATCGATATTTTTAAAATATTTTTTCAATTCTTGGGTTTCTCGGCGTTTGTTTTCGGTTCTTTTATCGAGAATTGTCCCATTGAACCGAAGTCATAGTAGTGACCGTTCCCTATGATGGATGGATGACGACCGTCTTAAGGGAAATGTAGTCGTTAGGAGTAGATTTTTTTAGTTGTTTTTTTTTCTTTGGTGGGTTGCATCCCAAAACCTGTAGTTACTGTATGGTTGCGAAATTCTGGTTGCGTGTTGCACATGATATTTAAAATGCAAAGGTGATTCGTATGAAAGCATGCAACATTGTAAATATCTTGAGATACCTAGGACATAGAGTCGATTCAGTGTGATTGAGGCTTAATGTTTGAATTTCTATAATTAGCTGATTGAAGAGTCTGTGAATACATCTTGAATTGAGCATGTGCAATAAGTGTGAAGTGAGGTTTTGTTATTCCATGCTATTGTGAAGTGTCTAGAACTTGCCTGGTGTGTGTACAAAACGAAATGAAGGAGGTGTATTGTAGGAAAGGATGTAGGCATTTCTTTGTTTTAACCGAAAGTTTCTATTTTTCATGGTCGTACCCACCTTGATTGTATACCCTAGTCAGCCCGTTGAGCCTTTAGCCTATTATATTTTCTTTTGTTGAAAAGTGTAAACCGAGCTTAATCCTTTATTTTCATTAGCCGTAAAGTCTATACAAAACTCTTAAGCGCTTAAGAAGAGAAAATCATTTTCCCAAAGTGTCAAAGAGTGAGAATGGTGAAAAGAAAAGAAAAGCCGAGTGCTGGAAGAAAAGAAAAGGTTGAAGGTGCACTTGTTATAAATAAACTATAATGAAGGTGCATGAATAATCTTTGTTGTTGTGTCAAGTGTGCTAAATAAGATGGGCTAAACTAAAGAAAAACGTCAAGAATGGGAGGATGAAAAAAGAAAAAAGAAACAATGTTCATGAGTGATGGGATGTGTTGAAAAGGCGCTTAAGGATGCTAGTGGCTATTATTGGCTAACCCAATATTTACTAGTTCCGTAGCTTCCATTACAACCAGTTAAAGTCCTACGTGATCTTACATCGCACTTCTTTATATTAGTGGAGTAATACACTAAGGGCAAGCTTATGGGTCATGACATGATGCATGTGAATTCTTTTGGGAGAGAGAGCGAAATTGTGTTTACATGCCCCTGCTTAAAATTTTGTGAGTCATATGAGCAAAACGGGAAAGACTCTCTTGTGTTGTGAGGGCACATGTTTGATGAGAGATTCATTTTCGTGTCAGATATCTTGATCAGCTGATTTGCATGAGTTTGCCAATATCGAGGGTCGATTCTTGAGTCTAGGAGGTCTTGATGTATTGAAGGTCATTGCATTGATAGGACCATGCATGTTTTCTTGATGATTTGTTGTATTGAATAATTGGTGTGACCGTAGCCTAAATTGTCGAACCAAAGTAGCGAGGTTGGGATGTAAATTGCATGATGTGTAGGATTGTTGTTCGAGGACGAACAAGGATTTAAGTGTGGGGTAAGTGATCTTGGGCAAATTTATATGCCCAAGTGATACTCAAATGTGGAATTTTAGCCTTGTTTAGCTATCAATGTGTATACATTCTCATGTAATTGGTAATAAAATGTGAATTTATACTAACCAACATGAATAGCATTGTTTTGCAGGTAAAATGTAATTTTGGGAAGCTTAAATGCATGTTGGAAGAGATCGGGGTTGAACTCGGAAGTGAGCACGGGACAAGGCATTGGAAAGCACAAAATAAAGGGGCTCCGCGATGGAGCCGTGTCACGCTGCCATCGCGGAGGCCTTCTGCCTGGATGGGAATTTTCAGCCAAATTCCAGTGTAGGTTCGCGATGGGTCCGTGGCACGGTGGCTTGGCTCCGCGTTGCACGCCGTGCCACGTTGGGCTTTATTTCCTGGACCCCCAGTTCCAGTGAAGGTCCGCGTCCGTAGTGTGTCACGGAGGCAGTGCTCCGCGATGCACTCCGTGACACGTTGCTTGTTATTCCGGGAAAAATTTCCACTAGTATAAATAGAACACTTAGGTTCATTTTTCAATATTCTGACTTGGTGGAGCAAGAACGTGGGTTACAGGCAGTTGAGGGGACGAAATTATCAGGGTTTTTCTTTCTTTCCTTCTCCTTGTATTCAATTGCTTGTATCTTTAACACTCATTTAACGATGTTTAATCCACAAATGAGTGGCTAATTCATCTTCTTGCTGAGGTTAAGAACACTTGTAATGAAATGTGATCATTGATTCTCTGGTTTTTCATCTTTTCTTCCATGGTTGTTCTATTAATTCTTGTTCTTACTGCATTAATGTGTGGCCTACGTTAATGTATATCTAAAAAGTCCGGTTTCACTCGAGAGAGAAAGAAATTGGAAAGTTGTGAATTAATAGGATATGATCTTTACTTGGTTTGGGAAAATTGAGAATTGATTTAATTTCAGGATAGAAATATACCTGAAAGTCGTATTAGTCAATTTAGGAACCGGGTTTGAATGGCTAGAACATGAATTGCATTTAATCACAGAAATGTAGGTGGATGGTTCATGATTCTTAAGTGGGGTTAAATACGAAAGTTTTAATTCCTTGGCAATAGTTCTTGACTAGCAACCGGAGGAAAAGACTAACCAAATTATGTCTATAATTAATTTCATTACATGTTCGTTTAACCTCAGCATGCTCACATCCATAGTTCAGACTCACATTAGATAATTGTTTTAGACTTAGCATAATTATTAGAAATCACAAATATCAAACTCTTGGTTACACTGTTGTCAGCATTTTTAGAATTGAAATATAGTACACTTGAGCAGATTGCACTTCATCCCAGTCCCTGTGGGATCGATACTTGGCTTACTTAAGCCACTTTACTACTTGTTCGACCACGTGCACTTGCGTGTAGTTATATACCCATATAACACCCCGAACACGGAGCGCCCCCTCCGTGACACGGAGCCAACGCGGAGGTATTCTGGAATTTTTTAAAATTCCAGAATTAAACCTCAACGTGTCACGGAGGGTAACGCGGAGGCCCTCCTCCGTGACACGGAGCCATCGCGCAGGCTCACTGTTTTGCCACTTTTTATTATTTTTCTCACCTCAATTTTTCCTTTGCGATCCTTTGCATTTTTGCCCTCCGTTCAACCTGAAATTCATCTCACGCCAAGAAATTGGTTAGAATTCATAGGTTTCACATAAAATATAATTTTTTTTTTAATTTTTATTTTTCTAATTTTTTTTCTCTTTCTTCTACGAAATCTACTCAAATATTACAAAAATTCCACGGGTTGCCTCCCATGCAGCGCCTGGTTTACCGTCGCGACTCGACGTCATTGAAGCTTAGTCATCCTCTAGGGTTACATATGTCTTCTCTCGACTACCGTCCTCACCCCAGTAATGCTTACATCGCTGCCCATTGACTAAGAACGTGGCACTTCGATCTTTTTGCCACAATTCTACTGCCCCATGCGGAGTCATTCTCACTACCTCAAATGGCCCTGACCATTTGGACCGCAACTTCCCTGGAAACAACTTTAATCTTGAATTGAAGAGCAACACTTTCTGCCCCGGCTCAAAAATACGATGCACCACATGCTTGTCATGCCACCTCTTTGTTTTTTCTTTGTAGTACTTGGCACTCTCATAAGCATGCCAACGAAACTCTTCAAGTTCGCTGAGTTGCATCAACCTCTTCTTGCCCGCTAGCTCTAAGTCCATATTCAATTTCCTCACGGCCTAGAAAGCTCAGTGCTCTAGCTCCACTGGCAGATGGCACACTTTACCATAGACCAATCGGTATGGAGAAGTTCCAATCGGTGTCTTGTAAGCAGTTCTGTAAGCCCACAACGCATCATCGAGTTTGCTTGACCAATCACTACGTTGTGCATTCACTGTTTTCTAGAGAATCTGCTTCACTTCTCTATTCGACACCTTCACTTGCCCACTAGTTTGGGGATGATATGCTATTGCCACCTTGTGGCGCACCCCATACTTAGCTAATAGCTTCTTGAAACTTGAATTTACAAAATGAGCCCCTCCATCACTGATAATGGCTCGGGGTGTCCCGAACCTGGTGAGAATGTGTTTTTTCACAAATTTTGTTACCACCTTGTTGTCATTCCTAGGGCAAGCTATTGGTTCAACCCACTTTGATACATAATCAACGGCTACCAAGATGTAACGATTACCAAATGACGGTGGGAACGGGCCCATGAAATCTATGCCCCATACATCAAAGGTCTCCACTTCCAGTACATTCTACAACGGCATCTCTTGCCTCCTACCAATTGTGCCTTTCCGCTGACATCTATCGCACATTTTTACGTATGCCATAGAGTCTCTGAATAGTGTAGGCCGAAAGAAACCTGACTGTAGGACCTTGTGCGCTGTCCACTCGCCTCCGTGGTGCCCTCCATACAATGAAGATTGACAACTCCTCAAAACCTCTGCAATCTGGCTCTCTGGGATGCATCTTCTCATCACCTGATCCGGTCCCTATTTAAACAAGTATGGCTCATCCCGAATAAAATGCCGGCAATCATGCTTCAATTTTTTCCTCTGCTGAGTCGTAGCCTCCGGTGGATAGACTCCGCTCACTAGCAAGTTCACTATGTCTGCATACCAGGGAACCTCAGCTTCCCCTATTGCCAAGAGCTACTCATCCGGGAACTCCTCTTTGATGTTATCACCTTTCTTCACATGCGATCGGCTTTCCAATCGCGATAGGTGATCTGCCACCTGATTCTCGCTCCCCTTTCTATCCTTAATTTCTAGATCGAACTCTTGCAACAACATAATCCATCTGATCAGCCTGGGCTTTGCATCCTTCTTGTTAAACAGATACCAAATCGCTGCATGATCTGTATACACCACTACTCTCGAACCCACCAAATAGGACCTGAATTTATCAAATGCAAACACCAATGCTAACATCTCCTTCTCTGTGACTGTATAATTACTTTGGGCAGTGTTCAGTGTTTTGCTTGCATATATAGAATGAAAGATTCTATTTCTCCGTTGCCCTAATACAGCTCCCACAGCCACATCGCTTGCATCACACGTTAGTTCAAATGGTTGTTCCCAATCCGGAGAAATAAGGATAGGTGCTTCTATCAATTTCTGCTTCAACTCATCGAATGCTTTGACACACTCATTTTCCAACTCGAACTTCACCTCTTTTTCCAGCAATCTGCATAATGGTCTAGAAATTTTGGAGAAGTTTTTGATGAACCGTCTGTAGAACCCTGCATGCCCGAGAAAACTACGAACACCCTTCACCGACACAGGTGGTGGTAGCTTCTCAATAACTTCAATCTTAGCACGATCAACCTCCAACCCCTTGCAAGACACTTTATGGCCAAGGATGATACCCTCCTTGACTAAGAGATGGCATTTCTCCCAGTTGAGAACAAGGTTGGATTCCTCACAGCGAGCTAGCACCCTGTCAAGGTTCTGCAAACAAGTAGCAAACGAATTACCAAAAACAGAAAAATCATCCATAAATACCTCAACGAAATCCTCCACCATGTCGTGGAAGATAGCCATCATGCATCTCTGGAATGTGGCAGGTGCATTGCATAACCCAAATGGCATCCGCCTAAAAGCATATGTCCCATAAGGATAGGTGAAAGTAGTCTTCTCCTGGTCCTCCGGTGCTATGGCTATTTGGTTATATCCAGAGTACCCATCAAGGAAACAATAATATTCTTGTCCAGCCAACCTGTCCAGTATCTGATCAATGAACGGCATAGGATAATGATCTTTTCTTGTGGCTTTATTAAGCTTTCTATAGTCCATGCAAATTTGCCAGCCTGTGACGGTTCATGTAGGGATCAACTCATTTTTCTCATTGGTGACCACGGTCATCCCTCCTTTCTTTGGAACGCACTGAACGGGGCTGACCCATTCGCTGTCCGAGATAGGATAGACCACACCTGCATAAAGCCACTTAATTATTTCTTTCCTAACCACATCCTTCATTGCGGATTCAACCTTCACTGAGGCTGACATGAAAATTCTGTGTGTGCAAAAAGCTGGATTGATACCCTGAATATCTGACATTTGCCAGCCCATTGCTTTCTTCCTTTTTCTGAGGACACCCAATGCTTCCTTTTCCTGTGCCTTAGTCAATTCTGCGGAGATGATGACTGGCAAAGTATCATCTTCGCCCCAAAAGACATATTTTAAATGGGGAGGCAATTCTTTCAATTCCAGCTTTGGTGCTTCCTCAATAGATGGTTTCAGCAATGGTTCCAGAGACCTCATTAGAGACTGAAATTCCTGCTTCCTGGGATACCTTCGTGGCTCATTCAGCATTTGTACCACCTCATAAGCATCTCTATCTCCTAAATGATCGGAGTTCATCAACACTCTTTCCAATGGGTCTTGAGATTCACAAATCTGACGAATTTCTACTTGATCAAGCACACTGATTTATGAAAGCTCCTCATGTATAGCCGACAACTTCATGGCCTTAAATACATCAAATACCTCCACCTTGTCGTGTGCCCGCATGGTTAGCTGCGCTGCAGCTACATCAATAAGTGCTTTCCCAGTTGCCAAGAAAGGACGTCCCAAAATTAATGGGACTTCCGCATCCGGCTCAAAATCCAGCACAATGAAGTCAACCAGGAAGATAAGGGAGCCCACTTGCACCAACACGTCCTCCACAATGCCATCTGGTCTGGCCAAAGAACGATCCGCTAGTTGCAAGATCACTGTTGTCGGCCTAGGACTTCCTAGCCCCAATTTCTTGAATACCGATGTCGGCATCAAGTTAATGCTCGCTCCCAAATCACATAATCCACGAGCTCGGATACTCTGCTCGATTGTAAGTTGAATTGTAAAGCTCCCAGAGTCTTTGAGCTTTGTGGGAAACCGATTTTGTATCCGGGAAGTGCACTCCTCCGTAAGTGCCACCATAGCGTACTCCGTCAACCTGCTTTTGTTCGCCATGATGTCCTTGATATATTTTGTGTAATTCAACACTCCCTGCAAAATATCAACAAGAGGTAAATTAATGTGTACCTATTTAAGCACCTTCATGAACTTTTTGAAACACGCTTCCTCCTTGTG
This sequence comes from Datura wrightii, assembly GCA_035772735.1. Taxonomy (NCBI): domain Eukaryota; kingdom Viridiplantae; phylum Streptophyta; class Magnoliopsida; order Solanales; family Solanaceae; genus Datura; species Datura wrightii. The sequence goes on along the minus strand of JASDFA010000023.1, from coordinate 18,407,560 downwards.
TTTCCTTAGTCTTTGAGGGAACGGGGGTGGTGGTCTTTCTGGTTCAGCTTCCTTCTCCTTCCCCCCATCATCATTGTGTTCCCTCTCCTTCTCCAATTCTCCGACTACTGTGGTGGTCTTTCTGGTTCCACCTCCTTGAGTTGCAAACCAATCCTTGTGGTCACTGCATTTACTTGCTTGGGGTTGGGGTCAGTGTCACTTGGAAGTCCTCCTCTCGGCCTGGTGTTCTGAGCTCTAGCTAGTTGCCCAAACTGGTACTCCAATGCCTTTGTAGCTAACTGATTGTTCTTTACATCAGCTGCCAATTTCACATAGTCAGCCTGCAATTGAGCTTGGTTAGCTATCATCATTTTGAACATTTCCTCGATACTGGGTGATGGTGGTGGAGGAGGTGCATTGTTGCTTCTGTATTGTGACTGATAGTGCTGCTGCCCTCCTTAATTTCTCTGTGCTCCCTGAATCGAACTCTGCCCTTGATGACTGTTACTACCCCAAGAGGTATTCAGCTGACTTCTCCAATTAGAGTTGTAGTTTTTGCCATACTGTTGGTGATTATTTCTCTGTACATTACCAACAAAGTTTACTGAATCAGGATTCGCACCACAACACTCAGCTGAGTGTTCATTACTGCCGCACACTTCACACCAAATATGCTGCACTACATTCACTGGGGCTTGAGAATGATTCATGCTCATATTGCTGAAGTGGGTATTGAGTTGATTCTGTAACGCAGCTATCTGTGCAGCGATAGCTGGAAAATCATCCACTTCCAAGACTCCTGCCGCTTTCCTTGTTCCTCCTCTAGAAGAGTCCGCATTCCACCCTGGATTTCCCTGCGAAATATGGTTCAACAAAGTATACAGCTCCTCATAAGTTTTTTCTAATGCTTGTCCCCCAGCTGCTGAATCTAGCAAGATTTTTGTGTGGGGTTCCAAACCCTCTTTGAAAGTATGCACCAGCACATCATTGGATTGGTGATGATGAGGACAATCCCGCAACATAGATTTGAATCTTTCCCAGGCTTGATACAGATTCTCTCTCTCTCTCTGTTTAAAACTTAGAATTTGACTTCTAAGTCTTGCTGTTTTACCGGATGGAAAGAACCGTATCAAGAATTTACTTGCAAGATCATCCCAAGTAGTGATGGAATTAGGTGGCTCAGCTTTCAGCCACCTCTTTGATTCTCCCAAAAGTGAAAATGGGAACAATGTAAGCCTGACATAATCGGGTGACACTCCAGCGGGGATGTAAGTGTCACTTATCTCCAAAAAGTTTTGGAGATGTTGTTGTGGATCCTCGTGAGAGAGACCTGTGAATTGCCCGCTGGTGTGCAACAATTGCACCATATTCTGTTTAAGCTTGAACCTCCCTCCTGGCTCAGGTTTGTGAATGCTAGATGTAACGTTGTTAGCATGTGGGATTTCCACTTCGCGAACCGGCATAGCTGCCATTTCTTCGGGCACTAACGCTGCCCTTACAATGGGTGGATTCTGTTGTTGCTCCAGGATTGTCTGTCTGAGCAACTGCATCTTTCTCTCTAGAGCTTCTCTCCTTTGACGATGGAATTATCTTTCCGTCTCTAAGTGTGAATCCACCAGCTCCTTGTCCCTTGCCGGTGTTCAACAGAATTCAATATCTGCAAAAGACAAGCTAAGACCAAGTTGTCAACACTAATAAGAAATCGTAAACTAACACTTAAGACAACAATTTTACCAATTGCCAGTCCCCGGCAACGACGCCAAAAACTTGTTCGGTGTTTTTCACAACTACACGCAAGTGCACGTGGTCAAACAAGTAGTAAAATGGCTAAAGTAAGCCAAGTATCGATCACACAGGGACTGGACCAAGGTAATAATCGAATCAAGCATTAATGAACTCTAACTCTCATAATGCAGACAACAGTTTCAAGAAGATTTTGGGAGTTTGTTTCCTAATTTATACTAAACTAAAACAAATGTACAATTTGAGTCTGAACTATAGTAATGAGCATGCTGAGGCTAAAATGAACATGCAGGGAAGAAATTTATTGATACAAGTCGGTTAATCTTTCCTTCGGTTGCTAGTCAAGAATTATTGCCTATGGATTAAAACTCTCGTATTTAACCCAACTTAAGAATCATGAACCTTCCACCTACATTTCTGTGATAAAAAGAAATTCATGTTCTAGCCATACGAAACCGATTCCTTAATTGACTAATACGACTTTCAGATATATTTCTATTTTGAAGGTAAATCAATTCTCAATTTTCCCAAACCAAGAAGAGATCATATCCTACCAATTCACAACTTTCCAATTTCTTTCTCTTTCGAGCGCAAACCGGATTTTTTAGATATACATTAATATTGGCCAAACATTAATGCAGTAAAAACAAGAATTAATAGAACAACCATGGAAGAAAATATGAAAAACCAAGACGATCAATAATTACATTCCACTACAAATGTTCTTACCCTCAGCAAGAAGTGAATTTAGCCACTCATTTGTGGATTAAACACCGTTAAATGAGTGTTAATCATACAAACAATTGAAATAAAGAAGAAAGAGATAGAGAAGAAAACTAAGAATTTCGTCCCCTCAACTGCCTGTAACCCACGTTCTTGCTCAACCCAGTCAGAATAATTAAAAATAAACCTAAGTGTGCTATTTATACTAGTGGGAATTTTTTCCGAAATAACAAGCAACGTGTCACGAAGTGCATCGCGGAGCACTGCCTCCGTGACACGCCACAAACGCGGACCCTCACTGGAATCCGGTCCTCCAGGTAATTATGCCCAACGTGCCACGGCGTATAACACGGGGCTTGGCCAACGTGCCACGGCCCCAACGCGAACCTTCACTGGAACTTGGCCTATTTTCATCATCCGGGGCAGAATGCATCCGCGATGGCAGCGTGACACGGCTCCCTCATGGAGCCCCTTAATTTGCTGCATAATCTGGGCCTTTTCCACTGCTCGCTTCCGAGTCTATTCCCGATTTCTCCCAACATGCATCTTAGCTTCCTAAAAGTCCATTTTTCCTGCAAAACGACACTAATCATGTTGGTTAGTATAAATTTACATTTTAACTACAAATCACATGAGAATGTACAATTATCAATGTATAAACAAGACGAAATGAAGCATTTGAGTATCACTTGGGCATATAATTCTGCCCAAGATCATCTGCCATCATCCGCATCCTGTAGTGCGGCTTGCCGAGCTAGTTCGGCTTGCCTAGCTTCTTCAGCTATGCAGGCTTCTCTTTGATCTTTGTTCTCCATTCTGTGTAGTGCTCGTTCGATTTCTGGATTTAATGGAACAAGGGATCTCCGCTACTATGAGTGCTTGGCATTCACCGGAGAACAACCTGTGGGTATCAAAAACACGAAGATAAATGTAATTGAGGAAATAACATACAAGCAAATAACCTAGTCTTAGCTGTAATCCTCGGCAACGACGCCACTTTATGATAACTCTCAAACCATACCTCCTACCGAAGTATGAAGAAGACGTTGTCAATAAAGAACCCAACTAGAGGTTAGGGTCGATCCCACAGGGAATATGGTAGAGCTAGATTACAGCCGATAAGTGAACTTGTTAGGTAGTTACCTCAAAATTGGGGGATTCTAAAGAAAAGCAATAATAAAAACAATTATCAAAAGTTCAGTTTTGAATCAATATTAAAGGATAACTAGGGTTTGTGTTCCCCATGGATTCATAACTGCTTTAGGTATACACTCGTGATTATCACCAATACTTACTTATAGAACTGATAACAAAAGTTCATTCAAACGACCGACCAGTCCCTATTGAATGACTATACTCAATCACTCGACCAAGTCTGGTTTCAAACTATCCGTTATCACTAAATTCCAGTTTTAACTATCCTGTGACCAAAGCTCAAGTTAATACAATGACCAACAAGATCAAGGCTCCATTGTAATTCTCTTTTCCTACTCTCTACCTCTTAGACCTAGGCAAGTAAAGAATTTGGGCAAGTCCCAACGTTGCGCACCATTAAGAAACATTTAAGCATGAAGAGAATACAATATAAGCATTTAGTATTGGTTTAGAATCACTTTGTGCAACCCGAGCGTGTTAATCTCATAGTTGTAAGGTTGTGATTTTGCATTCATGATTAAGAACATAAATCAATACTTACAATTATGAATGAGAAAGACACTTCTTTAAATAAATCAGCACAATCTTTAAGAACAAGTAGAAAGAATAAGAAGAAATCAAGAAAAGGTTGATCACAAGTCAAATCTACTAAACTCTCCCCTTTCTCAATGTTTTCTAACTATTCTCTCACATCCACACACATGTTCATACATATGTTCACAAATGTCCTAAAAAATAAAACATAAAAAATATTTATATAGACATAAAAATCCTTTTCCTAGGCTAGCAGGGTGAATTTCCATATCTGGTTCTGCCGGTGCCACCACCCATCCTACGATCCGTACCATGATCCTACGAACAATACCTTTCTCTCGTACATTGTTGAGTGGCTGAATTTTGGCTAAGTGTTGGATCCTTCTTCAACTCGTGCCTACGTTCTACGAGTCATACTGTACTCCCGTGGATCAACTCTGAGACTTTGAAATACTTCTGGAGTCCATCACGAATGCTATAGTACGACTTCTACATTCGTTCCATGATTCGTACTGTCTATCCATAGCAGGAGTCATCCTCTTGTGCAAATATTTTGAATCTTTTCACGACTTCTTCACCACAACTCGTACAATCTTTTTACGACTCGTAATGAGACTCATATAATGAACCTCTTCATCCTTAGCCTTCTACAACTTCTCATGACCAGCAGTACGACTCGTAAAATCTTCTTACAGCTTGTACTGTGAACTGTGAGTTGATCCTATTTTATACACTTCCAGGCTAACTTTTGCACATTTTAGCTCCAACACCAATTTATCCTGTAACTAAAGGAAAAGTGCCTTATATCCACATAAATATATCTAAGTCCATGCTTTTTTCTCAGTTTTGAGCATCGAAAGTGCTGTAAATCCACAACATCAAAGGGTCTAACTGGATCTAAACCATGTTAGACCCCCTTCTAATCCAGCAAGGACAAAACCAGAACCGCCAACTTTGGATGCTGCTTTAGCCGCCATATATTCAAACTTACAACATTGTAATAAATATCTATTTAATCCCCTATCCCACCTCCGCTTCCACCGCATTCATGCTTAAACACCTTTTTACACTTATTACAAATAACTTTCCTTTTTTCCTCATTCTGATGCATAAATTGTCAAATAACGAAAATTTTAGCACATTGAACTTTCATCTTACCCCTAATAGGAGGCATAGGGGGAAGTTGAGCTTCAGAATAAGGAATATCTATCACAACCCGAGTCTATACCCTGGACGATACATGGTACTTGGAGTCACAAGTAACCCCAAGCCAACCCATGGTCTGTCATAACACAGGTAAATTGAGTAAACATAAGAGGAAGTTTTAAATAAATAAAATCATGTAAAGAAACTAATTTTACAAAAGTCCATACATCTGAAAAACAATACTGAATATTTGAGTCTATGCCTGAAAGCCAACTACTAAATGATGAGTTGCTGGGACAAACCCCCAGCTAACTCTAAAATCTAACTGAAAATAAATATTGTCCTCAAAAGATGAGGACCCACCAAATACTACTACAGGTATTGTCTGAGGGAAACTATTGACGATGCTGGGACTGAGAACTTGCGCCTGTATCATGACATGATACAACATAGAAGGTATGTGTCAGTACTTTGAATGTACTGAGTAAGTAAGAGATATAATAAGCATGAAAGGGCAAGTAACTGAGCTGAGATGACATGATATGACCAACTGAAATACTGAAAACTAATAAAATAGAAATATAACTGATATGGTCAGTAATGACCCTTACTGATGGTAATAGACATGTCCTGAATCTAAAATACTAAGCTGAGCTAAATTGAATTGAACTGATACTGTACTGACTAGTGGGTTAGTCTATAACCGATATATAACCACTTAAGCTAAACGTGGAGTTCGATGTATACGTCCCATCGATAGGACCCAATATACCTTTCCAGGGTATAAGGGCATGAACTGGATGATCACAAATCTGGGGCCATTGCACCAATAAAATAACCTACGGTCGCAACGTAGTTCTGGGACTTGGATGCGCTGGAACCCAGTCCGCTCGGTGCTAAGTTCTACTCCCACTGGATAGTCCTAATCTGACTACTAAGCTGGTAGCTCAAAACTGGGTTCCATGACTAAATCACGGATACTTATCTAGAAGTACCCCGAGAGTCTTATCGGATCGAATTTTGTAACTAGTGTTCTAATACTGGCCAGAACTGCTTATATGGAAGTGTCATAACCGTCTAAAGAACAAATTGAAGCTTAAGCTGGTGGTTCTAAGACTTGTCAGAGCTTCTCATCTGGAAGCATCGTAATCGTCTGCGTAGAATCGTACTTTTGATATTGGGAGATCGAGATTTGAGTGAAACTAAGAGGGATTCAGTTAAATATCCCTTTAATTCTCTGCAAAACATGCCCAAAATGACGTAGTTTAGAGTCTAGGAGTTTAGAAAATTACATAAAAGCCCTTAAAAATTTTGCAAAAAAATCACACTGCCAATCCCCACGAGGGACTGGACGATTTGTTCACCACTAAATACAACTCGTGGTGATCACTCGTTGCCAACACTGGAAATTCCTCATCACGGGTCACCACAAGGGACACCACGACTCGTGGTGTATCCAACGACTCGTGGTGACCAAGTCGTGACCATAACTGTTCAATTTTTCCACTTCCAGTCAACCTCTGACCACGAGTGACCTAACGACCCATAGTTCTAACCACGACTCATGGTCTAAGCTGTGGTCAACCCCAAACTAAAATTCCAACCAAGTCTACCCTCCTCCCCACGAGTCACTTAACGACTCGTGGTGCACCTCATGCTTCACTAGACGACTCGTCCTGTGACCTGGTGCAGAAAATCTTGTTTTATCCGATTCTACCCTCGGGTTTGATCTTAGGACTTTCAGGGTATTACAATATCTCCCCTTGAGAACATTCATCCTCGAATGTGGAAAATCATACTGAAAAGCTGAGAAATGCAATCATCATACCAAATATTGAACCATTTAAGTTGGATCTGGTGGAGTGACTGACTCCGGATTGAACTACATGGCTGAATTGAATTCATAAACCACACATAAACATTGACATGAATGAAACTTGGGGCACATGAAATGAACATGAAACCGAATAGAGTACTAAGGAGGAATTTAATACCTGATGCTGAAGCTGAATTAGAAGGGAAAAAATGAGGGTATTTAGTCATCATGTATTCTTCTGCCTCCCATGTGGCTCCCTCAACTAGCTGGTTCCTCCACAAGACTTTCACTAAAGCAATTTCCTAAATCATCTCCTACACTCTATCTCCTTCATTTCATTTTGTATACACACCATGCAAGTTCTAGACACTCCACAATAGCATGGAATATTCAAAACCTTACACTCTCAGCACATGCTCAATTCAAGACACATTCAGCAGAGTCTTAACTCCGCTAATCACATAAATTTAGAATTAAGCTTAGAATCACATCGAGTCATATTCACGAGCTTAGGTGTCTCAAACAAAGTTATACACTTCTTACATGCTTCACCACTAACCACACTTGGATCTTACAATCATGTATAGCACACAACAAGAACATCAAACAATCAATTAGCTACGAGTTCTAAACCAAAACCTATTGACTACTTTTCCCTCAAGAAGGTCGTCATCCATCCATCATCGGAAATAGTCTCTAACTATGACTAAAAACACTATATATAGACAAAGAAAATTTTTATTCTTCGGTTCAAAGACCCCCCGTCGGGAAAGAACCGAAAAGAAAAACCAACGGGTGGTGAAGTCATGCTCAACTTAAATTTTTTTTTTCCAATATGTATCAAGCACTACATTCACCAAAATCATTAAGCAAAAAAGTTTTAAAATTTCCCTCACCCCACACTTGAATCATGCTATGTCCCCAAAGCATCTAATTAAAATTCAAAAGGGTGAGAAGTACTCCTTGAGGCCTCTAGGCCTAGCTAACAACATATTTTTCTTCAAATTTGCACAAGTGGGTGTTTGACCCCACACTTTCCCTCTTCCATGCTTCTTAGCTTCCTCCTCCAAGGGTACTCAGATTCCCCCTCCATCTGTGCTTAAATTTCCACCAAAAACACAAACACGATGAAAATAAACAAAATCAACACAAACAATAATTACAAATTGTACCTGTGGTACCCTTGGGTTGCCTCCCAAGTAGCACCTAATTTTACGTCGCGGCATGACGTGAACTATCCTTTTCAGGACATCCTCATACCTTGGTTCCCTTTCGAGAACCATCTTCTTCTCTTTTGATTTTTAGAGAGAACAACCTCCACTTTATCCCTCTCTTCCTCCAACTTTTTCTCAAACTGAAGCCCTTCATCAGATTTGGGCTGACAACTAATCATCTCCTTTGACCATGGACCTGTGGAATCTGCCACCCCACACTTATCCTCTGACAACACACTGACCTTACACAGGTTTTTGTAGTGGGTGGGTGGGTTAATCTCTTGGTAGACTCGGAAGAGTTCTTCTTTATCCTCAACCCTCATTTTCAAGGTCCCTGCTCTCACATCAATAATGGATCCTCCAGTGGCCAAGAATTGCCATCCCAAGATTAAGGGTACCTAATCATCAACATGAAACTCCAATATGATAAAGTCAGCGGGTATAATGAACTTACCCACTTTGATAAGAAGGTCCTCTATAATTCCATCCGGTGCCACTCGTGACTTATCTGCTAGCTTCAACATCAATCTTATTGGTCTCGGTTGACCCAACCCCAAGGTGTTAAATAAAGATAGGGGCATTAGATTAACTGCTGCCCCTAGATCACATAAAGCTTGTATCACCTTAGCTTTACCAATTTGTATGGGGAGGGTAAAACTCCCTGGGTCTTTGAGCTTCTTAGGTATCTTGCTCATTACCCTGTGGCTGCACTCCTCTGTCAGTGCTATTGTCTGGACATCCACCAATCTGACTTTGTTGGCCATCACATCTTTCAAGTATTTAGAATACTTGGGCATTCCCTGCAAAACATCAAGCAAAGGTAAATTTATGTGAAGTTCTAAATCTCGAAGAACTTTTTGAAGCATTCCTCCTCCTTGCTCTTTTTGAATCTCTGCGGGAATGGTGGTGGTGGTCTCCGTGCTAGTTGCAATGATGATTGTGCATTTTGTTGCACAGAACTCTGATTCTCTCCCTTGTCAGTGGATGGTCCTTTCCTAACCAACTCCCTGCGGTCTCGTGTGGTGAGCAGCTGCTATTTGACCCATCTGCTTCTCTAGATTGCAGGTGGCCAACTGTTGATTTTTCAAATCTGATGCCATCCTTGCCTGATTCTCTACTAATTGAGTCTGGGTCTCCATGATTTTCTGCAACATCTCCTCAATGTTGCTGCTCAACTGGCCATCAATCTGCCTATTCTGCTGATACTGCTGTTGCTGAGGTTGCTGGTAACTTCTCCTTTAATTTCCACCCCAAGAAAAATTTGGATGGCTTTGCCAATTCTTGTTGTAATTGTTCCCAAAATTTTGGTTGTTCCTTTGAACATTCCCAACAAAATTGACTGATTTCGGATTGCCCCGCATGATTCTGCATTGTGCCCATTATTGCCGCAGATTTCACACCAACTCGGAGCTTGCTGAACTGCATTTACCTGACCCTGCTGTTGGTTCTTACTCAGTTTATTGAACTGAGTCATAATCTGATGCTGGAATGAAGCTAGATGTGACGCCAAGGCATTCATACCATCTACCTCTATCAGCCCTGCTCTCTTTCCTGCCCCTCTCGATGCCTCGCTGTGCCACTCTGGATTTCCCGGAGCAATTCTATTCAACAAAGTGTACAACTCATCATAAGTCTTCTCTAATGCATGCCCACCCGATGCAGAGTCTAGTAAAATTTTTGTGTGTGGGTCTAGACTTTCTACAAAGGTATGGGCCAACACTTGATTGGATTGCTGATGATGGGGATAGTCTCTTAGTAATGACTTTAATCTCTCCTAAGACAAATACAAGTTCTCATCCGGCCTCTGCTTGAAACTCAATATCTCACTTCTAAGTTTGGTAGTCTTGCCTGAAGGGAAGAATTTGATAAGGAACTTCTTTGCCAAATCATCCCATGAAGTTATGGAATTCGGTGGCTCGGATTTCAACCACCTCTTTTCCTCTCCTAACAATGAGAACGGGAAGAGGGTAAGTCAGACATAATCTGTGGACACGCCGGTGGGGACAAACGTGTCACTAATCTCTAGAAAGTTCTGTAAGTGCTGCTGGGGGTCCTCATGTGTCATCCTAGTGAACTAGCCACTAGAATGTAACAACTGCACCATATTCTGCTTCAATTCAAAGTTCCCTCCAGGTTCCGATTTACGGATACTAGAGGTCACATTTGTCGCTAGTGGGATAGCCACTTCGCGAACTAGTCTGGCTGGCATGATCTCAGGTGATAACTTTTCTTGACCTACTGGTGGTTGTTGATGTACCCTCTCTTAAAGTCTCTTTAGCTTTTGCTTTAGAGCTTCCCTCCTGCGTAAATGAATTTGACGCTCTGGTTCAAACAACGGTTCCACTAGCTCTTTATTCCTTGCCAGCTCTGCAAGGACAACCTGTCACCTACAATATGTCAGACTAAGACCAAGTTTCTCAACACTTAAGGAAATTAAAAATCACATAAAAACAGAAAAATTTACTAAACTTCGCCTGTCCTCGGCAACGGCGCCAAAAACTTGTTGTGACTGCACCCAAGCGTACACGCAAGCGTACGTGGTCTTACAAGTAATACAGTGGCCCTTTTTAAGAGCCGGATGTCGAACCCACAGGGAATGGACCAATTAAGCTAATTATCAAGTTCAAGTGTGATATTAACTTTAATAAGTGTTGATTATAAAAGTTTTTAATAAATTCTATTTAAATCTAGGGGTGGTCACAGAAATACTTTGAAACAATATAAGAAGCAACTAGAGCCAAGGCCGGATAATCATGCAATGCTACCCTTTGTAATGGTTCAAATATGAAATTATCAATTGTTGTCTCACATAGTTGAAAATGCGATGTTCATGGTCTCTCGAGCCTCTAAACATGACAAACTAGCCTCACAACTACATCGTTGAGCGGGGATGTGACATTCTAGTTCGTGGGCAATTCAACTATATGGATGTGGTTTACGAGGTTTATGCTCTTGATTACGGACTTTCGTACCTCTAATCATTTAACTCAACTTAGCTTCACAACTACTTCTACGAGTGGTGGAGTGACAATTCTAAGCCGGTGTCTCGCTATCATCTCGTTTTATCAACCAAGCAAGGCAAATTAGGTATAATTTCTATCCTAACTGCGAATCATATCGAAAGATAAGAACTTGCTCCCTACATTCTCTTGTTCTTGCCTAGGGTTGCTCTTTCTATCTTTTGCCTAAGCTTAACACCTTTGTTTTCATGGTGATCAAGCATAAGAACAACCATAATGTAGAATGTAAGACAAAACCACAATTAACAACTCAAACCAAAACAAATTCATGTAATTACAATCATATCACGTAGCCTCCACACTAGAGGAAGGGTTTTAGCCACTCATGTTCGTACAAATACTCAAAAACATAATTAAAGTGATGTACTTACAAGAATAGATAAAAGAGAAGGTAAATTTGGTGAACCCTAGGTGAGTTCTTCACTTCTCCCTTCACTCCTTTACGATTTTCAGAAAATATTTCGTGACAATTGGTTTTAGAAGCTAAGGGTCCTATTTATAGTAAATAGGGAATGTACAATTTTTGCCCATCATGCAATGGCTCCGTGGCACAAAGGTGATCGCGCTAATTTACCTCCGTCACATGGAGGTATCACGACAACACACTGGAAATCACCTAAAAATTGAGCCTCGGCAGAAGCTTGCCGTGATAGCAACATGGCACGCTGCTTGTGCAGCGCGTGGTTGGCGTGACACGGCCCCTATCGCGCAGCTGTGCCTGGCGTGGCACGGTGCTGTCGCGCAGGTGGCCTGTTTTGCATGTTTCCTTGCTGACTTTTGCATTTTGCTTCCGATTCCATTCCTCCACTTCACCCATCATAAATTAGTTCCTCGAATGCATTTTTAACCTACAAAAACAAGGACTAATCATGTTGGTTAGTACATGTCCAAATTTACATAAAATCACATGATAATGTAAGTGCATAAATAGACAAACAAGACTAAACTAAGTTATAAAATAGCACTTGGGCACACAATTATTCCCAAGATCACCACCCCACACTTAAAGCCTTGTTCGTCCTCAAACAAACCTTTTACATCTCATGCACATGAAGACTCCCACATAGCTAATTTAGCAAGACAATTCAAGCTACGACTATAATGATTATTTAAGATAGCAAGTTAAAAATAGAGCATGCAAGATTTAACCATTAAAATTAAATATAACTACGTTAAGAATTCCTAACCTCAAGAATCGACTCTCAATCTTAGCAAACTCATGCAAATCAATCGATCAATAAATCCGACATGAATTTTTATCTTTCATTAAACATGTGCCCTCACAACACAAGAGAGTTACCCATTTTTACTCACAAAATTTCAAATCACACCATGTATGGGTATATAAATGGAAATTAAGCTCGCTCTCACAAAGAATTCACATGCATCATGTAGTGACCCATAAGCTTGCCTTTAGTGTATTTCTCACTTAATTTAAGGATGTGTGAACGTAAGATCAAGTAGGACTTACTGGGTTGTAATGTGAGCTAAGGGACGGGTAGGTACTATTATGGATAATAACAGTGGCTATCTTTCCCAAGCGCTTTTAATACATCGCACCTTCATTATGGACATTTCTTCTCTTACTTCACCCTCGTTCTTTTCACTCTTAAATTTCCTCTTCTTGTTCCCATTTCTTTAAGAACACTTAGCTTATTAGTAAGGAGTACTTAAGCCACTTTTTCATTCATTTATTTTGTTACTCCCTACCAATACTCAAGCATTTTCAAACAAGTGCACCTTTGACCTTTCTCAACTTCCACAACTGTTATTTTTCCTTCTTTTTCCCGATTCTCACTCCTTTACTCTTTCGAATTTTTCACTTAAGCGCTTAGGAGTTTAGGATAAAATTCAAGGCTAATGAAAGAAAAACAATTAAGCTTATGTTGTAGCTATCAAAAAAATAGGCTTAAGGCTCAATGGGGATAACAAGGATTCAATATTCAAGGTAGGTAAGGCGAGGGATAGAAATTTGGCTCATTCAAAGAAATGCCTAAATCATCTCCTACACTCTATCTCCTTCATTTCGTGTTGTATACACACCAGGCAAGTTCTAGACACTCCACAATAGCATGGAATATTCAAAAACCTTACACTCTCAGCACATGCTCAATTCAAGACACATTCAGCAGAGTCTTAACTCAGTTAATCACATAAATTCAGAATTAAGCTTAGAATCACATCGAGTCACATTCTCGAGCTTAGGTGTCTTAAACAAAGTTATACACTTCTTATATGCTTCACCACTAACCACACTTGCATCTTATAATCATGTATTGCACACAACAAGAAATCAAACAATCAATTAGCTACGGGTTCAAAACCAAAACCTATTGACTACTTTTCCCTCAAGACGGTCGTCATCCATCCATCATCGGAAATAGTCTCTAACTATGACTAAAAACACTATATACAGACAAAGAAAATTTTTATTCTTTGGTTCAAAGAACCCCCGTCAGAAAATAACCGATAAGAAAAACGAACGGGTGGTGAAGTCACGCTCAACTTAAATTTTTTTTTCCAATATGTATCAAGCACTACATTCACCAAAATCATTAAGCACAAAATTTTTGAAATTTCCCTCACCCCACACTTGAATCATGCTATGTCCCCAAAGCATCTAATTAAAATTCAAAAGGGTGAGAAGTATTCCCTGAGGCCTCTAGGCCTAGCTAACAGCATGTTTTTCTTCAAATTTGCACAAGTGGGTGTTTGACCCCACATTTTCCCTCTTCCATGCTTCTTAGCGTCCTCCTCCAAGGGTACTCAGATTTCCCCTCCATCTGTGCTTAAATTTCCACCAAAAACACAAACACAATGAAAATAAACAAAATCAACAAAAACATTAATTACAAATTGTACTTGTGGTACCCTCGGGTTGCCTCCCAAGCAGCGCCTAATTTTACGTCGCGGCACGATGTGAATTATCCTTTTCAGAACATCCTCGTACCTGGACATCTACCAATCTGACTTTGTTGGCCATCACATCTTTCAAGTATTTAGAATACTTGGGCATTCCCTGCAAAACATCAAGCAAAGGTAAATTTATGTGAAGTTCTAAATCTCGAAGAACTTTTTGAAGCATTCCTCCTCCTTGCTCTTTTTGAATCTCTGCGGGAATGGTGGTGGTGGTCTCCGTGCTGGTTGCAATGATGATTGTGCATTTTGTTGCACAGAACTCTGATTCTCTCCCTTGTCAGTGGATGGTCCTTTCCTAACCAACTCCCTGCGGTCTCGTGTGGTGAGCAGCTGCTATTTGACCCATCTGCTTCTCTAGATTGCAGGTGGCCAACTGTTGATTTTTCAAATCTGATGCCATCCTTGCCTGATTCTCTGCTAATTGAGTCTGGGTCTCCATGATTTTCTGCAACATCTCCTCAATGTTGCTGCTCAACTGGCCATCAATCTGCCTATTCTGCTGATACTGCTGTTGCTGAGGTTGCTGGTAACTTCTCCTTTAATTTCCACCCCAAGAAAAATTTGGATGGCTTTGCCAATTCTTGTTGTAATTGTTCCCAAAATTTTGGTTGTTCCTTTGAACATTCCCAACAAAATTGACTGATTTCGGATTGCCCCGCATGATTCTGCATTGTGCCCATTATTGCCGCAGATTTCACACCAACTCGGAGCTTGCTGAACTGCATTTACCTGACCCTGCTGTTGGTTCTTACTCAGTTTATTGAACTGAGTCATAATCTGATGCTGGAATGAAGCTAGATGTGACGCCAAGGCATTCATACCATCTACCTCTATCAGCCCTACTCTCTTTCCTGCCCCTCTCGATGCCTCGCTGTGCCACTCTGGATTTCCCAGAGCAATTCTATTCAACAAAGTGTTAAACTCATCATAAGTCTTCTCTAATGCATGCCCACCCGATGCAGAGTCTAGTAAAATTTTTGTGTGTGGGTCTAGACTTTCTACAAAGGTATGGGCCAACACTTGATTGGATTGCTGATGATGGGGATAGTCTCTTAGTAATGACTTTAATCTCTCCTAAGACAAATACAAGTTCTCATCCGGCCTCTGCTTGAAACTCAATATCTCACTTCTAAGTTTGGTAGTCTTGCCTGAAGGGAAGAATTTGATAAGGAACTTCTTTGCCAAATCATCCCATGAAGTTATGGAATTCGGTGGCTCGGATTTCAACCACCTCTTTTCCTCTCCTAACAATGAGAACGGGAAGAGGGTAAGTCAGACATAATCTGTGGACACGCCGGTGGGGACAAACGTGTCACTAATCTCTAGAAAGTTCTGTAAGTGCTGTTGGGGGTCCTCATGTGTCATCCTAGTGAACTAGCCACTAGAATGTAACAACTACACCATATTCTGCTTCAATTCAAAGTTCCCTCCAGGTTCCGATTTACGGATACTAGAGGTCACATTTGTCGCTAGTGGGATAGCCACTTCGCGAACTAGTCTGGCTGGCATGATCTCAGGTGATAACTTTTCTTGACCTACTGGTGGTTGTTGATGTACCCTCTCTTAAAGTCTCTTTAGCTTTTGCTTTAGAGCTTCCCTCCTGTGTAAATGAATTTGACGCTCTGGTTCAAACAATGGTTCCACTAGCTCTCTATTCCTTGCCAGCTCTGCAAGGACAACCTGTCACCTACAATATGTCAGACTAAGACCAAGTTTCTCAACACTTAAGGAAATTAAAAATCACATAAAAACAGAAAAATTTACTAAACTTCGCCTGTCCTCGGCAACGGCACCAAAAACTTGTTGTGACTGCACCCAAGCGTACACGCAAGCGTACGTGGTCTTACAAGTAATACAGTGGCCCTTTTTAAGAGCCGGATGTCGAACCCACAGGGAATGGACCAATTAAGATAATTATCAAGTTCAAGTGTGATATTAACTTTAATAAGTGTTGATTATAAAAGTTTTTAATAAATTCTATTTAAATCTAGGGGTGGTCACAGAAATACTTTGAAACAATATAAGAAGCAACTAGAGCCAAGGCCGGATAATCATGCAATGCTACCCTTTGTAATGGTTCAAATATGAAATTATCAATTGTTGTCTCACATAGTTGAAAATGCGATGTTCATGGTCTCTCGAGCCTCTAAACATGACAAACTAGCCTCACAACTACATCGTTGAGCGGGGATGTGACATTCTAGTTCGTGGGCAATTCAACTATATGGATGTGGTTTACGAGGTTTATGCTCTTGATTACGGACTTTCGTACCTCTAATCATTTAACTCAACTTAGCTTCACAACTACTTCTACGAGTGGTGGAGTGACAATTCTAAGCCGGTGTCTCGCTATCATCTCGTTTTATCAACCAAGCAAGGCAAATTAGGTATAATTTCTATCCTAACTGCGAATCATATCGAAAGATAAGAACTTGCTCCCTACATTCTCTTGTTCTTGCCTAGGGTTGCTCTTTCTATCTTTTGCCTAAGCTTAACACCTTTGTTTTCATGGTGATCAAGCATAAGAACAACCATAATGTAGAATGTAAGACAAAACCACAATTAACAACTCAAACCAAAACAAATTCATGTAATTACAATCATATCACGTAGCCTCCACACTAGAGGAAGGGTTTTAGCCACTCATGTTCGTACAAATACTCAAAAACATAATTAAAGTGATGTACTTACAAGAATAGATAAAAGAGAAGGTAAATTTGGTGAACCCTAGGTGAGTTCTTCACTTCTCCCTTCACTCCTTTACGGTTTTCAGAAAATATTTCGTGACAATTGGTTTTAGAAGCTAAGGGTCCTATTTATAGTAAATAGGGAATGTACAATTTTTGCCCATCATGCAATGGCTCCGTGGCACAAAGGTGATCGCGCTAACTTACCTCCGTCACATGGAGGTATCACGACAACACACAGGAAATCACCTAAAAATTGAGCCTCGGCAGAAGCTTGCCGTGATAGCAGCATGGCACGCTGCTTGTGCAGCGCGTGGTTGGCGTGACACGGCCCCTATCGCGCAGCTGTGCTTGGCGTGGCACGGTGCTGTCGCGCAGGTGGCCTGTTTTGCATGTTTCCTTGCTGACTTTTGCATTTTGCTTCCGATTCCATTCCTCCACTTCACCCATCATAAATTAGTTCCTCGAATGCATTTTTAACCTACAAAAACAAGGACTAATCATGTTGGTTAGTACATGTCCAAATTTACATAAAATCACATGATAATGTAAGTGCATAAATAGACAAACAAGACTAAACTAAGTTATAAAATAGCACTTGGGCACGCAATTATTCCCAAGATCACCACCCCACACTTAAAGCCTTGTTCGTCCTCAAACAAACCTTTTACATCTCATGCACATGAAGACTCCCACATAGCTAATTTAGCAAGACAATTCAAGCTACAACTATAATGATTATTTAAGATAGCAAGTTAAAAATAGAGCATGCAAGATTTAACCATTAAAATTAAATATAACTACGTTAAGAATTCCTAACCTCAAGAATCGACTCTCAATCTTAGCAAACTCATGCAAATCAATCGATCAATAAATCCGACATGAATTTTTATCTTTCATTAAACATGTGCCCTCACAACACAAGAGAGTTACCCATTTTTACTCACAAAATTTCAAATCACACCATGTATGGGTATATAAATGGAAATTAAGCTCGCTCTCACAAAGAATTCACATGCATCATGTAGTGACCCATAAGCTTGCCTTTAGTGTATTTCTCACTTAATTTAAGGATGTGTGAACGTAAGATCAAGTAGGACTTACTGGGTTGTAATGTGAGCTAAGGGACGGGTAGGTACTATTATGGATAATAACAGTGGTTATCTTTCCCAAGCGCTTTTAATACATCGCACCTTCATTATGGACATTTCTTCTCTTACTTCACCCTCGTTCTTTTCACTCTTAAATTTCCTCTTCTTGTTCCCATTTCTTTAAGAACACTTAGCTTATTAGTAAGGAGTACTTAAGCCACTTTTTCATTCATTTATTTTGTTACTCCCTACCAATACTCAAGCATTTTCAAACAAGTGCACCTTTGACCTTTCTCAACTTCCACAACTGTTATTTTTCCTTCTTTTTCCCGATTCTCACTCCTTTACTCTTTCGAATTTTTCACTTAAGCGCTTAGGAGTTTAGGATCAAATTCAAGGCTAATGAAAGAAAAACGATTAAGCTTATGTTGTAGCTATCAAAAAAATAGGCTTAAGGCTCAATGGGGATAACAAGTATTCAATATTCAAGGTAGGTAAGGCAAGGGATAGAAATTTGGCTCATTCAAAGAAATGCCTAAATCATCTCCTACACTCTATCTCCTTCATTTCGTGTTGTATACACACCAGGCAAGTTCTAGACACTCCACAATAGCATGGAATATTCAAAAACCTTACACTCTCAGCACATGCTCAATTCAAGACACATTCAGCAGAGTCTTAACTCAGTTAATCACATAAATTCATAATTAAGCTTAGAATCACATCGAGTCACATTCTCGAGCTTAGGTGTCTTAAACAAAGTTATACACTTCTTATATGCTTCACCACTAACCACACTTGCATCTTATAATCATGTATTGCACACAACAAGAAATCAAACAATCAATTAGCTACGGGTTCAAAACCAAAACCTATTGACTACTTTTCCCTCAAGACGGTCGTCATCCATCCATCATCGGAAATAGTCTCTAACTATGACTAAAAACACTATATACAAACAAAGAAAATTTTTATTCTTCGGTTCAAAGAACCCCCGTCAGAAAATAACCGAAAAGAAAAACGAACGGGTGGTGAAGTCATGCTCAACTTAAATTTTTTTTTCCAATATGTATCAAGCACTACATTCACCAAAATCATTAAGCACAAATTTTTTGAAATTTCCCTCACCCCACACTTGAATCATGCTATGTCCCCAAAGCATCTAATTAAAATTCAAAAGGGTGAGAAGTATTCCCTGAGGCCTCTAGGCCTAGTTAACAGCATGTTTTTCTTCAAATTTGCACAAGTGGGTGTTTGACCCCACATTTTCCCTCTTCCATGCTTCTTAGCTTCCTCCTCCAAGGGTACTCAGATTTCCCCTCCATCTGTGCTTAAATTTCCACCAAAAACACAAACACAATGAAAATAAACAAAATCAACAAAAACATTAATTACAAATTGTACTTGTGGTACCCTCGGGTTGCCTCCCAAGCAGCGCCTAATTTTACGTCGCGGCACGATGTGAATTATACTTTTCAGGACATCCTCGTACCTGGGTTCCCTTTCGAGAACCATCTTCTTCTCTTTTGATTTTTAGAGAGAACAACCTCCACTTTGTCCCTCTCTTTCTCCAACTTCTTTTCATACTGAAGCCCTTCATTAGATTTGGGCTAACAACTAATCATCTCCTTTGACCGTGGACCTGTGAGATCTGCCACCCCACACTTATCCTCTAACAACACACTGACCTTACATAGGTTTCTGTAGTGTGTGGGTGGGTTAATCTCTTGGTAGACTCGGAAGAGTTCTTCTTTATCCTCAACCCTTATTTTCAGGGTCCTTGCTCTCACATCGATAATGGCTCCGCCAGTGGCCAAGAATGGCCGTCCCAAGATTAAGGGTACCTGATCATCAACATGAAAATCCAATATGATAAAGTCAGCGGGTATAATGAACTTACCCACTTTGATGAGAAGGTCCTCTATAATTCCATTTGGTCCTCTGTTGGCGAGTAAGAGGTAGATCTGTAATAAAGTCCATATTCAGTTCTTCCCGCTTCCAGGTAGGTATGCTGATAATCTGAGTCATACCCCCAGGTCTTTGATGTTCCACCTTGACCTTTGGCAGTTCGGGCACTTAGCCACAAATTCTGCACTGTCTCTTTTCATGCCGTTCCACCAGTAAATGTCCCATAGATCACGGTACTGTTAGTGGCACCTGAATGGATAGAATATCTGGAACTGTGTGCTTTTGCCAGTATTTGTCATCTCAAGTCACCTACTTCAGGTACACATAGTCTGCCCTGGTAACGAAGTACACGATCTCCCCTTTTGGAGAAAGCCTCCACTTCTTTTCTGAGAACTGCTTCTTTCAGCTTAAATAGTATGGGATCTTCATCCTTCCTTGACTTAACGCCAACAACTAACGAGGAATCTAACCCACTTTGCATTACTACTTCGCCCTCAGCTGAATCGACCAACTACACTTCCGGTCGAGCTAACCTGTGAATATCTTTTGCCAGTTCTTTTCTGCCCTCTCCAACATGAGCAACGCTCCCCATGGACATTCTGCTTAAGGAATCAACCACCACATTGGCCTTGCCCGGGTGGTATAACACACTCATGTCATAGTCCTTCAGTAGCTCCACTCACCTTCTCTGAAGAAGATTTAAGTCCTTCTGACTGAACACGTATTGAAGGCTCTTGTGATCTGTGAAAACATCCACGTGAACCCCATAAAGATAATGCCTCTAGATCTTCAAAGAAAACACCACCACTGCCAATTCAAGATCATGAGTCAGATAGTTCTTTTCATGAACCTTGAGCTGTTTAAAGGTGTAAGTTATCACCTTACTCCGCTGCATCATAACACAATCGAGCCCAACTTTGGAAGCGTCAAAATATACCATGAAGCACTCTATTCCTTCTAGTAAGGTTAAAACTGGAGTAGTAGTAAGTTGAGTCTTCAACTCCTGGAAACTCTTCTCACATGCATCTGACCATTGAAACTTCACCTTTTTCTGAGTTAGCTTAGTCAGAGAAGACACAATAGAGGAAAATCCTTCTATGAATCGTTGGTAATATCTAGCTAAACCCAGGAAATTTCTGATATCTGTTGGGGAAGTAGGTCTTGGCCAGTCTTTCACTGCTGCTATCTTTTGAGGATCTACCTGAAAACCCTCACCTAAAACCACGTGACCAAGGAAATTTATAGACTTCAACCAGAATTCACATTTTCTGAGTTTAGCAAACAACTAGGGATCTCTGAGTGTATGTAGGACTATCCTCAGATGGTTAGCATGTTCTTCCTCATTTCTGGAGTATACCAGAATGTCATCAATGAATACAATGACGAACATGTCTAGATACTGCTTGAAAACCTTGTTCATCAGGTCCATGAAAGCTGAAGGGGCATTAGTTAATCCAAAGGACATAACCATGAATTCATAGTGACCATATCGAGTTCTAAAGGTTGTTTATGGCATGTTACATTCTCTGACTCTAAGATAATGATACCCTGACCTGAGATCTACCTTGGGAAAATAACTGGCTTCTTGAAGATGATCGAACAAATCGTCAATCCTAGGTAGGGGATACCTATTCTTAACTGTAACTTTGTTCAGTTGATGGTAGTCGATACACATTATGAGAGTACCGTCTTTCTTTTGCATGAACAACACTGGAGAGCCTGATGAAACCCTTATCAAGTAGGCCTTTTAGCTGTTCTTTCAACTCCTTAAGCTCTGTGGAGCCATTTTGTAAGGAGGAATTGAGATAGGTTGAGTGTCTGGAAGAAGGTCTATGCTGAAGTCTATTTTCCACTAGAGAGGGATACTGGGAAGATCTTCGGGAAACACATTAGGGAGTTCACTAACAACTGGAACTGAATGGATAGTTAGGGTATCAAAGCTAGAATCTTTGACCCGAACTAGGTGATATATGCACCCTTTAGAAATGAGCTTCCTTGCCTTAAGGTAGGAAATAAACCGACCCTTAGGTACGGAAATACTACCCATCCACTCTAGAACTGGCTCATTTGGAAATTGAAATCTGACGACTCTAGTTCTGCAGTCGACTGAGGCATAATCGAAGTGTAGCCAATCCATGCCAAGGATGAGATCGAAATCGACCATGTCTAACTCAACTAGATCAGCTAGAATAACTTTACTCAATACTGAGACTGGGCAGTTTCTATACACCCGACTAGCTCTAGCTGACTCACCAACTAGGGTAGAGACTAAGAATGGTTCTGAGAGGACTTCTAGTCTGATTTCAAATTGGAATGCTACATAGGGAGTCACGAATGATAGCGTGGCTCCTAGATCTAATAGGGCATACACATCTAGATGGAAGAGACGTGACATACTCGTGACCACGTTAGATGAGCTCTCCTGATCTTGACGAGAGGAAAAAGAATAAAAGCGATTTTGGTGCTGAACGCCATATGTACCTGAAGTATTACCCTGTTAAGCTGGATGGCCTGCTGATGCTGCTGTAGTGGTAGACTGTGATTTCCCACGTCACGCTGATGGACACTCCCTTAGCCGGTGACCTAGCTGTCCACACCAAAAGCAACCCTCTTTGCCCTAGAGGCATTCACCTGGATGGTTCTTGCCACACTTAGGGCAAGATGGATAATGATTGCTGGCACTGTAACTCTGGGACTGAGATCCGATGCTCCACCTTTCTGATCCTTGCGGGACCGTAAAGTAGGGGCGCTAGCTGAGGTGGGTGTTGGAGTCCTCTACTGCTGATGCTAAGGGTGAATACTGCCGCCGGACCTGTTGTGGCCATAATCTGATTGACCAGTTCTAGCCCACTTTTTCTACCGTTCCATATCTTTCAAATTTTTTGCCTCAATTTATTGGGCATGAACGATGAGGCTAGAGAGGTTAATATCCTTTATGAGCATCGCGGTCCTACACTCCTTAAGTATAAGGATTGATACCTTGTTGACAAATTTAAGCATGCGAGTCCTTGGCTCAGCTACCATCTCTGGAGCATACCTTGAAAATCGCATGAACTCCAATGCATATTCCTCCATAGTCCTGTTACCTTGCTTTAAGTTCATGAACTATGCGACCTTAGCCTCCCTCAACTCCGGGGGGGGGGGGGAGAATCTATCTAGGAATGCTGTGGTGAACTCTTCCCATTCTACCGGCTTTGCTCCCGCTAGTCTTCCTTCCATCCACTGATCATACCAAATTTTAGCCACCCCTTTTAACTAGTAGGCAATCAGATCAGCACTCTTCGTAGAACTAACACCAATAATCCGGGTGATCTTCTACACCTCATATACAAACTCCTGTGAGTCGTCTCCCACATTGGATCCATGAAAGGCTAGAGGGTTCATTCGGGTGAAGTCCCGAATCCTAGAAGCTGCTGCGAACCCGTCTGTGTTCATCAGAACCACCTGTTGGTTCACTTGATTAGTCACTGTCTAAGCCAGCAGCTGGATTGTTGCTATGAATTCTGCTAAGGACACTTGATCGTCTTGAGGGGCTACTGGAGCTGGTGGAGCAGGTCAGTTATGTTACACCCCGTAAATCTCCATAGTATAATCGTCATGTGCACATGTACACAGAGAATTTTAACATATGAAACACCTGGGAGAAGGCTCGGGAGGGGAACACACGAGTGTATCGTAAAACGGATGGGATGGCCGAAGCCAGGGGGCCGGCGCTCTGGATGCCACATTGCGCAGCCTGCCCTGGCGAAGGCAGTGGCGCATCGCGCCCCTAAGGCAGTGCGATGGGAGGCGCGCTACACTCCCCCCATGCCACCGCCCAACTATATATATCCTCCCTTAGTTCAAATTGGATCATTTTAATATATATACCCATGGCTAAGAACAGAGAGTACACACACCTTTCTTTGTATTTTCAGCTGATTGCGCTACTAAATGCCGTCTAAATGCAAATTAACTTCGGGCAACAAGTTCTAGGCCTGCAAGAAGCATTACTACGAAGTTATTTCTCAAAAATTAGCTTGGCAAAAGCGAAACTCCGTCGAGTAAAAGTTTTCAGAATTGTTCCAAATTAAATCCCAATTAGCCAATGACATTAGGTAAGCACTTCTCACTTTTGAACTCTCAGGAAATTATAGGTTTGCGGCCGAGTTATTCAAAGTTGAATTATAGCTGCTATTATTATTGAAAGTTATCATTATTTGTTGAATTTAGTATTAAAATTGGCCCTATTCTCCCAGTATCAGGGCTTCAGTTGGATAGAACCGCTGGTTACAAGTTAAAACTCGCCAGTTAAATGAAAGTTGGCACTAGAGGTATGTAAGGCTACCCTTTTCGGCAAGTTACGTTCGTCATAAAGTTCGTAAGACTCGTGTATCTATAGTACTTCAGAGTAAACCTATTGTGGTCTGCTGTTATAAATTGAGTTGAGACGATAACAATGATAATATAACCCTCGTCAGAATTAACGCTAGCCAGCTTTATTATTGTATACGATATTCGGGGCTTGGATGTTGTTGCCTATAGGGTTAGGCTCGCAGGAGTGTTATGATGTCCAGAGTGACTAGAGTGAGGCTATAAAGGCCGTATTCAGTTTTTAGATCTCCTATTATGACCCATAGTCGAGCCAAGGCTCGGGGTCCAACTACAACAGTTATGTTATGACCCATAGTCAAGCCAAGGCTCGGGGTCCAGCTACAACAGTTAATTATAGCCCATAGTTGAGCCAAGGCTCGGGGACCAGTTATAGAAGCTACAGTATAATCCATAGTTGAGCCAAGGCTCAGGATCTAGTCACAACAGTCACATGATGACCCATAGTCGATCCAAGGCTCGGGGTCTAGTTACATAGCCCAGACGGCTCAGACACAGACAAAGCTACAGGAGCCTATCAAGCTTAGATACAACTTTAGAGAACAAGCAAATCTTGAGTTATAGTACTTACGAACCTTTAGTATCCAGATAGTAGGAGTGTGTATTATTTGTACTTGCCGGGGCTTATGAGGGTCCAGGTAGGTTATTCTGTGTTGTTTGTTACCTTCCAGGCTAATAGGGGCTCAGTTAGGTTCTTTTTTGTATATGTATACTTGTTAGTTAGAGGTTTCAGATGGTGAGATCATTCAGGTTAAACTCTTACCCTTCTTCATGATTACTTCAGTTTTATCAGCTTTCATTCAGCTATCATTTTACTCCCTTATATATTTGGTTCATATTGTATTGACGCCCATCCTTGGGATGCTGCATTACTTTCCTGCAGGTGCAGATAGATGTGTCTGGGACCATCTTAGTCATCAGCCAGAGTTAGTAGTGCATCGTGCTCCTTTCTTCCGGAGTTGATAGTTAGAGAAGGTTTGTTCTTTTGCCGTAAAGCTTACGGGTAGGTCGGGGCCCTATCTCGACCATTATTCCACTCTTAGGCTTGCAGGCTACATATTTCCAGTGGTTAGCTTTTGTTGTTGGCCGTGTGGGGCCTATGTATGTTTTATTTCACGTGATGGCCGTGTGGGGCCTTATTTAGTTGTTAGTTAGCAGCCTTGTCGGCTATAGCATAGTTTTAGTTGCCTGATTTCATTCAGTTATAACTAGACTGCATGGTGGTCTTGTCGGCCCGCATAGGATCCCTATTATTGTGTTATTGCTAGTTAGCTGTCTTCTTTTACAAGTGGCCTTGTCAGCCAGAGGCTATATTTACAGCCGATATATAGCTCATCGATTTCTTGAATTAAGTTATAGGCGTACACCAGAGGTGCACCAGGCCAGCCAAGTTTGTCCAGATCCCAGTGTGGCATTAGGTGCCAGTCATGCCTCCCACGGTGGGGCATGAGAAACTTGGTATCAGAGCAGGTTGTATCCCAGGGGGTCTGCAAGCCATGTCAAGTAGAGTCCTGTCTATGGATGTGTTGTGCACCACATTCTATAGGCAGGAGGCTATGAGGCATAATAGTGTGGTTACTCTTCTTTTTCCTCCAATCTTGCTATATAGCTATGCTGTATAGGGTAACTCCCTAAGCTTATATTATTCTACTTATTTACAGAGAAATGTTTGACGCACGATGGACCGCGACTGGTCGAGAATTGGATATGGCAGCAGGAAAGGGCACTAATAGGGGGCCCCAGGCAGAGTCAGTCTGATCTAAGGAAATAACAGGGAGACATCACCTCAATCTCCCCAGCACTCACCACTGCACTCAGAGCCAGCTAGGGTAGCAGATATACCAGTACCACCCCAATCCATTCCTGTGCCATCAGATCAGGGCTCAGGGGTGCAAATCTATATGTTGGTATAAATGATGGCTGCCCAGCATCAGCCTCATCCAGTAGTACCAGCTGCTGTTGAGCCCATTGAGGGTCCTGGTAGTTTGTGTTACACTCCATAAGTTTCTAGCATTTAGTCGACCTATTCGCATGTTGGTTGAGAGTTTTAGAATGCCATACGTGCGAGAAAAGGGCCCGGGGAAAGGCCGAACGAGTGCCAAGTTGGAATTTCGCAAGAGGAGGCCAAACCGCGCTGCCCAAAGGGGCAAAGTGGCATGGAGCTGGGACCTCCGTGTTAGCCAACGTGGCACGGAGTCAAAACGGCGCATTGGCCAGCGTGCCATGTTGCCATGTATTTTGCTGCAAGTATATATAGGCCTCACCCTTTAACTTTATATCATTTTCCATTATACACACGACCAGAAACAGAGGGAGGACGAAGAGAATATATAAGTTTCTTCCGTTTATGCCGCCAAACACCTTCCAAACTCAAATTAACTTTGGGTACCGAAGTATAAAGCTGCATGGAGTATTTCTACGGAGTTAGTTTCACGAAAACCACCCGGCGAAGCGTCAACCTGCTGAGTCAAGGTGATTGGAATTGCTCCAAACTAGTGTTAATACACTCCCAACATTAAAGTGAGTATTTCCCTCTTCTAGATTTTTGAGAAATTTCAAGTTTTCGATCATTCTTTGATAAGTCGAAGAATAGCCAGTAGATATATACATAGTATTGTTTTCTTCCAAAATAATGATGAGATTAGTTCTATTCTGCTGTGAAAATGATTACAATTGGGGAAATAGCTGAATATTAGCCGACCTACGCTAGTTAATCAGAAAGCCAACAGTCGAGGTATGTAAAGCCAGTTGCTTTCGGCAAGTTAGTTGTCCTAGTATATTAAAACAGTATAAATTCCAGTAGCATATTTCAGAAACAGTATAGCATCTCAATATGAAATTTAGTAAGCATGTTAGAAATATTATATCATGTTTCGCATGAAACTTAGTAAAATAGCATAAGTCCCAGCAGATTATTTATGAAACGTTATATCATGCTTCAGTATGAGATTCAGTACAACATGTCAGAGATTATATTATTAATATCATATTCAGTATGTATTAGATGCAGTCATTGCTATCAGTTGAGACTTGATTGTATTGTTTTGGGCTGGATTACCTAGCTTCCGTGACCACCCTAGGGTTAATAGCTGTATCGACTCGTCCGCCAGAGGGCGAGGATACGTCTCTCTACGGAGTGGCATGCCGTCCGCTAGGGAAGAAGATGGGATGCCAGTTTCCCCATATTTTGCCTTGGTAGGCTTTTATACACCCCCGTCGAGCGCTTGCGCCCAGGGTATTGATTTCAGGAGTCCTCCGAACTCAGGTACAGTTATAGTCAGGGGCCCAGCAGGCCCAAGTTGCATACCCATGTGATCGACAGGTTGCTTATAGTTACTAGGTGATATGGTATGACTTGGGTAGGGGTAAATAGATTGTGATGATTGTACCTTCCGGCTTATGGGGGCCAATATATTGTTTTATGTTATTTTAGCT
Organism: Datura wrightii; assembly: GCA_035772735.1. Taxonomy (NCBI): domain Eukaryota; kingdom Viridiplantae; phylum Streptophyta; class Magnoliopsida; order Solanales; family Solanaceae; genus Datura; species Datura wrightii. The sequence continues at coordinate 18,379,819 of JASDFA010000023.1, read as the reverse complement.
ATTGATAGACCGACAGTATCACGCCACGTTATCAGATAAGATTCCTATCCTTCTCAGTATAGTTAAGGTTAGTCCAGATTTCCACTACTTCAGTCAGATTCAGTCTGTTTTCCTATTACATCAGTCACTATCAGTTTAGTTACTTACTTTCAGCTATTTTCAGTTATTGCTTTGCATACTCAGTACCAGGGGTACTGATGCCCGTTTTTGGGGCGCTGCTTACTGGCCTACAGGTACACATAGACGAGGAGCAGATCCCTCGTAGTTCCAGTCAGCGTTATAGAGCCTTCAGCTCCTTTCATCCATAGCTTGAAAGACAGAGGTTTACTCTCCTTTTGATTGTGCAGTATGGGTAGGTCGGGGCCCTGTCCCGACCATTTTATTATTCTTAGAGGCTTGCAGATTGTATTATATTCCTTGTGGTTAGATGTGTCGGCCATGTGGGGCCATATATGTGTTTTAGATTGTATGTGATGGCTGTGTGGGGCCTTATTTAGTTGTTAGTTGGTGACCTTGTCGGTCACAGATCAGTTTAGCGCCAGATTTCATTTTTCAGATATAACTAGACAGCATGGTGGCCTTATCGGCCCGCATAGGATCCCTTATAGTTGGTTGTTTTGGTTAGCTGTTTATATCCTTACAGGTGGCTATAGGCCTTGTCGGCCGGAGGCTGTGTTTACAACCGTTATATAGCCCGTCGTTTTCTTGAATCCAGAGTTAGAGCCAGCCTGGCACCAGAAGTGCTTAGGCTCAGTTAGTCCAGTAGTCCAGGTCCTAGTAGGGCACCAAGTGCCAGTCATGCCTCCCGAGGTGGGGTGTGACAAACTTGGTATCAGAGCAGGTCGTATCCCATGGAGTCTGCAAGCCGTGCTAAGCAGAGTCTTGTCTATGGATGTGTTGTGCACCACATACTATAGGCACGAGGCTGCAAGGCATGATAGGATGGTTACTCTTTCTTCTTATTCAGTCGTGCTATAGAGCGATACAGTATAAGGTTGAGTCCTTGAGCTTATCATACTCTTTGTTTACAGAGATAAAACGTCGGACCAGCGACATCCTACGACAGGCAAGAGGTTGGATATAACAGCAGGAGAGGGCACCAACAGGATGCCTCAACCTAGATTAGAATCAACCCGATTTGAGGGCGATACGGAGGCATCGTCTCAACCTTCCCAGCAGTCACTATTACATCAGGAGCTGCTTGGAACGGCACCACCTCCGGCAATTCCTATACCTATACCATCTGACCAGGAGGTCAGGAGTGCGGTGGTTATGTTAGCACAAATGATGGCTGCTCAACGCCAGTCAATACCACCTACCGCTGCAGAAGCATCAGGAGGACCTGGTAGTTCAAGGGTTCGAGAATTCTTGGCATTAAGTCCCCCGCAATTTACAGTGACAGATCAGTCAGAGGATCCCCAGGATTTCTTAGACCAGATGCAGAGGATCTTTAGCGTAATGCATGCCACACCCATAGAGTCGGTTAAATTGGCGGTATTTCAGTTACGGGACATCGCTGTGTTGTGGTATGAGAGTTGGGAGAGGTCCCGAGGGAGAGATGTTTCCCCTCCAACCTGGTCCAGCTTCTCAGAGGCTTTTCTGGATCATTATCTACCACAGGAGATTCGACAGGCCCGAGTTGATCAGTTTTTACACCTGGAACAGGGGGCAATTCGAGAATACGCCCTGCGGTTTGATTCGTTGGCCCAATATGCGCCAGCCTTTGTGGATACCATGCCATCTAGAGTACACCATTTCATTATGGGGAAAAATCCAGAATATGTTGAGACTTGTATTACGGCTACTCTGTGAGAGGAAATGGATATTGCCCGAGTACAGGCATTTGCTCAAAATATTGAGGGCATCAGACAGCGGCAATGGGAGATCAGGAGGACCAGTCAGGAACAATGCCACAGAGACAGGCTAGACGATTTTCAGGGGGAGGCCCAGGGAGGACCCATGCCGCAGTTACTAGATAAGCCGCCTAGACCCCCGCCTCCAACACAGCAGCACAGGGGCATGTCCAGTCGCCGAGGGAAGTCAGAGCCCAGCGGTAGTTCATGAGCAGTAGACTCACCACAGCAGAGGAGGGCAGCAGAGCAGGTATACACTACCACTTTGCCCTATTTGCAGCCGGCGCCACTCTAGAGCTTGCAGATATGGCTCCACGGGATGTTATATTTGTGGCCAGGAGGATCATCTGATGAGAGATTGTCCAGCTAAGGGTCAGGGTGTACGGGATCGACATGATAGGTCATTAGCAGGGTCGTGAGATCCATCATCCCCGGCAGGGCGCAGGCCCTCAGTTTTAGCAGGTAGAGGCCGAGGCGGATCAGGGGCCTCCAGTTTAGGTGCGGGCCCAGACCGTACCTATGCATTACTGGGGAGACAGGATTCAGAGTCGTCACCAGATGTTGTGACAGGTATGCTGACTATTTGCTCTTACCCTGCTTATGTGTTGATAGATCAGGGATCCACCTTGTCCTATGTTACACCATTAGTGGCTCAAAAGTTCAGTATTGTGCCGTAATTACTTCGGTGACCTTTTTCAGTATCCACACCCGTTGGTGACCCAATCATAACTAGAAGGGTCTATCGGGGGTGTACAGTAGAGGTTTCCAGTCGTCAGACCACAACAGATTTAATAGAGCTAGAGATGGTTGATTTTGATGCCATTACGGGTATGGACTGGTTAGCTCCATGTTATGCCAATGTTGAGTGCTGGACCAAGACGGTCCGATTCCACTTTCCAGGGGAGGCAGTACGGTAGTGGAAAGGTAGTACAGCTACGCCAAAAGGTAGATTTATTTCCTATCTTCGGGCAAGAAAGTTGATAGCAAAGGGGTGCATTTATCACATCGTCAGAGTCCAGGATGTTCGAGCAGAGCCTCCGACTCTTCTTCTGTTCCAGTGGTTAATGAGTTCCCCTATGTATTCCTAGATGAGCTCCATGGTATTCTCCCAGAAAGGGAAATTGATTATGCAATTGATCTATTACCAGGCACCCAGCCTATATCAATTCCCCCTTATCGGATGGCTCCTGCAGTACTCAGAGAACTAAAGGAGCAGTTGAAAGAATTTCTAGATAACGGATTTATTAGGCCGAGTACCTCACCTAGGGGTGCACCAGTTTTGTTTGTGAGAAAGAAGGATGGCTCCCTCAATATGTGTATAGACTACCGGCAACTGAACAAAGCCACGGTTAAGAATAAGTGCCCGCTTTCCAAAATAGATGATTTATTTGATCAGTTACAAGAAGCAAGGTATTTCTCCAAGATTGATTTAAGGTCTGGGTATCATCAGGTTCGGGTTCGTGAAATGGATATTCCAAAGACTGCCTTCAAGACCCGATATGGCCACTTTGAAATTCCTGGTCATGTCCTTCGGACTGACAAATGCCCCAACAGTGTTTATGGACCTGATGAACAGTATCTTCAGACCATACCTGGACTTGTTCATGATAGTATTTATCAATGATATTCTAGTATATTCTCACTCAGAGGCAGACCACCAGGATCATCTGTGGACAGTACTCCAGATTCTCAGAGATCGCCAGTTATATGCCAAGTTTTCTAAATGTGAATTTTGGCTGAATTCAGTAGCCTTCTTAGGCCATATTGTGTCAGATGCTAATATACAGGTAGATACACAGAAGATAGAAGCAGTGAAAACATGGCCTAGACCTACTACTCTGACTGAGGTACGTAGTTTCTTGCGATTAGCCGGGTATTACAAAAGGTTCGTGGAAGGATTTTCCACTTTGGCAACACCTTTAACCAAACTGACGCAGAAGGCAACAAAATTCCATTGGACTGAGGCGTGTGAGCAGAGCTTTCAGGAACTGAAAGACAGATTGACGTCAGCACCAGTATTAGCATTACCAAAAGGAATAGAGGGTTATGTAGTTTATTGTGATGCTTTGAGTGTTGGGTTAGGATGTGTTTTGATGCAGCATGGTAAAGTGATTGCCTATGCTTCCAGGCAGCTGAGGAAGCATGAGAAGAACTATCCTACCCATGACCTGAAATTAGCCGCGGTAATTCATGCCTTGAAAATATGGAGACACTACTTGTATGGCTTCCACGTAGATATTTTCACTGATCACAAAAGCATGCAGTATATCTTCACCCAGAAAGAGTTGAATTTGCGGCAGCGTCGCTGGTTGGAGCTGTTGAAAGATTATGATGTGAATATTGTATGTGACCCAGGAAGGGCCAATGTGGTAGTAGATTCCCTTAGCCGTAATTCTATGGGAAGTTTGGCATACTTATAGCCCCAGCAGCGAGAATTGGTCCGAGAATTGCATTAGCTAGCCAATTTAGCCATTCATATAGCAAAAACAGGAGACAATAGAGCGGTAATCCAGAACATCGCAATGTCATCTTTGGTTATGGAAGTGAAGTAACGGTAGTATGAAGATCCCAGTCTGGTTCAACTCAGAAATAAGGTTCAGCGAAGGGAAGTGACAGATTTCCAGGTAACTGAGGATGGAGTTTTGAGATATAGAGATCGATTCTATGTTCCAGACGTTGCAGGGCTTCGCCAACAAATTATGGGCGAGGTACGCTATGCCCGTTACTCTCTCTATCCAGGTTCGACAAAGATGTACCATGATATAAAAGAGATCTACTGGTGGCCAGGAATGAAAAAGGGGATAGCAGAATTTGTAGCTCAGTGTCCCAATTGCCAACAGGTAAAAGCTGAACATCAGAAACCAGGCGTAAATATGATTTGATTTAGGTAATTGTCGATAGGTTGACTAAATCAGCTCACTTTCTGCCAGTAAGGGCTACCTTTTCAGCCGAAGATTTTGCGGAGCTGTATATTAAAGAAATAGTCAGGCTGCACGGTGTTTCGTTGTCAATTATCTCCGACGGAGGGGCGCAGTTCACAACCAAGTTTTGGAAATCATTTCAGAGAGGCTTAGGGACGCAGGTTAACCTAAGAACAGCCTTCCATCCTCAAATAGACGGGCAGGCAGAACGTACTATCCAGACGCTTGAGGATATGTTACGAGCATGTGTGTTAGATTTCGTAGGTAGCTGGGATGAACATATACCGCTTATTGAATTTGCCTATAATAACAGTTACCATTCAACAATTCAGATGGCGCCTTATGAAGCATTGTATGGGCGGAAGTGCAGATCGCCAGCTGGTTGGTTTGAGGTAGGAGAATCAACACTGATTGGGCCAAATATTACTCATCAGTTAGAAGAGAAAGTAAAGCCTATCAGAGAACATCTGCTGACTGCCCAGAGCCACCAGAAATCTTATGCTGACGTGCGGTGCAGAAACTTGGAATTTTATGTGGGTGACTGGGTGTTCCTGAGGGTTTCTCCCATGAAGGGTGTGATGAGATTTGGCAAGAAAGGCAAGCTCAGCCCGAGGTTCGTTGGGCCTTATCAGATTCGCTGAAGGATAGGCCAGGTGGCATATGAATTGGACCTACCTCCAGAATTAGAATCTGTTCACCCAGTTTTTCATGTATCAATGCTGAGGAAGTGCATAGGAGACCCCTCCCGAATTGTCCCAGTGCAAGATGTTCAGGTCACAACAGAGTTAGCCTATGAAGAAGTAGCCCTATTAGACTAGCAGATCCGTAGATTAAGAACTAAAGATGTTGCTTCTGTCAAAGTATTATGGCGTAAAAAGAACCGAGAGGAGATGACTTGGGAAGCAGAAGAAGATATGAAAGTTAGATACCCTCAGTTGTTTTAGACTTAGTCAGCCAGAGGTATGTTATTATTGCTATTTTGTGGGTTGCATTATATTCATGTATACGTGAAATAGTCGACTTCAGTTTATTATGAAATGAATGCTATAGTATTGTGTGGAGTACCTGTATTGGACTTTTCTGTATTTCAGGATTTTCGGATAGTCCATATTACAGGGGAGACTCTGCCGAAATTTCTCCAGAATAAATAGTGGCAAGTTAAGATTCTTGCAAGCAGAAGGTAACATTCGAGGACGAATGTTCTTAAGGGGGGCGGATGTTACACCCCGTAAGTTTCTAGCATTTAGTCGACCTATTCGCATGTTGCTTGAGAGTTTTAGAATGCCATACGTGCGAGAAAAGGGCCCGGGGAAAGGCCGAACGAGTACCAAGTTGGAATTTCGCAAGAGGAGGCCAAACTGCGCTGCCCAAAGGGGCAAAGTGGCACGGAGCTGGGACCTCTGCGTTAGCCAACGTGGCACGGAGTCAAAATGGCGCGTTGGCTAGTGTGCCATGTTGCCATGTATTTTGCTGCAAGTATATATAGGCCTTACCCTTTAACTTTATATCATTTTCCATTATACACACGACCAGAAATAGAGGGAGGATGAAGAGAATATATAATTTTCTTCCATTTACAACACCAAACACCGTCCAAACTCAAATTAACTTTGGGTACCGAAGTATAAAGTTGCAGGGAGCATTTCTACAGAGTTAGTTTCGCGAAAATCGCCCGGCGAAGCGTCGACCCACCGAGTCAAAGTGATTGGAATTGCTCCAAACTAGTGTTAATACACTCCCAACATTAAAGTGAGTATTTCCCACTTCTAGATTTTCAAGAAATTTTGAGTTTTCGGTTGGTCTTTGATAAGTCGAAGAATAGCCAGTAGATATATACATAGTATTGTTTTCTTCCAAAATAATGATGAAATTAGTTCTATTCTGCTGTGAAAATGATTATTGTTGGGGAATTAGCTAAATATTAGCCGAGCTACGCCAGTTAATCAAAAAGCTGGCAGTCGAGGTATGTAAAGCCAGTTGCTTTCGGAAAGTTAGTTGTCCCAGTATAGTAAAACAGTATAAATTCCAGTAGCGTATTTCAGAACAGTATAGCATCTCAGTATGAAATTTAGTAAGCATGTTAGAAATATTATATCGTGTTTCGCATGAAACTTAGTAAAACAACATAAGTCCCAGCAGATTATTTCAGAAATGTTATATCATGCTTTAGTATGAGATTCAGTACAACATGTCAGAGATTATATTATTAATTTCAAATTCAGTATGTATTAGATGCAGTCATTGCTATCAGTTGAGACTTGATTGTATTGTTTTGGGATGGATTACCTAGCTTCCGAGACCTCCCCAGGGTTAATAGCTGTATCGACTCATCCGCCAGAGGGCGAGGATACGTCGCTCTACGGAGTGGCACGCCGTCTGCTAGGGACGAAGATGGGATGCCAGTTTCCCCATATTTTGCCTTGGTCAGCTTTTATACACCCCGTCGAGCGCTTGCGCCCGGGGTGTTGATTTCAGGAGTCCTCCGAACTCAGGTACAATTATAGTTAGGGGCCCAGCGGGCCCAAGTTGCATACCCGGGGGATCGACAGGTTGCTTATAGTTACTAGGTGATATGGTATGACATGGGTAAGGGTAAATAGATTGTGATGATTGTACCTTCCAGCTTATGGGGGCCAAGTAAGGTTTATATTGTGTTATGTTATTTTAGCTATTGATAGACAGACAGTATCATGCCACGTTATCAGGTAAGATTCCTATCCTTCTCAATATAGTTAAGGTTAGTCCAGATTTCCACTACTTCAGTCAGATTCAGTCTGTTTTCCTATTACTTCAATCACTATCAGTTTAGTTACTTACTTTCAGCTATTTTCAGTTATTTCTTTGTATACTCAGTACCAGTGGTACTGACGCCCGTTTTTGGGGCGCTGCATTACTTGCCTGCAGGTACACATAGACGAGGAGCAGATCCCTTATAGTTCCAGTCAGCGTTATAGAGCCTTCAGCTCCTTTCATCCAGAGCTTGAAAGACAGAGGTTTACTCTCCTTTTGATTGTGCAGTATGGGTAGGTCGGGGCCCTGTCCCGACCAACTTATTATTCCTAGAGGCTTGCAAATTGTATTATATTCCTTGTGGTTAGATGTGTCGTCCGTGTGGGGCCATATATATGTTTCAGATTGTATGTGATGGCTGTGTGGAGCCTTATTCAGTTGTTAGTTGTTGACCTTGTCGATCACAGATCAGTTTAGCGATAGATTTCAATTTTCAGATATAACTAGACAGCATGGTGGCCTTGTCGGCCCGCATAGGATCCCTTGTAGTTGGTTGTTCTGGTTAGCTGTTTATATCCTTACAGGTGGCTATAGGCGTTGTCGGCCAGAGGCTATGTTTACAGCCGTTATATAGTCCATCATTTCTTGAATCCAGAGTTAGAGCCAGCCTGGCACCAGAAGTGCTTAGGCTCAGTTAGTCCAGTAGTCCAGGTCCTAGTAGGGCACCAAGTGCCAGTCATGCCTCCCAAGGTGGGGCATGACAATTTGAGAGTCTGTGAGTTCCTTGCTTTGAGTCCCCCGCAGTTTACAGGTACATATTGTAAAGAGGACCCCCATAATTTCATAAATCAGTTGCAGAGAATATTTAGTGTTATGCATTCCTCATCCACAGAGTTAGTTGAGTTAGTAGTATTCTGATTGCGAGATGTAGCAGTGCTGTGGTACTAGAGCAGGGAAAGATCCCACGGCAGGGATGCACCTCCATCCATGTGGCCTAGCTTCTCTGAGGCTTTCATAGACCATTGTTTGCCCCAAGAGGTACGACTGGACAGAGTAGAGCAGTTTTTGCATCTGGAGCAGCGCAGAATGAGTTTCAGAGAATATGCATTGAGATTTGATTCTTTAGCTAGATATGCGCCCTTATTTGTCGACACCATGCCAGCCAGGGTGCATCGGTTTATTATAGGACTTGCACCAGAATATGTGGAATATTGTATTACAACCACACTGTGAGAGGATATGGATATTTCACGGATTCAGGCCTTTACTCATAATATAGAGGGTTCAAACAGTGTCAGTACGCCATGGAAAGGGCAGGTCAGGAACAACGTTAGAGGGCTAGACCCGTAGATTTTTAGGGTGGGCCTAGGTTGCATTTATCAGGTAGGCCACCTAGGCCCCCATTCCCGCAGCAGCAGCGCAGTAGATCAGATTGTCACAGGCATTCAGGTCCCGGTGAGAGTTCACAACCGTCAGGCTCGCAGCAGCAGAGGGGGCCAGACCAGATGATACCAGCCATGCCACATTGTAGTACCTGTCATAGGCTGCATCCAGGGAGGTATAGGTATGGTTCCACCACCTGTTATTCCTATGGGTAGGATAGACACATAATGAGAGATTGCTCGACTAGACGCCTAGGCGGTCAGGACCAGCAGAATCGATCCTCAGCAGTTTCATATGCCCAAGCACCTTCTGTAGGGCACATGCCTTCAACTCCAGCCGGCGGAGGCCGAGGTAGACCTGGGGCATCTAGTTCAGGCAGCGATCAGGATCGCACATATGCACTATCGGGGCGACAAGAGTAAAAAATCGTCGCTAGATCTTGTGATAGGTATATTAGATGTTTTCTCTCACTCAGTTTATGCTTTGATAGATCCGCGTTCCACTCTATCATATGTTACACCGTTAGTGGCTCGAAAGTTTGATATAGTGCCAGAATTGCTTCAGCGACCCTTCTTAGTGTCTACACCCATCGGTGACTCTATTATTGCAAAAAGAATTTACTGAGGCTGTATAGTAGAGGTTGTTGGTCGTCATACCTTAGCAGATCTAGTAGAATTAGAAATGATTGATTTTGATGTAATTATGGGTATGGATTGGCTAGCACCATGTACACCACTATAGAGTGTTGGACCAGAATGGTCCGATTTCATTTATCGGGAGAGGTAGTGTGAGAGTGGAGAGGTAATAACACTATGCCAAAAGGTAAGTTCATATCCTATTTTCAGGAAAAAAAGTTGATAGCAAAGGGTTGTATCTACCATATTGTTAGGGTTCGGGATGTGCAAGCAGAATCCCTGACTCTCTAGTCTATTCCAGTGGTTAATGAGTTCCCAGATGAACTTCCTAGCATCCCTCTAGAAAGGGAAATTGATTTCTCTATTGACTTACTACCAGGTACTCAGCCTATATCCATTCCTCTGTACCGAATGGATCCTGCTGGATTGAGAGAATTGAAAGAGAAGTTGAAAGATCTGCTAGATAAATGCTTCATCAGGCCAGTACTTCACCGTGGGGTGCACCAGTTTTGTTTGTGAGAAAGAAAGATGGATCTCTCCGCACGTGTATAGATTATTGGCAATTGAACAAGGTTACTATTAAGAATAAATACCCACTTCCCAGGATAGATGACTTGTTTGATCAGTTGCAAGGGGAAAAATATTTTTCCAAGATTGACTTAAGGTTAGGGTATCATCAGGTGCGGGTTCGGGAGAGAGATATCCCGAAGATAACTTTCAGAACCAGGTATGGTCATTTTGAATTCCTAGTCATGTCCATCGGGTTGAAAAATTCCCCAATAGTGTTCATGGATCTAATGAACAACATCTTCAGGCCGTATTTAGATCTGTTTGTGATATTATTCATCAATAACGTCATGGTAAATTCCCTTTTGGAAGCAGAACATAGGAATCATTTACGAATGGTACTTCAGATTCTCGGAGATCACTAGTTATATGCAAAATTTTATAAATGTGAGTTCGGGTTGAATTCTGTGGCTTTCTTGGGGCATATTGTATCAGAGGCTGGCATTCAAGTTGATTCGCAAAACATTGAGGCGGTAAAGACATGGCCTAGACCTACAACTCCCACAGAGGTTCACAGTTTTCTAGGATTAGTCGGGTATTATAGAAGGTTTGTGGAAGGATTTTCTACCCTGTCAGCGCCTTTGACTAAGTTGACTCAGAAAGCAGCTAAATTTTAGTGGACCGAGGCCTGTGAGCGAAGTTTCCATGAATTGAAAAATAGATTTACATCAACACCAGTGTTAGCTTTGCAGGAAGGTTCAGAGGGTTATGCTATATATTGCGACGCTTCAGGCGTTGGGTTAGGCTGTGTTTTGATGCAACCCGGAAGAGTAATTGCGTACACTTCAAGGCAATTGAGAAAATATGAAAAGAACTATCCCACCCATGATCTGGAGTTAGCTGAAGTGGTTCACGCCTTAAAAATATGGAGGCATTACTTGTATGGTGTACACGTGGACATTTTTACTGATCATAAAAGCCTTTAGTACATTTTCACACAGAAAGAGCCGAATTTACGACAGCACCATTAGTTAGAATTTTTGAAAGAATATGATGTGAACATCTTGTATCACCCAGGGAAAGCCAATATTGTAGCAGATGCCCTCAACCGCCAATCCATGGGCAGTGTGGCGCATCTGACACCAAAACAATGAGAAATGGCCCGAGAATTGAATCGGCTAGTGTTCGGTGTTCTGCTCAGGTTGGTATTATATATTATAAACCGACACGCAAGTGCACGTAGTCAAACAAGTAATAAAGTGGCTAAGTAGCCAAGTATCGATCCAAGGAGGCTCAAGATACGTAAAATTGCCTAGTTTACTATATTCCTATTTCACTTCTAATTATGCTAACAACAATGTAACCAAGAGTTACTTGAGTTTTTGTTTCTAAACTATATATACTTAAAATTAATAACAACTATTTACTGTGAATTTAGACAATGGATATGAACATGCCATGGTTAAGAACAAGTAATGAACTTGATAATCATGATAATTTGGTTAATCTCTTCTTCATGTTGCTAGCCAGGAACATTAGCCTAGAAATTAAAACTCTCGTATTTAATTTCACTTTAGAATCATAAACCATCCATCTACATTTCTGTGATCAAATGCAATTTATGACCTAGCACTACAATTCCGGTTCCTAAATTGACTAATACGGCTTTCAAGTATATTTCTATCAGGAAAGCACATCAAAACCCAATTTTCCCAAATCAAGTTAAGAACAATACCCTATTAATTCACAACTTTCCAATTTCTTGCTCTTTCGAGTGAAATTGGACTTTTTAGATATACATTAATGTTGGCCAATCACTAATGCAGTAAGAACAAGAATTAATAGAACAACATGGAAGAATAAGAAGAAAACCATATCATTTACAATCAAAATTCATTACACATGTTCAAAACCTCAGCAAGGAAGAGAATTAGCCACTCATTTGTGGATTGATCATCCTAAAATGAGTGTAAATCATACGTACAATTGATAGAAAGATGAAAAGAAGAGAAGAAATCCCTTAGCTTTTTCGTTCTTCAACTGCTACTAACCCACATCCTTGCTCTCCACTTCTGAACTCAGTCTAAAAACTAAAAACTAATTAAAATAAACCTACGTGTGCTATTTATACTAGTGGGAAATTTTTCCCGGAATAACAAGCAACGTGTCACGGAGGCCAACGCGGAGCACTGCCTCTGTGACACGGCGTGGACGCGGACCTTCACTGGAATTTCCAGGGTCCGGTAAATTAACCTCAACGTGGCACGGAGGCCATCGCGGAGGCCTCTCTCCGTGCCACAGAGCTGACGCGAAGGCACACTGGAATTTGCCATTTTAATTCCTGTTCAGGCAGTGTGCTACCGCGATGGTAGCGTGGCACGGCTCCATCGCGGAGCCCTTATAAAATGTGCATTCCAAGGTCTTTTCCACGCTCGCATCCAAGTCCAACTCCGACAGAGTTCCAACATGCATTTTAGCTCCTAAAAATCACATTTACCTGCAAAACAAATGCTAATCATGTTGGTTAGTATAAATTCGCATTTTATTACTAATTACATGATATTATATACACATTGCACAACAAACAAGGTAAAAATGATACGTTTGAGTATCACTTGGGCATATAAATCTGCCCAAGATCACTTACCCCACACTTAAATCCTTGTTCGTCCTCGAACAACACATACACAAATCATGCAAATTACATCCCAACCTTCGTCACTATGGTGCAACAATTTACGCTACGGTCATACCAATTATTCAATTGTTGCAAATCATCAAGAAAACATGCTTGGTCGTACAATACAATGACCTTTAATACATCAAGGCTTCCTAGACTTTAAGAATTGATTCTTGATATCGGCAAACTCATGCAAATCAGCTAATCAAGAAATCCGACACGAAAATCAATCTTTCATCAAGCATGTGCCCTCACAACTCGAGAGAAACTTCCCCTTTATGTTCATGCAGCACACAAACATGCAAGTAGGGGCATATAAAATTAATTTCACTCTCTCTCCCAAAAGAATTCACATGCCTCATGTCATGACCCATAAGCTTGCCCTTAGTGTATTACTCCACTAATATAAAGAAATGCAATAGGATCACGTAGGACTTTAATGGGTTGTAACGGGGCTATGGATCTAGTATATATATATTGGATTAGCCAATAATAGTCGCTAGCATCCTTAAGCGCCTTTTCAACTCATTCCCATCGACTCATGGACATTGTTCCTCTCTTTTCTCTTTTTCTCCCATTCATGCTGGTTTACTTTCATACAACCCATTTCATCAGACACACTTGACACAAAACAAAGGGTTTTCATGTACCCTCACTATCATTTAATTACAACAAGTGCCTCTTCAACATCAGCTTTTCTTTCCTCACTTTGCTATTCTTTCTCTTTTCACTCTTTAACACTTTGGGAAACATTTTCTTTTCTTTGTAAGCGCTTAAGAGCTTCTTATAGACTTTAAGGCTAATGAAAAGAAGGAATAAAGCTTAGTTCATACAATTTTGGACAAAAGAAAGAAATCGGCTAAAGGCTCAACGGGCTGACTAGGGTATACAACATATAAAAAGGTAGAATTTGACAAGAAAAAATGGAAACTATCGGTTAAAACAAAGAAATGGCTACATCCTTTCCAACACTACACCTCCTTCATTTCATTTTGTATACACACCAGGCAAGTTCTAGACAATTCACAATGACATGGAATAGCAAAACCTCACTTCACACTTCATGCACATGCTCGAATCAAGATGCATTCACAGACTCTTTAATTAGTCAATTACATGAATTCAAGATTAAGCCTCAATCATACTGAACCAAATTCTATAGCCTAGGTAACTCTACGTATTTACAGAATTGCATGCTTTCAAACGAATCATTTTCACATTTTGAACATCAGTTACAACACGCAATAAAATTTTAGCAACCATAAGCAACTACAGTTCATTGATGCAATCCACCAAAGAAAACTAAAAACAAATAAAAATCCTACTCCTACCGACCACATTTCCCTTAAGACGGTGGTCATCCATCCATCATAGGGAACGGTCACTAACTATGACATCGGTTCAATGGGACTATTCTCGGTAAAAGAACCGAAAACAAACTCCGAGAAACCCAAAACAATAAAAATCGAAAATTTTTTTGCAACACATCGATCATTTCGATAGAAAGATATTTACAAAAGATTTTGATAATTGCAAAATATCTTCGCAAAAATTTTGAAAAATATCGATCATGTCGATAGAGAAAAAAAATATTTACAAAATATTTACAATGGTAACCATACTTTTCAAAAACACACATCATCAACCACACACAAATATATACACATACATCGCAAATCAGTTCGCCACAGGGAAAGCACAAACATACATAAATATCAAGGAAAAACATACAGCAAATTAGAGCCTTGACCCAGCACCTAGCTACTCCCCACCCCACACTTAAATCGAACACTGTCCCCAGTGTTCACAACAATACAAAGCACAAAATTTTGGGTGGTGGAACTCCCTGCTCAGTCGAAATATTCGACTTCTTCATCCGGTGCTGCGGCCTCGTCGCCCATATCTGAATCAGCTCCATCGTCTTCATCGGACTCCACATCGGAGTCCTCACGACGTGTCTCCTCATCAGTAGGGACGTCGTCATCTGTCGGCTCCATAAAGGCTGGGCCTACCCGACATAAGGCTTTGGCGTTCTCGCCAAAGGGGTAGTCCAGCTCCAGCTGCCATAATTCTTCCTCGGTTGCTGGTCTCCCACCTATCCGTAGCTGCAGCATCTGCATGCCAAACATATGGGCCATGTACTGATCGTCACGAGCATGTCGCTCGCCCAAAGTCAGCACCGGTCTGTGTGTAGTGTCGGGGGCCTTAGTCTTTGTCATGTCGAGGGCCCTCCGCTCCAACTGCGGAATATAATCCAAGGCCTCTTCCTCAATGTTGAGGCCTCGGAGGAAGGTGGTGATGAGTCTGCCAAACCCGTATCTGTAGCCCTGGTGCAGTCTGGCTCTCTTCATGGCGGATATTATGACCGCCCCAACGTTAATCTCAAGCCCTTTCATAAGGGCATACACCAAGCAGATACGGTCCCAGGTCACGTCTGTCATATGAACTCCCGGGATCAAACAAGAACATACAATCTTCAGCCAGATTCTGGCCTCCCTGTTCATCTACGAATAAGGCAGAGTCTGGTGGTACCCCCTCTCCTTATGTCTACTCCATCGGGCTGTGGATCGAGCCCCACACAACGTACGTCTGATGTCGGCGTACGATAGGGTGATGTTTAGCTGGCGAAGAACGTGGGCGTCTGTGTCCCGCGCTCCAACGATGGCATTCAGCTGCTGGGGTTCCAGAGTGACAATCTGCCCTCTGATTCTTATAGTGTGGCTTCTGATGGCCGGGTTCCAGTTTGCATAAAATTCCCGGACCAAGTGAAGGTTGCACTCCTTGGGATCCTGAAAAATAAAGCTGAGCCCAGCTGCTTCAATTCTCTGTACAATGCGAGGGAACTCCTGTGCAAGTGGTTCCCGTGCAATATGTTCCTCGGGGAAGTACTTGTTTTCTTTATGTTTCGCGTACCACTTCTTCCCTTCATCGGTGACCCATCTTGTTCCGTATTGGCGGCGTTGGCCGCGCGGAACAGCAGGTGCAGCTGGGACTGCGGTGCCCAGTCTCATTCTTTTCCTACCTGTGCCTGAGGTAGAAGCACCCTTGCCTTTATCTTGTCTGCTAGCCATTGTACCTGTCAATTTACACAAACAAGCACAACGTTAAGCTAAAAACTTGTTAACTTCGGCTAAGGTCGGGTTACACAACATTTACCCCACACTTATGGCTTAGCTACTTCTACAAAATTACGGCAAAGATAACTCTAATTACACTACAGACAACACTCTACACGTCATGCTTAGTGCGTTCACAACAAAATTTCGACAGCATAACGGTTAGCGTACTACTCAGACTTCATACAGCTAATCCCAATCCTACTATCGCTAACAATTCACACATCGCACAAGCAACAAAAACAACAACAAAATAAAAACAACAATAAAAATATTCTATATACAAACGAATCCCAACAATCTAACCAATTCACACATTTTATGCATTTTCCCACAAAAATTCGAGAATTCGTCG
Organism: Datura wrightii; assembly: GCA_035772735.1. NCBI lineage: Eukaryota > Viridiplantae > Streptophyta > Magnoliopsida > Solanales > Solanaceae > Datura > Datura wrightii. Next base: position 18,363,639 of record JASDFA010000023.1, on the reverse strand, counting down.
TCTCTTAACATTTACACAATATTTACCACGACTTCTCTCAAATAATAAACACACCCCGGCATCGATTTCATCAAATTATCAAGTGCCCAAGTCAAATTCAACAACCCATGCCCTAGAATACAATTCTATGATCAATTTCGAATTATTTACGCAATCGATAAGTTCAAACGACAAATACAACAATCCAAACATGTATCAATCACAAATAATCCAACATTCATGTTTAATTTCTACCTAGGGTGATATATCTCACCTCACATGCCCAAATTTGACAAAAATCGCCAAAAAATTGAGTTAGACGATGAAAACATACCTTTGAATTGAAGAACCGAAGAAAATTGATGTTTTTCCTTGCCTTGGAACGTGGCACGGTGCTTGGGGAGGGGGAAATGGGTGTTTGGTCGCGGAGGGAAGAGGGAAATGGGGAAAAATGGGGCGAAATTGGGGGTTTATTTAAAGAAAACACGCGGGTCACCCGGCAACCCGGTGTGACCCGACACTGAATAAGGGGCAACGTGTCACGGAGGGTAACGCGGAGCCCCTCCTCCGTGACATGGAGCCAACGCGTTGGCTTACTGGATTTTTGAAAAATCCGGATTTTGCCTTCAATGTGTCACGGAGGGTAACGCGGAGCCTTACCTCCGTGACACGGCGCCAACGCGCCAGTGCACTGTTTCTTCAATTAATTTGATTTTTCATACCTTGCCTCATTTTATCGATTCCATGTATATTTCCTCCGTTATACCTGAAAATCACCTCACTAAACAAAAATTGGTTAAATTAATAGATTTCCCTAACTAAAAATAAAAAAAAAAATTAACTAAAATGAAAATCTAAACCTAATCAAGAAAAGGAAAAGAAAAATAAAAATTGGAAATAGAAAATAAAAACAAAAATAAAGATAAAAGTTAACTACACTGTGCAAAAAGGAAAAAAAATAAAATATTTTTCTCACGGGTTGCCTCCCGTGCAGCGCCTGGTTTACCGTCGCGGCTCGACGTCCTTTATGCTCACTTGTCTACTAGGGAGATGGATGATTTGTCCCGATCATGGTCATCCCCCAGTAGTTCTCAACCTTATCCGGTGGCCTTCCTAGTAACTCTCGGGAATCACTCATTCCATTAGCATTCCCATGATCAATAACGTTGATCACCGAGAGTTCCTTATAAACAGTCGGGAGCTTAGGTACCTTGTACACATCGAACACTTCGACCTTGTCATGTACTCGCATCGTGAGTTGACCTGCAGCTACATCAATTAATGCTTTTCCGATTGCCAAAAAGGGTCGTCCCAAAATAAATGGGACTTCAGCATCTTGTTCAAAGTCCAGAACAATGAAATCGACCGGAAAAATGAGGGAGCCTACTTGCACTAACACATCCTCAACAATGCCATCTGGCTTAGCTAAAGACCTGTCTGCTAGCTGCAAGATTACCGTTGTAGGTCTAGGGCTTCCTAGACCTAACTTTCTGAATACCGAAGATGGCATCAGATTTATGCTTGCCCCCAAGTCGCATAATCCACGAGCTCGGATACTTTGCCCAATCGTAAGCTGGATAGTAAAACTTCCAGGGTCTTTCAGTTTTGTGGGCAACCTATTCTGAATATGGGAGGTGCATTCCTCCGTTAAAGCTACCATGGCATACTCAGTCAAACAACTTTTGTTATCCACGATGTCTTTAATATATTTCGCATATTTTGGCACTCCCTGCAAGACATCAACAAGAGGTAAGTTAACATGTACCTGTTTAAGTACCTCCATGAATTTCTGGAAACACGCCTCCTCCTTGTGTTTCTTAAGTCGTTGAGGGAACGGGGGTGGAGGCCTTTCTGGTTCAGCTTCTTTAGTCTTCCCCTTATCTAAAATTTGCTCTCCCTCAACATCTGCTGCTCCTGACTTTTGAGGCGGTCTTTCCGGTTCCACCTCCTTCAACTGTAAACCACTCCTCGTGGTCACTGCATTTACCTGCTTCGGATTAGGATCCGTGTCGCTAGGTAGTCCTCCTCTGGGTCTAGTATTTTGGGCACTAGAAAATTGCCCAAACTGATATTCAAGAGCCTTGGTCGCCAACTGATTATTCTTCACTTCGGCTGCCAATTTGACATAGTCAGCCTGCAATTGTGCCTGATTAGCGATCATGGTTTTGAACATCTCCTCAATGGTAGGTGATGGTGGTGGAGGAGGGGAATTGTGATTTCTGAATTGAGCTTGATAATTTTGTTGCCCTCCTTGGTTTCTGTGCATACCCTGCCCTGAACTTTGGCCTTGTTGATTGTTGCTACCCCACGAAAAATTCGGATGGTTCCTCCAATTTGAGTTGTAGCCACTACCAAACTGCTGCTGATTTCTCTGTGCATTGTCCACAAAATTAACAGAATCAGGATTTGCACCACAGCATTCAGCTGAATGCTCACTACTACCACACACTTCACACCACATCTGTTGAACTGCATTGACTGAAGCTGAAGGCTAGTTCAAATTGATATTGCTGAAGTGAGTGTCTAACTGATTTTGCAAAGCAGCTATCTGTGCAGCGATAGCTGTGAATCCATCCACTTCAAGCACTCCCGCTGCTTTCCTTGCTCCACCTCTTAAAGAATCTGCATTCCATTCTGGATTGCCTTGTGAAATTCAGTTGAGCAAAGTGTACAACTCCTCATAGGTCTTTTCCAGCGCTTGCCCTCCAGCTGCTGAATCGAACAGAATTTTAGTGTGGGGTTCCAAACCCTCAATAAATATGTGTACCAACACCTCATTGGACTGATGATGATGAGGACAGTCCCGCAACATGGATTTAAATCTTTCCCAGGCTTGATATAGATTTTCTCCTTCCCTCTGTTTAAAACTTAGAATTTGACTTCTAAGTCTGGCTGTTTTACCAGAAGGGAAAAATCTGATCAAAAACTTCCGTGCAAGATCATCCCACGTTGATATAGAATTGGGTGGTTCAGCTTTTAACCACCTCTTGGCTTCACCAAGTAAGGAAAATGGAAATAAGGTGAGCCGAACATAATCAGGTGACACTCCAGCGGGTATATAAGTGTCACTTATCTCCAAAAAGTTTTGGAGATGTTGTTGTGGATCTTCATGAGGGAGACCGGTAAATTGCCCGCTTGTGTGCAAAAGTTGCACCATATTCTGCTTTAATTCAAACCTCCCTCCAGGCTCTGGTTTGCGGATGCTAGAATGTACATTATTAGCGTGTGGGATTGCCACCTCGCGAACCGGCCTTGCTGCTGCTTCCTCGGGCACTAACACTGCCCGCACAACTGGTGGATTTTGTTGCTCCATCATAGACTGTTTAAGCAACTGCAGCTTCTTTCGTAGAGCTTCTCTACGTTGACTATGAAATTCACGTTCAGGCTCTAAGTAAGATTCCACCAGCTCTTTGTCCCTTGCCAGTGTTCACAGAAACAAAATCTGCAAAATACAGGCTAAGACCAAGTTGTTAACACTTAAGAAAATAAAAATACAAATACAGTAAATTTACACTAAACACAATTTTACAAATCGCCTAGCCTCCCCGGCAACGGCGCCAAAAACTTGTTCGGTGTTCTGCTCAGGTTGGTATTATATATTATAAACCGACACGCAAGTGCACGTGGTCAAACAAGTAATAAAGTGGCTAAATAGCCAAGTATCGATCCAAGGAGGCTCAAGATACGTAAAATTGCCTAGTTTACTATATTCCTATTTCACTTCTAATTATGCTAACAACAATGTAACCAAGAGTTACTTGAGTTTTTGTTTCTAAACTATATATACTTAAAATTAATAACAACTATTTACTGTGAATTCAGATAATGGATATGAACATGCCAAGGTTAAGAACAAGTAATGAACTTGATAATCATGATAATTTGGTTAATCTCTTCTTCATGTTGCTAGCCAAGAACATTAGCCTAGAAATTAAAACTCTCGTATTTAATTTCACTTTAGAATCATAAACCATCCGTCTACATTTCTGTGATCAAATGCAATTTATGACCTAGCACTACAATTCCGGTTCCTAAATTGACTAATACGGCTTTCAAGTATATTTCTATCAGGAAAGAACATCAAAACCCAATTTTCCCAAATCAAGTTAAGAACAATACCCTATTAATTCACAACTTTCCAATTTCTTGCTCTTTCGAGTGAAATTGGACTTTTTAGATATACATTAATGTTGGCCAATCACTAATGCAGTAAGAACAAGAATTAATAGAACAACATGGAAGAATAAGAAGAAAACCATATCATTTACAATCAAAATTCATTACACATGTTCAAAACCTCAGCAAGGAAGAGAATTAGCCACTCATTTGTGGATTGATCATCCTAAAATGAGTGTAAATCATACGTACAATTGATAGAAAGATGAAAAGAAGAGAAGAAATCCCTTAGCTTTTTCGTTCTTCAACTGCTACTAACCCACGTCCTTGCTCTCCACTTCTGAACTCAGTCTAAAAACTAAAAACTAATTAAAATAAACCTAAGTGTGCTATTTATACTAGTGGGAAATTTTTCCCAGAATAACAAGCAACGTGTCACGGAGGCCAACGCGGAGCACTGCCTCCGTGACACGGCGTGGGCGCAGACCTTCACTGGAATTTCCAGGGTCCGGTAAATTAACCTCAACGTGGCACGGAGGCCATCGCGGAGGCCTCTCTCCGTGCCACGGAGCTGACGCGAAGGCACACTGGAATTTGCCATTTTAATTCCTGTTCAGGCAGTGTGCTACCGCGATGGTAGCGTGGCACGGCTCCATCGTGGAGCCCTTATAAAATGTGCATTCCAAGGTCTTTTCCATGCTCGCATCCAAGTCCAACTCCGACATAGTTCCAACATGCATTTTAGCTCCTAAAAATCACATTTACCTGCAAAACAAATGCTAATCATGTTGGTTAGTATAAATTCACATTTTATTACTAATTACATGATATTATATACACATTGCACAACAAACAAGGTAAAAATGATACGTTTGAGTATCACTTGGGCATATAAATCTGCCCAAGATCAGCTAGCCAGTTTAGCAGTTCGAATAGTGGATTCAAAGATTTATGGGGCTATAATTCAAAATACAGCAGTATCATCCCTAGTGGTAGAGGTAAAAGAGAGGCAGTATGAGGATTCTCATTTAGCACAACTTAGAGATAAGGTTCAACAAGGTGAATTATTAGCTTTTGAGGTAACCGTAGACGGGGTTTTGAGATACTGAGGTCGCCTCTGCATTCCAGATGTAGCAGGGCTCCGCCAGCAAATTATGGCAGAGGTACACTACTCTCATTACTCTCTTCATCAAGGTTCAAGGAAGATGTACCATGATATAAAAGAGATATACTGGTGGCCTGGAATGAAGAAAGGTGTAGCCAAATTTGTAGCGTAGTGTCCTAATTGCCAATAGGTGAAAGCTGAACATTAGAAACCTGGTGGCCTAACTCAGGAGATGGCTATACCTATGTGGAAATGGGAGGAAGTCAATATGGACTTTGTTACAGGGCTACCCCATACCAGATGCAAATTCTACTCTATTTGGGTGGTTGTTGATAGGTTAATGAGATCAACTCACTTTCTATCTGTCCAGGATATGTTCTCAACAATAGATTACGTCGAGTTATGTATTAAAGAGATAGTCTGATTGCATGGTATCCCAACATCTATCATCTCAGACAGAGGGGCACATTTTACACCTAGATTTTGGCAACCATTTCAGAAAGGTTTGGGGACACAGGTTAATCTGAGTACAACATTCCATCCTCAGGCAGACGGTCAGGCAGAGCGCACCATTCAGACACTTGAGAATATGTTATGGGTGTGTGTGCTAGATTTTGGAGGAAGCTAGAATGAACATTTACCCCTCATTGAATTTGCATATAATAACAACCGCCATTCTGCAATTCAAATGGCGCCTTATGAGGCATTATATGGGCAAAAATGCAGGTTCCCCATCGGATGGTTTGAGGTAGGAGAGGCAGAGTTAGTCGAACCGGATATGATTCATCAGTCAGAAGAGAAAGTGAAACTTATCAGAGAGAGGTTACTGATAGCCCAGAGTCGCCAAAAGTCCTACTCCGATGTGCAACGTAGAGACTTGTAATTTAATGTTAACGATTGGGTATTCTTTAAAGTGTCACCGATGAAGGGCGTGATGAGATTTGGCAAGAAAGGCAAGATCAACCCAAGGTTTATTGGGTCGTATCGCATCCTTCAAAGGATAGGCTGAGTGGCATATGAATTAGAGTTGCCTTCAGAGTTAGAGTCTGTTTACCCAGTCTTTCACGTGTCTATATTGCGAAAGTGTATAGGGGACCCGTCCCGAGTTGTGCCAGTTGAGGACGTTCAAGTTACTGAGGAGTTAGCCTACGAAGAAATTCCAGTTGCAATATTAGATAGATAGGTTCGTAGACTGAAAACTAAAGATGTAACCTCCGTTAAAGTACTATGGAGCAATAGAAATAAAGAAGAGATGACCTGGGAAGCTGACGATAACATGAGGTCTAGATATCCTCACTTGTTCTAAGATTGATTTTAGATTATGTAGTTAAGGCGATGTTGTTATTTTACTGCTTATGTTATCAGTACTTTTTAGCTGGCTACCTCCTTGTGGGAAAATAGCTATTTATAGCGCCTTGTGAGGCACCTATATTAGGCTTTTCTGCGTTTTAGGTTTCCAGATAGTCCATATTACAGAGGAGACTCTGCCAAATTTTTCTATGTACTAGTTAAAAGAGTTAACTCCTTCAAGCCCGAAGTTGACATTCGAAGAGGAATGTTCCTAAGGGGGGAGGATGTTACACTCCATAAATCTCCGTAGTACGATCATTATGTGCATATGTACATAGAGAATTTTAACATATGAAACACCCGGGAGAAGGCTCGAGAGGAGAACACACGAGTGCATCGAAAAACGGACAGGACGGCCAAAGCCAGGGGGCTGGCGTGCTGGGCACCGCGTCACACAGCCTGCCCTGGCGCAGGTAGTGGCACGTCACGCCCCTAAGGCAGCGCGATGGGGGAGCGTTGCACACCCCCCGGCCACTGCCCAACTATATATATCCTCCCTTAGTTCAAATTGGATCATTTTAATATATATACCCACAACTAAGAATACAGAGTACACGCACCTTTCTTCGTATTTTCATCCGATTGTGCTACTAAATGCCGATCAAACGCAAATTAACTTTGGGTAACAAGTTCTAGGCCTACGGAAAGCATTACTACAGAGTTATTTCTCGAAAATTCGCTCGGCAAACCAGAACTCCACCGGATAAAATTTGTCAAAATTGTTCCATATTAAATCCCAATCGGCCATAGGCATTAGGTAAGCACTTCTCCCTTCTTAACTCTCGAGAAATTATATGCTTTCGGCTGAGTTATTTGAAGTTGAATTATAGTTGCTATTATTATCAAAATTTATTGTTATTTGCTGAATTTAGTGTTGAAATTGGCCCTATTCTCCCAGTATTAGGGGTTTAGTTGGATAGAACCGCCCGTTACAAGTTGAATCTCACCAGTCAATTGAAAGTCAGCAATCGAGGTATGTAATGCTATCCTTTTCGGCAAGTTACATTCATCGTAAAGTTAGTATGACTCATGTATCTATTGTACTTCAGAGTAAACCTATTGTGGTCTGCTGTTATGAATTGAGTTGAGACAACGATGATATAGTAACCCTCATCAGAATTAACCCTAGCCAGCTTGATTGTTGTATACAATATTTGGGGCTTGGATGTTGTTGCCTATAGGGTTAGGCTCGCAGAAGGGGTATGATGTCCGAAGGGACTAGAGTGAGGCCGTGAGGGCCGTATTCAGTTTCCAGAGCTTCTATTATGAACCATAGTCTAGCCAAGGCTTAGGGGCTAGCTATAGTAGTTATGTTATGACCCATAGTCAAGCCAAGGCTCGGGGTCCAGCTACAACAGTTATATTATAGCCCATAGTCGAGCCAAGGCTCGAGGCCCAGTTACAACAGTCACATGATGACCCATAGTCGAGCCAAGGCTCGGCGTCCAGTTACATAGCCCAGATGGCTCAGACACAGTCACAACTATAGGAGACTATCAAGCTCAGATACAGTTAGAGAACAAGCAAATCTTGAGTTACAGTATGGTTACGAACCTTTAGTAGCTAGATAGAAGGAGTGTGCGTTGTTTGTACTTGCTGGGGCTTATGGGGCCCCAGGTAGGTTATTCTGTGTTGTTTGTACCTTCCAAGATTATGGGGGCCTGTTTAGTTTCTTGTTTGTATATGAATACTTGTTAGTTAGATGTTTCAGATGGTGAGATAGTTCAGGTTAAACTCTTACCCTTCTTCATGATTACTTCAGTTTTATCAGCTTTCATTTAGTTATCATTTTACTGCCTTACATATTCGGTACGTATTGTACTGACGCCCATCCTCTGGGTGCTGCATTACTTTCCTGTAGGTGCAGTTAGACGTGGTTTGGGACCATTTTAGTCATCAGCCGGAGTTAGCATTCCATCCAGCTCCTTTCTTCCGGAGTTGATAGTTAGAGAAGGTTTGTTCTATTGTCGTACAGTTTACGGGTAGGTTGGGTCCCTGTCTCAACCATTATTCAACTCTTAGAGGCTTGCAGGATATAAAGTTATAGTGGTTAGCTTTTGTTGTTGGCCATGTGGGGCCTATGTATGTTTTATTTCACGTGATGGCCATGTGGGCCCTTGTTTAGTTGTTAGTTAGCAATCTTGTCGGCTATAGCTTAGTTTTAGTTTCCTGATTTCATTCAGTTATAACTAGACAACATGGTGGTCTTGTCGGCCTGCATAGGATCTCTGTTATTGTGTTGTTGCTAGTTAGCTGTCTTCTTTTATAGGTGGCCTTGTCGGTCAGAGGATGTATTTACAACCGAGATATAGCTCGTCGATTTCTTGAATTAAATTATAGGCGTGCACCAGAGGTGCACCAGACCAGCCAGGTTAGTCCAGATCCCAGTGTGGTCTTAGGTGCCAGTCATGCCTCCCCAAGTGGGGAATGACAGGTTAGCATTGCCGGCCCTCCTTCCATTTCCTCGTCTTGGAGGCATATTTTCACTGAAATGAAAAAGAGCATGAGTTAGGAGGACGTTTCTGGAATTGAACTCCAATGCACGAAAAGGAGTATGAATAAAAGGGAGTTTTCCTAATAACGTCTCGTAGCCTCCTCTTCATAAGTGTGGCGCGCTTCACACCCATGAAAAGGACTCTACTTGACGCGGCTTTCAGACATCCTAGGATACTCTAAACCTAGTGCTCTACTACCAAGTTTTTCATGACCCGAGTCTATACCCTAGACTAGACAGGGTACTTGGAGTCACAAGTGACCCCAAGCCAACCCATGGTCTATCATAACACTAGTAAACTGATTAAGCATAAGCAGAAGCTTTAAATAAATAAAATCATGTAAGGAAACTGATTTGACAAAAGTCCATACATCTGAAAAAAACAATACTGAATATCTCAATCCATGTATAAAAGCCAACTAATAAATTATTTGTGCTGGAAAAGCTCCCAGCTAACTCTAAAGTCTAACTGAAAATAAATATCGTCCTCGAAAGATGAGGATCCACCAAATGTTGCTGCTGGTATCATCTAAGGGAAACTATTGATGATGCTGGGACTGAGAACCTGCTCCTGTATCATGACAGATACAACATAGAAGGTATATGTCATTACTTTGAATGTACTGAGTAAGTGAGAGATATAATAAGCATGAAAGAGCAAGTAACTGAACTGAGGTGACATGAAATGACCAACTGAAATATAACTGATATGGTCAATAATGACCCTTACTGATGGTCATAGACATATCCTGGATTTGAAATACTAAGCTGAGCTAAACTGAACTGAACTGAGACTGTACTGACTAGTGAGAGAGTCTATAACCGACATATAACCACATGAGCTAAACGTGGAGTTCTATGTATACGCCCCATCGATAAGACCCAATATACCTTGACAGGGTATAAAGGCATGAACTGGATGATCACAAATCTGGGGCCATTGGGCCAATAAAATAACCTACAGTGGCAACCGAGTTTTGGGAACCTGGGTGCGTTGGAACCTCGATCTGCTCGGTGCTAAGTCCTACTCTCATTGGATAGTCCTAATCTGACTACTAAGCTGATAGCTCGAAACTGGGGTCCAAGACTAAATCAAGGGTACTTATTTGGAAGTACCCTAAGAGTCTTATTGGACCGGATTCTGTAATTGGTGTTGTAAGACTGGCCAAAGCTGCTTATATGGAAGTGTCATAACCGTCTAAAGAACAAACTAAAGCTGAAGCTGTTGGTTTTAAGACTGGTCAGTGTTGCTTATTTGGAAGCATCGTAACTGTCTGTAGAACTAACTGGCAACTGATAACTAATATCTGATAACTGGGAGGCATTACTGACACCTAAAGAAGGAACTATAGTCAAACTGATCAGCTGATATTTCTGAAAATACTGAAAATACTAACATTTTGACTGAAACTGGACTAGCATGCAATTGACTTAGAATTCAACTAATATTGGTAATATGAGAATTCTAACACTGATAGAATCAAGCAACATGAACAACTAATCAACCATGCAAGACTCTAATTAACTGTATTCAAGAGCTAGGGATAAAGCCATCTTTACAGGAAACAAGTAGCAACATGATCTCTAAGTAATGGAAAAATATAGCAGCTAACAACATGAACAACATCCCACATGAATTTAATTGAATTCTGACTGAAAGATTACTAAAATTTCAAAACCTCAGGGCTAGGAATGATAAGAAAATTTAGATGGTTTTGGGGCACTAAGAAAGGAAAATTTCCTTGCTAAATTCTCACATACCTGGTGTAGAGATCCCAGAGAAAACTCTTGATAATCTGAGAAGAAGAGTCGAATGCCCTAGCCTGCTCTGGGAGAACTGTCTGCGTAAAATCATACTTTTGATATTGGGAGATCGAGAGTTGAGTGAAAGTAAGAGGGATTTAATCGAATATCCCTTTAATTCTCTGTAAAACATGCCCAAAATGACGTAGTCTAGAGTCTAGGAGTTTAGAAAATTACAGAAAAGCCCTTAAAAATTTTGCAAAAAAATTACACTGCCAGTCCCCACGAGGGAATGGATGATTCGTTCACCACTAACTACAACTCGCGGTCATCACTCGTTGCCAACACTGGAAATTCTTCATCACGGGTCACTACAAGTGACACCACGACTCGTGGTGTATACAATGACTCGTGGTGACCAAGTCGTGACCATCACTGTTCAATTTTTCCACTTCCAGTCAACCTCTGACCACACGTGACCTAACGACCCATAGTTCTAACCACGACTCATGGTCTAAGCCGTGGTCAACCCCAAACTAAAATTCCAACCAAGTCTATCCTCCTCCCCACGAGTAACTTAACGACTCGTGGTGCACCTCACGCTTCACTACATGACTCGTCCTGTGACCTGGTGCAGAAAATCTTGTTTTCTCCGATTCTACCCTCGGGTTTGATCTTAGGACTTTCAGGGTATTACAATATCTCCCCTTGGGAACATTCATCCTCGAATGTGGAAAATCATATTGAAAAGTTGAGAAATGCAATCATCATACCAAATACTAAACCATTTAAGTTGGAATCTGATGGAGTGGCTCACTCCAGATTGAACTACATTGCTGAACTGAATTCATGAACCACACATACATACATTGAAATGAATGAAATTTGGGGCACATGAAATGAACATGAAACCGAATAGAGTACTAAGGAGGAATTTAATACCTGATGCTGAAGCTGAACTGGAAGGGAACAAATAAGGGTATTTAGTCATCATGTATTCTTCTACCTCCCATGTGGCTCCCTCAACTAGCTGGTTCCTCCACAAGACTTTCACTAAAGCGATTTCCTTGTTCCTTAACTTACGGACTTGATGATCTAGGATATGAACTAGGACCTCTTTGTAAGAGAGACTATCCTTTACTCCCACACTATCTAGTGGCACAATTGAGGTTTGATCACCGATTCATGTTGTGACTGCGCCCAAGCGCACACGCAAGCGTACGTGGTCTTACAAGTAATACAGTGGCCCTTTTTAAGAGTCGGATGTCGAACCCACAGGGACTGGACCAATTCAGCTAATTATAAAGTTCAGGTGTGATATTAACTTTCACAAGTGTTGATTATAAAAGTTTTCGATAAATTCTATTTAAATCTAGGGGTGGTCATAGAAATACTCTGAAACAATATAAGAAGCAACTAGAGCCAAGGCCGGACAATCATGCAATGCTACCCTTTGTAATGGTTCAAGTATGAAATTATCAATTGTTGTCTCACATAGTTGAAAATGCGATTTCATGGTCTCTCGAGCCTCTAAACATGAAAAACTAGCCTCACAACTACATCGTTGAGCGGGGATGTGACATTCTACTTCGTGGGCAATTCAACTATATGGATGTGGTTTACGGGGTTTATGCTCTTGATTACGGACTTTCGTACCTCTAATCATTTAACTCAGCTTAGCTTCACAACTACTTCTACGAGTGGTGGAGTGACAATTCTAAGTCGGTGTCTCGCTATCATCCTATTTTATCAACCAAGCAAGGCAAATTAGGTATAATTTCTATCTTAACTGCGAATCATATCGAAAGATAAGAACTTGCTCCCCACATTCTCTTGTTCTTGCCTAGGGTTGCTCTTTCGAGCTTTTGCCTAAGCTTAACGTCTTTGTTTTCATGGTGATCAAGCATAAAAACAACCATAATGTAGAATGTAAGACAAAACAACAATTAACAACTCAAACCAAAACAAATTCATGCAATTACAATCATATCACATAGCCTCCACCCTAGAGGAAGGGTTTTAGCCACTCATGTTCGTACAAATACTCAAAAACATAATTAAAGTGATGTACTTACAAGAATAGATAAAAGAGAAGGTAAATTTGGTGAACTATAGGTGAGTTTTTCACTTCTCCCTTCACTCCTTTACGGTTTTCAGAAAATATTTCGTGACAATTGGTTTTAGAAGCTAAGGGTCCTATTTATAGTAAATAGGGAATGTACAATTTTTGCCCATCATGGAATGGCTCTATGGCATGGAGGTGATCGCGCTAATTTACCTCCGTGACACGGAGGTATCGCAATAACACAATGGAAATCACCTAAAAATTGAGCCTCGGTAGAAGCTTGCCGCGATGGCACCGTGGCATGCTGCTTGTGCAGCGCGTGGCTGGCGTGACACGGCCCCTGTCGCGCAGCTGTGCCTAGTGTGGCACGGTGCTGTCGCGCAGGTGGCCTATTTTGCATGTTTTCTTGCCGACTTTTGCGTTTTGCTTCCGATTCCATTCCTCCACTTCACCCATCATAAATTAGTTCCTCAAATGCATTTTTAACCTACAAAAACAAGGACTAATCATGTTGGTTAGTACATATTCAAATTTACATAAAATCACATGATAATGTAAGTGCATAAATTGACAAACAAGACTAAACTAAGTTATAAAATAGCACTTGGGCACGCAATTATGCCCAAGATCACCACCCCACACTTAAAGCCTTGTTCATCCTCGAACAAACCTTTTACATCCCATGCACATGAAGACTCCCTCATAGCTAATTTAGCAAGACAATTCAAGCTACGACTATAATTACTATTTAAGATAGCAAGTTAAAAATAGAGCATGCAAGATTTAACCATTAAAATTAAATATAACTACGTTAAGAATTCCTAACCTCAAGAATCAACTCTCAATCTTAGCAAACTCATGCAAATCAACCGATTAAGAAATCCGACATGAATTTTTATCTTTCATTAAACATGTGCCCTCACAACACAAGAGAGTTACCCATTTTTACTCACAAAATTTCAAATCACACCATGTATGGGTATATAAATGGAAATTAAGCTCGCTCTCACAAAGAATTCAGATGCATCATGTAGTGACCCATAAGCTTGCCTTTAGTGTATTACTCCACTAATTTAAGGATGTGTGAACATAAGATCAAGTAGGACTTACTGGGTTGTAATGTGAGCTAAGGGACGGGTAGGTACTATTATGGATAATAACAGTGGCTATCTTTCCCAAGCGCTTTTAATACATCACACCTTCATTATGGACATCTCTTCTCTTACTTCACCCTCGTTCTTTTCACTCTTAAATTTCCTCTTCTTGTTCCCATTTCTTTAAGTATACTTAGCTTATTCGTAAGGAGTACTTAAGCCACTTTTTCATTCATTTATTTTCTTACTCCCTACCAATACTCAAGCATTTTCAAACAAGTGCATCTTTGCCCTTTCTCAACTTCCACAACTGTTATTTTTCCTTCTTTTTCCCGATTCTCACTCCTTTACTCTTTTGGATTTTTCACTTAAGCGCTTAGGAGTTTAGGATCAAATTCAAGGCTAATGAAAGAAAAACGATTAAGCTTGTGTTGTATCTATCAAAAAAATAGGCTTAAGGCTCAATGGGGCTAGCAAGGATTCAATATTCAAGGTAGGTAAGGTAAGGGTTAGAAATTTGGCTCATTCAAAGAAATGCCTAAATCATCTCCTACACTCTATCTCCTTCATTTCATTTTGTATACACACCAGGCAAGTTCTAGACACTCCACAATAGCATGGAATATTTAAAAACCTTACACTCTCAGCACATGCTCAATTCAAGACACATTCAGCAGACTCTTAACTCCGCTAATCACATAAATTCAGAATTAAGCTTAGAATCATATCGAGTCACATTCACGAGCTTAGGTGTCTCAAACAAAGTTATACACTTCTTACATGCTTCACCACTAACCACACTTGGATCTTACAATCATGTATAGCACACACCAAGAACATCAAACAATCAATTAGCTACGGGTTCAAAACCAAAACCTATTGACTACTTTTCCCTCAAGACGGTCATCATCCATCCATCATCGGAAATAGTCTCTAACTATGACTAAAAACACTATATACAGACAAAGAAAATTTTTATTCTTTGGTTCAAAGACCCCCCATCGGAAAAAAAACCAACGGGTGGTGAAGTCATGCTCAACTTAAATTTTTTTTTCCAATACGTATCAAGCACTACATTCACCAAAATCATTAAGCACAAAAGTTTTGAAATTTCCCTCACCCCACACTTGAATCATGCTATGTCCCCAAAGCATCTAATTAAAATTCAAAAGGGTGAGAAGTACTCCCTGAGGCCTCTAGGCCTAGCTAACAACATGTTTTTCTTCAAATTTGCACAAGTGGGTGTTTGACCCCACACTTTCCCTCTTTCATGCTTCTTAGCTTCCTCCTCCAAGGGTACTCAGATTTCCCCTCCATCTGTGCTTAAATTTCCACCAAAAACACAAAATAATAAACAAAATCTACACAAACAATAATTACAAATTGTACCTGTGGTACCCTCGGGTTGCCTCCCAAGCAGCGCCTAATTTTACGTCGCGGCACGACGTGAACTATCCTTTTCAGGACATCCTCATACCTGGGTTCCCTTTCGAGAACCATCTTCTTCTCTTTTGATTTTTAGAGAGAACAGCCTCCACTCTGTCCCTCTCTTCCTCCAACTTCTTCTCATACTGAAGCCCTTCATCAGATTTGGGCTGACAACTAATCATCTCCTTTGACCGTGGACCTGTGGAATCTTCCACCCCACACTTATCCTATGACAAAACACTGACCTTACATAGGTTTCTGTAGTGTGTGGGTGGGTTAATCTCTTGGTAGACTCGAAAGAGTTCTTCTTTATCCTCAACCCTCATTGGGGCACTAAGAAAGGAAAATTCCCTTGCTAAATTCTCACATACCTGGTGTAGAGATCCCGGAGAAAACTATTGATAATTTGAGAAGAAGAGTTGAATGCCCTAGCCTGCTCTGGGAGAACTGTCTGCGTAAAATCATACTTTTGATATTGGGAGATTGAGAGTTGAGTGGAAGTAAGAGGGATTTAGTCGAATATCCCTTTAATTCTCTACATAACATGGCCAAAATGACATTGTTTAGAGTCTAGGAGTTTAGGAAATTATGGTAAAGCCCTTAAATATTTCGCAGAAAGATCACACTGCCAGTCCCCACGAGGACTGGATGATTCGTCGCCTCTGACTATGACTCGTGGTCATCACTCATTGCCAACACTGGAAATTCTTCATCACGGGTCACCATGAGGGAAACCATGACTTGTGGTGTACCCAATGAATCGTGGTGACCAAGTCGTGGCAATCATTGCCCAATTTTTCCACTTCCAGTCAACCTCTGACCACGAGTGACCTAACCACACGTGGTTCTGACCATGAATCATGGTCTAAGCTGTGGTCAACCCCAAACCAAAAATTCCAACCAAATCCTACCCTCCTCCCCACGAGTCACTTAACGACTCGTGGTGAACCTCACGAGTCATGGACGACTCGTCCTATGAATTGGTGCAGAAAATCCTATTTGCTCCGATTTCACCCTCAGGTCTAATCTTAGAGCTTCTGGGGTATTGTAATATCCTGGGTTGGAGCTTTGGTAGCGGGATTAGTAGGTGTATCTTCTAATTCTTCTTCTTCTACCTCTACTTCTACTTCTTCATCTAATTCTTCATATAATAAATTACCATAATGGTCTTTCCATAATATCATTATCTATTGAAGTATCCGAAGTAATATTAATAGGAGTACTACCAAATTGCATAAGTTCTTCGTATTAATTCAAACTCTAGGACTGAAGAAGAACCACCAATTTTTTTAGAAGTAGAACTTGACTGGACTTTTTTTTTACCAAAACCAAGCACACTCTTTACCTTGGATACAACATCCTTTCCTTTTTCAGAGTCTTTTTCTCAGAATATATATTATAACTTATGACTAAATAAATATAAGACAAGTAAATTTATGACTAAATAAATATAATACAAGTATATTTGAATAAATAGATAGAAAAATTAAATGCGAAAAATAAATAAATTAACAGAAGAAAGTATGCTACGAATGTACCAAACATCTGTGTAAAAACAGACGATTATAACCAATAGTCAGATTCAAAAATTGATGTAGTAACTAGCAACTTTAAATTTGAATATCACCAAACTTGATAGTTATCACAAGCCACAAAGCGATAAATATTAAAAATTAAAATAACTAAAACAATTGAAATTTGAAAATTATAGATTTTGGAGAATGTGAGAATATTGATTGTTGAGACTTGAGATATTGAGACTTGAGAATGAGAATTGAGACTTGAGAGAGTGAGTAGTAGAGAATAGAGATTATAGATAGTAGATGATTTGTGAATAAATTGTGAAATGGGGGTGGGGGGGTGGGCAGAGGTATTTATAGCTATTAAAAATGGACCAAAGTATAATTATTAAAATATGAAGGTGTAAAATTAATTTAAGGGGGTGAGGGGAGGGGGGTTAGGGGCTTCCAAAGGCTGAAAATAAAATTTTTTAAACTTAACCAGACGAATCGAGCTAGACCGAGAGAGTACTGGGATGAACCAAGATGGGACACCCGGTAAAATTAACCATCACGCCATCCCCCCATCCCCCTATGTCCCACGGGCCAGCCAAAACTGGAATTACTAGGTCCCAAACCTTGACCGGGACATCCTATTCCACTGCTTTCCCTATTTGAGACTTTTAAAACATATAAAGCAAAAGTTGAAGATAAATTGAGTTTGATGATTATATCAATTGGATCTGGTAGAGGTGAAAGAATACTTAAAATTAGATTTTATTGATATTTGTGGGAAAGAAGGCATTGAGAAATATTTAACTATGTCTTATACACTATAACAAAATGGTGTAGCAGAAAGAAAAAATAAAACCTTCATAGAAATGATTAATTCTATGCTTTATGGATTTAGTACACCTAGAACCCTTTGGCCTGAAGCCTTATTTTTAGCATGTCATATTTTGAATCGATTTTCTTTCACGAAACATTATGCTTATTCTTATGAACTTTGGAAGTATCAAAGGCCAAATATAAATTATTTTAAAGTATAAGGTTGTTTGACTCATGTTATATTACTAGATCAACATATGACTAGGATTGGGTATAGAGAAATGTATTGTGTGTTTATTGGTTATTCTCAAACCAGTAAGGCTTATAGATTATTGAATCTTCAGACCCTAACTCTTCACACAATTATTGAATCTTTACATGCTACTTTTTTGAACATATATTTCCTAAGAAAAAAGCATCTTTGGAATAAGATGCAAGTTCTTTTATATCTCCTCTTTAAAAAAAGATAGTTGAGCCCGTAGAAGAAAGTCAACTAAGGTGCAGTAAAACATCAGCCAAACCAAGGGACTTTGGACCTAATTTTCAAGCCTATTTGGTTGAAAAAGATCTTGAGAGTTATGCTGAAGCAATATCTTCACATGATGCTTTTTTCTGGCGTGAGCAATTGATCATGAAATGCATTCTATCATGTCAAATAATACATAAATTTTTCATATCTTCCTCTTGAATGTAAACCTATTTGTTGTAGATGGATTTTTAAGAAGAAATTGAAATCTAATGGTACTTTAGATAAGTACAAAGCTCGCTTGGTAGCAAAAAGTTTTACTCAAATAAAAGATATTGATTATTTTGATACCTTTTCACTTGTAGCTCGAATGAAATCTATTCAGCTTTTGATTTCTTTAGCAACACTTCTAGTCTGATAATTCATCAAATGAATGTAAAGACATCATTTCTAAATGGAAATTTAGATGAAGAAGTTTACATAAAACAATCAGAAGGGTTTGTCATTCCTAATCAAGAACATAAAGTTTGTAAGCTTTTGAATCTATTTATGGATTAAAACAAGTTCCAAAGCAATGACATGTAAACTTTAAAAAAGTCATGATTGCTAATGGCTACTCAATTAGTGGTGGTGATATCTGCATATTTAGTAAATTGTAAGAACATTCAGGTGCTATAATCTATCTTTCTGTAGATGACATGTTGATCTTTGGACCTGATATTGAAAAAGTCAAATAAACAAAATCTTTTCTTGCTTCTAGTTTGAAATGAAAGATCTTTGTGAAGTTGATGTAGTTTTGGGAATTAAAATTATAAGATCAGCTAATGATATGGCTCTTACTTAGTCAAGTTATATTGAGAAAGTTCTGAAGAAGTTTGGTCATTTTATGACAAACCAACTCCTAGACCATTTGATCCTAGCATCAACCTAGTGCATAACTCTAGTGGTGTTCTTGATCAATTGACATATTCTCATATTGTTGGGAGTCTTATGTATTTCATGCATTGTACCAGGCTAGATATTGGTTGTGCAAAATAAACTTTGAGCAAG
This sequence comes from Datura wrightii, assembly GCA_035772735.1. Lineage (NCBI taxonomy): Eukaryota > Viridiplantae > Streptophyta > Magnoliopsida > Solanales > Solanaceae > Datura > Datura wrightii. The sequence continues at coordinate 18,344,422 of JASDFA010000023.1, read as the reverse complement.
TTTACTAGTAATCTCGAAATTAATTATTGAAATGCCTCAATTCATTTTTCGGTATCTAAAAGGTACGATAAATATTGACCTACTTTATTCTACCTCCCTAGTAGTTCTTGAAGTCTATAGTAATGCTACTTGAAACTTTGATCCAAATGTTCTAAATCTATTACTGCTTGAATTTTCACTTTGGATGGAGCAAAAATCTCTTGGAAATCAAAGAAGCAAACATGTATTACTCACTCAACTATGAAGTCAGAAGTTCTAGTCATGTCTTCTGCTGGAGAAGAAGCTGATTGGCTTCGAAGTATGCTAATAGATATTCCTCTATGGAATAATCCAATACCACCTTTGACTATCCATTGTGATAATAATAATGCTATATTTCGGGCTTCAAGTGATTGTTACAATGGCAAGTGAGACAAGTTCATCTCAAACACAATTACATGAGAAGAATATTGGAGGATGACATAACATCGCTCTAATATGTAAAGTCCAAATTTAATTTAGAAGATCCTTTGTCTAAAGGATTAGACAAAGATTTAGTGGCGGAACCTTGTAAAGGAATGGAAATAAAATCTGTTGTAAATTAATTATATTTTATGGTAACCTTATCTAATGATGTAATCTTAGGTGCAAAGAGAAAACTAAATAAAGTTACAACAGTGAAGCACACCAATAAAATTTTCATTCAATTTGAATTTTAAATTGAATAGGAAATTTCAATTCTATTTTTGTAGAGCCCAACCTTTCTAAAAGAGTGAGTGGCTGTGCATAAGTTGAGATTTTTTTCTCTTAATAAATTTATAAGACCGATCTCTTTTGGAGTTAGTAAGAAAACTATTGATAGATTTACCAGTATTTCTACTAAAGAGGAGGATGAGATCATATTCTCTTAATAAGTCTATAAATTAGTTTCGATTGGAGTGTATAGGAACATTCTTGATAGATTTATCAATACTTTATTGTAAAAGAAGGATGAGACTGAATTTTTTTAAAGAACTCATAGATTATTTTTGCGGAGAATATCACGACCTGAGTATAGACCTCAGATGCGACATGGGACCTAGAACCACAATTGGCTCCAAGCGAAGCCATGGTACATGCATAACATAAGCATAAGCATACACTAGGTGGAAATAAATCATAAAAGGAAGCATAAGCATAAGTCTGAGATATCATAAAGCGTAAACAGATACGATAAGTCAACATCACTGAACATTTATCATCATAGACTGAAAAACCTTCAAAAAATAGGATGAGCTAATGAGAAAACCTCCAAACTTGCTTTGTTAAGTCTGTAATTGAAATGACATAAAAAGGGACATAAACCAAAATTGACACCCTTGAATGATGAGGACACACCAAAAGCTGAGCAGAAATGTAGCAAGAGTGAAGCGAACAACGAGGCTGAGACTGATCACCCGAACCTATATCATGAGATAATTTAGCATAAAAGTATGCCATCAGTACTTTGAATATACTGAGTATGTACGATAAGTAAATATGATAGTAAGGACAACATGCTATAAATCATGATCATGAGATAATCATAATGTCACACCCCACCTTGGGGGGTATGACTGGCACCTGGTGCCCTACTAGGACCTAACCTGCTGAACTTGTTAAGCCTGGGCGCATCTGGCGCCTGGCTGGCTCTAACTCACATTTCTGGAAACAAAGGGCTATATAACGGCTGTAAATACAGCCCCCGGCCCATTGGCCTATAGCCTTCTGTACCTGTATTACAGCTGACCAGAAACATGTTAATTCAGGGGAACCTATGCGGGCCGACAAGGCCACCATGCTGTCTAGTTATTTGTAACTCAAACATAACATACTGAAAAGCTACGTGACCGGCAAGGTCACCACTACTGGCAAACTATGGCCCCACACGACCATTACAAAAGAAAGAAAGGAGTAAAGGCAACTATACAACTGCACGGCCTCACACGACCGGCTCATCTGACCACAGGGAATACATACAGGCTGCAAGCCTCTAAGAAGAATAATAGAAATGATCGGGACAGGGCCCCGACCTACCCGTACTGTACAACAAAAGGAACTGAACTACACCTCTAGAAATTCAGTCTCCGGATGACAGGAGCTAAATACTCAACCGCTGGTGGGGATCACGTGGTATCGCCTGCTCGTTTATGCGTACCTGCAGGCAAGTAATGCAGCGCCCCACTGGGCGTCAGTACCGCTGGTACTGAGTATGTAAAGCAAACCGAATACAGCTGAATACAAGTAATATAACTAAAAATTCTGAATAGCAGAAGATAACTGAATCTGTAAGAACTGAAGGGATATCTGAAATCAATAACATAACTGTCGAAACTGGAATAAGAAGAACTAGATTAACTATCTAATGGTGTAGATCGTACCTGTTCTTAATCATGCTGGAGGGAGTAGGTGTCATTTATGGAGACGTATCATTCTACTACTAATCTGCCCGTATCTACTGTAATATAACATAACATACATAACGTAACATGGCATACACAACCTTACCCGGCCCCCATAAGCCGGGAGGTACAATCAACACAGAATCTATACCCCTACCCCGGTTATCCCATCTTCTATACTGGCTGTAAGCATCCTGCCGGTCCCCTGGGTATGCACTTGGGCTCGCTGAGCCCCTGACTATAACTGCATCTGAGTCCGGAGGACTCCTGAATCTGCACCCGGGCGTATCCGCTCGACTGGGGTGTGTAAGGGCCGATCAAGGCACAAATATGGGGAAAAACTGGCATCCCATCTTCGTCCCCTGGCGGGACGGCATGCCACTCCGTAGAGTGACGTATCCTCGTCCTCTGGTGGACGAGTCGATACAGCTATTAACCCTGGGCGGTCATGGATGCTAGGTAATCCAACCCCAAACAATACAACGGTCTCGACTGGTAATACTGTCTGAGTATCTCACATGCTGAGGCTAATAGGGATAAAGTATCATATATATTACATGCTGGGCTACCGATAGTAATCTGTACGTATTTAATACGTGCTGAGGCAAGTAAAGATGTATAAATATGAATATAGTCTCCTGCCGGACTGTACTGGGCAAATGCTATATACGATAATGTTTCTGCTGAAAACTCTGTTGTTTGCTAAGTTTCTGTATACACTATAAGCTGGACTAGTGATAGAAATATGTACACACTTGATACATGCTGAGGCTGGAAGTACTATATATATATATACAAATATAGTCTTTCTGCTGAACTATGCTGTATACTGATTTTCTGTAGTAACCTGATTTACTATTCCTAACATGCTTTCTGAACTTCATTTTAGCCTTCTATTCTATTTCTAAAGTGCTTTACGGATATTGTACTACTCCGCGAGGTTTCAGCTGAACACAACAATATCTTAACATGGCATATTACATCACACACTGAATATACTGGGCAATCTCTAACGCTTGCGTTAGAATCTATATCATACTGATAGGTTTCATACACATTACAACCCAATGTTTCTCACATCGTGCCAACATTCATAATAACACAATAATCGACTTCTGAACATTCTACTGGTCCGTAATTTGTTACACTACACTGATATTACTTAACTTGCCGAAGGAAACTAACTGTACATACCTTATTCGTGAGCTATTCGTCTGTCGGACGAGGCTCGGCCGATACTTCAACTGTTTTCTCCCAACTGCATTCATAAATATGTCAATCAATACTAAATACAACTTTGTTTCAAAAGGCAACGTCACTTTCGATATAGTTTATAGCCTAAACTTAGGCTTATCGAAAGACGGCCAGAAACTCGCTATTTTTCAGAGGTCCAGAAGGGAGAAGTATTCACTTCACAGCTAGGAACGCATAGACACTAATTTAGAGCAATTCCACTTACCTTAGCTCGGTGGCTGGATGAATCATCGGCCGTATTTTATGAAACTGAATCCGTAGGAATGCTCTCTGCTGCTAAATACCTCGGTATCTGGGATTAATTTGAGTTTGGACTGCGTTTAGCAGCGTAATCGAGCGATAATATATATTCCCTCTTCGTTCTCCTCTGTTTTGCTGCGTTCTCTGGAAATTTTATAAAGTTTTTATCATTTAAAACCGAAGTGAGGCTTTATATACTTGGGCCTGGACAAGGCCAACGTGTCACGGAGCCATCGCGGAGGCCTCTCCTCCGTGACACGCTGCCATCGCGGAGGGGCTCTGCCTCGGCTCCTTCCGCGATGGTTCGACGGGCTTCTCGTCCGATCTTTTCCCGGGCCTTTCTCCAACACGTATGGCCTTCAAATATGCTTAACCAACGTGGGAATAGGTCATCTGAGTGCCGGGAATTCTACGGGGTGTAACACATAAAACATGAGTTGTTCATCATAATCTGAAGTGTAATGACCTAAGATTTTGAAAATCAAATCATAAAGCTTAACAGGTTGAAATTATAAGTAAAACTCATAAACTGATCAATGGGTTAAAATACACTATAAAACATGATATCATAAGTCCTAAACATGAAGAAACATGAAACATGAGGAACAGTGGGAGAATCTCATAACCAACACCATCATGAATGAGCATTTGATGCCTAACTATCTCGCTCAAGTTGGTAGAGCCGTTCAATGCCTTGCCAAGACAAAGAACGATGAACGCGTGATATCACTCATAATCATGAGCCTAGTAGCATAAGCGAGACACTTTCAACTGGTGAGGATCCCTTAGCTAGGGGCAAGGGAGACACTTTCCACTGGCTAGACTCCTCTTCCTATGGTGGCACATAGTTTTGGGACCTAGATGTGCTGAATCTGGCCTACTCGATACTAAATACTACTCTCAAAACATGCTTAGTTCTCGTAATCATAATCATTAAACATACTTGATTTTGCATGGGCTAGTAAGAAATCATGAAATTTATAAATTTCTTAACATATGTGAACTTACCATGATAATAATTCTAAAAATTCAGCCATGATACATAAGCTTGGTATTCATGAAGTTCATACATACTTGAGTAAATCATGCTAACTTGAAAATAGAGATTCATGAGAGTTTTTAATAGAATTCATTTAACTATAATCATAAAACATAAATAGGATTATGATAGAATCAATTTCATAAGAGATCATAGAGTTTTTCATCAAAAAAAGCCTGATCCTAGAAATTCATGAAAATTTATCACGGCCTAAGCCTACACCCTGGCCGTAAGAAGGGACTCAGAATCACGAATGACTCCAAGTTAACCCATTGCATAACATAGTTTTAACATAAAAAGAACTTATAAAGCATATCTAAAGCGGAAGCTAATTGAAAAGAAACATGATCATTACGCGTACAAACATAGTTTGTTAAAAATACCATGTCATAAGTTGATACTACACTACACTATTTGAAAGCCTTTACTAGTTGATGAGCTGTTGGGACAAGTTCCTAGCTAACTCAAAATGTGAAACTAAAGTAATACTGAAATAAAAAAATATAACTCCCATCCTTGAAAGATAAGGACTCATCACTACTAGCTGATAGAGTATTAAATGTATCTAACCGCGGTGCTAAGTCCGAATGCCTGAATCTATATCATAAAATGATATAGCACATAGAGTATGTAGTCAGTACTTGGAATGTCATGCCCCGCCTTAGGGGGTATGACTGGCACCTGGTGCCCTACTAGGACCTGGACTGCTAGACTACTGAGCCTGAGCACATTTGGTGCCTGGCTGGCTCTAACTGAATTTTCTGAAAACAAAAGGCTATATAACAGCTGTAAACACAGCCTCCGGCCAACTGGGCCTATAGCCACTTGTACCTGTAATGATAGCTAACCAGAAACACCTCAATATAAGGGAGCCTATGCGGGCCGACAAGGCCACCATGCTGTCTAGTTATATGTAACTCAACACAAGACTACTGTAAGACTACGTGACCGGCAAGGTCACCACTACTGTCAAACCAAGGCCTCACACGACCAACATAAACTGAAATGCTAAACAGCTATAACAAACCGCACGACCTCACACGACCAGCTCAGATGACCACAGGGAAATATATATACAGACTGCAAGCCTCTAGGAATACTGATAAGATGGTTGGGATAGGACCTTGACCTACCCGTACTATACAACAAAGGAAATGATATAAACCTCTGAAATATCAAGCTCCGGATGACAGGAGCTGATGACTCTGCGCTGGCTAGGATCACGAGGGATCGCCTCCTCGTCTATGAGTACCTGCAGGCAAGTAATGCAGCGCCCCATTGGGCATCAATACTGATCTTGGGCAGATTTATATGCCCTAGTGATACTCAAAAGTTCCATTTTCGCCTTGTTCATCTAGCAATGTGTATACATTTTCATGTAATTGGTAATAAAATGTGAATTTATACTAACCAACATGATTAGCATTGTTTTGCAGGTAAAATGTGATTTTGAGAAGCTAAAAGGCATGTTGGACGATATTGGAGTTGGACTTGGATGCGAGCAAGGAAAAGGCATTGGATAACATGATTTAAAGGGGCTCCGCAATGGAGCCGTGTCACACTGCCATCACGGAGGCATTCTTCCTGGAGGGTGAAAATTCACCAAATTTCCAGTGAAGGTCCGCGTTTGCTCCGCGGCATGGAGCCAGTGCTCCGCGATGCACGCCGTGCCACGTTGAGCTTGAATTCCTGGACCCCCAGTTCCAGTGAGGGTCCGCGTTCATGGCGTGTCACGGAGGCAGTGCTCCGCGATGCACTCCGTGACACGTTGCTCATTATTCCGGGAAAAATTCCCACTAGTATAAATAGAACACTTAAGTTCATTTTTCATAATTCAGACTTGGTGGAGCAAGGACGTGGGTTACAGGCAGTTGAGGGACGAAAAGTTCAGGGTTTTTTCTCTCTTTCTTTCTTCTCTAATTCAATTGCTTGTATGATTAACACTCGTTTTATGATGATTAATGCACAAATGAGTGGCTAATTCCCGTCCTTGCTGAGGTTATGAACACTTGTGATGAATTTTGATTATTGATTATATGGTTTTTCATCTTTTTCTTCCATGTTGTTCTATTAATTCTTGTTTCTACTGCATTGGTGTGTGGCCTACATTAATGTACATCTAAAAAGTCCGATTTCACTCGAGAGAGCACGAAATTGGAAAGTTGTGAATTAATAGGGTATTGTGGAGCAACAACAGAATCCACCGGTTGTGAGGGCAGTGTTAGTGCCCGAAGAAGCAGCAGCAAGGCCGGTTCGCGAGGTGGTAATCCCACATGCCAATAATGTTACATCCAGTATCCGCAAACCAGAGCCTGGAGGGAGATTTGAACTCAAGCAAAATATGGTGCAATTGTTGCACACAAGCGGGCAATTTACCGGTCTCCCTCATGAAGACCCACAACAGCATCTCCAAAACTTTTTGGAGATAAGTGACACTTACATACCCGCTGGAGTGTCACCAAACTATGTCCGACATACCTTATTTCCATTCTCCTTACTTGGAGAAGCCAAGAGGTGGTTGAAAGCTGAGCCACCAAATTCTATTTCAACGTGGGATGATCTTGCACGGAAGTTCTTGATAAGGTTTTTTCCCTCTGGTAAAACAACAAGACTTAGAAGTCAAATTCTAAGTTTCAAACAGAGGGAGGGAGAAAATTTATATCAAGCCTGGGAGAGATTTAAATCCATGTTGCGGGACTGTCCTCATCATCATCAGTCCAATTGAACAGCCACTTCAGCAACATGACTTTGAACCAGCCTTCAGCTCCAGTTAATGCAGTCCAACAGGTGTGGTGTGAAGTGTGTGGAAGCAGTGAGCACTCAGCTGAGTGCTGTGGAGCCAATCCTGACTCGGTAAACTTTGTGGGTAATGCACAAAGAAATCACCAGCAGTATGGTAGTAGCTACAATTCAAATTGGAGGAATCATCCTAACTTCTCATGGGGTAGCAACAACCATCAAGGCCAAAGTTCGGGTTAGGGTGTGCAAAGGAACCAAGGAGGGCAACAGAACTACCAATCTCAATTCAGAAATAACAATGCACCTCCTCCACCACCATCACCCAACATTGAGGAGATGTTCAAGACCATGATAGCTAACCAAGCTCAATTGCAGGCTGACTATGTGAAATTGGCAGCCGAAGTGAAAAACAATCAGTTAGCTACCAAGGCTCTTGAGTATTAATTTGGGCAATTTGCTAATGCCCAAAATACAAGGCCTAGAGGAGGACTGCCAAGCGACACAGATCCGAATCCCAAGCAGGTAAATGCAGTGACCACAAGGAGTGGTTTGCAGTTGAAGGAGGTGGAACCAGAAAGACCACCTCAACACTCGGGAGCAGCAGAAGTTGAGGGGGAGCAAAGTTCGGAAAGGGGGAAGACCAAAGAAGCTGAATCAGAAAGACCTCCACCCCCGTTCCCTCAACCACTTAAGAAACACAAAGAGGAGGCGTGTTTCAAGAAATTCATAGAGGTGCTTAAACCGGTACATGTTAATTTACCTCTTGTTGATGTCTTGCAGGGAGTGCCTAAATATGCCAAGTACATAAAGGACATCGTGGCCAACAAAAGTCAGTTGACTGAGTATGCTACGGTGGCTTTAACGGAGGAGTGCACTTCCCGGATCCAAAATAGACTGCCCACAAAGCTAAAAGACCCTGGAAGTTTTACTATCCAGCTTACTATTGGGCAGAGCATCCGAGCTCGTGGATTGTGTGACTTGGGGGCGAGTATAAATCTGATGCCGTCTTCGGTATTCAAAAAGTTGGGTTTAGGGAGTCCTAGACCCACATCCGTAATCTTGCAGTTGGCGGATCGATCCTTAGCTAGGCCGGATGACATTGTTGAGGATGTTCTAGTGCAAGTTGGCTCCCTAATTTTCACGGTAGATTTTGTCGTGCTGGATTTTGAACCAGACGCGGAAGTCCCATTTATTTTGGGACGACCCTTCTTGGCAACCGGGAAAGCATTAATCGACGTAGCTGCGGGGCAACTCACAATGCGAGCACATGACAAGGTAGAGGTGTTCGATGTGTATAAAGCACCCAAGCTCCCGATGGTGCATGAAGAACTCTCGGTGATCAATGTGATTGATCATGGTAATGCTAAGCAGATGAAGGAGTCCCGAGAGTTAATGGGAAGACCACTGAATAGGTGTAAGCACTACTGGGGGGAGGACGGTGATCGAGAGAAATCGTCCATCACCCTAGCGGACAATTGAGCTGAAATGACGTCGAGCCGCAACGGTAAACCAGGCACTGCACGGGAGGCAACCCGTGAAAATTTTTTCCTTCATTTTATAAAGTGTAAATAGATTTTTCTTTTTCTTTTTCGTAATTTACTACAAAATTTTTTGTTTTAGTTATTGTTTTTAATTTTAGTTAGGTGAAACCTATAATTCTAACCAATTTTGTTTAGCAAGATGATTTTCAGGTCAAACGGAGGAAAATGTGCACGGAATCGTGAAGGAAAAGTCAAGGTATGAAAAAATTAATAAAATGTAGAAAATAGTGAGCTGGGGCGATAGCTCCGTGTCACGGAGGAGGACCTCCACGTTACCCTCCGTGACACGTTGAGGTATAACCCGAAAATTTTAAAAATTTCCAGAATGCTATCGCGATGGCTTCGTGTCACGGAGGCAGTGCACCGCGATGCACTCCGTGACACGTTGCCTTGTATATCGCGGCGGGTCACACCGGGTTGCCGGGTGACCCGCATGTTTTTCTACCCTTTTAAACCCCGAAACCTCCCCTTTTCCCCTCATTTTCAATTTCCTCCGCGACCAAACATCCCAAAACCCCTCTCCCATCAACGTGCCACGGCTTAAGGCAACAAATTTCCGAGTTTTCTTCGATTCTTCAACTTCAAGGTATGTTTTCCGATTCCTTCTCAAGTTTTCGTCGATTTTGTTTGATTTTAAGCATGGGAGGTGAGCTAAATTTCCCTAACTCGAAATTAAGCATGAATTCGAGTTATTTGTTGATTGATAAATGTTCGGAATGTCGTTATGATTGTTTGAACTTGTCGATTGCATAAATTATTCGAATTTGATTGACAATCTCAATTCTAGGGCTTGTTGTTGAATTTGAAGTGGGAAATGTGTTGAAATTGTGAATTTTAGGCCGGGTTGTACGTGTTGAATGAGATGAGTCATTGTACAAATTATTTGGATGCTAATAGACGACGAATTCTCGGGTTTGGGGGAAATGTTGAGATTTTTTCGAATTTGTTTAGTTGGATAGGTTCATGTATATAAATTTTTGTTGTTATTTTTGTTTCTTTGTTTTTCTTTGCTAAGTGCGATAGTTAAAATGTTAGCGATGGTAGTGATTGAGAGTAGCTGTACGAAGTCTGAGTAGTACGCAGAAGTTATACCGTCGAATTTTCTTTTGAACGCACTAAGCATGATTGAATAGTTGGTTGTTTTGTGTAAATAAAGTTATTCTTGCCGTATTGTTGTAACTGTAGCTAAGGACTAAGTGTTGGGTAACCTAGCGTAACCCGACCTTAGCCGAAGTTAATATTTATTTAGCTTAACATTGAGCTTGTTGACTTGGGTTGACCGGTAAAATGGCAAGCCGGAAAGATAAAGGGAAAGGTGCATCAACTTCAGGCACCGGAAGAAAGCGACTCAGACTGGGCATAGCAGTCCCAGCAGCACTAGCAGTTCCACGCGGCCAGCGCCGCCAATAAGGAACAAGATGGGTGACTGACGAGGGGAAAAAGTGGTACGCTAAGCACAAAGAGAACAAATATTTCCCCGAGGAGCATATAGCACGGGAGCCATTGGCACAGGAGTTCCCCAGAATAGTTCACTGGATCGAGGCAGCGGGGCTCAAGTTCATATTTGAGGAGCCCAAAGAATGCAACCTGCACCTGGTTTGGGAGTTCTATGCTAATTGGAACCCGTTAATCCGAATCCACACCATCAAAATCAGAGGGCAGATAGTCACTCTGGAGCCCCACCAGCTCGATGCCATCATAGGAGCGCGGGACACAGACGCCCACGTCCTCCGACAACTGAATATTACCCCACTGTATGCTGACATCAGACGCACACTGTGTGGGGCCCGATCTACAGCTAGATGGAGCAGGCACAAGGAAAGGGGCTACCACCAGACTCTGCCATATTCACAGATGAATAGGGAAGCCCGAATCTGGCTGAAGATAGTCTTCTCTTGCCTCATCCCGGGGGTACATATGACTGATGTAACCCGGGATCGTGTTTGCTTGGTGTACGACCTGATGAAAGGGCTGGAGATAAATGTCGGGGCGGTTATTATATCCGCCATGAAGAGAGCCCGGTTGCACCAGGGGCACAGGTATGGTTTCGGTGGACTACTCACCACCTTTCTCAGGGGCCTCGATGTTGAGGAGGAGGCCCTCGATTATATCCCGCAGTTGGAGCGGCGGGCCTTAGATGTTACCAAAACTAAGGCTCCCGACACCACCCACGGGCCAGTGCTGACACTTGGAGAGCGACACGCTCGTGATGACCAGTACATGGCGCAGATGTATGGGATGCAGATGCTCCAGATCAAGATAGGTGGGAGGCCAGCGACAGAGGAGGAGCTACGGCAGCTCAAGCTAGATTACCCGTTTGGCGAAAACGCCAGGGCTCTATGCCGAGTAGGGCCAGCATTTGTAGAGCCCACAGACGATGACGTCCCCACGGACGAGGAGACACGTCGGGAGGACTCCGATGTGGAGTCCGATGATGACGACGGAGGCGACTCGGACATGGGAGATGAAGCAGCAACACCAGATGAAGAAGTGGAATACTTTGATTGATCAGGGAGTTCCACCACCCGATTTTGTGCTATTTAATTTTTGTGAACACTGGGGACAGTGTTCAGATTAAGTGTGGGGTGGGAGTAGTTAGGTGCTGGGCTGGGCTATTTTGTTTGTATGTTCTCCTCTATTATTTTGTATGTTGTGTTTCCCTGTGTTTGTGAATTTTCAAATTGTGCTGTATTTGTAAATATTCGTGAAATTGCTGTGTGTTGTTGAATGGTTGCTAGCTAATTCTGACTCTGTACATACTTTAGTTATCGAAATGATTGATATTTTTAAAAATATTTTGTACATATTTAAAATATTTTGTAAATAATTTTTCTATCGAAATGATCGATATTTTGCAAAGATTTCAACTTTTTAATTTTGGGTTTCTCGGCGTTTGTTTTTGGTTCTTTTACCGAGAATGGTCCGATTGAACCGACGTCTTAAGTAATGACTGTTCCCTATGATGGATGGATGACGACCGTCTTAAGGGAAATGTAGTCGTTAGGAGTAGATATTTTTTTTCAATTATTTTTAGGTTTTTTTGGTGGATTGCATCCCGGAACCTGTAGTTACTATATGGTTGCTAAATTTTTGTTGCGTGTTGTACATGATATTCAAAATGCAAAGGTGATTCGTATGAAAGCATGCAATCTTGTAAATATGTTGAGATACCTCGGCTGTAGAGTTCGATTCAGTGTGATTGAGGCTTAATGTTTGAATTCCTGTAATTAGTTGATTGAAGAGTCTGTGAATACATCTTGAATCAAGCATGTGCATAAAGTGTGAAGTGAGGTGTTGATATTCCATGCTATTGTGAAGTGTCTAGAACTTGCCTGGTGTGTGTACAAAACGAAATGAAGGAGGTGTATTGTAGGGAAGGATGTAGGCATTTCTTTGTTTTAACCGAGAGTTTCTATTTTTTCTTGTCATACTCCCCCTTTCTGTGATTGTATACCCTAGTCAGCCCTTTGAGCCTTTAGCCTATTATTTCTTTCTTTTGTCCAAAAAGTGTAAACCGAGCTTAATTCCTTCTTTTCATTAGCCGTAAAGTCTATACAAACTCTTAAGCGCTTAAGAAGAGAAAATAATTTTCCCAAAGTGTCAAAGAGTGAGAATGGTGAAAAGAAAAAGAAAAGTAGAGTGATGAAAAGAAAGAAAAGGTTGAAGGTGCACTTGCTATAAATAAACGATAATGAAGGTGCATGAATAACCTTTGTTGTTGTGTCAAGTGTGCTTAATGAAATGGGCCATACTAAAGTAAATCATCATGAAGGGGATGATGAAAAAAAAAAGAGAGAAACAATGTCCATGAGTTGATGGGAATGTGTTGAAAAGGCGCTTAAGGATGCTAGTGGCTATTATTGGCTAATCCAATATTTACTAGTTCCATAGCTTCCATTACAACCCATTAAAGTCCTATGTGATCTTACATTGAATTTCTTTATATTAGTGGAGTAATACACTAAGGGCAAGCTTATGGGTCACGACATGATGCATGTGAATTCTTTTGGGAGAGAGAGTGAAAAAGTTTTTACATGCCCCTACTTGAATGTTTGTGTGTCACATGAGCAAAAAGGGGAAGATTCTCTTGAGTTGTGAGGGCGCATGCTTGATGAAGGATTGATTTTCGTGTCGGATATCTTGATTAGCTGATTTGCATGAGTTTGCCGATATCGAGAGTCGATTCTTAAAGTCTAGGAAGTCTTAATGTATTGAAGGTCATTGCATTGATAAGACCATGCATGTTTTCTTGATGATTTGCTATATTGAATGATCGGTATGACCGTAGCTTAAATTGTTGTACCATAGTAGCGAAGGTTGGGATGTAAATTGCATGAATTGTATGTTTGTTGTTCGAGGATGAACAAGGATTTAAGTGTGGGGTAAGTGATCTTGGGCAGATTTATATGCCCAAGTGATACTCAAAAGTACCATTTTCGCCTTGTTCATCTAGCAATGTGTATACATTTTCATGTAATTGGTAATAAAATGTGAATTTATACTAACCAACATGATTAGCATTGTTTTGCAGGTAAAATGTGATTTCGAGAAGCTAAAAGGCATGTTGGACGATATCGGAGTTGGACTTGGATGCGAGCAAGGAAAAGGCATTGGACTGCATGATTTAAAGGGGCTCCGCGATGGAGCCGTGTCACGCTGCCATCGCGGAGGCATTCTGCCTGGAGGGTGAAACTTCACCAAATTTCCAGTGAAGGTCCGCGTTTGCTCCGCGGCATGGAGCCAGTGCTCCGCGATGCACGCCGTGCCACGTTGAGCTTGAATTCCCGGACCCCCAGTTCCAGTGAGGGTCCGCGTTCATGGCGTGTCACGGAGGCAGAGCTCCGCGATGCACTCCGTGACACGTTGCTCATTATTCCGGGAAAAATTCCCACTAGTATAAATAGAACCCTTAAGTTCATTTTTCATAATTCAGACTTGGTGGAGCAAGGACGTGGGTTACAGGCAGTTGAGGGACGAAAAGTTCAGGGTTTTTTCTCTCTTTCTTTCTTCTCTAATTCAATTGCTTGTATGATTAACACTCGTTTTATGATGATTAATCCACAAATGAGTGGCTAATTCCCTTCCTTGCTGAGGTTATGAATACTTGTGATGAATTTTGATTATTGATTATATGGTTTTTCATCTTTTTCTTCCATGTTGTTCTATTAATTCTTGTTTCTACTGCATTGGTGTGTGGCCTACATTAATGTACATCTAAAAAGTTCGATTTCACTCGAGAGAGCACGAAATTGGAAAGTTGTAAATTAATAGGATATTGTTCTTTACTTGATTTGGGGAAATTGAGTTTTGATGTGCATTCAGGATAGAAATATACCTGAAAGTCGTATTAGTCAATTTAGGAACCGGAATTGTATGGCTAGAACATGAATTGCATTTGATCACAGAAATGTAGACGGATGGTTCATGATTCTTAAGTGAGGCTAAATACGAGAGTTTTAATCTCTTGGCAAATGTTCTTGGCTAGCAATAGGAAGAAAAGATTAACCAATTTATGATGATAATCAGTTTCATTACATGTTCGTTTAACCTTAGCATGCTCTTATCCATAGTTCAGATTCAAAGTAGATAATTGTTCTTAGTTTTAGTATAAAATTTATCAAACAAATTATTCACTTTTTGGTTACGTTGTTGTCAGCATACTTAGAAGTAAAAATATAGTATACTTGAGCAAATTGCACTTAACCCAAGTCTCTGTGGGATCGATACTTGGATTACTAAAGCCACTTACTACTTGTTCGACCACGTGCACTTGCGCGTCATTTTATATACCCTTATAAAACAGACGAACAAATACCACTGGTACCGAGTATGCAAAGTAACTGAAATAATACAACTGAATACAAATAACATAACTAACAAGTCCATGAGCAGAAGATAACTAAATCTGAAGAGCTGATAGGAACTAGATCAAACCTTTCTGCACTGATAGGCAGAAGCTTGTCTGTAATCACGGCGGCCTGCTGTCTATTAACTAATATATATAAAGCACATAAATACATATACATTTAACAAGCAAGAGCCAATACCAACCCCCATAAGCCGGATGGCGCCAAACAAGCAAACAATCTATATACCCCTACCCGGGTCAAAACCAGCCAAAAATAAGTCACTCCAGTCATCTGCTCACTTCGGAGCTCCTCTACCGGCCCCCTGGGTCTCCGGCTCGGGCCATGGCCTCAGATATAAGCAACCGTGTCTGGGTCCGGAGGACTCCTGTGTAGACAGTAACAGGTAGGGTCTGGATCCCCGGACACAACTCAACAGGGCTACCTGAAACCGGAGCTACACCTATAATAACTGAATGTACAGACAGTAACAGATAGGTCTGGTTCCCTGGACACAAAACTCAACAGGGCTATCTGAAATTGGAGCTGCACCTGTAAACTGATCAGACTTCTATGGGGAAAGCTTCATCCCATCTTCGTCCAAACTGGGGACTGCATGCCACTCCTTGGAGTGACGTAAAACCCACCCGCTCAGTGGGCGACACGATTACCAACCCAGGGGCGGCGAGGACACTCAATAGGGTGCCCTCATGCCACATCAAGTCTCAACAAACAAATAGTACATATAAATAGCAAGCATGTATAACTGAAAAAGACTATCTGAAATCTGATTTCTTATTCTGATCTGTTTCTATACTGAACTGATTCTTTACTGATTATACTGATTCTGAAATCTTTATTTAACTGCTTGGCTAATCTGTAGCCAGGATACTATCTGTCTGAATGGCTAATCTGTAGCCATAAAACTGTCTGTCTATCTGATTTTACTTTATTAGCTTTTATTATGAAAATTTGTATCCTTTTTATTCTACAACATGCTTGCTAATCATACAATAAGCTATACTTGATCTAGAATGCTAACTCGCCCTTTGGCACATGCTTTACTAATTTTCGGACTGAATATGATACGGCAACACAACTCAGAATCTATTAGACTCGCTTAATTCTCAACATTCAACTCCGAGAGTTTCAAATACGGAGTTTACTATGATTTACCAAGCTAAGGCTTACTAACTTGCCGAAGAACAACTTCACATAACTTAACCTCGAGTTATTCAACCGTCGGACGAGGCTCGGTCAGTATTCCAGCTAAATCTCCCCAACTGCATTCATAAACACGTCAATTAGTACTAAATACAACATTATTCTGAAGGACGGCGTCACTTTCGATATAATTATAGCCTAAACTTAGGCTTATCGAAAGACGGTTGAAAACTTGCTATTTTTCAGAAGTCCAGAAGAGAGAAGTATTCACTTCACAGCTAGGAACACATAGACACTAGTTTGGAGCAATTCCACTTACCTTATCCCGGTAGCACAACGATTTGTCGGCCAAATTTCGCAAAACTAAATACGTAGGAATGCTCCCTGCTGCTAAATGCCTCGGTATCTGGAGTTAATTTAAGTTTGGACAACGTTTGGCAGCGTAATCGAACGATTATATGATAACCTCCTTCGTCCCTCTCTGTTTTGCTGCATTTTCTCTGCAAATTATAATGAATAATTGATTTAAAATCGAAGTGGGGCTTTATATACTTGAGCCTGGACAGGCCCAACGTGTCACGGAGCCAACGCGGAGGCTCCACCTCTGTGACACGTTGCCATCGCGGAGGGGCTCTGCTTCGGCTCCTTCCGCGATGGTTCGACAGGTTACCTGTCCGATCCTTTCCCGGGCCTTTTTCTAGCACGTATGGCTTTCAAATATGCTTAACCAACATGCGAATAGGCCATCTAGGTGTCGGGAATCTTACGGGGTATAACATTCTCCCCCCTTAAGAACATTCATCCTCGAATGAAAGTGCTATTTAGAGGACTATTCAATTAACTCAACTTGCTCCGAAGGAAATTTTGGAAGAGTTTCCCCTGTAATATGGACTATACCAAAAACCTGAAACGCAGAAAAGTCCAATACAGGTATTGCACACGATACTTTAAGATTCACTGGATAGCTACACATCAATCTTTCTCATTTATATATACACAACCACAAAGTACTGCATAAATAATAATACGGACATACCTGTCGCCTGACTAGGCCTGGAATAAGTGAGGATATCTAGCTTTCATATCTTCCTCAGCCTCTCACGTCATCTCCTCTCGGTTCCTGTTATGCCACAATACCTTGACAGACGCAATATCTTTAGTTCTCAATCTACGAATCTGTCTGTCTAGGATGCCTACTGGAACCTCTTCATAGGCCAACTCTTCTGTAACCTGGATATCCTGGACTGGGACTGCTCTGGACGGGTCTCCTATGCATTTTCTTAGCATAGACACATGAAAGACCGAATGAACGGATTCCAATTCTGGAGGCAAGTTCAACTCATATGCTACTCGGCCTATCCTTCGACGAATCTGATAAGGCCCAACAAACCTCGGACTGAGCTTACCTTTCTTGCCGAATCTCATCACCCCTTTCATCGGAGATACTTTCACAAATACCCAGTCATTTACATCAAATTCAAGGTCTCTATGCCGCACATCTACATATGATTTTTGGCGGCTCTGTGCAGTCAGTAAGCATTCTCGGATAAGCTTTACCTTTTCCTCTGACTGCTAGACAATGTCTGGCCCAACCAACATTGATTCTCCTATTTCAAACCAGCCAACCGACGATCTGCATTTTCGCCCGTATAAAGCCTCAAAAGGTGCCATCTGGATGGCTGAGTGATAGCTGTTATTATAAGCAAATTCAATTAACGGCAAATGCTCATCCCAGCTACCACCGAAATCTAGCACGCACGCTCGCAACATATCTTCGTGCGTCTGAATTGTGCGTTCAGCCTATCCATTTGTCTGAGGGTGGAATGCGGTACTCAAATTAATCTGCGTTCCCAGACCTCTCTGAAACGACTGCCAAAATCTAGCTGTAAACAATGCTCCTCTGTCTGAAATAATGGATACTGGTACTCCGTGCAACCTGACTATTTCTTGAATATACAACTCCGCATAATCTTCGGCCGAGAAAGTAGTTTTCACTGGCAGGAAATGAGCTGATTTTGTCAATCTGTCAACTATCACCCATATGGAGTCATGTCTGTGCTTGGTACGGGGTATTCCTGCTACAAAATCCATGTTCACGGCTTCCCATTTCCAGAGAGGCACAACTATGTCTTGAGTCAAGCCGCCTGGTTTCTGATGTTCTGCTTTCACCTGTTGGCAGTTAGGACACTGGGCTACAAATTCGGCAATTTCTCTTTTCATGCCTGGCCACCAGTAGTTTTCTTTGATATCATGGTACATCTTTGTTACGCTAGGGTGGAGAGAATAGCGGGCGCAACATACCTCATTCATGATCTGCTGGCGGAGACCTGAAACATTGGGAACACATAAACGGTCTTTACAACGCAGCACTCCATCCTCTGCTACCCGAAATTCTGGCGTCTTCCCTAGAGGAATATAATCTTTAAGCTGAACTAGGTCAGGATCCTCATATTGCTGTTCTTTTACTTCCACAACTAATGATGACACAGCAGTGTTCTGAATTACCGCTCTGTTGTCCTCTGTTTCTACTACACGAACGACTAAGCTGGCTAACTGATGTATCTCCCTGACCAATTCCCGCTGCTCGGGATGCAAATGCGCCAAACTTCCCATTGACTTACGGCTGAGAGCATCTGCTACAACATTGGCCCTTCCCGGATGGTACAGAATATTCACGTCATAATCCTTTAACAGCTCCAACCAGCGACGTTGCCGCAAATTCAATTCCCTCTGAGTGAAGATATATTGTAGGCTCTTATGATCTTTAAAAATATCAACATGGACGCCATACAGGTAATGTCTCCATATTTTTAAGGCGTGGATCGCTGCGGCTAACTCCAGGTCGTGGGTAGGGTAATTCTTTTCGTGTTTCCTCAGCTTCCTGGAAGCATATGCAATCACTTTACCATGCTGCATCAACACACAACCTAACCCGACGCCCGATGCGTCGCAATAAACCGAATAACCTTCTGTACCTTCCGGTAATGCTAACACTGGGGCGGAGGTTAATCTATCTTTCAACTCCTGGAAGCTCTGCTTGCATGCCTCTGTCCACTGAAACTTTGCTGCTTTCTGTGTCAGTTTGGTCAGAGGTGCCGCTATAGTACAGAATCCGTCGACAAATCTCCTGTAATATCCTACTAATCCCAGAAAGCTACGGACTTCAGTCGGAGTGGTAGGCCTAGGCCATGATTTGACTGCTTCTATTTTCTGCTTGTCAACCTGTATACCAGCATCCGACACAATATGCCCTAGGAAGGCTACTGAGTTAAGCCAGAATTCGCACTTGGAGAACTTAGCATATAACTGGTGGTCCTTGAGGATCTGAAGCACTGTCCGTAAATGAGTCCGGTGATCTGCTTCAGAGCGAGAATACACCAGAATATCATCAATGAACACGATCACGAACAGGTCCAGAAAAGGTCTGAAAATACTGTTCATCAGGTCTATAAATACTGCTGGGGCATTCGTCAACCCAAAGGACATAACTAGGAATTCAAAGTGTCCATATCGGGTCTTGAACGCCGTTTTGGGAATATCTCTTTCACGAACTCGAACCTGGTGATATCCGAACCGCAAGTCAATCTTGGAAAAGTATCTGGACCCTTGTAGCTGATCAAATAAATCATCTATTCTGGGGAGCGGGTACTTGTTCTTTATTGTCACTTTATTCAACTGCCGATAATCTATGCACATACGGAGCGAGCCATCTTTCTTCCTCACAAATAGAACTGGCGCACCCCATGGTGAAGTACTCGGCCTGATGAAACCTTTATCTAGCAAATCTTTCAACTGCTTCTTTAACTCTCTGAGTTCTGTAGGAGCCATACGATAGGGAGGAATTGATCCCTTATGAGATTTTATGTATTTTTAAGCGTTTTATTTACCTTGCATACATAGTACATTCCACGTACTGACCACATACTCTATGCTGTATCATTTCATGATACAGGCTCTTCAAACCCAGCACCGACAGTAGTTCATCTCGGAGTTTTGCATCCAGCTCTTTGGTGAGTCCTCATTATCCGAGGACCAATTTGATATCTATTAACTTTTCATGTTTAGTTTTCTAGACTTGCCGGGTTAGTATCAACCCATCGGATATGTTAGAGGCTTTCAAGCTATATGTAGTATTCAACTGTTATGTATGTAGTACGTTTTGCTTGCAATGTTATGTTATGTTTATGCTTCCACTATGTCGTTATGCTAAGTATTCCACTTTATTGATATTGAGTTAGATGTTTGCCCATGCCATGGGTCGACTTGGAGTCTCTCAGGGCTCCTTGTCTCGTGTTACGATTCGGGTCTACATCCAAGTCATGACAAACTTGGTATTAGGTTGGGTTTTAAAGTGTCCTAGGGTGTTTGAAAGCCACATTAAGTAGAGTCTTTTTCATTTGTTTTAAGTAC
This sequence comes from Datura wrightii, assembly GCA_035772735.1. Classification (NCBI taxonomy): domain Eukaryota; kingdom Viridiplantae; phylum Streptophyta; class Magnoliopsida; order Solanales; family Solanaceae; genus Datura; species Datura wrightii. The sequence goes on along the minus strand of JASDFA010000023.1, from coordinate 18,323,790 downwards.
GCCACATTTAGGAGAAGAAGCTACGAGAATTTAGGAAATGTTCCCTTCTTTAATGATCTATGTCGTGCGATGAAATGTATCCCTATCCTTCTAATTCGTTCTATTCCCGATTGCAGAATCATGGCTCTCCGAAGAGTAAATGGTAGGAGGAATGGAAATGGAGACGGCCGCGAGGATGGCAAAGGAAATGGGCACTAGCAGGCCCCACTAGTCCAAGAGCACCATACACTAGAGTCGGTTGCCCATACTGAATTTAGGGCAGCTATTCAGATGCTCGCGTAGGCCTTGACCGCTCAAGTCAATTAGTAAGCAATTGATCATGTTCCGAAAAATGGCAATGTAGCGGCATCTCGAGTTAGGGATTTCTTAAGAATGAACCCGCTAGAGTTCCTTGGGTCAAAAGTAGATGAGGACCCGCATGAATTCATCGATGAGATTCTAAAGATCACCTAGGTCATGGGGGTGACAAATTAGGAGTGCATTGATTTTTCCTCTTATCTGCTGAAAGGGGTTGCGCAAATTTGGTTTAAACAGTGGAAATATAGTAGGACAGTGGGATCAGGCCCTATCGGTTTGGGAAGAGTTTCATGCAGCCTTTTTGGATCGGTTCTTCCCTTATGAGATGAGGGAAATGAAGGTGGATGATTTTATAAATCTGAAACCGGGTAACATGTCAGTTTAAGAGTACGCTCTAGAGTTCACATGTTTATCCAAGTCTGCACCAGAGTTAGTGGCAGACCAGAGGGCTCGAGTGAGCCAATTTGTGCATGGAGTGGCGAACTACCTGGATAAGGACTATAGGATCGCCATGCTGCATCAAGACATAGATTTTCCCCACATAGTGTTACATGCCCAGTAGATGGAGACGGTGTATCGGAGGCAGAGGGAGGCCAAGAGGCCTAGGACAGACAATTATGGGATTTCTCAGCCTAGATCAGGGGTGGACAGCGCCAATATTCTCATCATTGGTCTTTTGCTCTAGCACCATCATCAACTAGTGCAGTATCTAGAGGATGAGGGTATCAGAGGAGCAGGGCTTTAGATTCGAGGGGTCAGGGAAGCATGCAGATAGAGCGCACCTTCCCAGCCTGTGCAAGGTGCGACAAGAATCCCCCAGGGAGGTGCCTAATTGGCTCAGACGCTTGTTTCGGGTGTGGCAAACCCGGACACAGACTCAGGGGATTGCCTTCGGCCAGATTTAGGGGCGGCGGAGCCCGTATACCAGCTGCTAGTTCAGCCGCTCCAGCAGCACGTCCCTCTCAGAAGGACGCTTCGACTAGTTTAGCTAGCGGTTAGCGCCAAAATAGGTTCTATGCCCTTGCGACCCGTCAGGAGCAGGAGACTTCACCGGATGTGGTTAGTGGTATGTTACGAGTGTTTCACCTTGATGCTTATGCTTTGTTAGATCCAGGGGCTACCTTGTCTTTTGTGAAACATTATATTGCTAGTAGCTTTGGAGTCATTCCCGAAATATTGTCAGAACCATTCTCAGTCTCTACTCCCATTGGTGATTCTGTTGTAGCTAGGCGGGTGTGTAGAAGTTGCCCGATCACAGTATTGCATAAAGTCACCTCCGCAGATCTTGTAGAGTTATCCATGACTGACTTTGATATTATTCTCGACACGAATTGGTTGTACGCATGTTATGCTTCTTTTAATAGTAGAACCCGTGTGGTGGAGTTTCGCTTCCCGAGTGAGTCAGTCTTGGAGTGGAAGGGTAGTTTAGTCGTGCCTGTAGGTTGTTTTATCTCCTATATTAAGGCCAGGAAGATGATTTCCAAGGGTTGTGTTATTATCTAGTTAGGGTTAAGGATGTTGAGTTCGAGACCCCGATTATCCAATCAGTTCCAGTAGTGTGTAAGTACCCTAAAGTATACCTTGATAATTTACCAGGTGTTCCTCCCGAGAGGGAAATAGATTTTCGTACTGACCTTCTTCCCAACACACAACCTATATCTATTCCTCCCTACAGAATGGCTCCATCCGAGCTGAAAGAGTTGAAAGAGAAGTTGAAGGATCTCCTGGATAAGGGTTTCATTAGACCAAGCAAGTCTCCATAGGGTGTACCAGTTTTATTTGCCCGAAAGAAGGATGGTTCCCTTCGGATGTGCATTGATTATCGACAATTGAATAAAGTCACCATCAAGAACCGGTATCCTTTACCCAGGATTGATAATTTATTTGATCAGCTTCAGGGTGCCAAGTGCTTTTTGAAGATAGATCTCAGATCCATATACAATCAGCTCAGAGTTCAGGAGAGCGACATCCTAAAACCAACCTTCAGGACGCGGTATGGTCATTATGAGTTTGTAGTTATGTCTTTTGGACTAATGAATGCTCCTGTAGCTTTTATTGACTTGATGAACAGGGTGTTCAAGCCATACTTGGATATGTTCGTGATTATGTTTATTGATGATATCTTGATATACTCTCGGAGCAAGGAGGAGCATGCCGCTCATTTGATAGTAGTACTGCAGACTCAAGGATCACCAATTATATGCCAAATTCAGCAAATGCAAATTTTGGTCGAACTCAATGGCGTTTTTGGGCCATGTGGTATCAAGTAAGGGTATAAAGGTGGACCCTCAGAAAATAGAAGCAGCGAAGAATTGGACTAGACAAGTGAATCCTTCAGATATTCGGAGCTTCTTGGGTAGCTGGCTAATATCATAGATTTGTGTAAGGTTTCTCATCGATTGCACCACCTTTGACCAAATTGACCCAGAAGAAGGTGAAATTCCAATGGTTGGAGGATTGTGAGAAGAGCCTCCAAGAGTTGAAGACTCGACTTACTTCAACACCGGTGTTAACCTTACCCGAGGGTACCGATGGGTTCGTGGTGTATTGTGATGATTCAAGGATAGGAATTGGGTGTGTGTTGATACATCACAGGAATGTTATAGCATATTCCTCTAGACAGCTAAAAGTTCACGAGAAGAATTACCCACCTATGATCTTGAATTGGCCGCGGTGGTATTTGCCTTGAAGATATGATGACATTATTTGTACGGGGTCAATGTGGATGTGTTTACGGACCATAAGAGTTTACAATATGTGTTTACAATCTCAATCTTCAGCAAAGGAGGTGGTTAGAGCTACTCAAGGATTGTGATATGAGTGTCCTTTACCATCCGGGTAAGGCCAATGTAGTAGCAGATGCACTTAGTAGACTCTCTATGGAGATTGTGTCTCGTGTGGATGAGTGGAAGAAAGAGCTGGTGAAGGATGTGCATCGACTCGCAAGGTTGGAAGTTAGGTTGGTTGACTCAAACGATGGCGGTGTTGTTATTTAGAATGGATTGGAATCATCCTTGATGACTGATGTAAAAGCTAGACAAGATGAGGACCCGATTTTGGTAATGCTGAAGGAAGCCGTTCAAAATCAGAAGGTAGAGGTCTTCTCCTAAGGGGAGATGGTATGCTTTGATACAAGGGTCGCTCATGTGTTTCAAATGTTGATGATTTGAGGAGCCGAATGTTGCACGAGGCTCATGGATCCAAGTATTCTATCCATCCAGGTGCCACCAAGATGTACCATGACTTATAGGAAGTCTATTGGTGGAATGGCATGAAGAAGGACATCGCGGAGTTCGTAGCTAAGTGTCCAAACTGTCAGCAAGTAAAGGTTGAGCATCATAGACCAGGAGGTGTGCTTCAGGATATTAGTATTCCTACTTGGAGGTGGGAAGAAATTAATATGGACTTCATCACAAGTTTACCTCGTACTCGTTGACAATATGAATCCATTTGGGTTGCGGTAGACAGGTTGACTAAGGCTATTAATTTTCTTCAAAACCACAGATTCGGCGGAGGATTATGCCAAACTATATATTCGGGAGCTAGTTCGATTGCATGGAGTGCCCTTATCCATCATTTCAAACAGAGGTACCCAATTTACCTCTCAGTTTTAGAGGTCATTTAAAAAAGGACTTGGTACTCAGGTTAAGGTTAGTACAACATTTCACTCGCAAATGGATGGTCAAGTGGAGTTGACAATTCAGACTCTCGAAGACATGTTGAGAGCATGCGTGATTGACTTCAATGGTAGTTGGGATGATCATTTGCCTCTTATCGAGTTTACATACAATAACAACTATCATTTTAGTGTCCAGACGACTTTGTTTGACGCTCTCTATGGGCGGAGATGTAGATCGCCTATTGGCTAGTTTGAAGCTGGTGAAACGGTGATGATAGGACTAGATTTGATTCATGAGGCTATGGAGAAGGTTCCGCTCATATGAGACAGGTTGAAAACAGCTCAAAGTCACCAAAAGTCCTATGCCAATGTGAGAAGGAGGGAATTAGAACTCGAGGTGGATGATTTTGTGTTTTTGAAGTTATCTCCCATGAAGGAAGTGATGCGGTTTGGAAAGAAAGAAAAACTCAGCCCCCGTTATATTGGCCCTTACCGGATTGTAAAATGAGTTGGCAATGTCACGCCTCACCTTAGAAGGCATGACTGGCACCTAGTGCCACACTGGATTCTGGCTGACCTGGCTAGGCTTATGCACATCCGGTGCATGCTAGCAACTCAATGCAAGAAAACAACGGGCTATATCTTGGCTGTAAACACAGCCTCCGACTGACAAGGCCGTATAACCACTTGTAAATAAAAACAACTATCCATCAGTAGGCAACAAACGGGATCCTATGCGGGCCGACAAGACCACCATGCTATCTAGTTATAACTTAAATAAAAATCAAGAAACTATAACTATACTATAGCCAACAAGGCCACTATCCAACAACTAGACAAGGCCCCACACGGCCATCAACAAACTAACCACAGGGAACTGTAAATCTGCAAGCCTCTAGGTGTAGAATATTGGTCGAGACAGGGCCCTGACCTACCCATACTGTACAATCAAAGAACAAACCTTCTAACTAATCAGCTCTGGAGGAGGGCAGCTAACTGTACTGCTGACTTCTTGTTGAAAGCTAAGAAGGTCTTGATTCGTGTCCATTCGCACCTGCAGGCAAGTAATGCAGCGCCCAGGGATGGGAATCAGTACAATATGTACCGAATATGTAAGGCAATAAGTAAGATGTTAAAGACTGAAATTAAATAGAGAGAAGGGGCAGAAAGATTAACTTGTAATCTAGCTTATTCGTAATCTGCATCTAGCAAAGCACTACGCGTATGTGAGCTATGACTGTACAATCATATATTCATAAGCTATAGCTAACAAACAAGAATACAAACAAGAACCTAACCCATCCCCCATAATCCTGGAAGGTACAAGCAACACAGAAATAACCTACCGGGACCCCCATAAGCCCTGGCAAGTACACCTCAATCTATATACCCCCTATCCAGGTTTCTTGACTCTACTAGTGTTATAGTCAACCTACCTGTCCCCCTGGTTCTGCAACTGAGCTTGCTTGACTCCTGATCTATAGTTGTGTCTGAGTCCGATAGACTCTTGATAACTACACCCAGGCACCAGGCTCGACGGGGGTATGGTGCTGATGCAACATAAAAATAGTCCAGCCATGGAATGGGCTATATAAGGGATTGGGTTGGACTAACCTATGGTGTATCAGTTTTTATGCCAATAGCAGCGTCGGACAGCTAAGTTGGTATGGAAGAACTGCTGTGCCCCTCGGACCTCAACTTCGTCCCTCACGGACGGCATACCGCATCTTGGAGCGATATCTTCTAGCCCCTCATGGGCGACGACAGAACTAGTAACGCTGGGGTGGTCATGGAAGGCTCTTGAGTAAGGGCAACCCCAACCAAGGTGTTGTACTGAAATCTCTATCTATCCACTCAAAAGGCGTATCTGGTTTTCTAGGCCTAACACTACCGTTGACCATCCCCTAGGACAGTCTGTAAGGCTGCTAGTAGGCACACCATGCACCTGTATCTGATAAGAAGATCCTGGTAGTGATCATGATCTCTACTGGTCTAGTCTGGATAGGTAGAAATCTGGAATGGTCTAACATAACTCTGAATGTCCTTCCCGGACAACTATAACTCATAAACAATTGTAAGGTTGCTTCTGGCCGAACATGCTTTTGAGCGATCAGCCTCTAATACTCCAAAGGAAGCTTACCGACATTCTTAGCCTGTACTGTACTAATGTGGTACTAGTCCCTTAGACCTCATCTTGGTATACTCAGATCTTATATTATTTTTTCGGGCGATTCTTAACCTTATAGACAAGTTTATATAGACTTAACCAGTCTCGACAATCTGTACTTGAGTATCTTATAAGAACCGGCTGGGGCGCTGGCCCAACCTCTAACTACTGATAAGGTCCCCTTCCTTAGGGTACCCACGAGTCTATTTGACCTGGACGACTAGGCTGGCTTCCTTGGTGACCTGTATGATAAATGCTAAGTCAACTAAAACTGACAATTACTGGTAATAACTAATTAGATGGCATTCTATCACTCAATTTACTAGACAACCCTAGGTTTCTAACTCTAAAATATGGCCTTCCTATCTAAATTTCTGGCCTTGGGGCGTGAGGATACGCCAATGGCCTCCAGGCGCGCTTTCCTGAATTTACAGGCTCCAAACTGGTAGTTAATAGCCTAGCTGCGCCCATGCTGTTCAACTTACTAAGTCATGCCTGATAACTATTCACGAGCTTCTAAGGTCTAGGCCTGACAATAAAACATACAATTCTACTAATACAATAAACTGGAGGATAGAAGAGTTTTTACGATGCTCCTAGCGCGTATCACACTTAACATGTTCTTTTCCAATGAGGGATACTGTGGTATAATATATACACATTTTCTAGCAGCTAACCACAACATATACAATCGTAATCTACTAATAGCAGCTAATCATAGCATGTCTGATCTTCATATACGAGCAACAGCTAATTACAACATGTCTAATCACAATCTACTAGTAGCAACTATCTGCAGCATATGAGATCGTTATTTCTATTTGAGAACATAAGTCGTAACACTGTACGACGAGAATAACTTGCCGAGGGTTAAGCCTTACATACCTCGACTTTCGTTTCCTAAATAGCTGATGAGTTTCAACTTGTATTCGTCGGCTCTTTTCATATGTAACCATTATACTGGGAGAAAGAGACGAATTTCAATACCAAATTTGGCTTAAAATGATAACTTTTAATATCAATAGCAACTATAATTCAACTAAGTAAAGTACAGCCAAAAACTTATAATTTCCCAAGGGTTCAGAAGGGAGAAATGCTTACTTGATGCCTATGATCGTTTAAGAATCAATATGGAGCAATTCTAACAGCTTTTGCTTGGCGTGGTAACAATTTTCCTGGTGAATTTTGAGAAACTAACTCCGTAGTAATTCTCCCTGCGGGATTAGAATTCAATACCTAAAGTTAATTTGAGATTGGACGGCATTTGGTAGCGTAATCAGCGAAAAATCAATGATGACTTATGTTCTTCCTTAGTCTTTGGCTGGCTTCTATTTCAAATGACATAAAATGAAAGGGGAGGAGTATATATATACATGTAGGGCAGTGGTCGGGGTCTGCCTCACGTTGCCAAATGTGCCACAAGGCCCCCGCACCTCCCATTGTGGCAACAAGCATGGCGTGCCGCGCCTTTCAAGGCGCCAGCAGGCCTAGAGTGCCGTACAGGCCAGTGTGCTACTGGCTGGCGCGTCATGCTGGCCCTGTGCATGCTGGTCCTGTTCGACCCCACTTCCGAGGCTTTTCCCACATGGAACAAGCTTTGTTTACTCATCACAGCTCACACGTACGCCTACTAATAGATAACATTCTACACGGTGTAACAGGCAAGGTGGCATATGAATTGGAGTTGCCCTCAGAATTAGCTTTCGTGCATCCTATTTTCCATGTGTCACTCTTAAAGAAGTGTTTGGGTGATCCAACTCTAGTTGTCCCAGTGGATAGTGTTGGTGTGAAAGACAACCTTAGTTATAAGGAGGTTCCAATGGAAATACTGGATCGTCAGGTTTGAAGGCTAAGGAACAAGGAAGTAGCTTCAGTTAAAGTGTTATGGAGGAATCAACATGTTGAAGGAGCTACGTAGGAAGCCGAAGCAGATATGATGGATAGATACCCACATTTATTCTCTACCAGTTCAGTTCCAACTTGAGGTATCAATTTTGACCTAAAACTCTATTTTGTTTTCATGGTCAGTTCATGTGCCCAAGTTTCTTTTATGTATATGGATGTATGTATGATTCGTGAATTCAGCTATATAGTTTAAATCGAAGGTAGTCATTCCGCCAGTTTTCAGCTTAAATGATTAGTATTTGAATATGATATTGCATTTCTCTGCTTTTTTGTATGTTTTTTCAACATTCGAGGACGAATGTTCCCAAGGGGGAGATATTGTAATACTCCGAAAGTGCCTAAGACTAGACCTGGGATTTAAAAATGGAAGTTGGCAGAATCTAGGAAAAATTCCATAGAACAAGTCACCTAATGGATCGTTGGTCCAACCAGCAACCCGTGGGAGGTATCCGTGGTGAGATATTACAGGGTCGGAGTTGGGATTAATGGGTCTAGGAATGACCCATTTCCAGATGCAATGAGTCGTTGTTTATGGTCGTAGGGAGGCTGACCCTTGGTCAAGGATGAAGTAACGAGTCATGGAACAACCCTTTGCAGGTAACAACGGGTCATGGTCAATGACCGTAGGAAGAAGTATTAAAACCTCCAGTCGATGTAACAGAAGGAAATCAGGACTCGTTGGAAGGAAGAATGAGTTGTGGTGTGGCTCGTGGGAAGACTTGGTGCAGGTCGTCAAGGGGGGAACAACGGGTGACCTAACAGACCGTTTTCTGAAGGGATGACTCGTCCTGTCAAGTCATGGGGTCGAACCTGAGGATGTGAAGTCGGGCAGTGGAGATGATGGATGGAGAGCACGAGTCGTGATATCCAACAACGACCCATTTGGAAGTCGTTGTCACCACCAGTGCAGAAATTTCAGGAATTTTATTAAGGGCATTTTCATCATTTATAAGTCCTAGGGTCTTAAACTACGTCATTTAAGGCTCGAAATGCAGTGTTTCATGAGGGTAAAACCTATCCTAGGCTCATTCATATCCATGCATGCAAAGTTAGAAAATTATGAAGGTGATCAAACTTGTTCTTCTTTAAGTTTTTCTTCAATTTTCCATTGGGCTTTCAAGGAGTGGTAAAACTTGATCTTCCCCAGGTATGTGGGGTTATGAGTGGGTGTTTTCGTTCACACCCATGCCCAATCTCTCCTAATTTATGAAGTTTTTCTTAAAAATCTTATGGGGTTTTATCTTAAATCTTGTGAAATTCTAATGATCTATACATGGGTTATTACTTCTCATGTTTTACATTATATTTTATAAATTATGATTAGATTTTACCACTAATTCAATTATAAATTTATCTATTTCAATTTCTGTTAAATTATGCCTAATTATGCATGTTCTATGATGAATCGAGTTATGATCTTTACCTCTATTGTTGATGTTCATAAACCCATCATGATTTATGAGTCATGGCATGGATTTATTCAAATTCCCATTATGAATTAATGATTTAAAAAGCATATACATGAGTTACAAGTATGCATGAACCTCATGATTTATGATTTGCAATTTTTGGTCGACTCACAGGCCTTACTCTTATGGCTAGTTCTCGTATTTACAAGCATGTTTATGATTATCACGATTTAACTAGCCCATGTATTTCATGCATATTATACTATGAACACTATATATGTTTTGGGAGTAGTATTTAACATCGAGTAGGTATGGGGCCCAGATTTTGCCCCGAATTTTAGAACTATGTGCCACTGTAGGCCATGATAGGACCTCTCTTGAGACTGTCCCCTTTTCCCAAATGGGCCTTTCATGTGTGATATCACTCCCTTCATGGTTCTACCCTTGTAAAGGTACAAACACCCTCCCGACTAGGGATTTACAGGTCGGGCTCCATGTGTGTGTGCTCATATGGGGTATATCGGTTATAAGAATCTCCCATTGTTCCGCATATTTTTTGCATTATTACGTTCATGTTATTTTGGCTCAAGTGATGATTTATAAAGTTTCTATTATGGCTGTGGTAATGAATGGATTACGAATGATTTGAAAATCTTGAGCTTTATGTTATCTTATGATATTTTTGTTATGAGCATGTTGTCCCACTCTTATGATCCCTTATGAGCTTTTATGTATTTTTAAATATTTTTTTTTACTTACCTTTTGTTCGGTTATGGAAACTACACGCAAGTGCACGTGGTAGAACAAGTAGTAAAGTGGCTTATTTCAAGCAAAGTATCGATCCCACAGGGACTGAACTACGATATTAATTAACTTCAGCGTCAGTGAACGATATCTCTATGAATGCAGACAACCAAATAAATAATGTTTTAAGAGTTAAAGTTTACTAAGTAATGAGAATCTAAGTGAAGATTATAATTTGAGTCTAAACAATAGCAATGAACAACAAGAAACGTGGCACGGAGTGTATCGCGGAGCACTCCCTCCGTGCCACGGGGGTATCGTGGACCCTTACTGGAACTTGAGGTTCCAGGTAATTACACTCAATGTGACACGGAGTGCATCGCGGAGCACTGCCTCCATGTCACGGAGGTAACGCGAACCTCCACTGGAATTTGACAAAATTAATTCATCCGAGGCAGAATGCCTTCGCGATGGCAGCGTGACACGGCTCCATCTCGGAGCCCTTATTTTTGCTGCTTTCCCTTGTCAACTTCCACTCCTTGTTTCCAAGTCCATTCCGCACTTCACCAACATATATATTAGCTTCCAAAATTTCCTTTTACCTACAAAACAACACTAATCATGTTGGTTAGTATAAATTTACATTTAACTAAGAATTACATGAGAATGTACACATAGCGATAGACAAATAAGTAGAAATGAAGCATTTGAGTATCACTTGGGCATGCAATTCTACCCAAGATCAATTACCCCACACTTAAATCCTTTTTCGTCCTCGAACAATACACTTACATCTCATGCAATTGATACTCACGCATAGCTAATTTGGCTTGACCATTCAAGCTACGACTATACAAATTATTTAAGATAGCAAATCATCAAGAAAACATGCATGGTCTCATCAATACAATGAAGTACACCACATTAAGACCTCTTAAACTCAAGAATCGATTCTCGATCTTGGCAAACTCGTGCAAATGAACTGATCAAGACATCCGACACGAAATTTTATCTCTCGTCAAGCATGTGCCCTCACAACACAAGAGAATTACCCCATTTGCCATCATACGATTTCCAAAGCACTACATATAGGGGTAATGAATACGATTTTGCTCTCTCTCCCAAAGAATTCACATGCATCATGTCATGAAACATAAGATTGCCTCTAGTGTTTTACTCCACTAATATAAGGATGCGTGATGTAAGATCACGTAGGACTTAATGGGGTGTAATGTAAGCTAAGGAACTAGTAAATACTGGACTAACCAATAATAGCAACCAGCTTCCTTAAGCGCTTTTCAATACATCCCACCTTTATTACGGGCATCGCTTCCTCCTCCATCCTCTCATTCTTGAATTTTCTTCTTTGTTTTTGTTCCCATTTCTTTAAGCACACTCGACTTACTAGCAAAGAGTAGTTATACATCTTTATTTTTTTTTAATTTCAACAAGTGCACCTTTGGCTTTTTCTTTAACTTTCACAACTTCTGCTTTCCTTCCGTTTCACACTTCTCACTCCTTTACACTTTGGGAAAATTGTTTTTCTTAGGCGCTGAAGAGTTTTGAATCAAATTTCACGGCTAATGAAAAAAAGGATTAAGCTCGGTTTGTACCTCTTCAAGGAAAGAAAAAAATAGGCTAAAGGCTCAATGGGGCTAACTAGGATGTACATTCAAGGTAGGTATGATAAGGGAGAACTTTTGGTTTATTCAAAGAAATGCCTACATCCTTTCCTACAAACCACATCCTTCATTTTGTTTAGCACACACACCAGGGAAGTTCTAGACACTTCACAATAGCATGGAATAGTCGAAACCTCACCTCACACTCATTACACCTGCTAAACTCAAGACATATTCACAGACTCTTCAATAAGCTAATTACAAGAATTCACTATTAAGCCTCGATTACACCGAATCGAACTCTATGGCCTAGGTATCTCAACATGTTTAACACATTTGCATGCTTTCATACGAATCACACTTGCATCATTATCTCATGTACAACACGTAACAAGACTTCCGAACCATGAATTAGCTATACGTTTGGGACACAAACAAAAGAAAGAAGAAAAAGAAAAAAAACTACTCCTATCGACTACATTTCCCTTAAGACGGTCGTCATCCATCCATCATAGGGAACAGTCACTATCTACGACGTCGGTTCAATGGGACTATTCTCGGTAAAAGCACCGGAAACAAAAGCCGAGAAACCCAACATAAAAAAAATTTCAACAAAAAAATTCGATAGAAAAAGATAAAATTATAATTTGAAAAATATTTACACAACACAACCAACAGCAGCTCAACACAACACAACAACAGCTTAACATTCATTACAAAACCACATTAACTACAGAACACTAAACACAGAGTCACAAGGTCACATTTAGCACAAGCACAACAAACAAAAACAAAACATAAATAAAGCATCTGGCACCTAACTACTCCCACTCCACACTTTAACCGAACACTGTCCGCAGTGTTCACATAATTTAAAAATATCACAAAGGTTGGGTGGTGAAACTCCCTGATCAATCAAAGTATTCAACTTCTTCATCAGGTGCTAGTGCTTCATCGCCCATGTCAGAATTGCCCCGACCGTCCTCGTCCGACTCCACATCTGAGTCCTCCCAGCGTGTCTCCTCATCGGTAGGGACATCATCATCCACGCGCTCCACAAATACGGGCCCTACTCTGCATAAAGCTAAGGCATTCTTGTTGAATGGGTAATCCAACTTGAGCTGCCACGACTCATCCTCTGTTGCGGGCCATCCTCCGATGCGCAGCTGCAACATCTGCATCCCGTACATGCGGGCCATGTACTGATCATCCCAAGCATGTTGCTCGGCTAGTGTGAGCACCGGCCAAAAAGTAGTGTCAGGTGCCTTGGTTTTGGTGACATCCAAGGCACGCCTGTCGATCTGTCAGATGTAATCTAGAGCCTCCTCCTCAATACGTGGCCCCTCAGGATCGTAGTAAGCAGACCACCGAACCCGTATCTATGCCCCTGATACAGTTGGACTCTCTTCATGGTGGAGATGATCACTGCCCCCACATTGATTTCCAGCCCCTTCATCAGGGCATACACTAGACAAACTCTATCTCGGGTGACATCTGTCATATGCACCCCCGGGATCAGGAAGGAACACACAATCTTCAACCAAATCCGGGCTTCCCGATTCATCTGAGAGTAGGGCAATGTCTGATGGTAGCCCCTCTTCTTGTGCCTACCCCACCTGGCTGTCGATCGGGCTCCATATAAGGTGCGTCAAATGTCCGCATAGGGTGGAGTGATGTTCAGCTAACGGAGGACATGAGCGTCTATGTCCCGCGCCCCCAAGATTGCATTCAAATGATGGGGCTCCTAAGTTACAACCTGCCCTCTGATTTTGACGGTGTGACTACGTAAGGTCGGGTTCCAGTTGGCATAGAACTCCCGGATAAGATGGAGATTGCACTCCCTGGGCTCTTCAAAAAAATGAAGTTTAGCCCAGCGGTGTCAATCCGGTGTACAATCCGCGGGAATTCCTTTGCCAGCGGTTCCCATGCTATCTGCTCTTCCAGGAAGTATTTGGTTTCTTTATGTTTAGTATACTACTTTTTCCCTTCATTGCTCACCCATCGGGTTCCGTATTGTCTACGTTGACCTCTAGGAACCGCTGGTGCTGCTGGAACTGTTGTTCCCAATCTTACCCTTTTTCTGCTGGCGCCCGATGTGGATGCGCCCTTGCCCTTGTCTTGTCGGCCTGACATTGTTCCTGTACATTCAAACATACAGTCCTAATATTATGCAAGTCATAATTAGCTACAACTAAGGTTGGGTTTAATTGGATCACCCCACACTTAGTGTTTAGCCGCAATCAACACAATTCGACAAGACATTCTTGATGTTGCTATTCTTAGCATTCAACAGGCTTAGTGCATTCATATAAGTCGATGGAACGATTACTATGTACTACTCAGACTTCGTACAATGAACACAAATTTCTCCATCGATTCAATTACATCATCATAGCACTTAGCAATTTTTCAACAACCTATGTAATTCTCCAATTGCATTCTCCTGAAAGTCCCTCCTCTAATTTAGCATACTCAACCTTAATCACAATACATTCCACTTCACCCAACATTCACAACCCAATTCATCAACATTTCAAAGCATTTAATATTCTTCCTATTCGATCCTTAACCCTAGCTATCAATTTCGCAAGAATTTCAACAAAACATGCAATCATTGAGTTCATATACTCACAACGATACTATGAACATCATTCAATCATAACTCAAGCGAATTCAAGCTTATTTTTCACTTAGGGCAAGGTTTAATCACCAAACATGTTCAATAATAAACAATTTGAGCAAAAATAAGGAAAAATTCAAGAACATACCTTTACTTTGATGAAATCGAAAAACTCGAAGAAATTTGATCCCTAGGTCCGTGTCACGTTGGGGGAGAAGGGGATTTTGGGTGTGGGTCGTGGAGGGAATGAAAAAGTAGGAAGAAAATGAAGGAAATTGGGGTTTAACAGGGGTTTTTGGCGTGGGTTACCCGGTGACCCGACGCGAAATAACCCTCAATGTATCATGGAGTGCAACGCGGAGCACTGCCTCCGTGACACGGAACCATCGCGCAGGCATTCTGGATTTTTTTAAAAATTCAGAATAAGCCTCAACGTGTCACGAAGGGTAATGCGGAGGCCCTCCTCCGTGACACGGAGCCATCACGCAGGCTCACTATAATGTGCCAATTTTTATTTTCTCACCTCAATTTTTTCCTTTGCGTTTGTTTTGTATTCTTTCCCTCCGTTCCACCTGAAAATCATTTCACCACAAGAATTTGGTTAGAAATCATAGGTTTCAATGCAAAAAATTTTTTCTTTTTCTTTTTCTTTGTTTTTCTTTTTTTTTTTCTCTTTTTTCCTTAAAATAATTCTACTTTTCTATTACAACACATTCACGGGTTGCCTCCCGTGCAGCGCCTGATTTACCGTCGCGGCTCGATGCTATTCATGCTCAATCATCCTCTAGAATGATGGATGTCTTCTCTCGAATAATGTCCTCACCCTAATAATGCTTACATCGTTGCCCATTCACCAAAAATGTGGCACTTCTATCTTCTTGCCACAACTCCATTGCCCCGTGTGGGGTCATTCTCACCACTTCAAATGGCCCCGACCATTTGGACCGCAATTTACCTGGAAAAAGCTTCAGTCTTGAATTAAATAACAACACTTTCTGCCCCGGCTCAAAGATTCGATGCACCATATGGCTATCATACCACATCTTCATTTTCTCCTTGTAGCATTTGGCACTTTCATAAGCATGCCATCAAAACTCATCAAGTTCGCTGAGTTGCATCAGCCTCTTCTTCCCTGCTAGCTCCGGATCCATGTTCAGCTTTCTTACGGCCCAAAAAGCTCGATGTTCTAGCTCCACAGGCAGATGACATGCCTTTCCATAGACCAATATGTACGGAGAAGTCCCAATGGGTGTCTCGCACGCAATTCTATAAGCCCACAATGCATCGTCGAGTTTGCTTGACCAATCAATTCGTTGTGCATTCACTGTCTTCTGTAGAATCTTCTTTATCTCTCTGTTTGACACCTCCACTTGCCCACTAGTTTGGGGGTGATACACTGTTACTACCTTGTGCTGCACCCCATACTTAGCTAGCAAATTCTTGAAACTCGCATTCACAAAATGAGCCCCTCGATCACTGATAATAGCTCGGGGTGTCCCGAACCTGGTGAAAATATGCTTTTTCACAAATCTTTTCACTACCTTGTTGTCATTTTTGGGGCAAACTGTGTCCTCGACCCACTTAGATACATAATCAATGGCTACCAAGATGTAACGATTACCAAATGACGGGGGGAACGGACCCATGAAATCTATTCCCAATACATCAAAGATCTCCACTTCTAATATCTGTTGCAATGGCATCTTCTGCCTTCTACCAATTGTGCCTGTTCTTTGACATCTATCGCACATTTTTACATATGCCATAGAGTCTCTAAACAGTGTAGGCCAAAAGAAACCTGACTGTAGCACCTTGTGAGCTGTCCGCTCGCCTCCGTGGTGCCCTCCATACAATGATGAGTGTCAACTCCTCAATACTTCTGCAATCTGGCTCTCTAGAATGCATCTTCTCATCACCTGATCCGGTCCCTGCTTAAACAGATACGGCTCATCCCACATGTAATACCTGCAATCATGTCTCAACTTCTTTCTTTGCTGAGCCGTAGCCTCCGGTGGGTAGACTCCACTTACCAGCAAATTCACAATATCTGCATACCAAGGGATTTCAGCTTCCCTTATTGGCAAGAGCTGCTAATCTGGGAACTCTTCTTTGATGCTGTCACCTTCCTTCACATGCAATCGGCTTTCCAATCGCGATAGGTGATCTGCCACTTGATTTTCGCTCCCCTTTCTGTCCCGAATATCTAGGTCAAACTCTTGTAGCAATAATATCCATCTGATTAGTCTAGGCTTTGCATTCTTCTTGTTAAACAAATATCGAATTGCTGCATGATCGGTATACACCACTACTTTAGAACCCACCAAGTAGGACCTAAATTTATCAAATGCGAACAGCAATGCTAGCATCTCCTTTTCTGTGACTGTATAATTGACTTGCGCTGCGTCCAGTGTTTTGCTTGCATAATGAATGGAATGAAAAATTCTATTCCTCCGCTACCCCAATACAGATCCTAAATCAACCTCACTTGCATCACATATTAATTCAAACGGTTGCTCCCAATCCGGAGAAATGAGAATAGGTGCTTCTACCAGCTTGTGTTTCAAATCCTCGAATGCTTTAACACAATCCTCGTCAAACTAAAACTTAACCTCTTTTTCTAGCAACCAGTATATTGGTCTAGAAATGTTAGAGAAGTTCTTGATGAACCATCTGTAGAACCCTGCATTTCCGAGAAAACTTCGAACACCCTTCACTGACACTTGTGGTGGTAGCTTTTCGATCACTTCGATCTTTGCACGATTGACTTCCAACCCCTTGCATGACACCTTATGGCTAAGGACGATACCCTCCTTGACTAAAAAATGACATTTTTCCTAGTTGACTACAAGGTTGGAGTCTTCACATCGAGCTAGCACCCTGTCAAGATTCTGCAAACATGTAGCAAACGAATTACCGAAAACAGAAAAATCATTCATAAATACCTCGACAAAATCTTCCACCATATCATGAAAGATCGTAATCATGCATCTCTGGAATGTGGCGGGTGCATTGCATAGACCAAATGGCATCCGCCTGAAAGCATATGTCCCATAAGGACATGTAAAAGTGGTTTTCTCCTGGTCCTCCGGTGCTATGGCTATTTGGTTATAGCCAGAATATCCATCAAGGAAACAATAGTATTCTTGCCCTGCCAACCTATCCAATATCTGATCAATAAATGGGATAGGATAATGATCTTTCCTCGTGGCCTCATTGAGCTTTCTGTAGTCCATGCAAATTCGCCAGCCTGTGACTGTGCGTGTAGGAATTAGCTCATTCTTCTCGTTGGTGACCACTATCATCCCTCCTTTCTTTGGGACACACAGAATGGGACTGACCCATTCACTGTCTGAAATGGGATAGATCACACCTGCATCAAGCCACTTGATCACTTCCTTCCTAACTACATCCTTCATCACCGAATTCAACCTCCGCTGATGTTGTACAGTTGGCTTTGCTCCTTGTTCCATAAAAATCCAGTGTGTGCAAAAAGCTGGATTAATTCCCCTAATGTCTGACATTTGCCACCCCATTGCTTTCTTCCGCCTCTTGAGAACCACCAATGCATCCTTCACCTGTGCCTCTGTCAGTTCCGCGGAGATGATGATTGGCAAGGTGTCATCTTCCCCCAAAAATACATACTTCAGATGTGGAGGCAATGTCTTCAACTCCAATTTTGGTGCTTCCTCAATCGATGGTTTTGGAAATGGTTCCAAGGACCTCATACATGATTGAAAGTCTTGCTTCTTGGAAAACCATTTTGGTTCGTTCAACATCTGCACCATGTCATACGTAGCCCTGTCTCCAAAATGATCGAAGCCCATAAAAGCTCTCTCTAATGGATCTTGAGAATCAACAATATGAAGAATTGCTTCCTGATTTGGCACATTGATTGCTGATAGCTCCTCATAAATGGTTGGTAGCTTCATGGCCTTATACACATCAAACACCTCCACTTTATCATGCGCTTGCATGGTTAGCTGCCCCGCAGCCACATCAATCAGTGCTCGCCCGGTTTCCAAGAAAGGACGTCCCAAAATAAATGGGACTTCTGCATCCGGCTCGAGATCCAAGATAATAAAATCCACTGGGAAAATGAGGGAGCTGACTTGTACTTGCACATCCTCCACAATACCATCTAGTTTGGCCAAAGAACGGTCAGCTAGCTGCAAGATCACAGTAGTTGGTCTAGGGATGCCCAGCCCCAACTTCTTGAACACCGAAGTCGGCATCAAGTTTATGCTTGCTCCCAAATCACATAATGCGCGAGCTCGAATACTTTTCCCGATTGTGATCTGAATGGTAAAGCTCCCAGGATCCTTGAGCTTTGTTGGCAACCTGTTCTGTATATGGGAAGTGCACTCCTCCGTAAGCGCCACCATAGCATACTCCGTGATCTTGGGCAAATTTATATGCCCAAGTGATACTCAAAGGTGTCATTTTAGCCTTGTTTATCTATCAATGTTTATACATTCTCATGTGATTGATAATAAAATGTGAATTTATACTAACCACCATGATTAGCGTTGTTTTGCAGGTGAAATATAATTTTGGGAAGCTAAAATGCGTGTTGGGAGAGATTGGGGTTGGACTCGGATGTCAACAAGGAAAAAATGCAAAATTTGGCCTGTGGTTGAATAGCAACGTGTCACGGAGGCAGTGCTCCGCGATACACAACGTGTCATGGAGGTAGTGCTCCGCGATACACAACGTGTCACGGAGGCAGTGCTCCGCGATATACTCCGTGACACGTTGCTTGTTATTCCGGGAAAAATTCCCACCAGTATAAATAGAACACTTAGGTTCATTTTTAATATTCTGACTTGGTGGAGCAAGAACGTGGGTTACAGGCAGTTGAGGGACGAAAATATCAGGGTTTTTTCTCTCTTTCTTTCTTCTTTAATTCAATTACTTGTATGATTAACACTCATTTAAAGATGTTTAATCCACAAATGAGTGGCTAATTCCTCTTCTTGCTGAGGTTATGAACAATTGTGATGAAATGTGATCATTGATTCTTTGATTTTTCATCTTTTCTTCCATGGTTGTTCTATTAATTCTTGTTCTTACTGCATTAATGTGTGGCCTATGTTAATGTATATCTAAAAAGTCCGGTTTCACTCGAGAGAGCAAAAAATTGGAAAGTTGTGAATTAATAGGATATGTTCTTTACTTGATTTGGGAAAATTGGGAATTGATTTACTTTCAAGATAGAAATATACCTGAAAGTCGTATTAGTCAATTTAGGAACCGGGTTTGTATGGCTAGAACATGAATTGCATTTAATCACAGAAATGTAGGTGGATGGTTCATGATTCTTAAGTGAGGTTAAATACGAGAGTTTTAATCTCTAGGAAAATGTTCTTGGCTAGCAACCGGAGGAAAATATTAACCAAATTATAATGATAATTAATTTCATTACATGTTAGTTTAACCTCAGCATGCTCTCATTCATAGTTCAGACTCAAAGTAGATAATTGTTTTAGCTTTAGTATAAAAATTATAAAACAAACTATCAAACTCTTGGTTACATTGTTGTCTGCATTTTTAGAAGTAAAATATAGTACACTTGAGCAGATTGAACTTCATCCAAGTCTCCGAGGGATCGATACTTGGCTTACTAAAGCCACTTACTACTTGTTCGACCACGTGCACTTGCGTGTCGTTTTATACACCCACAAAACAAATCAAACACTCCGTCAATCTGCTTTTGTTTGCTACGATGTCCTTGATATACTTTGCATATTTCGGCACTCCCTGCAAAACATCAAACATAGGTAAATTAATGTGTACCGGTTTCAGCACCTCCATGAACTTCTTAAAGTAAGCTTATTCCTTGTGCTTCTTTAATCTTTGAGGGAACGGGGGTGGTGGTCTTTCTGCCTCAGCTGCCTTTTCCTTGCCCCTCTTATCATCATGTTTCCCATCTTTTTCCACTGCTCCAGATTGCTGAGGTGGTCTTTCTGGTTCCACCTCCTTAAGTTGTAGTCCACTCCTTGTGGTCACTGCATTGACTTTCTTGGGATTTGGGTCAGTATCACTCGGTATTCCTCCTCTGGGCCTGGTGTTTTGAGCTCCAGCTAACTGTCCAAACTGGTACTCCAACGCCTTTGTAGCTAACTGCTAATTTTTCATGTCAGCCGCTAATTTCACATAATTAGCCTGCATTTGCGCTTGGTTAGCTATAATTGTTTTGAGCATGTCCTCAATGCTGTTGGGTGGTGGAGGAGGTGCATTGTTTCCTCTGTATTGAGACTGAAAATTCTGATGCCCCTCTTGATTTCTCTGCACTCCCTAATTCGAACTCTATCCTTGATGGCTATTACTACCCCAAGAGAAATTTGGATGATTCCTCCAATTTGAGTTGTAACTGTTACCATACTTTTGATTATTATTCCTCTGGACGTTCCCAACAAAGTTCACCGAATCCGGAGTTGCACCACAACACTCAGCTGAGTGTTCATTACTCCCACATACTTCACACCAAACTTGTTGAACTGCATTGACTGGGGCTTGTGCTTGATTCAAGCTCATACTGCTGAAGTGGGTATTGAGTTGATTTTGCAATGCAACTATCTATGCAGCGAGAGCTGTAAAACCATCCACCTCAAAGACTCCTGCCGCTTTCCTCATTCCTCCTCGTGTTGAATCCGCATTCCATTCTGGATTTCCCCGTGAAATATGATTCAACAAAGTATAAAGATCCTCATAAGTCTTTTCCAATGCCTGCCCCCCAGCTGCTGAGTCTTGCAAAATTTTTGTATGTGGTTCCAAACCCTCAATGAATGTATGCATCAACACATCATTAGACTGGTGATGATGAGGACAATCCCTTAACATTGATTTGAACCTCTCCCAAGCTTGATACAAATTCTAACCCTCTCTTTGTTTAAAACTTAGAATCTGAATTCTAAGTCTGGCTGTCTTCCCGAATAGAAGGAATCGTATCAAAAACTTTCTTGCAAGATCATCCCAAGTAGTGATAGAGTTAGGTGGTTCAGCTTTCAACCACCTCTTTGCTTCCCCCAATAATGAGAATTGAAATAATGTAAGCCTCACATAGTCGGATGATACTCCAGTGGGAATGTAAGTGTCACTTATCTCCAAAAAGTTTTGGAGATGTTCTTGTGGATAATCATGAGGGAGACCTGTGAATTGCCCGCTGGTGTGCAACAACTGCACCATGTTCTGTTTAAGATCAAACCTCCCTCCTGGCTATGGTCTGCGAATACTAGATGTAACATTGTTTGCATGTAGGATTGCCATTTCGCGAACCGGCCTTGTTGCCATCTCCTCGGGCACTAAAACCACCCTCACAAGTGGTGGATTCTGTTGTTGCTCCAGAATTTCCTGTCTTAGCAACTGCAGCTTTTTCTCTAGAGCTTCCCTTCTTTGACGATGAAATTGTCTCTCCGGCTCTATAAATGAATCCACTAACCCCTTATCTCTTGCCAGCGTTCAGAAGAATTCAATATCTACAAGAGAAAGGCTAAGATCAAGTTGTCAACACTTATATAGAATTTGTAAACTAACACTAAGAAAATAAATTTACCAATTGCCAGTCCTCAGCAACGGCGCCAAAAACTTATTCGGTTGTGGAAACTACACGCAAGTGCACGTGGTCGAACAAGTAGTAAAGTGGCTTATTTCAAGCCAAGTATGATCCCACAGGGACTGAACTACGGTATTAATTAACTTCAGCATCAGTGAACGATATCTCTATGAATGCAGACAACCAAATAAATAATGTTTTAAGAGTTAAAGTTTACTAAGTAATGAGAATCTAAGTCAAGATTACAATTTGAGTCTGAACAATGGAAATGAACAAGCTGAGGTTAAGACAAACATGTAGGGATGTAATTTATCAATTCAATTCAGCTAATCTTCTCTTCGGCTGCTAGTCAGGAATTTATTGCCTATGGATTGGATCTTTTGACTCCTACCCAATTTAAGAATCATGAGACCTTAATCTACATTTCTGTGATATAAGAATTTCATGCTCTAGCCATACATAACCAATTCCGTAATTGACTAATAAGACTTTCAGATATATTTCTATTCTGAATGTAAATCTTTTCTCAATTTTTAAAACTAAGAAAAGATCATATCCTACCAATTCACATCTGTCCAATTTCTTTCCTTTTCAAAATCAAAATTGGATTTCTTGATATACATTAACATTGGCCAAACATTAATGCAGTAAAAACAAGAATTGATAGAACAACCATTGAAGAAAAGATGAAAACTGACATGATCAACAATTACATTCCTCTACAATTATTCTTAACATCAACAAGAAGTGAATTAGCCACTCATTTGTGGATTAAACATCTTCAAATAAGTAGAATTCATACAAACAATTGAGATTAAAGAGAAAGAGAAAGAACCCTAGAATTTTCGTCCTCTCAACTGCCTGTAACCCACGTTCTTGCTCAACCAAGTCAGATTGTTTAAAATAAAACCAAACTGTGCTATTTATACTATTGAGAATTTTTCCCAGAATAACAAGCAACGTGGCATAGAGTGTATCGCGGAGCACTCCGTCCATGCCACTGGGGTATCGTGGACCCTCACTGGAACTTGAGGTTCCAGGTAATTACACTCAACGTGACACGGAGTACATCGCGGAGCACTGCCTCCGTGTCATGGAGGTAACGCGAACCTCCACTGGAATTTGACAAAATTAATTCATTCGAGGCAGAAGGCCTCCGTGATGGCAGCGTGACACGGCTCCACCGCGGAGCCCTTATTTTTACTGCTTTCCCTTGTCATCTTCCACTCCTTGTTTCCAAGTCCATTCCCGCACTTCACCAACATATATATTAGCTTCCAAAATTTTCTTTTACCTACAAAACAACACTAATCATGTTGGTTAGTATAAATTCACATTTAACTAAGAATTACATGAGAATGTACACATAATGATAGATAAACAAGTAGAAATGAAGCATTTGAGTATCACTTGGGCATGCAATTCTGCCCAAGATCACCTTTCATACTCAGTACATTCCACGTACTGGCCACATACTCTATGCTGTATCATTTCATGATACAGGCTCCGATCTTTAGACCTAACACCGACAGTAGTTCATTTCAGAGTTTAGCATCCAGCTCTTTGCTAAGTCCTCATTCTCTGAGGACCAATTTGATATCAGTTATCTTTTCATGTTTTGTTTTCTAGACTTGCTGGGTTAGTTGGGAATGTTGTCCCATCAACCCATCGGATATGTTAGAGGCTTTCAGATTATATGTAGTATTCAGCTGTTATGTATATAGTACATTCCGCTTGCCATGTTATGTTATGTTTATGCTTCCGCTGTGTTGTTATGCTAAGTATTCCACTTTATTGATATTTAGTTAAATGTATGTTTGTGCCACGGGTTGACTTGGAGTCTCTCGGGGCTCCTTATCCCGTGTTATGATCCGGGTCTACCTTCGGGTCATGATAGTGAGCCTCATGGAGCCCAACCTGTAACCCTACTTGAAAGGGAGTTCATGCCTTTCCAAGGGTAAGAGCCATTACTGGTATCACCTGTAAACTCAGGGAGACAATCTCAACTAACAACGACCCCTGCATGTGCCCATTGAGGCGAGGGAGACACTCTTACTAGCTAGGACCCCATATTCCTCGGGCTAAGAGAAACATTCTCTTCTATCGAGAATCTCTTATCCTATGGTGGCATGTAGTTCTGATACCTGGAACCCTGGCCTGCTCGGTGTTAAGTACTACTCCCAACTGAACATAAGGATACATGTAACTTATAATCTGAAGCTGATTTCCTAAGTTTAATCGAAACCACTTTATCTAACAAAGATCCCCAGAACCTAAAGGACCATGAACATGCTAATACTAAGGGCTCAAAATTGTTGTTCTAAGACTAGTCAGGGCTACTTTCTAACTAGCAAGAAGCCTAACAGTCTAAAGAACCATAAACATGCTGATCATATTGAATTCATTAAAATGATAGACTAAAATCATAATATAAATCATATGTACTGAAATCATGGTAAAAAATATATGTTTCAAACAGACCATATTTTCGAAAACAATGCTGAATCATGGCTGAGTCTAAGAGATATGCAAATATCAAATCATGGTTATATATCATGCAATGGAGAATTAAATCGTGAATATGATATGCTATTCATCACAAGAATCTTAAAGGACATGGAAGACATAAGAGAAATTATACATAGAATGGAAACCCTAAGATATGTTTCCTAGAGAATTAGATTTACTAGGGTTTATGTGGATGATTGGGATACAAGGGTGAAAGAAAATCCTTGTTGAAGTCTCACATACCTAATAAATGAATCCCCTTAAAGAACTTGAAGCTTGTTGCACCTAGGTGAGAACCCTAGTTCTTGAGCCTTGAGAGGAGAAGGGAGAAGATGACTTACGGATGTCTTAGAGTAGAATGAGGGATTAGGCTAGAAAAATCCCTTTAATTCATCCCTTAGGAATCACAAAATGACATCACTTAGTAGTTAGAAGCATAGGGTTTTACTAAAATACCCCTGGACTACCGAAATAAAATCCCGCTGGCAGAACCCACAGCCCATATAATGGACCATTAGTCCGACCAACAGTTGCTGGTTCATGACTCTACTATGAATCATCCTCTAATCCTGCTCAAACTACTAGAACCAATGGCTAGTACAATCTTACAACAAGTCATACAATTTACTCATCCATTTTGGGTAAATTCTGATAAATTTCTGAAGTTCATCACCATGGGACAACCAACAAGACAACTGATAACTCGTTGGTCCTAACAACGACCCGTCCTGAGGGTCGCATAGTGGCTTAGTGCCATTTTTCTGCTGGTTTCCTATTTCAAGTCTCAGATCTGATCTTAAAAACTTTCGGGGTGTTACGTTATCTCCCTCTTGAGAATATTCGTCCTCAAATGAAAGCTAGCTAAGCTGAAAAGATAGGGAAAGAGCTGCAATCCCAAGGACTGAATACTAAAGGCTGAATGCTGATGGAGTATCTGACTCCAAATTGAATTACATAGCTGAACTGAAATCATGATTCATGCATGCATGCTAAGATATGAGAAGGGATGAAGACATGAGACTGACATGGAACTGAGTATTGAGGAGGAACTATTTCTTCAAACCAAAATTGAGCTGGTAAGGATAAAGTTATCAATCCCAAAACTGCTTTTTGATATCGAACTAGCTATCATGGTATCTGATCTGACTGAGAGTATGACTTAACTGAATCCGTTTTTTCCATGTAGCCCCTTCCATTGGTTAATTCCTCCATAAAACCTCCAGTGAGGCCAACTCCCTAATTTTTCCCAACTTAAGAGCCTGACAGACCAAGCTTTCAAGCGGAACCTTCTTCTATTATAGTCTTCCATTCCCATCAACACTTCATCACCCCAACACCTCATTTTCTCATATAAGAACACCATGCTAATTTCACAAATGTCCCGAATACCAACACATAATTCAAGCCTATCACTAAAATCATCTTACAACTTTGTTGTAACTTATACTATCCCAAAAGCTCATCAAAGTCCCTAACATGACTAGAAACTGCACTTTATGGACTTCAACCTACCGACATCTAAGGCATGACTAGGGAGCCAATCCTGGACATATCTATTGCAACACTCATTTCTGTCATGGGAGAGCATACACATAGCCGAGAGTAAGGATATCGTAAGCACGAATTGTGCAACAAATCTAAATTGAGCACATACATGAAGTAGAAGATTCTTATGAGCAGTTAAGGAAAATTCTAAGGACTTGAGTTCATAGAGGTGAGCATACTGGGAGACATGCATGTACATACATGTCACGACTGGAGATTCGACCCGGATCGTAAACACGGGATAAGGAACCTGGAGATGTCCCGAGTCAACCCATGGCATAAGCATATCTAACTTCATTCACATTTAGCGGAAGACTAATCATAAAACACAGCGGAAACGTAAACATAACATAGCATATCATGACATAACATATCTAACTTCATTCACATTTAGCGGACGACTAATCATAAAACATAGAGGAAACATAAATGTAACATAGCATATCATGACATACGAAATCACTAGACATACACAGGCTAAGTACTACACACTGTCTAAAAGCCTCTACTACATACGATGGGTTGATAGGACAACACCCCCAACTAACCCGGGGAAGGACTGAAACATAAGTAGCATGAATGTCTATCAAACAGCCCTCGAAACAAGAGGATTCACCAGTAAGCTGAAAGTACACTCTCAAAGGGTCTAGATATGAGGATGAGCCTGAGAGCCGGAACTTGTATCATAAGACAATACAACATAGAAAGTATGCGGTCAGTACATGAAATGTACCGAGTATGAAATGTAAGTAAAACAGACATTAAAAATATATAAAATCTCATAAAACTTCATAAGAGTACGACAACATGCTCTTGACATAAATATCATTACATAACATATCGTAAGGCTCAAGGTTTTCAAAACATTCATAATACTATCAATCATAATCATAAGGGAAAAACTTTATTAAACATGACTTGAGACAATATACATAAACATAATCATGCATAAATTATGAGGAACAGTGAGAGACTTCTCTTAACCGACATATCATATATGAGCACACATGGAGCCCCACTTGTAAACCTAGTCGGGAGGTCGTTCGAACCTTTCCAAGGGTAGAACCATGAAATTGTGATATCACCATGAATAGGGCTATTTTAGTCAGGGACAGTCACAAAGGAGGTCCCAACATATCAATGGTGGCACGTAGTTTATGAGATACGGGGCAGAACTTGGGCCCCGAACCTACTCGGTGTTCGATACTACTCCCAAAACATATATAGTGCTCATAGTATATCATGCATGATTTCATGGGCTAGTTAATTCATGATAATCATAAACATACTTGTAAATACGTGAACTAGCCATGAATCAAGGCCCGTCAATCGGCCAAAACATAAATTCATAAATCATAGGATCCATGCATACTTGTAGATCATACATATAACTTGTAAATCCTCAAATCATGATGGGTAATTAAATAAATTCATATTTCAAATCATAGATCATGATGGGTTTGTAAATATCAATAATTAGAGAGTAGATCATAAATTGATTCATCATAAATCATGCATAACTAGGCTTGATTTTGTAGAGATTGAAATCAGTGAATTTATAATTGAAATAAATAGTACAATTTGATATAAATCCATAAAATATGATATATATCATAAATCACAAAAACCCATTAGTAATTCATTAGGTTTTCATGAAATTTGATTTCAAAACCCCAATAGATTTTCGATAGATTTTCATAAATTTGTAGAGATTGGGCATGGGTGTGAACAAAAGAACCTATTCGTATCCATACATACCTGGGTGAGATTAGATTCTAAAGTTCTTGAATTCCCAAAGATGAATTGATAGGGAGAAGCTTGAAGAATAGCTTGATCTCTCTAAAATTTTTCTAACTTGCATGCATGGGTGAGAAGAATGAGAAATTTGAACTTAACCCCATAAAAGGTCATTATTCATACCCCAAAACGTCGTAGTTTAGGTTTTAGGAACTTGGGAATTACAAAAAGTCCCTTACTAAATTCGCAGAAAATAACTGTCAGGTGGTCCTAACGGACAACCTGTCGACTCTTCGTCACAGGCCACAACTCGTTACTTGGCTTGTCAAGTACACTGCCTCGTCTGATCTCCTGGGATCATAACGGTTAACACAACGATCCGTTAGGGGTGACCACAACTCGTGGTCACCAGTCGTTGAGTGCACTGCCTACCCAACATCCTTTACTTATTTCCCCTTGACCACGGCTGACCCCATGAGTTGTGAGGACTGACCACGACTCATGGTTAGGCCTGTGGGGATTTAACTCTCTAGTCTTCTTCACTAAACACTTGGGCCTTTCCCCACGAGTCACACCACGACTCATGGGCTGTCCTTACGAGTCTCCCCATGACTCATCCTGTGTCTGGTGTCAAATTTTCAATTTTTCCTCCGCTTCAACTCCCGGGTCTAATATTTTGGTTATTGGGGTATAACAATATCTCCCCCTTGGTAACATTCATCCTCGAATGCTGGAAACAAGCAGAAAACAAACACATGCAATTGTCATATTCAAATACTGATCATTTAAATCGAAACTTAACAGAAGGACTACCTCCGATTCACATCACATAGCTGAACTAATCTCATGCTTCACATACACATCCATACACATAAAAGAAACAAAACACATGAAATGAACATGAAAACTAAATAGAGTCATAGAGCACAACTGATACCTCAAGTCGGAACTGAGCCGACAGAGAATAAATGTGGGTATTTAGCCATCATATCCGCTTCGGCTTCCCACGTAGCTCCTTCAATATGCTGATTTCTCCATAAGACTTTAACTGAAGCTACTTCCTTATTCCTTAGCTTTCGAACTTGACGATCTAATATTTTCACCGAGACTTCCTCATAGCTAAAGCTATCTTTTACACCAACACTGTCCACCGTAACTACTAAAGCTAGATCTCCCAAACATTTCTTCAATAGTGATACATGAAACAAAGGATGGACGGAAGATAACTCTAAGAGCAAGTCCAACTCATACGCTACCTTACCAACTCTTATCATAATTCGGTAGGGACCAATGTAGTAGGGACTGTGTTTTTCTTTCTTTCCGCACCGCATTACTCCCTTCACGGGAATACCTTTAGAAATACCCAATCATCCACCTCGAACTCTAGCTCTCTCCTCCTCACATTAACATATGACTTTTGAAGACTCTGAGTGGTTTTTAGCCTATCCCTTATCAATTGAACCTTCACCATAGCCTCATGAACCGAATCTGGCCCTATCATAGCTGCGTCACCCACCTCAAACCATCCGATGGGCAATCTATATCTCCGCAAATAAAGAGCCTCGAACGGTGCCATTTGGATACTGGAGTGATAACTATTATTATAAGAAAACTCAATTAGGGGCAAGTGATCATCCCAACTACCCTTGAAGTCTACCGCACATGCTCTCAATATGTTCTCGAGATTCTGGATTATTCATTCCGCTTGGCCATCCGTCAGCGGATGGAAGGCTATACTGAGCTTAACTTGAGTCCCAAGCCCCTTTTGAAAAGACCACCAAAATTTGGAGGTAAACTGAGTACCTCGGTCCAAACTAATGGATAAGGGCACTCCATGTAGTCAAACCAACTCTCAGATATACAACTTTGCATAATCATCCACTGAGTCTGTGGCTTTCATTGGTAGGAAATGTGCAGCCATGGTCAACCTGTTTACCACCACCCAAATAGAATCATAGTGTTGGCGAGTACGAGGTAGGCCTGTAATAATATACATATTAATCTCTTCCCACTTCCAAGTGGGAATGCTAATATCGTGAAGTACGCCTCCCGACCTTTAATGTTCAACCTTTACTTGCTGATAGTTCGGGCACTTGGCTATGAATTCTGTAATATCCTTCTTCATGGCATTCCACCAGAATATTTCCCGCAAGTCATGATACATCTTAGTTGCACCTAGATGAATAAAATACCTAGAGCCATGGGACTCATGCAATATCCGGCTCCTCAAATTATCAACATCTGGAACACATAGATGACCCTGGTATTGCAGCACACCATCTCCCCCTTGGGAGAAGACCTCCAACTTTTGACTCCGAACGACTTCTTTCAGCTTTAGCAAAATCAGATCCTCATCTTGTCTAGCTTTCTGCCCAAGATCACTTACCCCACACTTAAATCCTTGTTCGTCCTCGAACAACAAACATACAAGTCATACAATTTACATCCCAACCTTCGCTACTATGGTGCGATAATGTGAGTTACGGTCATACCGATCATTCAATATTGCAAATCATCAAGAAAACATGCATGGTCTTAACAATGCAATGACCTTTAATACATTAAGACTTCCTAGACTTTAAGAATCGACTCTCGATATCGGCAAACTCATGCAAATCAGCTAATCAAGATATTCGACACGAAAATCAGTCTTTCCTCAAGCATGTGCCCTCACAACTCAAGAGAATCTTCCCCTTTTTGCTCATGTGACACATAAACATTCAAGTAGGGGCATGTAAAAATAATTTCACTCTCTCTCCCAAAAGAATTCACATGCATCGTGTCATGACCCATAAGCTTGCCCTTAGTGTATTACTCCACTAATATAAAGAAATGCAATGTAAGATCACGTAGGACTTTAATGGGTTGTAATGGAAGCTATGGAACTAGTATATATTGGATTCGCCAATAATAGCCACTAGCATCCTTAAGCGCCTTTGCAACTCATTCCCATCAACTCATGGACAATGTTTCTCTCTTTTTTTTTCTTTTTTCTTTCATCATCCCATTCTTGACGATTATCTTTAGTATGGCCCATTTCATTAAGCACACTTGACACAATAACAAAGGTTATTCATGCACCTTCATTAGCATTTATTTATAGCAAGTGCACCTTCAACCTTTTCTTTTCTTTCCTCACTTTGCTTTTATTTTTCTTTTCACCATTCTCACTCTTTGACACTTTGGGAACATTATTTTCTCTTCTTAAGCGCTTAAGAGTTTTTTTCTAGACTTTATGGCTAATGAAAAGAAAGAACTAAGCTCGGTTTATACTTTATGGACAAAAGAAAGAAATAATAGGCTAAAGGCTCAAAGGGCTGACTAGGGTATACAATCACATAAAGGGGGAGTATGACAAGAAAAAATTAGAAACTCTCGGTTAAAACAAAGAAATGCCTACATCCTTTCCAAAAATACACCTCCTTCATTTCGTTTTGTACACACACCAGGCAAGTTCTAGACACTTCACAATAGCATGGAATAACAATACCTCACTTCACACTTTATGCACATGCTCGATTCAAGATGTATTCACATATTCTTCAATCAGCTAATTACATGAATTCAAACATTAAGCCTCAATCACACCGAATCGAACTCTACAGCCTAGGTATCTCAACATATTTACAAGATTGCATGCTTTCATACGAATCACTTTTGCATTTTGAATATCAGGTACAACACGCAACCAACAATTCACAACCATATAGTAACTACAGGTTTCGGGATGCAATCCACCAAAGAAAAAATTGAAAATAACTTAAAATAACTACTCCTACCGACTACATTTCCCTTAAGACGGTCGTCATCGATCCATCATAGGGAACAGTCACTAACTATGACACCGGTTCAATGGGACCATTCTCGGTAAAAGAACCGAAAACAAACACCGAGAAACCCAAAATAAAAAAAATTGAAAATTTTTGCAAAACCCTCGATCATTTCGATAGAAAAATTATTTACAAAATATTTTAAATATGAACAAAATATTTTCACAAAATTTTAAAAATATCGATCATTTCGATAAGCAAAAATATATACAAAAATTTTTACAGACTCAGCTGGCAACATTCCACAACACACATCAATTTCACAAATATGTACAGATACAGAACAATTTAAAAATTCACAAACACAAGGAAACATAACATACAAAAATACAGAGGAAAAACATACAAGCAAACCAGCCCAGCCCAACACCTAACTACTCCCACCCCACACTTAAACCGAACACTGTCCCCAGTGTTCACAAAAATCAAATAGCACAAAATCGGGTGGTGGAACTCCCTGATCAGTCAAAGTATTCCACTTCTTCATCAGGTGTTGCTGCCTCATCTTCCATGTCTGAGTCGCCTCCATCGTCGTCATCAGACTCAACATCGGAGTCCTCCCGACGTGTCTCCTCGTTCGTGGGGACATCATCGTTTGTGGGCTCTACAAAGGCTGGCCCCACTCGGCATAGAGCCCTGGCGTTTTCGCCAAACAGGTAATCTAGCTCGAGTTGCCATAGCTCCTCCTCCGTGGCTAGTCTCCCACCGATCCTTAGCTGGAGAATTTTCATCCCATACATCCGCGCCATGTACTGGTCATCACGAGCATGTCGCTCGCCAAGTGTCAGCACTGGCCCGTGGGTGGTTTCGGGAGCCTTAGTTTTGGTCACATCTAAGGCCCGCCGCTCCAACTGCGGGATATAATCCAAAGCCTCCTCCTCGACGTCGAGGCCTCTGAGAAAGGTGGTGAGTAGTCCACCGAAACCATACCTGTCGCCCTGGTGCAATTGGGCTCTCTTCATGGAGGATATGATGACCGCCCCGACATTAATCTCCAACCCTTTCATCAGGGCGTACACCAGGCAAACACGGTCCCGGGTCACATCAGTCATGTGTACCCCCGGGATTAGGCACGAGCAGACTATCTTCAGCCAGATTCGGGCTTCCCTGTTCATTTGAGAATAAGGCAGAGTCTGGTGGTAGCCCCTTTCTTTGTGTCTGCTCCATCTAGCTGTAGATCGAGCCCTACACAGTGTGCGTCTGATGTCGACATACGGTGGGGTAATGTTTAGCTAGCGGAGAACGTGGGCGTCTGTGTCCCGTGCTCCGATGATGGAATTTAGTTGGTGGGGTTCCAGAGTGACTATCTGCCCTCTGATCGTGATGGTGTGGCTTCTGATGGACAGGTTCCAATTAGCATAGAACTCCCGGACCAGGTGCAAGTTGCATTCTTTGGGCTCCTGAAATATGAAACCGAGCCCAGCTGCCTCGATCCGGTGAACCATTCTGGGGAACTCCTGTGCCAATGGCTCCCGTTCTATATGCTCTTCGGGGAAATATTTATTCTCTTTGTGCTTGGCATACCACTTTTCCCCTCGTCAGTCACCCATCTCGTTCCGTATTGGCGGCGCTGGCCGCGTGGAACTGCTGGTGCAGCTGGGACTGCTATGCCGAGTCTGAGTCTTTTCCTTCCGGTGCCTGAAGTTGATGCACCCCTACCTTTATCTTGCCTGCTTGCCATTTTACCTGTCAACACAAGTGAACAAGCTCAATGTCAAGCTAAATGAATATTAACTTCGGCTAAGGTCGGGTTATGCTAAATTTACCCCACACTTAGTCCTTAGCTACAGTTACGATACTACGACAAGAATAACTTTATTTACACCAAACAACCAACTATACAATCATGCTTAGTGCGTTCAAACGAAAATTCGATAGTATAACTTCTGCGTACTACTCAGACTTCGTACAGCTAATCCCAATCACTACCGTCGCTAGCATTTTAACCATCGCACTTAGAAAAGAAAAAAAAAACAAAAATAGCAACAACAATTCTATACACATGAACCTATACAACCAACCAAATTTAACAAAATTTCAACATTTTCCCCAAACCCGAGAATTCGTCGTCTATTAACATTCAAACAACTTTTACAACTATTCAACCCATTCAACACGTACACCTCGGCATAGAATTCACGAATTCAACACATTACCAACTTCAAATTCAACAACAAAGCCCTAGAATTGATTTCTTCCATCAAATTTGAATAATTCATGCAATCGACAAGTTCAACCAATCATTACAACATTCCGAACGTTTATCAATCAACAAATAACTCGAATTCATGCTTAATTTCAACTTAGGGCGATTTATCTCACCTCCCATCCTTAATTTCGAATAAAATCGACAAAAACTTGAGAGAGAATCGGAAAACATACCTTGTAGTTGAGTAAGCGAAGAAAACTTGGTAATTTGTTGCCTTAAGCCATGGCACGTTGATGGGAGAGTGGTTTTGGGACGTTTGGTCGCGGAGGAAAATGAAAATGAGGGAAAAATAGGGAAAAATCGGGGTTTAAAAGGTAGAAAACACGCGGGTCACCCGGCAACCCGGTGTGACCCGTCGCGATATACACAGCAACGTGTCACGGAGTGCATCGCAGTGCACTGCCTCCATGACACGGAGACATCGCGACAGCATATTGGATATTTTAAAATTTCCGGATTACACCTTAACGTGTCACGGAGGGTAACGCGGAGGTCCTCCTCCATGACACGGAGCTATCACCCCAGCTCACTGTCTTCTACATTTTATTAATTTTTCATACCTCGCCTTTCCCTTCACGATTCCGTGCACATTTTTCTCCGTTTGACCTGAAAACAATCTCACTAAACAAAATTGGTTAGAATAATAGGTTTCAGCTACCTAAAAATAAAAAATACTAACTAAAACGAAAAATTTTGTAATAAATCAAGAAAAAGAAAAAGTAAAATCTATTTACACTTTACAAAATGAAAGAAAATTTTTTCACGGGTTGCCTCCCGTGCAGCGCTTGGTTTACCGTCGCGGCTCGACGTCATTTAAGCTCAATTGTCCGCTAGGGTGATGGACGATTTCCCACGATCACTGTCCTCCCCCCAGTAGTGCTTACAC
Source organism: Datura wrightii (assembly GCA_035772735.1). Lineage (NCBI taxonomy): Eukaryota > Viridiplantae > Streptophyta > Magnoliopsida > Solanales > Solanaceae > Datura > Datura wrightii. The sequence continues at coordinate 18,289,140 of JASDFA010000023.1, read as the reverse complement.
ATATCCGGTGGTCTTCTCATTAACTCTCGGGAATGCTTCATCTGCTTAGCATTACCATGATCAATTACATTGATCACCTAGAGCTCTTCATGCACCATCGGGAGCTTGGGTGCTTTATACACATCGAACACCTCTACCTTGTCGTGTGCTCGCATTGCCAGTTGCCCCGCAGCTACATCGATTAATGCTTTCCCGGTTGCCAAGAAGGGTCGTCCCAAAAAAAATGGGACTTCCGCGTCTGGTTCAAAATCCAGAACAATAAAATCTACCGGAAAAATTAGGGAGCCAACTTGCACTAGAACATCCTCAACAATGCCATCCGGCCTAGCTAAGGATCGATCCGCCAACTGCATGATTACGGTTGTGGGTCTAGGACTCCCTAGACCCAACTTTCTGAATACCGAAGATGGCATCAGATTTATACTTGCCCCCAAGTCACACAATCCACGAGCTCGGATGCTTTGCCCAATAGTAAGCTGGATAGTAAAACTTCCAGGGTCTTTTAGCTTTGTGGGCAATCTATTTTGGATCCGGGAAGTGCACTCCTCCGTCAAAGCCACCGTGGCATACTCAGTCAAACGACTTTTGTTGGCCACGATGTCCTTTATGTATTTGGCATATTTCGGCACTCCCTGCAAGACATCAACAAGAGGTAAGTTAACATGTACCTGTTTAAGCACCTCCATGAATTTCTTGAAACACGCCTCCTCCTTGTGATTCTTGAGTCGTTGAGGGAACGGGGGTGGAGGTCTTTCTGATTCAGCTTCTTTGGTCATCGCCCCTTTCCGAACTTTGCTCCCCCTTAACTTCTGCTGCTCCCGAATTTTGAGGTGGTCTTTCTGGTTCCACCTCCTTCAGCTGCAAACCACTCCTTGTGGTCACTGCATTTACCTGCTTCGGATTCGGATCCGTGTCACTCTGCAGTCCTCCTCTGGGCCTTGTATTTTGGGCACTAGAAAATTTCCCAAATTGATACTCAAGAGCCTTGGTCGCTAACTGGTTATTTTTCACTTCGGCTGCCAATTTAACATAGTCAGCCTGCAATTGCGCTTGGTTAGCGATCATGGTCTTGAACATCTCCTCAATGCTGGGTGATGGTGGTGGAGGAGGTGCATTGTTATTTCTGAATTGAGATTGGTAGTTTTATTGCCCTCCTTGATTCCTTTGCATACCATGACCCGAACTTTGGCCGTGTTGGTTGTTGCTACCCTATGAAAAATTTGGATGATTCCTCCAATTTGAATTGTAGCCACTACCATACTGCTGGTGATTTCTTTGTGCATTACCCATAAAGTTTACTGAATTAGGATTTGCTCCACAGCACTCAGCTGAGTGCTCACTGCTTCCACACACTTCACACCACAATTGCTGGACTGCATTAACTGGAGCTGACAGCTGGTTCAAAGTCATGTTGCTAAAGTGGTTGTTCAATTGATTTTGCAAGGCAGATATCTGTGCAACGATAGCTGTAAATCCATCCACTTCAAGCACTCCTGCTGCTTTCCTTGTTCCACCTCGTGATGAATCAGCATTCCATTCTGGATTGCCCTGTGAAATCCGGTTTAGCAAGGTATACAGCTCCTCATAAGTCTTTTCCAGCGCTTGCCCTCCAGCTGCTGAATCTAGCAAAATTTTGGTATGGGGTTCCAAACCCTCAATAAATGTGTGCACCAACACCTCATTGGAATGATGATGATGAGGACAGTCCCGCAACATGGATTTAAATCTCTCCCAGGCTTGATATAAATTTTCTCCCTCCCTCTGTTTGAAACTTAGAATTTGACTTCTAAGTCTTGCTGTTTTGCCAGAGGGAAAAAAACCTTATCAAGAACTTTCGTGCAAGATCATCCCACGTTGACATAGAATTTGGTGGCTCAGCTTTCAACCACCTCTTGGCTTCTCCGAGTAATGAGAACGGAAATAATGTAAGCCGAACATAATCAGGTGACACTCCAGCGGGTATATAAGTGTCACTTATCTCCAAAAAGTTTTGGAGATGCTGTTGTGGGTCTCCATGAGGGAGACCGGTAAATTGCCCGCTTGTGTGCAAAAATTGCACCATATTTTGATTGAGTTCAAATCTCCCTCCAGGCTCTGGTTTGCGGATACCGGATGTAACATTGTTGGCATGTGGGATTGCCACCTCGCGAACCGGCCTTGCTGCTGCTTCTTTGGGCACTAACACTGCCCTTACTACCGGTGGATTTTGTTGCTCCATGATAGTCTGTCTGAGCAACTGTAGCTTCCTTTGTAGAGCTTCTCTCCGTTTACTGTGAAATATACGTTCAGGCTCTATATAGATTCCACCAGCTCTTTGTCTCTTGCCAGTGTTCACAGCAATTAAGTCTGCAAAATACAGGCTAAGACCAAGTTGTCAACACTTAAGAAAATAAAATAAAAGTACAGTAAATTGACACTTAAAACAATTTCACCAATTGCCAAGTCCTCGGCAGCGGCGCCAAAAACTTGTTCGGTGGTTCATTGGGTATCTAAACCGACACGCAAGTGCACGTGGTCGAACAAGTAGTAAGTGGCTTTAGTAAGCCAAGTATCGATCCCTCAAAGACTCGGATTAAGTGAAGTTTGCTTAAGTATACTATACTATATTTAACTTCTAAATATGCTGACAACACGTAACCAAAAAGTGAATAATTTGTTTTATAAATTTTATACTAAACTACAAACAATTATCTACTTTGAATTTGGACTATGAATAAGAGCATGCTGAGGGTAAAGAACATGTAATGAAACTGATTATCATCATAAATTGGTTAATCTTTTCTTCCAGTTGCTAGCCAAGAACATTAGCCAAGAGATTAAAACTCTCGTATTTAATCTCACTTAAGAATCATAAACCATCCGTCTACATTTCTGTGATCAAATGCAATTCATGACCTAGCAATACAATTCCGGTTCCTAAATTGACTAATACGGCTTTCAAGTATATTTCTATCAGGAAAGCACATCAAAACTCAATTTTCCCAAATCAAGTAAAGAACAATATCCTATTAATTCACAACTTTCCAATTTCGTGCTCTCTCGAGTGAAATTGGACTTTTTAGATGTACATTAATGTAGGCCACACACCAATGCTGTAGAAACAAGAATTAATAGAACAACATGGAAGAAAAAGATGAAAAACCATATAATTCAATAATCAAAATTCATCACAAGTGTTCATAACCTCAGCAAGGAAGGGAATTAGCCACTCATTTGTGGATTAATCATCCTAAAACAAGTGTTAATCATACAAACAATTGAATTAGAGAAGAAAGAAAGAGAGAAAAAACCCTGAACTTTTCGTCCCTCAACTGCCTGTAACCCACGTCCTTGCTCCACCAAGTCTGAATTATGAAAAATACACTTAAGTGTTCTATTTATACTAGTGGGAATTTTTCCCGGAATAACAAGCAACGTGTCAAGGAGTGCATCGCGGAGCACTGCCTCCGTGACACGCCGTGGATACGGACCCTCACTGGAATTGGGGGTCCGGGAATATAACACCAACGTGGCACGAAGTTCAACGCGGAGGCTAGCCACCGTGCCACGGAGCTGTCGCGAACCTCCACTGGAAATTGATGAATTTTCACCCTCTAGGCAGAATGCCTCCGCGATGGCAGCGTGACACGGCTCCATCGCGGAGCCCCTTTAATTTGTGCAGTCCAATGCCTTTTCCCTTGCTCACATCCAAGTCCAACTCCAATATCCTGCAACATGCATTTTAGCTCCTCGAAATCACATTTTACCTACAAAACAATGCTAATCATGTTGGTTAGTATAAATTCACATTTTATTACCAATTACATGAAAATGTATACGCTTGCTAGATAAACAAGGTGTAAATGATACTTTTGAGTATCACTTGGGCATATAAATCTGCCCAAGATCACTTTCACATCAGTCACCAAGGACAATTCTGACCGGTTCTGGACAACAACACCGCCATTGGTCGAGTCGACCAACCTAACCCCCAACCTTGCAAGTCGATGGACATCTGTCACTAGCTCTTTCTTTCCCTCATCCACATGGGACACTCTCCATAGAGAGCCTACTAAGGGCGTCCGCTACCACATTAGCCTTACCCATATGGTAAAGGACATTCATATTGTAGTCCTTAAGTAGCTCTAACCATCTTCTCTGCCATAAATTGAGGTCCTTCTGCGTGAACACATACTGCAAGATCTTGTGGTCCGTGAAAACATCCCCATGAGCCCCATACAAGTAATTTTGCCATATCTTCTATGCGAACACCACCGCAGCCAATTCAAGATCGTGGGTTGGGTAATTCTTCTCATGGACCTTCAACTACTTCGAAGTGTATGCTATCCCTTATTGCATCAATGCACACTTGAGTCCTATTCTCAAAGCATCAAAATACACCACAAAACCATCCGTGCCCTCGGGTAGGGTCAACACCGGTGCAGTAGTTAGTCGAGTCTTCAATTTTTGGAAGCTCTTCTAACAAGCTTCTGACCATTGGAACTTCACCTTTTTCTGAGTCAACTTGGTCAAAGGTGCTGCATTGATGAAAAACCCTAGATAAATCTCCGGTAGTAGCCAACTAGGCCTAAGAAACTTCGAATATCCGAAGGATTTACCGGTCTAGGCGAATTCTTCACCACCTTGATTTTCTGAGAATCTACTTTTATGCCCTTGCCTGATATTACATGGCCCCAAAATGCTACCGAGTTAAACCAAAACTCAAAATTGCTGAAATTTGCATACAACTGTCGATCCTTGAGGGTCTGAAGCACTACTCTCAAATGAGCGGCATGCTCCTCCTCGCTCTGGGAGTATATAAGGATGTCGTCAATGAACATAATCACGAACATGTCCAGATACGGCTTGAACACCCTATTCATCAGGTACATAAAAGATGCAGGAGTATTGGTTAGTCCAAAAGACATAACTACAAACTCATAATGTCCATACCACGTCCTAAAGGCTATCTTCGAGATATCGCCCTCCCGAACCATGAGCTGATGATACCCAGACCTAAGATCTAACTTTGAGAAACACTTGGCACCCTGAAGCTGATCAAACAGATCATCGATCCTGGGTAAAGGATACCTGTTCTTAAGGGTGACCTTATTCAATTGCTGATAGTCACTGAACATTTAAAGTGAACCATCCTTCTTCCGGACAAATAACACTGGTGCACCCCAAGGAGACTTGCTCGGTCTGATAAAGCCCTCATCTAAAAGGTCTTTCAACTGATCCTTCAACTCCTTTAACTCGTTGGATCCATCTTGTAAGGAGGAATAAATATAGGCTGCATACTAGGTAGTAGGTCAATACCAAAATCAATCTCCCGTTTGGGAGGAACACCTGGCAAATCATCGGGGAAGACCTCTGGATACTCACGCACCACCAGAACTGACTGGATAGTCGGGGTCTCGGACTTAACATCCTTAACCCTTAGTAGATGGTACACGCAACCCTTAGAAATCATCTTTCAGGCCTTAGATATGAAATAAATCGACCTACTGGTATAGCCGAACCACCTTTTCACTCCAAAGCTGATTCACTCGGGAAACGGAATTCCACCACACGGGTTCTACAATTTACAGAAGCATAACACACATACAAACAATCCATGCCAAGAATAATATCAAAGTCAATCATTGCTAAATCTAGTAGGTCTGTAGAGGTGACTTTATGCAATATAGTGATCGGGCATCCTCTTTACACCCGCCTAGCTACAACCAAATCACCGACAGGGGTAGAAATCGAAAATGGTTTTGATAGAGTCTCGGGACTAATTCCAAAGCTACTAGCACTGTAAGGGGTCACAAAAGACAAGGTAGCTCCCAGATCTGGAAAAGCATAAACATCAATATGCAATACACGCAACATACAGTGACCACATCCGGGGAGACCTCCTGCTCCTAGCAGGGTGCTAAGGCATAAAACCTGTTTTGACACTGACCTCTAACTGAACTGGTCGAGGCACCCTACTGAGGGGGACGTGCTACTAGAGTGACAAAATTGGCTGCTGGAATACGTGCTCCACCAATCCCTAATATAGCTGAAGGGCAATCCTCGAGTCTGTGTCCGGGTTTGCCACACCCAAAACAAGCATCTGAGCCAACTAGGCACCTCCCGGGGTGATTCTTGCTACACCCTGCACAAACTGGGAAAGTGTTCTCCACTTGCATGCTAACCTGGCCTCTCGAATCTGAAGCCCTGCTCCTCCGATTCCCTCTCAATCTAGATGGCATGCTAGCCGATGATGGGGCTGGAAAAATAGACCTGTGCTGGGACTGCTAACGCTGTCCACCCCCTGACCTGACCTGAGAAGTCCCATAACTGTCAGTCCTGGCCCTCCTGGCCTCTCTCTGCCTTCTATATACCGACACCATCTTCTCAGCATGCAGCACAATATGGGGAAAATCTATATTCCGATGCAACATGGCGATCCTGCAGTCCTTATCCAGATAGTCTACCACTCCATATACAAAATGACTCGCTTGAGCCCTCTAGTCTGCCACCAACTCTGGTGCATACTTGGATAAATGGGTGAACTCCAATGCATACTCCTGAACAGACATGTCACCCTGCTTCAAGTTAACAAACTCAGCTGCCTTTTGCTCACTCATCTCCCGAGGGAAGAATTGATCCAAGAATGCTGTGTGAAACTCTTCCCAACCGATTGGTCCTGCACCTACTGTCCTAGCATCTCTCCATTGTTTGAACCATATGTGGGCCACCCCCTTAAGCTGATAGGAGGCCAAATCAACACAATCTCCATTGGTCACCCCCATAACCTAAGTGATATTTAGAATCTCCTTGATGAAATCGTGCGGATCCTTATCCACCTTGGACCCAAGGAACTCCGGCAAGGTTCATCCTCAAGAAGTCTCTAATTCAGGCCACTGCCACCGTGCCATTCTGTTGGATATGCGCAACAGCCTGCTAGTTGACCTGAGTGGTCAAGGCCTGCCCCAACATTTAGATAGCCGCCCGGAACTCAGTGTGGGCTATTGGATCTGGTGCCTGGGGTTCCTGAACTGGTGGGGCTTGCTGATGCCCATGATTATTGCCAACTCCATCGCATTCACCGTTCCCATTTCTCCTTCTGTTCATTCTTCTGGGAGCCATGATTCTGTAATCGTGAATAACATGAATTAGAAGGATAAAAGGACTTTTCATCGCATGTCATAGATCATGAAAGAAGGGAACATTTCCTAAACGTCTCGTAGCCTCTTCGTCATAGGTGTGGTGCGCTTCACACCCATGAAAAAGACTCTACTTAACGCGGTTCTCATACCCCCTAGGACACTTCAAACCTATGGCTCTGATACCCAATTTTTCACGACTTGAGAGTCGACCCGGATCATAAACACAGGATAAGGAACCTCGAGAGGTCCTGAGTCAACCCATGGCATAAGCATATCTAACTTCATTCAGATTTAGCGGAAGACTAATCATAATATATAGCGGAAACATAAACATAACATAGCATATCATGACATATGAAATCACTAGAAATACACAGGCTGAGTACTACACACTGTCTGAAAGCCTCTACTACATACGATGGGTTGATAGGACAACACCTCCAACTAACCCGAGGAAGCACTGAAACATAAGTAGCATGAATGTCTATCAAACGACCCTTAGAACATGAGGACTCACCAATAAGATGAAAGTACACTCTGAATGGGTCTAGATATGAGAATGAGCCTGAGAGCCAAAACCTATATCATAAGACGATACAACATGAAAAGTATGCGATCATTACGTGGAATATACCGAGTATTGAAGGTAAGTAAAACAAACATTAAAAATATATAAAAGCTCATAAAACATCATAATAGTAGGACAACATGTTCTTGACATAAATATTGTAACATAACATATCGTAAGGCTCAACGTTTTCAAAATATTCATAATACGATCATAATCATAATCATAAGGGAAAAACTTTATTAAACATGACTTGAGCCAATTTACATAAACATAATCATGCATAAATTATGAGGAACAATGGGAGACTTCTCTTAACCGACATACCCCATATGAGAATACATGGAGACCGACTCGTAAACCTAGTCAGGAGGCCGTTCGTACCTTGCCAAGGGTAGAACCATGAAAGTGTTATATCCCCATGAAGAGGGCCGTTTGAGCTGGGGATAGTCAGAAAGGAGGTCCCAACATACCTACGGTGGCACGTAGTTTATGAGATCTGGGGCAGAACCTAGGCCCTGAACCTACTCGGTGTTCGATACTACTCCCAAAACATATATAACGCTCATAGTATATCATGCATGAGTTCATTGTCTAGTTAATTCATGATAATCATAAACATGCTTGTAAATACGTGAACTAGCCATGAATCAAGGACCGTGAGTCTGCCAAAACATAAATTCATAAATCATAAGATCCATGCATACTTGTAGATCATACATATAACTTGTAAATCCTCAAATCATGATGGGTAATTGAATTAATTCATATTTCAAATCATAGATCGTGATGGGTTTGTAAATATAAACAATTAGAGAGTAGATCATAAATTGATTCATCATAAATCATGCATAATTAGGCTTGACTTGGTAGAGATCGAAATAAATGAATTTATAATTGAAATAAATGGTAGAATTTGATCTAAATCCATAAAATATGATATATATCATAAATCATAAAAACCCATTAGTAATTCATTAGGTTTTAATAAAATTCAATTTCAAAACCCCAATAGATTTCTGATAGATTTTCATAAATTTGTAGAGATTGGGCATGGGAGTGAACGAAAGCACCCATCCATATCCTTACATACATGGGTGAGATTAGATTCTAAAGTTCTTGAATGCCCAAAGATGAATTGATAGGGAGAAGCTTGAAGAATAACTTGATCTCTCTAAAATTGTTCTAACTTGCATGCAAGGGTGAGAGGAATGAGAAATCTGAACTTAATCCCTTAAAAGGTCATTATTCATACCCCAAAACCTCGTAGTTTAGGCCTTAGAAACACTTGGGCCTTTCCCCATGAGTCACACCATGATTCATGGGATGTCCTGATGAGTCCCCCCATGACTCGTTCTGTGTCTGGTGTCAAATTTTCAATTTTTCCTCCACTTCAACTCCTGAATCTGATCTTTGAGTTCCCGGGTATACAATACATGACAAGTTTTGTGTCATGAAAGCTGAGATTTATGAATTCATGGAATAAGACTTGGATCACTGTCTGAAGTGGTTACCTATTATTTTGGGAAATCTAAACATAGGCATGAGTAGAGCGTAAATTTGGCTGAAACATAGGGGAAGACACCTGAATAGGAGTGGATTGACATCCCATAGATACTACTTATGGAATTTCCTGACTAGAACACTCAAAAATTGACTTGGCCCTTCAACTTATCATCTCCCCATTAGCTTAAAGTCACCATTCTAAGGCTCTGGATCCCTTTTTAAGGCTAGGCTAACAACACTAATTCTTGACTTCTCCTTGCCTCTAAAGCTATCATTGCAGGCTTCATACATATAACCATTTCTTACAACCCACGAGACAAATCTCATACTAGGATGCTTAAATGAATCATATACCTTATGCTGTGGGTCTTGGGCATAGCTACATATAAGTTCCAACATGAGAAGCTCAAACATACCTGTGACTACTTCTGACGCATTCTCCTGATCCTAGCGTGACAACAGGGGGTAGAAGTGGTTCCAACGCTGTCCGCCACCTACACTAGATGATGCGCCTTGTTGAGGTAGGTGGGCAAATGAAGTTATTGAAGAGGTGGCTAGGGCTCTATCTTCTCCTCGTTTGGCTGTTGGGAAATCTCTAAGATTATGGCCCAACTTGCTGCACTAGCATTTGAACTAGTCATGCACTCTCCTAGGTGGTTCTTTCCACAAATCTTACAAGATGAATATGTAATCTCCCTTACCCTAGATATGGATGGAACACTGACTGTCGATGGTGCTAGGGCTGATGACCTCTGACGGGACTATGAACGAGGTCCACCACTTGTCCTCTATTCAGAATACTTTAAGTCCCCTATCTTGGCCCTCTTTCTATTCCTTTCATTTTCCTCTAACTTCTCTTCCTCAATTTGTTGAGCATGGATCATGAGTAAGGATATGTCCATGTTACTAATAAGCATGGCAGTCCTACAATCTTTGACCACCAGGTCTGAAACTCTGGAGACGAACTTGCTCATTTTGAGCCCTAGGTTCGGCGATCATCTCCTGAGTGTATTGAGACAACTGGGGTCATGTCATTTTGTTTCAGGTTGATAAACTCAGTAGTCTTTGCTTCCCTCAACTCCTGGGGGAAGAACTTGTCTAGGAAAGCTATTATGAACTCATTCCAACTCACCAAAATTTCACTTGTCCTACAACCTACCTTCCACTATATGAACCATATATGGGCTACCCCCTTAAGCTGATAGGAGGTCAAAACTGCACTCTCCTCCCCAAAGATTCCTATAACTGGGTGATTTTTTGAATCTCATCTGTGAACTCTTGCGGATCCTCATTCACCTTCAACCAATAGAACTATGGTGGGTTCATTCTAATGAAATCTCATACCCGTGTCGCCATAGCATTCCCATTAGTGTTCCCTGTGCAACTGCCTAATGGTTGGCCTGTGCCGTGATGGCCTGTATCAACACCTGGAAGGCAACTCGAAACTCTGCATGGGTAACCTGCTCATTCATCGGGTCAGCTAGAGTGGGTGGAGCTAGCTAATTTCTGTTGCCATTACTCCTTCCATTAGCTCTTCTGGGAGGCATTGTTTGTGAATGCGTCGAGAATGAGTTAGAAGAAGAACTTTTAGAATTTCACAATATATACACGATAGGAATCATGAAAGAAGAGAAATTTCCTAAAACGTCTAGTAGCCTCTTCTTCATAAGTGTGGTGCGCTTCACACCCATGAAAAAGAATCTACTTAACAAAGCTTTCAGATACCCTAGGACACACCAAAACCTGATGCACTAATACCAAGTTTTTCATGAATCGAGTCTACACCCTGACCATAATACAAAACTCAGAATCACGAAAAACTCCATGCTAACCCATGACATAGAATAGTTCTAACGTAACAACAATTTATAAAGCATATCTGAGTGGAAGCTAACTGAAGAGAAATATGATCATTATGCATATGAACATAGTTTGTTAAAAATAATGAGTCATAAGCTGATACTACACTACATGGTCTAAAAGCCTCTACTAGTCTGATAAGCTACTGGGGCAAGTCCCCTGCTAACTCCAAAATGTGAAACTAAAGTAATACTGAATTAGAGAAACATAACTCCCATCCTTGGAAGATGAGGACTCATCACTGCTAGCTGATATAGTCTAGAATGTGTCTAATTGTGAGGTTGAGTCTGAATACCTGAATATATATCATAAAATGATATAGCACATAGAGTATACAATCAGTATTTAGAATGTACTGGAAATATGGAAACATAATTGAAATCAAGAAAATGCTGTAAATGAAAAGATTGTACATAAAACATGGCTTAGAGGCAAAGTACAATGACCCTATCTGAGATGCTGAATACTGACATGGAATGCTTGTCTGAAAACATTTAATGAGACCCAAGTAAAATTGCTTTTTAGAGTCATGTACATGTACTAAAAATTGAATCTTTAATCATATGAAAACTGTAACTGACATTGTACTGTACTAAAATTGAAACTGCACTATAGGAGATCCTATTAACCAACAAACTCTAATGTGAGTCTCATGGAGCCAACATGTAATCCTGGTTGGAAGGGTGTTCATGCCTTGCCAAGGTTAAGAACCATGACTGGTGTGATATCACTCGAAACACAGGGAGACAATCTCAAGTAACAACGACCCCTGCATTTGCCCATTGAGGCGAGGGAGACACTCTTACTAGTGAGGATCCCATATTCCTTAGTCTAAGGAAAACATTCTCTACTATCGAGAATCTCTTATCCTACGATGGCACGTAGTTCTAAGACCTGGATGCACTGAAAGTACAACCTACTCAGTGCTAAGTACTACTCCCAAATGAACATAAGGATACATGTAACTGAAAATTCGAAGCTGATGTCCTAAGACTAGTCGGAACCACTTTATCTAACAAAGAACTCGAGAGCCTAAAGGACCATGAACATGCTAATACTGAGGGCTCAAAATTGATGTTCTAAGACTAGTTGGGCTACTTTATAACTAGAAAGAGGCTTGAGAGTCTAAAGAACTATAAACATCCTGATCATACTGAATTCATGAAAATTGTAGACTCAAATCATAATATAAATCATATGTATTGAAATCACGGGAAAAATCATATGTTTCCAACGGATCATATTTTTGAAAACAACGCTAAATCATGGCTGAGTCTCAGAGATCATGCTAATAGAAAATCATGGGTATACATCATGCAATTGAGAGTGAAATCATAAACATGATATTCTATTCATCACAAGAACCTTGAAGGACATGGAAGACATAAGAGAAATCATACATAGAATGGAAACCCTAAGACATAGTTTCTTGAGAATTAAATTTACTAGGATTTATATGGATAATTGGGACACAAGGTTAAAAGGAAACCCTTGTTCAAGTCCCACATAAGTAGTAGATGAATCCCCTTTTAAAACCTGAAGCTTGCTGCACCTAGGAGAGAAACCCTAGTTCTTGAGCCTTGAGAGGAGAAGGAGAAGATGAATTGCGGATGTCTTAGAGTAGAATGAGGGGTTAGGCTAGGAAAACCCCTTGAATTTATCCCTTATGAGTCCCAAAACAACATCAGTTAGGAGTTAGAAGCATAGGGATTTACTAAAAGATCCCTAAACTGTCGAACTAAAAGTCCCGCTGGTAGAACCCACGAGCCATACAATGGACCATTATTCCAACCAATGGGTTGTTGGTTCATCCGCTGGTTCATGAATCTGCTCTGAATCATTCACTTATCCTACTCCAATGACTAGAATCAATGGTCGATGTAATTTAACAACGGGTTATACAATCCACTCATTGATTTTGGGTAAATTCAAATGAATTTATGAAGTTCATCACCATGAGACATCCAATGAGCCAACCAATGACTCGTTGGCCCTAGCAGCATCCCGTCTTGAGGTTCACACAATGGTCTGGTACCATTTTTCTATTGGTTTCCTATTTCAAGTCTCGGATATGATCTTAGGGACTTTGGGGGTGTTACAAAATCATAGTTGGAGACTTGAAGGAATTGAAATCATGTAATTGAGCTTGGGATTGGGCATGAGGGTGGAATAAATCCCCCATTCATGACCCCACATACCTGGGCTTTGATGGATTCTTGCTTAGACTTAAGACTTAAGAGAGTTGAGAAGAAGAAGAACCTTAGGAGCTTGAGAGCCTTGAGAGGTTTGATCTTCAACCTACAGTGTCTTTGAGAGAAATGAGAGTTTAGGCTAAGTAAAACCCTCTGATACACCCTTTAGAAAACCTAAAATGACCTAGTTTAGGAGTTAAAAGCATAAAAAGTTACAAAAATACCCCTAACAACTTGTATTCAAAATCTAACCACCAGTGACCATGACTCAACCTACGATCTGTAAGTCCTTACCATGACACGTACTGAGTCTTCTGGTTACCTAAAAGTCCCTGAATACTTCTTTGAATCCCTTCCCTTGACTCCTCAGTATGGATCGTATAATCTTGGCAGGAGTAGTGGGATCCTGGAAAAGTTTTGCTAATTCATTAGACTCCATGCTACACGTCTTGGTACGGTTCATAACTTCATGGCACGAGCCATACTGTGGCTCATACTAAGGGAAAATTCTGATTTTTCTGCTGGTTCATACTCTATATCTGGGGTCTATTCTTAGGGACTTTTCTAGTGTTACATTATCTTCCCCTTAGAAAAATTCGTCCTTGAATAGAGATTAAATAAGCTGGAAAGGTAGGGAAAGAGTTGTAATCCCAAAACTGAAAGCTATAAGCTGAGTACCGACTCCGAACTAAGATACATACATTGAACTAAATTCATGAAACATGCATGCATACTATGACATGAAAGGAACCGAGAGACATGAAACTGACATGGAACTGAATAAAGCACTAAGGGGGGAAACAGATACCTCATGCTGGAAATGAGTAGGAGGGAAGAGGTGTGGGTACTTGGACATCATATCTTCTTTGGATTCCCAAGTAGTTCCCTCTACAAGCTTATTTCTCCAAAGGACTTTCACTAAAGCAACCTCCCTGTTCCTCAACATCCGAACCTAACAGTCAAGGATCTCAACTGGAACTTCCTCATAGGTGAGGCTATCTTTCACACTAATGTTCTCTACAGGTATAACTAGAGTTGGATTGCCAATGCACTTCTTCAACAAGGACACATGGAAAACTAGATACACTAATGCTAAATCTGCAGGCAACTCCAACTCATAGGCCACACTGCCAATGCGCCTTAGAATCCTATAAAGACCAACATATCGGGGGCTAAGCTTCCCTTTCTTACCAAACCTCATAACCCCCTTCATGGATGACACCTTTAAGAACACCCAATCATCAACTTCGAACTTAAGCTCTCTCTTCCTAACATTCGCATATGATTTCTGATGACCTTGAGCTTCTTTTAGCCTTTCTCTAATAAGTTAAACTTTCTTCATGGATGCATGAACTGAATCTAGCCTTATCAATGTAGCTTCACCTACCTCAAACCATCCAATAGGTGACCTACATCTCTGCCCATAAAGAGACTCAAACGGAGCCATCTGGATGCTGGAGTGGTAGCTATTATTGTAGGCAAATCAATGAGGGGCAAGTGATCATCCCAACTACCCTTGAAATCAATCATGAAAGCTCTCAATATTTCCTCTAAGGTCTGAATGGTCCGATCAACCTAACCATCTACCCATGGGTTAAAAGTTATGCTAAGCTTAACTTGAGTACCAAAGCCCTTCTGAAATAACTTCCAAAACTATGAGGTGAACTAAATACCCCTACCAGAAATGTTGGAAAATGGAACCCCATGCAACCTAAGTAACTCCAGAGTATAAATTCTAGCATAGTCCTCGACTGAATCTATATTCTTAACTGGTAGAAAAGGTGCTGACTTGGTCAACTGGTCCATAATCACCCATATAGGATCATGTTGTCGGTGTGTATGAGGCAAACCTGTAAAGAAGTCCATATATATCTCCTCCCACTTTCAAGTAGGAATACTGATATCCTGTAATCATACCTCCAGGTTTTTGATGCTTGACCTAAACCTCTTGGCAATTCGAACACTTAGCCCCAAATGCTGCAATATTCTTCTTCATTTCATTCCACCAATAGACTTCTTGTAGATCACAATACATCTTGGTGGCACATGGATTGACAGAATATCGAGAGCTGCAAGCCTTTCTCAATATCTTCTCTCTTAAGTCATCTTCATCTGGAATACATAGTCGGCCTTGATATTAGAGTACACCATCTCCCCCTTGGGAGAAAACCTCCACATTCTGATTATGGACTGCTTCCTTCAACTTGACCAAGATAGGATCCTTATCTTGCTTCGCCTTGACTTCTGAAACCAATGAAGACTGTGCACCATTCTAAACCACAATACCATCATCCGCTGCATCAGTAAGGCAAACCCCCAAGTGATCCAATCTATGTACATCTTTCACCAATTTTTTTCTCCCATCATCGACATGAGACACACTTCCCATGGACAATTTGCTAAGTGCATCCGCCACCATATTGGACTTTCCTGGATAATAATGGACACTCATGTCATAATCTTTTGAGAAGCTTAAGCCATCTTCTTTGATGCAAATTCAAGTCCTTTTGAGTTAACTGTTCGGTGCGTAGTATGGGTATTATAAAACCGACACGCAAGTGCACGTGGTCGAACAAGTAGTAAGTGGCTTTAGTAAGCCAAGTATCGATCCCTCAGAGACTTGGGATAAGTGCAATTTCCTCAAGTATACTATATTTTTACTTCTAAATATGCTGACAACTAAATAACCAAAAATTGAATAATTTGTTTTATAAATTTTATACTAAACTACAAACAATTATCTACTTTGAATTCGGACTATGGATAAAAGCATGTCGAGGTTAAAGAACATGCAATGAAACTGATTATCACCATAAATTGGTTAACCTTTTCTTCCAGTTGCTAGCCAAGAACAATTGCCAAGAGATTAAAACTCTCGTATTTAATCTCGCTTAAGAATCATGAACCATCCGTCTACATTTCTGTGATCAAATGCAATTCATTTTCTAGCCATACAATTCCGGTTCCTAAATTGACTAATACGGCTTTCAAGTATATTTCTATCAGGAAAGCACATCAAAACTCAATTTTTCCAAATCAAGTAAAGAACAATATCCTATTAATTCACAACTTTCCAATTTCGTGCTCTCTCGAGTGAAATCGGACTTTTTAGATGTACATTAATGTAGGCCACACACCAATGCAGTAAGAACAAGAATTAATAGAACAACATGGAAGAAAAAGATGAAAAACCATATAATCAATAATCAAAATTCATCACAAGTGTTCATAACCTCAGCAAGGAAGGGAATTAGCCACTCATTTGTGGATTAATCATCCTAAAACAAGTGTTAATCATACAAACAATTGAATTAGAGAAGAAAGAAAGAGAGAAAATACCCTGAAATTTTCGTCCCTCAACTGCCTGTAACCTACGTCCTTGCTCCACCAAGTCTGAATTATGAAAAATACACTTATGTTTTCTATTTATACTAGTGGGAATTTTTCCCGGAATAATGAGCAACGTGTCACGGAGTGCATCGCGGAGCACTGCCTCCGTGACTCGCCGTGAACGCGGACCCTTACTGGAACTGGGGGTCCGGGAAATCAAACACCAACGTGGCACGGCGTGCAACGCGGAGGCTAGCCACCGTGCCACGGAGCAGACGCGAAACTCCACTGGAAATTGATGAATTTTCACCCTCCAGGCAGAATGCCTCCGCGATGGCAGCGTGACACAGCTCCATCGCGGAGCCCCTTTAATTTGTGCAGTCCAATGCCTTGTTCCTTGCTCGATTCCAAGTCCAACTCCGATATCATCCAACATGCATTTTAGCTCCTCGAAATCACATTTTACCTACAAAACAATACTAATCATGTTGGTTAGTATAAATTCACATTTTATTACCAATTACATGAAAACGTATACACATTGCTAGATAAACAAGGCGAAAATGGTACTTTTGAGTATCACTTGGGCATATAAATCTGCCCAAGATCACTTACCCCACACTTAAATCCTTGTTCGTCCTCGAACAACAAACATACAATTCATGCAATTTACATCCCAACCTTAGCTACTATGGTGCGACAATTTAAGCTACGGTCATACCGATCATTCAATATTGCAAATCATCAAGAAAACATGCATGGTCTTCACAATGCAATGACCTTCAATACATTAAGACTTCCTAGACTTTAAGAATCGACTCTCGATATCGGCAAACTCATGCAAATCAGCTAATCAAGATATCTGACACGAAAATCAGTCTTTCCTCAAGCATGTGCCCTCACAACTCAAGAGAATCTTCCCCTTTTTTGCTCATGTGACACACAAACATTCAAATAGGGGCATGTAAAAACAATTTCACTCTCTCTATCAAAAGAATTCACATGCATCATGTCATGACCCATAAGCTTGCCCTTAGTGTATTACTCCACTAATATAAAGAAATGCAATGTAAGATCACGTAGTACTTTAATTGGTTGTAATGGAAGCTATGGACTAGTATATATTGAATTAGCCAATAATAGCCACTAGCATCCTTAAGCGCCTTTTCAACACATTCCCATCAACTCATGGACATTGTTTCTTTTTTTCCTTTTTTCATCATCCCCTTCGTGATGATTTACTTTAGTATGGCCCATTTCATTCAGCACACTTGACACAATAACAAAGATTATTCATGCACCTTCATTATCATCTATTTATAGCAAGTGCACCTTCAACCTTTTCTTTTTTTTCTTTCCTCACTCTGCTTTTCTTTTTCTTTTCACCATTCTCACTCTTTGACACTTTGGGAAAATTATTTTCTCTTCTTAAGCGCTTAAGAGTTTTGTATAGACTTTACGACTAATGAAAAGAAAGAATTAAGCTCGGTATATACTTTTTGGACAAAAGAAAGAAATAATCGGCTAAAGGCTCAAAGGGCTGACTAGGGTACACAATCACAGAAAGGGGGAGTATAACAAGAAAAGAATAGAAACTCTCGGGTAAAACAAAGAAATGCCTACATCCTTTCCTACAATACACCTCCTTCATTTCGTTTCGTACACACAACAGGCAAGTTGTAGACACTTCACAATAGCATGGAATATCAACACCTCACTTCACACTTTATGCACATGCTCGATTCAAGATGTATTCACAGATTCTTCAATCAACTAATTACATGAATTCAAGCATTAAGCCTCAATCACACCGAATCGAACTCTACAGCCTAGGTATCTCAACATATTTACAAGATTGCATGCTTTTATATGAATCACCTTTGTATTTTGAATATCAACACAACACGCAACCACAAATTCACAACCATATAGTATCTATAGGTTCTGGGATGCAATCCACCAAAGAAAAACAAAAAATAATTGGAGAAAAAAAACTACTCCTACCGACTACATTTCCCTTAAGACGGTCGTCATCCATCCATCATAGGGAACAGTCACTACTTAAGACGTCGGTTCAATGGGACCATTCTCAGTAAAAGAACCGAAAACAAACGCCGAGAAACCCAAAATTAAAAAAAAAGTTGAAAAATTTGCAAAATATTGATCATTTCGATAGAAAAAGAAAAATTTATGTACAAAATATTTTAAAGAAATTTGTAAGAAAAAAAAAGTTATCGATCATTTCGATAAACAAAAATATTTACAGAATCAGAATCAGCTAGCAACCATTCAACAACACACAGCAATTTCACAAATATTTACAAATACAGAACAATTTGAAAATTCACAAACACAGTGACACACAACATACAAAAATACAGAGGAAAACATACAAGCAAACCAGCCCCGCCCAGCACCTAACTACTCCCACCCCACACTTAAACCGAACACTGTCCCTAGTGTTCACAAAAATTAAATAGCACAAAAGCGGGTGGTGGAACTCCCTGATCAGTCAAAGTATTCCACTTCTTCATCAGGTGCTGCTGCCTCATCTCCCATGTCCGAGTCGCCTCCGTCATCGTCATCGGACTCCACATCGGAATCCTCTCGACGTGTCTCCTCGTCCGTGGGGACATCATAGTCAGTGGGCTCTACAAAGGCTGGCCCCACTCAGCATAAAGCCCTGGCGTGTTCGCCAAACGGGTAATCTAGCTCGAGCTGCCATAGCTCCTCCTCCGTCGCTGGTCTCCCACCGATCCTTAGCTGGAGCATTTACATCCCATACATCCACGCCATGTACTGGTCATCACGAGCATGTCTGTTCGCGGCTGGTTCGGTATGTGTTAAAAACCGACACGCAAGTGTACGTGGTCAAACAAGTAATAAAGTGGCTAAGTAGCCAAGTATCAATCCAAGGAGGCTGCTCTGGATATGCAAAATTTCCTAGTTCACTATATTTCTATTCAATTTCTAACTATGCTAACAACTATCCAATCAAGAATTGAGGGAGTTTTGTTTCTAAACTAATTATATACTAAACTTAACAACTATTATTTACGTTGAATTCAGACAATGGATATGCTCATGCCAAGGTTAAGAACGAGTAATGGAGTTGATAATTATGATAATTTGGTCATCCTCTTCTTCATATTGCTAGTCAAGAACGTTTGCCTGGAAATTAAAACTCTCGTATTTAATTTCACTTTAGAATCATAAACCATTCGTCTACATTTCTGTGATCAAATGAAATTTATGACCTAACACTACAATGCCGGTTCCTAAATTGACTAATACGGCTTTCAAGTATATTTCTATCAAGAAAGCACATCAAAACCCAATTTTCCCAAATCAAGTTAAGAACAATACCCTATTAATTCACAACTTTCCAATTTCATGCTCTCTCGAGTGAAATTGGACTTTTTAGATATACATTAATGGTGGTCAATCAAGAATGTACTAAGCACAAGAATTAATAGAACAATATGCAAGAAGAAGAAGAAACCATATCAATTATTACCAATAATCATTACACAAGTTCAAAACCTCAGCAAGAAAGGAATTAGCCACTCATTCTTGGATTAATCGTCCTAGAATGAGTGTAAATCATGCATACAATTGAAGGAAAAGAAGAAGGGAAGATAAGAAAACTCTTATCTTTTCTATTCTTCAACTGCCACAAAACCACGTTCCTCTCTCCACTCCTGAACTCTGCTAAAAACTAGAACTAAAAGAAGACTCCTTTAAAAATAACCTAAGTGTGCTATTTATACTAGTGGGAAATTTTTCCCGGAATAACAAGCAACGTGTCACGGAGGCCAACGCGGAGCACTGCCTCCGTGACACGGCGTGGACGCGGACCCTCTCTGGAAATTGCAGGGTCCGGATAATTGGTCTCAACGTGGCACGGAGGCCATCGCGGAGGCCTATCTCCGTGCCACGGAACTGACGCGCAGGCACACTGGAAATTGCCTAATTAATTCCTACCCAGGCAGTGTGCTACCGCGATGGCAGCGTGGCACGGCTCCATCGCGGAGCCAGTGTAAAATGTGCCATCCAAGGTCTTTTCCACGCTCGCATCCAAGTCCAACTCCGACATAGTTCCAACACGCATTTTAGCTCCTAAAAATCACATTATCCTGCAAAACAAATGCTAATCATGTTGGTTAGTATAAATTCGCATTTTATTACCAAATACATGATATTATATACACATTGCACAACAAACAAGGTAAAAATGATATGTTTGAGTATCACTTGGGCATATAAATCTGCCCAAGATCACTTACCCCACACTTAAATCCTTGTTCGTCCTCGAACAACACATACACAACTCATGTAAATTACATCCCAACCTTCGTCACTATGGTGCAACATTTTACGCCACGGTCATACCGATTATTCAATTCTTGCAAATCATCAAGAAAACATGCTTGGTCGTACAAGACAATGACCTTAATACATCGAGGCTTCCTAAACTTTTAAGAATTGATTCTTGATATCGGCAAACTCATGCAAATCAACTAATCAAGAAATCCGACACGAAAATCAATCTTTCATCAAGCATGTACCCTCACAACTCGAGAGAAACTTCCCCTTTTATGTTCGTGCAGCACACAAACATGCAAGTAGGGGCATATAAAAATTAATTTCACTCTCTCTCCCAACAGAATTCGCATGCATCATGTCATGACCCATAGGCTTGCCCTTAGTGTATTACTCCACTAATATAAAGAAATGCAATGTAGGATCAAATAGGACTTTTAATGGGTTGTAACTGGGCTATGGATCTAGTATATATATATTGGATTAGCCAATAATAGTCGCTAGCATCCTTAAGCGCCTTTTCAACTCATTCCCATCGACTCATGGACATTGTTCCTCTCTTTTCTCTTTTTCTCCCATTCATGCTGGTTTACTTTCATACAGCCCATTTCATCAGGCACACTTGACACAAAACAGAGGGTTTTCATGTACCCTCACTATCATTTAATTACAACTAGTGCCTCTTCAACATCATCTTTTCTTTCCTCACTTTGCTTTTCTTTTCTTTTCACTCTTTTCACTCTTTAACACTTTGGGAAACATTTTCTGTTCTTTGTAAGCGCTTAAGAGCTTCTTATAGACTTTAAGGCTAATGAAAAGAAGGAATAAAGTTTAGTTCATACAATTCTGGACAAAAGAAAGAAATCGGCTAAAGGCTCAACGGGCTGACTAGGGTACACAACATATAAAAAGGTAGAATTTGACAAGAAAAAAAATGGAAACTAACGGTTAAAACAAAGAAATGCCTACATCCTTTCCGACACTACACCTCCTTCATTTCATTTTGTATACACGCCAGGCAAGTTCTAGACAATTCACAATGACATGGAATAGCAAAACCTCACTCACACTTCATGCACATGCTCGAATCAAAATGCATTCACAGACTCTTTAATTAGTCAACTACATGAATTCAAGATTAAGCCTCAATCATAATGAACCAAATTCTCTAGCCTAGGTAACTCAACATATTTACAAAATTGCATGCTTTCAAACAAATCATTTTCACGTTTTGAACATCAATTACAACACGCAACGAAATTTTAGCAACCATAAGCAACTACAGTTTATTGATGCAATCCACCAAAGAAACTAAAAACAAAACATCTACTCCTATCGACTACATTTCCCTTAAGACGGTCGTCATCCATCCATCATAGGGAATGGTCACTAACTATGACATCGGTTCAATGGGACTATTCTCGGTAAAAGAACCTAAAACAAACTCCGAGAAACCCAAAATTAAAACTTCAAAATTTTTGCAACACATCGATCATTTCGATAGAAAATATTTGCAAACTATGTTGATAAATGCAAAATCTTTTCGCAAAAAATTTGAAAAATATCGATCATATCGATAGAAAAAGAAAAAATTTACAAAATTTACAAAATATATACAAAGGCAACCATAACTTTTTAAAGACACACATCATTAGCCACAAACAAATATATACACATCATTCACAAATCAGTTCACAAGAACAGGGAAAGCACAGACATACATAAACGTCAAGGAAGAATATACAACAGATTTAGAGCCTATGACCCAGCACCTAACTACTCCCCACCCCACACTTAAATCGAACACTATCCCCAGTGTTCACAAAAATAAAAAGCACAAAATTTTGGGTGGTGGAACTCCTTGCTTAGTCGAAATATTCGACTTCCTCATCTGGTGCTGCGGCCTCGTCGCCCATATCTAAATCAGCTCCATCGCCTTCATCGGACTCTACATCAGAGTCCTCATGACGTGTCTCCTCATCAGTAGGGACGTCGTCGTCAGTCGGCTCCACAAAGGCTGGCCCACCTTGCATAAAGCTCTGGCGTTCTCGCCGAAGGGGTAGTCCAGCTCCAGCTGCCATAATTCATCCTCGGTGGCTGGTCTCCCACCTATCCGTAGCTGCAGCATCTGCATGCCGAACATACGGGCCATATACTGGTCGTCACGAGCATGTCGCTCGCCCAGAGTCAGCACAGGTCCGTGTGTAGTGTCAGGGGCCTTGGCTTTTGTCACATCAAGGGCCCTCCGCTCCAACTGCGGAATGTAATCCAAGGCTTCTTCCTTGATGTCAAGGCCTCGGAGGAAGGTGGTGATGAGTCCGCCAAACCCGTATCTGTGGCCCTGGTGTAGTCTGGCTCTCTTCATGGCGGATATTATAACTGCCCCCACATTAATCTCAAGCCCTTTCATAAGGGCATACACCAGGCAGACACGGTCCCGGGTCACGTCTGTCATATGCACTCCCGGGATCAAACACGAACATACTATTTTTAGCCAGATTCTGGCCTTCTTGTTCATCTGCGAATAAGGCAGAGTCTGGTGGTAACCCCTCTGGTAACCCCTCTCTTTGTGTCTCCTCCATCGGGCTGTGGATCGAGCCCCACACAACGTACGTCTGATGTCGGCGTACGGTGGGGTGATATTGAGCTGGCGGAGAACGTGGGCGTCTGTGTCCCGCGCTCCAACGATGGCATTCAGCTGCTGGAGTTCCAGGGTGACAATCTGCCCTCTGATTTTAATAGTATGGCTCCTGATGGCCGGGTTCCAGTTGGCGTAGAATTCCCGGACCAAGTGAAGGTTGCACTCCTTGGGCTCCTGAAAAATAAAACTGAGCCCAGCTGCCTCAATCCTCTGCACCATGCGAGGGAACTCCTGTGCAAGTGGTTCCCTTGCAATATATTCCTCCGGGAAGTATTTGCTTTCCTTGTGCTTATTATACCATTTCTTCCCTTCGTCGGTGACCCATCGTGTTCCGTATCGGCGGTGTTGACCGCGTGGAACAGCAGGTGCAGCTGGGACAGCAGCGCCCAGTCTCATTCTCTTTCTGCCGGTGCCTGAGGTTGAGGCACCCTTGCCTTTATCTTGTCGGCTAGCCATTGTACCTGTCAATTTACACAGACAAGCACAATATTAAGCTAAAAACTTGTTAGCTTCGGCTAAGGTCGGGTTAAACAAAATTTACCCCACACTTAGTCTTTAACAAAATTTACAACATTTTAGCAAGGATAACTCTATTTACACCCCCAAACACAATCAATTATAAACATGTTGCTTAGTGCGTTCACAAAATTTCGACAGCATAACGGCTAGCGAACTACTCAGACTTCATACAGCTAAACCAATCCTCCTATCGACAGCTATTCACCCACAGCACTTAGCAACAATAACCACAATAGAAATAAGAACAACAATACAAACCTTTTATATACAACTAATCTAAGCAATTCAACCAATTCACACATTATGCACTTCTCCACAGAAATTTGAGAATTAGTCGTCTTTCCATAATTAAACAATAGTTACCACGACTTATCTCAACTACTAAACACACCCAGGCACCAATTTCATCAAACTATCAAGTTACCCACATTCAAATCCAACAACCCAAGCCCTAGAACTCAATTCGACAATCAATATTGAATTATTCAATCAATCGATAAGTTCAAACGTCAACTACAATAATCCGAACATAATCAATCACAAAATAATTCACATCATGTTTAATTTTTTTACCTAGGGTGATATATCTCACCTCACATGCTCAAAAGTGACAAAACTCGCCAGAAATTTGAGATCGAAGATGAAAACATACCATGGATTTGAAGAACCGAAAAAAACTTGATGTTTTCCTTGCCTATCAATGTGGCATGGAGCTTGGGGGTAGGGGAATGGGTGTTTGGTCGCGGAGGGTAGAAGGAATGGGGAAATTTGGGCGAAAATCGGGGGTTTATTTAAAAGAAACACGCGGGTCACCCGGAAACCCGGTGTGACCCGGCACTGGAATAAGGGCAACGTGTCACGGAGAGTAACGCGGAGCCCCTCCTCCGTGACACGGAGCCAACGCGTTGGCTTACTGGAATTTTAAAAATTCCAGATTCGCCTTCAACGTGTCACGGAGGTCAACGCGGAGCATTGCCTCCGTGACACGGCGCCAACGCGCCAGTGCTCTGTTTCACCAAAAAAAATTTTTTTTTTCATACCTCGCCTCGTTTCCTCGATTCCAAGTATTTTTCCTCCGGTATACCTGAAAATCACCTCACTAAACAAAAATTGGTTAAATTCATAGATTCCCTACTAAAAAAAATAAATAAAATAAAAATTACTAATTAAAATGCAAATCTAAGCCTAGTCAAGAAAAAGGAAAGAAAATAGAATAAATGAAAAACTTTACACTAAGGAAAGAAAAAAAATATTTTTCACGGGTTGCCTCCCGTGCAGCGCCTGGTTTAACGTCGCGGCTCGACAGCCTTTATGCTCACGTGTCTACTAGGGAGATGGATGATTTGTCTCGATCATGGTCATCTCCCCAGTAGTTCTCAACCTCGTCTGGTGGCCTACCTCGTAACTCTCGGAAATCACTCACTCCATTTGCATTCCCATGATCAATCACGTTGATCACCGAGAGTTCCTTATAGACAGTCGGGAGCTTAGGTGCCTTGTACACGTCGAACACCTCAACCTTGTCGTGTGCTCGCATTGTGAGTTGACCCGCAGCTACATCGATCAATGCCTTTCCGGTTGCCAAAAATGGTCGTCCCAAAATAAATGGGACTTCTGCATCTGGTTCAAAATCCAGAACAATGAAATCTACCGGAAAAATGAGGGAGCCTACCTGCACTAGCACATCCTCAACAATGCCATCCGGCTTAGCTAAGGACCTGTCTGCTAGCTGCAAGATCACTGTTGTGGGTCTAGGACTCCCTAGCCCTAACTTTCTGAATACCGAAGATGGCATCAGATTTATACTTGCCCCCAAGTCGCATAACCCACGAGCTCGGATACTTTGCCCAATCGTCAGCTGGATAGTAAAACTTCCAGGATCCTTTAGTTTAGTGGGCAACCTGTTCTGAATACGGGATGTGCATTCCTCTGTTAAAGCCACCGTGGCATACTCAGTCAAACGACTTTTGTTGGCCACGATGTCTTTGATATACTTTGCATATTTCGGCACACCCTGCAAGACATCAACAAGAGGTAAGTTAACATGTACCTATTTGAGTACCTCCATGAATTTCTGGAAACACGCCTCCTCCTTGTGTTTCTTAAGTCGTTGAGGAAACGGGAGTGGAGGCCTTGCTGGTTCAGCTTCTTTGGTCTTCCCCGTATCTGAGGTTTGTTCTCCCTCAACATCTACTGCTCCTGACTTCTGAGGCGGTCTTTCAGGTTCCACCTCCTTTAATTGTAAACCACTCCTCGTGGTCACTGCATTTACCTGCTTAGGATTTGGATCCGTGTCGCTAGGTAGTCCTCCCCTGGGTCTAGTATTTTGGGCACTAGCAAATTGCCCAAACTGATATTCAAGAGCCTTGGTTGCCAATTGATTGTTCTTTACTTCGGCTGCCAGTTTGACGTAGTCAGCCTGCAATTGTGCCTGGTTGGCAATCATGGTCTTGAACATTTCCTCAATAGTCGGTGATGGTGGTGGAGGAGGGGCATTGTGATTTCTGAACTGATTCTGATAGCCTTGTTGCCCTCCTTGGTTTCTGTGCATACCCTGCCCTGAACCTTGGCCTTGTTGATTGTTGCTACCCCACGAAAAATTCGGATGATTCCTCCAATTCGAGTTGTAGCTACCACCAAACTGCTGTTGATTCCTCTGTGCATTGCCCACAAAGTTGACAGAATCAGGATTTGCACCACAGCACTCAGCTGAATGCTCACTACTACCACACACTTCACACCACATCTGTTGGACTGCATTAACTGAGGCTGAAGGCTGGTTCAAATTCATAGTGTTGAAGTGAGTGTTTAACTGATTTTGCAAAGCAGCTATCTGTGCAGCGATAGCTGTGAATCCATCCACTTCGAACACTCCCGCTGCTTTCCTTGCTCCACCCCTTGAAGAATCTGCATTCCATTCCGGATTGCCTTGTGAGATTCGGTTGAGCAAAGTGTACAACTCTTCATAAGTCTTCTCCAGCGCTTGCCCTCCAGCTGCTGAGTCTAACAAAATTTTAGTGCGGGGTTCCAAACCCTCAATAAAAGTGTGTACCAACACCTCATTTGACTGATGATGATGAGGACAGTCCCGCAACATGGACTTGAATCTTTCCCAGGCTTGATAAAGATTTTCTCCTTCCCTCTGTTTAAAGCTTAGAATCTGACTTCTAAGTTTAGCTGTTTTACCTGAAGGGAAAAATCTGATCAAGAACTTTTTTGCAAGATCATCCCACGTTGATATAGAGTTGGGTGGTTCAGCTTTTAACCACCTCTTGGCTTCACCCAATAAGGAAAATGGAAATAAGGTGAGCCGAACATAATCAGGTGACACTCCAGCGGGTATGTACGTGTCACTTATCTCCAAAAAGTTCTGGAGATGTTGTTGCGGATCTTCGTGAGGGAGACCGGTGAACTACCCGCTCGTGTGCAAAAGTTGCACCATATTTTGCTTTAACTCAAATCTCCCCCCAGGCTCTGGTTTGCGGATGCTGGAATGTACATTATTAGCGTGTGGGATTGCCACCTCGCGAACCGGCCTGGCTGCTACTTCCTCGGGCACTAACACTGCCCGTACAACTGGTGGGTTGGGTTGCTCCATCGTAGACTGTTTGAGCAACTGCAGCTTCTTCTGAAGAGCTTCTCTACGTTGACTATGCAATTCACGTTCTGGCTCTAAGTAAGATTCCACCAACTCCTTGTCCCTTGCCAGTGTTCACAGAAATAAAAATCTGCAAAATACAGGCTAAGACCAAGTTGTTAACACTTAAGAAAATAAAATACAAATACAGTAAATTTACACTAAACAAAATTTTACAAATGGCCTAGCCTCCCCGGCAATGGCGCCAAAAACATGTTCACGGCTGGTTCGGTATGTGTTAAAAACCGACACGCAAGTGTACGTGGTCAAACAAGTAATAAAGTGGCTAAGTAGCCAAGTATCGATCCAAGGAGGCTGCTCTGGATATGCAAAATTTCCTAGTTCACTATATTTCTATTCAATTTCTAACTATGCTAACAACTATCCAATCAAGAATTGAGGGAGTTTTGTTTCTAAACTAATTATATACTAAACTTAACAACTATTATTTACGTTGAATTCAGACAATGGATATGCTCATGGCAAGGTTAAGAACGAGTAATGGAGTTGATAATTATGATAATTTGGTCATCCTCTTCTTCATATTGCTAGTCAAGAACGTTTGCCTAGAAATTAAAACTCTCATATTTAATTTCACTTTAGAATCATAAACCATTCGTCTACATTTCTGTGATCAAATGAAATTTATGACCTAACACTACAATGCCGGTTCCTAAATTGACTAATACGGCTTTCAAGTATATTTCTATCAAGAAAGCACATCAAAACCCAATTTTCCCAAATCAAGTTAAGAACAATACCCTATTAATTCACAACTTTCCAATTTCATGCTCTCTCGAGTGAAATTGGACTTTTTAGATATACATTAATGGTGGCCAATCAAGAATGTACTAAGCACAAGAATTAATAGAACAATATGCAAGAAGAAGAAGAAACCATATCAATTATTACCAATAATCATTACACAAGTTCAAAACCTCAGCAAGAAAGGAATTAGCCACTCATTCTTGGATTAATCGTCCTAGAATGAGTGTAAATCATGCATACAATTGAAGGAAAAGAAGAAGGGAAGAGAAGAAAACTCTTATCTTTTCTATTCTTCAACTGCCACAAAACCACGTTCCTCTCTCCACTCCTGAACTCTGCTAAAAACTAGAACTAAAAGAAGACTCCTTTAAAAATAACCTAAGTGTGCTATTTATACTAGTGGGAAATTTTTCCCGGAATAACAAGCAACGTGTCATGGAGGCCAACGCGGAGCACTGCCTCCGTGACACGGCGTGGACGCGGACCCTCTCTGGAAATTGCAGGGTCCGGATAATTGGTCTCAATGTGGCACGGAGGCCATCGCGGAGGCCTATCTCCGTGCCACGGAACTGACGCGCAGGCACACTGGAAATTGCCTAATTAATTCCTGCCCAGGCAGTGTGCTACCGCGATGGCAGCGTGGCACGGCTCCATCGCGGAGCCAGTGTAAAATGTGCCATCCAAGGTCTTTTCCACGCTCGCATCCAAGTCCAACTCCGACATAGTTCCTACACGCATTTTAGCTCCTAAAAATCACATTATCCTGCAAAACAAATGCTAATCATGTTGGTTAGTATAAATTCGCATTTTATTACCAAATACATGATATTATATACACATTGCACAACAAACAAGGTAAAAATGATATGTTTGAGTATCACTTGGGCATATAAATCTGCCCAAGATCAATGTCGCTCGCCAAGTGTCAGCACTGGCCCGTGGGTGGTGTCGGGAGCATTAGTTTTGGTCACATCCAAGGCCCGCCGCTCCAACTGCGGGATATAATCCAAAGCCTCCTCCTCAACATCGAGGCCCCGGAGAAAGGTGGTGAGTAGTCCACCGAAACCATACCTGTGTCCCTAGTGCAATCGGGGTCTCTTCATGGCGGATATGATAACCGCCCCGACATTAATCTCCAGCCCTTTCATTAGGGCGTACACCAGGCAAACACGGTCCTGGGTCACATCAGTCATGTGTACCCCCGAAATTAAGCACGAGCAGACTATCTTCAGCCAGATTCGGGCTTCCCTGTTCATTTGAGAATATGGCAGAGTCTGGTGGTAGCCCCTTTCCTTGTGCCTGCTCCATCTAGCTGTAGATCGAGCCCCACACAGTGTGCGTCTGATGTCGGCATACGGTGGGGTAATGTTCAGCTGTCTAAGGACGTGGGCGTCTGTGTCCCGCGCTCCTATGATGGCATTGAGCTGGTGGGGTTCTAGAGTGACTATCTGCCCTCTGATCTTGATGGTGTGGTTTCTGATTGACGGGTTCCAATTTGCATAGAACTCCCAGACCATGTGCAGGTTGCATTCTTTGGGCTCCTGAAATATGAAACCGAGCCCAGCTGCCTCGATCCGGTGAACCATTCTGGGGAACTCCTGTGCTAATGGCTCCCGTGCTATATGCTCCTCGGGAAAATATTTTTTCTCTTTGTGCTTGGCATACCACTTCTTCCCCTCATCAGTCACCCATCTCGTTCCGTATTGGCGGCGCTGGCCACGTGGAACTGTTGGTGCAGCAGGGACTGCTGTGCCCAGTCTGACTCTTTTCCTTCCGGTGCCTGAAGTTGATGCACCCTTCCCTTTATCTTGCGTGCTTGCCATTTTGCCTGTCAACACAAGTACACAAGCTCAATGTTAAGCTAAATAGATATTGACTTCAGCTAAGGTCGGGTTACACTAAATTTACCCCACACTCAGTCCTTAGCTACAGTTACGATACTATGGCAAGAATAACTTTATTACACCAAACAACCAACTATACAATCATGCTTAGTGCGTTCAAACGAAAATTCGACGGTATAACTTCTGCGTACTACTCAGACTTCGTACAGCTAATCCCAATCATTACCGTCGCTAGCATTTTAACCATCACACTTAGCAAAGAAAAACAACAAAACAAAAACAACAACAAAAATTCTATACAAATGAACCTATACAACCAACCAAGTTTGAACAAATCTCAACATTTTCCCAAACCCGAGAATTCGTCGTCAATTAACATTCAAATAAATTTTTTTTTACAACGATTCATCTCATTTCACAAGTACACCCCGGCATACAATTCATGATTTCAACACATTACCAACTTCAAATTCAACAACAAGCCCTAGAATTGATTCTATCAATCAAATTCGAATAATTCATGCAATCGACAAGTTCAAACAATCAAAATGATATTCTGAACATTTATCAATCAACAAATAACTCGAATTCATGCTTAATTTCGACTTAGGGCGATTTATCTCACCTCCCATGCTTAATTTCGAATAAAATCGACAAAAACTTGAGAGAGAATCGGAAAACATACCTTGTAGTTGAATAAGCGAAGAAAACTTGGTAATTTGTTGCCTTAAGCCGTGGCACGTTGATGGGAGAGGGGTTTTGGGACGTTTGGTCGTGGAGGAAATTGAAAATGAGGGGAAAAGGGGAGTTTTCGGGGTTTAAAAAGTAGAAAAACACGCGGGTCACCCGGCAACCCGGTGTGACCCGTCATAATTTACACGGCAACGTGTCACAGAGTGCATCGCGGTGCACTGCCTCCGTGACACGGAGCCATCGCGATAGCTTTCGGGAAATTTTAAAATTTCCGAGTTATACCTCAACGTGTCACGGAGTGCATTGCGGTGCACTGCCTCCGTGACACGGAGCTATCGCCCCAGCTCACTGTCTTCTACATTTTATTAATTTTTCATACCTCGTCTTTTCCTTCACGATTCCATGCACATTTTTCTCCGTTTGACATGAAAATCATCTCACTAAACGAAATTGGTTAGAATAATAGGTTTCACCTAACTAACAATAAAAAAATACTAACTAAAATGAAAAATTTTGTAATAAATCAAGAAAAAGAATAAGAAAAATCTATTTACACTTTACAAGATGAAAGAAAAAAAAAGAAATTTTTTTTTTCACGGGTTGCCTCCCCTGCAGCGCCTGGTTTACCGTCGCGGCTCGACGTCATTTAAGCTCAATTGTCCGCTAGGGTGATGGACGATTTCTCTCGATCATTGTCCTCCCCCCAGTAGTGCTTACACCTATCCGGTGGTCTTCCCATTAACTCTCGGGAATGCTTCATCTGCTTAGCATTACCATGATCAATCACATTGATCACCGAGAGTTCTTCATTCACCATCGGGAGCTTGGGTGCTTTGTACACATCGAAAACCTCTACCTAGTCGTGTGCTCGCATTGGCAGTTGCCCCGCAGCTACGTCGATTAATGCTTTCCCGGTTGCCAAGAAGGGTCATCCCAAAATAAATGGGACTTCCGTGTTTGGTTCAAAATCCAAAACAATAAAATCTACCGGGAAAATTAGGGAGCCAACTTGCACTAGAACATCCTCAACAATGCCATCCGGCCTAGCTAAGGATTGATCCGCCAACTGCAAGATTACCGTTGTAGGTCTAGGACTCCCTAGACCCAACTTTCTGAATACCGAAGATGGCGTCAGATTTATGCTCGCTCCCAGGTCACACAATCCACGAGCTCGGATGCTCTGCCCAATAGTAAGCTGGATAGTAAAACTCCCAGGGTCTTTTAGCTTTGTGGGCAGTCTGTTTTGGATCCGGGAAGTGCACTCCTCAGTTAAAGCCACCGTGGCATACTCAGTCAAACGACTTTTGTTTGCCACGATGTCCTTTATGTATTTGGCATATTTAGGCACTCCCTGCAAGACATCAACAAGAGGTAAGTTAACATGTACCTGTTTAAGCACCTCCATGAATTTCTTGAAACACGCCTCCTCTTTGTGTTTCTTGAGTCGTTGATGGAACAGGGGTAGAGGTCTTTCTGATTCAGCTTCTTTGGTCTTCCCCCTTTCCGAACTTTGCTCCCCCTCAACTTCTGCTGCTCCCGAATTTTGAGGTGGTCTTTCTGGTTCCACCTCCTTCAGCTGCAAACCACTCCTTGTGGTCATTGCATTTACCTGCTTCGGATTCGGATCCGTGTCGCTCTGCAGTCCTCCTCTAGGCATTGTATTTTGGGCACTAGCAAATTGCCCAAATTGATACTCAAGAGCCTTGGTCGCTAGCTGGTTATTTTTCACTTTGGCTGCCAATTTAACATAGTCAGCCTGCAATTGCGCTTGGTTAGCGATCATGGTCTTGAACATCTCCTCAATGCTGGGTGATGGTGGTGGAGGAGGTGCATTGTTATTTCTGAATTGAGATTGGTAGTTCTGTTGCCCTCCTTGGTTCCTTTGCACACCCTGACCCGAACTTTGGCCTTGATGGTTGTTGCTACCCCATGAAAAATTTGGATGGTTCCTCCAATTTGAATTGTAGCTACTCCCATACTGCTGATGATTTCTTTGTGCATTCCCCACAAAGTTTACCGAATCAGGATTGGCTCCACAACACTCAGCTGAGTGCTCACTGCTTCCACACACTTCACACCACAATTGCTGGACTGCATTAACTGGAGCTGAAGGCTGGATCAATGCCATGTTGCTGAAGTGGTTGTTCAATTGATTTTGCAAGGCAGCTATCTGTGCAGCGATAACCGTAAACCCATCCACTTCAAGCACTCCTGCTGCTTTCCTTGTTCCACCTCGTGATGAATCAGCATTCCATTCTGGCTTGCCCTGTGAAATCCGGTTTAGCAAGGTGTACAACACCTCATAAGTCTTTTCCAGCGCTTGCCCTCCAGCTGCTGAATCTAGCAATATTTTGGTATGAGGTTCCAAACCCTCAATAAATGTGTGCACCAATACGTCATTGGACTGATGATGATGAGGACAGTCCCGCAACATGGATTTAAATCTCTCCCAGGCTTGATATAAATTTTCTCCCTCCCTCTGTTTGAAACTTAGAATTTGACTTCTAAGTCTTGCTATTTTGCCAGAGGGAAAAAACCTTATCAAGAACTTCCGTGCAAGATCATCCCACGTTGAAATAGAATTTGGTGGCTCAGATTTCAACCACCTCTTGGCTTCTCTAAGTAATGAGAACGGAAATAGTGTAAGCCGAACATAATCAGGTGACACTCCAGCGGGTATATAAGTGTCACTTATCTCCAAAAAGTTTTGGAGATGCTGTTGTGGGTCTTCATGAGGGAGATCGGTAAATTGCCCGCTTGTGTGCAACAATTGCACCATATTTTTCTTGAGTTCAAATCTCCCTCCAAGCTCTGGTTTGCGGATACTGGATGTAACATTATTGGCATGTGGGATTGCCACCTCGCGAGTCGGCCTTGCTGCTGCTTCTTCGGGCACTAACACTGCCCTTACTACCGGTGGATTTTGTTGCTCTATAATGGTCTGTCTGAGCAACTGCAGCTTTCTTTGTAGAGCTTCTCTCCGTTTACTGTGAAATATACGTTCAGGCTCTATATAAGATTCCACCAGCTCTTTGTCTCTTGCCAGTGTTCACAGCAATTAAGTCTGCAAAATACAGGCTAAGACCAAGTTGTCAACACTTAAGAAAAGAAAATAAAAATACAGTAAAATTAACACTTGATACAAATTCACCAATTGCCAAGTCCCCGGCAACGACGCCAAAAACTTGTTTGGTGCGTAGTATGGGTATTATAAAACAGACACTCAAGTGCATGTGGTCGAACAAGTAGTAAGTGGCTTTAGTAAGCCACGTATCGATCCCTCAGAGACTTGGGATAAGTGCAATTTGCTCAAGTATACTATATTTTTACTTCTAAATATGCTGACAACTAAATAACCAAAAATTGAATAATTTGTTTTATAAATTTTATACTAAACTACAAACAATTATCTACTTTGAATTTGGACTATGGATAAAAGCATGCCGAGGTTAAAGAACATGCAATGAAACTGATTATCATCATAAATTGGTTAACCTTTTCTTCCAGTTGCTAGCCAAGAACAATTGCCAAGAGATTAAAAATCTCGTATTTAATCTCACTTAAGAATCATGAACCATCCGTCTACATTTCTGTGATCAAATGCAATTCATGTTCTAGCCATACAATTCCGGTTCCTAAATTGACTAATACGGCTTTCAAGTATATTTCTATCAGGAAAGCACATCAAAACTCAATTTTCCCAAATCAAGTAAAGAACAATATCCTATTAATTCACAACTTTCCAATTTCGTGCTCTCTTGAGTGAAATCGGACTTTTTAGATGTACATTAATGTAGGCCACACACCAATGCAGTAAGAACAAGAATTAATAGAACAACATGGAAGAAAAAGATGAAAAACCATATAATCAATAATCAAAATTCATCACAAGTGTTCATAACCTCAGCAAGGAAGGGAATTAGCCACTCATTTGTGGATTAATCATCCTAAAACAAGTGTTAATCATACAAACAATTGAATTAGAGAAGAAAGAAAGAGGGGAAAAACCCTGAACTTTTCGTCCCTCAACTACCTGTAACCCACGTCCTTGCTCCACCAAGTCTGAATTATGAAAAATACACTTAAGTGTTCTATTTATACTAGTGGGAATTTTTCCCGGAATAATGAGCAACGTGTCACGGAGTGCATCGCGGAGCACTGCCTCCGTGACACGCCGTGAACGCGGACCCTTACTGGAACTGGGGGTCCGGGAAATCAAACACCAACGTGGCACGGCGTGCAACGTGGAGGCTAGCCACCGTGCCATGGAGCAGACGCGAACCTCCACTGGAAATTGATGAATTTTCACCCTCCAGGCAGAATGCCTCCGCGATGGCAGCATGACACGGCTCCATCGCGGAGCCCCTTTAATTTGTGCAGTCCAATGCCTTGTTCCTTGCTCGATTCCAAGTCCAACTCCGATATCATCCAACATGCATTTTAGCTCCTCGAAATCACATTTTACCTACAAAACAATGTTAATCATGTTGGTTAGTATAAATTCACATTTTATTACCAATTACATGAAAACGTATACACATTGCTAGATAAACAAGGAGAAAATGGTACTTTTGAGTATCACTTGGGCATATAAATCTACCCAAGATCACTAACACATACTGAAGGCTCTTGTGATCCGTGCACACATCCACACACCCCATACAAATAGTGCCTCTGAATCTTCAAGGCAAATACTACTGCTGCTAACACAAGGTCGTGTGTCGGATAATTCTTCTCATGAGTCTTAAGATATCTCGAGGCATAAGAAATGACCTTCCCATGCAGCATCAATACACACCCAAGGCCAATCCTACAGACATATTATATACCACAAAGCCATCTATGCCTTTTGGCAAGGTTAAGATCACAACGAAAATAAATCGTGTCTTTAACTTCTAGAAGCTCCTCTCACAAGCATCGAACCACTAAAATTTGACCTTCTTCTGAGTCAATCTGGTTAAAGGTGCAAAAATGGATGAAAATACCTCTACGAACCTCTAGTAGTAACCAGCTAAACCTAAAAATCTTCTAATAGGATTGACAGGTCTAGGCCAGTTCTTCACCGCCTCTATCTTTTGAGAGTCTAATTGAACACTCTCACTAGACACTACATACCCAAGAAAAGAAATTGACGTCATCCAAAACACACTTGCTTAACTTAGCAAACAATTGACGGTCCTTAAGTGTCTGTAATATAATCCTCAAATGACCGTCATGCTCTGCCTCACTCCAAAAGTACACAAGGATAACGTCTATGAAGAAATAATGAACATATCCAAGTACTATTTGAACACCCTATTTATCAAATACATGAAAGCTGTAGGAGCATTTATTAGTCCAAAAGATGTAACCATAAATTTACACTGACCATATTGTAATACCTGGGGAAGGCCTAAGAATAGACCCGGGAGTTGAATTTGAAAAGTGCAGAAAACTGGCAAAAACATCACGGAATAGACCACAGAACGACTCATGGTATCAAACCACAAGTCGTTGTATGCTGTCGTTGGTTGGGGAAAGGATGGTGCAGTGGAGACAATGAGAGGTATGACGACCCCTTATGGGATACAACGGGCCGTCGTTTATAGTCGTGGTTAGGGTCAGGCTCGACAATAGTGTAAATAATGGGAGACCCAATGACCCGTTAGGAGAAGCCATGGGACATTGGTTGTGGTCATTGTTCGAGGGTAAGAATTTCCACTGTGGGTGCCGGGTTGAGACCACGACTCGTTGGATGGAACCACGAGTCGTGGTGAGGCTCGTGGTAGGGGGTTTAGTTTTTGTGATGAGCAAACAATGGACGATATAACGAGTCGTGGGTTGAAGGCACAGGTCGTCCTGTTGACCCGTAGTTTGTATCTGAGAATAGGTCATTCAGCAGACCCATTCAACAAGGGACACGACAGGTCATTGGTTGTTCCCACAACCCGGTTGTACCACTCGTGGGTTCCATCCGACTAGTTTTCAAGGCAGGTCTATTAAGGGTATTTTGACTTTTTCATGATATAAGGCCCTAAAATACGTCGTTTTGGCTTGGGAAAACTGGATTTTTAAAAGAATGACCTATTTTAAACTCCTATTCATGCATGCAAGGTTTCTGACAAGTGATCTAAGGGGGGATTTCAAGCTTTTCACCTCAATTCCTTCAATTTCATTCTTGGAATTTTAAGGAGGGTTAGGAGTTGATAATCCCAGGTATGTAAAGTATTCAATGGGTGGATTCTTCCACACCCATGCTCCTTCTATATCAATTACTGTTACACCCCGTAAATTCTTGAAATTTAGATGGCCTATTCGCATGTTGGTTAAGAGTTTTAGAATGCCATACATGCTAGAAAAAAGGCCCGGGGAAATACCGAACAAGTGCCACATCGAACCATCGCAAGAGGAGGTAGGGCAGACCCCCTCCGCGATTGCCAACATGTCACGGAGGGCTCACTTCCGCGATGGCCAACGTGTCACGGAGGGCTCACTTCCGCGATGGCCAACGTGCCACGGAGGTGAGGTCCAGACCTCAACTATATAAAGCCTCCACTTTGTTTTTAATTTATTTCATTGTATAATTTCTAGTGAGGAAGCAGAAAACAGAGAGGACAAAGGGTTTGATATAAATCCCTTCCGTTTACGCTATTAAACGCGGCCCAAACTCGAATTAATCCGGGTAGTGAAGTATTAAGCTGCAGGGAGCATTCCTACGGAGTTAGTTTCGTGAAATTTAGCCAGCGAATCATCGCCCTACCGAGCTAAGGTAAGTGGAATTGCTCCAAATTAGTGTCAATATACTCCTAGCCCTAAAGTGAGTATTTCTCCCTTATGGACTTCCGAGAAATAGCGAGTTTTTGGCTGTTTTTCGATGAGTCACAGTTTGGGCTATATATATATTCAAAGTAGTATTTTCTTCCAGAATATCGATGAATTTAGTTCTAATTACTATGAATATGAATGCAGTTGGAAGAAATAGCTGAAAATTAGCCGAGTTACGCCAGATACTCAGAAAGTTAACGGACAAGGTATGTGAAACTAGTTTCTTACGGCAAGTTAGTAATTCCAGTAGAGCAAACTAGTATAAATTCTAGTAGAAAGTTTCAGAAACAGTTCAACATGCCCAATATGTAATTTAGTAAAGTACGTTAGGATATTATCGTGTTTAGCCGAAACTTAGTAGAGCAATATAAGTTCCCGTAAAGTATTTCAGAAATAGAATAGTAGCTTAATATGAATTTTTGAAAGCATGTTAGAAATAGTAAATCATTTTTACCATGAAACTTAGTTATACAGCATGATTCTCAGCAGAAGTATTATATCTTGTTGCCAGTATCAGATTCAGCACAGTATGACAGAAATTATATATATACCATTATCAATTTCAGCATGTATTATACATATACATATTACAATCATTAGCTTCAGCATGTATCATATGTACTTAGTATTATCAGTTTAGACTTGACTGTATTGTTTTTGGTTGGATTACCTAGCATTCATGACCTCCCCCGGGTTAATAGCTGTATCGACTCGTCTGCCACAGGGCGAGGATACGCCGCTCTACGGAGTGGCATACCGTCCCCTAAGGGATGAAGATGGGATGCCAGTTTCCCTATATTTTGCCTTGGTCGGCTTTTATACACCCCCGTCGAGTGGGTACGCCGGGGTGTTGATTCAGGAATCCTCCGGACTCAGGTACAGTTATAGTCAGGGGCTCAGTGGGCCCAAGAGCATACCCAGGGGACCGGCAGGATGCTTATAGTTACTATGGGAGATGGGATGACCGGGGTAGGGGTATAGATTGCGTGTTGGTTGTACCTTCGGGCTTATGGGGGCCAGGTAAGGTTTATGTGTGCTATGTTATGTATTTTATGCTATATTATGCTATGTTACGTTAGTTATGAATAGATCGACAGTAGAATGCCACGTTACCAGGTACGACTCCTACTCCTTTCAGCATAGTTAAGGACAGTCTTAAACTCATACTTTCAGTCAGTTATAGTCTATTTCTTTCTATTTCAGTTCTATCAGTTATATTGCTTGTCTTCAGTTATTTTCCAGTTGTTGCTTTACATATTCAATACCAGCGGTACTAACGCTCGTTTTGGGGCTCTGCATTACTTTCTTGTAGGTACTCATAGACGAGGAGCCGATCCCTCGTAATTCCAACCAGCACACAGAGTCATCAGCTCCTGTCATCCGAAGCTAGACAGCTAGAGGTTTATTCCTTTTCTTTTGTTGTACTGTATGGGTAGGCCGGGGCCCTATCCCGACCATCTTATCAGTATTCTTAAAGGCTTGCAGATTATATATTCCCTGTGGTTAGCTGTATCGATCATGTGAGGCCGTGTGTATGTTTTAGTTTGTTTATGATGGCCGTGTGGGGCCTTATTCAGTTGGTAGTGGTGACCTTGCTGGTCACGTAGCAGTTTAGCACTTGTTTTCTTGATTCAGAAATAACTATACAACATGGTGGCCTTGTCGGCCCGCATAGGTTCCCTATTAATTCAGTTGTTCTGGGTAGCTGTTGTTTGCTTATAGGTGGCTATAGGCCTAGTCGGCCGGAGGCTGTATTTATAACCGTTATATAGCCCGTTGTTTTCTTGAATCTAGAGTTAGAGCCAGCCTAGCACCAGAAGTGCTTAGTCTTAGCTAGCCCAGCAGTCCAGGTCCTAGTAGGGCACCAGGTGCTAGTCATGCCTCCCAAGGTGGGGCGTGGCAAACTTGGTATCAGAGCAGGTCGTATCCTAGGGAGTCTGCAAGCCGTGCTAAGTTGAGTCTTGCCTATGGATGTGTTGTGCACCACATACTATAGGTAGGAGGCTGCAAGGCATAATAGGATGGTTGCTTTTAATTCTTTTTCAGTCGTTCTTTAGAGCAGTACAATATAGGGTTGAGTCCCTAGCGCTTACTATATTCTTGGTTACAGATAAAATGTCAGACCAGCGACATCCTATCACAGGCCGAAGATTGGACACTGCAGCAGGGGAGGGCACTAGCAGGATGCCTCACCCTCGTTTAGAATCATCCCGATTAGAGGGAAATATAGAGGCATCGTCCCAACCTTCTTAGTAGTCTCCACCGCATCAGGAGCCACTTGGGGCGACACCACCTCTAGCAGTCCCTATACCAATACCTTCCGACTAGGAGGTAAGGAGTGCAGTAGTCATGTTAGCACAAATGCTGGCTATTCAGCGTCAGCCGATGCCGTCTACAGTTGCGAAGTCATCAGGAGGGCCCGGTTGTTCGAGGGTCCGGGAATTTTTGGCTCTGAATCCCCCACAGTTTTCAGGTACGGACCGGATAGAGGACCCTCAGGATTTTCTAGACCAGATGCAGAGAATTTTAAGGGTTATGCATGCCACGCCTACAAAATCGGTTGAATTGGCAGCATTTCAGTTACGGGACATCGCCATGTTGTGGTATGAAAGCTGGGAAAGGTCCCGAGGGAGAGATGTTTCCCCTCCGACCTGGTCCAGCTTCTCGGGAGCTTTTCTGGATCACTATTTACCATGGGAGATTCGACAGGCCTGGGTGGATCAGTTTTTACATTTGGAGTAGGGGGCCATGAGTGTTCGAGAATACGCCTTTCGGTTTGATTCTTTGGCCCGGTATGCACTAGCTTTTGTTGATACCTTGGCGTCCAGAGTACTCCGCTTCATCATGGGGTTGAATCTAGAGTATGTTGAGACTTGTATTACAGCTACTCTGCAAAAGGACATGGATATTGCCCGAGTTCAAGAATTCGCCCAGAATATTGAGGGCATCAGGCAACGACAGCGGGAGATCAGGAGGACCAGTGAAGAACAGCGCCGCAGGGATAGGCCAGTCGAGTTACAGAGGGAGGTCCGGGGAGGACCCAGGCCACGATTGTCAGATAGGATTCCTAGAACCCCGCCTCCACCACAGCCATAGAGGGGAAGATTTAGTCGCAGGGGGCAGTCAGAGACCGGCGGAGGCTCGCAGACTGCAGATTCACCACTACAGAGGAGGCGGAGCAGAGTAGGTATACCCTACCACTTTTCCCTATATGTAGTCGACGCCATTCTGGAGCATGCAGATACGACTCCACCGGATGTTATATTTGTGGCCAAGAGGGTCATCTGATGAGAGATTATCTAGCCAGAGGTCAGGATGACCAGGATAGATAGGACAAGGCATCCACAGGGTCACGAGCTTCATCATGGCTTCAACAGGATAGATAGGACAAGGCATCCACAGGGTCACGAGCTTCATCATCCTCAGCAGGGCGCAGGCCCTCAGTTTCAACGCAGAGGCTGGGGCAGATCAAGGGCCTCCAATGCAGGTACGGGTCCAAGCCGCACATATGCTTTACTAGGGAGGAAGGATTCAGAAGCGTTACCTGATGTTGTGACAGGTATGATGACTATCTGCTCATACCCTGCTTATGTAGTGATTGATCTAGGATCTACTTTGTCCTACGTTACCCCATTTGTGGCTCAAAAGTTTAGTGTTGCACCAGAGTTGCTTTAGCAACCCTTTTTAGTATCCACACCCATCGGTGACTCCATTATAGCCAGAAGGGTCTATCGAGAGTGTACAGTAGAGGTTGCTGATCGTCAGACCACAGTAGATCTAGTAGAATTAGAGATGGTTGATTTCGACACCATTATGGGTATGGATTGGTTGGCTCCGTGCTATGCAAATGTAGAATGCTGGACCAAGACAGTCCGATTCCACTTTCCAGGGGAGGCAGTATGAGAGTGGAAGGGCAGTACAATTACACCAAAAGGTAGGTTTATTTCCTACCTTTAGGAGATAAAGTTGATAGCTAAGGGGTGCATTTACCACATTGTCAGAGTTCAGGATGTTCGAGTAGAGCCTCCGACTCTCCAGTCTGTTCCAGTGGTGAATGAATTCCTAGATGTATTTCCAGATGAGTTACCCGGTATTCCCTTAGAAAGGGAAATAGATTTTGCAATTGATTTACTACCAGGAACTCAGCCTATATCAATTCCTCCGTATCGTATGGCTCCTACTAAACTCAGAGAATTAAAGGAGCAGCTGAAAGATCTGTTAGATAAGGGCTTTATCAGGCTGAGTACTTCACCTTGGGGTGCACAAGTTCTATTTGTGAGAAAGAAGGATGCCTCACTCCGCATGTGTATAGACTACCGACAATTGAATAAGGTTACAGTCAAGAATAAGTATCCATTTCCCAGAATAGATGATTTGTTTGATTAGTTACATGGGGCTAGATATTTCTCCAAGATTGACTTACGGTCCGGATACCATCAGGTTTGAGTTTGTAAAAGGGACATTCCAAAGACTGCCTTCAGGACTAGATACGACCATTTTTAATTCCTAGTCATGTCCTTTGGGCTGCCTAATGCCCCAGTAGTATTTATGGACCTGATGAACAGCATCTTCAGACCATACCTGGACCTGTTCGTGATAGTGTTTATTGACGATGTTCTGGTGTATTCTCGCACATAGGCAGACCACCAGGATCATTTGCGGACAGTGCTTCAAATTCTCAATGACCGTCAGCTGTATGCCAAGTTCTCTGAGTGTGAATTTTGGCTGAACTCAGTAGCTTTCTTGGGGCATATTGTGTCGGATGCTGGTATACAGGTAGACATGCAGAAAATAGAAGCAGTAAAAACATGGCCCAGACCTACCACTCCGACCAAGGTACGCAGTTTTCTGGGATTAGCAGGGTACTA
The DNA here is from genome assembly GCA_035772735.1 of Datura wrightii. Taxonomy (NCBI): domain Eukaryota; kingdom Viridiplantae; phylum Streptophyta; class Magnoliopsida; order Solanales; family Solanaceae; genus Datura; species Datura wrightii. The sequence continues at coordinate 18,246,466 of JASDFA010000023.1, read as the reverse complement.
CAGAAGATTTATTGAGGTATTCTCCACCATAGCGGTACCTCTGACTAAGCTGACGCAAAAAGCAGTAAAGTTTCAGCGGAAAGAGGCATGTGAGGAGAGTTTCAAGGAATTGAAAGATAGGTTGACCTCCGCCCCAATGTTAGCATTTCCAGAAGGTACAGAGGGTTATGCAGTTTATTGTGACGCTTCGGGTATTGGGTTAGGATGTGTGTTAATGCAGCATGGTAAAGTAATTGCTTATGCTTCCAGACAGCTGAGGAAACACGAAAAGAATTATCCTACCCATGACCTAGAACTAGCCGCAGTGATCCACGCCCTAAAGATATGGAGACATTACTTGTATGGCGTTCATATTGATATTTTCACTGACCATAAGAGCTTGCAGTATATCTTCACCCAGAGAGAGTTGGACTTACGGCAGCGTCGCTGATTGGAATTGTTGAAAGATTATGATGTAAATATTCTATATCACCCAGGCAGAGCCAACGTAGTAGCAGATGCCCTTAGCCGTAAGTCTATGGGGAGTTTGGCATACTTGCAGCCCAAGCAACGGGAATTGGCCCGAGAAATACACCAGTTAGCCAGTTTAGCCATTTGTGTAGTGGAAACAGAGGACAACAGAGTGGTAATTCAAAACACCACAGTGTCGTCATTAGTTGTGGAGGTAAAGGAACGACAGTATGAAGATCCTAACCTTGTTCAGTTTAAAGACAAAGTTCAACAAGGAAAAGCGCCGGATTTTCAGGTAATTGAGGATGAAGTGTTGTGATGTAAAGGCCGCCTTTGTGTTCCAGATATTTCAGGGCTTCGCCAGCAGATTATGAGCGAGGCACATTATGCCCGCTATTCTCTCCACCCAGGCGCGGCACAAATGTACCATGAGATTAAAGAAATCTACTGGTGGCCAGGTATGAAGAGGGAAATAGTAGAATTCATAGCCCAGTGTCCTAAGTGCCAGCAAGTAAAAGCAGAACACCAGAAACCAAGTGGATTAACTCAAGAAATAGTTGTGCCTCTTTGGAAGTGGGAAGTAGTAAATATGGATTTTGTAGCAGGATTACCCCGTACCAAACATAGAAATGACTCGATTTGGGTAATTGTTGATAGATTGACAAAATCAGACCATTTTCTACCATTAAGGGCTACTTTCTCTGCTGAAGATTATGCTGAGTTGTATATCAGAGAAATAGTCAAACTGTACAGTGTTCCAGTATCCATCATCTCTGACAGAGGGGCGCAATTTACAGCTAAATTTTGGCAATCATTTCAGAGAGGCCTGGGAACATAGATTAATCTGAGCACAGCATTCCACCCTCAAACAGATGGGCAGGCAGAACACACTATTCAGACGCTCGAGAATATGTTGCGAGCGTGTGTGTTGGACTTTGGAGGTAGCTGGGATGAGCATTTACCACTTATTGAGTTTTCTTATAATAATAGTTACCACTAAGCTATCCAAATGGCGCACTATGAGGCTTTGTATGGGCGAAAATGCAGATCGCCGGTTGGCTGGTTTGAAGTAGGAGAGTCAGCACTGATTGGGCCGGATATTATTCATCAGTCAGAAGAAAAGGTAAAGCTTATAAGAGAACGCCTACTGACTGCTCAGAGCTGCCAGAAATCATATGCTGATGTGCGGTGCAGAAACCTGGAATTTAATATGAATGACTGGGTGTTTTTGAAAGTTTCTCCTATGAAAGGGGTGATGAGATTCGGCAAGAAAGGTAAGCTCAGCCCGAGATTTTTGGGCCTTATCAGATTCGTTGAAGAATAGGCCAAGTGGCATATGAGTTGAACTTATCTCTAGAATTAGAGTCTGTTCACCCAGTTTTCCACGTGTCTGATCTTGGGCAAAATAGCATGCCCGAGTGATGCTTTATAACTTAGTTTTGTCTTGTTTATCGAATTAATTATATGAATTCTCATGTAATTTTATGTAAATGTGAATATATACACTAACCAACATGATTAGTTCTTGTTTTTGTAGGTTTAAAATGAATTTGAGGGACTAATCCATGAGTAGGTGAAGTGGAGGCATGGAATCGGAATTAAAACGCGAACGTCGGCAAGGAGGATGCGCGAAAAATCCCACCAGCGTGTTGGCAACATGCCATAGTAGGCAGGCTACGCGACCAAGGCCGTGACACGCCACCTAACGTGCTGCACAAGAAGCACAATACGCTGCTAACGCGATAAGGGGCCGCCTAGCGACGGTTTTGTGAATTTCCAGTGTGCAGCCATGATACCTCCGTGTAACAGACACATATTGGCGCGGTAACCTCTGTGACATGGAGCTATTCCATGCCGGGCATAATTTCGTACAATTCTCATTTACTATAAATAGGTCCCTTAGCTCCTAAAAAAGGGAAGTCACGATTTATTTCTGAAAAACTGCCAAGGACTGAGGGAGAAGTGGGAGAACTCACCTAGGGTTCATCAATTTCATCTTCTCTTCTACCAATTCTTGTAAGTAGGTTACTTTAATTATGCTTTCTTGTAATTATACGAACATGAGTGGCTAGAACCTTCCCTCTAGGGTTGAAGCCACAAGATATGATTGTGATTTTGCGATTTTGTTTTGGTTTTAAGTTATTGATTGTTGTTTTGTCTTGCATTCTTACTTATGGTTGTTTTTATGATTGATCACCATGAAAACACACGCGTTAAGCTTAGGTAAATGCTTGAGAAAGATAACCTAGGAAAGAACAAAATAATGTAGGGAGCAAGATTGTATTTCACGATATAATTCGCGGTTAGGATAAGAAATTATACCTAATGTGCCTTGCTTGGTTGATAAAACGGGATGAGAACATGAATTAACTTAGAAACGTCACTCCACCACTCGAAGAAGTAGTTGTGAAGCTAAGTTGAGTCGAATGATTAGAAGTATGAGAGTCCCTAATCACATCCACGTAAAGCACATCCGCGTAGTTGAATTGCCCATGAATTAGCATGTCACATCACCACTAAACGGTATAGTTGTGAGGCTAGTTTGTCGTGTTTAGAGGCTCGAAAGGCCATGAACATGCAATTTTAATTATGTGAGACGACAATTGATAGTTTCATACTTAAACCATTGCTAAATTGTGGTATCGCATGATTATCCGGCTTTAAATCTAGTTGCTCCTTGAATTAGTTCAGAGTACTTCGTTGACCGCCCCTAGATTTAATTAACTCTATCAAAAACTTCTATAATCAACACTTGCAGCATTTAATATCACACTTGAACTCAATAGTTAGCTAAATTGGTCCAGTCCCTATGGGTTCGACATCCGGCTCTTAAAAAGGGCCACTATATTACTTGTACGACCCGTACACTTGCGGGCACATCAAGTTTTTGGTGCCGTTGTTGGGGACTCGGCGAAGTTCAGTGAATTTGTCTATTTTTGTGTGATTTTAAATTTCCTTAAGTGTTGAAATTTTTTCTTCTTTATTAGTTTTAGATTTATTTTAAATTTTTATTTTTAATCTGATACCCTTCTTAACATGACATCATGGAATATAAATGGGTTAAATGGTGGATACTCTTATTTTGATGAGTCTTGTCTGAATTGCGGAGGACCCCACTTATGGAAACATTGTAATACTTGTAATATATGCAGTGGTCAAAATGGCCATTGGAATGGCTGCCCAAATGCATACACTTGCAATATATGTGGAGGTCAAGATGGCCATTGGGATGGCTGTCCGAATGCATACTCCCCTCCCCCATGCCCCTACTATGATTCTTCTATTGTTTTTTATGAGTATGGGAATGATGAAAATAAAGACTTGGAATGCCAAGATCGTATACAAAACATGATAAAACAGGTCCTTGAGCAAACAGAAGCAATGAAGGAGGAGATGGAAGCATTGAGAATTCAGCAAGAGGAAAATGGAGAGGCCCTAGAAATGATGAGCGTCAAAATCATGGAGATGATGGCTGAGGCTGAAGCTTGCGGTAATTTGCAAGTAAAGGTCTTATGCAATACTCAAGAGGAACCACAAGAAGAAGAAAATGGCGAGTTCTTGGAAGAAGCCCAACAATTAGAAGCTCTTGAGAGTCCCCGTGATGGTTTTACACATATGGCCAATCCATTTACTAAAGAAGAGTTAGAGTCCTACCCATTTGATAGTCATGGGGAATTAGATGTCAATGTAGAGAAGGTGGATACAAGTAAGGAGGTCAAGTACAATGTAGTTTCAGATTTGAGGTGTATTGTACCCCACTCGAATCATTTTTCGACATTGAGTTTGGTTGACAACCTAGAATAGAGTCTTCCAAACTTGTGGAGAAAGATATAGAGGGGGAACAAGCCCCATATATTCTGAAATTTGCTTATTATGAAAGAAAGAATGACTTCACTTACTTAAGGACCAATAAATGCCAAAGGCAACATCTATTGCTTGGTCCTTTAAATTTTTCACCACCACCCGGGGAGCATAAGAGAAAATTAGAAAAGAAATTAGGGGTGAGATTCATATCCTCAAGGTGGAGGAAAAAGTGGTGAAACTTGATACGTCGTGCCATGACGTAAAATTAGGCGCTGTTTGGGAGGCAACCCAAGTGTACCATAGGTACATTTTATGATTTTTGTTTGCGTTGATTTTGTTTATTTTTGATTTGTGTTATTTTTGGTGGAAAGTTAGGCACAGAAATAGGGGAAGTCTGAGTTCCTTTGGAGGAGGAAGGTAAGAAGCTTGAAAGAGGAAAAGTGTGGGGTTGAATACCCACTTGTTCAAATGAAGATAAACATGCTGTTAGCTAGGCCTAAAGGCCTGAGGGAGTATTTCTCACTCTCTTTGAATTTTAATTTGATGCTATGAGGACATAGCATGATTCAAGTGTGGGGTGAGGGAAATTTCAAGGGAAATTTCAAAATTTTTGTGCTTAACGATTTTTGGTGAATGTAATGCTTGTGAGAAATATTTGAAAAATTTTTGTCAGTCAATCATGACTTCATCACCCGTTGGTTTTTCTTTTCGGTTCTTTTCCGACGGGGGGTCTTTGAACTGAAGAATAAAAATTTTTTCTTTGTCTGTATATAGTGTTTTTAGTCATAGTTAGAGACTATTTTCGACGATGGATGGATGACAACCGTCTTGAGGAAAAATTAGTCAATAGGTTTTGGTTTTTGAACCCGGAGCTAATTGATGGCTTGATGTTCTTGTTATGTGCTATACATGATTGTAAGATGCAAGTGTGGTTAGTGTTGAAGCATGTAAGAAGTGTATAACTTTGTTTGAGACACTTAGGCTCGTGAATTTGACTCAATGTGATTGAAGCTTAATTTTGAATTCTTGTGATTAGCTGAGTAAGAGTCTGCTGAATGTGTCTTGAATTGAGCATGTGCTGTGAGTGTAAGTTTTTTGAATATTCCGTGCTATTGTGGAATGTCTAGAACTTGCCTAGTGTGTATATAAAACAAAATGAAGGATGTGAATTGTAGGAGATGATTTAGGCATTTCTTTGAATGAACCTAAATGTTATCCCTCACTTTACCTACCTTGAATATTTAATCCTAGTTAGCCCCATTGAGCCTTGAGCCTATTCTTTGATAGCTACAACATAAGCTTAATCCTTTTTCTTTCATTAGCTTTGAATTTGATCCAAAACTCTGAAGCGCTTAAGGGAAAAATCCGAAAGAGTGAAGGAGTGAGAAGCATGAAAAAGAAGGAAAGTAGCAGTTGTAAAAGTTGAGAAAGGTCAAGGGTGCACATGTTTGAAAATGCTTGATTATTGGTAGGGAGTAAGAAAATAAATGAATGAAAAAGTTGCGTAAGTACTCCTTACTAATAAGCTAAGTGTGCTTAAAGAAATGGGAACAAGAAGAAAAAAATATTAAGGATTGAAAAGAATGAGGGTGAAGTAAGAGAAGAGATGTCCTTAATGAAGGTTGAAGTGGCCAGAACAGTACCTACCCGTCCCTTAGCTTACATTACAACCCATTAAGTCCTACTTGATCTTACGTTCATACATCCTTAAATTAGTGGAGTAAAACACTAAGGGCAAGCTTATGGTTCACTGCATGATGCATGTGAATTCATTGAGAGAGTGAGCGTAATTTCATTCATATACCCATACATGTTGTGATTTAAAAACTTGTGAGGAAAAATGGGTGACTCTCTTGTTGTGAGGGCACATATTTAATGAGAGATAACATTCATGTCGAATTTCTTGATCGGTTGATTTGCATGAGTTTACCAAGATTGAGAGTCGATTCTTGAGGTTAGGAAGTCTTAACATAGTTGTATTTCATTTCAATGATTAAATCGTGCATGCTCTATTTTTAACTTGCTATCTTAAATAATCATTATAGCAGTAGCTTGAATTATCTTGTAAATTAACTATGTGGGAGTCTTCATTTACATGAGATGTAAAAGGGTTGTTCGATGACAAATAAGGCTTTAACTCTGGGGTAGGTGATCTCGGGCAAAATAGCATGCCCGAGTGATGCTTTATAACTTAGTTTTGTCTTGTTTATCGACTTAATTATATGCATTCTCATGTAATTTTATGTAAATGTTAATATATACACTAACCAACATGACTAGTTCTTGTTTTTGTAGGTTTAAAATGAATTTTAGGGACTAATCCATGAGTAGGTGAAGTGGAGGCATGGAATAGAAATTAAAATGCGAACGTCGGCAAGGAGGATGCACGAAAAAGCCCACCTGCACATTGGAAACGTGCCACGGCAGGCAGGCTGGGCGACTAAGGCCGTGACACACCACCTAGCGTGCTGCACAAGCAGCGTGACACGCTGCCAACGCGACAAGGGGCCGCCTGGCGACGGTTTTGTGAGTTTCCAGTGTGCGGCCATGATGCCTCCGTGTAACAGACACATATTGGCACGATAACCTCCGTGACATGGAGCTATTCCATCCTGGGCATAATTTTGTACAATTCTCATTTACTATAAATAGGTCCCTTAGCTCCTATAAAAGGGAAGTCACGATTTATTTCTGAAAAACTGCCAAGGACTGAGGGAGAAGTGGGAGAACTCACCTAGGGTTCATCAATTTCATCTTCTCTTCTACCAATTCTTGTAAGTAGGTTACTTTAATTATGCTTTCTTGTAATTATACGAACATGAGTGGCTAGAACCCTCCCTCTAGGGTTGAAGCCACAAGATATGATTGTGATTTTGCGATTTTGTTTTGGTTTTAAGTTATTGATTGTTGTTTTGTCTTGCATTCTTAATTATAGTTGTTTTTATGATTGATCACTATGAAAACACACGCGTTAAGCTTAGGTAACTGCTTGAGAAAGATAACCTAGGAAAGAACAAAAGAATGTAGGGAGCAAGATTGTATCTCACGATATAATTCGCGGTTAGGATAAGAAATTATACCTAATGTTCCTTGCTTGGTTGATAAAATGGGATGAGAACATGAATTAACTTAGAAACGTCACTCCACCACTCGAAGAAGTAGTTGTGAAGCTAAGTTGAGTCAAATGATTAGAAGTACGAGAGTCCCTAATCACATCCACGTAAACCACATCCACGTAGTTGAATTGCCCACGAATTAGCATGTCACATCACCACTAAACGTTGTAGTTGTGAGGCTAGTTTGTCGTTTTTAGAGGCTCGAAAGTCCATGAACATGAAGTTTTAATTATGTGAGATTAAAATTGATAGTTTCATACTTAAACCATTGCAAATTGTGGTATCGCATGATTATCGGGCTTTAACTCTAGTTGCTCCTTGAATTAATTCAGAGTATTTCGTTGACCGCCCCTAGATTTAATTAACTCTATTGAAAACTTCTATAATCAACACTTGTGGCATTTGATATCACACTTGAACTTGATAGTTAGCTAAATTGGTCCAGTCCCTGTGAGTTCGACATCCGGCTCTTAAAAGGGCCACTATATTACTTGTACGACCCGTACACTTGCGGGCACATCAGTGTCCATGCTGAGGAAGTATATAGGAGATCCCTCCAGAGTTGTCCCAGTTCAGTATGTCCAGGTTACGAAGGAGCTGGTTTATGAAGAGGTTCCAGTAGCCATACTAGACCAGCAGATTCTCAGATTAAGAACTAAAGATGTTTCTTCTGTCAAGGTGTTATGGCGTAACAGGAACCGAGAGGAAATGACTTGGGAGGTAGAGGAAGATATGAAAGTCAGATATCCTCAGCTGTTTCAGACTTAATCAGCTAGAGGTACATTAGTATGTTATGTGTGCTATGTTATGTATGTTATACTATATTATGCTTTGTTACGTTAGTTATGAATAGATCGACAATAGAATGCCACGTTACCAGGTACGACTCCTACTGCTTTCAGAATAGTTGAGGACAATCTTAAACTCATACTTTCAGTCAGTTACAGTCTATTTCTTTCTATTTCAGTTCTATCAGTTATATTGCTTGTCTTCAGTTATTTTCCAGGTGTTGCTTTGCATACTCAGTACCAGCGATACTGCCGCCCATTATGGGGCGCTGCATTACTTGCCTGCAGGTACTCATAGACGAAGAGCCAATCCTTCGTAATTCCAGCCAGCATACGGAGTCATCAGCTCCTATCATCCGGAGCTAGACAGCTAGAGGTTTATTCCTTTTCTTTTATTGTACAGTATGGGTAGCCCGAGGCCCTGTCCCGACCATCTTATCAGTATTCTTAGAGGCTTGCAGATTATATATTCCCTGTGGTTAGCTGTACTGGTCATGTGAGGCCGTGTGTATGTTTTAGTTTGTTTATGATGGCCGTGTGGGGCCTTATTCAGTTGGTAGTGGTGACTTTGCTGGTCACGTAGCAGTTTAGCACTTGTTTTCTTGATTCAGAAATAACTAGACAGCATGGTGGCCTTGTCGGCCCGCATAGGTTCGCTATTAATTCAGTTGTTCTAGATAGCCGTTGTTTGCTTATAGGTGGCTATAGGCCTAGTCAGCCGGAGGCTATATTTACAGCCGTTATATAGCCCGTCGTTTTCTTGAATCCAGAGTTAGAGCCAGCCTTGCACTAGAAGTGCTTAGGCTCAGCTAGCCCAGCAGTCTAGGTCCTAGTAGGGCACCAGGTGCCAGTCATGCCTCCCAAGGCAGGGCATGACAATTACTCAAAATTTATTTGAAAACTCATGAGGTTTTATATTTAGTTTGTATAAAATTTAATGATTTAATTATGGGTCTTGTGATTTTGAAACTCTATCATTATCTACTGAATTTGATCATCTTTTTAGCTCTAAATTGATATTAGTATGGGTTATTTTGAGTTTCTAATCATTTAAACTCGACTATGCATGCCCATGATAAACCGATTTATGATCCATTGATGTTTTCGATAAGCCCAACATGTATTTTAAATTAAATCATGAATATATTATGTTATATATTATGCTCTTATGGAGATTTAAACTATATGCATGATCTCCAAGTATGTATGTATTTTATTAAGCATGAATTATGTTTTGGCCGACTCACGGGCCTCAAGTTATGGCTAGTTCACGCATGTTCAAGCATGTTATGATTATCATGATTTAACTAGCCCATGAACTCATGTATGTATTATTATAAGCACTATATATGTTTTGGGAGTAGTATCGAACACCGAGTAGGTTCGAGGCTTATGTTAAGCCCGGGATCTCATGAACTACGTGCCACCGTAGGTATGTTGGGACCCTTTCATGTTTGTCCCTGGCCCAAATGGCCCTTTTCATGTGTGATCGTGCCCTTCATGGTTCCTACCCTTGGCAAGGTATGAACACCCTCCCGACTAGGGTTACATGTCGGGCTTCATGTGTGCTCATATGGGGTATGTCTGTTAAGAGAATCTCCCAGTGTTCCTCATGATTTATGCATATTTATGATTATGTATGTTGGCTCAAGTTATGCTAAGTATGGCTCTCCTATTATGACTATGTTTACGTTATCAATATTTCAAAAACCTTGAGCCTTATGTTATATTCTGATAATTATGTCATGAGCATGTCGTCCTACTCTTATGATTTTTTATGGGATTTATACATGTTTTAAATGTCCGTTTTACTTACCTTGCATACTCAGTACATTCCACGTACTGACCGCATACTTTCTATGTTGTATCGTCTCATGATATAGGTCCCAGTTCTCAGGAGCATCCTCACCCGTAGATAGATTCGGACTTGCTCTCTGCGTATTTGGTGAATCCTCATGTTCCGAGGGCTACATGTTCACACTCTAAGTTATTCCTTCAGTTTCTGGATGTTGGATTAGTTGGGGAGTTGTCCCATCAATCCGCCTTTCATGTTTAGAGGCTTATTAGACTAAAAAGTTGTATTCCGCTATATTGTATAAGTATTATACTATTTCCCCTTATGTTATGTTATGATTATGTTCTCTATGCTATGTATACCGCTCATGTGATTGACTTAGATATATGCTAATTCTATGGGTTGACTTGGTGTCTCTTGGGGCTCCTTGTCCCCTGTCTACGATTCGGGTGTACGTTTGGGTCATGACACAAATCGAGTCTTGAAGGTTGTATTCAGAATGTCACAGTCCCTAACCCTAAGCTGATGATAGCCGAATCTGAGGTTTATCTTGGAAAAGCAACTAGCACCCTGAAGCTGATCAAACAAGCGATCAATCTAGGGAAGGGGATACTTATTCTTGATTGGGACTTTGTTGAATTACCGATAGTCAATGCACATTCTGAGAGACATGGGACAAAGAACCCTGAGAGGCTCCATGTCTACACATGGCATGAACATGAAATCTAAAATCAACATAATAATGCGGAAGTCTAACACATATAAAATAGCGGAAGTCTGAAAATATGATAACATCGGATATTTGAAAGCACAACAGTGATTTGAAACTGAAAACATACTATGTCTGATAAGCCTCTACATACTAACGAGTTGATGGGACAAGACCCCAACTAACTCACTAAGACTGAAACTGAAAATACTAAATACAACTGATAAAAGGGTCCTTGAAGGAGGAGGAGTCACCAACTATGGTTGGAAGGATGATAACTTTGAGGATCTGGCTAACGGTGGGACTGAACCTGAATATTCGAGATTGTATCATGAAACGATACAACATAGAGTATGTGGTTAGTACGTGGAATGTATCGAGTATGCAAGGTAAGTAAAACCATTAAGTAAGTAAAAATAGAAATTATGCATATCATAAAACATTTCATCATAAGATTTTGAGAGTAGGGCTTACATGTTAGTATCTGAAAACATGATTTAAGCATAACTGAATCGAATAACCCAAAGCTAAAACTGATTATTCATAAGTAAAATCGAACATTAGGTCAAACCTGCTGAAAACACAATATCATGACTGATGAACATGCATAAATGAAATCATGAGGAACAATGGGAGACTCATCATATAAGCGACATTACCACGATAGAGATTATGTGGTCCAGACTATTACTCAAGTTGGAAGAGTCGTCTAAAGCTTTGCAAGGGCTAAGGACGCTACCATGATATCAATATCAAGCTGAAGGTCCGTTGGGGGTAGGGATGCTCACAAGGGAAGTCCCAAATAATCTGATCATACCTACGTTAGCACGTAGTTTTGAGGCACAGAGTTGACTGAACCTTAGCCTACTCGGTGCTAGAGACTACTCCCAAAAACATACATATGCTCTCCATTATTTTTTAATGAAGCTGAACAATCGTCTAGTGATGAAGCTGATTCATAAACATACATGCATAATTTGAAATCATAACATAAAGAGCCTTGGCTCATATCATACCACAAGCTAAAAAATGTGGAAGTCTAGATTCCACAATCCATGTGGTAAGCTAATAACATAAACTTGAGATAAATCATGTAACATACTTGATCATATGTGCTTGCCCAAGCTTAAACATGAAATTGACTTTGATAGTCAAGAACATGAATATAGACATGAGTCACCTAACAACTCGTGGTGCACCTCATGGGTCACCGGGCGACTCGTCCTATGACCTGGTGCAGAAATTCCTATTTTCTCTGTTTCAACCCTCGGTTCTTACCTTAGGGATTTTGGGGTATTACAATATCTTCCCCTTGAGAATAATTCATCCTCGAATGCGGATGAGCATACTAGAAAGCTAAGAAATGCAACTGTCATACCAAATACTGAACATTTAGAGATGAAAATTGATGGAGTGACTGACTCCAGACTGAAATAAATGACTGACCTGAATTCATGCATCACACATACATACATTGACATTAAATAAACTGGGGCACATGATCTTAACAAGAAACTAAATAGAGTACTAGGGAGGAAACTAATATCTCAAGCTGAAACTAAGCCAGGAGGGAATAAAATGCGGGTATCTAGCTATCATATCTACTTTGACTTCCCACGTAGCTCCCTCAACATGCTGATTCCTCCATAAAGCCTTTACTAAAGCTACTTCATTATTCTTTAGCTTCCAGACCTGACGATCAAGTAATTCCACCGGAACCTCTTCGTAGCTGAGGCTATCCTTCACGTTTACACTCTCCACTAGAACAACCAAAGCTGGATCATCCATGCACTTCTTTAAGAGCGATACATGAAAAACTGGATGTACTGAAGCCAATTCTGAGGGAAACTCCAACTCATACACTACCTTGCCAACCCATCTCACAATCTGATACGGCCCAAGGTAACGGGGACTAAGTTTCCCTTTCTTTTCGAACCTCATCACTCCCTTCATGGGAGATATCTTCAGAAACACCCAATCATCAACTCCAAACTCAAGTGCTCTCCTCCTCACATCAGCATAGAACTTTTGACGACTCTAGGCTATTTTCAACCTTTCCCTTATAATCTGAACCTTCTCCAAAGCCTCATGAACTGAATTTGGTCCTATCAATACAAGTTCACTGACTTCAAACCAACCAAAAGGCGATCTATATCTCCGCCCATAGAGAGCCTCAAATGGAGCCATCTAAATGCTGGATGGTAGCTGTTGTTATATGCAAACTCAATGAGAGGTAAATGATCATCCCAACTACACTTGAAATCAATCACACATGCCCTCAACATATTCTCAAGAGTTTGAATGGTCCATTCAACCTGACCATCCATTTATGGATGAAATGCTATGCTGAGCTTGACCTGTGTACCAAGTCACTTCTGAAATGATCTCCAAAACTGGGATGTAAACTGAGTACCTCTATCTGATATAATGGACAAGGGTAGTCCATGTAACCAAACTAACTCCTGAATGTACACTTTAGCATAATCCTCCGCTAAATCTATAGTTTTGATCGGTAGAAAATGAGCTGCTTTGGCAAAACCTATCTACGACCACCCAGATAGAGTCATATTGTCGACGAGTATGAGGCAACCCAGTAATGAAGTCCATATTGATTTCCTACCACTTCCAAGTAGGGATACTAATGTCTTGAAGCACACCTCCATGTATTTGATGCTCAACCTTCACCTGTTGACAATACGGACACTTAGCCACAAATTCTACTATGTCATTCTTCATGCCATTCCATCAATAGACTTTTTGTAGGTCACGGTACATCTTGGTGGCACCTGGATGAATAGAATATCTGGAACCATCAGCCTCATGCAACATCTGCTCCTCAGCCTCATGCAACATCTGCTCCCTCAAGTCATCAACTCCCGGTACACACAAATGACCCTGATATCGTAGCACACCATATACCCCTTGGGAGAAGACCTCCACCTTCTGATTCTGAATGAATTCCTTCAACATTATTAAAATAGGATCCTCATCTTGTATAGCTTTGACCTCGGTCACCAAGGAAGATTCTGATCCATTCTGAACAATGACACCACTATCCGTCGAGTTAGTGAGACAAACTTCTAGTCGTTCAAGCCGATGCACATCTTTCACTAACTCTCTCCTCTCTTCATCTACAGGGGTAACACTCTCCATGGAAATCCTGCTAAAAACGTTTGCCACCACATTAGCCTTACCCAGATGATAAAGGACACTTCTTTGAAGTAGATTTAGATCCTTCTAGGTAAACACGTACTGTAGGCTTTTTTGGTCTGTAAAAACATCCACATGGACCCCGGACAGATAGTGTCTCCAAATCTTCAAGGAAAAAACTACCACCACCAACTCGAGGTCATGAGGAGGATAGTTCTTTTCACAGACTTTCAGCTGCCTAGAAGCATAGGCTATAACTTTGCCATGCTGCATTAATACACAACCAAGGCTGATCCTCGAGGCATCACAGTACACCAAAAATCCATTGGTATCCTCAGGTAGGGTCAACACTGGTGCTTAGGTGAGTCGAGTCTTCAACTCTTTGAAGCTCTTCTCACAAGCCTCCGATCATTGGAACTTCACTTTCTTTTGGGTAAACTTAGTCAACAGTGCTGCAATGGATGAAAACCCTTCCAAAAACCTTCGGTAGTAACCAACTAAGCCCAAGAAACTCCTGATATCTAAAGGACTAATTGGTCTAGGCCAATTCTTCACTGCTTCTATCTTCTGAGAGTCCACCTGTACACATTCACTTGACACCACATGACCTAAAAATGCTACCGAGTTTAACCAAAACTAACATTCGCTAAACTTAGCATACAACTGGCAATCCTTAAGAGCATGTAGCACCACCTAAGCGGCATGCTCCTCCTTGCTTCGAGAGTATATGAGAATGTCATCTATGAACACAGTCACGAACATATCCAAATATGTCTTGAACACCCTATTCATCAAATCTATAAAAGCTTCAAGAGTATTTGTTAGTCCAAAGGACATAAATACAAACTCATAGTGACCATACCGAGTCATGAAGGCTGTCTTTGAAATGTCACTCTCCCAAACCCTGAGCTGATGATACCCGTATCTAAGGTCTATCTTTGAGAAACACTTGGCACCCTGAAGTTGGTCAAACAAGTCATCAATTTTAGGAAGAGGATACCAATTCTTGACTGTGACCTTGTTACTGTCGGTAATCAATGCACATTCGAAGGGAACCATCCTTCTTCCAAACAAAGAGAACTGGTGCACCCCATGGGGACTTGCTAGGTTTGATGAAATCCTTGTCTAAGAGATCCTTCAACTGCTCCTTCAACTCATTTTGCTCAGGTGGAGCCATTTTGCAAGGAGGAAAAAATATGGGTTGCGTATTGGGAAGAAGGTCAATACCAAAATCAATCTCTCGCTTGGGAGGAATTCTTGGTAAATCATCTGGAAACACTTCTGGATATTTACACACTATAGGAACTGACTTGATAGTCGGGGTTTCGGATGTAGCATCCTTAACCCTAACTAGATGGTATATGCAACCCTTAGAAATCATCTTTTTGGCCTTAAGATAGGAAATAAAACAACCTACAAGTATAATTGAACTATCCTTCCATTCTAGGACTGGCTCACCTAGAAATCGAAACTCTATCGCACGGGTTCTACAATTTACTGAGGCATAACATGCATGTAACCAATCCATGCCAAAGATAACATCAAAATCTATTGTGGTTAGCTCTATTAAATCTACTGAGGTGAATTTCTGAAGGACTGTGATAGGGCAATTTGCATATACCCGTCGAGCTATAACTAAATCACTGACTGGAGTAGAGATTGAGAAGGGTTCTGATAGGATTTTGAGACTAACTCCAACACTTCTATAAATATCGAGCGTCACAACAAATAAAGTATCCCCTGGATATAACAATGCATATACATCAAGGTGGAATACTCGTAACATACCAGTGACTACATCTGGAGAGGCCTCCTACTTCTGACGAGATGCGAGGGCATGGAATCTGTTTTGAAGCTGACCACCACCAGCACTAGTGGAGGCTCCCAGCTAAACTAAGCATGATGGTGGGGCTGTGAACTAGTGGCTGGGTCTCGGCCTCTACCATGGCTCTATCTAGCTGCGGAGCAATCTCTGAGCATATGTTTGGGCTTCCCACACTAGAAATAAGCACCTGTACCTGTTAAGAACTGACTAGTGTGCCTCTGGCCACACCTATAATAAGGTGGAATACTAGGCTCCACGAATCTGCTCCCCTGACCTCGAGAGCCTGATGCTCGTCTCCTCTTGTCGCACCTAGATCTAGATAGCACACTCGCTGCTGATGGTGCTAGGGCTGATGACCTTTGGTGGAACTGTTGATGGTGCCTACCACCAGGTCTCTGTTGGGAAAATCCAAAGCTATCAATCCTGGCCTTCTTGGCCTCTCTCTCCCACTCACTCAGCTGTACTGCCTCTATCTGCTGGGCGTACAGAACTATGCGTGAGAAATCAATTTCCTGATGAAGCATCGCGTCCAGCAATCTTTGACCAGGTACTTCATTATCCCATGCACAAACCTGCTCACCAGAGCTCTCTGATCAGCCACCAGCTCTGCTGCATATTTGGATAAGAGGGTGAACTCTAGAGCATACTTCTGAACCGTCATGTTGTTCTATCTCAAGTTCACAAATTTAGCTGCTTTGATCTCCCTCATCTCACGGGGAAAGAACCGATCCAAAAACGTGGTATGAAACTCATCCCAACTAATAGGGCCTGCTCCAGCTGCCCTACCATCCTTCCACTATTTGAACCAAATATGTGCTACCCTTTTTAGCTGATAAAAGGCTAAATCTGTTAACTCCTCCCCGGTCACCTCCATGATTTGGGTGATTTTCTGAATCTTATCAATATACTCGTGGGGCTCCTCGTCCACCTTCGACCTAAGGAATTCCGAATGGTTCATCCTTAGAAAATCTCTAACTCTCGCCGCTGCCCCATTCCTATTTTGAGGGACATGCCTATCGCCTGTTGGTTGACTTGGGCGGTCAAAGCCTGAGCTAGCATCTGGATGGCATCCTAAACTTTGCATAGGCCACCTGCTCGGGCACATGATCCTTGGGGGCTGGTGGGGCCTATTGGTTCCCATCTCCATTGCCATTCTCATGGTCATTTCCATTTCCCTTTCTTCTCTCGTTAACTCAGCAAGGAGGCATGATTCTGCGAACGCGTATAGCATGAGTTAGAAGGATATAGAGATATTTCATTGCATGACATAGATCATGAAAGAAGGACAGTTTCCTAAAATATTTCATACCTCTTCTTCATAAGTGTGGAGTGCTTCAAACCCATCAAAAAGACCTACTTAACGTGGCTTTCAGATACCTTAGGACACTTCAAAACCTAATGCTCTGATACCAAGTTTTTCAGGACCCAAACATAGGCTCGAATTGATACACGGGACAAAAGAACCCCGAGAGGCTCCATGTCCACCCATGGCATGAACATGACATACAAACTTAATGGAAGTATAACATATATAAAATAGCGGAAGTTTGAAAATCTAATAACATCAACTATCTGAATACATAACAACGATATGAAACTGAAAACATACTATCTCTAATAAGCCTCTATATACTGATGAGTTGATGTGACAAGACCCTAACTAACTCACAAAGACTAAAATTGAAAATAACAAATACAACTGATAAAAGGGTCCTCGAAGGATGAGGATCACCAACTCTGGCTGAAAGGATGCTAACTGTGAGGATCTGGCTTACGATAGGACTGAACCTGAATATCCGAGCTTGTATCCTGAAATGATACAACATAGAGTATGTGGTTAGTATGTGAAATGTACCGAGTATGCAAGGTAAGTGAAACTTCTAAGCAAGTAAAAACAGAACTTATGCATATCATAAAACATTTCATCATAAGATACTGAAGTAGGGCTTACATGCTAGTATCTGAAAACATGATTTAAGCATAACTAAATCGAATAACCCGAAACTGAAATTGATTATTCATAAGGAAAACTGAACATTGGGTAAAACCTGCTGAAAACATAATATCATGACTGATGAACATGAATAACTAAAATCATGAGGAACAATGGGAGACTCGTCATATAACCGACATTACCACGATAGAGCTTACATGGACCCGACTATTACACTCACGTGGGCAGAGCTGTCCAAAGATTTTCCAGGGCTAAGGATGCTACCATGACATCTATCATACCTATGTTGGCACGTAGTTTTGAGGCACAGGTTTGACTGACCCTTGGCCTATTTGGTGCTAGAGACTACTCCCAAAAACATACATATGCTCTCCATCATTTTTCAATGAAGAAAAACCATTGTCTAGTGATGAAGTTGATTCATAATCATAAACACATAATCTGAACCATAACATAAGGAGCCTTGGCTCAAATCATACCACAAGCTGAAAAAAGTGGAAGTCGAGACTCCAAAATCCATGTGGTAAGCTAATAACATGAACTTGAGATAAATCATGTAACATACTTGATTATATGGGCTTGCCCAAACTTAATCATACTTGAAATAGACTTTTATAGTCAAAAACATGAATATAGACATGGGTAACTCGAAATCATAATTTATCATACGCGTATTATCATACTTGAAAACATAGGTCATAATCTCATCATCTCATGAACTTTCATAATTGGGCATCATAATTAGTAAGACCTTGAAAACATAAATTTGTAATTTAAATCATTATAAAAACATGCCCATGAATCATAATTCAACATTAAAAACATGAATAGATTATACCCATGATAAATACTTAGAGAATTCACAAGTTGGGTTAAAACCCCATAGATTCATCAACTAGAATTTTCATGAATTTGAGAAGGGATTGGGGATGGGAGTGGATGGATACACCCGTTCATTACCCTACATATTTGGGTTCTTCTGATTTCCACAACCTACTTGAATGCCCAAAGGAAATTGAAGAAGAATTGATGAACTTCTAGGCTTGATAACCCTTGGAAACTTCTAGGATTGCATGCATTGAGAGGGATAGGCTTAAAATGAGTTGACCCTCTTAAAACACACCTATCTGATCTTAAAATGATGTAGTTTAGGTCTTAGGAACTTAGGAATTATCAAAAAGCCCTTACTGAATTCACAGAAAATTGATAGTGCTAGTCCCAACGAGGGACTGGATGACTCATTGCCTAAGGAGACGACTGGTGGCCTGCAGCCGTCGTCAGTATTGGAAGTCTTCACTTTGCTGGTCACCACGAGGGACACCATGACTCCTGGTGACTAACCATTGGGTACACTATGAAACCCTTCAACATCCAAGTCAAACTCCTGACTTGGCTTGATCACCCTTAGAAACTTCTAGGATTGCATACATGGAGAGGGATAGGCTTAGAATGAGTTAAACCCTCTTAAAACACACCTATCTGAGCTTAAAACGATGTAGTTTAGGTCTTAGGAACTTAGGAATTATGAAAAATCCCTTACTAAATTTGTAGGAATACTACTTGTCCCGAGGAGGGACTGGATGACTCGTTGCCTGAGGAGATGACTCGCGGCCTGCACCCATCGTTAGCACTGAAAGTTTTCACTCTACTGGTCACCACGAGGGACATCACGACTCATGGTGATTGATCGTTGGGTACATTACCAAACCCATTAACATCCAAGTCAAACTCCTGAACACGACCAACTTTATGATTCGTTGTCCTGACCACGATCCTGGACAACCCCAGACCAAAAATCCAATCAAACTTTTCATTCACTCCACGAGTCACCGAACGACTCGTCGTGCACCTCACTGGTCACTGGATGAATCGTCCTGTGACCTGGTGTAGAAATTCCTATTTACTCCATTTCAACCCTCGGGTCTAATCTTACGGCTTTCAGGGTATTACATAATTGAGCTTGGGATTGGGAATGAGGGTGGAAAGAATCCCCCATTGATGACCCCATATACTTGGGCTTTGATGAATTCTTACTTATACTTGAGACCCGAGATAGTTGAGATAAATAAGAGCCCTTGGAGCTTGAGAGCCTTGAGTGGTTTGATCTTCAACCTACGGTGTTTTATAGAGGAATGAGAGTTTAGGGTAAGTAAATCCCTCTACTATAGCCTTTAGGAATTCTAAAATGACCTACTTTAGGAGTTAAAAGTATAGAAAGTTACAAAATCCCCGTGGAAACTTGCATTAAAAATATGCCCGCTACTGACCATGACCCAACCTACAATCTGTAGGTCCTTACCATGACTTGTACTAAGTCTCTTCATGTCTTAAAAATCTCTAAAAACTTCCTCGAATCCCTTCCCACAACTCAGTATGAACCATACAATCTTGGTACGAGTCGTGGGATCCTGTTGTGGTTTCGTGGAAAAGTGTTGCCGATTCACTAGATCCATGCTACGGGTCTTAGTATGATTTGTACCTTCATGACATGAGCCATTCTGAGGCTTGTACTGAGGGGATATTTTAGTTTTTCTACTAGTTCATACTCCATATCTGGGGTCTAGTTTTAGGGACTTTTGGGGTGTTACAGAGAATGCAAAGTTACTCTTGATGAATTCACCACGCTAAGTGCAAAGTGGAGGCCATTTTAATAAGATTTTAATAGAAAAATGTTAAGAACTATGATAAAAGGATTTAGGTTACATTGCCATAAGGTGTCAAAAAAAATTGTTTTTCACTAGAACATTGTAATGTGTGTGGAGTAATTTTCTACTTCATTCAATGAATTGCTTAGTTCAAAATTTTTTCACTAAGTAGACAATGATTTAGAACATCTTCACTAACTAGTCATTCAAGTCCAAAAGACACTATTATTGATGCATGTTACAAGATTAATATCTCAAATATTTTAAAAGTTAATTAAAACAAGTGGGGAATTGTTAGAACTAATATATCAAATGAAACAATTTATCTTAATTTTTTTTGCATTTGCAAAATAAGAAAATGTGAATTTACTCATAAGAGCTTTGTATGGGCCATAGCATCAGTCGTGGTGAAAAGAAGAATCCGGAATTCATGTTACGGATGGTCATTACGACTCGTACCTTGATTGTACGGATCGTAGTGCTTACTGTAAGGATGAATTGCACGACATGCAGAATTTCATAGACATTGACTTACGAGGAAATATATGAATTGTACCTTAGTGGTACGAGTCATAACATGCATTCATAGGTCCCCAGGTAAGTTTCCTAAGTCTTCTTCTATGAGTCCAAGGGACGAGCCGTAGGTCCAACCTACGACTTCTGGTATGAGTCGTGATGGGATAAATTAATCAACTTGACTCGACTAGACCCAGATTCCGAATTTTCCGCCCTAACCTATTTAAATCAAAACCCTTCAGACTTTAACTCCTACGTGAACCTACACTTTGAACCCATGAGTCTCACCCATGATTCTCACACCTATAACTCAAAATCTCAAGCAATTCAAGCTTGAGTTTGTGCAAGATTACATCTGCATAGTTGCAATTCCTACCCTAAACACTTAAACGAGGAAGAAGTCGAGCAAATTGAAAATTCAAGTAAGTAAACATGTTCCATTTAAACCAATCTTGCTCTGTATGAAATAATAGAACTCAGTGATTCCTCAAAATCACCAAAAATGGGTTGAGGGAGATGATCATTAGGGTGTTGTGATACTATTGAAGGGGTAGGAATTGGTAATGCCAAACACTAAACTTGATTGCTAAAAATGAGTTACGAGGTGTGCACAGGGTAGATGTAAATAATGGACATTGATAGCATAGAATGGGGAAGTCTAAGTACCCAGATCAAACAAATCACTTTCCTGAATAACCAAACTATCAAGGTAAGGATAGGCTTCACAAGCCTTTTTACGACTCTAGTTTCATACTACGACTCGTAGGAGGGCTCATTGGGATTGTCATAAACTATTTGTGACTGAACCTGATGGTATGAAACCTGGCACGACCCATAATATTCGACTACAAGTTTTACCATGTAATTGTACCATAAATATGAAAGGGTCAAAGTTCAAAAGAAATGGTATAATGCTTACTAAGACTCCTGAAAACAAATACGATCCATAATACGAATCATAGAAAAATACAGAAGAACACAGTTTAGGTGAACCCTCAGCACGACACCTATTATGAATCATATCATCATAGTACGAGCCGTAACTAGGAGTCGTGATAGGCCCATTATGATCTACGAGTCTTAGGAGTTGTGGCACTGTGGTACCACCCGTACTTTAGACTATGGAAAACTTCAAAGGATATTTTTCTTGCTTTCTTATTCTTAGATCATGCATACTAACCTTTTTCTCCACTAGTACAATGACGCTAAAAAGGATATCAAAGAAGAAGCCCCAAGTCAAGCAGGCTAGAGCTGAGATAACTTCTAGGAGGGTATTGAGAGATGAGTCCTCCAACTCTGATCAAGCAGGCAACTCCCCTAGTGGTTCAGTGGAATAGTACCAAGTTGAGACTTCTGACACTAATGAGCCATGGACCACTAGGGCTCAAGCGAAGGTAAAGGACAAAGCTACTTTTCCCGCTTTGGCCATTGCTCCCCAATCTGAAGAGGGAGTAGAAGAAGAGGTTCAAGAGTTTGGGAGTGGCTCTAGTAAGGAAAAAGGATCTGGGGAGGCCCAATTCGGAGATGAGGGCAATAAGGCCATAGAGGAAGAAGGTGACCAAACTTCGCCTTGGGAGAACCGTACTATTAGGTGGAGAGTACTCGATGCTCCGGAGATATACGAGTAGGTTTTTGATCTCACCTCCAAGAAACATCCGAGGACGAGCATATAAGAAGAACCACAGATCCTCACTAGTGCCTTGAGTGAGGTAGAGGAAATGAAGCGGATATTCAGTTTATATGGATTTTACTGGATGGATAGAACTCTAGATGAGTACAATCCTGCAATGGTCCGAGAGTTCTACGCCAATTATTTGGCCAAGATGGAGCAAAATGCAAAAGGTGGAAAACAATCGATAGAACAACCCATGCTTGAGAATGTGGTAGTGCCAGATCACATGGTTGATATCTCCAAGCGTACTATTTCCCTAATACTTTGTGGGCCGCAATTTAGAGCTCTTGACATAATAGCTGAGTTCAATTACATAATGGATGCCCTGAAAAGGGTAAAGCAGCTGGGTTATGAAGAGAGGCATATCCAAATTAAATGGCTAGCTGGGGTTCCAGAAGATAACAAGAAGGACGTGGACTGGGTGGATAGTGGAAAGCAGATCACCAAAGCTTAGCTGAACTTCATAGCGAAGGCTAGTGGACACTAGTCCTCCACCAATTGGCAATAACGGTTAATGACAACACACTCAGTGCAGATAGAGAAGCCTTGGCGAGATGTATCATGTCTAGATATGCCATCAATATTTTGAGGGTCATCGTAGAGGAGATTCGAGATTGGGCTTTGGGATTGAGAACTACCATCCCATTCTCGAGTCTCGTGTTTAGATTATGTGTAGAGCCGGGCCTTAAGGCGAAGATGGAGGTTGAGACTCTAATTGAAGGTCAGAGAATGGAGGATATAGGTCTGATTTAGGATGAGATGAACCCGGTGAGCCGGGTTAGACTTCCTACAGCAATCGCAGTACCACGGTTATCTGGGGGTGAGCATATTGATACCCCCACCTTAATGGAGCAGGATCAGATGTCCGCTGTAGAGGCTGGCCACATAAAGGAAACTCCTAATACTTCATCTGTACCTCTGAGCTAGATCCAACTAGTATATATTGGTCCCATATGAGTTCCTCTAGAAGATGGCTAAAAGGCTGACAGTGACCAAGAGAGAGGTTCAATCTATGATGGAGAATGTCAAGCCTTAGGTGAAGGCGAAGATAAAGGAGGCCTTGAGGGTGTTGCATGGACGGATAGATAGCTTTGAGCGTCACTTCAATGAGCGCCTAGTTGAGCATCCGGCACAGACAACCTTAGGGAGGAGTTGGGCTCTTTAGAGTAAAGTGAATGAGTTTTCGTCTATACAACTGGTGATTCTAGCAGCCCCCATGATGTTGGGCATATTTTAATGCCTATTTACCATGTTTTTAAACCCATATTTGATCATGTTTTGAGTTAATAATCCTTAATTTATGCTTAGATTTATGTGTGTGTATGTTTTTTATGCGCTAACAAATGATTTGAGTTGATTCGAGTAGGAAACTGAGGAAATGGGTTCAAAAAGATGCAACGAGTGAAGATTTGAAGAGCTGAAGGGCCTGGTGCTATGGCTGGCACCCCGCACCAACTCCTGAACTTCAGAGAAGAAAACTTTAGGTTGAGGAGCCCTTGAACTTCAAAGAATTTTACTTCACAAATCTTGGCGAGATGATTGACGGCCCGCGCCAGAGGTGTCTAAACTGAGAGAAATTTGATGAACACCTGGGCGAGATAGACAGGGTGGCATGCCAAACCTTGTTGAAAGCTGAAATTGTTGGAAATTTAACTAAGTCTATGGTAAGATACATGGGGCGGCATGCCAGGGCTATTCTGGGGTAGAAATGATGATTTTAGAGCTATGTTTGAAAGGGTAGAAACGTTATT
Organism: Datura wrightii; assembly: GCA_035772735.1. NCBI lineage: Eukaryota > Viridiplantae > Streptophyta > Magnoliopsida > Solanales > Solanaceae > Datura > Datura wrightii. Next base: position 18,222,291 of record JASDFA010000023.1, on the reverse strand, counting down.
TGAAGGCTCATCTATAAATACATGCACTCATTTGTAGCAAGGGGTATCATCTTTTATTAATCTTAGTTTGTATTTTACATTCCGTAGTTCATCTATTGAAGCTAGTAAGCCATTTGGAAGGAAGACACAATTCTACAACTAGGTTTTTCTCTTCTTTACTCATATTTTCTTATGATGATGACTAAGTATTCATTTTTCTGCTTGTCTATGAGTGACTAAACTTATATTCTATAATTTTGACCATGGTGAATGGTCGATTGTTTGAAATACTAATTAAATTTGGTTTTTATTCTACAATTATGGTTGTTTGTTTTTATTTGTATTAATTTATTGTTTATGAGATTAATCACCTTGTAAGTAATCTGTTGGCTTTCGACTAAACTTGGAAAAAGGAATCGAAAAGGTTAAAAATAAATACAGAATAAGAATTCAAAGACCCTTGAACCCATTGGTGATAGATAGATGTTGTTGTTGAGGATAGGATTATACCCTTCAACCTCGTTTAGTTGAAATACAAGTAGGCATAATCGTTGTTTCATTATTCACCTGCGACCATAGGGATATAGGAATTAAGGTTCACGAAATAGTTCTTGGATGGTAGGGATAGTGGCAAGAAATGGGAGAGTAACTTGCAACTAACAACCATAGGAAAAATCGTACTAGTATAATTATGTTTTGAAAACTCAGCTTGAAACCAACAAAGTGCCATCGCCCTAGACTATCATCATTGAAATACAATCAAGATCACTATCATTTCTTTTAGTTAATTTAATATTTAAAGTTTTGATAGTTTAGTTTCTCAAACCAATCTCCATTTTAACTATTTTTGTAGAATAGTGAAATTAAAGAGACAACCTTATAATGATTAAATTGACAATTCCCTGTGGGTACGATATCTGGGCTTAACAATCCTATATTACTTGATAACCACGTCCGCTTGTGTGCGCTTGGGCGACATCATGTTTTTGGCACCATTACCGAGGATCTGAATATTGTTTAATCATTTGTAGGTTAGAATTTTGTTTCACTAATCTATATTTTACGTTTGTTTCTTGTTTTTGTTGAAGTTCACAGGGTTGTTTGCTTTAGTGTATGCAAAGCACGAGAAGTCAGGGACCACCATTGTCTTCTATTAATCTTTAAATAGAGAGAACCTTTCGAAGGTTAGCTATAGAAAACATCGGGCAGGCAACAGATGAAGAGAATGATAGAGTTCTAGTGATGAATTTTGCTAGACCTAATTTGGAGAACGCTTCTAAATAGATCGTCAAACCGGCTATCACTGGGAATTTTAAGCTAAAAGAAAGGATCGTGTGGCTGGTCCAAAATACTTGCCAATATCAGGGCAAGCCGCAAGAAGATCCCCACAGGCATCTGATGACGTTTGTAGAGCTGAGTGAAAATTTCCACAACCAGAACGTGTTAGATGAATATGTCAAGCTGACTCTATTTTCGTTCTCACAAATTGGGGAAGCCAAGGAGTGGCTTCAAAATAAGCCTGTAGGATCCATCACAACTTGGGATATCCGCTCTAATAAGTTCATTTACTAGTTTATCTCTTCGAGAAGAACTAAAGAGATGGGGGAAAGATCTCTGAATTCGTATAGAAAGATGGAGAAATGATAGCTCAAGCATGGGAACGTTACAAGGGTTACTTAAGGGATTGTCCAAACCACATGCCACATAAGGAGATAATTAGGATCAACTTCATAAAGGGTCTAAATCCCGAGTCGATGATACTCCTAGATGCTACCACATAGGGACAGATTCTTGTTGCGCGCGTATCGCTGCTCGGTATAGATTAAAAACCGACACGCAAGTGTACGTGGTCAAACAAGTAATAAAGTGGCTAAGTAGACAAGTATCGATCCAAGGAGGCTGCTCTAGATATGCAAAACTGCCTAGTTTACTATATCTCTATTCTATTTCTAACTATGTTAACAACAATCCAACCAAAATTTGAGTGAGTTTTGTTTCTAAACTAATTATATACTGAAATTAATAACTACTATTTACATTGAATTTAGACAATGGATATGCACATGCCAAGGTTAAGAACGAGTAATGAACTTGATAATCATGATAATTTGGTCATCCTCTTCTTCATATTGCTAGCCAAGAACGTTTGCCTAGAAATTAAAACTTCCGTATTTAATTTCACTTTAGAATCATAAACCATCCGTCTACATTTCTGTGATCAAATGCAATTTATGACCTAACACTCCAATTCCGGTTCCTAAATTGACTAATACGACTTTCACGTATATTTCTATCAAGAAAGCACATCAAAACCCAATTTTCCCAAATCAAGTTAAGAACAATACCCTATTAATTCACAACTTTCCAATTTCATGCTCTCTCGAGTGAAATTGGACTTTTTAGATATACATTAATGGTGGCCAATCAATAATGTAATAAACACAAGAATTAATAGAACAACATGCAAGAAGAAGAAGAAACCATATCAATTATTACCAACATTCATTACACAAGTTCAAAATCTCAGCAAGAAAGGAATTAGCCACTCATTCTTGGATTAATCATCCTAGAATGAGTGTTAATTTATGCATACAATTGAAGGAAAGAAGAAGGGAAGAGAAGAAAACTCTTATCTTTTCTATTCTTCAACTGCCACAAAACCACGTTCCTGCTCTCCACCTCTGAACTCAGGCTAAAAAACTAAAACTAAAAAAACTTTTTTAAAAATAACCTAAGTGTGCTATTTATACTAGTGGGAAATTTTTCCCGGAATAACAAGCAACGTGTCACGGAGGCCAACGCGGAGCACTGCCTCCGTGACACAGCGTGGACGCGGACCCTCTCTGGAAATTGTAGGGTTCGGATAATTGGCCTCAACGTGGCACGGAGGCCATCGCGGAGGCCTATCTCCGTGCCACGGAGCTGACGCGCAGGCACACTGGAAATTGCCAATTTTATTTCTGCCCAGGCAGTGTGCTACCGCGATGGCAGCGTGGCACGGCACCATCGCGGAGCCACTGTAAAATGTGCCATCCAAGGCCTTTTCCACGCTCGCATCCCAGTCCAACTCCGACATAGTTCCAACACGCATTTTAGCTCCTAAAAATCACATTATCCTGCAAAACAAATGCTAATCATGTTGGTTAGTATAAATTCGCATTTTATTACCAAATACATGATATTATATACACATTGCACAACAAACAAGGTAAAAATGATACGTTTGAGTATCACTTGGGCATATAAATCTGCCCAAGATCAATTCTATCCAAAAGTTATGATGAAATTGAGGCTCTCTTGAACCTCATGTATGCAGGCAGTCAGGATTATCAGGACTCAGGCAGAGGAATTGCAGCAACAAAGATGTCGGAAATGCTTGAGATGGATGTGTTGCGACAATCAGGGAAGACATTAGCCAGCTGGTGAATGCAATCAGTAAGTTGGTGAACACACTAGCAGAAAGCCAAGTAGAGTAGGTACAAGTCCCACCACCATCATATGAGGCGTGTGGAGAAAGCCGCACATATTAAAATTGTCCTCTTAATCCTGAATCTGTATATTTTATGGGACAAAAAAGTCATGGTAGAGGTTTTGCAGGTAATGACTATAATTAGGGGTACTAGAAAGAAGTAAATCCCTCATGGGGAGGGAATTAAAACTTCTAAAGGCCCCAAAACATTTATCAAAGGCCTCAAAGCCAGCAACAAAATAGTTTTCTTGAGGAGAATGCTGAAGCAGACGCAAGTGGTTAATGAAATGCAAAAGTCCATCCATGAGCTTGACAGGCTAATGGGGCAATTGGCCCTACAACAGAACATTAGACCATAAGGGGCACTCCCGAGTAACACCAAGAAGAACCCCAAGGAAAATGTGAGCGCAATCTTCTTGCATATTGGTGAAGATCTGGGTGAGGCTATCCCCAAATAACATAAAGTTTATAACGAATAGGTTGTGAGCTCCAAGATTAAGGTGGGTGAGTCTAGCAACCCATAACCGAAAACTGCTAGAATACCTCCTCCATTCCCTCAAAGATTGAAGAATAAGACAGAGGACACAACTTGTAGTTAGTTTCTTGAGTTGTTAAAGAAGGTTCATGTGAATATTTTATTGGTGGAGCTTTTGTAGGAAGTCCCAAAGTACGCCGGGTATATCAAGGATATCATGGCCAATAAGAGAAGGCATACAGAGTTTGAAACCGTGGCTCTTACAGAAGAGTGCAGTTCTCGAATCAAGAACAAAATTCCTAAAATGTTAAAGGATCCCCGGAGTTTCACTATCCTTGTCACTATTGGGAGCAAGGAAGTTGGTTCGGCCTTATGTGATTTGGGTGTGAGCATTAATTTGATGCCTGTATTCCTATTCAAAACTCTAGGATTAGGTGAACCGCATCCTACCACAGTAACGTTGCAGCTTGCAGACTAGTCTCTGGCCTATCCTGAAGGTATCATTGAAGATGTCTTGATTAAGGTAGGACCTTTCATTTTGTCGGTGGACTTTATAATTCGAGACTATGAGGTTGATGTAATAGTTCTCCTCATTTTGGGGAGAGGATTTTTATCCACCACTGAAACTGTCACATATGTTAACTTGGGAAAGATGTCTATGAGATGGTTGGAGGCAGTGTTTGAAAAGTTCAGAGCAGCACGAATGCCACCTCACTATGAGGACTTCACAGTGAAGCCAGCTGCAGAACTTGGAGGTTGTAATTAGTTAGTGAAGCAGCATGTACTGCATGAGAAGTTAGTATATCCCTGGTATGGTCATAAGTCCACTTGAATGAAGGAGTGATGGGGACCATAGTCGTGCCACGATATTAAATCAGGCACTACATGGGAGACAACCCATGAATGTCGTGGCACGACTATAACTAAGGCTCTTGGTGGGAGGCAACCCATCCTTCTAATATTTTGTATATTTTCCTTTATTTTGTAGAGATGAATAGGGCATAAGATGCAAGAACAAGCTGCGACATTGAGCTAAAAAGTGTAAGTCTGGGGTGAGATGCTTGTCGTGGGGCACCAGGAGTTAAATCCCTGAAGATTTTTTTTTTGTCAGATGAGGCTATGGGTGGCGTGCCGCGCTAGCCTCCTGTTTGCAGAGAAATTTATTTCTATATCTATGGTGAGACAGAGGGGGCGGCACGCTAGGGTCTAGATGGACAAAATTTTTTGCCCAATTTGGGTCAATGTTGACTCAAAAGACCTTAAAATTACATAGAAGCCCATATATACTTCTTTATTTAATGTCCAATTTGTCCTTTTCTCTCAAAAAGTTGAAAAACAAATAAGCAAAAAATTTCTCTCCCTCTCTTCTCTCTTAAGCCGTAGCTCCCCATTCCCCTCTCCCCTCTATTATTGTCTTCTCCAACGATTTGGTGAAGCTCTCATCTTCAATTCAAGTAAGTATGTTTCTTTTCTCTAATTTGATTAATGATGCAAGCATGCTCCCATACAACCCTTCCCCAATATTTAGAACCCAAATCACCATTTTTAGTGAAAACCTTGAAATTCATGTTTTGGGTTTGATAAGCTTAAAGTCCTAAATTCTTACATGATAGTATATTATCTTTGTTGGGTAGCTTGATTCTTGGTTGAATATGGTGATTTGAACTTGTGGGGATGATGAGGGTTGGTGAATTAAAGTCATGAATAGTGGTGGGTAGATGTATTAATTGTAGAGAGAGAAAGTACATAGGTATTGAATTCTTGAATATGAATAATGCTTGAGTTGTTGAAATTCTTGATTAATTCATGATGAATGGTAGTAAATTTCTTATTTCTTGTTGATTGAATTGAATATTGCTACTTCATTACTTGAATTACTTGAATTATAAATTGGAGGAAGAAAGTGAGAGAGATGGCCTAGCTGAAGCATTCTTGAAAAGCTAAAAGCTACAAGAGAGTTGAAAAGAAAGAAAAATCCATGAACTTAGTGTAGTATGGAGTTAGTGAATTAAATTGAATTATTGAGATTGAATGATGACGGGGAAGTCTTGAGTACTCCATTTGACAAATTCTCACAAGTATGCTAGCAAATTAAGTGTGGGGTGGATTTTGACCCTTCAACATTTAGTTAGTTAGCCATTTTGTTCATGAGCTAATTTTGTGAAGTTCTTGATTTTTGCTTGTTAGGTACCATGGAATCAAAAGGAAAGGAGGTGATTGTTGCGGATCGAAGTCTCAAGAGGACTTGGAAGGGGAAAATGTGGGCTAGTTCTTTGGCTTCCAAAGTCGGCCCTGCAAGGAGATTTGGAGAAAAAGCGGTAGAGACCCATGGGCTTACTTGGTTTAACACTCAAAAGAAGCCAAGTATGCACCTGAGAATTGGATAGATGAGGGATGCTTGACACTTGAGTTCCAGGCCATTGGGGACAAGATACGTGAGTTAGGAGTGGATTACATCTTAAATGAGCTGAAGAGATGCAACCTTACATTGGTGAGGGAGTTCTACGTAAATTGGGATACCTTATTCAGAGAGAGCACCAAGGTAAAGATTAGAGGTCAAGTAGTGCGATTCACAGCTAAAAGGTTCAATGCCTTCTTAGAAACACATGCAGTAGACCCTTCGGAGTATTTCATCTCGCTGGAGAAGCCTCCATACAGAGACATCCATCACACTTATGTGGTGAGCACTCGTCTGCCTGTTGGGCGAGGGAACATAATGGCACTCATTCCACACTTGCGTTGCATATTCTAATAGGGAGGCAAAGGTGTGGGTGAGTTGGTGTGTGCTGTCTTTCTCCCTGGGACATATATGACAGAGTTAACTCGAGAGCGGATTGTCTTGGTATATATGTTGATAAAGGGAATACCGGTCAATTTTGGTGCTATAATTCATGACATATGAGAAGATCACGAGATAATTATAGATGGAAATATTGTCACGGTAGTCTCTTGACCATGTTCTTGAGGGAGAAAGATATTAAGGAGGAGGATGCAGACCTTGTATTAACTTTGGTAGGGCACTTGGCTGTAAAGATGATAGACGTCATAAATGTGAAAGAGACTGTCCATTCCACATGTCCTCTTCTTAATATAGCTGATCGTCAAACCCATGATGAGAGTTGGCAAGGTTGAATAATTGTGATGTGAGAATTACCGCTAAAGCTTGGAGGTCGACCTGCTACTGCAAAAGAGATGACAGCTTTAGAGGCACGGTACCTGCTCACGGAGAGTGCTATGTTAATGTGCCGAGTACCCCAATCCTTTGAGGAGCTATTTGATGATGATGAGGCCACAATCCTTACAGACGATGTTGATAACCTAGATATTAATGAGGAGCATGGTGCTTCTACAGGCAATATGCAGGTGGATGGAGAAGATAATGATGCTGAAGAGGATAAGGAGTACAATCCCGAGGATGATGCTTCGTAACCCATGAAGTTATTTTTCTCTTCCTTTATGATATGACTATGTGTGCACTGAGGAAAGTGCACCTTTTTAAGTGTGGGGTCGAGGAAAGATATATTCCTGTTGTTCTTTGATTGCTATATTTGTAGTAGGTCGTGGCATTATTATGTCATTCCTCGTAGTACTAGCCTGATGATTTGTAGGTCATGGGTTATTAATAGCTAGTATGGTGATATTGACTTGGATTCCTGCGATATTTGACTTGTTATTCCTCTTGACTATGTTATTTTGGTTGCTTTATTTGGAGTCAATTCGTTTTATTTAGGAGTCACTGTCTTTATAGAGTAATGAGGTTTCCCTAAGATAGATGGACGAAGACTGTCTTAAGGGAAGTTTCGTCATATTTTTTTATTTTTTAGGATTGATTCATAGGTCATTCGCTTGTATACTTGTTAATATTCTGCTTAGCTGGTATGCTGGAGTGAATAGAGTGGTCATCTTGACTGCATGAGTGACGATCCATGAGAGACACATATATCTCTTTAATTTGAGTCAACATATCCTTACGACGTAATAATGAATAAACTTATCATTCAATATGATTGTGTGAATGTGTAGCTATAGAAACCGATTAGATTCTTCTTGCCATGAGACATGAGTTGAATTTCTTTGTGTGTATATATTGTAGCATCTAGAACTTGCCTTAGTGTATTTAGGATAACTAGTTAGTAGGGAGTAGAGAGATGATCAAGACATTTCTTTGAAGAAACCATTTTTTTCCTATAATTATTTTACCTTCCTAATCATTCTCCTTAGTTACCCCCTTTGAACCTAAAAGCCTTATTCGTTCTTAGCCATGAGAGTTGCTTAATCCCTCTTTTTGTGAGACCTCAGATTTTTTTATCAAAGTAGTCTTAATCACTTTTAGACTTGGAAGTTAAGGTCCACAAAGATATATTTCAAGGGAAAAAGAAAAAAAATTGTGTTATGAAAAGAAACGTGAGAAGAAGGGGTGCTCATAAAAATTGTGTTGTTTACTTGCTGCTAGGGAATTGAAAAAGAGAGCTTTGATTGCAAAATTCTTAGTTATTCTATGAGTAGGAAATTAGCATTAAAGTAGTGAAAAATGTGGCATGAAAAAACAAAGACAAGGGCGATTAGATGAACGGTGAACAAACAAGGAAAGAGATGGTGGATGATAACGTCCAAAATACACTCTTCTTTATGAAAGAGTGTACACGGTTGTTGTACCGAAAAAAATATCCCGACAGATGTCGGGGTTGGATCCCAAGAGACTAAAAAGTGATATACATAAGTGTTGTTTGAAAAATTTAAATTAGTTTGCACCACATAAAAGAAATAAAGCAGTAAATACTTTGGGGGAAACTTGACGTTAGCAATATGGTATGGATTTGAACTCAGCTAATTAGAACAACAAAATAACTAAACTTGTAGAGAATAATGAGAGAGACTAGAGGTGTGGTGTAGATGATATGCGAATTAAACAAGGCTATGCTAGATCATCTCATCATTGCAAATTTTGTAAATAACTTTTGGACATGTGGGCATTCTATATTTTTCAACCTCATGAATGCCTCTGTCTAGAGTTCTTTTAAACCACTAGACACAATTAAATCAGCCCAATCAGGTTTGGATTAATAGATGCACTATCTCTAGTTATTAGCTATTAATTAGGAGTGTGAATATGGGTTTTGGCTATGTCTAGCCCAACTCCACAACATGACATCCATTTCCCCCATCAAATTCTCTCCTAATACTCAATTCTATTCTTTCAAGCAGAAATCAAGTAAGAAAAGAAGACCCACATTTGCAACTTTAGATCATCAATTATAAATTGGAGAGAACTTAGCAGATTTACACTAATTAAACAATATTGAGATGAATCTAGCTATACCCAATCTAATTAAACGCTCATCACCACACATCTCTAGTTGATGTAGCTACTCATGGTTAAGAAACTAAAGAGTATATTCAATAATAAACTCATTGATTTTATTAATAAGACTAGCAAAATCAAATCCAAAATATGTCTACAACAATGGTAATACCTTTCTAAGGAAGAAGATGCAGAAAAGCAAAACAATATTCAACAATCTCCACCAATAGAATTCTAGTTTCTTTCCAAGCAAAAGGAATGTTCCAAAAGCTAAAGTTAAGATCTGATATGTACAAAGTACTTTATTCTAGAATATATACAAACATAGGGTAACCAATCTCCTCTTTTTCAGTGTTAGACACAATGGCCCTTGTTCAGGCATTTTGTTACATGCGAAAGCACCGGTGGTTCGCCGGTTACACTCCGCGAACCACCGTACGTCATCTCCTTCTCCTTCAGTGATTTCCAGTACCATTCGGCGGTACCTCCAGTGATTCACCGGACTCTACCCCCTCTGTGTCGATTTCTTTTCACTTTGATCCAGCAAGTTCAGGCGCCTGCAGGCGAGTTAACTAGCGAGTCACCAGTTGATGTTTGTGACAACTGGTTGCTTTAGTTCCTCAAAGAAATGGTCATCTGCATTTGGCTGATGTTTTGCCGGTGTTTTTTGGTGGAGCATCGGTTTTCACCTTATTTCTTTCTTTTTACTCAGCTTCTTGCTCTTTTTCTCAAAAATTAGATATCTGCACATAAAAAGGCAAAAAGGGCATAAAATTCATCTGAATGAATTGAAAACTAAGCTAAACCTAATGCTTAAGAGCCTAATGAGTTGGTAAATTACCAATTCATCAAATACCCAAACTTGAACCATTGCTTGTCCTCAAGTAATGCAATTCTTATCAGTTGAGAAACATGCCACTCCACACAAGTTTATACATCAATGACCACTTAATCCATGACAACCCAAAAGTGCTCACCTACTCACAGGAAAAGAGAAACAAATTCCCCCAAAACAAAAATGGAAAAGTTTCAAGAGGCTACCACAATTCAAAGACATGATTCACAAGATCTTTCATTTTGCAAAACAAGGTCATAGCTTATCCATGAAGTACATATAGCATCTCAATTCATAATCATTGCACATTCAAAGTTTGCCTTAGAGCTCACACTACTCATGTCTTATGCATACTGATGTCGCCCAAATTACACCTCATAATGAGATATAAAGTGGTCGATGTTCAAATAAACAACCCAACCAGGGTTGCGGTCGAAACCCGCGAGGAATATGGCGAGGACTTTAGTTAATGTGTTTAGCTATTACTATTGGCCTACTTATTTCCTATGGGGGGAAATTGTAGCAAGAAATAATAGAAAATAGTAGAGAGTAATGAGTAGATCCTTGATTTAAACTTGATTGAATTCAAAGAGTGAGTTGACTAGGATTTTGTTCCCCATGACTTCATAACCACAAAATGTTTTATACTAGTGATATATTGCAATGTCTAACATGAAATATTGGTAAGCTAACTTCACCTAAATGGTTGATCCCCTACTTAGATGATTATCACCATGCAACTTGATCCATATGCAGATGTATACTTTAGTTACCCTTTCCCTTGATGTCAGATTAGCCATTCCCAGACAAGGTCAAGTTATTAGATGAGGGTAATAGCCTCAAATCTCCGTAGTTAATCCCTTTTCCAATTTATTACTCCCCTTGATTATGTGAGTAAGAAGAAGGAAAATTCTAACATTTGCAACCATTCAGAAACAATTAAAACAAAGGGAAAAAATAATACATGATTAAACCCCATTCAAGATTCACTAAGTATTTTTGCCTGTGTTAATTCATCATGGTTCCCACAACCCTAGTTGTGGGTTTAGCTACTCATTCTTAAAAGATTACAATTAGAAATTAGAGAGGAAATCATAATTGTAACTTACAATAATTCGTAGAACAAAAACGGGGCCTGAATAAATCAACAAGAATCTAAGATTAATACTCCAAAGTCGTTTGAACCACCGAATTCAAGAATAAAATTATGAAACTTGTTTCTTGAACCTTAATGTTAATCGACAACTATGAGCATGTAATATACCGGAAGTGCCTAAGACTAGACTCCGGAATTTGAAATGAGAAGCAATAGAAAATCTGAAATTTTGCCTCAGGAAGACTAATGGTATGAGTCGTAGGAAGGACCCATGACATGTAGGAACCATCTATAGTTAGCATTTGTGTGGGAATGAGTTGGAACTACGAATAAGGGTTCCTTTCACTCTCATGCTCAAAATTCTTCTCAATTTCATGTATTTCTAGAATCTAGTTTCATGATCATATGGGGTTTATCCCAATTTTTGTGAAATTCTCTATGATCAATCTATGGGTTAATTTTCTTCATGTATCAAATCATGTTTTATGATCTGTGGGTAGATTTTATAGCTATTTTGATTATAAATTTATAGTTTAAAATTTCAAATAATTTTTTCCCAATTTTGAATGTTTCATGAAAAGTCAAGTTATGTTTCCATTATGATCTTAATATTCTTAAGCCCAAATTATGATTTATGATTTACGATTTATGATATGATTTCTCTCAAGTACTCATGATGGATTTATGAATATCAAGTATATAAATGTTTTACAAGTGTGCATGGATTTCGACTCTTGGCTGATTCACGGGCCCTTATTCAGGGCTAATCATGTATTTCAAGTGGGATCTATGATGTTATAATTTATTTGGCCATGAACTTCATATATGATTTTACAATTATAATATTAGTCCTCATGTACATGTTTTTGGGAGTAGTGTCTAGCATCGAGTAGACCCGGTGTTCAGGTAAACCCCGTGATCTCAAAACTACATGCCATTGTAGGTATATATATAATATTGGATCCCTGTGATATCAGCAGACATGAATGTCCCCTGCCTGGCATGCCGGGACGGTCCTAACCACTTGGGAAATAGTGGTGCATCATGTAAGGGTCTATCATGATGGTGTCGGTTAAGACATGTCCTCCCATTGTTCCTCATGACTTATACATGGTTATGTTTATATTAGTTTTGATCAGGTTATGTTTTATAAAGTTTTCTCTTGTGAGTATGATTATGGTTGGATTATGAATGGTTTGAAAACCTTGAACCCTTATATTTACATTATGATATTTATTTCATGATCATGTTGTCCTACTCTTATGAACTCTATGTATTTTAATTGTCCATTTTACTTACCTTGCTTACTCAGTACATTCCACGTACTGATCGCATACTCTATGTTGTATCGTTTCATGATACAGGCTTGGACATTCAGGTTCATCCCCATCGTTAGCCTGGTCCTCGGAGCTTGTATCCCTTAGCTAGAGTTGGTGAATCCTCATCCTTCGAGGACCCTTTTCCAGCTTATGTTCATTTTTTTCAGTTTCAGTCTTTAGTGAGTTAGTTATTCCCATCAACTCATCAGTATGTAGAGGCTTATCAGACATAGTATGTATTCTGCTTCAGAATTGTGTTATTTATTAAGATATTCAGATGTTATTATATTCTCAGACTTTTACTCTTTCGTGTTAGATTTTTCACATTTATTATGTCGAGCTTTAGATGTAATGTTCATGCCATGCGTTGACTTGGAGGCTCTCGGAGTTCTTTGTCCCGTGTCTTGAACTGGGTCTATGTTCGGGTTGTGACAACTTGGTAGCAGAGCATTAGGTTTTGAAGTGTCCTAGGGTGTCTGAAAGCCTCGTTAAGTAGGATATTTTTTAGGGGTGTGAAGCGTGCCACACTTATGATGAAGAGGCTACAAAACATTTTAGGAAATGTACCTTCTTTCATGGATGTCTCTTCTTTCATGATCTATGTCGTGCGATGAAATGTCTCTCTCTACAGCCTTCTAACTCGTGCTATATGCGTTTGCAGAATCATTCCTCCTCGCTGAGTTAACGGAAAAAGAAATGGAGATGGAAATGTTCACGAAAATGGCAATAGGTATGGGCACCTGTAGGCCCCTCCATCCCCCGAGGGTCATATGCCCGAGCATGTTGCCCATGCTGAGTTTAGGGCAGCCATTCAGATCCTAGCTCAGGCTTTGACCACCCAAGTCAACCAATAGGCGGTAGGGCATGTCCCTTAGAATGGAAATGCGGTTGTATCAAGAGTTAGATATTTTTTGAGGATGAACCCTCTGGAGTTCCTTAGATCAAACGTGGACGAGGATCCACATGAGTTTATTGATGAAGTTCTGAAGATCACCCAGATCATGGGTACTGGGGAAGAGTGCACAAATCTAGCCTCGTATCAGTTAAAATGGGTTGCCCACATCTGGTTCAGGCAATGGAGGGATAGCAGGATAGTTGGAGCAGGGCCCATTGGTTGGGATGAGTTCCATACTTCATTTCTGGATCGGTTCTTCCCTCATAAGATGACGGAGATTAAAGTAGCTGAGTTTGTGAACCTGAGGTAGGGTAATTTGGCTGTCCAAGAGTATGCTTTGGAGTTCACTCTGTTTGTCCAAGTATGCACCAAAGATAGTGGCTAATTAGCGAGCTCGGAGTAGGTTTGTACATGGAGTAGCGGACTACCTGGTCAAGGATTGTAGAACCCCGCTATGCTTTATCAGGACATTAATTTTCCTCGATTGGTTTTGTATGCCCAGCAGATGGAGGCGGTACAACCTGAGAGAGAGAGAGAGAGGCTAATAGGTCCTGGACAGACAGTTATGGGTTCTCTCAGCAGCGATTGAGGGGCGAACATCACCAGCAGTCTCATCAGAGGTTATTAGCTCCAGCACCATCATCGGCTAGTGCAACATCTAGACCACGAGGTGATCAGAGGAGTAGAGCCTGAGGCTCAAGGGGCCAGAGTAGCACGCAGATAGAGTGTACCTTCCCAGCCTGTGGGAAGTGTGGAAATAATCATATAGGGGAGTGCTTGATTGGGTCAGATATCTACTTTGGGTGCGGTAAACACAGGCACAGGAACTGGGAGTATCCGTTGGCTAGACAGAGTGATGGTAGAGGTCATGCTCAGGCTACCAGCTCAGTAGTAGCAGCAGCATGCCCCATTCAGCAGGGTGCATCCACCAGTGCAGGTGGTGGCCAGCGCCAGAACAGGTTTTATGCACTAGCATCTCGACAGGAGCAGGAGACTTCACTAGATGTGGTCACCGATATGTTATGAGTATTCCTCCTTGATGTATATGCATTGTTAGATCCCGAGGATACTTTATCTCTTATAACACCCTATGTTGCTTGTAGTTTTGGAGTTAGTCCCAAATTCCTGTCAGAACCCTTTTCAGTCTCTACGCTAGTCGGTGATTCAGTTATAGGTCAACGGGTATATAGAAATTGCCCTGTCACAATGTCACGACCCGAACGTAGACCCGGATCGTAACACGGGACAAAGAGCCACGAGATCTCCAAGTCGACCCATGGCATGAACATTAATCTAACTCCATATCTTTTAAAGTGGCATAATTAACATAACAAAATAGCTGAAGCATAAACATAACATAACATGATAAGCGGTACGTACTAAATACATAACAGCTAAGTACTACAAATAGTCTGAAAGCCTCTATCGTATTAGATGCATAGATGGGACAACATCCTCAACTAAACCAGCCAAAATAAAAACTAAAATAACATCAATATCTGAAACATATGGTCCTCGGAGAATGAGGACTTACCAAGAAGCTGGATGATAAACTCTGAGATGGTCTACTGACGGTGCTAGATCTAAAGATCGGGGCCTATATCGTAAAACAATATAGCATAGAGTATGCAGTTAGTGCGCGGAATGTACCGAGTATTCAAGGTAAGTAAAATAGACATTTAAAAATACATAAAAGCACATAAATGATCATAAGAGAAGGACCACATGCTCGTATCATAAACATCATAAGATAACATAAGGCTCAAGATTTTCAAATCATTCGTAAACTATTCATTATCATAATCATAAGAGAAACTTTATTAAATCATCACTTGAGCCAAATAACATAAACATAAAAATGCATAAAACATGCGGAAAAATGGGAGAACTCATCATAACCGACACCATCATGATAGAGACTTACATGATTTCCTAACTCTCTCACTCAAGTGGGCAGAGTCGCCCCTGGCTTGCCAGGCGAAGGACGTGCATTATGTGATATCACGAAAGAGGGGATCATTATAATTGTAGTGTATCATTATAAACCCATGGTGGCACGTGGTTATGAGACACCGGTGTAGTCCTTTGAATGCCAGGCTGCTCGATTCTAGAAACGACTCCCAAAAACATGCACATTAGGCTCATATGTAAATTAATAACATCATTCATTAATATTCATGGATAAATAAACATGTATCATCATTGATCCCCATTAAAACATGATTATCCAAGAATCAAAGGCCCTTTAGTCAGCCAACATCATAAATCGATAAATCATAAGATCCATTTCATAACTGGTAAATCATTCTTGAACATGTGGGCATTTTCCAATACTTTAACATGCTTGACAATACTCAGTTCATTCGAAAACATGATTATAAACATTGGTAACTTGAAAACATACTTTTCATCATCAATAATTCATAGTACTTGAACATTCATCCGAAACCTTGACTTTCATGAACCTTTCATAAATGGGCATTTTGATTTGTAAAACTTGAAAAATGATTTTTAATGAAAAACAATAGTAAACTTGTCCATAATTCGTATTTCATTACTAGCAACTCAATTAGATCCAGCCCATGTAGAGATATCAATTTTTCATGCATTGGGTAAAACCCCAGAGGATTTAGATAGGAAATTTCATGAATTGAAAGAGATTGGGCATGGGCATGAAAAAATTCACCCATTCATAACTCTACATACCTAGGGAAAATAAAATCTCACCACTCCTTGAAAGCCCAATGGAAATTAATGAAGAAAACCTTGAAGACAAACTTGATCACCTCCTTAATCCCTTAACTTTGCATGCATGGAAAAGAATAAGCCTAGGGTGGGTTTTACCCTCAATAAACATTTATTTTCAAGCCTTAAACGACATAGTTTAGGACCCTAGGACTTAGGAATGATGAAAATGCCCTTAATGAAAACCCTGAAAAATCTACACTGGGTAAACCAACGGACGGTCCCACGAGTCGTTACATGATACTATGACTCGTGGTATTGAGCCGTTGGATCTACTGCCTCAATTCACGCTTTTAGATTCCTTCCTATGACTCGACAGGATGATTCATTGCGCCAAAGGATGGGTCGTTGTTTCCTACTTCAAGTCCTGTACTAATCCTTCCTTTGACCCTCACCACAACACGTTACTTCCTCCAACGAGTCATGGTTAGCTTCCATTATGTAGACTGGAAAAAATATTGATGTCTCATTCCACGACTGCTGATCACGACCCGTTACTCCTCACGATGGCTCGTGGGATGACTCATTACTTTCCCTTAAGTTGAGGACCAGTTCCCACCACGGCTCCATACGACGACTCGTAACGAACAATGAGTCATTACTTCCCTCGTTGCTTCCCACTGTCACCAGGCCAACCTTCCCATGAATGCTTCCCATGGGTCATTGGTTAGACCAACGATCCGCTGGGTCATCCGTTCTGTGGGAATTTTTCCCAATTTCAGCCAACTTCTATTTTTAAATCTCGGGTCTAATCTTAGGAACTTTTGGGGTATTACAATATCTCCCCCTTGGGAACATTCATCTTCGTATGTTGGAAAACATACAAAAATTAGAGAAATGCAATCATTATATGCAAATGCTGATCATTTGAATAGCAACTGACGGAATGACTATCTTCGATTCAAACTATATAGCTGAACTGAATTCATGATTCATATACGCATCCATATACATAAAAGAAACTTGAACACATGAACTGAACGTGAAAACTAAATAGAGTTTTTAGGGAAAACACTAATACCTCAAGTTGGAACTGAGCTAGTATAGAATAAATGTGGGTATCTAGCCATCATATCCGCTTCAGCTTCCCATGTAGCTCTCACAACATGCCGATTCCTCCATAACACTTTAACTGAAGCTACTTCTTTGTTCCTTAGCCTTCGAACCTAATGATCCTATATTTCTACCGGAACCTCCTCATAACTGAGGCTGTCTTTCACGCTAACACTGTCCATGGGGGCAACTAGAGCTGGATCACTCAAATATTTCTTCAAGAGCGATACATGAAAAATAGGATGCACGAAAGCTAATTCTGAGGGCAACTCTGACTCATAGTCTACCTTGCCAACACGTCTCACTATCCTGTACGGGCCGACATAGAGGGGACTAAGCTTCCCCTTCCTTCCGAACCTTATAACACCTTTCATGGGACACCTTCAGAAATACCCAATCATCGACTTCAAATTCTAATTCTCTCCTCCTCACGTCGACATAGGACTTTTGGTGACTATGGGAAGTTTTCAACCTGTCCCTTGTTAACTGAACATTCTCCATAGCCTCATGAACTAAATCTGGTCCTATCACCACTGCTTCGCTAACCTCAAACCATCCAATGGGCGACCTACACCTCTGCCATAGAGAGCCTCGAATGGTGCCATCTGGATACTGGAATGATAGTTGTTATTTTATGCAAACTCGATAAGAGGAAAATGCTCATCCCAGATACCTTTGAAGTCAATCACGCATGCTCTCATCATGTCCTAGAGGGTATGAATTATCTGCTCCAATTGACCATCCATTTGCGGGTGAAATGTTGTGCTGAGCTTAACCTAAGTACCAAGTCCTTTTTGAAATGACTTCCAAAACTGAGAGGTAAATTGAGTACCCCTGTCTGAAATGATGGATAAGGGCACTCCATGCAATCAAAATAGCTCTCGAATATATAGTTTGGAACAATCCTCCGCCAAATCCATGGTTTTGATTGGTAGAAAATGAGCGGCCTTGGTCAACCTCTCTACCACAACCCAAATGGAGTCATATTGTCGATGAGTGCGAGGAAAACCTGTGATGAAGTCCATGTTGATCTCTTCCTACTTCGAAGTAGGAATACTGATATCCTGAAGCATGCCTCCCAGCCTCTGATGCTCAACCTTTACGTGTTGACAGTTTGGACACATTGCTACGAATTCTGTGATATCCTTCTTCATGCCATTCCACCAATAGACTTCCCGTAAGTATGGTACATCTTGGTTGCACCAGGATGGATAGAATACATGAATCCATAGGCTTCGTGCAACATTCAGCTCCTAAAATCACCAACATCCGGAACACAAAGAAGACCCTAGTACCGAAGCACACCATCCCCCCCTTTGGAGAAGACCTCCACCTTCTAATTCTTAACAACTTCCTTTAACTTTACCAAAATCGGGTCCTCATCTTGCCTAACTTTTACATTAGTCACCAAGGACAATTTTGATCTGTTGTAAACCACAACACCACCATCGGTCGAGTCAACTAACCTAACTCCTAACCTTGCGAGTCGATGCACATCCTTTATTAGCTCCTTCTTCCCCACATCAACATGGGATACACTCTCTATAGAGAGCCCACTAAGTGCGTACGCTACTACATTGGCCTTACCCGGATGGTAAAGGACACTAATATTGTAGTCCTTAAGTAGTTCCAACCACCTCCTTCGCCGAAGATTGAGATCCTTCTGAGTAAACATATATTGTAAGATTTTATGGTCCGTAAACACATCTACGTGGACCCCGTAAAAATAATGTCGCCATACTTCAAGGAGAATACTACCGCGGCCAATTCAAGATCATAGATCGGTTAATTATTCTCGTGAACTTTTAGCTGTCTGGAGGTGTATGCTATAACCTTCCCGTGCTGCATCAATACACACCCAAGTCCGATCCTTGAAGAATCACAATACACTACAACCCATCGATACCCTCAGGTAGGGTCAACACCGGTGCTGAGGTAAGTCGAGTCTTCAACTCTTGGAAGCTCTTCTCACAAGCCTCTGACCATTGAAATTTCACCTTCTTCTGGGTCAATTTGGTCAAAGGTGCTGCAATCGATGAGAAACCTTTGACAAACCTTTGATAATAGCCAGCTAAACCTAAGAAGCTCTGAATATCTGAAGGATTCACCATTCTAGGCCAATTCTTCACCGCTTCTATTTTCTGAAAGTCCACCTGTATGCCCTCACTTGATACCACATGGCCCAAAAATGCCACTGAGTTCAACCAAAACTTACACTTGCTGAACTTAACATATAATTGGCGATCCTTGAGAGTCTATAGCACTACTCTCAAATGAGTGGCATGTTCCTCCTCACTCCGAGAGTATATCAGGATATCATCAATAAACACAATCACGAATGCAAATATAGCTTGAACACCCTGTTCATCAAGTTCATAAAAGCTACAACAACATTTATTAGTCCAAATGACTTAACTACAAACTCATAATGACCATACTGCATCCTGAAGGCTGTCTTCGGGATATTGCTCTCTCGAACTCTAAGCTGATGGTACCTGGATCTGAGATCTATCTTTGAAAAGCACTTGGCACCTTGAAGTTTGTCAAATAAATCATCAATCCTGGGTAGAGGATACCTGTTCTTGATGGTAACTTTGTTTAATTACCGATAGTCAATGCACATCCGAAGGGAACCGTCCTTCTTTCGGACAAATAAGACTGGTGCTACCCATGAAGACTTTCTTTTCCTGGTGAAACCCTTATCTAACAGGTCCTTCAATGGCTCCTTCAATTCTTTTAGCTCAGCTGGAGCCATTCTGTAAGGAGGGATAGATATAGGCTGCATGTCGAGAAGAAGGTCAATACCAAAATAAATTTCTTTCTCGGGAGGAACACCTGGTAAATCATCAAGGAATACTTCTAGGTACTCACGCACTACCGGAACTGACTGGACAGTCGGGGTCTTGAACTCAACATCCTTAACCCTAACTAGATGATACGTACAACCCTTGGAAAATCATCTTCCTAGCCTTAATATAGGAAATAAAATGACCTAACGGCACAGCCGAACTACTCTTCCACTCCAAGACTGACTCACCCGGAAAGTGGAACTCCACTACACAAGTTCTACAATTAACAGAGGCATAATACGCATACAACAAGTCCATGCCAAGAATAATATCAAAGTCAGTCATGGATAACTCTAGAAGGTCTGTGGAGGTGACTTTATTTAATATAACGGACATCTTCTAAACACCTGCCTAGCTACAACCAAATCCCCAACAGGAGTAGAAACTGAAAATAGTTCTGACAGAGTTTTGGGACTAACTCCAAAGCTACTAGCAATATAAGGTGTCACAAAAGACAAGGTAGCCCATGGATCTAACAAAGCATAAGAATCAAGGTGAAACACTCGTAACATACCAATGACCATATCCGGTGAAGTCTCTTGCTTCTGAGATGAGGTGAGGGCATAGATTCTATTTTAGCGTTGTCCGCCACCCCCACTAGTAGATGGACCCTACAAAGCTGAACATGCCGGATTTGCTGCTGGCCTAGTATTTTGTGCACGTCCTATATCATCATTCTATCTAGCAAAAAGACATGCTAGGCGCATGTGGCTGGACCTACCACACCCGCAACAAATATTTGATCCGTGCAAGCACTCCCTAGCATGACTCTTGCCGCACATTTCACAGGCTAGAAGAGTGCACTCTACCTGCGTGCGCTCTGGTCCCTCGATCCTGAAGACTTACTCCTATGATAACCTTGGGTCTGGATGGAACGCTAGCTGATGATGATGCTAGAGCTAGTGACCTATGCTAAAACTGAGGGTGGTGACCACCATCGGATCTCTGATGAGTAAACCCATGGCTATCTGTCTGGGCCCTTTTGGCCTCTCTCTCCCTTGTATGAGCCGCCTCCATCTGCTGAGCATACAAAACTATCTGAGGGAAATCCATGTCCTAGTGGAGCATAGCGGTCCTGCAATCTATGTCCAAATAGCCTGCCACGCCATGAACAAATTGGCTCACCCGCGCCCTCTGATCAACCACTAACTCTGGGGCATACTTTGACAAGAAAGTGAACTCGAGAGCATACTCCTGTATTGTCATCCTCTCCTACTTCAGATTTATGAACTCAGCTGCCTTCAGCTCCCTCATCTCACGAGGGAAGAACTGATCCAATAATGCAACATGGAACTCCTCCCAAGTGACTGGTCCTGCCCTAGAGACCCTGCTATCTTTACATTGGAAAACAGATGTGTACAACCCTTTTCAACTAGTACGAGTCCAACTCCGCGCACTTAACTCCATTCACCCCCATGACTTGGGTGATCTTCACAATCTCATCTATGAACTCATGCGGGTCCTCATCTACTTTTGACGCGAAGAACTCTGGCGGGTTCATTCTCAAGAAGTCTCGAACTCGAGCCGCCGCTGCATTGCCATTTTGCAAAACAAGTGCAACTTCTTGTTGACTGACCTAAGCGGTCAAGGCCTACTTGAGCATCTGAATAGCTGCCCAAAACTCAGGATGGGCAACCAGCTTCGATGCCTGGTGCTCCTGAATAGGTGGGGCCTGTTGGTGCCCGTTTCCATTACCATCATCGTGGCCTTCTCATTCCCATTCCTTCTACCATTTACTCTTGGGGGAGCCATAATTCTGCAATCATGAATAGCACAAATTAGAAGGATAGGGAGACATTTCATCGCACTACACATATCATGAAAGAAGGGAACATTTCCTAAAATGTTTCGTAGTCGCTTCTTCATAACTGTGGCGTGCTTCACAACTATGAGAAAGACTCTACTTAACGAAGGTTTTAGACACCCTAGGACACTTCAAACCTATTGCTCTGATATGAAGTTTGTCACTACCTGAACGTAGACCCAGATCGTAACATGGGACAAGGAGCCCCGAGAGACTCCAAGTCGACCCATGGCATGAACATTCATCTAACTTCATATCTTTTAAAGAGGAATACTTAACATAATGATATAGTAGAAGCATAAACATAACATAGCATGATAAGTTGTACATACTAAATACATAACAATTGAGTACTATAAATAGTCTGAAAACCTTTATCGTATCATATGGGTGATGGGAAAACATCCCCAACAAACCCAGCAAAACTGAAAACTAAAGGAACATCAATATCTGAAACATATAGTCCTTGAAGAATGAGGACTCACCAAGAAGCTGGATGCTAAACTCTTAGATGGTCTACTGACGGTGCTGGATTTGAAGATCGGGGCCTGTATCATAAAATGATACAACATAGAGTATGCAGTTAGTACGTGGAATGTACCGAGTATGCAAGGTAACTACAACGGACATTTAAAAATACATAAAAGCTCATAAATGATCATAAGAGAAGGACCACATGCTCGTATCCTAAACATCATAAGATAACATAAGGCTCAAGGTTTTCAAATTGTTCGTAAACCATTCATTATCATAGTCATAAGAGAAACTTTATTAAATCATCACTTGAGCAAATTAACATAAACATAACAATGCATAAAACATGCAAAGCAATGGGAGAACTCATCATAACCGACACCATTATGTAGAGCCTTACATGATGCCCCAACTATCTCACTCAATGGGCAGAGTCCCCCCTAGCTTGCCGGGCGAGGGACGTGCATTATGTGATATCAAGAAAAAGGGGATCATTATGACTCATTTTTTTGTATCATTATAAACCCACGGTGGCGCGTGATTATGAGACACCGGCATAGTCCTTTGAAGGCCGCGCTATTCGGTGCTAGAAACAACTCCCAAAAACATACACATTAGGCTCATATGTAAATCAATAGCATCATTCATTAAGATTCATGGCCAAATAAACATTTATCATCGTTGATCCCCATTAAAACATGATTATCCAAGAATCAGAGGCCGTTTAGTCGGCCAACATCATAAATTGATAAATCCTAAGATCCATTTCATAAATCGTAAATCATTCTTCAAAATGTGGGCATTTCCCAATACTTTAACATGCTTGACAATACTCAATTCATTCAAAAACATGATTATAAACTTGGATAACTTAAAAACATACTTTTCATCATCATTAATTCATAATACTTGAACATTCATCCTAAACCTTGACTTTCATGAACCTTTCATAAATGGGCATTTTGATTTGTAAAACTTGAAACATGATTTTTAATGAAAAACAACAATAAACTTGCCCATAATTCGTACTTAAATACTAGTAACTCAATTAGATCAAGCCCATGTAGAGGAATTGAATTTTTATGCATTGGATAAAAACCCCACAGGATTTAGATAGGAAATTTCATGAATTGAAAGAGATTGGCTTGGGTGTGAAAGGATTCACCCTTTCATAACCCTATATACCTGGGAAAATCAAATCTCACCACTCCTTAAAAGCCCATGGAAATTAATGAAGAAAACCTTGAAGACAAGCTTGATCACCTCCTCAATAAAGAATAAGCTTAGGGTGGGTTTTACCCTAAATAAACACTAATTTTCGAGCCTTAAACGACGTAGTTTAGGAACCTATGACTTAGGAATGATGAAAATGTCTTTAATGAAAACCCTAAAAAATCTGCACTGGGTGAACCAACGGACGGTCCCACAAGTTGTTACATGATACCATGACTCGTGGTATCTAGTCGTTGGATCTACTGCCTCAATTCATGCTTTTAGATTCCTTCCTACAACTCGACAGGGAGAGTCGTTGCTCCAAAGGACGGGTCATTGTTTTTTCATTTGTTTCCTCCTTCAGGTCCTTTACTAATTCTTCCCCCGACCCTCACCATGACTCATTACTTCCTCAAATGAGTCGTGGTTAGCTTCCGTAATATAGAATGGAAAAAATATTGATGTCCCATCCCACGACTAGTGAACACGACCCGTTACTCCTCATGATGGGTCGTGGGATGACTCGTTACTTCTCTTAAGCAGTTCCCACCAAGGCTCCATAAGACGACTCATTGTAACGAACAACGAGTCGTTACTTCGCTCATTGCTTCCCATTGTCACCAGGCCAACCTTTCGATGACTTCTTCCCATGGGTCGTTGGTTGGAGTAATGATCAGTTGGCTCATTCGTTCTGTGGGATTTTTCCCAATTTTGGCCAACTTCTATTTTTAAATTTCAGGTCTAATCTCAGGCATTTCCAGGGTATTACACACAGTCCTTCAGAAAGTCACCTCAGCAGATTTGGTGGAACTAGCCATGACAAATTTTGATTTTATATTTGGCATGGATTGGCTACATGCATGTTACGCTTCAGTAAATTATAGAAACCGTGCGGTAGAGTTTCGGTTTCCGAGTGAGCCAGTCTTAGAGTGGAAGGGTAGTTATGCTGTGTCAGTAGGCCACTTCATTTCCTACCTTAAGGCCAGAAAGATGATCTTTAAGGGTTGCGTGTAAGATCTAGTTAGGGTTAAGGATGCTACATCCAAAATCCATTTTGTCCTTGTATTATGTGAATATTCAGTAGTGTTTCTACATGATTTATCGGGAATTCCTCCCGAGCGGGAGATTGATTTTGGTATTAACCTTCTTCCCGATACGCAGGCTATATCTATTACTCCTTACAGAATGGCTCCAATTGAGCAAAAGGAGTTGAATGAGAAGTTGAGGGATCTGTTAGAAAAGGGTTTCACCAGACCAAGCAAATCCCTGTGGGGTGCACCAATTCTTTTTGTCAAGAAGAAGGATGGTTCCCTTCGGATGTGCATTAACTATCAGCAATAGAACGAGGTGACAATCAAGAATAGGTATCCCCTCACCACGATTAATGATTTGTTTTACTAGCTTTAGGGTGCTAAGTTTTTTTCAAAGATAGACCTCAGATCCGGGTATCATCAGCTCAGAGTTCGGGAGAGTGACATTCCGAAGACAACCTTCAGGACTCCATATGGTCACTATGAGTTTACAGTTATGTGTTTTGGACTAAAGAATGCTCCTACAACTTTTATAGATTTGATGACCAAGGTGTTCAAGCCTTATTTGGATATGTTTGTAATTGTGTTCATAGACGATATTTTCATATACTCTCGGAGCGAGGAGGGGCATGCCACTCATCTGAGGGTGGTGCTATAGATTTTGAAGGATCACCAATTACATGTTATGTTCAACAAATGTGAGTTTTGGTTAGACTCAGTGGAATTTTTGGGTCATGTGGTGTCAAGTGAGGGTGTATAGGTGGACTCTCAAAAGATAAAAGCTGTGAAGAATTGTCCAAGATCCATCAGTCCTTTGGATATCAGGAGTTTCTTAGGTTTAGTTGGTTATTATCGGAGATTAGTTGAAGGGTTTTCATCCACTGCAGCACCATTGACTAAGTTAACCTAGATGAAAGTGAAGTTTCAATGGTCAAAAACCTGTGAGAAGAGCTTCCAAGAGTTGAAGAGTCGACTAACCTCAACACCAATGTTAACCCTACTAGAGGGTACTGATGGGTTTGTGGTATATTGTGACGCTTCGAGGATTAGCCTTGGTTGTGTACTAATGCAACATGGTAAAGTGATAGCCCTATGCTTCCAGGCAGCTGAAGTCCATGAAAAGAACTATTTGACTCACGACCTCGAGTTAGCGACTGTAGTATTTGCCTTGAAGATTTGGAGACTATATGTACGGGAACATGTGGATGTGTTTACGGACCACAAAAGCCTAGAGTACATGTCCACCCAGAAGGATCTAAATCTAAGTCAGAGAAGGTGGTTGGATCTTTTTAAAGATTATGATATAAGTTTTCATTATAATCCGAGCAAGGAAAATGTGGTGGCAGACGCTCTTAGCAGGCTTTCTATGGAGAGTGTGTCTCATATAGATGAGGACATGAAAAAGTTAGTGAAGGATGTGCATCGACTTGCATGACTAGGAGTTTCTCTTGTTGGCTCGGTGGATGGTGGTGTCATTATTCAAAATGGATCAGAATCATCTTTAGTGATCGATGTTAAGGGTAGGAAAGAGGAGGATCTTATTTTGGTAAAGTTGAAGGAAGCTGTCCAAAATCAGAAGGTGGAGGTCTTCTCCCAAGGGAAGATGGTGTGCTCTGATATTAGGGTTGATTATGTGTACTAGATGCTGGTGACTTGAGGGAGAGGATGTTTCATGAAGCTCACGATTCCATATATTCTATACATCTAGGTGCCACCAAAATGTATCGTGACCTATGGGAAGTTTATTGGTGGAATAGCATGAAGAAGGACATAGCAAAGTTTGTGACTAATATTCTAAATTGTTAACAGGTGAAGGTTGAGCATCAAATACCCGTAGGTGTGCTTCAAGACATTAACGTTCCTACTTGGAAATGGAAGGAAATCAATATGGACTTCATTATGGGTTTCCTCGTACTCGCCAGTAGTATGACTCTATTTGGGTTGTTGTAGACAGGTTGACTAAAGAGCTCATTTCCTGCTGGTCAAAACTACCAATTCAGTAGAGGATTATGCTAAGTTGTATATTCGAGAGTTAGTTCGGTTGCAAGAGTGCCCTTGTCCATCATATCAGATAGAGGTACTCAGTTTACCTTCCATTTTTGAGATCATTTCAGAAGGGACTCGGTACTTAGATCAATCTTAGCACAACATTTTACCTGCAGACAGATGGTCAGGCGAAGCAGACCATTTAGACTTTGGAGGATAAGTTGAGAGCGTGTGTGATTGATTTCAAGGGTAGTTGGGATGATCATTTGCCTCTCATTGAGTTTGCATATAACAATAGTTATCATTCTAGCATTTAGATGGCTCTGTTTGAGGCTCTCTTTGGGAGAATATGTGGATAACCTATTGGTTGGTTCAAAGTCGGTGAAGATGAGTTGATAGGACCAGATTCTATCCACTAGGCGATGGAGAAAGTTCAGCTTATAATGGACAGGTTGAAAACAACTCAAAGTGGCCAAAAGTCCTTTACGAATGTAAGGTGGAGGGACCTTGAGTTTGAAGTTGATGATTAGGTGTTTCTGAGGTATCTCCCATGAAGGGAGTGACGAGGTTCAGAAAGAAAAGGAAACTCAGTCCTCATTATGTTGGTCTGTACTGAATTGTGAGATGTCTTGGCAAGGTGGCCTATGAGTTGGAGTTTTCTTCAAAATTGGCTTCATTTCATCCAGTATTTCATGTATCGCTTTTAAAGAACTGCTTGGGTGATCTGACTTTGGTTGTTCTGGTAGACAGTGTTGTGGAGGAATCAACATGTTGAGGGAGCTATGTGAAAAGTTAGAGTAGATCTGATGGATAAATACCTGCATCTATTCCCTTTCGACTGAGTTTCAGTTTGAGGTATCAGTTTCCTCCTTAGTATTCTATTCAGTTTCATGTTCAGTTTATGTGTCCCAATTTCTTTTAGTCAATGCATGTATGTGTGATTCATGAATTCAGTTCAATTATGTATTCTAGTCCTGAGTCAGTCACTCCATCAGTTTTAGCTTTAGAGTTCAGTATTTTAGATGTCATTATTCTTCCCCAGCTTTAAGTATGTTCAATCACATTCGAGGATGAATGTTCCAAAGGGGGAGATATTGTAATACCCTGAAAGTGCCTAAGACTAGACTCGGAAATTTGAAATGACAAGCAACAGAAAATATGAAATTTTGCCTTGTCCGTACGAGTCGTAGGAAGGACCCATAACCCGTAAACCACCCATGGTTAGCTGTTATGTGGGAAGGAGTTGGAATAACAGACCTTGTAATGACCCATTGGTCGAAGGTATGAGTCGTAGGCAGGAGTCGTGGGTTTGTTTTGAAGTAGTCAGGGATGGATAGTACAAGTCGTGTTCCGACTCATTATGAGGATTAATGAGTCATTGTAAGTGCCCGTGGGAAGAGTAGGGAAAAAACCCCATTTGAAGTAATGGATGGAACTCACGACTCGTAGGATGAAGGTACGAGTCGTGGCGTGACTCATGGGAAGTCCAGATGCAGTTCCATTAAAGGGAGTAACGAGAGGATACAACGGATTGTTGTTTGATGCAACGACTGGTCTTGTTGAGTTGTGGTATTAGGACCTGAGAATTGAAGAATGAGGGACGAAAGTAATGGACGAATACCACGAGACGTGGAATCAAGGTATGACCTGTGGTATCAGTCATTGTCACTAGCAGCGAAAAAATTCCAGACTTTTCATTAAGAGTATTTTCATAATTCCTAAGCCCTAAGGTCCTAAACTACGTCATTTTAAGCTAAGTTAGTAGGGTTTTAGGGGTGTTAAACCTATTCTAAGTATCTCCACTCCATGCATGCAACTTAAAAACTAAGAATTTCTCCAAATTCTCTCCAAATCCCTTTGGGCTTTCAAGTAGGAGTGTGAATCAGATTTACCTAGGTATGCGAGGCTACAAATGAGGGTTCCTTTCACTCTCATTATCAAAATTCTTCTCAATTCTATGGATTTAAATTCTAGAATCTAGTTTCATGATCGTATGGGGTTTATCCTAATTTTTGTGAAATTCTCTAGGATCAATCTATGGGTCAATTCCCTTCATGTATCAAAATATGTTTTATGATCTATGGGTATATTTTATAGCTAATTTGATTATAAATTTATAGTTTCAAATTTTAATTAAATTATGCTCAATTATGAATTCTTCATGCAAGTCAAGTTATGATTCCTTTATGATCTTGATCTTCTTAAGCCCAAATTATGATTTATGATTTATGATATGAGTTCTCTCAAGTACTCATCATGGATTTATGAATATCAAGTATATAAATGTTTTACAAGTATGCATGGATTTCATGATTTATGGATTTATGACTCTTGGCCGATTCACGGGCCCTTATTCATGGCTAATCATGTATTTCAAGTGGGATCCATCATGTTATTTATTTATTTGGCCATGAACTTCATGAAATATTTATGATTACTATGTGAGCCCTCATGTGCATATTTTTGGGAGCAGTGTCTAGCACCGAGTAGATTCGACTTCAGGTGAATCCCATGGTCTCAGAACTATGTTCCGTGTGATATCACCACGCACGCACGTCCTCCTGCCTGGTAAGACGGGGACGGCCCTGACCACTTGGGAAAAATAGTAGGGCATCATGTATGGCTCTATCATGATGGTGTCGGTTTAGACGAGTCCTCCCATTATTCCTCATGACTTATGCATGGTTATGTTTATATTACTTTGTTTCATGATACAGGCTCGGACTTCCGGTTTAGCCCCGTCGTTAGCCTGGTCCTCGAAGCTTGCATCCCTTAGCTAGATTTGATGAGCCCTCATCCTTCGAGGACCCTTTCTCCAGCTAATGTTTAGTGTTTTCAGTTTCAGTCTTTAGTGAGTTAGTTGGGGTCTTGTCCCATCAACTCATCAGTATATAGAGGCTTGTTAGACATAGTATGTATTCAACTTCAGAATTATGTTATGTATTAAAATGTTCAGATGTTATTATATTCTCAGACCTCCGCTATTTCATGTTAGACTTCCCGTATCTATTATGTCGAGGTTTAGATGTCATATTCATGCCACGGGTCGAATTGGAGCCTCTCGGAGTTTTTTGTCCCGTGTCTCGATCTAGGTCTATGTTTGGGTCATGACAAACTTGATATCAGAGCATTTGGTTTTGAAGTATCCTATGTTGTCTGAAATTAGTGTTAAGTAGAGTCTTTTTCATGGGTGTGCAGTGTGCCACACTTATGACGAAAAGTCTACAAAACGTTTTAGGAAATGTCTGTTCTTTCATGATCTATGTCGTGCAACGAAATGTCTCTCTCTACATCCTTCTAACTCGTACTATATGCATTTGCAGAATCATGCCTCCTTGCCGAGTAAATGGAAGAAGAAACGAAAATGGAAATGGTCACTAGAATGGTAATGGGGATGGGCACCAGCAAGCCCCACTAGCCCCCGAGGATCATGTGCCCAAGCATGTTGCCCATGCTGAGTTTAGGGAAGCAATTTAGATGCTAGCTCAGGCTTTGACCGTCCAAGTCAACCAACAGGTAGTAGCGCATACTCCTAAAAATGGAAATGCAGCTGCTCGGTGCTTTGGTAGGGGTTAAAAATCGACACGCAAGTGCACGTGGTCAAACAAGTAATAAAGTGGCTAAGTAAGCCAAGTATCGATCCAAGGAGACTCTGGATAAGTAAAATTGCTTAAGTATACTATATTCTAGTTTACTTCTAATTATGTTGACAACAATGTAACCAAAAGTTAAATAATTTTGTTTATAAACTATATACTAAAACTATTAACAAATATTTACTTGAATTGAAACTATGGATAAGAGCATGCCAAGGTTAAGAACAAGTAATGAATTCGATAGTAATCATAATTCGGTTATTCTTCTCTTCATGTTGCTAGCCAAGAACATTAGCCTAGAGATTAAAACTCTCGTATTTAATCTCACTTTAGAATCATAAACCATTCGTCTACATTTCTGTGATCAAATGCAATTTATGACCTAGCAAAACAATTCCGGTTCCTAAATTGACTAATACGGCTTTCAAGTATATTTCTATCAGAAAAGCACATCAAAACCCAATTATCCCAAATCAAGTTAAGAACAATACCCTATTAATTCACAACTTTCCAATTTCTTGCTCTCTCGAGTGAAATTGGACTTTTTAGATGTACATTAATGTTGGCCACACACTAATGCAGTAAGAACAAGAATTAATAGAACAACATGAAAGAAGAAGATGAAAAACCATATAATTCACAATCAAAATTCAATACACATGTTCAAAACCTTAGCAAGGAAGAGAATTAGCCACTCATTTGTGGATTGATCATCCTCAAATGAGTGTAAATCATACGTACAATTGATTGAAAGAAGAAAGAAAGAGAGAAAAACCCTTAGCTTTTTCGTCCCTCAACTGCTGCTAACCCACGTCCTAGCTTCACCCAGTCCTCCCCCTTGAAAAATAAACCTAAGTGTGCTATTTATATTAGTAGGAATCTTTCCCGGATTAACAAGCAACGTGTCACAGAGTGCATCGCGGAGCACGGCCTCCGTGACACGCTACGAACGCGGAGGCTCTCTGGAAAATCACCCGAAATCGGCCCAGGCAGCACCTTGCCGCGTTGGCAACGTGTCACGCTGCCTGGGCAGCGCGTTGTAGCCCCATGGTCGTGGATTCCACCTGCCGTGGCACGTTGCCAATGCGCAGGTGGGCTGTTTTGAGCGGCCTGCCTGCCATGGCACCTTGTCGACGCGCCGGTGGGCTGTTTTGTGCCTCTTCCTTGCCGACGTTCGCGTGTTAATTCCGTTTCCAAGATTCTACTTCACCAACTCATGGATTAGTTACTCAAACATCATCAAAACCTAAAAAACAAAGGCTAATCATGTTGGTTAGCACATATCTTTATTTTATCTAAAATTACATGAAAATGTATACGATAACTTAGATAAACAAGACTAATTTAAGTAATAAAGATTATCTCGGGCATATATTTTTGCCCGTGATCACAACCCCACACTTAAAGCCTTGTTCGTCCTCGAACAACCTTTTACATATCATGCAAATGGAGACTCCTACATAACTAATTTAGCAAGAGAATTCAAGTTACGGCTATAATGATTACGTAGGATACAAGCTAAAAATAGAGCATGCCTGATTTGATCGTTGAAATGAAACACAACCATGTTAAGACTTCTTAACCTCAAGAATCGACTCTCAATTTTAGCAAACTCATGCAAATCATCTGATTAAGAAATCCCACACGAAATATATCCTTGTTTCAACATGTGCGCCTCACGGAAAGAGAGTTACCCAATCACACGCAAAAACAATTTTTTTACATCACAACATGTGTGGGTACATGAATAGAATTACGCTCACTCTCACAAAGAATTCACATGCATTATGTAATGACCCATAAGCTTGCCCTTAGTGTTTTATTCCACTAATTTAAGGATGTATGAATGTAAGATCAAGTAGGACTTTTTTTAGGTTGTAATGTAACTCAGGTGCGGGTAGGTACTATTATGATCAGTAATAGTGACTATCTTTCCTAAGCGCTTTTAATACATCACGCCTTCATTACAAACTTCCCTTCCCTCACTTCACCTTTTTTCTCCTTTTAGTTTTCTTTTTCCTTTTTTGTTCCCCCATTTCTTTCGACACTTTTAGCTTATTAGTAAGGAGTACTTAAGCAATATGTTTCATTCATTCCTTTTCTTACTCCCTACTAATAACCAACCATTTTCACACAAATGCACCTTTTTCCTTTTCTCAACTATTTACAACTTGCTATCTTTCCTTCTTTTCCATTCTTCTCACTCCTTTACCCTTTCGGATTTTTCCTTTAAGCGCTTCGGAGTTTTGGTTCAATTTCAAGGCTAATGAAAGAAAAAGAATTAAGCTTATGTTGCAGCTGTCAAAGAATAGGCTCAAGGCTCAATGGGGTTAACTAGGATTAATTTTTCAAGGTAGGTATAATGAGGGATAAAAGTTTGGTTCATTCAAAGAAATGCCTAAATCATCTCCTACAATTCACATCCTTCATTTCGTTTTATTTACACACCAGGCAAGTACTAGACATTTCATAATAGCACAGAATACTCAAAAACCTTACACTCATGGCACATGCTCAAATCAAGACACATTCAGCAGACTCTTAACCCAGCTAATCACAAGAATTCAGAATTAAGCTTCAAACATATTGAGTCAAATTCAAGAGCCTAAGTGTCTCAAACAAGGTTATACACTTGCATGCTTCATACTGAACATACTTGCATCTTACAACCATGTATAGCACATAAAAAGAACATCAAGCACCAATTAGTTATGGTTTCAAAACCCAAAACCTATCGACTAATTTTCCTCAAGACGGTCGTCATCCATCGATCGTCGGAAACAGTCCCTAGCTATGACTAAAAAAAAAACTTTATATACAGACCAAGGAAAGAAAGAAAAAAGAAAAGAAAAAAGAAAAAAAAATTTTATTCTTCGGTTCAAATACCCCCCGTCGGAAAAGAACCGAAAAGAAAAACCAACGGGTGATGAAGTCATGCTTAATTCACAAAAATTTTTCAAATTTTTCAAATTTTCAAATTTCTCACCAACTTTTGTACAAGCATTACATTCACCAAAAATCATTAAGCACAGAAATTTTGAAATTTCCTAGAAATTTCCCTCACCCCACACTTAAATCATGCTATGTCCGCATAGCATCAAACTAAAGGTTACAAAGGGTGAGAAATACTCTCTGAGGCCTTTAGGCCTAGCTGACAGCATGGTTTTCTTCAACTATGGACAAGTGGGTGTTCGACCCCACACTTTTTCTTTTCCATGCTTGTTAGCTTCCTCCTCCACGGGTACTCAGACTTCCCCTCCATCTACGCTTAACTTTCCACCAAAACAACACAAGATGAAAATAAATAAAATAAACATAAATGCAAGAAATTAAAATGGTACCCATGATACCCTTGGGTTGCCTCCCAAGCAGCGCCTAATTTTACGTCGCGACACGACGTACCAAGTTTCACCACTTTTTCCTCCACCTTGAGGATATGAATCTCACCCCTAATTTCTTCTCTAATTTCCTCTTATGCTCCAGGGGTGGTGGTGAAAAATTGTAAGGACCAAACAGCAGATGTTGCCTTTTGCATTTATTGGTCCTTAAGTAAGCGAAGTCATTTTGTCTTTCTGAGTTAGCAAATTTCAAAATATATGGTGCTTGGTCCTCCTCTAGACATTTCTCTACAAACTTGGAAGACTCTATTTCTATGTTGTCAACCAAATTTAATGTTAAAAAATGCGTAGAGTGTGGTCCAATACACCTCAACTCTGAAACTGCATTTTGCTTGACCTCCTTACTTGTATATACCTTCTCGACATCGACATCTATCTCACCATTAAAGTCGACTTGGGGACACGCTAACTCTTCTTCCAGGAATGGATTTTCCATAAGTGTGAGCCCATCACGGGGACACTCAAGAGATTCGAATTGTTGGGCTTCATCCAAAAATTCACCCTTGTCGTCCTCTTGTAGTTCCTCTTGAATATCGGCTAAAACTGTTGTCTGTGATTTATCACACGCTTCAGCTTCAGCGATCATCTCCGTGAATTTGATGGTCATCCTTTCTAGAGCCTCTGCATTCTCTTCTTGCTGATTTCTCAATACTGCCATCGCCTCCTTCATTGCTTCTGATTGCTCCAAGAGTTGTTTCAACATGTCTTCTATTCGAGCTTGGCGTCCCAAGTCCTCATTTTCAGCATGCCTATATTCAGAAAAAACAACAGAAGGATCATAGTAGGGGCTTGGGGGAGGGGAATATGCCTTTGGACAATCACCCCAATGGCCATATTGACACCCACATATATTGCACGTATTACAGTTTTGCCACAAGTGGGGTCCTCCACAGTTCAGACAAGATTCACTAAAATATGAGTATCCACCATTGAAACCATTTATATTCCACGATGTCATGTCAATAAGGGCGTACGAACAAGCAGAAAAATAAAATAAAATAAAGAAGAATTAAAACAAACACTAGACCAAGTTGTCAACACTTAAGAAAATAAAACAAACATACAGTAAATTTATACTTAACACAATTTCA
Organism: Datura wrightii; assembly: GCA_035772735.1. Classification (NCBI taxonomy): domain Eukaryota; kingdom Viridiplantae; phylum Streptophyta; class Magnoliopsida; order Solanales; family Solanaceae; genus Datura; species Datura wrightii. The sequence goes on along the minus strand of JASDFA010000023.1, from coordinate 18,187,682 downwards.
CAAATCGCCTAGCCTCCCCGGCAACGGCGCCAAAAACTTGCGCGGTGCTTTGGTAGGGGTTAAAAACCGACACGCAAGTGCACGTGGTCAAACAAGTAATAAAGTGGCTAAGTAAGCCAAGTATCGATCCAAGGAGACTCTGGATAAGTAAAATTGCTTAAGTATACTATATTCTAGTTTACTTCTAATTATGTTGACAACAATGTAACCAAAAGTTAAATAATTTTGTTTATAAACTATATACTAAAACTATTAACAAATATTTACTTGAATTGAAACTATGGATAAGAGCATGCCAAGGTTAAGAACAAGTAATGAATTCGATAGTAATCATAATTCGGTTATTCTTCTCTTCATGTTGCTAGCCAAGAACATTAGCCTAGAGATTAAAACTCTCGTATTTAATCTCACTTTAGAATCATAAACCATTCGTCTACATTTCTGTGATCAAATGCAATTTATGACCTAGCAATACAATTTCGGTTCCTAAATTGACTAATACGGCTTTCAAGTATATTTCTATCAGAAAAGCACATCAAAACCCAATTTTCCCAAATCAAGTTAAGAACAATACCCTATTAATTCACAACTTTCCAATTTCTTGCTCTCTCGAGTGAAATTGGACTTTTTAGATGTACATTAATGTTGGCCACACACTAATGCAGTAAGAACAAGAATTAATAGAACAACATGAAAGAAGAAGATGAAAAACCATATAATTCACAATCAAAATTCAATACACATGTTCAAAACCTTAGCAAGGAAGAGAATTAGCCACTCATTTGTGGATTGATCATCCTCAAATGAGTGTAAATCATACGTACAATTGATTGAAAGAAGAAAGAAAAAGAGAAAAACCCTTAGCTTTTTCGTCCCTCAACTGCTGCTAACCCACGTCCTAGCTCCACCCAGTCCTCCCCCTTGAAAAATAAACCTAAGTGTGCTATTTATATTAGTAGGAATCTTTCCCGGATTAACAAACAACGTGTCACGGAGTGCATCGCGGAGCACGACCTCCGTGACACGCTACGAACGCGGAGGCTCTCTGGAAAATCACCCGAAATCGGCCCAGGCAGCACCTTGCCGCGTTGGCAACGTGTCAAGCTACCTGGGCAGCGCGTTGTAGCCCCATGGTCGCGGAGTCCACCTGCCGTGGCACGTTGCCAACGCACAGGTGGGCTGTTTTGAGCGGCCTGCCTGCCGTGGCACCTTGTCGACACGCCGGTGGGCTGTTTTGTGCCTCTTCCTTGCCGACGTTCGCGTGTTAATTCCGTTTCCAAGCTTCTACTTCACCAACTCATGGATTAGTTACTCAAACATCATCAAAACCTACAAAACAAAGGCTAATCATGTTGGTTAGCACATATCTTTATTTTATCTAAAATTACATGAAAATGTATACGATAACTTAGATAAACAAGACTAATTTAAGTAATAAAGAGTATCTCGGGCATATATTTTTGCCCGTGATCAGCAGCGGCGGCAAGAGTTAGAGATTTTCTGAGGATGAACCCTCCAGAGTTTCTTGGGTCGAAGGTGGGCGAGGATCCATATGAGTTTATTAATGAAGTTCTGAAGATCACCCAGATCATGGGGGTGACTGGGGAGGAGTGCACAGATATAGCCTCGTATTAGTTAAAAGGGGTTGCACACATATGGTTTAGGCAATGGAATTATTGCAGGATAGTTGGAGCAGGGCCCATTGGTTTCCATACCGCATTTCTGGATCGGTTCTTCCCTCGTGAAATGACGGAGATTAAAGCAGTTGAGTTTGTGAACCTGAGGCAGGGTAACATGACAGTACAGGAGTATGCTTTGGAGTCACTCATTTGTCCAAGTATGTACTAAAGCTAGTGGCTGATCAGAGAGCTCGGGTAAGCAGGTTTATACATAGAGTAGCGGACTACCTGCTCAAGGATTATAGGACCGCAATGTTTCATCACGATATTGATTTTCCTTGATTCGTTTTGTATGCCTAGCAGATGGAGGTGGTACACCTGAGAGAGAGAGAGAGAGAGAGAGGCCAAAAGGGCCAGGACAGAAGTTATGGGTTCTCTTAGTAGCAATCGGGGGGCATACATCGCCAGCAGTCTCATCAGAGGTTATTATCTCCAACTCCATCATCGGCCAGTGCACCATATAGACAGTGAGGTGATTAGAGAAGTAGAGCCTCAGGTTCGAGGGGCTAGAGTAGCATGCAGACAGAGCATACCTTCCCGTCCTGCGTAAAGTTTGGCAAGAATCATATAGGGTAGTGCTTGATTGGGTCAGATATCTGTTTTGGGTGTGGTAGACCCGGGCACAAGCACCGAGAGTGGCCATTGGCTAGACAGGGTGATGGTAAAGGTCGTGCTCAGGATACCATCTCAGCAGCTGTACCAGAACACCCCACTCACCAGGGTGCATGGCCAATGCCAGAATAGGTTTTATGTCATGGAATCTCGACAGGAGCAGGAGACTTCACCAGTTGTGGTCACCGATATGTTACAAGTATTCCACATTGATATATATGCATTGTTAGATCCAAGGGATACTTTATCTTTTGTGATGCCCTATGTTTCATAGTCACTCAAGAAATCCTATCAGAACCCTTCTCAGTCTCTATGCCAGTTTGTGGTTCAATTATAGCTCGATGGGTATATAGAAATTGCCCTATCACAGTCCTTCGAAAAGTAACCTCAGCAGATTTGGTGGAGCTCGCCATAACAGATTTTGATGTTATCTTTTGCATGGATTGGCCACATGCCTGTTACACTTAAGTATATTGTAGAACCCGTGCGATAGAGTTCCAGCTTTTAGGTAAGCCAGTCCTAGAGTGGAAGGGTAGTTCAGGTGTGCCTGTAGGCCACTTCATTTCCTACCTTAAGGCTAGAAAGATGATCTCTAAGGGTTGCGTATACCATTGTCACGCCCCACCTTGGGAGGCATGACTCGAACCTGGTGCCCTACTAGGACCTGGACTGCTGGACTAGCTGGGCCTGAGCACTTCTGGTGCCAGGCTGGCTCTAACTCTGGATTAAAGAAAACGATGGGCTATATAACGGCTGTAAATACAGCCTCCATCCGACTAGGCCTATAGCCACTTGTAAGAAAACAACAGCTACCCAAAACAACTAAATCAATAGGGAACCTATGCAGGCCGACAAGGCCACCATGCTGTCTAGTTACTTCTGAATCAAAAAAACAAGTGCTAAACTGCTACGTGACCGACAAGGTCACCGCTACCAACTGAATAAAGCCCCACACGGCCATCATAAACAAACCAAAACATACACAGGACCTCACATGACCAGTACAACTAACCACAGGGAATATACAATCTGCAAGCCTCTAAGAATACTGATAAGATGGTCGGGACGGGGCCCCAGCCTACCCATACTATACAACAAAAGAAAGGAAATAAACCTCTAACTTTCAAGCTTCGGAAGACAGGAGCTGATGACTCCGTGGGCTGGCTGGAATCACGAGGGATCGACTCCTCGTCCATGAGTACCTGCAGGAAGGTAGTGCAGCGCCCCCAAACGGGCGTCTGTACCACTGGTACTGAGTATGCAAAGAAAACTGAACATAACTGAAGATAAAAAGTAAACTGGTAGTTACTAAAATGATAGAGGATAGCTAAAACTATCTAGAATGGCAGATTCTGTATTGAGCTTTACTGTACTGGAAAAAAGATAAGAATCATACATGTCGATGCAGTGTCCTGCAATTTATCAACTTAATAAGTAACATATATATATATAGCATACAAGAACCTATGCCATGCCCCATAAGCCGGAAGGTGCCAATCAACACGCAATTTATAAACCCCTACCCAGGTCAAACCATCAAAAAATAAATTCACTCCACTCACCTAATAACTACGAGCATCCCGCCGGCCCCCCGGGTATGCAGCTTGGGCTCTCTGGGCCCCTGACTATAACTGTATCTGAGTTCGGAGGACTCCTGTACTGTGATATGAGATTTGTATCTATAATCTATAATTTGTGCCCTGGGCGCAAGCGCTAGATAGGGTATGCTATAATGCTGATCAGCCTGCTATGGGGAATGCTATATCCCATATTTGTCCTACTGCTGACGGCATGCCATTCCTTGGAGTGACGTATCCTCACACTCTGGCGAGCAAGTCGACACAACTATTAACCTTGGGGTGGCAAGGAAGCTCTAAGGGTGCCCACATATCACAAACAAGTCTCAACAAGCAACAGTAATCGCATATAACATGTATATTAAATCTGAAAATACTATCCATGTTTTGGTATTCTATTCTGAATCTCTTGCTAAATGAAACTGAATCTAATACTGAGTTAAACTGAGTCTGGAATAAGATCTTGCTGTCTGATACTGATTTACTGACTTTTATTCTGAATATGACATAATAATACAAACATACTTAATACTCGGCTTCTGGAACTTCCTTCTGGAATTTATTGTATTTTACTATACTAGAATTACTAACTTGCTGAAGAAACAGGCTTTGCATACCTCAGTTGTCGGCTTTCCGGTTAACTGGCGTAACTCGACCAATATTCAGCTATTTCTTCCAACTGTATTCACATTCATAGAAATTAGAACTAAATTGATCAATATTCCGGAAGAAAATGCTACTTTGAAGATATATATAACCCAAACTTTGACTTATCGAAAAATAACCGAAAACTCGCTATTTCTCGGAAGTCCAGAAGGGAGAAATACTCACTTTAGGGATAGGAGTATATTGACACTAATTTGGAGCAATTCCACTTACCTTAGCTCGGTAAGACGACGATTCGCCGGCCGAATTTCACGAAACTAACTCCGCAGGAATGCTCCTGGCAGCTTAATATTTCACTACCCAAGATTAATTCGAGTTTGGACAGCGTTTAATAGCGTAAATGGATGGAATTTCATCAAAATTCCTCTCTAGAAATTATGAATTAAAATGAGACAAAACCGAAGTGGAGGGGTTTATATACTTGAGGTTGAACCTCACCTCCGTGGCACGTTGGCCATCGCGGAGGTGAGCCCTCCGTGACACGTTGGCCATGACGGAGGGGGTCTGCCCAGCCTTCTCTTGCGATGGTTAGATGTGGCGCTTGTACAGTCTTTCTCCAGGCCTTTTTCTAGCATGTGTGACATTCAAAAACTTTTAACCAACATGTGAGTAGGCCATCTAAATGTCAAGAATTTACGGGGTGTAACATCCTCCCCCCTTAAGAACATTCATCCTCAAATGTAGACTTCTACTTGCAAGAATTTCAACTTACTTGACTTATTCTACAAAAATTTCGACAGAGTTTCCCTTGTAATATGGACTACCTCAAAAATCCTGAAACGCAGAAAAGTCCAATATAGGTACTCCACACAATACCAGTATTCATCACAAATGCCAACTATTTCATTTATTCACATAATATAAGGCAATTCATAAAACAACAATTTAACGTGCCTCTAGTTGATTAAGTCTGGAACAATTGGGGATATCTGACTTTCATATCTTTTTCTTCTTCCCAAGTCATCTCCTCTCGGTTCTTGTTACGCCATTATACTTTGACAGAAGCAATATCTTTAATTCTCAACTCGCGAATCTGCCTGTCTAGTATGGATACTGGAACCTCTTCATAATCTAATGTTCGGCTGTTTGGAACAACAACACGCAAGTGCACATGGTCGAACAAGTAATAAAGTGGCTCAAGTAAGCGAAGTATCAATCCCACAGGGACTGGGCTAGGGTAACAATCTACTCAAGTGTCGATAAACCTTAACTCTAAAAATGTAGACAACAGTGTTAAGAAAAGTTTGATATTTTGGCTTCTAATTTTATACTAATTATAAAACGAATATACAATTTGAGTCTGAACTATAAGTATGAGCATGTTGAGGTTATACGAACATGTAGAGAAATAAATTATCGATACAATTTTGTTAATCTTTCTTCCGGTTGCTAGTCAAGAATTATTGCCTATGGATTAAAACTCTTGTATTTAACCCAACTTAATAATCATGAACCTTCCACCTACATTTTTGTGATAAAACGAAATTCTAGCCATACAAAACCGATTCCTTAATTTACTAATATGACTTTCAGATATATTTCTATCCTGAAGGTAAATCAATTCTCGATTTTCCCAAACTAAGAAAAGATCATATCCTATCAATTCACAACTTTCCAATTTCTTGCTCTCTCGAGTGAAACCGGACTTTTTAGATATACATTAAAGTTGGTCATACATTAATGCAGTAAGAACAAGAATCAATAGAACAACCATGGAAGAAAAGATGAAAAACCAATTTAACAATAATCACATTTCAATACAATTGTTCTTAACCTCAGCAAGAAGAGGATTTAGCCACTCATTTGTGGATTAAACATCGTTAAATGAGTGTAAATTATACAACAAATTCAAATCAAGACGAAGGAGATAGAGAAAAACCCTGATATTTTCGTCCCCTCAACTGCCTGTAACCCACGTTCTTGCTCCACCAAGTCAGAATAATTAAAAATAAACCTAAGTGTTCTATTTATACTAGTGGCAATTTTTTCCGGAATAACAAGCAACAAGTCACGGAGTGCATCGCGGAGCACTGCCTCCATGACACGCCACTGACGCGGACCTTTACTGGAAATTGGTCGTCCAGGTATTAAGGCCCAACGTGGCACGGCGTGCAACGCGGGGCTAGGCCAACGTGCCACGGCCCCAACGCGCACCCTCACTGGATTTTGGCAAAATATCCCTATCCAAGCAGAAGGCATCCGCGATGGCAGTGTGACACGGCTCCATCATGGAGCCCCTTTAATTTGTGCCTTCAAATGCTTTTTCCCTTGCTAACATCCGAGTCCAACCCCAATCTCTCCCAACACGCATTTTAGCTTCCCAAAATTATATTTCACTTGCAAAACAACGCTAATCATGTTGGTTAGTATAAATTCACATTTTATTATCAATCACATGAGAATGTATAAACATTGATAGATAAACAAGGAAAAAATGACACATTTGAGTATCACTTGGGCATATAAATTTGCCCAAGATCACTTACCCCACACTTAAATCCTTGTTCGTCCCTGAAAAATAATCTTACACCTCATGCAATTGACACCCAACCTGGCTACTTTGGTTTGACAATTCAAGCTACGGTTATACCGATTATTTAATACAGCAAATCATAGAGAAAACATGCATGGTCTTATCAATACAATGACCTTCAACACATTAAGACCTCCTAGACTCAAGAATCGACTCTCGATATTGGCAAACTCATGCAAATCAGCTGATCAAGATATTCGACACGAAATTTAATCTCTTGTCAAGCATGTGCCCTCACAACACAAGAGAATTTTCCCCTTTTTAATCACATGAACTCAAAAGATTACATGCAGGGTCATATAAACACAATTTCGCTCTCTCTCCCAAAAGAATTCACATGCATCATGTCATGAACCATAGGCTTGCCCTTAGTGTATTACTCCACTAATATAAGAAAGTGTGATGTAAGATCAGGTAGGACTGAACGGGTTGTAATTTAAGCTATGGAACTAGTGAATGCTGGGCTAACCAATAATAACAACTAGCATCCTTAAGCACTTTTCCAATACATCCCATCAACCTTATGGTCATTGTTTCTTCCTTCATCTTCCCATTCTTGAATTCTGTCTTTATTTTTGACCCATCTCTTTAAGCACACTTGACTCAATAACAAAGATTATTTATACATCTTCATTCTATTTAGTTTATAACAAGTGCACCTTCGTCCTTTTCTTTCCTTTCATCACTCTGCTTTTTCTTTTCTTTTCACCATTCTCACTCCTTGACACTTTGGGAAAATTCTTTTCTTTTCTTGAGTGCTTAAGAGTTTTGGATCACATTCACGGATAATGAAAAGAAGGGGTTAAGCTCGGTTTACGCCTTTTTAACAAAAGAAAAATAATAGGCTAAAGGCTCAATGGGCTACCTAGGGTGTACATTCAAGGTGTGTATGATAATGAAAGAAGAAAAAGTTCGGTTAAAGAAAAGAAATGCCTACATCCTTTCCTACAATACACATCCTTTATTTCGGTTTGTACACACACCAGGCAAGTTCTAGACATTTCACAATAGCATGGAATAAAAAAAACCTCACCATACACTTATTGCACATGCTCAACTCAAGACATATTCACAGACTCTTCAATCAGCTAATTACAAGAATTCCATCATTAAGCCTCAATCACACTGAGTCGAACTCTACGGCCTAGGTATCTCAACATATTTACAAAGTTGAATGCTTTCATACGAATCACCTTTGCATCTCAAACATCATGTACAACATGCAACCAGAATTCCACAACCATAAAGTAACTACAGGTTTTGGGATGCAACCTATAAAAGAAAAACTGAAAAATAAATGCAAAAAATCTACTCCTAACGACTACATTTCCCTTAAGACGGTCGTCATCCATCCATCATAGGGAACAGTCACTAACTAAGACTTCGGTTCAATGGGACTATTCTCGGTAAAAGAACCAAAAACAAACGGCGAGAAACCCAAAAATTTACAAATTGATAAAAAAAGAATTTAAAAAAATTATCAATCATCTCGATAAAACAAAAATATGTACAAAGCCAGCTAACAACATTCAACAACACACAACAGCTTCACATTAATTACAATACAAAACATAAACATCACAATCACAGGGTCACAACTTTCCACAGGCACGACAACAGAACAGAAACATACATTAAGAACAACAGCAACCAACACCTAACTACTCCCACCCCACACTTAAATCGAACACTATCCCCAGTGTTCACAAAAATTAGCATAGTACAAGAGTGGGTGGTGAAACTCCCTGATCAATCAAAGTATTTCACTTCTTCATCAGGTGTTGCTGCCTCGTCTCCCATGTCTGAATCGCCCCCATCGTCATCATCTGACTCCACATCGGAGTCGTCACGACGTGTCTCCTCATCTGTGAGGACATCATCATCCATGGGCTCCACAAAAGCTGGCCCCACTCGGCATAGAGCCCTGGCATTTTCTCCAACACGGTAGTCTAGCTTGAGTTGCCACAGCTCCTCTTCTATTGCCGACCTCCCACCTATGCGCAGTTGGAGCATCTGCATCCCAAATATGCGAGCCATGTACTGATCATCCCGAGCATGTCGCTCGGCTAGTGTAAGAACTGGCCCATGAGTGGTGTCGGGTGCCTTAGTTTTGGTGACATCTAAGGCCCGCCGCTCCATCTGCGGGATGTAGTCAAGGGCCTCCTCCTCGATATCCAGGCCCCTCAGGAACGTGGTCAGTAATCCACCAAACCCGTACCTATGCCCCTGATGTAAACAGGCTCTCTTCATGGCGGAGATAATCACCACCCCCACGTTGATCTCCAGCCCTTTCATCAGGGCGTATACCAAGCATACACGATCCCGGGTGACATTTGTCATATGCACCCCCGAGATCAGGCAGGAACATACGATCTTAAGCCATATCCTGGCTTCCCTGTTCATCTGTGAGTAGGGCAAGGTCTGATGGTAGCCCCTCTCCTTATGCCTGCTCCAACGTGCTGTAGACCGAGTTCCACACAAAGTGCGTCAGATATCCACGTATGGTGGAGTGATATTCAGCTGTAGAAGCACATGGGCGTCTGTGTCTCGCGCCCCTAAGATAGCATTAAGGTGATGGGGCTCAAAAGTTACTATTTGCCCCCATATCTTGATGGTGTGACTTCTGAGAGTCGGGTTCCAGTTGGCGTAGAATTCCCGAATCAGGTGCAGGTTGCACTCCTTGGGCTCTTCAAAGATGAAGTTCAGCCCGGCTGCCTCAATTCTTTGGACAATCCTGGGGAACTCCTGTGCCAACGGTTCCCTAGCAATGTGTTCTTCGGGGAAGTACTTGCTTTCCTTGTGCTTTGCGTACCATTTCTTCCCCTCCTCTGTCACCCATCTGGTTCCATATTGACGGCGTTGGCCGCGTGGAACCACTGGTGCTGCTGGGACTGCTGTTCCCAGTCTGATTCTTTTCCTTCCGGCGCCTGATGTAGATGCGCCCTTCCCTTTTTCTTGCCTGCTTTCCATTGTTCCTGTCAAACCCAAAAGACAGTCCCAATGTTATTCCAATTAAAATTAGCTTCGACTATGGTTGGGTTAATCTAGGCTACCCCACACTTAGTCTTTAGCCACAAGCACAACATTACGGCAGGATCATACTAATTTCCAAAAAAAAAACAAACAACAAAACATAACAAATATGCCTAGTGCATTCAGAGAATTCGACGGTATAAATTCTATGTACTACTCAGACTTCGTACAGCTAGTCACAACATTACCATCGATCACATTTCATCACATAACACGTAGCAAACATTTCTATCAACACAACCGATACAATGCCCCCAATTTCTATGCAATTTCAACAATTTCATTAACCCGACAATCCGTCGTGCCTTAATCGTCTTAACGTTAAGCACGACATCATTTACTTCATTCTACATGCACCCACTAAGAAGAATTTCACATTTCAACCCAATGTTTTTTACTTCTTCATCTTTGAATTCTAACCCTAGCTACAATTTCGGAAGAATTTCAATCAACCATGTCTTTACCGAGTTCATACTATTACATCGATACTATGAACTTCAATCAATCATAATTTACATGAATGCATGCTCAATTTACACTTAGGGCAGGTTTTCCTCAATTCCTATGCTAAAATTCAGAAAAATAAGGTAAGAAATGAGATGAAGTTAACAAACATACCTTAAATTCGATGATATCGAAGAAAAGTTGAAGAAATTTATCTCCTAGCTCCGTGCCACGTTGGGGAAGGGGGGTTTTGGGAGGTTTATCGCGGAGGGAATGAAAGATGAGGAAAAATGAGAGGAAATCGGGGTTAAAAAGTGAAGAATTCACGCGGGTCACCCGGTGACCCGGTGTGACCCGTCGCGATATACACCTCAACGTGTCACGGAGGGTAACGCGGAGCATGCCCTCTGTGACACGGAGCCATAGCGCAGGTGTTCTGGAATTTGAAAAAAATTCCAGAATCACCTTCAACGTGTCACGGAGGGTAACGCGGAGGCCCTCCTTCGTGACACGGAGCCATCGCGTGGGCTCACTATTTTGCCACTTTTTATTATTTTTCATACCTCAATTTTTTCTTTGCGATCCTTTGCGTTTTTATCCTCCGTTCAACCTGAAATTCATCTCAAACCAAGAAATTGTTTACAATTATAGGTTTCAATTAAAATAAAAAATAAAATTTTTGTTTTTAATTATTTTTTTCTCTTTTTTTTCATTTTTTTTCTATGAAATCTAATAAAATATTACAACAAAAATTTCACGTGTTGCCTACCGTGCAGCGCCTGGTTTACCGTCGCGACTCGACGTCATTAAGCTCAGTCATCCTCTAGGGTGACGGACGTTTTCTCTCGACTACCGTCCTCACCCCAGTAATGCTTACATCTTTGCCCATTGATCAAGAACGTGGCACTCCTATCTTCTTGCCACAACTCTACTGCCCCGTGCAGGGTCGTTCTCACCACCTCAAATGGCCCCGACCATTTGGACCACAGCTTTCCTGGAAACAGCTTCAATCATGAATTGAAGAGCAATACTTTCTGCCCCGGCTCAAAAATACGATGCACCACATGCTTGTCATAGCACCTCTTAGTTTTTTCTTTGTAGTACTTAGCAGTCTCATAAGCATGCCAGCGGAACTCTTCAAGTTCACTGAGTTGCATTAGTCTCTTCTTGCCCGCTAGCTCTAAGTTCATATTCAATTTCCTCATGGCCCAGAAGGCTCGGTGCTCTAACTCCACTGGCAAATGACATGCTTTACCATAGACCAATCGGTATGGTGAAGTTCCAATCGGTGTCTTGTAAGAAATTTTGTACGCCCACCACGCATCATCAAGTTTGCTCGACCAATCATTCCGTTGTGTATTTACTATTTTCTGGAGAATCTGCTTCACTTCTCTATTTGACACCTCTACTTGCCCACTAGTTTGGGGGTGGTATGATGTTGCCACCTTGTGGCGCACCCCATACTTGGCTAGTAGCTTCTTGAAACTTGCATTGACAAAATGAGCCCCTCCATCACTGATAATGGCTCAGGGGTCCCGAACCTGGTGAGAATGTGTTTTTTCACAAATTTTGTTACCACCTTGTTGTCATTCCTGGGGCAAGCTATTGCTTCCACCCACTTCGACACATAATCAACGACCACCAAGATGTAACGATTACCGAATGACGGTGGGAACGGGCTCATGAAATCAATGCCCCATACATCAAAGGTCTCCACTTCCAGTATATTCTGCAGCGGCATCTCTTGTCTTCTATCAATCGTTCCTGTACGCTGGCATCTATCACACATTTTTACATATGCCATAGAGTCTCTGAACAGGGTAGGCCAAAAAAACCCTGATTGTAGAACCTTGTGCGCTGTCCGCTCGCCTCCATGGTGCCCCCCATACAACGAAGAGTGACAACTCCTCAACACCTCTGCAATCTGACTCTCCGGGATGCATCTTCTCATTACATGATCCGGTCCCTGTTTAAATAAGTATGGCTCATCCCAAATAAAGTACCGACAATCATGCCTCAACTTTCTTCTCTGCTAGTCTGTTGCTTCAGGTGGGTAGAGTCCACTCACTAGAAAGTTGACTATGTCTGCGTACTAGGGAACTTCAGCTTCCCCTACTGCCAAGAGCTTCTCATCCGAGAACTCCTCATTGATGTTATCACCTTCCTTCACATGCGACCGGCTCTCCAATCGCGATAAGTGATCTGCCACCTGATTTTCGCTCCCCTTTGTGTCCTCAATTTCGAGGTCGAACTCTTGCAACAACAGGATCCATCTGATCAGCCTGGGCTTAGCATCCTTCTTGTTAAATAGGTACTGAATCGCTGCATGATCGGTGTACACCACTACTTTTGAACCAACTAAATAGGACCTGAATTTGTCAAATGCAAACACCAATGCTAGCATCTCCTTTTCTGTGACTGTATAATTACTTTGGGCCGTATTCAGCGTTTTGCTTGCATAATGAATCGAATGAAAGATTTTATTTTTCCTCTGCCCTAATACAGCTCCCACAGCCACATCGCTTGCATCACACATCAACTCAAATGGTTGTCCCCAATCTAGAGAAGTAAGGATAGGTGCTTCTATCAATTTCTGCTTCAACTCCTCGAATGCTTTAACACACTCATCATCCAACTCAAACTTCACCTCTTTTTGTAACAATCTGCATAATGGTCTAGAAATTTTGGAGAAGTTTCTAATGAACCGTCTGTAGAAGCCTGCATGCCCAAGAAAACTGCAAACGGCTTTCACCGACACAGGTGGTGGTAACTTCTCAATAACCTTGATCTTTGCACGATCGACCTCCAACCCCTTGCGAGACACTTTGTGACCAACGACAATGCCTTCCTTAACTAAGAAATGACATTTCTCCCAATTTAGTACAAGGTTGGATTCTTCACAGCGAGCCAGCACCCTGTCAAGATTCTGCAAACAAGTAGCAAACGAGTTACCAAAAATAGAAAAATCATCCATAAATACCTCAACAAAATCCTCCACCATGTCGTGGAAAATAGCCATCATGCATCTCTGGAATGTAGCGGGTGCATTGCATAACCCAAATGGCATTCGTCTTAAAGCATATGTCCCATAAGGATACGTAAAAATAGTCTTCTCTTGGTCCTCCGGAGCTATGGCTATTTGGTTATAACCAGAGTACCCATCAAGGAAACAATAATATTCCTCTCCAGCCAACCTATCTAATATCTGATCAATTAATGGGATAGGATAATGATCTTTCCTTGTGGCTTCATTAAGCTTTCTATAGTCCATGCAAATCCGCTAGCCTGTGACGGTTCGTGTAGGAATCAGCTCATTTTTCTCATTGGTGACCACGGTCATCCCTCCTTTCTCTGGAACGCACTGAACGGGGCAGACCCATTCACTGTCTTAAATCGGGTAGAGCACACCTGCATCAAGCTACTTAATTATTTCTTTCCTAACCACATCCTTCATTGCTGGATTTAGCCTTCGTTGTGGCTGAATGGTTGGTTTTCCTCCTGTCTCCATGAAAATCCTGTGTGTGCAAAAAGCTGGATTGATACCCTAAATATCTGACATTTGCCAACCCATTGCTTTCTTTCTTTTTCTGAGAACACCCAATGCTTCCTTCTCCTGTGCCTCCGTCAATTCTGCGAAGATGATTACCGGCAACGTCTCATCTTCCCCAAGAAAGACGTATTTTAAATGGGGAGGCAATTCTTTCAATTCCAACTTTGGTGCTTCCTCAATGGATGGTTTCGGTAATGGTTCCAGAGACCTCATTAGAGATTGAAATTCCTATTTCCTCGGATGCCTTTGTGACTCATTCAACATTTGTACCACCTCATGAGCGTCTCTATCTCCAAAATGATCGGAGTTCATCAACACTCTTTTCAATGGGTCTTGAGATTCAACAATCTGACGAATTTCTTTTGATCAACCACACTGATTGCCGAAAGCTCCTCATGTATGGCCGGCAGCCTCATGGCCTTAAACACATCAAATACCTCAACCTTGTCGTGTGCTCGCATAGTTAGCTGCCCTGCAACTACATTAATCAGTGCTTTCCCAGTTTCCAAGAAAGGACGACCCAAAATAAATGGGACTTCCGCGTCTGGCTCAAAATCCAGCACGACAAAATCTACCGGGAAAATAAGGGAGCCCACTTGCACCAGCACATCCTCCACAATGCCATCAGGTCTGGCTAAGGAACGATCCACTAGTTGCAATATCACTGTTGTTGGTCTAGGACTCCCTAGACCCAACTTCGTGAATACCGATGTCGGCATCAAGTTAATGCTCGCTTCCAAATCACATAATCCGCGAGCTCGGATACTCTGCCCAATTGTAATTTGTATTGTAAAGCTCCCAGGGTCCTTTAGCTTTGTGGGCAACCTATTTTGTATCCGGGATGTGCATTCCTCCGTAAGAGCCACCGTGGCATACTCAGTCAACCGACTTTTGTTCGCCACGATGTCCTTAATATACTTTGCGTACTTCGGCACTCCCTGCAAAACATCAACAAGAGGTAAGTTAATATGTACCTATTTCAGCACCTCCATGAATTTCTTGAAACACACCTCCTCCTTGTGTTTCTTTAATCTTTGAGGGAACGGGGGTGGTGGTCTCTCTGGTTCAGCCTCCTTTTTCTTCCCCTTCTTTTCACTTTCTGCTGCTCCCGACTGTTGAGGTGGTCTTTCTGGTTCCACCTCTTTAAGATGCAAGCCACTCCTTGTGGTCACTGCATTCACCTGCTTGGGGTTGGGATCCGTGTCGCTCGGGAGTCCTCCTCTAGGCCTGGTGTTTCGGGCTCCATCAAATTGCCCAAATTGATACTCCAGTGCCTTGGTAGCTAACTGGTTGTTCTTTACCTCGGCTGTCAATTTCACATAGTCAGCCTGCAATTGAGCTTGGTTAGCTATCATTGTCTTGAACATCTCCTCAATGCTGGGTAATGATGGTGGAGGAGGTGCATTGTTTCTTCTATATTGTGCCTGATAGTTCTGCTGTCCTCCTTGATTCCTCTGCGCCCCCTGACTCGAACTTTTCCCTTGATAGTTATTGCTACCCCAAGAGAAATTCGAGTGATTCCTCCAGTTGGAATTGTAGTTGTTGCCATACTGTAGATGGTTGTTTCTCTGTACATTTCCCACAAAGTTCATCGAATCAGGATTTGCTCCACAACACTCAGCTAAGTGTTCACTACTCCTGCATACTTCACACCAAATCTGCTGCACTACATTCACTAGGGCTTGAGATTGGTTCATGCTCATGTTACTGAAGTGGGTGTTGAGTTGATTCTGTAAAGCAGCTATCTGTACAGCAATAGCTATGAAACCATCCACTTCTAACACTCCCACTACATTCCTCGTTCCTCCTCTTGACGAGTCCGCATTCCACTCCGGATTTCCCTACGAAATACGATTCAACAAGCTATACAACTCCTCATAAGTTTTTTCCAATGCTTGCCCCCCAGCTGCTGAGTCTAGCAAGATTTTTGTCTGGGGTTCCAAACCCTCTATGAAAGTATGCACCAGCACTTCATTGGATTGGTGATGGTAAGGACAATCCCGCAACATAGATTTGAGTCTCTCCCATGCTTGATACAGATTCTCTCCCTCTCTTTGTTTAAAACTTAGAATTTGACTACAAAGTCTTGCTGTTTTACCAGATGGAAAAAATCGTATCAAGAACTTCCTTGCAAGATCATCCCACGTAGTAATAGAATTAGGTGGCTCAGCTTTCAACCACCTCTTGTCTTCTCCCAAAAGTGAAAATGGGAACAATGTAAGCCTGACTTAATCTGATGACACTCCCGCGGGGATGTAAGTGTCACTTATCTCCAAGAAATTTTGGAGATGTTGTTATGGATCCTCATGAGGGAGACCTGTAAACTGCCCGCTGGTGTGCAGTAATTGCACCATGTTTTGCTTAAGCTCGAACCTCCCTCCTGGCTCAGGTTTGCGGATGCTAGATGTGACATTATTAGCATGTGGGATTGCCACCTCGCGAACCGGCCTGGCTGCCATGTCATCGGGCACTAACATTGCCCTTACAACTGGTGGATTCTGTTGTTGCTCCATGATTGTTCGTCTGAGCAACTGCAACTTTTTCTCTAGAGCTTCTCTCTTTTGACGATGAAATTGTCTTTCCGGCTCTAAATATGAGTCCACCAGCTCCATGTCTCTTTCTAGTGTTCAACAGAAATTAGTATATGCAAAATACAGGCTAAGACCAAGTTGTCAACACTAAGAAGAAATAGTAAACTAACACTTACGAAAAATTCACCAATTGCCAGTCCCCAGCAACGACGCCAAAAACTTGTTCGGCTGTTTGGAACAACAACACGCAAGTGCACATGGTCGAACAAGTAATAAAGTGGCTCAAGTAAGCCAAGTATCGATCCCACAGGGACTGGGCTAGGGTAACAATCTACTCAAATGTCAATAAACCTTAACTCTAAAAATGCAGACAACAGTGTTAAGAAAAGTTTGATATTTTGATTTCTAATTTTATACTAATTATAAAACGAATATACAATTTGAGTCTGAACTATAAGTATGAGCATGCTGAGGTTAAACGAACATGTTGAGAAATAAATTATTGATACAATTTGGTTAATCTTTCTTCCAGTTGCTAGTCAAGAATTATTGCCTATGGATTAAAACTCTCGTATTTAACCCAACTTAAGAATCATGAACCTTCCACCTACATTTCTGTGATAAAACGAAATTCATGTTCTAGCCATACAAAATCGATTCCTTAATGGACTAATACGACTTTCAGTTATATTTCTATCCTGAAGGTAAATCAATTCTCGATTTTCCCAAACTAAGAAAATATCATATCCTATCAATTCACAACTTTCCAATTTCTTGCTCTCTCGAGTGAAACCGGACTTTTTAGATATACATTAAAGTTGGCCACACATTAATGCAGTAAGAAAAAGAATCAATAGAACAACCATGGAAGAAAAGATGAAAAACCAATTTAACAATATCACATTTCAATACAATTGTTCTTAACCTCAGCAAGAAGAGGATTTAGCCACTCATTTGTGGATTAAACATTGTTAAATGAGTATAAATCATACAAGCAATTCAAATCAAGAAGAAGGAGATAGAGAAAAACCCTGATATTTTCGTCCCCTTAACTGCCTATAATCCACGTTCTTGCTCCACCAAGTCACAATAATTAAAAATGAACCTAAGTGTTCTATTTATACTAGTGGGAATTTTTTCCGGAATAACAAGCAACGTGTCACGGAGTGCATCGCGGAGCACTGCCTCCGTGACACGCCACTGATGCGGACCCTTACTAGAAATTGGTCGTCCAGGTATTAAGGCCCAACGTGGCACGGTGTGCAACGCGGGGCTAGGACAACGTGCCACAACCCCAACGCGCACCTTCATTGGAATTTTTGCAAAAATTCCATATCCAGGCAGAAGGCATCCGCGATGGCAGCGTGTCACGGCTCCATCGCGGAGCCCCTTTAATTCGTGCCCTCAAGTGCTTTTTCCCTTTCTAGCGTCCGAGTCCAACCCCGATTTCTCCTAACATGCATTTTAGCTTCCCAAAATTATATTTCACCTGCAAAACAACGCTGATCTCCTACTTCAACCTAGCCTACTGGTGATCTGCATTTTCGCCCATACAAAGCCTCACAGGGCGCCATCTGGATAGCTAAGTGATAACTATTGTTATAAGCAAACTCAATAAGTGGTAGGTGCTCATCCCAGCTACCACCAATGTCCAACACACACGCTCGTAACATATCTTCGAGCTTCTAAATAGTGCGCTCTGCCTACCCATCTGTCTGAGGGTGGAATGCTGTACTCAGGTTAATCTGTGTTCCCAAGCCTCTCTAAAATGATTGCAAAAATTTAACTATAAATTGCGCCCCTCTGTCAGAAATAATGAATACTGGAACACCGTGCAGTCTAACTATTTCTCTGATATACAACTCAGCATAATCTTCGACAGAGAAAGTCGCCCTTACTGGCAGAAAATGGGATGATTTTGTCAGTCTGTCAACAATTACCCAAATCGAGTCATTTCTATGTCTGGTACGGGGTAGTCCTGCTACAAAATCCATATTTATTGCTTCCCACTTCCAAATAGGCACAGCTATGTCTTAAGTCAATCCGCCTGGTTTCTGGTGTTCCGCTTTTACATGCGGCAGTTAGGACACTGGGCTACGAATTCTGCTATTTCTCTCTTCATACCTAGCCACCAGTAGATTTCTTTAATATCGTGGTACATCTTCGTCGCGCCTGGGTGGAGAGAATAGCGGCCGTAATGTACCTCACTCATAATCTGCTGGCGAAGCCCTGAAACATTTGGAACAAAAAGGCGGCCTTTACATCGCAACACTTCATCCTCAGTTACCTGAAAATCCAGCGCTTTTCCTTGCTGAACTCTGTCTTTAAGCTAAACCAGGTCAGGATCTTCATACTGCCGTTCCTTTACCTCCATAACTAATGACGACACTTCGGTGTTCTGAATTACCTCTCTGTTGTCCTCTGTTTCTACTACCCGAACGGCTAAACTAGCTAACTGGTGTATCTCTCTGGCCAACTCCCGCTGCTTAGGCTGCAAATGCGCCAAACTCCCCATAGATTTGAGGCTAAGGGCATCTGCTACCACCCTGGCTCTTCCTGGGTGGTATGGAATATTAACATCATAATCTTTCAGCAATTCCAACCAGCGACGCTGCAGCAAATTCAACTCCCTCTGAGTGAAGATATACTATAGGATCTTATGATCAGTGAAAATATCCTCATGGACGCTGTATAAATGATGTCTCCATATCTTTAGAGCATGGATCACTACGGCTAGTTCCAGGTCATGGGTAGGGTAATTCCTTTTGTGTTTCCTCATCTGTCTGGAAGCATAAGTAATTACTTTACCATGCTGCATCAACACACATCCTAACCCAATACCCGAAGCGTCACAATAAACTGCATAACCCTCTGTACCTTCTAGCAATGCTAATACTGGGGTGGAGGTCAACCTATCTTTTAATTCTTGGAAACTCTACTCACATGCTTCCGTCCACTGAAACTTTACTGCTTTTTTCGTCAGCTTAGTCAGAGGTGCCGCTATGGTGAAGAATCCCTCAACAAATCTTCTATAGTACCCTGCTAATCGCAGGAAACTATGTACTTTAGTCGGAATGGTAGGTTTGGGCCACGTTTTTGCTGCTTCTATTTTCTACGTGTCTACCTGTATACCAGCATACAACACAATATTCCCCAAGAAAGCTACTAAGTTCAGCCAAAATTCACACTTAGAGAACTTGGCATACAGCTGATGGTCCTTGAGAATCTGGAGCATTGTCCGTAAATGAGCCTGGTAGTCTGCCTCTGAGTGAGAATACACCAGAATATCATCAATAAACACTATCACAAACAGGTCTAGGTATGGTCTGAAGATGTTGTTCATCAGGTCCATAAATACTGCTGAGGCATTCGCCAGCCCAAAGGACATGACCAGGAATTCAAAATTGCCGTATCTGGTCCTGAAGGCAGTCTTCTAAATGTCCCTTTCACGAACTCGAACCTGATGATATCCGAACCGTAAGTAAATCTTGGAGAAATATCTGGCCTCCTGTAACTGATCAAACATATCATCTCTTCTGGGAAGCGGATACTTATTCTTGACTGTAACCTTATTTAGCTGTCGGTAATCTATACACATGCGGAGTGGGCCATCCTTCTTTCTCACAAATAGAACTGGCGCACCCCAAGGTGAAATATTCGCCCTGATAAAGCCCTTATCTAACAGATCTTTCAGTTGTTCCTTTAATTCTCTGAGTTCAGCAGGAACCATATGATACAGGGGAATTGATATGGGCTGAGTGCCTGGTAGCAAATCAATTGCAAAATCTATTTCTCTTTCTGGGGGAATACCAGGTAGCTCATCTGGAAATACGTCAGGGAATTCATTAACCACTGGAGAGTCAGAGGCTCTACCCGAACATCTTGGACTCTAACTATGTGGTAAATGCATACCTTAGCTATTCACTACCTCGCCTGAAGGTAGGAAATAAACCTACCTTTTGGCGTAGATGTGCTACCCCTCCACTCTCGTACTGCTTCCCCTGAAAAGTGGAATCAGACCATCTTGTTCCAGCATTCTACATTGGCCTAGCACGACACCAACCAATCCATACCCATAACAGCGTCGAAATCAACCATTTCTAATTCTACCAGATCTACTATGGTCTGACGATCAGCAACCTCTACTGTACACCCTCGATAGACCCTTATGGCTATGATGGAGTAATCGACGGGTGTGGATACTGAAAAGGGTAGCTGAAGAAACTCTGGTGCAACACTAAATGTTCGAGCCACAAATGGGGTAATGCAGGACAGAGTAGATCCTGGATCAATCAATACATAAGCAGGGTATGAGAAGATAGTCATCATACCTATTACCACATCTGGAGACGCCTCTGAGTCCTGCCTCCCTGGTAATGCATAGGTACGGCTTGGGCCCGTACCTGAACTAGAGCCCCCCGATCTACCTCGGCCTTTACCTACTGGACCTGAGGGCCTACGCCCTGCCGAGGCTGCTGGAGCTTGCGGCCCTGCTGACGCTCTGTCCTGGTTATATGGCTACCCTGACCCCTGGCTAGACAGTCTCTCATCACATGACCCTCCTGCCCGCATATATAACACCCTATAGAGCCATATCTACAAGCTCCAGTGTGGGGTCGGCTGCAAATAAGGCGAGGTGGGGATATGTACCTGCTCTGCTCTGCCCTCCTCTGCTGAGGTGAATCTACCATTCAAGAACTACCGCCGGACTCTAACTGTCCTCGGCGAATGAATCTACCCCTCGGCTGTTGTGATGGAGGTGGGGGTCTAGGTGACCTGTCTGACAACCGGGGCCTGAGTCCTCTCTGAATCTCTCTCTATATTTCATCTGATCTATCCCTGCGGCGCTGCTCCTGATTTATTCGTCTACTATCCTGTTGCCGCTGTCTAAGCCCCTCAATAGTTTGGGCAAAGGCCTGCACTCGAGCAATGTCCATATCTTCTCGCAGTGTAGCTGTCATGCACGCCTCTATGTATTCTGGGTTCAGACCCATAATAAACCGGTGGACTCTAGATGGCATGGTGTCCACAAAAGCTGGAGCATAGCGGGCCAAGGAATCAAACTGTAGGGCGTATTCCCTGCTCCAAATGCAAAAACTGATCCATCCGAGTCTTTCGGATTTCCCGTGGCAGATAACGGTCCAGGAAGTCCTCTGAAAAGCTGGACCAGGTCGGAGGGGAAACATCTCTCCCTTGGGACCTTTCCCAACTTTCATACCACAACACAGTAATATCCCGCAGCCGGAAAACCGCTAAATCAATTGATTCTGTAGATGTCACATACATGACCCAGAAGATTCTCTGCATCTGGTCAAGGAAATCCTAGGGGTCCTCATCCTGATCCAACCCTGTGAACTACGGGGGACCTAGTGCCAAGAATTCTTGGACCCTTGAACTGCCAGGCCCACCTGATGACTCTGCTATTATGGGTGGCACTGACTGGCACTGAGTAGCCATCATTTGTGCCAACATAACTACTGCACTTCGAATTTCCTGGTCGGATGGTGTGGGTACAGGAACTGTCGGAGGTGGTATCATTCTGAGTGGCTCCTGGTGAGGTGGGGACTGCTGAGAAGGTCGTGATAATGCCTCTGTATCGACCTCAGATTGGGATGATTCTAAGTGAGGCTGAGGAATCCTGCTGGTGCCTTCTCCTACTGCGATATCCAATCTTCTACCTGTGGCTGGGTGTCGCTGGTCTACCATTTTAATCTGTAAACAAAGAGTATGATAAGTTTTAGGGACTCAAACCTATACTGTACTACTCTATGGCACGATTGAATATGAAGAAAGAGTAACCATCCTATTATGCCTTGCAGCCTCCTGCCTATGGTATGTGGTTCACAACACATCAGTAGACAAGACTCTACTTAGCACGGCTTGCAGACTCCTTGGGACAAGACCTGCTCTGATACCAAGTTTGTCACGCCCCACCTTGGGAGGCATGACTGGCACCTGGTGCCCTACTAGGACCTGGACTGCTGGACTAGTTGAGCCTAAGCACTTCTGGTGCTAGGCTGGCTCTAACTCTAGATTAAAGAAAATGACGGGCTATATAACAGCTGTAAATATAGCCTCTGGCCGATTAGGCCTATAGCCACCTGTAAGAAAACAATAACTACCCAGAACAACTAAATCAATAGGGAACCTATGCGGGCCTACAAGGCCACCATGCTGTCTAGTTACTTCTGAATCAAAAAAACAAGTGTTAAACTGCTATGTGACCGATAAGGTCACCACTACTAACTGAATAAGGCCCCACACGATCATCATAAACAAACCAAAACATACACACGGACTCACACGACCAGTACAACTAACCACAGGGAATATACAATCTGCAAGACTCTAAGAATACTAATAAGATGGTCGGGACAGGGCCCCGGCCTACCCATACTATACAACAAAAGAAAGGAAATAAACCTCTAACTTTCTAGCTCCGGAAGACAGGAGCCGATGACTCCGTGGGCTGGCTGGAATCACGAGGGATCGATTCCTCATCTATGAGTACCTGCAGGAAGGTAGTGCAGTGCCCCCCAAACGGGCGTTTGTACCACTGGTATCGAGTATGCAAAGAAAACTGAACATAAGTGAAGATAAAAAGTAAACTGGTAGTTACTGAAATGATAGAGGATAGGTAAAACTTTCTGGAATGACAGATTCTGTATCGAGCTTTACTGTACTGGAAAGAAGCTAAGAATCATACCTGTTGATGCGGCGTCCTACAATTTATCAACTTAATAAGTAACATATATATATATAGCATACAAGAACCTATGCCATCCCCCATAAGCCGGAAGGTGCCAATCAACACGCAATTTATACACCCCTACCCAGGTAAAACCATCAAAAAATAAATTCACTCGACTCACCTAATAACTACGAGCATCCCGCTGGCCCCCCGGGTATGCAGCTTGGGCTCTCTGGGCCCCTGACTATAACTGTATCTGAGTCCGGAGGACTTCTGTACTGTAATTTGATATTTGTATCTGTAATCTGTAATCTTTGCCTTGGGTGCAGCCGCTAGATAGGGTATGCTATAATGCTGATCAACCTTCTATAGGGAATGTTGCATCCCATCTTCGTCCTACTGCTGACGGCATGCCACTCCTTGGAGTGACGTATCCTCACCCTTTGGCGGGCGAGTCGACACAGCTATTAACTTTGGGGTGACAAGGAAGCTCTAAGGGTGCCCACATATCACAAACAAGTCTCAACAAGCAACAGTAATCACATATAACATGTATATTAAATCTGAAAATACTATCCATGTTCTGGTATTCTATTCTGAATCTCTTGCTGAATTAAACTAAATCTAATACTGAGTTAAACTGAGTTCGGAATAAGATCTTGGTTTCTGATACTGATTTACTGACTTTTATTCTGAATATGACACAATAATACAAACATACTTAATACTCGGCTTCTGGAACTTCCTTCTGGAATTTATTGTATTTTACTATACTAGAATTACTAACTTGCTGAAGAAACTGGCTTTACATACCTCAGTTGTCGGCTTTCTGGCTAACTGGCGTAACTCGACCAATATTCAGCTATTTCTTCCAACTGTATCCACATTCATAGCAATTAGAACTAAATTCATCAATATTCCGGAAGAAAATGCTACTTTGAAGATATATATAGCCCAAACTTTGACTTATCGAAAAACAGCCGAAAACTCGCTATTTCTCGAATGTCCAGAAGGGAGAAATACTCACTTTATGGATAGGAATATATTGACACTAATTTGGAGCAATTCCACTTTCCTTTGCTTGGTAGGACGGCGATTCGCCGGCCGAATTTCATGAAACTAACTCCGTAGGAATTCTCCCGGCAACTTAATACTTCACTACCCAAGATTAATTCGAGTTTGGACAGCATTTAATAGCATAAATGGATGGAATTTCATCAAAATTCCTCGTGCCCTCTGTTTCCTATTTACTCTCTGGAAATTATGAATTAAAATGAGACAAAACTGAATGTGGAGGGGTTTATATACTTGAGGCTGAACCTCACCTCCATGGCACGTTGGCCATCGTGGAGGTTTGCCCTCCGTGACATGTTGGCCATCACGGAGGGGGTCTGCCCAGCCTCCTCTTGCGATGGTTCGACGTGGCGCTTGTCCGGTCTTTCCCCGGGCCTTTTTCTAGCATGTGTGGCATTCTAAAACGCTTAACCAACATGCGAGTAGGCCATCTAAATGTCAAGAATTTACGGGGTGTAACAACCATCTAGTTATTGTTAAGGATGATACTTCCAAAACCCCGACTATCCAATCAGTCTCTGTAGTGTGTGAATATCCAGAAGTGTTTCCGAATGATTTACCGGGAATTCCTCCCAAGCGGGAGATTGATTTTTGTATTAGCCTTCTTCCTGATACGTAGCCTATATCTATTCCTCCTTACAAAATGGATCCAACTGAGCTAAAGGAGTTGAAGGAGTAGTTGAGGGATTAATTAGACAAGGGTCTCATCGGACGAAGCAAATCCCCATAAGGTGCACCAGTTCTCTTTTTCGGAAGAAGGATGGTTCCTTTCGGATGTGCATTGACTATTAGCAAATAAACAAGGTGAAAATCAAGAACAGGTATCCCCTTCCTAGGATTGATGCTTTGTTTGACCAGCTTCAGGATGCTAAGTTTTTTTTAAAGATAGAGCTCATATCTGGGTATCATCAGCTTAGGGTTCGGGAGAGTGACATTCCGAAGACACCCTTCAGGACTTAGTGAGGTCACAATGAGTTTGCAGTTATGTCTTTTGGACTAATGAATTCTCCTCCAACTTTATGGATTTGACGAATAGGGTGTTCAAGCCTTATTTGGATATGTTTGTGATTGTGTTCATAGACGATATTCTTATATACTCCCACAGCGAGGAGGAGCATGCCACTCATCTGAGGACTGTGTTACAGACTCTTAAGGATCGCCAATTGTATGCTAAATTAAGAAAATGTGTGTTTTGGTTAGACTCAGTGCCATTTTTGGGTCATGTGGTGTCAAGTGAGGGTGTACAAGTGGACTCTCAAAAGATAGAAGTGATGAAGAATTGGCCTCGACCCGTTAGTCCTTGGGATATCAGGAGTTTGATTGTGGATCCGATGGAGTTCTTAAATACTACGGCCGTCTATGTGTGCCTAATGTGGGTGAGCTACGGGAACAGATTATGAATGAAGCTCATTACTCTCGGTATTCCATCCACCTAGGTACCATGAAGATGTATCATGACCTGAGGTAGCTATATTGGTGGAATGGCATGAAAAACGACATCATAGGTCTTGTGACGCAGTGTCCTAATTGCCAGCAAGTGAAGGTTGAACACCAGAGGCCTGGAGGTCTGTGCAAGATATAGAAATTCCAGCCTAGAATGGGAGGTGATTAATATGGATTTTATTACAGGATTGCCTCGAATGTGCAGTAAGCATGATTCTATCTGGGTAATAGTTGATAGATTGACTAAATCAGCTCACTTCTTGCTACTTAGGACAACATATGCTACAGAGGAGTATGCTAGGCTTTATATACGGGAGATAGTTCACCAACATGGCGTCCCTTTATCCATTATTTCTGATAGAGGTGCTAAGTTCACAGCAAACTTTTGAAAGTCTTTCCAGAAAGGCCTGGGCACTCAGGTAAGCCTCAGTACCACATTTCATCCTCATACAGATGGACAGGCTGAATGCACCATTTAGATGCTCGAAGATATGTTGCGTGCCTGTGTTCTAGATTTTGGCAAAAGCTAGGATGATCATGTTTCCTTAATTGAGTTTACCTATAATAACAACTACTAGGCGAGTATTCTATAACGCCCCGAAAATCACTAGATCCGGGACTTAAATCAGAAAATCTGGAAATATGCAGAAAATTTCTCAAGACGACTCACCAAAAGGGTCATCGTGAGACCTAATGACTTGTTAAGTCAGTCGTGGGAAGGAGGAATTAGAAGTGTGAAGTGAGAAACAATGTACTTGACGGATGGTGACCATGACCCATGGTCACCTGTAACGATTCGTTATGTCCCCCCTTACCAACCCTAGCCAATTATTAGGCAGTGCACCTAACGAGTGTCACCACGAGTCGTCATCACAGGTAACGACTCGTTGTGTGACTCGTGGTCAAGCCTAGTATAGAAACTTCAAAGTGAGGCAGTGTGGTCCATGATTGGTGACCACGGGTCGTGGTCAGTGACCATGACTCATTAGGTCCTTCGTGGTGACCTATAGAGGATGCCGACAGTGTACTCCACGGGTCTGACCACTAGTCGTGGTCAGTCACAACGACTCGTTAGGTCACTCATTAGGGTCACCTGTAAGTTTTTCTTAGCGATTTTCTAAGGGCTACTTAGTAATTTTCTACTCTCCTAAGCTTTACACTACGTCATTTTGGACATAAATTCAGACTTATTAGAGGGTTTGGATATTTCCCACGTTCACTCTTAGAAGAACATCGAAAGTTGTCTCAAGAAACTCTCAAGCAGGCTTAGGGTTTTCCTCCATTGCAGTAGTCCAAATATTCTCCTTCAAGAAACTTCAACTCAGGTATGTGGAAATTCAACAATGAAAATTGTTCTTCACTTGTGTCCTCCAAAACCCTCCCATAGTTTCTCTATCAGTTTTAGCCCTAAGTTTTCAAATACGCAAAAATTACATGTTATTAATCGTTAATTCCATATAGAATGATATCCTTACATATTTTTGATATGATTTCCATCGATTCTTACTTGAATTATTGACGTTCTTGCCAAAGTGAATTTAACCCCAAATTTTCGAGCAATGGTTTTTGCTTATAAAATTCCATCTAGTGAATGAAGAATTTTTTGGACTGAATTTCCATGTAATTCTTGTTATATATATATAATGAGAAAATATTCCATTGATAAGATGATTTTAGCCTTGTCGGATGATATTTATTTTAATTCTTAAGATTTTTCCATATTACGGATTTCCCGTGTTATTGGAATAAGTTGAGCTCTCTATTAGCTACTTAGTAGTCAGTTCGGTTAGAATGAAGAACCTCTTCATAACTATTAAGAACTTGTAAACTGATTAGTTGGATTTTAGTTTTTTCCCGAGGTGTCAGTGGTGCCTCTCAGTTATTAGAATCAGACTCAAAATCTAGTTTATTGGTCTATTAGGCGGTCATTGCATTATATAGCTCTGACTAGCCCCAGGACCTCAGTTCAGTTTTCACTTTGTTCTTAGACGGTTATGACGCTTCCAGATAAGAAGCTTTGACTAGTCTAGAACCCAGTTTTAGAATCTGTTTTAATAAGACTCTTAGGGTTCTTTTAGTTATATGTCCCTGACTAGTCTTGGACCCCAGTTTTGAGCTATCAGCCTAGTAGTCCAGTTTAGGTTTTCCAGTGGAAGTAGGACTTAGCACCGAGCGGGTCGGGGTTCCAGTGCACCCAGGTTCCCAAAACTACGTTACCGGCATAGGTTACAATATTACTTGGCCTGATTGGCCCTAGACTTTTGTGATCACTCAATTCATGCCTTTATAATCTGGTAAGGTATATTGGGTCCTATCGGTGGGGTGTATACATCAGACTACACATCTAGATCACGTGGTTATATGTTGGTTAGAGACTCTCCCACTAGTCGGTCCAGTCTAGATTCAGAATTAGTAGCTCCATTCAGTACAGTATTTCAGACTCAGAACTCTCAGACTTAGGGCATGTCCTTGACCATCAAATAGGGTCATCTTGACCATTTCAGTTTATATCAGTACTTTAGTTAAGCTTACTTGTTGGTCATTGTGTGTCATTTCAGTACAGACATTATCCTTAGTTAAGCTTTCTCCCACTTACTCAGTACGGTCATAGTACTAACGCATACTTTTATGATGTATTGTTTCATGATACAGCTGCAGGTTCCCAGACTCAACATCGTTAGCCATTGCGATTTAGATCTTCCTCCGCCACAGCCGAAGTGTGAGTCCTCATGATTTGAGGGCCTTATTTTATTTTCTTTTAGTTGATTTATAAATTTTAGTTAGACTTAGAGTTAGCTTGGGGCTTGTCCCAATAACTCATCAGCTAGAAGTCTTTCAGGTGCAGAGTCAATTTCAGACTTCAGATGATATAAATTTTATGTTTTCTTCTAGTTATATTTTCTTAAATGCTCTTGGGTGCTGTTATTTCAAAGCTTCCACTATGCATGTTTTAATTAGAATACCAGTGTATGATAGACTAGGGGTTGACTTGGGGTCACTAGTGGCTTCAAGTATCGTGTTATGCCCAGGGTGTAGACTCGGGGCATGACAAACTCAGTATCAGAGCACTTGGTTTAAAGTATCCTCGGAATGTCTGAAAGCCGCATCGAGTAGAGTCCTTTAGATGGGTGTGAAGCGCGCCACACTTATGGCTAGGAGGCTATGAGATGTTATTAGGAAAACTCTCCTTTGTTCATACTCTTTATTGTGCGTTAAGGTTCAATTCCATAAACTCCCTTCTAACTCGTGCTCTGTTTCGTTTTAGTGAACCATGCCTCCCAAATGAGGTAACAGAAGAATGGTTGAAAACGCCAACAGACCTGCCCCACCAGCCCTGGTAGCTACTTAAGATGATTCGGTACACCGCCGAATTCAAGGCGGCCATTCAACTGCTAGCCCAAACATTCACCAACCAGGTAAAGCAGCAGGTGGTGCCGATAAACACCAACGGGTCTGCAACAACTGCGAGGGTGAGGGACTTCACCCGTATGAACCCTCCATCTTTTCATGGATCCAAGGTAGGGGAATGTCACGACCCGAACAAAGGCCCGGATCATAGACACGGGACAAGGGACCCCGAGAGACCCCAAGTTGACCCATGGCATAAAAATTCAACTAACTCATTTAATAATCATGAAGAAAACAGAATTGTAACTCAGTGGAAGTCTCATACAACAGCACATCAGAATAATATCCGAAGCTATACATACATAAGTCTAAAAGCCCCTAATCTGGATGAGTTGATGGGATAAGACCCCAACTAACTCAACAATACTAAAACTGAAAGTACATAAAGGGAAATGATAGTCTAGTCCTCGAAAGATGAGGACTCACCAACCAAACAGGTGCTAACTCTGAGCAGTGACCACGAACGGGGCTGAACTTGGGAACCGGTTCCTGCATCATGAAACGATGCAACATAGAAAGTATGCGGTCAGTACGTGGAAAGTACCGAGTATGCAAGGTATGTAAAACCTCTTTAGTACAATAAATCATTTAAAACATTTCATAACATTTCATAAGGTTTTAAGTATAAGTAGAAGGCTACATGCATTCATTCTTAAATTGTTCTATTATCATTACGTGTTGATGCATAGCTTTAGAACATCATGACCGACTTTAATGACTCAAAGATGAAACATAATACTTATATCAAATGCTGAACAATGAGTCAAACCTTGCTTTTACAACATGCATGCATAAATAATCTTCACGAGTAATGAATATGCAAAACCGACATACCATGATATAGCTTACGTGGTCCCAACTATCACACTCAAGTGGGTTGAGCTGACCATAACCTTGCCAGGGTGATGGACGATACCATGATATCGATATCAAGCTGAAGGGCCAATCGGGCGGGGATAGCTCACAAGGGAGGTCCCAATAATATAATAGTATCAACCTACATTGGCGCATAGTTTTGGGGCATATGGTAATCGACCCTTAACCCGGTTGGTGGTAGACTCTTCTCCCAAAACATGCAATACTCTACATCGTATGTAACGAATCTCAACATCGTCTATTGATGAAGCTCAACATGAAATCATGCATAACTTTACATCGTATTAAATGAAGCTCAACATTGTCTATTGACAAAGCTCATAATGAAATCATGATAGACTAGACATCATACGGATATGAAGCTCAACATTATCTACTGACAAAGTTCAATAATGACCTACATCTCAATTATGAAATCATGCATATGAGAAGCTTTATTTTGAAACATAACATAAGCTCAATCATAGGTGGGAGCATCTACTCCAAATCATTTGGTAAGCTACGTGTAGAAATATTTACTCAACATACCACAAGCTAAAATTTATAATACAAATTGGGAAATTTCACTTCAAACAATGTGGTAAGCTTATGTCAGAAAAATGATAACTTTAAATCGACATATGGGCATCACCCAAAGCTCTATCATACTTGGATCTAATCAATTCACTTTGAAAACAACTACATAATCATGGGTAGTTTTAGAAACATGCTTTTCATCATCAACTTTATCATCATTACACATGTACCATAAATCACCTCTTTTATGAACTCTTCGCCCATGGGCATTTTAGATTCAAATTTTAGCAAACAATTTTATAAGGGAAAAAACAATTTAGAATCCACCCAAGCTTCATAAATCATCTATATAAATACAATCTAATCATACCCATGTATACAGATGGAAGAATCATACAATTGAGTAAAACCCCATACTTGATCATGGATATTTTATCACATTTTGATAGGGATTGGGCATGGGTGTGGAAGAAAACACCCACTAATAGTGTTAAATACCTAGGAATGGTGAATTCTAACACCCTCTAATTGCCCAACTGAGATTCCAATTGGAAACCTTAAGATTTCACCTTGAACATCCTCTTCAAACCTTCAAACTTGCATGCATGAGAATAATGGCTTAGGAGAGGTTTTCCCCTGCTAAAAACCCACTAAAATGAGCCTTAAATGACGTAGTATAGGTCTTAGGAACTTAGGAATTACGAAAAGACCCTTACCAAATTCATAAGAAAACACTGCTAGGTGACCTGACGATTCATCAGGACGAGCAACGACTCATTGAGTCGCCCATCAAGTGAACTAGTTAACTGATCTTTCAGGGCTCGCAACGGGGAACGTAACGACTCGTTCCTCGAGATCACGACTCGTGGTCACCTTCCGTCATGTACACTGCCCTACGTTTTAACCTGCCTACTCACGACTAACCTAACAATTCGTCGGGACTGGCCACGACTAGTGGGGTCCCATCCATTAGGTACACTGGTTACTTCTACCAATTTAATTCCAACATAACCCCACGAGTGACATGACGACTCGTGGTGGCAGAACACGAGTCGTTCCCTCACTCGTGGGGACCTCAATCCTCCATTTTTCCCTGGCCTCCCCACGAGCCTCCTGACAACTTGTGGGGTCTCCTCACGAGTCATCCAATGACTCGTCCTGTGCCTGCAACCAAATTTCACAATTTTCCCGTTTTAACTCCCGAGTTCGATCTTTGAGATTTCGGGGTATAACAATCTTCCCTTGGGAACATCTGTTCTCGAATGTTAGAAACACACAGAAAACACAGAAATGCGCAAGCATCATATGCAAATACTGATCATTAAAATCGAAAACTGAAGGAATGACTGCCTCCGAAAAGAACTACATAGCTAAACTGAATTCATACATCACATACATTTATCATAACATAATTCAAACTTGCGCACATGAACTGAACATGGACACTGATTAGAGAATTAGGGCAAAAACTAATACCTCAAACTGGAACTAAGCCGGTAGGGAACATGTGGGGTATTTAGCCACCATAGCTGCTTCGGTTTCCCACGTAGCTCCCTCCACATGCTGGTTTCTCCACAACATCTTTACTAAAGCTACTTCCTTGTTTCTCAGCCTCCAAACCTGAGGATCCAAGATTGAAACTAGAATTTCCTCATAATTGAGGCTATCTCCCACACCAACGGTTTCCATTGGGATTACTAAGCATGGATCACCCAAGAACTTTTTCAAGAGCGACACATGAAACACGGGGTGAACTGAAGATAACTCCGATGGCAAGTCCAGCTCATATGCCACCTTACCAACTCTTCTCATAACCTAGTAGGGACCAATGTAGCGGGGACTGAGTTTTCCTCTCTTTCTGAACTGCATGACTCCCTTTATGGGAGATACATTTAGAAATACCCAATCGTCCACCTCAAACTCTAAATCCCTTCTCCTCACATCAGCATATGATTTCTGATGACTCTGAGCGGTCTTCACCTGATCCCTTATCAACTTAACCATTACCATGGCCTCATTAACCGAATCGGGTCCTATCATAGCTGCCTCAACAACCTCAAACCATCCTATAGGCGACCTACACCTCCACCTATAAAGAGCCTCGAATGGTGCCATTTGGATGCTAGAGTGATAGTTGTTGTTATAAGAAAACTCGATCAAGGGAAAATGGTCATCCCAACTACCTTTGAAATCCATCACACACGCCCTCAACATATTCAAGGGTCTGAATTGTTCATTTCGCCTGACCGTCTGTTTGCGGATGAAAGGTTGTACTGAGCATAACTTGAGTCCCAAGTCCCTTTTGGAAAGAATGCCAGAATTGAGAGGTAAACTGAGTACCTTAGTCGGAAATAATAGACAAGAGAACTCTAGGAAGTCAAACCAACTCCCGAATATACATTTTTGCATAATCATCCATTGAATCTGTGGTTTTTACCGGTAGAAATGTGCAGCCTTGGCCAACCTATCGACCACCACGCAAATGGAATCATAGTGTCGGTGAGTACAAGGTAGGCCTGTAATGAAATCCATATTAATCTCTTCCCACTTCCAAGAAGGAATGTTAATATCCTGCAATACGCCAACTGGCCTTTGATGCTCAACTTTCACTTGCTGACAGTTCGGGCACTTGGCCACAAATTCTACAATATTCTTCTACATGTCGTTCCACCAATATATTTCTCGCAAATCATGATACATCTTGGTGGCACCCGGATGGATGGAATACCTGGACCCATGTGCCTCATGCAATATCCGGTCCCTCAAATTATCAACATCTGGAACACATAGACGGCCTTAGTACCACATCACCCCATCTCCCCCTTGGGAGAAAATCTCCACCTTATGACTTCCAACGGCTCCCTTGAGCTTTACTAGAATTGTTCCTCATCTTTCCTGGCCTTCACATCCGTCACAAAGGACGATTTTGATTCATTTTGCACAACAACGCTGCCATCGGTCGAGTCGACCAATCTAACTCCCAACCTCGCAAGTCGATGGGCATCCTTCACCAACTCTTTCCTTACCTAATCCACATGGGAGACACTCTCCATAGGGAGTCTACAAAGTGCGTCTGCTACCACATTAGACTTATCTAGGTGGTAAAGGACACTCGTGTTGTAGTCCTTTAGTAACACCAACCATCTCCTTTGCCGAAGATTGAGATCTTTTTGTGTGAACACATATTGCAAGCTCTTGTGATCCGTGAATACATCCACGTGGACCCCATACAAGTAATGCTGCCATATCTTCAACGCAAACACCACCGCGACCAATTCAAGATCATGAGTCGGGTAGTTCTTTTCATGAACTTTCAACTATCTCGAGCCATATGCTATCACTTTCCCATGTTGTATCAACACACAACCGATTCCAACTCGTGAAGCATCGCAATACACTACAAAGCCATCCTTACCTTCGGGTAGAGTCAACATTAGTGCTGAAGTGAGTCGGGCTTTCAACTCTTGGAAGCTTTTCTCACAAGCCTCCGACCATTGGAACTTCACCTTTTTCTGAGTCAACATAGTCAATGGGGACGCAATGGAAGAAAAACCTTCAATGAATCTCTGATAATAACCCGCTAATACCAAAAAGCACTTGATATCTGATGGATTCACTGGTCTGGGCTAATTCTTTACCGCCTCAATCTTTTTAAAATATACTTTTATACCCTCACTTGATACCACATGGCCTAGAAATGCCACTGAGTCCAGCCAAAACTCACATTTGCTGAACTTTGCATAAAACTGACTATCCTTGAGGGTCTGAAGCACTATTCTCAAGTAAGAGGTATGCTCCTCCTCGCTCCGAGAATATATAAGGATGTCATCAATGAACACAATCACAAACATGTCCAAATATGCCTTGAACACCCTGTTCATTAGATCCATAAAAGCTGCAGGGCAATTAGTTAGTCCAAAATACATAACAACAAATTCATAGTGACCATATTGAGTCTTGAAAGCTATTTTCGAGATGTCACTCTCCTGAACCCTGAACTGGTGATACCCGGATCTGAGATCAATCTTGGAGAAACACTTGGCATCCTGAAGTTTGTCAAACAAATCATCAATCCTAGGTTAGGGGTACCTGTTCTTGATGGTAACTGATCTTGGGCAAATTTATATGCCCAAGTGATACTCAAATGTGGAATTTTAGCCTTGTTTATCTATCAATGTGTATACATTCTCATGTAATTGGTAATAAAATGTGAATTTATACTAACCAACACGATTAGCATTGTTTTGCAGGTAAAATGTAATTTTGGGAAGCTTAAATGCATGTTGGGAAGAGATCGGGGTTGAACTCGGAAGTGAGCACGGGACAAGGCATTGGAAAGCACAAAATAAAGGGGCTCTACGATGGAGCCGTGTCACGCTGCCATCGTGGAGGCCTTCTACCTGGATGGGAATTTTCAGCCAAATTCCAGTGTGGGTTCGCGATGGGTCCGTGGCACAGTGGCTTGGCTCTGCGTTGCACGCCGTGACACGTTGGGCTTTATTTCCTTGACCCCCAGTTCCAGTGAAGGTTCGCGTCGGTAGCGTGTCACGGAGGAAGTGCTCCGCGATGCACTCCGTGACACGTTGCTTGTTATTCCGGGAAAAATTCCCACTAGTATAAATAGAACACTTAGGTTCATTTTTCAATATTCTGACTTGGTGGAGCAAGAACGTGGGTTACAGGCAGTTAAGGGGACGAAATTATCAGGGTTTTTCTCTCTTTCCTTCTCCTTGTATTCAATTTCTTGTATCTTTAACACTCATTTAACGATGTTTAATCCATAAATGAGTGGCTAATTCATCTTCTTGCTGAGGTTATGAACACTTGTAATGAAATCTGATCATTGATTCTTTGGTTTTTCATCTTTTCTTCCATGGTTGTTCTATTAATTCTTGTTCTTACTGCATTAATGTGCGGCCTACGTTAATGTATATCTAAAAAGTCCGGTTTCACTCGAGAGAGCAAGAAATTGGAAAGTTGTGAATTAATAGGATATGATCTTTACTTGGTTTGGGAAAATTGAGAATTCATTTACTTTCAGGATAGAAATATACCTGAAAGTCGTATTGGTCAATTTAGGAACCGGGTTTGAATGGCTAGAACATGAATTGCATTTAATCACAGAAATGTAGGTGGATGGTTCATGATTCTTAAGTGGGGTTAAATACGAGAGTTTTAATTCCTTGGCAATAGTTCTTGACTAGCAACCTGAGGAAAAGACTAACCAAATTATGTCGATAATTAATTTCATTACATGTTCGTTTAACCTCAGCATGCTCACATCCATAGTTCAGACTCACATTAGATAATTGTTTTAGACTTAGCATAATTATTAGAAATCACAAATATCAAACTCTTGGTTACACTGTTGTCTGCATTTTTAGAATTGAAATATAGTACACTTGAGCAGATTGCACTTCATCCCAGTCCCTGTGGGATCGATACTTGGCTTACTTAAGCCACTTTACTACTTGTTCGACCACGTGCACTTGCGTGTAGTTATATACCCATATGACACCCCAAACAAGTTTTTGGCGCCGTTGCTGGGGACTGGCAATTGGTGAAATTGTTTTAAGTGTTAATTTACTATATTTTTGTTTTCTTAGTGTTGACAACTTGGTCTTAGCCTGTATTTTGCAGATTTAATTTCTGTTGAACACTGGCAAGAGACAAGGAGCTGGTGGACTCGTATATAGAGCCAGAACGAATATTTCATAGTAAGCGGAGAGAAGCTCTACAAAGAAAGCTGCAGTTGCTCAGAAAGACGAACATGGAGCAACAACAGAATCAACCGGTAGTACGGGCAATGTTAGTACCCGAAGAAGTAGCAGCTCGGCCGGTTTGCAAGGTGGCAATCCCACATGCTAATAATGTCACATCTAGCATTCACAAACCTGAACCCGGAGGGAGGTTTGAACTTAAGCAGAATATGGTGCAATTGTTGCACACGAGCGGGCAGTTTACAGGTCTTCCTCATGAAGATCCACAGCAGCATCTCCAAAATTTTTTGGAGATAAGTGACACTTATATCCCCGCTGGAGTGTCATCAGATTATGTCCGGCTTACATTGTTCCCATTTTCACTATTGGGAGAAGCCAAGAGGTGGTTGAAAGCTGAGCCACGGAATTCTATTTCTGTCACACCCCACCTTGGGGGGTATGACGGGCACCTGGTGCCTGCTAGACTCTAGACTGCTAAATGGTCCAGCTGAGCACATCTGGTGCTTTGGCTGGCTTTGGCTCTATTTCAAGAAACAAACCGGCTATATAACGGCTGTAAATAAAGCCTCTGGCCAACTGGCCTGTAGCCATCTGTACCTGTAACAACAACTAACCAGAAGCAGACTTGTAACAAGGAACCTATGCGGGCCGACAAGGCCACCATGCTGTCTAGTTATCTATAACTCAACACAAGACTGCTGCAAAACTACGTGACCGGCAAGGTCACCACTACTGTCAAACTAAGGCCCCACACGACCAACTCAAATAACCACAGGGAATATATACAGACTGCAAGCCTCTACGAATACTGTAAGAAATTAATAGAAATGATCGGGACAGGGCCCCGACCTACCCATACTGCAGAACAAAAGAAAAGGAGCTACACCTCTGGGAATCAGACTCCGGATGACAGGAGCTGATGACTCACTGGCTGGCTGGAATCACGAGGGATCGGCTCCTCATCCATGAGTACCTGTAGGCAAGCAATACAGCGCCCCGCTGGGCGTCAGTACCACAGGTACTGAGCATGTAAAGCAAACTGAAATATGCAACTGAAACGAATAGCACAATAACATGACATTTAAGCAAGAAGTAGCTGAGTCTATCTAGCTGAGGATAACTGGGGAGAGTTTATACATTCTGTAACTAACTGAGTGTACCTGAAGACGTGTCGTCCTTCTGTCTATCAGTATCTACCAGCACATATCAATATACATAATAATACACACA
The DNA here is from genome assembly GCA_035772735.1 of Datura wrightii. Classification (NCBI taxonomy): domain Eukaryota; kingdom Viridiplantae; phylum Streptophyta; class Magnoliopsida; order Solanales; family Solanaceae; genus Datura; species Datura wrightii. Next base: position 18,150,099 of record JASDFA010000023.1, on the reverse strand, counting down.
ATACCTGACCGACCCCCATAATCCGGAAGGTGCCAACCAAGCAAGCAATCTATTTACCCCTACCCGGGTCTAAACCAACCAAAAACAAGTCACTCCACTCATCTGATAACTGTGAGCTCCTCCTACCAGCCCCCTTGGGTACGTAGCTCAGGCCTTGGCCTCTGACAATAAACTGTGTCTGAGTCCGAAGACTCCTGCCTCTGGGCACAGGTGTGCACACAGAGTGGTCTGCCCCTGTAAACAGGGTGTGCTAGCTCTGCGTAGAGTAAACTGAACTACCCCTGCAAGCAGGGTGGTCTAGACCATATTATCATGGTGGTCGGCCATCATCTTCCTTTAATCGGACGGCATCGCCTAGCTGGTGGCGGTATCTGAATCTGGTATCGACACAGCTATAACCTAGGGGCGGTGGGGATGCTAAAGGGTGCCCACATACCACAACAAGTCTCAACATACAAAACACATACACAGCAAGCATGCTCAATGCAAAATACTAACCATATTCTCTTCTTGTATCTCAAGGCCAGTTTGTATTAAATAACTGAACTATATTCTGTGTTACACTATTCTTGATTGCTGGACTAACTACTACCTGGCCTTTATCTGTCTATCTGATTATATCTTGATATAGCTCAATAACATAAAATGTACCACCTACTACTGGATACAATCTCAACAGATGTAATACGTATTGCCTGAATATCTACTATTCTGATTATCGCATGATACGTAATTAATATACTAGCATGCTTGCTGGAAATTGTACTAAAATCATTCTTGTACGCTGGGTATCTGCTAATAGCGTTTATTCTATTTATTTTCTACCCTGTACTTCCTGGCTTGCCGAAAGAATAACTTTACATACCTGGTTTTTGAGTACCCGACTGACCGATGTGATTTCCGTCGGTACTTCTGCTGTTTCTCCCAACTACATTCATTTACATGTCAATTAGAACTAAATACATTAATATTCGAGAAAAATTATCACTTTTGATATAGATATAACTTTAACCTTTCAGAAAATGGTCGAAAACTCGTTATTTCTCGATAGTCCAGAAGGGATAAATACTCACTGCAACGCTAGGAACACATTGGTACTAATTTAAAGTAATTCTATTTACTTTACCTCGGTAGAACGATGTTTCGCCGGCCAAATTTCACGAAACCAACTCCGTAGGATTGCTCTCTGCAGCTTTATACACTTGTACCTAAGCCGGAACGGAGTTTAGACCGCGTTTCATCGCGTAATTGGAAGGAAATTTATATATATTGACGTGGGTTACCCCTAATACTTGTTCCCCTATTTGTTTGCTGGAAATATATGTGTTTTGGATGAAGAAGCCGACTTTTATTCATTTTTCATTTTTTTTTTTGCTTTCTATATCCCTTAACCAACATGCCCTTAGGATATTTATTCACTTAAAATTTACGGGGTGTAACATCCTCCCCCCCTTAAGAACATTCGTCCTCAAATGACATTCTGTCTAGAGGACTTTCTCAACTTACTAAATTTGTTTCTAGAAAAATTTTTGGCAGAGTTTCCCTTGTATTATGGACTATCTCATAATTCCTGAAAAGCAGAAAAGCCTAATACAGGTACTCCACATGATATAATAACATTCATGTATAAAACTGTCTATAATCAATCGCCTGCTTTCATATATGAAGTATAAGCATTAAAAAGGAAAAACTGTTTTAACATACCTCCCGTTTGCCTATGCTTGGAATAAGTGGGGATATCTGGCTTTCATGTCCTCCTCGGCTTCCCAGGTCATTTCTTCTCGGTTCCTGTTACGCCACAATACTTTGACAGATGCAATATCTTTAGTTCTCAATCTACGGATCTGTCTGTCTAAGATAGCTACTGGAACCTCCTCATATGCTAATTCTTTGGTGACCTGGACATCCTGAACTGGAACAACTATGGAAGGGTCTCCTACGAATTTCCTCAACATAGATACATGGAAGACCGGACGAACGGATTCTAATTCTGGAGGCAAATTCAATTAACGGTAAATGCTCACTTTGGCTACTACCGAAATCTAGTACACACGCTCGCAACATGCCTTCGAGCGTCTGAATTATGCGCTCAGCCGGCTCATCTGTCTGAGGACAGAATACTGTGCTTAAATTAATCTGTGTTTCCAGACCCCTCCGGAACGACTGCCAGAATCTAGCTGTAAACTGTGCTCTCTTATCAGAAATGATAGATACCATCACTCCATGCAATATAACTATTTTTCTGATAGATAACTCGGCATGATCCTCAGCCGAGAAGGTAGCTTTCACTGGCAGGAAATGAGCTGATTTGGTCAGCCTGTCAACTATTACCCATATAGAATCATTTCCGCATCCGGTATGGGGCAACCTTGCCACAAAATCCATATTCACTGCTTCTCATCTCCAGAGAGGCATAGCTATGTCCTAAGTTAACCCGCCTGGTTTCAGATGTTCTGCTTTCGCCTGTTGGCAGTTAGGACACTGGGCTACAAATTCAGCAATTTCTCTTTTCATACTTGGCCACCAGTAGTTTTCTTTGATATCATGGCACATTTTCGTTGCGCCTGGGTGGAGATAATCGCGGGCGTAATGCGCCTCGCTTATAAGCTGCTGGCGATGCCCCCAAAATATCTGGAACACAATGCGGCCTTTATATCGTAACACTTCTTCCTCGGTTATCTGAAAATATGTCACCTCTCCTTACTGAACCTTATGTTCAAATTGGACCTGGCTAGGGTTTCTATACTGCCGTTCCTTTACTTCGACCATTAACGATAACACTGCGACATTCCATATTATCGCTCTGTTATCTTTTATTTCTGCTATGTGACCGGCTAAACTGGCTAACTAGTGAAATTCTCGGGTCTATTCTCACCGTTCAGGCGGCAAGTATGCCGACTCCACATAGATTTATGGCTAAGGGCGTCTGCTACCATATTAGCCCTTCCTGGGTGATACAAAATTTTCACTCTCTAAGGCATAAGCTACTGCAGTTAACTCCAGGTCGTGGGTAAGATAATTCTCTTCACGCTTCTTCAACTGCCTGAAAGCATAAGCTATTACCTTACCACACTGCATCAACCCTCTGTACCCCCTGGTGATACTAACACTGGAGCTGATGTTAGCCTGACTTTTAACTCTTGGAAGTTCTGCTCACATGCCTCAGTCTACTGGAACTTTGTTGCCTTCTGTGTCAATTTAGTCAAAGGTGCTGCTAAGGTGGAAAATCCTTCCACAAACCCTCTGCAGTACCCGGCTAACCGAAGGGACTGCGTACTTCGATCGGAGTGGTAGGTCTAGGCTATGTCTTCAATACTTCAATTTTCTGTATATCTATCTGTACACCAGCCTCTGACACAATGTGACCAAAAAGGCTACTAAACTCAACCAAAATTCACATTCACAAAATTTGACATATAACTGACGGTCATACTGGTTTATTATACCGGAGAATCTGACAAGTAATCTACCGGTATAGCTAGAACTTTATCTGGCCTTCTGACCGCTTGCTAAGGCCACTTGTTGCTAAGGTAACCTTGAACGACTATCTGCACACCCTGTGCCCGTATCTGATCAGGGGGTCCTGATATTGATCATGACCTCCAATGATCTGGCTGCATAACCTTAAATAACTGAATAGTTGGGTTGAATGACCCGAATGTGGCAGTAGTCTAACAATGCTCTAACTGTTCTACTTGAGTGCTTATAGTTAGTGCATAACCGCAAACTCGTGGGCATCTAATTGCTCTGTTATTTTTCTTAAACCACTGTAAGGCTGGACTTAATCAAACTTACTCCCAGGCGATCAATCTCTGGATCTTCATGGGGAGTCTACTGATCCCCTGGTCTTAATAAACACTGTGCTAGCAGGGTACTATCAATTTCTTACGCCTTGTGTGTATCCACTTGGATTTATACTGCTATTCTGGGGAATTCTCAGTCTTATGAGCTATTCTGTAAATACTGGCCTTCTGCTAGGGCTCTGTATCTGAATATCTTACGAAAACCAACTGAAGTACTAGTCTGTCGCTGACTACTGATGTGGACCCTTCTTTGGGGTACCCACGGGTATTCTGACTGGGAGGGCCGGCTAACTTATGGGGTATTCCACATAATGACTGCTAGGTTAGCTAAGGCCGACTCTCACCTACAAAGCTGGGAAAATGGCGTACAACCACTTGACATACTAGAACAATTCTGGTATTGCTAATCTCTGAAATTTGCCTATTTGGCCTCTAATCCTGGTTCTAGCACATGCACTACTGTTACCGATCTTCAGGGATGCCTCCCTGCTAATGCAGGCGCCAGCTGGTCGGTAGACCGTCTAACTGCGCCCTTATCATCTAGCCATCCGTTTTAGGTCATTAACTCTGGTAAGCTCCTAGAGCCTAGATCTGACAACAACACATAAGTTTATTAACTTAATAACTGAGAACTGAAATGGCTTCTATGACTTCCTACATAATTCACACCTAATCTGCCCATTTCCCTTCTCCTCTTCTTTCTTTCTTCTCCCTCTTTCTTCTCTTTTTTTTTTTTGGCAAGGGGGTGTCCTGCAATGCAATTTGTATATGCTTTCCATTACTAATCAGCATCTGTGATTGTAGCCCTTATAGGCCGCCACTCACAACATATCTATTATCTCTATATGTATATATATATATATATATATATCAATAGCTACGTACAATATGTACTGAGTTCTGCGATAATACATAATCTCTGACATGCTCTGCTGAATCTCATATCATACATGATACATTGCTTCTTACGGCCTAATAATATTTCCTGCCCTGACTTATCATTTCGTTGTATTACCACCCCATTCTGAGAGTAACAAACATAAACACCTTAGTTATCGTTTGCTATTTGAAATTCCGCCACTCTTGCGATGTGGGGTCAACATTTGAATCTTGTGGCCTTACTTGGCATATATTGAGAGCCCATGACTGTTTGCTGGGCCTTATCTCTAGGCCACACTAGATTAAGCTCGCTGTATCGGTAACTTCTCAACTTCCCCATAAGCGAACATACTGCAGCATTCTGGACCACAATCTTACTGTCAGCCCTAGGCTTAATCCTTAATACGATATTCTATCAATCCGGGGGTAATCCTAATTTCCCCACAAAATCTGACATTCCTGCTTCTTCCCCTCATCTTGCTTAAGCTGAACTCTGGGGTTCAAGGTACCTGCTCTTGCTCTTGTTAGCGTGTTATGGCGGACTTGGCCTTTTTCTGACTCGAACTTGACTATTACTGGATCTTCTACGCCCACTTTGAGTAAGCTAGTAGTCTTACTTGCTCTTCTGACTTATTACCGTGAGGGTCTGCGCATCTTACGTAATCACAGAGACTCCTTACTCCTTCTAACATTTTATGGAATCAACCCATCTTTACTTACTGCTTGATTTGGCAACCCCATCTCAAGTCTTATGCCCCTTTACTATATTGGAATCAAAATCAAAAGGTAAGAATAGCCCCTTTTTTTTTGCAACAAATAGAAACATTTAACTGTACCATATCCGAAAGGATGTATTTGGGATTCCTGCATTTTCCTCTCTTTCTCATACTTACCTGGTGGTCTGACCTTGTTTGTAATCTTAATCAGATCTTATATAGCTAATAAATAAATCAACTCATATGTACATTATACTTCTGACTTCCTATTCTGACGTTATCAACGTATACTGGGAATAATGCTAATAAAGATATCACGCTGGGAGGTCTCCGATACCCCCTCCTGCTGCTGTAGTTATCATGTAACTGGCTGATGCCCTCTTCTGTTGCTATATCTGATCTTCTGCCTGTGATAGGGTAATGTTGATCTGCCTTTGTATCTGTAATCAAAGAATACGGTAAGTTTTTAGGGACTCAACCCTATACTGAACCGCTCTAAAGCACGACTGACTGAGAAGGAAGGGTAACCATCATATCATGCCTCGCAGCCTCCTGCCTATAGTATGTGGTGCACAACACATCCATAGACAAGACTCTACTTAGCACGGCTTGCAGACTCCCTGGGACACGAACTGCTCTGATCCCAAGTTTGTCACACCCCACCTTGGGGGGTATGACGGGCACCTGGTGCCTGCTAGACTCTAGACTGCTAAATGGTCCAGCTGAGCCCATCTGGTGCTTTGGCTGGCTTTGGCTCTATTTCAAGAAACAAACCGGCTATATAACGACTGTAAATACAGCCTCCGGCCAACTGGACTGTAGACATCTGTACCTGTAACAACAGCTAACCAGAAGAAGACTTGTAACAAGGAACCTATGCGGGCCGACAAGGCCACCATGCTGTCTAGTTATCTGTAACTCAACACAAGACTGCTGTAAACCTACGTGACCGGCAAGGTCACCACTACTGTCAAACTAAGGCCCCACACGGCCAACTCAAATAACCACAGGGAATATATACAGACTGCAAGCCTCTACGAATACTGTAAGAAATTAATAGAAATGATCGGGACAGGGCCCCGACCTACCCATACTGTACAACAAAAGAAAAGGAGCTACACCTCTGGGAATCAGACTCTGGATGACAGGAGCTGATGACTCACTCGCTAGCTGGAATCACGAGGGATCGGCTCCTCATCCGTGAGTACCTGTAGGCAAGCAATACAGCGCCCCGCTGGGTGTCAGTACCACAGGTACTGAGCATGTAAAGCAAACTGAAATATGCAACTGAAACGAATAGCACAATAACATGACATTTAAGCAAGAAGTAGCTGAGTCTATCTAGCTGAGGATAACTGGGGAGAGTTTATACATTCTGTAACTAACTGAGCGTACCTGAAGACGTGTCGTCCTTCTGTCTATCAGTATCTACCAGCACATATCAATATACATAATAATACACACAATACCTGACCGACCCCCATAAGCCGGAAGGTGCCAACCAAACAAGCAATCTATTTACCCCTACCCGGGTCTAAACCAACCAAAAACAAGTCACTCCACTCATCTGATAACTGTGAGCTCCTCCTACCGGCCCCCTTGGGTACGTAGCTCAGGCCTTGGCCTCTGATAATAAACTGTGTCTGAGTCCGAAGACTCCTGCCTCTGGGCACAGGTGTGCACACAGAGTGGTCTGCCCCTGTAAACAGGGTGTGCTAGCTCTGCGCAGAGTAAACTGAACTACCCCTGCAAGCAGGGTGGTCTGGACCGTATTATCATGGTGGTCGGCCATCATCGTCCTTTAATCGGACGGCATCGCCCAGCTGGTGGCAGTATCTAAATCTGGTATCGACACAGCTATAACCCAGGGGCGGTGGGGATGCTAAAGGGTGCCCACATGCCACAACAAGTTTCAACATACAAAACACATACACAGCAAGCATGCTCAATGCAAAATACTAACCATATTCTCTTCTTGTATCTCAAGGCCAGTTTGTATTAAATAACTGAACTATATTCTGTGTTACACTATTCCTGATTGCTGGACTAACTACTACCTGGCCTTTATCTGTCTATCTGATTATATCTGGATATAGCTCAATAACATAAAATGTACCACCTACTACTGGATACAATCTCAACAGATGTAATACGTATTGCCTGAATATCTACTATTCTGATTATCGCATGATACGTAATTAATATACTAGCATGCTTGCTGGAAATTGTACTAAAATCATTCCTGTACGCTGGGTATCTGCTAATAGCGTTTATTCTATTTATTTTCTACCCTGTACTTCCTGGCTTGCCGAAAGAATAACTTTACATACCTGGTTTCTGAGTACCCGACTGACCGATGTGATTTCCGTCGGTACTTCTGCTATTTCTCCCAACTACATTCATTTACACGTCAATTAGAACTAAATACATTAATATTCGGGAGAAATTATCACTTTTGATATATATATTTATCCCAACTTTAACCTTTCAGAAAACGGTCGAAAACTCGTTATTTCTCGATAGTCCAGAAGGGATAATGCAACGCTAGGAACACATTGGTACTAATTTAAAGTAATTCTATTTACTTTACCTCGGTAGCACAATGTTTCGCCGGCCAAATTTCACGAAACCAACTCCGTAGGATTGCTCTCTGCAGCTTTATACACTTGTACCTAAGCCGGAACGGAGTTTAGACCGCGTTTCGTCGCGTAATTGGAAGGAAATTTATATATATTGATGTGGGTTACGCCTAATACTTGTTCCCCTGTTTCTTTGCTGGAAATATATGTGTTTTGGATGAAGAAGCTGACTTTTATTCATTTTTCATTTTATTTATTTTTTTTTTTTTGCTTTCTAAATCCCTTAACCAACATGCCCTTAGGATATTTATTCACTTAAAATTTACGGGGTGTAACAATTTCTACCTGGGATGATCTTGCAAGGAAAGTTTTGATACAATTTTTTCCCTCCGGTAAAACAGCAAGACTTAGAAGTCAAATTCTAAGTTTCAAACAGAGGGAGGGAGAGAACTTATATCAAGCTTGGGAGAGATTCAAATCCATGTTGCGGGATTGTCCTCATCATTATCAGTCCAATGATGTGCTGGTGCACACTTTTATAGAGGGTTTGGAACCGCACACAAAAATATTGCTAGACTCAGCAGCTGGAGGAAAAGCGCTGGAGAAAACTTATGAGGAGCTGTATACCTTGTTGAACCGTATTTCGCAGGGCAATCCGGAATGGAATGCTGATTCATCAAGAGGCGGGACAAGGAAAGCAGCAGGAGTGCTAAAAGTGGATGGGTTTACAGCTATTGCTGCACAGATAGCTGCATTACAAAATCAACTTAACACCCACTTCAGCAACATGACAATGAACCAGCCTCAAGCCCCAGTGAATGCAATGCAGCAGATTTGGTGTGAAGTGTGCGGAAGCAGTGAGCACTCAGTTGAGTGTTGTGGAGCCAATCCTGACTCGATAAACTTTGTGAGAAATGTACAAAGGAACAACCACCAACAGTATGGTAATAGCTACAATTCCAATTGGAGGAATCACCCTAATTTCTCTTGGGGTAGCAAAAACCATCAGGGGAAAAGTTCGGGTCAGGGTGTGCAAAGGAACCAAGGAGGGCAGAAGAATTATCAAGCACAATTCAGAAACAACAATGCACCTCCTCCACCACCATCACCAAATATTGAGGAGATGTTCAAGACCCTGATAGCTAACCAAGCTCAATTGCAGGCTGACTATGTGAAATTGGCAGCCGAAGTGAAAAACAACCAGTTAGTTACCAAGGCACTTGAATATCAATTTGGGCAATTTGCTGGAGCCCAAAACACAAGGCCTAGAGGAGGACTTCCGAGCGACACAGATCCCAATCCCAAGCAGGTGAATGCAGTGACCACAAGGAGTGGTTTGCAGCTGAAAGAGGTGGAACCAGAAAGACCACCTCAACAATCGGGAGCAGCAGAAGTTGAGAGGGAGCAAAGTGATGAGAGGGGGATGACTAAAGAAGCTGAAGCAGAAAGACCACCACCCCCATTCCCTCAACGATTAAAGAAACACAAGGAGGAGGCGTGTTTCAAGAAATTCATGGAGGTGCTGAAACAGGTACATATTAACTTACCTCTTGTTGATGTTTTGCAGGGAGTGCCGAAATATGCCAAGTATATAAAGGACATCGTGCCAAACAAAAGTCGATTGACTGAGTATGCTACGGTGGCTCTAACGGAGGAGTGCACTTCCCGGATTCAAAACCGACTGCCCACAAAGCTCAAAGATCTTGGGAGCTTTACTATACAGATTACTATTGGGCAGAGCATCCGAGCTCGTGGATTGTGTGATTTGGGAGCGAGCATAAATTTGATGCCGGCATCAGTATTCAAAAAGCTGGGTCTAGGGAGTCCTAGACCCACAACAGTAATCTTGCAATTGGCGGATCGGTCCTTAGCCAGACCTGATGGCATTGTGGAGGACGTTCTAGTGCAAGTTGGCTCCCTGATTTTCCCGGTAGATTTTGTCGTGCTGGATTTTGAACCAGACGCGGAAGTCCCATTTATTTTGGGATGTACCTTCTTGGCGACCGGGAAAGTACTAATTGACGTAGCTGCGGGGCAGCTAACAATGCGAGCACACGACAAGGTGGAGGTGTTCGATCTGTACAAGGCACCCAAGCTCCCGATGGTGCACGAAGAACTCTCGGTGATCAATGTGATTGATCAAGGCGATGATGAGCAGATTAAGGATTCATGAGAGTTAATGGGAAAACAACCGGAAAGAGGTGTAAGCACTACTGGGGTGAGGACGGTGATCGAGAGAAATCGTCCATCACCCTAGAGGACAACTGATCTTAACGACGTCGAGCTGCGACGGTAAACCAGGAGCTGCACGGGAGGCAACCCGTGAATTTTTTTTTTGTAAAGTGTGAATAGATTTTTCTTTTTCTTTTTCTTGATTTACAACAAAATTTTTAGTTTTAGTTTTTGTTTTTATTTTTATTTAGAGTGAAACCTATAATTCTAACCAATTTTGTATAGTGAGATGAATTTCAAGTCAAACGGAGGAAAATATGCACGGAATCGCAAAGGAAAATTGGAGGTATGAAAATTAACAAAAAGTGGCAAAACAGTGAGCTAGGGCGATAGCTCAGTGTCACGGAGGTTAACCTCCGCGTTACCCTCCGTGACAAGTTGAGGTATAATCCGGAATTTTTAAAAACAATTCCAGAATAGGCTCGCGACAGCTCCGTGTCACGGAGGCAGTGCACCGCGATGCACTCCGAGACACGTTGCCGTGTATATCGCGACGGGTCACACCGGGTCGTCGGGTGACCCGCGCGATTTTTCTACTTTTTAACCCCAAAACCCCCTCCCTTTTCCTTATTTTTCACTCACTCCGCGACCAAACTCCCCAAAACCCATGCCCCTTTAATGTGACACGGAGTAGGCCAAGAAAATCATCAAGTTTTCTTCAATTCTTCAATTTCAAGGTATGTTATTCGATTCCATCTCATTTCTTGTCGATTTTCTTCGATATTGATCATGTCAGGTGAGCTAAGTTTGCCCTAAGTAGAAATTAATCATGAATTCAATTGAATTTTTGTTGATGAATGTTCAGAGTAGCATTATGATTGCTTGAACTCATTAATTGCATAAATTAATCGAATTTTCTTGATACTATCATTTCTAGGGCTTGTTTTTGAATTTGAAGTGAACAATGTAGTGAACTTTGAAATTCATGCCGGGATGTACATGTTGAGTGAGATGAGTCGGTGTGCTAGTTGTTATCATGATAAAAGACTGATGGATTCTCGAGTTAGAGGAATATTGAAATTTGCAAGAATTGGTTTGGTTGTATAGGTTCGTGTAGATAAATTCTTGTTGTTGTTTTCGTTTCTTTGTTTTTCCTTGCTAAGTGCGATGGATTAAAAGGTTATCGATGGTAATGATTGTTGTTAGCTGTACGAAGTCTGAGTAGTACATAGTATATATACCGTCGAATTCTTTGTATGCACTAAGCATGTTTGTATAGTTGGTTGTTTATTTATGCAAATAAGCATGATCTTGTCGGTATGTTGTAACTGTAGCTAAGGACTAAGTGTGGGGTAACCTAGCTTAACCCGACCTTAGCCGAAGTTGATATCCATTATCTTAACATTGATCTTATCTACTTGGGTTGATAGGTAAAATGGCAAGCACACAAGAAAAAGGGACAGGCGCATCAACTTCTGGCGCCGGAAGGAAGCGAATCAGACTGGGCACAGCAGTCCCAGCAGCACCAGCAATTCCACGCAGCCAACGCCGCCAATACGGAACTAGATGGGTGACGGATGAGGGGAAGAAGTGGTACGCAAAGCACAAAGAAAACAAATACTTCCCCTAGGAGCATATAGCACGGGAACCGTTGGCACAGGAGTTCCCTAGGATTGTACACCGGATCGAGGCAGCTGGGCTCAAGTTCATCTTTGAAGAGCCCAAGGAATGCAACCTGCACCTTATTCGGGAGTTTTATGCCAACTGGAACCCGACGCTCAGAAGTCACACCATAAAAATCAGAGGGCAAATAGTCACATTTGAGCCACACCACCTCAATGCCATCAAAGGGGCGAGGGACACAGACGCCCACGTGCTCTGACAGCTGAACATTACCCCACCGTATGCGGACATCAGACGCACCTTGTGTGGGACCTGATCGACAGCTAGATGGAGCAGACACAAGGAGAGGGGCTACCATCAGACTTTGCCGTATTCACAGATGAACAGGGAAGCCAGAATATGGCTGAAGATTGTATGTTCCTGCCTAATCCCGGGGGTACATATGACAGATGTGACCCGGGATCGTGTATGCCTGGTGTACGCCCTGATGAAAGGGCTGGAGATCAACGTGGGGGCGGTAATAATCTCCGCCATGAAGAGAGCCCGGTTGCATCAGGGGCACAGGTACGACTTTGGTGGACTACTCACCACCTTCCTCAGGGGCCTAGATGTCGAGGAAGAGGCCCTTGACTACATCCCACAGATGGAGCGGTGGGCCTTAGATGTTACTAAAAATAAGGCACCCGACACCACCCACGGGCCAGTGCTTACACTTGGCGAGCGATATGCTCGTGATGATCAGTATATGGCTCGCATGTATGGGATGCAGATGCTCCAACTGAGGATAGGCGGGAGACCGGCGACAGAGGAGGAGTTATGGCAGCTCGAGCTAGACTACCCCTTCGTCGAGAACGCCAGGGCTCTATGCCGAGTGGGGCCAGCATTTGTAGAGCCCACAGATGATGATGTCCCCACAGACGAGGAGACACGTCGGGAGGACTCCGATGATGACGACGGGGGTGATTCAGACATGGGAGATGAAGCAGCAGCACCTAACGAAGAAGTGGAGTACTTTGATTGATCAGGGAGTTCCACCACCCGATCTTTGTGCTATTTTAATTTTTCTGAACACTGGGGACAATGTTCGAGCTAAGTGTGGGGGGGAGTAGTTAGGTGCTGGTTGTGCTGTTATGTATGTATGCTCTAATCTGTTGTCGTGCCTGTGAAATTTTGTTGTTCCATGTGATTTATGAATTGTTAAGTTGTTGTTCTGTATTGTAAATTTATGTGAAATTGACTTGTGTTGCTGAATGTTGCTAGCTGATTTTGTACATATTTTTGTTATCGAAATGATCAATATTTTTAAATGATTTTTTCAATTCTTGGGTTTCTCGGTGTTTGCTTTTGGTTCTTTTCCCGAGAATTGTCCCATTGAACCGAAGTCATAGTAGTGACCGTTCCCTATGATGGATGGATGACGACCGTCTTAAGGGAAATGTAGTCGTTAGTAGTAGATTTTTTTCAGTTGTTTTTTTTCTTTGGTGGGTTGCATCCCAAAACCTGTAGTTACTGTATGGTTGCGAAATTATGGTTGCGTGTTGCACATGATATTTAAAATGCAAAGGTGATTCATATGAAAGCATGCAACTTTGTAAATATCTTGAGATACCTAGGCCATAGAGTCGATTCAGTGTGATTGAGGCTTAATGTTTGAATTCTTGTAATTAGCTAATTGAAGAGTCTGTGAATACATCTTGAATTTAGCATGTGCAATAAGTGTGAAGTGAGGTTTTGTTATTCCATGTTGTTGTGAAATGTCTAGAACTTGCCTGGTGTGTGTGGACAAAACGAAATGAAGGAGGTGTATTGTAGGAAAGGATGTAGGCATTTCTTTGTTTTAACCGAAAGTTTCTATTTTTCATGGTCGTACCCACCTTGATTGTATACCCTAGTCAGCCCGTTGAGCCTTTAGCCTATTATTTTTTCTTTTGTTGAAAAGTGTAAGCCGAGCTTAATCCTTTCTTTTCATTAGCCGTAAAGTCTATACAAAACTCTTAAGCGCTTAAGAAGAGAAAATCATTTTCCCAAAGTGTCAAAGAGTGAGAATGGTGAAAAGAAAAGAAAAGCCGAGTGCTGGAAGAAAAGAAAAGGTTGAAGGTGCACTTGTTATAAATAAACTATAATGAAGGTGCATGAATAACCTTTGTTGTTGTGTCATGTATGCTTAATAAGATGGGCTAAACTAAAGAAAAACGTCAAGAATGGGAGGATGAAAAAAGAAAAAAGAAACAATGTTCATGTTGATGGGATGTGTTGAAAAGTCGCTTAAGGATGCTAGTGGCTATTATTGGCTAACCCAATATTTACTAGTTCCGTAGCTTCCATTACAACCAGGAAAGTCCTACGTGATCTTACATCGCACTTCTTTATATTAGTTGAGTAATACACTAAGGGCAAGCTTATGGGTCATGACATGATGCATGTGAATTCTTTTGGGAGAGAGAGCAAAATAGTGTTTTCATGCCCCTGCTTAAAATTTTGTGAGTCATATGAACAAAAAGGGGAAGACTCTCTTGTGTTTTGAGGGCACATGCTTGATGTGAGATTAATTTTCGTGTCGGATATCTTGATCAGCTGATTTGCATGAGTTTGCCAATATCGAGAGTCGATTCTTGAGTCTAGGAGGTCTTGATGTATTGAAGGTCATTGCATTGATAGGACCATGCATGTTTTCTTGATGATTTGCTGTATTGAATAATCGGTGTGACCGTAGCCTAAATTGTCGAACCAAAGTAGCGAGGTTGGGATGTAAATTACATGAGGTGTAGGATTGTTGTTCGAGGACGAACAAGGATTTAAGTGTGGGGTAAGTGATCTTGGGCAAATTTATATGCCCAAGTGATACTCAAATGTGGAATTTTAGCCTTGTTTATCTATGAATGTGTATACATTCTCATGTAATTGGTAATAAAATGTGAATTTATACTAACCAACATGATTAGCATTGTTTTGCAGGTAAAACGTAATTTTGGGAAGCTTAAATGCATGTTGGAAGAGATCGGGGTTGAACTCAGAAGTGAGCACGGGACAAGGCATTGGAAAGCACAAAATAAAGGGGCTCCGCGATGGAGCTGTGTCACGCTGCCATCGCGGAGGCCTTCTGCCTGGATGGTAATTTTCAGCCAAATTCCAGTGTGGGTTAGCGATGGGTCCGTGGCACGGTGGCTTGGCTCCGCGTCCGTAGCGTGTCACGGAGGTAGTGCTCCGCGATGCACTCTGTGACACGTTGCTTGTTATTCCGGGAAAAATTCCCACTAGTATAAATAGAACACTTAGGTTCATTTTTCAATATTCTGACTTGGTGGAGCAAGAACGTGGGTTACAGGCAGTTGAGGGGACGAAATTATCAGGGTTTTTCTCTCTTTCCTTCTCCTTGTATTCAATTGCTTGTATCTTTAACACTCATTTAACGATGTTTAATCCACAAATGAGTGGCTAATTCATCTTCTTGCTGAGGTTATGAACACTTGTAATGAAATGTGATAATTGATTCTTTGGTTTTTCATCTTTTCTTCCATGATTGTTCTATTAATTCTTGTTCTTACTGCATTAATGTGTGGCCTACGTTAATGTATATCTAAAAAGTCTGGTTTCACTCGAGAGAGCAAGAAATTGGAAAGTTGTGAATTAATAGGATATGATCTTTACTTGGTTTGGGAAAATTGAGAATTGATTTACTTTCAGGATAGAAATATACCTGAAAGTCGTATTAGTCAATTTAGGAATCGGGTTTGAATGGCTAGAACATGAATTGCATTTAATCACAGAAATGTAGGTGGATGGTTCATGATTCTTATGTGGGGTTAAATACGAGTATTTTAATTCCTTGGCAATAGTTCTTGACTAGCAACCGGAGGAAAAGACTAACCAAATTATGTCGATAATTAATTTCATTACATGTTCGTTTAAACTCAGCATGCTCACATCCATAGTTCAGACTCACATTAGATAATTTTTGTAGACTTAGCATAATTATTAGAAATCACAAATATCAGTCTTGGTTACACTGTTGTCCGCATTTTTAGAATTGAAATATAGTACACTTGAGCAGATTGCACTTCATCCCAGTCCCTGTGGGATCGATACTTGGCTTACTTAAGCCACTTTACTACTTGTTCGACCACGTGCACTTGCGTGTAGTTATATACCCATATAACCCCGAACAGTAACCTTGTTCAACTACTGATAGTCAATACGCATGCGAAGGGAACCGTCCTTATTTGTAACAAATAATACCAGTGCGCCCCATGAAGACTTATTCGGCCTGATAAAACCCTTATCTAATAAGTCCTTCAACCGATCCTTCAACTCTCTTAGCTCGGCTGGAGCCATTATGTAGGGCGGATTAGATATAGTCTGCATGTCAGGAAGAAGATCTGTACCAAAATCAAGCTCCCGCTTGGGAGGGACATGTGGAAAATCATCAGGAAAAACCTCTAGATACTCACGTACTACTGGTACTAAATGGATAGTCGAGGTTTCAGACTCCACGTCCTTAACCCTAACTAGATGGTACAAACAACTCTTAGAAATCATCTTCCTAGACTTAAGGTAGGAAATAAATTGACCTACAGGAACAACTGAACTACCCTCCCGTTCTAAGACAGGCTTACTCAGAAATTTGAACTCTACTGACCGGGTTCTACAATTTACTGAAGCATAACATGCAAATAGCCAATCCAAGCCGAGAATAACATCGAAATTGATCATGGCTAACTCTATTAAATCTGCTGAGGTGACCTTATAAAGGACTGAGACTGGGGAATCTCTATATACCCGTCTAGCTATAACTGAGTCACCTACTAGGTTAGAAACTGAGAACGGCTCTAAAAAAACATCTGGACTGACTCAGAATCTATTGGCTATAAATGGTGTCACAAAAGACAAGGTAGTCCCCGAATCTAACAATGCATATACATCAACATGAAAAACTCTCAACATATCGGTGACTACATTTGGTGAGGCCTACTTCTCCTGACGAGTGGCTAAGGCATAGAATCTATTCTGGCGCTATCCGTTATCTGCGCTCGTAGATGCCCCTTGATCTGCTGTGTGTGGGTGAGGGGCTGCTGAACTAGAAGCTGGGCCTCGGCCCCCAACCTGATCCTGTCTCGTAGTGGGACAATCTTTGAGCATATGTCCAGGCTGCCCAAATCAAAAACATGCTCCTAACCCTACTAAACACTGGCTTGTGTGCCCTCAGCTGCACCTGCGACAAGCTGGAATGTTGGAGTCTGCGGATCTACAGTTATGACCCCTTGGGCCTGACGCTCGCCCTCTCTGATCATGTCTGGGACTAGATGGCACACTCCGTACTGAAGATGCTGGGGTTGATGATTTCTGGTGGGTCTGCTTTCGGCGCCCACCACCGGACCTTTGCTTTGAGAATCTATGGTCCTCAGTCTTGGCCCTCTTGGCCTCCCTTTCCCTCGAGTGTACCGCCTCCATCTGCTGGGCATACAACACTATGCGAGGGAAGTCCATGTCCTGGTGGAGCATAGCTGTCCTATAGTCCTTGTCCAAATATCCTACTATACCATGCACAAATCTGCTCACGCGCGGCTGCTGGTCAGCCACTAACTCCGGGGCGAACAATAGGCGGGTGAACTCAATGGTGTACTCCTGAACAGTCATCCTTCCTTTCTTCAAATTAACAAAATTATCTTATTTCAACTCCCTCATATCTCGAGGGAAGAATCGATCGAGGAATGCAACCTGAAACTCCTCCTATGAGATTGGGCCTACTCCTATGACCCTGCTATCCTTCCACTGGAGGAACCAAATATGCACAACTCCCTTCAACTGGTAGGAGGCCATCTCTGTGCACTCAACACTACTCACCCCCATAACTTGCGTGATCTTGACAATCTCATCAATGAAATCATGCGGGTCCTCATCTACCTTGGATCAAAGAAACTTCGATGTGTTTCACACCCATGAAAAATACTATACCTAATGATCTTGGGCAGATTTATATGCCCAAGTGATACTCAAACGTATCATTTTCGTCTTGTTTGTTATGCAATGGGTATACATTTTCATGTAATTGGTAATAAAATGTGAATTTATACTAACCAACATGATTAGCATTGTTTTGCAGGTAAAACATGATTTTTAGGAGCTAAAATGCATGTTGGAACAATATCGGAGTTGGACTTGGATGCGAGCATGGAAAAGACATTGGAATGTGCAATGTAAAGGGGCTCCGTGATGGAGCCGTGCCACGCTACCATCGCGGAGGCACACTGCCTGGAGGGTGATTTAATTGGCAATTTCCAGTGAAGCCTCGCGACAGCTCCGTGGCACGGAGATAAGCCTCCGCGTTGGCCTCCGTGCCACGTTGAGGCTATATTCTCGGACCCTGGATTTCTAGTGAGGGTCCGCGTCCACGCCATGTCACGGAGGCAGTGCTCCGCGTTAGCCTCCGTGACACGTTGCTTGTTATTCCGGGAAAAATTCCCAATAGTATAAATAGAACACTTAGGCTTATTTTTAATTAATTCAGACTTGGTGGAGCAAGGACGTGGGTTAGAGGCAGTTGAGGAACGAAAAAGCTAAGGGTTTTTCTCTCTTTCTTTCTTCTTTCAATCAATTGTTTGTATGATTAACACTTGTTTTAGGATGATTAATCCACAAATGAGTGGCTAATTCTCTTCCTTGCTGAGGTTGTGAACAATGGTGATGAATTTTGATTATTGAATTGCATGGTTTTTCATCTTCTTCTTCTATGTTGTTCTATTAATTCTTTTTTCTACTGCATTAGTGTGTGGCCGACATTAATGTACATCTAAAAAGTCCAATTTCACTCGAGAGAGCAAGAAATTGGAAAGTTGTGAATTTATAGGGTATTGTTCTTAACGTGATTTGGGAAAATTGGGTTTTGATGTGCTTTCCTGATAGAAATATACTTGAAAGCCGTATTAGTCAATTTAGGAACTGGAATTGTATTGCTAGGTCATAAAATGCATTTGATCACAGAAATGTAGACGGATGGTTTATGATTCTAAAGTGAGATTAAATACGAGAGTTTTAATCTCTAGGCTAATGTTCTTGGCTAGCAACTAGAAGAGAAGAATAACCGAATTATGATTATAATCAAGTTCATTACTTGTTCTTAACCTTGGCATGCTCATATCCATAGTTTCAATTCACAGTAAATATTTGTTAATAGTTTTAGTATATAATTTATAAACAAAAACTTATTTAACTTTTGGTTACGTTGTTGTCAATATATTTAGAAGTAAGATAGAATATAGTATACCTAAGCAATTTTACTTATCCAGAGTCTCCTTGGTTCGATACTTGGCTTACTTAGCCACTTTGTTACTTGTTTGACCACGTGCACTTGCGTGTCGGTTTTTAACACCTATACCGAACTAGCCTGAATTTCACAGGGCAATCCAGAATGGAATACAGATTCATCTCGAGGTGGAGCAAGGAAAGCAGTAGGAGTACTTGAAGTGGATGGATTTACAGCTATCGCTGCACAGATACCTGCCTTGCAGAATCAGTTAAACAACCACTTCAGCAATATGAACTTGAACCAGCCTTCAGCTTCAGTCAATGCGGTCCAGCAAATGTGGTGTGAAGTGTGTGGTAGCAGTGAGCACTCAGCTGAGTGCTGTGGAGCAAACCCAGATTCGGTTAACTTTGTGGGCAATGCGTAAAGAAATCAATAGCAGTTTGGTAGTGGCTACAACTCAAATTGGAGGAACCATCCAAATTTTTCGTGGGGTAGCAACAACCAACAAGGCCAAAGTTCGGATTAGGGTATGCACAGGAATCAAGGAGGCAACAGAACTACCAATCCCAATTCAGAAATCACAATGCCCCTCCTCCACCACCATCACCTACCATTGAGGAGATGTTCAATACCATGATCGCTAATCAGGCACAATTGCAGGCTGACTATGTTAAATTGGCAGCCGAAGTGAAGAATAATCAATTAGCGACCAAGGCTCTTGAGTATCAATTTGGGAAATTTGCTAGTGCCCAAAACACAAGACCCAGAGGAGGACTGCCTAGCGACACGGATCCTAATCCGAAGTAGGTGAATGCAGTGACCACGAGGAGTGGTTTGCAGTTGAAGGAGGTGGAACCGGAGAGACCACCTCAAAAGTCAGGAGCAGCAGATGTTGAGGAGGAACAAAGTTCTGATAGGGGGAAGACCAAAGAAGCAGAAGCAGAAAGACCTCCACCCCCGTTCCCTCAACGACTCAAGAAACACAAAGAGGAGGCGTGTTTCAAGAAATTTATGGAGGTGCTTAAATAGGTACATGTTAATTTATCTCTTGTTGATGTCTTGCAGGGAGTGCCAAAATATGCTAAATATATTAAAGACATCGTGGCCAACAAAAGTCGTCTGACTGAGTATGCCACGGTGGCTTTGATGGAGGAATGCACTTCCCGAATCCAGAATAGGCTGCCCACGAAGCTAAAAGACCCTGGAAGTTTTACTATCCAGGTTACAATTGGGTAGAGTATTCGAGCTCGTGGATTATGTGACTTGGGGGCGAGCATAAATCTGATGCCATCTTCGGTATTCAGAAAGCTAGGTCTAGGGAGTCCTAGACCTACAACCGTAATCTTGCAGCTAGCAGACAGATCCTTAGCTAGACCGGATGGCATTGTTGAGGATGTGCTTGTGCAAGTGGGCTCCCTCATTTTTTCGGTCGATTTTATTGTTCTGGATTTTGAACCAGATGCTGAAGTCCCATTTATTTTGGGACGACCCTTTTTGGCAACCGGAAAAGCATTAATTGACGTAGCTGCGGGTCAACTTACAATGCGAGCACATGACCAGGTAGAGGTATTTGATGTGTTAAAATCCATGAAGCTGCCAGCTATAAATGAGGAGCTTTCGGAAATTAGTGTGGTTGAACATGGAGAAATTAGGCAGGTTGTTGAATCTCAAGACCCATTTGAAAGAGTGTTAACGCATTCTGATCATTTTGGGGATAGAGAGGCGTGTGGAATGGTCCAATTGTTGAATGGGGCACCTAATCATCCGAGGAGACAGGAATTCCAGTCATTGATGAGATCTCTAGAGCCTTTGCCGAAACCATCCGTAAAGGAGGCACCGAAGCTGGAGCGGAAAGAATTGCCTCCCCACCTAAAATATATCTTTTTGGGGGAGGGGGAGACGTTGCCAGTTATCATCTCTGCAGACTTGACGGAGGCACAGGAAAAGGCAGCATTGGGTGTCCTCAGAAAGAGGAAGAAAGCAATGGGTTGGCAAATCTCTGACATTCAGGGTATTAATCCAGCTTTCTGTACACACAGGATATTCATGGAGCAAGGAGCCAAACCAACCGTTCAGCTGCAAAGGAGACTTAATCCAGCAATGAAGGATGTGGTAAGGAAAGAAATAATCAAGTGGCTTGATGCAGGTGTGGTCTACCCAATTTCAGACAGTGAATGGGTCAGCCCCGTTCAATGTGTTCCTAAGAAAGGGGGGATGACCGTAGTCCCCAACGAGAAAAATGAGTTGATCCCTACTCGAACAGTCACAGGCTGGCGGATTTGTATGGACTACAGAAAGCTAAACGAAGCCACGAGGAAAGATCATTACCCCATCCCTTTCATTGATCAAATACTTGATAGGTTGGCAGGACAGGAGTATTATTGCTTCCTTGATGGGTACTCTGGTTATAACCAAATAGCCATAGCTCCGGAGGATCAAGAGAAGACTACTTTCACCTGTCCTTATGGGACATATGCTTTCAGGCGGATGCCGTTTGGGTTATGCAACGCACCCGCCACATTTCAGAGATGCATGATGGCTATTTTCCATGACATGGTTGAGGATTTTGTTGAGGTATTTATGGATGATTTTTATATTTTCGGTAATTCATTTGCTACTTGTTTGCAGAATCTTGACAGGGTGTTGGCTCGATGCGAAGAATCCAACCTTGTATTAAACTGGGAGAAATGCCACTTCTTGGTGAAGGAAGGGATTGTCCTTGGCCACAAAGTATCTAAAAAGGGGTTGGAAGTCGATCGTGCTAAGATCGAGGTTATTGAAAAATTGCCACCACCAGTGTCAGTGAAAGGTGTGCGCAGTTTTCTGGGGCATGCAGGATTCTACAGACGATTCATCAAAAACTTTTCCAACATTTCTAGACCACTATGCAGACTGCTAGAAAAGGAGGTAAAGTTTGAGTTGAATGATGAGTGTGTTACAACATTTGAAAAGTTGAAGCAGAAATTGATAGAAGCACCTATACTTACTTCTCCCGATTGGGAACAACCATTTGAGCTGATGTGTTATGCCAGTGATGTGGCTGTGGGAGCCGTATTGGGACAAAGAAAAAATAGAATTTTCCATTCTATTTATTATGCAAGCAAAACACTGAATACAGCCCAGAGCAATTACACAGTCACAGAGAAAGAGATGCTAGCCTTGGTGTTTGCATTTGACAAATTCAGGTCTTATTTGGTGGGTTCGAAAGTTGTGGTGTACACCGATCATGCAGCTATTCGGTACCTATTCAACAAGAAGGATGCTAAGCCCAGATTGATTAGATGGATCTTATTGTTGCAGGATTTCGACCTTGAGATCAGAGACAGAAAGGGAAGCGAGAACCAAGTAGCAGATCACCTATCACGACTGGAAAGTCGGTCGCATGTGATGGAAAGTGATAACATAAATGAAGAATTCCCAGATGAGCAACTCTTGGCGGTGGGAGAAGCTGAAGTTCCCTGGTATGCAGACATAGTCAACTTGCTAGTGAGCGGAGTCTACCCACCGGAAACAACAGACCAACCAAGAAGGAAATTGAGGCATGACAGCCGACATTATGTATGGGATGAGCCATATTTGTTCAAACAGGGACCAGATCAGGTGATGAGAAGATGCATCCCAGAGAGTCAGATAGCAAAAGTGTTGAGGGGTTGCCATTCTTCGTTGTATAGAGGGCATCACGGAGGCGAAAGAACAGCGCACAAGGTTCTACAGTCAGGTTTCTTTTGGCCAACACTGTTCAGAGACTCTATGGCGTATGTCAAAATGTGTGATAGATGTCAGCGTACAGGATCAATTGGCAGAAGACAAGAGATGCCTTTGCAGAATATACTAGAAGTTGAGCCCTTTGATGTATGGGGCATTGACTTCATAGGTCCGTTCCCACCGTCATTTGGTAATCGTTACATCTTGGTGGCTGTAGATTATGTGTCAAAATGGGTGGAAGCAATAGCTTGCCCCGGAAATGACAACAAGGTAGTAATGAAGTTTGTGAAAAACCACATCCTCACAAGGTTCGGGACACCCCGAGTAATTATCAGTGATGGAGGGGCTCATTTTGTCAATGCAAGTTTCAAGAAATTACTAGCCAAGTATGGGGTGCGCCATAAAGTGGCAACAGCATACCACCCCCAAACTAGTGGGCAAGTAGAGGTGTCAAATAGGGAGGTTAAGCAAATTCTTCAGAAAATGGTGAATACACAACGAAATGATTGGTCAAGCAAACTCGACGATGCGTTGTGGGCTTACCGAACTGCTTATAAGACACCAATAGGAACTTCACCATACCGATTGGTCTACGGCAAGGCATGTCATCTCCTGGTGGAATTAGAGCATCGAGCTTACTGGGCTGTCAGAAAACTAAATATGGACTTACAGCTGGCGGGCAAAAAGAGACTAATGCAGCTCAGTGAACTTGATGAGTTCCGCTGGCATGCCTATGAGAGTGCTAAGTAATACAAGGAAAGAACCAAAAGATGGCATGATAAGCATGTGGTGCATCGCATTTTCGAGCCAGGACAGAAAGTTTTGCTCTTTAATTCGAGGTTGATGTTGTTTCCTGGTAAGCTAAGGTCTAAATGGTCGGGACCATTCGAAGTGGTAAGAATGACCCCTCACGGGGCCGTAGAACTGTGGCAAGAAGATCGGAGTGCTACGTTCTTGGTAAATGGGCAGAGATGTAAGCACTACTGGGGGGAGGACAATGATCATGAAAAATTGTCCATCACCCTAGTAGATAATTGAGCATAAAGGACGTCGAGCCGCGACGGTAAACCAGGCGCTGCACGGGAGGCAACCCGTTAAAAATATTTTTTCTTCTTTTCTTGCTTTTGTTTAGTAAAGTGTAAATAGTTTTTATTTTAATTTTCTTTTTCTTGATTTAGTCCAAATTTTTTGTTTTAGTTAGTATTTTTCATTTTAGTTAGTGTAATCTATTAATCTAACCAATTTTGTTTAGTAAGGTGATTTTCAGGTCAAACGGAGAAAAATGTGCATGGAATCGGGAAGAAAAAGGCAAGGTATGAAAAAAATGAATAAAATGAAGAGACAGTGCACTGGGGCGTTGGCTCCGTGTCACGGAGGAAGGGCTCCGCGTTACCCTCCGTGACACGTTGAGGTTAAATCTGAATTTTTTAAAAAATTCCAGTGAGCCATCGCGTTGGCTCCGTGTCACGGAGGAGGGGCTCCGCATTACCCTCCGTGACACGTTGCCCAATATTTAGTGCCGGGTCACACCGGGTTGCCGGGTGACCCACGTGTTTTCTTCTTTTTAACCCCGATTTTTGCCTTTTTCCCCTCATTTTCTCTCTTCTCCGCGACCAAACACCTATGTTCCCTCTCCCAACCAACGTGCCACGCGACTAAGCAAACAATTTGTCAAGTTTCTTCGGTTATTCAACGTAAAGGTATGTTTTCCTCGTTTCTCTCAAGTTTTTGTCGATTTTAATCGAATTTGAGCATGGGAGGTGAGGTAAATCACCCTAATTAGCAATTTAGCATGATATTGAATTATTCTTTGATTGATAGATGTTCGGAATGTGTAATTAGAGTTTGAACTTGTCGATTGCGTGAATGATTCGAATGTGATTGTAAAATCGAATTCTAGGCTTGGGTTGTTGAAATCGAATTGGGTAACTTGCTAAATTGGTGAATTATATGCCGGGGTGTGTTGGTGAATTGAGACAAGTCGTTGTAAATATTGTTTGAAGGTAATAGACGACGAATTCTCTGTTTTTGAGAAAAGGTGAAAATTGTTCAAATTGGTTTGGTTATTTGGATTCGTATGTATATAGAATTTTTGTTGTTGTTTTTGTTTGTTGTTTTCGTTGCTAAGTGCGATGGTTGAATTGCTAGCGATGGTAGGATTGGGATTAGCTGTATGAAGTCTGAGTAGTACGCTAAAGTTATACTGTCGAATTTTTTTGTAAACGCACTAAGCAATAAATTGTATAGTTGTTTGTTTTAGTGTAAATAAAGCGATCCTTGTCGTAGTATCGTAAAAGTAGCTAAGGACTAAGTGTGGGGTAAACTTAGTTTAACCCGACCTTAGCCGAAGCTAATATGCATTTAGCTTGACATTGTGCTTGTTTATTTATGTTGACAGGTACAATGGCGAGTAGGCAGGATAAGGGCAAAGGTGCTTCTACTTCAGGCACCGGGAGAAAATGAATGAGATTGGGCACTGCAGTCCCAGCTGCACCAGCTGTTCCGCGCGGCCAGCGCCGCCAATACGGAACAAGGTGGGTGACCGATGAAGGGAAGAAGTGGTACGCTAAACATAAGGAGAGTAAGTACTTCCCTGAGGAGCATATTGCACGGGAACCACTAGCACAGGAGTTCCCCCGTATTGTGCAGAGAATCGAGGCAGCTGGGCTCTGCTTCATATTTCAGGAGCCCAAGGAGTGCAACCTACACTTAGTCCAGGAGTTCTATGCAAATTGGAACCCGACCATCAGAAGCCACACAATAAAAATTAGAGGGCAGATTGTCACCCTGGAACCCCAGTAATTTAATGCCATCGTTGGAGCGCGGGTCACAGACGCCCACGTTCTCCGCCAGCTGAACATCACCCCACCATACGCCGATATCAGACGCACTTTGTGTGGGGCTCGGTCCACAGCCCGATGGAGCAGACATAAGGAGAGGGGTTACCACCAGACTCTGCCTTATTCGCAGATGAACAGGGAGGCTAGAATATGGCTGAAAATAGTGTGTTCGTGCTTGATCCCGAGGGTTCACATGACAGATGTGACCCGGGACCGTGTCTGCCTGGTGTATGCCCTTATGAAAGGGCTGGAGATTAATGTTGGGCGGTCATCATATCCGCCATGAAGAGAGCCCGACTACACCAGGGCCACAGGTATGGGTTCGGCGGACTCATCATAGTGGCAAAGGTTGGGATGTAATTTGCATGAGTTGTGTATGTGTTGTTCGAGGACGAACAAGGATTTAAGTGTGGGGTAAGCGATCTTGGGCAGATTTATATGCCCAAGTGATACTCAAACGTATCATTTTCGTCTTGTTTGCTATGCAATGTGTATACATTTTCATGTAATTGGTAATAAAATGTGAATTTATACTAACCAACATGATTAACATTGTTTTGCAGGTAAAACATGATTTTTAGGAGCTAAAATGCATGTTGGAACAATATCGGAGTTGGACTTGGATGCGAGCATGGAAAAGACATTGGAATGCGCAATGTAAAGGGGCTCCGTGATGGAGCCGTGCCACGCTACCATCGCGGAGGCACACTGCCTGGAGGGTGATTTAATTGGCAATTTCCAGTGAAGCCTCGCGACAACTCCGTGGCACGGAGATAAGCCTCCGCGTTGGCCTCCGTGCCACGTTGATGCTATATTCCCGGACCTTGGATTTCCAGTGAGGGTCCGCGTCCACGCCGTGTCATGGAGGCAGTGCTCCGCGTTGGCCTCCGTGACACGTTGCTTGTTATTCCGGGAAAAATTCCCAATAGTATAAATAGAACACTTAGGCTTATTTTTAATTAATTCACACTTGGTGGAGCAAGGACGTGGGTTAGAGGTAGTTGAGGAACGAAAAAGCTAAGGGTTTTTCTCTCTTTCTTTATTCTTTCAATCAATTATTTGTATGATTAACACTTATTTTAGGATGATTAATCCACAAATGAGTGGCTAATTCTCTTCCTTGCTGAGATTGTGAACAATGGTGATGAATTTTGATTATTGAATTGCATGGTTTTTCATCTTCTTCTTCTATGTTGTTCTATTAATTCTTGTTTCTACTGCATTAGTGTGTGGTCGACATTAATGTACATCTAAAAAGTCCAATTTCACTCGAGAGAGCAAGAAATTGGAAAGTTGTGAATTAATAGGGTATTGTTCTTAACTTGATTTGGGAAAATTGGGTTTTGATGTGCTTTCCTGATAGAAATATACTTGAAAGCCATATTAGTCAATTTAGGAACCGGAATTGTATTGCTAGGTCATAAATTGCATTTGATCACAGAAATGTAGACGGATGGTTTATGATTCTAAAGTGAGATTAAATACGAGAGTTTTAATCTCTAGGCTAATGTTCTTGGCTAGCAACTAGAAGAGAAGAATAACCGAATTATGATTATAATCAAGTTCATTACTTGTTCTTAACCTTGGCATGCTCATATCCATAGTTTCAATTCACAGTAAATATTTGTTAATAGTTTTACTATATAATTTATAAACAAAAACTTATTTAACTTTTGGTTATGTTGTTGTCAATATATTTAGAAGTAAGATAGAATATAGTATACCTAAGCAATTTTACTTATCCAGAGTCTCCTTAGTTCGATACTTGGCTTACTTAGCCACTTTATTACTTGTTTGACCACGTGCAGTTGCGTGTCGGTTTTTAACACCTATACCGAACCAGCCGGACACCTAATACAAATTTTAGACTCCCTAGGATACTTCAAACCTATGGCTCTGATACTAAGTTTTTCACGACCCGAATAGAGGCCCGAATCGTAAACACAGACAAGGGACTCCAAGAGACCCCAAGTCGACCCATGACATAAGCATTCAACTAACTCATTTAATAATCATGAAGATAACATAATTGTAACTCAATGGAAGTCTCATACAATAGCACATCAGAATAATATCCAAATCTATACATACATAAGTATGAAAGCCCCTAATCTGGATGAGTTGATGCGATAAGACCCCAACTAACTCAACAATATTGAAACTGAAAGTACATAAAGGGAAATGATAGTCTAGTCCTTGAAAGATGAGGACTCACCAACCAAACAGGTGCAATCTCTGAGCAGCGACTACGAACAGGGCTGAACCTGGGAACCGGGTCCTGCATCATGACACGATCCAGCATAGAAAGTATGCGGTCAATACATGTAATGTATGGAGTATGCAAGGTAAGTAAAACCGTTTTAGTAAAACAAATCATTTAGAACATTTCATAACATTTAATAAGCTTTTAAGTATAAGTAGAAGGCTACATGCATTCTGAAAACATTCTCTTATCATAATGTTTTCATGCATAGATTTTGAACATCATGACTGAATCGAATGACTCAAAGCTGAAACATAACACTTATATCAAAACCTGAAAAATGAGTCAAACCTTGGTTTTTGAATATGCATGTATAAATAATCTTCATGAGTAATGAATATGAAAAACCGAATGATATAGATAGTGGGAGACTCGTCACTTAATCGACATACCATGATAGAGCTTACGTGGTCCCAACTATAACACTCAAGTGGGTATAGCCATCCATAACCTTGCCATGGCGATGGACGATACCATATATCGATATCAACATGAAGGGCCAATCGGGCCGGGGATAGCTCACAATGGAGGTCCCAATAATATAATAGTATTAACCTACATTGGTGCGTAGTTCTGGGACATAGGGTAATCGACCCTTAACCCACTCGGTGCTAGACTCTTCTCCCAAAACATGCAATGCTCTACATCGTATATAACAAAGCTCAACATCGTCTATTGATGAAGCTCAACATGAAATCATGCATAACTCAACATCGTATGAAACGAAGCTCAACATTGTCTACTGACAAAGCTCATAATGAAATCATGCATAGACTAGACATCATACGAATATGAAGCTCAAAATTATCTACTAACAAAGCTCAATAATGACGTACATCTCAATTATGAAATCATGCATATGAGAAGCTTTATTTCAAAACATACCACAAGCTCAATCATAGGTGGTAGCATATAATCCAAATCATGTGGTAAGCTACGCATAGAAATATTTACTCAACATACCAAAAGCTAGAATTTATAATTAAAAATTGGGAAATTTCACTTCAAACAATGTGGTAAGCTTATGTCGGAAAAATCATAACTTTAAATCGACATATGGGCATTACCCAAAGCTCTATCATACTTGGATCTAATCAATTCACTTTGTAAACAACTACATAATCATGTTTAGTTTTAGAAACAGGCTTTTCATCATCAACTTCATCATCATTACATATCTACCATAAATCAACTCTTTTATGAACTCTTCACCCATGCGTGTTTTAGATTCAAATTTTAGAAAATAATTTTTATAAGGGAAAAAATAATTTAGAATCTACCCAAGCTTCATAAATCATCAATATAAATACAATCTAATCATACCCATGTAAACACATGGAAGAATCATACAATTGAGTAAAACCCCATACTTGATCATGGATAATTTATCACATTTTGATAGGGATTGGGCATGGGTGTGGAAGAAAACACTCACTCATATCCTTACATACTTGGGAATGGTGAATTTTAACACCCTCTAATTGCCCAGCTAAGATTCCAATGGGAAACCATAAGATTTCACCTTGAGTCTCCTCTTCAAACCTTCAAACTTGCATGCATGAGAATAATGGCTTAGGGTAGGTTTTCCCCTACTAAATACCCAATAAAACGAGCCTTAAACGATGTTGTATAGGTCTTAGAAACCTAGGAATTATGAAAAGACCCTTATTTAATTCTTAGGAAAACACTGTCGGGTGACCCTAACGGGTGATCGACGATTTGTTAGGACGGTTAACAACTCGTGGAGTTGCCCGTCAAGTGCACTGGATAACTGATCTATTGGGGCTCATAACAAGGAACATAATGACTCGTTCCTCGAGAACACGACTCGTGGTCACCTTCCGTCATCTACACTGCCTACTTTTTAACCTACCTGCTCACGACTCACCTCACAAATCGTTAGGACTTGCCACGACTCGGGGGATCCCATCTGTTAGGTACACTTGTTACTTCTACCAATTTAATTCCAACATCACCCTACGAGTGACATGACGATTCATGGGGTCCTAAATTCTCTATTTTTCCCAGGCCTCCCCACGAGCCTCCTGACGACTGGTGGGGTCTCCTCACGAGTCATCCAATGACTCATCCTATGCATGCAACCAAATTTCACAATTTTCCAATTTCAACTCTCGGGTCCAATAGGATCTGTTCAGTTTTTTGTTGGGTATAAAACTACACGCAAGTGCACGTGTTCGAACAAGTAGTAAAGTGGCTTAAGTAAGCCAAGTATCGATCCCACAGGGACTGGGAGAAAGTGCAATCTGCTCAAGTGTACTATATTTCAATTCTAAAAATGCAGACAACAGTGTAACCAAGAGTTTGATATTTTTGATTTCTAATAATTATGCTAAGTCTAAAAAAATTATCTAATGTGAGTCTGAACTATGAATGTGAGCATGCAGAAGTTAAACGAACATGTAATGAAATTAATTGTCGATATAATTTGGTTAGCCTTTTCCTCCGGTGCTAGTCAAGAATTATTTACAAGGGATTAAAACTCTCGTATTTAACCCCACTTAAGAATCATGAACCATCCACCTACATTTCTGTGATTAAATGCAATTCATGTTCTAGCCATACAAAACCGATTCCTAAATTGACTAATACGACTTTCAGGTATATTTCTATCCGGAAGGTAAATCAATTCTCAATTTTCCCAAACTAAGAAAGGATCATATCCTATTAATTCACAACTTTCCAATTTCTTGCTCTCTCGAGTGAAATCGGACTTTTTAGATATACATTAACGTAGGCCACACATTAATGCAGTAAGAACAAGAATCAATCGAACAACCATGGAAGAAAAGATGAAAAACCAAAGAATCAATAGTCACATTTCATTACAAGTGTTCTTAACCTCAGCAAGAAGATGAATTAGCCACTCATTTGTGGATTAAACATCATTAAATGAGTGTTAAACATACAAGCAATTGAATACAAGAAGAAGGAAAGAGAGAAAAACCCTGATAATTTCGTCCCCTCAACTGCCTGTAACCCACGTTCTTGCTCCACCAAGTCAGAATATTGAAAAATGAACCTAAGTGTTCTATTTATACTAGTGGGAATTTTTCCCGAAATAACAAACAACGTGTCACGGAGTGCATCGTGGAGCACTGCCTCCATGACACGCCACCGACGCAGACCCTCACTGGAAACTGGAGGTTCAGGGAATAAGGCCCAATGAGGCACGGCGTGCAACGCGGAGCCAGGCCACCGTGCCACGGACCCATCGCGAACCCTCACTGGAAATAGGCTAAAAATTTCCATCTCCAGGCAGAAGGCCTCCGCGATGGCAGCATGACAAGGCTCCATCGCGGAGCCCCTTTATTTTGTGCTTTCCAATGCCTTGTCCCTTGCTCACATCCGAGTCCAACCCTGATATCTTCCAACATGCATTTTAGCTTCCTGAATTTACATTTTTCCTGCAAAACAATGCTAATCATGTTGGTTAGTATAAATTCACATTTTATTACCAATTACATGAGAATGTATAAACATTGATAGATAAATAAGGCTAAAATGACACCTTTGAGTATCACTTGGGCATATAAATTTGCCCAAGATCACTTACCCCACACTTAAATCCTTGTTCGTCCTCGAACAACATACTTACACCTCATGCAATTTACATCCCACCCTCGCTACTTTGGTTCGACAATTTAGGTTACGGTCATACCGATTATTCAATACAGCAAATCATCAAGAAAACATGCATGGTTCTATCAATGCAATGACCTTCAATACATCAAGACCTCCTAGACTTAAGAATCGACTCTCGATATTGGCAAACTCATGCAAATCAGCTGATCAAGACATCCGACACGAAAATTAATCTCTCATCAAGCATGTGCCCTCACAACACCAGAGAATTTTCCCTTTTTTGATCATATGAACTCACAAAATTTCAAGCAGGGGCATATAAACACAATTTCGCTCTCTCTCCCAAAAGAATTCACATGCATCATGTCATGACCCATAAGCTTGCCTTTAGTGTACTACTCCACTAATATAAAGAAGTGTGATGTAAGATCACGTAGGACTTTAACGGGTTGTAATGGAAGCTACAGAACTAGTAAATATTGGGCTAGCCCATAATAGCCACTAGCATCCTTAAGCGCCTTTTCAACACATCCCATCAACTCATGGACATTATTTCTTTCTTTATCCTCCCATTCTTGAAGTTTTTCTTTAGTTTGGCCCATCTTATTAAGCACACTTGACACCACAACAAAGATTATTCATACACCTTCATTATAGTTTATTTATAACAAGTGCACCTTCAACCTTTTCTTTCCTTCCATCTATCTGCTTTTCTTTTCCTTTCACCATTCTTACTCTTTTGACACTTTGGGAAAATTATTTTCTCTTCTTAAGCGCTTAAGAGTTTTGGATCGACTTTACGGCTAATGAAAAGAAGGGATTAAGCACGGTTTACACTTTTTGACAAAAGAAAAAAAATAATAGGCTAAAGGCTCAACGGGCTGACTAGGGTACACAATCAAGGTGGGTACGATAATGAAAAATAGAAACTTTCGGTTAAAAACAAAGAAATGCCTACATCCTTTCCTACAATACACCTCCTTCATTTCATTTTGTACACACACCAGGCAAGTTCTAGACACTTCACAATAGCATGGAATAACAAAACCTCACTTCACACTTATTGCACATGCTCAATTCAAGATGTATTCATAGACTCTTCAATCAGCTAATTACAGGAATTCAAACATTAAGCCTCAATCACACTGAATCGAACTGTATGGCCTAGGTATCTCAACATATTTACAAAGTTGCATGCTTTTATACGAATCACCTTTGCATTTCAAATATCACATACAACACACAACCATAATTCCGCAACCATAAAGTAACTACATGTTCTGGGATGCAACCCACAAAAGAAAAACAACTGAAAGATAATTGAAAAATCTACTCCTAACGACTACATTTCCCTTAAGACGGTCGTCATTCATCCATCATAGGGAATGGTCACTAACTAGGACTTCGGTTCAATGGGACCATTCTCGGTAAAAGAACCGAAAACAAACTCCGAGAAACCCAAGAAGTGAAAATGTTTTTTAAAAATATCGATCATTTTGATAACAAAAATATGTACAAAATTAGCTAGCAACATTCAGCAACACACCACAGTTTCACATATATTTACAATACAGAACAACAACTTACAATCACAGATCACAGGGTCAGAAAATTTTGTTCACAGATACAACAACAGATTAAGACATACATAACAGCACAACCAGTACCTAGCTACTCCCACCCCACACTTATCTCAAACACTGTCCCCAGTGTTCACAAAAAATTAAAATAGCACAAAAATTGGGTGGTGGAACTCCCTGATCAATCAAAGTACTCCACTTCTTCATCAGGTGTTGCTGCTTCATCTCCCATGTCTGAATCACCCCCATCGTCATCATCGGACTCCACATCGGAGTCCTCCCGACATGTCTCCTCGTCCGTGGGGACATCATCATCCATGGGCTCTACAAATGCTGGTCGCACTCGGCATAGAGCCCTGGCATTTTAGCCAAAAGGGTAGTCTAGCTTGAGCTGCCATAGCTCCTCCTCTGTTGCCGGCCTCCCGCCTATCCTTAGCTGGAGCATCTGCATCCCGTACATGCGAGCCATGTAGTGATCATCACGAGCATGTCGCTCGCCTAGTGTAAGCACTGGCCCGTGGGTGGTGTCGGGAGCCTTAGTTTTTGTGACATCTAAGGCCCGCCGCTCCATCTGCGGGATATAATCAAGGGCCTCTTCCTCAACATCTAGGCCCCTCAGGAATGTGGTGAGTATCCCACCAAATCCGTATCTGTGCCCCTGGTGCGACCGGGCTCTCTTCACAGCGGAAATAATCACCGCCCCCACGTTGATCTCCAGCCCTTTCATCAGGGCGTACACCAGGCATACACGATCCTGGGTTACATCCGTCATATGTACCCCCGAGATTAGGTAGGAACAGACGATCTTTAGCCATATTCTGGCTTCCCTGTTCATCTGTGAATAGGGCAAAGTCTGATGGTAGCCCCTCTCCTTGTGTCTACTCCATCTAGCTGTCGATCGTGTCCCACACAAGATGCATCTGATGTCCGCATACGGTGGAGTGATGTTCAGCTGTCGAAGCATGTGGGCTTCTGTGTCCCGCGCCCCTATGATAGCATTGAGGTGGTGGGGCTTAAAGGTGACTATTTGCCCTCTGATTTTTATGGTGTCACTTCTGAGCGTCGGGTTCCAGTTGGCATAGAATTCCCGAATCAGGTGCAGGTTGCATTCCTTGGGCTCTTCAAAGATGAAATTGTGCCTGGCTGCCTCGATCCGGTGTACAATCCTAGGGAACTCTTGTGCCAATGATTCCCGAGCTATGTGTTCCTCGGGGAAGTACTTGCTCTCCTTGTGCTTGGCATACCACTTCTTCCCCTCTTCTGTCACCCACCTGGTTCTGTATTGGCGGCGTTGGCCGCGTGGAACCACTGGTGCTTCTGGGACTGATGTGCCCAGTCTGATTCGCTTTTTTCCGGCGCTAGATGTTGATGCGCCTTTCCCTTTTTCTTGCCTGCTTGCCATTTTACCTGTCAACCTAAGTAGACAAGATCAATGTTAAGCCAATGAATATTAACTTCGACTAAGGTCGGGTTAATCTAGGCTACCCCACACTTAGTACTTAGCCAAAATTACAACATTCCGGAAAGATCATGCTTATTTACACAAATAAACAACCAACTATACAAACATGCTTAGTGCATACGAAGAATTCGACGGTATATATTCTATGTACTACTCAGACTTCATACAGCTAACCACAATCATTACCCTCGATAACCTTTTATTCCATCGCACTTAGCAAGGAAAAATAAAGAAACGAAAACAACAAGAATTTATCTACACGAACCTATACAACTCAACCAATTCTTGCAAATTTCACTATTCCCCTAACCCGAGAATCCGTCGGTCTTTTAACATCATAACAATTAGCACATCGACTCATTTCACTCAACATGGACAACCCGGCATGAATTTCACAAGTTCACTACATTTTTCCACTTCAAATTCAAAAACAAGCCCTAGATATGATTGTACCAACAAAATTTGATTAAATTATGCAATTAACGAGTTCAAGCAATCACCATGATACTCCGAACATCCATCAACACTAATTCAATTGAATTCACGCTTAATTTCTACTTAGGGCAAACTTAGCTCACATCACATGCTCAATATCGAAGAAAATCGATAAGAAATGAGATGGAATCGAAGAACATACCTTGAAATTGAAGAATTGAAGAAAACTCAATGAATTTCTTAGCCTATTCTGTGTCACATTGAAGGGGGAGGGGTTTTAGGGAGTTTGGTCGCGGAGTGTGTGAGAAATAAAGAAAATTGTGGGGGATTCGGGGTTTAAACATGGAAAAATCACGCGGGTCACCCGGAGACCCGGTGTGACCCGTCGCGATATACACAGCAACGTGTCACGGAGGGCATCGCGGAGCACTGCCTCCATGACACGGAGCTGTCGCGAGGGCGTTCTGGAATTTTTTAAAATTTCGGATTTATACCTCAACGTGTCACGGAGGGTAACGCGGAGACCCTCCTCCGTGACACAGAGCTATCGCCCTAGCTCACTGTCAACCACTTTTTATTGATTTTCATACCTCGAATTTTCCTTTGCGATTCCTTGCATAATTTCCCTCCGTTCGACCTGAAATTCATTCTACTACAAGAAATTGGTTAGAATTATAGGTTTCACTCTAAATAAAAATAAAAACAAAAATAAAAACTAAAAATTTGTAGTTAATCAAGAAAAAGAAAAAGAAAAATCTATTCACAATTTACAAAGAAAAATTTTCATGGGTTGTCTCCCGTGCAGTGCCTGGTTTACCGTCGCGGCTCGACATCATTCAGCTCAGTTGTCCTCTAGGGTGATGGACGATTTCTCTCGACCACCTTCCTCCCCCCAGTAGTGCTTACACCGTTCCGGTGGTTTTCCCAATAACTCTCGTGAATCCTTACTCTGCTCATCATTGACTTGATCAATCACATTGATCACCGAGAGCTCTTCGTACATAGTCGGGAGCTTGGGTGTTTTGTACACATCGAACACTTCCACCTTGTCGTGTGCTCGCATTATTAGCTGCCCCGCAGCTACATCAATCAGCGCTTTCCCGGTCTCCAAGAAAGGACGTCCCAAAATAAATGGGACTTCCGCATCTAGTTCAAAATCCAACACAACAAAATCTACCGGGAAGATCAGGGAGCGCACTTCCACCAGAACGTCCTCCACAATGCCATCAAGTTTGGCTAAGGACCGATCTGCCAATTGCAAGATCACTATTGTGGATCTAGGACTCCCTAGACCCAGCTTTTTGAATACCGATGACGACATCAAATTAATGCTTGCTCCCAAATCACACAATCCACGAGCTCGGATACTCTGCCCAATAGTAATCTGTATAGTAAAGCTCCCAGGGTCTTTGAACTTTGTGGGCAATCGGTTTTGTATCCGTGAAGTGCACTCCTCCGTGAGAGCCACCGTAGCATACTCAGTCAACCGACTTTTGTTTGCCACGATGTCCTTTATATACTTGGCATATTTCGACACTCCCTGCAAAACATCAACAAGAGGTAAGTTAATATGTACCTGTTTCAGCACCTCCATGAATTTCTTGAAACACGCCTCCTCCTTGTGTTTCTTTAATCGTTGAGGGAACGGGGGTGTGGTCTTTCTGATTCCGCTTCCTTAGTCTTCCCCCTCTCATCACTTTGCTCCCTCTCGACTTCTGCTGCTCCCGATTGTTGAGGTGGTCTTTTTGGTTCCACCTCTTTCAGCTGCAAACCACTCCTTGTGGTCACAGCATTCACCTGCTTGGGGTTGGGATCTGTGTCACTCGGAAGTCCTCCTCTAGGTCTGGTGTTTTGGGCTCCAGCAAATTGCCCAAATTGATATTCAAGTGCCTTGGTAGCTAACTGGTTGTTTTTCACCTCGGCTGCCAATTTCACATAGTCAGCCTGCAATTGAGCTTGATTAGCTATCATTGTCTTGAACATCTCCTCAATGTTGGGTGATGGTGGTGGAGGAGGTGCATTGTTGTTTCTGAATTGTGCTTGATAATTCTGCTACCCTCCTTGGTTCCTTTGCATACCCTGACTCGAACTATGCCCCCGATGGTTGTTGCTACCCCAGGAGAAATTCGGGTGATTCCTCCAATTGGAATTGTAGCTGTTGCCATACTGTTGGTGGTTGTTCCTTTGTACATTTCCCACAAAGTTCACCGAGTCAGGATTTGCTCCACAACACTCAGCTGAGTGCTCACTGCTTCAGCACACTTCACACCAAATCTGCTGCACTACATTAACTGGGGCTTGAGGCTGGTTCATTGTCATGTTACTGAAGTGGGTGTTGAGTTGATTCTATAAAGCAGCTATCTGTACAACAATAGCTGTAAACCCATCCACTTCTAGAACTCCTGTGGCTTTCCTTATCCCTCCTCTTGACGAATCAGCATTCCATTCCGGATTGCCCTACGAAATACGGTTCAACAAGGTATACAACTCCTCATAAGTTTTCTCAAGCGCTTGTCCCCCAGCTGCTGAGTCTAGCAATATTTTTGTATGGGGTTCCAAACCCTCTATAAAAGTGTGCACCAACACATCATTGGACTGATGATGATGAGGACAATCCCGCAACATGGACTTGAATCTCTCCCAACCCTGATATAGATTCTCTCCCTCTCTCTGTTTGAAACTTAGAATTTGACTTCTAAGTCTTGCTGTTTTACCAGAGGGAAAAAATCGTATCAAGAACTTCCTTGCAAGATCATCCCACGTAGAAATAGAATTAGGTGGCTCAGCTTTCAACCACCTCTTGGCTTCTCCCAATAGTGA
Source organism: Datura wrightii (assembly GCA_035772735.1). Classification (NCBI taxonomy): domain Eukaryota; kingdom Viridiplantae; phylum Streptophyta; class Magnoliopsida; order Solanales; family Solanaceae; genus Datura; species Datura wrightii. The sequence continues at coordinate 18,112,376 of JASDFA010000023.1, read as the reverse complement.
AAATGGGAACAATGTAAGCCGGACGTAATCTGATGACACTCCAGCGGGGATATAAGTGTCACTTATCTCCAAAAAATTTTGGAGATGCTGCTGTGGGTCTTCATGAGGGAGACCTATAAACTGCCCGCTCGTGTGCAGCAATTGCACCATGTTCTGCTTAAGTTTGAACCTCCCTCCTGGCTCAGGTTTGCGGATGCTGGATGTGACATTATTAGCATGTGGGATTGCCACCTCGTGAACCGGCCGAGCTGCTACTTCTTCGGGCACTAACATTGCCCGTACTACCGGTGGATTCTATTATTGCTCAATGATTGTCTGTCTGAGCAACTGCAGCTTTCTTTCTAGAGTTTCTCTCCGCTGACAATGAAATAATCTTTCTGGCTCCAAATACGAGTCCACCAGCTCCTTGTCTCTTGCCAGTGTTCAACAGAGATTAAATTTGCAAAATACAGGCTAAGACCAAGTTGTCAACACTAAGAAAATAAAAATATAGTAGATTAACACTTAAGACAAATTCACCAATTGCCAAGTCCCTGGCAACGGCGCCAAAAACGTGTTCGGTTGTTTGTTGGGTATAAAACTACACGCAAGTGCACGTGGTCGAACAAGTAGTAAAGTGGCTTAAGTAAGCCAAGTATCGATCCCACCGGGACTGGGATAAAGTGCAATTTGCTCAAGTGTACTATATTTCAATTCTAAAAATGCAGACAACAGTGTAACCAAGAGTTTGATATTTTTGATTTCTAATAATTACGCTAAGTCTAAAACAATTATCTAATGTGAGTCTGAACTATGAATGTGAGCATGCTGAAGTTAAACGAACATGTAATGAAATTAATTGTCGATATAATTTGGTTAGCCTTTTCCTCCGGTTGCTAGTCAAGAATTATTGCCAAGGGATTAAAACTCTCGTATTTAACCCCACTTAAGAATTATGAACCATCCACCTACATTTCTGTGATTAAATGCAATTCATGTTCTAGCCATACAAAACCGATTCCTAAATTGACTAATACGACTTTCAGGTATATTTCTATCCTGAAGGTAAATCAATTCTCAATTTTCCCAAACTAAGAAAGGATCATATCCTATTAATTCACAACTTTCCAATTTCTTTCTCTCTCGAGTGAAACCGGACTTTTTAGATATACATTAACGTAGGCCACACATTAATGCAGTAAGAACAAGAATCAATCGAACAACCATGGAAGAAAAGATGAAAAACCAAAGAATCAATAATCACATTTCATTACAAGTGTTCTTAACCTCAGCAAGAAGATGAATTAGCCACTCATTTATGGATTAAACATCGTTAAATGAGTGTTAAACATACAAGCAATTGAATACAAGAAGAAGGAAAGAGATAAAAACCCTGATATTTTCGTCCCCTCAACTGCCTGTAACCCACGTTCTTGCTCCACCAAGTCAGAATATTGAAAAATGAACCTAAGTGTTCTATTTATACTCGTGGGAATTTTTCTCGGAATAACAAGCAACGTGTCACGGAGTGCATCGCGGAGCACTGCCTCCGTGACACGCCACCGACGCGGACCCTCATTGGAAACTAGGGGTCCAGGGAATAAGGCCCAACGTGGCACGACGTGCAACGCGGAGCCAGGCCACCGTGCCACAGACCCATCGCGAACCCTCATTGGAAATAGGATAAAAATTCCCTCTCCAGGCGGAAGGCCTCGGCAATGGAAATGTGACATGGCTCCATCGCGGAGCCCCTTTATTTTGTGCTTTCCAATGCCTTGTCCCTTGCTCACATCCGAGTCCAACCCCGATATCTTCCAACATGCATTTTAGCTTCCCGAATTTACATTTTTCCTGCAAAACAATGCTAATCATGTTGGTTAGTATAAATTCACATTTTATTACCAATTACATGAGAATGTATAAACATTGATAGATAAAAAAGGCTAAAATGACACCTTTGAGTATCACTTGGGCATATATATTTGCCCAAGATCAGGATCCCTAAGATTTCCTGGATGAGTTCAAGAAGATTACCCGCATTATGGGTGTCAGCTCCTCGAAGAGTGCTTATCTAGCTGCCTACTAGCTCAAAGGGGTAGCTCAGGTCTATTATGAGTAGTGCAAAGAGGGGTGGTCAGCGGCAGCAGGACCAGCAGAGTGGGAGGAGTTCCACACAGCTTTCCTGGAAAGATTTTTTCCTCGAGAGCTGAGGGAGGTAAAGATGGTGGAGTTTATGAATTTGAGATAAGGTAACAGAACTGTAAAGGAGTATGCTTTGGAGTTTACTAGGCTGTCTAAGTACGCTCCAGAGATGATAGCTGAATAGAGGGCTCGCATGTTGAAATTTGTGAACGAGGTGTCGAATTTGGTCTCAAGGAGTGCAGGATAGCGATGCTGGTTAAGGATATGGACGTCTCCATCTTGATTTTCTATGCCCAATAGATTGAGTTTGAAAAGCTGAAGGATATGGAGCGTAAGAACAAACGGGTAAGGACTAGCCAGTCAGATTACGACATTCAGAGGTCTAATGGCAGCAGAGAGCCCCAACACCCAGTTCAGCCAGCACCCCAACCTTCCAATCCCGCTAGGATTAGAGGGGTCGGTTATCTAGTACTCAGTCTCAGGCTCATAGTACCGGGAACAAGTATCCATCTTGTCCCAAGTTTTGTAGGAACCACCCGAGAGAATGCCTTGAGGGTCGAGAGGCTACTTTGGTTTTGGACAACTTGGACATCGGCTTAGGGATTTCCCATCAGTAGGGAGAGGGAGATCACAATCTACCACATCATCAGCTCCAGCAGGCCGACCAGCTCAGCAGGCCAACACATCAGGTACAAATGGAAGTCAGCGCCAAAATTATTTCTATGCTCTGTCTTCTCGTTAGGATTAGTAGAGATTACCTGACGTGGTCACTAGTATGTTACGTCTCTTTCATCTAGATGTGTATTCCCTCCTAGATCCAGGAGCTACTATTTCATTAGTGACTCCCTACATAGTAGTCCAGTTCAATATCAGTCCAGAGGTCCTCTCAGAACCATTCTTAGTCTCCACCCCAGTTGGCGAGTCAGTTGGAGCCAACCGGGTGTATAGAAACTTCCCAGTCTCAGTCCTGAACAAAGTCATCCCAACTAACCTTGTAGAGTTATAAATGGTTGACTTCAACCTTATTCTCGTCATAGATTGGTTACACTCTTGCTATGCCTCAGTTGATTGTAGAACTAGAGTGGTCAAGTTCCAGTTTCCAAATGAACCAATGTTAGAATGGACAGGCAGCAGTTCAATGTCTAAGGGTAGGTTTATTTCCTACCTTAAGGCCTACAAACTCATCTCTAAGAGATGTATCTATAATCTAATTCGGTTCAAGGATTCCAACTCTGAGACCCCAATTATGCAGTCAAATCAAGTAGTAAGTGAGTGGCCAGATGTATTTCCTGAGGATCTTTCCGGAGTTCCCCTTGGGTGGGAAATAGACTTTAGGATAGAATGGCTCCAGTCGAGCTTAAGGAGTTGAAGGAGTGGTTAAAATATCTTCTTGACAAAGGTTTTGCTAGACACAACATCTCTTCCTCGGGTGCTCTAGTGCTATTTGTGCATAAGAAAGACATCACCCTCAGAATGTGCATAGATTACCATCAGCTGAACGAAGTCACAGTAAAAAATAAGTATCCCCTACCCAGAATTGACTACCTGTTCGACTAACTTCAGGGAGCCAACTATTTCTCAAAAATTGATCTCAGTCCATGGTATCATTAGCTAAGGTTCAGAGAGGGTGACATACCGAAAATAGTATTTAAAACTCGGTATGGTCACTACGAGTTTGTGGTGATGTCCTTCGGGCTAACAAATGCCCCAACAGCCTTCATGGACTTGATGAATAGAGTCTTCAAGAAGTATATGGATATGTTTGTCATTGTATTTATCAATTACATTCTGGTATACTCTAGAAATAAGGAATAGCATGTTGATCACCTAAGATTAGCATTGTAGACACTCAGAGATCGGCAACTGTTTTCCAAGTTCAGCAAGTGCAAATTCTGGTTGAAGTTTGTGACCTTCTTAGATCACGTGGTCTCGGGTGAAGGAATTTAGGTTGATCCTCACAAGATACCAGCAGTGAAAGATTAGCCGAAACATACCTCTCGTACGGAAATCAGGAGTTTCCTAGGTTTGGAAGGTTATTACCGACGGTTTGTGGAAGGTTTCTCCTCTATAGCATCTCTTCTAACTAAGTTAACTTAGAAGAAGGTCAAATTTCAGTGGTCGGATGTGTGTGAGAAGAGTTTTCAGGAGTTGAAGACTCGACTCACTACTGCTCCAGTTCTGACCTTGCCAGAAGAAACAAATGGATTGGTTGTTTATTGTGATGCTTCCAGAGTTAGACTCAAATGCGTTCTGATGCAATAGGGAAAAGTGATAGCCTACGCCTCCAGAAAACTAAAAGTTCATGAGAAGAACTATCCAACACATGACTTGGAATTGGCAGTGGTAGTGTTTGCGCTGAAGATATGGAGGCATTATTTATATGGAGCTCATGTAGATGTGTTTACAGATCATAAGAGCCTTCAGTACGTGCTGAGTCATAAGGATCTAAATTTGCGTCAGAGAAGGTGGTTGGAGTTGCTAAAGGACTATGACATGAATGTGTTGTATCACCCGAGTAAAGCCAATGTGGTGGCTGACGCCCTAAGCAGGCGGTCTATAGCTCACTTTGAGGAAGGAAAGAAGGAGTTAGCGGAAGATGTTCATAGACTATCCTGGTTAGGGGTGCAGTTGGTGGATTCATTCGAAGGTGGTGTGGTAATGCAAAGTTGATCAGATTCATCCTTGGTAGTTGAAGTTAAGTCCAGACAAGACGAAGATCCAGTCCTACTTAAACTTAAAGAAGCGGTTCTTAGGAAGGAGTTTGAGGCTTTCACAAAAGGGGGAGATGGTGTGCTCAGTTACCAGGGAAGGTTGTGCATACTAGATGTTGGTGAGTTGAGACAGTAAATACTGGCTGAGGCACACAACTCGAGATACTCCATTCACCCTAGTGCTACTAAAATGTACCACGATCTGCGGGATATTTACAGGTGGAATGGTATGAAGAGAGACATTGCTGAATTCGTAGTCAAGTGTCCAAACTACCAGAAAGTCAAGGTGGAGCATCAAAGACCAGGAGGCATGACTCAAGATATCCAAATACCCATATGGATGTGAGAATAAATAAATATGGACTTCATTACAAGTCTACCTCGTACTCGTCGACAACATGACTCGATTTGGGTAGTAGTATACCGGATGACTAAGTTAGCACACTTCCTCCCAGTTAAAACCACAGACTGAGCTGAAGACTATGCCAGACTTTACATCCGAGAGCTAGTCAGACTCCATAGGGTGCCTTTATCTATCATTTCTGACAGAGGAACTCAATTCACCTCACACTTCTAGAAATCCTTTCAAAAGGGACTGGGCACTCAGGTCAAGCTCACCACAGCTTTTCACCCACAGACCGATGGGCAAGCTGAGCGGACTATTCAGACCCTAGAAGATATGCTAAGAGCACGAATGATTGATTTTAAGGGTAATTAGGATGACCATTTGCCTCTTATTGAGTTTGTGTAAAACAACAACTACCACTCGAGCATTCAGATGGCCCCATTAGAAGCATTATATGGGAGAAGGTGCAAATCTCCTATAGGGTGGTTCGAGGTTGGCGAAGCTACCGTGATAAGGCCAGACTCAGTTCACGTGACAATGCAGAAAGTTTAGCTCATCCAAGAAAGGTTTAAAATAGCTCAAAGCCATCAAAAATATTATATCGGTGTGCGGAGAAGAGAGCTGGAGTTATCAATTGATGACTGGGTTTACCTAAAACTTTCGCCCATGAAAGGGGTGATTAGGTTTGGAAAGAAGGGAAACCTTCGTCCGAGGTATGTGGGACCGTATAGAATTTTGAGGTGTATCGACATGTAGTATATGAGCTAGAATTACCTTCAGAACTAGCAGTTGTACACCCAGTTTTCCATGTGACACTTTTGAAGAAGTGCATCGGAGAACCAACCTCAGTTGTGCCATTGGACAATGTAGGAATAAAAGATAATCACTCATATGAGGAAGTACCAGTCCAGATCCTTGACTGTAAGGTTCGTAAGCTAAGGAATAAGGAAATAGATAAAGTCAAGGTTTTATGGAGATATCAGCAGGTTGAAGGAGCTACGTGGGAGGCCGAAGCAGATATGATGGCCAAATACCCGTTGTTCTCTATCGGCCTTATCACAGCTTGAGATATTATTTTTGACACTAGAACTCAATTCAGCTTTCATGATTCAGTCCAGGTGTTCAAGTCTCTTTTATGATTTTGAAAGTGTGTATGGAAAGAGAATTTAGTTCAGTTATGTATTTTGAAACGAAGGTAGTCATTCTGTCAGCTTTGGAGTTAAATGATTAGTATTTGGAATTTTGATTGTCATTCTCTGCTTTCCAGTGTATTTTCTAACATTCGAGGATGAATGTTTCCAAGGTGGAGATATTTTAATGCCCTAGAAAATTTCTCAGGACGACTCACCTAACGGGTGTTTGTGAGACCTAACGACTAGTTAGGTCAGTCGTGGGAAGGAGGAATTAGAAGTGTGAAGTGAGAAGCAGTGTACTTGACGGATGGTGACTACGGGTCGTGGTCACTTGTAACGACCTGTTATGTCCCGTGTTACCAGCCCTAGTTAGTTGCTAGGCAGTGCACCAAACGAGTGTCACCACGAGTCGTCATCATAGGTAACAACTCGTTGTGTGACTCGTGGTCAAGCCTAGTATAGAAACTTCAAAGTGAGGCAGTGTGGTCCACGGATGGTGACCACGGGTCGTGGTTAGTGACCACGACTCATTAGGTCCTTCGTGGTAACCTACAGAGGATGTCGACAGTGTACACCACAGGTCTGACCACCAGTCGTGGTCAGTCACAATGACTCATTAGGTCACACGTTAGGGTCAATTGTAATTTTTTCCCAGCAATTTTCTAAGGGCTATTTAGTAATTTCCTACTCTCCTAGGCTTTACACTACATCCTTTTGGACATAAACTCAGACTTATTAGAGGGTTTGGACGGTTTCTACCCTCATTCCCACATTCGCTCTCAGAAAAACATTGAAAGTTCTCTCAAGAAATTCTGAAGCAGGCTTAGGGTTTTCCTCCATTGCAGCAGTCCAAGTTTTCTCCATCAAGAAACTTCAACTTGGGTATGTGGGAATTCAACAAGGGAAATTGTTCTTTCCTTATGTCCCCCAAAACCCTCAGATAGTTTCTCTATCAGTTTTAGCCCTGATTTTTCTAATAAATAGAAAATACATGTTATTAATCGTTAATTCCATATAGAATGATATCCTTGCTTATTGTTGATATGATGTCAATCGGTTCTTACCTGAATTGTTGACGTTCTTGCCAAAGTCAATTTAAGCCCTAACTTTCGAGTAATGATTTTTTCTTATTAAATTCCATCTAGTGAATGAAGAATGTTTCCAACTGAATTTCCCTGTAATTCTTATTATATATATAATGAGCAAATATTCCATTGGTAAGATGATCTTAGCCTTGTCGGACTAGATTTCTTTAATTCTTAAGAGTTTGCCATATTACAAAATTCCCGTGTTGTTGGAATAAGTTGAGCTATCCGTTAGCTGGTTAGTAGTCAGTTCAGTTAGAATGTAGAACCTCTCCATAACTATTCAGAATTTGTCAACTGATCAGTTTGAGTTCATTCTTTTCTTGAGGTGTTAGTGGTGCCTCTCAGTTACCAGAATCAGACTAAGAATCTAGTTTATTGGTCCATTAGGCGGTAATGACATTATATAGCTCTGACTAGTCCCAGGACCCCAGTTCAGTTTACAGTTTTTTCATAGACAGTTAAGGCACTTCCTGAGAAGGAGACAAAGTTCCAGGACCCTAGTTCAGTTTACAGTTTGTCCCAGCAGCTCATCAGTTAGAAGGCTTCAGATACAGAGAATTCTAACTTCAGATGATATCAATTTTATGTTTTCTTCTAGTTCTATTTTCTTAAATGCTCTTGTGCTATTATTTCAAAGCTTCCGCTATTCATGTTTTACTTAGAATACAAGTGTATGATAGACCAGGGGTTGACTTGGGGTCAATGGTGGCCCCATATGAAGCTTTATATTGGCAAAAGTGCAGGTCGCTAGTGGGTTGGTTTGAACTCAGTGAGGTAGAGTTATTGGGTATAGACTTAGTGCAGCAGGCTATAAACAAGGTGAAACTTATTAGTGATCGACTTCATATGGCCCAGAGTAGGAAGAAGTCTTATGCGGATGTATGCCGTCGAGCGTTGGAGTTTGTTGTTGATGATTGGGTCTTCTTGAAAGTGTTGCCTATGAAAGGCCTCATTCGATTTGGCTGAAAGGGCAAGCTGAGCCCTAGATATGTTGGGCCTTTCAGAGTTATCCGGAGGATAGGCAAGGTAGCCTATGAGTTGGAGTTACCACAGGAGCTAGTGGCAGTCCACCCAGTATTTTATGTATCGATGGTGCGGAAGTATATAGGAGACCCAACCCGTGCTATGTCTATTGATGATGTCTAGATTTCTTAGGAGATGACCTACACCAAGGGTCCCAGTTGCTATACTTGACCGGCAAGTCAGGAAACTTTGGACCGAAGAAGTTGCCTCAGTTAAAGTATTGTGGCGAAGTAATAAAATCGAGGAAGTGACTTGGGAGACTGAGGAGGATCTGGAGAAGAAATATCCTCACCTATTTACGATGCCGACATGATATTAAGGTATGTGTTTGATACCTAAGTTACTGAGTATCTATTTTGAAGCATATTAAGCGAAGTTAATTTCCATTCAGGGACGAATGTTCCTAAGGGGGTGAGGGGTGGGGAGGGGGGAGAATATTACACCCTAGAAAATTTTTGGTGATTATTTGATGTTTTTATGCTAGGTCAAGGGAAGTACGATTTGTATATTGGTCGTCAATGATAAGGGAAATGAGTACGAACGGAAAATCAAAGAGTATGTGAAGTTCATATGTAAGAGACAAATTTAAATGACCATATCTCCCAACATATAATGAATTAGAAGCCTCACGACCTGTCAAATGAATGGTCTTTGAGTCTAGTTTTCAGAACTCAAACTGCTCATCAATCAGATTTCATAATAAAAAGTTATAGACATTTTATGGTGGCACTGTCGGACATTGAGTTGGCCACCACCCTAAAAATGGCCACCACATAGAAACCTTTATAGTTTGAGTTTTGTGTTATGAAATCATTTTCAACATTTCCAGATATGAGGTTCTTTCTTACTCTCTTAAATCCTCTCTCTTTTCTAGTAGCAAAGCCTAAGAACCGAGAGGAAAGTCCATGGAAGTGAAGGCAACTTTGTGGTGAAGTAGTTGCTTCCTTGTAGCTGCATTTTTAGCAGTATTTTAGTGGTGACTTTCTGTGTTTCTGAAGCATTTATAAGACACATACATTCTCCCTCTATGTATGGATTATACAAAAATATAAAAGTGAGAATTCTCCTACTAAACTTGCTTGAACTCATGAGTAGAAAGCTAGAAGTTAGAGGTGTGTTTGGTGTGTTTGTGAACTGCTTCTATTGAGTTTGGACAGAAAGGTTGCTGAATATATTTACAAGAAGTTGATGTCAATTACTCCTATTTTTAAACAAGAACAACCCTCCAGCAAAAGGTTAGGATTTATCCCATTTTAAACCTCTCAAATGGCAAAGAGAGAAGCTGGAAATTGGCAGCTAATTGAGCTGCCGATGGACTGTTTGTGAGCTGAGTTTTGCTCATTTTCCTTAGGGTTTTTTGCTGTTTATTTTTCTGGAATTATACTTCATATTTAGGGGAAGAATTACAGAAGAACTAAGGTAAAATTTCCTCTTGTTTCTCGCTCAAAAGTTAGTGAAAACTAGTTGAGAAATGGCTAAATGTTGTTGATGTTGCCTTGTGTTGTTGTTGGTATTGTGAGTGCCTTTGATTAGTTATTTTGGGATGCATTTTGTGATACACATTAAGCTTATTTTTTTCCTATAAAACCACTGTATTAAGGAGGTTGAAGACGGATCATTGAAATAGAAAATTGGCTAAAGAAAAGTTCATCGGAGAAAGGTATGTAAGGCACCCTGTCAATCGTTCTTTTAAGCACAATTCGTGCATTGTGAATTGAATGAACCAGCAACCTCTTTACAAGTCTTGAGGTAGTATGTTAAATTTCATTTAAGATTTAAATCTTCATGTTTTATTGAGGTTAAATTTTAAGATTACGCCTAGCCAAAGTGAGGCATCTAAAGTGTGATATTGTGTTGATTGTTGTCGTAGTTGTACATCGAGTTGGAGACCCCTCAGCGTGGGTATTGTTAGCTGGTCCTTGCTGTCTGTGGTATGTATGTATATATATATATATATATATGTGTGTGTGTGTGTGTGTGTGTGTGTTTGTATGATGTTAAATGTGTTTAAAGGCCTAGTGGCTAACTAAAATTGGTGAAAGAGCTAAGATGTTGACGTGTAAATAATTTAAAGCCAAGTAAAGACGTCTCAAGCTATTAAGGGTAAATGAGATTATTGATTTAGGATTGCCTGGTTATGGTTGTCTTTTATCTTATGTGTATGTTATGAAATATGCCAGGCCAAGGAGAGATTTCATAATCCCTTTCCCTTAAGCCGAACGACAAGCTAGCGAGTCTCCGAGCTCTAGTGTCCCTTGAATATGATCTATAAATCTTGTTGAAACTCTTAGGTCATCCGCAGTTCCTTATGATTTAAACAAGTTTTGAATACAAGAATTTAAGTTCTATTTTTTAGCTTTACATGTTATATGTGTTCACTTGCAGTTATTCATCAAGAAGGAGGCCTCTACAGGCCACATATTTAGTATTCTTCATTTCTATGATATACGTGTTAAGTTAGTCCAGTATAAGCCATATCAGCACCATTTATGATTTTGTTTAAGATTTATTAATTTTAACTTGGTGTGATACACTGATTAGAGGTATTTTTATTTTATCCCGATGTGGTGCATCGGCTAGATGGATTTTAACCCTGTGTGGTACACCGACTGGACACATTTTTATTTTTACCCCGGTGTGGTACATGATCTTGGGCAAAATAGCATGCCCAAGGGATACTTTACAACTTAGTTTTTTCTTGTTTAGCTACTTATTTATATACATTCTCATGTAATTTTATGTAAATGTGAATATATATACTAACCAACATGATTAGTTCTTGTGTCTGTAGGTTTAAAATGAATTTGAGGAACTAATCCATGAGTTAGTGAAGTGGAGGCATGGAATCGGAAGTAAAACGCGAACGTCGGCAAGGAGGATGCGCGACCAGTGGCGTGTCACGGCCACCAGCGCACTGCACAAGCATCGTGACACGCTGCCAACGCGGTAGGGGGCTGCTAGCGACTGTTTTGTATTTACAGTGTGCCTACGTGATGCCTCCGTGTCACAGAGGAAAATTGGCACGATAACCTCCGTGACACGGAGCTATTTCATGCCGGGAATAATTTTATACACCTCACATTTACTATAAATAGGTCCCTTAGCTCCTAAAAAAATTTTGTCATGTAATATTTCTGAAAAACAACCAAGGAGTGAAGGCAGAAGTGGGAGAACTCACCTAGGGTTCTTAAATTTCATCTTCTCTTCTACCAATTCTTGTAAGTATGTTACTTTAATTATGTTTTCTTGTAATTATAGGAACTTGAGTGGCTAGAACCCTTCCTCTAGGGTTGAAGCCACAAGGTATGATTGTGACTATGTGAATTTATTTTGGTTTTAAGTTATTAATTATTGTTTTGTCTTACGTTCTTAATTATGGTTGTTTTTATGATTGATCACCATGAAAAAAAACACGTTACACCTAGATAAAAGCTTGAGAAAGTAAACCTAGGCAAGAACAAACAATGTAGGGAGCAAGTTCGTATCTTACAATATAATTCGCGATCAGGATAAGATATTATACCTAATTTGCCTTGCTTGGTTACTAAAACGGGATGAGCTAGACACCAACTTAGAATTATCACATCACCATTCGTTGAAGTAGTTGTGAAGCTAAGTTGAGTTAAATGATTAGAGGTACGAAAGTCCCTAATCAAGAGCTTAAACCCCGTAAACCACATTCCAATAATTGAATTGCCCACGAACTGGAATGTCACATCCCCGCTCAACGATGTAGATGTGAGGCTAGTTTGTCGTGTTTAGAGTTTTGAAAGAACATGAAAATGCAATTGAAATTTAGTGAGACGACAATTGATAATTCCATACTTAAACCATTACAAAGCGTAGTATCGCATGATTATCTGGCCTTAGCTCTAGTTGCTCCTTGAATGATTTCAGAGTATTTCTGTGACCACCCCTAGACTTAATTAAACTTTATCGAAAAAGTCTAAATAAACACTTGTTAAAGTTAATATAACACTTGAACTTGATAATTAGCTGAATTGGTCCAGTCCTTGTGGGTTCGACATCCGGCTCTTAAAAAGGGCCACTGTATTACTTGTAATACCACGTACACTTGCGTGTGCACTTAGGCGCAGTCGTCAACAGTACACTGTCTGGACAAAACTTTTTATGGATTTTATGGTCGGCTGGCCACTGGACTTTCAGTTATAGTTTTTGTTGTGCATTAGATGATTGCATTTATATTTCAATATTGAGTTATTGTTAGGTTTTGATTTTTGGGATTTCGGGTTGTCACTATTTATTATTTTTAGCTTAGTTATCATTGCTATCTTATATGTTTACAGTTTTCCGCCGTACATACCAGTATATCTTATTCGCAATAATGTTCGTTCATCTAGAGACCCTTGCTGTAATTGTGCTACGGGTATAGGCCGAGGCTCAAATCATCAGACACAGTAGGAACCATATTTCAGCGGAATAGTGGTATGCTCCTCTCTTCCAGAATCTATGACCTAGTTTTGACTATTTTGAGTTTTGTGTATAGCATAGGTAGGACGAGGCCCTGTCCCGTGCATTTCAGTTTGTTTACTCTGTAGAGGCTGATGTGGACTAGTTTGTATAGTAGTTTTGGTTGTGTAGTCGTGTTGGCTTTCCATTGCTCTGTTTAGTTTTATTGTAGCCTTGTCGGCTTTTAAAGTTGCATATTCATTATTATCGTTACATTATGGGTCCGGTATTTATCTTGGGTTGTTGTGACAGGTGTCTTGGCCCACCTTAGTGTTACATTTATAGATGCTATATAGTCGGCTTCTCAATCAATCATGAATCGAGAGTCAGTTGCACCATACCCTAGTTTTGGGGTGTGATGCGAATTCTTTGATGTGATGGAACATTTGCCAATTCACCTCGTACATGAGGCGTGTCTTGGAGGCCCTGTTCAATACAAATGGATGTATCCATTCGAAAGGTACTAAAACTATGACTTTGCACACAATGAATTCATTTTTTTAAGTTGGTTTAACCAAATTACTAACATCAAAATTTTATATACAACTATTAGAAAGTCCAAAAGAACTGTTAAGTAGAGTTCTATGATTGAAGGATCTATCTGTGAAGCTTATCTTTCAAGGGAAACTGCTTATTTTTTTTCTTACTATTTCAAGCAGCAAGTGTCAACTTTAAGAAATAGGCCTACCCACACTGATGATAGTGATAATGATCCCAGCCACTCACCGATTTTAATTTTTAATCAATCAGTTCGAGGTTCTAAAAAATTAACCAAATGAGGTTTGAGTAGTATGGAAATGCAATCTATTGTGACACACCTTTCACTTAATTGCCTTGAGATACAATCATATCTTGAGTAATTTCTAAATAATATTATTTAAATACTAAAGCTTAAACTAATTTAAAAACTAATGTTATTGAACAGTTACTTTGTTGGACAGTGAGGTAATGATGCCATATAAACGAGGTTCTCTGATTGGCTAAACGACTATGAAAGTGTTCAATATCATGTTAATGATATAAGTAAACATAATCATTTGTTTAAACAATTTTTTTAAACACTATGTAGGTTCATGATGAAAATAGCAATATTGATCATTTGCAAATCGTGAGTGATGTTGCACACGGGCCTGATAGTAAAATTCAGTCCATACATAAATATTGTGTCAGTGGTTTCAAGTTTCATACAGTGGAAACTTCTAAGAATAAGAAAACCTGTAATAGGTGAGTGTGCATTAAAGGCTATGTAGACTATAATGGACAAACTGTTGATTATTATGGTGTGATACAAAAGATAATGGATGTTAGGTATGCTGGATGGCCGAGGAAAAAGATAGTACTATTTCGGTGTAAGTGGTTTGATCCACCGCACAGAGGTACTAGGGTTAACCAACAACATAATATAAATGAAGTTAAGCACACCAAACAGTATGACTGTTATGATCCTTTCATCATTGCACAAAATGCTAGGCAGGTCTATTATGCTCCAATCCTTTGTGTAGAGACAAAGTTGATTGGTGGGTGGTTATAAAGATTAAGCCCATGGGTCAGATAAAGATTGATAATGTGTTGGATGTGGTGTACGAAAATGATTTTGCAGTTGTTCATCAAACTATGGATGCTGAGTTAGAAAAAAGTTTAGAACGTCCTGAACACATATTAGAAGAAGTTTCTGATGATGATGTAATAATTGAAACTGCAAATGTTGAGGATGAATTAGATAATAAAAACGAACCAAGTGAGGGAGAAGAATCAAATGATGATTATGAAACAAGAGAGGAGGAAGAATGGGAGAATGATGGAAATGAAACAAGCGAGGAGGAAGAATGGGAGAATGATGATTAGCAAGTAACTTAATTAATTCTTTTGAGTAATTATTATATCAAATACTTATATTATTTTTTAATTATATATTATAATGTAAACTTGTACATGATGTCGTCAGGTGATGTTGATCAAGGTCAAACTAAAAGGGGTAGTAAATCGAGTAAGAGTAGTAGGAAAACACATAGAAGACTGCTAGATTCTAGTGCCGCTTCGAGTGGCCTTTCATCTACTCCACATACACATTCTTCTCCACCTCTGTTCTATGTACCCTATGGCACTAGGCATCTAGCACATTCATCTATGCCGCCATTTCCTACTAATTCTCACAGTTTCATGCCCACACCTAGCATTGGTCCACCACGGGGAAACTCGATGTATTCATCGTCTGGTACTCCTTTCTTGATTTGATCATCTCCTGAAATTTCTGGCTTGCGACTCAGAGATAGTAGCTCTGAGTCAGAATCACAGGGTCTTTTTAGTACTCCACCCTTGACCTAGTCATATAGAGCACTGGCACCACCACCAGCACCGGCACCACCACTAGCAGCTGGAAAGCCACAACCAGGAGATACAGACAGTCTTGGTAGACTAGTGATCGTGCCTGATGGATCTTAATGTTTTATTTTTGACATCACATGTTTATTGTCATTTTTAGAGGTTCCAACGGAGAAATGAGGCCGTAAATGCTCTAAAGGTGAGCATTTACAGGATATATGATCGACCATATCCGAGTTGGACTGAAATCACATCGGGTTTGATAGGGCATGTTTAATGAGTTTAAGGTATATAAATGAGTTATTATTTCATAAAATTCATTGATCCGTGATTATTATATATCATATAAAACTGTTGATCATTGATTACAGACATTGTGTACTTTGCTTCCTCAGCATGATAAGAAAATAGCGACGAACTTCGAGAGGAAGGGCAGTTCAAGGATGTCAAATTTATTTAGGGATGCAAGATTAAAGAACAAGAGGCCTGAATGGATGCTACCTCATCTTTTCGAGGATCTTCAGAGATATTGGAGCATGCCTGAATTTAAGGCAAAGTGTGAACAGGCGAAGAAGGCTAGGAGTGAAGGAAATGGTGGCTCATTGCACACTAGGGGTGCAAAGAGCCAAGGGACGATAGCTAGAGAATTGGTAAGTATTTATTATATTCAATACTTATATAACTTTTTTTAAATATCATTTAACGTTGATTACATTATCTTTGCAGGCCAAAAAATTTTGTTGGACCCGACTCAGGAGGAGCGTCAGGCTACCCGCGTAAAGAAGAAGAAAAATGAGTTTGATGCAGACACATGGGTTGAACAAAGAGTTGAACAAGCCTATGTAAGTTCATACATCTAATATATAAATAGTAATATGTTAACTTTAATTTGAACAACCATATTATACCGAATTTTTTTAATTATGTAGATGGATTATCAACAACTCTTGTCTGAGTAAAGTCAGACTCAATAAGACCTAGGTGGGCAAACCTAGCCTCCATCGGATGTCGCTACCCAGATTTGGACTGAAAAAGTGGCGGGGGGAGGCAAAAAGGGAGAGTCTACAACCTTGTATCTAGAAATCCAATTCGACGGATGTTGTCCGAACTGGAAGGTATTGGCTCTTCTAGATAGGCCGAGATGATTAATGGTGTTCAGATCGCTGCTATGTTACAGAAGATCGAATAAATTACACGTGCCTTGGAAGATTCCAAAGCAATACGCATTGCAGAGAATAGGACAATGGATCATACCATCGAGGCTCTCAAAGCCACAAGTGAATAGACTTGCTAGTGGAGTGCGGAGACGACGTGCCCCTTCTCCTCCTTCCTCGAATGACGAAGAGTTTTCGACAGATGATGAAAATGTCGAAGAGACACCATAGTTGTTAGGATTATTGTACATTGAAACAAACTATATATATATATATATATATATTGATATTTTAAAACTTTGTTGATAATTTTGGTAGATATTTAGTGTTGTTTTTGATGTTTTAATTCGATAATTACTATGTTATTGATGTTCTTGTTGATCTGAAATTGTTTTGGCAACATTTAGTGCTAGATATTAGCTGAAATGGAATTGAATTTTAATTTGGCAGGTGGAAATGCAGAAATTATAGCTTTCTGCTGTTGGTGCATTTGTAGAAAATTGATGGACAGTGTAGGTAAGTCTGCCAGTTTTCTACAAATATGTCACCAGCAGAAACCCAAAAAATCGACAAACAAATGATACTGTCCGTTAGTAAATTTTAAAAATTTTAATCTAAAAAATTAATTAACAATTCAACATTACCGACAATGTCCGTCGGTAATATTTTTCCTCCCGGCGGGTAACATTTAAAGAACCCAGGGAATTAAAATTTACTGACCAACGGACGTTTGTCGGTATTAACTGATGCTGTCCGTCGATTTTTTATTTTTGACGTGACATATTGCGACGACCCCTTGTCCGTTGGTTTTTCATCATTTTGTCCAAAAATTAGATGTTGTCCGTTGAAAATGGCCCATGTTTTTTGACCAGTTGGTGTGGGGAGCCAGCCATAACATCAGACCCTTCAACTTATCAAATCTTCATTCCTTGCATAATTTTGAGCCTATTTTGCTTAGTTTCCTACTCAAATGAACTCAAAATCTATTTTTAGAGCACAAAACACACACATACATTAATTTAAGCATAAATTAAGGATTATGAACTCAAAACATGATCAAATATGGGTAAAAACATGGAAAATAGGCATAAAAATATGCCCAACATCATGGCCACACCAGCTACAATCCAAGTTCATCGGTTTAGCAGGTTCAATTTCCATCGCCATCAAGTGAGGCATGTGGAGAAGGCCATGCATACACAAGTTGTCTAGTAAACCCAGAGTCTATTTATTATGTTGGTCAACAAAGTCATGGTGGAAGTTTGCAGGAAACGGTCACAATTAGGGGTACAAGAATGCAACGAATCCCTCCTATGGAGGAAATCAAAACTTTTAGTGACCCTCAAACAACTTCCAAAGACCTCAGGTCCAGCAACATGGCAGTTCTTTAGAGGAAAGTATGAACCAGTGAATGGTTCAGTAGACTCGGGTTGTTAATGAGATGTAGAAGTCCATCCATGAGTTGGAAAAAAAAATAGGGCAATTGTCCCTTTACCAGACTAACAAACTGCAAGGGGAACTTCCAAGCAGTACTGAGAAGAACCCCAAGGAGAATGTCAGCGCGATTTCATTGCACAGTGGAAAGCAGCTGGGTAAAGTGATACTCAGAGATAATGAAACAGAGGCAGAGCAGGTTGTGAGGTCTAAGTGTGAGACTACTGATTCAATACTCACAAAAGAAAGTGGTGGAAGCTAGACCACCTCCTCCATTCCCATAGAGATTCGAAAAGCAAAGGGAGGATACAACCTATAAGAAATTTTTTGATGTTTTGAAGTAGATAAATGTGAATATACTATTGGTAGAGCTTTTGTAGGAGGTTCAAAATAATCTAGGTATCTAAAGGATATAATGGATAACAACAGAAGGCTCACTGAATTTGAGACTGTAGCTCTTACGGAGGAGTATAGTTCCTGGGTGCAGAACAAGATTCTAAAAAAGCTGAAAGATCCTAGGAGCCTAAATATTCCAGTAGTCATTGGGAGTAGAGAAGTTGGTTCAGTACTATATAATCTGGGTGCAAGCATTAATCTGATGCCTGCATCACTATTTAGATCTTTGGGATTAGGTGAACCACGCCCCGCCATAGTGACATTGCAGCTAGCTGACAGGTCCCTTGCATATCCTGATGGCATCATTGAGGATGTGTTGATCAAAGTGGGACCATTCATATTATCGGTGGACTTTATAATCCTGGACTATGAAGTTGATGCAGCAGTTCCCCTCATTTTGGGAAGAAGATTCTTAGCCACCACAGATACAGTGATAAAGGTGAAGTCGGTTAAGATGTCAATGACGATGGATGGCCAAGAGGTAGTCTTTGATGTGTTCAGGGCAGAAAGGTTGTTACCTCACTATGAGGACTTTAAAATGAGCACAAAGGTGGAACCTGTAGGGTCTAAGCAAGCAGTTGAACAACAGGTGTTTCAAGTTAATTCAGCAGTCAGTCAGAGTTTGAATCATCTCACTCGAGTGAAGAAGTGAGAAATCGTGCATCGTGTCATGATGTTAAATTAGGCGCTGCACGGGAGAAAAACTGTGAATGTTGTGCCACAAATATAACAAAGGTTCTTGAAAGGAGTCAACATCTTTCTAGCATTTTTTGTTTTGTAGAGACAAACATGGATTTTTTAGGTAAAAGAGCGGTGAAAAGAAGAAGGAAAATTCTATGTCTGGGGAGAGATACCTAGGGTGGGGCGCTAGGTGTTGAACTTCAGAAGAAAAAAATTTAGGTCGGTTCTATGGGTAACGTGCTATGCCACACCGAACTTGTGAAGAATTTTTTTTCTAAGTGTGTGGCGAGACGGGTGGCACGCCCACCAAGTGCTTGATGGATGAAAACTTTTTGGGTCCATAGGTCAAATTTAATCTAAGGACCCTAAAATTAATAAAAACCCATGACCCGTACCTTTATTTTAAATCTCCCTTCATCCTCTCTCTCTAAAAATGTCAAAAGAATAAAGACAAAAAATTTCTCTCTCTTCTATCTTAGGTTGTAACTCTCCCTCTCCCTAGCCCCCATTGTTGTCTTCTCCAAAAAGCTTGGTGAAGAAATGTTACACCTTGAAAGCTCAAAGATCAGAGTGGGAGTTAAAATGGGAAAATTGTGAAATTGATGTTGTAGGCATAAGACGGGTCGTGGGACGACTCGTGAGAAGACCCATGAGTCGTCAAGTGACTCGTGGGTAGGCCTGGAATAAGTGAAGAATCGAGATCCACAAGAGGGAGAGAATTACTCTTGGTCAGCCACCACGAGTCGTCATGTCACTCGTGGGGTGAGGTTGGAATAGAGAAGAAGTAACCAGTGTACCTAACGGATGGACCCCACGAGTCGTGAACAGTCCCAATGACTCTTGAGGTTGGTCGTGGTCAAGAAAAGTGGATTTTCATTAATGTTAAGGCAGTGTACTTGACGGGAGGAGACCATGAGTCGTGGTCACATGGGACGAGTCGTTAAGTCATCCGTTACGAGCCACAGTAGACCAGCTATCCAGTGTACTTGACGAGCAACCTAATGGATCATTGGCCCTGGTAACGAGTCTTCTGGTCGTCCATTAGGACCCCCCTAATAGTCATTTTCAGCAATTTTAGTAAGGGATTTTTTGTAGTTTCTAAGTTCCTAAGACCTATACTGTGTCGTCTAAGGCTCGTTTTAGTGGGTTTTAAGTAGGGAAAAACCTATCCTAAGCCATTATTCTCATGCATGCAAGTTTGAAGGTTTGAAGAGGAGGTTTATGGTGAGAGATCAAGGTTTCCAATTGGAATCATAGCCAGGCAAGTAGAGGGTGTTAGAATTCACCATTCCCAGGTATCTAAGGCTATGAGTGGGTGTCTTCTTCCATACCCATGCCCAATTCCTATCAAAATATGGTAAATTGTCTATGATCAAGTATGGGGTTTTATCCAATTGCATAATTCTTCAATCTTTATGCATGGGTATGATAATATTGTGTTTATATTGATGAATTATGAAGTTTGGGCGGGTTCTAAATTATTTTTCCTTATAAAAATTGTTTTCCGAATTTTGAATCTAAAACACCCATGGATGATGAGTTCATAGAAGAAGTGATTTAAGACAAACATGTGATGATGATGAGGTTGATGATGAAAAGCATGTTTCTAAAACTACCCATGATCTATGTTGTTGCTTTCGAAGTGAATTGATTAGATTCAAGTATGATAAAGCTTTGGGTGATTCCCACATGTTGATTTAAAGTGATGATTTTCCCGAGATAAGCTTACTACATTGTTTGAAGTGAAATTTCCTAATTTTTATTATAAGTTCTAGATTGTGGTATGTTGAGTGAATATTTCCACATGTAGCTTACCGCATTATTTGGAGTAGATGCTCCCACCTATGATTGATCTTGTGGAATGTTTCAAAATAAAGCTTCTCATATGCATGAATTCATAATTGAGATGTAGGCCATTATTGAGCTTTGTTAATAGACAATGTTGAGCTTCATATCCATATGGTTTCTAGTCTATGCATGATTTCATTATGAGCTTTTTCAATAGACAATGTTTAGCTTCATTTCATACGATGTTGTGTTATGTATGATTTCATGTTGAGCTTCGTCAATAGACAATGTTGAGCTTCATTATATACGATGTAGAGCATTGCATGTTTTGGGAGAAGAGTCTAGCACCGAGCGAGTTAAGGATCGATTACTCTATTTCCCAGAACTAGGCGCCAATGTAGGTTGATACTATTATATTATTGGGACCTCCTTTGTGAGATATCCCCAGACTTATTGGCCCTTCATCTTGATATTTGTATCATGGTATCGTCCATCACCCTGGCAAGGTTATAGACGTCTCTACCCACTTGAGTGTGACAGTTGGGACCACATAAGCTCTATCATGGTATGTCGATTAATTGACGAGTCTCCCATTGTTTAAATCATTGATACTGCATATTCATCATTCATGATAATTATCTTATGCACGCATGTTCAAAAAGCAAAGTTTAACTCATTGTTTAGCTTTTGATATAAATATATGTTTCAGCTTTGTGTCATTCGAGTTAGTATTCATGTTCTAAAGCTATGCATGGTCATGTTATGATAAGAGTATGATTTCAAAATGAATGCATGTATCCTTCTACATATACTTAAAAGCTTATGATATGTTATGAAATATTTTAAATGATTTATTTTACTTAAGCGGTTTTACTTACCTTGCATACTCAGTACACCACGTACTGACCGTATACTTTCTATGATGCAACGTTTCATGATGTAGGATCTATTTCCCAGGTTCAGCCCCTTTCTTAATCGCTTATCAGAGTTAGCACCTCTGTGAGTGGTGAGTCATCATATTTTGGGGACTAGACTTTCAGTTTCATAACGTACTTCAGTTTCATGTTTTGTGGAGTTAGTTGGGGTCTTCTCCCATCAACTCATCTAGACCAGAGGCTTTAAGACTTATGTATGTATAGCTTCGGATATTGCTCTGATGTGTTGTTGTATGTGACTTCCGCTGAGTTTACAATTATGTTTTCTTTATGTTTATTGAATGAGTTAGTTGAATGCTTATGCCATGGGTCGACTTGGGGTCTCTCGGGGTCCCTTGTCCCGTGTCTACCATCCGGGCCTCCATTCAGGTCGTGACAAACTTTGTATCAGAGCCATAGGTTTGATGTGTCCTAGGGAGTCTGAAAGCCGTGTTAGGTAGAGTAGTTTTCATGGGTGTGAAGCGCACCACACTCAAGACGAAGAGTCTACTAAACGTTTTAGGAAATGTTCCCTTCTTTCATGATCTATGTCATGCGGTGAAAAGCCTTTCTATCCTTCTAATTCGTCCTATTCGTGACTGCAGAATCATGGCTTCTAGAAGGATGAATGGAAGGAGGAATGGAGGTGGTGAAGGCCATGATGAGGGAAACGATCATGAGCACCAGCGAGCCCCACCAATTTAGGACCCTTAGGCTCCGGAACCAGCCAATCATGCTGAGTTCCAAGCTGCCATTCAGATGCTGGGGTAGGCCTTGACCACTCAGGTCAATAAGTAAGCCATTGTTCATGTTCCTAAAAACGGCAACGTAGAGGCGGCCAGAGTCTGAGGCTTTTTGAGGATGAACCCGCCGGAGTTCTTAGGGTCCAAGATAGATGAGGACCCGCGTGACTTCATTGATGAGACTGTCAAGATCACCCAGGTTATGGGGGTGAGCAATTTTGAGTGCGCAGAGTTGGCCTCCTACCAGTTGAAAGGGGCTGCGCATATTTGGTTCCGCTAGTGGAAGGACACCAGGGTCGCAGGAGTAGGTTCGATCACATGGGAAGAGTTTTAGGTTACATTCCTTGATCGGTTCTTCCCTCGAGAGATGAGGGAGTTGAAAGCAGCTGAATTTGTGAATTTGAAGCAAGGAATGATGACTATTCAGGAGTACGCCCTTGAGTTCACCCACCTATCTATGTATGCCCCGAAGTTAGTAGCCGACCAGCGGGCGCGGGTGAGCAGATTTGTGCATTGTATAGAAGGTTATTTGGACAAGGACTGTAGGACAGCTATGCTTCACCAGGACATGGACTTCCCATATAGTGTTGTATGCCTAGTAGATAGAGGAAGCACACTAGAGGGAAAGGGAGGCCAAGAGGGCCAGGACTGAGGACCAAAGATTTTTTCAACAGAGGTCTGGTGGAAGGCACCACCAGCAGACCCACCAGAGATCATTAGCCCCAGCATCTTCAGCGCTGAGTGTGCCATCTAGGCCTAGACATGATCAGAGAGGGCGAGTGTCAGGCTCAAGGGGTCATAGCAGCAGACCCGCAAACTCCAACATTCTAGCGTGTCGCAGGTGAGACCGAGGACACACAGGCCAGTGTTTGGAAGGGTAAGGAGCTTGTTTTGGATGTGGGTAGCATGGACATATGCTTAGAGATTGTCCCACTGTGAGACAGGATCAGGTTGGGGGTCGAGGCCCAATTTCTAGTTCAGTAGCCCCTCCCCCACGCACAACACATCGAGGGGCTTCTACTAGCACAACTGGTGGGCAGCGCCAGAATAGATTCTATGCCTTAGCCACTCGTCAGGAGCAGGATGCTTCACCAGATGCAATCACTGGTACGTTGAGAGTCTTTCATGTTGATGTATATGCTTTGTTAGATCCAGGGGGTACCTTGTCTTTTGTGACACAATATATATCCAGTAGCTTCGGAGTCAGTCCCGATGTATTGGCCGAGTCCTTCTCAGTTTCTACCCCAGTAGCTGACTCAGTTATAGCTAGACGAGTGTATAGAGATTGCTCGGTCTCAGACTTTCATAAGGTCACCTCAGCAGATTTGGTAGAGTTAGCCATGACCAATTTTGATGTTATTCTCATCATGGATTGGCTATATTCATGCTATGCTTCAGTTAATTATAGGACCTGGTCTGTAAAGTTCAGATTTTTGTGTGATCCTGTCTTAGAATGGGAAGGTAGTTCAGTTGTGCCTGTAGGTATATTTATTTCCAACCTCAAGGCTAGAAAGATGATTTATAAGGGTTGTTTGTATTATCTAGTTAGGGTTGAGGACGTAGAGTCCAAGACCCCGACAATTCAGTCTGTACCAGTAGTGTGTGGGTATAAAGAGGTCTTTCCTGATGATTTTCCAAGTGACCCTCCTGAGCGGGAGATTGATTTTTGTATAGATCTCCTTCTTGACACGCAACCTATATCTACTACGCCTTATAAAATGACTACAGCCAAGTTAAAAGAGTTGAAGGACCTATTAGATAAGGGCTTTATTAGGCCAAGTAAGTCTCTATGGGGTGCACCAGTGTTATTCGTCTGGAACAAGGACAGTTCGCTTCGGATATGCATTGACTATCAACAGTTGAACAAGGTCATCGTCAAGAACAAGTATGCTTTACCCAAGATCGATGATTTGTTTGTCCAACTTCAGGGTGCCAAGTGTTTATACAAGATTGATCTCAGATCCAGGTATCACCAGCTCAGGGTTCGGGTGAGTGACATCCCAAAAACTACTTTCAGGACTTGGTATGGTCACTATGAATTTTTTGTTATGTCTTTTGGACTAACTAATTTCCTTGCAGCTTTTATGGATCTAATGAACAGGGTGTTCAAGGCGTATTTGGACATGTTGTGTTCATTGATGACATCCTTATATACTCTCAGAGCGAGGAGGAGAATGCCGCTCACTGGAGAATAGTGCTTCTGACCCTCAAGGACTAGTAATTGTATGCAAAGTTCAGCAAATGCGAGTTCTTGTTGGATTCTGTGGCATTTCTAGGCCATGTGATGTCAAGCGAGGGTATAAAATTAGATTCTCAAAAGATCAAGGCGGTAAAGAATTGGCCCAAATTAGTGAACCCATCAGATATAAGGAGCTTTTTGGCCTTATTGGGTTATTATCGGAGATTCGTTGAGGGTTTTTCATCCATTGCATCCCTATTGACTACATTGACTCAGAAAAAGGTGAAGTTACAATGGTCGGAGGCTTGTGAGAAAAGCTTGCAGGAGTTGAAGGCCCGACTCACCTCAGCACCAGTGTTGACTTTACCCAAGGGTAATGATGGATTTGTTGTTTATTGTGATGCTTCTTGAGTTGGACTCGGGTGTGTGTTAATGCAACATGGAAAAGTGATAACATATGCCTCGAGACGTTGAAAGTTCATGGAAAGAACTACCTGGCCCATGATCTTGAATTGGCCACGGTGGTGTTTGCAATGAAGATATGGCGACATTACTTGTATGGAGTCCACGTGGATGTATTCATAAATCACAAGAGCTTGCAATATGTGTTCACGTAGAAAGATCTCAATCTTAGGCAAAGGAGGTGGTTAGAGTTACTAAAGAACTACGACATGAGTGTCCTTTACCACCCTGGAAAGGCTAATGTGGTAGAGGACGCACTTAGTAGACTCTCTATGGAGAGTGTGTCCCACGTGGATGAGGGAAAGAAAGAGTTGGTGAAGGATGTCCATTGACTTGCGAGTTGTGAGTTAGATTGGTCGATTGGACCGTTGGTGGTGTCGTTGTGCAAAATGGATCATAATCATCCTTGGTGATGGATGTGAAGGCCAGGCAAGATGAGGACCCAATTATAGTAAAGCTGAAGGAAGCCATTGGAAGTCAGAAGGTGGAAGTTTTCTCCCAAAGGGGAGATGGGGTGCTGCGGTACCAGGGTCGTCTATGTGTTCCAGATGTTGAAAATTTGAGGGACCGGATATTGCATGAGGCACATGGGTCTAGGTATTCCATCCATCCGGGTTCCACCAAGATGTATCATGATTTGCAGGAAATATATTGGTGGAACGACATGAAGAAGGATATTGCAAAATTTGTGGTCAATTGCCCGAACTATCAGCAAGTGAAAGTTGAGCATCAAAGGCCGGGAGGCGTACAGGATATTAACGTTCCCACTTGTAAGTGGAAAGAGATTAATATGAATTTCATTACAGGCCTCCTCATACTCGCCAACACTATGACTCCATTTGGGTGGTACTAGACAAGTTGACCGAGCTTGCACACTTTTTACCTATCAAAACCACAGATTTAGTGGATGATTATGCCAGACTGTATAGAGTTGTTTTGACTTCATAGAGTGCCTTTGTCTATTATTTTAGACCTAGTTACTTATTTTACCTCCCAATTCTGGAGTTCTTTTCAAAAGTGACTTAGGACTCAAGTTAATCTTAGTACAACCTTTCATCCGCAAATAGACGGCCAGGCAGAACGAACAATTTAGACACTCGAGGATATGTTGAGGGCATGTGTGATGGATTTTAAAGGTATTTGGGATGATCACCTGCCCTTGATCGAGTTTGTTTACAATAGCAGCTATCACTCCAGTATCCAAATAGCATCGTTCGAGGCTCTCTATGGGCGGAGGTGTAGATCGCCCATCGGAAACTTCGAGGTTGGTGAGGCCGCTATGATAGGGACAAAATCGGTTCACGAACCTATGGTGAAAATTCAGTTGATAAAGGACAGGCTGAAAATTACTTAGAGTCATCAAAAGTCATATGCAGATGTGAGAAGAAGAGGTTTGGAGTTTGAGGTTGATGATTGGGTATTTCTAAAGGTATCTCCTATGAAGGGAGTCATGCGGTTCAGCAAGAAAGAAAAACTCAGTCCCCGCTATATTGGTCCCTACCGGGTTATGAGGAGAGTTGGTAAGGTAGCATATGAGTTGGACTTGCCATCGGAGTTAGCTTCAGTTCACCCCGTGTTTCATGTGTCGCTCTTGAAAAAGTGCTTGGGTGATCCATATTTAGTTGTCCCGGTGGAAAGTGTTGGTATGGGAGATAGCCTTAGTTATGAGGAAATTCCAGTTGCAATCTTGGATCGTCAGGTTAGAAGGTCGAGGAACAAAGAAGTAGCTTCGGTGAAGGTGTTGTGGAGAAACCAGCATGTTGAGAGAGCTACGTACGATGCCGAAGCAGCTATGGTGGCTAAATACCCCCACATGTTCCCTATCGGCTTAGTTTCAATTTGAGGTATTAATTTTTGCCCAAATTATCTAATCAGTTTCAGTGTTCAGTTCATGTGCACAAGTTTTAATCATGTTTTGATAAATGTATGTGATGCCTGAATTCAGTACAACTATGTAGTTCTTTTCGGAGGTAGTCATTCCGTCAGTTTTCAAGTTTAATAATCAATATTTTCATATGATGACTGCATGTTTCTGTGTTTGCTTTGTGTTTCTAACATTCGAGGATGAATGTCACCAAGGGAGAGATATTGTTATACCCCTGAAGCTCAAAGATCGGACCCGGGAGTTGAAACGGGAAAATTGTCAAATTGATGTTGTAGGCACAGGACAGGTCGTGGGACGACTCTTGAGAAGACCCCATGAGTCTTCAAGTGACTCATAGCAGGCCTGAAATAAGTGAAGAATCGAGGTTCCCATGAGGGAGAGAACAACTCGTTGTCAGCCACCACGAGTCGTCATGTCACTCGTGAGGTGAGGTTGGAATAAAATTGGAAGAAGTAACCAGTGTACCTAACGGATGGGACCCCACGACTCGTGAACAATCCCAATGACTCGTGAGGTGAGTCATGGTCAATCAAATTGGATTTTCATTGATGTTAAGGTAGTGTACTTGACGGGAGGAGACCAGGAGTCGTGGTCACAAGGGACGAGTTGTTAAGTCATCCGTTACGAGCCCCAGTAGACTAGCTATCCAGTGTACTTGACGAGCAACCTAACGGATCGTTGGCCCTGGTAACGAGTTGTCAAGTCGTCCGTTAGGACCCCCCTGACAGTCATTTTCATCTATTTTAGTAAGGGCTTTTTCGTAATTCCTAAGTTCCTAAGACCTATACTACGTTGTTTAAGGCTTAATTTTAGTGGGTTTTTAACAGGGGAAAACCTATACTAAGCCATTATTGTCATGCATGCAAGTTGAAGGTTTGAAGAGGAGGTTCAAGGTGAAAGCTCAAGGTTTCCAATTGGAATCTCAGCCGGGAAATTAGAGGGTGTTAGAATTCACCATTCCCAGGCATGTAAGGCTATGAGTGGGTGTCTTCTTCCACACCCATGCCCAATTCCTATCAAAATATGGTAAATTGTCTATGATCAACTATGTGGTTTTACCAAATAGCATGATTCTTCAATCTTTATGCATGGGTATGATTAGATTGTGTTTATATTGATGAATTATGAAGTTTGGGTGGGTTCTAAATTGTTTTTCCTTATAAAAATTATTTTCCAAATTTTGAATCTAAAACGCCCATGGACGATAAGTTCATAAAAGTAGTGATTTAAGACAAAGGTGTGATGATGATGAGGTTGATGATGAAAAGTATATTTCTAAAATTGCCCATGATCTATGTTGTTGTTTTCAAAGTGAATTAAGTTGATCCAAGTATGATAAAGCTTTGGGTGATGCCCACATGTTGATTTAAAGTAATGATTTTCTCGAGATAAGCTTACTACATTGTTTGAAGTGAAATTTCCCAATTTGTATTATAAATTCTGGCTTGTGGTATGTTGAGTAAATATTTCTACATGTATCTTACCACATTATTTGGAGTAGATGCTCCCACCTATGATTGAGCTTGTGGCACGTTTCGAAATAAAGCTTCTCATATGCATGAATTCATAATTGGGATGTAGGTCATTATTGAGCTTTGTCAATAGACAATTTTAAGCTTCATATCCATATGATATATTGTCTGTGGATGATCTAATTGTGAGCTTTGTTAATAGACAATGTTGAGCTTCATTTCATATGATGTTGAGTTATGCATGATTTCATGTTGAGCTTCATCAATATACGATGTTGAGCTTCATTATATATGATGTACAACATTGCATGTTTTGGGAGAAGAGTCTAGCACCGAGCAGGTTAAGGGTCTATTACCCTATGCCCCAGAACTACGCGCCAACTTAGGTTGATACTATTATATTATTGGGACCTCCCTTGTGAGCTATCCCTGGCCCGATTGGCCCTTCAACTTGATATCGATATAATGGTATCGTACATCGCCCTGGAAAGGTTATGGACGGCTATACCAACTTGAGTGTGATAGTTGGGACCACGTAAGATCTATCGTGGTATGTCGGCTAAGTTACGAGTCTCCCATTGTCTAAACCATTCAGACTGCATATTCATCACTCATGATAATTATCTTATGCACGCATGTTCAAAAAGCAAGGTTTGACTCATTGTTCAGCTTTTGATATAAATGTGTGTTTCAGATTTGAGTCATTCGAGTTAGTCTTGGTGTTCTAATGCTATGCATGGTCATGTTATGATAAGAGTACGATTTCAAAAATGAATGCATGTAGCCTTCTACTTATACTTAAAAGCTTATGATATGTTATGAAATGTTTTAAATGATTTATTTTACTTTAGCGGTTTTACTTACCTTGCATACTCGGTACATTCCACGTACTGACCGTATACTTTCTATGCTGCATCGTTTCATGATGCAGTATTCATTTCCCAGGTTCAGCCCCATTCGTAATCGCTTATAAGAGTTAGCACCTGCGTTAATGTTGAGTCCTCATCTTTCGAGGACTATACTTTCAGTTTCATGTCATACTTCAGTTTCATGTTTTGTGGAGTTAGTTGGGGTCTTGTCCCATCAACTCATCTAGACTAGAGGCTTTCGGACGTATGCATGTATAGCTTCAGATATTGCTCTTATGTGTTGTTGTATGAGTCTTCCGATGAGTTTACAATTATGTTTTCTGCACATTTATTGAAAGAGTTAGTTAAATGCTTATGCCATGGGTCGACTTGGGGTCTCTCGGGGTCCCTTATCCCATGTCTGCGATCCAAGCCTCCGTTCGGGTCGTGAAAAGCTAGCTTTCTCAACTCAAGTAAGTAATTTTATTCTCTCGTTTGATATTCAATGTTGTAAGCATGCTCCCATTTCCCTTTTTTCCCAAGTTGGAAAATAAAAAATCACCATTGTTGGGTGAAAATCTTGGACTTCATAATGTGGGTTTTCATGGCTTTAATCTCATGTTCTTCCATTATATTGCTATATCCTTGTTGGGTTGCTTGTTTTTTGTTGAATTTTGTGATTCTAAGTTATGGGTGTGAAGAGGGTAGTGAATGAGTTAATGAATGATTTCATGAATATATTGAAGTTGGAGCACTTTTGTAGAGAGATAAATTGCTTAGTTTGTGAATTCTTGAATGGTGAAAATCTTGAATTGTTGAAAAATTCATCTTAATTCATTGTGGAAGATAGTAAAAGTCATATTAATTATTAATTGAATTTAGTGTGACTACTTACACATTTGGGTTATATGAATTGAGAATTAAGAAGGGAGAGACTAAAGGG
The DNA here is from genome assembly GCA_035772735.1 of Datura wrightii. Classification (NCBI taxonomy): domain Eukaryota; kingdom Viridiplantae; phylum Streptophyta; class Magnoliopsida; order Solanales; family Solanaceae; genus Datura; species Datura wrightii. The sequence goes on along the minus strand of JASDFA010000023.1, from coordinate 18,082,263 downwards.
AATGGCTAAATTGAAGCACTCTTGAAAAGAAAAATTAAGAGAGGTGTGATGTCACGACCCGAGCGTACACCCGGATCGTAGACACGGTACAAAGGACCCCGAGAGACCCCTAGACAACCCATGGAACATGCATTCAACTAATCGCATTTAAATCAACGAAATATTAAGCATAACACATCGCGGAAGCGTAGCCATGACATAACATCAGGAAATACCATACATTTACATAAGTTGAATACTACTCATTTGTCCGAAAGCCTCTAATACATAAGATGGGCTGATGGGACAACATCCCCAACTAACCCGAGCAATATTGAAACATAATCAATAGGAAAGTTTATCAAACGACCCTCGGAACATGAGGACTCACCAACAAGCTGATATTGTAGGCTCGGATGGTCTAAGGATGAGGATGAGCCTGAGATCCGGACCCTGTATCATGAAATGATACAACACAGAAAGTTTGCGGTCAGTATGCGGAATGTACTGAGTATGCAGGTTAAGTAAAATGAATATTTTAAAAGTAAAGTAAACTCATAAATAGACATAGGAGAAGGACATCATGCTTGCATCAAAATCCTCATAAATAAACATAGGGCTTAAGACCTTCAAATCATTCATAATCATTCATTATCATAATCGTAAGTAACTTTATCAAAATATAACTTGAGCCAATAACATAAATATAAAAAAAACATGAGGAACAATGAGAGGACTCTTTATAACCGACACCATCATGGTAGAGCTTTTCATGATGCCCCACTATGTTGCTCAAGTGGGCAGAGCCGACCTTGGCTTGCCAGGTGAGGGTCGTGCATAAGGTGTGATATCACATTTGAGGGGATCATTATCAATACGTCATAACATTTGCAACCCACGGTGGCACGTGGTTATCAGACACCGGCGTAGTCCTTTGAACGCCGGGCTGCTCGGTGCTAGACACGGCTCCCAAAAACATGCATATAGGCTCATACATAAATCATTATCATCATGCATTAAGATTCATTGGCTAGAAAAATAACATTTGTCATCATTGATCCCCTTTAAACATGCTTAGCCAAGAATCAAAGGCCCTTTTTGTCGGCCAACATCATAAATCAATAAATCATGAAATTCGTTTCATAAATCATAAATCATTTTTTATCATATGGGCATTGCCCAATGAAACATCATACTCAATTCTTTTAAAATATGCTCATAAACATGGGTAACTTGGATTCATGCATTTTCATAATCAATAAACTTAAAATAATGAATATTCATCATAAATTATAACTTTTATGAACTTCCATAAATGGGTAATTCAGATTTTAAAACATTGAAACATGATTTTGAAGAAAATAATACAAAAACTTCCCATCATGCATATTTCAATAAATAAAACTCGATTAAATCATATCCATAAAGAGAAATCATATCTTTATGTCTTGGGTAAAACCCCATGGATTTTGAGTAGGAGGATTCATGAATTTATTTGAAATTTGGGCATGGGTGAGAAAGAATTTCACCCATTTTGAAACCCTACATCCCTGGGAATAGATGGACTTAAAGCCCCTTGAACACCCACAAAGAAATTGATGAAAATTTGGGAAAGAAGGCCTTGAATCTCCCAAAAACCTCTCTAAGCTTTTGCATGAGAATGGGCATGCATAAAGGGATTAACCAATCTTATCTAACTCAGAAACATATCTAAAATGACGTAGTTTAGGCCTTAGGAACTTAGGAAGTTACGAAAACACCCTTTTTAAAACGCAGGAATTTCTGGTTGCTAGTCCTCACGAGGGACCTAACGGGTCGTTGCCATAGGGCACAACTAGTGGCCTTGATCCATTGAGTCCACTGCCCAAACCTCCAAGGAAACCCCACGGGTGACTTCACGAGTTGTGAGGTCAGACCACGAGTCATGGTCAGCTTCCGTGGCCTACACTGTCCATCCAAATTTTGCCAATCCTCCAGGGTTGACCACAGGTGACCTAACGAGTTGTGAGGTCTGACCACGAGTCGTGGTCAGGCCTGTGGCCTCCTCACGCATACTTTGTCAAACCAAGCTGACCACAAGTCACTTCACAACTCGTGGTCACTCCTCACGACCAACCCCATGGGTCATTCTATGACCTGGTGTGAATTTTCATTTTTTCTCCATTTTCACTTCTGGGTCTTATCTTTGGGTTCTCGGGGTATAAAAATATCTCCCCCTTGGGAAAATTCATCCTTGAATGTTAGAAACTTGCGTAAAACTCAGAAACAAGCTATCACCATATACAATTACCAGTCATTTAAGTTGAAAACTAGCGGAATGACTACCTCGGAAACGAACTACATAGCTAAACTGAATTCAGACATCATATACATTTGCCATATCATAAAACAAACTTGTACACATGAACTGAATGGGAAAATCTGATTAAAGGTTTAGGGCAAAACTGATACCTAAAACTGAAACGGAGCCGATAGGGAACAAATGAGGGTATTTATCTATCATATCTGCTTCGTCTTCCCACATAGCTCCCTCAACATGCTGGTTTCTCCATAATACTTTAACTGAAGCTACTTCTTTGTTCCTTAACCTCGACACCTGACGATCCAAGATTTCAACGGGAATTTCATCATAACTAAGGTTGTCCTTCACTCCAATGCTTTCTATCGGAACCACCAAGGCTGGATTACCCAAGCACTTCCTCAAAAGCGATACATGGAACAGGGATGAACTGAAGCCAATTCTGATTGCAAGTCCAACTCATACGCCACCTTACCAACTCTCCTCATAACCCGTTAAGGACCGACATAGCGGGGAATGAGTTTCCCTTTCTTTCCGAACTGCATGACTCCCTTCATGGGAGATACCCTTAGAAATACACAGTCGTCCAGCTTAAACTCCAAATCCCTCCTCCTCACATCAGCATACGATTCTGATGAGTCTTAGCAATTTTCAATCGGTCCCTTATCAACTAAACCTTCACCATCGCCTCGTGAACTGAATCTGGTCCTATCATAGCTTCCTCACCAACCTCAAACCATCCGATGGGAGATCTACACCTCCGCCCATAAAAAGCCTCAAATGGTGCCATCTAGATACTAGAGTGGTAACGTTATTATAAGAAAACTCGATCAAGGGAAAATGGTCATCCCAACAACCTTTGAATTCCATAACACATTCCCTAAACATATCCTTGAGGGTTTGAATGGTTTGTTCCTCCTAGCCATCGATTTGTGGATGGAAAGCTGTACTGAGATTAACTTGCGTCCCAAGTCCTTTTTGAAAATAACGCCAGAATTGAGAGGTAAAATAAGTACCTTGGTCTGAAATAATAGACAAGGGCACTCCATGAAGTCGAACCAACTCCCGAATATACAACGTAGCATAATCATCTGTTGAATCCATGGTCTTGACCGGTAGGAAATGTGTAGCCTTAGTTAACCTGTCGACCACCACCCAAATGGAGTCGAATTGTCGGTGAGTACGGGGTAGACCTGTAACAAAATCCATATTAATCTCTTCACATTTGCAAGTGGGGATGATGATATCCCGAAGTACACCTCCCGGACTTTGATGTTCGACTTTCACTTGCTGGCAGTTCAGACATTTTGCTACGAAGTCAGCAATATCTTTCTTCATACCCCCCTACCAATAGATTTCTTGCGAATCCCCATACATTTTCCTGGTTCCTGGATGAATAGAATATCTGGTACCATGTGCCTCATGCAATACCATAACTCTCAAATTATCGACGTCCGAAACACATAGTCTACCTTGGTGTTATAGCACACCATCTCCCCCTTGGGAGAAGAACTCCACCTTCTAACTTCCCACCGCCTCCTTCAGCTTCCTCAATATTGGATCCTCATCTAGCCTGGATTAAACATCAACCACCAAGGACGATTCTAACCCTTTATGTACAAGAACAACACCATCGGTCGAATCGATCAATCTAACTCCCATTCTTGCAAGCCGGTGGACATCCTTCACTAACTTCTTCTTCCTCTCATCCACGTGGGACACAATCTCCACTGAGAGCCTCCTAAGCACATCTACAACCACATTAGCCTTGCACGGGTGGTAGAGGACACTCATGTCATAGTCGTTTAGTAACTCCAACCACCTCCTTTGCCAAAGATTTAGATCTTTCTGTGTGAACACATATTGCAAACTCTTGTGATCCATAAATACATCCACATGGACCCCATACAAGTAATGTCCTCATATCTTCAATGCAAACACCACTGCGGCCAACTCAAGATCATGGGTCGGGTAATTCTTCTCATGAACTTTCAGTTGTCTCAAGGCATATGCTATCACCTTCCCACTCTGCATCAACACACATCCCCGCCCGACTCTCGAAGCATCACAATACACTACAAAGCCATCAGTACCCTCGGGTAAGGTCAAACTGGTGCTGAAGTGAGTCGGGCCTTCAACTCTTGGAAGCTTTTCTCACAAGCATCTGACCATTGGAACTTTACCTTTTTCTGAGTCAACTTAGTCAATGGTGCCTCAATAGATAAGAAACCCTCAATAAACCTCCGATAGTAGCCAACTAGGCCCAAAAACTCCGAATTTCTAAAGGATTCACCAGTCTGGGCCAATTCTTCACTGCCTCTATCTTCTGGGAATCTACCCTTATGCCTTCGCTTGATACCACGTGAACTAGAAATGCTATCGAGTTTAGCCAGAACTCACACTTTCTAAACTTTGCATACAACTGATGATCCTAGAGGGTTTGCAGCACTATTCTCAAATGAGTGGCATGCTCCTCTTCGCTCCGGGAGTATATAAGAATGTTGTTGATGAACACGATCACGAACATATCCAAATATTGCTTGGACACCCTGTTCTTCAAATCCATAAAAACTGCGGAGGCATTGGTAGTCCGAAAGACATAACAACAAATTCATAATGACCATACTGAATCTTGAAAGCGGTTTTTGGGATGTCACTCTCCCGCACGCTGAGCTGGTGATACCCGGACCTGAGATTAATCTTGGATAAGCACTTGGCACCCTGAAGCTGGTCAAACAAATCATCGATCCTCGGTAAGGGGTACCTGTTCTTGATGGTAACCTTTTTCAACTATCGATCGTCAATACACATACAAAGTGAACCGTCCTTCTCTCGATCAAATAGAACTGGTGCACTGCAAGGAGACTTGCTCGGTCTAATGAAACCCTTATCCAACAAGTCCTCTAACTGATCCTTTAACTCCATTAGCTTTGTTGGAGCCATCCTATAAGGAGGGATAGAAATAGGCTGCCTATCTAGCAATAGATCAATACCAACATTAATTTCTCTTTCTGGAGGAACACCCGGAAAATAATTGGGGTCTCGGACTCCACATCCTTAATCCTAACTAGGTGGTACATGAAACCCTTAGAGATCATCTTCCTTGCCTTAAGATACGAAATAAACTGACCTGCTAGTACCACTGAACTACCCTTCCACCCCAAAACTGACTCATCCGGAAAATGAAACTCCAAGGTACGGGTCCTACAATTAATCGAAGCATAACATGCAAACAACTAGTCCATACCCAAAATGATGTCAAAGTTATGGCCAATTCTACTAAGTCTGTGGAGATAACCTTATGCAACACCATGATGTGGAAACCTCTATATACCCGCCTAGCTACAACTGAATCACCAACTAGAGTAGATATGGAGAATGGTTCTTATAGAATTTCAGGACTAACTCCAAAACTACTAGAAATGCAAGTGGTTACGAAAGACAAGGTAGCTCCCAGGTCTAGCAAGGCATAAACATCAATTTGAAAGACACGCAACATACCAGTGACCACATCTGGCGAAGTCTCCTACTCCTGCTGTGAGGCAAGGGCATAGAATTAGTTTTGGCACACCGCCACCCCCACTAGAAGAAGCTCCCTATGGAGCTGAACGGGTTGGGGCTGTTGTTGCTGTCCTGGTGGTCTACGCTCGACAACTATCATCACCCTTTCTGGAATATGGACATGCTCGAATGTTCCCAGATCTACCACACTCAAAAAATACATCAGAACTGAGCAGGCACTCCCCGGTGTGACTCTTGCCGCACTTTCTACAGGCTGGAGAGGTATACTCTGATTGGGTGCCCCTATGATCCCTCGACCCTGAAGCCCTACTCCTCTGATCACCCCTAGGTCTGGATGGAACATTAGATGATGATGGAGCCGGGGCTAGTGACCTCTACTAAAATTATGGATGGTATTCACTGCCAGAGCTCTAATGTTAAAACCCATGAATATCTGTCCGAGCCATCTTTGCCTCCATCTCCCTCGCATGAGCCACCTCCATATACTGGGCGTACAAAACTATGCGAGGAAAGTCCATATCCTGGTGGAGCATGGCAGTCCAACAATCCTTGTCTAGATAACCAACCACACCCTGAACGAATCGGCTCACCCGCGCCGTCTGATCCATCACTAACTCTGGGGCGTACTTTCACAAATGAGTGAACTTGAGTGAATACTCCAGCACTATCATCCTTCCCTGCTTGAGGTTCACAAACTCAGCTTCCTTCAGTTCCCTCATCTCTCGAAGGAAGAACCTATCGAGAAAGGCCATGTGGAACTCATCCCAACTGATAGGGCTCGCTCCTGCTGCCCTGCTGTCCTTCCATTGCTTGTACCAAATATGAGCGACCTCTTTTAGCTGGTAAGAGGCAAAGTCCACTCACTCCCCATTTGTCACCCACATAACTGAGTAACCTTCAAGATCCTTTCAATAAACTCGTGTGGATCCTCATCCACCTTCCATCCCGTGAACTCAGGAGGGTTCATTCTCCAGAAGTCTCTAATCCAAGCCGCTGTCGCATTGCCATTCTGTGGGACCTACGCAACAGCCTGCTAGTTGACCTGAGTGGTCAAGGCCTGCACCAACATCTGGATAGCCCCCCAAAACTCAGCGTGGGCAGCTGGCTCTGGTGCTTGAGGCTCCTGAACAGGTGGGGCTTGCTGATGCCCATGGTCATTGCCATCTCTGTGGCCTTCATCATTTCCATTCCTCCTTTCATTCATTCTCTCCGGAGCCATAATTCTGCAATTTGCGAATCTCATGAGTTAGAGGGATGGAGAGACTTTTTATCGGACGACATAGAACATGAAAGAAGGGAACATTTCCTAATTGTCTAGTAGCCTCTTCATCATAAGTGTTGGCGTGCTTCACAACCATGAAAAACACTCTATTTAATGCGACTTTCAGACACCCTAGGACACTTCTAAACCTATGACTCTGATACCAAGTTTGTCACGACCCGAGCATACACTCGTATAGTAGACACGGGACAAGGTACCCCCAGAGACCCCAAGTAAACCCATGGCACATGCACTCAACTAATCTCATTTAAATAAACAGACTATTAAGCATAACACATCACAGAAGCGTAACCATGACATAACATCAGGAAATACCAAACATTTACACAAGCTGAATACTACTAATTTGTCCGAAAGCCTCTAATACATAATATGGGTTGATGGGACAACATTCCCAACTAACCCGAGCAATAATGAAACATAATCAATAGGAAAGTTTATCAAACGGCCCTCAAAACATGAGGACTCACCAACAAGCTAATATCGTAGGCTGGGATGGTCTACGAATGAGGATGAGCCTAAGATCCGGACCTTGTATCATGAAAGATACAGCATAGAAAGTATGCGGTCAGTATACGAAATGTACTGAGTATGCAGGATAAGTAAAACAAACATTTTAAAAGTAAAGTTTACTCATAAATAGACATAGGAGAAGGACATCCTGCTTGAATCAAAATCCTCGAAAATAAAACATAGGGCTCAAGACCTTCAAATCATTCATTATCATAATCATAATTAACTTTATCAAAATATAACTTGAGCCAATAACATAAACATAAAAATGCATAAAACATGTAGAACAATGGGAGGACTCGTCATAATCGACAACATCATTATAGATCCTTCCTCGATGTCCTACTATCTCGCTCAAGTGGGCAGAGCCGACCCTGGCTTGCCAGGAGAGGGTCATGCATAAGGCGTTATATCACATTTGAGGGGATTATTATCAATACATCATAACATTTACAACCCACAGTGACACATGGTTATGAGACACTGGCATAGTCCTTTGAACGTCGGGATCCTCGATGCTAGACACGGCTCTCAAAAAGATGCATATAGGCTCATACATAAATCAATAGCATCATACATTAAGATTCATTGGCTAAAATATAACATTTATCATCATTGATCCCCTTTAAACATGCTTAGCCAAGAATCATAGTGTTATACCCCATAGAATTTCCGGCACCTAGAAAACCTATTCGCATGTTGGTTAAGCATAGTAGAAGGCCATACGTGCTAGAGAAAGGCCGGGAAAAAGATCGGACGAGAAACCCGTCGAACCATCGCGGGAGGAGCCGAGGCAGAGCCCCTTCGCGATGGCAGCGTGTCACGGAGGTGAGGCCTCCGCGATGGCTCCGTGACACGTTGCCCAAGTTCAGGCCCAAGTATATAAAGCCCCACTTCGGTTTTAATTGGTAAAAACATGTTATAATTTCCAGAGAGCAGAGCAAACCGGCAGAGGGAGAAAAGGAACGAAGGAAATTAAATAATTTTCGTCCGATTACGCTGCTAAACGCTGCCCAAACTCAAATTAACCCCAGATACTGAGGTATTTAGCAGCAGAGAGCATTCCTATGGATTTAGTTTCGTGAAATACGGCCGACGAATCGGCGAGCCACCGAACTAAGGTAAGTAGAATTGCTCTAAATTAATGTCTATGTGTTCCTAGCTGAGAAGTGAATATTTCTCCCTTCTGGACCGCTGAAAAATAACGAGTTTTCGACCATTTTTCGAAAGGTTAAAGTTGGGATAAATATATATATCTAAAGTGACAATTTCTCCAGAATATTAATGTATTTAGTTCTAATTGACGTGTATATGAATGTAGTTGGCAGAAACAGCAGAATTACCAACAGAAATCACACCGGTCAGTCGGGTACTCAGAAACCAGGTATGTAAAGTTATTCTTTCGGCAAGCCAGGAAGTACAACTTAGAAAGTAAATAGAATAAAGGTTGTTAACCGATACCGAGCGTACAGGAACGATTTTAGTACAGTTTCCAGCAAGCATGCTCGTATACTAATAACGTATCATGCGATAATCAGAATAGTAGATATTCAGGCAATACGTAGTACATCTGTTGAGATTGTATCCAGTAGTAGATGGTACATTTTATGTTAGTGAGCTATATCCAGATATAATCAGATAGACAGATAAAGGCCAGGTAGCAGTTAGTCCAGCAATCAGAAATAGTGTAAAACAGAATATAGTATCAGTTATTTAATACAAACTGGCCTTGAGATACAAGAAGAGAATATGATTAGTATTTTTCATTTGAGCATGCTTGCTGTGTATGTGTTTTGTATGTTGAGACTTGTTGTGGCATGTGGGCACCCTTTAGCATCACCACCGCCCCTGGGTTATAGCTGTGTCGATACCAGATTCAGATACCGCCACCAGCTGGGCGATGCCGTCCGACTAAAGGGCGATGATGGCCGACCACCATGATAATACGGTCCAGACCACCCTGCTTGCAGGGGTAGTTTAGTTTACTCTGCGCAGAGCTAGCACACCCTGTTTAAAGGGGCAGACCACTTTGTGTGCACACCTGTGCCCAGAGGCAGGAGTCTTCGGACTCAGACACAGTTTATTGTTAGAGGCCAAGGCCTGAGCTACGTACCCAAGGGGACCGGTAGGAGGAGCTCACAGTATCAGATGAGTGGAGTGACTTATTTTTGGTTGGTTTAGACCCGGGTAGGGGTATATAGATTGCTTGCTTGGTTGGCACCTTCCGGCTTATGGGGGTCGGTCAGGTATTGTGTGTACTATTATGTATATTGATATGTGCTATTAGATACTGATAGACAGTAGGACGACACGTCATCAGGTACGCTCAGTTAGTTACAGAATGAACAAACTCTCCCTAGTTATCCTCAGCTAGATAGACTCAGCTGCTTCTTGCTTAAATGTCATGTTATTGTGCTATTCGTTTCAGTTGCATATTTCAGTTTGCTTTACATGCTCAGTACCTGTGGTACTGACGCCCAGCGGGGTGCTGTATTGCTTACCTACAGGTACTCATGGACGAGGAGCCGATCCCTCGTTATTCCAGCCAGCCAGTGAGTCATCAGCTCCTGTCATCCGGAGTCTGATTCCCAGAGGTGTAGCTCCTTTTCTTTTGTTGTGCAGCATAGGTAGGTCGGGGCCCTGTCCCGATCATTTCTATTAGTTTCTTACAGTATTCGTAGAGGCTTGCAGTCTGTATATATTCCCTGTGGTTATTTGAGCCGGCCGTGTGGGGCCGGGCAGTCTGCTGTAGCTGTCTTGTATTCCAAATTATGTTGGCCGTGTGGGGCCTTAGTTTGACAGTAGTGGTGACTTTGCCGTTCACGTAGTTTTACAGGAGTCTTGTGTTGAGTTACAGATAACTAGACAGCATGGTGGCCTTGTCGGCCCGCATAGGTTCCTTGTTACAGGTCTGTTTCTGGTTAGCTGTTGTTACAGGTATAGATGGCTACAGGCCAGTTGGCAGGAGGCTGTAGTTACAGCCGTTATATAGCCGATTTGTTTCTTGAAATAGAGCTAAAGCCAGCCAAAGCACCAGATGTGCTCAGGCTGGACCAGTTAGCAGTCCAGAGTCTAGCAGGCACCAAGTGCCGTCATACCCCCCAAGGTGGGGTGTGACAAACTTGGTATCAGAGCAGGTCGTATCCCAGGGAGTCTGCAAGCCGTGCTAAGTAGAGTCTTGTTTATGGATGTGTTGTGCACCACATACTATAGGCAGGAGGCTGCGAGGCATGTTAGGATTGTCACTTTTCTTTCTTATTCAATCGTGCTATAGAGCGGTACAGTATAGAGTTGACTTTTGAAACTCACCACCCTCTTTGCTCACAGATATTATGGCAGACCAGTGGCACCCAGCTACAGGTAGGAAATTGGATACAGTAGCGGGCGAAGGCACCAGTAGGATGCCTCAGTTACAGCCAGATTCTGCCCGGTCTGAGAGCAATACGGAGGTGTCATCTCGGCCCTCCCAGCAGTCTCCGCCTCGCCAGGCACCATTTGAGGCAGCACCGCCTCCCACAGCTCCTGCACCCATTTCATCTGATCAGGAGCTACGTAGTGCAGTGGTTATGTTGACTCAGATACTAGCTGCTCAGCGTCAGCCAGCACCACCTACAGCAGCAGAATCCCTAGGGGGGCAAGGTAGTTCCAGGGTTAGAGAATTCTTGGCGTTGGGACCCCTTCAGTTTACTGGATCGAATTCAGCGGAGGACCCTTAGGACTTTTTGGACCAGATGTAGAGCATCTTTAGAGTCATGCACGTAACCCCAGCGGAATCAATTGAGTTAGCAGTGTTCCGGTTACGGGATATTGCTGTTTTGTGGTACGAAAGTTAGGAGAGGTCTAGGGGAAGAGATGCAGTCCCTCCTACTTGGTCCAGCTTTTCAGAGGCCTTCCTGGACCACTACTTACCCCGGGAGGTCAGACAGGCTCGGGTGGACCAGTTCTTACATTTAGAGCAGGGGACTAGGAGCGTCCGTGAATATTCCTTGCAATTCAACTCCTTAGCCCGCTATGCTCCAGCATTTGTGGACACCATGTCGTCCAGAGTCCACCGCTTTATTATGGGCCTGAATCCAGAGTACATAGAGACGTGCATGACAACTACTTTGAGAGAGGACATGGACATAGCCAGGGTGCAGGCCTTCGCACAGACAATTGAGGGCCTGAGGCAGCGACAGCGGGGTGACAGACAGGCGACTTCAGAGCAGCGCCGTAGGAGCAGACCCACTGAGATTCAGAGGGAAATTCCTAGGGGGCCGAGACCACGGTTTTCAGATAGGCCACCCAGACCTTTACCACCAGTACAGCAGCAGAGAGGCAGGTTTATTCGCCGGAGTCAGTCAGAGTCCAGTAGCAGTTCACGGACAGTAGCCTCACCTCAGCAGCGGAGGGTAGAACAGAGTAGATTTACATCCACCCCTTGTCCTATATGTCACCGACTATATTCTGGAGCCTGCAGGCAGGGCTTCCCAGGGTGTTATTACTGCGGGCATTTAATGAGAGATTGTCCAGCCAGGGGATAGGGTAGTCAGGATGATCTGGATAGAGCGTCAGCAGGGCCACGAGTTCCAGCAGCCTCAGCAGGGCGCAGACCCTCAGGTTCAGGGAATAGGGGCCGAGGTAGACCAGGAGCCTCTGGCTCAGGTGCAGGCCCCAGCCGTACCTATGCATTACCGGGGAGGCTGGATTCAGAGGCATCTCCCGACGTGGTCACAGGTACATTGATTATCTGTTCATATCCCGTTTATGTATTGATTGATCCAGGGTCTACATTGTCATATATCACGCCATTTGTGGCCCGAAAGTTGGGTATCGAACCAGAATTGCTTCAGCAGCCCTTTTCAGTGCTTACACCGGTCGGTGACTCGATTACAACTAAAAGAGTTTACCGAGGGTATACGGTAGAGGTTGCTGATCGCCAGACCACAGTAGACTTAATAGAACTTGAGATGGTCGACTTCGATGCCATTATGGGTATGGACTGGTTAGTGCCATGCTACGCCGACTTAGAATGCTGGACCAAGACGGTCCGATTCCACTTTCTGGGGGAGGCAGTGCGAGAGTGGAAAGGGAGTACACCTACACCGAAAGGTAGGTTTATTTCCTACCTTAAGGCAAGAAAATTAATAGCAAAGGGATGTATTTGCCACCAAGTTAGAGTCCAGGACGTTCGGGTGGAACCTCTGACTCTTCAGTCTGTTCCAGTGGTCAATGAATTCCCTGACGTATTCCCGGATGACTTGCCTGGTGTCCCTCCCGAAAGGGAGATAGATTTTGCGATTGACTTGTTACCAGGTACTCAGCCGATATCGATTCCTCCTTATCGTATGGCTCCTGCAGAACTCAGAGAATTAAAGGAGCAGTTGAAAGATTTGTTAGATAAAGGTTTTATCAGGCCGAGTACTTCACCGTGGGGTGCGCCAGTTTTATTCGTGAGAAAGAAAGATGGCTCGCTCCGAATGTGCATAGATTATCGGCAACTAAACAAAGTTAAAGTGAAGAACAAATACCCGCTCCCGAGAATAGATGATTTGTTTGACCAATTGCAGGGGGCCAAATGTTTCTCTAAGATAGATCTGAGGTCCGGATACCACCAGGTCCGGGTTCGTGAGAGAGACATTCCAAAGACTGCTTTCAGGACCAGGTATGGTCACTTTGAATTCCTAGTTATGTCTTTCGGGCTGACGAATGCTCCCGCAGTGTTTATGGACCTGATGAACAGCATATTCAGACCGTATTTGGATCTGTTCGTGATAGTATTTATCGATGATATTCTGGTATATTCTTGTTCAGAGACAGATCACCAGAACCATTTATGAACAGTACTCCAGGTCCTTAGAGAATGTCAGCTGTATGCCAAGTTTTCTAAATGTGAGTTCTGGCTGAACTCAATTGCCTTTTTGGGGCACATCGTGTCGGATTCTAGTATACAGGTAGACACACAGAAAATAGAGGCGGTCAAGACATGGCCCAGACCTACCACTCCGACCGAGGTCCGCAGTTTCTTGGGTTTAGCAGGATATTATCGGAGATTTGTTGAAGGATTCTCCACTATAGCAGCACCTCTGAAAAAGCTGACACAGAAAGCAGTAAAATTTCAGTGGACAGAGGCATGTGAGCAGAGTTTTCAAGTGTTGAAAGACCGATTTACCTCCGCCCCAGTACTATCATTGCCAGAGGGAACAGATGGGTATGCGGTGTATTGCGACGCTTCAGGTTTGGGACTGGGTTGTGTGTTGATGCGGCATGGTAAGGTGATTGCTTATGCTTCCAAACAGCTGAGGAAACACGAAAAGAACTATCCGACCCATGACCTGGAACTGGCCGCAGTGATCCACGCTCTGAAAATTTGGAGGCATTATCTGTATGGCGTCCATGTAGACATTTTCACAGATCATAAAAGTCTGCAATACATTTTCACATAGAGGGAGTTAAATCTGCGGCAACGTCGCTGGTTAGAATTGTTGAAAGACTATGATGTAAATATTCTCTATCACCCAGGAAAAGATAATGTAGTAGCAGATGCCCTGAGCCGTAAGTCAATGGGGAGTTTGGCGTATTTGCGACCCGAGAAGTGGGAATTAGCCAAGGAAATTCATCAACTAGCTGGGTTAGCCGTTTGAGTAGTAGAAACAGAAAATAACAGAGCGGTGATTCAGAATTCTGCCGAGTCATCACTAGTTACAGAGGTAAAAGAACGGTAGTACGAGGACCCTGACTTAGTCCAACTCAGAGATAGAATTTAGGAAGGTAAAGAGTCAGATTTCCAAGTGACTAAAAATGAAGTACTACGTTGTAGGGGCCGTTTATGTGTCTCGAATGTTTCAGGGCTTCGCCAGCAGATCATGCATGAGGTACATTACGCTCGTTATTCCCTCCATCCAGTAGCAACGAAAATGTACCACGATATCAGAGACATTTACTGGTGGCCAGGTATGAAATCTGAAATAGCCGAATTTGTATCTAGATGTCCTAACTGCCAGCAGGTGAAAGCGGAGCACCAGAAACCGAGCGGTCTGACGCAGGATATAGCTGTGCCTATGTGGAAATGGGAAGCGATAAATATGGATTTTGTAACAGGATTACCCCGTACCATACGTAGAAATGATTCCATTTGGGTAATAGTAGACAGGCTAACAAAATCAGCTCATTTCCTACCAGTGAAGGCTACCTTCTCAGCTGAGGATTATGCCGAGTTATATATTAGAGAAATAGTTAGATTACATGGAGTGCCGGTATCTATTATTTCAGACAGGGGAGCATAATTCACAGCTAGATTTTGGCAGTCGTTCCAGAGGGGTCTGGGAACGCAGATCAATTTGAGCACAGCATTCCACCCTCAGACAGATGGACAGGCTGAGCGAACTATCTAAACGCTCGAAGATATGCTACGGGCGTGCGTACTAGATTTTGGGGGTAGCTGGGATGAACATCTGTCGCTGATTGAATTTGCTTATAATAACAGCTACCATTCAACTATTCAGATGGCGCCTTTCGAGGCATTATACGGGCGAAAATGTAGATTGCCGGTGGGCTGGTTTGAAATAGGAGAATTAGCATTAGTTGGCCCAGACATTGTTCGGCAGTCCGAGGAAAAGATAAAGCTAATCCGAGAACGTTTACTGACTGCTCAGAGCCGCCAGAAGTCGTATGCAGATATGCGGCGTAGAAATCTAGAATTTGCGGTAAGTGACTGGGTATACCTGAAGGTGTCTCCGATGAAAGGGGTGATGAGATTTGGCAAGAAAGGCAAGCTTAGCCCAAGATTCATTGGGCCATATCAGATTCGGCAAAGAATAGGCCGAGTTGCATACGAGTTGAACTTCCCTCCAGAGTTAGCATCTGTTCACCCAGTGTTCCATGTTTCTATGTTAAGGAAGTTCGTAGGGGACCCTTCTACAGTAGTTCCGGTTCAAGATGTCCAGGTCACAGAAGAGTTAGCATATGAAGAAGTTCCCGTAGCTATCTTAGACAGACAGATTCGCAGGTTGAGAACTAAAGATGTTGCATCTGTCAAAGTATTGTGGTGTAACAGGAATCGTGAGGAAATGACGTGGGAAGCAGAAGAAGATATGAAAGTCAGATACCCTCACCTATTTCAGGCCTAGTCAGGCGACAGGTATGTCCGTATTATTACTTATGCAGTACCTTATGGTTGTATGTCTGTGAATGATAAAGAGTGATATTTAATTATCCAGTGGATCCTAGAATATTATGTGCAGTGCCTGTGTTGGACTTTTCTGCATTTCAGGTTTTTGTTATAGTCCATATTACAGGGGAAACTCTGCCGAAATTTTTCTAGAAAATAAAGTAAGTAGTCCTATAGATAACAGTGTACATTCGAGGACGAATGTTCTTAAGGGGGGAAGAATGTTATACCCCGTAGAATTTCCGGCACCTAGACGACCTATTCGCACATTGGTTAAGCGTAGTAGAAGGCCATACGTGCTAGAGAAAGGCCGGGAAAAAGATCGGACGAGAAACCCGTCGAACCATCGCGGGAGGAGCCGAGGCAGAGCCCCTCCGCGATGGCAGCGTGTCACGGAGGTGAGGCCTCCGCGATGGCTCCGTGACACGTTGCCCAAGTTTAGGCCCAAGTATATAAAGCCCCACTTCGGTTTTAATTGGTAAAAACATGTTATAATTTCCAGAGAGCAGAGCAAACCGGCAGAGGGAGAAAAGGAACGAAGGAAATTAAATAATTTTCGTCCGATTACGCTGCTAAATGCTGCCCAAACTCAAATTAACCCCAGATACTGAGGTATTTAGCAGCAGAGAGCATTCCTACAGATTTAGTATCGTGAAATACGGCCGACGAATCGGCGAGCCACCGAACTAAGGTAAGTAGAATTGCTCTAAATTAATGTCTATGTGTTCCTAGCTGAGAAGTGAATATTTCTCCCTTCTGGACCGCTGAAAAATAACGAGTTTTCGACCATTTTTCGAAAGGTTAAAGTTGGGATAAATATATATATCTAAAGTAACAATTTCTCCCGAATATTAATGTATTTAGTTCTAATTGACGTGTATATGAATGTAGTTGGGAGAAACAGCAGAAGTACCGACGGAAATCACACTGGTCAGTCGGGTACTCAGAAACCAGGTATGTAAAGTTATTCTTTCGGCAAGCCAGGAAGTACAGCTTAGAAAGTAAATAGAATAAAGGTTGTTAACTGATACCCAGCGTACAGGAACGATTTTAGTACCGTTTCCAGCAAGCATGCTTGTATATTAATCATGTATCATGCGATAATCAGAATAGTAGATATTCAGGCAATACGTAGTACATCTGTTGAGATTGTATCCAGTAGTAGATGGTACATTTTATGTTAGTGAGCTATATCTAGATATAATCAGATAGACAGATAAAGGTCAGGTAGCAGTTAGTCCAGCAATCAGAAATAGTGTAAAACAGAATATAGTATCAGTTATTTAATACAAACTGGCCTTCAGATACAAGAAGAGAATATGATTAGTATTTTTCATTTGAGCATGCTTGCTGTGTATGTGTTTTGTATGTTGAGACTTATTGTGGCATGTGGGCACCCTTTAGCATCCCCACCGCCCCTGGGTTATAGCTGTGTCGATACCAGATTCAGATACCACCACCAGCTGGGCGATGCCGTCCGACTAAAGGACGATGATGGCCGACCACCATGATAATACGGTCCAGACCACCCTGCTTGCAGGGGTAGTTCAGTTTACTCTGCACAGAGCTAGCACACCCTGTTTACCGGGGCAGACCACTCTGTGTGCACACCTGTGCCCAGAGGCAGGAGTCTTCGGACTCAGACACAGTTTATTGTCAGAGGCCAAGGCTTGAGCTACGTACCCAAGGGGACCGGTAGGAGGAGCTCACAGTATCAGATGAGTGGATTGACTTATTTTTGGTTGGTTTAGACCCGGGTAGGGGTATATAGATTGCTTGCTAGGTTGGCACCTTCCGGCTTATGGGGGTCGGTCAAGTATTGTGTGTACTATTATGTATATTGATATGTGCTATTAGATACTGATAGATAGTAGGACGACACGTCATCAGGTACGCTCAGTTAGTTACAGAATGAACAAACTCTCCCCAGTTATCCTCAGCTAGATAGACTCAGCTGCTTCTTGCTTAAATGTCATGTTATTGTGCTATTCATTTCAGTTACATATTTCAGTTTGCTTTACATGCTCAGTACCTATGGTACTGACGCCCAGCGGGCCGCTGTATTGCTTGCCTACAGGTACTCACGGACGAGGAGCCGATCTCTCGTTATTCCAGCCAGCTAGTGAGTCATCAGCTCCTGTCATCCGGAGTCTGATTCCCAGAGGTGTAGCTCCTTTTCTTTTGTTGTGCAGCATGGGTAGGTCGGGGCCCTGTCCCGATCATTTCTATTAGTTTCTTACAGTATTCGTAGAGGCTTGCAGTCTGTATATATTCCCTGTGGTTATTTGAGCCGGTCGTGTGGGGCCGTGCAGTCTGCTGTAGCTGTCTTGTATTCCAGTTTATGTTGGCCGTGTGGGGCCTTAGTTTGACAGTAGTGGTGACTTTGCCGGTCACGTAGTTTTACAGTAGTCTTGTGTTGAGTTACAGATAACTAGACAGCATGGTGGCCTTGTCGGCCCGCATAGGTTCCTTGTTACAGGTCTGTTTCTGGTTAGCTGTTGTTACAGGTACAGATGGCTACAGGCCAGTTGGCCGGAGGCTGTAGTTACAACCGTTATATAGCCGATTTGTTTCTTGAAATAGAGCCAAAGCCAGCCAAAGCACTAGATGTGCTCAGGCTGGACCAGTTAGCAGTCCAGAGTCTAGCAGGCACCAAGTGCCGTCATACCCCCCAAGGTGGGGTGTGACACATAGGCCCTTTTTATCGGCCAACATCATAAATCGATGAATCAGGAAATTTGTTTTATAAATCATAAATCGTTCTTCATCATATGGGAATTTTCCAATGCTTCCTCATACTCAATTCTTTCAAATCTCATAAACATGGGTAACTTGGATTCATGCATTTCCATAATCAATAAACTTAGAATAATGAATATTCATCATAAATCATTACTTTCATGAACTTCCATAAATTGGCAATTTAGATTTAAAAAGATTGAAACATGATTTTGAAGAAAATGATACAAAACCTGCCCATCATGCATATTTCAATAAATAAAACTCGATTAAATCATAGCCGTAAAGAGAAATCATATTTTCATGTCTTGGGTAAAACCCCATGGATTTTGAGTAGGAAGATTCGTGAATTTATTTGAAATTTGTGCATGGGTGAGAAAGAATTTCACCCATTTTAAAGCCCTATATACCTGGGAATAGATGGATTTAAAGTTCCTTGAATACCCACAAAGAAATTAATGAAAATTTGGGGAAGAAAGCCTTTAATCTCCCATAAACCTCTCTAAGCTTTTGCATAAGAATGGGCATGCATAAAGGGCTTAACTCATCTTTTCTAACTTCGAAGCATATCCAAGACAACGTAGTTTAGGCCTTAGGGACTTTGGAAGTTACAAAAACACCCTTATTAAAATGCAGGAATTTCTTGTCGCCAGTCCTCACGAGGGACCCAAAGGGTCATTGCCATAGGGCTCGACTCGTGGCCTTGATCCATTGAGTCCACTTCCCAAACCTCCAAGGGAACCCCATGGGTGACTTCACGAGTCGTGAGGTCAGGCCACAACTCGTGGTCACCTTCCGTGGCCTACAATGTCCATCCAAATTTTGCCAATCCTCCAAGGTTGACCACGGGTGACCTCAGGAGTCGTGAGATCTGATAACTACTCGTGGTCAGGCCCTTGGCCTCCTCACGTAGACTTTATCAAACTAAGCTGACCACAAGTCACTTCACGACTCATGATCACACCTCACGACCAACCCCACGGGTCGTTCAATTACTTAGTGCGAATTTTTAGTTTTTCCCTTTTTTCACTTTTGGGTCTGATCCTTGGATTCCCGTCGTATAACATGTGAGGAAAATCATGAAATATGATTTGAAATTGCAAAGCTGGTGACTAATTTGTGTTGGTGTGATTTGGCATGATAATTGGGGAAGTATGAATATCCTATTTGACAAATTCTCACAAGTAGCTAGCAAATTAAGTGTGGTATTTTTTTGCACCTCTTACATCTAATTAGCTAGCCTTAGTTCACAAACTAATTTTGTAAAGGTATTGTTGTTGCTTGGCAGGTAGTATGGCATCCTATGTAGATAAAGGAAAAGACGTGGAAGTCATTGACAAAGGTCTCAAGCGGCTTAGGAAGGGAACAAAAGGGTCAAAGTCATCGACCACCAAAACTCCCCCTATTAGGAGGTTTGGAGCAAATGCCGTGGAGCAACATGGGCTTAAGTGGTTTAATGCCCAAAAATAGAGCAAAGCGTGCTCCAGAAAGCTGGATTGATGAGGGTCGCCTTGCACTTAAGTTCCCTACCATCCGCAACACTATCTGCGAGTTAGGGTTGGGATACGTATTTGCCGAGCTTAAGGAGTGTAACCTCATCTTTGTGAGAGAATTCTATGGCAACTAGGATACTTCCTTCGGAGAGAGCACTAAAATCAAGATACAGGGTCAAGTGGTTCACTTCAGCGCTAGTTCATTCAATGTTTTACTTTTCACACCTTGGATGGACCCGTTGATGTACTTCATATTGCTAGAGAAGCCCCCATACCATGATATTCTCCATACACTATGTGATGAGCACTCAGCTGCTCATTGGGCAAGGGACAATAATGGCACCCATTCTACACTCTTATTTGCCTACTTGACTAAAGAGGCCAGAGTTTGGGTCAAGCTTGTATGTTTCGTACTCTTGCCTAAGACACACACCACAGAGATTACTAGAGAGAGAGAAAGAGAGATGTTTCGGTGCTCAGAGATAACATGAGAAGGTCTAGAGACAATTGCTGGAAGTATTGTTATGAAAGTTCTTGAGAGAGGCTGGCATTGAGGAAGAAGAGGCTGACCTTCATCTACCTCTAGTAGGGCACCTGGCTAGTAGGGCACCTGGCGGCCAAAATGATTGATGTCACAAAACTCAAGGAGCCAACCACCTCTTCAGCTTCACTTCTCTCTCCCCCCAATCTCTATGATTGGGATGATAGTTGGAAAGGCCGCATGGTTGGGATGGTAGACCTTCCACTGAATAGGAGAAGTCAACACCGGAGGAGCAATACCCACTCACTGAGAGTGCGATGTTGATATGAAAGGTGGGACCGACTTTTGAGGAGCGTCAAGATGACGATGAGGCCACAATGTTGATTGTTGGTGTTTATGATATGAATGATGATGATGTGGATGATGCCACCACAGGAGCTATGCAGATTGATGACGTAGATGATGATTATGATGATCAGGAGTATAATCCTGATGATGATGACTTTGCTAGAAGCCCAGGAAGTTCTTTTTCTCTCCCTACTTAATATGTTTGTTTGTACACTGAAGACAGTGCACTATTTAAGTGTGAGGTAGAGGAAATAGATTTCCTATGTATACTTTCTTTATAAATCGTTGTGGGACTGTAGCAATAGTTGTCATTCTTTGTGTTAGTGGGTGTCATGTAATTGATTAAATTCTTAGCTGTAATAGTTAGTATTGTGGATGGTTGTGAACACTGGTGCTCTATATGTGATTTTATGTGATTGTTCAACTCTAGTTTAGTATTGTTTTGTCAATTGAGAGTCAATTTTTTTGTTTTAGTGTCGTCATAGAGGTAGTGAACCTTCGATGATAGATGGATGACGACCGTCTTAAAGGAAATTAGTCACAATTTTTTTTTCATTTTTTATGATGGAGTCAAAAAACCACACTTCTGTGCTCTTATATTACACATAGAAGCTAAGCTAGAAGTAATGAAGTGGTCATCTTGAATGCATAAGAAGTGAGAATTCCATATGATAAATATAGGTTCTTTAACTTGACTCAAGAAATTATTCTTAGGGCTTAATAACAAAATAATTCATTCAACTTGATGGTGTAGATATGTAGTCATGGAAAACTGACTAAGATCATGATGCCATGAGAGGTAAGCTTGATTTTTTGTGTGTCGTACATAATTTAATATCTAGAACTTGCCTAATGACCTTGTGAATATTAAATGTTAGCTCTTTGTTAAAGTCGGGTGAGAGAACTAGGATGGTTAAAATAAAGTATAGAATAGGTTTCAATAATCTTGTTCCAAGAGTTCAAGAGTTGATTTCATTGTCGAGGATAGGGATATACCCTTCAACCCTATTCAGTTGAATATAAGTATCTTCAATCGTCATCTATGTTTCTCCTACAACTATAGGGATATAGGTGTTAGGGCTCATGAAATAATTCTTGAATATACGGGAGAATAGCAGGAAATGGGATCTTAACTTGTAACTAGAAATCTTAGAAGAGTTTAGTCTCCCATTGCACTAAGGTTTATGGAAACGGTTAGTAACCATTCCAATTAACAAATAAAGTGTTGTATTATATACCCGAAATAACTATTGCTATACCTACTTATATAGTGTTGGTTCTACAAACTGTTGCACAAATCGTTGCGGTATCTCTATTGCCACGTGATCTGATGTCACACATGGTTATTTGTTGCCATAGATCTATAGCAATGGATTAGCACTCTAATGCAATGGTTTGGATGCATTGATATAAGCCTATTTTCCAATAATGGGGTGTATGTGTTGCAATATGGCTATTGCCACACTTAGTTTAAAAATTATTATAAATCTTTCAACTTTCTACAATGATTTTTAGACATATTGTATCATTTACAAGACCTATTGCAACACTCGATCTACTTTACTTGAGTCTTATTGCAATGGTTTTTTAGTCTAAAGCAACGGTGTTTTAGGCTATTGCAAAAGCTTTGATTTAATAAAAATAACAACCCTGATTTAATTTAAATAACATCCCAGATTTAATCAAACTAACAAACCTGGTTGTAAATAGATTACCATACACTACAAATTATATAAAATCACAAAATGAAATTTTTCATAAAAATTCATACTTAATTCAGATCATTGTCGAACAATCAAAATGCATGATAAGTTTTCAAGAATTGGATCAAATCATGTAGAACAAAAGATTCCTAGAACTCTAAATTTTTCAGAAACATTCAAAAGTCTTCTCAAGTAGATCTTTACTGCTTTCCTCTTCCCTTTGTTCAATGTCAATACCTACAAAACGGGAAAAACAATACCATTATCTTTTGTAAAATATCATCTTTAATACACTTAAGGTGGGTTATCTTGACCCTTCCTCTCCGTCATGTGAAAAAATAGAGAGAATATAGTTAGATTAAAATAAAAATGCATTCTCTTATTTACCTTATGTTGCAACCTGATCAATGTACAAGAGGTAGAGTTACTATTGGAATTCCTTTTATTTATTTGGACGTGAATTGAGGGAGCAACAACATAACTAAGCTACCAAAATGCCCCAGTAAGTGGAAAACATGAAACATGTACACAGTTAAAACATCTAACTTTCAAAATAAAGTCCACAATGTGAGATAGACAAGGCTTAATAAACAGCAATGTGTCATCTACATTTCCCTCACAAAGACAACATTCAACTGTATCCACACACACACACACAAATATATAAATACATACACACACACACACATATATATATATATATATATGTTTTCAATTTAAATAGTATGTTTTGATATGCCAACTGATAACGTCCAAAATAAACTCTTCTTTACGAAGAGTGTAGACGGTCATTGAATCAAAAACAATATCTTGACGGATGTCGGGGTCGAATCCCATAGAGACTAACAAGTGATATATACAAATGTTGTTTGGAAAATTTACATTAGTTTGCACCACTCAAAAGAAACGAAGCAGTAAATATTTTGGGGGAACTTGATGTTGACAATACGGTATGGATTCTCACTCAGCTAATTAGAATAGCAAGATAACCAAAGTGGTAGACAATAATGAGAGGGACTAGAGGTGTGGTGTAGATGATGTGCTAATTAAACAAGGTTATGCTAGATCATCTTATCATTGCAATTTGTGTAAATAACTTTGAACAGGTGGGCATTTTATGTTTTTCAACCTCATGAATGCCTCTTTCTAGAGTTCTTTCGAACTATTAGACACAATTAAATCATTCCAATCAAGTTTGGATTAATAGCTACACTATTTCTAGCTATTAGATATTAATTAGGAGTGTGAATATGGTTTTTGTCTATGTCTATCCCAACTCCACAACATTACATCCATTTGCCCCCATCAAATTCTCTCCCTATACAAAACTCTTCTATTTCAAATAGAAATCAAATAAGAGAAATAGACCCACATTTGCAACTATATATCATCAATTATAAACTGGAGAGAGCTCAACAAATTTACACTAATTAAGGAATACTGAGATGAATCTTAGCAATACCCTATCTAATTAAGCACTCATCACAAACACACCTCTAGTTGATGATTTAGCTACTCATGTTTAAGAAACTAAAGAGAATATTCAATAATAAACTCATTGATTTCATTAAGAGTAGCAAAATCAAATTCAAAAATATGTCTGCAACAATGGGGGCACCTTGCTAAGGAAGAAGGTGAAGAAAAGAAAGTAATATTCAACAATTCCCACCAATAGAATTCTAAAAATTTCCATCAATAGAATTCTACTTTCTTCCTCATCAAAGGGAATGTTCAAAAATATAAAATTAAGATCTGATATGCACGGAGTACATTTTTCTAAAATATATACCAAGATAGGGCAACCAGTCTCCATTTTTCAGTGTTAGATGTAATTACCCTGTTAAGGCATTTTGGAACTTGCGAAAGCACAAGCGATTTGCTGCGTACATTCTGTGAACCACCATCTGTCATCTTATGCACTTTCAGTGATTTCCAGTAGAATTCAACGACACCATCGGCGATTCGCTGGCCTCTAATCGTGCTACGCAGGTTTTTTCCTCCTTGATCTAGCAAGTTCCGGCGCTTGTAGGTGAGTTAATCGGTGAGTCACCGATTGATGTCTGTGACCGCCGGTTGCATTAGTTCCTCAAAGCAGTGGTCATCTATGTTGAACTAGTGTTTCGCTAGTGTTCTCCGGTGGAGCGCCGGTTTTCACCTAATTTTCTTCTTTTTACTCCACTTCTTGCTCTTTTTCTCCAAATTAGGTATCTGCACATAAATAGGAAAAAAGGGTATAAAATTCATCTAAATGACTTGAAAACTACGTTAAAGCTCATGCTTAAGAGCGTAATGATTTGATAAATTACGAACTCATCAAATCCCTAAATTTGAACCGTTGCTTGTCCTCAAGTAATACAGTTCTTATCAATTAAGAAACATGACACTCCACACGAGTTTATATATCAATGACCACTTAATCTATGAAAACCCAAAAATGCTCATCAAGTCACCAATAAAGAGAAGCAAATTACCCCAAGAAACAAAAAATGGAAAAGTTTCAAGAGGCCACCTCAATTCAAAGACATGATTCACAAGATCTTTAATTTTGCACAACAAGGGCTAGCTAGCTTATACATAAAGTACACATAGCATCTCAATTCATAATCATTGCACATTAAAAGTTTGCCTTAGAGCTTGTACTACTCATGCCTTGTGCATACGTTTTCCTTAATGCAATTGTGTCCTCAAAAGGAATAATGCCACTCACAAGAGAGAGAATGCTTTTTCATTATCATGAAATCAATGCATACACACAAGGGATTGTAGGAAAAGATGATCACACTCACTCTCCCAAAAAAAATCATCATCAACACAACTCGACCCATAGGTTTGCCCTTTGTCTAATTTGCCACTAATGTAGAAAAACTGCACTCAAAATTACTTAGGACTTGTGGGTCGTAATGAAGGCTAGGGTTAAGGGTAGGATAAATGTTTGGCTTTAGTGACTAGCGCCTCCCTAATGCCTTTACAAATGCTTGTAGTATCCCAACATCTTGTTTAGATCACTCCACCTTATTTCTCCTTGTTCATCATCTTCATCTTTTATGTAATACTAGTCACCCTTATAACATATATGAATTTCACAGTTAGCCTTATCTATGCAAGAGATAGCGCCTATTAATTATTATTCCTCTTTTGATGATTCAAGGTCTTTCAATCCATTAATTCACTCTTCTCATCATAATTGTGGTGATACCTCAATTTTAGGCTTCTAATGTTTCCCCTACTCTTGCAAACCCCCAAACTTAGGATTTTGCCTCATTTCACATTCATTCCCTTATTGCTCCACATTTCTTTGGCTTCAAGACCCATTTTCCATTATTTCATCACTAGAAATTAGGGAGGATAGATGCGAAAGAGAAATTAAAAATGGTCATTAGGCTTGTAATGTTTTTTCAAAGAAAGGGTTCAAGGCTCAAACGTTGGCTATCAACGATTGATGCTTAAGGTGGTCATTTCGAGAGAAGTGACTTAACAAAAGAGATCCTAAGACCATGTTTTAAGTGCAGCTACATCTAGGATTTTGCCTAGAATCACACGTAGGGAAAGTTCTAGATGAGAATCTATGCATGAAATTCACAAAGATCCTTACCACACAAGTATCACAGTAAAAGAGTCCACAAAAGTCATTATCAACACAAGATCTTGATTCAAGACATTAGAGCATGCAAATTCAAAAGCCAAATGAGGAATCTACAATGTATGACAAAGAGTTGTACATTTTCATTTCAAATGCCCATTTTTCTTTTCTCATTTTCATGCCACATTTCAAATTTGCATTTCAAAATTTTTGGTGGTACCTCTAAAACAGCTCCATAAAAGACTCAAGAAAGACATGGCATTTTTTCTTAGGAGAGTCACCTCACAATGTATCATCCGGAAGTGCCAACTGTGTTGGACAACAAAGAGAAAATAAAAAGACAAATGCTCCTTGGGAAAAAACTGTGGGATTAAGAAAACCCTTGGAGTTTGATTACTATTCTACTATTTACACTGGCGAACAAAAGACTTAGGTCATAATGTAATATTTAACAATTCAAAGCAAGTATCCAATTTTCATCACTAGAACTCTAACATGTAAAACTCATCCATTTCATTCATTAAGGTTTTATCAACACAACTTGCTCGGCAAGGGCAATCATCAACAATACTAAAAATGAGCCCGACAAAGGCTCACAACAAATCATCACAAAATAAAATACCATTGACCCCCAAAAAGCACTCATCCCACCGCCAACTTAAATATTACATTGTCCCCAATGTATACATGCAAAATAAAGGGGCGAGAGACTCCCTGAGTGGGTCGTTCCTCATCATCCACATCATAATCCGCACCTGATCCTGTCTCACCCTCAAAGCCCTCATCACCTAGATCTTTGGGGTTATTTTCTAATCCCTCAAGTAAACCATCTATAGGGCCTTGAGCTATAGAAGGGGAAGCCATTGTAGCATCAAGAGCGCTCAAATCAGGTGCCTCCATGGATATCCGACTTTTCCACTCCCTTACTTCAGTTCAGAGAGAGGTGACAACCCCCTCTACAGCATCTACCCTCTTGCATAGTGCGGTCAGACTCTCAAACATAGATTTCATCTCCCTTTTAACTATTCGGGCGATGAGAGCAGGGAGGCTCTTAGCAAACTTTTGAAGCTGACTCTCTTGAGAGTTGTTCATTTCTACTAGCTTGTGGAGATCTCTTGATTGGAAAGATGTCAGAGGAGGTGATGCTCCTTGAAGAGGTATGTCACTGGAGGCTTGGCCTGAAGCTTCTTGGTGGGGCATGTTCAAATCTAGGGCTTGTGGAGACTGCTCCGAACTATGGGACAGAGAACCCTCTGGCAAACCAAAAGTCTACATCCGCTTCCGCTTGACCACGGGTGCCTCAGATCTCTTTTTCGGTCTAATATGATGATGCCTTCAGCAGGGTCAAGGGTATCATCAAGAAATAATAAAAGTCCATCTTGCGAGAACAATTGCGAAATGAGCATGGCGTATGGCATGGAGGTATAGGCCTGTCATGCTTTCCTCTTTATTTGCGGAGCCACAATCTCCCCAAAGTTATTGGGGACTCCTGACATTATGAAGTCTATAAAAATAGCCATCTCTAAACTAACCTGCTGTTCATTATTAGAAGGGATGATGCGGCCACAAATGAAATCTAGCCACAATTTGGCCCCAAATTTCAGATCATCGCGAGAAATTTCGCTGCCCATAGTAGCCCAAAGAGGTGTGCCAGCCAGAATCATAGGGGCTATCCAAGTGAATTGGTTCTTCATGTTTGCCATCCTGGCCATGTACATTGAACCATTGTAAATATCGTCCTCCCGAAATAGAAAGTTGACGGATACTGGAGTGATGTCCACCTCCACCCCTCGCACCATGACTAAAGGAAGACAGGGGAATTTATCGACCTTGCCTCTGTAGTTCAAGCTTTCCTGCATAACCTGATAGGAAGCACAGAACTCTGGCACCAAGCATGGATAGTAGTCGGGGAGAGAGTTGGCAAAAGTGTGCCATTTTCGTTCCATGAACTGAGCGGTGATGTTGGGGAGGTCACCGCGCAGCCCCATCAAGTCAAATCACTTTTCTATGGTGATTGAGCGGCCCTCGCAGATGGCGTAGTTCCCTTCCATATTGGGCACATAGAACATGATAGCCTCCCTAGAGTTGGTGGGTGCTGTAGAGGCCTTTTCCTTTCCCTTTCCTTTGGTTGAAAAAGAGGCTGGAGCTTTGCCCTTATCGGTGTTCGTGGATGAAGTCATTTTCTACAAACACGATGTTAGTGGCACCTCCTTTTTATTAAAAGTAAACAAAAAACAAATACACTAAAATTTTAAATGAGAAACAAAGATGAAGAATTAACATTCAAAGCACTGGCAGCACCGGCGAAACACCGGCGAACTGTAAGAGGGTATCCGCACACCACTGCTGAATAAACATTGAGAAATAGAAAACTGGGGGAGAAGATATTTAATCTATGATAGAGTGGCGAATGTCCGATCCAGATCCACGAATCGTCGATGTAACACGTGATCAAGGTAGTGTCTTGAAGCCATAGTAGCCCGAACCAATGTTCCATCAGCGTTTCACTAGACCCGACCGGTGAATCGGTGAGAGTAATCATCCCCAATTCACCACCCTGAACTCCAATCTCATAGTATCTCAAAAACTTACACACAACATATAAAAGTAGTATCTCTACACATGAGAAGGGCTAAAACGATGATTTACCCTTAAGAATGGCGTCACCAAATCTATTATAGGGCAAAGTATGTCTTTTTAATCCCTCTTTGGGTTACTCAGACTTCACCCCATTTAACTCTACACAAGAATAAAAAAGTCCCCCATACCCAATTCAGTAAGAAGCTTCTATCATCCCATTAATTTCATATAATACAAGGATTGTATCAATCATGAAAATATTGGGGAAAATCGAAATAAAGAGGAGGGGAATGTATGCCATAGCAACATCCATAATCAACCACATTACCATTGGTGAGAAAATAAGGAAGTTGAGGATACATTACCGCTCTTAAGAGAATATTTTCCAGATACTATATATGCAATCTTGATAATGCACAACAATATCAAACTCCTAAGACTTGTTTAGTAGAGAGGAAGATTGTGAGTATAGTGAAAATTAGGTAGAAATGGTGGGGGATTTTATAGGTGAGAAGGTGAGAATGTGGTTGGTTGAGGAGGAGGTGGATGGTTAATGGAGTGTTAATTGTATGGGAAGTGGAAGAGAGGGAGTTGTGGAAATATGGTAAGGTGGGTGAAGGGAAAATAAAAAAAGAGTGTGGGAAAATGTTAAAAAAAGGAAAAAGGGAGTCTAAGGGGTGTTTTTGCAGATTAGGGTGGCTACCACAAGATTTTGGGTCAGGTATGGCCGATATTTGATTAAGATTTTAAAAGAAAACTCGTACCTTTATGGGCATTACATCGGCGATCGCTGGTTGGATCCCGTGGTTCTCCACCTAACTATCTCATGCTTGATTTTGTGCCCAGTTTAATGTCTTGCAACCGATGATTGACCGACGATTCACAGATTAGGTTCTGCATTTTGCCGGTGGATCGCCGCTTCGGCACCCTCTGCTCAGGTGCTCTGTCTTGCACCGATAATTAAGCAACAATATGCGAATTTGCATCGGCATTCCGCCGGCTCATTCATTGGTCCAACAGTTGTGTTCCCAGGTATCTGCTTGCATGCTCAAGGTTTCGAGGGTCCACACATCTGGCTGGGAAATTCGCCAGTCCAGTGCATTGCCTGCCTTGTTTTTATGCATCCTATCCTTGCTTCTCACCTAATTAGTTATACACAATGAAAAATAACAATGATATTAAGACGTTTCAAATAAAACACTTGGGTTGTCTCCCAAGAAGAACCTTAGTTAATGTCGTGGCATGACGTATTTCTCATTTAGCATTCATTCTTTGAAGGATAATCCTCTGACTCAGCCTACTCCATATCAACTCCTTTATACTCATTCTCCTCATG
Source organism: Datura wrightii (assembly GCA_035772735.1). Lineage (NCBI taxonomy): Eukaryota > Viridiplantae > Streptophyta > Magnoliopsida > Solanales > Solanaceae > Datura > Datura wrightii. Next base: position 18,052,259 of record JASDFA010000023.1, on the reverse strand, counting down.
CAGCACCCTCGTTACTTTGCATTCATTAGGAGGTTCCGTAGATTAGCACACCTTAAACGTAACCTCTTCACCTCCAACCTAAAACTTGAGCTCTCCTAGCTCCACGTCTACGAAGGCTCTACCGATGGCGAGAAATGGTCTCCCTATAATGAATTGACACTTCTATATCCATTTAACAATAAAGAACCACAAAATAAGTTGGTAGAATAAATTTATCCACAATCACCAAGACATCCTCTAACACACCCACAAGTTTCTTTATGGAGCAATCAGCCATTAACAACCTCATTGACGTGGGTTTGGTGTTCCCAAGCCCCAATTTCTTGAAGATGATAATGGGAATCATATTTATACTTGTTATACCCCGGAAGCTCAAAGATTGGACCCGGGAGTCAAACGGGAAAAATCAAGAAAAAAATGTTGAAGCAGTGCAGGACGAGTCGTTATACAAGTCGTGAGGAGACCCCACGAGTCGTCAGGTGGCTCATTGGAAGGCTGGAGTAGGCTGAGGAGTTGCGGTCCCCACGGGCATGGGAACGACTCATGGTCAGCTACCACGAATGGTCAGGTCTACTGTGGGATAAGGTTGAGGATTTAATAAGAGGTGTGACCAGTGTACCTAATGGATGGGACCCCACGAATCGTGGTCAGTCACAACGACTCGTGAGGTGGGTCATGAGTAAGCCTATTGAAATTTAATTTAGGGTAAGGCAGTGTACTTGACGGCAGACACGATGAGTCGTTGCCCATCCTGACGAGTCGTCAGGTCACCCATTAGGGTCACCTGGTAGTTATTTTCTGCTATTTTTTAAGGGCCTTATCACAATTTCCTAAACCCCTAAGGCTTAAATTATGCGGTTTTAAGGTCAGAATAGGGTCTTTTAAGGGGGGTTAGTCCATGTTAAGCCTGATTTATGCATGCAAGAGTTAGAGAGGGGAGTACAAGGTGATTCAAGTGTTCTTCCTCAAATTCTCCAAGTTTCCATCATTTTCTTTGTGGGTTTTCAAGGAACTTTGAGATCAATCCTGTTATACCCCGTAGGATTCCCGGCACCTAGATGACCTATTCGCACGTTGGTTAAGCATATTTGAAGGCCATACGTGCTAGAGAAAGGCCCGGGAAAAATATCGGATGAGAAACCTGTCGAACCATCGCGGAAGGAGCCGAGGCAGAGCCCCTCCGCGATGGCAGCGTGTGACGGAGGTGAAGCCTCCGCGTTGGCTCCGTGACACGTTGGCCTTGTCCAGGACCAAGTATATAAAGCCCCACTTCAGTTTTAAATCATATAAACTTATAAATTTCCAGTGAAACAGAGAGGAAACATCATAAAAGAGAAAAGAACGAAGGGGGTAATATAATTTTCATCCGATTACGCTGCTAAACGTTGTCCAAACTCAAATTAACCCCAGATACTGAGGTATTTAGCAGCAGAGAGCATTCCTATGGATTTAGTTTCGTGAAATACGGCCGACGAATCGTCGAGCTACCGAGCTAAGGTAAGTAGAATTGCTCCAAACTACTGTCTATGTGTTCCTAGCTGTGAAGTGAATATTTCTCCCTTCTGGAGCTCTGAAAAATAGCGAGTTTTCGACCGTCTTTCGATAAGCCTAAGTTTAGGCTATAAATTATATCGAAAGTGACGTTGTTCTTTAAAATAAACCTATATTCAGTATTAATTGACATATTTATGAATGCAGTTGGGAGAAATAGTTGAAGTATTGGCCGAGCCTTGTCCGATAGACGGATAGTTCGAGGATAAGGTATGTAAAGCTAGTTTCCTCGGCAAGTTAGTAAATCTCGGTATAGTAAAGAAATTTAAAGGCCAGTAGAATATGCAGAAGTCATGTGTTGTGTTTATTACGAATGTTGGTACTATATTAGAAGCATCAGGTTATAATTAGCACGAAACTTGTTAGCACGATATAGATTCTAATACAAGTGTTAGGAACTGCACAGCATGCTCAGTATATGATATAGTACAAAATGTCAGGATATTATCGTATTCAGTTGAAACCCAGTAAAACAATGTAATATCTGTAAGGCATCTCAGAAATAGAATGATAGGTTAAAAATAAAGCTTAGGAAGAATGTCAGAAATAGTAAATCATGTTATTACAGAAACTCAATATACAGTACAGTATGGCAGAAGATTATATTTGTACATATACATTATTATCAGTCTCAGTATGAATTAAGTACATACATATCGCTATCACTAGTTCAGCATACAGTAGACACAGATACATTATAATTATTAGCTTCAGCATGAGATATATGCAGATAGTATTACTAGTTGAGACCACTGTATTGTCTTGGGGTTGAATTACCGAGCATCCCTGACCGCCCCAGGGTTAATAGCTGTATCGACTCGTCCACCAGAGGATGAGGATACGTCGCTCTATGGAGTGGCATGTCGTCCCACAGGGAACAACGATGGGATGCCAGTTTTCCCCATATTGTGCCTTGGTCGGTCCTTACACACCCCTGTCGAGCGGATACGCCTGGGTGTTGATTCAGGAGTCCTCCGGACTCAGATGCAGTTATAGTCAGGGGCTCAGCAAGTCCAAGTGCATACCTAGGGGACCGGCAGGATGCTTACAGCAGTTATAGGAGATGGGATGACCGGGGTAGGGGTATAGATTCTGTGCTAGTTGTACCTCCCGGCTTATGGGGGCCGGGTAAGGTTTGTGTGTGCTATATTATGTTATGTTATGTTATGCCATGTTACATTAGACACGAGTAGTTCGGCAGTAGAACGATACGTCTCCAGGTATGACTCCTACTCCTTCCAGTATAATTAAGAGAAGGTATGATTTACATTATCAGACAGTTAATCTATTCCCTCCTACTTCAGTTTCATCAGTTGTATTGTTGTTTTCAGATATTTCCTTCAGTTATTACTTTACATACTCAGTTCCAGTGGTACTGACGCCCGGTGGGGCACAGCATTATTTGCCTGCAGGTACTCATAGACGAGCAGGCGATACCTCGTGATTCTTGTCAGCGATCGAGTATCCAGCTCCTGTTATCCGGAGACTGAATCCCAGAGGTGTATTTCATTTTCTTTTGTTGTACAGTACGGGTAGGTCGGGGCCCTGTCCCGATCATTTCTATTGCTATTCCTAGAGGCTTGCAGTCTGTATATATTTCCCTATTGTCAGTTGAGCCGGTCGTGTGAGGCCGTGCAGTTGTATAGCTGTTAGTACTTTTATCTCTTTTATGTTGGCCGTGTGGGGCCATAGTTTGACAGTAGTGGTGACCTTGCCGGTCACGTAGCTTTCCAGTATTTCATTGTCAAGTTATAGATAACTAGACAGCATGGTGGCCTTGTCAGCCCGCCTAGGTTTCCCTATATTGAATATGTTCTGGTTAGCTGTCATGACAGGTACAGGAGGCTATAGGCCAATGGGCCGGGGGCTGTGTTTACAGCCGTTATATAGCCCTTTGTTTCCAGAAATGTGGGTTAGAGCCAGCCAGGCACCAGATGTGCCCAGGCTCAGCAGTCTAGCAGTTCAGGTCCTAGTAGGGCACCAGGTGCCAGTCATACCCCCCAAGGCGGGGTGTGACAAACTTGGTATCAGATTAGGTCGTATCCCAGGGAGTCTGCAAGCCGTTCTAAGTAGAGTCCTGCCCATGAATATGTTGTGCACCACATACTATGGGTAGGGGGCTGCAAGGCATGATAGGATGGTTGTCTTTTATTCTTATTCAGTCGAATTGTAGAGCGGTACAATATAGGGTTGAGTACCTAAAAGCTTACTATATTCTTTGGTTACAGATAATGTCAGACCAGCGACATCCTATCACAGGCCGGAGCTTAGATATTGCAGTAGGGGAAGGCACCAGTAGGATGCCTCACCCTCGTTTAGAACCATCCCAGTCAGAGGGCACTACAGAGGCATCATCCCAGCCTTCTCAGTAGTCTCCACCACATCAGGAGCCACTAGGGGCGACACTACCTCCAGCAGTCCCTATACCGACCCCTTCCGACTAGGAGGTTAGGAGTGCGGTAGTTATATTAGCACAGATGATGGCTGCTCAGCGTCAGCCGATGCCGTCTACAGTTGTGGAGTCGTCAGAAGGGCCCGGTAGTTCGAGGGTCCGAGAGTTCTTGGCTCTGAATCCTCCACAATTCACAGGTACGGACCGGACAGAGGACCCTCAGGATTTTCTGGATCAAATGCAGAGAATTTTCAGGGTTATGCATGCCACGCATACAGAATCAGTTGAGTTGGCAGCATTTCGGTTACGGGACATCGCCGTATTATGGTATGAAAGCTGGGAGAGGTCCCGAGGGAGAGATGTTTCCCCTCCGACCTAGTCCAGCTTCTCAGGAGCTTTTCTGGATCATTATTTGCCGCGAGAGATTCGACAGGCCCGGGTAGACCAGTTCCTACATCTGGAGCAGGGGGCCATAAGTGTTCAGGAATACTCCTTGCGGTTTGATTCTTTGGCCCGGTATGCACCGGCCTTTGTTGATACCATGGCATCCAGAGTACACTGCTTTATCATGGGGTTTAATCCAGAGTATGTTGAGACTTGTATTACGGCTACACTGCGAGAGGACATGGACATTGCTCGAGTTTAGGCATTCGCCCAGAATATTGAGGGCATCAGACAGCGGCATCGGGAGATCAGAAGGGCCAATCAGGAACAGCGTCGCCGGGACAGGTCAGTTGAGTTACAAAGGGAGGCTCGGGGAGGACCCAGGCCATGATTGTTAGATACGCCGCCCAAGCCCCCGCCTCCGCCACAGCCGTAGGGGGGTAGATTCAGCCGCAGGGGGTAGTCAGAGTTTGGTAGAGGCTCGTAGATGGCAGATTCACCATTACAGAGGAGGGCGGAGCAGAGTAGGTATACCCTTCCACTTTGCCCTATATGCAGTCGACGCCATCCTGGAGCATGCAGGTATGGTTCCACTGCATGTTATATTTGTGGCCAAGAAGGCCATTTGATGAAAGATTGCCCAGCCAGAGGTCGAGAGGACCGGGATAGACAGGATTGGGCATCTACAGGGTCACGAGCCACAGCATCCTCGGCAGGGCGCAGGCCCTCAATTTCAGCAGGCAGGGGTCGGGGCAGATTAGAGGCCTCCAGTACAGGTGCGGGTCCAAGCCGCACATATGCCTTACTAGGGAGACAAGATTCAGAAGCGTCACCGGATGTTGTGACAGGTATGCTAACTATCTGCTCACACCCTGCTTATGTATTGATTGATCCAGGGTCTACTTTGTCCTACATTACTCCATTTGTGGCACGAAAGTTTAGTATTGCACCAGAATTATTGCAACAACCCTTTTTAGTATCCACGCCCATCGGTGACTCTATTGTGGCTAGCAAAATTTACCGAGGGTGTACAGTAGAGGTTGCTGACCGTCAGACCATAGTAGATCTGGTCGAGTTAGAAATGATAGACTTCGATGCCATAATGGGTATGGATTGGCTAGTACCATCTTTTGCCAACATTGAATGTTGGACCAAGACGGTCCGATTCCACTTCCCAGGAGAAGCAGTGCGAGAGTGGAAGGGCAGCACCGCTACGCCAAAAGGTAGGTTTATTTCCTACCTTCAGGCGAGAAAGTTGATATCTAAGGGATGTATTTACCATCTGGTCAGAGTTCAGGATGTCCAAGCAGGATCTCCGACACTCCAGTCTGTTCTGGTAGTGAATGAATTCCCTGATGTGTTTCCGGATGAGTTACCTGGTATTCCCCCAGAAAGGGAAATAGACTTTGCTATTGACTTGTTACCAGGCACTCAGCCGATATCAATTCCTCCCTATCGTATGGCTCCTAGAGAACTCAGAGAATTAAAGGAGCAGTTGAAAGTTTTATTGGATAAAGGTTTTATCAGGCCGAGTACTTCATCGTGTGGTGCTCCAGTTCTATTTGTGAGGAAGAAAGATGGCTCGCTCCGAATGTGCATAGATTTCGGCAATTAAACAAAGTTACAGTAAAGAACAAGTACCCGCTTCCCAGAATTGATGACTTATTTGATCAGTTGCAGGGAGCCAGATACTTTTCTAAGATTGACTTGCGGTCCGGATATCACCAGGTTCGAGTACGTGAGAGAGATATTCCTAAGACAGCGTTCAGAACCCGATATGGACATTTTGAATTTCTAGTCATGTCCTTCGGGTTAACGAATGCCCCGGCAGTCTTCATGGACCTGATGAACAATATTTTCAGACCTTTCCTGGACTTGTTTGTGATAGTATTCATTGATGACATTCTGGTGTATTCTCGCTCTGAAGCAGATCACCGGACTCATTTGCGGACAGTGCTCCAGATCCTCAGGGACCGCCAGTTGTATGCTAAATTATCTAAGTGTGAATTCTGGCTTAACTCAGTGGCCTTTCTAGGGCATATCATGTCGGATGCTATTATATAGGTAGACAAGCAGAAAATAGAAGCAGTTAAGTCATGGCCTAGGCCTACCACTCCGACTGAAGTTCGTAGTTTTTTGGGGTTAGAAGGATATTACAGGAGGTTCGTTGAAGGGTTCTCGACCATTGCGGCACCTCTAACCAAATTGACACAGAAAGCAGTAAAGTTTCAGTGGACAGAGGCATGCGAGCAGAGCTTCCAAGAATTGAAAGACAGATTAACCTCCGCCCCAGTGTTAGCGTTGCCGGAGGGGACAGAAGGTTATTCGGTGTACTGTGATGCATCAGGCATCAGGTTAGGTTGTGTGTTGGTGCAGCATGGTAAAGTGATTGCATATGATTCTAGACAGCTGAGGAAACACAAAAAGAACTACCCTACCCACGACCTGGAACTAGCCGCAGTGATCTACGCCTTGAAGATGTGGAGGCATTACCTGTACGGCGTCCATGTTGATATTTACACAGATCACAAGAGCCTACAGTACATCTTCACTCAGAGGGAGTTGAATCTATGGCAACGCCGCTGGTTGGAGCTGTTAAAAGATTATGATGTGAGTATTCTATACCACCCCGGAAAAGCTAATGTAGTGGCAGATGCCCTGAGTCGTAAGTCAATGGGGAGTTTGGCGTATTTGCGACCTGAGAAGCGGGAGTTAGCTAAACAAATCCATCAGTTAGTAGGTTTGGCTGTTCGAGTAATGGAAATAGAAAATAATAGAGCGGTAATTCAGAATTCTGCTGTGTCATCATTAGTTACGGAGGTAAAAGAACGACAGTACGTGGACCCTGACTTGGTCCAGCTCAGAGATAGAGTTCAGATAGGTAAGGAGTCAGATTTCCAAATGACTGAGGATGATGTGCTACGCTGTAAGGGCCGCCTCTATGTCCCGAATGTTTCAGGGCTTCGGGGGCGGATCATGCATGAGGTACATTACGCTCGTTATTCCCTCCATCCAGAAGCGACGAAAATGTACCACGACATCAGAGACATCTACTGGTGGCTAGGTATGAAAGCTGAGATAGATGAATTTGTATCTAGATGTTCTAACTGTCAGCAGGTGAAAGCGGAGCACCAGAAGCCGGGCGGTTTGACGCAAGATATAACGGTGCCTACGTGGAAATGGGAAACGATAAACATGGATTTTGTAATAGGGTTACCCCGTACCAGACGCAGAAATGATTCCATTTGGGTAATAGTTGACAGGCTGACAAAATCAACTCATTTCCTGCCGGTGAAGCTACCTTCGCGGCTGAGGATTATGCTGAATTATATATCAGAGAAATAGTTAGATTGCATGGAGTGCTGGTATCCATCATTTCAGATAGGGGAGCATAGTTTACAGCTAGATTCTGGCAGTCGTTCTAGAGGGGTTTGGGAACGCAAATCAATTTGAGCACAGCATTCCACCCCCAGTCAGATGGGCAAGCTGAGCGGACTATCCAAACGCTCGAAGATATGCTACCAGTGTGTGTGCTAGATTTTGGGGGTAGCTGGGATGAGCATTTTTCATTGGTTGAATTTGCTTATAATAATAGTTATCATTCATCTATCCAGATGGCGCCCTTTGAAGCATTATATGGGCGAAAATGTAGATCGCCGGTTGGCTGGTTTGAAGTGGGGGAATCAACATTGGTTGGCCCAGACATTGTTCGGCAGTCAGAGGAAAAGATAAAGCTTATCCGAGAATGTTTACTGACTGCTCAGAGCCGCCAGAAGTCTTATGCAGATATGCGGCGCAGAAATCTAGAATTTGCGGTAAATGACTGGGTATATCTGAAAGTGTCTCCGATGAAAGGGGTGATGAGATTTGGCAAGAAAGGCAAGCTTAGCCCGAGATTCATTGGGCCATATCAGATTCGGTGAAGAATAGGTCGAGTTGCATACGAATTGAACTTGCCTCCGGAGTTAGCATCTGTTCACCCAGTATTCCATGTCTCTATGTTGAGGAAGTTCGTAGGGGACCCTTCTACCGTAGTTCCCGTTCAGGATGTCCAGGTCACAGAAGAGTTAGCATATGAAGAGGTTCCAGTAGCTATTTTAGACAGACAGATTCACAGGTTGAGGACTAAAGATGTTGCGTCTGTCAAAGTATTGTGGCGTAATAGGAACCCTGAGGAAATGACGTGGGAAGCTGAAGAAGATATGAAAGCTAGGTACCCTCACCTATTCCAGGCCTAGTCAGGTGACAGGTATGTCCGTATTATTGCTTATGTAGTATCTTATGATTGTATATGTATAAGTGAGAAAGATTGATACTTAGCCATCCAGTGAATCCTAGAGTATTGTGTACAGTACCTGTATTGGACTTTTCTACATTTCAGGTTTTTGGTATAGTCCATATTACAGGGGAGACTCTGGCGAAATTTTTTCTAAACAAGTAAGTTAAGTAGTCCTCTAGATAGCAGTGTACATTCGAGGATGAATGTTCTTAAGGGGGGAGAATGCTATAGCCCGTAGGATTCCCAGCACCTAGATGACCTATTCGCACGTTGGTTAAGCATATTTGAAGGCCATAAGTGCTAGAGAAAGGCCCGGGAAAAAGATCGGACGAGAAACCTGTCGAACAATCGCGGAAGGAGCCGAGGCAGAGCCCCTCCGTGATGGCAGCGTGTCACGGAGGTGAAGCCTCCGCGTTGGCTCCGTGACACGTTTGCCTTGTCCAGGCCCAAGTATATAAAGCCCCACTTCGGTTTTAAATCATATAAACTTATAAATTTCTAGTGAAACAGAGAGGAAACATCACAGAAGAGAAAAGAACGAAGGGGGTAATATAATTTTCATCGGATTACGCTGCTAAACATTGTCCAAACTCAAATTAACCCCAGATACTGAGGTATTTAGCAGCAGAGAGCATTCCTACGGATTTAGTTTCGTGAAATACGGCCGACGAATCGTCGAGCTACCGAGCTAAGGTAAGTAGAATTGCTCCAAACTAGTGTGTATGTGTTCCTAGCTGTGAAGTGAATATTTCTCCCTTCTGGACCTCTGAAAAATAGCGAGTTTTCGACTGTCTTTCGATAAGCCTAAGTTTAGGCTATAAATTATATCGAAAGTGACGTTGTTCTTTGAAATAAAGCTATATATAGTATTAATTGACATATTTATGAATACAGTTGGGAGAAATAGTTGAAGTATTGGCCGAGCCTCGTCCGACAGATGGATAGTTCGAGGATAAGGTATGTAAAGCTAGTTTCCTCGGCAAGTTAGTAAATCTCGGTATAGTAAAGAAATTTAAAGGCCAGTAGAATATTCAAAAGTCATGTGTTGTGTTTATTACGAATGTTGGTACGATATTAGAAGCATCAGGTTATAATTAGCACGAAACTTGTTAGCACGATATAGATTCTAATACAAGTGTTAGGAACTGCACAGCATGCTCAGTATATGATATAGTACAAAATGTCAGGATATTATCGTATTCAGTTGAAACCCAGTAAAACAATGTAATATCTGTAAGGCATCTCAGAAATAGAATGATAGGTTAAAAATAAAGCTTAGGAAGCATGTCAGAAATAGTAAATCATGTTATTACAGAAACTGAGTATACAGTACAGTATGGCAGAAGATTATATTTGTACATATACACTATTATCAGTCTCAGCATGAATTTAGTACATACATATCGCTATCACTAGTTCAGCGTACAGTAGACACAGATACATTATAATTATTAGCTTCAGCATGAGATATATGCAGATAGTATTACTAGTTGATACCAATGTATTGTCTTGGGGTTGGATTACCTAGCATCCCTGACCGCCCCAGGGTTAATAGTTGTATCGACTCGTCCGCCAGAGGACGAGGATACGTCACTCTATGGAGTGGCATGCCGTCCCATAGGGGACGAAGATGGGATGCCAGTTTTCCCCATATTATTCCTTGGTCGGCCCTTACACACCCCTGTCGACCGAATACGCCCGGGTGTTGATTCAGCAATCCTCCGGACTCAGATGCAGTTATAGTCAGGGGCTCAGCGAGCCCAAGTGCATACCCAGGGGACCGGCAGGATGCTTACAGTGGTTATAGGAGATGGGATGACCGGGGTTGGGGTATAGATTCTGTGCTGGTTATACCTCCCGGCTTATGGGGGCCGGGTAAGGTTTGTGTGTGCTATATTATGTTATGTTATGTTATGCCATGTTACATTAGACACGAGTAGTTCGGTAGTAGAATGATACGTCTCCAGGTATGACTCCTACTCCTTCTAGTATAATTAAGAGAAGGTATGATTTACATTATCAGACAATTAATCTATTCCCTCCTACTTCAGTTTCATCAGTTGTATTGTTGTTTTCAGATATTTCCTTCAGTTATTACTTTACATACTCAGTACCAGTGGTACTGACGCCCAGTGGGGCGCTGCATTACTTGCCTGCAGGTACTCATAGACGAGCAGGCAATACCTCGTGATTCCTATCAGCGATCCAGTATTCAGCTCCTGTCATCCGGAGACTGAATCCCAGAGGTGTATTTCATTTTCTTTTGTTGTACAGTACGGGTAGGTGGGGGCCCTGTCCCGATCATTTCTATTGCTATTCCTAGAGGCTTGCAGTCTGTATATATTTCCCTGTTGTCAGTTGAGCCGGTCGTGTGAGGCCGTGCAGTTGTATAGTTGTTAGTACTTTTATCACTTTTATGTTGGCCGTGTGGGGCCATAGTTTGACAGTAGTGGTGACCTTGCCGGTCACGTAGCTTTCCAGTATTTCATTGTCAAGTTACAGATAACTAGACAGCATTGTGACCTTGTCGGCCCGCATAGGTTTCCCTGTATTGAATATGTTCTGGTTAGCTGTCATGACAGGTACAGGAGGCTATAGGCCAATGGGCCGGGGGCTGTGTTTACAGCCGTTATATAGCCCTTTGTTTCCAAAAATGTGGGTTAGAGCCATCCAGGCACCAGATGTGCCCAGGCTCAGCAGTCTAGCAGTTCAAGTCCTAGTAGGGCACCAGGTGCCAGTCATACCCCCCAAGGCGGGGTGTGACAAATCCATTCCCAGGTATGTATGGTTTAGAATGGGTGATTCCTTCCACACCCATGCCCAAATTTCGAATTTAATCATGAATTCTCCTATTCAAGTCCTATGGGGGTTTTACTCAAATGCATGAAAATGTGATTTCTCTTTATGGGTATGATTTAAGTGAGTTTTAATTATTGAATTATGAACGATGAGAAGGTTTTGTATTATTTTTCTTTAAGATCATGTTTCAAGCTTTTTAAATATAAAATGCCCATTGATGAAGGTTCATGAAAGTTATGATTTATGAAGAATATTCTACATTTTGAGTTTATTGATGATGGAAAAGCATGAATTCAAGTTTCCATGTTTATGATCATATTTTGAAACAATTTAGTACGTTAAAGTATTGGGCAATGCCCACGCGTTGAAGAATAATTTTCAATTTATGAAATGAATTACATGATTTATCGATTTATGATGTTGGCCAATGAAGAGGGCCTTGATTCTTTGCTAAGCATGTTTTAAAGGGGATCAATGATGATAAATGTCATATTTTAGTCAATGAATCTTAATGCATGATGCTATTGATTCATGTATGAGCCTATATGCATGTTTTTGAGAGCCGTGTCTAGAACCGAGCAACCCGACATTCAAAGGACTATGCCGGTATCTCATAAGCACGTGCCACTATGGGTTTCTAATGATGTATAATATTGATAATGATCCCCTCAAATGTGATATCACGCCTAATGCATTTCCCTTGCCTAGCAAGCCAGGGTCGGCTCTGCCCACTTGAGTGAGATAGTTGGGGCATCATGAAGGGCTATACCATGATGGTGTCGATTTTTATGAGTCCTCCCATTGTTCCACATGTCTTATGCATTTTTAAGTTTATGTTATTGGCTCAAGTTATGTTTTGATAAAGTTTACTTATAGTTATGATTTTGAACATTTTAGAATGACTTGAAAGCCTTGAACCTCATGTTTTCTTACGAAGTTTATAATACAAGCATGATGTTCTCCTCCTATGTTTACTTATGAGTTTATTTCCACTTTAAATGTCCTTCTTACTTACCTTGCATACTCGGTACATTCCACGTATTGACTGCATACTTTCTATGTTGTATCATTTTATGATGCAGGGTCCTGATCTCAGGCTCATCCTCATCCTTAGTTCAGCTTAGCTCTCGCTCTCAGATTATTGGTGAGTCCTCATGTTTCGAGGGACTTTTGACAATCCTTCATGTTAATTATGTTTCAGTATTGGTCGGGTTAGTTGGGGATGTTGTCCCATCAACCCATCTTATGTAGTAGAGGCTTTCAGATAGTATGTAGAACTCAGCTTATGTAGATTTTACACCCCGTAAATTTTAAATGAATAAATAGCCTAATGGAATGTTGGTTAAGGGATTTAGAAGGCAAGCAAAAAAAAAGGGGGGGGAGTCAGTTTTATTTCAAATATAACAAGAATTTCTAGAAAAACAGGGGAATATAGGTAGGGAGAAGGAAACCCATGACATTTATATATCATTCTTGCCGATTATGCTACAAAACGCGGTCTAAACTCTATTTCGGCTTAGATACCGAGGTATAAAGCTACAGAGAGCAATCGTACGGAGTTGGTTTCATGAAATTTGGCCGGCAAAACATCGTGCTACCGAGGTAAAGTAAATAGAATTGCTTTAAATTAGTACCAATGTGTTCCTAGCCTTGAAGTGAGTATTTCTCCCTTCTGGACTTTCAAGAAATAGCGAGTTTCTGATCGTTTTTCGATAAGCCAACGTTTGGGCTATATATATATCAAAAGTGACGTTTTCTTTTAGAATAGTGGTGTATTTAGTTTTAATTGACATATATGTAAATGCAGTTGGGAGGAACAGCTGGAGTACTGACCGAGCTTTGTCCGTTAATCGGATAAACCGAGGTTAAGGTATGTAAAGTTATTCTTTCGGTAAGCCAGGAAGTACAGTCTAGAAAATAAATAGAATAAAGGCTATTAACAGATACCCAGCGTACAGGAACAATTTCAGGACAATTTCCAGCAAGCATGCTAGTATATCATTACGTATCATGCGATAATCAGAGTAACAGATAGTCAGATGATTTTAGATAGTAATGTGGTATCCTCTAGTAGCTCAGCATGGTCTTACGAGATACCCAGAATGGAAGTTGTAAAAGCAGTATAACGAATTAGCAAGATTACAGATAGTATGTATTACATTTGTTGAGACCGTATCCGGTAATAGATGGCACATTTTATTTTATTGAGCTATATCCAGTTATAGATGGCATGTTCTATGTTATTGAGTTATATCCAGATATAATCAGATCAGTAATCAGATATAGAAATAGCTCCAGACACCGATATAGCTCCAGATACAGATATAGCTCCAGAAACAGATATGGCTCTAGAAACTGATATAGCTTCAGATAACGGATAACAATAATCAGATAAACAAATAGGCCAGGTAGCAGTTAGCCCAGCAATTAGGAATAGTGCAAAATAGAATATAGCATCAGTTGTTTAATACGGACTGGCCTTGAAATAAAAGAAGAGAATATGACTAGTATTTTTTTTTCATTTGAGCATGCTTGTTGTGTATGTGTTTTGCATGTTGAGACTTGTTATGGCCTGTGGGCACCCCTCAACATCCCCGCCGCCCCTGGGTTATAGCTGTGTCGATACCAGATTCAGATACCGCCACCAGCTGGGCGATGTCGTCCGCCTAGAGGATGATGATGACCGACCACCATAATAATACGATCCAAATTACCCTGCTTGTGGGGGCAGTTCAGTTTGCTCTGCGCAGAGCCAGATTACCCTATTTACAAGGGCAGACCACTCTGTGTGCGCTTGTGGCCGGGGGCAGTTTCAGTGACATATTTTTATAAAATTACCCTGTTGCGTGTTTACACCCAGGGGCAGTTTCAGTCATAGATACAGTAGCAGATTACCCCATTGAGTGCTTGTGCCCAGAGGCAGGAGTCTTCGGACTCAGACACAGTTCATTGTCAGAGGCCAAGGCCTGAGCTACGTACCCAAGGGGGCCGGTAGGAGGAGCTCACAGTTATCAGATGAGTGGAGTGACTTATTTTTGGTTGGTTTAGACCTGGGTAGGGGTAAATAGATTGTTCTGTTGGTTGGCACCTTCCGGCTTATGGGGGTCGGTCAGGTATTGTGTGTATTTATATGTATATCTATATGTGCTATTAGATACTGATAGACAGTAGGACGACACGTCGTCAGGTACACCCAGTTTAGTTACAGAATAGGTAAACTCTCCCCAGTTATCCTCAGCCAGATAGACTCAGCTACTTCCTACTTATATGTCATGTTATTGTTGTTACCCATTTCAGTTGTATATTTCAGTTTGGTTTACATGTTCAGTACCTGTGTACTGATGCCCGTGGGGGCGCTGCATTGCTTGCCTGCAGGTACACCTACACGAGGAGTCGATTCCTCATGATCCAGTCAGCAGAGTTATCGGCTCCTATCCTCTGGAGCTAGACAGTCCGAGGTTGTTCCTATTTCCTTTTGATTACAGTTTGAGTAGGTCGGGGCCCTGTCCCGACCAATCAACCATTACTTCCCAGAGGCTTGCAGTCTGTATATATTTCCCTGTGGTTAGTTGTGTTGGTCGTGTGGGGCCGTGCGTATGTTTAGTTGTCTATACTGGCCGGCTGAGGCCTTATCCAGTCAGTAGTGGTGACCTTGCCGGTCACGTAGCTGTTCCGCATTTGTTATATTGAGTTAGAGATAACTAGACAGCTGATGGCCTTGTCGGCCCGCATAGGTTTCCCTACATGTGAATGATTCTGGTTAGTTGATGATACAGTGCAGGTGGCTATAGGCCTAATTGGTCGGGGCTGTATTTACAATCGCTATATAGCCAGTTCGTTTCTTGAAATAGAGCTAAGAGTCAGCCAAAGCACCAGATGTGCTCAGGCTGGACCGTTTAGCAGCCCAGAGTCTAGCAGGCACCAGGTGCCCGTCATACCCCCCAAGGTGGGGTATGACAAACTTGGCATCAGAGCAGTTCGTGTCCCAGGGAGTCTGCAAGCCGTGCTAAGTAGAGTCTTGTCTATGGATGTGTTGTGCACCACATACTATAGGCAGGAGGCTGTGAGGCATAATAGGATGGTTACCTTTGTTTCATACTCAGTCGTGCCGTAGCACAGTACCGTATAGGGTTGGTTCTTTTCAAACTTACCACCCTCTTTGTCTACAGATACTATGGCAGATCAGTGGCACACTGCTACAGGCAGGAGATTAGATACAACGGCAGGCGAGGGCACCAGCAGGATGCCTCACTTATAGCCAGACTCAGCCTGGTCTGAGGGCGATACGGAGGTGTCATCTCGACCCTCCCAGCAGTCTCCACCTCGCCAGACACCATTTGAGGCAGCATCGCCTCCCACAACTCCTGCACCCACTTCATATGATCAGGAGCTACGTAGTGCGGTGGTTATGTTAACCCAGATTCTAGCTACTCAGCGCCAGCCAGTACCACCTGCAGTAGCAGAATCCCTAGGTGGGCCAGGTAGTTCCAGGTTTAGAGAATTCTTGGCATTGGGACCCCCTCAGTTTACAGGGTTAGATTCAGCGGAGGAACCTCAGGGCTTTCTGGACCAGATACAAAGAATCTTTAGAGTCATGCACATAACCCCAGTAGAATTAGTGGAATTAGCAGTGTTCTGGTTGAGGGATATTGCTATTTTGTGGTACGAAAGTTGGGAGAGATCTCGGGGAAGAGATGTAGCCCCTCCTACTTGGTCCAGCTTCTCAGAGGCCTTCCTGGACCACTACTTACCCCGGGAGGTCAGACAGGTCCGGATGGACCAGTTCTTACACTTAGAGCAGGGGGCCACGAGCGTCCGTGAGTATTTTTTATTGTTCGACTCCTTAGCCCGCTATGCTCCAGCATTTGTGGACACCATGTCATCCAGAGTCCATCGCTTTATTATGGGCCTTAATTCAGATTACATAGAGACGTGCATGACGGCTACTCTGAGAGAGGACATGGACATAGCCACGGTAGAGGCCTTCGCACAGACAATTGAGGGCCTGAGATAACAGCAGCGGGGCGACAGGCAGGCGACTTCAGAGCAGCGCCGTAGAAACAGACCCGCTGAGATTCAGGGGGAAATCCCTAGGGGGCTGAGACCATGGTTTTTAGATAGGCCACCCAGATCTTTACCTCTTGTGCAGTAGCAGAGAGGCAGATTTGTTCGCCGGAGTCAGTTAGAGTCCAGTAGCTATTTACGGATAGTAGCATCACCTCAGCAGCGGAGGGCTGAACAGAGTAGATTTGCACCTACCCCTTGTCCTATATGCCACCGCCCCCATTCTGGATCCTGCAGGCAAGGCTTCTTAGGGTGCTATTACTACGGACAGGAAGGGCATTTAATGAGAGATTGTCCGGCCAGAGGACAGGGTAGCCGGGATAGTCTAGATAGAACATCAGCAGGGCCACGAGCTCCAGCAGCCTCAGCCGGGTGCAGACCCTCAGGTTCAACAAATAGGGGCCGAGGTAGATCAGGAGCCTCTAGCTCAGGTGCAGGCCCCACCCATACCTATGCATTACCAGGGAGGTAGGATTCAGAGGCATCTCCCGATGTGGTCACAAGTATATTGATTATCTGCTCATACCCTGTTTATGTATTGATTGATCTAGGGTCTACCTTGTCATATATTACACCATTTGTGGCTGGAAAGTTTAATGTCATACCTGAGTCATTACAGCAACCCTTTTTAGTATCTACACTGGTCGGTGACTCGATTACAGCTAAAAGAGTTTGCCGAGGGTGTACGATAGAGGATGCTGATCGCCAGACCACAGTTGACTTAATAGAACTTGAGATGGTCGACTTCGATGCCATTATGGGTATGGACTGGTTAGTTCCATGCTATGCCAACTTAGAATGCTGGACCAAGACGGTTCGATTTCACTTTTCGGGGGAAGCAGTGCGAGAATGGAATGGGAGCACAGCTACGCCAAAAGGTAGGTTTATTTCCTACCGTCAGGCGAGAAAATTAATAGCAAAGGGATGTATTTACCACCTAGTTAGAGTCTAGGACGTTCCGGTGGAACTTTCGACTCTTCAGTCTGTTCCAGTGGTCAATGAATTCCCTGATGTATTTCCAGATGAGTTGCCTGGTATCCCTCCCGAAAGGGAGATAGATTTTGTAATTGACTTGTTGTCAGGGACTCAACCTATATCCATTCCCCGGTATCGCATGGCACCAGCTGAGCTTAGAGAGTTGATAGAGCAGTTAAAAGATTTGCTCGACAAAGGCTTTATCAGGCCTAGTACTTCCCCGTGGGGTGCGCCAGTTCTGTTTGTAAGAAAGAAAGATGGCTCACTCCGTATGTGTATAGACTACCGACAGCTAAATAAGGTAACGGTTAAAAACAAATACCCGCTTCCTAGAATAGATGATTTGTTTGACTAGTTGCAGGGGGCCAGATGTTTCTCTAAGATAGATCTGAGGTCCAGATACCACCAGGTCCGAGTTCGTGAGAGGGACATTCCAAAGACTGCTTTCAAGACCAGATATGGTCACTTTGAATTTCTAGTCATGTCTTTTGGGCTGACGAATGCTCCCGCAGTGTTTATGGACCTGATGAACATCATATTTAGATCGTATTTGGATCTGTTCGTGATAGTATTTATCGATGACATTCTGGTATATTCTCGTTCAGAGACAGATCACCAGAACCATTTACGAACAGTACTCCAAATCAATAGGGACCATCAACTGTATGCCAAGTTTTCTAAGTGTAAGTTCTGGCTGAAGTCAGTTGCCTTTTTGGGGCATATCGTGTCGGATGCTGGGATACAGGTGGACACACAGAAAATAGAGGCGGTCAAGACATGGCCCAGACCTACCACTCTGACCGAGGTCAGTAGTTTCCTGGGTTTAGTAGGGTATTACCGGAGATTGTTGAAGGATTCTCCACTATAGCAGCACCTCTGACAAAGCTGACACAGAAAGCAGTGAAATTTCAGTGGACGGAGGCATGTGAGCAGAGTTTTCAAAAATTGAAAGATAGATTGACCTCCACCCCAGTACTAGCATTGCCAGAGGGAACAGATGGGTATGCAGTGTATTGCGACGCTTCAGGCTTTGGACTGGGTTGTGTGCTAATGCAGCATGGAAAGGTAATTGCTTATGCTTCCAGAAAACTGAGGAAGCACGAAAAGAACTACTCCGACCCATGACCTGGAACTGGCCGCAGTGATCCACGCTCTTAAAAATCTGGAGGCATTATCTGTATGGGGTTCATGTAGACATTTTTACAAATCATAAAAGCCTACAGTACATTTTCAAAAAGAGGGAGTTAAATCTGCGGTGGCGTCGCTGGTTAGAATTGCTGAAAGATTATGACGTAAATATTCTCTACCACCCAGGAAGAGCTAAGGTAGTAGCAGATGCCCTCAGCCATAAGTCAATGGGGAGTTTAGCGTACTTGCAACCCAAGAAGCAGGAGTTAGCCAAGGAAATTCATCAGCTAGCTGGTTTAGCCGTTCGGGTAGTAGAAACAGAAAATAACAGAGCGGTGATTCAGAACTCTGCTGTGTCATCGTTAGTTACAGATGTAAAAGAACGGCAGTACGAGGACCCTGACTTAGTCCAACTCAGAGATAGAGTTCAGAAAGGTAAGGAGCCAGATTTCCAAGTGACTGAGGATGAAGTGTTGCGTTGTAAGGGCCGCCTATGTGTCCCGAATATTTCAGGGCTTCGCCAGTAGATCATGCATGAGGTACATTACGCTCGCTATTCCCTCCATCCAGGAGCAAAGAAAATGTACCACGACATCAGAGACATCTACTAGTGGCCAGGTATGAAATCTGAAATAGCTGAATTTGTATCTCGATGCCCTAACTGCCAGCAGGTGAAAGCAGAACACCAGAAACCGGGCGGTCTGACGTAGGATATAGTTGTGCCTTTGTGGAAATGGGAAGCGATAAATATGGATTTTGTAACAAGGGTACCCCGTACCAGACGCAAAAACGATTCTATTTGGGTAATCATTGACAGATTAACAAAATCAGCCCATTTCCTGCCAGTACGAACTACATTCTCTGCTGAGGATTATGCCAAACTGTATATCAAAGAGATAGTCAGATTACACGGTGTTCCAGTGTCTATTATCTCAGATAGAGGAGCACAATTTATAGCGAGATTCTGAAAGTCGTTCCAGAGAGGTCTGGGGACACAGATTAACTTAAGTACAGCCTTTCATCATCAGACAGACGGGCAAGCAAAACGAACTATCCAAACACTCGAAGATATGCTACGAGCGTGTGTACTAGATTTTGGGGGTAGTTGGGATGAGCATCTGCCGTTGATTGAATTTGCCTATAATAACAGTTATCATTCAGCTATCCAGATGGCGCCCTTTGCAGCATTATACGAGCGGAAATATAGATCACCCGTTGGCTGGTTTGAAGCGGGGGAGACAGCGCTGATTGGGCCGGATATTATTCGTCAATCAGAAAAGGCGGTAAATCTTATCAGAGAACTCCCACTGACTGCTCAGAGCCGCCAGAAGTCTTATGCAGATATGCAGCACAAAAATTTAGAATATGCAGTGGATGACTGGGTATATTTGAAAGTGTCTCCGATGAAAGGGGTGATGAGATTTGGCAAGAAAGGCAAGCTTAGCCCGAGGTTCATTGGGCCATATCAAACTCAGCAAAGAATAGGCCGAGTAGCATACGAATTGAACTTGCCCCCAGAATTAGAGTTTGTTCACCCAGTATTCCATGTATCTATGTTGAGAAAGTTCGTAGGAGACCCTTCCACAGTTGTTCCAGTTTAGGATATCTAGGTCACAGAAGAGTTAGCATATGAAGAGGTTCCAGTAGCTATCTTAGACAGACAGATTCGTAGATTGAGAACTAAAGATACTGCGTCTGTCAAGGTATTGTGGCTTAACAGGAACCGGGAAGAGATGACCTGGGAAGCCGAGGAGGAAGTGAAAGCCAGATATCCCCACTTATTACAGGCATAGGCAAACAGGAGGTATGTTAGAACTGGTTTTCCTTATGAATGCTTATATTTCATATATGGAAGCAGACGATTGATTATAGACAGTTATATATGAATATTGTTATATCGTGTGGAGTACCTGTATTGGGCTTTTCTACTGTTCAGGAATTTTGAGATAGTCTATAATACAGGGGAAACTCTGCCAAAATTTTTCTAGGGATAAGTCAGCCAGTTAAGATTTCTATAAATCAGAATGTCATTCGAGGACGAATCTTCTTAAGGGGGGGAGGATGTTACACCCTGTAAATTTTAAATGAATAAATAGTCTAATGGCATGTTTGTTAAGGGATTTAGAAGTCAAGCAAAAAAAAATGGGGGGGGGAGGGGGGAAGTCGGTTTTATTTCAAATATAACAAGAATTTCTAGAAAAACAGGGGAATATAGGTAGGGAGAAGGAAACCCACGACATTTACATATAATTCTTGCCGATTACGCTACGAAACGCGGTCTAAACTCTGTTTCGGCTCAGATACCGAGGTATAAAGCTGCAGAGAGCAATCCTACGGAGTTGGTTTCGTGAAATTTGGCCGGCGAAATGTCGTGCCACAAAGGTAAAGTAAATAGAATTGCTTTAAATTAGTACCAATGTGTTCCTAGCCTTGAAGTGAGTATTTATCCCTTCTGGACTTTCAAGAAATAGCGAGTTTCCTACCGTTTTTCGATAAGCCAAAGTTTGGGCTATATATATATCGAAAGTGACGTTTCCTTTCAGAATATTGGTGTATTTAGTTTTAATTGACATATATGTAAATGCAGTTGGGAGGAACAGCTGGAGTACTGACCGAGCTTTATTCGTTAATCGGATAAACCGAGGTAAAGGTATGTAAAGCTATTCTTTCGGTAAGCCAGGAAGTACAGTCTAGAAAATAAATAGAATAAAGGCTATTAACAGATACCCAGCGTACAGGAACGATTTCAGGACAATTTCCAGCAAGCATGCTAGTATATCATTATGTATCATGCGATAATCAGAGTAACGGATAGTCAGATGATTTTAGATAGTAATGTGGTATCCGCTAGTAGATCAGCATGGTCTTACGAGATACCCAAAATGGAAGTTGTAAAAGCAGCATAACGAATTAGCAAGATTACAGATAGTATGTATTACATTTGTTGAGACCGTATCCAGTAATAGATGGCACATTTTATATTATTAAGCTATATCCAGTTATAGATGGCATGTTCTATGTTATTGAGTTATATCCATATATAATTAGATCAGTAATTAGATATAGAAATAGCTCCAGACACCGATATAGCTCCAGATAAAGATATAGCTCTAGAAACAGATATGGCTCTAGAAACTGATATATCTTCAGATCACGGATAACAATAATCAAATAAATAGATAGGCCAGGTAGCAGTTAGCCCAGCAATCAGGAACAATGCAAAATAGAATATAGCATCAGTTGTTTAATACGGACTGGCCTTGAAATAAAAGAAGAGAATATGACTAGTATTTTTTTTCATTTGAGCATGCTTGCTGTGTATGTGTTTTGCATGTTGAGACTTGTTATGGCATGTGGGTACCCTTCAGCATCCCCGCCGCCCCTAGGTTATAGCTGTGTCGATACCAGATTCAGATACCGGCACCAGCTGGGCAATGCTGTCCGCCTAGAGGACGATGATGGCCGACCACCATATTAATATGGTCCAAATTACCCTGCTTGCAGAGGCAGTTCAGTTCGCTCTGCGCAGAGCCAGATTACCCTATTTACAAGGGCAGACCACTCTATGTGCGCTTGTGGCCGGGGGCAGTTTCAGATACATATTTTTATAAAATTACCCAGTTGCGTGTTTACACCCAGGGGCAGTTTCAGTCACAGATACAACAACAGATTACCCCGTTGAGCTCTTGTGTCTAGAGGCAGGAGTCTTCGGACTCAGACACAGTTCATTGTCAGAGGCCAAGGCCTGAGCAACGTACCCAAGGGGGCCGGTAGGAGGAGCTCCCAGTTATCAAATGAATGGTGTCACACCCCGCTTTGGGGGGTATGACTGGCACCAGGTGCCCTACTAGGACCTGAACTGCTAGACTACTGAGGCTTAAGCACATCTGGTGCCTGGCTGGCTCTAACTCAGATTCAGGGAAACAAAGGGCTATATAATGGCTGTAAATACAGCCTCCGGCCGACTAGGCCTATAGCCACCTATACCTGTAATAGCAGCTAACCAGAAACACACTCATAACAAAGAACCTATGCGGGCCAACAAGGCTACCATGCTGTCTAGTTCTCTGCAACTCAACAATGGAATACTGGAAAGCTACGTGACCGGCGAGGTCACCACTACTGCCAACAGAGGCCTCATACGGCCAACATAAACAAAAAAAAAGAATGCTAAACAACTACAACAAACTGCACGGCCTCACACGACCGGCTCAGCTGACCACAGGGAATTATATACAGACTGCAAGCCTCTAAGAACACTGATAAGATGGTCGGGACAGGGCCCCGGCCTACTCATGCTGTACAACAAAAGAAAAGGGATAAACCTCTAGCTATCTAGCTCCGGATAACTGGAGCTGATGACCCTATAAGCTAACTAAAATCACGAGGTATCGGCCCCTCGTCTATGAGCACCCACAGGCAAGTAATGCAGCGCCCCACTGGGCGTCAGTACCACTGCTACTGAGTCTGTAAAACAACAACTGAAAGAAATATCTAAAAACAACAATACAACTGATGGAACTAAAATAGGAAGGAATAGACTAACTGACTGAAAACGTAAAGCTATGCCTACTCTCAACTATGCTGGAAGGAGTAGGAGTCATACCTGGAAATGTATCGCTCTTATTGTCGATCTACTAGTATCTAGTATAACATGGCACAACACAACATAACATAGCATAGCACACACAACCTTACCCGGCCCCCATAAGCCGGGAGGTACAATCAACACGCAATCTATACCCCTACCCCGGTCGTCCCATCTCCTGTAATAACTATAAGCATCCTGCCGATCCCCTGGGTATGCACTTGGACTCACTGAGCCCCTGACAATAACTATACCTGAGTCCGAAAGACTCCTGAATCAACACCCCGGGCGTACCTGCTCGACGGGGGTGTAAAAGGGCCGACTAAGGAATAATATGGGGAAACTGGCATCCCATCTTCGTCCCCTTTGGGACGGCATGCCACTCCGTGGAGTGACATATCCTCGCCCTATGGCGGACGAGTCGATACAGTTATTAACCCTGGGGTGGTCATGAATGCTAGGTAATCCAACCCCAAGACAATACAGTGGTCTCAACTAGTAATACTATCTGCATATACCACATACTGAAGCTAATGATGATAATGTATCTATACATACTATATGCTCAACTAGTGATAGTGATATGTATGTATTTAATACATGCTGAGACTGATAATGGTATATATATATATATAATCTTTTGTCATACTGTACTGAGTCTAATGTTGAACAAGATATAGTTTTTCTGCTGGAAACCATGCTGTATAACTGAGTTTCTATAGTAACATGATTTACTATTTCTAGCATGCTTTCTAAACTTCATTTTAATCTATCATTCTTCTTCTGAGATACCTTATAGATACTTACATTGCTTTACAAGGTTTCAACTGAATACGATAATATCCTAACATTCTGTACCAAATCACATACTGGGCATGCTGTACAGTTCCTAACACTTGTATTAGAATTTATATCGTGCTAGCAAGTTTCACGCTATACATAACATGATGCCTCCAATATCGTACCAACATTCATAATAAACATAACACACGACTTCTGAACATTCTACTGGCCTTTAAACTACTTTACTGTACCGAGACTACTAACTTGCCAAGGAAACTAGCTTTACATACCTTCGCTTCTGATTTCTCGACTAACCAGCGTAGCTCGGTCAGTATTCCAGCTATTTCTCCCAATTGCATTCATATTTACGTCAATCAGTACGATATACAACTTTATTTTGAAGGACAACATCACTTTCGATATATTTATAGCCTAAACTTAGGCTTATCGAAAGACGGTCGAAAACTTGCTATTTTCCAGAAGTCCAGAAGGAAGAAGTATTCACTCCACAGCTAGGAACACATAGACACTAGTTTGGAGCAATTCTACTTACCTTAGTCCGGTAGCTCGACGATTCGTCAGCCGTATTTCGCGAAACAAAATTCGTAGGAATGCTCCTGGTTGCTAAATACCTCGGTACCGGAGGTTAATTTGAGTTTGTACTACCTTTGGCAGCGTAATCGAACGATAATATCTTACCCCTCCTCGTCTCTCTCTATTTCTCTGCATTTTATGGAAATTAAATGAGGAATATAACCTCACAAACCTAAGTGGGGGCTTTATATACTTGGGCCTGGACAGGCCCAACGTGTCACGGAGCCAACACGGAGGCTCCACCTCTGTGACACATTGCCATCGCGTAGGGGCTCTGCCTCGGCTCCTTCCGCGATGGTTCGACAGGTTATCCGTCCGATCCTTTCCCAAGCCTTTCTGTAGCACGTATGGCTTTCAAATAGGCTAAACCACCATGCGAATAGGCCATCTAGGTGTTGGAAATCTTACGAGGTATAACATTCTCCCCCCCTTAAGAACATTCGTCCTCGAATGGAAACTCCTATCTAGAGGACTTCTTAACTTACTTATTTAGAAAAATTTCGGCAGAGTTTCCCCTGTAATACGGACTATACCAAAAACCTGAAATGCAGAAAAGTCTAATACAGGTGTTGCACATAATACTTTAAGATTCACTGGATAGCTAAACATCAATATTTCTCATTTATATATACACAACTACAAAGTACTACATAAGTAATAATACAGACATACCTGTAGCCTGACTAGGCCTTGAATAAGTGAGGATATCTAGTTTTCATATCTTCCTCAGCCTCCCACATCATCTCCTCTTGGTTCCTGTTACGCCACAATACCTTGACCGAGGCAATATCCTTAGTTCTCAATCTACGAATCTGTCTGTCTAAGATGGCTACTGGAACCTCTTCTTAGGCCAGCTTTTCTGTAATCTGGATATCCTGGACTGGGATTGCTCTGGATAGGTCTCTTATGCATTTCCTCAGCATAGATACATGGAAGACCGGATCAACGTATTCCAATTCTAGAGGCAAGTTCAACTCATATGCTACTCGGCCTATCCTTCGACGAATCTGATAAGGCCCAACAAACCTCGGGCTGAGCTTACCTTTCTTGCCGAATCTCATCACCCCTTTCATCGGAGATACTTTCAGAAATACCCAATCATTTACATCGAACTCCAGGTTCTTTCGCCGTACATCTGCATATGATTTCTGGCGACTCTGTACAGTCAATAGGCGTTCTCTGATAAGCTTTACTTTCTCTTCTGACTGCTGAACAATGTCTGGCCCAACCATTGCCGATTCTCCTATTTCAAACCAGCCAATCGGCGATCTGCATTTTTTCCCATATAATACCTCGAAAGGCGCCATCTGGATGGCTGAGTGATAGCTATTATTATAATCAAACACGATTAGGGGCAAATGCTCGTCCCAACTACCTCCAAAATCTAGCGCACACGCTCATAGCATGTCCTCGAGCGTCTGAATAGTGCGCTCAGCCTGTCCATCTGTCTAAGGGTGGAATGTTGTGCTCAAGTTAATCTGCGTTCCCAGACCTCTCTGAAACGACCGCCAAAATCTAGCCGTAAACTGTGCTCCTCTGTCTGAAATAATGGATACTGGCACTCCGTGCAATCTGACTATCTCTCGGATATACAACTCAGCATAATCTTCGGCCGAGAAAGTAGCTCTTACTGGCAAGAAATGAGCTGATTTTGTCAATCTATCAACTATCACCCGTATAAAGTCATATCTATGTCTGGTACGAGGTAATCTTGCTACAAAATCCATATTCACTGCTTCCCATTTCCAGAGAGGCACAACTATGTCCTGAGTCAAGCTACCTGGTTTTTGATGTTCTGCTTTCACCTGTTGGCAGTTAGGACACTGAGCTACAAATTCAACCATTTCTCTTTTCATACCTGGCCACCAGTAGTTTTCTCTGATATAGTGGTACATTTTTGTCGCACCGGGGTGAAGAGAATAACAGGCGTAATGTACCTCATTCATAATCTGCTGGCGGAGCCCTGAAACATCTGGAACACATAGGCGACCTTTACATAACAACACTTCTTCCTCAGTTACCTGAAAATTTGACGCTTTACGCTACTGGATTCTGTCTTTGAGCTAGATCAGGTCAGGATCCTCATATTGCCGTTCTTTCACTTCCACAACTAATGATGACACGTTGGTGTTCTGAATTACCGCTCAACCATCCTCTGTTTCTGCTAAACGAACGGCTAGGCTAGCTAACTGATGTATCTCCCAAACCAATTCCTGCTGCTCGGGCTGCAAATACGTCAAACTCCCCATGGACTTACGACTGAGAGCATCTGTTACAACATTGGCTTTCCTTGGGTGGTATAGAATATTCACATCATAGTCCTTTAACAACTCCAACCAGCGACGTTGCCGCATATTCAACTCCCTCTGAGTGAAGATATACTGTAGGCTCTTGTGATCTGTGAAAATATCAACATGGACGCCATACAGGTAATGCCTCCACATTTTCAAGGCGTGGATCACTGCGGCTAATTCCAGGTCGTGGGTAGGGTAATTCTTTTCGTGTTTCCTCAGTTGTCTGGAAGCATATGCAATCACTTTACCATGCTGTATCAACACACAACCCAACCCGACGCCTGATGCATCGCAATACACCGAATAACCTTCTGTACCTTCCGGCAATGCTAACACTGGGGCGGAGGTTAACCTGTCTTTTAGTTTCTGGAAGCTCTGCTCGCATGCCTCTGTGCAGTGAAACTTTGCTGCTTTTTGTGTCAGTTTAGTCAGAGGTGCCGCAATAGTCGAGAACCTTTCAACGAACCTCCTGTAATATCCTGCTAATCCTAGAAAGCTACAGACTTCAGTCGGAGTGGTAGGCCTAGACCATGATTTAACTGCTTCTATTTTCTGCTTGTCAACTTGTATACCAGCATCCGACACAATATGCCCTAAAAAGGCTACTGAATTAAGCCTGAATTCACACTTAGAAAATTTAGCATATAACTGGCGGTCCCTAAGGATTTGGAGCACTGTCCACAAATGAGTTCGGTGATCTGCTTCAGAGCGAGAATACACGAGAATGTCATCAATGAATACTATTACGAACAAATCTAGGAAAGGTCTGAAAATACTGTTCATCATGTCCATGAATATTGCCGGGGCATTCGTTAACCCGAAGGACATGACTAGAAATTCAAAATGTCCATATCGGGTCCGGAACGCTATCTTAGGAATATCTCTTTCACGTACTCGAACCTGGTGATATCCGGACCGCAAGTCAATTTTAGAAAAGTATCTGGCTTCCTGCAACTGATCAAATAAGTCATTAATTCTAGGAAGTGGGTACTTGTTCTTCACTGTATTGTTCAATTGCCGATAATCTATGCACATACGGAGTGAGCCATCTTTCTTTCTCCCAAATAGAACTGGCGCACCCCATGGTGAAGTACTCGGCCTAATAAAACCTTTATCCAACAAGTCTTTCAGCTGCTCCTTTAATTCTCTGAGTTCTGCAGGAGCCATACAATAGGGAGGAATTGATATCGGCTGAGTGCCTGGTAACAAATCAATAGCAAAATCTATTTCCCTTTCTGGGGGAATACCAGGTAACTCATCTGGAAACACATCACGGAACTCGTTCACCACCAAAACAAACTGGAGAGTCGGGGATTCTGCCCGAACATCCTGAACTCTGACCAGATGGTAAATACATCCCTTAGATATCAATTTCCTCGCCTAAAGGTAGGAAATAAACCTACCTTTTGGCGTAGCGGTGCTGCCCTTCCACTCCCGCACAGCTTCTCCTGGAAAATGGAATCGGACCGTCTTGGTCCAACATTCAACATTGGCAAAGCACGACACTAGCCAATCCATACCCATTATGGCATCGAAGTCTATCATTTCTAACTCAACTAGATCTACCGTGGTCTGACGGTCAGCAACCTCTATTGTACACCCTCGGTAAATTCTGCTAGCTACAATAGAGTCACCGACGGGCATGGATACTGAAAAGGGCTACTGCAATAATTCTGGTGCAATATTGAACTTTCGTGCCACAAATGGAGTAATATAGGACAAAGTAGATCCTGGATCAATCAATACATAAGCAGGGTGTGAGCAGATAGTTATCATACCTGTCAAAACATCAGGTGACGCTTTTGAATCCTGCCTCCCTGGTAAAGCATATGTACGGCTTGGACCCGCACCTACACTGGAGGCCCCTGATCTGCCCCGACCCCTGCCTGCTGAAACTAAGGGCCTGCGCCCTGCCGAGGATGCTGTAGGTCGTGACCCTGCGGATGCCCTGTCCTGTCTATCCCGATCCTCCTGACCTATGGCTGGGCAATCTCTCATCAAATGGCCCTCTTGGCCACAAATATAACATCCGGTGGAGCCATACCTGCATGCTCCAGAATGACGTCGGCTGCATATAGGGCAAAGTGGTAGGGTATACCTACTCTGCTCCGCCCTCCTCTGTAATGCTGAATCTGCAATCTGCGAGCCTCTGTCGGTCTCTGACTGCCCCCTATGGATAAATCTACCCCTCTGCGGCTGTGGTGGAGGCGGGGGCCTGGGTGGCCTGTCTAACAATCATGTCCTAGGTCCTCCCCGAGCTTCCCTCTGTAACTCAACTGGTCTATCCTTACGGCGCTGTTCCTGATTGGTCCTCCTGATCTCCCAATGCCGCTGCCTGATGCCCTCAATATTCTGGGCAAATGCCTAAACTCGGGCAATATCCATGTCCTCTCGCAGTGTGGCCGTAATACAAGCCTCAACATATTCTGGATTCAACCCCATGATGAAGCGGTGTACTCTGGATTCCATGGTATCAACAAAGGCCGGTGCGTACCGAGCCAAAGAATCAAACCGCAAGGCGTATTCCCGAACACTCATGGCCCCCTGCTCTAAATGTAGAAACTAGTCCACCCAGGCCTGTCGAATCTCCCGTGGCAAATAGTGATCCAGAAAAGCTCCTGAGAAGCCAGACCAGGTCGGAGGGGAAACATCTCTCCCTCGGGACCATTCCCAGCTTTCATACCACAATACGACGATGTCCCGTCATCGGAATGCTGCCAACTCAACCGATTCTGTAGGCATGGCATGCATAACCCTGAAAATTCTCTACATCTGATCTAGAAAATCCTGAGGGTCCTATATCCGGTCCGTACCTATAAACTATGGGGGATTCAGAGCCAAAAACTCTCGGACCCTTGAACTACCGGGCCCTCCTGACGACTCCGCAACTGTAGACGGCATAGGCTGACGCTGAGCAGCCATCCTCTGTGCTAACATGACTACCGCACTCCTAACCTCCTGGTCGGAAGGTATCAGTATAGGGACTGCTGGAGATAGTGTCGCCCCAAGTGGCTCATGGTGCGGTGGAGACTGTTGAGAAGGCTGGAACGATGCCTCTGTAGTGCCCTCTGATCGGGCTGTTTCTAAACGAGGGTGAGGCATCCTGCTGGTGCCTTCCCCTGCTACAATATCTAAGCTCCGGCTTGTGATAGGATGTCGCTGGTCTGACATTATCTGTAACCAAAGAATACAGTAAGCTTTAGGGACTCAACCCTATATTGTACCGCTCTACAGCACGACTGAATAAGAATAAAAGACAACCATTCTATCACGCCTTGCATCCCCCTACCCATAGTATATGGTGCACAACACATCCATAGGCAGGGCTCTACTTAGCACGGCTTGCAGACTCCCTGGGATACGACCTGCTCTGATACCAAGTTTGTCACACCCCGTTTGGGGGGGTATGACTGGCACCTGGTGCCCTACTAGGACCTGAACTGCTAGACTACTGAGCCTAAGCACATTTGGTGCCTGGCTGGCTCTAACTCAGATTCAGGGAAACAACGGGCTATATAACGGCTGTAAATACAGCCTCCGGCCGACTAGGCCTATAGCCACCTATACCTATAATAGCAGCTAAGCAGAAACACACTCGTAACAAAGAACCTATGCGCACCGACAAGGCCACCATGCTGTCTAGTTAACTACAACTTAACAATGGAATACTAGAAAGCTACATGACCGGCGAGGTCACCACTACTGTCAACAGAGGCCTCACACGGCCAACATAAACAAAAAAAAATGCTAAACAACTACAACAAACTGCACGGCCTCACACGACCGGCTCAGCTGACCACTGGGAATTATATATAGACTGCAAGCCTCTAAGAACACTGATAAGATGGTAGGGACAGGGCCTCGACCTACCCATGTTGTACAATAAAAGGAAAGGGATAAACTTCTAGCTATTTAGCTCTGGATGACTGGAGCTGATGACCCTGTAAGCTGACTGGAATCACGAGGTATCGGCCCCTCGTCTATGAGCACCTGCAGGCAAGTAATACAGCGCCCCACTGGGTGTCAGTACCACTGGTACTGAGTATGTAAAACAACAACTGCAAGAAATATCTGAAAACAATAATACAACTGATGGAACTGAAATAGGAAGGAATAGACTAACTGACTGAAAATGTAAAGCTATGCCTACTCTCAAATATGCTGGAAGGAGTAGGAGTCATACCTGGAAATGTATCGCTCTTATTGTTGATCTACTCATATTTAGTATAACATGGCACAACACAACATAACATAGCATAGCACACACAACCTTACCCAGCCCCCATAAGCCGGGAGGTACAATCAACACGCAATCTATACCCCTACTCCGGTCGTCCCATCTCCTGTAATAACTATAAGCATCCTACCGATCCCCTGGGTATGCACTTGGGCTTACTGAGCCCCTGACTATAACTGTACCTGAGTCCGAAAGACTCCTAAATCAACACCCCGGGCGTACCCGCTTGATGGGGATGTATAAGGGCAGACCAAGGCACAATATCGGGAAACTGGCATCCCATCTTCGTCCCCTGTGGGACGGCATGCCACTCTGTGGAGTGACGTATCCTCGCCCTGTGACGAACGAGTCGATACAGCTATTAACCCTGGGGCGGTCATGAATGCTAGGTAATCCAACCCCAAGACAATACAGTGGTCTCAACTAGTAATACTATCTGCATATACCACATACTGAAGCTAATGATGATAATGTATCTGTACATACTGTATGCTGAACTAGTGATAGTGATATGTATGTATTTAATACATGCTGAGATAGATAATGGTATATATATATATATAATCTTCTGCCATACTGTACTGAGTCTAATGTTGAACAAGATATAGCTGCTGGAAACCATGCTGTATAACTGAGTTTCTATAGTAACATGATTTACTATTTCTAACATGCTTTCTAAACTTCATTTTAATCTATCATTGTTCTTCTGAGATACCTTACAGATACTTACATTGTTTTACTAGGTTTCAACTGAATATGATAATATGCTAACATTCTTTACCAAATCATATACTGGGCATGCTGTACAATTCCTAACACTTGTATTAGAATTTATACCGTGCTAGCAAGTTTCACGCTATACATAACATGATGCCTCCAATATCGTACCAACATTCGTAATAAAAATAACACATGACTTCTGAACATTCTACTGGCCTTTAAACTACTTTACTATACCGAGACTACTAACTTGCCGAGGAAACTAGCTTTACATACCTTCGCTTCTGATTTCTCCACTAACCGGCGTAGCTCGGTCAGTATTACGGCTATTTCTCTCAACTGCATTCATATATACGTCAATCAGTATGAAATACAACTTTATTCTGAAGGACGACATCACTTTCGATATATTTATAGCCTAAAATTAGGCTTGTCGAAAGACGGTCAAAAACTTGCTATTTTCCAGAAGTCCAGAAGGGAGAAGTATTCACTCCACAGCTAGGAACACATAGACACTAGTTTGGAGCAATTCTACTTACCTTAGTCCGGTAGCTCGACGATTCATCGGCCGTATTTCGCGAAACAAAATCTGTAGGAATGCTCCCGACTGCTAAATACCTCGGTACCTAAAGTTAATTTGAGTTTGGACTACCTTTGGCAGCGTAATCAAACGATAATATATTACCCCTCCTCCTCTCTCTCTGTTTCTCTACGTTTTCTGGAAATTAAATGAGGAATATAACCTCACAAACCGAAGTGGGGGCTTAATATACTTGGGCCTGGACAGGCCCAACGTGTCACGAAGCCAACGCGGAGGCTCCACCTCCGTGACACGTTGCCATCGCAGAGGGGCTCTGCCTCGGCTCCTTCCACGATGGTTCGACAGGTTATCCGTCCTATCCTTTCCCGGGCCTTTCTCTAGCACGTATGGCTTTCAAATATGCTTAACCACCGTGCAAATAGGCCATCTAGGTGTCAGAAATCTTACGGGGTATAACAAGTGGAGTGACTTATTTTTGGTTGGTTTAGACCTAGGTAGGGGTAAATAGATTATTCTGTTGGTTAGCACCTTCCGGCTTATGGGGGTCAGTCAGGTATTGTGTGTATTTATATGTATATCTATACGTGCTATTAGATACTGATAGACAGTAGGATGACACGTCGTCAGGTACGCCCAGTTTAGTTACAGAATAGGTAAACTCTCCCCAGTTATCCTCAGCCAGATAGACTCAGCTACTTCCTTCTTATATGTCATGTTATTGTTGTTACCCATTTCAGTGTATATTTCAGTTTGCTTTACATGCTCAGTACCTATGGTACTGACGCCCGTGGGGGCGCTGCATTACTTGCCTGCAGGTACACCTAGACGAGGAGTCGATTCCTTGTGATCCAGTCAACAGAGTTATCGGCTCCTATCCTCCAGAGCTAGACAGTCGGAGGTTGTTCCTATTTCCTTTTGATTATAGTTTGGGTAGGTCGGGGCCCTGTCCCGACCAATCTACCATTACTTCCCAGAGGCTTGCAGTCTGTATATATTTTCCTGTGGTTAGTTGTGCTGGTCGTGTGGGGCTGTGTGTATGTTTAGTTGTCTATGTTGGCCGTGTGAGGCCTTATCCAGTCAGTAGTGGTGACCTTGCCGGTCACGTAGCTGTTCTGTATTTGTTATATTGAGTTAGAGATAACTAGACAACATGGTGGCCTTGTCGGCCCGCGTAGGTTTCCCTACATGTGAATGATTCTGGTTAGCTGATGATACAGTGCAGGTGGCTATAGGCCTAATTGGCCGGGGGCTGTATTTACAGCCGCTATATAGCCAGTTCGTTTCTTGAAATAGAGCTAGAGTTATCCAAAGCACCAGATGTGCTCAGGCTGGACCGTTTAGCAGCCCAGAGTCTAGCAGGCACTAGGTGCCCGTCATACCCCCCAAGGTGGGGTGTGACAGTATATGTCTAGTACTTCTGTTGTTACACTATGGTTACATTTCCTCTATGTTTTATGCTAAGTATTCTGCTTTATTAAATGAGATTAGATGTATGCATGTGCCATGGGTTGACTTGGGGTCTCTCGGGGCCCCTTGTCCCGTGTCTACGATTCTGGTGTATGTTCGGGTCGTGACAAACTTGGTAGCCGAGCAATAGGTTTGAAGTGTCCTAGGGTGTCTGAAAGCAACATTAAGTAGAGTCTTTTTCATGGGTGTGAAGTGCGCCACACGTATGACGAAGAGGCTACTAGACGTTTAGGAAATGTTCCCTTCTTTCGTATTCTATGTCGTGCGATGAAAAGTCTCTCCATCATTCTAATTCATGTGTTTCGCGATTGAAGAATTTTGCTCCTAGAAGAATGAATGAAAGGAGGAATGGAAATGATGAAGGCCACGGAGGTGGCAATGACCATGGGCATCAGCAAGCCCCACCTGTTTAGGAGCCCAGGCACCAGAGCTAGCTACCCATGCTGAGTTTTGGGTGGCTATTCAGATGTTGGCATAGGCATTGATTGCTCAGGTCAACCAATAGTCTATCGCACAAGTCCCACAAAATATCAATATAGTGGCGGCTCGAATTAGAGACTTCTTTAGGATGAACCCTTCTAAGTTCACGGGATCAAAGGTGGACGAGGATGCACACGAGTTCATTGAAGGGATCTTGAAAGTCACTCAGGTTATAGGTTTGACAAATGGGGAATGTGTGGACTTGGGCTCTTACCAACTAAAAGAGGTCGCTCATATTGGTACAAGAAATGTAAGGACAGCAGGGTAGCGGGAGCAGGCCCTATTAGCTGGGATGAGTTCGACATGGCCTTTCTCGATAGGTTCTTCCCTCCAGAGGTGATGGAGTTCAAAGTAACTGAGTTTGTGAACCTCAAGCCGGGAAAGATGATAGAGCTGGAGTATTCTCTTAAGTTCACTCGTTTGTCAAAGTACGCCCAAGAGTTAGTGATGGATCAGAGGGCACGGGTGAGCCAATTCATTCATGGTGTGGCTGGTTATTTAGACAAAGATTCCAAGATTTCCATGCTTTACCAGGATATGGACTTTCCTCGCATAGGGTTGTATGCCCATCAGATGGAGGCGGATTATGTGAGGGAGAGGGAGGCAAAGAGGGCTCGGACGGATAGCCGTGGGTTTTCGCATCAGTGGTCTGGTGGTGGCTACCATCCACAGTTTCAGCAGAGATCACTTTCCCCAGCACCATCATCAGATAGTGTTCCATCTAGACCCAGGGGTGATCAAAGGAATAGGGCTTCAGGATCAAGGGATTAGAGGGGCACCCACTTAGAGTATACCTCTCCGGCCTGCGGGATGTGCCGCAAGAGTCATGTCGGGAAGTGCCTGCTCGATTCAAATGTTTTCTATGGGTGTGGTATATATGGGCACATGCGCCGAGCGTGCCCATAAGCTAGAAAGGGTGAGGATAGGGGGCGTGCACAGACAACCAAGGCAGCAGCAACTCCAGCCCATTCCACTTCGCAAGGAGCATCAACTAGTGAAGGTGGCAGACAACGCCAAAACCAATTCTATACCCTTGCCTCGTGCCAGGGGTAGGAGACTTCGCCATACATGGTCATTGGTACGTTGCATGTCTTTCATATTGATGTTTATACCTTGCTAGATTCAGGAGCTACCTTGTCTTTCATGACTCCTTACATTACTAGTAGCCTTGGAGTTAGTCCCGAGACCTTATCAGAATCGTTTTCAGTTTCGACCCCTGTTGGTGATTCAGTCATAGCTAGATGAGTATATAAAGAATGCCCGGTCATTGTGTTGCATAACGTCACCTCCGCAGACCTTGTAGAGTTAGCCATGACTAACTTTGACGTTACTGTTGACATGGATTGGTTTTTTTCATGTTATGCTTCGATTAATTGTAGGACTCGTACAGTGGAATTCATTTTCCAAGTGAGTTAATGTTAGATGGAAGGGTAGTTCGGCGGTATCAGCAGGTTGATTTATTTCCTATCTTAAGGCAAGGAAGATGATTTCTAAGGGTTGCATGTATCATCTAGTTAGGGTTAAGGATGTTGAGTCTGACACCCCAACTATTCAATCAGTTCATGTGGTATGTGAGTATCCGGATGTTTTTCCCGACAATTTGTCAGGTGTTCCTTCTGAGAGGGAAATCGACTTCGGCATTGATGTCATAACCGATACATAGCCTATCTCTATTCCTGCCTATAGGATGGCTCTAGCTAAGCTAAAGGAATTGAAGGATAAGTTAAAGGATCTATTGGATAAGGGCTTCATTAGACCGAGCCAGTCTCCATGGGGTGCACCAGTTCTATTTGTTCGAAAGAAGGATGGTTCCCTTTGTATGTGCATTGACTATCGACAGCTGAACAAGGTCACTGTCAAGAACAGGTACCCCGTACCTAGGATTGATGATTTTTTTGACCAGCTTCAGGGTGCCAAAAGTTTCTCGAAGATAGACCTCAGGTCCTGGTACCATCAGCTCCGAGTTCAGGAGAGTAATACTCCGAAGACAGCCTTCTGGACACGGTATCGCCATTATGAGTTTGTGGTTATGTCTTTTCGACTAAAAAATTCTCCTATAGCTTTTATGGACTTGATGAACCGGGTGTTCAAACCATATTTGGACATGTTCCAGATTGTGTTCATTGATGACATCCTTATATACTCTCGGAGTAAGGAGGAGCATGCCACTCACCTGAGAGTAGTACTTCAGACCCTCAAGGATCGTCAGCTATATGAAAAGTTCAGTAAGTGTGAATTTTTGTTCGACTCAGTGGCATTTCTGGGTCATGTGGTTTCAAGCGAAGGCATAAAGGTGGATTTGCATAAAATTGAAGCGGTGAAGAATTGGCCCAGGCCGGTGAACCCTTTGGAAATTCGGATTTTATTGGGTTTAGCTGGATACTACCGGAGGTTTGTTGAAGGTTTCTCATCTATTGCGGCACCTTTAACCAATTTGACTCAGAAAAAGGTGAAATTCCATTGGTCAGATGCTTGTGAGAAAAGCTTCCCAGAATTGAAGACCCGACTCACTTCAGCACCAGTGTTAACTTTATCCAAAGGGTACTGATGGATTTGTTGTATATTGTGATGCTTCGAGAGTCGAACTGGGATGTGTGTTGATGTTACACCCAAAATTTTCTTTGATGACTATTTGATAGTTATATGTCATATTAAGGGGATTATGGGTCGTATGTTGTCCGTAGGTGAGGAGGGAAACATGTGCAAAGGAAAAATCGAAGAGTATGTGAAGTTTTTAAATAAGAATAAATTTTAAAAGGTCATATCTCGAAACATATAATGATATAGAAGTCCCATAAATTATCAAATGAAAGGTATTTGAGTCTAGTTTATAGTGAATAATACCACTCGTTCATCGGAGTTCAGAGTAAAAAGTTATAATCGTTTGAAGACAACACTATTGGCTGGAAAAACGCCCATGAGCGAGGGAGCCGAGACAGGCAGGCAGCAGGCACGCGTGCCTGCGCGAGGGCACGTCGCACGGGCGCCGCACGCGGGCACCGCCCAGCCTGCCTATATGAAGTAATTTTGAGCTAACAAGCTCATTTCTACTTCGTTTCACCTAATTTTTTTCAAAATTCTCAGAATTAAGAGCTCTATCCAATGGTGAAAACAAATTCCAGGTAATAAATTGTATGGATAGGTGAAATTTCCTTATATTCAAAGCTTGGAAAGGGTTTCTTATGTCATGAACTTCTAATCGTCGAGTTGCTGTGTTTTTGGATGCCAGGATGCTGCATTTTTGGGCAGTAGGTAGATGAAGTTCTACCTCCATATTGGTGAGAATTGAGTAGAAAAGGAGGTGGTGTTTTTACTCTTTAAATTATCATGAATTAACAAGTTACGTTGGAAGTGAAGTTGGAACTTATGTGTTGCTTGGGTGTGTGTTGTTGCTGCGGTTTTGCAGCATGGTTGCTATATTTTTGGAATGGAATTTAGATGAAGAGGAACCCCATATCGGCAGGGGTTATACACAAGTGAAAGGTAAGTGTTCCTACTTGGTTTATCTGCTCAAATTCGCAAGCTAAAGTAAGGAAATGACATAAAGTAAATACGTGTCTTATGTGATATTTGACTGAGGTTTCTGCCTGTTTTTGGGAGGTTGTTACAGCTGTATAGATGCTGGAATTTATCCAGAAGATGGAAGGAATACACCACACCTTTGGGGTGGTTAAACACCAAAAGCACGTAAGCGAAACTCTCTTGAATTGCCTCAAGTTTAAGACGCCTAAGGTATGTAGGATTGATGAAAATTATATTATGATGTGACTATTTAGTTGTACGTTTTGGGACATGAATTGTGACTGGGAACTTGGAATAAACAGTACTCTTTCCATGTAGTGTAATTATGGAAGTTGAAGGTGTCAGAGTTTCTAGCAAG
Organism: Datura wrightii; assembly: GCA_035772735.1. NCBI lineage: Eukaryota > Viridiplantae > Streptophyta > Magnoliopsida > Solanales > Solanaceae > Datura > Datura wrightii. The sequence continues at coordinate 18,014,103 of JASDFA010000023.1, read as the reverse complement.
CGAAAGAAATTGGCTAAAAAGACGCGACGAAGTGAGGTATGTAAAGGCATCTCTTTCCTTGTTTTTCAAGCACGGAACTAAGTTATTGAAAGGATCAATATTCCTATGTTTTTAAAATCATATTGAGGCATGTATGATCCTTTCCAAACGGTTGGAACTACTTGGCATAAAGCTTGAATCGTTAAGAATGGTTGAAGCGAACAAACATGAAGCGAAAGATGTAATTTTTATATGATTATTGTCGTAGTTCTAAATTGAGTCTAAAGTCCACTTAATGTGGGCACCGTGAGATGGTCCTTTTTAGTATACTATATATATGATGTTTAATATATTTTAAGATCTTGTCACTTAGTGAAATTGGTAGGAAATGCTAAGACGACGACATGTAATTGAACTTAAGCTAAGATGATGACGCTAAGATGATTGAGGGTAAACGAGATTATTGAAATAATGCTTTAATAATATTGTTAATCCCTCCTCTATTTTTATGTTTTAAAGTGGTTAAGGTAAAAAGTAGATTTTATATTTTTCCTCTTTAAAGCTAAGCAAGCGGAACGTAGCGAATAAGCTAAATCGATACATGTTAACGGGGAAAGCGTGGCTAAGTTGTCAATTAGGCAAAGAGGTAAGTGCGTATAAGATTGATGGAATAGTGAACACGAGGGTAAAAACATGAGTGTAGAGTGAATAATTTTTGGCAAAGAAGTTAAGATGAATAAGTTAAGTAGAGCTAAATATTGTTAAATTAGACGATACGGGTTACGATGGTGAACGAGGTAGGCAACAACTAGGAAGATTAACCCTGTTCTAAAGACGTTTAGAAAAAGAGTTATAAATTAAGTCGTTTATGTTCAATATGTATTACATTGATGAATAACCACTAATGTGTTAACCTTCTACGAAATAATTAGTTGAACGTCTACAAAATAGTAACTTAAGTTGAGAAGCTCTCTGCTATACCCCTAAATGATTATGTTAAGTTATCTATTCTAAGTGTTGAAATTTTCTACCATGTCTGAAAAGGGTAATCCTAGGATCTTCTAAGTCACTTATGATTATGTAAGCTTTCTTAAGCTCCGCAGATAATTGCAAAGTTACGTAAGTCAATCCAACATCACCCGAATTACGGCTATATATCTTTATTTACCTATAAGGCATCACTTAAAGAGTTACTCACGAGTTCCCAAGTTATAGAGCTCCAAGTCTCAGATCCTTAAGTTATGTCTTTACGTCCCTAATTTATGTTGAAATGTGCTAGCTGATCTAAGTAGTTTTTGAGAGATCATATTTTAAGAATTATGCTAATGTCTCGGTCAAGTATCTGATGTTGTATACAAGTCTAAGAACTCAATTCTTTATATGTCTTCCCAGTAAGAAGTCTTAATGTGTACGATTTTCATGTTATAACATATAGTTGAATTCTTTCAGTTATATTCAGGTCATGCATTTTTATGTTTAGCTCTTGTTGAGTTATCTGTTGAATTTCCTAAATTTAGAGGAGAGATTCTCCCAGGTACCAATGTTCCTAATGTCTAAGTAAGTATAGGTGCAGGGTATGATGATGATCAGTTAAGCTCAGAACTTTGAATACCAGGAAGTCTCCTGGAGGTCACCTAGTTAACTAAATAGGAGTTATACATTATATAGAAGTCTTATAAGTTGTATGTTTGTAGTTCAGTTCTCAACTCTATGTATATGACAAATAACTCCAAGTTCCTAGTTATAATTTCCATGTTTTCCTGCAAATAAGTTAAATGAATTAAGAACTATATGTACTTATCTACATGATAAATTTGGCAATGAAATTCCAATGTATAGTTGCCGATACAGGTTAAAGGAACCACCTAGTAGGCAGTATATATTTGTAGTTCCCAGATGTTAAAGAATTGTGTAGAAATGAGCTCTATGTGTTTCTATCCAAGTAATATGTTCAATTGGTAGGATTATTTGTAGGACATTGTTTGTAAGCCTACAAAAGTTCTTATGTTGTCTAAACCTCTTGAAGGTCCTTCAAGTAACTGATTCGACATGTTCATGTATAATTTGACAACTTTACGTGATATATATACATATTTTCTAGCTTTACATAATATGGGTGCTCACTTGCATTTATAGGTTATGAAAGAGGCCTATTCCGGCCACAGAATTAACATTTGTCATTTATATGCCATACGTGTTAAATTGACTCAATCTAAGCCATATCGACCCTATTTAGGATTATGATTGAGAATTATTTTTATTTTACCCCGGTGTGGTACATCGGATGGAGATATTTATATTTTACCCTGGTGTGGTACATCGGCTGCAGACATTTTTATTTTACCTAGGTGAGGTACATCGGCTGGAGATATTTTTATTTTACCCCAGTTTGGTACATCGGATGGAGATATTTTTATTTTACCCCGGTGTGGTACATCGGCTGGAGATATTATTATTTTACCCCGGTGTGGTACATTGGCTGGAAATACTTTTATTTTACCCCGGTGTGATACATCAGCTGAAGATACTTTTATTTTTTCTTGGTATGGTACACTGGCTGGACGAATTTTATATATGGATTTATGGTTGGTTGGTTGTTGGCAATACGGTTATAGTTTTTCTTGTGCATTACTTGGTTGCATTTGCACTTCAGTATTGACTTATTGCCATGTTTCAGTTTCCAGGATTCCAGGTTATTGTTATTCCTTATTTATGGCTAAGTTATCATTGCTATCTTACATGTTTGCAGTTTTCTGCCTTACATACCAGTATATTTCATTCGTACTAATGTCCCTTCGTCTGGGGACTTGCGTTCGTGCCGCAAGTGCAGTAGAGGTCGTGATTGCTAGTTGCAGTAGCAGTTCATGAGATTAGTGGATGTGTTGGTCTGCTCCTTTCTTTCTGGAGCTAAGACTAGTTTTGTATCAGCTAGAGTTTCGAGATGCAGTTATGGGTAGGTCGGAGCCCTGTTCCGACCATCAGTTAGTTTACTCTTTAGAGGCTTTGTGGACTCAGTGTGTACAATGGTATTCAGTTTGTGTCCTTGTCGGCTTTTTGTTGTTTAGTTTACCATACTCATAGCCTTGTCTGTATTTCAGTTGTTTACCCTGTATTGTTGAGACATTATGGGTCCATTTTATGCTTCAGTTGATTTTGACAGGTGGCTTGGACAACCTAAGTGTTACAGTTACAGATGTCATATAGTCGGCTTCCCAATCAGTCAGGTATGGGGAGCCAGTTGCGCAATCCCCCCAGTTATGGGGCGTGACAGTTGATGCAACGTGGGAAAGTTATAGCATATGCCTCTAGACAGCTGAATATCCGTGAGAAGAACTACCCGACCCATGATCTCGAGTTGGTCACGGTGGTATTCACTTTGAAGATATGGCGACACTACTTATATGGGGTTCATGTAGATGTATTCACAGACCACAAGAGTTTGTAATATGTGTTCATGCAGAAGGATCTCAATCTTCGGCAATGGAGGTGGTTGGAGCTACTTAAGGACTATGACAAGAGTGTCCTTTACAACCCGGGCAAGGCTAATATGGTTGCAGATGCACTTAGTAGGCTCTCTATGGAGAGTGTGTCCCACGTGGTTTAGGGAAAGAAGGAGTTGGTGAAGGATGTCCACCGACTTGCAAGACGGGGAGTTAGATAGATCGACTCGACTGATGGCGACGTTATTGTGCAGAATGGGTCAAAATCGTCCTTAGTGGTCGATGTCAAATATAAGCAAGATGAGGATCTGACTTTGAGGAAGCTGAAGGAAGCAGTGCGGAGTCAAAAGGTGGAGGTTTTCTCCCAAGGGGGAGATGGTGTTCTATGATATTAGGGTTGGCTATGTGTCTCGGACGTTGATAATTTGAGGGTTTGGATATTGCATGAGGCACATCGTACTAGATATTCCATCCATCCGGGATCTACGAAGATGTATTGGGATTTACGAGAAATCTATTGGTGGGATGGTATGAAGAGGGATATTGCAGAGTTCGTAGCCAAATGTCCAAACTGTCAGCAAGTGAAGGTCGAGCCTCAAAGGCCGAGAGGTGTACTTCAGGATATTAGCATTCCCACTTGGAAGTGGGAGGAGATAAATATGGACTTCATTACAGGAGTACCTCGTACTCGCTGACACTATGACTCCATTTGGGTGGTGGTAGACAGGTTAAATAAGGATGCACACTTCCTACTAGTCAAGACCATGGATTCAACAGATGATTATGCCAAGTTGTATATTCAGGAGTTGGTTCGACTTCATGGAGTGCCTTCATCTATTATTTCAGATTGAGGTACTCATTTTACCTCCCAGTTTAGGCGTTCTTTCAAAAAGGGACTTAGGTCTCAAATTAAGCTCGGCACAACTTTCCATCCACAAATAGACGGCCAGGCAAAACAAACAATTCAAACTCTCGAGGATATGTTGAGGGCATGTGTTATGGATTTCAAAGGTAGTTGGGATGATCAGTTGCCCTTGATCGAGTTTCCTTACAACAACAGCTATCACACTAGCATCCAGATGGCACCATTCGAGGCTCTTTACGGGCGAAGGTGTAGATCGCCCATTGGATGGTTTGAGGTTGGTGAGGCAGCCATGATAAGACCAGATTCAGTTCATGAGGCGATGGTGAACTTTCAGTTTATAAGGGACTAGTTGAAAACCACTCAGAGTCGTCAGAAATCATATGCTGATTTGAGGAGAATAGACTTGGAGTTTGATATGGACGACTGGGTATTTCTAAGGGTATCTCCCATGAAGGGAGTCATGTAGTTTGGGAAGAAGGGGAAACTCAGTCCCCACTATGTTGGACCCTACCAGGTTGTGAGGAAAGTTGGTTAGGTGGCGTATGAATTGGACTTTCCCTCAAAGTTATCTTCAGTTCATCCTGTGTTTCAAGTGTCAATTTTGAAAAAGTGCTTGGGTGATCCAGCCTTAGTAGTCCCGGTGGACAGCGTTGGTGCAAAGGATAGCCTCAGCTACGAAGAAATTCCGGTGAAAATCTAAGATCGTCAAGTGCATAAGCTAAGGAACAAAGAAGTAGCTTCAGTTAATGTATTGTGGAGAAACCAACATGTTGAAGGAGCTACGTGGGAAGCCAAAGCAGATATGATGGCTAAATACCCACACTTGTTCTCTACCGGCTCAGTTTCAGTTTCAGGTATTAGTTTTTTCCCTAAACCTCTAATAAGTTTTCATGTTCCGTTCATGCATACAAGTTTGTTTTATGATGTGGTAAATGTATGAGATGTCTGAATTCAGTTCAGTTATGTAGTTCTTTTCGGAGGTAGCCATTCCGTCAGTTTTCGATTTTAATAATCAGTATTTGCGTACAATCATTGCATGTTTCTATATTTTTCGTGTGTTTTTAACATTCGAGGACGAATGTTCCCAAGGAGGAGATATTGTTATGCCTCGGAAGCTCAAAGATCGGACCCGGGAGTCAAACGGGGAAAATCTCAAAAAAAAATGTTGCAGCAGTGTAGGACGAGTCGTTCGATGACTCGTGAGGAGACCCCACGAGTCATCAGGTGGCTCGTGGGAAGGATGGATTGAGATGAGGAGTTGAGGTCCCCACGGGTGTGGGAACGACTCATGATCAGCTACGACGAGTTGTCAGGTCTACCATGGAATGAGGTTGAGGAATTAATAGGAGGTCTGACTAGTGTACCTAATGGATGGGACTCCACGAGTCGTGGTCAGTCCCAACGACTCATGAGGTGGGTGGTAAGAAAGCCTGTGGAAATTTAATTGAGGGTGAGGCAGTGTACTTGACGAGCGACACAATGAGTTACCCGTCTTGACGAGTCGTTAGGTCATTCGTTAGGGTCACCTGGCAGTTATTTTCTGTGAACTTGTAAGGGCCTTCTCATAATTTCCTAAACTCCTAAAGCTAAAGCTATTTCGTTTTAAGATTGGAATAGGGTCTTTTAAGGGGGGTTAGTCCATGTTAAGCCTCATTTATGCATGCAACAGTTAGAGAGGAGAGTAGAAGGTGATTCAAGTGTTCTTTCTCAAATTCTCAAAGTTTCCATCAATTTCTTTATGGGTTTTCAAGGAACTTTGAGATTAGTCCATTCCCAGGTATGTAGGATTTAGAATGTGTTATTCCTTCCACACCCATGCCCAAATTTCGAATTTAATCATGAATTCTCCTATTCAATTCCTATGAGGGTTTTACTCAAATTCAGGAAAATGTGATTTCTCTATATGGGTATGATTTAAGTGAGTTATAATTATTGAATTATGAATGATGGGCAGATTTTGTATTATTTTCTTTAAAATCATATTTCAAGTTTTTTAGATCTAAAATGCCCATTGATGAAGGTTCATGAAAGTTATGATTTATGATGAATGTTCTACATTTTGAGTTTATTGATGATGGAAAAGCATGAATTCAAGTTTCCATGTTTATGAGCATATTTTGAAAGAATTGAGTACGTTAAAGTATTGGGCAATACCCACATGTTGAAGAATAATTTACGATTTATGAAACGAATTACATGATTTATCCATTTATGATGTCGATTGATGAAAAGGGCCTCGATTCTTGGCTAAGCATGTTTTAAAGGGGATCAATGATGATAAATGTTATATTTTAGCCAATGAATCTTAATTGATGATGTTATTGATTCACGTATGAGCCTATATGCATGTTTTTAGGAGCCCTATCGAGCACCGAGCAGCCCGACGTTCAAAGGACTACGCCAGTGTCTCATAACCACGTGCCACCATGGGTTTCTAATGATATATTTTATTGATAATGATCCCCTAAAATGTGATATCACGCCTAATGCATGACCTTCGCCTGGCAAGCCAAGGTCGGCTTTGCCCACTTGAGTGAGATAGTTGGGGCATCATGAAAGGCTCTACCATGATGGTGTCGGTTATGACAAGTCCTCCCATTGTTTCGCATGTCTTATGCATTGTTATGTTTATGTTATTGGCTCAAGTTATATTTTCATTAATTTTACGTATGATTATGATTATGAACTCTTTATGAATGACTTCAATGCCTTGAACCTTATATCTTCTTACGATGTTTATAATACAAGCATGATGTCCTCCTCCTATGTTTACTTATGAGTTTATTTTCACTTTTAAATGTCCATCTTACTTACCTTACATACTCGGTACATTCCATGTACTGGCCGCATATGTTTTGTGATGTATAATTTTATGGTACAGGGTATGGATCTCAGGCTCATCCTCATCCTTAGTTTGTCTCAGCTCTCGCTCTTAGCTTATTGGTGAGTCCTCATGTTACGAGGGCCTTTTGACAAACCTTCATGTTAATTATGTTTCAGTATTGGTTGGGCTAGTTTGGAATGTTGTCCCATCAACTCATGTTATGTAGTAGAGGCTTTCAGACAGTATGTAGAACTTAGCTTATATATATATCTAGTACTTCTGATATTTACACTATGGTTACGTTTTTTCTCTATTTTATGCTAAGTTTTCCACTTTATTAAATGAGATTAGGTTCATGTGCCATGGTTCGAGTTGGGGTCTCTCAAGGTCCCTTGTCCCGTTTCTACAATCTGGGTGTACGTTCGGGTCGTGACAGTACTTGAGCCAAGATCGCAGAGGGCTTTCTTAAACACACATAACCCGATAGTGCAAGGAATTGTGAAGGCTCCTGTATCTTCCCACTTTGGGGCAAGATTGCTCATCATCATTTCACTACAGTGATGCGTTGTCTCTCTGGTTCTCATGTCTACCACCTTCTTCTTTTTTAACAGCTCCTTCATGAACTTGGCATATCCGGGCATTTAAAGTAGGGCATCCACCAAAGATATTTTTATGGACACATTACTAAACGTGTCAATAAATTTACTGAACTGATCATCCTTCTATTTCTTAGCTAACCCGTGGTGGATAAGGGAGTGAAGCTCTAGGTTCTTGTTCTTTGAGGCTGGCCTGCCTGCCTCTTCTTCATCAACATTTGAGGGAACTTTATCAGCCTCTTCCTCACCATCTTCTTAAACATTTTCACAACCACCTGGTGCTTTTAGCACCACATCATATTCATTTTTATCATTTGTTTTAGGAGGAACAACCTCCTTAGGCTTCACACCTGCATCTCCAACCATTTTACCACTCCTCGTGATAATGGCCATTCATTGACTATCTTTCTTCAGGTTTGACATTGTATGACTTGGGAGTGTTCCCTTCATTCGTGGGTCCATTTGAGAGGATAAGTGATTCATTTGAGCTTCCAAATGATTAGTGGAGTCTAAACGAGAACTCACAATTTGGGCAAGGTTAGACACCTCCCCTTTCAATTCCTTGACCCTGTTGTCGTTTGATTCCACTTTCTTGAGGACTCAAGCTAACATCTCTTAAATTTTTGAGCTACCTGCATCACTCACACCTAGTTGATTTTGGGCTTTCTCAGCTTTAGGAAGGGGAACATATGGGTTTGAACTTCGATGATAACAATTCCCTTCTCGATTTTGCTCTTTAGTGCCCCATCTTTCATTTCTATCGGGCCATCCTTGTGCGTCGTGGTTTCTCCAACCTTGGTTCTTTTCACATGGGCACCAAGGGCCTTGATTAGTCCCTTGAAACCTGGGTCGAGAAACCCCATCTGATTTTCCATATATTGGCACTCCTCATCGTATCTCGTCGGCGATGATTCTCCTTCAAAGTGTAATGAACCCTGCATACCTACAACATTCACTACTTTGGGCCCTGCTGACAATGCTCAAACTCACACTTTCTGACAAAGTGTGAAGCAGTCATTGTCAACAAAGAACCCAACTAAGAGGTTGGGTCAAACCCAAGTATGATGAATTAAATTATGTTTTATAATCATAATGAATGATTTCCACAAGAACCCTTCATGAATTTATTAATTTTTTAATATGATGATTTCCTTAAGTATGCATGGATTTTATAAATATCAAGTTTGTGTCCATGGCTGACTCACGAGCCTATTTTATGGCTAGGACGTATCCCCGACATGTTTATGAATCTCATGATCACAACTAGCCCATATACTTCAAGTATTTATCATGATTATGATATAAGCACTATAAATGTTTAGGAAATAGCATGTAACACCGACTAGACTGTGGTTTCAATGCAGTTAGGTCTCAGAACTATGTGCCAATGTAGCCATGATGGGGTCCTCCACGAGAGTGTCTCCTATCCCTGAATGGGTCACCATGAGTGATATTACACATTTTTCATGGTTTTACAATTGGCAAGGTACGAATACCCTCCTGACTAGGGATTTATAGGCCAGGCTCTATGTATGTTCACATGTGGTATGTCAGTTATAAGAATCTCCCACTATTCCTCATTTTTTCAGTTACTCATATTCATGACATAAGATATCATGTTGTATATCATATTTTTCCCATTGATCGTTTTATGAGCTTTAACTTATGATTTCATGCATGACAGCTATATGATTTCTATTTCTAAAATTTGGGTCATTATGTTTAGGTTACGATGAATAGCTTATGAATATATATACTTCAAATTTATAGCTTTTAGCATGTCAGCCTTACTCTCACGATCTATCTAGATTTTTACTAATGATTCCAGACTAACATTTTACTAGCATGTTTTACTTTTCCTACAACTTAGTACATTCAAAGTATTGACCGCATACTCTATGCTATATCATCTCATTATATAGGTTTAGGTCATGACAAACTTGATATTAGAGCCAAGGTTTAGGTGTGTCCTAGGGTATCTAAACGCCGCATTAAGTATATTCTTTTTCATGGATGTGAAGCTCGCCACTCTTATGGGGAAAAGGGTACGAGACATTTTAGGAAAGTTCCCTTATTTCTTGATCTATGTCGTCCGATAGAGTACATATCTCTATTCCTCTAACCATGCTATACAAGTTTGAAAAATATGCCTCCATGCCAAGTCAATGGTAGAAGAAATGGAAATGGAAATGTCCATGGCAATGGCAATGGAGATGGGCATCAGCCAGCTCCACCAGCTCCAACGGATCTCTTATTTGAGCAGGTTAGTCATGCCGAGTTTAGCACAGGCCATGACCACTCAAGTCAAACAACAGGCATTAGCCATGACCACTCAAGTCAAACAGCAGGCATTAGCCCATATCCACCAAAATATAAATGTCGCGGCTGCAAAAGTATGAGACTTCCTAAAGATGAACCCACCTGAGTTTCTTCGGTTTAAGGTAGATAAGGACCCTCATGAGTTTATAGGAGAGGTACAGAAGATTATCCAGATTATGGGGGTGACTAGATAGGAGGGTGCAGACTTAGCCTCCTATCAGCTGAAGGGGGTTACTCATATATGGTTGTCATAGTGGAAGGAGAGCAGGGGAGTAGGCACGGTTCCCATTGGTTGGGATGAGTTTGTTACTACTTTTTTGGACAGATCCTTTCCTGGAGAGTTGAGGGAGTCAAAGGCAGTTGAGTTCTTTAATCTGAAGTAGAACCATATGATTGTGCAGGAGTATACCTTGGAGTTTACTAGATTGTCCAAGTATGCACCGGAGATGGTTGCGGATCTGAGGGCTCGTATGAGAAGGTTCATGAATGGGGTGGTAGATTTCTTGGTCAAGGAGTGCAGGACCTCCATGCTGATTAATGACATAAATATCTCTCAATTAATCATATATGCCCAGTAAATAGAGCCAGAAAAAATGAAGGAGAAAGAGAGAGAGAGGCCAAGAGGGCTAGAAAAGGGATCTATGGGAAGTTCCATAGAGATCTGGTGGTGAAAATTACCCTCAGACCCACCAAGGAGCATCAACTCCAGCTTCATCATCATCTAGTGTTTTATCTAGACCTAGACGTGACCAAAGGGGTAGAGCATCAGGTTGTAGAGGCCAGGGGACCATGGCAGGAGAGCGCACTTTTCTAGCCTATGTGAGGTGCGGTAAAAACTACCCTGGGTGATGCTTAGTTATCTCAAATACTAATTTTGGGTGTGGAAAACCTTGAAATAGACTTAGGGATTGCCCTTCTGCCAGACAGGGTGATGGTGGGGTACGCACCCTAGCCACCAGTCCAGCAGGTTGCCATCTTAGTAGGGTGCTTCTTCTAGTTCACTAGGAAGATAGCGCCAGAATAGGTTTTATGCACTATTATTTCGTTAGAAGCAAGAGTGCTCACCCGATATGGTTATTGGTATGTTACGAGTATTTCATCTTGATATCTATGCATTCTTAGACCTAGGGGCTACATTATCTTTCGTGACTCCTTATGTTGTTGTTAGTTTCAGAGTCAGTCTTGAAATACTATCAGAACCCTTGTAAATCTCTACTTCTGTCAATGAGTCAGTTTTAGCTTGATGGGTATACAGAAATTGCCTCGTCATGATTCTTCAGAAAGTCGCCTAAGCCTACTTAGTTGAGTTAGATATTACTGACTTCAATGTTATATTCGGTATAGATCAGTCGCACACTTGTTATGCCTCAGTCAATTGTAGAACCTGTTCAGTAGAGTTTCAATTTCTTGGTGAATCAGTCCTAGAGGGGAAGGGTAGTTCAGTTGCGCCTGTAGGTCGCTTTGTTTCCTATCTCGAGGCCAAAAACATGATCTTCAAGGGCTGTGTATACCATCTAGTTCGGATCATGGATTCTATGTCTGAGACCTCGACACTTCAGTAAATTCCTACTGTATGAGAGTATACAGAGTTGTTTCCAAATGATCTATTAGGAGTCCCTCTTGAGCGAAAAATTAACTTTGGTATTGACCTTCTTCATGATACGCAACCTATATTCATTCCACCTTACATAATGGCTCTACCTGATCTAAAAGAGTTGAAAGAACAATTGAAAGATCTCCTAGATAAGGGTTTCATCAGGCCTAGTAAGTGCCCAAGGGGAGCTCCAGTTCTCATTGTTAGGGAGAGTGACATTCTAAAGACAGCCTTTAGGACTCAGTATAGTCACTATTAGTCCGTAGTTATGTCTCTTGGAATAAAAAATGCTTTTGCTGCTTTTATGGACATGATAAATAGAGTGTTCAAGAAATATTCGATTATGTTTGTGATCATTTTCATAGATGATATTCTCATATACTCTCGAAGCGAGGAGGAGCATGCCGCTCATTTGAGGATTATGTTGTAGCCTCTCAAGGATTGCCAGCTGTTTGCTAAATTTAGCAAGTGTAAGTTTTGGCTGAAATCATTAGCATTCTTGGGTCATGTGGTGTCTTGTGATGGTGTGTAGTGGACTCTAAAAATATAGAAGCGGTGAAGAATTGGCTTAGATTTGTCAGTCCTATAGATATTAGGAGCTTTTTAGGTTTGGCCGGCTACTACAGGTGATCAGTAGAGGGATTTTCATCCATTGCAGCACCATAGACTAAGTTGACCATAAGAAGGTCAAATTTCAGTGGTTGGATGCAAGTGAGACGAGCTTTCAGGAATTAAAGACTCAACTCACTTCAACCCTAGTACTGACCCTATAGGAGGGCACGAAGGGCTTTGTTGTGTATTGCAGTTCCTCTAGGGTTGGTCTTGTCTATGTGTTGATGAAATATGGTAAGTCATTGTGTATACCTCTAGATAGCTTAAGACTCATGAGCAGAATTATCTGACGCATTACCTAGAATTAACAACTGTGGTGTTCTCTTTAATTATTTGGAGTCACAATTTGTATGGGGTGCATATCTATATGTTCACGGACCACAAGAGCCTTTGGTACATGTTAAGTCAAAAGGACATGAATTTGCAGTAGAGGAGAAGACTAGAGCTTCTCAAGCACTAGTGTCCTTTACCATCGGGGCAAGGTGTAATACCCTAAATGTTCCTGATACTAGACACGAGATTTGAAATATGATCAGTAGGAAAAGTTGGAGAATTGCATCAGCACGACTCAACCAATAAGTCGGAGGTTGGTGGTATGGGTCGTAGTAAGACCCATGGTTTAGTTCAGAGATTTCTTTCCTCGGACCATGATTCCCCACTATGAGTCGTAATGTATGGGTATGACTTAAGATACGGACCGTAACAAGTACATTGGAATTATCAGTTGCTGATGGTATGAGTGTTTGTATGACTCGTGATAGCCTATTTCGGGTCATTATATGATTTGTGAAAATATTCAGAGGATTGGAGGCTTTAGAGTTGGTCATTACGGGAGATACCACGAGTCATAGGAGGATTGTATGGCTCTTGGTACGACTCGTGATAGCTGACAAAATCAGTTTTTTCTGCAAATTCATTAAGGGTATTTTACTAAATTCTAAGCTCCTAAGACCTACACTATGTGGTTTTAAGATTTGAAAAGAGGGTTTTAATGGTGTTTAACCTATTCTAAACCATTCCCTTCCCATGCATGCAAGATTAGGAATTTCACAATGAAGATGAAGCCTTGAATTTTTCAAGTTCTTCTCTAAATCTCTTAGGCTTCCAAACAAAAATGTAGATTCAGTTTACCCAGGTATGTAGGGTTATGAATGAGAGTTTCTTTCACTCTCAAGCTCAAAATTCTCCTTAATTCCATGAATTTAAGTTAGATCAAGTTCATGATCTTATGGGGTTTTATCCTAATTTCATTAAATTCTCTATGATATATTTATGGTTCAATTCCATTCATGTTTGGAAGCACGTTTTAACATTTATGGGGAGATTTTACACCTATTTTGATTATAAATTCATGATTTCAAGATTTCAAAAACTTATGCTCAATTATGCGAGTTTCATGAAAAGTAAAATTTGTGATTCTATTATGACTTCGATTCTCTAAGATCTAAATTATGGTTTATGATTATGATATGATTTCCTCAAAGTACTCTTCATGAATTTATGAATTTCAAGTATGGTAATTTTGTCAAGCATGTACATTCTTCATGATTTATGATTTTATGATTTTGGCTGACTCACGGGCCCTTATTTCATGGTTAGTCATGTATTTCAAGCATGATCAAGTATGTTGTGATTTAACTAGCCCATGAACTTCAGGTGTGATTTCACGATAATTATATGAGCCCTCATGTGTATGTTTTTGGGAGTAGTGTCTAGCATCTAGTAGGCCTGACGTTCAGGTAAACTCTGAGGTCTCAGAACTACATGCCATCATACATATATATTCATGGTTAACCCTATGGGGTCCTTATTAGTGATATCATGTCAAGTGTCATTCCTTGCCTTGGCAAGCTGGGTACGGCTCTGCCTACTTGAATGAGATAGTTGGGGCATCATGTAAGCTTTATCATGATGGTGTCGATTAAAACGATTCCTCCCATTATTCCTCATGATTCTTGTTATGTATGTTTATGACTTATGATATTATATTTTCAACAGATTTGACCCAATGATTATCTTATAAGGTTTTATGTATGATTTCAAATAAGGAAAGCTATATGATTTTATTCATATCTTTGGGTCATTCTATTCAAATAAAAGATTCAGTTATGATTATACATGTTTTCAGATATCAACATGCAGTCCCTACTCTCATGATCTTACTATTTATATTTATGTGCATGATTTCAGTTATACTTACTCTCCCTGTTCTACATACCTTACATACTTAGTACATTTCAAGTACTGATCGCATACTCTATGTTGTATCATTTCATGATATAGGTTCAGACGCTCAAACTCAATTCCTTCCTTAGCCAGTCTTCACAGCTTAGTCCAGTTCTCTTGTTGGTGAGTCCTCATCCTTCGGGGACCTTCATATTATTGAGTTGTGTTACTTTCAGTTTTCATACTTTTAGTGAGCTAGTTGGGGATGTTATCCCGTCAACTCTTCAGTTATGTTAGGGGCTTTTCCAAATAATATGTAGAACTTCAGCTTTATTAGTGTGGACTATGTATGATTGATATGTATTCAGACATCCACTTATTCTTTTTTATTCTATTAGTTTCCATTTGATGTATGCTCTTTAGCCTCTATGTTCATTCCATGGATTGACTTGGAGCCACTCGTTGTTCTAGGTTCCGTGTCTCGATCAAAACCTATGTTCGGGTCCTGAAAAACTTGGTATCAGAGAAAAGGTTTAGAGTGTCCTAGAGTGTCTAGAAGACACATTGAATAAAGTCTTTTTCATGGGTGTAAAGCACGCCACACTCCTGAAAGAGAGGCTAGAAGGTGTTTTAGGAAATTTCCCTTCTCTCATGATCTATGTTGTGCGATGAAGTACCTCTCTACACTTCTAACTCGTGCTATATGCATTTGCAGAATCATGTCTCCACGCTGAGTAAATGATAGAAGGAATGGGAATGGAAATGGCCATGAAGATGGCAATGGAGATAGGCACCAGCAAGCCTTGCTAGCACCAGTAGGTCCTTTGCCCGATCAGGTCTTCATGTCCGGTTTAGAGAGGCTTTTTGAATGTTGTCCCAGGATTTGACCGCACAGGTCTACTAGCAGGCGGTGGCTATGTCCCTCAAAATGGGAATGCAACTGTAGCTTGAGTTCAGGACTTCCCCAGGATAAATCCACCTGAGTTCCTAAATATTAAGAGTAGATGAGGACCTGTATGAGTTTGTTGAGGAGATATAGAACATCACCCATATTCTGGGGGTGAGGGAAGAAGAGTGTGTAGACTTATCCTCCTATCAGCTGAAAGGGGTTGCTTATATTTGGTACCGTCAGTGGAGGGACGGTAGAGCAGTGGGAATAGTTCCTTTGAGCTGGGATGAGTTTATGACTGCTTTCCTAGATAGATTCTTCCAAAGGTAGTTGAGGGAAGAAAAGGCAGCAGAGTTCATCAACACTATGTAGAATAATATGATTGTGCAAGAGTATGCCTTGGAGTTCACCCAGCTGTCCAAGTATGCGCCGGAGATGCCGGTGGATCAAAGAGCCAATATGAACAGATTTTGAAATATCCCGGAAGTACCTAAGACTACACTCGGGAATTTGAAATGAGAAGTAGCAGAAAGATCTGAAATTTTGCCCCAGGACGACTGATGGTACGACTCGTAGGAAGGACCCACAACCCACAGGAACCACCCGTGGTTAGAAGTTATGTGGGAAGGAGTTGGTAATAACGGGCATTGTAATGACCCATTGGTTGAAGGTACAACTCGTAGGTAGGAGTCGTGGGTTGGTTCTGGAATAGTTAGGGATGGATAGTATGAGTCATGGTATAACTAGTTGTGAGAAACAATAGTCGTTATAAGTGCTCGTAGGAAGAGAAGGAAAATTCCACATTCGATGTAACAGATGGAACCCATGACTAGTTGGATGATGGTAAGAGTCGTTGTGTGACTCGTGGGAAGTCTAGATGCAGTTTCATCACAGGCAGTAACGGGAGGATACAACAGATTGTTGTTTGATGTAACAAGTCATCCTATCGAGTCGTGGTATCAGGACCTGAGAACTGAAGAATGAGGGAAGGAAGTAACAGATGAATATCACGAGTCGTGGTATCAAGGTACGAGCCGTGGTATCACTCGTTTTCACTGATAGTGCAGAAATTCCAAACTTTTCATTAAGGGTATTTTGGTAATTCGTAAGCCCTATGGTCCTAAACAACGTCATTTTAAGCTCAGTTAGTAGGATTTTAAGGATGTAAAACCTATCCTAAGCCTTACCATTCCATGCATGCAAATGAATGCTCTTCCTCTGAGATCAAGCTTTAAGAACTTCGCCAATTTCTCTCCAATTTCTTTTGGGCTTTCAAGAGGAAGTGTAAATCAGATTAACCCAGGTACGTGAGGCTATGAATATGAGTTCCTTTCACTCTCATGCTCTAAATTCTTCCCAATTCCATGGATTTCCATTCTAAATTCCAATTCATGATCTTATGGGGCTTATGCTAATTCTTGTGAAATTCTCTATGATCTATCAATGGGTCAATTCCCTTCATGTATCAAATGATGTTTTCTGATCTATGGGAAGGTTTTATAACTATTTTGATTATTAAATATAACTTGCCCAATTATGTATGTTCATGAAAAGTCAAGTTATGATTCCATTATGATCTTGATCCTCTTATTCCCTAAATTATGATTTATTATTTATGATATGATTTCTCTCAAGTACACATCTTTGATTTATGAATATCAAGTATATAAATGTTTTAAAAGTATGCACGGATTTCATGATTTATGAATTTATGACTCTTGACCAACTCAGAGGCCTTTATTCATGGCTAATCATGTATGTCAAATGGGATCCATCATGTTATTATTAATTTAGACATGAATTTCATGAATGATCTTACACTTTCTATATGAAACCTCACGTGCATATTTTGGGAGTTGTGTCTAGCATCGAGTAGACCCGACATTCAGGTAAACCCCGTCGTCTCAGAACTACGTGCCACCACACACACACACACACACACACACACATATATATATTGAATCCCTATGATATCACCATGCATGCACATCCCCCTGCCTGCCAAGCTGGGGATGGTCCTAACCACTTGGGAGAAATAGTGGGGCATCATATAAGGTTCTATCATAATGGTGTAGGTTATGACGAGTCCTCCCATTGTTCCTCATGATTTATGAATTTTCATTTAATTTTACTTTGGATCAAGTTATGTTCTTATATTGTTTCTCTTATGATTACGATTACGAATAGATTATGAATGGTTCGAAAACCTTAAGCCCTCATGTTTATATTATGATATTTACTTCATGTTTATGTTGTCCTATTATTATGAACTCTTATGTATTTTTAACTATCCGTTTTACTTACCTTGTATACTCGGTGTATTCCAAGTACTGACCGCATACTTTATGATGTATCATCTCATGATACAAGTCCGAGGGATCGTTCTCAGCCACATCACTAGTCTTGCTTTCCCTTTAGACCGCTCTAGCCAGAGTTGGTGAATCCTCATCCTTTGAGGACATTCAATTATTCATTGTTAGGTTCTTTTATTTACAGACTTTGTTGACCTAGTTGGGGATGTTGTCTCGTTAGTTCATCAGCTATGTTAGAGGATTTTCTAACATTATGTTGAAATCAGCTTGTCATTATTGACTCTGTTTTAGATTGATATGTATGCAAACTTCCGTTTAACCATGTTTTATTTATATCTGTATTTGCTTATAGTACGCTTTTAGATGTTATGTTCATGTCATGGGTCGACTTTGAGCCTCTCGGGGTTCTTTTTCCTGTGTCTTGATTCGGGCCAATGTTTGGGTCGTGAAAAACTTGGTATCAGAGCATTAGGTTTTGAAGTATCCTAGGGTGTTTGAAAGTCACATTAAATAGAGTTTTTTTCATGGGTGTGAAGCGCGCCACAGTTATGACGAAAAGGCTATGAAACGTTTAGAAACTTCCCTTCTTTCATGATCTATGTCGTGTGATGAAATGTCTCTGTCTTCTAACTCGTGCTATACACATTTGTAGAATCATGCCTTCTCGCTGAGTTATTGAAAAAAGAAACTGAAATTGAAATGGCCACGAGAATGGCAATAGGGATGGACACCAGCAGGCCCTACCAAGCCCCGAGGATCATGTGCCTGAGTAGGTGGCCCATGCAGAGTTTAGAACTGCCATTCATATGCTTGCTCAAGATTTGACCTCCCAAATCAACCAACAAGCGGTAGCGTATGTCCCTCAGAATGGGAATGCTACAACTGTGAGAGTTAGATATTTTTTGAGGATGAACCCTCCAGAGTTTCTCAGATTGAAGGTAGGTGATAATCCGCATGAGTTTAATGATAAGGTTCTGAAGATCACCCAAATCATGGGTGTAATTGGGGAGGAGTGCGCATATCTAATCTTGTATCAGTTGAAAGAGGTTGTGCATATCTAGCTTAGGCAATGGAAGGATAGTAGGATAGTTGGAGCGGGCCTCATTAGTTGGGATGAGTTCCATACCACATTTCTAGATCAGTTCTTTCCCCGAGAGGTGAGGAAAATCAAAGCAACTGAGTTTGTAAACCTGAAGTAGAACAATATCTCGGTCCAGGAATATGCTTTGGAGTTCACTCGTTTGTCCAAATATGGGCAGGAGTAGGTGGCTGATCAGAGAGCTCGAGTGAGCAGGTTTGTGCACACGATAGTGGACTACCTTGTCAAGGATTGCAGGACTACTATGCTTCCTCAGGACATTGATTTTCCTCTCTTGGTTTTGTATGCTCAACAGATGGAGGCAGTGCATCTAAGAGAGAGAGAAGCCAAGAAGGTCAGGACAAACAGTTATGGGTTCTCCCAGTAGAGATCGGGAGGCGTACATCGCCAGCAGTCTCATTAGAGGTCATTGGCTCCAGCTCCATCATCGGCCAATGCTCCATCTAGACCATAGAGTGACCAGAGGATAGGAGAATTAGGTTTGAGGGGACAAAGGAGCATGCAGGCAGCACGTACCTTTTCGGTCTGTGGAAAGTGTGGCAAGAATCACATAAGGGAGTTCTTGATTGGGTCAGATATCTTTTTTGGGGGTGGTATACCCGGGCACAGGTGTTGGGAGTGTTCGTTGGTTAGAGAAGGTGATGGGAGAGGTCGTGCTCAGGCTACCAACTCAGCAACAGTACTAGCATGCCCGGCTCAGCAACGTGCATCCACCAGTGCAGGTGGTGGTCAGTGTCAGAATAGGTTTATGCCTTTGCATCTCGATAGGTGTAAGAGACTTCACTCGATGTGGTCACCAATATGTTATTGATATTCTACCTTGATATATATGCATTGTTAGATCTATGGGCTACTTTATCTTTTGTCCTGAAATCCTATCAGAACCCGTGTCAATCTCTACTCTAGTGGTGATTTAGTTATAACTCGACGGGTATATAGAAATTTCCCTGCCACAATCTTTCAGAAAGTCACATCAGCAGATTTAATAGAGCTATCCATGACAGATTTTGATGTTATGTTTGGCATGGATTGGTTACATGTATGTTATGCCTCAGTAAATTGTAGGAACCGTGCATTAGAGTTTCTGTTTCTGGGTGAGCCAGTCCTAGAGTGGAAGGGTAGTTTAGCTGTGCTTGTAGGTCGCTTCATTTCCTACCTTAAGGCCAAAAAAGATGATTTCTAAGGGTTATGTGTACCATCTAGTTAGGGTTAAGGATGCTACGTTCAAAACCCCAACTATCTAGCCATATTTTTAGTGTGTGAATATCCAGAAGTGGTTCCAGATGATTTACTGGGAATTCCTCCCAAGTGGGAGATCAATTTTGAAATTGACCTTCTTCCCGATATGCAACCCATATCAACTCCTCCTTACAGAATGGCTCCAACTGAGCTAAAGGAGTTGAAGGAGTAGTTGAGTGATCTCTCAGACAAGGGTTTCATCAGACCAAGCAAATCCCCTTGAGGTGCACCAGTTTTCTTTTTTCGGAAGAAGGATGGTTTGCGCATTGACTACCAGCAATTGAACATGGTCACCATCAATAATAGGTATCCCCTCCCTAGGATTGATGATTTTGTTGATCAACTTTAGGGTGCTAAGTGTTTCTCAAGGATAGACCTCAGATCCGGGTATCATCAGCTCAGGGTTTGGGAGAGTAACATTCCAAAGATAGCCTTTGGGACTCGGTATGGTCCCTATTAGTTTGTAGTTATGTCTTTTGGACTAACAAATGCTCTTGCAGCTTTTATAGATTTGATGAATAGGGTGTTAAAGCCGTATTTGGACATGTTCGTGATTATGTTCATAGATGACATCCTCATATACTCTTAGAGTTAAGAGGAGCATGTCTCTCATTTGAGGTTGGTGCTACAGACACTTAAGTATCGCCAGTTGTATTCTAAGTTCAGAAAATGTGGGTTTTGGTTAAACTCGGTAGCATTTTTGGGTCATGTGGTGTCATGTGAGGGTGTGTAGGTGGACTCTAAGAAGATAGAAGCGGTGAAGTATTGGTAAAGACCAGTTAGCCCTTCAGATATTATGAGTTCCTTGGGTGTAGCTGGTTACTACTGGAGGTTTGTTGAAGGGTTTTCATCCATTACTGCACCGTTGACTATGTTGACCCAAAAGAAAGTGAAGTTTCAATGGTGGGAGGCTTGTGAGAAGAGCTTCCAAGAGCTTAAGACCTGACTCACCTCAGCACCAGTGTTGACCCTACCTAAGGGTACCGATGGGTTTGTAGTATATTGTACACCTCAAGGATCAGCCTTGATTGTGTAACAATTCAGCATGGTAAGGTTATAGCCTATGCTTTCAGGCAACTGAAAGTCCATGAAAAGAATTATCTGGCTCGAGACCTTGAGTTGGCAGTGGTAGTATTTGCCTTGAAGATTTGGAGACACTATCTGTATGGGGTCCATGTGGATTTTACGGACCACAAAAGCCTACAGTATGTGCTTACCTAGAAGAATCTAAATTTATGTCAAAGGAGGTGGTTGGATCTTCTTAAAGATTTTAATATGAGCATCCTATATCATTCGGTAAAGGCTAATGTGGTGGCAGACGCTCTTAGCAGTCTTTCTATGGAGAGTGTAATGCATGTAGATGAGGAGAGGAAATAGTTAGTGAAGGATGCACATCGGCTTGCACGACTAGGAGTTCGTCTTGTTGACTCGACGGATAGTGGTGTCGTTGTTCAAAATGGATCAGAATCTTCCTTGGTGGCCGAGACCAAAGCTAGACAAGATGAGGATCCTATTTTTTTCAAGTTGAAGGAAGTCGTTCAGAATCAGAAGGTGGAGGTCTTGTCCAAAGGGGAAGCTGGTGTACTATGATATTAGGGTCATTTGTGCGTATAGGGAGTTGATAACTTGAGGGAGTGGATATTGCATAAGGCTCATAGTTCCAGATATTCTATACATCCAGGTGCTACCAAGATGTACCCTAACCTATGGGAATTCCATTGGTGGAATGGCATGAAGAAGGACATAGCAGAGCTTGTGGCTAAGTGTTAGAATTGTTAATAGGAGAAGGTTGAACATTAAAGAACCGGAAGGTATGCTTCAAAACATTAGTATCCCTACTTGGAAGTGGGCGTAAATCAATATGGACCTCATTACGAGGTTTCCTAATACTCATCGACAGTATGACTCTATTTGGGTGGTTGTAGACAGGTCGACTAAAGCAACTCATTTTCTATTGATCAAAACTATCGATTCAGCGGAGGATTATGCTAAATTGTATATTCAGGACTTAGTTCAGTTGCACGGAGTTCTCTTTTTCATCATATTAGATAGAGGTACTCAGTTCACCTCCTAGTTTTGGAGATTATTTCATAAGGAACTTAGTACTCAAGTCAAGCTTAGCCCACCATTTCACCTACAAATAGATGGTCAGGCTGAGTGGACCATTCAGACTCTTGAGAATATGTTCAGGGTATGTATGATTGATTTCAAGGGTATTTTGGATGATCATTTTCCTCTCATTGAGTTTGCATATAACAAAAACTACCATTATAGCATTCAGATGGCTCTATTTAAGCTCTTTATGGGCGAAGATATAGATCACCTATTGGTTGGTTCAAAGTCGGTGAAGCTACGATGATAGGACCAGATTTAGTCCCTAAGGCTATAGAGAAGGTTCAACTTAAAAGGAAAAGGTTGAAGACAGCCTAGAGTCGTCAAAAGTCCTATGCGGATGTGAGGAGGAGAGAACTTGAGTTTGAAGTTGATGATTTGGTGTTTCTAAAAGTATCTCCCATGAAGGGAGTGATGAGATTTGAAAAGAAAGGAAAACTCAGTCCCCATTATGTTGGCCCTTACTGGATTGTGAGACGGGTTGGTAAGGTAGTGTATGAGTTGGAGTTGCCCTCAAAATTGACTTCAGTGCACCCGATGTTTCATATGTTGCTTCTAAAGATGTGTGTGGGTGATCCGTCTTTTTTTGTCCCTGTGGAGAGCATAGGTGTTAACGATAGCCTCAACTACAAAGAGGTCCCGATGGAAATACTTGATCATCAGGTTTGGAAGCTAAGAAATAAGGAAGTAGCTTCAGTAAAGGTTTTGTGGCAGAATCAACATGTTGAGGGAGCTACGTGGGAAGCCAAAAGCAGATATGATGGCTAAATACCCGCATCTATTCCCTCTCAGCTCAGTTTCAGCTTGAGGTACCAGTTTTCTCCTTAGTACTATAATCGTTTCAAGTTCAGATTATGTGTTCTAGTTTCTTTCATGCCAATTACATGTATATGTGATTCATGAATTCAGTCCAGTTATGTATCTAGTCTAAAGTCAGTCACTCCGTCCGTTTTAAGCTTTAGATGTTCAGTATTTGAGATGTCAACCCTTTTTCCCCAGCTTTCAGTATGTTCATTCATATTCAAGTATGAATGTCACCAAGGGGGAGATATAGTAATACCCCAGAAATGCCGAAGACTAGACTTAGGAATTTGAAATGAGAAAGAGTAGAAAAATCTGAAATTTTGCCTTAGGACGACTGATGGTACGAGTCGTTGGAAGGACCCACGACCGGTTGGAACCACCCGTGGATAGCAGTTATGTGGGAAGGAGTTGGTATCAACTGGTCTTGTAACGAACCATTTGTTAAAGGTACGAATCGTAGGTTGGTTCTGTAATAGTCAGGGATGGATAGTACAAGTTGTGGTATAACTCGTTGTGAGAAACAATGAGTCGTTTTAATTGCCCGTGGGAAGAGCAGGAAAATTCCCCAATCGAAGTAATGGATGGAACCCACGACTCATTGGATGATGGTACGAGTCGTGGTGTGACTCATGGGAAGTCCAGATGTAGTTTCATCACAGGCAGTAATGGGAGGATACAATGGATCGTTGTTTGATGTAGTGACTCATCCTATCGAGTCATGGTAACAGGACCTAAGAACTAAAGAATGAGGGAAGGAAGTAACAGACGGATACCACTAGTCATGGTATCAACGTACAACCCATGCTATAACTCGTTTTTCAATGGCAGTGCAGAAATTCCAGACTTTTCATTAAGGGTATTTTCATAATTCATAAGCCCTAAGTTCCTAAACTACGTCGTTTTAGGCTCAGCTAGTAGGGTTTTAAGAGTGTTAAGCCTATCCTAAGCCTTACCATTTCATGCATGCAAATGAGAGCTCTTCCTTGGAGATCAAGCTTGAAGAACTTCCACAATTTCTCTCCGATTTCATTTGGGCTTTCAAGATGAAGTGTAAATCAGATTTACCTAGTTATGTGAGGCTATGAATTAGAGTTCCTTTCATTCTCATGCTCTAAATTCTTCCTAATTCCAAGGATTTCCATTCTAGATTCCAATTTATGATCTTATGGGGTTTATTCCAATTCTTGTGAAATTCTATATGATCTATCTATGGGTCAATTTCCTTCATGTATCAAATCATGTTTTATGATCTATGGGCAGGTTTTATAGCTATTTTTGATTATTAATTTATACTTTAAAATTTTAAAATAAAATTTCTCCCAACTATGTATGTTCATGAAAAGTCAAGTTACGATTCCACTATAATCTTGATCTTCTTAAGCCCTAAAGTATGATTTATGATTTATGATATGATTTCTCTCAAGTACTCATCATGAATTTATGAATATCAAGTATATAAATGTTTTACAAGTATGTATGGATTTCATGATTTATGGATTTATAACTCTTGGCTATCTCAGGGGCCCTTATTCATGGCTAATCATATATTTCAAGTGGGATCGATCATGTTATTCATTATTTAGCAATGAATTTCATGAATTATTTTACGATTGCTATATGAGCCATCCTGTGCATGTTTATGGGAGCAGTGTCTAGCACCGAGTAGATTTGCTGTTCAGGTAAACCCCATGGTCTCAAAACTATGTTCCGTATATATATATATTTGGATCCCTGTGATATCAGCACGCACGCACATCCCCTCCGCCTGGCAAGTCGGGGATGGTCCTGACCACTTGGGAGAAATAGCAGGGCATCATGCAAGGCTCTATCATGATGGTGTCAGTTAAGACTAGTCCTCCCATTGTTCCTCATGATTTATGCATTGTCATATTATATTACTTTGGCTCAAGTTATGTTTTTATAAAGTTTCTCTTACAATTATGATTACGAATGGATTATGAATGGTTAAAAAAGCTTGAGCCCTCATGTTTATATTATGATATTTACTTCATGTTCATGTTGTCCTATTCTTATGAACTCTTATGTATTTTTAAATATCCGTTTTACTTACCTTGCATACTCAATATATTTCAAGTACTGACCACATACTTTATGTTGTATTGTCTCATGATACAGTTTTGAGGGATCGTTCTTAGCCACATCACTTGTCTTGCTTTCCCCTCAGGCCTGTCTAGCAAGTTTTGGTGAGTCCTCATCCTTCAAGGACATTCAGTTATTCATTTTTATGTTCTTTCAATTACAGACTTTGTCAAGCTAGTTAGCGATGTTGTCTCATCATCTCATCAGTTATGTTAGAGGCTTTTCAGACATGATGTAGAAATAAGCTTGTCATTGTTGACTTTGTTTCAGATTGATATGTATGCAGACTTCTGTTTGAGCACATTTTAGTGTACCAATATCGGCTTATCGTATGCTCTTAGTTATTATGTTCATTCCATGGGTCATCTTGGAGCCTGATAGGGTTCTTTGTCCCGTATCTCAATCCGGGCCTCTGTTGGGGTCGTGAATGATTTGTGTATGGATTTTCAGATTCACTGGTCAAGGAGTGTAAGATGGTAATGCTAAAAAGTGTTTTAGACATCTCTTGATTGGTTATATATGCCCAACAGATAGAGGTCAATCAGATGAAGGAAAAGGAGAGAGAGACCAAGGGGGCCAAGACAGGAAACTTTGGGTTTTCCCAATAGCGGCCCAATGGCGGACATCGTTAGCAGTCCCACCAGAGGTCGTTGGCTCCATAGCTTTCATCAGCCAGTGTTCCATCCAAAACACAGGGTTATGGGAGAAGCAGGGCATCAGGTTCGAGGGGATAAAAGGACATGTCGATAGAGTCCACCTTTCTAGTTTGCAGAAAATATGGTAAAAAAACCAAATAGGAGAGTGCCTAGTCGGATCAGATATTAGCTTCGGGTGTAGGAAAACTAGGCATATACACAAGGAGTATCCTTTGGATAGGCAGGGCGATAGCAGAGGTTGTTACTAGACTACTAGTTCAGCAGTAGCTCCAAGCGCATGTCCTTCTTTGCAGGGTGCATCCACTAGCACAGGTGGTGTTCAGTGTCAAAATAGATTTTATGACCTCTCATCTCGTTAGGAGAAAGAGGTCACTCCAGATGTGGTCACTGGTCTATTGTGAGTATTTCATCTTTATATGTATGCATTGTTAGATCCAAGGGCTACTTTATCTTTTGTGACTCCTTATGTTGCTATTAGTTTCATACTAAGTTATGAAATCCTATCAGAACCCTTCTCAGTCTCTACTCCATTCGGTGACTCAATTATAGCTCCACGGGCATACATAAATTTCGCTATCACAGTCCTTCAGAATGTCAATATAATAGAGTTAGACATGACTGATTTCAATGTAATCTTTGGCATGGATTGGTTGCTTGCATGTTATGCCTCAGTGAAATGTAGAACCTGTATGGTAGAATTTTGATTCCCAAGTGACCCAGTCCTAGAATGGAAGGATAGTTCAGTTGTGATATAGGTCTCTTTGTTCCCTATCATAAGGTAGAAAGACAATTTCTGAGGGTTGCATGTACCATCAAGTTCGGGTTAAGGATGCTACATCCTAGACCCTGACTCTTCAGCCTTTCCTTGTTATATGCGATTATCTGGAGGTTTTCCTAGATGATCTACTGGGGGTCCTTCCCGACTAGGAGATTAACTTTGGTATTGACCTTCTTCCTGATATGCAGCCTATATCTATTCCTCCTTGCATAATTGCTCCAATTGAGTTAAAGGAGTTGAAAGAACAGCTGAAGGATCTCTGTTGTACCCCGAAAGCCCAAAGATCAGACCCGAGAGTTGAAATGGAGAAAAACTCAAAACTGGCACCAGGTATTAGGACGGGTCGTGAGGTGACTCGTGAGAGCAACCCATGAGTCGTGATGTTACTTGTCGGGAGGCTAGGTGAGGGGTTTGGAAATATCAAAAATAGGATCACCATGGGTGCGACCATGACTCGTGGTCAGGCCCCACGAGTCGTTAGGTCAGTCATGTGGTGGTGAGTAAGGAAAGAGAAGAAGAGAGGCAGTGCACTTGACGGGAGGACCACATGTGTCGTGGTCAGTCCCCATAATTCGTGGGGTGAGTCGTGACCAAGCAGGGACTAAAAGTTATTTAGGCTGAGGTAGTATACGTCATGGGTCATTACATGAGTCGTGGCCATGGAGGACGAGTGGTTGGGTCCCTTGTTGGGACCATCTGGCAGTTATTTTCTACGAGTTTAGTAAGTGCTTTTCCTTAATTCCTAAGGTCCTATGGCCTAAATTACGCCGTTTGAGTTATGAATGATAACTTTTAAAGTTTTAAAGTTCATTTTAGGCCTTATTCATTCATGCATGCAGGGTAGCAGGTGAGAGAGGGTGATCAAGGCTAGTGTTCCTCAATTCCTCTTTAATTTCTTCTTGGACTATCAAACAAGTGTAAGAATCAGCTACCAACAGGTATGTAGGGTTATGAATAGGTGATTTCTTTCACACCCATGCCCAATCCTTCTCTAAATCATGAATGTTTTATGACTAATCTAAGGAGTTTTAACCAAAAAGCATGAATTTCCAAATTCTCTGCATGGGTATGATTTGACTATGTTTCTACTACTGAATTATGAAGCATGGGCAAGTTTTATAATGTTTTCAATTAAAAATTATGTTTCTAGTTTTACGAATTAAAAGCCCATTGAATATAAGTACATGAAGGATGAGATTTGTGATGAATATGTGATGATAATGAGATATTATGACGAAAAGCATATTTTAAAGCTACCCATGTTTATAATAATATTTTTAGTGTGAATTGAGTATTTCTAAGTATGATAAAGCTTTGGGCAATGCCCACATGTCTTAGTATGAATCATGATTTTCCCCAATTAAGCTTACCACATGGTTTTGGAGCGAAGATTCCCAATTATCTTTTAGCTTGTGGTATGTTTTGAGCTAAAGCTTCTCATATGCATGATTTCATATTTGAGATGTATTTGATTATTGAGTTTTTTCAATAGACGATGTTGATCTTCATCACAAAATGATGTAGAGCATATGCATGTTTTGGGAGTAGTTTCTAGCACCGAGTAGGCTAAGGGTTGATCACCCTATGCCTCAGAACTACGCACCAACATAGGTTTATACTTTTATATATTGCTTCGGGACTCCCTTGTGTGCTATTGTTACACTCCAGCGCACTCATAAGTGTACGCGGTTGTACAAGTAATATAGTGGCTCTTAACGAACCCACAGGGACTGGACTAGTTTAGCAAATTGACACGTTCAAGTGTAAGATAACCTCACAAGTGTTGATTATAGAAGTTTTCGGTAATTTATAATTAAGTTTTGGGGTGGTGACAAAATAATCTGTAAACAATATAAGAAGCAACTAGAGTTAAGGCCGGATAATCATCCAATGTTACACTTTGTAATGGTTCAAGTATGAAATTATCAATTGTTGTCTCACCTAGTTGAAAATGCGATGTTCATGGTCTCTCGAGCCTCTAAACACGACACACTAGTCTCACAACTACATCGCTGAGCGAGGATGTGACATCCTAGTTCATGGGAAATTCAACTACATGGATGTGGTTTATGGGGTTTATGCTCTTTATTATGGACTTTTGTACCTCTAATCATTTAACTCAACTTAGCTTCACAACTGCTTCTAGAGTGGTGGAGTGACAATTCTAAGCCGGTGTCTTGCTATCTTCCCATTTTATCAAAAAAGCAAGGCAAATTAGGTATAATTTCTATCCTAACCGCGAATCTTTTCTAAAGATAAGAACTTGCTCCCTACATTCTCTTGTTCTTGCCTAGGGTTGCTCTTTCAAGATTTTACCTAAGCTTAACGCATTTGTTTTCATGGTAATCAAGCATAAAAACAACCATAATGTAGAATGTAAGACAAAACAACAATTAACAACTCAAACCAAAACGAATTCATGCAATTACAATCATATCACGTGGCCTCAACCCTAGAGGAAGGGCTTTAGCCACTCATGTTCGTACAAATACTCAAAAACATCGTTAAGGTAATGTATTTACAGGAATGGATAAAAGAGAAGGTAAATTTGGTGAACCCTAGGTGAGTTCTTCACTTCTCCCTTCGCTTCTTTAAGGTTTCCAGAAAATATTTCGTGACAATTAATTTTAGAAGCTAAGGGTCCTATTTATAGTAAATAGGGAATGTACAATTTTTACCCGTCATGGAATGGTTCCGTGGCACGGAGGTGATCGCGCTAATTTACCTCCATGACACGGATGTATCGCGACAACACACTACTAATCACCTAAAAGTTGAGCCTCGGCAGAAGCTTGCCGCGATGGAAGCGTGGCACGCTGCTTGTGCAGTGCGATGGCAGGCGTGAAACGGCCCCTATCGCGCAGTTGTGCCTGGCGTGGCACGGTGTTGTGTGCATGTGGCCTGTTTTGCATGTTTCCTTGCCGACTTTTACTTTTTGCTTGCGATTCCATTACTCTACTTAACCCATCATAAATTAGTTCCTCAAATGCATTTTTAACCTACAAAAACCAGGACTAATCATGTTGGTTAGTACATATCCAAATTTACATAAAATCACATGATAATGTAAGTGCATAAATAGAGAAACAAGACTAAACTAAGTTATAAAATAGCACTTGGCACGCAATTATGCCCAAGATCAGCTATCCTCGGCCCTATTAGCCTATGACCTTGATATCGATATCATGGTGTTGTCCCTAGACCTGGCCAGACTTTGGACGGATCTACCCACTTGAGTGTAATAGTTGGGACCGCGTAAGCTCTATCGTGGTATGTCAATTAAAAGATGAGTCTCCCATTGTTTCTCATGATTTTAGTGATGCATGTTTATCATTCATGAGATTTCTATATCTATATATGTTCTAAATTAGGTTTGACTCAATGTTCAGTTTTACTTATAAACATCGAGTTTCAGCTTTGAGTCAATCGATTTAGTTATGACGTATGTCATGTTATGATGAGATCATGATCTTAGAAAGAATGCATGCAAGCCCTACTCTCAGATTATTAACATCTATGTTTTACATTATGCATTATCTTTAAATGATGTTACTTACTTAAGTTGTTTTACTTACCCTGCATACTCGGTACATTCCACGCACGGAGCGCATACTCTATGCAATATC
Source organism: Datura wrightii (assembly GCA_035772735.1). Lineage (NCBI taxonomy): Eukaryota > Viridiplantae > Streptophyta > Magnoliopsida > Solanales > Solanaceae > Datura > Datura wrightii. Next base: position 17,984,093 of record JASDFA010000023.1, on the reverse strand, counting down.
GTTTTGTGATACAGGACCCGACTCTCAGGTTCAGCCCTACTCATAGTCAGTCTTCTGAGATAGAATCGTACGCTATGGATGAGCCCTCATCTCCCGAAGACTAGACTCTTTCGATTTACATCATGTATTTTCAGTTTCATCTTGTTGAGTTAGTTGGGGTCTTGTCCCATCAACTCGTCATCTTTAGAGGCTTTACAGACAAAAGATGAATTCAATTTCAGATTCTGTATTCTGATGTCATGTTTAAGTTAGACTTCCAATATGATGTTCTCGTTGATTCTTCTATTTTATTTGATTGAGTTAGATGAATTCTTGTGCCATGGGTTGACTTGGGGTCTCTTGGGGCTCCTTGTCTCGCGGTGCGCTTTGGGCCTCCGTCCAGGTGGTGCAAAACTTTGTATTAGAGCAATAGGTTTGAAGTGTCCTAGGGTATCTAGAAGCTGCATTAAGTAGACTCTTTTCATGGGTATGAAGCGCGCCACACTTATGACAAAGAGGCTACAAAATGTTTAGGAAATGTTCCCTTCTTTCAAGATCTATGTCGTGCGATGAAAAGTCTCCCTATTCTTCTAATTCGTGCTATTCACGATTGCATAATTATGGCTCCTCAAAGTATGAATGGTATAAGGAATGGGAATAATGAAGGCCATGAGAATGGAAACGGTAATGGGCACCAGCAGGCCCCACAAGGTAACGGAGCCAGTTGCCCATGCTTAGTTTCGGGCAGCTATTTAGATGCTTGCGCAGGCCTTGACCGCTCAGGTCAATCAGCAGATGGTTGCACATGCTCTGCAAAATGGCAATGTAGTGGCGGCTCGAGTCTGAGGCTTTTTGAGAATGAACCAACCAGAGTTCCTCAGGTCAAAAGTAGATGAGGACCCGCATGAGTTCATAGATGAGATTGTGAAGATCACCCAAGCGATGGGGGTGAATGGAGTTGAGTGCACGGAATTAGCCTCGTACCAGTTTAAAGGGGTCGCGCATATTTGGTTTCACGAATGGAAGGGTAGTAGGGCCGTCGGAGCAGGCCCGGTCACTTGGGAAGAGTTCCATGTTTCATTCTCAGATCGGCTCTTCCTCGTGAGATGAGGGAGCTGCAGGAAGCTGAGTTCATAAATTTTAAGCATGGGAGGATGACGGTGCAGGAGTATGCTCTTGAGTTCACTCACCTATCAAAGTACACCCTAGAGTTAGTGGCCAATCAGAGGGCGCGGGTGAGCAGGTTCATTCATGGAGTAGCGGGCTATTTGGAAAAGGATTGTAGGACTGCTATGCTCCACCAGGACATGGACTTTCATCGGATAGTCTTGTACGCCTAGCAGATGGAGGTGGAACACTGAGAGATGGCGAGGCCAAGAGGGCTAACATCAATGACCACAGTTTCTCACAACCGAGGTCAGGAGGTGGGCACCGACAACAGACCTACCATAGGTCATCAGCCCCAATGTCTTCAGCATTGAGTGTGCCATCCAGATCGAGGCATGATCAGACGGGGCGAGCATCAGACTCGAGGATTCTAAGCAGCAGACCCGCAGATTCTAGTATTCTAACTTGCCGCAGATGTGGTCGGGGGCACATAGGCCAGTGCTTGGTAGGTTCAAGTGCTTGTTTCAAGTGTGGGAAGCCCGGACACATGCTTAGAGATTTCCCAGCAGTGAGGCAGGATCATGATGGGGGCCGAGGCCCAGCTTCGAGCTCTGCAGCCCCACTCGTATGCTCAACACATCAGTGGGCTTCTACTAGCATAGGTGGTGGTTAGCGCCAAAAAAGTTCTATGCCTTAGCATCCCTCCAGGAGTAGGAGGTCTCCCCGGATGAAGTCATTGGTATGTTACAAGTTTTTCATCTTGATGTTAATGCTTTGTTAAATTCGGGGGATAGCTTGTCTTCTGCGACACCTTATATGGCAAATAGCTTCAGAGTCAGTCCTGAAGTCTTTTCAGAACCCTTCTCAGTCTCTACTCCAGTAGGTGATTCAGTTATAGCTAGACGGGTATATAGAGGTTTCCCGATCTCAGTCCTTTAGAAAGTCACCTCAGCAGATTTGATAGAGTTATCCATGAATGATTTTGATGTTATCCTTGGCATGGATTGTCTATTCAAATGTTATGCCTCAGTTAATTGTAGAAACCAAGCAGTAGAGTTCGATTTCTAGGTGAGCCAGTCTTAGAATGGAAGGGTAGTTCTGTTGTGCCTGTAGGTCGTTTCATTTCCTACCTTAAGGCAGAAAGATGATTTCTAAAGGTTGTGTGTATCATCTAGTTAGGGTTAAGGATTAGACGTCTGAGACCCTGACTATCCAATCTATCCCAGTAGTACATGAGTATCCACAAGTCTTTCATGATGATTTGCCGGGAATGCCTCCCGAGCGGGAGATTGATTTTGGTATTGATCTTTTACTCGACAAGCATCCTATATCTATTCCCCCTTACAGAATGGCTCCAACCGAGCTAAAGGAGTTGAAAGAGCAGTTGAAGAACTGTTAGATAAGAGTTTCATTAGACCAAGCAAGTCCCTATGGGGTGCACCAGTTCTATTTGTCCGAAAGAAAGATGGTTCTCTTCGAATGTGTATTGATTATCGGTAATTGAACAAAGTCACCGTCAAGAATAGGTATTCTTTACCAAGGGTTGATGATTTATTTGATCAGCTTCAGGGTGCCAAGTGTTTCTCAAAGATAGATCTCAGATCTGGGTACCATCAGCTCAGATTTCGGGAGAGTGACATCCCGAAGACAGCCTTCAGGACACGGTATGGTCATTATGAGTTTGTAGTTATGTCTTTTGGAATAATGAATGCTCCTACAGCTTTTATGGACTTGATGAACAAGGTGTTCAAGCCATACTTGGATATGTTTGTAATTGTGTTTATTGATGACATCCTAATATACTCTCGGAGCGAGGAGGAACATGCCGCTCATTTGAGAATACTGCTTCAGACTCTCAAGGAACGCCAATTATATGCCAACTTTAGCAAGTTTGAATTTTTTTTGAACTCCATAGAATTTTTGGGCCATGTGTTATCAAGAGAATGCATAACAGTGGACTTTGAGAAAATAGAGGCGGTGAAGAATTGGCCTAGACCGGTGAATCCTTCAGATATTTCGAGCTTCTTGGGTTTATCTTGCTATTAGCGGATATTTGTTGAAGGTTTCTCATCTATTGTAGCACCTTTTACCAAAGTGACCCAAAAGAAGCTAAAATTCCAATGGTTGGAGGCTTGGGAGGAGAGCTTCCAAGAGTTGAAGACTCGATATACTTCAACAATGGTGTTAACTCTACCGGAGAGTACTGATGGTTTAATGGTGTATTGTGATGCTTCAAGGATAAGACTTGGCCATGTATTGATGCAACACGGGAAGGTTATAACATATGCCTCTAGACAACTAAAAGTCCACAAGAAGAATTACTGGACCCATGATCTTGAGTTGGTTGTAGTGGTATTCTCCTTGAAGATATGGCGACATTTCTTGTACGGGGTCCACGTTGATTTGTTTAGGGACCATACGAGCATACACTATGTGTTCACGTAGAAGGATCTCAATCTTCGGCAAAGGAGGTGGCTGGAGCTACTCAACGACTATGATATGAGTGTGATTTACCATCTGCGTAAGGACAATGTGGTAGCAGATGAACTTAGTAGTCTCTCCATGGAGAGTGTGGCTCATGTGGATGAAGGGAAGAAGGAGATGGTGAAGGATGTGCATCGACTCGCAAGGTTGGGAGTCAGGTTTGTTAACTCAACCGATGGAGGTGTGGTTGTTTAGAATAGATCAGAATCATCATTGTTGACTAATGTAAAGGCTAGGCAATATGAGTACCCTATTCTTGTCAAGTTAAAGGAAGTCGTGAGGAATCAGAAGGTAATGGCCTTCCCTAAAGGGGGAGATGGGGCACTTCGATACTAGGGTCTCTTATGTGTTCCGGATATGGATGATTTGAGGAGGAGGATGTTGCACGAGGCTCATGGAACCAGGTATTCTATCCATCCAGGTACCACCAAGATGTACCATGACTTATGGGAAATCTATTGGTGGAACGACATGAAAAAGGATATTGTAGAATTCGTAGCTAAGTGTCCGAACTGTCAGCAAGTAAAGGTTGAGCATCAAAGACTAGGAGGTATGCTTCAAAATATAATTATTCCTATTTGGAAGTGGGAAGGAATCAATACGGACTTCATCATAGGTTTGCCTTGCACTCGCCGGCAATATGACTCCGTTTGGGTTGTGGTAGACAGGTTGACCAAGACCGCTCATTTTCTACTGGTCAAAACCACGGATTCGGCAGAGGATTATGCCAAACAATATGTCTGAGAGCTAGTTTGATTGCATGGAGTGCCCTTATCCATCATTTCAGATAGCGATACTCAATTTACCTCTCAGTTTTGGAAGTCGTTTCAAAAAGGACTTCGTACTTTGGTTAAGCTCAGTGTAGTATTTCACCCGCAAACGGATGGTCAAGTGGAATGTACAATCTAGACCCTCGAGGAAATGTTGAGAGAATGTGTGATTGACTTCATAGGTAGCTGGGATGAGCATTTGCCACTTATCGAGTTTGCATGCAATAATAGCTAACATTCCAGTATCCAGATGGCACCGTTTGAGGCTCTCTATGAGCGGAGGTGTAGGTCACCCATTGGATTGTTTGAGGTTGGTGAAGAGGCAATGATAGGACCGTATTCGGTTCACAAGGATATGGAGAAGGTTTAGTTGATAAGGGACAGGTTGAAAACTACCCAGAGTAGCCAAAAGTCCTATGCCGACGTGAGAAGGAGAGAATTAGAATTTGAAGTTGATGATTAGGTATTTCTGAAGATGTCTCCCATGATGGGAGTGATGAGGTTCGGAATGAAATGGAAACTTATTCCCTGCTATGTCGGCTCGTACCGGATCGTGACATGTGTTGGCAAGGTGGCCTATGAGTTGGAGTTTCCCTTAGAATTAGCTTCCATTCATCCTTCTTTTCATGTATGGCTCTTAAAGAAGTGTTTTGGTGATCAAGCTCTAGTCGTCCCGGTAGACAGTGTTGGTGTGAAAGACAACCTTAGTTATGAGGACGTTTCGGTGGAAATATTGGATCATCAGGTTTGAAAGCTAAGGAACAAGAAGTAGCTTTAGTTAAAGTGTTATGGAGGAATCAACATGTGGAAGGAACTACGTGGGAAGCCAAAGCGGATATGATGGCAAGATACCCACATTTATTATCTACCGGCTCAGTTTTAGCTTGAGGTAACAGTTTTTCTCCTAAACACTATTTAGTTTCATGTTCAGTTCATGTGTCCAAGTTTCTTTAAGGTATGTGGATGTATGTATGATTCGTGAATTCAGTTCAGCTGTGTAGTTTAAATCTGAGGTGGTCATTTCGTTAGTTTTTGGTTTAATTGATTAGTGCTTGAATATGATAATTATGTTTCTATGTTTTTCTATATGTTTTCCAACATTCGAGGATGAATGTTCTCAAGGGGGAGATGTTGTTATACCCTGGAAGCCAAAATATCAGACCCGGGAGTTGAAAAGGAGAAAAACTCAAAACTGGCACCAAGTATCAGGATGGGTCGTGAGGTGACCTGTAAGAGTAGCCCACGAGTCGTGATGTGACTCATGGGGAGGCCAGGTGAGGGGTGTTGGAAATCGGAGAAATAGAATCCCTATGGGTGTGACCACAACACGTGGTTAGGCTCCACGAGTCATTAGGTTAGTCGTGGGGTGGTGCGTAAGAAAAGAGAAGAAGAGAGGCAATGCACTTGACGGAAGGACCCCATGAGTCGTGGTCAGTTCCCACGATTTGTAGGGTGAGTCATCACCAAGCAGGTAGTAAAAGTTATTGAGGCTGAGGCAGTCTATGTCACGGGTCATGCCACGAGTCGTAGCCATAGAGGATGAGTCGTTAAGTCATTCATTAGGACCATCTGGAAGTTATTTTCTGCGAGTTTAGTAAGGGCTTTTCGTAATTCCTAAGGTCCTAAGGACTAAACTACGTCGTTTTGTGTTATAAATGATGACTTTTAAAGGGGTTAAGTTCATTTTAGGCCTTATTCATTCATGCATCCAAGGTAGAAGGTGAGAGAGGGTGATAAAGGCTAGTGTTCCTCAATTCCTCTTCAATTTCTTTGTGGGCTATCGAAGAAGTGTAAGAATCAGCTACCAAAATGTATGTAGGCTTATGAATGGGTGATTCCTTTCACACCCATGCCCAATCCCTATCTAAATTATGAATGTTCTATGACTAATCTATGGGGTTTTAACCCAAATGTATGAATTTCCTAATTCTCTACATGGGTATGATTTGATTATGTTTCTACTATTGCATTATGAAGCATGGACAAGTTTTATAATGCTTTCAATTAAAAATCATGTTTCTAGTTTTATGAATTAAAAGCCCATTGATGAGACGTACATAAAAGATGAGATTTGTGATGAATGTATGATGACGATGAGATATTATGATAAAAAGCATATTTTAAAGCTACCCGTGTTTATAAGAATATTTTCGATGTGAATTGAGTATTTCTAGGAATGATAGAGCTTTGGGCAATACACACATGTCTAAGTATGAATTATGATTTTCCCCAATTAAGCTTACCACATGGTTTTGGAGAAAAGACTACCAATTATCTTTCATCTTGTGGTATGTTTTGAGCTAAAGTTTCTCATATGCATGATTTCATATTTGATTTGTATTTTATTATTGAGCTTCATCAATAGATGATGTCGAGCTTCATCACAATACAATATAGAGCATATGCATGTTTTGGGAGTAGTGTCCAGCACCGAGTAGGCTAAGGGTCGATCACCCTATGCCTCAGAGCTACACGCCAACATAGGTTTATACTTATATATATTACTTTAGGACCTCCCTTGTGAGCTATCGCCGACCCTATTGGCACATGAGCTTGATTTTGATATCATGGTATTGTCCCTAGCCCGGGCAAGGCTTTGGATGGCTCTACCCACATAAGTGTGATTGTTGGGACCACATAAGCTCTATCATGGTATGTCGGTTAAAAGACGAGTCTCCCATTATTCCTCATGATTTCAGTTAGGCATGTTTAACATTCATGATATTTCTATATCTATATATATTCTAAAGTAGGTTTGACTCAATGTTCAATTTTACTTATAAACATTAGATTTCAGCTTTTAGTCAATCGATTCAGTTATGACGTATGTTATGTTATGATGAGATTATGATTTCAGAAAGAATGCATGCAAGCCTTACTCTCAGAGTATTAACTTCTATGTTTTACATTATGCATTATCTTTAAACGATTTTACTTAAGCAGTTTTACTTACCTTGCATACTCGGTAAATTTCACGTGCTGATCGCATACTCTATGCTATATTGTTTCATGATACAGGATCCGACTCTCAGTTTCAGCCCTGCTCTCAAATATGTTGTATCATTTTATGATATAGAATTGTACGTTGTGGGTGAGCCCTAATCTCCCTAGGATAAGACTCTTCAGATTTTCTACATGTATTTTTAGTTTCAGCTTGTTGAGTTAGTTGGGATCTTGTCCCATCAACTCGTCATGTTTAGAGGCTATTCAGACAAAAGATGTATTCAGCTTCAGATTGTGTATTCTGATCTTATGTTTGATTTAGACTTCCTCTATGATTATCTCGTTGATTCTTCTATTTTATTGATTGAATTAGATGAATGCTTGTTCCATGGGTTGACTTTGGGTCTCTCGGTGCTCCTTGTCCCCTATTGCAATCCGGGCCTCCATTCGAGTTGTGACAAACTGTTGGATAAGGGCTCCATCAGGCCTAGTAAGTCCTCGTGGGGTGCACTAGTTCTCTTTGTTCGGAATAAAGATGGGTCTCTTCATATGTGTATTGACTATCGACAATTGAAGATGGTTAAAATCAAGAGCAAATATCCCCTTCCAAGAATTGATGACTTGTTTGACCAACACTAGGGTGCTAAGTGCTTCTCAAAGATAGACCTCATATCTGAGTATCATAAGCTCAGAGTTAGGGAGAGTGACTTTCCAAAGAGAGCTTTTAGGACTTGGTATGGTCACAATGAGTTTGTAGTTATGTCGTTTAGACTAACGAATGCTCCGGCAGCTTTCATAGATCTGATGAACAGGGTATTCAAGAGATGTTTAGACATGTTCGTGATTTTCTTCATAGACGACATTATCATATACTCTCGGAGTGAGGAGGAGGATGCTGCTCATTGAGAGTGGTTCTATAGACCCTCAAGGATCGCCAGCTGTTTGCTAAATTCAGTAAGTGTGAGTTTTGGTTGGATTCGGCAGCATTTTTGGGTCATGTGGTGTCAAGCGAGGGTGTGCAAATGGACTCTCAAAAGATAGAAGCATTGAAGAATTTGCCTAGACCGGTTAATCACTCAAATATCAAGAGTTTCCTAGGTTTAGCTGGCTATTATAGGAGGTTTGTTGAAGAATTATCATCTGTTGCAGCATCATTGACTAAGTTGACCCCAGAAGAAAGTCAAATTTTAGTGGTCGGATGCTTGTGAGAAAAGTTTTTAGGAGTTAAAGACTCGACTCACTTCAGCCCTAATATTGACCCTACCTGAGGGTACGAATGGATTCGTTGTATATAATGGTGCCTCTAGGGTTGGTCTTGGGTATGTGTCGATGCATCATGGTAAGGTCATTGTGTATGCCTCTAGACAGCATAAGACTCATGAGAAGAATTACCCGACGCATGACCTGGAATTGGCAGCGGTGGTGTTTGCATTGATGATTTGGAGACACTATTTGTATAGGGTCCATGTGGATGTGTTTATGGACCACAAGAGCCTACAATATGTGTTCACCTAGAAGGATTTGAATTTACGACAAAGAAGATGGTTAGAGCTGCTCAAGGACTATGACATGAGTGTCCTTTATCATCAGGGAAAGGCTAATGTGGTGGCAGATGCCCTTAGCAGACTGTCCATGAAGAGTGTTTCTCATGTGGAATATGGAAGGAAAGAGTCGGTAAAGGATGTGCATCGGCTTGCACGATTAGGAGTTCGCCTAGTGGATTCGACAGATTGTAGTGTTATTTTTCAGAATGGTTTAGAATCCTTTTTGGTGACTAAGGTCAAGGCTAGGCAAGATGAGGATCCTATTTTTATGATGTTGAAAGAAGCGTTTCAAAATTAGAAGGTGGAGGTTTTCTCCCAAGGGGGAGATGGTGTTCTTTGATATCAAGGTCGTTTATGTGTTCCCGGTGTCGATGATTTTAGAGAAGGAATGTTGCATGAGGCTCATGGTTCCCGATATTTTATACATCCAGGTGCCACCAAGATGTACCATGACCTATGGGAAATCTATTAGTGGAATGGCATGAAGAGGGCTGTAGCAGAGTTTGTATCTAAGTGTCCAAATTGTCAAAAGGTGAAAGTTGAGCATCAAAGACCTGGAGGTATGCTGCAATACATCATTATCCCCACTTGAAAGTGGGAAGAGATCAATATGGACTTCATCATATGGTTGCCTCACCTCACCAATAGTATGACTCTATATGGGTGGTGGTAGATAGGTTAACCAAGGCAGCTCATTTCCTACCAGTCTAAACTACTGATTCAGTTGAGGATTATGCTAGATTATATGTTCGAGAGTTAGTTCAGTTGCATGGAGTTCCCTTGTACATCATTTCAGATAGAGGTACTCAGCTTACCACAGTTTTGGAGATCGTTCCAGAAGGGACTCGATACTCAGGTCAAGCTTAGTACAACTTTTCACCGCAGACGGACGGTCAGGCTGAACGGACATTCAAACTCTTGAGGATATATTGACAGCTTGTGGGATTGACTTCAAAGTGAGTTGGGATGATCATTTACCTCTTATCGAGTTTGCTTACAACAACAGTTACCACTCTAATATCAAAATAGATCCGTTTTAGGCTCCTTATTGCGGAGGTGTAGATCACCTATTAGTTGGTTTGAGGTAGGCGAAGTTATGTTGATAGGGACAGATTCAGTTCATAAGGCTATGGGAAAAATTTAGTTTATAAATGAATGGCTGAAAATAGCTCAAAGTCATCAAAAGTCATATGAGGATGTTAGACGGAGTGAACTTAAGTTTGAAGTTGATGATTGGGTATTCTTGAAGGTGTCTCCCATGAAGGAAGTGATGAGGTTTGGGAAGAAAGGGAAGATGAGTCCCTAATATGTTGGCCCATACAGGATTTTGAGACATGTTATCAAGGTGACCTATGAGTTGGAGCTACCAGCGGAGTTAGTGTTAGTGCATCCAATTTTCCATGTATAGCTATTGATGAAGTGTATTGGTGACTCAACTTTGGTTGTTTCGACGGAGATGAAGGATAGCCTTACCTATGAGGAGGTACCTATTGAGATCTTTGATTGTCAGGTTCGAAAGTTGAGGAATAAAGAAGTAGCTTCAGTGAAAGTCTTGTGGAGGAGTCAACTTGTTGAGGGAGCTACGTGGGAAGCCGAAGAGATATAATGGCTAAATACCAACATATATTTCCTTCCAACTCCGTTCCAGCATGAGGTATTAGTTCCCTCTCTACTACTCTATTATTTTCATGTCAATTTCATGTCTCTCAGTTCCTTTCATTTTCTTGGATGTATGTTGATTTATGAATTCAGTTCAGTCTTGTATCTCAGTCCGGAGTCAGTCACTCCATTAGATTTGAGCTTCATATGTCTAGTATTTGGGATTTAAGTTACTTTCCCTAGCCTTTCAGTATGTTTACCCTACTTCCAAGGACGAATGTTCCCAGGGGAAATATTGTAATACCACAAAAGTTTTTGAGACTAGACCCGAGATTTGAAATGTGATCAGTAGAAAGCGTTGGACGGGTGCTTCGGTACGACTCAACCTATGATTCGTAGGTTAGTGGTGTGGGTAGTAGTAAGAACCATAGTTCAGTTCAGAGATTTCTTTTCCCAAACCACGAGTCCCCACTACGAGTTGTAGTGTGTGGGTTTGACTCGTGGTACGAATCGTAAGAAGTACTTGAGAATTTTCAAATGCTGATTGTACGAGTGTTGGTACGACTTGTGATAACCTGTTACGGGTGGTAATATGATTTGTGGAAATATTCAAAGGATTGGAGGTTTTGTACTTGGTCAGTACAGGAGGATACCACGAGTCATAGGAGGATTGTACGACTCGTGGTGATAGTTGAATAAATCAGTTTTCCTGCGAATTCATTAAGGGTATTTTCATAAATCCTAAGCCCTAAACTATGTCATTTTAAGGGAGTTTAACCTATTCTAAATCATTTCCCTCCCATGCATGCAAGATTAGGAATTTCCAATTGAAGATCAAACCTAGAATTCTTCAACTTCTTCTCCAAATCTCTTGGGTGTTCAAAGACAAGTATAGATTCAGTTTACCCAGAGATGTAGGTGTAATACTCCGAAAGTCCGTAAGATTAGACCCGAAGATTTAAACGGAGGAAGAAGGAAAATGTTGCACTAGGTCTCATCAGAACTCCGAAGTTAAGTGTGCTTGAGCGAGAGTAGTACTAGGATGGGTGACCCCTTGGGAAGTCCTCGTGTTGCATCATGAAAAAGTTTGTCACGAATTGAACATAGGCCTAGATCTAGATACGGAACGGAATCTAGAATCATAAATGGCTCCAAGTCGGCCCATGGCATAAACATGAAAATTAAAGCTCAACTTAAACTAAGAGGAAAATTAAAGTCTAAAATAGCGGAAGTCTGAATAGTAAAAGATCTAACCAACGAGAATATCAAAACACTGAATCTGAAGCTGAATACACAACTCTATGTTTGAAAAATCTCTAACTTACTGATGAGTCGATAGAACAACACTCCAACTAGCTCACTAAAAGTCTAAAACTAATAATAAAAACACTCGACTAATAGAAGGTCCTCGAAAGATGAGGATTCACCACAAAGCTGTCTATGATAAACTCTAGAGACCGGCTAGCGGGGGACTAAGTTTGAGCGTCTAAACTTGTAACATGAAATGATACATCATAAAGTATATCGTCAATACTTGAAATTTATTGAGTATGCAAGGTAAGTTAAATAGGCTAAGTAAGTAAAAATGAAATCATGCATATCTTAAATCATAATATCATAATATTACGAGAGTAAAGGTAGTATGTTGATATCTGAAAACATGAGTAGACATAAACTGAAATAAGTGCGTATGGCTTTCCATATATGAGATCATAGGTAAAAGCTCACAATCTGATTCTTGAATCAAACCTGCTGAAAACATGATATAATATCTTATAGTATATGTATTACTTAAATCATGAGGAATAATGGGAGACTCGTCTTAACCGATAGCCACCATGTATGAGCGCATGATGATCCCACATCTTGCCCACGTGGATGAGGGTCATCCTAAGCCTTTCCAAGGCGAAGGATTAAGTAAGGTGTGATATCACAGTATGCCCTTGGGTCGGGCACACACTCTCTTGAGAGGACCCAAGGTATACGTATGTTAGCGTGTAGTTCATGAGACTAGGGAACCTTGGAACCCCAAGTCTACTCAATGCTAGACACTACTTCCAAAACATATATAATGATCACATAATCATATCTCAAAACATAACTTTAATCTTAACGTATGGGTAGTCTTGTCTCAAACATTTGAGATAACTGAACTTATTAGCCTTGGCTAAATCATGAAATCATGCTTAACTTGAGTGGGCTTGCCCAAATATTCACATCATGCTTGCCTAAAATAGACATCATAAGTAAAAATCCTAAATATATTCATGGGTAATTTGTAAACATTCATACATGCTAGATATTTCATCATACTTGGAAGCACAAATCATAAATTCGACTTTTCATGAAACTTGCATAGTGGCATCATGTTCTTAAAACTCGAATTCATTAATTGTAATAAAAATAGGTATAAATCTTTCCCATGAATCTTAAAAGATCATTTGAAACATGAAGGGGATTGACCCATGAATTAAACATAGAGAATTTCATAGACTTGGGTTAAAACCTCTTAAAAACATACAATTGAATTGATGAACTTGAGAGGGGATTTGGGCATGAGAGCGAAGGGAAACTCTCATTAATGACCCTATATACCTGGGTAAGTTGATTCTACACCCTTCCTTGAATTCCATGGAGATTTAGGGAAGAACTAGGGGAATTCATAGACTTGATCTTCGATAGAACCCTCTAGTCTTGCATGTATGGAAGAGAATGATTTCCAATAGGCTAAACCTTCTTATGACCTTCCTAACAGAGCTTAAAATGATGTAGGTAAGTGATTAGGAGCTTACAAATTACGAAAACACCCTTATTAATTCTCATGAATAATGTCTTTACCAGTCCTCATGAGGGACTTCACTAGTCGTTAGGTGGGTCACAACTCATGGACCTCATTCGTGAAGTCTACTGGTGTCACGACCCAAATATAGGCTTGGATCTAGGAATAGAACCTAGAACCATAAATGGCTTCAAGTCGACCCATGGCATGAACGTGACAACTAAAGCTCAACATAATAAATGCGGAAATCTAACATTTTAAATAGCGAAAGTGTAAAAGATACTACAATATCTGAACAACGGAAAACATAACACTGATCCGAAGCTGAATTTATACTATGTATGATAAGCCTCTAAAATCTGATGAGTTGATGGGAAAGGACCCCAACTAACTCACTAATAAACTGAAACTGAAAATAAACGTGTAAGGAGGTCCTCGAAGGATGAGGACTCACCAAAAAGCTGGGAAATGCAAACTCTGAGGATCTAGCTAGCGACAGGACTGAAACTGAATGTCCGAGCCTATATCATGAGATGATACAACATAGAGTATGTTGTTAGTACTTGGAACATACCGAGTATGCAAGGTAAGTAAAAAAGGATAGTAAAATACTAAAGAGTTCATAAGAATAGAACAGTCTAATCATGAGTGAATATCATAATATAAACATAAGGCCTCAAGGTTTTCAAACCATTCATAATCTAGTAATAGCCATAATCATAAGAGAAACCTTATAAAAACATAAATTGAGCCAAAGTTACATAAACATCACAATGCATAAATCATGTGTATGTCATGACTTGGACGTAGACTCGGATCGCAACACGGGACAAGGAACCCCCAGAGGTCCCAAGTCGACCCATGGAACAAGCATACATCTAACTTCGCTCACTTTAAGTGGAAGACTGAACATATGGAAAAGCAGAAACATACACATATCATAACATATCAAAACATTTGGAGACACCGGACATATACATAAGCTAAATACTACATACTATCTGAAAGCCTCTACTGCATAAGATGGGTTGATGGGACAATACCCTCAATTAACCCGGCCAAATACTGAAACATAAAATAATATAAATGTCTAGTCAAATGGCCCTCGGAACATGAGGACTCACCAACAAAGCTGAAAGTGAACTCTGGGATGGGCTAAGAATGAGGACGAGCCTGAGAGTCGAGTCCTGTATCATGAAATGATACAACATAGAAAATATGCGATCAGTATGTGGAATGTACCGAGCATGCAAGATAAGTAAAACGGGCATTTAAAATATATATAAAACTCATAAGTGATCATAAGAGTAGGACACCATGCTCATATCATAAATATCATAACATAATATAAAGCTCAAGTAATTTAAAACATTCCTAGTACAATTGTACACGTGATCATAAGAGAAAAGATTTATTTAACATGACTTGAGCCAAAATACATAATCATAAACATTCATAAATCATGAGGAACAGGGGGAGATTCTCTTAACCGACATACCCCATATGAGCACACATGAAGCCCGACTTGTAACACTAGTCGGGAGGGGGTCCGTACCTTGCCATGGGTAAAACCATGAAAGTGTGATATCACCAAGAAAAGGGCCTATAGGGCTGGGGACATTGACAAAGGAGGTCCCAACATACCTACGATGGCATGTAGTTTATGTGATCCGGGGCAGAACCTAGGCCCCAAACCTACTCGGTGTTCGATACTACTCCCAAAACATATATAGTGCTCATAATATAACATGCATGAATTCATGGGCTAGTTAAATCATAATAATCATAAACATTCTTGTACATACGTAAACTAGCCATGACTTAAGGCCCGTGAGTCAGCCAAAACATATTTCATGAATCATAAGTTTCATGCATACTTGTAGATCATACACATAACTTGTAAATCATCAAATCATGATGGGTAATTGAATAAATCCACATTCCAAATCATAAAACATGTTGGGCTTGTAAATATCAATAATTGAAGTGAAGATTATAAATCAATTCATCATATATCTTACATAATTAGGCTTAATTTAGTAGAAATCGAAATCAATAATTTGACAATCAAAATAGTTGTAAAATCTTATCAAAATTCATAAAATTTAATTTAAATCACAATTTTAAACAACCCATTGGTAAATCATTAAAATTCCACAAGATTTGAATTAAAACCCCATGAGATTTTTGATAGATTTTCATGAATTAATAGAGAATGGGAATGGGTGTTAACGAAAACACCCATTCATAAGCTTACATACCTAGGTAAGATTAGATTCTAAGGTTCCTTGATTTCCCAATGGGGGGATTGATAGGGAGAGCTTGAAGCTATGCTTGATCTCTCTCAAATTCTCTTAATTTGCATGCATGGGAAAGGCTTTGCAAGAGGGACTTAACCTATTTTATCATGCCAAGAAAAATACTCAAAACGATGTAGTTTAGGTCCTTAGAGCATAGAAAGGTCGAAAATACCCTTAATGAAATACCCATAAATTCAGCACAGATCTATCCAACGGGCGTACCAACGAGTCATTGGAAGCTACCACGACTCGTGGTATGGCTCATCATGTGCACTGCCTAGGCCTTAATCCCGGATTCATACCATGGCTCAACAGGACGACTCATCCTTTGATCAAACGGATCTTTGGGTTGATCGTTGCTTGTCCCCTTGAAAACCCTGAGCTTTTCCTTACAACGAGCCTCATCACGACTCGTGTTACTTCCAACAAGTCATGGTATCAAGCCGTTAAGTCCACTAGAGATCTGACCACCTAGACAACGATTGGTGACAACAATCGTCACAACTCAGCACGAGTCGTTGAATGACTCGTTACATCCCCCATGCTTAAGTCCAGTACTCACCCACGATCACCTACAATGGCTCATTGTTAAAGGAAGAAAGTAGTTACATCACTCATTGTATCCAATGCCCAGGACTCCCAAAACCATGACTGCTAACAACGGCTTGTGGTTTCAAAGCATGAGTCATTACATAACTCGTCTTGTGACTTTTTCCCAGTTTTTCAACCAACTTCAAATTTTGACCCCGAGTCTAATCTTAGGCATTTTCTAGGTATTACAATATCTCCCCCTTGGGAAAATTCATCCACAAATGTTGGAAACAAGCAGAAAACAAAGACATGCAATCTTTACACTCAAATATTGATCATTTAAACTGAAACTAATGGAAATACTACCTCCTATTCATATAACGTAGCTGAACTGAGTTCATGCTTCACATACACATCCATATACATAAAATAAACTTGAAAACATGATTTGAACATGTAATTAAATAGATTATAGGGCAATGATATCCGCTTCGGCTTCCCACGTAGCTCCTTCGCATGCTGATTTCTCCATAATACTTTCACTGAAGCTACTTCCTTGTTCCTTAGCATCCGAACCCAGCGATCTAATATTTCCATCGGAACCTTCTCATAGCTAAGGCTATCTTTTACACCCACACTGTCCACCGGGACTACTAGAGACGGATCTCCAAAACATTTCTTCAAAAGTGATACATGAAACACAGGATGCAAGAAGTCAACTCTGAGGGCAGTTCCAACTCATACACCAACTTACCAACTTTTCTCATATTTCATTAGGGACCAACATAACGGGGACTGATTTTTCCTTTCTTTCCAAACTGCATTGCTCCCTTCATGGGAGATACCTTCATAAATACCCAGTCGTCCACCTCAAACTCCAACTCTCTCCTCCTCACATCAGCATATTACTTTTGACGAATCTGAGAGGTTTTCAGCCTGTCCCTTATCAACTGAACCTTCACCACAACCTCATGAACTGAATCTTGCCCTATCATGGCTATCTCACCAACCTCAAACCATCCGATGGGTGATCTATATCTCTGCCTATAAAGAGCCTCGAACGGTGCCATCTGAATGCTGGAGCGGTAGCTGTTATTGTAAGCAAACTCAATCAGGGGCAAGTGATCATCCCAACTACCTTTGAATTCCATCACACATGCTCTCAACATGTCCTCCAGATTTTGGATTGTCCATTCTGCTTAACCATCCGTTTGTGGATGAAATGTTTTGCTGAGCTTAACCTGAGTCCCAAGCCCTTTCTGAATAGACAGCCAAAACTGGGAGGCAAATTGAGTACCTCGGTCTGAAATAATGGACAAGGGTACTCCATGTAATGGAACCAACTCCCAGATATATATCTTGGCGTAATCCTTCACTGAGTCCATGGTTTTCACTAGCATAAAATGTGCAGCCTTGGTCAACCTGTCTACCACCACCCAAATGGAATCATATTGTCGGTGAGTACGAGACAGACCTGTGTTGAAATTCATATTAATCTCTTCCCACTTATAAGTAGGAATGCTGATATCCTGAAGTATTCCTCCCAACCTTTGATGCTCAACTTTTAATTGTAAACAGTTTGGGTATCTAGCTACGAATTCCGCAATATCTTTCTTCATGCCATCCCACCAATAGATATCTGGCAAGTCACAATACATCTTGGTGGCACCCTGATGGATGGAATACCTGGATCTATGGGACTCATGCAATATTTGGCTCCTCAAATAATCAACATATGGAACACATAGGCGACCCTGGTACCGAAACACATCATCTCCCCCTTGGGAGAAGATCTTTACCTTCTGACTTCGAACGACTTCTTTCAACTTTATAAAAATCGGGTTCTCATCTTAACTAGCTTTCACATCAGTTACTAAGGACAATTCTGATCTGCTTTGAACAACAACACCACCATCGGTAGAGTCAACCAACCGAACTCCCAACCTTGCAAGACGATGCACATCTTTCACCAGCTCTTTCTTTCCTTCATCCACATGGGATACACTTTCCATCGAGAGCCTACTAAGTGCATCCGCCACCACATTAGCCTTACCAGGATGGTAAAGAATACTCATGTCATAGTCTTTGTGTAGCTCTAACCACCTCCTTTGTCATCGGTTGAGATCTTTCTGCGTGAACACATATTGCAAGCTCTTGTGGTCCGTAAACACATCCACATGGACCCCATACAAGTAATGTTTCCATATCTTCAATGCGAATACCACTTCGGCTAACTCCAAATCATGGGTCCGGTAATTCTTCTCATGGATCATTAACTTTCTAAAGGCATATGCTATCACTTTCCCTCGCTGCATCAATACACACCCGAGTCCGATTCGTGAGGCATTGCAATACACCACGAAACCATCTGTACCCTCGGGTAGGGTCAACAGCGGTGCGGTAGTAAGTCGAGTCTTCAACTCTTGGAAGCTCTTCTCACAAGCCTCCAACCATTGGAACTTTACCTCTTTCTGAGTCAATTTGGTCAAAGGCGCTACAATAGAAGAAAAACCTTCAACAGATCTCCGGTAATAGCTTGCTAGGCCCAAGAAGCTCCGAATATCCGAAGGATTCACCGATCTAGACCAATTCTTCGCCGCCTCAATTTTTTGAGAATCTACTTTTATGCCTTCGCTTGATACCACTTCCTTGAAAGCCCAAGATATTTGGGGAAGAACTAGGGGAATTCTCATATTTAATCTTTAATGGAACCCTCTAGTATTACATGCATGGGAGATAATGATTTAGAATAGGCTAACCTTCTTAAAACCTTCCTAACAGAGCATAAAACTGCAACATCCCGTATAATTTAATTGATAAACTCATTCTTTAAAGCTATGACCAAGAGTGGTTAGTGCTACAAGAAGGATGTGTTATGAGCTATTCATATCACTCAATGATTGTAGGTTAAAATTTGAAGTCGAGAAAGTTGAAACATGAAAATCGACAAAGTTATCCAAAGTTACTTTTAGAAATTCTTTGAAATTTAGGTCAAATGTCTTGGGTACCATCTCCAAATATATAAATATTTAGGAGACCTACAATATATCAAATTAAATATGTTTGAGTGTAGTTTCTAGAACATCAAACCTCTAGTCAATCCGACATCAGATCAAAGAGTTATGAGTGTTTTACCGCGGACTATCCGAGTAGAAGCGGGTCACGGGCTAGCCGAGTCTGATTGCCTTTTGGGTAACCTATTTAAGGCAATTTTTGGCACAAAATTCATTATTTCATCATCATAATTTATAGAAGAGCTGAGAAGCTCTTTCTCCCAGCATTTCTTCTAAGTTTTTCATGATTTTGAACAAAATTAAAGGGACAAATTATCTCCAAATATCAATCCAATTTGGATATGGGTTATTGAGGGTGTGGAGAGAATCGTGAAAGAGTTGTTTCATCAAAATTGGCTTGGATGTGGACGTGCTAAGATGGCAGAAGTTCTCGAAATTAACATCCTCTAAGTTTAACTTTATGTAAAAGTTCGGGTAAGTACTTCTTGCTCCCTATCATAAGAAATTCCTAGTTCTACGTCTTGTCGGAGGTTGTAAGTAATTGGAAACTTTTGTTGTTCTGTTTGGCTGTATATGGATGTTTAGGTGTGGTGTATGTGATGGTATAATTGGCTAAAGGATAAAGGTTACATGCTTGAGCTAGAAATCTTGCCGGTAAAGTCGAACCTATGAAAAGAAGTATGTTAAGGATAATCTTCTTTTTGACAAGTTATTCTCATTGTATAGTTGATACGACTTGTACCTTTGCAGTAGCTTATGATTATAAATGTCGTGGTTAGAACCTACGAATGAATTGAGGTTGTAATATAATATCCCCAGTTGGGAAAGATTATTTTCAATTTTGACTATCGCTAGAGGCGACATAGAGATTCCCTGTTAATATATTTACAGTCCAGAGAGGTTAGTAGTGTTATGCTGCCGTACTGAGGCCATAGAAGCTTGTGGTTAGCTGTTTGGTACCATAGGGTGCAGCTTGGCGATATAACTTTTTGTTTTGACACCTATACATGTAGTAAAGCTTGCCTCCAGGCCATTGGCATATCTTGACACCTATAGGGCTAGACTCTTGGTAGTACAGTTCTACCTATGAGTCAATGGAACCAGGGTTGCCTAATGAACAGGGTTGTAGCTTGCTGGGTAAACTACCTACTTTCAAGGACCATATGGCTTTGTCGACTTACATTTAGTTGCATTCGTCACTCAGAAGACCATCTTAGTCATTAGAAGTCTAGTAGACTATGTGTTATCCTAAGTAGGGATAATACTAGCTAATATATATGGGGCTAACTCCTCTAGCTCTTTGTACAGTTGCCCATGTATATGTCGCCAAACGACTTAGATACATTTACAGGAGCCAAGACTACTCGGATATAATTACAAGAGCCCAGACTACTCGGATACAATTATAGGAGCTCAGACTACTTGGATATAGTTACAGGAGCCCAGACGGCTCAAATACTGTTACAGGAGCTAGACAACCCAGATATAGTTATAGGAGCCCAGATAGCTCCGATACAGTCATAGGAGCCCAGAAGGCTCGATCACTATTTTAGAGGTTGAATATACCTTAGTTGCAACTTACCTTTAGGATTATAGTTATACAGATATAAGGGTATGGATTGCTTGCACTTGGCAGGGCTTATGGGGCCCAGATAGGTTATTATTTGTTGTTGCACCTTTCAGGCTAATGGGGGCCAGGTTAGGTTCTTGGTTGTATATTTACCTGTTAGCTATAGTTCATATTGTCAAATTATTCAGGTTAACTTATTGGCTTTATTACTGATTACTTTCAGTTCCTTATGAGCTTCTATTCAGTTATTATATTTTTGCCATACATATTCAGTACATATTGTACTAATGCCTGTGCATGGGGCACTTCATACTTGCCTGCAGGTTCAAACAAACAAGTTTTAAGACCTCTTTAGTAGTTGTTCCGACTTAGTAGATTGGCTAGGTCCTTTCCTCCAGAGTTTCCAGACATTAGAGATTTGCCTGTCTTTTGTTGTATAGTTTTTGGTAGGCCAGACCCCTATCCCGACCAATATTTCACTCTTTAGAGGCTTGCAGACTGTGGTACAAGTTAGATATATGTTGTTGGCAGTATAGGGTCTAGTTGTGTTATTTGTTAGCGGCCTTGTCGACCTATGGCTATGTTTTGAGCCGAGAGATAGTTGCTTGTTTTCTTGATATGTGCGGATGGTATGCACCAGAAGTGTATATGTCCAGCTAGCTCAGCTCAGAGTCTAGTGTGGCATTAGGTGCCAGTTACGCCATCTAAGGTAGGGCATGGCAAACTTGGTATCAGGGCAACGTCGCATCCTAGGGAGTCTACAAGTCGTGTCTAGTAGAGTTTTGTTTATAAATGTGTTGTGCTCCATATTTTTTAAGCAAGAGGCTACAGTACATGATAGTACAGTTACTCCTCCTTCTTCTCAGATCGTGTTATAGAGCTGAGTTATATAGGGTTGAGTCCCTAAGCTTATATTGTTATATCTGTCTATAGAGATGGCTGATATAAGACAGACTACAGTCAATCATGAGTTAGATACAACAGCAAGAGAGAGTACCAGAAGGGTGTCACAGCTGGACAGCCCAGCCCAAGGGCGAAAAGGAGACATCTTCTCTATCTCCCCAGCACACTCTCAAGGACACCAAAAATCTCCTAGGGCAACAGAATCATCGACACCATTTTCAGTGCCTCCTACACCTTAAGATCAGGATGTCAGGAATGCAGTATGTATGTTGGCTTAGATGATGGCTGCTCAGCATCAGCCTGTAGTACCAGTTGTTACCAAGCCTACTGATGGGACCTAAGGTTCGAGGGTTCGTGAGTTTCTTGGGTTGAGTCCTCCACAGTTTACAAGGACAGACCACAGACAGGACCCTCAGAACTTCATAGATCAGTTGTAGAGGATATTTTAGGGTCATGCATGCTTCATCCATAGAATTAGTTGAGCTAGTAGTGTTCTGACTATGAGAGGTTACAGTTCTGTGGTACAAGAGTTGGGAAAGGTCTAGAGGCAGAGATGCACCTTCACCTACTTGGCCTAGTTTCTCTGAGGCCTTCATTGTCCATTACTTGCCTCAAGAGATCCGACGGACCAGTGTAGAGCTGTTCTTACACCTCAAGTAGGGTAGGATGAGCGTTAAAAAGTACGCTTTGAGGTTTGATTCCTTGGCTAGATATGCGAAAGCATTTGTTGATACCATGCCAGGGTACATCGATTTATTATGGGGCTTGCAACAGAATACATGGAGTCCTGTATTATAGATATATTATGAGAGAATATGGATATCTCACGAATAAAGGCCTTTGCCTAGAATATAGAAGAGATCAAGCAGCGTCAGTATGGGACCGAAATGGCAGGCCAGGAGCAGCGTCAGAGGGCTAGACCCGTTGATTTTTAGGCAAACATTCAGGATGGGCCCAGGCCTCACTGGTCGTGGGGATCACCTAGGCCCTCATCTCAGTAGTAATAGGATAGCAGATAAGATCATCGTGGATAGTTAGGTCCCTGCGAGAGTTCATGAGCATCAGGCTCACAACCACAGAGAGGCCTAGATCAAGTAAGGCTCGCGGTTCCACGTTGTAGTACTTATGGTAGGCAGCATCTTAGGAGATGCAGATATGGATCCACTGCCTATTACTCTTGTGGGCAAGAGGGTCACATGATGAGAGATTGTCCGACTAGAAATCAGAATGACCAGGACTAGCAAAGTAGGTCCTCAGAAGGCTCTCATGCTCCAGCACCCTCTGCAGGGCGCAGGTCCTCCGCTCTACTAGATAGGGGCAGAGGTAGACTAGGAGCATCTAGTTCTTGTAGTGGTCCGGATCGTACTTAGCATTAGTAGGGCGGAAGGATTCTAAGGCATCACCTGATGTTATGATAGGTATATTGAATGTTTGCTCCCATTTAGTTTATGCTTTTATAGTCCAGGCTCTACCTTATCTTATGTTACCCCGCTAGTGGCACGAAAGTTTGGTATAATACCGAAGTCACTTCAGCAACCATTTTCTGTGTATACACCTATTGGTGAATCTATTATTGCCAAGTGAACCTATCGAGGTTGTATGGTGGAGATTGTTGGCTGTCAAACCTCGACAGACCTAGTAGAATTAGAAATGATTGATTTCGATGTAATTATGGGCATGGATTGACTAGAACAATGTTATGCCAATGTCGAATATTGGAAAAATACTGTTCAATTCCACTTTCTAGAAGAGATAGTACAAGACTGGAAAGGAAATGCAGCTACGCCGAAAGGCAAGTTGATATCCTATCTTTAGGAAAGAAAGCTGATTGCAAAAGGCTGTACATATTATATTGTCAAGGCTCAGGATATGTAGGCAGAATCCCTGGCTCTTCAGTCTATTCCAGTAGTTAGTGAGTTCCCATATGTGTTTCTAGATGAACTTCCTAGTATTCCCCCATAATGGGAAAATGACTTCCCCATTGATACACTACCTAATATACAACCCATATCTATTCCTTCATATAGAATGGCTCCAAAATTAAAATATCGGCTGAAAGACTTGTTATACAAGGGTTTCATTAGGCCTAGTTCTTCGTCGTGGGGTGCGTCAGTCTTATTCGTGAAAAAAAAAGATGGCTCACTACGAATGTTTATTGATTATCGACAATTGAATAAAGTTACTATAAAGAAAAGATATCCCCTATAAAGAATTGGTGATTTGATTTATCAGCTAAAGGGGGAGAAATACTTCTCAAAGATTGACTTAAGGTTAGGGTACCACCAGGTATGGGTTCGGGAGAAGGATATACCGAAAACAACCTTTATAACTAGATATGGCCATTTTGAGTTTCTTGTTATGTCTTTTGTATTGACGAATGCCCCAGTAGTGTTTATGAAATTGATGAATAACATATTCAAGGCATTTTAGATTTGTTTGTGATAGTGTTTATTGATGATATTCTGGTATATTCACGTTCAAAAGCTGAACATAGAGATCATTTGCGAGCGATACTCTAGGTCCTTAAAGATCACATGTTGTATGTGAAGTTCTTGAAATGTGAGTTCTAGTTAAATTTTGTGGCTTTCTTGGGCCATATTGTTTCAGATGCGGGCATTCAGGCGGACTCGCAGAAAATTGAGGCTGTAAATACTTTGCCCGGACCCACAATTCCAACCGAGGTTGATATTTTCCTTGGATTAGCCAGGTAGTACAGTAGTTTTGTGGAAGGATTATCTGCCCTATCAGAACCATTGAGGAAGCTGACTTTGAAAGAAGCTAAGTTCAAGTGTAGTAAGTCTTGTAAATAGAGTTTCCAGGAGTTGAAAAACAGACTGACATCTATACCAGATTTGTCACGCCCCGCCTTGGGGTGCATGACTGGCACCTGGTGCCCTACTAGGACTTGAACTGCTGAGCTGACAGAGCCTAAGCACCTCCAGTGCAGGGCTGACTCTAATTCTAGAATCAAGAAAACAACAGGCTACATAATGGCTGTAAATACAACCCCCGAGCCGACAAGGCCTATAGCCACCTATGAAAATAAATAGCTAACCAGACACAAATAATCATAGGGAGTCCTATACGGGCCGACAAGGCCACCATGATATCTAGTTATAACTAGAAAGCAAGATCAGATGCTAGACTAAACTATGACTGACATGGCCGCCAATCAACATCTAAACAGGACACCATGCGACCAACACACATAGTCTAAAACACATATGGTCCCCACACAGTCGATATAATTTAACCACAGGGAAGTAACACAATCTGCAAGCCTCTAGGAGTAATAAGATGGTCAGGCCAGGGCCCCGACCTACCCGTACTGTACAAACAAAAGAAGTAAACCTCTATCACACAAGCTCCGGAAGAAAGGAGCTGACGGCTCTGTACGACTGACTGGAACTACGAGGGACCTGCTCCTCGTCCATCTTTACCTGCAGGCAAGTAATACAGCTCCCCTGAAAGGGCGTCAGTACCACAGGTACTGAATATGTAAGGCATTAATTATAAATAACTGAAAGTAAGGAAATAGAACTTACAATGACTAAAGTATAGAAAACGGACTGAAGATGACTGAAGTAGTGAAATCAGGGCAAAACATAACTGTAATAGGGAGGGTAGGGTTCATACCTGACAAGCGAGGTGTCTTACTGTCTAACTATCAGTAACTAAAGCAACCATAAACCTTACCTGGCCCCCCATATGCCGGAAGGTACAGTCTGCACAGAATAACCCACCCAGGCCCTATTAGCCCTAGTGAGTACACCTCAATCTATATACCCCTATCCAGGTCATACTGAGTCAACTACTAGCTAAGAGCGTCCTGCCGATCCCCTGGGTCTGCAACTAGTTCCGCTCAGACCCTGATTGTAGATGTGTCTTAGTCCGGAGGACTGCTGATATCTACACCTCGGGCGTAAACGCTTGGCGGGGGTGCGTATAAGGCCAACCACGGCATATGAGGATCTGGATCCCCATCATCGTCCCTTGCGAATGGCATGCCGCTCCGCAGAGGGATGTAATCTTTCCCCTTGCGGGCGGCAACACAGATATTAACCCTGGGGTGGTCATGGAAGCTATACAGGTGTAATCCAGCCCAAAACAATACAAATTACGAGCCTCAACTGACAACAAAAACTAGACATGATAGCATACTCCTAACATGCTTTACTGGGATTCATAGTGGACTACTGCGCTGAAGAAACTTAATTGCCAAAAGAAAATGCCTTAACATACCTCGTTCATTGTTCACCGATTAACTAGCGAGTTTCAGCTCGTGTTCAACTTCCCTTCTCGCCTTTAATCATATTAACAGAAGAATAGGGCTATTTTATTACTATAATCAAAGAAAACAATAATTTTTAGATATATATATATATATATACTGACTATATTTCAACTTATCAAAAGACGATCAAAAACTCATAATTTCTCGAGAATCTAAAAGGGAGAAATACTTACTTTAGGCACGTGATCATATTGACACTAGTTTGAAATAATTCCACCAACTTAGGCTCAGCGGGATGACGATTCATCAGGCGTATTTACGAAAATAACTCTGCAGCGATGCTCTCTGTAGCCTTATACTTCACTACCCGGAATTAATTTAGATTTGGACAGTGTTTAGCGGCGTAATCAAATGATTTTCAATAGTTTCCCTTCGTTCCTACCTGTTCTGGCCGAGGTTATTTGGAAAATAATATAACATCTAAGTGTGAGGCCTTTATATACTTAAGACAGCAGACAAGGCAACGTGGCGCTCTGTCGGTCGCGCCAATTCTGCTCCATGCCACTTTGGGTAACACGGAGGGGGCTGCTCCGTGCCACTTTGCCCCTCCGGGCAACTTGGTTCGGCCTCCTCCCGTGAAGTCCTGGCTTTTCACTAGTTCAGCCTTTCCCCAGGCCCTTTCCTCGTATATATGGCACTTTAAAACTCTTAACCAACATACGAATAGGCCGACTAAACATTTGAAACTTACGAGGTGTAATAAGATTAGCCTTGCCAAAGGGTTCAGAGGGCTATGCTTTATATTTTGAGGCTTCAGGTAGCGGGTCAGGGTGTTTCCTGATGAAACATGGTACGGTAATTGTGTATGCTTTGAGCCAACTAAGAAAACACGAGAAGAATTGCCCCGCTCATGATCTAGAATTAGCTGCAGTTATTCATGCTCTTAAAATTTGGAGGCACTACTTATATGGTGTTCATATAGATATCTTCACTGATCATAAAAGCCTCTAATATGTTTTTACACAAAAACTATTGAATTTGCGAAAACTTCGTTGGCTTGAGTTGTTGAAGGACTACGATGTAACTATCGTGTATCACCCAAGAAAGGCTAACATTGTAGTTGATGCCCTTAGTTGCAGATCCATGGGCATCTTATCATACTTGAGGCCATAAAAGAGAGAATTGGCCCGAGAGTTGCACCAGTTGGCCAGTCTAATATTTCTGTTAGTGGATTCAAATGATAACGGGGTTGTGATTCAGAATACTGCGGTGTCATCTCTAGTGGTGGAAGTGAAAGAGCGACAGTACGAAGACCCTAGCCTGGTACATCATAGAAGTAAACTTTAGTAAGGAGGGTTATTGTCCTTTGAGATAACAGGGGACTGAGTTTTGAGATTCAAAGGTCAGCTCTGCGTTCCAGATATAGCGGGACTTCGCCAGCAGATCATGGTAGAGGTACATTATTCCCGTTATTCACATCACACTGGTTCAATGAAAATGTACCATAATATAGAGGAGATCTATTGGTGGCATGGGATGAAGAAAAATATTGCTGAGTTTTTAGCACAGTGTCCTAATTGCCAGTAGGTAAAAGATGAACATCGAGAATTCGGCGGGATGACACAGGAGATAGTTGTGTCGATGTGGAAGTGGAAAGCAATCAATATGGATTTTATTACAGTTTTTATCGCAAAAGGCGTAAATTTGACTCTATCTAAGTCATTGTTGCTAGAATGATAAAATCAACTCATTTCTTACAGGTCAGGACCATGTTCTTAGCTGAAGATTATGCTGAGTTGTATACTAAAGAGATAGTCCGACTACATGGTGTCCCAGTATCTATCATCTCTTAAAGAGGGGCAAAGTTTGCAGCTTGATTCTGGAATTCATTTAAGAAAGTTTGGGGACGCAGGCTAACTTGAGTATAGACTTTCATTCCCAAGCAGATGTCCAAGTAGAGCACACCATTCAGACGCTCAAAGATATGTTACGGGCATGTGTGCTAGACTTCGGAGGTAGTTGGGATGATAACCTACCTCTTATTGAGTTTGCATATAACAACATTTACCATTCTACCATTAATATGGCGCCTAATTGGGCTTTATATGGTGAAAACGTAGGTCCCCCGTAGGATGGTTTGAAGTAGGTGAGTCAGAATTGATCGAACCTGACGTGATACATCAATCAGAAGAGAGAGTTAAACACATCAGAGAGCATTTATTGATATCCTAGAGTCGTCAGAAGTCCTATTCCGTTGTATGGCATAGAGACTTAGAGTTTGAAGTCGATTATTTGGTATTCCTAAAAGTTTCACCAATGAATGGCATTATGAGATTTTGAAAGAAGGGAAAGCTTAGCCCTAGATTCATCAGGTCATACCAGATCATTCGGAAGGTAGGCTAAGTGGCTTATGAGTTAGATTTTCCTTCGGGGCTAGAATCAATTAATCTAGTTTTTCATATATTGATGTTACGCAAGTGCATAGGATACCTTTATCGAGTTGTTCCATTTAAGGATGTTTAGGCCACAAAAGTGTTGTCCTACAAAGAGACTCCAATAGCTACACTAGATTGACAGGTCCGCAAATTGAGGACCAAATATATAGCCTCAGTTAAATTTGTATGGAGGAATAGAAATGTAGAGGAGATGACTTGGGAAATTGGGGATTATATGAGGTGTAAATATCATCACTTGTTCCAGATGCCATGATGATAGTACTTAGACTTAGACTCCGAGTGTACAATTGAGGGAGACAGTTGGTCAGATATCGTTTTTTGCTTATATCATCATTATTGTTGATTGCTCACTTGTTTGTCGTAGAGATATGTTATATAGTTGTTTGTAGTGTCCTGTGAGATGCTTATGTAGGACTTTTGTACGTTTTAGGTTATTATATAATCCATATTACATGGGAGACTCATCCAAAAATTTTGGCAACTCCTATAAGCTTGAATTTGTGAATCTAAGTTATATTCCAGGACGAATGTTCCTAAGAGGGGGAAGGATGTAGCACCCCATAAAATTTAAGTGATAAACCCGTTCTTTTGAGCTATGGCCAAGAGTGCTTAGTGCCACAAGAAGGATGTGTTACGAGGTATTCATACCACTCAATGAACGTACATCAAAATTTGAAGTCAAGAAAGTATTAAAATGAAAATCGGCAAAGTTATGACAAGTTACTTTTAGAAATTCGTTGATATTTGGGTCAAATGTCTGGGGATTTTCTTCCAATCTATAAAAAGTTTAGGATACCTAAAATATATCAAATTAAATATATTTGAGTGTAGTTTCCAGAAAATCAAACCTCTTGTTAATCTGGCATCAGGGAAAAGAGTTATGACTGTGTTTTACCGCAGGCTATCCGGGCAGAAGCAGGTCACGGGCCTGCCGGGTCGGGTTGCCTTTTGGGAAACCTATTTATTGCTATTTTTGGCCTAAAATTCATTATTTCATAATTATAGTTTCTATAAGAGCTGAGAAACGCTTTCTCCCAACATTTCCTCTAAGTTTTACATGATTTTGAATAAAATTTAAGGGCCAAATAATCTGCAAATATTAATCCAACTAGGATATGGGTTATTGAGGGTGTAGAGAGCATCTTGACGGAGCTGTTTCATTGAAATTGGATCAGATGTGGACGTTCTAATATGGTAGAAGTTCCAAAAATTGACATCCTCCAAGGTTAAGTGTATGTAAAAGTTTGGGTAAGTACTTCTTCATCCCTATCATAAGAAATTCCTAGTTCTACATCTTGTCGGAGGTTGTAAGTGCTTGGAAGCTTTTGTTGTTCTTGGTGGTTGTATATGGATGTTTAAGTGTGGTGTATGTTCTTGTATAATAGGCGAAAGGTTAATGGAATCACAACCTTGTGCTAGAATTCTTCCCGGTAAAGTCGAACCTATGAAAAGAGGTATGTTAAGGATAATCTTCTTTTGCAGTAGCTTATGCTTAATTCTCATCATATAGTTGATACAACTTGTACCTTTGCAGTAGCTTATGATTATAAATGTTGTGGTTAGCTGCTATGATACGAATTGAGGGTCTAATATAGTATCCCTAGTCGGGAAAGATTATTTTCAGTTTTGACTATCGCTACAGGTGACATAGAGATTTCCTGTTTATTTATTTACAGTATAGAGAGGTTAGTAGTGTTTTGCGACTGTACTGAGACCATAGAGGCTTGTGGTTAGCAGGTGGGAAGCATTGGGCACAGCTTGGCGATATAGCTTTCTATTTTGACGCCTATACATGTAATAAAGTTCGCCTATAGGCCGTTGGTGTATCTTGATGCCTGATCTTGGTAATACAGTCTTACCTATGAGTTAGTGGCACCAGGGTTGCCTAATGAATGGGGTGGTAGCTTGCTGGGTAAACTACCTACTATCAAGAACCGTATGGCTTCCTCGACTTACAGTTAGTCGCATTGGTCGCTCAAAAGACCATCTTAGTCATTAGAAGTCTAGTAGACTATGTGCTATCCTAAGTAGGGATCTTACCAATTGTTATATGTGGAGCTAACGCCTCTGGCTATTCATACAATTGTCCATGTACATGTCGCCAAATGGCTCATAAACAGTTATAGGAGCCTAGACGGCTCATATATAGTTACAGGAGCCCAAACCGCTCAGATATAGTTATAGGAGCCCAGATGCTCAAATAAAGTTACAGGAGCCCAGAAAACTCAGATACAGTCATAACATCCCAGAAGGCTCAATCACAGTTTGAGAGTTCGAATATACCTTAGTTACAACTTACCTATGGGCTTACAGTGATACATATAGGAGTGTGTGGAGTGCTTGCACTTAGCAGGGCTTATGGGGGCCCAGGTAGGTTATTTTGTGATGTTTGTACTTTCTAGGCTTATAGGGGCCAGGTTAGGTTCTTGGTTGCATATTTTCTCGTTAGTTATAGTTCATACTGTGAGATTATTTAGGTTGAGTTTTAGGTCTTATTACTGATTACTTTTAGTTCCTTATCAACTTGTATTTAGTTGTTATATTTCTACGTTACATATTCGGTACAAACTGTATTGATGCCCATGCATGGGGCGCTGTATACTTGCCTGCAGATTCTGACAGACAGGTTCTAAGACTTCCTTAGTAGTTGTTTCGACTTAGCAGATTGGCTAGCTCCTTTCATCCGGAGTTTCCAGACATTAGAGGTTTGCTTGTCTTTTGTTGTATAGTTTGGGGTAGGCCGGGCCCTGTCTTGACCAATATTTCACACTTTAGAGGCTTGTAGACAATGAAACTAGTAAGATTTGTGTTGTTGGTCATTCGGGGATTAGGTTTGTTATTATTTAGTGGCCTTGTCGGCCCAAAGCTATGTTTTGAGCTGAGATATAGCTGTTTGTTTTCTTCATATGTGCGGGTGGTATGCACCAGAAGTGTATTTGTCCAGCTTGGTCATCTCAGAGTCTAGGGTGGCATTAGGTGGTAGTTACACCTCCTAAGGTGGGGCATGACAAAAATGACATAGTTCAGGGCTTAGGAGCTTAGGAATTATGAAAACACCATTACTAATTCGTAGGAAAAATAACTCTTCCAGTCCTCACGAGGGACTTTCCAAGTCGTTAGATGGGTCACGACTCATGGCCCTCACTCGTGAATTTTATTGGAAAATTCAAACCGCCAACTCTTCATCCTGACCATGAAACACTTTACGGGTCGTGAAGTGACATCACGACTTGTAGCTGCATTTGTGAAGAACCCCTATCCACGACTCGTGAGGTAAGCCATTGGATGAGTTGTTGCCCACTAGACGACTCATCGTCCCACTTATTGTCAAGTCTCTAGAATAATTTCCAACCTCCAATCTTCTGTCTGCCAAACGAGCCACGTCACGACTCGTGAAGTGACTTCACGAGTCACTGGGCGAGTCATCCTGTGGCTTGGTGCAACATTTTGTTGATTTTTCTTCTTAAACACTTGGGTCTGATCTTAAGGACTTTCGGGGAATTACAGTAGGGTTATGAACGAGAGTTCCTTTCACTCTCATGCTCAAAAATCTCCTCAATTCCATCATTTTAAGTTCTAGGTCAAGTTCATGATCTTTTGAGGTTCTATCCTAATTTTATGAAATTCTCTATGGTATATTTACGGGTCAGTTCCCTTCATGTTTCAAAGCATGTTTTAAGATTGATGGGCAAATTTTATACCTATTTTGATTATAAAGTCATGGTTTAAAGGTTTTACAAAATTATGCCCAATTATGCAAGTTTCATGAAAAGTCAAGTTTATGATTCTATTATGACTTCGATTCTCCAAGCTATAAATTATTTTTTATGATTAATGATATGGTTTCCTACTAGTACTCTTCATAAATTTATGAATTTCAGTTGTGGTGATTTTTTCAACCATGTATGTTCTTCATGATTTATGAGTTTATGATATTGGTTGACTCACAACCCCTTATTTTGTGGCTAATCATGTATTTCAAGTATAATCAAGTATGTTATGATTTAATTAGCCCATGAACATCATGTATGATTTCATGATAATTATATGAGCCCTCATGTACATGTTTTTTGGAGTAGTGTCTAGCATCGAGTAAGCCCGGCATTCAGGTAAACTCCGAGGTCTTAGAACTACGTGGCACTGTAGGTATATATTCATGGTTAACAGCATGGGGTCCTTATTAGTGATATCACGCAAAGTATCTTTCCTTTCCTTGGCAAGGTTGGGACGGCTCTACCTACTTGAGTGAGATAGTTGGGGCATCATGTAAGCTCTATCATGATAGTGTCGGTTAAGACTAGTCCTCCCATTGTTCCTCGTGATTCTAGTTATGCAGTTGAATTATGATATTATGTTTTCAATAGGTTTAACCCTTGACCAGTTTATAAGCTTTTACGTATGATTTTAGATATGGCAAGCCATATGATTTTATTCCTAGCTTTGGGTCATTCTATTTGGATACGAGATTCAGTTATGATTATACATGTTTTCAGATATCAACATGCAGTCCCTACTATCATGATCCTACTATTTATATTTATGTGCATGATTTCAGTTATACTTACACAACCTAGTTTATAAGCTTACATACTTATTACATTCCATGTACTGACTGTGTACTCTTTACGGTATCATTTAATGATACAGGTTCAAACGCTCAGACTCAATTCCACCACTAGCTAGTCTCTACAACTTAGTGGAGTTCTTTCGTTGGTGAATCCTCTTCCTTCAGGGACCTTCAGATTTTTGAGTTATGTTACATTTACTTTTCTGACTTTTGGTGAGCTAGTTGGGGATGTTGTCCAATCAACTCTTCAGTTATGTGAGTGGCTTTTCTAGATAGTATGTAGAGTTTCAACTCTATCAATGTGGACTCTATATGGTTGATATGTATTCATACTTTCTCTTATTCATGTTTAGTTTATTAGTTTCTGTTTTATGTATGCTCTTTAGCCGCTATGTTCATGCCATGGGTCGACTTGGAGCCGTTCATGGTTCTAGGTTTTGTGTCTCGGTTCGGACCTATGTTCAGCTCGTGACACAAGGCATATGTAGTAGCGGATGCTCTTAGTAGTCTGTACATGGAGAGTGTGTCTCATGTCGAGAATGGGAGGAAGGAATTGGTGAAGAATGTCCATAGGCTTGTTCATTTAAGGGTTCACCTTATAGATTCACCGGATGGTGGTGTTACATTTAGGATGGGTCTGAATCTTCATTGGTGACAAAAGTCAAGGCTATATAAGATGAGGATTCAATCCTATTGAAGTTTAAGGAAGCATTACAGAATCATAAAGTGGAGGTTTTCTCCCAAGAGGGAGATTGTGTACTCCGATATCAGGGTCGATTAAATGTGCCAGCGGTAGATGTCTTCAGAGAGAGGATGTTGAGCGAGACTCGTGGCTCTCGGTACTCTATCCATCTAGGTGCCACCATGATGTACCATGATCTATGGGAAGTTTATTGGTGGAATGGCATGAAGAAGGACATAGCAGATTTTTGTGGCTAGGTGTCCGAATTGCAAACAGGTGAAGACTGAGCATCAAAGACTTGGAGGTTTTCTTTAGGAAATCAGCATTCCTACTTAGAAGTGGGAAAATATCAATATGGACTTTATAACAGGATTGCCTCGTACACACGAACAAAATGATTCTATATGGGTGATTTTGGATAGGTTGACCAAATTAGCCCATTTTCTACTGGTCAAAACTACTAATTCAGTGGTGGAGAAAATGTTGATTTCCAGTGTAGTTCATGGATTGAGGAACAAGTCGTCAATTCCACTGATGACCCATTAAGTGACTCATTGAGTGGAAAAGATAAGAGAATAAAGAAGTGGTTTCCAGTGGCAACGGTTGACCCGCCAAGTCTCCCAATGGATCGTCTAGTCCCTTATCGGGTCTGGCAGGCTGATTTTTTCTGTCAGATCATAAGGATGTTTTCATAATTTCTTAAGCTCCTAACTCATAAACTAAGTCATTTTAAGCCATAAAAAGGGTGTTTGAAGGGTTTTAATCATCCTAATCCCTCATTCTACTCCTAACACCCATAAGTGAAGATCGAATCCCCTCAAGAAGAAACTAAGGTTCTTCATCAAATCTTCCTCAATTCTCCTTGGGTTTCTAATCAAGTTGACTTTTCTACAAGCCTAGGTATGTAGGATTATTGTAACACCCCAAAAGTTCCTAAGATAAGACCCTAGACTTAAAGAAAGAATTTAGTAGAAAAGTGAAACTTTTCCAACGAATGAGTTGTGACACAACCAGTTAAGAGACTAGACGAGTCGTGGAGTCCCTCATCACGAGCAGTAGTTTACTTATTAAGACAAGTTTTCGGTGGACCATGAGAGAAGTAACGACTCATGGAGGACAACTAACGAATCATTGTGTCGATTGTTAGAAGAATTTTCAAGAAGTATACCACCCGAGGCAGTGGTGACAATGAGAGGGTAGGACGAGTCATTATGTCAGGTAATGACTCGTCGTGTCCCGTCATGATGTGAAGAGCAGGATCACGGTTCAGTGGTAACAAAAGGTATCACAAGTCGTGATGTGACCTAACGACTCGTAAAGTCAATCATCGGCAGTTCGAGGATTTTTTAAGGGTTCGGGTCATCCAATACCCCATGATCCCTAAAGTCTCTCTTACGGACTGGCAGCATGAATTTTCATTCGAGTTTCCAAGGATGTTATCTAAAATCTTACACTTATAATACTTAAAATATGTCTTTTAGGGTATCAGACGGGACGATTTTAAGGGGAATAGCTGCCTAATCCCTCATTCCATCCAAAAGCACTCCCAAGCTCTTCTTCTTCTTCTTCTCTCAAGATCAAGAACAATGATCTCCTTTCATCCTTGTGTCCCAAATTTTATGTTAAAATCTTAGTTCCTTGATTTTTAGAAAAGCACGTTTTAGGATTTCAATCTATGCATGAATTCTCACATGTGTCCTATGGTTTTCAATACTCTTATGATAAGCAGCCATATATGTTTGTGAACTTACTTTTAAGCTCATGATTTATGTACATAATATGATAGTAGAATGATTTCCAGAATTTTACCATGAATTAGCACTATTTTCGAGATACGACCTTACTAGTTATTCACATGCTTTTACCATGAATTCAATATATAGTTCTAAAGCATGATTTGAACATATGAGTTTTCATAAATCTTGAATATATGATTTTGTATATATATACATATGTTAAAGCATGATTAGAACCTATAGGTTTTCATGAATATGGAAGGCACGAATTATGCTATGTTTTGGGTCTAAATGTTACAAATGTCGTGACAAAGCATGATCGTGATTCTTCAGACTTTTGGGCCTCTTGATAGTAGAAAGTATCCTTGATCAGATTCTAGTGAATTTATTATGTTATGACTAGTTGAACACTCAGGTCTCTGTTTAGCTGAAGTAGCTTAGACTAGACAAATGATATTAGTCAGGGATGCTTAGTAGTAGAGAATGTCTCCCTTAGCTCATTTAGAGACTCTCAATAGTAGAGAATGTTTCCCTATGCTCAGTTAGGGACTCTCAATAGTAGAGAATGTCTCCCTTAGCTCAGTCAGAGATTCTCAATAGTAGAGAATGTTTTCCTTTAGTTTATGATTTCAGTATCAGTTCAACCCAGTATAGTCTCAGGCTTCAATTCAAATCAGTATTAGCAGAGTTCAATCTTAGTTGTTGATGTCACCCAAATTACACCTCGCAATTGAGATATAAAGCAGTTGATATCAAATACAAAACCCAACTGAGAGGTTGAGGTCGATCCCACAGGGAATATGGAAAGAACTTGAGTTAATGTGAATAGCTATTACTTATTGGATTACTTATGTCCTAAGGGGGACATTTTGAAAACAAAGTAATGAACAAAAGTAGAAACTAAAAGATGATTGCGTCAATTTTGGTTGTATTCAACTAACAAGATGGATATGATTGAGTTCCCCATGACTTCATAACCACAATGTTTTAGACTAGTTATCTATTCCGGTGTTTAACATGCAATATTGGTAAGTTAAATTCACCTAAATAGTTAGTCCCCTATCTAGATTATTATCACCATGCAACCTAGTCCGTATACGGGTGTATGCCTAACTAACCCTTGCCCTTAATATAGGATTAGCTAGTCCCAAACAAGGTCAAGCTATTAGATAAGGGTTGATAGCCTCAAATATCCATTGTTAAACTCTTACTCCCATTCATTATCCCCTTGGTCTAGTGAATAAGAATAAGACAATATATAATGTTTGCAACCGTTAAGAATCAATTAAAACGAAGAGAGAAACAATACATGCATAAACTCTCTTCAAGAGTCACTAAGTATTTTTACCTATGTTTGTTAATTCATCATGGTTCCCACAACCCTGGTTATAAGTTTAGCTACTCATGTTTGTATTATCACAACCATAAAATAAAGAATAATTCATAATTGCAACTTATAGAAATTCGTAGAAGAAAACCAAGTGAATTGAATATAACTCCAAAACCAATGAACAAGATTCCAATGTTGCTTTTGATCCCCAAACACAAGAACAAAATTGTAAACTTGTTTCTTGAACTAAGAATAATAGTACACAACACCAAAATATACGTGAAAACTAGAATAATAAACTGTGTCTAGAAATTAAACCTAAATAAGGTATTTATAGCTCCAAGAAAATCTTTTCCTAATTAAAACCAGAACTCAGGTCATCAGTGTTCACAAGCTAAGTAACGACTCGTTAGGACCTCAAA
The DNA here is from genome assembly GCA_035772735.1 of Datura wrightii. Lineage (NCBI taxonomy): Eukaryota > Viridiplantae > Streptophyta > Magnoliopsida > Solanales > Solanaceae > Datura > Datura wrightii. The sequence goes on along the minus strand of JASDFA010000023.1, from coordinate 17,947,143 downwards.
TGATTCATGATCAGTCATGCATAGTCATCCTCAGCATTAGGCCCAGTCGTGGCAATGGGTCACCTAATGACTCATTGTGTCTAGGCACCAGTCGTTAGGCCTCTCGTGGTCTAGATTCTTCAATTTTCCAGTGCACCCTATGATTCCTTCAAGTGATATCCTAACAAATCGTTCAGTCAGCCAATGACTGGTGAAGTCGTCCGTTATCTCCACGATTTATTTCTTTAAGAATCTTCTTTCAGTCTTCACGACTGGCTTCACGACTCGTTACCAGATGTAATGAGTCATGCCTTCAATCCGCAAAGTGCACTATTTCTTCAGCTTCAAATGTTTAACCTATCCCATTGCCTTGGAAATAAGTCATGCATAATGACGATGACTCGTTACATGACTAGCAGCCTCCATTTTAGTTGATAAGCCTTACTTCACCCATTTCTTTTCCGACCCTATTTTCTTGAAATATTCAACACAAACTCATCATAACTACATAAACATACCTGGAATGAGCATAGTTTCTTGGTTTTAACCATTGAAAGTGCCATAATAATCACTGCACATCAGCAACCTCAACTGAGAACTTTTGCATGTCCTCGGGCAAAAGCAAAATAACATAAAATAAACTAAACTACTTCGACGCTTCAATAGAAAGAACTCTAGGAAACTCACGACAGTCACAATTATTCATCAAATCAAATTTTCTAACCCCTCCTTTATCATACCAACTCAAATCACGATGCATATGCAAAATTTTCAACCATCACACAGGGGAATCAAAACATGGCAAAACACTGTCACTTGCAACCATGCACATAAATCTATAACACTGACCCAGACGATTTTGTTGATCAAATGCTCTCACCTCAAAGAAGTCCCATACTCACTCATGTGTGTATGATCATTTCAATGTACTTCTCTTGGGAATATGTAAGATCCACTCGCTCTCACAAAGAAATTCAAACTGTGTGAATGAAATGCCATAGGCTTGCCTTTACTTTCAATACCTCGATTTTCAAACAAGTAACCAAGATCATTATAGGACTTTTTAGGATTGTAACGTAGGTTTGGGTTCGGGTATGATTCATATGGAATTAGTAGCTTAACTCTCCTTGTCACTACACACGCGTTGACCTCACTTTTAACCTTTTTCCATATTTTCTCCCCTTTATCCTTTAATTGCTTCTTATTTTATTTTCTGTTGCAACTACGAGCGCGGTTCTTCTTCTTTCAAACATTCATTGATTTCACATTTTTTTCTCTTTTCTTTTCTTTTTTTGCTATTTTTTCTCTTTGACAACATTTTTGTTTCTTTCATTTCTTTGCATTATGCATACCACACCTACTCTTTCCTTTTCATTTCCCAATTTTCGTTCCACCCTACTCTTCTTAATCACCCCTATAATAGTCACCCTCAACTTAGGCGATTTGCCTGACTTGAGGTTCATAGTGTCCAAGGAGTGACCAGGACCAAAACAGGTTCATTTTTAATCTAAACAGGAAGGTGAATTGGTGTAAACAAAAAGAAAAGTCAATTTAAGATAAAATAATTGGATCCAGGGATATTTATTTTCTTTTGGTAGGTCTTTTAAGGCTAAACTGGGCTCATTAATAAAAAATGTCCTATGATCCTTTCCTAGTTTCCCATCCTCTATCTCGGTAGGACTGATCAAGAAAATTCTAGATTGACACACACAACTGAATTTAGCTATTAAACCTCACTCACACATAGCACAGGTCAACATCATCACTTCTACTAACTGCTAGTTCAGGTACAACCATACAATGGTAAACATGTCCACAGTTTCAATGCCATGAAAAGATTCACGAAAGTCATACTTGTCAATTCTGACACACACATAAAAAAATTAGGAGGGTATCAAATTATCAGTTCAACAAAAATCAACAATTTAAGCTCTTGACTACCTTAAGTTCACCTAACTTTCTTTTGACTGACACAAAAAAACACAAATAACATAAAACTCTAAACGTGTTGGTTCTATTAGATAACAACCAAGGGAAAAGATATCCAACAATAAAAACCCTAAGTTTTGTTCAGCAAAAAATACACAGGTAACCCTCCCCACCCCCATCAAGAAAATCATGCGTCGTCCTCGACGCATATATATAAACGAAAACTATGGAAATAGGGAACATACCTGTGCAACCTAGGTGTCTTCTACCTGGTCGGTGGAGGGTGCAGATACTCCTCCAGTGTCCTTTCTCATGTCGCCGGCTTGACCCAGTGCATTTTCAGACCCAACTGAGCTCGTGCCTTCTCCCCGATCTCTCGCTACCTCAACTGTGGCCCTCTGTCGAGCCTCCTATATAGATAGATGTAGTGCTCTCTCCGCTCTCGCTTTTCCTAATTGAGGAGAGAGTCATCATCCTTAATATTTTCCTCCTCGTGGGGCCTTTTGCTCTTATCATGTGCCACTGGCTCCTCAGTAATGAAATCAAACACTGGCGGTAGATCCTCTTCACTTTCATCTTCTATCACGAGAAGCATAGGTGGAGGGATCGCAGCTACCTATCATGTGGACAACTCCCGCACCTCTGCTCTCAGTACTGCTACCTCCGCATACCACTTTGCCAATTCAGGTGCCTGTAACTGCGCAAGGATTTCATCCATGTGTCCCTCAGAAGAGTCCAACCTGCCATACACGGAGCTAGAGAGCGTCTCCAATTCCTTAGTAACCCACGGCTTTACTTGCTCCATAAGCACCTTTACCTGCAGAGCCATGTGCGCTTGTTGTTTCTTTGCCTTTGCTAGCCGTCTATCCATGTCGGTCAGGAATTCTTTGGAAATTGTGACTAGACTAGCTGAAGGAGCACTCGATGGTGCAATAAGTGGACGAGATGCAGCTGTTGTGGATGATGACTCTGGAACCTCTGCAGATGCGGGAATATCAGTTGCATCTGTAGCATCAGGTTGGCTACCCATCTCCTTGTTCTCCGTGGGCTTTGCCACTATCTTTGTAAATACAATAGCCTCAGTCTGCATCCCGCTGTTTAATGCCTCTGCTAGTATAGTCGCTCCAGTGGATGCGGTGGCCTGATTCCTTGCTCTTAATACCGGGATTGTATCATCTCTTATCAACCCGATATCTGTTATCTTGTGGACCGTTATGCGCTGGTCAACTGATGGTAACTCCGACACCTTTGACTCCTGACAGAGTCAATCAATAAGACATGGGAAAGGAATTGTAGTGTCACCATTTATATCCCCCTCTCTAATCTCCTCAACAATGTACTGTGGGAAATTGATGACATATCCCTCCATAATGCTGGCTACCAATGCCGCTCTGTCAGGTGAGAGAATATTATCATTGTTGGTTGGTACCAGCCTATGCTGCATTAACGATTACCAATTTAGCATGAAAGTTTAGTGTGTCCTTCTTGATCTGAGACTCAACGTCGTGCAACCATTAAACCAGCGGACCTCTTGTAGCAATGACTCAAGATATCCAAGTGTACTGCCTGATTCGCTCCTCACTATTTAGCATCTTCTTCTTGATTTTCTTTAGCTCGAATAGTCTGTGATCGAACTCGGATGTGTTCATCAGGACATGATAGTCTAGACCATACAATAGCTTGGAGATGGTCCTCTTAGATATATCCATAGGTGTCTCCCAAACCAACACCTGTGTCAAAGACGACCTCTTTTTCCAATCATGACCACCTAATACCAGACGTTGTAGTGTGGCTGCATAGGCTGCATAGAATTCTCTGACTTGGCAGGGGCTATAGCTTCAAGATGGCTAAGTCAACCACCCGAACCTGTACTTGTCGAACAAAGCCTGTAGCTCTAGAAGGTCCTTAAGCCCCAGGGTGACTAGCCTAGGCTCATCGTAGATGCTCCTATTTGGATGTCCTTTATCATTTGTAGCAATGTCTCTGTTATAGATAGCCCTCATACCATGAACACACCATCTCCTCACGTACCTTGGTTAATCATTGGATGAGTACGAGGTCTCAGATTCATCATTGGAGTTCCCTTGCTGAGCGTGTGACTCATCAGCTACCTCTGCGTTTTGCCCAGCTGTGGTTCCCTCGGGAGCAATTGCGGCTATAGCCCTAGCATTTTCATCAGTATGTCTTGGTGGATCCCTTGCTAGTGGAGTTCGAGCATCAACCAGGGCTATCGGATTTGTAGTTCATTGAGCCCTAGCCCTAGTTAATCTCTGCACCAACTGCTCTTTTGACACTTCATATTCCTCCTCCAAACCACTTGACTCTTTGGAGGAGGACGGCTCATCCCGAAGTCTGCGGCATGACGGTTGACTCCTCTTTGGCAATTGATTCTTTGTCGGACCTTTCTTCGATGTATCCCTCAAAGACATTGTACCTGTAGAAGAGTTGTTAGTATACCAGATGGGATGAAACACAAGAACTTTTAAACTAAGTCATAATGGATATAACGAGTGACTTAACGAGTCATTGCCATGAGCAACGACTTGTGAGGTCATTCGTTGTCTCAGGCTATGGTTTCTTCATGTTGGACCAGTGTACTTAAATACTGGTCACAATAGTTTATTACCTGAAGTGACGACTCGTTCGTTCGGTCGTTAGGTACACTAGTCACTAGGTTTAATTCCACTCAGGACAAGCCATATGATGAGTTGTGAGATGATACCCCGACTCATTACATGGCTCGTGCTCAAGAGTTTTACATACAGATTCAATTTGCTCACATCATGTTCATCATACCGATTCATCATCATACAGATTCATTATCGAAAATAAAGATTCCACAAGCACAGCTTCATATAATTCATCAAGGGTTCGAAAAAAAAATTTGTTCAATGTCTTACCACTAGCCATCCGTGAAATTCATGAGATTAGGTCAAATTTAAAACTCATTATATGAAAAAATTAATGGGAAGAGAATACACAAGAAATTACTCACAATAATTTCGGGCTGAGTAGGAAAGAGTCGAATTTGAAATTTGTAATCTTGTGATACTACGAATAGGTGAGTGCGGTCGTGTGTATGTGTGAATGCGTTGAGAAGGAAAAGTTTATCTTGAAATGGTGAATGTGTTGGTAATGTGTGTGTGTGAATGCATTGAGAGGGAGTAGTTATCTTGCAATGGTGAATGTGTTGGTAATGTGTGTGTGTGAATGCATTGAGAGGGAGCAGTTTATCTTGCAATGCTGAATGTGTTGGTAGTTTTGAAGTTAAATATCGTGGGTTTAAAATCAAGTAAGAATTTGAAGGGCACGAAAATTGGGTTTTATATAATTGAATTAAGATTTTACCCTGATTATTGAATGGGTTAGGTTGTGGGAGTTCATTAAAAAAAATATGACGACCTATGGAACGATTCATTATGTGGTTAAACGAAATGTTCAACCCTTTGTGCAGTGACTGAAACTTGTGAACTTACCTAGGACCTAATGACTCAGGCAACGACTCGTAGTTCAACCCAATGAATCGTGAGCTAAGTCGTGCGCCCTGAAGTGTAGTAGCTTCCTGACAGGCCACTTAACGAATCATTTGGTCTCCCAATGATTCATTGAGTGAGTCATTATCACCTTTCTCAATTTAATTCCTCCTTTGATCCAGTAGACATGATGGAGGACCTCACGATTCGTTGCCACTAGCAACGACTCATTTGGTCAACCGTTGTCTACATGTTTTACGCAGCTTTGATGATGATTCGGTTAACAAGTCGTTTGGTCTGATGATGACTCGTTCTGTGCTTTTAGTCACCAGCAACTCAACTTTAGATTTTTGGTTTTAACTTCAAATTTCTCATCTTAATAACCTGCCCACATTAGCACACGTAAACACTATATTTTTCTTGCAATTACAACTTGGGTTGCCTCCTAAGAAGCGCTTGATTTAATGTTGCGGCATGACGCGGGTATTTTGGCTACTCAGACTTCACGAAAAAACCTCCATGGGTTGCCTCCCATGCAGCACCTGATTTACCATCGCGGCACGACGCTAGTCCTAGGATTACTCAGACTTCACCCAGAGATCCACCTATTTTATTTCTTCGCTTCTCCCCAGATATGCTTTTACCCGTTGACCGTTAACTTTAAAGCACTTTCTTTCATGATTTTTCAGTTCAATTGACCCTCGGGAGAATACTTGAACCACTCGAAAAGGTCCCAGCCATTTAGACTTCAACTTGCCAAGAAACAAATGAAGTCTAGAATTTAATAATAGCACCATATAACCGGGAGTGAATTCTTTCTTCTCAATCTTCCGGTCATGCTGGATTTTCATCCTTAGTTTGTAAATTTCAGAACTCTCACAGGCTTTCAACCGAAATTCATTAAGCTCATTTAACTGATCAAGCCTCAAGTTCACAGCTTCGTTCCAATCCAAATTCAGTTTCTTGAGCGCCCATATAGCTTTGTGCTCAAGTTCAACCGGAAGATGACATGCTTTTCCATACACAAGCTTATATGGAGACATACCTATAGGATTCTTTAATGTGGTTTGATAATCCCATAAAGCATCATCTAGTTTTCTTGCCGGATCTATCCGGTTTGCATTCACAGTCTTCGCCAAGATAGTCCTTATCTTTCGATTTGTGACTTCAACCTTCCCACTTGACTGCGGATGATACGGTGTTGTCATCCTGTGTTTTACCCCATATTTCACCAATAAAGAGCAAAAAAACGATTACAGAAGTGCGAACCCCCATCACTAATGATGGCTCTGGGAGTCCTGAATCTTGCAAATATATTCCGCTTTAAGAATGCTGTGACACTCTTCCCTTCATTATTTGGAAGCGCAACTACTTCCACACATTATGAAACATTGTCAACAACAACAAGTATGTACTTCATCCCGTTTGAGCTTGCAAATGGGCCCATGATATCAATGCCCCATACATGAAATAGCTCAATGACCAGGATAGGAGTAAGAGGAAGCTCATGCCTCCGTGATATGCCTCCTTGCCTTTGACATGCATCACATGCCTTTGCGAAATCATGCGCATCCTGGTGAATGGTTGGCCTATAATACCCACATTGCATAATTTTGTGGGCTGTGCGAATCCTGCAATGGTGGCCTCCAACAGGGGAAGAGTGGCAGGCCTCCAATATACTCAACATCTCTATCTCGGGTACGCATCTCCAAATCACTCCATCAGCATATATGCGAAATAAGTAGGGCTCATCCCAGAAAAATTTATGCACGTCAGACATAAACTTCTTCCTATGGTGAAAATATAAGTGCTCTGGTACAACATTGGTCACCAGATAATTTGTAAAGTTGACAAACCATGGGATGAGATCTTGTGAGGCCGCTAGAATGCATCATCTATGCCATGTGCATCTCAAAGTGCTGCATCAGGTTCTAATCTTGATAAGTGATCTACCACCTGATTTTCAGTCCCTTTCTGGTCTTTTACTTCAAACTCAAACTCTTGTAGAAGCAGAATCCATCAAATCAATTGTGGCTTGGCATCCTTCTTTGCTGTCAGATATCTCAGAGTTGCATGGTCTGTGTGGACTATCACCTTAGTTCTAAGCAAGTATGCCCGAAACTTCTCAAGTGCAAAAACTACAGCCAATAGCTCCTGTTCTATCACAGTATAATTTTTTTTAGCTGCATTTAAAGCCTTTCTAGCATAATAAATCAGGTGGAAAATATTTTCACGCCTTTGAACCAACACAGCTCCTAGGACCACACCGCTAGCAGCACACATAACCTCAAAAAGCAAAGACCAGTCAGGTGCCACTATAATGGGGGCAGTGGTCAATCTCTCTTTAAGGCATTCAAAAGCCTTCAGACATGCCTCATCAAAAACAAACTTGACCTCTTTCTTAAGCAGTTTACACAATGGATGTGCAATCTTTGAGAAGTCCTTGGTGAATTTTCTATAAAACCCTGCATGAACCTAGAAAATTTCGAACACGTTTGATAGAAATTGGGGTTGGTAAACTGGCAATGACATCAATGTTAGCTCTATCCACCTCAATACCCTTACCAGAAATCCTGTGGTTGAGCACTATACCTTTCTTGACCATGAAATGACACTTTTCCCAATTAAGCACCAAGTTGGTCTATTCACATCTCTACAGCACCTTGCTCAGATGAGCCAAACAATCTTCGATGAATCACCTGCCACCAAAAAAATCATCCGTAAAGACTTCAATGATGTGTTCCACCATGTCAGAAAATATGGACATCATGCAACGCTGAAAAGTGGTGGGTGCATGACATAACCCAGACACATCCTCATAAAAGCAAATGTACCATAAGGGTAGGTGAACATGGTCTTCTCTTGGTCTTGGGGGCTATATAAATCTGGTTGTACCCCAAATAACCGTCAAGGAAATAGTACCATACTCTGCCTGCAAGTCTGTCTAACATCTGGTCCATGAATGGCATGGGAATGTGATATTTTTGCATCCAATGATTCAGCTTCCTGTAATCCATGCATACTCTCCAACCAGTGACCGATCTTAGAGGAATGAGCTCCGATATTGGGCAGAATTATATGCCCAAGTGATACTCAAATACTTCATTTCGTCTTGTCTATCCTTTTATATTTGTACATTTTCATGTGATTTGTAGTTAAAATGTGAATTTATACTAACCAACATGATTAGTGTTGTTTTGCAGGAAAAATGTCATTTTAGGAAGCTAAGATGCATGTTGGGAGAAATCGGGAATAGAATCAGAAGCGAGCAATCGAAAAGGCCAAGGTCATGCAACAAATTAAGGGGCTCCGCGATGGAGCCGTGTCACGCTGCCATCGCGGATGCATTCTGCCCCGGATGATTAAAATAGGCCAAGTTCCAATGAATGTCCGCGTTGGGGCCGTGGCACATTGGGCATAATTACCTGGAGGACCGGATTCCAGTGAGGGTCCGCATTTGTGGCATGTCACAGAGGCAGTGCTTCGCGATGCACTCCGTGACACGTTGCTTGTTATTTCGGGAAAAATTTCCACTAGCATAAATAGCACACTTAGGTTTATTTTTAATTATTCTGACTTGGTTGAGCAAGAACGTGGGTTACGGGCAGTTGAGGGGATGCAATTCTTAGGGTTCTTCTCTATCTCTTTCTTCCTTATTTCAATTATTTGTATGATTTACACTCATTTAACGATGTTTAATCCACAAATGAGTGGCTAAATTCACTTTTTGCTGAGGTTAAGAACATTTGTAGTGGAATGTAATTATTGATCATCTTGGTTTTTCATCTTTTCTTCCATGGTTGTTCAATTAATTCTTGTTCTTACTGCATTAATGTTTGGCCAATATTAATGTATATCTAAAAAATCCGGTTTGCGCTCGAAAGAGAAAGAAATTGGAAAGTTGTGAATTAATAGGATATGATCTCTTCTTGGTTTGAGAAAATTGAGAACTGATTTACCTTCAAAATAGAAATATATCTGAAAGTCATATTAGTCAATTAAGGAATCGGTTTCGTGTGGCTAGAACACGAATTTCTTCTTATCACAGAAATGTAGGTGGAAGGTTCATGATTCTTAAGTTGGGTTAAATATGAGAGTTTTAATCCATAGGCAATAATCCTTAGCTAGCAACCGAAGGAAAGATTAACCAATTTGTATCAATAAATTGCTTCCCTGCATGTTCGTTTTAGCCTTAGCATGCTCATTACTATAGTTCAGACTCAATTTGTACATTTGTTTTAGATTAGTATAAATTAGGAAACAAACTCCCAAAATCTTCTTGAAACTGTTGTCTACATTATTAGTTTAGAGTTTATTAACACTTGATTAGATTATTACCTTGGTCCAGTCCCTGTGGGATCGATACTTGGCTACTCAAGCCATTTTACTACTTGTTCGACCACGTGCACTTGCGTGTAGGTATTCCAAACCACCGAACAAGTTTTTGGCGCCGTTGTTGTGGACTGGCAATTGGTGAAATTGTTTTCTTAAGTGTTTGTTTAAGATTTCTTATTAGTGTTGACAACTTGGTCTTAGCTTGTTTTTTGCAGATATTGAATTTTGTTGAACACTGGCAAGGGACAAGGAGCTGGTGGATTCACACTTAGAGCCGGAAAGACAATTCCATCATCAAAGGAGAGAAGCTCTAGAGAGAAAGCTGCAGTGGCTCAGACAGACAATCCTGGAGCAACAACAGAATCCACCCATTGTAAGGGCAGTGTTAGTGCCCGAAGAAATGGCAGCTACGTCGGTTCGCGAAGTGGCAATCCCACATGCTAACAATGTTACATCTATCATTCGCAAACCTGAGCCAGGAGGGAGGTTCGAGCTTAAACAGAATATGGTGCAATAGCTGCACACCAGCGGGAAATTCACAGGTCTCACTCACGAGTATCCACAACAACATCTCCAAAACCTTTTGGAGATAAGTGACACTTACATCCCCGGTCACCCCCGCGGGAGTGTCACCCGATTATGTCAGGCTTACATTGTTCCCATTTTCACTTTTTGGAGAAGAAAAGAGGTGGGTGAAAGCTGAACCACCTTATTCCATCACTACTTGGGATGATCTGGCACGGAAATTTTTGATACGGTTCTTTCCATCTGGTAAAACAGCAAGACTTAGAAGTCAAATTCTAAGTTTTAAACAAAGAGAGGGGGAGAATCTGTATCAAGCTTGGGAACGATTGAAATCTATGTTGCGGGATTGTCCTCATCATCACCAATCCAATGATGTGCTGGTGCATATTTTCATAGAGGGTTTGGAACCCCACACAAAAATCTTGCTAGACTCAGCAACTGGGGGACAAGCATTAGAAAAAACTTATGAGGAGTTGTATACCTTGTTGAACCGTATTTCGCAGGGAAATCCAGAGTGGAATGCGGACTCCTCTAGAGGAGGAACAAGGAAAGCGGCAGGAGTCTTGGAAGTGGATGGTTTTACAGCTATCGCTGCACAGATAGCTGCGTTACAAAATCAACTAAATACCCACTTCAGCAATATGAGCATAAATCATTCTCAAGCCCCAGTGAATATAGTGCAGCTGATTTGGTGTGAAGTGTGTGGCCGTAATGAACACTCAGCTGAGTGTTGTGGTGCGAATCCTGATTCAGTAAACTTTGTTGGTAATGTACAGAGAAATAATCACCAACAGTATGGCAACAACTACAACTCTAATTTGAGGAGTCACCCGAATTTCTCTTGGTGTAGTAACAGCCATCAAGGGCAGAGTTCGAGTCAGGGGGCACAAAGAAATCAAGGAGGGCAGCAGCACTATTAGTCACAATACAGAAGCAACAATGCACCTCCTCCACCACCATCACCCAGCATCGAGGAAATGTTCAAAATGATGATAGCTAACCAAGCTTAATTGTAGGCTGACTATGTGAAATTGGAAGCCAATGTAAAGAACAATCAGTTAGCTACAAAGGCATTGGAGTACCAGTTTAGGCAACTAGTTGGATCTCAGAACACTAGGCCGGGAGGAGGACTTCCGAGTGACACTGACCCCGACCCCAAGCAAGTGAATGTAGTGACCACAAGGAGTGGTTTACAACTCGAGGAGGTGGAACAAGAAAGACCACCGCAGCAGTCGGGAGCAGTGGAGAATGAGAGGGAACACAATGATGATAGGGGGAAGGAGAAGGAAGTTGAACCAGAAAGACCACCACCCCGTTCCCTCAAAGATTAAAGAAACGCAAGGAGGAAGCGTGTTTCAAAAAGTTCATGGGGGTGCTTAAACAGGTACACATTAATTTACCTCTTGTTGATGTTTTGCAGGAAGTGCCGAAGTACGCAAAATATATCAAGGACATCGTGGCGAACAAAAGCAGGTTGACGGAGTACACTACGGTGGCGCTTACGGAGGATTGCACTTCCCGGATACAAAATAGGTTACCCACAAAGCTCAAAGAGCCTGGTAGCTTTACAATTCAACTTACAATCGGGCAGAGTATCCGAGCTCGTGGATTATGTGATTTGGGAGCGAGCATTAACTTGATGTCGACATCGGTATTCAAGAAATTGGGGCTAGGCAGTCTTAGACCAACAACAGTGATCTTGCAACTAGCGGATCATTCCTTGGACAAACCAGATGGAATTGTGGAAGACGTGTTGGTGCAAGTGGGCTCCCTTATCTTCCCGGTTGACTTCATTGTGCTGGATTTTCAGCCAGATGAGGAAGTCCCATTTATTTTGGGACGTCCTTTCTTGGCGATTAGGAAAGCACTGATTGATGTAGCTGCAGGGCAGCTAACCATGCAGGCACAAGACAAGATGGAGGTATTTGATCTATTTAAGGCCATGAAGCTTCCGGCCATACATGAGGAGCTTTCAGCAATCAGTGTGCTTGATCAAGCAGAAATTCGTCAGATTGTTGAATCTCAAGACCCATTGGAAAGAGTGTTAATGAACTCTGATCTTTTCGGAGATAGAGATGCTTATGAGGTGGTGCAAATGTTGAATGAACCATAAAGGCATCCCAGGAAGCAGGAATTTCAGTCTTTAATGAGGTCTCTGGAACCATTGCCGAAACTATGTATTGAGGAAGCACCAAAGCTGGAATTGAAAGAATTGCCTCCCAATTTAAAATATGTCTTTTGGGTGGAAGATGATACTTTGCCAGTCATCATCTCTGCAGAATTGACGGAGGCACAGGAAAAGGAAGCATTCGGTGTCCTCAGAAAAAGGAAGAAAGCAATGGGCTGGTAAATGTCAGATATTCAGGGTATCAATCCAGCTTTTTGCACACATAGAATTTTCATGGAGACAGGCGCAAAGCCAACTGTTCAGCCTCAGCGAAGGTTGAATCCGGCAATGAAGGATGTGGTTAGGAAAGAAATAATTAAGTGGCTTGATGCAGGTGTGGTATATCCTATCTCGGACAGTGAATGGGTCATCCCCATTCAGTGCGTTCCAAAGAAAGGAGGGATGACCATGGTCACCAATGAAAAAAATGAGTTGATCCCTACACGAACCGTCACAGGCTTGCGGATTTGCATGGACTATAGAAAGCTTAATGAAGCCACATGGAAAGATCACTATCCTATCCCGTTCATTGATCAGATATTGGATAGGTTGGCTGGACAAGAATATTATTGTTTCCTTGATGGGTACTCTGGCTATAACCAAATAGTCATAGCACTGGAGGATCAAGAGAAGGCTACTTTCACCTGTCCTTATAGGACATATGCTTTTAGGCGGATGCCATTTGGGTTATGCAATGCACCCGCCACATTCCAGAGATGCATGATAGCTATCTTCCACAACATGGTGGAGCATTTCGTTGAGGTACTTATGGATGATTTTTCTGTTTTCGATAATTCGTTTGCTACTTTTTTGCAGAAACTTGACAGGCTGCTAGCTCGCTGTGAAGAATCCAACCTTGTACTCAACTGGGAGAAATGCCATTTCTTAGTCAAGGAGGGTATCGTCCTTGGCCATAAAGTGTCTTGCAAGGGGCTGAAGGTCGATCGTGCTAAGATCGAAGTTATTGAGAAGCTACCACCACCTGTGTCGGTGAAGGGAGTTTGTAGTTTTCTTGGGCATTCAGGGTTCTACAGACGGTTCATCAAAAACATCTCCAAAATTTCTAGACCATTATATAGATTTCTAGAAAAAGAGGTGAAGTTTGAGTTGGATGATGAGTGTGTCAAAGCATTCGAGGAGTTGAAGCAGAAATTGATAGAAGCACCTATCCTTATTTCTCCAGATTGGGAAAAACCATTTGAACTAATGTGTGATGCAAGCGATGTGGCTGTAGGAGTTGTATTGGGGCAGCGGACAAATAGAATCTTTCATTTAATTCATTATGCAAGCAAAACACTGAACATTGCCCAAAGTAAGTATACAGCCACAGAGAAGGAGATGCTAGCATTGGTGTTTGCATTTGATAAATTCAGGTCCTATTTGGTGGGTTCGAGAGTAGTGGTGTATACCGATCATGCAGCGATTCGGTATTTGTTTAACAAGAAGGATGCAAAGCCCAGGCTAATCATATGGATTCTGTTGTTGCAAGAGTTCGACCTAGAAATTAAGGACAGAAAGGGGAGCGAAAATCAAGTGGCAGATCACCTATCACGATTGGAATGACGGTCACATGTGAAGGAAGGTGATAACATCAAAGAGGAATTCCCGGATGAGCAGCTCTTGGCAATAGGGGAAGCTGAGGTTCCCTGGTATGCAGACATAGTGAACTTGCTAGTGAGTGGAGTCTATCCACCGGAGGCTGCGGCTCAGCAGAAAAAAAAATTGAGGCATGATTTCCGGTATTTTGTTTGGGATGAGCCATACTTGTTTAAACAGGGACCGGTTCAGGTGATGAGAAGATGCATCCCGGAGAGCCAGATTGTAGAGGTTTTAAGGATTTGTCACTCTTCATTGTATGGAGGGCACCACAGAGGCAAGCGGACAGTGCCCAAGGTCCTACAGTCAGGTTTCTTTTGGCCTACACTGTTCAGAGACTCTATGGCATACGTTAAAATGTGCGATAGATGTCAGCGGACAGGCACAATTGGTAGGAGGCAAGAGATGCCACTGCAGAATGTACTGGAAGTGGAGATCTTTGATGTATGGGGCATATATTTCATGGGCCCATTCCCACCGTCATTTGGTAATCGTTACATCTTGGTGGCCGTTGATTATGTATCAAAGTGGGTTGAAGCAATAACTTGCCCTAGGAATGACAACAAGGTGGTAACAAAATTTGTGAAAAACACATTCTCACCAGGTTCGGGACACCCCGAGCCATTATCAGTGATGTAGGGGCTCATTTTGTAAATTCAAGTTTCAAGAAGCTACTAGCTAAGTATGGGGTGCGCCACAAGGTGGCAACAACATATCATCCCCAAACTAGTGGGCAAGTGGAGGTGTCGAATAGAGAGGTGAAGCAGATTCTCCAGAAAACAGTGAATGCACAACTTAGTGATTGGTCAAGCAAACTCGATGATGCGTTGTGGGCTTACATAACTGCTTACAAAACACCGATTGGAACTTCTCCATACCGATTGGTCTATGGTAAAGCGTGTCATCTGCCAGTGGAGCTAGAGCACCGAGCTTTCTGGGCCATGAGGAAATTAAATATGGACTTAGAGCTAGCGGGCAACAAGAGGCTGATGCAACTCAGCGAACTTGAAGAGTTTCATTGGCATGCTTATGAGAGTGCCAAGTACTACAAAGAAAAAACAAAGAGGTGGCACGACAAGCATGTGGTGCATCGTATTTTTGAGCAGGCGCAGAAAGTGTTGCTTTTCAATTCAAGATTGAAGTTGTTTCCAGGGAAGCTGCGGTCCAAATGGTCAGGGCCATTTGAGGTAGTGACAATGACCCCGCACGGGGCAGTAGAGTTGTGGCAAGAAGATCGAAGTGCCACGTTCTTAGTCAATGGGCAGCGATGTAAGCATTACTGGGGTGAGGACGGTAGTCGAGAGAAGACATCCGTAACCCTAGAGGATGACTAAGCTTCAATGATGTCGAGCTGCGACGGTAAACCAAGCGCTGCACGGGACGCAACTCGTGAAATTGTTGTAATACTTGAGTAGATTTAGTAGAAAAGAAAAAAAAAGAAAGAAAAAAGATAGAAAAATAAAAATAAAAACAAAAAAATTGTATTTTATGTGAAACCTATGAATTCTAACAAATTTCTTGTTGTGAGATGAATTTCAGGTTGAACGGAGGGCAAAAATGCAAAGGATCGCAAAGGAAAAATTGAGGTGAGAAAAATAATAAAAAGTGGCAAAACAGTGAGCCTGCGCGATGGCTCCGTGTCACGGAGGAGGACCTCCGCGTTACCCTCCGTGATACGTTGAGGTGTAATTCTGAAAATTTTAAAATTCCAGAATACCTCTGCATTGTCTCTGTGTCATGGAGGGGGTGCTCCGCGTTACCCCCCGTGACACGTTGAGGCTTTAATCACGATGGGTCACACCGGATCGCCGGGTGACTCGCGCGAAAATCCCCCTTTTTAACCCCGAATTCCCTCAATTTTCCCTCATTTCTCACCCCCTCCGCGGCAAACACCCAAAAACTCCCCCTTCCCCAATGTGACACGGACCTAGGCACAAGTTTTCTTCGACTTTTCATCGATTTCATTGAATTAAAGGTATGTTCTTTAACTTCATCTCATTTCTTGTCAAATTTTTCGATTTTGTGCATGTGAAGAGAGTAAAACTTGCCCTAATTGTAAAGTGAGCTTGAATTCATTTAAGTTATTGTTGATTGATGTTCGTAGTCTCATTATGATTGTATGAACTCGATAAATACATGGTTGATCAAATTTTGGTGAAATATGTAGCTAGGGTTAGAATTTGATTGCGAAGAAACTAAATGCGATTGAAAATGTTGAAATAATGGGTTGGGCATGTTGGGTAAGGTGAATTGTGTTGTGCTTGATGTGAATATGCTAAATAAACGATGAATTTTCCGGAGAATGAAATTGTTGAATTGCATTAAAATTGGTGAATTGCATAGGTTGTGTTGAGAGAAGTTTTAGCTAAGTGCTATGTGATGAAATGGTATCGATGGTGATATTTTGATTAGTTGTACGAAGTCTGAGTAGTACGTAGAAATTATCCCATTGAATTCTCTGAATGCACGAGGCATGTTGTTGTTTTATTTGTAAATTGGAAAATGAGAATCGTCTTGCCGTAATGTCGTAATTGTGGCTAAAGACTAAGTGTGGGGTGACCTAGCTTAACCCAACCTTATTCAAAGTTAAGTTTAATTTGAATAATATTGGGACTGTCTGTTGATTTGACAGGAACAATGGCCAGCAGGCAAGACAAAGGAAAGGGCGCATCTACATCGGGCGCCAGAAGGAAAAGAATTAGACTGGGAACAGCAGTCCCAGTAGCACCAGCGGTTCTGCGCAGCCAACGCCGTCAATTCGACACCCGATGGGTGACAGACGAAGGGAAGAAATTATATACAAAGCATAAGGAGAACAAATACTTCCCCGAGGAGCATATTGCAAGGGAGCCGTTGGCTCAGGAATTCCCCAGAATTGTACACTGGATTGATGCTGCCGGGCTGAACTTTATTTTTGAAGAGCCCAAGGAGTGCAATCTCCACCTGATTCGGGAGTTCTACGCCAATTGGAACCCGACATTCCGCAGTCACACCGTCAAAATAAGGGGGCAGGTAGTCACTTTTGAGCCCCATCACCTTAATGCCATTTTGGGGGCGAGGGACACAGACGCCCATGTACTCCGACAGCTGAAAATCACTCCACCATATGCAGATATCAGACGCACTCTTTGTGGAGCCCATTTTACAACACGGTGGAGCAGGCATAAGGAGAGGGGCTACCATCAGACGCTGCCCTACTCTCAAATGAACAGAGAAGCTAGAATTTGTCTTAAGATCGTGTGTTCCTGCCTGATCCCAGGGGTGCACATGACAGATGTCACCCGAGATCGTGTGTGCTTGGTCTACGCCCTGATGAAAGGGCTGGAGATTAATGTTGGGGCGGTGATCATCTCCGCCATGAAGAGAGCCCGTTTGCATCAAGGGCACAGGTACGGGTTTGGTGGCTTGCTGACCACGTTCCTGAGGGGCCTAGATGTTGAGGAGGAGGCCCTGGACTACATCCCGCAGATGGAGAGGCGTGCCTTGGACGTCACCAAAACTAAGGCACCCAACACCACTCACGGGCCAGTTCTCACATTAGCCGAGCGACATGCTAGGGATGATCAGTATATGGCCCGCATGTTCGGGATGCAGATGCTGTAGTTGAACATAGGCGGGAGGCCAGCAACAGAAGATGAGCTGTGGTAGCTCGAGCTAGACTACCCCTTCGGCGAAAATGCCAAGGCTCTATGCCGAGTGGGGCTAGCTTTTGTGGAGCCCATTGATGATGATGTCCCCATAGACGAGGAGACATGCTGCGATGACTCAAATGTTGAGTCAGATGAGGATAGCGGGGGCGATTCGGATATGGGGGACGAGGCAACCGCACCTGACGAAGAAGTGGAATACTTCGATTGATTAGGGAGTTTCACCACCTACTCTTGTGCTATGTTGAATTTTGGGAACACTGGGACAGTGTTCGATTTAAGTGTGGGGTGGGAGTAGTTAGGTGTTGGTTGTTTTGTTGTTGTTTATGTTTATGTTTTGTTGTTGTGCCTGTGAAAAATTGTGACCCTGTGATTTTGGTATTTATGTTTTGTATTGTAATTTGGTGTTGTAATAAATGTGAAGTTGTTGTGTGCTGTATAGAGTTGTTGTTTGCTGGTTGTGTAAATATTGTTTTTTTTATCGAAATTATTGATATTTTTAAAATTTTTCGTTGAAATTTTTTTGTGATTGGGTTTCTTGGCGTTTGTTTTTGGTGCTTTTACCGAGAATAGTTCCATTGAACCGAAGTCGTAAATAGTGACCGTTCCCTATGATGGATGGATGACGACCGTCTTAAGGGAAATGTAGTCGATAGGAGTAGATTTCTTTTGTTCTTTTTAATTTTTTTCTTTTGTTTGTTTATATCCCAAACGTGTCGTTACTTTATGGTTCGGAATTCTTGTTGCGTGTTGTACACGATATTTAGAATGCAAAGATGATTCATATTAAAGCATGCAACTTTGTAAACATGTTGAGATACCTAGACCATAGAGTTCGATTCGGTGTGATTGAGGCTTAATGTTTGAATTCTTGTAATTAGCAGATTGAAGAGTCTGTGAATATGTCTTGAGTTGAGCATGTGCAATGAGTGTGTGGTGAGGTTTCGATTCTTCCATGCTATTGTGAAGTGTCTAGAACTTGCCTGGTGTGTGTACGAAACGAAATGAAGGATGTGTATTGTAGGAAAGGATGTAGGCATTTCTTTGATTTAACCGAAAGTTTTTTTTTTCATTATCGTACCTAACTTGAATGTACATCCTAGTAGCCCATTGAGCCTTTAGCCTATTTTTTCCTTTTGTCGAAAAGGTACAAACTGAGCTTAACCCCTTCTTTTCATTATCCGAATTTGATCCAAAACTCTTAAGCGCTCAAGAAAAGAAATTTTCCCACAGTGTCAAGGAGTGGTAATTGTGAAAAGAAAGGAAAAGAGGAAGTGGTGAAAGTAAAGAAAAGGTCAAAGGTGCACTTGCCGAATTTAATAAAATGAAGATGTATAACTAAGCTTTGTTATTAAGTCGAGTGTGCTTAAAGAAATGGGAACCAAAAAAAAATAAAGAAAGGCTTCAAGAAAGGGGAGGATGAGGGAAGAAACAATGCCCATAATATGGTGGGATGTATGGAAAAGCGCTTAAGGGTGCTAGTTGCTATTATTGGTTAGCCCAGTATATACTAGTTCCTTAGCTTACATTACAACCCGTTAAGTCCTACGTGATCTTACATCACTCGTCCTTATATTAGTGGAGTAATACACTAGAGGCAAGCTTATGGGTCATGACATGATGCATGTGAATTCTTTGGGAGAGAGAGCGAAATCGTGTTCATATGCCCCTGCATATAATGTTTTTGAGATCATGTGATTGAAAAGGGGGAAATTCTCTTGTGTTGTGAGGGCACATGCTTGACGACAGATTTAATTTTGTGTCGGATGTCTTGATCAGCTGATTTGCATGAGTTTGCCGAGATCGAGAGTCGACTCTTGAGTCTAGGAGGTCTTAATGTGTTGAATGTCATTGTATTGATGAGACTATGCATGTTTTCTTGATGATTTGCTATGTAAATAATCGGTATAACTGTAGCTTGAATTGTCGAGCCAAAGTAGCTATGATTGGGTGTCAATTGCATGAGATGTGAGATTATTATTCGAGGACGAACAAAGTTTTAAGTGTGGGGTAAGTGATCTTGGGCAGAATTATATGCCCAAGAGATACTCAAATTCTTCATTTCGTCTTGTTTATCCATTGATATTTGTACATTTTCATGTGATTTGTAGTTAAAATGTGAATATATACTAACCAACATGATTGGTGTTGTTTTGCAAGAAAAATGTAATTTTAGGAAGCTAAGATGCATGTTGGGAGAAATCGGGAATAGAATCGGAAGCGAGCAATGAAAAAGGCCAAGGTCATGCAGCAAATTAAGGGGCTCCGCGATGGAGTCGTGTCACGCTACCATCGCGGATGCATTTTGCCCTGGATGATTAAAATAGGCCAAGTTCCAGTGAAGGTCCGTGTTGGGGCCGTGGCACGTTAGGCATAATTACCTGGAGGACCGGATTCCAGTGACGGTCTGCGTTTGTGGCGTGTCACGGAGGTAGTGCTCCGCGATGCACTCCAAGACACGTTGCTTGTTATTCCGGAACAAATTCACACTACTATAAATAGCACACTTAGGTTTATTTTTAATTATTCTGACTTGGTTGAGCAAGAACGTGGGTTACAGGCAGTTGAGGGGACGAAATTCTTAGGGTTCTTCTCTATCTCTTTCTTCCTTATTTCAACTATTTGTATGATTTACACTCATTTAACGATGTTTAATCCACAAATGAGTGGCTAAATTCACTTCTTGTTGAGGTTAAGAACATTTTTAGTGGAATGTAATTATTGATCATCTTGGTTTTTCATCTTTTCTTCCATGGTTGTTCTATTAATTGTTGTTCTTACTGCATTAATGTTTGGCCAATATTAATGTATATCTAAAAAATCCGGTTTGTGCTCGAAAGAGAAAGAAATTGGAAAGTTGTGAATTAATAGGATATGATCTCTTCTTGGTTTGGGAAAATTGAGAATTGATTTACCTTCAGAATAGAAATATATCTGAAAGTCGTATTAGTCAATTAAGGAATAGGTTTCGTATGGCTAGAACATGAATTTCTTCTTATCACAAAAATGTAGGTGGAAGGTTCATGATCCTTAAGTTGGGTTAAATACGAGAGTTTTAATCGATAGGCAATAATTCTTGGCTAGCAACTGAAGGAAAGATTAACCAATTTGTATCAATAAATTGCTTCCCTGCATGCTCGTTTTAGCCTCAGCATGCTCATTACTATAGTTCAGACTCAATTTGTACATTTGTTTTAGATTAGTATAAATTAGGAAACAAACTCCCAAAATCTTCTTGAAACTGTTGTCTGCATTATTAGAGTTAGAGTTATTAACACTTGATTAGATTATTACCTTGGTCCAGTCCCTGTGGGATCGATACTTGGCTACTCAAGCCATTTTACTACTTGATCGACCACGTGCACTTACGTGTAGGTATTCCAAACCACCGAACAAGCTCATTGTTACTGCCATGACTCGAACGGAGGTCCAGATCGTAGACACGGCACAAGGCACCCCGAGGGACCCCAAGTCGACCCCTAGCATAAGCATACAACTTACTCATTCAAAAACTGAAGAAAATACGAATAAAATCCCAGCGAAAATCTAAAGCAACATCACATAAGAATAAACATCTGGAACTTAATACATGTCTAAGTCCGAAAAGCCTCTGGTCTGGATAAGATGACGGGACAAGACCCCAACTAGCTCCACAATGCTGAAACAGAAATACATAGAAGGAACTGAAAGTCTATTCCTCAAAGGATAAGGAGTCACCAACTCTAAACAGGTGCTAACATGAATAAGCTGACTAAGATCAGGGCTGAAGTTGTGAACCGTTTCCGGTATCATGGAACGATACAACATAGAAGGTATGCGGTCAGTACGTGGAATGTACCGAGTATGCAAGGTAAGTCCAAATCTCTATAGTAAGTAAAATCATTCGAACATATCATTTCATAACATAACTTTTTAGAAAACGGAGAGAGACTCACATGCATTCTTTTGGAATCATAATCCCTTCATGATATTACAATGCGTAGCTTTATAACATCAACTAATTCAAATGACTCAAAGTTGAGATGAAACATTTATAGAAGAGCTGAACATTGAGTCAAACCTTACTTTTAGAACATGCATGCATACATAGTGATCATGAGTAATGAATATGCAAACCTGAATAATATGGACAATGGGAGACTCATCACTTAACCGACATACCACGATAGATGTTATGTGGTCCCGACTATACCACTCAAGTAGGCAGAGCCGTCCAAAACCTTGCCAGGGCTAAGTACGCAACCATGATATTCATATCAAGTTCATGGGCCATTAGGGCTAGGGATAGCTCACAAGGGAGGTCCCAAATATAATAGAATCAACCTATGTTGGCACGTAGTTCTGGGGCATAGGGTTGTCGAACCTCAGCCCGCTGGGTGCTAGACTCTTCTCCCAAAACATGCAATGCTCTACATCATATAAATAAGAAGCTCAACATCGTCTAGTGATGAAGTTCAACATGAAATCATGCATAAACTCAACATCATATTTAACGAAGCTCAATGATTACATACATCTCAATTATGAATTCATGCATATGAGAAGCTTTACTATGAAACATACCACAAGCTCAAAGAATAGGGGGAATCTTTACTCCAAAACCATGTGGTAAGCTTACTTTAAAACACTACTTTATCAATCTCAATATAAGGGCTTTGCCCAAAAAATTTTCATGCTTGGATTCATTCAATTCATTTGGAAAACATTATAATTTCGGAGATTTCCCTCCAAAATGAGGTAATAAAGTCAATTAAAAAAAATAATCATGCATACACAACATTGGGCACTATACAAAGCTTCATCATACTTGACTATACTAGATTCATATCAAAACATCAATTATAGACATGGGTAACTTTAGAAACATGCCTCTCATCATCAAAATCTCATCAACATCATACATGCATCGGAAATCTCTTCTTTACGAACTCTCTGCCCATGGGCCTTTAATTTCCTAAAACTAGAAAAGTTAAGTTTAATTGAAAACACTTTAAAAATCTGCTCATGCTTCATATTCAATACTAAGAACATAAACAATTCACAACCATGTATAAAGATTGAGAAAATATGCAATTGGTTAGAGACCGCACACTTGATCGTAGGAGATTAATTCGATTAGAGAGAAATTGGGCATGGTTGTGGAAGGAGAAAACCCATTAAAACCCTACATACCAAGAAATGAGGAATTCTATCACCCTTCAATTGCCCAAGAACAAATTCCAAAGGAAACCTTGAATTTTGGCCATGAATCACCTCCTTTAAGCCTTCAACCTTCCATGCATGGGGAGTATGCACTTAGAATAGGTTTTCCCCTACTAAAACCGTCCAAAACGAGCCCTAAACGATGTAGTATAAGGCCTAAGGACTAGAAAATGACAGAAATTCCCTTACTAAATCACAAAAAAACCTGCACTGCACGATCCCACAATTGAACTAACGGACCGTGGGAAGATACCACGACCCATGTTATACGCCCGTGGTCTAGACTGCAAAATTTCTAGGTTTCTGATTTGCACCCACAACTTGACAGGACGAGTCGTCCTTCCAAACCACGAACTGTGGTTTCAAATTGTCTTAGCCACTGCCCAGATCCACAACCTTCCCATGACCACTAACCACGGCCTGTGCCTTCTCATAATGGGTCGTTGTGATGCCCGTGGTCCACCCTACCACTAGGCCTAGCTTCACATAACGACCACATACAATGGCTCGTGGTTTTCTGCCACGAGTCGTTATGTGGCTCGTGCTGAAACATTTTCCCAGATTTTTGCATTTTTAATTCTAACTCCCCTAATTTATTCCTAAGCACTTCCGAGGTATTACAGTTAGCATTCATGACCACCGTGATTCCACCCTTTTTCAGTAAACATTGGACTAGGCTCACCTATTTGTTGTCTGCAATAGGATAAACCATATCTGCATCCAACACTTTGATGATTTCCTTCTTGACCATGTCTTTCATATATGGGCTCAATAATTGGAATATAATATGGCTCTAGCTGGATCCTATGAGTGCAAATTCTGGCTAGGATTCTGATAATATCTGCATGATCCACCCAATAGATTTTTTATATCTCTTAAAAATTGAGATCAAAGCCTCCACATGCCATTCCTCCAAGTTAACTGCAATAATGACTGGTAATGTGTTATTGGCTCCCAAAAACACATACAGCAAATGAGACGGGAATGCTTTGAGTTCGAATACCGGAGGCTCCTCAATAGATGGCTTGGCTGGTGGGGTCACCCGAGTCTTCAAGTCTAGATCAATCTTCTTTGGAGAATAAATGTATGACCCCATGCTAGCAAGTGCATTAACAATCTCCTCACCCCCATGGATCTCCTCAGCACCAATATCCATCCAAACTGCTGCTAAGTCATCAAGAATCAATAACTCCTCCATAGGAAGAATTGGGAACTGAGGTTCCACTACATCAAATACGTACACCACCCTCATATCATTTGGTTGCTTCATGTATCTGCATACATTGAATGTCACTTCCTCATTGTTCTACTGTAATTTAAATTGTCCAGTCTCCATATCAGCAAGAGCACGTCTGGTGGCGAGGAATGGTCGCCCCAAGATAATGGGGACCTCAAAATAAACTTCATATTCTAGGATGACAAAATCGGCCAGAAATATAAAGGACTCCACCTTCATTAGAACATCATATAGAATTCCCATCGGATTCTTCACCTTATGATCTGCCATCAAAAGTTGCATTGCAGTTGGTTTGGGGGCTCCCAAGCCCAATTTCCTGAAAACCAGTAATGGGATCAAATTAATATTTGCACCCAGATCACATAATGCCTTAGAAAAATTAAATTCTCCAATAGTGCATGGTATGGTGAATTGCACAGGGTCCTCTTTTTTCTTAACAAAAGAACGAGATGTTATTGCATTGAAATGGTGCAAATTGGTTGCAAGTTCGAAACTCACAGTCCTCTTTCTAGTGATAAGGTCCTTCATGAATTTGGCATAGCCAGACATCTGCTCAAGTGCCTCAACTAATGGGATGTCCACGAACATGGAAATGAACTTGTGATACTTCCCATCTTCGACCTTTTTCTTCAACTACTGTAGAAAAGGAGGTGGAGGTCTAGGGATCAGTGTGAACTTTTGTTTGGACTGCTTCTCCTTCTCGTTGCCAGATCCATGATCCTTTGCATTACTAGAAGCAGTCTTTACCACTTAATCTTCAATCAAAATTTGATCCTCAGAATCTGCTATCCTGTCATCATTAATCGATATGGGCTCTTCTATTTTATCGATCACAACCGGCCTCAAAAGATCAACTGTCACCTTCCTACTCTTAGTAGTGACCACCATGCAGTGACTGTCATATTTTGGATTTTGTACTGTGTTGCTAGGAAATGTGCCTTTCTGCCTTTGATTAATTGCAACATACAACTGACTTAGCTGCTGCTCAATCTGTTTAATGGCCATGACATGTGATTCGACCTTTTGATTAATACCAAAAATGACCGCGCGGAGCTCCTTAAAATGGCTATCTGTTGTCTCCATCTGCTTAAGTACCTTGGTCAACATGTCTTCAACACTTGAACCACTAGACATTGGCTCACGGTTCCTTGGAGGAACATACAGACTGCTTCTATCATTCTTATACTCCTCGCTTCCTCCAGTCTCCATTGTCCCCGTCCCGGTCTCGATTGTAATTGTTATCCTTGTAAAAGTTCCGACCTTGGTTCCCTTGACCTTGACTCCACGATTCTTGGTTAGACCCTAGGGTGTTGGTCCGGAAACCCGCCCTTTGATCATTCAGGTAGTTAGCCTCCTCCTTATATTTATATTCACCTCCATCATTTCTCGGGGCCTTTCCCTAAGAACCCATAGAATTAACTTTCTCAGCTTCAGTTCCCATCAAATGCTTAGCAAGCAACCCCATTGTGGTCTTTATCTCAGTAATGTCTTGATATCTTTCTTCATCCTTTCTTCTCTGTTTTGCAAACATACCTACTGCATAAGAACCAGCCGAAATCTCCGACTCTCTTGTGTGCCAAGCGTGGTTTGTTTTGGTGATTCTGTCAAATAACTCAGCAGCTTTTGCACAGGTGTGACTCATAAAGGTTCCGCTAGAGATGGTATAAGCCACCACCTTGGTGTTAGCATTCAGAGACCTATAGAAGATCTCTAACAATGTATCATCTGGAATCCTGTGGTTGGGGACCCTTTTGAGCTTCTTGTTGTAACGCAGCCATTTCTTGTGAAGTGCCTCTGAATTCAATTGCCTGAAGTTATACATCTCATCTTTCAGCTGCAATGCTTTGGAAGGTGGGAAGACTCTTTCAAGAAAAGCTCTCTTAAGCTCTCCCCATATAGTGATGGAATAATTTGGCAGCTCAACCAACCACATCATTTCCTCACTCCCCAATGAAAAGGGAAATAACCTCAGTCGAATTGCATCTTGGCTCACTGTTGGTTGTTTGTATGCCTTGCAGATACCCAAAAAAATTTTCAAGTGAGTATGGGCATCATCAGTCGCATGACCCACAAATATTCCCTTCATGTTGAGTAGTTGGATCATAACACTAGTACTATCAAACTTTTCCCCAGTAGGCAAAGAGGGAGGGAAAATAGCTCTAGTGGCACCGACTTCGTCTATATTAGCATCGTCATCCTCATCGAAATACTAGTGTCTCTAGTGTTCTGGACATCTGTGCCTTCTAGCTCGCTCTGCTTCGGTATCTAGACGTTGCTCTTCAGCAACCCTAGCTAACTCACGAACTCTAGCCCGAGCTTGCTCCTCAGCCAACATTTTTGTTGTAGATTGGTCCACTGTCTCCTGTTCTTGTATGTTGGCCATTGTTCTTAGATTCATTAGTGTTTGCTCAAGTTAGTGATTGATTTGAACTAGGTGTTTTCCTTGGCTCCTAGTATTGGGCATGCACGAACCTAAGACCTGTTAAAAACAAAAACAACAAAAGAAAAATAAAAAGGAAATAAGAACAAACAGTAAAGCAAACACAATTAGCAAAATACTTAGCTGTATTCCCCGAAAACGGCGCCAAAATTTGATGTCGCCCAATTTACACCTCGCAATTGAGATATAAAGCGATCAATGTAAAATATAGAACCCAACTGAGAGGCTGAGGTCAATCCCACAGAGAATATGGAAAGAACTTGAGTTAATATGAATAGCTATTACTTATTGGATTACTTATTTCCTAAGGGGTAAGTTTTGAAAAACAAAATAATGAACAAAAGTAGAATCTAAAAGATGATTACGTCAATTTTGGTTGTATTCAACTAACAAGGTGGCTGGGATTGTGTTCCCCATGACTTCATAAGCACAAGATTTTTATACTAGTGATCTATTCTAGTGTTTAGCATGCAATATTGGTAAGTTAAATTCACCTAGATGGTTGGTCCCCTATCTAGATGATTATCACCACGCTACTTGGTCCATACACGGGTGTATGCTTAACTTGCCCTTACCCTTAATATCAGATTAGCTATTCCTTTACAAGGTCAAGCTATTAGATGAGGGTTGATATCCTCAAATCTCTGTTGTTAAACTCTTTTTCCCATTCATTATCCCCTTGGTCTGGTGAATAATAATAAGACAATATCTAATGTTTGCAATCGTTAAGAATCAATCAAAACGAAGAGTGAAACAATACATGCATAGACTTCGTTCAAGAGTCACTAAGTATTTTTACCTATGTGTGTTAATTTATCATGGATCCCACAACCCTAGTTATAAGTTTATCTACTCATGTTTGTATGATCACAATCACAATATAAAGAATAATTCATAATTGCAACTTACAGAAATTCATAGAAGAAAACCAAGTGAATTGAATATAACTCCAAAACCGATGAACAAATTCCAGTGTTGCTTTTGATCCTCAAACTCAAGAACAAAATTGTAAACTTTATTTCTTGAACTAAGAATAATAGTACACAACACCAAAATATACATGAAAACTAGAACAATAAATTGTGTCTCAAAAATAAACCTAAATAAGGTATTTATAGTTCAAAGAAAGCCTTTTCCTAATTAAAACTGTTAGAACCTCAAACGAGTCGTGATCAATCAAGCACAGTCGTCCTCATCATTATGTTTAGTTATGGCAACGGGTCACCTACTGACTCATTAGGCCTCTCGTGGTCTAGCTTCTTCAATTTTCCAGTGCACCTACGGTTCCTTCCGATGATCTCCTAACGAGTCGTTCAGTCAGCCAACGACTCGTGAAATTGACCATGTTCTCCACTATTTATTTCTTTAAGAATCTTCTTTTAGTCTTCACGACTGGCTTCGTGAAGTGTACTGTTTCTTCAGCTTCAAATGTTTAACCTATCCCACAGCCTTGGCAACGAGTCATGCACAATGACGACGATTATTTATATGACTAGCAGCCTCCATGTCAGTTGTTTTAAGCCTTACTTCGCCCATTTCACTTCCAAACCTGTTTTCCTAAAATATTCAACACAAACACATCATACCTACATCAACTTACCCAGAATGAGCATAGTTTCTTGGTTTTAAGCGTCGAAAGTGCCGTAAAAAGCACAACACATTAGTTGTCAGCTGTTAGTCAGTACAATGTATGATATCAGTTACAGCTTAAGTTTTTAGAACATGTACACGACCCTTATGCATTAGATTCTAATTATACTTCATTAATTGTTTTCAAATAAAAGCATCATGTCAATATTTTATTTCTCAAATAGGGTCAATGTATTTCAGTTTAGTTATGCATTCAGTTATGTACTCAGTTTATTTTCTTTTAGTATACTTTCATATCTTTAGTTCTTTTACGTTTCCCATATACTCTATACATTCCAAATACTGACCACATACTTTATATGATATATCATTTTGTGATATAGATCTAGGTTTGAAGACTCAGCCTCGCGGTTAGACATGCCCTATTCCCACCTTCGCTGTTAGTGGTGAGTCCTCATCTACCGAGGACAAGATTTATGATTTACTTATTTTATTTTTATTTTAGTTTCAGACTTTAGAAGTTAGCTGGGAACTTGTTTTAGCAGCTCATCAGTGTAGTAGAGGCTTCATACATGTGTAGACGGATTCAACTTTTGATTCAGTGTTTGTATTAAACTATGTTCTTATAGTGCTGATTAGACTTCTCCAGTTAGCTTCTGCTTAGTTATGATTCTATTAGTTGTTATTTTGTTGGCTATGATTATGCCATGGGTCGACTTGGAGCCTCTTAGGGTTCCTTTTCCTGTGTTACGTCTAGGGTGTAAACTCGGATCATGAGAAATTTTGGATTAGAGCATTAGGTTTAGAGTGTCCTAAGGTGTCTGAAAGCCATGTTAAGTAGAGTCTTTCATTGGCGTGAAGCGTGCCCCACTTATGACGAGGAGGCTATGAGACGTTTTTTTAGGAAAGTTCCCTTTTTTTCATGATTCTTATCATGCATAGAGTTTAAGGCTCTAATGGTTCCTCTCCTAACTTGTGTGTTACACACACATAGATAATGCCTCCCAGACGAGCAAATAGAAAGAGAAATGGTAATGGGCACCAGCAAGCTCCACCAACCCCAGCGAACCCAATGAATGAACATGTTGCTCATGCCGAGTTTAGGACAGCCTTTCACATATTGGTCAGATTAATCAGTAGGCGGTGGCTCAGGTTCCCTTGAATGGGAATGTGGCAGCGGCTAGAGTAAGAGACTTCTGCAGAATGAACCCACCCGAATTCTTAGCGTAAAAGGTGGATGAGGACCCGTATGAGTTCTTAGAGGAGATCCAGAAGATCACCCAGATTATTAGGGTGACAGGGATGGAGAGCGTAGACTTAGCCTCCTACCAGCTGAAGGGGGTCAATCATATATGGTATCGTCGGTGGAAGGATAGTCGGGGAGTTGAGCAGTCCTCGTAAGTTGGGATGAGTTTATGACTGCCTCTTGGACAAGTGTTTCCCTAGATATTTGCGGGAGGCAAAGGCGGCGGAGTTCATCAACTTGAGGCAAAATGGTATAATTTTACAGGAGTATACATTGGAGATCACCCAGTTGTCTAAGTATGCACTGGAGATGATAGCCGACTAGAGGGCTCGAGTGAGCAGGTCCATTAATGGAGTGGCAGACTCCTTGGTTAAGGAATGTAGGACCGCCATGTTGCATAAAGACACACACTTTTCACTTTTGGTTATATATGCCCAACAAATAGAGGCAAAGTAGGTGAAAGAAAATGAGAGGAGGCCAAGAGGGCTAGAACAAGAGAATCGGAGTACTCCCATCAGAGGACGAGTGGTGGACACGCTCATGCTCCTAGCGAAGATCATCAGCCCCATCACCTTCAACAACTAGTGTTCCGTATAGACCCACAGTAAGGAAGATTACATACCCAGCTTGTAAGAGCTATGGGAAGAACCATTTGGGAGAATGCATTGCTGGCTTAGGCGCTTGTTTTTGGTGCGGGCATGTCAGGTCATAAGCACAGAAATTGTGCAGAAGCAAAGCAGGGCGAGAGTAGCGTCCCATCTACCTCTTCAGTAACTCCGATATCCTGCCCATTTCAGAAGGGCATGTCTTCTAGTATAGTTGGTAGACTACATCAAAATCGCTCCTACGCCTTGTCAACATATCAAGATAAGGGCAAATCGTAAGATGTAGTCACAGGTACGTTATGAGCTATTTGTACTACTCTTTGCATGTTATTAGTCTCGAACCCTAGTATAGGATAAGAAAGTCCTTAGGTGTACGTTGGAAAGAGTTCATTGATACATGGTGTGAATTAGCAAAGAGTATGAGCCTTAAAGTGAATTTTAGAGGTAGAGGAGAAGTCAAGAGTTAGTGGTTTAGAACAAACCTTAAGAAATATGTAGGAGCCTTAGAATAATGTATTAAGGCTAAGTGGGGGATGATAAATCGATGAGATAAGTCGAATCTTGAGTGTGCTAGTGAGGGAGTCCCGAAACTAATAGCTTTGGGATGTTAATCCCTTTAGGTTCAAATAATTTCTCTTATGTTTCAGGTTAAGCTACCCTCTACTCATTCTTATATGCAAACTCCTAGAATTTCTAGATAACCGCTTCAGACAGCGATACCAATCTTACTTTACGAATCCTTAAGTCTCAACTTCATGTCATGAACTAGCTATGTGTGTTAACTTATGTCCTCCCGTATGTTCAGATCAAACTCAGTCTTTAGAAGTTGCCTTACTAGATCAGCAAACCAGGTAACCTCATGTATGTGCTCAGTTTTAGATGTCATGAACGATTCGTGCTTATGAGTCCCTTACTTTTAGTTAGATCAGATACGATGATTTCTAGTTCAGAATCAGAAAATAGTATGAGGACGATATTCTAATCCTTACCAGCATAATTCAAGTTTGAGGAAATAGTTCCTCCCCTGTACTCTGTCTAGTTCCATGACAATTTCGTGTCTTCTAGTCCCTCTCAGGTCTTAGCATGCATGTACTATTTTGGATTCAGTCCAGATATGTAAATCATCCCGGAGTTAGATACTCCCATCAATTTTAGTTGTAATTGCTCAGTTTGGGATTTTAGTTCCATCCATATCCTTTCAGTATGTCTAGCCTATATTTGGGGATGAATGCTCCAAGAGGGAGATATTGTAACACCCCAAAAGTTCCTAAGACTTGACCTCAGACTTAAAGAAAGAATTCAGTTGGAAAAGTGAAACTTTTCCACAGAATGATTCATGACACGACCCATTAAGAGACTAGACGAGTCGTGGAGTCCCTCATCACGAGTAACATTTCAATTATTGAGACATGTTTTCGGTGGACAACGAGAGAAGTGACTACTCGTGAGGACAACTAACGAATCATTGTGTAGATCGTTAGAAGAATTTTTGGGAAGTATACCACTCGATGTAGTGGTGACAATGAGAGGGTAGGATGAGTCGTTGTGTCAGGTAACGACTCTTCGTGTCCCATCGTGGGGTGAAAGAGAAAGATCATGGTTCAGAGGTAATGGAAGGTGTCCTGAGATATGGTGTGACCTAATGACTCATGAAGTAAGTCGTTGGCAGTTCGAGGATTTTTAAGGGTCTTCCAGAATTGGTCATGCATGGGACATAACGGGTCATCCCATAACCGATGATCCATGAAGTCCCTCGTTGGGACTGGCAACATAAATTTCCCTGCGAGTTTCCAAGGGTGTCTCCGTAAACTACTACGCTTCTAAAAGCTAAACTATGTTATTTTCGGTATTAGATAGGATGATTATAATGGGAATATCTTGCATAATCCCTCATTCCATCCAAAAGCACTCCCACTCTTCTTCCTCTTCTTCTCTCAAGCTTAAGAACACCTAGGGTTTCTCTTCAAGGTGCTGCGAGTTCAAAGATCCATAAGGAGTTTTCTACCAGGTATGTGGGACTTCAACAAGGATCTCCTTTCATCCTTGTGTCCCAAATTTTATGTTAAAATCCTAATTCCTTAATTTCTAGAAAAGCATGCTTTAGGGTTTCAATCTATGCATGAATTCTCACATGTCTCCTATGGGTTTCAAGACTCTCATGATAATTAGCCATATATATTTGGGAACTTACTTTTAAACTCATGATTAATTTACATGATATGATAGTCGCATGATTTTCTAGAATTTTACCATGAATTTGATATATTATCGAGATATGACCTTATTAGTTATTCACATGCTTTTACCATGAATTCAATATATAGTTCTAAAGCATGATTTGAACATATGAGTTTTCATAAATCTTGAACATATGATTTTGTATATATACATATGTTAAAGCATGATTAGAACCTATGGGTTTTCATGAATATGAAAGGCACGAATTATGCTATGTTTTGGGTCTATAATGTTACGAATTTCTTGATAAAACATGATCATGATTCTTTAGACTTTCGGGCCTCTTGATAGTTCAAAGTAGCCTTGATCAGATTCTAATGAATTCAGTATGTTATGGTTATTTGAACACTCGGGTCTCTGATTAGCTGAAGTAGCTTAGACTAGACAAATGATATCAGTTAGGGACTCTCAATAGTAGAGTATGTCTCCATTAGCTCAGTCAGGGACTCTCAGTAGTAGAGAATGTTTCCCTTAGCTCAGTCAGGGACTCTCAATAGTAGAGAATGTCTCCCTTAGCTCAGTCAGGGACTCTCAATAGTAGAGATGTCTCCCTTAGCTCAGTCAAGGACTCTCAATAGTAGAGAATGTCTCCCCTAGCTCAGTCAGGGACTCTCAATAGTTGAGAATGTATCACTTAGCTTAGTCAAGGACTCTCAGTAGTAGAGAATGTTTCCCTTAGCTCAGTCAAGGACTCTCAATAGTAGAGAATGTCTCCTTTAGCTCAATCAGGGATTCTCAATAGTGGAGAATGTTTCCCTTAGTTTGTGATTTCAGTATCAGTTCCACCCACTATAGTCTCAGACTTTAGTTCAACTCAATATTTAGCAAAGTTTAGTCTCAGTTTTCAGCAGTTACTTAGTATAGTGTATGATATCAATTACAACTTCAGTTTTCAATACATGTACACGACCCTTATGCATTAGTTTTTAATTATAATTCATTAAATGTTTTCAAATAAAATCATGATGTCAATATTTATATATCCCAGAAAAGGTCAGTGTAATTTAGTTCAGTTATGCATTCAGTTATGTAGTTAGTTTACCTTCTTTTAGTGTACTTGCATGTCTTCGATTCTTTTATGTTTCCTATATACTCAGTACATTCTAGTATTGACCACATACTTTTTATGTTATATCATTTTATAATGTTGATCCAGGTTTCCAAACTCAGCCTCGCGGACAGACACGCTCTATTCCCACCTCAGGTGTCAGTGGTGAGTCCTCTTCTACCAAGGACATAATTTATGATTTTCCTATTTTAATTTTAGTTTAGTTTAATACTTTAGGAGTTAGCTGGGGACTTTTCCCAATAGCTCATCAGTGTAGTAGAGGCTTTTAGACATGTATAGACAGATTTAGCTTTTGATTCAGTGTTTGTATTAGACTATGTTCTTATAGTGTTGATTAGATTTCTCCAGTTAGCTTTCACTCAATTATGATTCTATTAGCTATTATTTCATTAGTATCGTGCTATGATTATGTTATGGGTCGAGTTGGAGCCTCTCGGGGTTCCTTGTCCCGCGTTATGGCTAGGTTGTTAACTCAGGTCATGACTATTATGAATAGGGGAAAATCTTCCACCCTCATTCTCAATTTCATCCTAATTCTATAATTCAAGTCTCTAAGCATGTCAAATTGAATTCTAGGGTTATTACCCAATTTTCATGAAATCTTCCATGCTTTCTCTATAGGTATAATCCCCTTCATGTTTTGATTGATGCTTCTTGGTTATTAAAGCATATTTAATCTTCAATTAAGTTATTAATTCATGATTTCAAGTTTATGAAGTTTATTCCCTATTATGCATGATTTATGAAATTTAAGCTTATTAGTCCATGATTTCAAGTATGATGAATTAAATTATATTTTATGATCTTAATGCACGATTTCCATAAGAACTCTTAATTAATTTATGAATTTTATAGTGTGATGATTTCCTGAAATATGCATGACTTTATATATATCAAGTTTATGACCATGGCTGACTCACGTGCCTATTTTAGGGCTAATTCAAGTATCTCCAGCATGTTTATGGATCTCATGATCTCAACTAACGGATCTACTTCATGTATGTTTCATGATTATGATATGACCACTATATATGTTTTGGAAGTGATATTTAACACCAAGTAGACCGGGGTTCCAACGCATCTAGGCCTCAAAACTGCGTGCCAACATAGCCATGATTGGGTCCTTTACGAGAGTGTCTCCCATGCCAAAATAGGCCCCATGAGTGATATCATGCCTTTTTTCTATTTCTACCCTTGGCGACGTATGAACATGTAATACCCTAAAAGTCCTTAAGATCAGAGCTGTGGGTTAAATCTAAGGAAGCGGGAAAGTATGCACCGGGTGACAAAACGACTCATCAGGTGACTCATTAGGTAAATTGATGGATCGTTTAGTGGCCCGTTTGCTTGTGCTGTGTTGAGAAGTTGCAATGGCAACTGGTCAAGGAACGACCCTTCATGACCCCCAACGTATCGTTGAGTCCCTCGTTGGGAGATGCAAAGTTGGGAATCAGGTCATTTTTTTCATGAGGACTTAATGGGTGGAAGGATGAATCATAGTGCCACATTACGTCTCGTCAGGTCGATCACTGGTTAGATAGTATGAAACATGCAGTGGTTTCAATGAAAGGAAAGTAACGAGTTGTCGTCCCTATGAACGACTCACCATGTCAGTCGCAAGTTGAAGCTGCTCAGTAAAAATAGATTTTTCCAGTGATGATGATGAGTTGGATGATGAGTCATCCAGTCCCTCGTTGGGTCTAGAGTGACAGTTTTTCTGCAAATTTAGTAAGAGTGTTTTCATAAATCCTAAGCTCCTAGGTCTTAAACTACGTCGTTTTAAGCCCTGAAAGAAGTGTAGTAAGGGAGTTTAACCTATTCTAATTCATTTAACTCCAATGCATGCATGTGTAGAGGGTTCTATTGAAGATCAAGCTAAGAATCCTCCATTACTCCTCGAAATTTCTTAAGATTTCAAATTCAAGTTGAGAATCATTTTACCCAGGTATGTAGGGCCGTGAATGAGAGTTTTCTTTCACACTCATGTCCAAATTTCTCCTCAAGTTCATGATTCAAGTTTTAATTCAAGTGTATGATCCTATGTGATTTTAACCCAAATTTATGAAATTCTATATGATTTATTTATTGGTCGATTCCCTTCATGTTTCAAAGCATGTTTTAAGATTCACAGAAAAATTTTATGTACTAATTGATTACAAATTCATGTTTTCAACTCTTAGAAGAGTTTGCCCAATTTTGCAAGTTAATGAAAAAGTTAGTCTATGATTGATGATTTCAAGTATGATGAACTATCTAGCATGTACGTATGTTTACAAATTAACCATATATTAATCTATGATTTTGACTAGGGAAGTCTATTTTAAGTATGCATGATCTTCAGATTTTGGATAATCCTACTCAAATTTAATATGTTTTCATGATATAGTTCAATTCTATAAATTAACTTTCCATATGATTTTGGAGTCTATACTCCTATATTCAGCTTATGGTATGTTTGGAGCTAGTACTTCCCGTAGTTAGGTTTTCAGACTATGCATGTAATTACATTTTTAGCTTCAATGAAAAACAATGGTTTCAACTTTATTGAAAACTGAAAAAGAGCACCTTGCATGTTTTTGGGAGCAGTGTCTAGCACCGAGTAGGCTAGAGGTTCATGAAAACCTTAAATCTCAAAACTACATGCCAACATAGGATTTTCCATTTTACTCTGGGACATCCCTTGTGAGCTTTCCCTATCCTGAATGGGCCTTCAGCCTAATATCAATATCATGGTAGCGCCCTTAGCCCTGGCAACGCTTTGGACGGCTCTACCCACTTCACTATTATAGTTGGGATCACGTAAGCTCTATCGTGATTGTGTCATATAGTCTCCTTTTGTTCCTCATGATCTTATGTAATACCCCAGAAGTTCTTAGGAGCAGACTCGGGAAGCTAAAATGAAAAACTGTTGAATGTTGGGAAAAGTTGCAGGACGACAGGTACAACGACCTGTGGTAAGTAACCACGAGTAGTCGTTGATGGTTGTGGGTTCAGGTGTTCAGGTTTTAGTGGGAAATAGTGTTTAGTACGATGACCCATTGTGAGATATAATGGGCCATCCTTTGCAGTTGTGGCTAGGATCAGGTTGATTGGAAGTGTAAACCACGGGAGGTAGGATGACTTATTGTGGGAAACAACTAGTCGTTAGCAGTCGTGGAAAGGAGTTAGGTTCTTCAGGAGGCATGCAACGAGCGACCCAATGACCGGTTAGGAGAAAAGATGAGTCGTTGGTTGTGGTCGTTGTTGGAGGTTAAGAATTTCAAGTGTAGGTGACGGGTTGAGAACACGACTCGTTGGAAGGAACCCGAGTCGTGGTGAGGCTCGTGGTAAGTGGGTTCAGATTTTATGATGAGCAAATAATGGATGGTGTAACAGATCGTGGTTTCAGAGGATGAGTTGTCCTATCTATCCGTTGTTAAGTTCTGAGAGAAGACATTCAGCCGTCCATTCAACGAAGGACATGACGGATCGTTTCTAGTTCCCACGACCCGTTGGTATCACTTGTGGGTTCCATCCAGCCAGTTTTCAGGGCAGGTTCATTAAGGGTATTTTTGATTTTTTCATGATATAAGTCCCTAAACTACGTTGTTTTGTCTTGGGAAAGCTGGGTTTTTAAGAGAATGACTTATTCTAAACTCTCATTCATGCATGCAAGAACTTTAAGAGGTGATTCGAGGGGAATTCAAGCTTTTCACCTCAATTCCTTCAATTTCATTCTTGGTCTTTTAAGGAAGGTTAGGATTTGATAATCCCAGGTATGTAAGGTCTTCAATGGATGGATTATTCCACACCCATGCTCCTTCTCTATTAAATTACTCAAAGTTTATTTTAAAACGCATGGGGTTTTATATTTGGTTTGTATAAATTTTTATGATTTAATTATGGGTCTTGTGATTTTGAAACCCTATCAGTATTTACTGATTTTGATCATCTCTTGAGCTCTAAATTGATATTAGTATGGCTGATTTCGAATTTCTAATCATTTAAATCTGATTATGCATGTCCATGATAAACCGATTTATGTTCCATTAATCCATTGATGTTTTTGATAAGCGAATCATGTATTATGAATTAAATCATGAATATATTATGCTCTTATGGAAATTTAAACGGTATGCATGATCTACAAGTATGTATATATTTTATTAAGCATGATTTATGTTTTGGCCGACTCATGGGCCTCAAGTCATGTCTAGTTCACGTATGTTCAAGCATGTTTATGATTATCATTATTTGACTAGCCCATGAACTCATGTATGTATTATTATGAGCACTATATATGTTTTGGGAGTAGTATTGAACATAGAGTAGGTTCAGGGCTCATGTTAAGGCCCAGATCTCATGAACTACGTGCCACTTAGGTATGTTGAGACCCTTTCATGTTTGTCCCTGGACCAAATGGCCCTTTTCATGTGTGATCACGCCCTTCATGGTTCCTACTCTTAGCAAGGTACGAACACCCTCCCGACTAGGGTTACAAGTTGGGCTTTACGTGTGCTCATATAGGGTATGTCGGTTAAGAGAATCTCCCACTGTTCCTCATGATTTTTGAATGTTATGATTATGTATGTTGGCTCAAGTTATGTTAAGAGAAGTTCTTCTCTTATGATTATGGCTATGTTTATGTTACGAATGTTTTGAAAACCTTGAGCCATATAATATGTAATAATGATTTATGATACTCGCATGCTATCCTACTCTTATGACCATTTATGAGTTTTATACATGTTTTAAATGTCCGCTTTACTTACCTTGCATGATTAGTACATTCCACGTACTGAATGCATACTTTCTAAGCTGTATAATCTCATGATACAGGTCATAGTTCTCAGGCGCATCCTCACCTGTAGATAGATTCAGACTTGCTCTCTGCGTACTTGGTGAGTCCTCATGTTTCAAGGGCTATATGTTTCACACTCTATGTTATTTCCTTCAGTTTCTGGATGTCGGATTAGCTGGGGAGTTATCCCATCAATCCACCTTTCATGTTTAGAGGCTTATCAGAAAAAAAAGTTGTATGCTGCCATATTGTACAAGTATTGTACTGTTTTCCCCCATGTTATGTTATGATTACGTTCTCTATGCTATCTTCTGCTCATGTGATTGGATTAGATGTATGTCAACTTGGGGGTCTCTCGGGGCTCCTTGCATAGTATCTATGATTCGGGTGTATGTTTGGGTTGTGACATCTTAGTTGTGCACGTTTACCAGTTATGATAGTATGTTTTCAGCAGGTTTGGC
This sequence comes from Datura wrightii, assembly GCA_035772735.1. Taxonomy (NCBI): domain Eukaryota; kingdom Viridiplantae; phylum Streptophyta; class Magnoliopsida; order Solanales; family Solanaceae; genus Datura; species Datura wrightii. The sequence continues at coordinate 17,908,624 of JASDFA010000023.1, read as the reverse complement.
CCAATGATCAGGTTATCAATTTTACTTGTGAATTTTAGTTTCAGCTTTGGGTCATTCGACTTAGTTATGAGATCTAGTTTATGTCTATTCATGTCTTCCGATACCAACATGTTGTCTTTACTCTTAGAATCATATGATGTTATCATTTATGAGATGCATGATTTCAGTTTATACTTACTTAGCCTACTTTACTTACCTTGCATACTTATTGCATTCCAAGTACTGACCACATACTCTATGTTGTATTGTCTCACGATATAGGTCCTAGAGATCAGACTCAAACACACCATTAGTTCTACTCTCATTCCAGCTCAGACCCTGCCTTGGGTGAGTCCTCATCCATCGAGGACATCTAACCTTCAGTATTGTTATATCAGTTGTTTCAGACTTAAAGATAGCTAGGGGCTTGTCCTAGCATCTCATCAGTTAGTAGAGGCTTTTCAAACATAGACTTTTATATTCAGCTTCACCTTCAATGTTATGATATTACTATTGGATAGACGCTTTGTTATTCAGTATTATAGAATTCACTTATCAATTTTGCTTATATTGATCTTTAGTTATTATGTTCATTCCATGGGTTGACTTGGAGCCCTTTATTATTCAAGGTTCCATATCTAGATCCAGGCCTATGTTCGAGTCGTGATAGAACACCCTCCCAACTATGGATTTAGAGGTTTGGCTCCTTGTATGCTCACATGGGGTATGAGAATTATAAGAATCTACCACTATTCCTTATGTATTTAGTTAGTCATATTCATGGCTTATGATATTATGTTTTATAGAATATTTGACCCATTGATCAGTTTATGAGCTTTCTATTACAATTTCAAGCATGGCAAGATATATGATTTCTATTTCTAAACCTTGGGTCATTATGTTCAGATTACGATGAATAGCTTATGAATATGTACACTTTGAATTTATGGATTTTATCTTGTTGTCCTTAATTTCATGATCTTTCTTGATTTATACGAATGATTCATGACTAACGTTTTACTAGTATATTTTACTTTTCCCGCATACTCAATAAATTCAAACTATTGATCGCATACTCTATGATATATCATCTCATGATATAGGTTTGGGTCATGATAGTTTCATCATCTTCTTCATCTTAATTCCCTTTGGGTCTCAAATCACGTTAACGATTCTTCAAGCATAGGTATGTCAGGTTATGAATGGGAGAAATCCTTCAACCCTCATGCCCAATTTTATCCCTATTCTATGATTTCAAGTCTCCAAGCATGTTATGTTGAAATTCTTGGGCTTAACCCAATTCCATGCAATTATCCATGATATCTCTATGGGTTCAATTCTCTCATGTTCCAATTGATGAAATATAGTTATTATGGTAGATTTTACTCTCAAGTTCCTCATGAATTGATGATTTCAAGCTTATGGTGATTTTTCCCTATTATGTATGATTTATGAATTTAAAGCTTATGAGCCCATGATTTCTACTATGATGAATTATCAAAGTATGCATGTATGTCTATGAAATGTTAAACTTATGATTTCATGATTTCGAGTTATGAAGCATTATTCAAGTATGTATGATATCATATTTTGGGCAAGACCATGTAAGGTCAAGTATGTTTTATCATAATTTCTTCACAAGGCTCTCAAGATAAGTTTAAAGAGATGTTTTGGAGTCATGACTCCCAAGAATCATATTTAAGCAATGCTTTGAGGATATGAATAAGAGAATTATGCATGTTTTAGGAGTAGTGTCTAGTACTGAGTAGGTCATTGATTGTGAGGACCGAGGTCTCATAACTAGGGGCACCATAGGATATATTTTCTTATTTGGTACCTCTCAAGAGAGTGCTTTCCCTAGCTGAGGACACACCAGTGATATCACACCTTCATTGTTCTTTTCCCGGCAAGGCTTAGGATGGCTCGGTCACAACCCGAGTTTATACCCTAGTCGTAACACGGGATAGGGAACCCTGAGAGTCTCCAAGTCGACCCATGGCATAATCATAGCATATCACTTAATAATAGAAACAGCTAACAGAACATAACTGAGCGTAAGCTAACTAAAAGAGTCTAATCTAAAACCCAAAATAACGAATCTCATAAACTCTGATATAAGCTGAATATATCTATACAAGTTTGAAAGCCTCTACTAAACTGATGAGTTGCTGGGAAAAGCCCCCAGCTAACTCCTAAAGTTTGAAAACTAAAACATAATGAAATAGAAAACATAAATCATGTCCTCGGGAGATGAGGACTCATCACAAGTAGTTGAGATGGGAATGTAGCATATCTAACCACGTGGTTGAGTCTAGAAACCTGAATCTATATCATGAAATGATATAGAACATAATGTATGTGGTCAGTACTTAGCATTTACTAAGTATGCAGGAAGCGTATGTAAGCTAAATATGCAAGTATACAAAAAGGAAGTAAGTTGAATACATCGACATATATCTGAGCTGGAATACAAAAACCCTACCTGAGATACATATATATAGACATTAAACTCTTATTTGAAATCATTTATTGAAGTATAATCAAGCTGATGCATAAGGGCATGTGTTGTACATATACTGAGAGCTGATGTTATAACTGATATCATACACTACTCTGATTATTTGCAGATGATTGAATTTGAATCCTGCTAAACTGGTTTTAACTGTAATATGAAGTCATATGGAGCTGAGTTGGACTGATATTGTAGACTAAGGGAAGCATTCTCGACTATGGAGAGTCCCTGACTAACTAAGGAAAACATTCTCAACTATGGAGAGTCCCTGACTGACTAAGGGAAACATTCTCGGCTAATGAGAATCCTTAACTGAGCTAAGGGAGACATTTTCTGTTAATGCGAATCCTTGACCGAGCTAAGGGAGATATTCTATACTAATGAGAATCCCTGACTGAGGTAAGAAAGATATTCTCTACTAATGAGAATCCTAACTGAGCTAAGGGAGACATTCTGACTGACCAAGGGGAAACATTCTCAGCTATGGAGAGTCCCCATAAACTAGATCATGGAGATCACTGATCTGACATAATTTGTTTAGTCTAAGTCACTTCAGCTAATTAGAGACATGAGCATTTTACTGTTTACATCATACTGAATATCATACTAAATCATTTAGAATTGATTGGGGCTATACTAACAACAAGCCCAAAGGTCTAAAGGATCATTCTCATGCTTTATTATCATAATTCATATCACCATACTCCCAAATCATGGCTTAAAGTATACATTCTACTTTCATTAAGCATTGATAGAATCAGATCATATTTTAAACATGTCCACCACATTTGAATCTCGAATTCACATTATGTAGCATGTGACGTATTTCTTAGATTCATGCAAGATCCATAGATTCAAATCATACTTTAACATGTACAATGAGATCATGGTGAAATTATATGAATATTTCATGGACCCCATTTCAAAATTTACTCTAATTCCTGAAGATGATTCGATAATCATGCCATTACCATATGTTCAGCTCATACCCAAACATTTACATCGAAACCATAGTGAAACATATACATACTTCACATTGATCAAGCCCATAAGTTCTAATCGCATCTCATCATATCTATTAAATCATATATTCTAGGCTTAAGAGAATTCATACGATCTTCCTATACTTTAGATATGGATACAAGTTCATGATAAAAGCATGTGAATAATTATGAAATCCCATTTGAAGTTCTAGGCTATCTTAGAGTGAAAATTATATAATCATGTATTTCCCATATTAAGTACATAATTTGATAAATTGAATGTAATCCCATAAGCATACATGACTATTAATCATAATGGGTCTTAGAATTCATAGAAGGCATAGAAGAAATCATCCATAAATCGTAACCCTAAACCATGATTTTCTGGAACAAGAGATTTGTATTTTTTTTTAAAAAGTTTGGGGCACAAGGATGGAAGGATGTCCTTGTTGAAAAATATTATAACATTGGAGTCAAAGATCAAACCCGAGATTGCAGACTTAGGATGAGTTGTCAGGTGACTCGTGGGGGAGTCTAGTGAGGAGTTGGGGTGTTTTGAGAAAAGGGTCCCCATGGGCATGGAAACGACTCGTGGTCAGACACCACGAGATTTTAGGTTATCCGTGGGGTGAAGGAGAAGGAAAATAGAAGGAAGAAAATAGTGTACTTCACTGGTGGTGATCATGAGTCATGGTCAGCCACCACAATTCTTGGGGACCCCGTTGCCAGCCAGATGAGAAATTCCAAAGAGTAAGGCAGTGTACCCAATGACTGGTGACCACGAGTCGTGGTCACCTCTGACGAGTCATTAAATGACCCGTTACAAGCCCAGGAGATTAGACAAGGCAGTGTACTTGACGAGCAAGGTGACGAGTCGTTCCCTACACCACGAGTTGTCAAGTCGTCCATTAGGACTACCTAGAAGTAATTTCCTACAAATTTAGTAAGGTCATTTTTGTAATTCCTAAGTCCCTAAAGCCTATACTATGTTGTTTAAGGCTTATTTTAGTGGGTTTAAGGAGGGGAAAACCTATTCTAAGCTATTTCCTTCCATTCTTTCAATCTTGAGAGGTTGAGGAGGTGATCTAGAGAAAGTCTTCAAGGTTTTCATTCAATCCTTCTTGGGCAATTAGGGATGTGGTAGAGTCAATCCCTTCCAGGTATGTAGGGTTATGAGTGGGTGTCTTCTTCCACACCCATGCCCAATTTCTATCTAAACATGAGAAATTTCTATGATCAAGTTATGGGGTTCCTACCCAAATGCATGAATCTTCAATTTCTTTTTATAAAATTGTAAAGCATCGGATAATTTTATAATGATTTCAATTAAAAGTATGTTTCGCGTTTTCTGAATGTTGAAGCCCATGGATGAGATGATCATAAAAAGTGAGATTTACAAAGTATATGTGAAAATGATGAGATTTTGAAATGAAAAGCATGATTTGAAGCTACCTATGTTTATAATTATGTTTTCGATGAGAATTGAGTACTTCCAAGTGTGATAAATATTTGGGCAATGTCCATATGTTAAGTTGAATGATGATTTTCCCGAACTAAGCTTACCACATTATTTTGGGGCGAAGACTCCCTAATTTTATATTTTAGCTTGTGGTATGTTTTGATTTAATTCTTCCTATGCATAGCTTACCACATGGTTTTGGAGCAAAGGCTTCCAAGTATGTTTTTAGCTTGTGGTATGTTTTGAACTAAAGCTTCTCATATGCATGATTTCGTATTTGAGATGTATTTGATTATTGAGCTTCATCAATAGACGATGTTGAGCTTCATTATATATGATGTAGAGCATATACATGTTTTTGAAGAAGAGTCTAGTACCGAGCGGGCAAAGGGTCGATCACCCTATGCCCCCGAACTACGCGCCAATGTAGGATGATACTATTATATGACTTGGGACCTCCCTTGTGAGCTTCCCCTTTCCTGAAGAGGCCTTCAGCTTGATATCGATATCATGGTAGCTTTCTTAGCCTGGGAAAGGTTTTGGATGGCTCTTCCCACCTGAGTGTGATAGTCGGGACCACATAAGTTATATCGTGGTATGTTGGTTAAGTGACGAGTCTCCCATTTTTTTGTATGATTCATATATGCATATTCATTACTCATGATTCTTATATACTCATGTATGTTTTAAAAGCAAGGTTTGACTTAAGGTTCAGCTTTTCTATAAATGTCATATTTCAGCTCTGAATCATTCAAGTCAATTTGATGTTATAAAGCTATGTATTGCATATTATGAAAAGATCATGATTTCAAAAAGGATGCATGCAAGCCTACCCTCAGTCACCGATGTTTATGTCTAATTAATGCATTGCCTTTAAACGATTTTACTTACTTAACGGTTTTACTTTCCTTGCATACTCTGTACATTCCATGAACTGACTACATACTTTCTATGTTGTATCATTTCATGATATACCCCACTCTCTGGTTCAGCCCCGCTCTTAGACAGCTTATCGGAGTTAGCGTCTGCTAATTGGTGAGTCCTCATTGTCCGAGGATCGGACTATCTATGTTTACCTTATGTATTTCAGTTTTAGCTTGTTGAGCTAGTTAGGTCTTGTCCCATCAACTCATCATGTTTAGAGGCTATCCAGACATATGGTATTCAGCTTCAGATTTTATATTCAGATGTTATAGCCATGTTAGACTTCCGCTATGATTGTATTGATGGTTATTCAGTTTTTGATTGAGTTAGATGTCTGCTTATGCCATGGGTCGACTTGGAGTCTCTTGGGGATCCTTGTCCCATGTCGCGATATGGGCCTCCGTTTGGGTCGTAACCAAATTGGTATCAGAGAAATAGGTTTGAAGTGTCCTAGGGTGTCTAAAAGTTGCGTTATGTAGAGTCTTTTTCATGGGTGTGAAGCACGCCACATCTATGAAGAAGAGGCTATGAGACGTTTAGGAAATGTTCCCTTCTTTCATGATCTATGTCGTGCGATGAAAAGTTTTTCTATCCTTCTGATTCAGGCTATTTGAGATTGTAGAATCATGGCTCTTAGAAGAATGAATGGAAGGAGGAATGGAGATGGTGAAGGCCACGAGGATGGCAATGTTCATGGGCATCAGCAAGCCCCACCAATTCAGGAGCCCCAGCCACCGGAGCCAGCTGCCCATGCTGAGTTTCGAGCCGCTATTCAGATGCTTACGCTGCCCTTAACCACACAGGTCAATTAGTAATGTATTGTGCATGTTTTTAAAAATGGCAACGCAGTTGCGGCTCGAGTTAGAGACTTCTCGCGGATGAACCCACCAGAGTTCCTTAGGTCCAAGGTGGATGAGGACCCACATGAGTTTGTGGATAAGATTGTCAAGATCACCCAAGTCATGGGGGTGAATAGGGTTGAATGCGCTGAGTTGGCCTCTGATTAGCTAAAATGGGTCACACACATTTGGTTTCGTCAATGGAAGGATAAAAGGGTCGCAAGAGTAGGTCCATACACTTGGGTAGAGTTCCACGATGCATTTCTAGATCGGTTCTTCCCTTAGAAGATGAGGGAGATAAAGACAACTGAGTTCGTGAATTTGAATCAAGGGAGAATGACTGTACAAGAGTATTCCCTTGAGTTCACTAGCTTATCGAAATATGCCCCAGAGTTGATAGCCGATCAGAGGATGCGTGTGAGTAGATTCGTCCATAGAGTAGCGAGCTATTTGGACAAGGATTGTAGGACCGCTATGTTTCACCAAGATATAGCCTTTCCTCAGATAGTGTTGTACACTCAGCAGATGGAGGTGGCACATTCAAGATAGAGGGAGGCCAAGAGGGCCTGGATTGAGGACCACAGATTCTCTCAATAGAGGTCCGGAGGTGGGCACCCATAGCAAACCCACTAGAGATCATCAGCCCCAGCATCTTTGACATTGAGTGTACCATCCAGGCCTAGACATGATCATAGGGGACGGGCATCAGGATCGAGGGGTCATAGAAGTATTCCCACATATTCCATCATTCCATCTTGTCACAGGTGTGGTCGGGGATACACAGGCTAGTGTTTGGCAGGTTTTGGTGCTTGTTTTGGGTGTGGGCAGCCTGGGAACATGCTTAGAGATTGTCCAGCTGTGAGAAAGAATCAGGTTGGGGGTCGAGGCCCATCTTCTAGCTCAACAGCCCCTCCTACATGTTGAGCACATCAGGGGGCATCTACTAGCACAGTTGGCCGTTAGTGCCAGGACAGATTTTATGCTTTAGCGTGCCATCAGGAGCAGGAGATCTCCCCGGATGTGGTCACTGGTGTGTTGTGACTTTTCCATATTCATATGCTTTGCTAGACCCGGGGGCTACCTTGACTTTTGTGACACCTTATGTGGATAGTAGCTTTGGAGTCAGTCCCAAAGTCTTGTCAAAATAGTTCTCAGTTTCTACTCCAGTAAGTGACTCAGTTATAGTTAGACCGGTGTGTAAAGTTTCCCAGTCTCAGTCCTTCATAAGGTCACCTCAGGAGATTTGATAGAGTTAGCCATGACCGATTTTAATGTTATTCTCGTCAAGGATTGGCTATTTTCATGCTATTCTTTAGTTAATTGTAGGACCCGGGCAGTAGAGTTAAGATCTATGAGTGAGCTAGTCTTAGAATGGAAGGGTAGTTTAGTTGTGCCTGTAGGTCGTTTCATTTCCTACCTTAAGGCCAGGAAGATGATTTCTAAGGGTTGCATATACCATCTAGTTAGGGTTAAGAATGTTGAGTCTGAAACCCCGACTATCTAGTCGGTTCCAATAGTACGTGAGTACCCCAAGGTCTTTCCTGATGATTTGCCAGGTGTTCCTCCCGAGTGGAACATTGATTTCGGTATTGACCTTCTTCCCGACACGCAGCCTATGTATATTCCTCCCTACATAATGGCTCCAGCCAAGCTAAAAGAGTTGAAAGAACAATTGAAGGACTTTTTAGAAAAGGGCTACATTAGACCGAGCAACTATCCATGGTGTGTACCAGTTTTATTTATTCGAAAGAAAGATGGTTCGCTTCAGATGTGCATTCACTATCGGTAATTGAACAAGGTCACTATTAGGAGCAAGAATCCTTTACCCATAATTGATGATTTGTTTGACCAACTTCAGGGTGCCAAGTGTTTCTCCAAGCTTGATCTCAAGTCCGGGTATCATTAGCTCAGATTTCGGAGAGTGATATCCCGAAGACATCCTTCAGGATGCGTTATGGTCATTATGAGTTTGTAGTTATGTATTTTGGACTAACGAATGCTCCTGCAACTTTCATGGACTTGATGAACAGGGTGTTTAAGCAATATTTAGACATGTTCGTGATTGTGTTCATTGATGACATCCTTATATACTCTCGGAGCGAGAAGGAGCATGTCGCTCATTTGAGAATAGTGCTTCAGACTCCGAAGGATCGCCAATTGTATGCCAAGTTCAGCAAGTGTGAGTTTTGGTTGGACTTCGTGGCATTTTTGGTCCATGTGTTATCGAGTGAGGGCATAAAGGTAGACTCTCAGAAAATTGAGGCGGTGAAGAATTGGCCCAAACCGGTGAATCCTTCGGATATTCGGAGTTTCTTGGGCTTAGCAGGCTACTATCGGAGGTTTGTTGAGGGTTTTTCATCAATTGAAGCACCATTAACCAAGTTGACTCAGAAGAAGGTGAAATTCCAATGGTCGGAGGCTTGTGAAAAGAGCTTCCAAAAGTTGAAGACTCGACTCACTTCAACACTGGTGTTGACCCTACCCGAGGGTATCGATGGTTTTGTGGTATATTGTGATGCTTCGAGAATCAGACTCGGGTGTGTATTGATGTAGCATGGGAAAGTGATAGCATATGCCTCAAGATAGTTAATGATCCATGAGAAGAATTACCCTATCTATGATCTAGAGTTGGCAGCGGTGGTGTTTGCATTGAAGATAAAGTGACATTACTTATATGGGGTCCATGTAGATGTGTTTAAGGACCACAAGAGTTTACAATATGTTTTCACATAGAAAGACCTCAATCAACGACAAAGAAGGTTGCTAGAGCTACTTAAAGACTATGATATGAGTGTTCTTTACCATCCGGGTAAGGCTAATATGGTAGCGGACGCACTCAGTAGGCTCTCTATGGAGAGTGTGCCCTATGTGGATGAGGGAAAGAAGGAGCTAGTGAAAGATTTCCATTGACTTGCAAGGTTGGGAGTTAGGTTGGTCGACTCAGCTGATGGCGTTGATGTTGTGAAAAATGGATCAGAATCGTCCTTGGTGATTGATGTGAAAGCTAGACAAGATGAGGATCTGATATTTGTAAAGCTGAAAGAAGTTGTTCGAAGTCAGAAGGTGGAGGTCTACTCCTAAGGGGGAGATGGTGTGTTGCGGTACCAGGGTCGCCTTTGTGTTCTAGATGTTGATGACTTGAGGAGTCAAATGTTGCATGAGGCTCATGGATCCTGATACTCTATTCATCGAGGTGCCACCAAGATGTATCATGATTTGCAGGAAATATACTAGTGGAATGGCATGAAGAAGGATGTTGCAGAATTCGTAGCCAAGTGCTCGAACTGTCAACAAGTGAAGGTAGAGCATTAAAGGCCGGGAGGCATACTTCAGAATGTCAGAATTCCTACTTGGAAGTCAGAAGATATTAATATGGATTTCATTACAGGCATACCACGTACTCGCCAACAATAAGATTCTATTTGGGTGGTGGTAGACAGGTTGACCAAGCTGCACATTTCTTGTCAGTGAAAACCACAAAGCGGATGGTTATTCCAAAATATATATCTGAGATTTGGTTTGGTAACATGGAGGGCCCTTGTCCATTATTTCAGACTGAGGTACTCAGTTTACCTCCCAATTTTGGAGGTCTTTTCAGAAGGGGCTCAGGACTCAAGTTAAGCTCAGCATAGCGTTTCATCCGCAAATGGATAGTCAGGCAGAACGAATAATCCAGACTCTCGAGGACATGTTAAGAGAATGTATGATGGACTTCAAAGGTAGTTGGGATGATCACTTGCCCCTGATTGATTTTGCTTACAATAACAACTACCACTCCAGTTTCCAAATGGCACCATTCGAGGCTCTCTATTGGCAGAGATGTAGAACGCCCATCAGATGGATTGAGGTTGGTGAGGCAGTTATGATATGGCCAGATTCGGTCCATGATGCTACGGTGAAGGTTTAGTTGATAAGGGACAGGCTGAAAATCGTTCAGAGTGATCAAAAGTCATATGCTAATGTTAGGAGGAGAGATTTGGAGTTTGAGATGGACGATTAGGTATTTCTGAAGGTATCTCCCATAAAGGGAGTTATGCAGTTTGGAAGAAAGGGAAACTCAGTCCCTGTTATATTGCTCCTTACCGAATTATGAGAAGAGTTGGTAAAGTAGCATATGAGTTGGACTTGCCCTCAGAGTTATCTTCCGTGTATCTTGTGTTTCATGTGTCACCTTTGAAGCAATGTTTGGGAGATCCATCTCTTGTAGTCTCGATGGATAGCGGTGAAGTAAAGGATAACCTTAGCTATGAGAAAATTCCATTTGAAATACTAGATCATCAGGTTCGTAGGCTGAGGAACAAAGAAGTAGCTTTAGTTAAAGTATTATGGAGGAATCAGCATGTTGAGGGAGCTACATGGGAAGCGGAAGCGGATTTGATGGCTAAATACCCACATTTATTTTCTAACGGCTGAGTTCCGACTTGAGGTATTATTTTTGCTCTATCACTCTATTTAGTTTCATGTTCAGTTATGCACGCAAGTCTCTTTTATGTATATTGGTGTATATATGATTTGTGAATTCAGTTCAACCATGTGATATGAATCGGAGGTAGTAATTCCGTTAGCTTTCGATTTAAAAAATCAGTATTTGAATATGATAATTGCATGTTTCTGTTTTCTTCTTTTTTCCAACATTCGAGGATGAATTCTCCCAAGGGGGAGATATTGTTATACCCCAGGAGCTCAATGATCAGACCCCGGAGTTGAAATAGGGAAAATGTAAAAGTGATGTTGCAGACTCAGGACGAGTCGTGGGACGAATCACGAGGATAGCCCATGCGTCGTTAGGTGACTCTTGGGGGAGGCCAGTGTGGAGTTGGGAAGTTTGAAGAAAAGGGTCCCCATGGGCGCGGAAATGACCCGTGGTCAGACACCACCAGTCGTTAGGTCAGGCGTAGGGTGAAGGAGAAGGAAAAGAGAATGAAGAAAACAGTGTAATTCACGGGTGGTGACCACGAGATATGGTAAGCAACCACGATTCGTGGGGTCCACCATTGCTAGCCAGATGAAAAATTCTGGAGAGTAAGGCACTGTATCCAATGACTAGTTACCACGAGTCGTGGTCACCCCTAATGAGTTGTTAAGTGACTCGTTACGAGCCCAGGAGATTAGACAAGGCAATGTACTTGACGAGCAAGGTGACGAGTCGTTGCCCTGAACCACGAGTCATCAGGTTGTCTGTTAGGACCACCTAGCAATAATTTCCTGCGATTTTAGTAAGGGCGTTTTCGTAATTCCTAAGTCCCTAAAGCCTATACTACGTCATTTAAGGCTCGTTTTAGTGGGTTTAAGGAGGGAAAAACCTATTCTAAGTTATTTCCTTCCATGCATGCAAACTTGAGAGGTTGATTAGGTGATCTAGAGAAAGTCTTCAAGGTTTTCATTCAATCCTTCTTGGGAAATCAGGGAAGTGGTAGAATCAATCCCTTCCAGGTATGTAGGGTTATGAGTGGGTGTCTTCTTCCACACTCATGTCCAATTTCTATCAAAACATTAGAAATTCCTATAATCAAGTTATGGGGTTTCTACCCAAATGCATGAATCTTCAATTTCTTTACATGAGTATGAATTGATTATAATTTTATTATCAAATTGTGAATCATGGGCTAATTTTATAATGATATCAATTAAAGTTATGTTTCTAGTCTTATGAATATTGAAGCTCGTGGATGAGTTGATCATGAAAAGTGCGATTTACAAAGTATATGTGAAAATGATGAGATTTTGCGATGAAAAGCATGATTTGAAGCTACCTATATTTATAATTATGTTTTCGAAGAGAATTGATTACTTCTAAGTATGATAATGCTTTGGGCAGTGTCCATATGTTAAGCTAAATGATGATTTTTCCGGACTAATCTTAACACATTGTTTTTGGGCGAAGACTCCCTAATTTTATATTTTAGCTTGTGGTATGTTTTGAGTTATGTCTTCCTATGCATAGCTTACCACATGGTTTTGGAGAAAAGGCTCCCAAGTATGTTTTCAGCTTGTGGTATTCTTTGAACTAAAGCTTCTCATATGCAGGATTTCATAATTGAGATGTATTTGATTATTGAGCTTCGTCAGTAGACAATGTTGAGCTTTTTTATATACGATGTAGAGCATATGAATGTTTTTTGGTGAAGTGTCTAGCACCGAGCGGGCTAAGGGTTGATCACCCTATGCCCAAAACTATGTGTAAACGTAGGATTATACTATTATATGACTTGGTACCTCCCTTGTGAGCTTCCCCTTTCCCGAATTGGCCTTCAGCTTGATATCGATATCATGGTAGTGTCCTTAGCCCTAGCAAGGTTTTGGACGGCTCTGCCCACTTGAGTGTGATAGTCGGGACCACGTAAGCTCTATCATGGTATATCAGTTAAGTGGTGAGTCTCTTATTGTTTTATATAATTCAGATATGCATATTCATTACTCATGATTCTTATATACTCATGCATGTTCTAAAAGTAATGTTTGACTAAATGTTCAGCTTTTTTATAAATTTCATATTTCAATTCTAAGTCATTCGAGTAAGATTGATGTTATAAAGCTATGTATTATATGTTATGAAAAGATCATGATTTCAAAAATGATGCATACAAGCCTACTCTCAATTTACCGATGTTTATGTCTAATTAATGCACTGCCTTTAAACGATTTGACTTACTTAATGGTTTTACTTACCTTGCATACTTGGTACTTCCACGTACTGACCACATACTTTATATTCTTTACCGTTTCATGATACAAGACCCGGCTTTCAGGTTCATCCCTGCTCTTAGATAGCTTATCAGAGTTAGCTTCTACTTATTGGTGAGTCCTCATCGTCCGAGAACCAGACTTTCTATCTTTTCCTTATGTATTTCAGTTGCAGCTTATTGAGTTTGTTGGGGTCTTGTCCCATTAACTCGTCATATTTAGAGGCTATTCAGACATATGTATATATTCAGCTTCGGATTTTATATTTGGATGTTATATTCATGTTAGACTTCCGCTATGATTGTATTGATGGTTATTTAGTTCTTGATTGAGTTATATGTATGCTTATGCCATGGGTCGACTTGGAGTCTCTAAGGGCTCCTTGTCCCGTGTCACGATCCCGGCCTCTGTTCAGGTCGTTTAGAAGTAATTCCCTCTTGAACTTGAACCTTGAATCCTTTGAAGAAACCCTTGTTGAATTCTTGGGTCTTGAGAGAGGGGAGAAAGAAGAGTTTGGGAGTGTATCTTGAGAGAGAGATTAGGCTAGAAGAAACCCCTTAAAACGTCCCATATAATACTTAAAACGCATAGTTTAGGAGTTAGAAGCATAGGATTTTACAAAAACACCCCTGAGGAAATGCAAGAAAAATGCACTTTCCAGTCCCCACGAGTTGCTCCACGAGTCATGGGGTTGACAACGACTCGTGGTGGCAAGTCTTGGGGTACACTAACACTTTTCTCAAAATTCCCCAAATCTGTCGATGACAGACTTCACGGGTCGTTAGATGATTTAACGACTCGTCACCACCTTCCATTATCACTGAAGTCCAACATTCTACCCTTCCTTCCCACAACAGACATGATGAGTCATTACTTGATACAGTGACTCATCCTGTCCTTCCGTTATCTCCACTGCCTGGAACCCCTTTGATATCCGACATTCACCCAACAACCTACATAATAAGTCGTTACCCACCTAACGACTCGTTGGGTTGTCCGTTGCCATTGATCCACACCTGCACCTCCTGACTGCTTGCCACGAGTCTAACCATGACTCATTAAGTCACCTAATGAGTCATTCCACAACTCGTTCTGAGGCAAAATTTTCACTTCCCTACTAATTCCTCAATTAAAGTTTAGGGTAGGATCTTAAAAACTTTTGTGGTGTTGCAGGCTTTGTCCACTTGAGCAAGATAGTTGGAGCATCTTGTAAGCTCTATCGTGATGGTGTCGATTATGACGAAGCCTCCCATTGTTCCTCATGTTTTTTGTTACTCATGTTCGTGTCTTATCATATTATGTTTATAATACATTTGACCCATTGATTAGTTTATAAGTTTTCAGTTATGATTTGAAGTATGGCACGCTATGCGATTTATATTTCTACACCTTAGGTCATTACATTCAGCTTATGTTGAATAGCTCATGATTATGATTACTTCAGGAATATGACATTTAGCATGTTGTCCTTACTCTCACGTTCTATCTATAATTATGTTCATGATTTCAGAGTATTGTTTTACTAGCATGTTTTACTTTCTCTACATACTCAGTACATCCATAGTACTAACTATTTACATTATGCTATATCGTCTCAATATATAGGTTAAAGTGATCCATCTCATCCTGTCATTAGCTCGCTCCCGCTGAATAAAGCTCGATCCCAATTTTGGTGAGTCCTCATGATCCGAGGACGTCAGTTTTTATTATGTCTATTTTGTTTATGTCATTTAGTTTCAGAGATAGCGGGCTAGTTGGCGGTGTTGTCCCATTAGCTCATCAAAGGTCTAGAGTCTTTTCAGAAAACTATGTATGGATGGTTCAGCGATGTTGGCTCATGTTTATTTTCATGTTGTTATACTATGAAGACTTTTGCTTATGCTACATTCATGGTCTATTTATGCCTTAGTTATGCTCCTATTCATGTTGTCTATGTTCCATGAGTTAGCATGGAGCCATTCGCGGTTCTAGGTCCCATATTACGATTTGGGGTCCTCGCTCAGGTCATAACAGGTCAACTAAGGAAAATAGGAATTCAAGCTAAGACAATGGCATAAGAATAATATCCGCTAACAATAAATGTTAAGTAAGTAAGGATAAACGAGTGTACCAACACAGCGATTCCTTCATATGGTCACCTACCCCTATCTATATATGTTTTAAAGGTCTTAAGGCTTAAAAGATATTCCATAACTCCTATTCCTTATGTTATTGATATGGTCTCCTACCCCTATCTATATATGTTTTAAAGTTCTTAAGGCTTAAAAGATATTCCATAACTCCTATTCCTTATGTTATTGGCAAGTTACTGAGTTACCAAGTGCTAAAGTAGCGAAAGTTGATGCTAAGTATCCATAATTGAGTCTGAGTACTCCTAGTTGAGTTCAAGTTGAGTCTAACATTTTTAAAAAAAATTGAATTCAAGTATTCATGTCGAATTCAATTATTCCAAATTTGGGTCTAAGTATCCAAAGTTGGTTCTAAGAACCTGTAAGTGAGGTCCAGTGTCATGTTCCTCATTCTCATGTTTATGTTAAACTTCCAAGTCAAGATAAGTTTTATGTCCCCTTCAGTCAGTTACTTTGCATTGTTCAATTGATCCTCCGAGTTGGACCCATTATCTGAGTTAATTACTTCGCATTTTTAGTTGGTCCTCCTAGTTGGAGCAGTTATCTGACTCAGATATATATTGCATTTGTCAGTTGCTGGTCCATGTATCAATTTTTTCATTTGCATGATTTTCATTATTTACCTCACACCCTCTCTAGTCTTAGTATCAGATGGCTGGTTGTTCATGTCGCATGCCCTCTCTAGTCCGAGTATCAGATTGCTAAATATGCAAAGTAATATGTATAAAAATCCCAGTCCAACTATCAGGTAGCCATACGTAAATAAAGTTCTAATTATTAAGTAGCCACCGAGTCGATTCTCATAAACTCTGATCCAAGTATCGAAAGTGTTGGCATTTAAGTTAGTTATGTTATACTCATGCACAGAGTCTGCATATAGAGTAGAAAGTTTTAGAGTTATAGGTTATCTTTATACCCTATCATCTAAGTTCTATTTAGTTGTTATTTGCCATTATTTATGTTAACAGGTTCCAGAGTGTCATGTTGTTGCTATTCCCTTCTCCGGTTTAGTTTATCTTTGGCATTGATTTATTTACAATTTTAAGTCTTAGATACCAGTGCATTCCTTGTACTGATATTCCTTTGCCTGGGGACTCTTGCAATCATGCTGCAGGTAATGCTAGGGGTTAAGATTGACCGTTGTAGTAGGAGCCCAGATTCAACAAAGAGTTCGTATGCTCCTTTCCTTTACGAGCCCTACGTTTGGTTTGGTCATTCTTAGTTTTTGATATACATATGGGTAGGCCAACGACTTGTCCCGTGCATTCAGTGTTTCTTAATCTTTTAATGGCATTTGTTGACTACTCGTGCAATTGTATAGTTCAGTTCAATTTATGGCCTGGCTGGCCTTCTGCAGTTTATGTTAGTTTCTATTATAGCCTTGTCAGCATCCTACATTTCTTACGGTTGTTTAGACTTGGCCGGTCCATTTGTATGCTATGATTGACAGTGATAGGTGGCTCTACTGGCCTAAGGGTTACAATTTAGATGCTATTAGCCGGTTTCTTGATCACTTTGGAGTCGAGAGACAGTCGTGAACTACCCTAATTTTGGGGCGTGACATGATCTTGGGCAAATTTATATGCCCAAGTGATACTCAAAGGTGTCATTTTAGCCTTGTTTATCTATCAATGTTTATACTTTCTCATGTAATAGGTAATAAAATGTGAATTTATACTAACCAACATGATTAGCATTGATTTGCAGGAAAAATGTAATTTCGGGAAGCTAAAATGTATGTTGGAAGATATCGGGGTTGGACTCAGATGTGAGCAAGGGACAAGGCATTAGAAAGCCCAAAATAAAGGGGCTCCACGATAGAGCCGTGTCACACTACCATCGCGGAGGCCTTCTGCCTGGATAGGGAATTTTCGCCCAATTTCTAGAGAGGGTTCGCGATCGGTCCGTGGCACGGTGGCCTGGCTCCGCGTTGCACGCTGTGCCACGTTGGGTCTTATTTCCTGGACCCCCATTTTCCAGTGAGGGTCCGCGTCAGTAGCGTGTCACGGAGGTAGTGCTCCACGATGAACTCCGTGACACGTTGCTTGTTATTCCGGGAAAAATTCTCACTAGTATAAATAGAACACTTAGGTTCATTTTTCAATATTCTGACTTGGTGGAGCAAGAACGTGGGTTACAGGCAGTTGAGGGGATGAAATTATCAGGGTTTTTCTCTCTTTCCTTCTTCTTTTATTCAATTGCTTGTATGTTTAACACTCATTTAACGATGTTTAATCCACAAATGAGTGGCTAATTTATCTTCTTGTTGAGGTTAAGAACTATTGTAATGAAATGTGATTATTGATTCTCTGGTTTTTCAGCTTTTCTTCCATGGTTGTTCTATTGATTCTTGTCTTACTGCATTAATGTGTGGCCTACGTTAATGTACATCTAAAAAGTCCGGTTTCGCTCGAGAGAGCAAGAAATTGGAAAGTTGTGAATTAATAGGATATGATCCTTTCTTAGTTTGGGAAAATTGAGAATTGATTTACCTTCAGGATAGAAATATACCTGAAAGTCGTATTAGTCAATTTAGGAATTGGTTTTGTATGGCTAGAACATGAATTGCATTTAATCACAGAAATGTAGGTGGATGGTTCATGATTCTTAAGTGGGGTTAAATACGAGAGTTTTAATCCCTTGGCAATAATTCTTGACTAGCAACCGGAGGAAAAGGCTATCCAAATTATATCGACAATTAATTTTATTACATGTTCGTTTAACCTCAGCATGCTCACATTCATAGTTCAGACTCACATTAGATAATTGTTTTAGACTTAGCATAATTATTATAAATAAAAATATCAAACTCTTGGTTAAACTGTTGTCTTCATTGTTACAATTAAAATATAGTATACTTGAGCAGATTGCACTTCATCCCAGTCGCTGTGGGATCGATACTTGGCTTACTTAAGCCACTTTACTACTTGTTCGACCACGTGCACTTGCGTGTAGTGTTATACCCATATAACAGACCGAATAAGTTTTTGGCGCCGTTGCTGGGGACTTGGCAATTGGTGAATTTGTCTTAAGTGTTAATTTACTATATTTTTATTTTTCTTAGTGTTGACAACTTGCTCTTAGCCTGTATTTTGCAGATTTAATCTCTGTTGAGCACTGGCAAGAGACAAG
This sequence comes from Datura wrightii, assembly GCA_035772735.1. Classification (NCBI taxonomy): domain Eukaryota; kingdom Viridiplantae; phylum Streptophyta; class Magnoliopsida; order Solanales; family Solanaceae; genus Datura; species Datura wrightii. Next base: position 17,889,983 of record JASDFA010000023.1, on the reverse strand, counting down.
GAGTTGGTGGACTCGTATTTGGAGCAAGAAAGATTATTTCATCGTCAGCGGAGAGAAGCTCTAGAAAGAAAGCTGCAGTTGCTCAGACAGAAAATCATGGAGCAACAATAGAATCCACCGGTAGTACGGGCAATGTTAGTGCCCGAAGAAGTAGCAGCTCGGCCGGTTCGCGAGGTGGCAATCCCACATGCTAATAATGTCAGATCTAGCATCCGCAAACCTGAGCCGGGAGGGAGGTTCGAACTTAAGCAGAATATGGTGCAATTGCTTCACACTAGCAGGCAGTTTACAGGTCTCCCTCATGAAGATCCACAACAGCATCTCCAAAATTTTTTGGAGATAAGTGAAACTTATATTCCCGCTAGAGTGTCATCAGATTACGTCTGGCTTACATTGTTCCCATTCTCACTATTGGGAGAAGCCAAGAGGTGGTTTAAAGCTGAGCCACCTAATTCTATTTCTACGTGGGATGATCTTGCAAGGAAGTTCTTGATACGAACTTTTCCCTCTGGTAAAACAGCAAGACTTAGAAGTCAAATTCTAAGTTTCAAACAGAGAGAGGGAGAGAATCTATATCAGGCTTGGGAGAGATTCAAGTCCATGTTGCGGGATTGTCCTCATCATCATCAACCCAATGATGTGTTGGTGCATACTTTTATAGAGGGTTTGGAACCCCATACAAAAATATTGCTAGACTCAGCAGCTGGGGGACAAGCGCTGGAGAAAACCTATGAGGAGCTGTATACCTTGTTGAACTGTATTTCGCAGGGCAATCCGGAATGGAATGCTGATTCGTCAAGAGGCGGGACAAGGAAAGCAGCAGGAGTTCTAAAAGTTGATGGGTTTACAGCTATTGCTGCACAAATAGCTTCTTTGCAGAATCAACTCAACACCCACTTTAGTAACATGATAATGAACCAGCCTCAAGCCCTAGTGAATGTTGTGCAACAGATTTGGTGTGAAGTGTGCGGAAGCAGTGAGCACTCAGCTGAGTGTTGTGGAGCTAATCCTGACTCGGTGAACTTTGTGGGAAATATACAAAGGAGCAACCACCAACAGTATGGCACCAACTACAATTCCAATTGGAGGAATCACCCGAATTTCTCCTGGGGTAGCAATAACCATCAGGGGCAGAGTTCGAGTCAGGGTGGGCAAAGGAACCAAGGAGGGCAGCAGAATTATCAAGCACAATTCAGAAATAACAATGCACCTCCTCCACCACCATCACCCAGCATTGAGGAGATGTTGAAGACTATGGTAGCTAATCAAGCTCAATTGCAGGCTGACTATGTGAAATTGGCAGCCGAGGTGAAAAACAACCAGTTAGCTACCAAGGCACTTGAATATCAATTTGGGCAATTTGCTGGAGCCCAAAACACCAGACCTAGAGGAGGACTTCCGAGTGACACAGATCCAAACCCCAAGCAGGTAAATGCGGTGACCACAAGGAGTGGTTTGCAGCTGAAAGAGGTGGAACCAGAAAGACCACCTCAACAATCGGGAGCAGCAGAAGTCGAGAGGGAGCAAAGTGATGTGAGGGGGAAGACTAAGGAAGTAGAATCAGAAAGACCACCACCCCCGTTCCCTCAACGATTAAAGAAACACAAGGAGGAGGGGTGTTTCAAGAAATTCATGGAGGTGCTAAAACAGGTACATATTAACCTACCTTTTGTTGATGTTTTGCAGGGAGTGACGAAATATGCTAAGTATATAAAGGACATCGTGGCAAACAAAAGTCGTTCGACTGAGTATGCTACGGTGGCTCTCACAGAGGAGTGCACTTCCCAGATACAAAACCGACTACCCACAAAGCTCAAAGACCCCGGGAGCTTTACTATATAGATTACTATTGGGCAGAGTATCCGAGCTCGTGGATTGTGTGATTTGAGAGCAAGCATTAATTTGATGCCGTCATCGGTATTCAAAAAGATGGGTCTAGGGATTCCTAGACCTACAACCGTGATCTTGCAATTGGCAGATCGGTCCTTAGCCAGACCTGATGGCATTGTGGAGGACGTTCTAGTGCAAGTGAGCTCCCTGATCTTCCCGGTAGATTTCGTCGTGCTGGATTTTGAACCAGACGCGGAAGTCCCATTTATTTTGGGACGTCCTTTCTTGGCGACCGGGAAAGCGCTGATTGATGTAGCTGGGGGTAGCTAACAATGCAAGCACATGACAAGGTGGAAGTGTTCGATGTGTACAAGGCACCCAAGCTCCCGACTGTGTACGAAGAACTCTCAGTGATCAATGTGATTGATCAAGTCGATGATGAGCAGATTAAGGATTCACGAGAGTTATTGGGAAAACCACCGGAATTGTGTAAGCACTACTGGAGGGAGGATGGTTTTTGAGAGAAAATATCCATCACCCTAGAGGACAACTGAGCTGAATGACGTCGAGTCGCGACGGTAAACCAGGCGCTGCACGGGAGGCAACCCGTGAAAAATTTTTCTTTGTAAATTGTGAATAAATTTTTCTTTTTCTTTTTCTTGTTTAACAACAAAATTTCTAGTTTTTGTTTTTATTTTTTTATTTGAGTGAAACCTATAATTCTAACCAATTTCTTGTAGTAGAATGAATTTCAGGTCGAACAGAGGGAAATTATGCAAGGAATCACAAAGGAAAATTTGAGGTATGAAAATCAATAAAAAGTGGCAAAACAGCGCGCTAGGGCGATAGCTCCGTGTCATGGAGGAGGACCTCCGCGTTACCCTCCGTGACACGTTGAGGTATAAATCTGGAATTTTAAAAAAATTCCAGAGTACCCTCGCGACAGCTCCGTGTCATGGAGGCAGTGCTCCGCGATGCCCTCCGTGACATGTTGCTGTGCATATCGCGACGGGTCACACCGGGTCGCCGGGTGTCCCGCGTGATTTTTTTCCACTTTTAAACCCCGAATCCCCCTCAATTTTATTCATTTCTCATACACTCCGCGACCAAACTCCCTAAAACCCCTCCCCCTTCAACGTGACACGGAATAGGCCAAGAAATTCATCGAGTTTTCTTCAATTCTTCAATCTCAAGGTATGTTCTTCGATTCCATCTCATTTCTTATCGATTTTCTTCGATATTGAGCATGTGATGTGAGCTAAGTTTGCCCTAAGTAGAAATTAAGCGTGAATTCAATTGAATTAGTGTTGATGGATGTTCGGAGTATCATTGTGATTGCTTGAACTCGTTAATTGCATAATTTAATCGAAATTTGTTGATACAATCATATTTAGGGCTTGTTTTTGAAAGTGGAAGTTGAAAATGTAGTAAACTTGTGAAATTCATGCCGAGGGTTGTACATGTTTAGTGATATTAGTCGATGTGCTAATTGTTATGATGTTTAAAAAAGAAAACCGACGAATTCTCGGGTTAGGGGAATAGTGAAATTTGCAAGAATTGGGTGAGTTGTATAGGTTCGTGTAGATAAATTCTTGTTCTTTTGTTTCTTTCTTTTTCCGTGCTAAGTGCGATGGAATAAAATCTTATCGAGGGTAATGATTGTTGTTAGCTGTACGAAGTCTGAGTAGTACATAGAATATATACCGTTGAATTCTTCAAATGCACTAAGCATGGTTGTATGACAGATGTAACCCGGGATCGTGTATGTGTGGTGTACGCCCTGATGAAAGGGCTGGAGATCAACGTGGGGGCGGTGATTATCTTCGCCATGAAGAGAGCCCGGTTGCATCAGGGACACAGATACGGATTTGGTGGGCTACTAACCACCTTCCTAAGGGGCCTGGATGTCGAGGAAGAGGCCCTTGATTATATCTCGCAGATGGAGCGGCGGGCCTTAGATGTAACTAAAACTAAGGCTCCTGACACCACCCACGGGCCAGTGCTTACACTAGGCGAGCGACATGCTTGTGATGATCAGTACATGGCTCGCATGTATGGGATGCAGATACTCCAGCTTAGGATAGGCGGGAGGCCAGCAATAGAGGAGGAGTTGTGGCAGCTCGAGCTAGACTACCCTTTCGGCGAAAACGCCAGGGCTCTATGCTGAGTGGGGCCAGCATTTGTAGAGCCCATGGATGATGATGTCCCCACGGACGAGGAGACACATCGGGAGGACTCCGATGTGGAGTCTGAGGATGACGATGGGGGTGATTCAGACATGGGAGATGAAGCAGCAGCACCTGATGAAGAAGTGGAGTACTTTGATTGATCAGGGAGTTCCACCACCCGATTTTTGTGCTATTTTAATTTTTTTTCTTTGTGAACACTGGGGACAGTGGTCGAGCTAAGTGTGGGGTGGGAGTAGTTTGGTGCTGGTTATGCTGTTTTGTATGTCCTAATCTGTTGTTGTGCTGTAAACAAAATCTTCTGACCTGTGATTTGTGATTGTAAGTTATTGTTCTGTATTGTAAATATATGTGAAACTGTTGTGTGTTGTTGAATGTTGCTAGCTGAGTTTGTACATATGTTTGTTTATCAAATTGATCGATATTTTTAAAATCGAAATGATTGATATTTTAAAATTTTTTTTCAATTCTTGGGTTTCTCGGCGTTTGTTTTCGGTTCTTTTACCGAGAATGGTCCCATTGAACCGAAGTCCTAGTTAGTGACCATTCCCTATGATGGATGGATGACGACCGTCTTAAGGGAAATGTAGTCATTAGGAGTAGATTTTTCAATTATTTTTCAGTTGTTTTTCTTTTGTGGGTTGCATCCCAAAACTTGTAGTTACTTTATGGTTGCGGGATTATGGTTGCGTGTTGTACATGATATTGAAAATGAAAATGTGATTCGTATGAAAGCATGCAACTTTGTAAATGTGTTGAGATACCTAGGCCATAGAGTTCGATTCAGTGTGATTGAGGCTTAATGTTTGAATTCCTGTAATTAGCTGATTGAAAAGTCTGTGAATACATCTTGAATTGAGCATGTGCAATAAGTGTGAAGTGAGGTTTTGTTATTCCATGCTATTATGCAGTGTCTAGAACTTGCCTGGTGTGTGTACAAAACGAAATGAAGGAGGTGTGTTGTAGAAAAGGATGTAGGCATTTCTTTGTTTTAACCGAAAGTTTCTATTTTTCATGATCATACCCACCGTGATTGTGTACCCTAGTCAGCCCGTTGAGCCTTTAGCCTAGTATTTTTTTCTTTTGTCAAAAAGTGTAAACCGAGCTTAATCCGTTCTTTTCATTAGCCGTAAAGCCGATCCAAAACTCTTAAGCGCTTAAGAAGAGAAAATAATTTTCCCAAAGTATCAAAAGAGTGAGAATGGTGAAAAGAAAAGTAAAGCAGAGAGACGGAAGGAAAGAAAAGGGTGAAGGTGCAATTGTATAAATAAACTATAATGAAGGTGCATGAATAATCTTTGTTGTGGTGAAAAGTGTGCTTAATAAGATGCACCAAACTAAAGAACAACTTCAAAAATGGGAGGATGAAGAAAGAAATAATGTCCATGAGTTTGATGGGGTGTGTTGAAAAAGTGCTTAAGGATGCTAGTGGCTAGTATTGGCTAGCCCAATATTGACTAGTTCCGTAGATTCCACTACAACCCGTTAAAGTCCTTCGTGATCTTACATCATATTTCCTTATATTAGTGAAGTAGTACACTAAAGGCAAGCTTATGGGTCATGAAATGATGCATGTGAATTCTATTGGGAGAGAGAGTGGAATTGTGTTTATATGCCCCTGCTTGAAATTTTGTGAGTTCATATGATCAAAAAGGGGAAAATTCTCTTGTATTGTGAGGGCACATGCTTGATGAGAGATTAATCTTCGTGTTGGATGTCTTGATCAGCTGATTTATAGGAGTTTGCCAATATCAAGAGTCGGTTCTTATGTCTAGGAGGTCTTGATGTATTGAAGGTCATTGAATTGATAGGACCATGCATGTTTTCTTGATGATTTGTTGTATTGAATATCGATATGACCGTAACCTAAATTGTCGAACCAAAGTAGCGAGGTTGGGATGTAAATTGCATGAGGTGTAAGACTGTTGTTCGAGGACGAACAAGGATTTAAGTGTGGGGTAAGTGATCGTGGGCAAATTTATATGCCCAAGTGATACTCAAAGGTGTCATTTTAGCCTTGTTTATCTATCAATGTTTTTCTCATGTAAATGGTAATAAAATGTGAATTTATACTAACCAACATGATTAGCATTGTTTTGCAGGAAAAATGTAATTTCGGGAAGCTAAAATGTATGTTGGAAGATATCGGGGTTGGACTCGGATGTGAGCAAGGGACAAGGCATTGGAAAGCACAAAATAAAGGGGCTCCGCGATGGAGCCGTGTCACGCTGCCATCGCGGAGGCCTTCTGCTTGGATAGGGATTTTTTGCCCAATTTCCAGAGAGGGTTCGTGATGGGTCCGTGGCATGGTGGCCTGGCTCCGCGTTGCACGTCGTGCCACGTTTGGCCTTATTTCCTGGACCACCGGTTTCCAGTGAGGGTCCGTGTCGGTAGCGTGTCACGGAGGCAGTGCTCCGCGATGCACTCCGTGACACGTTGCTTGTTATTCCGGGAAAAATTCCCACTAGTATAAATAGAACACTTAGGTTCATTTTTCAATATTCTGACTTGGTGGAGTAAGAACGTGGGTTACAGGCAGTTGAGGGGACGAAATTATCAGGGTTTTTCTCTCTTTCCTTCTTCTTTTATTCAATTGCTTGTATGTTTAACACTCATTTAACGATGTTTAATCCACAAATGAGTGGCTAATTCATCTTCTTGTTGAGGTTAAGAACAATTGTAATGAAATGTGATTATTGATTCTTTGGTTTTTCAGCTTTTCTTCCATGGTTGTTCTATTGATTCTTGTTCTTACTGCATTAATGTGTGGCCTACGTTAATGTACATCTAAAAAGTCCGGTTTCACTCAAGAGAGCAAGAAATTGGAAAGTTGTGAATTAATAGGATATGATCCTTTCTTAGTTTGGGAAAATTGAGAATTGATTTACCTTCAGGATAGAAATATACCTGAAAGTCATATTAGTCAATTTAGGAATTGGTTTTGTATGGCTAGAACATGAATTGCATTTAATCACAGAAATGTAGGTGGATGGTTCATGATTCTTAAGTGGGGTTAAATACGAGAGTTTTAATCCCTTGGCAATAATTCTTTACTAGCAACCGGAGGAAAAGGCTAACAAAATTATATCTACAATTAATTTCATTACATGTTCGTTTAACCTCAGCATGCTCACATTGATAGTTCAGACTCACATTAGATAATTGTTTTAGACTTAGCATAATTATTATAAATCAAAATATCAAAGTCTTGGTTACACTGTTGTCTTCATTGTTAGAATTAAAATGTAGTACACTTGAGCAGATTGCACTTCATCCCAGTCCCTGTGGGATCGATACTTGGCTTACTTAAGCCACTTTACTACTTGTTCGACCACGTGCACTTGCGTGTAGTTTTATACCCATATAACAGACCGAACATGACATATTGACTAATTGATCTTAGATTTGAGAAGAAAGCATGAATCTATTGAATTCTCAAGTTTTAATTTAATAATTTGTTGTTCCAGACATTGATTGAGCTCTCTAACATTGCATTTAACAACCCAGAAAATTTTTGGTGATTATTTGATGTTTGTATGTTATGTTAAGGGAAGTACGAGTTGTATATTTGCTGTAGATGACAAGGGAAATGTGTACGAACAGAAAACCAAAGAGTTTGTGAATTTAAGAAGTAAGGATCAACTTTAAATAATCATATCTCCTAGTATATAATGAATTACCCCGGTGTGGTACATAGGCTGGAGATATTTTTATTTTACCCCGGTGTGGTACATCAGCTGGAGATATTTTTATTTTACCCCTGTGTGGTACACCGGTTGGAGATCTTTTTATTTTACCCCAGTGTGGTACATCGGCTGGAGATATTTTTATTTTCCCGCGGTGTAGTACACCGGCTGGACAAATTTTATATATGGATTGACGGTTGGCTGGTTGCTGGCATTACAGTTATAGTTTCTTTCTTGTGCATTTCTTAGTTGCATTTTCATCTCATTATAGAGTTATTATCAGGTTTCAGTTTCCAAGATTCCAGGTTGTTACCATTCCTTATTCCTGGTTCAATTATCTTGCGTTCAGTTATGTTATAGTAAGTTGTTATCAATTACAGATTATAGAGTTCCAGGTTATATTTATCCTTTATATGTTTATGTGCTAAGTAAGTTATTATAGGATTGTCATCTCATGGTTATAGTTTTAGCCTTACATACCAGTACATTTCATTCGTACTGACGTCCCCTTGCTTGGGGTCCTATGTCCGTGTCGCAGGTGCAGGTAGAGGTCAGGATGGACAGTTGAGTAGTAGTTCGTGAGATCAATAGATGGTTGGTATGCTCCTTTATTCCTGGAGCTAAGGCTAAGTTATTTATGCTTGAGTTTTGAGATGCAGTTATGGGTAGGTCAGAGCCCTGTTCCGACCATCAGTCAGTTTACTCTTTAGAGGTTTTGTGGACTTAGTATGTACAGAGTTATTAAGTTTGTGGCCTCGTCGGCTTATTGTTGCTTGGTTTAGCAAACTAATTGCCTTGGTTGCATTTCTATTGATTACCCTATATTGTTGAGACCTTATGGGTCCAGTTTATTCTTCAATTGATTATGACAGGTGGCCTGGATGGCCTAAGTGTTACAGCTACAGATGTCATATAGCCGGCTTTTCGATCAATCATGAATCGAGTGCCAGTTGAGCCCTACCCCAGTTTTGGGGCGTGACCGACTTGGTATCAGAGAGAAGTCATATCCTAGGGAGTCCAGAAGCCGTGTCTAGTAGTGTCTTGCTTATGAGTATGTTGTGCACCATACTTATAATCAAGAGGCTACTGGGCTTTTAGGGGTCGTTTCACTTTGTTCATTAAAAAATCGTGCTACAGAGAAAAGTTGTAAGGGATGTTTTAAGTCTAAATTGTGCTTATGTTTTAGAATTCACCTTAAGTAAGGCAGATGGCTAGGAGATTCCTGAAAGGGTCCCAATCTTCCCTCCTGTCGATCCGAGAAATAGATTATATGCTCGAAGTGAGTTTTGTTTTACTCCCCTGTTATAGTTCCTCTAGTTCTATTCAGAGCTACCTTAAGAAGGGATTCAGCCCCTCATGTTGTCCTAGTTTCAGTAGAGCCAGGAGAAGGTAGAGTTTTTTTTTCCTCCAGCACCTTCAGCTATATCAAATGGATGAGATTTTGAGGAAACATTTCAGATGTTAACCCGAATAGTTACACTTCAAAAATCAGCTGTTGAAATTAATGGCAAGGTCTAGTGGAATAATCCTAAGAGTTTTAGTGCTTGTGGGTTTTGAGCCTAAACCCCCTAGCCTTTACGGATCAGTACTTACTAGGGGAACTTCAAAGAGTTCGAATTAGTATGTTTTTGTACCTAAAGCAGGGCAGAATGAGTATTCATGAATATAGTCTTAGGTTTAATTCTTCGGTCCGATATGCTTTAGATAGGGTGCGAAATATGAGGGGGTATATCAATTGTATTAGGTTTGATAGAGAATCTGATTCACCGTCTTCAAGTACTGACATAAAATTAGAATAGAGTGGGGGAGACTAGGTCCATAGGATTATTTAAGGCTCCTTGTAGTGTTCCAAGGAACTAGGTGGCTAGACATTTAGTTTCTCTTGAAGACCTAGTCCCTTTTTGTTTTCTATGATCACGCTTTAGTTTCACTTATCAAGACCGCCAATAATGGGTCACGGTAAAAGAAAAGGTAAAAGAATAACTTCATATTTAACATTGATCTTGTATCTTAAGTAGTGAATGGAAAGTGGTATTGGAGTTAACTATATGTTGTGGTGGTGTATAAATTTGCTTATGGTTAGAAAAGTTCATCGATTATGTAGTGTTAAGGCACGTCTGCCTTATATTATATAAATAGAATGAGTTAAATAAACATAGTTTGCTATGAAGCAACGACTGGAAAGGATATGTTTATGAATATATGGAATGTATGTTTATGACGGAAGACAAGGATGAGTTAAAGGTGTTATGACATTCGAGGATGAATGTTTCTAAGGTGAGAAGGATGTTACACCCCAGAAAATTTTTGGTGATTATTTGATGCTTGTATGCTATGTCAAGGGATGTACGGGTTGTATATTTGCCGTAGATGACAAGGGAAATGTGTAACTGAAGAGTATGTGAAGTTCATAAATAAGGATCAAATTTAAATAACAATATCACCTAGTATATAATGAATTAGATGCCCCAAGAACTATCAAATTACAGGTATTTGAGTCTAGTTTTCATAACGTCAAACCGCTCATCAATCGGAGTTCAGAGTAAAAAGTTATTGATGTTTTACCGTGACACTGTGGGCAGTAAGGAGGCCACCACCCTAAAAACGACCACCCCCCAACTTGTTTTATATTTTAAGTCATGACTTATCAAATCATTTTCAATGTTTCCAGAATTAAGGTGCCTGCTTATCCTCTGAAAGTCTCTCAAATTTCCAGCGAACAACTAAGGAAAACACTAAGCTAAACTCCGTTAAACTAAAGCTAAGTGAAGGGGATCTACCATAAGGTGAAGGTGGTATGTTGGTGGCTGTTTTAGCTGCACTTGGGAAGTGTTGCTGTGGTGAATTTGCTGAATTTTTGAAGCTTTCCTAAGCTACATATGAGTTCCTTCTTGGTAGAAATTAAACTCAAGTATAAAAAGTAAGTATTCTACTACTATCCTTGCTTGAATTTTTGATTACAAGACTAGAAGTTGGAGGTGTGTTTGGTGTGTTGGTGAACTGTTTTGTGGCGTTTTGGACAGAAAGGTTGCTGTATTTTTGGACAAGAAGTTGAGGTAAATTAATCTTATTTTTAACCAAGAACAAATTCCCAGCAAAAGGTAAGTATTTCACCCCTTTTAAACCTCTCAAATTTTAAAGAGAAAATCTGGAAATTGGCAGCTAAGCGAGCTGCCGATGGACTGTTTGTGAGCTAAGTATAGCTCGTTTTCCTTAGGATTTTTGGCTCTTTATTTTTCTGGAATTATACTTCATATTGAGGGGAAGAATTACAGAAGAACTAAGGTAAAATTTCCTCTTGTTTCTCCCTTAAAAGTTAGTGAAAACTAGTTGAGAAAATGGCTAAATGTTGTTTATGTTGCCGTATGTTGTTGTTGCTATTGTGACTTCCATTGTTTAGTTATTTTGGCATCATTTTGTGCTATAGATTAATCTTGTAATTGGGCTATAAAACCACTGGATTAATGAGGTTGAAGGCTGATCATTGAAATAGGAAACCGGCTAGAGAAAAGTTCATCGGAGAAAGGTATGTAAGGAGTTCTTTGTCTCTTGATTTTCAAACACGAATTCATGCCGAGGATTAATACAGCATTCCCCTATACTTGAGCTTCTGTGGTAGAATATTATGGTTCCTACCAGTTGTTATAATTACTTGGTATGAAATTGTGTATTTGCTAAAGAGTTGGAACACATGAATGTGAAGCGGAGAGGGCAATTGCCTTCTATTATGGTCATAGTTGTAAATTGAGTCTGAAGTCCCCTCGGCGTGGGCACTGTGAGCTGGTCGTTTACATTATGTTATGTATATGTGGTGTCAAAGTTGTTTCACATTATGGTTGCTAAGAAATTTGGTAAGCATGGCAAGACGATAGACAAACCTAATAATGGAAATCGGGTTTTAACTCAATAAGGGCTAACGAGGGTAACGAAATGGAATTTCCTTATGACAGTTACCTACCCTCTTTTATTCATGTTTTAAGTTACCTAGGGCTATGAGATGGTTCCCCTATCCCTCTTCCTTAAGCTAAGCGACTAATTAATGCGTTTCTTAATTAACCGATGCATTAAACTTGGAAAATAGGGCCCGAATGGATAAACTATTGATATTTCTATAGAACCATCTTTATTGGTAGGTTATGAACAATATCTTTATATTAAAAGGTTATACGAAAATCATGATGTATATATATATGCGTTTATGCTTACGTTCAAATTACGTGCTAAAGCAGTAAGGATTACCTTTCGAAAGTCGCTATATGTTTATTAGAGCTCTTGAGTTATCTAGACCTCCTAATAATTGCTTAAGGATTTATGTAGGCACGTCGTATGTTCTTTGAAAGTTGTAGATATGTAAGGAAATCAACTTAAGAGTAAAGGTTGAGGCTCTGGTAGCAATGGAGAGGTAAGAGTAAATATTAGACCTTTTAAGGTAAATGTGAGTTATATGCCCTCTGTCCATAGTTGATTTCAAGAACCTTTGAGAGATGTTAGATATGAACAAGACAATGTTTAAGAGATAAGGTTGAAAATTAGGTAAAAAGGTAAGTTCGGATAAAAAATTCTTCAATAATGAACATGAGAGTAAATAATTAAGTAAGGAATTACGAATCCTGCTTGGAAAAGAATTTATGATGAATATGGAAGTAAAACCAAAGGTTGTTTTTAGATGATAAGTGTTATGATTTTTAATGAGTTAGGCAAATAGCCAACAAGATTTACCTTGTTCTAATGACATTTAGCAAAAAAGGTTATAAATAAAGTTGGTTATGTTCAGTTGTGTTAAGCTAATGGAAGGCCATAAAGTGTTAACTTCTTAAGAAATGATTAGAATCGAATATTTTTAGACAGTGACTCAAGTTAAGGGGAAGTTCTTCGTCGTCCTTTTTGAACAATTATCTTTGATTATTTGCTCTATGAGTTAGAGTAACTTTCTAAAGCTTTAAAGGATTTTTTTTCTTGGAAGCTTCTAAACTGTTTATAATGCTGCTGAGCTTTTCTATGATCCACATATATTGCAATGTTTCACATGAGCTTTTCCTACGTTGTCTGAACCACGACTATTAGTCTTTATTTATCTTAAGGCAGCGCCTAGAAAGTTGTCCAGCATTTGTGTATTAAAGAGCTCCAGTTTTGAGATATATAAGTTATGTCTTCCTGTTCATAAGTTACCTCGAGATGTGATATGATGTGCAATGAATGAGGTATGCTCACAATTCTTGATATGAAAGTATGAAAGTCAAACGAGTATAAGCACGAAATAAATGCTAAGATTGTTAATAGAAAATGTTAGGTTAAGTCATTCCTCTCTTCTCCTCGTGTTATAATTGCTACGAGATGTTTAAAATCATGAACGTGAGTCTACACTTGTCTTTGTGATATTCCAATTCTAGGAACTTCCCTAAATTTCATTCTTAGCAGATGTATGTATTTAAATGCTAAATGAAAGACCTATATGTGTATGGCATAATTGTAGTATTAGGGGTCGTGGTAAGATCCTACACATGTTATAGTTACTGATCAACATATTTTATTGTTTCCAGTATTCAGATAATTTGTATGAGCTCTGTCAGCTCCATTTATAATTGTGATCAAGATTTGTTTTTATTTTTCCCCGGTCTGGTACACCAGCTGAAAATCTTTTTATTTTACCCTAGTATGGTACATCGGCCAGAGATATTTTTATTTTACCATAGTATGGTACATCGGCTGGAGATATTTTGATTTTACCCCAGTGTGGTACATCGGCTGGAGATATTTTTATTTTATCTCAGTGTGGTACACCGGCTGGAGATCTTTTTATTTTACCCTAGTGTGGTACATCGGCTGGAGATATTTTTATTTTATCCGGGTGTGGTACACCGGCTGGACAAATTTTATATATGGATTGACGGTTGGCTAGTCGCTGTCATTACATTTAGAGTTTCTTTATTGTGCATTTCTCAGTTGCATTTTCATCTCATTATAGAGTTATTATCAGGTTTCAGTTTCCAAGATTCTAGGTTGTTACCATTCCTTATTCCTGGTTCAGTTATCTTGCGTTCAGTTATGTTATAGTAAGTTGTTATCAATTACAGATTGCAGAGTTCCAGGTTATATTTATCCTTTATATGTTTATGTGCTAAGTAAGTTATTATAGGATTGTTATCTCATGGTTACAGTTTCAGCCTTACATACCAGTACATTTCATTCATACTGATGTCCCCTTCCTTGGAGACCTGTGTTTGTGCCGCAAGTGCAGGTAGAGGTCAGGATGGACAGTTGAGTAGCAGTTCGTGAGATCAATAGATGGTTGGTATTCTCCTTTAATCCTAGATCTAGGGCTTAGTTATTTATGCTTGAGTTTTGAGATGCAGTTATGGGTAGGTCGGAGCCCTGTTCCGACCATCAGACAGTTTACTCTTTAGAGGCTTTGTGGACTTAGTATGTACAGTGTTATTCAGTTTGTGGCCTCGTCGGCTTATTGTTGCTTGGTTTAGCACACTAATTTCCTTGGTTGCATTTCAATTGTTTACTCCGTATTGTTGAGACCTTATGGGTCCAGTCTATTCTTCAGTTGATTGGGATAGGTGGCCTGGATGGCCTAAGTGTTATAGCTAGAGATTTCATATAGCCGGCTTCTCGATCATTCATGAATCGAGTGCCAGTTGCGCCTACCCCAGTTTTGGGGCGTGACATTGCTTTTGCTTGAAAAAATAAAATGAGGTTGGGTAGGAATTAATAGTGAGGATTTGGAGTTTTGATTTACGAGTTGGAGTTAGAAATAGTACACACCCAAGAATTTAAACTCCATTAAAGCGCTAGAGCTAGAAATAATCTAAACTCTTTCTCAATCTTTGTTTGGATGATTTTTTGAGATTGACATTGGGGTTTGAAAAACACAAGGTAAACACACTGTTTTAGTTTAAAAACATAGTGTAGTTCAAAATCAAGGCTATCCATATACTAACTGAATCTAAGGCTCTTAGTAATATCTATTAAGTCAATGCCCCATCTAATGCACACCCTAGTCTCTTATCTTGCTATCAACAACCGTTTCTCCCTATGTTTTGATTAAATTTTACATTTGAAGTTGTTTAGCCTGTTCCCCCAAATTTTATTTTATTGTCTAGATATGATACATACTTGTGTGAATTAATTTATCTTGTTTGGTAAAACTAACATTCTATCCTTGTGGATTCGACCCCAACTCTTTGTTGGGTTACTTGTTTTATGACGATCGTAGCCATCTCCCTAATGAGAGAGTTGTTTTGGACATTACCAAAAATGGCAAAGTTGCTGGGCATTTAAATTTGATTACAATTTGTTGTTTCTTGATTCACATTTGTGTTTCCTCTTATTTTCTTTCATTTTGTTTTGTTGTTTTTGTGGATTTAATTGGATAAATATGAGCCACACTAGTGATGTTGGTAGTGTGGAAGGATTTATGGATATTGAGGATGAGCCCATTACTCATGATGTAGAAGGTTCTATTCGCTTATCTCCCACATATGGAATACAGTGTACCATGTCACTTGGACCATACAAAATCTCATCCAGATGAAGGGGTTGTGTTGTGGTCTGGCTAGCGAGGATGCAAATCATCCTCTAAGGAATTTCATTGAAATCTGCCAACCAATCAATATTTCAAACATCAGTGAAGTGTCAATTCGATTGAGGTTGTTTCCATTCTCTCTCACAGAGGTTGCCACAGCTTGTTTTGAGGAGCTACCTCTTGGATCTATCATATCATGGAACGAGCTGACTGAAGCATTCCTTGATTGGTTCTTTCCATCCTTTAGAATTCTATAATTATGTGATAAGATCATGAACTTTCGGAAACTCCCAGGAGAACCAATACACGAGGTGTGGGTAAGATTTAAGAAGAAAGTGGCCATTTGCCTAAACCATGGGTTGCTGGATGGAGTGTTTTTACAAATTTTTTATTGGTCCTTGATTCAGTTAACATGTCCATCGAGAACAATCTAGCGGGTGATTCAATCATGGAACAAACCTTTAGACATTCATTGGCCCTTTTAGATATAATGACAAAAAAATCGAGCAAGGCACACAAGGGAAACTGAGGTGTCCTCAAGTGCACTTTCCAACCAAATGATGGATAAGATGAGAACAAAAGATGAAGAGAGAGATAAGACCTTGGTCAAAATGATAACTCAATTGGATTTTCTTGCTAAAAGTGTGATGGGCTCTAGCACTAAAAGTGTAAATTCTATTGGAGCCCAATTGTATAATTCATTTGAGAATGAATCTTCTCATGCTAGTTTTGATGAATATTGCCAATGTATGACTAGCCAAATGATGGATTCTCATTTGTGGTATCGCGGTGCAAACCAAGACCCTTGGCATCCTTATGATTTGAATAAAGGTTGGAGAGATCATGATGGACAATGGAGAGTTCGTGAGCGTGAGATAGAGGGTGATAGGTATAACCACCGAAACTCAAATCCATACATACCTCCTCTAAAGGCTAATATGGCTTCAATGCAAACAAGTGTGAGTGATCCCAGGAATTCAAAAAAAGAAGAAATGCTAGCCAGGATGTTGAAGAAAGTTGAATTGACCAATAATGGAGTGAAAGAGTTGAAGGGTGAGGTATCTAAACCTACTCAAACTTGAGCTCTTATCAGCATCAATACACCTTGATGCGGAGGTGAACCATTTGTCCGCTCAAATGTACCCACGAATGAAGGACACTCTTCCTAGTGACATTATGCAAAACCCAAAGAATGATAGCCATTGCATGACCATCTTCACTAGGAGTGGAAAGGTATTTGAGAATGTGGATGATGAATACAAAGAGGATGTTGGCACAAAGTAGAGTGATGAGAAGTTGAAAGATAGGGTGCCAAGTGCACCTATGGTAAGTGATGATGACAAGATGGTGGAGGAGGAAGAGGTTGATACTCCTCCTCATGTTGTGAGTGATGATGATGAGGGCAAGGAGGCTCCAAGTGCTAAAGGATAGGTGCCAAAATGTCTACCTCCTTACCCCTAGAGGCTGATGAAAAAGAAAGAGGACAATCAGTTTGTTATACCCTGAAAGCCCAAAGATCAGACCAGGGAGTTGAAATGGAGGAAATTGGAATTCTAGCACCAGGTCATACAACGAGTCATTATGTGACCCGTGGGCTAGACCACAAGTCTTGAGGAGACTCGTTGTGAGGTTCAGGGTGTGAGTTGACATTTTTGGGTTTTGGAAGTCCCCACGGACCTAACAACGAATCGTGGTCAGTCATGGGCAAGGGTTAAAGGAAAGTGAAGAAAGTCATGGTGTTGTACACTACGGATGGACACCATAATTCATTGGTCAGACACCACGATTCATGGGATGGGTCGTGGTCAACCAGGTGAAAATGATATGAAATTGGGCAGTGAGAATGACGAGTGGTGACCATGAGTTGTGATCACTAGTAATGACTCGTGAGGTTCCCCGTGATGAGCCCCAGGTAAATCATTGTACAATGCACTTGATGACTGATGCCACGAGTCGTGTCCTTGGCAACGATTCATCCAGTCCCTCGTGGGGACTAGCAGTCAATTATTTCCTGCGAATTTAGTAAGGACTTTTTCGTAATTCCTATGATCCTAAAGCCTAAACTACATTATTTTAAGCTATGAATGATGAGTTTTAAGAGGGGTAAGTTCATTTTAGGATATTTTTACTCATGCATAAAGAGTTAGAGAGTTAGAGAGGTGATCAAGCTCCTTTTCTTCAAACTTTCCCTCAATCATTCATTAGTCTTTCAAGTAGTGGTAAAATCAGATCTTCCCTAGGTATGTAGGGTTATGAATGGGAGAATCCATTCACATCATCCCCAATCCCTCTCTAAAAAATGGAAACTCCTATGATTGATTCTATTGGGTTTTAACACAATGCATGAAATTTCTAAATTCACTATATGGGTATGATCTAATGGGTTTTTATTATTGAATTATGAATCATGGACAAGTTTTAAATTGTTTTCCATTAAAATAACATTTCAAGCTTTATAAATTTAAATGCCCATTTATGAGAACTTTATGAAAGTTGATATTTATGATAAATGTTCATGTATGATGAGATATTATTGATGAGAAGCATGTTTTCAAGTTACCTATGTTTATAATCATGTTTCAAAGTAATTCAGTATTTTCAAGAATGTTAAAGTATTTGGCGGTGCCCACATGTTCAAGTATGATTTATGATTTATGATATGGATTTCATAATTGATCCATTTATGACATTGGCTGATTCATGGGCCCTTGGTTCATGGCTAAACATTTAGTTAAATGGGGATCAACGATGTTAATGTTTATTTGGCCATTAATCTCATGAATGATGTTTATGATTTACATACGAGCCTAATGTGCGGGTTTTTGGGAGCAGTGTCTAGTACCGAATAGCCCGACGTTCAAAGGACTGCGCCAGTGTCTCATGACTATGTGCCACTATAGGTTCATATTGATACATTACAATGTTAATGGATCCCCTCTTTCATGATATCACATACTGCACATCACTTGCCCGGCAAGCCTGGGATGATTCTGCCCACTTGAGTGAGATATTCGGGGCATCATGTAAGGCTCTACCATGATGGTGTCGGTTATGATAAGTCCTCCCATTGTTCGTCATGATTTATGCATGGTTATATTCATATTATTTTGGATCAAGCTATGTTCAATGAAGCTTTTCTCCTATTATTATGATTATGATTGGTTTACGAATGTTTTGAAAACCTTGGGCCTTATGTTAATATTATGATATTTATGTTATAAGCATGTTGTCCTACTCTTATGAACTTTTATGTATTCTAAATGTCCGTTTGACTTATCTTGCATACTCAGTACATTTCACGTACTAACCGCATACTTTATAATGTATCATTTCATGGTACAGGCTCCGATCTTCAGACCCAGCACCGTCATTAGCTCATTCCCGGTGTTAGCATCCAGTTCATTGATGAGTCCTCATCTCCCAAGGACTAGTTGATCTCAATTATCCTTTTGTTCACTATTCTAGACTTGTTAGGTTAGTTGGGGGTGTTGTACTATCAACCCATCAGATATGTTAGAGGCTTTCAGACTATATGTAGTATCCAGCTCTCATGTATGAAGTGCATTTTATTTTCTATGTTATGTCACGATTATGCTTCTGCTATGTCATTATGTTGAGTATTCCGCTTTATTTGATTGAGTTAGATGTATGTTCATGCCATGGGTTGACTTGGAGTCTCTTGGGGCTCCTTATTCTATGTTGCTATCTGGGTCTACGTTCGAGTCGTGACAAACTTGGTATTAGAGCAATAGGTTTGAAGTGTCCTAGGGTGTCTGAAAGCAGCATTAAGTAGAGTTTTTTTATGGGTGTGAAGCACGCCACACTTATGACGAAGAGGCTACAAGACATTTAGGAAATGTTCCCTTCTTTTATAATCTATGTCATACGCTGAAATGTCTCCTTGTCCTTCTAACTTGTGCTATTCACGATTGCTCCCCGTAGACTTAACAGTAGAAGGAATGGAAATGGAAATAGCCATGAGGATGGCAATGGAAACTGGCACAAACAAGCCCGACCAATCCAGGAGCATCATGCACCGGAGACGGTTGCCAACGCTAAATTTAGGGAAGCAATTCAAATGCTAGCGCAAGCCTTGACTGCTCAGGTCAACCAGCAGGCAGTGTCGCATTTCCTGCAAAATGGAAACGTGGTGGCAGCATAGGTCAGAGATTTCTTAAGGATGAACCCACCAAAGTTCCTTGGTTCAAAAATAGATGAGGACCCGCACGAGTTCATTGGTGAGATTCTGAAGGTCACCCAAACAATGGGGGTGACTAGGGAGGAGTGTGCTGATTTGGCCTCATATCAGTTGAAGGGGATCGTGCACATCCAGTTTAAGCAATGGAAGGATTGTAGGGTTGTGGAAGCAGGTCCTATTGGTTAGGAGGAGTTTCACATCGCTTTTCTGCATCGGTTCTACCCTTGGGAATTGAAGGAGATTAAAGCAACAACATTCGGGAATCTAAAGCAAGGGAAGATGATGGTTCAAGAGTATGCTTTGGAGTTCACCTTTTTGTCTAGTTACACCCCAGAGTTAGTGGCTGACCAGAGGGATTGGGTGAGCAAGTTTGTACATGGAGTGGCAGACTATTTGGACAAGGATTGTGGGATTGGCAAGCTCTATTGGGATATTGACTTTCCTCGGATAGTGTTGCACGCCCAGTAGATGGAGGCGGTGTATCTAAGAGAGAGAGAGAGAGGCCAAGAGGGCCCGGGCAGATAGCAATGGGCTCACTCAGCAGAAATCCGGTGGTGGTCACCACCCTCAGATTCAGCAAAGGTCACTAGCTCTAGCACCATCATGAGCTAGTGTTACATCCAAACCCAAGGATGATCAGAGGAGAAGGGCCTCAAGTTCGAGGGACTAGAGGGGAATGCAGGCAGAGCACACATTTTTGTCCTGTGGGAAGTGTGGCAACAGTCATGCCAGGGAGTGCTTTCTCGGTCAGATATCTGTTATATGTGTGGTAGATCCAGCCACATGCGTTCAACATGTCCATTGGCTAGGTAGGGTGATGATGGAGGTCGTGCTCAAGCTACGAGGTCAGCAGCAGCTCCAGCACGCTCAGCTCTGCAGGGGGCATCCACTAGTGGGGGTGGCGGATAGCGCCAAAATAAATTCTATGCCCTCGCCTCATGTCAAGAGCAAGAAACTTCACTAGATGTGGTTACTGGTATGTTACGAGTGTTTTCAACATGATATTTATGCTTTGTTAGATATAAGGGATACCTTTTCTTTTGTGACACCTTATATTGCTAGTAGCTTTGGAGTAAGTCTTGAAATTATGTAGAACCATTCTCAGTCTCTACCCCCATTGGCGATTCAGTTGTTGCTAAGCGGGTGTATAGAAGTTGCCCAGTCATAGTATTGCAAAAATTCATCTACGCAGACCTAGTGGAGTTATCCATAGCTGACTTTGATATTATTCTAGTCATGGATTGGTTGTAAGCATGTTATGCTTTTGTTAATTGTAAAACCCATACGGTTGAATTTCGCTTTCCAGGTGAGTCAGTTTTACAATGGAAGGGTAGTTCAACCGTGCCTGTAGGTTGTTTTACTTCTTATCTTAAGGCCACAGAAATGATTTCTAAGGGTTGTGTATACCATCTAGTTAGGGTTAAGGACGTTGAGTCTGGGACCCCGACCATCCAGTCAGTCCGGTAGTAAATGAGTTCCCAGAGGTCTTTCCAGGTGACTTGCCAGGAGTTCTGCCCGCATGGGAGATTGATTTTGGTATCTTCCTCCTTCCCGATACGTAGCCTATATCTATTCATCCTTGCAGAATAGGTCCAACAGAGCTAAAAGTGTTGAAGGAACAATTGAAGGATCTTTTGGATAAGGGTTTCATTAGACCGAGCAAGTCCTCATGTAGTGCACTAGTTCTCCTTGTCTGAAAGCAAGATGGCTCTCTTCATATGTGTATTGATTATTGGCAATTGAACAAGGTCACTATCAAGAACAAATACCCTCTACCTAGAATTGATAATTTGTTTGACCAGCTTCGGTGTGCCAAGTGCTTTTAGAAAATAGATCTCAGGTTTGGATACCATCAGCTCAGGGTTCAGGAGAGCGACATCCCGAAGACAGCCTTCGGGATGCGGTAAGAACATTATGAGTTTGTATTTATATCTTTTGGACTAGCGAATGCTCCTGAAGCGTTTATGGACTTGATGAACGGGGTGTTCAAGCCATACTTGGATATGTTCGTGATTGTGTTTATTGATGACATCTTGATTTACTCTCGGAGCGAGGAGGAGAATACTTCTCATTTGAGGGTGGTGTTACATACTCTCAAGAATCGCTAGCTATATGCTAAATTTAGCATGTGGGAGTTTTGGTTGAACTAAGTGGCATTTTTGGGCCATGTGGTATCAAGTGAGGGTATAAAGGTGGACTCTCAGAATATAGAAACGGTGAATAATTGGCAAAGACTGGTGAATCTGTCATGACCCAAATGTACACTCGGATCATAGACATGGGACAAGGAGTCCTGAGAGACCCCAATTCGACCTATGGCATGAACATTCATCTAGTTCAATCATATGAACGTAAGACTTAGCATAGAGAATGTAATCACAACATAACATAAGGGAAAATAGTATAATACTTATACAATACAACGGAATACAACTTTTTAGTCTGATAAGCCTCTAAACATGAAAGGCGAATTGATGGGACAACTCCCTAACTAATCCAACATCCAGAAACTGAAGGAATAACATAGAGTGTGAACATGTAGCCCTCGAAACATGAGGACTCACCAAGTACATAGTGTGCAGGTCCAAATCTATCTACGGGTGAGAATGAGCTTGAGAACTGGGACTTGTATTATGAGACGATACAACATAGAAAGTATGCAGTCAGTACGTGGAGTGTACTGAGTATGCAAGGTAAGTAAAGCGAACATTGAAAACATGTATGAAACTCATAAATGGTCATAAGAGTAGGACAACATGCTCGTATCATAAATCATTATAACATATTATACAGCTCAAGGTTTTAAAAACATTCATAACATAAATATAGTCATAATCATAAAAGAAGAACTTTGCTTAACAAAACTAGAGCCAACATACATAATCATAACATGCGTAAATCATGATGAGCAGTGGGAGATTCTCTTAACCGACATACCTTATATGTGAACACATGAAGCCTGACTTTTAACCCTAGACGAGAGGGTGTTCGTACCTTGCCAAGGGTAGGAACTAGGAAGGGCGTGATCACACATGAAAATGGCCATTTGGGTCAGGGAAAAACATGAATGTGTCCCAACATACCTACGGTGGCGCATAGTTCATAAGATCCGGGACTTAACCTGAGCCCGGAACCTACTCGGTGTTCGATACTACTGCCAAAACATATATAGTGCTCATAATAATAAAAACATGAGTTTATGGGCTAGTCAAATCATGATGATCATAAACATGCTTGAACATACGTGAACTAACCATGACTTGAGGCCCTTGAGTCGGCAAAAACACAATTCATGCTTAGCAAAATACATACATACATGTAGATCATGCAAATAGTTTAAATTTCCATGAGATCATAATAGATAACATAATATATTAATGATTTAATTCATAATACATGTTGGGCTTATCAAAAACATCAATGGATCCATGGATCATAAATCGGTTTATCATGGGCATGCATAATCGATCTTGAATGATTATAAATTCAAAATCGACCATATTAATATCAAATTTAGAGCTCAAAAAGATGATCAAAATCAGTAGATAATGATAGGGCTTCAAAATCAAAAGACCCATAATTAAAGCATTAAATTTTATACAAATCGAATGGGTGTGGAAGAATCCACCCATGGAAGACCTTATGTACCTGGGATTATCAACTCCTAACCCTCCTTAAAAGCCCAAGAATGAAATTGAAGGAATTGAGGTGAAAAGCTTGAAATATCCCCTTAGATCACTTGTCAAAATCGTTGCATGCACGAATGGGAGTTTACGAAGGTTTATTTTCTTAAAAACCCAGCTTTCCCAAGACAAAATAATGTAGCTTAGGGCCTTATATTGTGAAAAAGACAAAAATACCCTTTACGAACCTCCCTTAAAAATTTGTCAGATGGAACCAACAGACAGCACCAACAGGTCGTTGGAACCCACCACGACCCGTCGTGTCTCTCAAGGAATGAACTGCTAATGAACTAGTCTCGGATCTAAATAATGGGTCGATAGGACGATCCGTACCTCCAACCCACGACTCGTTACATCGTTAGTGGTTAGTCCCCTAAACCTTGGAATCTCATCTTCTACAAGGTCACACCACGACCCGTCACCACAAAAAACAGATCATTATTTCCCCCTGTCAAACCTACTGGAGAACATAATCCTCCAACCATGACCACACCCAACGACCCGTGGCTTGTCCTAACGGGTCATTGGGTCTCTCATCGTTTACACTGTCTCCCAACCTGATCCTAACCACAATTGAAAGAATGGCCTGTTGTATCCCCCAACGGGTCGTCATACCTCTCGTTTTCTCCACTGCCACCAACATTTCCCCGACCAACGAAATCATACAACGACTCATGTTTTGATACATTTTTTCTACACTTTTCAAATTAAACTCCCAGGTCTATTCTTAGGCCTTCCCGGGTATTACAGAATCCTTCAGATATCCGGAGCATTTTGGGCTTTGCTGGTTACTATCGGAGAATTCTTGAGGGCTTTTCATCCATAGTGACATTGACCAAATTGACCCAAAATAAAGTGAAATTCCAATGGTTGGAGGCTTGTGAGAAAATATTTTAGGAGTTGAAGACTCGACTTACCTCAGCACCGGTGTTAACTCTACCGGAGAGTACTAATGGGTTTGTGGTGTATTGCGATGCTTCAAGGATCGGCCTTGGTTGTGTTTTGATGTACATACGATTCTAGACAACTAAAAGTTCATGAGAAGAATTACATGACCCGCAATCATCAATTGGTGGCGGTGCTATTCGCCTTGAAGATATGGAGACATTATTTGTACGGGGTCCATGTAGATGTGTTTACGGATCATAAGATTTTACAATATGTGTTTACCAAGAAGGATCTCAATCTTCATCAAAGGAGGTGGTTGGAGTTACTTAAGGACCACGACATGAGTGTCCTTTACCATCCGGGAAACACTAATGTAGTAACAGACGCACTTAGTAGACTCTCTACAGAGAGTGTGTTCCACGTGGATGAGGGGAGAAAGGAGCTGGTGAAGGATGTGCATCAACATGCAAGGTTGGGAGTTCGGTTGGTTGACTCGATCAATGGCGATGTTGTTGTTCAGAATGGATCGGAATCATCCTTGGTGACTGATGTAAAAGCTAGGCAAGATGAGGACCCTATTTTGGTAATGTTAAAGGAGGTCATTAAGAATCAGAAGGTAGAGGTTTTCTCCAAAGGGGGAGATGGTGTGCTTAGATACCAGGGTCGCTTATGTATACCGGATATTGATGATTTGAGGAACGAAATGTTGTATGAGGCTCACAGTTCAAGATATTCAATCTATCAAAGTTCCACCAAGATGTACTGTGACCTACGAAAAGTCTATTAGTAGAATGGTATGAAGAAGGACATAGCAGAATTTGTGGCTAAGTGTCCAAACTGTCAACAACTGAAAGAGGAGCACCAAAGACCCGGAGGTGTGCTCTAAGATATTAGCATTCCTATTTGGAAGTGGGAAGATATCAATATGGACTTCATAATAGGGTTCCCTCGCACTCATCGGCAATATTAATATATGAATCCATTTGGGCTGTTGTAAACAGGTTGACAAAAGTCGCTCATTTTCTACTGGTCAAAATCACTGATTCCGCGAAGCGTTATGCCAAACTATACATTCGAGTGTTTGTTCAATTACATGGGGTGCATTTTTCCATCATATCAGAAAGAGGTACCCAATTTACCTCCGAGGTCGTTTAAAAGAGGACTTGGTACCCAGGTTAGCTCAGTACAACATTTCACCTGCAAACGGATGGTCAAGCGGAGCGGATAATTCAGACTCTTGAAGACATGTTGAGAGAATGTGTGATTGACTTTAAGGGTAGGTGGATGACCATTTGCCTCTTATTAAGTTTGCGTACAATAAAAGCTACCATTCCAGTATTCAGATGGCTCCGTTTGAGGCTCTCTATGGGAGGAGATGTAGATCGCCTATTATTTGGTTTGAAGTTGATGAAACTGCAATGATAGGACCAGATTTAGTTCATGAGGCTATAGAGAAGGTTCAGCTCATACGTGGCAGGTTGAAAACAGCTCAAAGGAGACAATTATAGTTTGAAGTGGATGATTGGGTGTTTCTAAAGGTGTCTCCTATGAAGGGAGCGATGAGGTTTGAAAAGAAAGGAAAACTCAGTCTCATTATGTTGGCCCCTATAAGATTTTGAGGCAGGTTGGTAAGGTGGAATATGAATTAGAGTTGCCCTCAAAATCAACTTTTCTTCGTCCTGTTGTTGATTTATCACTCTTGAAGAAGTGTTTGGGTAATCCAACTCTAGTTGTCCTGGTGGACAGTGTCAGTGTGAAAGACATCCTTAGTTATGAAGAGGTTCCGGTGGAAATACGGGATCATCACGTTCGAAGGATAAGAAATAAGGAAGTAACTTCAATAAATATTTTATGGAGGAATCAGCATGTTGAGGGAGCTACGTGGAAAGTCGAAGCGGACATGGTGGCTAGATACCGGCAATTATTCCCTACTGGTTCAGTTCCAGCTTGAGGTATTAGTTTTTGCCCTAGTACTCCATTTAGTTTTCATGTTCAGTTCATGTGCCCTAGTCTCTTTCATGTATATGGATGTGTATATGATTCATGAATTCAGTTCAGCCATGTAGTTTGAATCGGAGTTAGTCATTCCGTCAATTTTTAGCTTAAATGATTAGTATTTGAGTATGATGATTGCATTCCTCTGCTCTCCTGAATGGTTTCCAACATTTGAAGATTAATTTCACAAGGGGGAGATATTGTTATACCCTGAAATCCTAAAGATCATACCTGGGAGTTGAAATGGAGGAAATTGGAAATCTGGCACTAGGTAACAGAACGAGTCATTCTTTGACCCGTGGGGTAGACCACTAGTCATGAGGAGACTCATTATGAGGTTTAGGGTGTGAGTTGAAATTTTTGGGTATTGGAAGTCCCAACGGACCTAACCACGAGTTGTGGTCAGTTATCACGACTCATGAGTCAGTTGTGGGCAAGGGTTAAAGGAATGTGAAGAAAGTCTTGACTGTGTACCCTACGAATGGTCACCGCGAGTCGTGGTCGGACACCACGATTCGTGGGATGGGTCATGGTTAGCTGAGTGAAAATGATTTGAAATTGGGTAGTGAGGATGACGGTTGGTGACCACAAATTGTGGTCGCCAGTAATGACTCTTGAGGTTCCTGTGACGAGCCCAAGGTAAATCAATGGATAGTGCACGTGATGACTGATGCCATGAGTCTGCCTTGGGAGCGATTCGTCTAGTGCCTCATGGGGACTGGCAGTTAGTTATTTCCTGTGAATTTTGTAAGGACTTTTCCATAATTCCTATGATCCTAAGGCCTAAACTGCATTATTTTAAGATATGAATGATAACTTTTAAGAGGGGTAAGTTCATTTTAGGCCATTTTTACTCATGCATGCAAAGTTAAAGAGTTAGAGAGGTGATCAATCTCCTTTTCTTCAAGTTTTCCTTCAATCTTGCATTAGGTGTCACACCCTAAAACCAAGGGAGGCATGACTGGCACCTGGTGCCACCCTGATATGAGCATACACGATGCCCAAAAATAAAAGAAAGGCCAAAACCGATGAGGTTCGACAACAGAACAACTATAAAATCAGAATAAGAGGATAGACTATAGTGGAAGCTGGCTCACCTGACCAACCAAAAAATATAAATACCATATACCGTCAAGGCCACAGAATGGAAAAAAACTATACAACATGGCCCACCTGGCCTATAACAACATACTAAAACCACAACAACATCTATGAGCCTCTATGGATACATTAGTAATCAAATGATCGGGAGAGGGCCTCGAACTACCCTTAACTGAAATATCTAGCGACTCCGAAAGACCTGAAGTGCACCAACTAAGCTAGAACTCCACTCAGCATCCAAGAATTAAATCTAACAACCCACCATCACCTTTAGGCATGAATTCTGCGCTCTGACTAGGGCGTCAGTACAATAGTATACCAAGCATGAATGGCAGAAATAACTGGAAGACATAGATTAGAGATCAAGAGATATACTAGATATCGTAGAAGGAGACTCAACATAAGTAAACACATAGAACCTACCTTACCTCCATAAGCTTGGAAAGTTCAAACAAACATACAAACAAAACCTACCTGGCCCCAATAAGCCTGGAAAGTCCAAAAGTAAATAATAACACAGTGGCATCTAGCCAAAATAGCTTACTTGTCATCACCTCTAGACCTCTCAACGGCCTCCAACTAACACCAGCCAACATCTAGAACCCACTGCTATCAGATAACATATAACACGAGCAACAATTACAATATAATTCCAAGCATATCAAAAGTAAATACCAGTCAGTGAACATCATCAATCAAGCACTTCCAGACACTCTCTCGATAGTGTATAGTTGGCAGAGCTCAATCCATCTAGGAGAACCAAATTGCGATCCCAAGAAGGCTCAAACATATCAGACCATTCTCGAATCATGTCTCAACTTGATACTACAAAGGACATCATCCTCAACCCCATAGGTCATATAACACCTTGGGCTCAACCTCTTAGTCAAAAACAATCTCGTGCATTGGGTATCCACAAGCCACAAGGTACATTGGGCTCGACCCCTATCTGGAACAACTCTCGTGCATAGGGTATCCACAGACCACAAGGAATCAATCACAACACACACATAATCCACAACAATAATAATGCATGCTCAAAAAGCTTATAATCGGCTCTCAAACCCCATAACCTAACTAATACAACATAGCACTATTCTTTCACATCTAGCTGTCTACCGATGAGCCAATAGCTGAGCTAAGGATTACCATCCTAATCAGTCTATCCCCAAGCATTACAAACAACCCACAAGCTTGTGTTGACGTCTTTCTTAAGGAAAAATCATCATTGCTTCTAGATTATGTTGATTATGTTGATCGGTTTCAATTGGCATTATATTATACTTGTTAATTTTTATGAAAAATGAATCTATTAGTAAGAATTATTGGATAATTGTTAATGAAAATGGCATTGATAGTAGTGGTAAGAATGGTAACACCATATTTTCCCGATGGTAGATGAGGTAACTTCCTTCATAAGGGAAGTCATTGAGTGGTTGTAGTTTGTCATTTGGTGTTTATGTGTTTATTAGTGCATATTTCGGGGAAGTCTGAGTACCTGTGAGATTTTGAGTTGTTCAAAAATGTCCTAAAATTTGATTTTGCAACTTGTGAGTTGTGGGTTTAGGCATTGTTAGCACATGCGTGTTGTAGATGTTGCTCTATGGAATGCAGGTCGAACGCAGGTGAGGGTCAGGAATCCCAGACTCACTGCCTCACATATGTGTTACACTTGTGCACAACATATCTCCATCTGCGAAATGCAGATACACAAGCAGATGGCCAGCTGATTTGCTAGTGATTCTTCTTTGTGTTTGCATTTCATTTGCATGACATGGGTCCTTATCTACGAAATGCAGGTGACTTACAGGTGCACGTAGACACTTCCATGCTACTCTTCCTTTTATACATTATAAATCTTTTTCTTTTGTTCGCTAATTATAGCTTTTTTCTCATGTTTTATATCTAAATAAAAAAAAGATTTGGGTTCTATTTCTATGGCACTCTATTGTTTTGCCAGAATATATCTTTATCCAAATGACAAGATAATGGGATGGCTCCCCCTTCTACCAAAGGCAAGGGAAAGGGAAAAGGAAAAAGCATGAAGACTCCAGTCCCTACAAATACTGAGGGCATCTATGATTCTGCGTGGAGTGCATGAAGTCGTACTTCATCAAATATCAGGATGGCCAGTAATTCACATCGGAGAAACGCTTTAATTTGGCTACGTTAGGATAGGAGTTCCACAACATCAACAAATAATTTGTTGAAATATATTGGCACCCATTCATGGATACACTTCCTAGTTACTGCCCCAATCTAGTGATTGAGTTCTGCGCCTCATATCAAGCAAGGAAAGACTCGATGAAGCACTCGGGAAGGGTAGATAAGTTTTCAATGCAATGGTACAAGGGAAGTAAATTGATATCATCCCCAATGCCATCAACTTTATTTACTAGGTAGAACCAATTGCCCCGGGGACTGAGTTTATGGTGAAGATTGCCACAAAGAGCGACCAACTTTAATGGGTAGCTAGAATTTTCGCAAATGGGCAGCCAGTGTGGGCCACCTTGGATGGCGAAATTCCCTGGCAGGATTTTTGCTTTGAAGCAAAGTTGTAGCTGAATTTTGTTTGCTCCCAGCTCATGCCATCCAAAAATGATCAAAGGGTGCAATTGGAGGCTGCATCCTAATAGCTTGCATTGTGTCAGGGGTGCATTTTAACTTCAGGGAAGTGGTCGCTGTGCAGATGAAAAGGAAAGCTCGCTTGCTGGCTCTCTCCATGTACATTCCTCATGTTGATTTGTTAGCTATATTGTAACATGGGTGGTACACTATTATGATAATGATCATGTTTTCTCCATTACCAAAGTAATTGATATTGACAGAAAATAGGATGTTGATGTCTCCAAAATTAAGAACCAAAGAATCCATTCACGGGATGTCCCTAAGGATTATGTGGCACAAGACACTGATAGTTACCTATTGGCACAAGAAGTCAATGATTCTACTTCCTAAATGTCAGGCTATGCTTTTGAGGAAGTGCCACCTTCGGGGTCATCACCACCTCCGTCATCCGCTATACCTAGTGGGCTCAAAAAGCAAGCTGACATAACACATGCCCACGAAAATCAGCTCACAATGTTGACCAAGAATTTGTCGGCCCTGATATAGAGGTCTTCCAAGAACGCACTGAAGGATGCGATGAGGAGTGGATGACTCAAGGAGTTCTTTCCCCTTTCTTCCTTTATTTGATAAAATTAGGGACAATGTTTGCATTTTAGTTGGGGTGGGATGTGCTCTTTTGAGTGTTACGATTGTTGCCCTTGTTGGGTTTATTTATTTTTGTTGGATGTTTTAGATATTATGCATTTTTATTTGAATGATGTTTGGATGAATGAATGCACTCGTCGGGCTTGTTTTATATTTATTTTAACTTTTAACTCTCACTGGGAAGGATTTTTCTTATTATGATGATGTGAGTTTCCAATGCCGGGTTAGTTTTACACATTAATTGTCTTACTACCCAATGCATAGCAATACCCTTACTAGATAGTAGCTAGTAAATGAACTCTGAGGATTTTCTTCATACCATGGTTCTTTTCTAAGGAGAAAATTTTTTCTTATCTTAAGGAACCGGGTGACATTTCCCAATGATGGATTGAGAGGCGACTTTCTTAAGGGAAAATTCCATGTTTTAGTGTTATTTTGAGTCTTTGAGCACTGATCTCGAGAGGCACCATCAAAAAAAATTTCTCTTGGCAAAGAAATCTTAGAAGAAAGAGGTAATTGAACTTTGAAAAAGCATTCTCTTGTAATGATGATGACATTCTTTGTTTGGCTTTTTGATTTGCAAATGAGTTGCGTGGAACTCGGAATAACTTGTCAAAAGTTATACTTTTCAATTGATTTTTTGAATAACTAGCCTCCTTGGATTGTGATATAATGTATGGAAAGGCTATTGTTTGATTCTCGTGCATATATACCATCTTGAACTTTCCCTGAATATGATTGAAGGAAAAATCTTAGATGTGGATGAGCTTGGAAAATGAAATTAGGCCTTTTTTAGATAGTCAATTCACAAGAATAAAAGGCCTTCCTTTGACATTGATCCTAGTTAACCATTTTTTGAGCCTTAAACCTCTTTCTTGAAAACCATATTAGAAGCCTTAAACCCTCTTGAAATCCTCTCCTTTCGCACCCATTAGACCCTAATTGCTAGTAATGAAAAGAAAAATGGGGGCTTAAAGCCCAAGAATTAGGGGAGGCTGAGAAATGAACTGTTGATGTAGGAAAGAGCCTAAGATTGGGGGTATGCACAAAAAGAAAAAAAAATGAGCTTTAATATGAGGTAGCACCGATTGATTAATGTAAAAATAGAATGGTTGGTTGAAAACCTTAGATCAAAAGAAGAAAGAAAAGAATGGAGTGGTGTTATTTCTTGTATAGAGGAGGCTTAATGTAGCAAGCCAAGGTGTTTAAATGGGTGGCTCTTTGAGAAAATTGGTGTTACACCCCGTAAGTTGTTGACACTTAGTTGGCCTATTCGCATGTTGGTTAAGAGTTTTAGAATGACATACGTGCGAGAAAAGCGCCCGGGGTGAGACCGGACAAGCGCCAAGTCGGAGCGTCGCAAGGCAAATGCGACTTATAAATCGCATTCGACAAATGCGACTTAAAGGCACCAAGTATATAAGTCCTCCCACCTTGTTTTAAATCATTTCCTTACATTTAATTTCCAATGAACGACAAGTAAACAGGGGAGACGAAGGGTGTTCATTAATTTCCATCCGATTAAGCCGTCAAACGCAGTCCAAACTCAAATTAACTTCGGATAGCAAAGTACAAAGTTGGAGGGAGCATTCCTGCGGAGTTAGTTTCGCGAAATTTGGCCGGCGAATCGTCGTCACGCCGAGCCAAGGTAAGTGGAATTGCTCCAAACTAGTGTTAATTGATCTTGGGAAGAATTATATGCCCAAGTGATGCTCAAATGCTCTATTTCGTCTTGTCTTTCTATCGTTATTTGTACATTCTCATGTGATTTGTAGTTAAATTGTGAATTTATACTAACCAACATGATTAGTGTTGTTTTGCAGGAAAAATGTAATTTTAGGAAGCTAAGTTGCATGTTGGTGAAAATTGGGAATGGACTCGGAAGCGAGCAGTGGAAGAGGTCAAGGAAAAGCAGCAAACAAAGGGGCTCTGCGATGGAGCCGTGTCATGCTGCCATCGCGGAGGCAGTCTGCCTCGGATGAGTTACTTGGACAAATTCCAGTGAAGGTCTGCGTCGGTGTCATGGCAGGTTGGCCAAGCCCCGCGTTACATGCCGTGGCACGTTGCCCATATTTACCTGGAACATAAAATTCCAGTGAAGGTCCGCGTATGCACCGTGTCACGGAGGCAGTACTTCGCGATGCACTCCGTGACACGTTGCTTGTTATTTCGGGAAAAATTTCCACTAGTATAAATAGGACACTTAGGTTTATTTTTGATTATTCTGACTTAGTTGAGCAAGAACGTGGGTTACAGGCAGTTGAGGAGACGAAATTCTTAGGGTTCTTCTCTAACTCTTTCTCCTTTATTTCAATTGTTTGTATGATTTATACTCATTTGATGATATTTAATCCACAAATGAGTGGCTAAATTCACTTCTTGCTGAGGTTAAGAACATTTGTAGTGGAATGTAATTGTTGATCATTTTGGTTTTTCATCTTTTCTTTCATGGTTGTTCTATCAATTCTTGTTTTTACTGCATTAAAGTCTGGCCAATGTTAATGTATATCTAAAAAATTCAATTTTATCTTGAAAAGGAAAGAAATTGGAAAGTTGTGAATTGGTAGGATATGATCTCTTCTTAGTTTTGGAAAATTGAGAATTGATTTACCTTAAGAATAGAAATATATCTGAAAGTCGTATTAGTCAATTAAGGAATCAGTTTCGTATGGCTAGAACATGAAATTGTTTTATCACAGAAATGTAGGTTGAAGGTTCATGATTCTTAAGTTGGGTAGAATACGAAAGTTTCTCTCCATAGGAACTAATTCTTGAGTAGCAACCGAAGGAAAGATTAACCGAATTGTATTGATAAATTACTTCCCTGCATGTTCGTTTTAGCCTCAGCATGCTCATTACTATAGTTCAGACTTATTTTAGAATTTTTTTTAGATTAATATAAATTAGGAAACCAACTCTCAAAATCTTCTTTAAATTATTGTCTGCATTTTTAGGGTTAGAGTTCATTAACACCTAATTCAATTATTACCTTGGTTCAGTCCCTGTGGGATCGATACTTGGCTTACTTTAGCTATTTTACTACTTGTTCGACCACGTGCACTTGCGTGTAGTTGCGAAATAGACCGAACAAGTTTTTGGCGCCATTGCCGGGGACTGGCAATTGGTAAAATTGTTTTCTTAAGTGTTAGTCTACGATTTCTATATTTTGCTGACAACTTGATCTTAGCCTGTCTTTTGCAGATAGTGAATTCTGTTGAACACTGGCAAGAGACAAGGAGCTGGTGGACTCATACTTTGAGCCGAAAAGACAAATCCATCGTCAAAGGAGAGAAGCTCTAAAGACAAAGCTGCAGTTGCTCAGACAAACAATCCTGGAGCAACAACAGAATCCACCACTTGTAAGGGCAGTGTTAGTGCCCGAGGAAATGGCAGCTAGGCCAGTTCATGAAATGGCAATCCCACATGCTAACAATGTTACATCAAGCATTTGCAAACCCGAGCCAGGAGGGAGGTTTGAGCTGAAACATAATATGGTGCAATTGCTGCACACCAGCGGGCAATTCACAGGTCTCCCTCACGAGGATCTACAACAACATCTCCAAAACTTTTTGGAGATAAGTGACACTTACATACCGCTGGAGTATCATCTGATTACGTAAGGCTTACATTGTTCCCATTTTCACTATTGGGAGAAGCAAAGAGGTGGTTGAAAGCTGAGCCACCTAATGCCATCACCACTTGGGATGATCTTGCAAGAAAATTCTTGATACGGTTCTTTCCATCCGGGAAAACAGCAAGACTTAGAAGTCAGATTCTATGTTTTAAACAAAGAGGGGGGGAGAATATGTATCAAGCTTGGGAAAGATTCAAATCCATGTTACGGGATTGTCTTCACCATCACCAGTCCAATGATGTGCTGGTGCATATGTTCATAGAGGGTTTGGAACCCTACACAAAAATTTTGCTAGACTCA
This sequence comes from Datura wrightii, assembly GCA_035772735.1. NCBI lineage: Eukaryota > Viridiplantae > Streptophyta > Magnoliopsida > Solanales > Solanaceae > Datura > Datura wrightii. Next base: position 17,855,738 of record JASDFA010000023.1, on the reverse strand, counting down.
GCAGCTGGGGGACAAGGAATTGAAAAGACTTATGAGGAGCTGTATACTTTGTTAAATCGTATTTCGCAGGGAAATCCAGAGTGAATGTGGACTCTTCTAGAGGAGGAACAAGGAAAGCGGCAGGAGTCTTGGAAGTAGATGGGTTTACAGCTATCGCTGCACAGATAGCTGTGTTGCAAAATCAACTTAACACCCACTTCAGCAACATGAGCTTAAATCAATCTCAAGCCCCAGTTAATGTAGTGCAGCAGATTTGGTGTGAAGTATGAGGTAGTAATTAACACTCAGCTAAGTTTGGTGGTGCAAATGCAGATTCAGTGAACTGCTTTGGTAATGTACAGAGAAATAATCACCAACAGTATGGCAACAACTATAACTCTAATTGGAAGAATCATCCGAATTTCTCCTGGGGTAGTAACAGCCATCAAGGGCAGAGTTCGAATCAGGGTGCACAGAGAAATCAAGGAGGGCAGCAGAACTATCAGACTCAATACAGAAGCAACAATGCACCTCCTCAACCACCACCACCCAACATTGAGGAAATGTTTAAAACAATGATAACTAACCAAGCTCAATTGTAGGATGACTATGTGAAGTTAGCGGCAGATGTAAAGAATAATCAGTTAGCTACAAAGGCGTTGGAGTACCAGTTTGGGCAACTAGCTGGAGCTTAAAACACCAGGCCAAGAGGAGGACTACCGAGTGACACTGACCCGAATCTCAAGCAAGTAAATGCAGTGACCACAAAGAGTGGATTACAACTCAAGGAGGTGGAACCAGAAAGACTACCTCAGCAGTCAGGAGCAGTGGAGAAAGAAAGGGAACACGATGATGAGAGGGGGAAGAAGAAGGAAGCTGAACCAGAAAGACCACCACCCCCGTTCCCTCAAAGATTAAAGAAACACAAGAAGGAAGCGTGTTTCAAAAAGTTCATGGAGGTGCTTAAACAGGTACACATTAATTTACCTCTTGTTGATGTTATGCAGGGAGTGCCAAAGTATGCAAAATATATCAAGGACATCGTGGCGAACAAAAGCAGATTGACGGAGTATGCTACAGTGGTGCTTACAGAGGAGTTCTCTTCTCGGATACAGAACAGGTTTCCAACAAAGCTCAAGGAACCTGGGAGCTTTACAATTCAAATCACAATTGGGCAAAGTATCCGAGCTCGTGGACTATGCAATTTGGGAGCGAGCATTAATTTGATGCCGACATCGGTATTCAAGAAGTTGGGGCTGGGCAGTCCTAGACCAACTACAGTGATCTTGTAGTTAGTGGATCGTTCTTTGGCCAGACCAGATGGCATTGTGGAGGATGTGCTGGTGCAAGTGGGCTCCCTTATCTACCTGGTAGATTTTGTTGTGCTGGATTTTGAGCCGGATGCGGAAGTCCCATTTATTTTGGGATGTCCTTTCTTGGCAACCGGGAAAGCTTTGATTGATGTAGCCGCAAGGCACCTAACCATGAGGGCGCATGACAAGGTGGAGGTATTTATGGGACAAGAATACCATGCACTCTCCCAAATGGTTCTTTCCATAGTTCTTGAAAACTGGGTATGTAATCTCTCTTACTCTAGGTCTGTGTGGAACACTGGCTGTCGATGGTGCTAGGAATAATGATCTCCTACAGGACTATGAATGAGGTCCACCATTCCTTCTCTGTTGGGAATACTCCAATTCCCCTGTCCTTTCTTTCTTGCTCTCCCTTTCCAACTCCTTTTGATTTTCCTCCTCGATATATTAAGCATGGATCATGGGTCTACAAATGTCAATGTCATTGATGAGCATCACGGTCCTACACTCCTTGACCTCTAACTCTGAGACTCCATTATGAACCTGCTCGTGCGAGCCCTAGGATCGGCCACCATCTCTAGTGCATAATTAGACAATCGGATAAACTCCAAGGCACACGCACGGATAGTTAAGTTGTTCTACTTTAGGTTGATGAACTTGAATGCCTTCGCCTTCCTTAATTCTTGTGAAAAAACCAGTCCCAAAAGGTTGTCATGAACTCATCCTAACTCACTGAATCTGCACTTTCCCTATAGCCTTTCTTCAATTGTTTCAACCATATATGATCAACCCCCTTCAGTTGATAGGAGGCTAGGTCCGCACTTCATCACCAGCAACACCCATAGCCTGGGTGATCTCCTAAATCTCCTGTATGAACTTATGTGGATCCTTATCCACCTTCAAACCAAAGAATTCTGGCGGGTTCATTCTAATGAAATCTTGCACCCTTTCCACCCTAGCATTCCCATTAGGGTTTATGGGCACCACTAATTGAAGGTTGGCTTGTGCTATGGCGGCCTGCACCAACACTTGAAATACAACTCAAAACTCTCCATGGCAACCTGCTCATCGATCGGGCCTGCTGGGGCTGGCAGATGCCCATTACCATTTCTCCTTCTGTTGGTGCGTCTGGGAGGCATTTTCTGCGAATGTGTAAAGCATGAGTTAGAAGGGGAACTCTTAGATTTTCACACGCTATGCATGATAAGTATCATGAAGAAAAGAAATTTTCCAGAAAATGCCTTGTAGCCTCTTCCTTATAAGTGTGGTGTGCTTCACATCCATGAAAAAGACTCTACCTGACGCGGCTTTCAGACACCCTAGGACACTCTAAACCTAATGCTCTGATACAAAGTATTTCATGACCCAAGTTGAGACCCGGGATCGAGACACGGGACCTAGAACCATGAATAGCTACAAGCAAACCCATGGAATAACACAATGCTAACTACAACTATTAGAACATAGTTGAGCGGAATCTTAACTAAAACATAACTAAATAAAAAGGAAAGAATAAAGATCTGATAACAACACTAAAACATAAATTGAAAATCATACTACACTGTCTAAACGCCTCTACTAGTCTGATGAGCTACTGGGACAAGCCCCCAGCTAACTCCAAAATTATAAACTAAAATAGATTAAAATAAAGAACATACACCCGTCCATGGAAGATGAGGACTTACCACTGATAGCTGATGAAGTCTGGAACATGTCTAACCATGAGGGTGAGTCTGAATACCTGGATCTATATCATAAAATTATATAGCACATAATGTGTGCCGTCAATACTTGGAACGCGTTGAGTATATGGGAAACGTAACTAAAAATAGGAACATGCTAGTATGCTGAAAAAGACTAATTTGAATACATAACTGAGGTGAAATACAATGACCCTATCTGAGATGCAATAATAATGGATATGATATGCTCATTTGAAAACATTTAATAAAATTTAAGTAAATCTAGTTTTGGGTTGTGTACATGTATTAAAGATTGAATTTGAAAGGATAAATAGAAAATTGTAACTAAAATAACTATATAAAACTGGAATTGAATTGTAATGTAGGAGAGACTATTAATCGACAAACTCCAATATGAGCCTTATAGAGCCTGACTTGTAACTTCGGTTGGAAGGGTGTTCATACATTGCCAGGGGTAAGAACTTTGACTAGCATCATATCACTCGTGAACTTTGGGGGACAATCTCTAACAACGATGACCCCTACATGCTCCCATTTAGGCAAGGGAGACACTCTTAAATAATGAGGATTCCATATTCCTCTGTTACAATGTCCAGAATATACTCTTCGTGCAAAGAGTATAAATGGTGTCTGTATCAAAATAAATATCCCAACGAATGTCAGGGTCGAATCCCACAAGGACTAGTGAATGATAAGCACGAGTGTCATTTGATAACTTGAATTTATCTTGAACAACTTAGGAATAACATAGAAATAAACTGGTTGGGGGAGATTTAAATTTAAAATAGAATATAACTTCTAATTTGGCTGACTATGAGAGCAAAATTACCAAGGTTGTTGACAAGAATATGAAAGACTAGAGGTATGGTGTAGATGATATGCTAACTAAATAGGGTCATGCTTGGTCATCTCATAAGTTCAATTAGTGTAAATAATCTTGGAAAAATGGGCATTTAACACTTTTTAGCCTTATGAATATCTCTTTCTAGAGCTCTTTCAATCCTCTAGACACCATTAACTTAACCCGATCAGATTTGGATTAATAGCTGCACTAAATTTTTAGCAATTAGCTATTAATTAGGAGTGAGAGGCAATTTGGCTATTTCTAGCCCAATTTCACAATCTCTCATCCATACCCACCATTAAATTCTCTCCCAATACTCAATTCCTCTTTCATAAGCAACAATCAAGTAAGAACAATTAGACCTACATCAGACCAATTACAGATTGAAGAGAATCTAACAGATTTACACTTAGTTAAAAAAATATTGAGATGACTCTAGCAATGCCCACTCTAATTAAGCGTTCGTCCTCACACACCTCTATTTAAGGATTTAGCTACTCATAAGTGAGAAATTCAAAAGCACATTTAACAATAAACTCATTGAATTCAATAATATGAGTAGCAAAATCAAATTCAACAAGAAGTCTTTAACAATGGCAGTACCTTGCTATGAAGAAGAAGAAGAAGAAAAAGAAAATAGTTCTTTTCAAATTTCACCAATCAAATTCTCCCTTTCTTCTCTACCAAGAGATGTTCTAAAACCTAAAAATTGAAATTTGATCAGTACACAGTACTTTTCTCTTGAATATATCCAAAAAATAGGGTATCTTCTATCTCTTATTTCGAGCTGGACAATTTTTCCCCTTATCAGTGTTCTAGCACTGGTGGAAGTACCGGCAGTTCACCGATTGTAATCCCCAGACCGTCGGCTACACTATTTGCACCTTTAGTGAATTCCAGTAATCTTTGATGGTCCCTTCGGTGTTTCGCCGATCTCCATCAATGCACCTCCGGTTCTTCGCTCTTCAATCCAGCAAGTTCAGGTGTCATTCGGTGACCGAACCAGTGAGTATCCGAAGGAGACTTGCGTTTTCCAGAGGCAGTGTTTATCGGCTTGTGACTGGCGTTTTGCCGGTCTTCTTTAGTGGAGCGCCGAATTTCATCCCACTTCCTTTATAAACACTTGCAATATCCCGTTGTCTTATTGAAATTACTCTACCTTATTTCTCCTTGTTCATTATCTTCATCCTTTGTGTAACACCAACTAACCTTTTAACACCCATGAATTCCACAATTAGCCTTTTGTATGCAAGAGATAGCACCTTTTTACCATTCTTTTCTCTTCTGATGATTCCAGGTTTTTCAACCCAATGATTCATTCATTTCATCACAATGTTGGTGCTACCTCAAATTGAAGTTCTCATTTCCCCCCCTTCTCTTGCAAACCCCAAACTTGGGCTTTTGCCTCATCTCACATTCATTTCCTTATCGCTCCCCGATTCATTGGCTTGGAGCCCTCATTTTTCCTTTTTTTATTAATAGCAAATAGGGAGGATGGGTGCCAAAGAGAAGGATAAAAAAATGGTAATTAGGCTGGTAATGTGGTTTCCAAGAAAGGGTGCAAGGCTCAAACATTGGCTATCAAAGATTAATGCTCAAGGAGGTCATATTGGGTGAAGTTACTAACAAAAGGAGGCCTAAGATCATGTTCTAAGTGCAACTACATCTAGGATTTCACCTTGAGTCTCACTTGGGGAAAATTCAAGACAAGAAGATGTGCATGGGATTCAAAAAAGTCCTTACTACACAAGGCATCACTCCTAAAGAAATCACAAAATTCATTATCCACACAAAATCTTGGTTTAAGATATCAAAACATGTAAATTCATAAGTCAAGCAAGGAATCTATAAGGTATGAGAATGAGTGCTATGTTTTCAATTCAAACATCTGCTCATTATTTTTTATTTTCATGCACCATTTAAGATTTCATTCCAAAAAATTTTCTTGTGTTGCCTCTCAAAACAGCTCCATAAAAGACACAAAAACGACATAACCTTTTTCCTTAAGAGAGTCGCCTCACAGTCTATCATCAGAAATTTCTAACTCGGGTTCAACAAAGAAAAAAAAAGAAAACAAATGAATGCTCCTCAAGAAAGAACCATGGTATAAAGAAAACCCTTAGAGTTTTGATTCCAACCCTACAATAAACAAAGGCGAACAACAAAACAAAAAAACTCGGGTCATGCATGAAAAATTTATCAATTCAAAGCTAAGACCCCTTTTTATCACTAACACATCAATAGTCAAGATCTCAATCATGTCATTCATTTTCATTACTATAACAAGCCCGGCAAGGGCAATCATTATCAAACAAAAAAAACAAAAGCTCGACAAAGGCTATATGTAATACCCCAGAAGTGCCTAAGACTAGACTCGGGATTTGAAAATGATAAGTAGCAGAAATTTGAAAATCCTTCTCAGAATGGGTCATTGTATGAGTCATTAGTGGGACCAATGACCTGTTAGATGTGTCCGTGGTGAGGTGCTGCAGAACTGGAGTTGCAGGTAACAGGTCTAGGAATGACCTATTGAAAGGTGTAATGGGCCGTTGGATGTGAGCCATTGTCAGGTTATTCAAGTTCAGAGGGATATTAATGGATCATGTAACGACTCATCATTGGTAGCAATGAGTCATTGTAAGTGCCCGTTGGGAAGAATTCCATATTTAAGGCAGTGGTGGCAACGACTGGCAGCAACGATTCATTCGAGCTTGTAACCACTCGTTTTGTCCATTCATGGTTGGGGATCTGAGACTTCATTCTGGGGTATGACAATGAGTGGTGTAATAGACTGTTGGAGGCAATAATGGTCCGTTGTTGCTCCCGGGGTCCTAGAAGAACAGTTTTTCCAAGAAATTCATTAAGGGTACTTTTGTCATTTCCAATCCCTAGGGCCCTAAACTACATCGTTTTAAGATATGAATAGTGAGTATTATGAGGGGTAAGCTCTTTCGAGGCTATTCCTATTCATGCGTGCAAAGTTAAAGCCTAGAGAATGATCAAGTTTAATTCCTTCAAGATTTTCATCAATTCTTCATTGGGAAATTAAGGGAGTCGTCGCATCTGATTCTCTCAAGTATGTAGGGTTATGAATGAGTCAATTTTTCCACATTCATGCCCAATTTCTCTCTAATTCATGAAATTTTATTGACAATTCTATAGGGTTTTATCCCAATTCTTATGAAATCCTTATGATCTACCTATGGGTTAATTCCTTCATGTATCAATTCATATTTTATGAATCATGCGCAAATTTTATAACTATTTAGATTTAAATTTTCTACAAAACTATGCCCAATTATGTATGTTTCATAATAAATCAAGTTATGATTCTATCTTGATTTTGATGTTTATTAACCCATTATAATTTATAACTCATGATATGATTTCTTTCAAATGCTCATCATGACTTTATGGATATCAAGCATATCATATTTTACAAGAATGCATGAACCTCAAGATTTATCATTCATGATTATGGCCGACTCATAAGCCTTACTTTCATGGCTAGTTCATGTATTTCAAGTATGCTTATGATTATCATGATTTTTACTAGCCTATGAATATCATGTATATTATCCGATGACCACCATATATATTTTGGGAGTAGTATTTAACATCGAATAGACCCAAGGTCCAAGAATGCCCCGAGTCTCAAAACTACGTGCCAACGTAGCCAAGATGGGACTTCCATGATACTGTCTCCATTGCCCAAATGGGCCCTCTATTGTGATATCACACCTCTTTCATGGTTCTACCCTTGGCAAAGTACGAATGCCCTCCCGACTAGGGATTTACAGGTCGGGCTCTATGTGTGCTCATATGGGGTATGTCCGTTATAAGAATCTCCCACTGTTCCACAAGATTTATGTATGGTTTTGATTATATACTTTTTCTCAAGTCATTTTTAAAAAAGCTTTTATCTTATGACTATGATTATGATTGATTTACGAATGTTTTGAAAACCTTGAGCCTTACATTTGCATTACGATATTTATGTTACGATCAAGTTGTCCTACTATTATGAACTTTTATGTATTTTAAATGTCCATGTTCATTAACTTGCATACTCAGTACATTCCATGTACTAATCGCATACTCTATGCTGTATTGTTTTATGATATAAGCTCCAATCTCAAGACTCAGCCCCATCATTAGTCAGCTTCCATAATTAGCATCTAGCTTTAGTGAGGAGTCCTCATCTCCCGAGGGACATTCGTTAGTAGTTATCTTCGTATTTTCAGATGTCAGACTTGTCGAGTTAGTTGGGGGTATTGTCCCATCAACCCACCATATATGTTAGAGGCTTTCAGACTGTATGTACTAATTAGCTTGTCATGTATGAGGTGAATTTCGATTCCGATGCTATGTTATGATTAAACTTCCATTATGTTTATTATGTTAAGTCTTCCACTTTATTTGATTGAGTTATATGTATGTTCATTCCATGGATTGACTTGGAGTCTCTCGAGGCTCCTTGTCTCGTGTCTTGATCCGGGCCTATGTTTGGGTCGTGATAACTTAGTATTATAGCAATAGGTTTTGAAGTGTCCTAAGGTGTCTGAAAAAGTAGAGTCTTTTTCATGGATGTAAAACATGCCACACTTATGAAGAAGAGGCTAAGACACGTTTAGGAAATGTTCCCTTCTTTCATTATCTATGTCGTGTAGTGAAATGTCTCTCTATCCTTCTAACTCATGCTATTTTTGATTGCTGAATTATGCCCCCCCACAGAGTTAATGATAGAAAAAATAGAGATGTAAATGGCCACGAGGATGGCAACGTAGACAGGCATCAGCAAGCCCCACTAGTCCATGTTCCCCATTCACCGGAGCCAGTTTCCCATGCTAAATTTAGGGTAGCCATTCAGATGCTAGCACAGGACTTGACCACCCAGGTCAATCAGCAAGTTGTAGCACATATCCCATAGAATGGGAATGCAGCAGTAGTGAGGGTTAGGGACTTTCTAAGGATGAACCCTCTCTAGTTCCTCAAATCGAAGGTGGAAGAAGATGCAAATGATTTCATTGAGGATATTCTGAAGATCACCCAGAATATAGGGGTGACTGGAGAGGAGTGTTCCAACTTTGCCTCATATCAGTTGAAGTGGGTCGCACACATTTGGTTCAAATAGTGGAAGGAGAGTAGGGTAATCGGAGCAAGCCGTATCAGTTCGTATAAGTTCCACACTGCTTTTTCTTGTACAAGGGATAGTAGACTCCTTGGTCAGGGATTGCCGAACCGCAATGCTTCTCTAGGATATCGACTTTTCTCGAATTGTCCTGTATTCCTTGCAGATGGAGACGATACAACTAAGTGAGCAGGAGAGGGAGGCCAAGAGCGACAGGACTGATAGCATCGGATTCTCCCAACCGAGGACTAGTGGGCACCATTGGAAGTCCCACCAGAGATCTTTTGCCTCAGCAACATCATCAGCTAGTGTTCTATCCCGGCCAAAGCATGATTAGAGGGGTAGAGCGTCAGGCTCAAGGGGCCAGGGGAGAAATTTAAGAGATCACACCTTTTCAGCCTATGCAAATTGTGGTAAAAACCACCCAGGGAGGTGTTTACTTGGGTCAGACACTTGTTTCGGGTGTGGAAAACCTGGACACAGGCTCAGAGGTTGCCCTATAGCCAGGTCAAGCAATGGAGAAGCCTATACTCCATCTTCTAGTTCAGCAACTCCATAAGCACGCCCCGCTCAATAGGGGGTTTCTACTAGCATAGGTGGCAGACAACACCAAAACTGATTTTTTTCCCTATCATCCCGTCAGGGACAGGAGGTCTCCCCAAACGTAGTCACTGGTATGTTATGAGTTTTCCACCTTAATGTATATGCATTGTTAGATTCAGGGGTTACCTTGTCTTTTGTGAAACCTTATGTGGTTAGTAGTGTCGGAGTCAGTCCCGAAATCTTATCTGAACCCTTCTCAGTCTTTACTCCAATAGGTGATTCAGTTGTAGCTAGGCAGGTGTATAGAAGTTGTCCTCTCATGGTACTTCAGAGAGTCACCTCAGCAGAATAGTAGAGTTAGCCATGACTGATTTTGATGTTATTCTCGGCATGGGTTGGTTATTTCCATGCTATGCCTCAGTCAATTGTAGAACCCGTGTGGTAGAATTCTAATTTTTGGGTTAGTCAACCTTAGAATGGAAGGGTAGTTGAGTTATGTTTGTAGGTCGTTTCATTACCTACCTTAAGGCTAGGAAGATGATTGCCAAGGGTTGCGTGTACCATTTAGTTAGGGTTAAGGATGCTACATATGAGACCCTAACTATCCAGTCTGTTCCAGTGATATGTGAGTATCTAGAGGTCTTCCAAAATGATTTACCGGGAATCCCTCCCAAGCGGGAGATTGATTTTTGTATTGTCCTTCTTCCCGATACATATCCTATATCTATTCCTCCTTATAGAATGGCTCAGGCCGAGTTAGAGGAGTTAAAGGAGTAGTATAAAGATCTTTTAGATAAGGGATTCATTAGACCGAGAAAATTCCCATGGGGTGCACCAGTTTTATTTGTCCTAAAGAAAGATGGCTCTCTTCGTATGTGTATTGGTTATCGATAATTAAACAAGGTCACCCTCAAGAACAGGTATCCTCTTCCTAGGATTAATGATTTGATTGACCTGCTTCAGGGTCCTAAGTGCTTTTGGAAGATAGATGTCAGATCCGGGTACCATCAGCGAGGGTTCGGGAGAGTGATATCCCGATGATAACCTTCATGATGCAGTATGGTCATTATGAGTTTGTAGTTATATCTTTTGGACTAAAGAATTCTCCTATAGCTTTTATGGATTTGATGAACAGGGTGTTCAATCCATACGTGGATATGTTCATGATCGAGTTTATTGATGACATCCTAATATACTCTCGGAGTGAGGAGGAGCATGCTACTCATTTGAGGGTGGTACTACAGGCTCCCAAGGATGGGTAACTATATGCTAAGTTCAGCAAGTGCGAGTTTTGGTTGAACTCAGTGGCATTTTTTGGCCATTTGGTGTCGAGTGATTGTATAAAGGTGGACTCTTAGAAGATAGAAATAGTGAATAATTGGCCTAGACCGGTGAATGCTTCAGATATCAAGAGCTTCTTAGGCTTTGCTGGCTACTAATAGAGAGTTGTTGAGGATTTTCATCTATTGCCGTGCCATTGACTAAATTGACCCAAAAGAAAGTGAAGTTCCAATGGTTGGAGGCTTGTGAGAGGGGCTTTCAGTAGTTGAAGACCCAACTCACCTCAGCACCGGTGTTAACCCTACCTGAGGGTATCGATGGGTTTATGGTGTATTACGATGCTTCTAGAATCGATCTTCGTTGTGTATTAATGTAGCATGGTAAAGTTATAGCATACGCCTCCAGGAAGCTAAAGGTTCATGAAAGGAATTACCCGACCTATGATCTAGAATTGGCCGTAGTGATATTTGCTTTGAAGATATGGAGAAACTATTTGTACGGGGTCCATGTATATGTGTTTATGGACCACAACAGCCTACAATATGTGTTTAGACATAGGGACCTAAATCTACACCGAAGAAGGTTGTCGGAGCTACTCAATAATATTGACATGAATGTCCTTTACCATTCGGGTAAGGCCAATGTAGTAGCAGATGCACTTAATAGACTCTCTATGAAGAGAGTGTCCCATGGGATGAGGGGAGGAAGGAGCTGGTGAAGGATGTGCATCAACTTGCAAGGTTGGGGATTTTTTTGGTTGATTAAACTAATGGCGGTGTAATAGTTCAGAATGAGTCAGAATCGTCCTTGGTGACTGATTTGAAAGTTAGACAAGGCGAGGACCCTATTTAGGTAAAGTTAAAGGAAGTCGTTTAGAATCAGAAAGTAGAGGTCTTCTCCAAAGGGGGAGATGGTGTGCTTCGATATTAGGGTCGCTTGTGCGTCCCGGACATTGGTGATTGGAGAAATCGGATATTGCATGAGGCTCACAGTTTCAGATATTCGGTAAATCTAGGTGCCACCAAGATGTACCATGACCATAGGGAAGTCTATTGGTGGAATGGCATGAAGAAGGACATTGTAGAATTTGTAGCTAAGTGTCCAAATTGCTGAGCACCAGAGACCGGGAGGTGTGCTTCAGGACATCAGTATGTCTGCATGGATGTGGGAAGAAATCAATATGGACTTCATCAGAGGGTTGGCTCGCACTCGTCGATAGTATGACTCCATTTGGGTGGTCGTGGATAGGTTGACAAAAGCCGCTCATTTTCTACTGGTCAAAACCACTAATTCAGCGGAGGATTATGCCAAATTGTACATCCGAGAGCTAGCTCGGTTGCATGGAGTGCCCTTGTCCATCATATCAGACAAAGATACTTAGTTTATCTCTCAGTTTGGGAGATCGTTTAAGAAAGGACTTGGTACTCAGGTCAAGCTCATACAACATTTCATCTGCAAATCAATGGTCAGGTGGATTGAACTATTCAGACTCTCGAGGACTTGTTGAGAGTGTGTTTGATTGACTTCAAAGGTAGTTGGTATGATCATTTGCCTCTTATTTAGTTTGCATATAACAACAACTACCATTCTAGCCTTCAGATGGCTCCGTTTGAAGCTCTCTATGGGCGGAGATGCAGATCGTCTATTGGTTGGTTTGAAATTAGTGAAGCTATGATGATAGGACCAAATTCAGTCCATGAGGCTATGGAGAAATTTCAGCTCATAAGATATAGGTTGAAAACCACTTAAAACTCAGTCCCCGTTATGTTAGCCTCTACCGAATTATGACGCATGTTGGTAAGGTAGCCTATGAGTTAGAGTTACCCTCAGAGTTAGCTTCAGTTTATCCCATCTTCCATGTATCACTCTTAAAGATGTATTTGGGTGATCCATCTCTAGTTGTTCCGGTGAAGAGTGTGGGTGTGAAAGACAACCTTAGCTATGAGGAGATTCCAGTGGAGATATTGGATCGTCAGGTTCGAAAGCTAAGGAACAAGGAAGTAGCTTCAGTAAAGGTTTTATGGAGGAATCAACATGTTGAGGGAGTTATATGGGAAGCCGAAGCAGATATGATGGCTAAATACCCACATCTATTCCCTTTCGGCTCACTTTCAGCTTGAGGTATCAGTTTTTGCCTTAAAAGTCTATTCATTTTCATGTTCAGCTCAAGTACCTCAATTTCTTTCATTTAAAAGTACGTATGTATGATCCATGAATTCAGTTCAGTCATGTAGTTCAAATCAGAGTCAGTCACTCCGTTAGTTTTCAGCATTTATACTTAGTACTTGAATATGGTGATTTTATTTCTCTTTTTCTGTATGTTTTCCCACAATCGAGGACGAATATTCCTAAGGGGTAGATATTGTAATACCCTGGAAGTGCCTAAGACTAGACTCAGGATTTGAAAATGAAAAGTAGCAAAAATCTGAAAATCCTTCTCAGAATGGGTCGTTGTACGAGTCGTTAGTGGGACCAACAACAAGTTAGATGTGTCCGTAGTAAGGTACTGCAGAATTGGAGTTGTAGGTAATGGGTCTAGGAATGACCCATTGCAAGGTGTAATGGGCTGTTGGATATGAGCCATTGTAACGTTGTTCAGGTTCAGGGGGAAAGTAACAGATCACGTAACGACTCATCGTTGGTAGAAACGAGTCATTTTAAGTGCCTGTTGGGAAGAATTGCAGATTTAAGGCAGTGATGGCAACATCTAGCAGCAATTAGTCATTGGAGCTTGTAATGACCCATTCTGTCCATTCATGGTTGGGGATCTGAGACTTGATTCTGGGGTGTCACAATAAGTGGTGTAACGGACCATTGGAGGCAGTAATGGTCCTATGTGGCGCCCGTGGTATCTGGCAGAGTAGTTTTTCTAGGAAATTTATTAAGAGTATTTTCATCATTTTTAAGCCCTAGGCCCTAAACTACATCGTTTTAAGCTGTGAATAGTGAGTATTAAGAGGGGTAAGCTCATTCTAGGCTATTCCTATTCATGCATGCAAAGTTAGAAGCCTAGAGAAGTGATCAAGCTTAATTCCTTCAAGTTTTTCATCAATTCTTCACTGGATTCTTCACCGAGTCACGTAAGGACACATGGTTTACCCAATGAGTCGTTGCCTTATTCGTGGTCCTTGGCCTGAGTAGCTTCAAGACGAGCCACTTAACGACTCGTTTGGTCTCCCAACAATTCATTAAGTGTGTCATTGTCAACCTTTTCCTTTTAATTTAGACTTTGCTCCAGTGTACATGATGGGAGACCCAGTGATTTGTTCCTTGGCGAAATGACTCGTGAAGTCACCCGTTGTTCCCCTATTTTCTGCAGTTCTCTTCACAACTTTGCTGAATGAGTCGTCAAGTCAGACAATAACTCATTCTGTGATTTTTCTGCACCAAAACAGAAGTTCTTTGTTCCAACTTCATATTTTCCATCTTATTCACCTGCACCCATCAACAAACATTAACACTAGCTTTTTATTACATTTACAACTTGGGTTGCCTCCCATGAAGCGCTTGATTTAACATCACGGCATGACGTGGGTGTTTTGGCTACTTACTCTTCACGAAAACACCTCTATGGTTTGCCTTCCATGCAGCGCCTGATTTAACATCGCGGCACGATGCAAGTTTCTTGACTACTCAGAATTTATCAAGTGACTCTTCTCCATCCTCATATGTTGAAATTATGCTGAATTCCTTAGGTTTTTTCATGGTTCAGCTAATGTTGAAGGTGACCTCTTCTTTGTTCAACCTGAATTTCAGCTAGCCTACCTCCACATCTACTAGGGCCCTACCTGTTGCAAGGAATGGTTGCCCCAAAGTAATGGGGACCTTAGAATCGACTTCGCAGTCTAAAATCACAAAGTATGCTGGGAATATGAATTTGTCCACTTTGACCAGTACATAAAAAAAAATCCCCATCGGCTTTTTAACTGTTCTATCAAACATCAGAAGCCACATCGAAGTCGGTGTGGGGGTTCCTAAGCCTAACTTTTTAAACACTGCTAGTGGCATCAGATTTCTGCTAGCTCCCAAGTCACAAAGCGCCCTTGCAAACTCAACGTCCCCAATGGTTCAAGGTATAGTAAACGCACTTGGGTCTTCCTTCTTCTATGCTATGACCCTGGTAGTGATGTCACCACAGTGGTGCAGATTATCGATAGGTTTTCAAATTCATAGTCCTTTTTCTGGTGACGAGGCCCTTCATGAACTTGGCATATCCAACCATTTTCTCAAGTGCCTCCACCAATGGGATGTTCACCGACATCTTCTTGAGCATAGAGATAAACTTTTGATATTTCCCATCTTCAGTTTTCTTTCAAGCACTGGGATAAGGAGGAAGAGGTCTAGGGATTGTTGTGAGTTTTTACTGTGTATCCTTCTCCTTTCCATGGGCATCTCCTTTCTCCTTTGCACTACTCGGAGCAGTTTGCACATCTGAGTCCCCAACCAAAACTGGGTTTTCAAAGTCCACTACACCATCATCATCTATCAACACGGGCTTGTCTGACTCCTTAACTACAACTGGCCTCAGGGGATCAACTGTGGCCTTCCTGCTCCTAGTAGTAACAGCCATGCAGTGACTGTCATTTTTTGGATTTTGCACAGTACTGCTGGGAAGTGTGCATTTTTTCCTCTGATTCATTGCAACAGACATCTGAGTCATCTACTGCTCAATCTATCTGATCGCCATGGCATGAGACTCCACTTTTTGATTTAAACCGGATATATTAGCCCAGAGCTCCTTAAACTAGCTATCTATTGTCTCCATATGTTTGAACTCTTTTGATAGCATATCTTCAACCCTTGAACCACTGGACTCTGGCTCACGGTTTCTTGGTGGAACATACAGAGTGCCTCTGTCATTTTTGAACTCTTTGTGCTTCTTCCAGTCCCCATTGTCTTGGTATTGGCCCCGATTTTAATTATTATCTTTGTAGAAGTTCCGACATTGGTTCCCTTGACCTTGACGCCAAGAGTCTTGGTTAGAACCTTAGGTGTTGGTCTGAAAACCCACCCTCTGATCATTTAAATAGTTGACCTCTTCTTCAGACTTACACTCACAACCATCATTTCTCGGGGCCTTACCCTGAGAACCTACAACATTCACCTTTTCTGCTCCGAATCCCATCAGGTGTTTGGCAAGCAATCCCATGGTATTCTTTATGTCACACCCCGCCTTAGGGGGTATGACTGGCACCTGGTGCCCTAATGGGACCTGAACTGCTGGACTGCTAAGCCTGGGCACATCTGGTGCCTGGCTGGCTCTAACTCATATTTCTGGAAACAAAGGGCTATATAACGGCTGTAAACACAGCCCCCAGCCCATTGGCCTATAGCCTCCTGTACCTGTACTAACAGCTGACCAGAAACATATCAATTCAGGGAAACCTATGCGGGCCGACAAGGCCACCATGTTGTCTAGTTATCTATAACTCAATCATGAAGTACTAGAAAGCTATGTGACCGGCAAGGTCACCACTACTGGCAAACTATGGCCCCACACGGCCAACATAAAATAAAGAAAGAGTACTACAGCTATACAACTGCACGGCCTCACATGACCGGCTCATCTGACCATAGGGAGATATATACAGACTGCAAGCCTCTAGGAATAGCAATAGAAATGATCGGGACAGGGCCCCGACCTACTATACAACAAAAGAAACTGAAAAACACCTTTGGAATTCAGTCTCCGGATAACAGGAGCTGAATACTCGATCGCTGACAGGAATCACGTGGTATCGCCTGCTCATCTATGAGTACTTGCAGGCAAGTAATGCAGCGCCCCAACGGGCGTCAGTACCGCTGGTACTGAGTATGTAAAGCAACAACTGAAAGAAATATCTGAAAGCAATAATATAACTGATGAAACTGAAGTAGAAGGAATAGCTTAACTGTCTGATAATGTAAGTCATACCTTCTCTTAATCATACTGGAAGGAGTAGGAGTCATACCTGAGGATTTATCGTTCTACTGTCGATCTACTCGTATCTACTGTAACACAGTAGAACATATCATAACATATATAGCACACACAAACCTTACCCGGCCCCCATAAGCCGAGAGGTACAACCAGCACAGAATCTATACCCCTACCCCGGTCATCCCATCTCCTATAACCCTGTAAGCATCCTGCTGGTCCCCTGGGTATGCACTTGGGCTTGCTGAACCCCTGACTATAACTCTACCTAAGTCCGGAGGACTCCTGAATCAACACCCCGGGCGTATCCGCTCGACGGGGGTGTATAAGGGCCGACCAAGGCGCAATATGGGGAAAACTGGCATCCCATCTTTGTCCCCTGTGGGACGGCATGCCACTCCATAGAGCCACGTATCCTCGTCCTCTGGCAGACGAGTCGATACAGCTATTAACCCTGGGCGGTCATGGATGCTAGGTAATCCAACCCCAAACAATACAACGGTCTCAACTAATAATACTGTCTGCATATCTCACATGCTGAGGCTAATAGGGGTAAAGTATCGTATATACTACATGCTGAACTAGTGATAGCAATCTGTACGTATTGTATACGTGTTGAGACTAGTAAATATGTATGTATGAATATAGTCTCCTGCCAGACTGTACTGGAGTAAATGCTATACGAAATATAGCATTTCTGCTGCAACCTATGCTGTATACTGAGCTTCTGCATAAACGTGATTTACTATTCTTAACATGCGTTCTAAACTTTATTTTAGCCTGCCATTCTATTTCTGAGGTGCTTTACAGATATTGCATCGCTTTACGGGGTTTCAACTGAATACAAGAATATCTTAACATTTCGTATTACATCACATACTGAGCATGCTGGGTAGTTTCTAACACTTGTGTTAGAATCTATGTCGTACTAGTAAGTTTCACGCAAGTTACAACTTGATGCTTCTAATACCGTATCAACATTCACAATAAACGTAACCCTTGACTTCTGAACATTCTACTGGCCTGTAAATTACTATACTGTGCCGATTTACTTAACTTGCCGAGGGAACTAGCTTTACATACCTTATCCTTGAATTACTCGTCTGTCGGACGAGACTCGGCCGGCACTTCAACTATTTTCTCCCAACTGTATTCATAAAAATGTCAATTAATACTAAATACAGCTTTATCGTAAAGAGCATCGTCAATTTCGATATAGTTTGTAGCCTAAACTTAGGCTTATCGAAAGACGGTCGAAAACTCGCTATTTTTCAAAGGTCCAGAAGGGAGAAATATTCACTTCACAGCTAGGAACACATAGACACTAATTTAGAGCAATTCCACTTACCTTAGCTCGGTGGCTCGATGATTCGTCAGCCGTATTTCACGAAACTGAATCCGTAGGAATGCTCTCTGCTGCTAAATACCTCAGTATCTGGAGTTAATTTGAGGCTGGACAACGTTTAGCAGCGTAATTAGACGAAAATTATATAATTTCTTCGTTCCTTTTTCTCCCTCTGCGTTTGCCCTCTGTTCTCTGGAAATTTTAAATGTTTTTATCATTTAAAACAGAAGTGGGGCTTTATATACTTGGTCCTGGACAAGGCCAACGTGTCACGGAGCCAACGCGGAGGCCTCTCCTCCGTGATACGCTGCCATCGCGGAGGGGCTCTGCCTTGGCTCCTTCCGCGATGGTTCGACAGGTTTCTTGTCCGATCTTTTCCCGGGCCTTTCTCCAGCACGTATGGCCTTCAAATATGCTTAACCAACGTGCGAATACGTCATTTAGGTGCCGAGAATTCTACGGGGTATAACATTCTCCCCCCCTTAAGAACATTTGTCCTCGAATGTACACTGTTATCTAGAGGACTACTTACTTACTTCCTAAAAAAATTTCGGCAGAGTCTCCCCTGTAATATGGACTATAGCAAAAACCTGAAATGCAGAAAAGTCCAACACAGGCACTGCACGTAATATTTTAGGATCCACTAGATAACTAGATATCAATCTTTCTCATTCACACACATACAACTACAAGGTACTGCATAAGTGATAATACGGACATACCTGTTGCCTGACTAGGCCTGAAATAGGTGAGGGTATCTGGATTTCATATCTTCTTCAGCTTCCCACGTCATTTCCTCACGGTTCCTGTTACGCCACAATACTTTGACAGATGCAACATCTTTAGTCCTCAACCTGCGAATCTGTTTGTCTAAGATAGCTACGGGAACCTCTTCATATGCTAACTCTTCTGTGACCTGGACATCCTGAACTGGAACTACTGTAGAGGGGTCCCCTACGAACTTCCTTAGCATAGAGACATGAAATACTGGGTGAACAGATGCTAACTCTGGAGGCAAGTTCAATTCGTATGAAACTCGGCCTATTCTTCGCCGAATCTGATATGGCCCAATGAACCTCGGGCTAAGCTTGCCTTTCTTGCCGAACCTCATCACCCCTTTCATCGGAGATACTTTCAGATATACCCAGTCATTTACCGCAAATTCTAGATTTCTGCGTCGCATATCTGCATAAGACTTCTGGCGGCTCTGAGCCGTCAGTAAACGTTCTCGAATAAGCTTTATCTTTTCCTCTGACTGCCGAACAATGTCTGGGCCAACCAATGCTGATTCTCTTATTTCAAACCAACCAATCGACGACCTGCACTTTCGCCCATATAATGCCTCGAAAGGCGCCATCTGAATAGTTGAATGGTAGCTATTATTATAAGCAAATTCAATTAACGAAAGATGCTCATCCCAGCTACCCCCAAAATCTAGCACACACGCTCGTAGCATATCTTTGAGCGTCTGAATTGTACGTTCAGCCTGCCTATCTGTCTGAGGATGGAATGTTGTGCTCAAGTTAATCTGCGTTCCCAAACCTTTCTGAAATGACTGCCAAAATCTAGCTGTGAATTGCGCTCCCCTATCTGAAATGATGGATACCGGCACTCCATGCAATCTAACTATTTCTCTGATATATAATTCGGCATAATCCTCAGCTGAAAAGGTAGCCCTTACCGGCAGGAAATGAGCTGATTTTGTCAGCCTGTCAACTATTACCCAAATGGAATCATTTCTGCGTCTAGTACGGGGTAACCCTGTTAAAAAGTCCATGTTTATCGCTTCCCATTTCCACATAGGCACCGTTATGTCTTGCATCAAACCGCCCGGTTTCTGGTGCTTTGCTTTCACCTGCTGACAGTTAGAACATCTAGATACAAATTCGGCCATCTCAGCTTTCATACCTGGCCACCAGTAGATGTCTCTGATGTCGTGGTACATTTTGGTCTCTCCTGGATGGAGGGAATAGCGAGCACAATGTACCTCATGCATGATCCGTCCGCGAAGCCCTGAAACATTCGGGACACAGAGGCGGCCCTTACAGCGTAGCACATCATCCTCAGTTATCTGAATATCTGACTCCTTACCTCTCTGAGTTCTATTCTGAGCTGGACTAAATCAGGGTCCTCGTACTGTCGTTCTTTCACCTCTGTAACTAATGATGACACAGCAGAATTTTGAATTACCGCTCCATTATTTTCTGTTTCCATTACTCGAATGGCTAAACCAGCTAACTGATGAATTTCTTTGGCTAGCTCCTGCTTCTCAGGTCGCAAATACGCAAAACTTCCCATTGACTTACGGCTCAGGGCATCTGCTACGACATTAGCTTTTCCGGGGTGGTATAGAATATTCACATCATAATCTTTTAACAGTTCTAACCAGCGGCGTTGCCGTAGATTCAACTCCCTCTGAGTGAAAATGTACTATAAGCTCTTATGATCTGTGTAAATATCAACATGGACGCCGTACAAGTAATGCCTCCCCATCTTTAAGGCGTGGATTACTGCGGCCAATTCCAGGTCATGGGTAGGGTAATTCTTTTCGTGTTTCCTCAGCTTTCTGGAAGCATATGCAATTACTCTACCATGCTGCATCAACACACAACCTAACCCGACGCCTGACGCGTCGCAATAGACTGAATAACCTTCTGTACCTTCCGGCAATGCTAATACTGGGGCGGAGGTTAATCTGTCTTTCAGTTCCTGGAAGCTCTGCTCACATGCCTCTGTCCATTGAAACTTTGCTTCTTTCTGTGTCAATTTGGTTAGAGGTGCCACAATGGTCGAGAATCCTTCAACGAACCTTCTGTAATATCTTGCCAACCCCAGAAATCTACGAACTTCAGTCGGAGTGGTAGGCCTAGGCCATGACTTAACTGCTTCTATTTTCTGCTTGTCTACCTGTATACCAGCATCTGAGACGATATGCCCTAAAAAGGCCACTGAGTTAAGCCAAAAATCACACTTAGAAAATTTAGCATACAGCTGACGGTCCCTGAGAATCTGGAGCACTGTCCGCAAGTGAGTCCGGTGATCTACCTCAGAGCGAGAATACACCAGAATGTCATCAATGAATACTATCACGAACAAGTCCAGGAAAGGTCTGAAAATACTATTCGTCAGGTCCATGAAGACTGTCGGGGCATTCATTAACCCGAAGGACATAACTAGAAATTCAAAATGCCCATATCGGGTCCTGAACGCCGTCTTAGGAATATCTCTCTCACGTACTCGGACCTGGTGATATCCGGACCGCAAGTCAATCTTAGAAAAGTATCTGGCTCCCTGCAACTGATCAAATAAGTCGTCAATTCTGGGGAGCGGGTACTTGTTCTTTACTGTAACTTTGTTTAGTTGCCGATAATCTATGCACATTCGGAGCGAGCCATCTTTCTTCCTCACAAACAAGACTGGCGCACCCCACGGTGAAGTACTCGGCCTGATGAAACCTTTATCCAACAAATCTTTCAACTGTTCCTTTAATTCTTTGAGTTCTGCAGGAGCCATACGATAGGGAGGAATTGATATCGGCTGGGTGCCCGGTAATAAATCAATAGCAAAGTCTATTTCCCTTTCTGGCTGAATACCAGGTAACTCATCTGGAAACACGTCAGGGAATTCATTTACCACTGGAACAGACTGGGGTGTCGGAGATTCTGCTTGGACATCCTGAACCCTGACCAGATGGTAAATACATCCATTAGATATCAACTTTCTCGCCTGAAGGTAGGAAATAAACCTACCTTTTGGCGTAGCGGTGCTGCCCTTCCACTCTCGCACTGTTTCTCCTGGGAAGTGGAATTGGACCGTCTTGGTCCAACATTCAACATTGGCAAAGCACGGTACTAACCAGTCCATACCCATTATGGCATCGAAGTCTATCATTTCTAACTCGACCAGATCTACTGTGGTCTGACGGTCAGCAACCTCTACTATACACCCGCGGTAGATTCGGCTAGCTGTGATAGAGTCACCGACGGGCGTGGATACTAAAAAGGGCTGCTGCAATAATTCTGGTGTAATACTAAATTTTCGTGCCACAAATGGAGTAATGTAGGACAAAGTAGACCCTGGATCAATCAACACATAAGCAGGGTGTGAGCAGATTGTTAGCATACCTGTCACAACATCAGGCGACGCTTTCGAATCTTGCCTCCCTGGTAAAGCATATGTGCGGCTTTGACCCGCACCTGTACTGGAGGCCCCTGATCTGCCCCGACCCCTGTCTGCTGAAACTGAGGGCCTGCGCCCTACCGAGGATGCTGTGGCTTGTGCCCCTGCAGATGCCCTATCCTGTCTATCCCGGTCCTCTTGACCTCTGGCTGGGCAATCTCTCATCAAATGGCCTTCTTTGCCATAAATATAACATGCGGTGGAGCCATACCTGCATGCTCCAGGATGGCATCGACTGCATATAGGGCAAAGTTGTAGGGTATACCTACTCTGCTCCGCCCTCCTCTGTAATGGTGAATCTGCCATCTGCGAGCTTCTACCAGTCTCTGACTGCCCCCTGCGGCTGAATCTACCCCCCTGTGACTATGGCGGAGGCGGGGGCCTGGGCGGCCTGTCTGACAATCGTGGCTTGGGTCCTCCCCGGGCCTCCCTCTGTAACTCAACTGGCCTGTCCCGGCGACGTTGTTCCTGATTGAACCTTCTGATCTCCCGATGTCGCTGTCTGATGCCCTCAATATTCTAGGCAAATGCCTGAATTCGAGCAATGTCCATGTCCTCTCGCAGCGTGGCCGTAATACAAGTCTCAACATATTCTGGATTCAACCCCATAATAAAATGGTGCACTCTGGATGCCATGGTATCAACAAAGGCCGGTGCATATCGAGCCAGAGAATCAAACTGCAAGGAATATTCCCGAACACTCATGGCCCCCTGCTCCAGATGTAGGAACTGGTCTACCCGAGCCTGTCGAATCTCCCATGGCAAATAGTGATCCGAAAAGGCCCCTGAAAAGCTAGACCAGTTGGGATGGGAAACATCTCTCCCTCGGGACCTTTCCCAGCTTTCATACCATAACACGGCAATGTCCCGTAACCGAAATGCTGCCAACTCCACTGATTTTGTAGGCGTGGCATGCATAACCCTGAAGGTTCTCTGCATTTGATCTAGAAAATCCTGAGGGTCCTCTGTCCGATCCGTACCTGTAAACTGTGGGGGATTCAAGGCTAAGAACTCTCGGATCCTCGAACTGCCGGGCCCTCCTGATAACTCCGCAACTGTAGACGGCATTGGCTGACGCTGAGCAGCCATCATCTGTGCTAACATACCTACAACACTCCTAACCTCCTGGTCGGAAGGTGTCGGTATAGGGACTGCTAAAGGTAATGTCGCCCCAAGTGGCTCCTGACATGGTGGAGACTGCTGAGGAGGCTGGGATGATGCCTCTGTAGTGCCCCCTGATCGGGCTGTTTCTAAACGAGGGTGAGGCATCCTGCTGGTGCCTTCCCCTGCTGCAACATCTAAGCTCCGACCTGTGATAGGATGGCGCCTGGTCTGACATTATCTGTAACCAAAGAATATGGTAAGGGTTTAGGGACTCAATCCTATACTGTAACGCTTTACAACACGACTGAATAAGAATAAAAGACAACCATCCTATCATGCCTTGCAGCCTCCTACCCATAGTATGTGGTGCACAACACATCCATGGGCATGAATCTACTTAGCACGGCTTGCAGACTCCCTGGGATACGACCTGCTCTATACCAAGTTTGTCACACCCCGCCTTGGGGGGTATGACTGGCACCTGGTGCCCTACTGGGACCTGAACTGCTGGACTGCTAAGCCTGGGCACATCTGGTGCCTGGCTGGCTCTAACTCATATTTCTGGAAACAAAGGGCTATATAACGGCTGTAAACACAGCCCCCGACCCATTGGCCTATAGCCTCCTGTACCTGTACTAACAGCTGACCAGAAACATATCAATTCAGGGAAACCTATGCGGGCCGACAAGGCCACCATGCTGTATAGATATCTATAACTCAATCATGAAGTACTAGAAAGCTACGTGACCGGCAAGGTCACCACTACTGGCAAACTATGGCCCCACACGGCCAACATAAAATAAAGAAAGAGTACTAACAGCTATACAACTGCACGGCCTCACACGACCGGCTCATCTGACCACAGGGAGATATATACAGACTGCAAGCCTCTAGGAATAGCAATAGAAATGATCGGTACAGGGCCCCGACCTACCCGTACTATTCAACAAAAGAAACTGAAATACACCTCTGGAATTCAGTCTCCGGATAACAGGAGCTGAATACTTGATCGCTGACAGGAATCACGTGGTATCGCCTGCTCGTCTATGAGTACCTGCAGGCAAGTAATGCAGCGCCCCATCAGGCGTCAGTACCGCTGGTACTGAGTATGTAAAGCAACAACTGAAAGAAATATCTGAAAGCAATAATATAACTGATAAAACTGAAGTAGAAGGAATAGCTTAACTGTCTGATAATGTAAGTCATACCTTCTCTTAATCATACTGGAAGGAGTAGGAGTCATACCTGAGGATTTATCGTTCTACTGTCGATCTACTCGTATCTACTGTAACACAGTAGAACATATCATAACATATATAGCACACACAAACCTTACCCGGCCCCCATAAGCCGGGAGGTACAGCCAGCACAGAATCTATACCCCTACCCCGGTCATCCCATCTCCTATAACCCTGTAAGCATCCTGCCGGTCCCCTGGGTATGCACTTGGGCTCGCTGAGCCCCTGACTATAACTCTACCTGAGTCCGGAGGACTCCTGAATCAACACCCCGAGCGTATCCGCTCGACGGGGGTGTATAAGGGCCGACCAAGGCGCAATATGGGGAAAACTGGCATCCCTTCTTCGTCCCCTGTGGGACGGCATGCCACTCCGTAGAGCGACGTATCCTCGTCCTCTGGCGGATGAGTCGATACAGCTATTAACCCTGGGCGGTCATGGATGCTAGGTAATCCAACCCCAAACAATACAACGGTCTCAACTAATAATACTGTCTGCATATCTCACATGCTGAGGCTAATAGGGGTAAAGTATCGTATATACTACATGTTGAACTAGTGATAGCAATCTGTACGTATTTAATACGTGTTGAGACTAGTAAATATGTATGTATGAATATAGTTTCCTGCCAGACTGTACTGGAGTAAATGCTATACGAAATATAGTATTTCTACTGCAACCTATGCTGTATACTGAGCTTCTGCATTAACGTGATTTACTATTCTTAACATGCGTTCTAAACTTTATTTTAGCCTGCCATTCTATTTCTGAGGTGCTTTACGGATATTGCATCGCTTTACGGGGTTTCAACTGAATACAAGAATATCTTAACATTTCGTATTACATCACATACTGAGCATGCTGGGCAGTTTCTAACACTTGTGTTAGAATCTATGTCGTACTAGTAAGTTTCACGCAAGTTACAACTTGATGCTTCTAATACCGTATCAACATTCACAATAAACGTAACCCTTGACTTCTAAACATTCTACTGGCCTGTAAATTACTATACTGTGCCGATTTACTTAACTTGCCGAGGGAACTAGCTTTACATACCTTATCCTTGAATTACTCATCTGTCGGACGAGACTCGGCCGGCACTTCAACTATTTTCTCTCAACTGCATTAATAAATATGTCAATTAATACTAAATACAGCTTTATTGTAAAGAGCAACGTCACTTTCGATATAGTTTATAGCCTAAACTTAGGCTTATCGAAAGACGGTCGAAAACTCACTAATTTTCAGAGGTCCAGAAGGGAGAAATATTCACTTCACAGCTAGGAACACATAGACACTAATTTAGAGCAATTCCACTTACCTTAGCTCGGTGGCTCGATGATTCGTCTCCCGTATTTCACGAAACTGAATCCGTAGGAATGCTCTCTGCTGCTAAATACCTCAGTGTCTGGAGTTAATTTGAGGTTGGACAACGTTTAGCAGCGTAATCGGACGAAAATTATATAATTTCTTCGTTCCTTTTTCTCCCTCTGCGTTTGCCCTCTGTTCTCTGGAAATTTTAAATGTTTTTATCATTTAAAACCGAAGTGGGGCTTTATATACTTGGGCCTGGACAAGGCCAACGTGTCACGGAGCCAACGCGGAGGGCTCTCCTCCGTGACACGCTGCCATCGCGGAGGGGCTCTGCCTCGGCTCCTTCCATGATGGTTCGACAGGTTTCTCGTCCGATCTTTTCCCGGGCCTTTCTCCAGTACGTATGGCCTTCAAATATGCTTAACCAACGTGCGAATAGGTCATTTAGGTGCCGGGAATTCTACGGGGTATAACACTTTATCTCTGTTATATCCTGATCACACTCTTCATCTCTTCTCCTTTGTTCAGTAGACATACCAACCACATAAGAACTAGTGGGAACCTCCGACTCTCTAGTATGCCAAGCTCGGTTTGTTTTGGTGATCCTGTCTAGCAGCTCCGCATCCTCTACATAGGTGTGACTCATAAAAGTTCCTCTAGAGACGGTATCATCCACCGCCTTAGTGTTGGAATTCAGAGACCTATATAAGATCCCCAACAATGTATCATCCGGAATTCTGTGATTTGGCACCTTTTTAAGCTTTTTGTTGAAGTGCATCCAGGTCTCGTGGAGTGCCTCAGAATTTAGATGTATGAAGTTATAAATCTCATCCTTCAACTGCAATGCTTTGGACGGAGGGAAGAACCTTTCAAGAAAAGCTCTCTTAAACTCTCCCCAAGTAGTGATGGAATTATTTGGCAACTCAGCCAGCCACATAGTTGTCGCACTCCCTAGGGAGAATGGAAATAACCTCAGTCTGATAGCGTCCTGACTCACCCCCAGTTGCTTGTATACCTCACATATTCCCATGAAATTTTTCAGGTGAGCGTGGGCATCATCATATGCGTGACCCGCAAACATTCCCTTCATATTAGGCAGTTCGATCATCCACTGGTAATGTCAAACTTCACCCCAGCAGGCAAAGGAAGAGGGACTATATCTCCAGTGGCACTAGCTTCATGTATATCTGCATAATCTTCCTCATCAAAATATCAGTGTCGCTGGTGTTCTAGACCTCTGGGTCATCTAGCTCGTTCAGCTTCTACAGCTAGACGCTACTCTTTAGCAACTCTGGCTAACTCACGATCTCTAGCCCGAGCTTGCTCTTTGGCCAACATTTTTTTGTGGCTTGGTCCATGGTTTCTTGCTCTTGTATGTTGGCCATTCTTCTCAGGTTTCTTAACGTTAGCTCATGTTCATGATCAATTGGAACTAGGGGATTTCCTTGACTTGTAGTATCGAGCATGCACAAACCTAAAAAACAAAAAAAGAAATAAGAACCAATAGCAAAGTCAACACAATTAACAATAGCCTTAGCCGTATTCCCTAACAACCGTGCCAAAATTTGATGTCGACCAAATTACACCTCACAATTGAGATATAAGCGGTCGATTATCAAATATAGAACCCAACAAAGGTTGAAGTCGATCCCACAGGGAATATGGTAAGAACGTAAGTTAATGCGAATAACTATTACTATTGATTTACTTATTTCCAAAGGGGGCAAAATATAGAATAATAAACAAAGTAAAATTACTGAATGTTGAAATCAAATTTGGTTTGTATTCAATTAACGATTTAACTAGGATCGTGTTCCCCAAGATTTCATTACCACAAGGCTTATACACTAGTCATCTATTCTGTTTTTCAACATGCAATATTCGTAAGATAGGTTCACCTAAATGGTTGGTCCCCAATCTAGATGATTTTCACCACGTAACTTGGTCCGTATACGGGTGTACTTTAGTTGACCATTACCCTTAATATCGGATTAGCTATCCCCGGACAAGTTCAAGCTATTAGATGAGGGTTGATAGCCTCAAATCTCCATTGTTAATCCTTTTTCCCATTCTTTACCTCCTTGGTCCTGTAAGTAAGAATAAGTCAAGTCCTAACATTTGCAACCATCAAGAATCAATCAAAACGAACGGAAAAAAAATACATGCATAAAACCCCGTTAAAGAATCACAAAGTATTTTCACCTATGTGTGTTAATTCATCTCTGTTCCCACAAACCTAGTTTATGGGTTTAGCTACTCATATTTGTATGATGGCAATAACAAAATGTTGAAGAAATCATAATTGCAACTTACAAATTATTGTAGAATAAAACCACATAGATTGAATAAAACTCCAATGTTTCTTTCGTTTCTTGAATCAAGAACAATTGGTATGAAAATCCTCTCAAAAATCGCCTGAAAAATCGTCGACTAAAAATAAACCTAAATTGGGTATTTATAATTCCAAGAAATCCTTTTCCTAAATAAAACTAGAAACCAGGTCGGCACTGGAAATAGGCTAGGTGACGGGTCGTTTGGAATTTTGATGAGTCGTTCTTTGCTTACATTAGTCGTCCTCAGCATCGCACCCAATTGTGGAAATGGGTCACCGAACGACTCCTCGTGCCTGAGCATGAGTCGTTAGGTCCCTCGTGGACTGACTCCTTCGAAACTCTAGTGCACTTTGCGGATTGCTCCATTGGCCTGCCAATGAGTCGTTTCATCTCATGAAGACTCGTTCTGTCTGTCATCAACTTCATTGGCCACTTTGTTGAAATTTTCTCTTTGATTCCCAGGCATTAACCTCGCGACTCCTTACCAGTTGTAATGAGTCGTTCTTTCAACTCATCAAGTACACTGCTTTGCTTCTTCCAAACTCCAAATTTTTCCCACAACTTAATCAACGGGTCGTGATAACTGGGCACAAGTCATCCAGTCCCTCATTTGTACTGGGCAGTACGTTTTTCCCTTCAAATTTATTAATGGCTATTCTATAATTCCTAAGATTCGAAGGCCTAAACTACATCTTTTTAAGCTCAGAATAGAGTGTTTTAAGAGGGGTAAGTTCTTATAGGTTTATTCTCTTCCATGCATGCAAGTCTAGAAGTTCCTAAGGTTGATCATGCCTAAATCTCTCAAGTTCTTCCAAAAGTTCTCTTTGGGAAATCAAAGAAGTTGTGAAATCAGATCTCTTCAGGTATGTAGGGTTATAAATGGGTGTAATTGTCCACACCCATGCCCAATCCCCCTCTCAATTCATTAAATTCGAATTGATGAATCTATGGGGGCTTTATCCAACATGTGAATTCTCTAAGTTTCAATCATGGGCATGATCCTAGCTTATTCTAATGTTGAATTAATTTTGATGGGAAGATTTTTACAATGTTTTAAATTATAAATTATGTTTTCAAGTTTTATAAATTATGATGCCCATCCATGAAAGTTGAGATCTATGAAATGTGTATTCAAGCATGATGAGATGTTTATGAAGAATGTATAATTTCAAATTACCCATGTTTATGTTCATGTTTTCAAATGATAAAGTCTATGTCAAGCATGTTTATGTATTGGGCAAGCCCATATGATCAAGTATGTTTCATGATTTACCTAGATGTCATGTTATCAGCTTAGCGCATGGATTTTTGAGTCTAGACTCCCACTATTTTCAGCTTGTGGTATAGTTTGAGCCAAGGTTCCTCATGTTATGATTTCAGATTTATGTATGTTATGTTATAAGTCAGCTTCATCACTACACGATGGTTCAGCTTCGCTGAAAATGATGGAGAGCTTATGCATGTTTTTGGGAGTGGTGTCTAGCACCGAGTAGGCTAAGGGTCAGTCAACCCTATCCCTCAGAACTACACGCCAATGTAGGTATGTTCAGATTATTTTGGACCTTCCTTGCAAGCTTCCCCTGCCCTTAAGGGGCCTTTAGCTTGATATCAATATAATGGTAGCATCCTTAGCCCTGGAAAATCTTTAGACGGCTCTGCCCAATTGAGTATGATAGTTGGGCCACGTAAGCTCTATGTCACGACTCAAGCATAGACCCGGATCGTAGACACGGGACAAGGGACCCCAAGAGACCCCAAGTCAACCGATGGCATAAGCATTCACAAAGTCATTCAATAAACATAAAGATAACATAATTATAAACTCAGCAGAAGTCTAACTTAACATTAGAACATAATGAACATCTGAAGCTGAATACATGTCTAAGTCTAATAAGCCTCTAATCTGGATGAGCTGATGGGACAACGCCCCCAACTAGATCAACAATACTGAAACTGAAAATACAAAAAAGATAACTGAATGTCTAGTCCTCGAAAGATGCAGACTCACCAACCAAGCAGGTACTAACTCTAATAAGCGACTATGAACGGGGCTGGACCTGAGAACTGGATCTTGCATCATGAAACGATGCAGCATAGAAAGTATGCGGTCAGTACGTGGAATGTACAAAGTATGCAAGGTAAGTAAAACCACTATAATAAGTAAAATCATCCGAACAAATGAATTCATAACATAAGGTTTTCAAAATCTAAGAGAACTCACATGCATTCATTCGAATCATAATCCCTTCATGATGTAACAATGCATAACTTTATAACATCAACTAATTCGAATGATTCAAAGCTGAGATACAACATTTATAGAAAAACTAAACATTGAGTCAAACCTTACTTTTAGAACATGCATGCATACATAGTGATAATCAGTAGTGAATATTCAAATCTGAATCATATGGACAATGGGAGACTCGTCACTTAACCGACATACCATGATAAATTACGTGGTCCCGACTATTACACTCAAGTGGGCAAAGCCTTTGAAAACCTTTTCAGGGCTGAGGACGCTACCATGATATCGATATCAAGCTCATGGTCCATTAAGGCCGGGGATAGCTCACAAGGGAGGTCCCAAATATAGTAGAATCAACCTACGTTGGCGTGTAGTTCTGGGGCATAGGGTTGTCGACCCTTAGCCCGCTCGGTGCTAGACTTTTCTCCCAAAACAAGCAATGCTCTACACCGTAAATAATGAAGCTCAACATCATCTATTGACGAAGCTCAACATGAAATCATGCATGATTCAACATCGAATGCAACGAAGCTCAACATTGTCTATTGACAAAGCTCAATAATGAAATCATGCATAGACTGGACATCAAATGAAAATGAAGCTCGACATTGGCCTTCGACAAAGCTCAATGGTTCCATACATCTCAATTATAAATTCGTGCATATGAGAAGCTTTATTTATAAACATACCACAAGCTCAATCTTAGGTGGGAGCATCTACTCCAAATCATGTGGTAAGCTACATGTAGAAGTATTTACTCGACATACCACAAGATAGAATTTATAATAAGAATTGGGAAATTTCTCTTCAAACAATGTGGTAAGCATAAGTTGGGAAAATCATCACTTTAATCAACATGTGGGTATTATCCAAAGATATATCATTCTTGAATCCAATCGATTCATTTAGGAGACAACATCAAAATCATGGGTAGTTTTAGAAACATGCTTTCATCTTCAACTTCATCACCACCACACTTTTACCATAAATCACCCCTTTTCTGAACTCTTCACCCATGGGCATTGTAGAATCAATTTTTAGAAAAAAAAAATTTATAAGAGAAACCAGTTAGAATCCACCCAAGCTTCGTAAATCATCAATGTTGACTCAATCTAATTATACCTATGAATAGAGATATAAAAATCATGCTATTGATCAAAACCCCATATTTGATTATTCATAATTTAACACTAATTGATAGGAATTGGGCATAGGTGTGGAAGGAAGACACCCATTAAAACCCTACATACCTGGAAATGAGAAATTCTATCACCCATCAATTGCCAAAGATCAGATTCCAAAGGAAACCTTGAATTTGGCCTTGAATCACCTCCTTCAAGCCTTCAACCTTGCATGCATGGGGAGTACGCACTTAGAATAGTCTTCCCCTACTAAAACCCTTCAAAACAAGTCCTAAACGACGTAGTATAGAGCCTTAGGACTAGCAAATAACAGAAATACCCTTACTGAATTTGCTGAAAACTAATCACTGGGCGAAACAACAGGTGAACCAATGGGTCATTGGAGGATGACACGACCCGTGGTATCTACCCGTGCTATGCACTGTCCTAGTTATATCTCGGAATCAAACCATGGATGAATAGGACGAGTCGTTCTAGGCTCCAACAGGTTGCTGAACTAGTCATTGAATGCCCCCCCCGAACCTTCTGAACTTCTATCCAATGGGCCTCACCATGGCTCGTCGTACGCTTCAATGGGTCATGGTTACTGTTCGTCGTTTCTCACTGAGATCTGGGCTTCCTTACCACAGCTCCCCACAATGGGTCGTTGCAAGCCACAACGGGTTGTTGCATGACCCGTCGTACCTTCCTACTACCAAGTCCACTTCCTACCACAACAATAAATGACGACTCGTGGTTACTTACCACGGGTTGTGGTACCTGTCGTCCTGCAACCCTTTTCCCAACTTACAGCAGTTTTGCCTTTTAGCTTCCCAGGTCTACTTCTAAGCACTTTTGGGGTATTACAATATCTCCCCCTTGGGAACATTCGTCGTCGAATGTAGGAAACAAGAAAAAAATAGAAACATACAATTTATCATAACCTTATATTGATCGTTTTAAATTGAAATTCTCACAGAACGACTACCTCTGAATAAAACCACATAGCTGAAATGATCTCATACCTCACATACTCATTCATATACATAAAAGAAATTTGCACACATGAACTAGACATGAAAACTAGATAGAGTCGTAGGGAGAAACTGATACCTCAAGTCGGAACTGAGCCAGTAGAGAACAAATGTGGATATTTAGCTATCATATCCACTCCGGCTTCCCACGTAGCTCCCTCAACATGCTGATTTCTCCACAATACTTTAACCGAAGCTACTTCCTTGTTCCTCAACTTCCGAACTTGGCAATCCAAGATTTCAACTAAAATTTCTTCGTAATTGAGGCTATCTTCTACCCCAAGGCTGTCTACCAGAACTACCAAGGCTGGATCACCCAAACACTTTTTTAAAAAGCGACATATGGAACATGGGATGAACCCATGATAACTCCAATGGCAAGTCCAACTCATACGCCACCTTACAAACTCTTCTCACAATCTGGTAGGGACCAACATAGCGGGGATTGAGTTTCCCTTTCTTCTAAAACCGCATGACTCCTTTCATGGGAGATACCTTTAGAAATACCCAGTCGTCCACATCAAACTCCAAATATCTTCTCCTTACATCAGCATACAATTTCTGACAACTCTGAGCAGTTTTCAATTGGTCCCTTATCAACTGAACCTTCACCATCGCCTCATGAACTGAATTCGATCTTATCATAGCTACCTTTCCAATCTCAAACCATCTGATGGAGATCTACACCTTCGCCCGTACAGAGCCTCGAACAGTGCCATTTGGATACTAGAGTGGTAACTGTTATTATAAGAAAACTCAATCAGGGGAAAATGATCATCCCAACTACCTTTAAAATCCATAACATATGTCCTCAACATGTCCTCAAGAGTCTGGATTGTTCGCTCGGCTTGACCATCCATTTGCGGATGAAAGGCCGTGCTGAGCTTGACTTGAGTCCCGAGTCCCTTCTATAAAAACCTCCGAAATTAAGAGGTAAACTAGGTACCTCTATCTGAAATGATGGACAAAGGCACTCCATGTAACTAAACTAACTCCCGTATGTATAACTTGGCATAATCCTCTGCTGAGTCGGTAGTTTTGACCAGTAGAAAATGAGCTGCATTAGTCAACCTGTCCACGATAACCCAAATGGAGTCATATTGCCTACGACTCTGGGGTAAGCCTGTAATGAAGTCCATATTGATCTCTTCCCAGTTCAAACTGGGGATGGCAATATCCTAAAGTACGCCTCTTGGTCTTTGATGCTCGACTTTCACTTGCTAACAATTTGGACATTTCTCTACGAACTCCGCAATATCCATCTTCATACCATTCCACCAATAGATTTCTCGCAAGTCCAAGTACATCTTCGTAGATCCTAGATGAATAGAAAATCTGGTACCATGTGCCTCATGTAATATCTGAACTCTCAAATCATCAACATCCGGGACACATAGACGACCCAAATACCGTAGCACACCATCTCCCCCTTGGGAGAAAACCTCCACCTTCTGACTTTGTACCACCTCCTTCAATTTCTTCAAAATTGGATCCTCATCTTTCCTGTACTTAACATCAACCACCAAGGAAGATTTTGACCCATTATGTACAACAACACTGCCATCGGTCGAGTCAAACAGTATAACTCCCATCCTTGCAAGCCGGTGCATATCTTTCACCAACTCCTTCTCCCTCTCATCCACATGGGACACACTCTCCATTGAGAGCCTGCTAAGCTCATACGCAACCACATTAGCCTTTCCCAAGTGGTAAAGGACACTCATGTCATAGTCCTTGAGTAACTCCAACCACCACTTTTGCCGAAGATTTAGATCCTTCTGAGTGAAAACGTATTGCAAGCTCTTGTTGTCAATAAACACATCCACGTGGACCCCATAGAAGTAATGTCGCCATATGTTCAATGTGAACACCACCGCAGCCAACTCACGATCATGGGTCGGGTAATTCTTCTCATGGACCTTCAGCTGCCTAGAGGCATATACTGTCACCTTTCCACGTTGCATAAACACACACCCAAGTCCAACTCTGGAAGCACCACACCACGAAACCATCGGTACCCTCGGGTAGGGTCAACACTGGTGCTGACATGAGTCGGGTCTTCAACTCCTGGAAGCTTTCCTCATAAGCCTCCGACCACTGAAACTTCACCTTCTTCTAAGTCAACTTAGTCAAAGGTGCTGCAATGGATGAGAAACCCTCAACAAACCTCTGGTAGTAGCCAGCTAAGCCCAAGAAACTCTGAATATCTATTGGATTCACCGGTCTGACCCAATTGTTCACCGCCTCAATTTTTTGCAAAATCTACTTTTATGCCTTTGCTAGACACAACATGGCCCAAGAATGCCACAGAGTCCAACCAAAACTCACACTTGCTAAACTTTGCATACAATTGGCGATCCTTGAGGGTCTGAAGCACTACACTCAAGTGAGGGGCATGCTCCTCTCGCTCCGAGAGTATATTAAGATGTCATCGATGAACACGATCATGAACATGTCCAAATATGGCAATACCCTGTTCCTCAAGTCCATAAAAGCTGTAGGAGCATTCATTAGTCCAAAAGACATAACTACAAACTCATAATGAACGTACCGTATTCCAAACGCTGTCTTCAGGATATCACTCTCCCAAACTCTAAGCTGATGATACCCAGATTGGAGATCTACCTTTGAGAAACACTTAGCACCCTGAAGCTGATCAAACAAATCATCAATCTAGGGTAAAGGTACCTGTTCTTGACAGTGACTTTGTTCACTGTTGATAATCAATGCACATCGAAGGGAACCATCTTTCTTCTGAAAAAATAAAACTGGTGCACCCCATGGAGACTTGATCGGTCTAATGAAGCCCTTATCTAGTAAATCCTTTAACTGGTCTTTCAACTCTTTTAACTCGGCTGGGAACATCCTATAGGGAGGAATAGATATAGGTTGGATAGTGGGATGAAGGTCAATACTGAAGTCAATCTCCCTCTCAGGAGGAATACCTGGAAAATCATCAGGAAAGACCTCTGGATACTCACGTACCACTGGAACTGACTGGATAGTCAGGGTCTCAAACTCAACATCCTTGACCCTAACCAATTGATACAAGCAACCCTTAGAAATCATCTTTCTGGCCTTGAGGTAGGAAACGAAGCGACCTATAGGCACAGCTGAACTGCCCTTCAATTCTAAGACTGGCTCACCCGAAAATTTGAACTCTACCAACCAGGTCCTACAATTAATGGAAGCATAACAAGAATACAACCAATCCATGCCAAGAATAACATCGAAATCGGTCATGGATAACTCTATCAAGTCCGCTGAGGTGACCTTATGAAGAACTAATACCGGGCAATCTCTATACACCCATCTAGCTATAACTGAGTCACCTACTGGAGTAGAAACTGAGAAGGGCTCTGATAAGACATCGAGACTAACTCTGAAACTACTGGCTATATATGGTGTCACAAATGATAATTTAGCCCTTGGATCTAGCAATGCATATACATTAACATGGAAGACTCTCAACATACCGGTGACCACATCTGGTGAGGCCTCCTGCTCCTGACGAGTGGCTAAGGCATAGAATCTGTTCTGGCGCTGCCCGCTAACTGTGCTAGTAGACGCCCCCTGATGTGCTATGCATGGGGGAGGGGCTACTCAACTCGAAGCTGGGCCTCGGCCCCCAACCTGATCCTCTTTCGCAGTGGGACAATCTATGAGCATATGTCCAGGCTACCCATATCCAAAACAAGCTCCTAACCATACCAAACACTGACCTATGTGCCCTCGGCCACACCTGCGACAAGCTGGAGTGCTAGAGTATGTGGGCCTACTACTCTGACCCCTCGAGCTTGACACTCGCCCTCTCTTACCCCCATGTCCTGGGTGATCTTGATAACCTCATCCATGAACTCATGTGGGTCCTCATCTACCTTGGACCCAAGAAACTCCGACTGGTTCATCCTCAAGAAGTCCCTGACTTGAGTCGTCGTTGCACTTGCGGAACATGCACAACATCCTGCTGATTGGCCCGAGAGGTCAAGGACAACGCAAGCATCTGAATAGCGCCCTGAAACTCAACATGGGCGGCTGGCTCTGGTGCCTGAGGCTCCTAAACTGGTGGGACCTGTTGATGCCCACGACCCATGCCATCCTCCTGGCCTTCACCATCTCCACTCCTCCTTCCGTTCATTCTTCTAGGAGCCATAATTCTGTAATCGCGAATTGCACGAATTAGAAGGATGGAAAAGCTTTTCATCGCACGATATAGAATATGAACGAAGGGAACATTTGCTAAAACGTTTCATAGCCTCTTCATCATAAGTGTGGCGCACTTCAGACTCATAAAAAGGACTCTACTTAATGCGGATTTCAGATTCCCTAGGACACTTCAAACCTATGGCTTTGATACTAAGTTTGTCACGACCCGAGCATAGACCCGGATCGTACACACGAGACGTGGACCCCTAGAGACCCCAAGTAAACCCATGCCATAAGCATTCACTAACTCATTCAATAAAAATGAAGAAAACATATTATAAACTCAGCGGAAGTCTAACTTAACATGACAACAGACTGAAAAACTAAAGCTGAATACATGTCTAAGTCTAATAAGCCTTTAATCTGGATGAGCTGATGGGACAACGCCCCCAACTATCTCTATAATACTGAAACTGAAAATACAACCAAGATAACTGAAAGTCTAGTCCTCGAAAGATGAGGACTTACCAACCAAGCAGGTATTGACTCTGATAAGAGACTACAAATAGGGCTGGACCTAAGAACCGGATCATGCATCATGAAATGATGCAGCATAGAAATTATGCGGTCAGTACGTGGAATGTACCAAATATGCAAGGTAAGTAAAACCGCTATAATAAGTAAAATCATCCGAACAAATCATTTCATAAAATAATCTTTTAGAAAACTAAGAGAACTCACATGTATTCTTTCGAAATCATAATCCTCTTCCTGATGTGACAATGCATAACTTTATAATATCAACTAATTCAAATGACTCAAAGCTAAGATACAACATTTATGGAAAAACTAAACATTGAATCAAACTTTACTTTTAGAACATGCATCCATACATAATGATCATGAGTAGTGAATATTAAAATCTGAATCATATGGACAATGGGAGACTCGTCACTTAAGTGACATACCACAATAGAGCTTACGTGGACCCGACTATTACACTCAAGTGAGTAGAGCCATCCAAAACCTTGTCAGGGCTGAGAACGCTACCATGATATCGATATCAAGCTCATGGGCCATTAAGGTTGGGGATAGCTCATAAGGGAGGTCCCAAATATAATAGAATAAACCTACGTTGGCGCATAGTTTTATGGCATAGGGTTGTCGACCCTTAGCCTGCTCGGTGCTAGACTCTTCTCCCAAAACATGCAATGCTTTACATCATATATAATGAAGCTCAACTCATCTATAGACGAAGCTCAACATGAAATCATGCATGACTCATCATCAAATGCAACGAAGCTCAACATTGTCTATTGATAAAGCTCAATAATGAAATCATGCATAGACTGGACATCATATGAAAATGAAGCTCGACATTGTCCTTTGAAAAATCTCAATGGTGCCATACATCTCAATTATAAATTCGTGCATATGAGAAGCTTTATTTATAAACATACCACAAGCTCAATCTTAGGTGGGAGCATTTACTCCAAATCATGTGGTAAGCTACATGTAGAAGTATTTACTCGACATACCACAAGCTAGAATTTATAATAAGAATTGGCAAATTTCTCTTTAAACAGTGTGGTAAGCATATGTTGGGAAAATCATTACTTTAATCAACATGTGGGTATTACCCAAAGCTCTATCATTCTAGAATCCAATCGATTCATTTAGGAGAAAACATCAAAATCATGAGTAGTTTTAGAAACATGCTTTTCATCATCAACTTCATCACCACCACACATTTACCATAAATCACCCCTTTTATGAACTCTTCACCCATGGGCGTTTTAGATTCAATTTTTATAAAAAACAAATTTTATAAGAGAAACAAGTTAGAATCCGCCCAAGCTTCGTAAATCATAAATATAAACTAAATCTAATCATACCCATGAATAGAGATATAAAAATCATGCAATTGATCAAAACCCCATAATTTAACACTAATTGATAGGAATTAGGCATGGGTTTGGAAGGAAGACACCCATTAAAACCCTACATACCTGGAAATGAGGAATTATATCACCCTTCAATTGCCCAAGATCTGATTCCAAAGGAAACCTTGAATTTGGCCATGATTCACCTCCTTCAAGCCTTCAACCTTGCATGCATGGGAGTATGCACATAGAATAGGTCTTCCCCTACTAAATCCCTTCAAAACGAGCCCTAAATGATGTAGTACAGAGCCTTAGGACTAGGAAATGATTAAAATGCCCTTGCTAAATTCGCTGAAAACTGATCATTGGGCCAAACAATACCATGGGTCGTGGTACCTGTCGTCTTGCAACCTTTTTCCCAACATACATAAATTTTTCCTTTTAGCTTCCCGTGTCTACTCCTAGGCACTTTCGGAGTATTACACTTTATCGTGGGAATGTCGGTTATTTGATGAGTCTCTCATTATTTCTCATTATTTCAGTTATGCATGTTCATCTGTCATGATATTATGTTTTCAACAGGTTTGACCTAATGTTCAGTTTTACTTTTGATTATCAGTTTTTAGCTTTGGATCATTCGATTCAGTTATGATGTTTAGTTATGTTCAGATTATAATTTCAGAAAATAGCATACAAGCACTACTCTCATAATCTTATCTTGATTTTGTTTTATATTATGCATGATTTATGATTTTACTTACGTCATTGTTTTACTTACGTTGCATACTTGGTTTATTTCACGTATTGACCGCACAATCTACGTTGTATCATTTCATGATACAAGCTTGGATACTCAAGCTAAGTTTCATTGTTAGCTAGACCTGCAGAATTAGCCATCATCAGCCAGAGTGGTGAGTCCTCATCATTCGAGGGCCCTTCTTTCAGTTGTATCCATTACTTCAAGATTCAGACTTTAGTAAGTTAGTTGGGGTCTTGTCCCATCAACTCGTCAGTAGTAGAGGCTTTCAGACATAGTATGTAATTAGCTTCGATTTTGAGTTATGTATCCTGATGTTATGAGACAATCAAAATTCTGCCATATTTATCATGTTGATCTTCAACTTATCTATAATTTCTTTTGATGTTATGTTCATGCCATGGGTCGACTTGGAGTCTTTTGGGGTTCGTTGTCCCGTGTCTCGATCCGGGCCTATGTTCAGGTCCTGACAAACCTTGTATTAGAGCATTAGGTTTTGAAGTGTCCTAGGATGTCTGAAAGCCGCATTAAGTAGAGTCTTTTCCATGGGTGTGAAACACGCCACACTTATGACGAAGAGGCTATGAGACATTTAGGAAATGTTCCCTTAGTTCATGATCTATGTCGTGCGATGAATTTTATCTCTATCCTTGTAACTCGTGCTATACGCGTTTGTAGAATCATGCCTCCTCGCTGAGTTAATGGAAGAAGAAATGCAAACGGAAATGGCCATGAGAATGGAAATGGAGATGGGCACCAGTAGGCCCCGCCAGCCCATGAGGAGCATGTACCCAAGCCGGTTGCCCATGCTGAGATCAAGGAAGCCATTCAGATGCTAGTTTAGGCCTTGACCGCCCAAGTCAATCAATAGGCAGTAGTGCATGTCCCTCATAACGGGAATGCAACGGCGACAAGAGTCAGATATTTTTTGAGTATGAACCCTCTAGAGTTTCTTGGATCAAAGGTCGATAAGGATCCACATGAATTCATTGATGAGGTTCTGAAGATCACCCAGATCATGGGGGTGACTGGAGAGGTGTGCACCGATCTAGCCTTGTATCCGTTGAAAGGGGTTGTGCACATATTGTTCAAGCAATGGAAGGATGGTAGGGCTGTTGGAACAGGCCCTATTAGTTGGGATGAGTTTCATGCTGCGTTTTTGGATCAGTTCTTCCCTCGTGAGATGATGGAGATTAAAGCAACCGAGTTTGTGAACCTAAAGCAAGGGAAGAAGAAAGTGTAGGAGTATGCCTTGGAGTTCACTCGTTTGTCCAAGTATGCACCTATCATGGTGGTGGATCAAAGAGCTCTAGTAAGCCCATTCGTGCATGGGGTAGAAGACTACCTAGTCAAGGAATACCAGACCGCGATGCTTCATC
The DNA here is from genome assembly GCA_035772735.1 of Datura wrightii. Lineage (NCBI taxonomy): Eukaryota > Viridiplantae > Streptophyta > Magnoliopsida > Solanales > Solanaceae > Datura > Datura wrightii. The sequence continues at coordinate 17,814,946 of JASDFA010000023.1, read as the reverse complement.
AGGACATTGACTTTTCTCGGATAGTCCTGTACACCCAGCAAATGGAGGCAGTGTAGATAAGTGAGCGGGAGAGAAAAGCTAAGAGGCCTAGGACAGATAGCTTTGGATTCTCCCAGCAGATACTGATCTTGGGCAGATTTATATGCCCAAGTGATAAACGTATCATTTTCACCTTGTTTGTTGTGCAATGTGTATACATTTTCATGTAATTGGTAATAAAATGTGAATTTATACTAACCAACATGATTATCATTGTTTTGTAGGTAAAACATGATTTTGAGGAGCTAAAATGCATGTTGGAACAATATCTGAGTTGAACTTGGATGCGAGCACGGAAAAGACATTGGAATGCACAATGTAAAGGGGCTCCGTGATGGAGTCGTGCCACGCTACCATCGCGGAGGCACACTGCATGGAGGATGAATTAATTTGGCAATTTCCAGTGAAGCCTCGCGACAGCTCCGTGGCACGGAGGCAAGCCTACGCGATGCATGACGTGCCACGTTGAGGCTATATTCCCGGACCCTGGATTTCCAGTGAGGGTCCGCGTCCACGCGGTGTCACGGAGGCAGTGCTCCGCGTTGGCCTCCGTGACACGTTGCTTGTTATTCCGGGAAAAATTCCCAATAGTATAAATAGAACACTTAGGCTTATTTTTAATTAATTCAGACTTGGTGGAGCAAGGACGTGGGTTACAGGCAGTTGAGGGACGAAAAAGCTAAGGGTTTTTCTCTCTTTCTTTCTTCTTTCAATCAATTGTTTGTATGATTAACACTTGTTTAAGGATGATTAATCCACAAATGAGTGGCTAATTCTCTTCCTTGCTGAGGTTATGAACAATGGTGATGAATTTTGATTATTGAATTGTATGGTTTTTCATCTTCTTCTTCCATGTTGTTCTATTAATTCTTGTTTCTACTGCATTAGTGTGTGGCCGACATTAATGTACATCTAAAAAGTCCAATTTCACTCGAGAGAGCACGAAATTGGAAAGTTGTGAATTAATAGGGTATTGCTCTTAACTTGATTTGGGAAAATTGAGTTTTGATGTGCTTTCCTGATAGAAATATACTTGAAAGCCGTATTAGTCAATTTAGGAACCGGAATTGTATTGCTAGTTCATAAATTGCATTTGATCACAGAAATGTAGACGGATGGTTTATGATTCTAAAGTGACATTAAATACGAGAGTTTTAATCTCTAGGCTAATGTTCTTGGCTAGCAACAGGAAGAGAAGATTAACCAAATTATGATTATAATCAAGTTCATTACTTGTTCTTAACCTTGGCATGCTCATATCCATAGTTTCAATTCACAGTAAATATTTATTAATAGTTTTAGTATATAATTTATAAACAAAAATTATTTAACTTTTGGTTACGTTGTTGTCAGCATAATTAGAAGTAAGCTAGAATATAGTATACTTAAGTAATTTTACTTATCCAGAGTCTCATTGGTTCGATACTTGGCTTACTTAGCCACTTTATTACTTGTTTGACCACGTGCACTTGCGTGTCGGTTTTTAACCTATACCAAACCACCGGATAAGTTTTTGGCGCCGTTGCCAGGGAGACTAGGCAATTGGTGAAATTGTGTTAAGTGTAAATTTACTGTATTTTTGTTTTATTTTCTTAAGTGTTGACAACTTGGTCTTAGCCTGTATTTTGCAGACTTGATTTCTGTGAACACTGGCAAAGGACAAGGAGCTGGTGGAATCTTATACAGAGCCTGAACGTGAATTTCATAGTAAACGCAGAGAAGCTCTACAAAAGAAGCTGCAGTTGCTCAGACAGTCTATTATGGAGCAACAAAATCCACCGGTTGTGAGGGCAGTGTTAGTGCCCGACGAAGCAGCAGCAAGGCCGGTTCGCGAGGTGGCAATCCCACATGCCAACAATGTACATTCAAATATCCGCAAACTAGAGCCTGGAGGGAGATTTGAATTAAAACAGAACATGGTGCAACTATTGCACACAAGCGGGCAATTTACCGGTCTCCCTCCTGAAGACCCACAACAACATCTCCAGAATTTTTTGGAGATAAGTGACACTTATATACCCGCTGGAGGGTCACCTGATTATGTTCGACTCACCCTATTTCCGTTTTCCTTACTTGGTGAAGCTAAGAGGTGGTTAAAAGCTGAACCACCAAATTCTATATCAACGTGGGATGATCTTGAACGGAAGTCTTTGATAAGATTTTTTCCCTCTGGTAAAACAGCCAGACTTAGAAGTCAAATTCTAAGTTTCAAACAGAGGGAGGGAGAAAATTTATATCAAGCCTGGGAAAGATTTAAATCCATGTTGCGGGACTGTCCTCATCATCATCAGTCCAATGAGGTGTTGGTACACACATTTATTGAGGGTTTGGAACCCCATACTAAAATTTTGTTAGACTCAGCAGCTGGAGGGCAAGCGCTGGAAAAGACTTATGAGGAGCTGTACACTTTGCTCAACCGAATTTCACAGGGCAATCCAGAATGGAATGCAGATTCATCTCGAGGTGGAGCAAGGAAAGCAGCAGGAGTGCTTGAAGTGGATGGATTTACAGCTATCGCTGCACAGATAGCTGCCTTGCAGAATCAGTTGAACAACCACTTCAGCAACATGAACTTGAACTAGCCTTCAGCTTCAGTCAATGCGGTCCAGCAAATGTGGTGTGAAGTGTGTGGTAGCAGTGAGCATTCAGCTGAGTGCTGTGGAGCAAACCCAGATTCGGTTAACTTTGTGGGCAATGCACAAAGAAATCAGCAGCAGTTTGGTAGTGGCTACAACTCAAATTGGAGGAACCATCCAAATTTTTCATGGGGTAGCAACAACCAACAAGGCCAAAGTTCGGGTCAGGGTATGCACAGGAATCAAGGAGGGCAACAGAACTACCAATCTCAATTCAGAAATCACAATGCCGCTCCTCCACCACTATCACCTACCATTGAAGAAATGTTCAAGACCATGATCGCTAATCAGGTGCAATTGCAGGCTGACAATGTTAAATTGGTAGCCGAAGTGAAGAACAATCAGTTAGCGACCAAGGCTCTTGAGTATCAATTTGGGCAATTTGCTAGTGCCCAAAACACAAGACCCATAGGAGGACTGCCAAGCGACACGGATCCTTATCCGAAGCAGGTAAATGTAGTGACCACGAGGAGTGGTTTGCAGCTTAAGGAGGTGGAATCGGAGAGATAACCTCAAAAGTCAGGAGCAGCAGATGTTGAGGAAGAACAAAGTTTGGATAGGGGGAAGACCAAAGAAGTAGAATCAGAAAGGCCTCCACCCCCGTTCCCTCAACGACTCAAGAAACACAAGGAGGAGGCATGTTTCAAGAAATTTATGGAGGTGCTTAAATAGGTACATGTCAATTTACCTCTTGTTGATGTCTTGCAGGGAGTGCCAAAATATGCCAAATATATTAAAGACATCGTGGCCAACAAAAGTCATCTGACTGAGTATGCCACGGTAGCTTTGACGGAGGAATGCACTTCCCGGATCCAAAATAGACTGCCCATGAAGCTGAAAGACCCTGGAAGTTTTACTATCCAGCTTACAATTGGGCAGACTATCCGAGCTCGTGGATTATGTGATTTGGGGGCGAGCATAAATCTGATGCCATCTTCGGTATTCAGAAAGTTAGGTCTAGGGAGTCCTAGACCTACAACCGTAATCTTGCAACTAGCAGACAGATCCTTAGCTAGGCCGGATGGCATTATTGAGGATGTGCTTGTGCAAGTGGGATCCCTCATTTTTTCGGATGATTTTATTGTTCTGGATTTTGAACTAGATGCTGAAGTCCCATTTATTTTGGGACGACCTTTCTTGGCAACCGGAAAAGCATTAATTGACGTGGCTGCGGGTCAACTTACAATGCGAGCACATGACAAGGTAGAGGTATTTGATGTGCTAAAAGCCATGAAGCTGCCAGCTATAAATGAGGAGCTTTCGGAAATTAGTGTAGTTGAACATGGAGAAATTAGGCAGGTTATTGAATCTCAAGACCCATTGGGAAGAGCCTTGACGCATTCTGATCATTTTGGGGATAGAGAGGCGTGTGGAATGGTCCAATTGTTGAATGGGGCACCTAATCATCCGAGGAGACAGGAATTCCAGTCATTGATGAGATCTCTAGAGCCTTTGCCGAAACCATCCGTTGAGGAGGCACCGAAGATGGAACTGAAAGAATTGCCTCCCCATCTAAAATATATCTTTTTGGGGGAGGGGGAGACGTTACCAGTTATCATCTCTGTAGACTTGACGGAGGCACAGGAAAAGGCAGCATTGGGTGTCCTCAGAAAGAGGAAGAAAGCAATGGGTTGGCAAATGTCTGACATTCAGGGTATTAATCCAGCTTTCTGCACACATAGGATATTCATGGAGACAGGAGCCAAACAAACCGTTCAGCTACAATGGAGACTTAATCCAGCAATGAAGGATGTGGTAAGGAAAGAAATAATCAAGTGGATTGATGCAGGTGTGGTCTACCCAATTTCAGACAGTGAGTGGGTCAGCCCCGTTCAATGTGTTCCTAAGAAAGGGGGTATGACTGTAGTCACCAATGAGAAAAATGAGTTGATCCCTACTCGAACCGTCACAGGCTGGCGGATTTGTATGGACTACAGAAAGCTAAATGAAGCCACGAGGAAAGATCATTACCCCATCCCTTTTATTGATTAAATACTTGATAGGTTGGAAGGACAGGAGTATTATTGCTTCCTTGATGGGTACTCTGGCTATAACCAAATAGCCATAGCTCCTGAGGAGAAGACTACTTTCACCTGTCCTTACAGGACATATGCTTTCAGGCGGATGCCATTTGGGCTATGCAACGCACCCGCCACATTCCAGAGATGCATGATGGCTATTTTCCATGACATGGTTGAGGATTTTGTTGAGGTATTTATGGATGATTTTTCTGTTTTCGGTAATTCGTTTGCTACTTGTTTGCAGAATCTTGACAGGGTGCTGGCTCGATGTGAAGAATCCAACCTTGTGTTAAACTGGGAGAAATGCCACTTCTTAGTGAAGGAGGGGATTGTCCTGGGCCACAAAGTATCTAAAAAGGGGTTGGAAGTCGATCGTGCTAAGATCGAGGTTATTGAAAAATTGCCACCACCAGTGTCAGTGAAAGGTGTACGCAGTTTTCTGGGGCATGCAGGATTCTACAGGCGGTTCATCAAAAACTTTTCCAACATTTCTAGACCAGTATGCAGACTGCTAGAAAAGGAGGTAAAGTTTGAGTTGAACGATGAGTGTGTTACAACATTTGAAAAATTGAAGCAGAAATTGATAGAAGCACCTATACTTACTTCTCCTGATTGGGAACAACCATTTGAGCTGATGTGTGATGCCAGTGATGTGGCTGTGGGAGCCGTATTGGGACAAAGGAAAAATAGAGTTTTTTCATTCTATTTATTATGCAAGCAAAATAGTGAATACGGCTCAGAGCAATTACACAGTCACAGAAAAGGAAATGCTAGCTCTGGTGTTTGCATTTGACAAATTCAGGTCCTATTTGGTGGGTTCGAAAGTTGTGGTGTACACCGATCGTGCATCTATTCGGTACCTATTCAACAAGAAGGATGCTAAGCCTAGATTGATTAGATGGATCTTATTGTTGCAGGAGTTCGACCTTGAGATCAGAGACAGAAAGGGGAGCGAGAACCAAGTAGCAGATCACCTATCACGACTGGAAAGTCGGTCGCATGTGATGGAAAGTGATAACATAAATGAAGACTTCCCAGATGAGCAACTCTTGGTAGTGGGAGAAGCTGAAGTTCCCTGGTATGCAGACATAGTCAACTTGCTAGTGATCGGAGTCTACCCACCTGACACAACAGACCAGCAAAGAAGGAAATTGAGGCATGACAGCCGGCATTATGTATGGGATGAGCCATATTTGTTCAAACAGGGACCAGATCAGGTGATGAGAAGATGCATCCCAGAGAGTCAGATAGCAGAAGTGTTGAGGGGCTGCCATTCTTCGTTGTATGGAGGGCATCACGGAGGTGAGAGAACAGCGCACAAGGTTCTACAGTCAGATTTCTTTTGGCCAACACTGTTCAGAGATTCTATGGCGTATGTTAAAATGTGTGATAGATGTCAGCGTACAAGATGAATTGGCAGAAGACAAGAGATGCCTTTGCAGAATATACTGGAAGTTGAGCCCTTTGATGTATGGGGCATTTACTTCATGGGTCCATTCCCACCGTCATTTGGTAATCGTTACATCTTGGTGGCTGTAGATTATGTATCAAAATGGGTGGAAGCAATAGCTTGCCCCAGAAATGACAACAAGGTAGTAACGAAGTTTGTGAAAAAACACATCCTCACACGGTTTGGGACACCCCGAGCAATTATCAGTGACGGAGGGGCTCATTTTGTCAATGCAAGTTTCAAGAAATTACTAGCCAAGTATGGGGTGCGACATAAAGTGGCAACAACATACCACCCCCAAACTAGTGGGCAAGTAGAGGTGTCAAATAGGGAGGTGAAGCAGATTCTTCAGAAAACGGTGAATACACAACGGAATGATTGGTCAAGCAAACTCGATGAAGCGTTGTGGGCCTACCGAACTGCTTATAAGACATCGATTGGAACGTCACCATACCGATTGGTCTACGGAAAATCATGTCATCTCCCGGTGGAATTAGAGCACCGAGCTTTCTGGGCTGTCAGAAAGCTAAATATGGACTCAGAGCTGGCGGGCAAAAAGAGACTAATGCAGCTCAGTGAACTTGATGAGTTCCGCTGGCATGCCTATGAGAGTGCTAAGTATTACAAGGAAAGAACCAAAAGATGGCATGATAAGCATGTAGTGCATCGCATTTTCGAGGCGGGACAGAAAGTTTTGCTCCTTAATTCGAGATTAAAGTTGTTTCCTGGTAAGCTAAGGTCTAAATGGTTGGGACCTTTTGAAGTGGTAAGAATGACCCCTCACGGGGCCGTAGAACTGTGGCAAGAAGATCGGAGTGCTACGTTCTTGGTAAATGGGTAGAGATGTAAGCACTATTGGGGGGAGGACAATGATCGTGAAAAATCGTTCATCACCCTAGTGGATAATTGAGCATAAAGGACGTCGAGCAGCGACGGTAAACCAGGCGCTGCACGGGAGGCAACCCGTGAAAAATATTTTTTTCTTTTGTTTAGTAAAGTGTGAATAGTTTTTATTTTAATTTTTCTTTTTCTAGATTTGGTATAAATTTTTCGTTTTAGTTAGTATTTTTCATTTTAGTTAGGGAAATCTATTAATCGAACCAATTTTGTTTAGTGAGGTGATTTTCAGGTCAACCAGAGAAAAATGTGCATGGAATCGGGAAGGAAAAGGCAAGGTATGAAAAAATGAATAAAATGAAGAGACAGAGCACTGGGGCGATGGCTCCGTGTCACGGAGGAAGGGCTCCGCGTTACCCTCCGTGACACGTTGAGGTTAAATCTGGATTTTTAAAAAATTCCAGTGAGCCATCGCGTTAGCTCCGTGTCACGGAGGAGGGGCTCTGCGTTACCCTTCGTGACACGTTGCCCTATATTTTGTGACGGGTCACACCGCGTTGCCGGGTGACCCGCGTGTTTCCCTTCATTTTTAACCCCGATTTTAGTCCCTTTTCCCCCATTTCCTCTTTTCTCCGAGACCAAACACCTGAATTCCCTTCCCCAACCAATGTGCCACGCTATTAAGCAACCAAATTGTCAGATACCTAGTGGACACCATCAATAGTCTCACCAGATATCTTAAGCACCAGTTCCTTCGGCTATGAGTATGCCATCCATATCCAAGCGCGATCATAGGGGACGAGCATCAGCATCAAGAGGACAAAGTAGCAGACCCGTAGAGACCAGCCCTTCGGAGTGTAGTAGATGTGGCCGGAGGCATGTGGGCTAGTGCTTAGCAGGTTCAGGTGCTTAGGTATGGGAAGCCTGGGCATATGCGTAGGAATTTCCTAGCAGCAAGACAGGGTCATGATAGGGGCCGAGGCCCAGCTTCCAGTTCAGCAACTCCACCAACACGCCTAGCTCAAGAGGGGGCTTTTACTAGTGCGGGTGGTGGTCAGCGTCAAAACAAATTCTATGTCCTAGCATTCTTTCAGGAGCAAGAAGTCTCCCCAGATATAGTCACTGGTTTGTTACGAGTACTGCACCTTGATGTATATGAATTGTTATATCCAGGGGCTACTCCCGGGTCTATTACCTCTTGGAATGAACTCACGTAAGCATTTTTGGACAGTTTCTTCCCTTGTTTGAGGATGCTACAACTGTTGACAACTTGCTGGGGAGCAACTCCATGAAGCATAGTTGAGGTTCAAGAAAAAAATTGCCATTTTCCCGAACCATGGGTTGCCCGATGGGGTTCTATTTTAGAGATTCTATCAGTAAGTCTGCGGAAAATAATTTGGCAGGGGGTTCCATCATGGATCAGCCCTATGGAATAGCCAAAGAACTTCTTAACATAATGAGTAAGGCCAATCGAGCATGGAAACTGGAGAAGCGGAGGCATCTTCTAGCGGTGTTGCTCCCAACCTTATGACTGCTGATGAGGAAAAAGGATGAGGCTAGGGATGAAACTCTTGCTAAGATGATGAACAACTAGAGTTGATGACGAAACATGTGATGGGAGCTGGTGCAAAGAGTGTGAATGTTGTAGGTGCTCAAGACAATACTCAATTTGATGATGACACTTTACCACCAAGATATGAGAAGTGTTCGGACCATTTAGTATAACTACACGCAAGTGCACGTGGTCGAACAAGTAGTAAAGTGGCTCAAGTAAGCCAAGTATCGATCCCACAGGGACTGGACTAAGGTAACAATCTACTCAAGTGTCAATAAACTTTAACTCTAAATTGCAGACAACAGTGTGAAGAAGAGTTTGATATTTTGTTTCCTAATTTTGTACTGTCTAAAACGAATATATAATTTGAGTCTGAACTATAAGTATGAGAATGCTGAGGCTAAATGAACATGTAGAGAAATAAATTATCGATACAATTTGGTTAATCTTTCCTCCGGTTGCTAGTCAAGAATTATTGCCTATGGATTAAAACTCTCGTATTTAACCCAACTTAAGAATCATGAACCTTCCACCTACATCTTTGTGATAAAAATAAATTCATGTTCTAGCCATACAAAACCGATTCCTTAACTGACTAATACGACTTTTAGGTATATCTCTATCCTGAAGGTAAATCAATTCTCAATTTTCCCAAACTAAGAAAAGATCATATCCTATCAATTCACAACTTTCCAGTTTCTTGCTCTCTCGAGTGAAACCGGACTTTTTAGATATACATTAATGTTGGCCACACATTACTATAGTAAGAACAAGAATCAATAGAACCACCATGGAAGAAAAGATGACAACCAATTTATCAATAATCACATTTCAATAGAATTGTTCTTAACCTCAGCAAGAAGGGAATTTAGCCACTCATTTGTGGATTAAACATCGTTAAATAAGTGTTAATCATACAAGCAATTGAAATAAAGAAGAAGGAGATAAAGAAAAACCCTGAGATTTTCGTCCCCTCAACTGCCTGTAACCCACGTTCTTGTTCCACCAAGTAAGAATAATTAATAATGAACCTAAGTGTTCTATTTATACTAGTGGGAATTTTTCCCGGAATAACAAGCAACGTGTCACGGAGTGCATCGCGGAGCACTTCCTCCGTGACACGCCACCAACGCGGACCCTCACTGGAATCCGGTCGTCCAAGTATTCACACCCAACGTGGCACCGCGTGCAACGCGGGGCTAGGCCAACGTGCCACAGCCTCAACGCGCACCTTCACTGGAATTTGGCATAATTTTCACATCCAGGAAGAATGCATCCGCGATGGAAGCGTGACATGGCTCCATCGCGGAGCCCGTTTACTATGTGCTTTCCTTGTGCTTTTTCCTTGCTCTCTTTCGAGTCAAATCCTGATTTCTCCCAACATGCATCTTAGCTTCGTAAAATTATATTTTTCCAGCAAAACCACCCTAATAATGTTGGTTAGTATAAATTCACATTTTATTACAATTCACATGAGAATGTACAAACATCGATAGATAAACAAGGCAAAATGACACATTTGAGTATCACTTGGGCATATAAATCTGCCCAAGATCACTTACCCCACACTTAAATCCTTGTTCGTCCCCGAACAATACTCTTACATCTCATGCAATTGACACCCAATCCAGGCTACTTTGGCTCGACAATTCAAGCTACGGTTATACCGATTATTTAATATAGCAAATCATCAAGAAAACATGTATAGTCTTATCAATACAATGACCTCCAACACATTAAGACCTCCTATACTCAAGAATCGACTCTCGATATCGGCAAACTCATGCAAATCAGCTGATCAAGATATCCGACATGAAATTCAATCTCTCATCGAGCATGTTCCCTCACAACACAAGAAAATTTTCCCCTTTTTAATGCCATGAACTCAAAGACATTTCATGCAGGGGCATATAAACAAGATTTCGCTCTCTCTCCCAAAAGAATTCACATGTATCATGTCATGAACCATAGGCTTGCCTTTAGCGTATTACTCCACTAATATAAGGACACATTATGTAAGATCACGTAGGACTTAACGGGTTGTAATGTAAGCTACGGAACTAGCAAATACTGGGCTAACCAATAAGAACAACTAGCATCCTTAAGCGCTTTTTCAATACATCCCATCAACCTTATGGGCATTGTTTCTTCCTTCATCCTCCCATTCTTGAAGTCTGTCTTTATTTTTGGCCCCATATATTTAAGCACACTTGACTTAATAACAAAGATTATTTATACATCTTCATTATATTTAATTTATAGCAAGTGCACCTTTGACCTTTTCTTTCCTTTCATCACTTTGCTTTTTCTTTTCTTTTCACAATTCTCACTCCCTGACACTATGGGAAAATTATTTTTTTTCTTGAGGGCTTAAGAGGTTTGGATCAAATTCACGTATAATGAACAGAAGGGGTTAAGTTCAGTTTATACCTTTTTGACAAAAGAAAAATAATAGGCTAAAGGCTCAATGGGCTAACTAGGATGTACATTCAAGGTAGGTACGATAATGAAAAAAAAACTTTCGGTTAAATCAAAGAAATGCCTACATCCTTTCCTACAACACACATCCTTCATTTTGTTTTGTACACACACCAGGCAAGTTCTAGACACTTCACAATAGCATGGAAGAAATGAAACCTCACCATACACTCGTTGCACATGCTCAACTCAAGACATATTCACAGACTCCTCAATCAGCTAATTACAAGAATTCAAACATTAAGCCTCAATCACACCGAATCGAACTCTATGGCCTAGGTATCTCAACGTATTTACAAAGTTGCATGCTTTCATACGAATCACCTTTGCATTTTAAATATCATATACCACACGCAACCAGAATTTCGCAACCATAAAGTAACGACACATTTGGGTTACACACAACAAAGAAAAAGAAAAAACTAAAAAATGAACAAAAGAAATCTACTCCTAACGACTACATTTCCCTTAAGACGGTCGTCATCCATCCATCATAGGGAATGGTCACTAATTACGACTTCGGTTCAATGGGACTATTCTCGGTAAAAGAACCGAAAACAAACTCCGAGAAACCCAAAAATAAAAATTTCACGAAAAATTTTAAAAATATCGATAATTTCGATAAAAGATATTTACACAACCAGCTAACAACATTCAACAACACACAATAGCTTCACATTAATTACAATATAGACATACACACAAAAATCACAAGGTAACAAGTTTTTCCAGGCACAACAATAGAAGAGAGACATTAATAACAACAACAACCAGCACCTAACTACTCCCACCCCACACTTAAATCAAACACTGTCCCCAGTGTTCACAAAATTCAGCATAGCACGAAAGTGGTTGGTGAAACTCCCTAATCAATAGAAGTATTCCACTTCTTCGTCAGGTGCGGCTGCCTCGTCTCCCATGTCGGAATCGCCCCCGTCGTCATCATCTGACTCAACATCGGAGTCATCACGATGTGTCTCCTCATCTGTAGGGACATCATCATCAGTGGGCTCCACAAAAGCTGGCCCCACTCGGCATAGAGCCCTAGCATTTTCGTCAAAAGGGTAGTCTAGCTTGAGCTGCCACAGCTCATCTTTTGTTGCCGGCCTCCCGCCTATACGCTACTGGAGCATCTGCATCCCGAACATGCGAGCCATGTACTGATCATCCCGAGCATGTCGCTCGGCTAGTGTAAGAACTGGCCTGTGAGTGGTGTCTGGTGCCTTAGTTTTGGTGACATCTAAGGCCCGCCTCTCCATCTGCGGGATGTAGTCAAGGGCTTCTTCCTCAATATCCAGGCCCCTCAGGAACGTGGTTAGTAATCCACCAAACCCGTACTTGCGCCCTTGATGCAAACGGGCTCTATTCATGGCAGAGATAATCACTGCCCCAACATTGATCTCCAGCCCTTTCATCAAGGCATAGACCAAGCATACACGATCCTGGGTGACATCTGTCATATGCACCCCCAGGGTCAGGCAGGAACAAACAATCTGAAGCCATATCCTGGCCTCCCTGTTCATCTGTGTGTAGGGCAATGTCTGATGGTAGCCCCTCTCCTTATGCCTGCTCCACCATGCTGTAGACCGGGCTCCACACAAAGAGCATCTGATGTCCGCATATGGTGGAGTGATATTCAGCTGGCGAAGCACGTGGGCGTCTGTGTCTTCAGCACACACCGCGCCCCCAAGATGGCATTAAGGTGATGGGGCTCAAAAGTGATTATCTGCCCTCTTATCTTTATGGTGTCACTTCTGAGTGTTGGGTTCCAGTTGGCGTAGAATTCCTGAATTAGGTGCAGATTTCACTCCTTGGGCTCTTCAAAGATAAAATTCAGCCCGGCTACCTCAATCCTGTGGATAATCCTGGGGAATTCCTGTGCCAATGGTTCCCTAGCAATGTATTCCTCGGGGAAGTATTTGCTTTCCTTATGCTTTGCATACCATTTCTTCCCCTCCTCTGTCACCCATCGGGTTCCGTATTGCCGATGTCGGCCGCGCGGAACCGCTGGTGCTGCTGGGACTGCTGTTCCCAGTCTGATTCTTTTCCTTCCGACGCCCGATGTAGATGCGCCCTTCCCTTTATCTTGTCTGCTTGCCATTGTTTCTGTCAAACCAAACAGACAGGTCCAATGTTATTCCAATTAAAATTAGCTTCGACTAAGGTTGGGTTCAGCTAAGCCACTCCACACTTAGTATTTAGCCACAATCATAACATTACGACAAGATCATACTTATTTCCAATTTACATAAAAAAAACACAACAAATATGCCTAGTGCATTCAGAGAATTCGACAGTATAAATTCTTTTGTACTACTCAGACTTCGTACAGCTAACCACAACATTACCATTGATCACATTTCTATACATAGAACTTAGCAAGGAAAAACAAAGAAAAAGAATTTATCTACATAAACCTATACAATTCACCCATTTCTTGCATATTACAATTTCGTCAACCCGAAAATACGTCGGTCTTTTAGCATATTAACAGTTAGCACAACCAACTCATCTCACCCAACATATACAACCCAACAAGAATTTCACATGTCAACTAAATTTTTCCCCTTTTCATATTCAAATTCAAGCCCTATCTACAATTTTACAAAAATTCTATCAAGCTATGTAATTATTGAGTTCATACAATCACAATGATACTACGAACGTCAATCCACAATAACTCAATTGAATTTAAGCTTAATTTCTACTTAGGGAAAGTTTAGCTCACATCACATGTTCAACATCGAAAAATTCGATAAGAATTGAGATAGAGTGGAAGAACATACCTGTAATTCGATGAAATGAAGAAAACTTGATGAAAATGTGTGCCTAGGTCCGTGTCACGTTGAGGGAGAAGGGGAATTTGGGGTTAAAAAGTGGGGATTTCACGCGGGTCACCCAGCGACCCGGTGTGACCCGACGCGAATAACACCTCAACGTGTCATGGAGGGTAATGCGGAGAAACCCCTCCGTGGCACGGAGCCATTGCGCAGGTGTTCTGAAATTTGTAAAAATTCCAGAATTGCTTTCAACGGTCACGAAGGGTAATGCGGAGGCCCTCCTCCGTGACACGGAGCCAACGCGTGGGCTCACTATTTTGCCACTTTTTATTTTGTTTTTTTCTTACCTCGATTTTATCCTTTGAGATTCTTTACATTTTGCCCTCCGATCAATCTGAAATTTATCTTACAACAAGAAATCGGTTAGAATCCCAAGGTTTGCAAACATAACACAATATATATATATTTTTTCTTTTTCTTTTTCTTTTTCTCTTTTTTTTTCTCTTTTCTTTTTCTTAACTAATGTACAAATACAACAAATTCACGGGTTGCTTCCCGTGCAGCGCCTGGTTTACCGTCGCGGCTCGACGTCATTAAGCTTAGTCATTCTCTAGGGTGACAGACGTCTTCTCTCGACTACCGTCCTCACCCCTATCATGCTTACACATCTCCGGTGGTTTCCCCAATAACTCCCGTGACTCAACGCTCTGGACAACATCAGCTCGATTAATCACGTTGATCACTGAGAGTTCCTCGTACACGGCCGGGAGCTTGGTGGCCTTGTATACATCAAACACCTCCACCTTGTCATGTGGTCGCATGGTTAGTTGCCCTCCCGCTACATCAATAAGTGCTTTCCCGGTCGCCAAGAAAGGACGTCCCAAAATAAATGGGACTTCCGCGTCTTGCTCAAAGTCCAGCACAATGAAGTCTACCGGGAAGATATGGGAACCCATTTGCACCAGCACGTCCTCCACAATTCCATCAGGTCTTGCCAAGGAACGATCTTCTTGTTGCAAGATCACTGTTGTTGGTCTAGGACTCCCTAGTCCCAACTTCTTAAATACCGATGTCGGCATCAAGTTAATGCTTTCTCCCAAATCACATAATTCGCGAGCTCGGATACTCTGCCCAATTGTAATTTGTATTGTAAAGCTCCCAGGGTCCTTGAGCTTTGTGGGCAACCTGTTTTGTATCCGGGAAGTGCACTCCTCCGTAAGAGCCACCGTAGCGCACTCAGTTAACCTGCTTTTGTTCGCCACGATGTCCTTAATATACTTTGTGTACTTCAGCACTCCCCGCAAAACATCAACAAGAGGTAAGTTAATGTGTACCTGTTTAAGCACCTCCATGAACTTTTTGAAACACACCTCCTCCTTGTGTTTCTTTATCTTTGAGGGAACGGGGGTGGTGGTCTTTTTGGTTCAGCATCCTTTTTCTTCCCCCTCTCAATTTCTGCTGCTCCCGACTGTTGAGGTGGTCTTTCTGGTTCCACCTCTTTAAGCTGTAAACCACTCCTTGTGGTCACTGCATTCACTTGCTTGGGGTTGGGATTAGTGTCACTCGGAAGTCCTCCTCTAGGCCTGGTGTTTTGGGCTCCAGCAAATTGCGCAAACTGGTACTCCAGCACCTTGGTAGCTAACTGATTGTTCTTTACCTCGGCTGCCAATTTCACATAATCAGCCTGCAATTGAGCTTGGTTAGCTATCATTGTCTTGAACATCTCCTCAATGCTGGGTGATGGTGGTGGAGGAGGTGCATTATTGCTTCTATATTGCGACTGATAGTTCTACTGTCCTCCTTGATTTCTCTGCGCCCCCTGACTCGAACTTTGCCCTTGATGGTTATTGCTACCCCAAGAGAAATTCGGGTGATTCCTCTAGTTGGAATTGTAGCTGTTGCCATACTGTAGGTGGTTGTTTCTCTGTACATTACCAACAAAGTTCACCGAATCAGGATTTGCTCCACAACAGTCAGCTAAGTGTTCACTACTCCCGCACCCTTCACACCAAATCTGCTGCACTACATTCACTGGGGCTTGAGACTGGTTCATGCTCATGTTACTGAAGTGGGTGTTGAGTTGATTCTGCAATGCAGCAATCTGTGCAGCAACTTGTGCAGCAATAGCTGTAAAACCATCCACTTCTAGGACTCCTACTGCTCTTCATAAGTCTTCTCTAATGCTTGTCCCCCAGCTGCTGAGTCTAGCAAGATTTTTGTGTGGGGTTCCAAACCCTCTATGAAAGTATGTACCAGCACATCATTGGATTGGTGATGATGAGGACAATCCTACAACATTGATTTGAATCTCTCCCATGCCTGATACAGATTCTCTCCCTCTCTCTGTTTAAAACTTATAATTTGACTTCTAAGTCTTGATGTTTTACCTGATGGAAAGAACCGTATCAAGAATTTCTTGCAAGATCATCCCACGTGGTGATGGAATTAGGTGGCTCAGCTTTCAACCACCTCTTAGCTTCTCCCAAAAGTGAAAATGGGAACAATGTAAGCCTGACATAATCTGATGACACTCCAGCGGGGATGTAAGTGTCACTTATCTCCAAGAAATTTTGGAGATATTGTTGTGGATCCTCATGAGGGAGACCTGTGAACTGCGCGCTGGTGTGCAGCAATTGCACCATGTTCTGTTTAAGCTCGAACCTCCGTCCTGGCTCAGGTTTTCGGATGCTAGATGTGACATTGTTAGCATGTGGGATTTCCACCTCGAGAACCGGCCTAGCTGCCATTTCCTCGGGCACTAACATTGCCCTTACAACTGGTGGATTCTGTTGTTGCCCTAGGATTGTTTGTCTGAGAAACTGCAGCTGTTTCTCTAGAGCTTCTCTCCTTTGACGATGGAATTGTCATTCCGGCTCTAAAGATGAGTCCACCAGCTCCTTGTCTCTTGCTAGTGTTCAATAGAAATTCGTATCTGCAAAATACAGGCTAAGACCAAGTTGTCAACACTAAGAAGAAATAGTAAACTAACACTTAAGAAAAATTTACCAATTGCCAGTCCCCGGCAACGGCGCCAAAAACTTGTTCAGACCGTTTTTTATAACTACACGCAAGTGCACGTGGTCGAACAAGTAGTAAAGTGGCTCAAGTAAGCCAAGTATCGATCCCACAGGGACTGGACTAAGGTAACAATCTACTCAAGTGTCAATAAACTTTAACTCTAAATTGCAGACAACAGTGTGAAGAAGAGTTTGATATTTTGTTTCCTAATTTTGTACTAAGTCTAAAACGAATATATAATTTGAGTTTGAACAATAAGTAAGAGCATGCTGAGGCTAAATGAACATGTAGAGAAATAAATTATCGATACAGTTTGGTTAATCTTTCCTCTGGTTGCTAGTCAAGAATTATTGCCTATGGATTAAAACTCTCGTATTTAACCCAACTTAAGAATCATGAACCTTCCACCTACATCTTTTTGATAAAAAGAAATTCATGTTCTAGCCATACAAAACCGATTCCTTAACTGACTAATACGACTTTCAAGTATATCTCTATCCTGAAGGTGAATCAATTCTCAATTTTCCCAAACTAAGAAAAGATCATATCCTATCAATTCACAACTTTCCAATTTCTTGCTCTCTCGAGTGAAACCGGACTTTTTAGATATACATTAACGTTGGCCACACATTACTACAGTAAGAACAAGAATCAATAGAACCACCATGGAAGAAAAGATGACAACCAATTTATCAATAATCACATTTCAATACAATTGTACTTAACCTCAGCAAGAAGGGAATTTAGCCACTCATTTGTGGAATAAACATCGTTAAATGAGTGTTAATCATACAAGCAATTAAAATAAAGAAGGAGATAGAGAAAAACCCTGAGATTTTCGTCCCCTCAGCTGCTTGTAACCCACGTTCTTGCTCCACCAAGTCAGAATAATTAATAATGAATCTAAGTGTTCTATTTATACTAGTGGGAATTTTTCCCGGAATAACAAGCAACGTGTCGCGAAGTGCATCGCGGAGCACTGCCTCCGTGACACGCCACCAACGCGGACCCCCACTGGAATCCGGTCATACAAGTATTCACACCCAACGTGGCACGGCGTGCAACGCGGGGCTAGGTCAACGTGCCACGGCCTCAACGCGCACCTTCACTGGAATTTGGCATAATTTCCGCATCCAGGCAGAATGCAACCGCGATGGTAGCGTGTCACGGCTCCATCGCGGAGCCCCTTTACTATGTACTTTCCTTGTGCTTTTTCCTTGCTCTCTTCCAAGTCCAATCCCGATTTCTCCCAACATGCATCTTAGCTTCGTAAAATTATATTTTTCCTGCAAAACCACGATAATCATGTTGGTTAGTATAAATTCACATTTTATTACAATTCACATGAGAATGTACAAACATCGATAGATAAACAAGGCAAAATGACACATTTGAGTATCACTTGGGCATATAAATCTACCCAAGATCAAGAAGGAGTGTCAACACATGGCAGGCCAAATGGGGAGTTCTCACCCTAGGTATGAAGGTTCTAATCAAGGCCCTTGGTGCCCAAGGGATGAGAATTAAGGTTGGAGAAATCATGATAATCAAGGATGGGGAGATAGAAATGATAGATGGGTGAATAGAGATCAAAATCGTGAAGGAGAGCGATATCACCGAAGTGCTAACCCCTATGTGCCTCCTCCAAAAGAAGGAGCATCTCAAGGGAAGCTTGGAGTGAGTGATATGAGTAACTCAAAAATTGAAGACATGTTTTCTAGAGTGTTGAAGAAGGTAGAATGATTGCTTCAATTGGAATTCCCCCCAATTAGTCTTAGTTTAGATTTAGATAGTTATTCCCCTTTAATTTCCCCCAATTTTACTTTTCAAATGTTGAAAAGTTATGCGTTCTAGTTTGAATTAGTTTATAACTCTAGAATTATCGACTCAATTCTCTATGGTATCTGACCTCGACATCTGTTGGGATATTTGTTTTGATACAATGACCGTTTATACTCTTTCGTAAAAGAGGAGTGTAGTTTGGAAGTTATCAAAAATGGCGTCATTTCTGGGGAATTGCGTTGTGATAAGAAATTAGTTATTTATTGATTCAAATTAATTTTGCATTTTTGTTTTACATCTTGTTTTGTTTTTTATTCTTATTTTTGTTTTTGTTGATTGTAATTGTATGATAGCATCATGAAATTAAAGGAGGTTTGTTGGTTGCAACGCTTATTATGATGAACCATGTCCATATTATGGAGGACCACACGATTGGCAAGATTGCAAATATGCCCCTGGAAGGGAGATGAGTACACCTTCTTCTTATGATGGGTATTGTTACACCCTGTAAAATTCCCAACACATAGATGGCCTATTCGCGTGTTGGTTAAGAGTATTTGAAAGACATACATGCTAGAAAAAGGCCCGGGAAAAGACCGGATGAGAAACCTGTCAAACCATTGCGGAAGGAGCCGGCGCAGAGCCCCTCCGCGATGGCAACGTGTCACGGAGGTGGAGCCTCCGCGTTGGCTCCGTGACACATTGGCCCTGTCCAGGCCCAAGTATATAAACCCCTCACTTTGGTTTTTAATGATATAACTCATATAATTTCCAGAGAAACCGAGGGAAAACAGGGAGGATCGAGAATCTCTTATAATATTCGTCTGATTACGCCGTCAAACGCGGTCCAAACTCAAATTAACTCCAGATACCGAGGTATTAAGCAGTAAGGAGCATTCCTACGGATTTAGTTTCGTGAAATTTGGCTGGCGAATCGTCATGCTACCGAACTAAGATAAGTGGAATTGCTCCGAACTAGTGTCAATATACTCCTATCACTAAAGTGAGTATTTCTCCCTTCTGGACTTTCGAGAAATAACGAGTTTCCGACCGTTTTTTGATAAGCCAAAGTTTGGGCTATATATATATCGAAAGTGATGTTTTCTTTCAGAATATTAGTGTATTTAGTTCTAATTGACATATATGTAAATGCTGTTGGGAGAAATATCTGGAGTACTGACCGAGCTTCATCCGTTAGTCCGATAAACCGAGATTAAGGTATGTAAAACCAGTTTCTTCGGCAAGTTAGTAGTTTTAGCCTTGTATAGCACAGTAAACTCCGTAGTAGAATTCCCGGAGTTGAATATTGAGTATTATGCAAGTTCAGTAAATCTAGTTTGCGTTGTTATATCGTACTCAGTCCGAAAGTTAGTAAAGCATGCGCCAAAATGGAAAGTTAGCATTCCAAACTCAGTATAGCCCAGTATGTGATTAGCAAGCATGTTTCTAGAATAATATGATAGATATTCAGAATAAGAGTTAGTAAAGTAAAATCAGACCGTCAGATAGTATCTTGGCTACAGATTAGCTATACAGACAGATGATATCTTGGCTACAGTATCGCCATACAGTCAGATAGTATCTTGACTACAGATTAGCCATGCAGTTAGATAAAGATCACATATTCAGTATAAAGTAGTATGAGAATCAGTATAATACAAAAAGAGATCAGAATAAGAAATCAGAATTCAGATAGTAGTTTTCAGTTTAAACATGCTTGCTGTATATGTGCTTATTGTTTGTTGAGACTTGGTTGTGTCGTGAGGGCACCCTTTTGAGCGTCCTCGCCGCCCCTGAGTTGGTAACTGTGTCTCCCATTGAGCGGGTAGGTTTACGTCACTCCATGGAGTGGCATGCCGTCCCCAGTTTGGACAAAGATGGGATGAAGCTTTCCCCATATCAGCCTGATCAGCATCACAGTACAGATAGCCCTATTGTGCGCAAGCGCCCAGGGAAAAGATTCAGATATAGTTACAGTTACAGAAAGAGTATAGGAGTCCTCCAGACTCAGACATGATTATTTATATCGAAGGCTATGGCCCGAGCCAGAGACCCAGGGGGCCTGCAAAGATGCTCGTAGTTAGCAGATGAGTGGAGCGACTTATTTTTGGCTGGTTTTGACCCGAGTAGGGGTATATAGATTGTTTGCTTGCTTGGCGCCATCTGGTTTATAGGGTTTGGTATTGGCTCTTGTTTGCTATATGTATATATGTATTTATGTGCTATATATTAGTTAATAGATAGCAGGCCGCCGCGTCTACCGGTTCGCTCCTACCCTATCACAACACAGAAAGTCTGATTCAGTTCATATCAGTTCTTACATATTCAGTTATCTCCTGCTATTCAGAATTGCTAGTTATGTTATTTATATTCAGTTGTATCCAGTTGACTTGCATACTCGGTACCAGTGGTACTGACGCCCGTTTGGGGCGCTGCATTACTTGCCTGCAGGTACTCATAGACGAGGAGGCAATCCTTCGTGATTCCAGCCAGCTTATAGAGTCATCAACTCCTATCATCCGGAGCTTGATATTCAGAGGTGTAGTTCATTTTCTTTTAATGTACAACATGGGTTGGCCGAGGTCCTGTCCCGACCATTTCATCAATACTCATAGAGGCTTGCAGATTGTATATATTCATCTCCCTCTGGTTAGTTGTGCCGGTCGTGTGAGGCCATGCGTTTTGTTTAGCTGTTTAGCATTGTTGATTATGTTGGTCGTGTAGGGCCATAGTCTGATAGTAGTGGTGACCTTGCCGGTCATGTAGTTATTCACTATTCTATTGTTGAGTTACAGATAACTAGACAACATGGTGGTCTTGTCGGCCCGCATAGGTTTCCCCCTTTGTAAGTATGTTTCTGATTAGCTGAAGTTTTATACAGGTGGCTATAGGCCCAGTCGGCCGGAGGCTGTGTTTACAGCCGTTATATAGCCCGTTGTTTCCAGAAATTTGAGTTAGAGCTAGCCAGGCACCAGATGTGCTTAGGCTCACCAGTTTGCAGTCTAGATCCTACTAGGGCATCAGGTGCTAGTCATACCCCCCAAGGCGGGGCGTGACAAACTTGGTATCAGCAGGTCGTGTCCCAGGGAGTCTGCAAGCCGTGCTAAGTAGAGTCTTGTCTATGGATGTGTTGTGCACCACATACTATAGGCAGGAGGCTGCGAGGCATGATAGGATGGTTACTCTTCTTTCTCATTCAGTCGTGCTATAGAGCGATACAATATAGGGTTGGGTCCCTAAAACTTATCATATTCTTTGTCTACAGATAAGAATGGCAGACCAGCGTCACCATGCCACCGGCAGAAGATTAGACATAGCAGCAGGAGAAGGCACCAGCAGGATGCCTCAGTTCCATTCAGAGTTAGCCCGATCTGAGGGCGATATAGAGGCTTCATCACAACCCTCTTAGCAGTCCCCCTCATATTAGGAGCCTTTGGGCACGACACCGCCTCTGATAGCTCCTGTACCTTTGCCATCAGACCAGGAAGTTCGGAGCGTAGTGGTTATGTTGGCACAAACGATGGCCACACAACGCCAGTCAGTGCCACCTGTAGCAGCAGAACCTTCAGGTGGGTCAGGTAGTTCCAGGGTCAGGGAGTTTTTGGCACTAGGTCCCCCATAGTTCACTGGGTCAGATCAAGCAGAGGACCCCCAGGATTTCCTAGATCAGATGTAGAGAATCTTCTGGGTCATGCATGTGACCCCTATAGAATCAGTTGAGCGGGCAGTGTTTCGGTTGCGGGACATAGCTGTGTTATGGTACGAGAGTTGGGAAAGGTCTCCAGGGAGAGATGTTGCCCCTCCAACCTGGTCCAGCTTCTCGGAGGCATTCCTGGACCATTATTTGCCACGGGAGATCTGACAGGCCCGGATGGATCAGTTTTTTCATTTGGAGCAGGGGGCGAGGAGTGTACGAGAATATGCCCTACAATTTGACTCCCTAGCCCACTATGCTCCAGCTTTTGTGGACATTATGCCATCCAGAGTCCACCGGTTCATTATGGGTCTGAACCCGAAATATATTGAAGCTGGCATGATGGCTACGTTACGAGAAGATATGGATATTTCCTGAGTACAAGCCTTTGCCCAGACCATTGAGGGCCTTAGACAGTGGCAACAGGGTAGTGGACAGACAAATCAGGAATAGCGCCGCAGAGACAGATCAGATGGAATGCAGAGGGAGGTTCAGAGAGGACCCAGGCCCCGATTGTCAGACAGACTCCCTAGACCCCCACCTCCACCATAGCAGCAGCAGCGAGGTAGATTTGCTCGTCGAGGGAAGTCAGACTCTGGTGGCAATTCTTGAACAGTAGATTCCCCACAGCAGAGAAGGGGAGAGCAGAGCAGATTTACACCCCCACCCTGCCCGAATCGCGGCCGACCTCACATTGGAGCTTGTAGATATGGCTCCTCAGGGTGTTATATTTGTGGGCAGGAGGGGCACCATGTGAGAGATTGTCTGGCCAGGGGATAAGAGAGCAGAGATAGTCGGGACAGGGGATCCGCAGGGCCACGAGCTCCAGCAGCCTCGGCAGGGCGTAGGCCCTCAAGTACAACAGGTAGAGGCCGAGGTAGATTAGGAGCCTCCAGTTCATGTACAGGCTCAAGCCGTACCTATGCATTACTAGAGAGACAGGACTCAGAGGCATCTCCAGATGTAGTGACAGGTATGATGACTATCTGTTCATGCCATGCTTATGTACTGATTGATCCACGGTCCACTCTGTCATATATTACCCCATTTGTGGCTCAAAAGTTTAATGTCGCACTAGAGTTATTACAGCAGCCCTTTTCAGTATCTACACCCTTCGGTGACTCCATTATAGCTAGTAGAATTTATCGAGGGTGTACAGTAAAGGTTGCTGATCGCCATACTACAGTAGATCTGGTAGAGTTAGAAATGATTGATTTCGATGCCATTATGGGTATGGACTGGTTGGTGCCATGCTATGCTAACGTAGAATGTTGGACCAAGATGGTCCGATTCCACTTTCCAGGAGAGGCAGTGCGAGAGTGGAAAGGCAGCACAGCTACTCCAAAAGGTAGGTTTATTTCCTACCTTCAGGAGAGGAAATTGATAAGTAAGGGATGTATCTACTACCTAGTCAGGGTTCAGGATGTTCAGGTAGAATCTCCGACACTTTAGTTTGTTCCGATGGTGAATGAATTCCCTGATGTATTTCCAGACGAGTTACCTGGTATTCCCCCAGAAAGGGGGATAGATTTTGCAATTGACTTGCTACCAGGCACTCAGCCTATATCAATTCCTCCGTATCGCATGGCTCCTGCTGAACTCAGAGAATTAAAGGAGCAGCTAAAGGACCTGCTAGATAAGGGTTTTATCAGGCCGAGTACTTCACCGTGGGGTGCGCCAGTTCTATTTTTGAGAAAGAAGGATGGCTCGCTCAACATGTGTATAGATTACTGGCAGCTGAATAAAGTTACAGTAAAGAATAAGTATCCGCTTCCCAGAATAGATGATTTGTTTGATCGGTTACAGGGGGTCAGATATTTCTCCAAGATTGACTTGCGGTCCGGATATCATCATGTTCGAGTTCGTGAAAGAGACATTCCCAAAACGGCTTTCAAGACCCGATATGGACACTTTGAATTCCTAGTTATGTCCTTTGGGTTGACGAATGCCCTAGCAATATTCATGGACCTGATGAATAGCATTTTCAGACCATACCTGGACCTATTCGTGATAGTGTTTATTGATGATATTCTGGTGTATTCTCGCTCTGAAGCAGATCACCAGGCTCATTTACGGACACTGCTCCATATTCTCAGGGACCGTCAATTATATGTTAAGTTCTCTAAGTGTGAATTCTGACTGAACTCAGTAGCCTTCTTGGGGCATATTGTGTCGGATGCTGGTATACAGGTTGACACGCAGAAGATAGAAGTAGTTAAAACCTGGCCTAGGCCTACCACTCCGACTGAAGTCCGCAGTTTTCTGGGGTTAGCGGGATATTACAGGAAATTTGTTGAGGGATTCTCTACTATAGCGGCACCTCTGACCAAACTGACACAGAAAGCAGCAAAGTTTAAGTGGACAGAGGCATGTGAGCAGAGATTCCAGGAGTTAAAAGACAAATTAACTCCGCCCCAGTGTTAGCATTGCCGGAAGGTCCATAAGGTTATTTAGTGTATTGCGACGCATTAGGCATTGGGTTGGGTTTTGTGTTGATGCAGCGCGGTAAGGTGATTGCGTATGCTTCCAGACAACTGAGGAAACACGAAAAGAATTACCCTACCCACGAACTGGAGTTAGCCGCAGTGATCCATGTCTTAAAAATATGGAGACATTACTTGTATGGCATCCATGTGGATATTTTCACAGACCATAATAGCCTACAGTATATCCTCACCTAGAGGGAGTTGAATCTGCGACAGTGTCGCTGGTTCGGGCTATTAAAAGATTATGATGTGGAAATTCTATATCATCCGGGAAAAGCCAACGTAGTAGCAGATGCTCTCAACCGTAAATCCATGGGAAGTTTGGCATATTTGCATCCCGAGCAGCAGGAGTTGGTTAGGGAGATACATCAATTAGCCAGCCTAACCGTTCGTATAGCAGAGACAGAGGACAACAGAGAGGTAATTCAGAACACCGCCATGTCATCATTAGTTGTGGAAGTAAAAGAACGGAAGTATGAGGATCCTGACCTGATCCAGCTCAAAGATAGAATTCAGCAGGGTAAAGCGCCAGATTTTCAGATAACTGAGGAACAAGTGCTGTTATGTAATGGCCGCCTCTGTGTTCCAGATGTTTCAGGGCTCCGCCAGCAGATTATGAACGAGGTACATTACGCCCGTTATTCTCTTCACCCCGGTGCGACGAAAATGTACCATGATATCAAGGAGAATTATTGGTGGCCAGGAATGAAAAGAGAAATTGCCGAATTTGTAGTCCAGTGTCCTAACTGCCAACAGGTAAAAGAGGAACACCAGAAACCAGACGGGTTAACTCAGGACATAGCTGTGCCTCTCTGAAAATGGGAAGCAGTGAATATAGATTTTGTAGCAGGATTACCCCGTACCAGACATAGACACGATTCTATTTGGGTAATAGTTGACAGGCTGACAAAATCAGCTCATTTCCCGCCAGTGAAAGCTACCTTCTCGGCCGCGGATTATGCCGAATTATATATCAGAGAAGTAGTTAGATTACATGGAGTGCCAGTATCTATTATTTCTGACAGAGGAGCACAGTTTACAGCAAGATTTTGACAGTCGTTCTAGAGGGGTCTGGGAACGCAGATTAATTTAAGCACAGCATTCCACCCTCAGACAAATGGACAGGCTGAGCGCATTATTCAGATGCTCGAGGACATGCTACTAGCGTGTATGCTAGATTTAGGAGGTAGTTGGGACGAGCATTTGCCGTTAATTGAATTTGCTTATAATAATAGTTATCACTCAGCCATCCAGATGGTGCCCTTTGAAGCATTGTATGGGCGAAAATGCAGATCGCCGGTTGCCTGGTTTGAAGTGGGAGAATCAGCGTCGATTGGGCCAGACATCATTCAACTGTCAGAGGAGAAGGTAAAGCTTATCAGAGAATGCCTACTGACTGCACAGAGCCGCCAGAAATCATATGTTGATGTGCGACGCAGAGACCTAGAATTTGATGTGAATGACTGGGTATTTCTGAAAGTATCTTCGATGAAAGGGGTGATGAGATTCGGCAAGAAAGGTAAGCTCAGTCCGAGATTTGTTGGGCCTTATCAGATTCGTCGAAGGATAGGTCGAGTAGCATATGAGTTGAACTTGCCTCCAGAATTGGAATCTGTTCATCCGGTCTTTCATGTATCTATGTTGAGGAAATGCATAGGAGACCCATCCAGAGCGGTCCCAGTCTAGGATATCCAGGTTATGGAAGAGCTGGCCTATGAAGAGGTTCAAGTAGCCATCTTATACAGACATATTCGTAGATTGAGAACTAAAGATATTGCGTCTGTCAAGGTATTGTGGCGTAACAGGAACCGAGAGGAGATGACTTGGGAGGCGGAGGAAGATATGAAGACCAGATACCCTCATTTATTTCAAGCCTAATCTGGCGACAGGTATGTTAGTATTATTATCTTATGCAGTGCCTTATAGTATACACATAAATGAGAAGGTCTATTTTAATCTGTCATTTAAATACTATAGTATTGTGTGGAGTACCTGTATGAGACTTTTCTGCATTTCAGGTTTTTGGGATAGTACATATTACAGGGGAAACTTTGCCGAAATTTTCCTAGAAACAAGTTGAGTAAGTTGAGAAGTCCTCTAGATAGAAGTTTACAGTCGAGTACGAATGTTCTTAAGGGGGGGGGGGAGAATGTTACACCCCGTAAAATTCCCAACACATAGATGGCCTATTCATGTGTTGTTTAAGAGTATTAGAAAGCCATACATGCTAGAAAAAGGTCTGGGAAAAGATCAGACGAGAAACCTGTCGAACTATCGCAGAAGAAGCCAGGGTAGAGCTCTCCGCGATGGCAACGTGTCACGGAGGTGGAGCCTCCGCGTTGGCTCCGTGACACGTTGGCCCTGTCCAGGCCCAAGTATATAAACCCCTCACTTCGGTTTTTAATGATATAACTCATATAATTTCCAGAGAAACCGAGGGAAAACAGGGAGGATCGAGAATCTCTTATAATATTCGTCCGATTACGCCGTCAAACAGGGTCCAAACTCAAATTAACTCCAGATACCGAGGTATTAAGCAGTAAGGAGCATTCCTACAGATTTAGTTTTGTGAAATTTGGCCGGCGAATCATTGTGCTACCGAACTAAGGTAAGTGGAATTGCTCCAAACTAGTGTCAATATACTCCTATCCCTAAAGTGAGTATTTGTCCTTTCTGGACTTTCGAGAAATAGCGAATTTCCGACCGTTTTTCGATAAGCCAAAGTTTGGGCTATATATATATCAAAAGTGACGTTTTCTTTCAGAATATTGGTGTATTTAGTTCTAATTGACATATATGTAAATGCAATTGGGAGAAATAGCTGGAGTACTAACCGAGCTTCGTCCATTAGTCGGATAAATCGAGATTAAGGTATGTAAAGCCAATTTCTTCGGCAAGTTAGTAGTTTTATCCTTGTATAGCACAATAAACTCCATAGTAGAATTCCCGAAGTTGAATATTAAGTATTGTGCAAGTTCAGTAAATCTGGTTTGCGTTGTTATATCATACTCAGTCCGAAAGTTAGTAAAGCATACGCCAAAATGGCAAGTTAGCATTACAGACTCAGTATAGCCCAGTATGTGATTAGCAAGCATGTTTCTAGAATAACATGACAGATATTCAAAATAAGAGTTAGTAAAGTAAAATCAGACAGTCAGATGGTTTCTTGGCTAAAGATTAGCCATACAGACAAATGATATCTTAGCTACGGTATAGCCATACAGTCAGCTAGTATCTTGGCTACAGATTAGCCATGCAGTTAGATAAAGATCACAGATTCAGTATAAAGTAGTATGAGAATTAGTATAATACAAAAAGAGATCAGAATAAGAAATCAAAATTCAGATAGTAGTTTTCAGTCTAAACATGCTTGCTGTATATGTGCTTATTGTTTGTTGAGACTTGGTTGTGTCGTGAGGGCACCCTTTTGAGCGTCCTCGCCGCCCCTGGGTTGGTAATTGTGTCTCCCACTGAGCGGGTGGGTTTACGTCACTCCAAGGAGTGGCATGCCATCCCTAGTTTAGACGAAGATGGGATGAAGCTTTCCCCATATCAGGCTGATCAGCATCACAGTACAAATAGCCCTGTTGTGCGCAAGCACCCAGGGAACAGATTCAGATACAGTTACAATTACACATACAGTATAGGAGTCCTCCTGACTCAGACACGGTTATTTATATCGCAGGCTATGGCCCGAGCCGGAGACCCAGGGGGCCGACAGAGGTGCTCGTAGTTAGCAGATGAGTGGAGCGACTTATTTTTGGCTGGTTTTGACCCGGGTAGGGGTATATAGATTGTTTGCTTGCTTGGCGCCATCCAGATTATGGGGGTTGGTATTGGATTTTGTTTGCTATATATATATATATATATGTATTTATGTGTTATATATTAGTTAATAGACAGTAGGCCGCCGCGTCTACAGGTACACTCCTGCCCTATCACAACACAGAAAGTCTGATTCAGTTCATATCAGTTCTTACAGATCCAGTTATCTCCTGCTATTTAGAATTGCTAGTCATGTTATTTGTATTCAGTTGTATCCAGTTGCCTTGCATACTCGGTACCAGTGGTACTGACGCCCGCTTGGGGCACTGCATTACTTGCCTGCAGGTACTCATAGACGAGGAGGCGATCCCTCGTGATTCCATCCAGCTTATATAGTCATCAGCTACTGTCATCCGGAGCTTGATATTCTGAGGTGTAGTTCATTTTCTTTTATTGTATAGCATGGGTAGGCCAGGGTCCTATCCCGACCATTTCATTAGTAGTCATAGAGGCTTGCAGATTGTATATATTCATCTCCCTCTGGTTAGTTGTGCCGGTCGTGTGAGGCCGTGCATTTTGTTTAGCTGTTTAGCATTGTTGATTATGTTGGCCGTGTAGGGCCATAGTCTGATAGTAGTGGTGACCTTGCCGGTCACGTAGTTATTCAGTATTCTATTGTTGAGTTATAGATAACTAGACAGCATGGTGGCCTTGTCGGTCCGCATAGGTTTCCCCCTTTGTAAGTATGTTTCTGGTTTGCTGAAGTTTTATACAGGTGGCTATAGGCCCAGTCGGCCGGAGGCTGTGTTTACAGCCGTTATATAGCCCGTTGTTTCCAGAAATTTGAGTTAGAGCTAGCTAGGCACTAGATGTGCTTAGGCTCACCAGTTAGCAGTCTAGATCCTACTAAGGCACCAGGTGCCAGTCATAACCCCTAAGGCAAGGCGTGACAGGTATAGATGTACATTATGTGGTAGTCTAGGAGACATTGGGATGGATGCCATATGGGGTCACTTCTCGTTATAGTGGATGATAGAAGTTGTGCTCCCAGGCATGAAAGGAATGAAGCCTTGGCAAGGGAGGGAAGGATAAATACATGTAGGTGCATGGAAGCTATGCTCCAATCCTTTTTAGAGCGGGAGTCTAATACGGAAAAGAATGGAAACCCTTCCATGTCCATGGAATCATTAATTCCTCAAGAAGGAAGCTGTAAATCTCTAAAAGAAGAAGTGGAGGAGACATTGAGGAGCATAACAAAAACAAGTGAAAAATGGGGCATAGCTCAACCTGAACCATGGGAGGAAGCTCAAAATGATAACGAAGAAGGAGTCAAGGTGAACTTTGAAGAAGTCATAGAGGTGTGCAAACTAACTAACATTGCAAAAATGCAAGATGCCGAAGTTGAAGAAGTGACACTAGAGTGCCAAAGTGACATCCAACAAATCGTGCTCAAGGACTCTAGTTCACTTGAAAAGGAGGATGTCAAGCAAGAAATATGCTTGAAAGGGGAGCGACATAAACCTCCCTCTTATCTTTTTTCAACATTGAACTTAGTTGACAAAATGGAGACTGAGGAGACCAAGTCAATGAAGGAAGTTGAGGAGGAAGATAAAGGTGGCTTCATCTTAGAGTATGACGTGCCAACAAAGTCAAAGCACATCCCTCATCTAAGGGGAAAGAAATACAAGATGCAACATCCATTGCTTTGCCCCTTGATACTTACACCACCACCCCTCAAGCAAAGTGAAAGAATGGATAAGAAGCTAGGGGTGCAATTTAAATGCTCAAAGTGGAGGGAAAAGTGGTGAAGTTGAAGTCATCGAGCCACGACGTGAACTAAGGTGCTTCTTGGGAGGCAACCCCAGTGCTTTTACTTTTTTCTTTTGTTTTGTTTCACTTGATGTTTGTGTTGTCTTTGTTTGTGCAAGGGTGCAATAGGTATGGAATGTGATGAATGTAAGAGAAGCCAAATTCAAAGTGAGAAACCGGTGCTAAATCGGCAAAGCGCAAGTTCAAATGCATGAAACGCCAGTCAAACGCCTGTTATGAGCAGAAGGCCCAGGGAGTTCTTTAACCTATTCCTTCTTTACTTTGTTTTACCATGCACATAAAGGACAATGCTTTATTTGTTTTAGGGGGTGAAGTCTGAGTAACCCGCTTGTTAAGTGATGCACGACATGGCCCTATGATAGATTGGGTGACGTCATTCTTAAGGGAAAATCATCATTACTTGCTCGTATTATCGCCTTTTTAGATAGTAGTCTTTGAATAAACTCCAAGGATTTTCTTTATACTGTGGTTCTTTCCCAAGGAGCAATTTCTTTGTCTTTTCTTTTTATTTTCAAACCGGGTTGGCACTTCCAAATGATAGATTGAGAGGAAACTTGCTTAAGGGAAATGCCAAGTCTAGAGTCTCATCGAGTATTTTGTGAACTTAATTGATGAGGTACCACCATTATTTCTTGCTTTTCATTGTACATGAGTTTTGAAAAGAAAAGAGGGGCATCTAAATGTGAAAATGAGCACACTCTTGTAAGGAATTATACATTCCTTGCTTGGCTTTTTGATTCATAACTAGCTTTTCAAAATTCATTCTCTTAGTATGATGAAGGAAGTGTGTGAACTCCTTAGATTGAAATGCCTTCTATGGTGAGGCTTTTGTCTTAATTCTTGTGTATGCATGATTGTCTAGAAATTGCCACAAGTGTGATCAAGGTGAAATGAAAGATGGGGCTGCACTTAGAGCATGATCTTAGGCCATCTTTTGTAAAGTCACTTCAACCCAAATGACCTCCTTGAACATTAATCTTTGGTAGCTAATGTTTGATCCTTGGACCCTTTCTTGAAAACACAATTACAAGCCTAATGACAATTCTTAATCCTTCTCTTTGGCAACCATCCTCCCTAATTTCTAGTAACGAGACAATAAAAAATGGGGCTTGAAGCCCATGAATTGGGGAGTGATAAGGAAATAAATATGAAATTAGGCAAAAGCCTAAGTTTGGGGGTTTGCAAGAGTAGGGGGTAATGAGAGCTTCAATGTGAGGTAGAACCAAAATTGTGATGAGATGAATGAATGGATGGGTTGAAAGACCTCGAATCATAAAAAGAGAAAGAATAGTAAAAAGGTGCTATCTCTTGCATAGATAAGGCTAAATGTGAAATTCATGGGTGTTATAAGTGTTCGGCTTGTTTGGGTATAAACACGCAAGTGCACGTGGTTGAACAAGTAGTAAAGTGGCTCAAGTAAGCCAAGTATCGATCCCACAAGGACTGGACTAAGGTATCAATCTAATCAAGTGTCAATAAACTTTAACTCTAAATTGCAGACAACAGTGTGAAAAAGATTTTGATATATTGTTCCTAATTTTATACTAAGTCTAAAACGAATACACAATTTGAGTCTGAACTATAAGTATGAGCATGCTGAGGCTAAAATGAACATGTAGAGAAATAAATTATCGATACAATTTGGTTAATCTTTCCTCCGGTTGCTAGTCAAGAATTATTGTCTATGGATTAAAACTCTCGTATTTAACCCAACTTAAGAATCATGAACCTTCCCCCTACATTTCTGTGATAAATAGAAATTCATGTTCTAGCCATACAAAACTGATTCCTTAAGTGACTAATATGACTTTCAGGTATATTTCTATCCTGAAGGTAAATCAATTCTCAATTTTCCCAAACTAAGAAAAGATCATATCCTATCAATTCACAACTTTCCATTTTCTTTCTCTCTCGAGTGAAACCAGACTTTTTAGATATACATTAACGTTGGCCACACATTAACGCAGTAAGAACAAGAATCAATAGAACAACCATGGAAGAAAAGATGAAAACCAATTTATCAATAATCATATTTCAATACAATTGTTCTTAACCTCAGCAAGAAGGGAATTTAGCCACACATTTGTGGATTAAACATCGTTAAATGAGTGTTAATCATACAAGCAATTGAAATAAAGAAGAAGGAGATAGAGAAAAACCCTGAGATTTTCATCCCCTCAACTGCCTGTAACCATTTTCTTGCTCCACCAAGTCAGAATTATTAAAAATAAAACCTAAGTGTTCTATTTATACTAGTGGGAATATTTCCCGGAATAACAAGCAACGTGTCACGGAGTGCATCGCGGAACACTGCCTCCGTGACATGCCACCAACGCGGACTCTCACTGGAATCCGGTCGTCCAGGTATTAAGGCCCAACGTGGCATGGCGTGCAACGCGGGGCTAGGCCAACGTGCCACGGCCACAACGCGCACCTTCACTGGAATTGGGCATAATTTTAGCATCCAGGCAGAATGCATCCGCGATGGCACCGTGACACGGCTTCATCGCGGAGCCCCTTTAATTCGTGCTTTCCTTGTGCATTTTCCCTTGCTAGCTTTCGAGTCCAATCCCGATCTCTCCCAACATGCATCTTAGCTCCATAACTTTATATTTTTCCTGCAAAACAACGCTAATCATGTCGGTTAGTATAAATTCACATTTTATTATAATTCACATGAGAATGTACAAACATCGATAGATAAACAAGGCAAAACGACACATTTGAGTATCACTTGGGCATATAAATTTGCCCAAGATCACTTACCCCACACTTAAATCCTTGTTCGTCCCCGAACAATAATCTTACACCTCATGCAATTGACACCCCATCCTGGCTACTTTGGCTCGACAATTCAAGCTACGGTTATACCGATTATTTAATATGGCAAATCATCAAGAAAACATGCATAGTCTTATCAATACGATGACCTCCAACACATTAAGACCTCCTAGACTCAAGAATCGACTCTCGATATCGGCAAACTCATGCAAATCAACTGATCAAGACATCCGACACGAACTTCGATCTCTCGTCGAGCATGTGCCCTCACCACACAAGAGAATTTTCCCCTTTTTAATCACATGAACTCAAAACATTACATGCAGGGGAATATAAACAAGATTTCGCTTTCTCTCCCAAAAGAATTCACATGCATCATGTCATGAACCATAGGCTTGCCTTTAGTGTATTACTCCACTAATATAAGGACACATGATGTAAGATCACGTAGGACTTAATGGGTTGTAATGTAAGTTACGGAACTAGCAAATAGTGGGCTAACCCATAATAACAACTAGCCTCCTTAAGCGCTTTTCCAATACATCCCATCAACCTTATGGCATTGTTTTTTCCTTCATCCTCCCATTCTTGAAGTTTGTATTTATTTTTGACCCCATATCTTTAAGCACACTTGACTTAATAACAAAGATTATTTATACATCTTCATTATATGTAATTTATAACGAGTGCACCTTCGACTTTTTCCTTCCTTTCATCACTCTGCTTTTTCTTTTCTTTTCACCATTCTCACTCCTTGACACTGTGGGAAAATTATTTTTTTCTTGAGCGCTTAAGAGGTTTGGATCAAATTCACGTAAAATGAAAAGAAGGGGTTAAGCTCGGTTTACACCTTTTTGACAAAAGAAAGAAATAGGCTAAAGGCTCAATGGGCTAACTAGGATGTACATTCAAGGTGGGTATGAAAAAAAAACTTTCGGTTAAATCAAAGGAATGCCTACATCCTTTCCTAAAATACACATTCTTCATTTCGTTTTGTAAACACACCAGGCAAGTTCTAGACACTTCACAACAGCATGGAAGAAACGAAACCTCACCATACACTCATTGTACATGCTCAACTCAAGACATATTCACGGATTCTTCAATTAGGTAATTACAAGAATTCAAACATTAAGCCTCAATCACACTGAGTCGAACTCTATGGACTAGGTATCTCAACATATTTACAAAGCTACATACTATCATACGAATCACCTTTCCATTTTAAATATCATGTACAACACACCATAATAATGCCGCAACCATAAAGTAACAACACGTTTGGGATACAAACAAACAAAAGAACAAAATTAAAAAGAACTACTCCTATCGACTACATTTCCCTTAAGACAGTCGTCATCCATCCATCATAGGGAATGGTCACTAACTACGACTTCGGTTCAATGGGACTATTCTCAGTAAAAGAACCGAAAACAAACGCCGGGAAACCCAATTATAAAAATAATTCACAAAATTTTTTTAAAATATCGATAATTTCGATAAAACAAAAATATTTACAAAACCAGCTAACAACATTCAACAGCACACAACAACTTCACATTAATTACAATATAGACATACACACAAAAAAATCACAGCGTCACAAGTTTTTCCAAGCACAACAACAGAACAGAGACAATAATAACAACAGCAGCCAACACCTAACTACTCCCACCCCACACTTAAATCGAACACTGTCCCCAGTGTTCACAAAATTCAACATAGTACGAAAGTAGGTGGTGAAACTCCCTGATCAATCAAAGTATTCCACTTCTTCATCAGGTGTCGCTGCCTCGTCTCCCATGTCTGAATTGCCCCCGTCGTCATCATCTGACTCCACATCGGAGTCATCACGACGTGTCTCCTCATCTGTGGGGACATCATCATCAGTGGGCTCCACAAAAGCTGGACCCACTCGGCATAGAGCCCTAGCATTTTCGCCAAAAGGGTAGTCTAGCTCGAGTTGCCACATCTCATCTTTTGTCGTCGGCCTCCCGCCTATGCGTAGCTGGAGCATATGCATCCCGAACATGCGAGCCATGTACTGATCATCCCGAGTATGTCGCTCGACTAGTGTAAGAACTGGCCCGTGAGTGGTGTCGAGTGCCTTAGTTTTGGTGACATCTAAGGCCCACCTCTCCATCTGCGGGATGTAGTCAAGGGCCTCCTCCTTAACATCTAGGCCCCTCAGGAACGTGGTCAGTAAGCTGATCTTGGGCAAATTTATATGCCCAAGTGATACTCAAAGGTGTCATTTTAGCCTTGTTTATATATCAATGTTTATACATTCTCATGTGATTAAATAAAATGTGAATTTATACTAACCAACATGATTAGCGTTGTTTTTGCAGGTGAAATATAATTTTGGGAAGCTAAAATGCGTGTTGGGAGAGATTGGGGTTGGACTCGGATGTTAGCAAGGGAAAAAGCATTTGCAGACACAAATTAAAGGGGCTCCGTGATGGAGCCATGTCACGCTGCCATCGCGGATGCCTTCTGCCTGGATAGGAATTTTTTGCCAAAATCCATTGAGGGTGTGCGTTGGGGCCGTGGCACGTTGGCCAAGCCCCACGTTGCATGCTGTGCCACGTTGGGCCTTATTACCTGGACTATCAATTTCCAGTAAGGGTCTGCGTCAATGGCATGTCACGGAGGCAGTGCTCCGCGATGCACTCCGTGACATGTTGCTTGTTATTTCGAGAAAAATTCCCACTAGTATAAATAGAACACTTAGGTTCATTTTTAATAATTCTGACTTGGTGGAGCAAGAACGTGGGTTACAGGCAGTTGAGGGGACGAAATTGTCAGGGTTTTTCTCTATCTCCTTCTTCTTTAATTCAATTGCTTGTATGTTTAACACTCATTTAACGATGTTTAATCCACAAATGAGTGGCTAATTCCTCTTCTTGCTGAGGTTAAGAACAGTTGTATTGATATGTAGTTATTGATCAATTGGGTTTTTCATCTTTTCTTCCATGGTTGTTCTATTGATTCTTGTTCTTACTGCATTGATGTATGACCAACGTTAATGTATATCTAAAAAGTCCGGTTTCACTCGAGAGAGCACGAAATTGGAAAGTTGTGAATCAATAGGATATGATCTTTTCTTAGTTTGGGAAAATTGAGGATTGATTTACCTTCAGGATAGAAATATACCTGAAAGTCGTATCAGTCAATTAAGGAATCGATTTTGTATGGCTAGAACATGAATTTCGTTTAATCACAGAAATGTAGGTGGACGGTTCATGATTCATAAGTTGGGTTAAATACGAGAGTTTTAATCCATTGGCAATAATTCTTGACTAGCAACCGGAGGAAAGATTAACCAAACATTGTATCGATAATTAGTTTCTATACATGTTCATTTAACCTCAGCATGCTCATAGTCATAGTTCAGAATCAATTTGTATATTCGTTTATAATTAGCATAAAATTAGAAACCAAAATACCAAACTCTTTTTCACACTGTTGTCTGCATTTTTAGAGTTAAAATATAGTGACACTTGAGTAGATTGTACCCTAGCCCAGTCCCTGTGGGATAGATACTTGGCTTACTTAAGCCACTTTACTACTTGTTCGACCACGTGCACTTGCGTGTAGTAATTACTCCAGAGTAGACAGCGAACAAGTTTTTGGCGCCGTTGCCGGGTACTGGCAATTGGTGAATTTTTCTTAAGTGTAAATTTACTATATTTTTTTTTCTTAAGTGTTGACAACTTGGTTGTAGCCTGTATTTCGCAGATATAATCTCTATTGAACACTGGCAAGAGACAAGGAGCTGGTGGACTCATATTTAGAGCCTGAAAGACAATTTCATCGTCAGCGGAGAGAAGCTCTAGAGAAAAAGCTGCAGTTGCTCAGACAAACAATCATGGAGCAACAACAGAATCCACCAGTAGTAAGGGCAATGCTAGTGCCCGAGGAAATGGCAGCTAGGCCGGTTCGCGAGGTGGCGATCCCACATGCTAACAATGTCACATCTAGCATCCGCAAACCTGAGCCAGGAGGGAGATTCGAGCTCAAACAAAACATGGTGCAATTGCTGCACACCAGCGGGCAGTTCACAGGTCTCCCTCATGAGGATCCACAACAGCATCTCCAAAATTTTTTGGAGATAAGTGACACTTATATCCTCGCGGGAGTGTCATAAGATTATGTCTGGCTTACAATGTTCCCATTCTCACTATTGGGAGAAGCCAAAAGGTGGTTGAAAGCTGAGCCACCTAATTCTATTACTACGTGGGATGATCTTGCAAGGAAATTCTTGATACGATTTTTTCCATCCGGTAAAACAGCAAGACTTAGAAGTCCAATTCTAAGTTTCAAATAGAGAGAGGGGGAGAATCTATATCAGGCTTGGGAGAGATTCGAGTCCATGTTGCGGGGTTGTCCACATCATCATCAATCCAATGATGTGCTGGTGCACACTTTTATAGAGGGTTTGGAAACCCACACAAAAATCTTGCTAGACTCAGCAGCTGGGGGACAAGCATTGTAGAAAACCTATGAGGAGCTGTATACCCTGTTAAATCGTATTTCGCAGGGAAATCCGGAGTGGAATGCTGATTCGTCAAGAGGAGGAACAAGGAAAGCAGCAGGAGTTCTAGAAGTGGATGGTGTTACAGCTATTGCTACACTGATAGCTGCTTTACAGAATCAACTCAACACCCACTTCAGTAATATGAAAATGAACCAGACTCAAGCCCCAGTGAATGTAGTGCAGCAAATTTGGTGTGAAGTGTACGAGAGTAGTGAGCACTCAGCTGAGTGTTGTGGAGCAAATCCTGACTCGGTGAACTTTGTGGGAAATGTACAGAGGAACAACCACCAACAGTATGGCAACAGCTACAATTCCAACTGGAGGAATCACCTGAATTTCTCTTGGGGTAGCAACAACCATCAAGGGCAAAGTTCGAGTCAGGGGGCACAGAGGAATCAAGGAGCGCAACAGAACTATCAAGCACAATATAGAAACAACAATGCACCTCCTCCCCCACCATCACCTAGCATTGAGGAGATGTTCAAGACAATGATAGCTAACCAAGCTCAATTGCAGGCTGACTATGTGAAATTGGCAGCAGAGGTGAAGAACAACCAGTTAGCTACTAAGGCACTTGAATATCAATTTGGGAAATTTTTTGGAGCCCAAAACACCAGGCCTAGAGGAGGA
This sequence comes from Datura wrightii, assembly GCA_035772735.1. Taxonomy (NCBI): domain Eukaryota; kingdom Viridiplantae; phylum Streptophyta; class Magnoliopsida; order Solanales; family Solanaceae; genus Datura; species Datura wrightii. The sequence goes on along the minus strand of JASDFA010000023.1, from coordinate 17,776,624 downwards.
CTTCCGAGCGACACAGATCCCAACCCCAAGCAGGTGAATGTGGTGACCACAAGGAGTGGTTTGCAGCTTAAAGAGGTGGAACCAGAAAGACCACCTCAACAATCGGGAGCAACAAAAGTTGAGAGGGAGCAAAGTGATGAGAGGGGGAAGAAAAAGGAAGGTGAATCAAAAAGACCACCACCCCCGTTCCCTCAAAGATTAAGGAAACACAAGGAGGAGGCATGTTTCAAGAAATTCATGGAGGTGCTGAAACAGGTACATATTAACTTACCTCTTGTTGATGTTTTGTAGGGATTGCCGAAGTATGCAAAGTACATTAAGGACATCGTGGCGAACAAAAGTCCGTTGACTGAGTATGCTACGATAGCTCTCACGGAAGTGTGCACTTCCCGGATATAAAATCGATTGCCCATAAAGCTCAAAGATCCTAGGAGCTTTACTATACAAATTACAATGGGGCAGCGTATCCGAGCTCGCAGATTATGTGATTTGGGAGCGAGCATTAATTTGATGTCGTCATCGGTATTCAAGAAGATGGGTCTAGGGAGTACTAGACCAAAAACAGTGATCTTGCAACTAGAGGATCGGTCCTTAGCCAGACTCGATGGCATTGTGGAGGATGTGCTGGTGCAAGTGGGCTCCCTTATCTTCCCGGTAGATTTCATCGTGCTGGATTTTGAGCCAGACGCGGAAGTCCTATTTATTTTGGGACGTCCCTTCTTGGCAACCGGGAAAGCGCTAATTGATGTAGCTGCAGGGCAGCTAACCATGCGAGCACACGACAAGGTGGAAGTGTTTGATGTGTACAAGGCCACCAAGCTCCTAACTGTGTACGAGGAACTCTCGGTGATCAACGTGATTGATCGAGCTGATGATGCTCAGATAGTTGAATCACGAGAGTTAATGGGAAAACCACCGGAGCGATGTAAGCACTACTGGGGTGAGGACGGTGGTCGAGAGAAAACGTCCGTCACCCTAGAAGATGACTGAGCTGAATGACGTCGAGCCGCGATGGTAAACCAGGCGCTGCACGGGAGGCAACCCGTGAAATTTTTCTTTGTAAAATGTGAATAGATTTCTTTTTCTTTTTTTTTTATTAACAACAAAATTGTTAGTTTTTATTTTTATTCTTATTTTTATTGTGAGTGAATCCTATAATTCTAACCAATTTCTTGTAGTAAGATGAATTTCAGGTTGAACGGAGGGTAAACATGCAAGGAATCGCAAAGGAAAATCCGAGGTATGAAAAATAATAAAAAGTGGCAAAACAGTGAGCCAAGGCGATGGCTCCGTGTCATGGAGGAGGACCTCCGCGTTACCCTCCGTGACACGTTGAAGGTAATTCTGGAATTTTTACAAATTCCAGAACACCTACGCGATGGCTCCGTGTCATGGAGGGCATGCTCCGCGTTACCCTCCATGACACGTTGAGGTGTATATCGCAACGGGTCACACCGGGTCGCCGGGTGACCCGCGCGAAATTCCCACTTTTTAACCCCGATCCCACCTCATTTATCCTCATTTTTCATACTCTCCGCGACCAACCTCCCAAAAACCTCTTCCCCCTCAACGTGACACGGACTTAGGCCCGTAATTTCATCAAGTTTCGTCATCTCTTCAAATTCAAGGAATGTTCTTCAACTCTATCTCAATTCTTGTCGAAATTTTTCGAGTTTGAACATGTGATATGAGAAAAATTTGCCCTAAGTAGAAATTAAGCTTAAATTCAATAGAATTATTGTTGATTGATGTTCAGAGTAACGGTGTGATTGCTTGAACTCGACAATTACATAGCTTAATTGAATTTTTGATAAAATCATAGCTAGGGCTTGACTTTGAGTTTGAAATGGAAAAATTGAGTTGAAGTAGTGAAATTCATGCTAGGTTGTACATGTTGGGTGAGATGAGTCGATGGTGCTAACTGTGACTATGCAAAAAGACCGACGGATTCTCGGGTTAAGAAAATATTGGAAATTGCAAGAAATGGGCGAATTGTATAGGATCATGTAGTTACAAATTTTCTTTTGCTTTTCCTTGCTAAGTGCTATGGGATAACATGTTATCGATAGGTAAGGATTGTGGTTAGCTATGCGAAGTCTGAGTAGTACAGGGAATATATACCACCGAATTCTCCCAAGGCACTAAGCATATTTGTTGTGTTGTGTTGTTTGTTTGTGTAAATCAGTACAATCTTGCCTTAATGGTGTAATTTTGGCTAAGGACTAAGTGTGGGGTAGCCTAGCTTAACCCAACCTTAGTCGAAGCTAATTTTAATTGGCTTAACATTGAACTTGTCTGTTTGTTTTGACAGGAACAATGGCAAGAAGGCAAGACAAGGGAAAAGGCGCATCACCATCTGGCGCCGAAAGAAAAAGAATCAGACTGGGCACGGCGGTCCCAGCAGAACCAGTGGTTCCACGCGGCCAACGCCGTCAATACGGAACCAGGTGGGTGACAGAGGAGGGGAAGAAATGGTACGCAAAGCACAAGGAGAGCAAGTACTTACCCGAGGAACACATAGCAAGGGAACCGTTGGCACAGGAGTTCCCCAGGATTGTCCAAAGGATCGAGGCAGCTGGGCTGAACTTCATCTTTGAAGAGCCCAAGGAATGCAACTTGCACTTGATTCGGGAATTCTACGCCAACTGGAACCCGACTCTCAGAAGTCACACCATCAAAATAAGAGGGAAAATAGTCACTTTTGAGCCCCACCACCTCAATGCTATCCTAGGGGCACGGGACACAGATGCCCAGGTGCTTCGACAGCTGAATATCACTCCACCATATGGGGACATCAGACGCATTTTGTGTGGAACCCGATCAACAGCTCGGCGGAGCAGACATAAGGAGAGGGGCTACCATCAGACCTTGCCTTACTCACAGATGAACAGGGAGACTAGGATATGGCTGAAAATTGTTTGTTCCTGCCTAATCCCGGGGGTGCATATGACGGATGTAACCCGGGATCGTGTATGCTTGGAGTACACCTTGATGAAAGGGCTGGAGATCAATGTGGGGGCGGTGATTATCTCTGCCATGAAGAGAGCCCGTTTGCATCAAGGGCACAGATACAGATTTGGTGGACTACTCACCACATTCCTTGGGGGCCTGGATATTGAGGAAGAGGCCCTTGACTACATCCCGCAGATGGAGCGGCGGGCCTTAGATGTCACCAAAACTAAGGCACCCGACACCACCCACAGGCCAGTTCTTACACTAGCCGAGCGACATGCTCGGGATGATCAGTACATGGCTCACATGTACGGGATGCATATGCTCCAGCTGCGAATAGGCGGGAGGTCGATGACAGAAGAGGAGTTGTGTCAGCTCGAGCTAGACTACCCTTTTGGCGAAAATGCCAGGGCTCTATGCCGAGTGGGGCCAGCTTTTGTAGAGCCCACGGATGATGATGTCCCCACAGATGACGAGACACGTTGTGAGGACTCCGATGTGGAGTCCGATGATGACGATGGGGGCGATTCAGACATGGGAGACGAGGCAGCAGCACTTGATGAAGAAGTGGAGTATTTTGATTGATCAGGGAGTTCCACCACCCAATTTTTGTGCTATGTTAATTTTTGTGAACACTAGGGACAGTGTTCGATATAAGTGTGGGGTGGGAGTAGTTAGGTGCTGGTTGTGTTGTTGTTTATGTTTCTGTTCAGTTGTTGTGCTTGTGAAAAAAATTTTTTTTTGACCCTGTGATTGTGATGTTTCTATTCTGTATTGTAATTAAATGTGAAGTTGTTGTGTGCTGCTGAATGTTGCTAGCTGATTTTGTACATATTTTTGTTTTATCGAAATGATCGATATATTTAAATTTTTTTTCAATTCTTGGGTTTCTCGGCGTTTGTTTTCAATTCTTTTACCGATAATAGTCCCATTGAACCGAAGTCTTAGCTAGTGACTGTTCCCTATGATGGATGGATGACGACCGTCTTAATGGAAATGTAGTCATTAGGAGTAGATTTTTTTTCATTTATTTTTCAGTTGTTTTCTTTTGTGGGTTGCATCCCATAACCTGTAGTTACTTTATGGTTGCGGAATTCTGGTTGCGTGTTGTACATGATATTTGAAATGCAAAGGTGATTCATATGAAAGCATGCAACTCTGTAAATATGTCGAGATACCTAGGCCATAGAGTCGATTCAGTGTGGTTGAGGCTTAATTTTGAATTCTTGTATTTAGCTGATTGAAGAGTCTGTGAATGTGTCTTAAATTGAGCATGTGCAATAAGTGTGGGGTGAGGTTTTGTTTATTCCATGCTATTATGAAATGTCTAGAACTTGCCTGGTGTGTGTACAAAACAAAATGAAGGACGTGTATTATAGGAAAGGATGTAGGCATTTCTTTGTTTTCAACCGAAAGTTTCTCTTTTTCATTATTGTACCCACCTTGATTGTACAGCCTAGTTAGCCCGTTGAGCCTTTAGCCTGTTATTTTTTTCTTTTGTCAAAAATGTGTAAACTGAGCTTAACCCTTTCTTTTCATTAGCCGTAAATTTGATCCAAAACTCTTAAGCGCTTAAGAAGAGGTAATAATTTTCCCAAAGTGTCAAAGAGTGAGAATGGTGAAAAGAAAAGAAAAGCAAAGTGATGAAAAGAAAGAAAAGGTTGAAGGTGCACTTGTTATAAATAAAATATAATGAAGATGTATGAATAATCTTCCTGATTGAGTCAAGTGTGCTTAATGAGATGGGTCAAAACAAAGACAGACTTCAAGAATGGGAGAATGAAGGAAGAAACAATGCCCATGAGCTTGATGGGATGTATTGAAAAAGCGCTTAGCCCAATATTTACTAGTTCCGTAGCTTACATTACAACCCGTTAAAGTCCTACGTGATCTTACATCACACTTCCTTATATTAGTTGAGTAACACACTAAAGGCAAGCCTATGATTCGTGGCATGAGGCATGTGAATTCTTTTGGGAGAGAGAGCAAAATTGTTTCTATATGCCCCTGCATGTAATCGTTTGAGTTCATGTGATGAAAAAGGGGAAAATTCTCTTGTGTTGTGAGGGCACATGCTTGATGAGAGATTAAATTTCGTGTCGGATCTCTTGATCAGCTGATTTGCATGAGTTTGCCAATATCGAGAGTCGATTCTTAAATCTATGAGGTCTTGACGTGTTGAAGGTTATTGCATTGATAGGACCATGCATGTTTTCTTGATGATTTGCTGTATTAAATAATCAGTATAACCGTAGCTTGAATTGTCGAACCAAAGTAGCCAGCTTGGGGTGTCAATTGCATGAGGTGTAAGATTATTGTTCAGGGATGAACAAGGATTTAAGTGTGGGGTAAGTAATCTTGGGCAAATTTATATGCCCAAGTGATACTCAAAGGTGTCATTTTAGCCTTGTTTATCTATCAATGTTTATACATTCTCATGTGATTGATAATAAAATGTGAATTTATACTAACCAACATGATTAGTGTTGTTTTGGAGGTGAAATATAATTTTGGAAAGCTAAAATGCGTGTTGGGAGAGATTGGGGTTGGACTCGGATGTTAGCAAGGGAAAAAGCATTTGCAGGCACAAATTAAAGGGGCTCCGCGATGGAGCCGTGTCACGCTGCCATCACGGATGCCTTCTGCCTGGATAGGAATTTTTGGCCAAAATCCAGTGAGGGTGCGCGTTGGGGCCGTGGCACGTTGGCCAAGCCCCACGTTGCATGCCGTGCCACGTTAGGCCTTATTACCTGGACTATCAATTTCCAGTAAGGGTCCCCGTCAGTGGCGTGTCACGAAGGCAGTGCTCAGCGATGCACTCCGTGACACGTTGCTTGTTATTCCGGGAAAAATTCCCACTAGTATAAATAGAACACTTAGGTTCATTTTTAATAATTCTGACTTGGTGGAGCAAGAACGTGGGTTATAGGCAGTTGAAGGGACGAAATTGTCAGGGTTTTTCTCTATCTCCTTCTTCTTTAATTCAATTTCTTGTATGTTTAACACTCATTTAACGATGTTTAATCCACAAATGAGTGGCTAATTCCTCTTCTTGCTTAGGTTAAGAACAATTGTATTGAAATATAGTTATTGATCAATTGGGTTTTTCATCTTTTCTTCTATGGTTGTTCTATTGATTCTTGTTCTTACTGCATTGATGTATGGCCAACGTTAATGTATATCTAAAAAGTCCGGTTTCACTCGAGAGAGCACGAAATTGGAAAGTTGTGAATCAATAGGATATGATCTTTTCTTAGTTTGGGAAAATTGAGGATTGATTTACCTTCAGGATAGAAATATACCTGAAAGTCGTATCAGTCAATTAAGGAATCAGTTTTGTATGGCTAGAACATGAATTTCGTTTAATCACAGAAATGTAGGTGGACGGTTCATTATTCTTAAGTTGGGTTAAATACGAGAGTTTTAATCCATTGGCAGTAATTCTTGACTAGCAACCGGAGGTAAGATTAACCAAACATTGTATCGATAATTAGTTTCTATACATGTTCATTTAACCACAGCATTCTCATATTCATAGTTCAGACTCAATTTGTATATTCGTTTATAATTAGCATAAAATTAGAAACCAAAATACCAAACTCTTTTTCACACTATTGTCTGCATTTTTAGAGTTAAAATATAGTGACACTTGAGTAGATTGTACCCTAGCCCAGTCCCTGTGGGATCGATACTTGGCTTACTTAAGCCACTTTACTACTTGTTCGACCACGTGCACTTGCGTGTAGTAATTACCCAGAGTAGACAGCGAACATAAGCCACCAAACCCGTACCTGTGCCCTTGATGCAAACGGGCTCTCTTCATGGCGGAGATAATCACCGCCCAACATTGATCTCCAGCCCTTTCATCAAGGCGTATACCAAGCACACACGATCCCGGGTGACATCTATCTTATGCACCCCCAGGATCAGGCAGGAACAAACAATCTTAAGCCATATCCTGGCTTCCCTGTTCATCTGTGAGTAGGGAAATGTCTGATGGTATCCCCTCTCCTTATGCCTGCTCCACTGTGCTGTAGACCGAGCTCCACACAAAGTGCGTATGGTGGAGTCATATTCAGCTTCCGAAGTACATGGGCGTCTATGTCCGGCGCCCCCAAGATGGAATTAAGGTGATGGGGCTCAAAAGTTACTATCTGTCCCCTTATCTTTATGGTGTGACTTCTGAGTGTCGGGTTCCAGTTGGCGTAGAATTCCCGAATTAGGTGCAGATTGGACTCTTTAGGCTAATCATAGATAAAATTCAGCTCAACTGCCTCAATCCTATGGACAATCCTGGGGAATTCCTGTGCCAATGGTTCCCTAGCAATGTGTTCCTCGGGGAAGTATTTGCTTTCCTTATGCTTTGCGTGCCATTTCTTCCCCTCCTTTGTCAACCATCGGGTTCCGTATTGATGACGTTGGCCGTGCAGAGCCGCTGGTGCTGCTGGGACTGCTGTTCCCAGTCTAATTCTTTTCCTTCCGGCGCCTGATGTTGATGCGCCCTTTCCTTTATCTTGCCTACTTGCCATTGTTTCTGTCAAACCAAACAGACAGTCCAATGTTATTCCAATTAAAATTAGCTTCGACTAAGGTTGGGTTAAGCTAGGCCACCCCACACTTAGTCTTTCGCCACAATCACAACATTATGGCAAGATTATACTTATTTCCAATTTACAAAAAAAATATAAAACATAACAAATATGCCTCGTGCATTTAGAGAATTCGATGGTTTAAATTCTTTTGTACTACTCAGACTTCGTACAGCTAACCACAACATTACAATCGCTCACATTTCATCACATAACACTTAGCAAACATTTCTATCAACAAAACTGATACAATTCCCCCAATTTCTATGCAATTTCAACCATTTCATTAAGTCGACAATCCGTCGCGCCTTAATCGTCTTAACGTTAAGCACAACATAATGTTCCTCACCCAACATGCACAAACCAAGAAGAATTTCACATTTCAACTCAATTTTAAATTCTTCATATTTGAATTTTAACCCTAGCTACAATTTCGCAAGAATTTCAATCAAACTTGTATTTATCGAGTTCATACCATCACAACGATACTATGAATATAAATCAACAATAATTTACATGAATTCATGCTCAATTTACACTTAGGGCAAGTTTTCCTCACTTCCTATGCTCAAAATCGTAAAAATAAGGCAAGAAATGAGATTAAGTTAACAAACATACCTTCAATTCGATGATATCGAAGAAAAGTTGATAAATTTTAGCTCCTAGTCCATGTCAAGTTTGGGAAGGGGGTTTTGGGTTGTTTTTCGTGGAGGAGAGTGAAAAAAATGGGAAAAATGGGTGTTTTCAGGGTTTAAAAGGAGGTTTTTCGCGCGGGTCACCCGGCGACCCGGTGTGACCCGTCGCAAAATTGCCTTCAATATGTCACGGAGGGTAACGTGGAGCATGCCCTCCGTGACACGGAGCCATCGCGCCAGTACTCTGGAATTTTTCAAAAATTCCAGATTACACTTCAACGTGTCACGGAGGGTAACACGAAGCATGCCCTCAGTGACACGGAGCCATCGCGTAGGCTCACTGTTTTACCACTTTTTATTATTTTTCTTACCTCGATTTTTTCCTTTGCGATCCTTTGCATATTTATCCTCCGTTCAACCTGAAATTCATCTCACAACAAGAAATTGTAGAATTTATAGGTTTCACATAAAATACACATTTTGTTTTTATTTTTATTTTTCTCATTTCTTTTTCTTTTCTTTATTCTACGAAATCTATTAAAATATTACAAAAATTCTCACGGGTTGCCTCCCGTGCAGCGCCTGGTTTACCATCGCGGCTCGACGTCATTCAACTTAATCTTCCTCTAGGGTGACGGTCGTTTTCTCTCGACCACCGTCCTCACCCCTGTCAAACATACACCTCTCCGGTGGTTTCCCCAATAACTCCCGTGACTTAATGCTCTGGGCAACATCAACTCGATTAATCACGTTGATCACTGAGAGTTCCTCGTACACGGTCGGGAGCTTGGTAGCCTTGTACACATCAAATAACTCCACCTTATTGTGTGCTCGCATGGTTAGCTGCCCTGCAACTACATCAATCAGCGCTTTCCCGGTCGCCAGGAAAGGACGTCCCATAATAAATGGGACTTCCGCGTCTGGCTCGAAGTCTAGCACAATGAAGTCTACCGGGAAGATGAGGGAGCCCACTTGCACCAGCACGTCCTCCACAATGCCATCAGGTCTAGCCAAGGAAAGATCTGCTAGTTGCAAGATCACTGTTGTTGGTCTAGGACTCCCTAGCCCCAACTTCTTGAATACCGATGTAGGCATCAAGTTAATGCTCGCTCCCAAATCACATAATCCGCGAGCTCGGATACTCTGCCCAATTGTAATTTGTATTGTGAAGCTCCCAGGGTCCTTGAGCTTTGTAGGCAACCTATTTTGTATCCGGGAAGTGCACTCCTCCGTAAGAGCCACTGTAGCGTACTCAGTCAACCTGCTCTTGTTCGCCACGATGTCCTTAATATACTTTGCGTACTTCGGCACTCCCTGCAAAACATCAACAAGAGGTAAGTTAATGTGTACCTGTTTAAGCACCTCCATGAACTTTTTGAAACACGCCTCCTCCTTGTGTTTCTTTAATATTCTAGGGAACGGGGGTGGTGGTCTTTTTGGTTCAACATCCTTTTTCTTCCCCCTCTCATCACTTTGCTCCCTCTCAGTTTCTACTGCTCCCGACTGTTGAGGTGGTCTTTCTGGTTCCACCTCTTTAAGTTGTAAACCACTCCTTGTGGTCACTGCATTCACTTGCTTGGGGTTGGGATCCGTGTCACTCGGAAGTCCTCCTCTAGGCCTGGTGTTTTGAGCTCCGGCAAATTGCCCAAACTGGTACTCCTGCGCCTTTGTAGCTAACTGATTGTTCTTTACCTCGGCTGCCAATTTCACGTAGTCAGCCTGCAATTGAGCTTGGTTAGCTATCATTGTCTTGAACATTTCCTCGATGCTGGGTGATGGTGTTGCAAGAGGTGCATTGTTGCTTCTGTATTACGACTGATAGTTCTGCTGCCCTCCTTGATTTCTCTGCGCCCCCTGACTCGAACTTTGCCCTTGATGGTTATTGCTACCCCAAGAGAAATTCGGGTGATTCCTCCAGTTAGAATTGTAGTTGTTGCCATACTGTAGGTGGTTGTTTCTCTATACATTACCAACAAAGTTCACCGAATCAGGATTTGCTCCACAACACTCAGCTGAGTGTTCACTACTCCTGCACACTTCACACCAAATCTGCTGCACTACATTCACTGGGGATTAAGACTGGTTCATATTCATGTTACTGAAGTGGGTGTTGAGTTGATTCTGTAACGCAACTATCTGTGCAGCAATAGCTATAAAGCCATCCACTTCTAGGACTCCTGCTGCTTTCCTTGTTCCTCCTCTTGATGAATCCGCATTCCACTCCGGATTTCCCTACGAAATACGATTTAACAAGGTATACAGCTCCTCATATGTTTTCTCCAATGCTTGTCCCCCAGCTTTTGAGTCTAGCAAGATTTTTTTGTGGGGTTCCAAACCCTCTATGAAAGTATGCACCAGCACATCATTGGATTGGTGATGATGAGGACAATCTCGCAACATAGATTTGAATCTCTCCCAGGCTTGATACAGATTCTCTCCCTCTCTCTATTTAAAACTTAGAATTTGACTTCTAAGTCTTGCTGTTTTACTAGATGGAAAGAACCGTATCAAGAATTTCTTTGCAAGATCATCCCACGTGGTGATGGAATTAGGTGGTTCAGCTTTCAACCACCTCTTAGCTTCTCCCAAAAGTGAGAATGGGAACAATGTAAGCGTGACATAATCTGATGACACTCCAGCAGGGATGTAAGTGTCACTTATCTCCAAAAAATTTTGGAGATGCTGCTGTGGATCTTCATGAGGGAGACCTGTGAATTGCCTGCTGATATGTAGCAATTGCACCATGTTTTGTTTAAGCTCGAACCTCCCTCCAGGCTCAGGTTTGCAGATGCTAGATGTGACATTGTTAGCATGTGGGATTGCCACCTCGAGAACCGGCCTAGCTGCCATTTCCTCGGGCACTAACATTGCCCTTACAACTGGTGGATTCTGTTGTTGCTCCAGGATTTTTGTCTGAGCAACTGCAGCTTTTTCTCTACAGCTTCTCTCCTTTGACGATGAAATTGTCTTTCCGGCTCCAAATATGAGTCCTCCAGCTCCTTGTCTCTTGCCAGTATTCAACAGAAATTAGTATCTGCAAAATACAGGCTAAGACCAAGTTGTCAACACTAAGAAGGAATAGTAAACTAACACTTAAGAAAAATTTACCAATTGCCAGTCCTCGGCAACGGCACCAAAAACTTGTTCGGCTTGTTTGGGTATAACTACACGCAAGTGCACGTGGTCGAACAAGTAGTAAAGAGGCTCAAATAAGCCAAGTATCGATCCCACAAGGACTGGACTAAGGTATCAATCTAATCAAGTGTCAATAAACTTTAACTCTAAATTGCAGACAACAGTGTGAAAAAGATTTTGATATTTTGTTCCTAATTTTATACTAAGTCTAAAACAAATATACAATTTGAGTCTGAACTATAAGTATGAGCATTCTGAGGCTAAAATGAACATGTAGAGAAATAAATTATCGATACAATTTGGTTAATCTTTCCTCCGATTGCTAGTCAAGAATTATTGCCTATGGATTAAAACTCTCGTATTTAACCCAACTTAAGAATCATGAACCTTCCACCTACATTTCTGTGATAAAATGAAATTCATGCTCTAGCCATACAAAACCGATTCCTTAGGTGACTAATATGACTTTCAGGTATATTTCTATCCTGAAGGTAAATCAATTCTCAATTTTCCCAAAATAAGAAAAGATCATATCCTATCAATTCACAACTTTCCAATTTCTTGCTCTCTCGAGTGAAACCGGACTTTTTAGATATACATTAACATTGGCCACACATTAACGCAGTAAGAACAAGAATCAATAGAACAACCATGGAAGAAAAGATGAAAACCAATTTATCAATAATCACATTTCAATACAATTGTTCTTAACCTCAGCAAGAAGGGAATTTAGCCACGCATTTGTGGATTAAACATCGTTAAATGAGTGTTAATCATACAAGAAATTGAAATAAAGAAGAAGGAGATAGAGAAAAACCCTGAGATTTTCGTCCCCTCAACTGCCTGTAACCCACATTCTTGCTCCACCAAGTCAGAATTATAATTAATAAAACCTAAGTGTTCTATTTATACTAGTGGGAATTTTTCCCGGAATAACAAGCAACGTGTCATGGAGTGCATCGCCGAGCACTGCCTCCATGAAACGCCACCAACGCGGACCCTCACTAGAATCCGGTCGTCCAGGTATTAAGGCCCAACGTGGCACGGCGTGCAACGCGGGGCTAGGCCAACGTGCCATGGCCCCAACGCGCACCTTCACTGGAATTGGGCATAATTTTAGCATCCAGGCAGAATGCATCCAGGATGGCACCGTGACACGGCTCCATCGGGGAGCCCCTTCAATTCGTGCTTTCCTTGTGCATATTCCCTTGCTAGCTTTCGAGTCCAATCCTGATCTCTCCCAACATGCATCTTAGCTCCATAACTTTATATTTGTCCTGCAAAACAACGCTAATCATGTTGGTTAGTATAAATTCATATTTTATTACAATTCACATGAGAATGTACAAACATCGATAGATAAACAAGGCAAAATGACACATTTGAGTATCACTTGGGCATATAAATTTGCCCAAGATCAATAAGCGTGGCTTGTGTTACACAGAAGCCAAAGATGATGAAATAGGAGAAATAAGGTGGAGTGATTGAAAAGAGTGGAGGGGATGTTTAAAATGTTCACAAGAGCCATTAGGAGGTTCTAGTCACTAAAGATGAATATTTGTCTTACCGTTACCCATAGCCTTCATTATGACCTGCAAGTCCTAATTGATTTAGAGTGTAGCAACACTACATTACTGGAGAGATACATGAAGGGAAAGCCTATGGGTCAATTTGTATGCACTTAAGTTTCTTTGTGAGAGTGAGCGCATTTGTCTTATCTTTTAATCCCGTTGTGTGAAATGCTAAATTGGATGTGGGATTCTCTCTTCTTGTGAGGGGCATCATATTGTTGGAGTACATTCTTTAAATTGTTTTTAAAGATAGGTATGATTAAGGCAAGCGGGTAACAAACTTTAAGGCAAGCTTTGAATGTGAATTCTCAATGACTTGAGATGCTCTTTGAACTTGTTTTGAGGAACTGTGCCCCTTGTTTGAATGAAATAAATTCATGCAAGATATGTTTAATGATTGTGGTGACCTATTAAAGCTTGTGCAACATGGTTTGAGTCTTTATTTTTTTTCTTTAGTTGGTGTATAATATTTGGGTTATCTTGAGGCTTGATGATTTTTTGTACAACTGCCATAGTGCTCTAAGCTTTAGCAATGTTCCCTTGTGCAATAATGTCTTGATTGTCCCTTAATGCAAAAACTCATATCTATAGAGTGTTGTTCATTTGCTCAACTGTAAAGAATTGCATTACTTGAGGACAAGCAATGGATTAAGTTTGGGGGTTTGATGAGTTGGAAATTTACCAACTCATTAGGCTCCTAAGCATGAGCTTTTTCCTAGTTTTTTGAGTCATTTATGTGGATTTTATGTCCTTTCTATTAAATTTTGTGTAGGGACTTCACATGAGTAAAGAAAGCATGAAATCGAGCAAAAAACATGATGTTCGATATGGAATTTGATAAGTTATCATATGAAGGAAATGAGCCAAAGATATTAGAAGATTTGAGCTCAAGAATAGGTGCGAAGACATGCTTTTAAATCGGCTAAACGCGGATCTGGAAGGGTGAAACGTGGGCAAAGCGCCAAAGCTACTACCCAGACCGGCTAAACTACCAGCCCTTCACGGAATGCATCGGCTAAATTCCCATCGAACCTCCGGTTCCCCCTGCTAAGACACTGTTTCCAACCGACTAAAGTTTGGTGCTCCGCGGATTTCCACCGGCGAAACGCCGGTTCCTCACCTGAGAGGCCATCTAATGAAGGGTAAAAGGGTCCAAAAAGGTATCCAAAGCATCTAGAATCTTCAAGGGAATTTTGGTTAAGTTGTACACAAGAAAGTACCGATATTTACATAGCTTTCATTATACACCACATATTCATTCAATTAGACTTTTTCTTCATAGAATATTTACTAGAATCTTTTCTCCATACATTTGCAGAGTTAGGTAGTACTTTTCTTCTTCTTTTTTTTCTAACTCATTTTGGGGGAATTCCACCATTGTTTTAAGCGCTTGTGAAGCAAATTATTGAAGCCAATGTGACGAATGTGAGGGAATCCTCTTGGTATCTTCTCTCTACCTTTAAATATGCTTAACTAATTTGTTATCTAGAGGTATATTCATGGTGGGTTATGTTAAATTAATTGGGCTTTGATAAATTGCTCTTCGATTCTATTGAATTATAGATCTATTATCTTCTTCCAAGTTATAACTGCTAAAATTAATGGTTGAAAACATTAATTGTGCTTTACTTTTCTTGATTTTACTTGAAAGAGAGAGGTGAGAATTGAGTGAGAAGATATTAGTGAGGAATTGGAGTGTTTGTGTGTGGGATTAAGCTAGAGATAGTTAAAACCCCACATTTTCACTCCATTAAAGGTCAGGGATAGAAATAACTAGTCCTTCCTCAAGCTTGTGTGGTTGATTACTTGAATGGGCTTTGGGGTTTGAAAGAACCCAAGGCATAAACATTATCATGGTTTAAAAACAAGAGAATGTGAATTATCCACTGCTATCTATGTAAATTTTGAGTCTAAAGCATTGAGGAAATTCCCGATTTAATTGCGTTCCCATCAAAAGAATGTCCCTAGCCTCTCACTTGTGATTGCTTCAGTTTGAATTCCCCCCAATTAGTCATAGTTTGGATTTAGATAGTTATTCCCCTTTAATTTCCCAAAATTTTACTTTTCAAATGTTCAACAATTATGCGTTCTAGTTCGAATTAGTTTATAACTCTTGAATTATCAACTCAATTCTCCATGGGATTTATTTAATGCCTTAGACTCAAAATTATCATAGATAGCAGTGGATAATTCACTTTCTCTTGTTTTTAAACCATAAGAATGTTTATTCCTTGAGTTCTTTCAAACCCCAAAGTCAATTCAAGTTATCAACCACACAAGCTTCATGAAGGACAAGCTATTTCTAGCCTTCACCTTTGATGGAGTGAAAATGTGGGTTTTAACTATCTCTAGCTTAATCCCACACACAAACACTCCAATTCCTCACTATTATCTTCTCTCCCAATTCTCACTTTTCACTCTCAAGCAAAAGCAAGAAAAGTAAAGCACAATTCATGTTGGCAAACCACCAATTTTGGAAATTATAACTTGGGAGAAGATAATAGATCTACAATTTCAATAAGAATCCAAGAGCAATTTATCAAAAACCAATCAAATTAACAAACCCACTATGGATATACCTCTAGCTAGCAAATTAGTCAAGCATATATAAAGATAGAGAGAAGATACCAAGAGGATTCTCCTCACATTCATCGCATTAGATTCACAAATTTGCTTCAAAAGCTCTTAAAACAATAGTGGAATTCCACCAAGATGGGTTAAATAAATATAATAAGGAAAGTACTATGTAACTCTACATTTCTATGGTGAGAAGATTCTACCAAAATTTCTATGAAAATGATGAAGTCTGTATTAT
The DNA here is from genome assembly GCA_035772735.1 of Datura wrightii. Taxonomy (NCBI): domain Eukaryota; kingdom Viridiplantae; phylum Streptophyta; class Magnoliopsida; order Solanales; family Solanaceae; genus Datura; species Datura wrightii. The sequence continues at coordinate 17,760,927 of JASDFA010000023.1, read as the reverse complement.
TCAATTGTTGAATGAATAGTTGGTGTACAATGAAAGCTCCCCAAATTTCTGTACTTTCTTGTGTATAACTTTCCCCAAATTTCCTTGAAGATTCTAGATTCTTTGGAGACCGTTTTTGACACTTTTACCCTTCATTAGACGGCCTCTCCGGTGAGGCACCGGCGTTTTGCCGGTGGAAATTGGCGGAGCACCAAACTTTAGCTGATTGAAAATAGTGTCATAGAAGGGGGAACTGGAGATTCAATGGGCATCTAGTCAATGCCATTCCATGAAGGGCTTGTTGTTTAGCCGTTCTGGGCAGTAGCTTCAGCGTTTCGCCCGCGTTTTTCCCTTCCAGAACCGCATTTAGCCGATTCAAAGCATGTCTTTGCACCTTTTCTTGAGCTCAAATCTTCTATTACCTTTGGTCCCTCTCCTTCATATTATAACATACCAAATTTCATCTCAAACTCCATGTGTTTTGCTCGATTTCATGCTTTCTCTACTAACATGAAGTACCTAGAAAGAATTCAAGAGAAAGAGCATAAAATCAACATAAATGACACCAAAACTAGGAAAAAATTCATGCGTAGGAGCCTAATGAGTTGGTAAATTTCCAACTCATCAAACCCCCAAACTTGAACTAGTGCTTGTCCTCAAGTAATGCAATTCTTTACAATTGATCAAATGAAAAACATGTTGTATATGTGAGTTTTTGCATCAACGGCCAACCAAGACATTCTTGCACAAGGGAATTGCTAAATCTTAGAGCACTATGGTAGCAGTACACAAAGTCATCAAGCCTCAAGACAATCCAAACATTATACACCAACTCAAAAAAATAAAGAAATACTCAAACCATGTTGCACAAGCTTTAATAGGTCACCATAATCATTAAACTTATCTTGCATGCATTCATTTCATTCAAACAAGGGGCATGGTTCCTCAAAACAAGTTCAAAGAGCATCTCAAGTCATAGGCAATTCACATTCAAAGCTTGCCTTAAAGTTCGCTACGCGCTTGCCTTAATCATACCTCTTTTTGAAAACAATTTTAAGCATGTAGTCTAAGGAAACGATGCCCCTCACAAGAAGAGTGAATCCCACACACATTCTTTTAGCATTTCACATAACGGGATTTATAAGATAAGGCAAATGCGCTCACTCTCACAAAAAAATTCAAGTGCATACAAATTGACCCATAGGATTGCCCTTCATGTATATCTCCACTAATGTAGCTTTCTACACTCAAACTCAATTAGGACTTGCTGGTCATGATGAAGGCTAGGGGTAAGGGTAAGACAAATATTCAGTTTTAGTTACTAGAACCTCCCTAATGCCTTTTCTGAATATTTTTAACATCCCCTCAACTCTTTTCAATCACTCCACCTTATTTCTCCTATTTCATTATCTTTGGCTTTTGTGTAACACAAGCCACCCTTATAACACCCATGAATTTCACATTTAGCCTTATCTATGCAAGAGATAGCACCTTTTTACTATTCTTTCTCTTTTGGCGATTCGAGGTATTTCAACCCATTGATTCATTCATCTCATCACAATTTCGGTGCTACGTCACATTGAAGCTCTAATTTTTCCGCCGACTCTTGCAAACCCCCAAACTTAGGCTTTTGCCTCATTTAAACATTCATTTCCATATCGCTCCCTATTTCATGGGCTTTAAGCCCCATTTTTCATTGTCTCATTACTAGCAATTAGGGAGGATGGGTGCCAAAAACAAGGATTAAAAAAGGTCATTAGGCTTGTAATGTGGTTTCTAAAAAGGGGTCCAAGGCTCAAATTTTGGCTAGCAAAGATTAATATTCAAGGAGGTCATTTGGGTTGAAGTGACTTTACAAAAGATGGCCTAAGATCATTTTCTAAGTTCATCTCCATCTATCATTTCGCCTTAAAGCACATTTACTGCAAATTCTAGACAATCATGCATACACAAGAATTAGGCTTAAAATCCTCACCACAGAAGGCATCACAATCCAAGAAATTCACACACTTCATCACATTAAGAGAATGACTTTCGACATGCTAGTTACGGATCAAAAATCCAAGCAACAAATGTATAATTCATGTTAAGGGAGTGCAGTGCTCATTCTCACATTTAAATACCCTCCTTTTCTTTTCAAAAGCTCATGCACAATGCCAAGCAAGAAATATTGGTGGTACCTCATCAAGAAAGTGCACAAACGACTCAACAAGACTCTAGACTTAACATTTTTCCTTAAGAAAGTCGCCTTTCAATCTATCATCGGAAAATATCAACCCGGTTCGACAACAAAAGAAAAGACAAATAAATTGCTCCTTGGGAAAGAACCATAGAATAAAGAAAATCCTTGGAGTTTATTCAAAGACTACTATCTAAAAAGGCGATACAAACTCACAAGTAATGACGATTTTCCTTAAGAATGACATTACTCAATCTACTATAGGGCCATATCATACATCACTTAACATGTTGGGTACTCAGACTTCACCCCTAACACAAATAAAGCATTCTCCTTGATGCACATGGTTAAAAAAAGTAAGGACGGAATAGGTCAAAGAACTCCCTGGTCCTTCTGCTCATGACCAGTGTTTTACCGGCTTGTGGCGACTCTAGACCAGCATTTCGCTGATCTAGCACCGGTTGCCCAATTTAGCTCCTTCCACTTTTATCACCTTCCTACCTGTTTCCCCTTCACAATCAAAGACAACAAAAATGTAAAGTAGAACAAAATAAAAGAAAAGTACAAAGAAAAAGTAAAAGCACTTGGGTTGCCTCTCAAGAAGCGCTTGGTTAACGTCGTGGCTCGGCGACTTCAACTTTACCACTTTTCTCTCCACTTTGAGCTTTTGAATCGCACCCTTAGTTTCTTGTCCATTCTTCTATTCCACTTGAGGGGTGGTGGTGTAAGCATCAAGGGACCAAGTAATAGAAGTTGCATCTTTTGTTTCTTGGCCCTTAAATGAGGGATGCGCTTTGATTTTGTTGGCATTACATACTCTACGATGAAGCCATTTGATCATCCTCCTCAAATTCCTTCATTGACTTGGTATCCTCAGTCTCCATTTTGTCAACCAAGTTCAATGTTGAAAAATAATAATAGGGCGGTCTATGTTGCTCCCCTTTCAAGCATGCGTTTTTCTTAACATCCTCCTTTTCAAGTGGACTATAGTCCTTGAGTGTGATTTGTTGAATGTCATTTGGAGACTTTAGTTTTCAACCTTGAAATCTTGCATTTTACAATGTTGATTGGTTGGCACATCTCTATGACTTCTTCGAAGTTCATCTTGACTACTTCTTCATCATCATTTTGAGCTTCCTCCCATGAGTTGAGTTGAACTATGCCCCATTGTTCACTTCTTCTTGTTATGCTCCTCAATGTCTCCTCAGCTTCTTCTTTTAGAGATTTACTGCTCTCTTCTTGAGGACTTGATGATTCCATGGGCATAGAGGGTTGACATTCTTTTCCGCATTAGACTCCCACTCCAAAAAGGGTTGGAGCATGGCTTCTATGCGCCCACATGTATTTCTCCTTCCTTCACTTGCCATGGATTCATTCCTTTCAAGCTTAGGAGCACAACTTCTATCGTAGTCACTATAGCGAGAAGTGACCACATTTGGGCATCCATCCTAATGTCTCCCATGACTACCACATCATCATGCCCCGAGTATACACCCTGGATGAGACACTGTACTTGAAGTCACAAGTGACCCCAAGTCAACCCCTGGTCTATCATACACTGGTATTGTGAGTTAAATAAATATAACAGAAGCTTTTAAATAATAGCATAAAAGCATTTGTGAAAATAAAACTGAAATCATAAAGTTTAAGAACATCTGAAGTCTGAAATTAATTCTGTGTCTGAAAGCCCTCTAACTGATGAGTTGTTGGGACAAGCCCCCAGCTAACTCTATGTCTGGCTAGAAATAATGAACTAACTGAAAGAAATAAAATAAGGCCCTCGAATGATGAGGACTCACACTTCAACTACTGAGGTGGAGGATCTGAACTACGACGACTAACTGTGCCGAGTCTGAGAACCTGCAACTGTATCATGAAACGATGCAGCATAAAAGTATGCATTAGTACTTCGAATGTACTAAGTAGGTGAGAGAAGACAAAGTTGAATATAAATAACTAAACTGAAATGACATGCAATGACCGACTAATATACTCGACTGAATCACTGAAATAAACTGAAATGGTCAAGATGACCCTATTTGATGGTCATGGCCATACCCTAAGTCTGAAAGTTCTGAGTGTGAGATACTATACTAAATGGAGCTGCTTATTCTAAAACTGGACTGGACTGACTAGTGGGAGAGTCTATAACCGACATAAAACCACATGAGCTAGACGTGGAGTCCGATGTATACACCCCATCGGTAGGACCTAATATACCTTAACAGGGTATAAAGGCGTGAACTTGGTGATCACAAGAGTTTGGGGCCAATCAGGCCAAGTAATACTGTAACCTATGCTGGCAAGATAGTTTTGGGAACTTAGATGCGCTGGAATCCTGGCCTGCTCGGTACTAAGCCATACTCCCATTGGAAAACCTATACTGAACTACTAGGCTAATAGCTCGAAACTAGGGTCCAAGACTAGTCAGGGACATATAACTGAAAGTACCTTAAGAGTATTGTCGGACCAGATTCTGAAATTGGGTTCTGGACTGGTTAGAGGTACTTATCTGGAAGCTTCGTAACCGTCTGAGAACAAACTGAAATCTAAACTAGGGTCCTGAGGCTAGTCAGAGCTATATATTTAAAATGTTATGTTCGCCTAATAGACCAATAAACTAGATTCTGAATCTGGTTCTGATAACTGAGAGGCACTATTGACACCTTAGAAAAAGACTGAAGTAGAATGTATTAGTTGACAATTTCTGAATAGTTCTGAACAATTTCTACATTCTAACTTAACTGAACTACTAAGCAGCTAATAGAGAACCCAACTCATTCCAACAACACGGATTGAAACTTATTATCAGTGGAGTATTTAGTCAACATATAAACAATAAGAAATACTAGAAAATTCAGCCCAAATCACAATTCACAAACTAGACCGAATTTAATACACAAATAGTCTTTACTCAAAAATTTAGGGCTTAAATTCACTTTGGCAAGAACATCAACAATTCAGGTAAGGATTGAAGGAGACCATATCAATAATAAGTAGGATATCATTCTATTTGAAATTAACAAGTAATAAAACATAATTTCTTCGTATTCGAAAACTCAAGGCTAAAACTAATAAGGAAACTATGGGAGGGGTTTTGGGGGACACAAGGGAAGAACAATTTCCATTATTGAATTTCCACATACCTGAGTTGAAGTTTCTTTAAGGAGAAAGCTTGGCTACGCTTGCATGAAGGGTTCTTAAGAGGAGAGCTTACGAGGATTTTTCTGAAAACTTCGAGTGGGAATGAGGAATGAACCTTTTTTCCCCACTAATACGTCTAAAATTATGACTAAAACGACGTAGTTTGAAGTTCAAGAGAGTAAAAAATTACTACTTAGCCCTTAGAAAATAACTGGAAAAAACTGACAGGTGACCCTAACGGGTGACCTAATGGGTCGTGGTGACTGACCACGACTCGTGGTCGAACCGGTTGAGTACACTTCCTGGAATCCCCTGTAGGTCACCACAAGGGACCTAACAAGTTGTTAAAGGTGACCACGACTCGTGGTCACCATCCATCAAGTACATTGCCCAACTCCTAAAATTCTTGAGCCCAGCTTGACCACGAGTGACCTCACGAGTCGTGGGACCTGAAAATGACTCATGAGGTCTTCCGTTGGGTACACTACCTCTCTCTTATCATTTCTCAAACCTCCTTCCCACGACTGACCTAAATAGTCGTTAGGTCTCTCAACGACCCGTTAGGTGAGTCATTTTGTGACAATTGCAGCAAATTTCCAATTTTTTTTATTTGTGTCCCGGATCTAGTCTTTGAGTTTCTGGGGAATTACACACATAATGTGCATCTATACCACTCATAGGAAGGAGAATGTTCACTCATCTGCCTTCTTGGGGCATATTTGCAATTTTGCCCATAGTATGGTCCTCTACAATAGGGACATGGGTCATTATAATAAGGGTTGCAACAAACAAACCTCCTTTCATTCCACAATGCCATCATACAACTACAAACGAACAAAAACAAAAAGAAAAATAAAAACAAAACAAGATGTAAAACAAAAATGCAACACTAGTTCAAATCAATAAATAACTGATGTCTTATCACAACACAGTCCTCGGCAACGGCGCCATTTTTGATAACGTTCAAACTACACTCCTCTTTTACAAAAGAGCGTAAACGGTCGTTGTATCAAAAAAAATATCCCGACAGATGTCGGGGTCGAATCCCACAGATAATTGAGTTGATAATTCAAAAGTTATAAACTAATTCAAACTAGAATGCATAATTGTTCAACATTTGAAAAATAAACTTGGGGGGAAATTGAAAGGAAAAACACTATCTAATTCTAAATTAGAACGAATTGGGGGAATTCCAGTTGAAGCAATCACAAGTGAAAGGCTAGGGGCATTCTATAGAAGAGATCACAACTAAATCGAGAATTTCTTTAATGCCTTGGACTCATAATTATCATAGATAGCAGTAGATAATTTGCATTCTCTTGTTTTTCAACCATAAGAATGTTTATTCCTTGGGTTCTTTCAAAACCCAAAGCCAATTCAACTTATCAACCTCACAAACTTGAGGAAGGATTAGTTATTTCTAGCCTAGACCTTTAATATAGTGAAAATGTGGGTTTTAACTATCTCTAGCTTAATATGACACACAAATACTCCAATTCCTCACTATTATCTTCTCACCCAATTCTCACTTTTCTCTCTCAAGCAAAAGCAAGAAAAGTAAAGCACAATTCATGTTTGCAAATCACCAATTTTGGCAATTATAACTTGGGAAAAGATAATAGATCTACAATTTCAATAAGAATCCAACAGAAATTTATCAAAATCCAATCAAATTAACAAACACACTATTTATATACCTCTAGCTAGAAAAATAGTCAAGCATATTTAAAGATAGAGAGAAGATACCAAGAGGATTCCCCTCACATTCATTGCATTAGCTTCACAAATTTGCTTCACAAGATCTTACAATAATGGTGTAATTCCCCCAAGACGTGTTAAAGAAAAAGAAGAAGGAAAGTACTATCTAAATCTACAATTGTATGGTGAAAAGATTCTGTCAAAAATTCTATGAAAAAGATGAAGTCTAGATTATTCAATTGTTGAATGAATAGTTGGTGTACAATGAAAGCTCTCTAAATATCTACACTTTCTTGTGTATAACTTTCCCCAAATACCCTTGAAGATTCTAGATGCTTTGGAGACCTTTTTGGACCTTTTTACATTTCTTTAGAAGGCCTCTCCGATGAGGCACTGGCGTTTCACCGGTGGCAATCCGCGGAGAAAAAGCTTTAGCGGGTTGAAAATAGCGTCCTGGAAGGGGGAACCTGCAGTTCAATGGGCATTAATCCAACGCCATTTTGTGAAGGGATGGTCGTTTAACCAGTCTACGCAGTTGCTTCAGTGTTTCACCCCCATTTATGCCTTCCATATCCGCGTTTAGCCTATTCAAAGCTTGTCTTTGCACCTCTTCTTGAGCTTTAATCTTCTATTATATTTAGCCCCTCTCCTTCATATGCTAACTTATAAAATTTCATCTCAAACTCCATGCGTTTTTCTTGATTTCATGATTTCTCTACTCACGTGAAGTACCTAGAAAGAATTCAAGAGAAAGGGAATCAAATCCATATTAACGACTCGAAAACTAGGCAAAAAAGACTCATCATTTGATGAGTTGGAAATTTACGAACTCATTAGGCTCCTAAGCATTAGTTTTTCCTAGTTTTCCAGTCGTTTATGTGAATTTTATGCCCTTTCTCTTTAATTCTTTGTAGGTACTTCACGTGAGTGGAGAAAGCATGAAATTGAGAAAACACATGAAACTTGAGGTGGAATTTGATGAGTTAGCATATCAAGGAGAGGAACCAAAGATAAGGGGAGATTTGAGCTCAAAAAGAGGTGCAAAGACATGCTTTGAATCGGCTAAACGCGGATCTGGAAGGACGAAACAGGGGTGAAACGCCGAAGCTACTACCCAAATCGGCTAAACAACCGGCCCTTCCCAGAATTGCACCAGCTAAATGCCCATTGAACAGCCGGTTCCCCCTGCCAGGACACTGTTTTCAACTAGCTAAAGTTTGGTGCTCTGCGGATTTCCATCGGCGAAATGCCGATTTCTTACTGAAGAGGTCATCTAATGAAGGGTAAAAGGGTCCAAAAAGGTCTCCAAAGCATCTAGAATCTTCAAGGGAATTTGGGTAAAGTTATACACAAGAAAGTACAGATACTTAGGGAGCTTTTATTGTACACCAACTATTCATTCAACATTTCATTCAATTAGACTTCATCTTCCTCATAGAATTTTTAGTAGAATCTTTTCTCCATAGAATTGTAGAGTTAGATAGGACTTTCCTTCTTATTTTTCTTCAACCTATTTTGGAGGAATTCCACCATTTTTGTAAGAGCTTGTGAAGAAAATTTGTAAAGCTAATGTGATGAATGTGAGGGGAATTCTCTTGGTATCTTCTCTCTACCTTTAAATATGCTTTACTAATTTGCTAGCTAGAGGTATATTCATGGTGGGTTTATTAATTTGATTGCATTTTGATAAATTGCTTTTGGAATCTTATTGAAAATGCAGATCTATTATCTTCTCCCGAGTTATAATTGCCAAAATTGATTATTTTAAAACATGACTTGTGCTTTACTTTTCTTGTTTTTGCTTGAAACACAAAGGTGAAAATTGGGTGAGAAGATATTGGTGAGGAATTGGAGTGTTAGTGTGTGGGATTAAGCTAGAGATAGTTAAAAACGGCATTTTCACTCCATTACAGGTCAAGGATAGAAATAGCTAGTCCTTCCTCAAGCTTGTGTGGTTGATAACATGAATTGGCTTTGGGGTTTGAAAGAACTCAAGGCATAAACATTCTTATGGTTGAAAAACAAGAGAATGTGAATTACCCACTGCTATCTATGATAATTTTGAGTCTAAGGCATTAAAGAAATTCCCGATTTAATTGTTCTCTCATCTATAGAATGCCCCTAACCTCTCACTTGTGATTGCTTCAATTGGAATCCCCCCCCCCCCTCCAATTAGTCTTAGTTTAGAATTAGATAGTTATTTTCCTTTAGTTTCCTCACATTTCACTTTTCAAATGTTGAACAATAATGCATTCTAGTTTGAATTAGTTTATAACTCTTGAATTATCTACTCATTTCTCAGTGGGATTCGATGCCGACATCCATCGGGATATTTATTTTGATAAAATTACCGTTTATGCTCTTTTATAAAAGAGGAGTATATTTTGGACGTTATCAAAAATAGAGTCGTTTCCCGGGAATTGAGTTGTGATAAGCCATTAGTTATTTATTGATTCAAACTAGTTTTGCTTTTTTGTTTTACATCATTTTGTTTTTATTTTTGTTTTTTGTTTTTGTTTGTTTGTAGTTAATTGATGGCATCATGGAATAAAAGGAGGTTTGTTGGTGGCAACCCTTATTATGATGACCCATGTCCCTATTGTGGAGGACCACACTATTTGCAAGATTGCAAATATGCCCCTAGAAGGGAGATGAGTGTACCTTCTCTTTGCTATGAAGGGTATATGTGCACATTATGTGGTAGTCATGGGAGACATTGTGATGGATGCCCAAATGGGGTCACTTCTCGTTATAGTGGCTATGAAAGATGTTGTGCTCCTATGTTTGAAGGGAATGAAGCCATGGAAAGAGAGGAAAGGAGAAATACATGTGGGCGCATGGAAGCCATGCTCCAAGCCTCTTTGGAGCAGGAGTCTAATGCGGAAAAGAATGTCAACCCCTCCATGCCCATGGAATCATCAACTCCTCAAGAAGAAAGATGTAAATCTCTAAAAGAAGAAGTGGAGGAGCCATTGAGGAGTATAATAGGAAGAAGTGAACAATGGGGCATAGCTCAACTTGACTTATGGGAGGAAGCTCAAAATGATGATGAAGGAGGAGTCACAGTGATTGATTAAGAAGTCATAGAGGTGTTCCAACCAACCAACATTGTGAAAATGAAAGATTCCTAGATTGAAGAAGTGACACTGGAGTCTCCAAGTGACATCCAACAAATCATGCTCAAGGACTCTAGTGCACTTGAAGAGGAGGATGGGAAGCATGAAGCAAGCTTGACAAGGGAGAGACTTAAACCACCTTCTTATCATTTTTCAACATTGAATTTGGTTGACAAAATGGAGACTGAGGAGACTAAGTCAGTGGAGAAAGTTGAAGAGGAAGATCAAGGTGGCTTCATCTTAGAGTATGCCATGCCAACAAGGCCAAAGCATATCCCTCCATTAAGGGCCAAGAAACACAAGATGCAACATCCATTGCTTGGTCGCTTGATGCTTACACCACCACCCTTCAAGTGGAGTAGAAGAATGGACAAGAAACTAGGGGTGCGATTCAAATGCTCAAAGTGGAGAGTAAAGTGGTGAAATTGAAGTCGTCGAGCCACGACGTGAACTAAGGCACTTCTTCGGAGGCAATTCAAGTGCTTTTACTTTTTCTTTTACTTTTTCTTTTGTTTTGTTTTACTTGATGTTTTTGTTGTCTTTTTTTGTGTAAGGGTGCAATAGGTATGGAACGTGATGAAGGTGAGAGAAGAAAAATTCCAAGTGAGCAACCGCCGATAAACGAATGAAGCGCAAGATCAAATGCGCGAAACATAGACGGCAAACAGAATTCCTGGAGGAAAAATTGCTTAAGCAGTGGCACATCAGTGTTAGACCGGTGAAACGCCACTTCCAAGGCGCAAAACGCTAGTTGAACACCGATTATGAGAAGAAGGCACAGGGAGTTCTTGGCCCTATTCCTTCCTTTCTTTTTTTTACCATGTGCAATGAGGACAACACTTTATTTTTGTTAGGGGGTGAAGTCTGAGTAACCCACTTGTTCAGTGATGCACGATATGGCCCTATGATAGATTGGGTGACGTCATTCTTATGGGAAAATCTCCATTACTTCTTAGTAGCTTTGCCTTTTTAGATAGTAGTCTTTGAATAAACTCCAAGGGTTTTCTTTATTCTATGATTCTTTCCCAAGTAGCGATTTCTTTGTATTTTTTTTTGTTGTCGAACCGGGTTGGCTCTTCCAGATGATAGATTGGAAGACGACTTTCTTGAGGGAAAATGTCAGTCTAAAGTCTTGTTGAGTCATTTGTGCACTTGCTTGATGAGGTACCACAAATATTTCTTGCTTGGCATTGTGCATGAGATTTTGAAAAGAAAAGGAGGGCATATAAATGTGAGAATGAGCACTCCCTTGTCATGAATTATACATTTGTTGCTTGGCTTTTTAATCCGTAACTAGCTTGTCGAAAGTCATTCTCTTAATGCGATGAAGTAAGTGTGTGAATTTCTTGGATTGTGATGCCTTGTGTTGTAAGGATTTTAAGCCTAATTCTTGTGCATGCATGATTGTCTAGAACTTTCAATAAATGTGATTCAAGGAGAAATGATAGATGGGGCTTGCTCGACTCCAAAACTACACACAACCGCACGTGGTCGTACAAGTAGTAAAATGGCTTATTTCAAGCCTAGTATCGAGCCCACATGGACTGAACTACGGTATTAATTAACTTAAGTGTAAGTGAACGATATCTCTATGAATGCAGACAACAAAATAAATAATGTTTTATGAGTTAAGATCACTAATTAATAAGAATCTAAGTCTAGATCATAATTTGAGTCTGAACAATAGCAATGAACAAGCTGAGGTTAAGGCAGGCATGCAGGGATGTAATTTCTTAATTCACTTCAGTCAATCTTCTCTTCGGTTTCTAGTCAGGAATTAATTGCCAATGGATTGGATCTTTTGACTCCTATCCAATTAAAGAATCATGAAACCTTATTCTACATTTCTGTGATTTAAGAATCTCATGCTCTAGCCATACATAACCAATTCCATAAATGACTAATAAGACTTTCAGATATATTTCTATTCTTAACGTAAATCAATTCTCAATTTTCTCAACTAAGAAAAGATCACATCCTACCAATTCACATCTGTCCAATTTCTTTCCTTTTCAAAATCAAAATTGGATTTCTATGATATACATTAACATTGGCCAAACATTAATGCAGTAAAACAAGAATTGATAGAACAACCGTTAAAGAAGAGACTAAAACTGAAATGATCGATAATTACATTCCTCTACAATTATCCTTAACCTCATCAAGAAGTTAATTAGCTACTCATTTGTGGATTAAACATCTTCAAATAAGTAGAATTCATATAAGCAATTGAAATTAAAGAGAAAAAGGAAGAGAATAACCCTAGAATTTTTGTCCTCTCAACTGCCTGTAACCCACGTTCTTGCTCAACCAAGTCAGAATGTTTAAAATAAAACCTAAGTGTGCTATTTATATTGTTGAGAATTTTTCCCGGAATAACAAGCAACGTGGCATGGAGTGTATCGCGGAGCACTCCCTCTGTGCCACGAGGATATCGCGGACACTCACTGGAAGTCGGCTCCCAGGTAATTGCACCTCAACGTTGCACGGCTTGCATCGCGGAGCCTTGCCTCCGTGCCACGGTGCTATCGCGCACCTTCACTTGAACTTGAGGTCCAAGTATTCGCACTCAACGTGACACGGAGTGCATCGCGGAGCACTACCTCCATGACATGGTAATAACGCGAACCTCCACTGGATTTTGACATAATTAATTCATCCGCAGAAGAATTCCTCCACGATGGTAGCGTGACACGACGCCATCGTAGAGCCCTTATTTTTGTTGCTTTTCCTTGTCAACTTCCACTCCTTGTTTCCAACTCCATTCCTGCACTTCACCAACATACATATTAGCTTCCAAAATTTCCTTTTATCTACAAAACAACACTAATCATGTTGGTTAGTATAAATTCACATTTAACTAATAATCACACGAGAATGTACACATAACAATAGATAAAGAAGTAGAAATGAAGTATTTGAATATCACTTGGGCATGCAATTCTTCCCAAATCACTTACCCCACACTTAAAACCTTGTTCGTCCTCGAACAATACTTTCACATCTACTTCAATTGAAACCCAGGCATAACTAATTTGGCTCGACCATTAAAGCTATAGCTATACAGATTATTTAGGATAGTAAATCATCAAGAAGACATGCATGGTATCATCAATACAGTGAAGTACACCACATTAAGACCTCCTAACATCAAGAATCGATTCTCGATCTTGGCAAACTCATGCAAATTAACTGATCAAGACATCCAACATGAAATTTTATCTCTTGTCAAGCATGTGCCCTCACAACATGAGAGAATTACCCCATTTTCCATCATAAGATTTCCAAAGCACTACATGTAGGGGTATACAATTACAATTTCGCTTGCTCTCCCAAAGAATTCACATGCATCATGTCATGAACCATAAGCTTGCCTCTAGTGTTTTACTCCACTAATATAAGGACGTGTGATGTAAGATCATGTAGGACTTAATGGGTTGTAATGTAAGCTGAGGAACTAGTCAATACTGGGAAAACCAATAATAGCAACTAGCTTCCTTAAGCGCTTTTCAATACATCCCACCTTCATTACGACATTACTTCCTCCTCCATCCTCTCATTCTTGAATTTTTCTCTTCGTTTTTGTTCCCATTTCTTTAAGCACACTCGACTCGCTAGCACAGAGTATTTATGCATCTTTATTTTTTTCTCATTCATTGATTTTCTTAATCTCTACTATTAATTAACCAATTTCAACAAGTGCACCTTTGACCTTTTCTTTAGCTTTCACAACTACCGCTTTCCTTCTGTTTCACACTTCTCACTCCTTTACACTTTGGAAAAATTGTTTTTCTTAAGCGCTTAAGGGTTTTGGATCAAATTCACGGCTAATGAAAAGAAGGGATTAAGCTCGGTTTGTACCTCTCAAAGAATAGGCTAAAGGCTCAATGGGGCTAACTAGGATGTAACAGTCAAGGAAGGTATGATAAGGGAGAAACTTTCGGTTTATTCAAAGAAATGCCTACATCCTTTCCTACAATCGACATCCTTCATTTCGTTTAGCACACACACCAGGAAAGTTCTAGACACTTCACAATAGCATGGAATAGTCGAAACCTCACCTCACGCTCATTGAACATGCTCAACTCAAGACATATTCACAAACTCTTCAATCAGCTAATTACAAGAATTCACTATTAAGCCTCGATCACACCGAATCGAACTCTATGGCCTAGGTATCTCAACATGTTTAACATATTTGTATTCTTTCATATGAATCACCTTTTCATATTAATATCATGTACAACACATAACAAGAATTCCGAAACATTAATTAGCGATACATTTGGGAAACAAACAAAAGAAAGAAGAAAAAGAAAAAAAAACTACTCCTATCGACTACATTTCCCTTAAGACGGTCGTCATCCATCCATCATAGGGAACAGTCGCTATCTACGACGTCGGTTCAATGGGACTATTCTCGGTAAAAGCACCAAAAACAAAAGCCAAGAAACCCAACATAAAGAAATTTCAATAAAAAAAAATTGATAGAAAAAGATAAAAATATAATTTGAAAAATATTTACACATCATACATAACAGCAACACAACAACAGCTTAAGATTCATTACAACACCAACATTAATTACAGAACATGAAACACAGGGTCACAAGGTCACATTTAGCACAAGCACAACAAACATAAACAAAACATAAACAAAACAGCTAGCACCTAACTACTCCCACCCCACACTTAAGCCGAACACTGTCCCCAGTGTTCACATAATTTCAAAATATCACAAAGGTTGGGTGGTGAAACTCCCTGATCAATCAAAGTATTCAACTTCTTCATTAGGTGCTAGTGCTTCGTCGCCTATGTAAGAATCGCCCCCACCATCCTCGTCCGACTCAACATCTGAGTCCTCCCGGCATGTCTCCTCATCGGTAGGGACATCATCATCCATGGGCTCCACAAATACGGGCCCCACTCTACATAAAGCTCGGGCATTCTCATTGAATGGGTAATCCAACTCGAGCTGCCACAGCTCATCCTCTGTTTCGGGCCGTCCTCCAATGCGCAGCTGCAACATCTGCATCCCGTACATGCGGGCCATGTACTGATCATCCCGAGCATGTCGCTCGGCTAGTGTGAGCACCGGCCCAAAAGTAGTGTCCGGTGCCTTAGTTTTGGTGACATCCAAGGCATGCCTGTCAATCTGTGGGATTTAATCTAGGGCCTCCTCCTCAATATTGTGGCCCCTCAGGAACGTGGTAAGCAGACCACCGAACCCGTATCTATGCCCCTAATGTAGTCGGGCTCTCTTCATGGCGGAGATGATTACCGCCCCAACATTGATTTACAGCCCCTTCATCAGGGCATATACCATACAAACTCTATCCCAAGTGACATCTGTCATGTGCACCCCCGAGATCAGGCATGAACACACAATTTTCAACCAAATCTGGGCCTCCCGGTTCATCTGAGAGTAGGGAAATGTCTGATGGTAGCCCCTCTCCTTGTGCCTACCCCACCTCACTGTCGATCGGGCTCCACATAAGGTGTATATGATGTCCGCATAAGGTGGAGTGATGTTCAGCTGACGGAGAACATGAGCGTCTGTGTCCCGCGCCCCCAGGATTGCATTCAGATGGTGGGGTTCAAAAGTGACAACCTGCCCTCTGATTTTTATGGTGTGGCTGCGTAAGGTCAGGTTCCAATGTGCCTAGAACTCCCGGATAAGATGAAGATTGCACTCTCTAGGCTCTTCAACAATGAAGTTTAGCCCAGCGATGTCAATTCGGTGTACAATTCGCAGAAATTCCTGTGCCAGCGGTTCCCGTGCTATCCATTCCTCTGGGAAGTATTTGGTTTCTTTATGTTTGGCATACCACTTCTTCCCCTCGTCGGTCACCCATCTGGTTCCGTATTATCGGTGTTGACCTCTAGGAACCACTGGTGTTGTTGGAACTGTTGTTCCCAATCTTACGCTCTTTCTACTGGCGCCCGATGTGGATGCGCCCTTGCCCTTGTCCTGTCGGCCAGACATTGTTCATGTACATTCAAACATACAGTCCCAATGTTATGCAAGTCATAATTAGCTACCACTAAGGTTCGGTTTAATTGGATCACCCCACACTTAGTTTTTAACCACAATCAACACAATTCAACAAGACATTCCTAATCATGCCATTCTTAGCATTCAACATGCTTAGTGCATTCATATAATTCGATGGGATAATTACTTTGTACTACTCAGACTTCATACAATAAATAAAAATTTCTTCATCGATTCAATTACATCATCATTAGCACTTTACAAAATTTTTTTTTCAACAACCTATGTAATTCTCCAATTGCATTCTCCCAAAAATCCCTCGTCTAACATAGCATATTCAACGTCAATCACACTACATTTCACTTCACCCAACATGCACAACCAAATTTATCAACATTTTTAAAGCATTTAGTCTTCTTCCTATTCGGTCCTCAACCCTAGCTATCAATTTCGCAAGAATTTCAATAAAACATGCAATCATTAAGTTCATCTACTAACAACGATACTATGAACATCATTCAATCATAACTCAAGTGATTTCAAGCTTATTTCCTACTTAGGGCAAGGTTTAATCACCAAACATGTTCAAGAATCAATAATTTGAGCAAGAATAAGGAAAAATTCAAGAACGTACCTTTTCTTCAATGAAATTGAAGAAAACTTGAAGAAAGTTGATCACTAAGTCCGTGTCACGTTGGGGGAGAAGAGGATTTTGGGTGTGGGTCGCGGAGGAAATGAGAGAATAGGAAAAAATGAAGGAATTGGGGTTAAATTTAGGTTTTTTCGCACGGGTTACCCGGTGACCCGACGCGAAATACACCTCAACGTGTCATGGAGTGCAACGTGGAGCACTGTCTCCGTGACACGGAGCCATTGCGCAGGCATTCTGGATTTTTAAAAATCCAGAATAAGCCCCAACGTGTCACGGAGGGTAACGCAGAGGCCCTCCTTCGTGACACGGAGCCATCGCGCAGGCTCACTGGAATGTGCCTATTTTTATTTTCTTACCTTGATTTTTTTCCTTTGCATTTGTTTTTGGTATTTTTGCCCTCTGTTCCCCCTGAAAATCATTTCACCACAAGAAATTGGTTAGAAATAATAGGTTTCAACGCAAAAAAAATTATTTTTCTTTTTTTTTTTTTTCTTTTTCTTATTTTTTCGAATAATTCTACTCTTCTATTACAAAACATTCACGGGTTGCCTCCCGTGCAGCGCCTGATTTACCATCACGGCTCGACGCTATTCAAGCTCAATCATCCTCTAGAGTGATGGACGTCTTCTCTCAAATAACGTCCTCACCCCAATAATGCTTACATTGTCGCCCATTCACCAAAAATGTGGCACTTCTATCTTCTTGCCACAACTCCACTGCCCCGTGTGGGGTCATTCTCACCACTTTGAATGGCCCTGATCATTTGGACCGCAATTTACCTGGAAAAAGCTTCAACCTTGAATTAAATAACAACACTTTCTGCCCCGGCTCAAAGATCCGATGCACCATATGCCTATCGTGCCATCTTTTAGTTCTCTCCTTGTAGCATTTGGCACTTTCATAGGCATGCCATCAAAATTCATCTAGTTCACTGAGTTGCATCAATCTTTTCTTCCCTGCTAGCTCCAGATCCATGTTCAACTTTCTCAAGGCCCAAAAAGCTCAATGTTCCAGCTCCACAGGCAAATGACATGCCTTTCCATAGACCAATCTATACGGAGAAGTTCCAATGGGTGTCTTGTATGCAGTTCTATAATCCCACATTGCATCATCAAGTTTGCTTGACTAATCAATTCGTTGTGCATTCACTGTCTTCTATAGAATCTGCTTTATCTCTCTGTTCGACACCTCCACTTGCCCACTAGTTTGGGGATGATATGCTGTTGCTACCTTGTGCAGCACCCCATACTTAGCTAGAAAATTCTTGAAACTCGCATTCACAAAATGAGCCCCTCCATCACTGATAATAGCTCGGGGTGTCCCGAACCTGGTGAAAATATGCTTTTTCACAAATTTCGTCACCACCTCATTGTCAGTCTTTGGACAAGCTGTTGCCTCGACCCATTTAGATACATAGTCAACCGCTACCAAGATGTAACGATTACCAAATGACGGTGGAAACGGTCCCATGAAGTCTATTCCCCATACATCAAAACTCTCAACCTCTAATATCTGTTGCAGTGGCATCTCCTATCTTCTACCAATGGTGCCTATTCTTTGACATCTATCACACATTTTTACATATGTTATAGAATCTCTGAACAGTGTAGGCCAAAAGAAACCTGACTGTAACACCTTGTGAGTTGTCCCCTCGCCTCCGTGGTGCCCTCTATACAGCTATGAGTAACAACTCCTCAATACTTCTACAATCTGGCTCTCTGGGATGCATCGTCTCATCACTTGATCCGGTCCCTGCTTAAACAGATACGACTCATCGTATATGTAATACCCGCAATTATGTCTCAACTTCTTTCTTTACTGAGTCGTAGCCTCCGGTGGGTAGACTCCACTTACCAGCAAATTCACAATGTCTGCATACCAAGGGATTTCAGCTGCCCTTATTGCCAAGAGCTTCTCATCTGGGAACTCTTCTTTGATAATATCACCTTCCTTTATATGCAACCGGCTTTCCAATCGCGATAGGTGATTTGCCACTTGATTCTCGCTCCCCTTTCTGTCCTGAATCTCTAGGTCAAACTCTTGTAACAACAATATCCATCTGATTAATCTAGGCTTTGCATCCTTCTTGTTAAACAGATACCGAATTGCTGCATGATCGGTATACACCACTATTTTAGAACCCACCAAGTAGGACCTGAATTTATCAAATGCGAACACCAAGGCTAGCATCTCCTTTTCCGTGACTGTATAATTGACTTTGGCTGTGTCATGTGTTTTGCTTGCATAATGAATGGAATGAAAAATTCGATTCCTCCGCGCCCCAATACGGCTCCTACAGCCACGTCACTTGCATCACACATTAATTCAAATGGTTGCTCCTAATCCGGAGAAAAGAGAATAGGTGCTTCTACTAGCTTCTGTTTTAACTCCTCGAATGCTTTAACACATTCCTCGTCAAACTCGAACTTCACCTCTTTTTCTAACAACTGGCATATCGGTCTAGAAATTTTAGAGAAGTTCTTGATGAACCATTTGTAGAACCCTGCATGTCCGAGAAAACCGCGAACACCCTTCACTGACACTGGTGGTGGTAGCTTTTCGATCACTTCGATCTTTGCACGATCGACTTCCAACCCCTTTCATGACACCTTATGGCCAAGGACGATACCCTCTTCGACTAAAAAATGACATTTCTCCCAGTTGAGCACAAGGTTAGAGTCTTCATATCGAGCTAGCACCCTGTCAAGATTCTGCAAACATGTAGCAAACGAATTACCGAAAAAAGAAAAATCATCAATAAATACCTCGACAAAATCTTCCACCATATCGTGAAAGATCGCCATCATGCATCTCTGGAATGTGGCTGGTGCATTGCATAGACCAAATGGCATCCGCCTGAAAGCATATGTGTCACGCCCCGCCTTGGGGGGTATGACTGGCACCTGGTGCCCAAGTAGGACCTAGACTGCTAACAAGTGAGCCTAAGCACATCTGGTGCCTGGCTAGCTTTAACTCAAATTTCTGGAAACAACGGGCTATATAACGGCTGTAAACACAGCCTCCGGCCGACTGGGCCTATAGCCACCTGTATAAAACTTCAGCTAACAAGAAACATACTTACAAAGGGGGAAACCTATGTGGGCCGACAGGGCCACCATGCTGTCTAGTTATCTGTAACTCAACAATAGAATACTAAATAACTACGTGACCGGCAAGGTCACCACTACTATCAGACTATGGCCCCACATGGCCAACATAATCAACAATGCTAAACAGCTAAATAAAACGCACGGCCTCACACGACCAGCACAACTAACCACAGGGAGATGAATATTTCCAATCTACAAGCCTCTATGAGTATTGATGAAATGGTCGGGACAGGGCCCCGGCCTACCCATGCTGTATAATAAAAGAAAATGAACTACACCTCTGAATATCAAGCTCCGGATGACAGGAGCTGATGACTCTATAAGCTGGCTGGAATCACGAGGGATCACCTCCTCATCTATGAGTACCTGCAGGCAAGTAATGCAGCACCCCAAACGGGCGTCAGTACCACTGGTACCGAGTATGGAAGGCAACTGGATACAACTGAATACAAATAACATAACTAGCAATTCTGAATAGCAGGAGATAACTGAATCTGTAAGAACTGATATGAACAGAATCAGACTTTCTGTGTTGTGATAGGGCAGGAGCGTACTTGTAGATGCGATGGCCTGCTGTCTATTAACTAATATATAGCACATAAATACATATATATATATAGCAAACAAGAGCCAATACCAACCCCCATAATCCGGATGGCTCCAAGCAAGCAAACAATCTATATACCCCTACCTGGGTCAAAACCAACCAAAAATAAGTCGCTCCACTCATCTGCTAACTACGAGCACCTCTGCCGGGCCCTTGGGTCTCCGGCTCGGGCCATAGCCTCCAATATAAATAACCGTGTCTGAGTCTGGAGGACTCCTATACAGTATCTGTAATTGTAACTGTATCTGAATCTGTTCCCTGGGCGCTTGCGCACAACAGGGCTATCTGTACTGTAATGCTGATCAACCTGATATGGGGAAAGCTTCATCCCATCTTCGTCCAAACTGGGGATGGCATGCCACTCCTTGGAGTGACGTAAACCCACCCACTCAGTGGGCGACACAGTTACCAACCCAGGGGCAGCGAGGATGCTCAAAAGGGTGCCCTCATGACACAACCAAGTCTCAACAAACAATAAGCACATATATAGCAAGCATGTTTAAACTGAAAACTACTATCTGAATTCTGATTTCTTATTCTGATCTCTTTTTGTATTATACTAATTCTCATACTTCTTTCTACTGAATCTGTGATCTTTATCTAACTGCATGGCTAATCTGTAGCCAAGATACTATCTGACTATATGGCTATACTGTAGCCAAGATATCATCTGTCTGTATGGCTTATTTGTAGCCAAGATACTATCTGACTGTCTGATTTTACTTTACTAACTCTTATTCTGAATATCTGTCATATTATTCTAGAAACATGCTTGCTAATCACATATTAGGCTATACTGAGTCTAGAATGCTAACTTGCCATTTTGGCGCATGCCTTACTAACTTTCGGACTGAGTACGATATAACAACGCAAACCACATTTTCTGAACTTGCACAATACTCAATATTCAACTCCGGGAATTCTACTATGGAGTTTACTGTACTATACAAGGCTAAAACTACTAACTTGCCGAAGAAACTGGCTTAACATACCTTAACCTCGGTTTATCCGACTAATGGACGAAGCTCGGTCAGTACTCCAGCTATTTCTCCCAACTGCATTTACATATATGTCAATTAGAACTAAATACACCAATATTCTGAAAGAAAATGTCACTTTTGATATATTTATAGCCTAAACTTTGGCTTATCAAAAGACGGTTAAAAACTTGCTATTTCTCGAAAGTCCAGAAGGGAGAAATATTCACTTTAAGGCTAGGAGCACATAGACACTAATCTGGAGCAATTTCACTTACCTTAGCCCGGTGGCACGACGATTTGTCAGCCGAAATTTGCGAAACTAAATCCGTAGGAATGCTCCTTGTTTCTAAATACCTCGGTATCTAAGGTTAATTAGGATTTGGACTACGTTTGATGGGGTAATCGAGCGATAATTTAACAATTCTTTCGCACCCTCTCTGTTTTTTCACGAGCTTTTGGAAATTATTTGATATAATAATGAAATGAACTAAAGTGGAGGCTTTATATACTTGGGCCTGGACAGGTCCAACGTGTCACCGAGCCAACGCGGAGCCTCCACCTCCGTGACACGTTGCCATCGCGGAGGGGCTCTGCCCCGGCTCCTTCCGCGATGGTTCGACAGGTTTCTCGTCCGATCTTTTCTCGGGCCTTTTTCTAGCATGTATGGCTTTCAAATACTCTTAACCAACACGCGAATAGGCCATCTATGTGTTGGAAATTTTATGGGGTGTAACATTCTCCCCCTCTTAAGAACATTCGTCCTCGAATGTAAACTTCTATCTAGGGGACTTCTCAACTTACTCAACTTGTTTCTAGAAAAATTTCGGCAGAGTTTCCCCTGTAATATGGACTATCCCAAAAATCTAAAATGCAGAAAAGTCCCATACAGGTACTCCACACAATACTATAGTATTTAAATGACAGATTAAAATAGACCTTCTCATTTATATGTATACTATAAGGCACTGCATAAGATAATAATACTAACATATTTGTCGCCTGACTAGGCTTGAAATAAATGAGGGTATCTGGTCTTCATATCTTCCTCTGCCTCCCAAGTCATCTCCTCTCGGTTCCTGTTACGCCACAATACCTTGACAGACGCAATATCTTTAGTTCTCAATCTACAAATCTGTCTGTCTAAGATGGCTACTGGAACCTCTTCATAGGCTAGCTCTTTCGTAACCTGGATATCCTGGACTGGGACTGCTCTGGATGGGTCTCCTATGCATTTCCTAAGCATAGATACATGAAAGACCGGATGAACAGATTCCAATTCTGGAGGCAAGTTCAACTCATATGCTACTCGGCATATCCTTCAACGAATCTAATAAGGCCCAACAAATCTCAGACTGAGCTTACCTTTCTTGCCGAATCTCATCACCCCTTTCATCGGAGATACTTTAAGAAATACCCAGTCATTCACATCAAATTCCAGGTCTCTGCGCCGCACATCAGCATATGATTTCTGGCGGCTCTGTGCAGTCAGTAGGTGTTCTCTGATAAGCTTTACCTTCTCCTCTGACTGTTGAATGATGTCTGGCCCAATCAACGCTGATTCTCCCACTTCAAACCAGCCAACAGGCGATCTGCATTTTCACCCATACAATGCTTCAAAGGGCGCCATCTGGATGGCTGAGTGATAACTATTATTTTAAGAAAATTCAATTAACAGCAAATGCTCATCCCAACTACCTCCAAAATCTAGCACACACGCTCGTAGCATGTCCTCGAGCGTCTGAATAGTGCGCAATGCCTGTCCATCTATCTGAGGGTGGAATGCTGTGCTCAAATTAATCTGCATTCCCAGACCCCTTTGGAATGACTGCCAAAATCTAGCTATAAACTGTGCTCCTCTGTCTGAAATAATAGATACTGGCACTCCATGTATTCTAACTATTTCTCTGATATATAATTCGGCATAATCCTCGGCCGAGAAGGTAGCTTTCACTAGCAGGAAATGAGCTGATTTTGTCAGCCTGTCAACTATTACCCAAATAGAATTGTGTCTAGGTCTGGTACGGGGTAATCCTGCTACAAAATCAATATTCACTACTTCCCATTTCCAGAGAGGCACAACTATGTCCTGAGTTAACCCACCTGGTTTCTGGTGTTCCGCTTTTACCTGTTGGCAGTTAGGACACTGGGCTACAAATTCAGCAATTTCTCTTTTCATTCCTAGCCACCAATAATTCTCCTTGATATCACAGTACATTTTTGTCGCACCGGGATGAAGAGAATAACGGGCGTAATGTACCCGTTCATAATCTGCTGACGGAGCCCTGAAACATCTGGAACACAGAGGCGGCCTTTACATAACAACACTTCTTCCTTAGTTATCTAAAAATCTAACGCTTTACCCTGCTGGATTCTGTCTTTAAGCTGGATCAGGTCAGGATCCTCATATTGCCGTTCTTTTACTTCCACAACTAATGATGACATGGCGGTGTTCTGAATTACCGCTCTGTTGTCAGTGTTTGCTATACGAACAGCTAGGCTGGCTAATTGATGTATCTCCCTGACCAACTCCTGCTGCTCGGGCTACAAATATGCCAAACTTCCCATGGATTTATGGCTGAGAGCATCTGCTACTACGTTGGCTTTTCCCGGATGATACAGAATTTTCACATCATAATCTTTTAATAGCTCCAACCAGTGACGCTGTCGCAGATTCAACTCCCTCTGGGTGAGGATATACTGTAGGCTCTTATGATCTGTGAAAATATCCACATGGACGCCATACAAGTAATGTCTCTATATCTTTAAGGCGTGGATCACTGCGGCTAACTCCAGGTCGTGGGTAGGGTAATTATTTTCGTGTTTCCTCAACTGTCTGGAAGCATACGCAATCACCTTATCATGCTGCATCAACACACAACCCAACCCAACGCCTGATGCGTCACAATACACTGAATAAGCTTTTGTACCTTCCGGCAATGCTAACACTGGGCGGAGGTTAATCGGTCTTTTAACTCCTGGAATCTCTGCTCACATGCCTCTGTCCACTGAAACTTCGCTACTTTCTGCGTCAGTTTGGTCAGAGGTGTCGCTATAGTAGAGAATCCCTCAACAAATTTCATGTAATATCCCGCTAACCCCAGAAAACTGTGGACTTCAGTGGGAGTGGTAGGCCTAGGCCATGTTTTAACTGCTGCTATCTTCTGCGTGTCAACCTGTATACCAAAATCCGACACAATATGCCCCAAGAAGGCTACTGAGTTCAGTAAGAATTCACTCTTGGAGAACTTAGCATATAATTGACGGTCCCTGAGAATCTGGAGCACTGTCCGTAAATGAGCCTGGTGATCTGCTTCAGAGCGAGAATACACCAGAATATCATCAATAAACACTATCACGAACAGGTCCAGGTATGGTCTGAAAATGCTATTCATCGGGTCCATGAATATTGCTGGGGCATTCGTCAACCCAAAGGACATAACTAGGAGTTCAAAGTGTCCATATCGGGTCCTGAAAGCCATTTTTGGGAATGTCTCTTTCACGAACTCAAACCTGATGATATCCGGACCGCAAGTCAATCTTGGAGAAATATCTTGCCCCCTGTAACTGATCAAACAAATCATCTATTTTGGGAAGCGGATACTTATTCTTTACTGTAACTTTATTCAGCTGCCGGTAATCTATACACATGCGGAGCGAGCCATCCTTCTTTCTCACAAATAGAACTGGCGCACCCCACGGTGAAGTACTCGGCCTGATAAAACCCTTATCCAGCAGGTCCTTCAGCTGCTCCTTTAATTCTCTGAGTTCAGCAGGAGCCATGCGATACAGAGGAATTGCAAAATCTATCTCCCTTTCTGGGGGAATACCAGGTAACTCGTCTGGAAATACATCAGGGAATTCATTCACCACCGGAACAGACTGAAGTGTCGGACATTCTACTCGAACATCCTAAACCCTGACTAGGTGGTAGATACATCCCTTAGTTATCAATTTCCTCGCCTGAAGGTAGGAAATAAACCTACCTTTTGGAGTAGGTGTGCTGCCTTTCCACTCTCGCACTGCCTCTCTTGGAAAGTGGAATTGGACTATCTTGGTCCAACATTCTACGTTAGCATAGCATGGCACCAACAAATCCATACCCATAATGGCATCGAAATCAATCATTTCTAACTCTACCAGATCTACTGTAGTCTGGTGATCATCAACCTTTATTGTACACCCTCGATAAATTCTACTAGCTATAATGGAGTCCCCGACGGGTGTAGATACTGAAAAGGGTTGCTGTAATAACTAGTGCGACATTAAAATTTCGAGCCACAAATGGGGTAATATATGACAGAGTGGACCCTGGATCAATCAGTACATAAGAAGGGCATGAACAGATAGTCATCATACTTGTCACTACATCTGGAGACGCCTCTAAGTCCTGTCTCCCTGGTAATGCATAGGTACGACTTGAGCCCGTACCTGAACTGGAGGCTCCTAATCTACCTTGGCCTCTACCTGTTGTACCTGAGGGCCTACGCCCTGCCGAGGCTGTTGGAGCTCGTGGCCCTGTGTATCCCCTGTCCTGACTATCTCTGCTCTCTTGTCCCCTGGCCGGACAATCTCTCATGCGGTGCCCCTCTTCCCCGCAAATATAACACCCCGAGGATCCATATCTACAAGCTTCGATATGAGGTCGGCCGCAATTAGGGCAGGGTGGGGGTGTAAATCTGCTCTGCTCTCCCCTTCTCTGCTGCGGGGAATCTACTGTTTGAGAACTATCACCAGACTCTGACTACCCTCGACGAGCAAATCTACCTCACTACTGCTGTTGTGGTGGAGGTGGGGGTCTAGGGGGTCTGTCTGACAATCGGGGCCTGGGTCCTCTCTGAACCTGCCTCTGCATTCCATCTGATTTGTCTCTGCGGCGCTGTTCCTGATTTATCTGTCTACTGCCCTGTTGCCGCTGTCTAAGGGCCTCAATGGTCTGTTCAAAGGCCTGTACTCGGGCAATATCCATATCTTCTCGTAATGTAGCCATCATGCAAGCTTCAATATATTCTGGGTTCAGACCCATAATGAACCGGTGGACTCTGGATGGCATAGTGTCCACAAAAGCTGGAGCATAGCGGGCTAGGGAGTCAAACTATAGGGCATATTCTCATACACTCCTCGCCCCCTGCTCCAAATGCAAAAACTGATCCATCCTGGCCTGCCGGATCTCCCGTGGCAAATAACGGTCCAAGAAGGCCTCCGAGAAGCTAGACCAGGTCAGAGGGGAAACATCTCTCCCTCGAGACCTTTCCCAACTCTCGTACCATAATATAGCTATGTCCTGCAACCGAAACACTGCCAGCTCAAATGATTATGTAGGGGTCACATGCATGACCCGGAAGATTCTCTCCATCTGATCTAGGAAATCCTGGGGGTCCTCTGCCTGATCTGACCTAGTGAACTTTGGGTGACCTAGTGCCAAAAACTCACTGACCCTGGAACTACCTGATCCACCTGAAGGCTCTGCTGCTACAGGTGGCACTGACTGGCGCTGTGTGGTCATCATTTGTGCCAACATAACCATTGCGCTCCGAACTTCCTAGTCTGATGGCGAAGGTCCAGGAGCTATCGGTGGCGGTGTCGTGCCCAATGGCTCTTGATGTGAGGGGGACTGCTGAGAGGGCTGTGATGAAGCCTCTATATTGCCCTCAGATCGGGCTGACTTTGAATGGAACTGAGGCATCCTGCTGGTGCCTTCTCTTGCTGCTGTGTCTAATCTTCTGCCGGTGGCAGGGTGACGCTGGCCTGCCATTCTTATCTGTAGACAAAGAATATGATAAGTTTTAGGGACCTAACCCTATACTGTACTGCTCTATATCACGACTGAATGAGAAAGAAGAGTAACCATCCTATCATGCCTCACAGCCTCCTGCCTATAGTATGTGGTGCACAACACATCCATAGACAAGACTCTACTTAGCACAACTTGCAGACTCCTCGGGACACGACCTGCTCTGATACCAAGTTTGTCACACCCCGCCTTGGGGGTATGACTGGCACCTGGTGCCCTAGTAGGACCTAGACTGCTAACTGGTGAGCCTAAGCGCATCTAGTGCCTGGCTAGCTCTAACTCAGATTTCTGGAAACAACGGGCTATATAATGGCTGTAAACACAGCCTCCGGCCGACTGGGCCTATAGCCACCTGTATAAAACTTCAGCTAACCAGAAACATACTTACAAAGGGTGAAACCTATGCAGGCTGACAAGGCCACCATGCTGTCTAGTTATCTGTAACTCAACAATATAATACTGAATAACTACGTGACCGGCAAGGTCACCACCACTATCAGACTATGGCCCCACACGGCCAACATAATCAACAATGCTAAACAGCTAAACAAAACGCACGGCCTCACACGACCGGCACAACTAACCACAGAGAGATGAATATATACAATCTGCAAGCCTCTATGAGTACTGATGAAATGGCCGGGACAAGGCCCTGGCCTACCCATGCTGTACAATAAAAGAAAATGAACTACACCTTTGAATATCAAGCTCCGGATGACAGGAGCTGATGACTCTATAAGTTGGCTGGAATCACGAGGGATCGCCTCCTCATTTATGAGTACCTGCAGGCAAGTAATGCAGTGCCCCAAACGAGTGTCAGTACCACTGGTACCGAGTATGCAAGGCAACTGGATACAACTGAATACAAATAACATAACTAGCAATTCTGAATAGCAGGAGATAACTGAATCTGTAAGAACTGATATGAACTACATCAGACTTTTTGTGTTGTGATAGGGCAGGAGCATACCTGTAGACGCGGCGGCCTGCTGTCTATTAACTAATATATATTACATAAATACATATATATATATATATATAAAACAAGAGCCAATACCAACCCTCATAAGCCAGATGGCGCCAAGCAAGCAAACAATCTATATACCCCTACCCGGGTCAAAACCAGCCAAAAATAAGTCGCTCCACTCATCTGCTATCTACGAGCACCTCTGCCGGCCCCCTGGGTCTCCCGCTCGGGCCATAGCCTCCGATATAAATAACCGTGTCTGAGTCCGGAGGATTCCTATACTGTATCTATAACTGTAACTGTATCTGAATCTGTTCCCTGGGCGCTTGCGCACAACAAGGCTATCTGTACTGTAATGTTGATCAGCCTGATATGGGGAAAGCTTCATCCCATCTTCATCTAAACTGGGGATGGCATGCCACTCCTTGGAGTGACGTAAACCCACCCGCTCAGTGGGCGACACAGTTACCAACCAAGGGGCGGCGAGGACGCTCAAAAGGGGGCCCTCACGACACAACCAAGTCTCAACAAACAATAAGCACATATATAGAAACCATGTTTAAACTGAAAACTACTATCTGAATTCTAATTTCTTATTCTGATCTCTTTTTGTATTATACTAATCCTCATACTACTTTATACTGAATCTGTGATCTTTATCTAACTGCATGGGTAATCTGTAGCCGAGATACTATATGACTGTATGGCTATATTGTAGCCAAGATATCATCTGTCTGTATGGCTAATCTGTAGCCAAGATACTATCTGACTGTCTGATTTTACTTTACTAACTCGTATTCTGAATATCTGTCATATTATTCTAGTAACATGCTTGCTAATCACATACTGGGCTATACTGAGTCTGGAATGCTAACTTGCCATTTTGGCGCATGCCTTACTAACTTTCGGACTGAGTACGATATAACAACGCAAACCAAATTTTCTGAACTTGCACAATACTCAATATTCAACTCCAGGAATTCTACTATGGAGTTTACTGTGCTATACAAGGCTAAAACTACTAACTTGCCGAAGAAACTGGCTTTACATACCTTAACCTCGGTTTATCTGACTAACGGACGAAGCTCGGTCAGTACTCCAGCTATTTCTCCCAACTGCATTTACATATATGTCAATTAGAACTAAATACACCAATATTTTTAAAGAAAATGTCACTTTCAATATATTTATAGCCTAAACTTTGGCTTATCGAAAGACGGTTAAAAACTTGCTATTTCTTGAAAGTCCAGAAGGGAGAAATATTCACTTTAAGGCTAGGACCACATAGACACTAATCTGGAGCAATTCCACTTACCTTAGCCCGGTCGCACGATGATTTGTCGGCCGAATTTTGCGAAACTAAATCTGTAGGAATGCTTCTTGCTGCTAAATACCTCGGTATCTAAGGTTAATTTGGATTCGGACTACGTTTGACGGCATAATCGAGCAATAATTTAACAATTCTTTCGCACCCTCTCTGTTTTCTCACGAGCTTCTAGAAATTATTTGATATAATAATGAAATGAATCAAAGTGGAGGCTTTATATACTTGGTCCTAGACAGGGCCAACGTGTCACGGAGCCAACGCGGAGGCTCCACCTCCGTGACACGTTGCCATCGCCGAGGGGCTCTGCCCCGGCTCCTTCCGCGATGGTTCGACAGGTTTCTCGTCCAGTCTTTTCCCGAGCCTTTTTCTAGCATGTATGGCTTTCAAATACTCTTAACCAACACGCGAATAGGCCATCTATGTGTTGGGAATTTTACGAGGTGTAACAATATGTCCCATAAGGACATGTAAAAGTGGTTTTCTCCTTGTCCTCTGGTGCTATGGCTATTTGGTTATAGCCAGAATATCCATCAAGGAAACAATAACATTCTTGACCTACCAACCTATCCAATATCTGATCAATAAATGGGATAGGATAATGATCTTTCCTCGTGGCCTCATTGAGCTTTCTGTAATCCATGAAAATTCGCCATCCTGTGACTGTCGTGTAGGAATCAGCTCATTCTTTTCGTTGGTGACCACGGTCATCCCTCCTTTCTTTGGGACACAGTAAACGGGACTGACCCATTCACTGTCTGAAATGGGATATACTACACCTGCATCAAGCCACTAAATTACTTCCCTCCTAACTACATCCTTCATCACCGAATTCAACCTCCACTGATGTTGTACAGTTGGCTTTGATCCTTCTTCCATAAAAATCATGTGTGTACAAAAAGATGGATTAATTCCTCTGATGTCGGACATTTTCCACCCCATTGCTTTCTTCTGCCTTTTGAGGACCACCAATACCTCACTCACTTGTGCCTCTGTCAGTTCTGTGGAAATGATGACTGGTAAGGTGTCATCTTCCCCCAGAAATACATACTTCAGATGTGGAGGTAATGTCTTCAACTCCAATTTTGGTGCCTCCTCAATTGATGGTTTTGGCAATAATTCCAAGGATCTCATCAACGGCTCAAAGTCTCGCTTCTTGGGAAACCAATTTGGCTCATTCAGCGTCTGCACAATCACGTATGTAGAACAGTCTCCAAAATGATCAGAGCCCATCAAGGCTCTCTCCAATGGGTCCTGAGAGTCAACAATCTGCAGAATTGCTTCCTGATTTAGCACATTGATCGCTGACAGCTCCTCATAAATGGCCGGTAGCTTCATGGCCTTATACACATCAAACACCTCTACTTTGTCATGTGCTCGCATGGTTAGCTTCCCAACAGCCACATCAATCAAAGCTCGCCCAGTTTCCAAGAAAGGACTTCCCAAAATAAAAGGGACTTTTGCATCCGGCTCGAAATCAAAGATAATAAAATCCACCGGGAAAATGAGGGAGCCCACATGCACTAGCACATCCTCCACAATACCTTCTGGTCTGGCCAAAGAATGGTCAGCTAGCTGCAAGATCACAGTAGTTGGTCTAGGACTGCCCAGCCCCAACTTCTTACGCCGATGTTGGCATCAAGTTTATGCTTGCTCCCAAATCACATAATCCACGAGCTCGAATACTTTGCCCGATTGTAATCTGAATGGTAAAGCTCCCAGGATCCTTGAGCTTTGTCGGCAACCTGTTCTGTATCTGGGAAGTTCGCTCAGTAAGCTCCACGGTAGCATACTCCGTCAACCTGCTTTTGTTTGCTACGATGTCCTTGATATACTTTGCATATTTCGCCACTCCCTGCAAAACATCAACCAAAGGTAAATTAATGTGTACCTATTTCAGCACTTCCATGAACTTCTTAAAGAAAGCTTCTTCCTTGTTCTTCTTTAATCATTTAGGGAACGGGGGTGGTGGTCTTTCTGTCTCAGCTGCCTTTTCCTTCCCCATCTTTTTCCACTGCTCCAGATTTCTGAGGTGGTCTTTCTGGTTCCACCTCCTTAAGTTGTAGTCCACTCCTTGTGGTCACTGCATTGACCTTCTTGGAATTTGGGTCAATATCACTTGGTAGTCCTCCTTTGGGCTTGGTGTTTTGAGCTCCAGCTAATTGTCCAAACTGGTACTCCAACGCCTTTGTCGCTAACTGCTGATTTTTCATGTCAGCCGCTAATTTCACATAATCAACCTGCATTTGCGCTTGGTTAGCTATAATTGTTTTGAACATATCCTCAATGTTGTTGGGTGGTGGAGGAGGTGCATTGTTTCCTCTGTATTGAGACTGAAAAATCTGATGCACCCCTTGATTTCTCTGTACGCCCTGATTCGAACTCTGACCTTGATTGCTATTACTCCCCCAAGAGAAATTCGGATGATTCCTCCAATTTGAGTTGTAAGTGTTGCCATATTGTTGATTATTGTTCCCTTGGGTGTTCCCAATAAAATTCACCGAGTCTGGATTTGCACCACAACACTCAGCAAAGTGTTCACTACTCTCACATACTTCACACCATACCTGATGAAATGCCTTGACTGGTGCTTGTGCTTGATTCAAGTTCATACTGCTGAAGTGGGTGTTGAGTTGATTTTGCAACGCAACTATCTGTGCAACATTAGCTGTAAAACCATCCACCTCAAAAACTTCTGCAGCTTTCCTCGTTCCTCCTCGAGTTGAATCCGCATTCCATTCTGGATTTCCCTGCGAAGTACGGTTTAACAAAGTGTAAAGCTCCTCATAAATCTTCTCCAATGCCTGCCCACCAGCTGCTGAGTCTAACAGAATTTTAGTATGTGGTTCTAAACCCTCAATAAATGTCTGCACCAACACATCATTAGATTGGTGATGATGAGGACAGTCCCTTAGCATAGACTTGAACCTCTCCCAAGCTTGATACAAATTCTCTCCTTCTCTTTGTTTAAAACTTAGAATTGACTTCTAAGTCGGGCTGTCTTCCCAGATGGAAAGAATCATCTCAAAAACTTTCTTGCAAGATCATCCCAAGTGGTGATAGAATTAGGTGGTTCAGATTTCAACCACCTCTTTGCTTCCCCCAATAATGAGAATGGAAATAATGTAAGACGCACATAGTTGGATGATATTCCAGCGGGAATGTAAGTGTCACTTATCTCCAAAACGTTTTGGAGATGTTGTTGTGGATCTTCATGAGGGAGACCTGTGAATTGCCCGCTGGTGTGCAACAACTGCACCATGTTCTGTTTAAGCTCAAACCTCCCTCCCGGTTCTGGTCTGCAAATACTAGATGTAACATTGTTTGCATGTGGGATTGCCATGTGGGATTGCCACTTCACGGACCGGCCTTGTTGCCATCTCCTCAGGCACTAAAACTGCCCTCACAAGTGGTGGATTCTATTGTTGCTCCAGAATTTCCTGTCTTAGCAACTGTAGCTTCTTCTCTAGAGCTTCCCTTCTTTGGTGATGAAATTGTCTCTCCGTCTCTATAAATGAATCCACCCACCCCATGTTTCTTGCCAGCGTTCAGAAAAAAATTCAATAGCTGCAAGAGAAAGGCTAAGATCAAGTCGTCAGCACTTATATTAAAATTGTAAACTAACACTAAGAAATTAAATTTACCAATTGCAAGTCCCCGGCAACGGCGCAAAAAACTTGCTCGACTCCAAAACTACACGCAAGTGCACGTGGTCGTACAAGTAGTAAAATGGCTTATTTCAAGCCAAGTATCGATCCCACAGGGACTGAACTACGGTATTAATTAACTTAAGTGTCAGTGAACGATATCTCTATGAATGCAGACAACCAAATAAATAATGTTTTATGAGTTAAGATCACTATTTAATAAGAATCTACGTCTAGATTATAATTTGAGTCTGAATAATAGCAATGAACAACCGAGGTTAAGGCAGGCATGCAGAGATGTAATTTCTTAATTCACTTCAGTCAATCTTCTCTTCGGTTGCTACTCAGGAATTAATTGCCAATGGATTGGATCTTTCAACTCCTATCCAATTAAAGAATCATGAAACCTTATTCTACATTTCTGTGATTTAAGAATCTCATGCTCTAGCCATACATAACCGATTCTATAAATGACTAATAAGACTTTCAGATATATTTCTATTCTTAACGTAAATCAATTCTCAATTTTCTCAACTAAGAAAAGATCATATCCTACCAATTCACATCTGTCCAATTTCTTTCCTTTTCAAAATAAAAATTGGATTTCTAAGATATACATTAACATTGGCCAAACATTAATACAGTAAAACAAGAATTGATAGAACAACCATTGAAGAAGAGATGAAAACTGAAATGATCGATAATTACATTCCTCTACAATTATCCTTAACCTTAGCAAGAAGTAAATTAGCCACTCATTTGTGGATTAAACATCTTCAAATAAGTAGAATTCATACAAGCAATTGAAATTAAAGAGAAAAAGGAAGAGAATAACCCTAGAATTTTCGTCCTCTCAACTGCCTGTAACCCACGTTCTTGCTCAACCAAGTCAGAATGTTTAAAATAAAACCTAAATGTGCTATTTATACTATTGAGAATTTTTCCCAGAATAACAAGCAACGTGGCACGGAGTGTATCGTGGAGCACTCCCTCCGTGCCACGGGGATATCACGGACCCTCACTGGAAGTCGGCTCCCCGGTAATTGCACCTCAACGTGGCACAGCTTGCATCGCGGAGCCTTGCCTCCGTACCACGGTGCTATCGCGCACCTTCATTGGAACTTGAGGTCCAGGTAATCACACTCAACGTGACACGGAGTGCATCGCGGAGTACTGCCTCCGTGCAACGGAGGTAACGCGAACCTCCACTGGATTTTGACATAATTAATTCATCCGAAGCAGAATGACTCTGCGATGGTAGTGTGACACGGCGCCATCGCGGAGCCCTTATTTTTGCTGCTTTCCCTTGTCAACTTCCACTCCTTGTTTCCAAGTCCATTCCCGCACTTCACCGACATATATATTAGCTTCCAAAATTTCCTTTTACCTGCAAAAAAACACTAATCATGTTGGTTAGTATAAATTCACATTTAACTAAAAATCACATGAGAATGTACACATAACAATAGATAAACAAGTAAAATGAAGCATTTGAGTATCACTTTGGCATGCAATTCATCCCATGATCGGGGCTGCACTTAGAACATGATCTTAGGCCATCTTTTGTAAAGTCACTTCAATCCAAATGAACTCCGTGAACATTAATCTTTTGTAGCCAACATTTGCGCCTTGGACCCTTTTTTGGAAACCACATTACAAGACTAATGGCCATTTTTAATACTTCTCTTTGGCACCCATCCTCCCTAATTGCTAGTAATAAGGCAAATAAAAATGGGGCTTGAAGCCCATGAAATGAGGAGCAATAAGGAAATGAATGTGAAATGAAGCAAAAGCCTAAGTTTGGGGGTTTGCAAGAGTAGGGAAAAAATGAGAGCTTCGATGTGAAGTAGCACCAATATTATGATGAGATGAATGAACGGATGGGTTGGAAGACCTCGAATCATCAAAAGAGAAAGAACTGTAAAAAGGTGCTATCTCTTGTATAGATAAGGCTAAATGTGAAATTCATGGGTGTTATATTGGTGGCTTGTGTTACACAAAATTCAAAGATGATGAAATTGGATAAATAATGTGGAGTGACTGAAAAGAGTTGAGGGAATGTTAAAAATGTTCACAAAAGGCATTAGGGAGGTTCTAGTCACTAAAGCTGAATATTTGTCTTACCCTTACCCCTAGCCTTCATTATGACCCACAAGTCCTAATTGATTTTGAGTGCAGCAACACTACATTAGTGGAGAGATACATGAAGGGAAAGCCTATGGGTCAATTTTTATGCACTTGAATTTCTTGGTGAGAGTGAGCACATTTGTCTTATCTTATAATCCCGTTGTGTGAAATGTGTTCGGGTCTGTTTGTGGGTATACAAAACAACACGCAAGTGCACGTGGTCGAACAAGTAGTAAGTGGCTTTAGTAAGCCAAGTATCGATCCCACAGAGACTTGGATTAAGTGCAATTTGCTCAAGTATACTATAATTTACTTCTGAAAATGCAGACAACAATGTAACCAAAAAGTTGATAGTTTGTTTTATAAATTTTTATACTAAAACTAAGAACAATTATCTACTTTGAATCTGAACTATGAATAAGAGCATGCTGAGGTTAAACGAACATGTAATGAAATTGATTATCATCATAAATTGGTTAATCTTTTCTTCCTGTTGCTAGCCAAGAACATTTGCCAAGAGATTAAAACTCTCGTATTTAACCTCACTTAAGAATCATGAACCATCCGTCTACATTTCTGTGATCAAATGCAATTCATGTCCTAGCCATACGATTCCGGTTCCTAAATTGACTAATACGACTTTCAGGTATATTTCTATCCTGAAAGCAAATCAAGACCCAATTTTCCCAAATCAAGTAAAGAACATATCCTATTAATTCACAACTTTCCAATTTCGTGCTCTCTCGAGTGAAACCGGACTTTTTAGATGTACATGAATGTAGGCCACACCCCAATGCAGTAAGAACAAGAACTAATAGAACAACATGGAAGAAAAGATGAAAACCATAGAATCAATAATCAAATTTCATCACAATTGTTCATAACCTCAGCAAGGAGAGGAATTAGCCACTCATTTGTGGATTAATCATCATAAAATGAGTGTTAATCATACAAGCAATTGAATTAAAGAAGAAAGAAAGAGAGAAAAAACCCTGAACTTTTCGTCCCTCAACTGCCTGTAACCCACGTCCTTGCTCCACCAAGTCAGAATTATGAAAAATGAACTTAAGTGTTCTATTTATACTGCTGGGAATTTTTCCCGGAATAATGAGCATAGTGTCACCGAGTGCATCGCGGAGCACTGCCTCTGTGACACGCCATGAACGCGGACCCTCACTGGAACTGGGGGTCCGGGAATTCAAGCTCAACGTGGCACGACGTGCATCGCAGAGCACTAGCTCCGTGCCACGGAGCAAATGCGGACCTCCACTGGAATTTGGGTGAATTTTCCCCATCCAGGCAGAATGCCTCCGCGATGGCAGCGTGACACTGCTCCATCCGGAGCCCCTTTAATTCATGTTGTCCAATGCCTTTTCCCTTGCTCGCATCCAAGTCCAACTTCGATATCATCCAACATGCATTTTAGCTTCTCGAAATCACATTTTACCTGCAAAACAATGCTAATCATGTTGGTTAGTATAAATTCACATTTTATTCCCAATTACATGAGAATGTATACACATTGCTAGATAAACAAGGCGAAAATGATACTTTTGAGTATCACTTGGGCAAATAAATCTGCCCAAGATCACTTACCCCACACTTAAATCCTTGTTCGTCCTCGAACAACAAACATACAATTTATGCAATTTACATCCCAACATCGCTACTATGGTTCGACAATTTAAGCTACGGTCATACCGATTATTCAATACAACAAATCATCAAGAAACCATGCATGGTCTTATCAATGCAATGACCTTCAATACATCAAGACTTCCTAGACTTTAAGAATCGACTCTCGATATCGGCAAACTCATGCAAATCAGCTAATCAAGATATGCGACACTAAAATCAATCTTTCATCAAGCATGTGCCCTCACAACTCAAGAGAATCTTCCCCTTTTTGCTCGTGTGACACACAATCATTCAAGCAGGGGCATGTACACACAATTTCACTCTCTCTCCCAAAAGAATTCACATGCATCATGTCATGACCCATAAGCTTGCCCTTAGTGTATTACTCCACTAATATAAAGAAGTGCGATGTAAGATCACGTAGGACTTTAATGGGTTGTAATGGAAGCTATGGAACTAGTAAATATTGGATTAGCCAATAATAGCCACTAGCATCCTTAAGCGCCTTTTCAACACATCCCATCAACTCATGGACATTTTTTCTCTTTTTTTTTTCATCATCCCATTCTTGATGATTTACTTTAGTATGGCCCATTTCATTAAGCACACTTGAAACATCAACAAAGATTATTCATGCACCTTCATTATCGTTTATTTCTAACAAGTGCACCTTCAACCTTTTCTTTTCTTCCCTCACTCTGCTTTTATTTTTCTTTTCACCATTCTCACTCTTTGACACTTTGGGAAAATGATTTTCTCCTCTTAAGCGCTTAAAAGTTTTGTATATACTTTACGGCTAATGAAAAGAAGGAATTAAGCTCGGTTTACAATTTTTGGACAAAAGAAAGAAATAATAGGCTAAAGGCTCAAAGGGCTGACTAGGGTATACAATCACAGAAAGGGGGGCATGCCAAGGAAAAAATAGAAACTCTCGGTTAAAACAAAGAAATGCCTACATCCTTTCCTACAATACACCTCCTTCATTTCGTTTTGTACATACACCAGGCAAGTTCTAGACACTTCACAATAGCATGGAATATCAACACCTCACTTCACATTCTTTGCACATGCTCGATTGAAGATGTATTCACAGACTCTTCAATCAGCTAATTACAGGAATTCAAACATTAAGCCTCAATCACACTGAATCGAACTCTACAGCCTAGGTATCTCAACATATTTACAAATTTGCATGCTTTCATACAAATCACCTTTGCATTTTTATTATCATGTACAACACGCAACCAAAATTTCACAATCATAGTGTAACTACAGGTTCCGGGATGCAATCCACCAAAGAAACAAAACTGAAAAATAATTGAAAAAAATCTACTCCTAATGACTACATTTCCCTTAAGACGGTCGTCATCCATCCATCATAGGGAACGGTCACTACTTAAGACGTCGGTTCAATGGGACCATTCTCGATAAAAGAACCAAAAACAAACGCCGAGAAATCCAAAATTAAAAATGTCGACAATATCGATCAATTCGATAGAAAAATTATTTACAAAATAATTTATAATTTTAAAATTTTTTTTTAAAAGTCGATCATTTCGTTAACAAAATAACAAAAATATGTACAAAATCAGAATCAGCTAGCAACCATTCAGCACACACATCAATTTCACAAATATTTACAAATACAGAACAATTTGAAAATTCACAAACACAGGGACACATAACATACATGCTAACAGAAGAGAGCATACAACAAAACAGCCCAGCCCAGCACTTAACTACTCCCACCCCACACTTAGTCCGAACACTGTCCCCAGTGTTCACAAGAAGTCAAAATAGCACAAATTCGGGTGGTGGAACTCCCTGATCAGTCAAAGTATTCCACTTCTTCGTCGGGTGCTGCTGCTTCATCTCCCATATCCGAGTCGCCTCCGTCGTTATCATCGGACTCCACATCGGAGTCCTCCCGACGCGTCTCCTCGTCTGTGGGGACGTCATCATCCGTGGGCTCTACAAATGCTGGCCCCACTCGGCATAGAGCCCTGGCGTTTTTGCCAAAGGGGTAGTCTAGCTCGAGCTGCCATAGCTCCTCCTCTGTTGCCGGCCTCCCACCTATCCTTAGCTGGAGCATCTGCATCCCATACATCTGTGCCATGTACTGGTCATCACGAGCGTGTCGCTCGCCAAGTGTAAGCACTAGCCCGTGGGTGGTGTCGGGAGCCTTAGTTTTGGTAACATCTAAGGCCCGCCGCTCCAACTGCGGGATATAATCGAGGGCCTCCTCCTCAACATTGAGGCCCCTGAGAAAGGTGGTCAGTAGTCCACCAAAACCATACCTGTGCCCCTGGTGCAACCGGGCTCTCTTCATGGCGGATATAATAACCGCCCCGACATTGATCTCCAGCCTTTTCATTAGGGCGTACACCAGGCAAACACGGTCCTGGGTTACATCAGTCATATGTACCCCCGGGATGAGGCATGAGCAGACTATCTTCAGCCAGATTCGGGCTTCCCTGTTCATATGTGAATAGGGTAGAGTCTGATGGTTGCCCCTCTCTTTGTGTCTGCTCCATCTAGATGTCGACCAGGCCCCACACAATGTGCGTCTGATGTCCGCATACGGTGGGGTAATGTTTAGCTGTCAGAGGACGTGGGCGTCTGTGTCCCGCGCTCCTATGATGGCATTGAGATGGTGGGGCTCCAGAGTGACTATTTGCCCTCTGATCTTGATGGTGTGACTCCTGATCGTCGGGTTCCAGTTGGCATAGAACTCCCAAACCAAGTGCAGATTGCATATTTTGGGCTCTTCAAAGATGAACTTGAGCCCCGCTGCCTCGATCCGGTGAACCATTATGGGGAACTCCTGTGCCAATGGTTCCCATGCTATGTGCTCCTCGGGGAAATATTTATTTTCCTTATGCTTCGCGTACCACTTTTTCCCCTCATCGGTCACCCATCTTGTTCTGTACTAGTGGCGTTGGCCACGTGGAACTGCTGGTGTAGCTGGGACTGTTGTGCCCAGTCTGATTCGTTTCCTTCCGGCGCCTGAAGTCGACGCGCCTTTTCCTTTATCTTGCCGGCTTGCCATTTCACCTGTCAACCCAAGTAAACAAGATCAATGTTAAGCTAACGGATATTAACTTCGGCTAAGGTCGGGTTACGCTAGGTTACCCCACACTTAGTCCTTAGCTACAGTTACAACAATACGACAAGAATATCTTTATTTACACAAAACAACCAACTATACAATCATGCTTAGTGCGTTTGAATAATTCGACGGTATAACTTCTGCGTACTACTCAGACTTCGTACAGCTAATCGCAATCACTACCATCGCTAGCATTTTAACCATCATACTTAGCAAAGAAAAACAAAGAAACAAAAACAACAACAAAAATTTATACACATGAACCTATCAAACCAACCAAATTCAAACAAATTTCAACATTTCCCCCAAACCCGAGAATCCGTCGTCTATTAACATCCAAACAATTTGTACATCGACTCATCTCATTCAACACATACACCCTGGCATAAAATTCACGATTTCAACACATTTCCAACTTCAAATTCAACAACAAGCCCTACAATTGATTTTATCAATCAAATTCGAATAATTTATGCAATCGACAAGTTCAAAAAATCATAACGACATTTCGAACATTTATCAACAACAAATCACTCAAATTCATGCTTAATTACTACATAGGGCGATTTAGCTCACCTCCCGTGCTTAATTTCAAAGAAAATCGACAAGAAATTGAGAGGGAATCGGAAAACATACCTTGAAGTTGAAGAATCGAAGAAAACTCGGTGAATTTCTTGCCTTACGCCATGGCACGTTGATAGGGGATGGTTTTTGGGGGGTTTGGTCGCGGAGGGAGTACAAAATGAGGGAAATAGGGAGGTTTTCGGGGTTAAAAAGGTAGAAAAATACGCGGGTCACCCGGCGACCCGGTGTGACCCGTCGCGATATACACGGCAACGTGTCACGGAGTGCATCGTGGTGCACTGCCTCCGTGACACGGAGCCATCGCGATACCATTCTGGAAATTTTAAAATTTCTGGGTTATACCTCAACGTGTCACGGAGGGTAACGCGGAGGTCCTCCTCCGTGACACGGAGCTAACGCCCCAGCTCACTGTTTTCCACTTTTTCTTAATTTTTCATACCTCAACTTTTCCTTCGCGATTCCATCCACATGTTCCTCCGTTTGACCTGAAATTCAGCTCACTATACAAAATTGGTTAGAATTATAGGTTTCACCTAAATAAAAATAAAAACACTAACTAAAACGAAAAATTTTGTAGTCAATCACGAAAAATAAAAATCTATTTACACTTTACAAAAAAAAAGAAAAAATTTTCACGGGTTGCCTCCCGTGCAGCGCCTGGTTTACCGTCGCGGCTCGACGTCGTTTAAGCTCAATTGTCCGCTAGGATGATGGACGATTTCTCTCAATCACCGTCCTCCCCCCAGTAGTGCTTACACCTTTCCGATGGTTTTCCCATTAACTCTCGGGAATCCTTCATCTGCTTGTCATCACCATGATCAATCACATTGATCACCGAGAGTTCTTCATGCACCATCGGGAGCTTGGGTGCCTTGTACACATCGAACACCTCTACCTTGTCATGTGCTCG
The DNA here is from genome assembly GCA_035772735.1 of Datura wrightii. Lineage (NCBI taxonomy): Eukaryota > Viridiplantae > Streptophyta > Magnoliopsida > Solanales > Solanaceae > Datura > Datura wrightii. Next base: position 17,719,369 of record JASDFA010000023.1, on the reverse strand, counting down.
CATTGTGAGTTGCCCCGCAACTACATCGATTAGTGCTTTCCCGGTTGCCAAGAAGGGACGTCCCAAAATAAATGGGACTTCCGCGTCTGGTTCAAAATCCAGCACGACAAAATCGACCGGGAAAATTAGGGAGCCAACTTGCACCAGAACGTCCTCAACAATGCCATCTGGTCTGGCTAAGGATCTCTCCGCCAACTGCAAGATTACCGTTGTGGGTCTAGGACTCCCTAGACCCAACTTTCTGAATACCGAAGACGGCATCAGATTTATGCTCGCTCCCAAGTCACACAATTCACGAGCTCGGATGCTCTGCCCAATAGTAAGCTAGATAGTAAAACTCCCAGGGTCTTTTAGCTTTGTGGGCAGTCTATTTTGGATCCGGGAAGTGCACTCCTCCGTTAGAGCCACCGTAGCATACTCAATCAACCGACTTTTGTTGGCCACGATGTCCTTTATGTACTTGGCATATTTAGGCACTCCCTGCAAGACATCAACAAGAGGTAAGTTAACATGTACCTGTTTAAGCACCTCCATGAATTTCTTGAAACACGCCTCCTCCTTGTGTTTCTTGAGTCGTTGAGGGAACGGGGGTAGAGGTCTTTCTGATTCAGCTTATTTGGTTTTCCCCCTTTCAGAACATTGCTCCCTCTCAACTTCTGCTGCTCCCGAATGTTGAGGTGGTCTTTCTGGTTCCACCTCTTTCAGCTGCAAACCACTCCTTGTGGTCACTGCATTTACCTGCTTGGGATTGGGATCCGTGTCGCTCGGCAGTCCTCCTTTAGGCCTTGTATTTTGGGCACTAGCAAATTGCCCAAATTGATACTCAAGTGCCTTGGTAGCTAACTGATTGTTTTTCACTTCGGCTGCCAATTTCACATAGTCATCCTGCAATTGAGCTTGGTTAGCTATCATGGTCTTGAACATCTCCTCAATGCTGGGTGATGGTGGTGGAGGAGGTGCATTGTTGTTTTTGAATTGAGCTTGGTAGTTCTGTTGCCCTCCTTGGTTCCTTTGCACACCCTGACCCGAACTTTGGCCTTGATGGTTGTTTCTACCCCATGAGAAATTAGGGTGATTCCTCCAATTGGAGTTGTAGCTACTACCATACTACTGGTGGTTCCTTTGTGCATTACCCACAAAGTTTACCGAGTCAGGATTGGCTCCACAACACTCAGCTGAGTGCTCACTGCTTCCACACACTTCACACCACATCTGCTGGACTGCATTAACTGGGGCTGGAGGCTGGTTCAATGTCATGTTGCTGAAGTGGTTGTTCAATTGATATTGCAAGGCAGCTATCTGTGCAGCGATAGCTATGAATCCATCCACTTCAAGCACTCCTGCTGCTTTCCTTGTCCCACCTCTTGATGAATCAGCATTCCATTATGGATTGCCCTGTGAAATCCGGTTCAACAAGGTATACAACTCGTTATAAGTCTTTTCCAGCGCTTGCCCTCCAGCTGCTGAGTCTAGCAATATTTTGGTGTGGGGTTCCAAACCCTCAATAAATGTGTGCACCAGCACATCATTGGACTGATGATGATGAGGACAGTCCCGCAACATGGATTTAAATCTCTCCCAGGCTTGATATAAATTTTCTCCCTCTCTCTGTTTGAAACTTAGAATTTGACTTCTAAGTCTTGCTGTTTTACCAGAGGGAAAAAACCTTATCAAGAATTTCCGTGCAAGATCATCCCACGTAGAAATAGAATTTGGTGGCTCAGCTTTCAACCACCTCTTGGCTTCTCCCAGTAATGAGAATGGAAATAATGTAAGCCGGACATAGTCTGGTGACACTCCAGCGGGTATGTAAGTGTCACTTATCTCCAAAAAATTTTGGAGATGCTGCTGTGGATCTTCATGAGGGAGACCGGTAAATTACCCGCTTGTGTGCAACAACTGCACCATATTTTGTTTGAGTTCAAATCTCCCTCCAGGCTCTGGTTTGCGGATACTTGATGTAACATTATTGGCATGTGGGATTTCCACCTCGCGAACCGGCCGTGCTGCTGCTTCTTCGGGCGCTAGCACTGCCCTGACTTCCGGTGGATTCTGTTGTTGCTCCATGATCGTCTGTCTGAGCAACTGCAGCTTTCTTTGTAGAGCTTCTTTTCTCTTACTGTGAAATATTCTTTCAGGCTCTATATAAGATTCCACCAGCTCTTTGTCTCTTGCCAGTGTTCACAGCAATTAAGTCTGCAAAGTACAGACTAAGACCAAGTTGTCAACACTTAAAAAAAATAAAAATACAGTAAATTAACACTTAAAACAAATTCACCAATTGCCAAGTCCCCGGCAACGACGCCAAAAACTTGTTCGGGTCTGTTTGTGGGTATACAAAACAACACGCAAGTGCACGTGGTCGAACAAGTAGTAAGTGGCTTTAGTAAGCCAAGTATCGATCCCACAGAGACTTGGATTAAGTGCAATTTGCTCAAGTATACTATAATTTACTTCTGAAAATGCAGACAACAATGTAAACAAAAAGTTGATAGTTTGTTTTATAAATTTTTATACTAAAACTAAGAACAATTATCTACTTTGAATCTGAACTATGAATAAGAGCATGCTGAGGTTAAACGAACATGTAATGAAATTGATTATCATCATAAATTGGTTAATCTTTTCTTCCTGTTGCTAGCCAAGAACATTTGCCAAGAGATTAAAACTCTCGTATTTAACCTCACTTAAGAATCATGAACCATCCGTCTACATTTCTGTGATCAAATGCAATTCATGTCCTATCCATACGATTCTGGTTCCTAAATTGACTAATACGACTTTTAGGTATATTTCTATCCTGAAAGCAAATCAAGACCCAATTTTCCCAAATCAAGTAAAGAACATATCCTATTAATTCACAACTTTCCAATTTCGTGCTCTTTCGAGTGAAACCGGACTTTTTAGATGTACATTAATGTAGGCCACACACCAATGCAGTAAGAACAAGAATTAATAGAACAACATGGAAGAAAAGATGAAAATCATAGAATCAATAATCAAATTTCATCACAATTGTTCATAACCTCAGCAAGGAGAGGAATTAGCCACTCATTTGTTGATTAATCATCATAAAATCAGTGTTAATCATACAAGCAATTGAATTAAAAAAGAAAGAATGAGAGAAAAAACCCTGAACTTTTCATCCCTCAACTGCCTGTAACCCACGTCCTTGCTCCACCAAGTCAGAATTATGAAAAATGAACTTAAGTGTTCTATTTATACTGCTGGGAATTTTTCCCGGAATAATGAGAAACGTGTCACGGAGTGCATCGCGGAGCACTGCCTCCGTGAAACGCCATGAACGCGAACCCTCACTGGAACTGGGGGTCCGGGAATTCAAGCTCAACGTGGCACGGTGTGCATTCCGGAGCACTGGCTCCGTGCCACGGAGCAAACGCGGACCTCCACTGGAATTTGGGTGAATTTTGCCCATCCAGGCAGAATGCCTCCACGATGGCAGTATGACACGGCTCCATCGCGGAGCCCCTTTAATTCATGCTTTCCAATGCCTTTTCCGTTGCTCGCATCCAAGTCTAACTCCGATATCATCCAACATGCATTTTAGCTTCCCGGAATCACATTTTACCTGCAAAATAATGCTAATCATGTTGGTTAGTATAAATTCACATTTTATTCCCAATTACATGAGAATGTATACACATTGCTAGATAAACAAGGCAAAAATGATACTTTTGAGTATCACTTGGGCATATAAATCTGCCCAAGATCAAAATGCTAAAAAATGTTTGCGGAATTCTCTCTTCCTATGAGGGGAATCATTTCCTTGGAAGAACATGCTTAAAATTATTTTCAAAGAGAGATATGATTAAGGCAAGATAGTAGCAAACTTTAGGGAAAGAATTAAATGTGAATTGTAAATGACTTGAGATGCTCTTTGATCTTGTTTTGAGGAACTATGCCCCTGTTTAAATGAAAGGAATGCATGCAGGATATACTTGATGATTGTGGTCACCTATTGAAGCTTTTGCAACATGGTTTGAGTCTTTTCTTTTTCTTGAGTTGGTGTATAATGTGGGTTGTCTTGAGGCTTAATGATTTTATGTGCAACTACCGCAGTGCTCTAAGCTTTAGCAATGTCCTTTCGTGAAAGAATGTCTTGATTGGCCCTTGATGCAAAAACTCATATATGGCATGTTGTTCATTTGCTCAATCGTAAACAATCGCATTAATTGAGGACAAGAAATGGTTCAAGTTTGGGGGTTTGATGAGTTGGAAATTTACCAACTCAATAGGCTCCAAGCATGTGTTTTTCCCTAGTTTTTGAGTCGTTTATGTGGATTTTATGACCTTTCTCTTTAATTCTTTGTAGATACTTCACGTGAGTGGAAAAAGCATGAAATTGAGCAAAACACATGAAATTTGAGGTGGAATTTGATTAGTGAGCATATGAAGGAGACGAGCCAAAGATAAGGGAACATTTGAGCTTATAAAGAGGTGCAGAGACATGTGTTGAATCGGCTAAACGCTGATCTAGAAGGGTGAAGTACGGGCAAAACGCCGAAGCTACTGCCCAGACCGGCTAAACAACCAGCCCTTCCCAGAATTGCACTGGCTAAATGCCCATTGAACAGCCGGTTCCCCCTGCCAGGAAACAATTTTCAACTGGCTAAAGTTTGGTGCTCCGCGGATTGCTATCGGCAAAACGCCGATTTCTTACCGAAGAGGTCGTCTAATGAAGGGTAAAAGGGTCCAAAAAGATCTCCAAAGCATCTAGAATCTTCAAGGGCATTTGGGTTATGTTATACACAAGAAAGTACAGATACTTAGGGAGCTTTCATTGTACACCAACTATTCATTCAACATTTCATTCAATTAGACTTCATCTTCCTTATAGAATTTTTAGTAGAATCGTTTCTCCATAGAATTGTAGAGTTAGATAGGACTTTTCTTCTTATTTTTCTTCAACCCATTTTGGAGGAATTCCACCATTTTTGTAAGAGCTTGTGAAGCAAATTTGTAAAGCTAATGTGATGAATGTGAGGGGAATCCTCTTGGTATCTTCTCTCTACCTTTAAATATGCTTTACTAATTTTCTAGCTCGAGGTATATTCATGGTGGATTTATTAATTTGATTGGGTTTTGATAAATTTCTTTTGGAATCCTATTGAAATTGTAGATCTATTATCCTCTCCCAAGTTATAATTGCCAAAATTGATGGTTTGCAAACATGAATTATGCTTTACTTTTCTTGCTTTTGCTTGAAAGAGAAAGGTGAGAATTGGGTGAGAAGATATTAGTGAGGAATTGGAGTGTTAGTGTGTGGGATTAATCTAGAGATAGTTAAAACCCACATTTTCACTCCATTAAAGGTCAAGGATAGAAATAACTAGTCCTTCCTCAAGCTTGTGTGGTTAATAACTTGAATTGACTTTGGGGTTTGAAAGAACCCGAGGCATAGATAGCAGTGGATAATTCACATTCTCTTTTTTTTCAACCATGAGAATGTTTATGCCTTTGGTTCTTTCAAAACCCAAAGCCAATTCAAGTAATCAACCACACAAGCTTGAGGAAGGACTAGCTATTTCTAGCCTTGACCTTTAATGGAGTGAAAATGTGGGTTTTAACTATCTCTAGCTTAATCCCACACATAAATACTCCAATTTCTCACTAATATCTTCTCACCCAATTCTCACCTCTCTGTTTCAAGCAAAAGCAAGAAAAGTAAAGCACAATTAGTGTTTGCAACCATTAATTTTAGCAATTATAATTTGGAAAAATATAATAGATCTATAATTCAATAAGAATCCATGAACAATTTATCAAAACCCAATCAATTTAACAAAACCCATCGTGAATATATCTCTAGTTAACAAATTAGTCGAGCATATTAAAAGGTAGAGAGAAGATACCAAGAGGATTCCCCTCACATTCATCACATTAGCTTCAATAATTTTCTTCACACGCTCTTACAAAAATGGTGAAATTCTCCCAAAATGGGTTAAAGAAAAAGAAGAAGAAAAGTACTACCTAACTCTACAAATCTATGGAGAAAAGATTTTACTAAATAATCTATGAAGAATGTCACGACTCGAATAGGGACCCGGATCATATACACGGGACAAGGGACCCCAAGAGACCCCAAGTCGACCCATGACATAAGCATTCAACTAACTCATTTTATAATCATGAAGAAGACATAAATATAAACTTAGCGGATGTCTCATACAACGGCGCATCAGAACAACACCCGAAGCTATACATACATAAGTCTTAAAGCCTTTAGTCTAGAAGAGTTGATGGGACAAGACCCCAACTAACTTCACAAAACATGAAACTGAAATACGACATGAAGCTGAGGATATAGTCCGCGAAAGATGAGGACTCACCATCCCCGAGCTGATAAGGACTCTGTAAAGCTGATTAAGATCGGGGCTGGAGCTGCAAGTCGAGTCCTGTATCCTGAAAAGATACAACATAGAAAGTATGTTGTCAGTAGGTGGAATATACTGAGTATACAAGGTAAGTAAAACCGCTTTAGTAAAGTAAATCATTTAAAACATTTCATGCATATCATACGCTTCCAACATGAGAGGAAGGGCATACATGCATTCTTTCTGAAATCATAATCTCATCATAACATGACCATACATAGCTTTATAACATCATAACTGCTTCGAATGACTCAAAGCTGAAACATAACATTTATATTGAAAAGCTAAACAATGAGTCAAACCTTGCTTTTAGAACATGCATGTGTAAAGTAATCATCATGAGTAATGAATATGAAAATCTGAATGATCTAAACAGTGGAGACTCGTCACTTAACCAACATACCATGATAGAGCTCACGTGGTCCCGACAATCATACTCAAGTGGGCAGAGCCGTCCAAAACCTTGCCAGGGCTAAGGATGCTATCATGATATCGATATCAAGCTGAAGGGCCAATCATGCCGGGGATAGCTCACAAGGAAGGTCCCGATATTATAATAGTAACAACCTATGTTGGCACGTAGTTCTAGGGCATAGGGTGATCGACCCTTAACCCGCTCGGTGCTAGACTCTTCTCCCAAAAACATGCAATGCTCTACATCGTATTAACGAAGCTCAACATCGTCTATTGAAAAAGATAAAGATGAAATTATGCATAATCAACATCATAAGAGAATGAAGCTCAACATTATCCTTCGATAAAGCTCAATAACGACATACATCTCAATTATGAATTTATGCATATGAGAAGCTTTATTTCAAACATACCACAAGATCAAATATAAGTGGGAGAATCTACTCCAAATCATGTGGTAAGCTACATATAGGAATATTTAACTCAACATACCACAAGCTAGAAATCATGAAATTTGAGAGACTTCACTCCAAACAACGTGGTGAGCTTATTTCGGGAAAACTCAATATTTAAATCAACATGTGGGCATTGCCCAAAGCTTCGTCATACTTGGACCTACTCAATTCATTTTGAAAAAAATATCAGCATCATGGTTAATTTTAGAAACATGCTTTTCATCATCAAATCTCATCATCATCATGCATTCATCATCAGTCACCTCATTTATGAACCTTTCATCCATGGGCATTTAATCTAATAGCTTAGAAAACACAATTTGCATTAAAAACAATTTAAAATATGCCCAAGCTTCACAACTCATCAATATAAATGTGATATAATCATACCCATGTATAGAAATTGTAGAATCATGCAGTTGGGTAAAAACCCCATACTTGGTCATAGGTGATTTCTCGTAATTTAATAGAAATTGGGCATGGGTGTGGAAGGAGACACCCACTCATAGCCTTACATACCTGGAAATGGTGAATTCTAACACCTTCTAATTGCACAAGCTGAGATTCCAATGGAAACCTTGAGATCTTGCCTTGAATCTCCTCTTCAAACCTTTAAACTTGCATGCATGGGAAGAATGACATAGAATAGGTTTTCCCCTGCTAAAAACGCACTAAAACAAGCCTTAAACGACGTAGTATAGGCCCCTAGGATTTAGGAATTACAAAAAAGCCTTTACTAAAATCACTGAAAATAACTGCCAGGTGACCCTAATGGGCGACATGACGACTCGTCAAGACGGGAAACAACTCGTCAAGTCGTCCTCGGGTACACTAGATAGCAGATCACTTAGGGATCGTAATGGTGGACTTAACGACTCGTTCCTCGAGACCACAACTTGTGGTCACCTCCTGTTAGGTACACTGGTCGATCCTCCCCTTTATTTCTCAACTTCACCCCATGGTTAACCTGACGACTCGTGGTGGTTGACCACGAGTCGTTCCCATGCCCGTGGGGACCTCAACCCTTCATTTCATCCAGGCCTTCCCACGAGCTAGCTGACAACTCGTGGGGTATCCTCACGAGTCGTCCAATGACTCATCTTGCAACTGAAGCATCATTTTCCAGACTTTCCCTGTTTAACTCCCGAGTCTAATTCTTGGGTTCCCAAGGTATTACAATATCTTCCCCTTGGGAACATTCATCCTCGAATGTTAGAAACACATAGAAAACTCAAAAACAAGCAATCCTCATATGCAAATACTGATTATTAAAACCAAAAACTGACGGAATGACTACCTTCGAAAAGAACTACAGAGCTGAACTGAATTCATGCATCACATACATCTATCATAACATAAATCAAATTTGTGCACATGAACTGAACACGGAAACTGATTAGAGAATTAAGGCAAAAACTGATACCTTAAACTGAAACTGAGCCGGTAGGGAACAGGTAGGATATTTAGCTATCATAGCCACTTCGGCTTCCCACATAGCTCCCTCAACATATTGATTTCTCCACAACACCTTCACCAAAGCTACTCCTTTATTCCTCATCCTCAGAACCTGATGATCCAAGATTACAACTGGAATTTCCTCATAACTAAGGCAATCTCCCACACCAACACTCTCCACCGGGACAACTAAATATGGATCACCCAAGAACTTTTTCAAGAGCAATACATGAAAGACGGGATGAACTGAAGATAACTCTGATGGCAAGTCCAACTCATGCACTACTTTACCAACTCTTCTCATAACCCGGAAGGGCCCAATATAGTGGGGACTGTGCTTCCCTTTCTTTCTGAACCGCATGACTCCCTTTATGGGAGATACCTTTAGGAACACCCAATCATCTACCTCAAACTCCAAATCTCTTCTTCTCACATCCGCATATGATTTTTGACGACTCTAAGCCATTTTCATCCTGTCCCTTATCAACTAAACCTTCACCATGGCCTCGTGAATCGAATTTGGCCCTATCTTAGCTGCCTCACCAACCTCAAACCATCCGATGGGAGCCCTACACCTCCTTCCATAGAGAGCCTCGAATGGTGCCATCTGGATGCTGGAGTGACAGTTGTTATTGTAAGCAAACTCAATCAAATCCAAGTGATCATCTGAACTACCTGCGAAGTCCATCACACAAGCTCTCAAAATGTCCTTGAGATTTTGAATTGTCCGCTCCGCCTGACCATCCGTTTACGGATGGAATGCTTTGCTGAGCTTAACCTGAATCCCAGGCCCTTTTTGGAACGACCGCCAAAACTGAGAGGTAAACTGAGTATCTCGGTTTGAGATAATAGACAAGGGCACTCCATGAAGCCGAACCAACTCCCGAATATACAACTTGGCATAATCATCCATTGAATCTGTGGTTTTGAACTGTAGGAAGTGTGCAACCTTGGTCAACCTGTCTACTACCACCCAAATAGAATCAGAGTGGCCGAATAATAGACCCAGGAGTTGAATTTGAAAAGTGCAGAAAACTGGCAAAAACGCCACAGGATGGGGGACCCAATGACTCGTGGTTGGATACCATGAGTCGTCATAAGCTGCCGTGGTTTGGGAAGTTTAGGGAAGCAGTGGAGACAATGGACTTCTAATGACTCGTTGTAAGGAACAAGGAGTCGTTGTTACCAGTCGTTGGAAGGACTGGACTTAGGCTGAGGGGGAAACAACAAGGTGTTCCACGATTCATTGTGATAGGCAACGGTCTGTTGTTTTCAGTTGTTGTTTGAGGATTTTATTGCATTCAATGGATGGAGACCACAACTCGTTGGATGACACCACGAGTCGTGGAGAGGCTCGTGGAAAGGAAAGTCAGGTTTGGTCAAGGGGTTGACAATGGTCGATCTAACAACCCGTTGATTGAAGCAATGACTTGTCTTGATGAGTCGTGGGAAAGAATCTGAGGATTTCATGATGTAGTGGATCCAACGACTCGATACCACGAGTCGTGGTATGTTGCAACGAGCCATTGGGTTAGTCGTTGGTCCGTCCCGATTAGTTTTTAGGGAAATAATTTGAAGGGAATTTTCGAATTTTCCACATTTTAAGACCCTAAAACTACGTCGTTTTGGATATTTTCCTGAGAGAGATAAGATGAGTTAAGTCCTTTATGCATTCCCATTCTCATGCAAAAGCTTAGAAAGAGTTTTGGGAGATTCAAGGTGTTCTTCCGCAAATTTCCATCAATTTCTTCGTGGGTATTCAAGGAACCTCGAAATCAATCTATTCCCAGGTATGTAGGATTTTAGAATGGGTAAAAGTCTTCCTCACCCATACCTAAATTTCAATTTAAATCATGAATCCTCCTATTCAAGTCTATGGGGTTTTACCCAAATGCATGAAAATGTGATTTCTCTTTATGGGTATGATTTAATTGTTTAATTATTGAATTATGAATAATGGGAAGGTTTTATTATTATTATTTTTAAATCATGTTTCAAGCTTTTTTAATCTGAAAAGCTCATTTGATGAAGGTTCATAGAAGTTATGATTTAAGATGAATATACAATATTTTGAACTTATTGATGACGGAAAAGCAAAAAATTTTGAGTTACTCATGTTTATGAGAAAATTTTAAAAGAATTGAATATGATGAAGTATTGGGCAATGCCCACATGTTTAAAAATGATTTATGATTTATTAAGCAAATTACATGATTTATCAATTTATGATGTTGGCCGATGAAATGGGCCTATGATTCTTGGCTAAGCATATTTTAAAGGGGATAAATGATGATAAATGCTATATTTTAGCCAATAAATCTTAATGCATAATGTTATTGATTTACGTATGAGCCTATACACATTTTTTTGGAGCCGTGTCTAGCACCGAGCAGCTCGGCGTTAAAAGGAATACGCCGGTGTCTCATAACCACATGCCACTGTGGGTTTCTAAATGATATGATGTACTGATAATGATCCCCTCAAATGTGATATCATGCCTAATGCATGACCCTCGCCTGGAAAGCCAGGGTCAGCTCTGCCCACTTTAGTGAGATAGTGGGGCATCATGAAAGGCTCTACCATGATGGTGTCGGTTATGACGAGTCCTCCCATTTTTCTGCATGTTTTGTACATTGTTATGTTTATGTTGTTGGCTCAAGTTATGTTTTGATAAAGTTTACTTACGATTATGAAAATGAATGATTATGAATGATTGGAAATCTTTGAGCCTTATGTTTTATTACGAAGATTTTGATGTAAGCACGATGTCCTTCTCTTATATTTATTTATGAGTTTTATTTACTCCAAAATGTCCATTTTACTTACCCTGCATACTCGGTACATTCCACGTACTGACCGCATACTTTCTATGCTATATGATTTCATGATACATGGTTCAGATCTCAGGCTCATCCTCATCCCTAGTGTCACGACCCGAACGTACACCCGGATCGTAGACACGGGACAAGAGACCCCGAGAGACCCCAAGTCGACCCATGGCACATTCATACAATTAGCCTTATTCAAATAAGTGGAATGATAATCATAAAACATACCCAAAAACGTAAGTATAGCATAATATCAAGAAATACTGGGCATATACACGGCGGAGCACTACATACTTGTCTAAATGCCTCTAATACATAAGATGGGTTGATGGGACAACATCCCCAACTAACCCGACCTAAACTAAACATAAATGACATGAAAGTTTATCAAATGACCCTCAGAACATGAGGACTCACCAATAAGCTAAAAACGTAGGCTGAGATAGACTAAGGATGAGGATGAGCCTGAGATCCGAACCCTGTATCACGAAATGATACAACATAGAAAGTATGTGTTCAGTACGTGGAATGTACTGAGTATGCGAGGTAGTAAAATAGAAATTCTTAAAATAAAGTAAAATTCATAAGAAGGACATCATGCATATATTGTAAACTTCATAAGAAAACATAAGGCTCAAGGCTTTCAAATCAATCATAAAGCATTCATAATCATAATTGTAAGTCAACTTATCAAAACATACCTTAAGCCAATAACATAATATATCAATGCATAAAACATGCGGAACAATGGGAGGAGTAGTCATAACCGACACCATCATGGTAGATCCTTTCTTGATGCCCCAATGTCTCGCTCAAGTGGGCAGAGCCGACCCTGGCTTGCTAGGCGAGGGTCGTGCATAAGGCATGATATCAAATAGGAGGGGATCATTATCAATACATCATATCATTTACAAACCCATGGTGGCACGTAGTTATGAGACACTAGCGTAGTCCATTGAGTGCCGGCTGCTCGGTGCTAGACATGGCTCCCAAAAAAATGCATATAGGCTCATACATAAATCAATAATATCATGCATTAATATTCATTGGCTAAAATATAAAATTTATCATCATTGATCTCCTTTAAAACATGTTTAGCAAAGAATCAAGGCCCTTTTCATCGGCCAACATCATAAATCGATAAATCATGCAAATTCACTTCATAAATCATAAATCATTCTTTAACATGTGGGCATTTCCCAATACTTCATCATATTAAATTCTTTCAAAAAAATGCTCATAAACATGGGTAACTTGAGTTCATGCTTTTCTGTCATCAATAAATTCAAAATATAGAGTAGTCATCAAAAATCATAACTTTCACGAACTTTCATCAAATGGGCATTTTGGATTTAAAAGCTTGAAACATGATTTTAAAGAGAATAATAATAAAACATGCCCATCACTCATAATTAAGGAATTACAACTCAATTAAATCATACCCATAAAGAGAAATCAAAATTTCATACACTTGAGGAAAACCCCATAAACTTGAATAGGAGGATTCATGATTCAAATTGAAATTTGGGCATAGGTGCGGAAGAATTTCTCCCATTCAAAATAAAAGCCCTGCATACCTGGGAATGGATGGACTCAAAGTTCCTTGAACACCCACAAAGAAATTGATGAAAATTTGGGAAAGAAGGCCTTGAATCTCCCAAAAACCTCTTTAAGCTTTTGCATGAGAATGGGCATGCATAAAGCGATTAACCCATCTTATCTAACTCAGAAACATATCCAAAATGACGTAGTTTAGGCCTTAGGGACTCAGGAAGTTATGAAAACACCCTTATTAAAATGCAGGAAATTTCTGGTTGCCAATCCCCACGAGGGACCTAACAAGTCGTTGCTAGAGGGCACGACTCGTGGCCTTGATCTGTTAAGCCACTGCCCAAACATCCAAGGGGACCCCATGGGTGACTTCACAAGTCGTGAGGTTAGACCAGGACTCGTGGTCACCTTCCATTGCCTACACTGTCCATCCCTAATTACCAATCCTCCAGGGTTAACCACGGGTGACCTCACGAGTCGTGAGGTCTAACCACGACTCGTGTTCAAGCCTGTGGCCTCCTCACTCAGGCCTTTCCACACCATGCTGACCACGAGTCACCTCATGACTCGTGGTCACTCCTCACGACTCACCTCACTGGTCGTTCTATGACCTGGTGCGAATTTTCAGTTTTTCTCCGTTTTCACTTCCAAGTCTTATCCTTGGGCTCCCAGGGTATAACAATATCTCCCCCTTGGGAACATTAGTCCTCGAATGTTAGAAACATGCAGAAGACTCAGAAACAAGCAATCGCCATATATAATTACTAGTCATTTAAGTCAAAAACTTATAGACTGACTACCTCCGAAAGGAACTACATAGCTAAACTGAATTCAGACATCACATACATTTACCATATCATAAAACAAACTTGTACACATGAACTGAACGGGAAAAGCTGATTAAAGGTTTAGGGAAAAACTAATACCTCAAATTGAAACTGAGCTGGTAGGGAACAAATGAGGTATTTAGCTATCATATCTGCTTCAGCTTCCCACGTAGCTCCCTCAACATGTTGATTTCTCCATAATACTTTAACTGAAGCTACTTCTTTGTTCCTTAGCCTCCGAACCTGACGATCCTAGATTTTCATCGGAATTTCCTCATAGCTGAGGATATCCCTTACACCAACGTTGTCTACCGGGACTACCTAATTTGGATCACCCAAGCACTTTTTCAAGAGCGTTACATGAAACACAGGATGAACTGAAGCCAATTCTGAAGGAAAGTCCAACTCATACGCCACCTTACCAACTCTCTTCATAACCAGTAAGGACCAACATAGAGGGGACTGAGTTTCCTTTTCTTCTCGAACCGCATGACTCCCTTTATGTGAGATACCTTTAGAAATGCCCAAAGGTCCACCTTAAACTCCAAATAAATCCTCCTCACATCAGCATACGATTTCTAACGATTTTGAGTGGTTTTCAACCGGTCCCTTATCAACTGAACCATAACCATCGCCTCGTGAACCGAATTTGGTCCTATCATAGTTGCCTCACAAACCTCAAACCATCCGATGGGAGATCTACACCTCCGCCCGTAAAGAACCTCAAACGGTGCCATCTGGATACTAGAGTGGTTACTCTTATTATAAGCAAACTAGATCAAGGGCAAATGGTCATTCCAACTACCTTTGAAATCTATAACATATGCCCTCAACATATCCTCAAGGGTCTGAATGGTTCATTCTGCTTGGCCATCTGTTTGCGGATGGAAGGCTATACTGAGCTTAACTTGCGTCCAAGTCCTTTTTGAAAAGAATGCCAGAATTTTGAGGTAAACTAAGTAACTCGGTATGAAATAATAAACAAGGGCACTCCATGAAGTCGAACCAACTCCCGAATATACAACTTAACATAATCATCTGCTGAATCCGTGGTCTTGACCGGTAGGAAATGTGCAGCCTTGGTTAACCTGTCGACCACCACCCAAATGGAGTCGTATTGACAGCGAGTAAAGGGTAGACCTGTAACAAAATTGATATTAATCTCTTCCCACCTCCAAGTGGGAATGCTGATATCCTGAAGTACGCCTCCCAGCCTCTGATGCCGACCTTCACTTTTGGAAGTTTAGACATTTTACTACGAATTCCACAATATCCTTCTTCATACCATCCCACCAATAGATTTCTCGCAACTCTCGTTACATTTTCATGGATCATGGATGAATATAATATCTGGTACCATGTCCCTCATGCAATATTCGATCTCTCAAATCATGTACATCTGGGACACATAGATAACCCTGGTATCGTAGCACACCATCTTCCCCTTAGGAGAAAACCTCCACCGTTTGACTCTGCACCGTCTCCTTCAGCTTCCTCAAAATGGGACCTTATCTTGCATGGATTTAACATTAACCATGAAGGACGATTCTAACCCATTATGCACAACAACACCGCCATCGATCGAGTCGATCAATCTAACTCCCAGTCTTGCAAAGTCGGTGGACATCCTTCACCAACTCCTTCTTTCCCTCATCCACGTGGGACACACTTTCCATGGAGATCCTACTAAGTGCATTCGCTACCACATTAGCCTTGCCCAAGTGGTAGAGGACATTCATGTCATAGTCCTTAAGTAATTCCAACCACCTCCTTTGCCGAAGATTTAGATTCTTCTATGTGAATACATATTGCAAGCTCTTGTGATCCATAAATACATCCACGTGGACCCCATACAACTTATGCCGCCATATCTTCAATGCAAACACCACCGCGGCCAACTCAAGATCATGGGTCGCGTAATTCTTTTCATGAACTTTCAGCTATCTCGAGGCATATGCTATTACTTTCCCACGTTGCATCCACACACATCCCATCCTGACTCTCGAAGTGTCACAATACACTACAAAGCCATCAGTACCCTCTGGTAAGGTCAACACTAGTGCTGAAGTGAGTCGGGTCTTCAACTCTTGGAAGCTTTTGTCACAAGCATCCAACCATTGAAATTTCACCTTTTTCTGAGTCAACTTAGTCAAAGGTGCCGCAATAGATGATAAACCCTCCACAAACCTTCGGTAGTAACCTGTTAGGCCCAAGAAACTCCAAATTTCTGAAGGATTCACCGGTCAAGGCCAATTTTTCACCGCTTCGATATTTTGGGAATCTACCTTATGCCTTCGCTTGATACCACATGTCCCAGAAATGTTACCGAGGTTAGCCAAAATTCACACTTGCTAAATTTTGCATACAACTGAAGATCCTTGAGGGTTTGCAGCACTATCCTCAAATGAGTGGCATGCTCCTCCTTACTCCGAGAGTATATCAATATGTCGTCAATGAACAAAATCATGAACACGTCCAAATATGCCTTGAACACCCTGTTCATTAGATCCATAAAAGTTTCAGGGGCATTGGTTAGTCCGAAAGACATAACAGCAAATTCGTAGTGACCATATCAAGTCTTGAAAGCAGTTTTTGGGATGTCGGTCTCCCGCCTCTGAACTGGTGATACCCAGACCTTAGATCAATCTTGGAGAAGAACTTGGCACCCTGAAGCTGGTCAAACAAATCATCGATCCTGGGTAAGGGGTACCTGTTCTTGACGGTAACCTTGTTCAACTGGCGATAGTCAATACACATGCGAAGGGAATTGCCCTTCTTTCGAACAAATAGAACCGGCGCACCCCATGGGGACTTGCTCGGTCTAATAAAACCCTTATCCAACAAGTCCTTCAACTGATCCTTTAATTCCTTTAGCTCGGCTGGAGCCATCTAGTAGGGAGGGATAGAATGGGCTGCGTATCTGGCAATAGATTAGTACCGAAATCAATTGTCCTCTCCGGAGGAACACCGGGAAAATCGTCAGGAAACACCTCCGAATATTCACACACCACCAGAACTGACTGAATAGTCGGGGTCTCGGACTACACATCCTTAACCCTAACTAGGTGGTACATGCAACCTTTAGAGATCATTTTCCTAGCCTTAAGATATGAAATAAACCGACCTGCTGGTACCGCTAAACTACCCTTCCATTCCAACACCGACTCTCCCGAAAAAAAAATTCCACTGTACGGGTCCTACAATTAATCGAAGCATAACATGCAAACAACCAATCCATGTCAAGAATAATGTCAAAGTCAGTAATGGCTAACTCTACAAGGTCTGCGGAGGTAATCTTATACGACATAGTGACCGGGAATCCTCTATATACTCGTCTAGCTTGACCAAATCACCAACAGGGGTTGAAACTGAAAATGGTTCTGTCAAGTTCTCGGGACTAACTCCAAGGCTACTAGCAATGTAAGGAGTCACGAAAGACAATGTGGCTCTCAGATCTAGCAAGGAATAAACATCAATATGAAAGACACACAACATACTAGTGACCATGTCTGGTGAAGTCTCCTGCTCCTGGCACGAGACAAGGGCATAGAATCAGTTTTGGCGCTGTCCGCCACCCACACTAATCGATGCTCCCTGCGGAGCTGAACGGGCTGGAGCTGCTGCTATCCAGGTGGTCTATGCACGACCCCTATCATCACCTGTCTAGCATATGGGCATGCTCGGTGTATGTGCCTAGATCTACCACACCCATAGAAGACATCTAAGTCAAGCAGGAACTCTCCGGTATGACTCTTGCCGCACTTCCCGCAAGCTGGAGAGGGATACTCTAACTGGGTGCCCCTCTGATCCCTCGACCCTAAAGTCCTGCTCCTCTGATCACCCCTGCATCTAGATGGAACACTAGCTAAAGATTGTGCTGGGGCTAGTGACCTCTGCTGGAACTGTGGATGGTAGCCACCATTGGACCTCTAATGTGAAAACCCACAACTGTCCGTCCGAGCCCTCTTTGCCTCCCTCTCCCTCGCATGAGCTGCCTCCATCTGTTGGGCGTACAACACTATGCGAGGAAATTCCATATCTTGGTGGAGCATGGGTAGTCCTATAATCCTTGTCTAGATAACCAACACTATCATTTTCCCTGCTTGAGGTTCACAAACTCAGCCGCTTTCAATTTCCCCATCTCCCAAGGAAAGAACTTGTTGAGAAAGGCCATGTGGAAATCATCCCAACTTATAGGGCCCGCTCCCGCTGTCCTGCTTTCCTTCCATTGCTTGTACCAAATATGAGCAACGTCTTTTAGCTAGTAAGAGTCCAAGTCAACTCACTCCATGTTTGTCACCCCCATAACCTACGTGACCTTCAAGATCCCTTCATTAAGCTCGTCTAGATCCTTATCCACCTTTGATCCCGTGAACTCAGGAGGTTTCATCCTCAAGAAGTCTCTAATCCGAGCTGCCACTGCATTGCAATTCTGTGGGGCCTGCACAATAGCCTACTAGTTGACCTGAGTGGTCAAGGCCTGCGACAACATCTGGATAGACGCCCGAAACTTAGTGTGGGTAGCTGGCTCGGGTTCTTTGGGCTCCTGAACAGGTGGGGCTTGCTAATGCCCATGGTCATTGCCATCTCCGTGGCCTTCATCATTTCCATTTCTCCTTCCATGCATTCTTCTAGGAGCCATAATTTTGCAATCGCGAATCGCACGACTTAGAAGGACGGAGAGACTTTTTATCGCACGACATAGAACACAAAAGACGGGAACATATCCTAAACGTCTAGTAGCCTCTTCATCATAGGTGTGGCACGCTTCACACCCATGAAAAAGACTCTACTTAACGCGGCTTTTAGAAACCCTAGGACACTTCAAACCTACGCTCTGATACTAAGTTTATCACGACCTAAACATACATCCAGATCGTAGACACGGGGGATAAGGGAACCTGAGAGACCCCAACTCGACTCATGGCACATGCATACAACTAGTGTTATTCAAATAAGCGGAATAATAATCATAAAACATAGTGAAAACATAATTATAGCATAACATAAAGAAATACAGGGCGTATACACGGTGGAGCATTACATACTTGTCTGAAAGCCTCCAATACATAAGATGGGTTGATGGGATAACATCCCCAACTAACCCGACCAAAACTAAAAATAAACGACATGAAAGTTTATCAAATGGACCTCGGAACATGAGGAATCACCAATAAGCTAAAAACATAGGCTGAGATGGACTAAGGATGAGGATGAGCCTGAGATCCGGACCCTATATCATGAAAAGATATAGCATAGAAAGTATGCGGTCAGTACGTGGAATGTACTGAGTATGCAAGGTAGTAAAATGGACATTCTTAAAATAAAGTAAAACTCATTAATAGACATAGGAGAAGGACATCATGCATATATTATAAACTTCATAAGAAAACAAAGGGTTAAGTCTTTCAAATCAATCATAAAGCGTTCATAATCATAATCATAAGTAAACATTATCAAAACATAACTTGAGCCAATAACATAATATATCAAGGCATAAAACATGCGGAACAATGGGAGTACTCATCATAACCGACACCATCATGGTAGAGTCTTTTATGATGCCCCAATATCTCGCTCAAGTGGGCAGAGCGACCCTGGCTTGCCAGACGAGGGTCGTGCATAAGGCGTGATATCACATTGGAGGGGATCATTATCAATACATCATATCATTTACAAACCTACGGTGGCACGTGGTTATAAGATACCAGTATAGTCCTTTAAATGCTAGGCTGCTCGATGCTAGACACGGCTCCCAAAGACATGCATATAGGCTCATACATAAATCAATAATATCATGCATTAATATTCATTGGCTAAAATATAAAATCTATCATCATTGATCTCCTTTAAAACATGTTTAGCAAAGAATCAAGGCCCTTTTCATCGGCCAACATCATAAATCGATAAATCATGCAAATTCACTTCATAAATCATTCTTTAACATGTGGGCATTTCCCAATACTTCATCATATTAAATTCTTTCAAAAAAATGCTCATAAACATGGGTAACTTGAGTTCATGCTTTTCTGTCATCAATAAATTCAAAATATAGAGTAGTCATCATAAATCATAACTTTCATGAACTTTCATCAAATGGGCATTTTGGATTTAAAAGCTTGAAACATGATTTTAAAGAGAATAATAATAAAACATGCCCATCACTCATAATTAAGGAATTACAACTCAATTAAATCATACCCATAAAGAGAAATCAAAATTTCATACACTTGAGTAAAACCCCATAAACTTGAATAGGAGGATTCATGATTCAAATTGAAATTTGGGCATAGGTGCGGAAGAATTTCTCCCATTCAAAATAAAAGCCCTGCATACCTGGGAATGGATGGACTCAAAGTTCCTTGAACACCCACAAAGAAATTGATGAAAATTTGGGGAAGAAGGCCGTGAATCTCCCAAAAACCTCTCTAAGCTTTTGCATGAGAATGAGCATGCATAAAGGGCTTAACCCATCTTTTCTAACTCAGAAACATAATCATAACGATGTAGTTTAGGCCTTTGGGACTTAGGAAGTTATGAAAACACCCTGATTAAAACGCAGAAAATTTCTGATCGCCAGTCCCCACGAAGGACCTAACGGGTCATTTTCACAGGGCACGACTCGTGGCCTTGATCCATTGAGTCCACTACTCAAACATCCAAGGGGACCCCATGGGTGACTTCAGGAGTCTTGAGGTTAGACCACGACTTGTGGTCACCTTCTTTGTCCTACTATGTCCATCCCAACTTGCCAATCCTCCAAGATTGACCACGGGTGACCTCACGAGTCGTGAGGTCTGACCACGACTCGTGGTCAAGCTGGTGGCCTCCTCACTAAGGCCTTGTGACACCATGATGACCATGAGTCACCTTACGACTTGTGCTCACTCCTCACAACTCACCTCACGGGTCATTCTGTGACCTGGTGCAAATTTTCAGTTTTTCTCCGTTTTCACTTTCGTGTCTGATCCTTGGGTTCCTAGGGTATAACACCTAGTCAATCTCACCTTACGCTTTCAGCTTATTGGTGAGTCCTCATGTTCTGAGGGCCGTTTGACATACTTTCATGTTATTTATGTTTCAGTAATTGTTGGGTTAGTTGGGAATGTTGTCCCATCAACCCATCTTATGTATTAGAGGCATTCAGACAAGTATGTAGTGCTAAGCTATGTATATGTCCAGTATTTCCTGATGTTATGCTATAATTACATTTCCGCTATGTTTTTATGATTATCATTCCACTTATTTTAATGAGATTAGTTGTACGCATGTGCCATGGGTCGACTTGGGGTCTCTTGTCCCATGTCTATGTTCCAGATGTACGTTCGGGTCATGAAAAACTTGATATCAGAGCCATAGGTTTGAAGTGTCCTAGGGAGTCTGAAAGCTGCACTAAGTAGAGTCTTTTTCATGGGTGTGAAGCGCGCCACACTTATGATGAAGAGGCTATTGGATGTTTAGGAAATTCCCCTCTTTCATGATCTATGTCGTACGATGAAAGGTCTTTCCCTCCTAATTCATGCTATTCGTGTTTGCCGAAATCATGCCTCCACGGCGAGTAAACATCCACATAACTGGCAATGGCAATGATCATGAGGGTGACAATTGTGATGGGCATCAGCCAGCCCCACCTGTTAATGAAGAGCACACACTAAAGCCAGCTGCCCATGTTGAGTTTAGGGTAGTGATTCAGATGCCGGCGCAGGCCATGGCTGCCCAGATTCATCACCAGACAGTGGCGCATTACCCTTAGAATGGGAATGCGGCGGCAGCTAGGGTGAGAGATTTCTTGAGGATGAACCCTCCTAAGTTCACGAGTTCCAAGGTGGACGAGGATCCACATGTGTTTATCGAGGAGATCTTGAAGGTCACCCAGGTTATGGGAGTGGTGAATGGGAAGCGTGTTGATTTGGCTGCCTATCAGCTCAATGGGGTCGCTCACATATGGTAAAAACAATCGAGAGACAGTAGGGCAGCAGGAGGGGGCCCTATTAGTTGGGACGAGTTTCACATTGCCTTCCTTGATAGGTTCTTCCTTCGGGAGATTAGGGAGTTGAACGCAGTGGAATTTATCAATCTCAAGAAGGGAAAGATGACAGTGTTAGAGTATTCGCTTGAGTTCACTTTCTTGTCAAAGTATTCCCCAGAGTTAGTGGTGGACAAGAGGGCGCGAGTGAGCAGGTTTGTGCACGGGGTAGTCGAGTATCTGGACAAAGATTGCAGGACAGCTATGCTTCACCAGGATATGGATTATCCCCGTATAGTCCTTTATGCTTAGTAGATGGAGGCAGTTTATGTGAGTGAGAGAGAGGCCAAAAGGGCCAGGACTGATAGTTATAGGGTTTCTCAGCCGAGGCATAGAGGTGGGCCTCACCAGAAGTCCCAGCACAAGTCTATCGCACCAGCACCATCTTCATCTCGTACCCAGTCCCGGCCTCAAGATTATCATAGGGGTAGGGCCTCAGGTTCGAGGGGTCAGAGTAGCATGCACAAAGAGCGCTGTTCGCGGTTTGTTGCTACGGTTAAAAACCGACACGCAAGTGCACGTGGTCAAACAAGTAATAAAGTGGCTAAGTAGCCAAGTATCGATCCAAGGAGGCTCAAGATATGTAAAATTGCCTAGTTTACTATATTCCTATTTCACTTCTAATTATGCTAACAATAATGTAACCAAGAGTTACTTGAGTTTTTGGTTTCTAAACTATATATACTACAACTAATAACAACTATTTACTTGTGAATTCAGACAATGGATATGAACATGCCAAGGTTAAGAACAAGTAATGAACTTGATAATCATGATAATTTTGGTTAATTCTCTTCTTCATGTTGCTAGCCAAGAACATTTGCCTAGAAATTAAAACTCTCGTATTTAATTTCACTTTAGAATCATAAACCATCTGTCTACATTTCTGTGATCAAATGCAATTTATGACCTAGCACTACAATTCTGGTTCCTAAATTGACTAATACGACTTTCAAGTATATTTCTATCAGGAAAGCACATCAAAACCCAATTTTCCCAAATCAAGTTAAGAACAATACCCTATTAATTCACAACTTTCCAATTTCTTGCTCTTTCGAGTGAAATTGGACTTTTTAGATGTACATTAATGTTGGCCAATCACTAATGCAGTAAAAACAAGAATTAATAGAACAACATTAAAGAAGAAGAAGAAACCATATCAATAAAAATCAGAATTCATTACACATGTTCAAAACCTCAGCAAAGAAGAGAATTAGCTACTCATTCTTGGATTGATCATCCTAAAATGAGTGTAAATCATACGTACAATTGATAGAAAGAAGAAAGGAAGAGAAGAAATCCCTTAGCTTTTTCAATCTTCAATTGCTACTAACCCACGTTCCTGCTCTCCACTTCTGAACTCTGTCTAAAAACTAAAAACTCTCCTTAAAATAAACCTAAGTGTGCTATTTATACTAGTGGGAAATTTTTCCCGGAATAACAAGCAACGTGTCACGGAGGCCAACGCGGAGCACTGCCTCCGTGACACGGCGTGGAGGCGAACCTTCACTGGAATTTCCAGGGTCCGGAAAATTAACCTCAACGTGGCACGGAGGCCATCGCGGAGGCCTATCTCCGTGCCACGGAGCTGACGTGCAGGCACACTGGAAATTGCCATTTTAATCCTTGCTCAGGGAGTGTGCTACCGCGATGGTAGCATGGCACGGCTCCATCGCGGAGCCCCTATAAAATATGCATTCCAAGGTCTTTTCCACGCTCGCATCCAAGTCCAACTCCGACATAGTTCCAACATGCATTTTAGCTCCTAAAAATCACATTTACCTGCAAAACACATGCTAATCATGTTGGTTAGTATAAATTCGCATTTTATTACCAATTACATGATATTATATACACATTGCACAACAAACAAGGTAAAAATGATACGTTTGAGTATCACTTGGGCATATAAATCTGCCCAAGATCACTTACCCCACACTTAAATCCTTGTTCGTCCTCGAACAACACATACACAAATCATGCAAATTACATCCCAACCTTCGTCACTATGGTGCAACAATTTACGCTACGGTCATACCGATTATTCAATTTTCGCAAATCATCAAGAAAACATGCTTGGTCGTACAATACAATGACCCTTAATACATCAAGGCTGCCTAGACTTTTAAGAATTGATTCTTGATATCGGCAAACTCAAGCAAATCAACTAATCAAGAAATCCGACACGAAAATCAATCTTTCATCAAGCATGTGCCCTCACAACTCGAGAGAAATTTCCCCTTTATGTTCATGCAACACACAAACATGCAAGTAGGGGCATATAAAAATTAATTTCACTCTCTCTCCCAAAAGAATTCACATGCCTCATGTCATGACCCATAGGCTTGCCCTTAATGTATTACTCCACTAATATAAAGAAATGCAATGTAGGATCAAATAGGACTTTTAATGGGTTGTAACGGGGCTATGGATCTAGTATATATATATTGGATTAGCCAATAATAATCGCTAGCATCCTTAAGCGCCTTTTTAACTCATTCCCATCGACTCATGGACATTGTTCCTCTCTTTTCTCTTTTTCTTCCATCCATGCTGGTTTACTTTCATACATCCCATTTCATCAAACACACTTGACACAAAACAGAGGGTTTTCATGTACCCTCACTATCATTTAATTACAACAAGTGCCTCTTCAACATCATCTTTTCTTTCCTCACTTTGCTTTTCTTTTTCTTTTCACTCTTTTCACTCTTTAACACTTTGGGAAACATTTTCTGTTCTTTTGTAAGCGCTTAAGAGCTTCTTATAGACTTTAAGGCTAATGAAAAGAAGGAATAAAGCTTAGTTCATACAATTTTGGACAAAAGAAAGAAATCGGCTAAAGGCTCAACGGGCTGACTAGGGTATACAACATATAAAAAGGTAGAATTTGACAAGAAAAAAATGGAAACTATCGGTTAAAGCAAAGAAATGCCTACATACTTTCCAACACTACACCTCCTTCCTTTCGTTTTGTATACACACCAGGCAAGTTCTAGACAATTCACAATGACATGGAATAGCAAAATCTCACTTCACACTTCATGCACATGCTCGAATCAAGATGCATTCACAGACTCTTTAATTAGTCAATTACATGAATTCAAGATTAAGCCTCCATCATAATGAATCAAATTCTCTAGCCTAGGTAACTCAACATATTTACAGAATTGCATGCTTTCAAACGAATCATTTTCACATTTTGAACATCAATTACAACACGCAACGAAATTTTAGCAACCATAAGCAACTACAGTTCATTGATGCAATCCACCAAAGAAAAACTAAAAACAATTAAAAATCCTACTCCTACCGACTACATTTTCCTTAAGACGGTCGTCATCCATCCATCATAGGGAATGGTCACTAACTATGACATCGGTTCAATGGGACTATTCTCGATAAAAGAACCCAAAACAAACTCCGAGAAACCCAAAAATAAAAATTGAAAAAAAAAAATTAAAAAAATTTTGCAACACATCGATCATTTCAATAGAAAGAAAATGTTTACAAGTGCAAAATATTTTCGCAAAAATTTTGAAAAATATCGATCATGTCGATAAAGAAAAAAAATATTTACAAAATTTACAAAATATTTACAATGGCAACCATACTTTAAAAAACACACATCATTAACCACACAACAAATATATACACATACACCGCAAACAGTTCACAATAGGGAAAGCACAAACATACATAAACATCAAGGAAAAATTATACAGCAGTTTAGAGCCTATGTCCCAGCACCTAACTACTCCCCACCCCACACTTAAATCGAACACTGTCCCCAGTGTTCACAACAATACAGAGCACAAAAATTTGGGTGGTGAAACTCCCTGCTTAGTCGAAATATTCGACTTCTTCATCCGGTGTTGCGGCCTCGTCGCCATTGTCTGAATCAGCTCCATCGTCATCATCGGACTCCACATCGGAGTCCTCACGACGTGTCTCCTCATCAGTAGGGACATCGTCATCAGTCGGCTCCACGAAGGCTGGCCCCACCTTACATAAGGCTCTGGCGTTCTCGCCAAAGGGGTAGTCCAGCTCCAACTGCCATAACTCTTCCTCGGTGGCTGGTCTCCCACCTATCCGTAGCTGCAGCATCTGCATGCCGAACATACGGGCCATGTACTGATCGTCACGAGCATGTCGCTCGCCCAAAGTCAATACCGGTCCGTGTGTAGTGTCGGGGGCCTTAGTCTTTGTCACGTCGAGGGCCCTCCGCTCCAACTGCGGAATATAATCCAAGGCTTCTTCCTCAATGTCGAAGCCTCGGAGGAAGGTGGTGATGAGTCCACCAAACCTGTATCTGTGGCCCTGGTGCAGTCTGGCTCTCTTCATGGCGGATATTATGACCGCCCCAACATTAATCTCAAGCCCTTTCATAAGGGCATACACCAAGCAGACACAGTCCCGGGTCACATCTGTCATATGGACTCCTGGGATCAAGCACGAACATACAATTTTTAGCCAGATTCTGGCCTCCCTGTTCATCTGCTAATAGGGCAGAGTCTGGTGGTAACCCCTTTCCTTGTGTCTACTCCATCGGGCTGTGGATCGAGCCCCACACAACGTACGTCTGATGTCGGCGTACGGTGGGGTGATGTTTAGCTGGCGGAGAACGTGGGCGTCTGTGTCCCGCGCTCCAACGATGGCATTCAGCTGCTGGGGTTCCAGAGTGACAATCTGCCCTCTGATTTTTATAGTGTGGCTTCTGATGGCCGGGTTCCAGTTGGCATAAAATTCCCGGACCAAGTGAAGGTTGCACTCCTTGGGCTCCTGAAAAATAAAGCTGAGCCCAGCTGCTTCGATCCTCTGTACAATGCGAGGGAACTCCTGTGCGAGTGGTTCCCTTGCAATATGTTCCTCGGGGAAGTACTTGTTTTCTTTATGCTTCGCGTACCATTTCTTCCCTTCATCGGTGACCCATCTTGTTCCGTATCGGCGGTGTTGGCCGCGCGGAACAGCGGGTGTAGCTGGGACTGCAGTGCCCAGTCTCATCCTTTTCCTGCCGGTGCCTGAGGTAGAAGCACCCTTGCCTTTGTCTTGTCTGCTAGCCATTGTACCTGTCAATTTACACAAACAAGCACAACGTTAAGCTAAAAACTTGTTAGCTTCTGCTAAGGTCGGGTTACACAAAATTTACCCCACACTTAGTCCTTAACAATATCTACAAAATTACAGCAAGGATAGCTCTATTCACAACCCCAAACACAAACAACTATACACATATTGCTTAGTGCGTTCGTAACAAAATTTCGACAGCATAACGGTTAGCGTACTACTCAGACTTCATACAACTAATCCCAATCCTACTATCGCTAACAATTCAACCATCGCACTTCGCAACAAAACAACAACAAAAATAAAAACAACT
This sequence comes from Datura wrightii, assembly GCA_035772735.1. Lineage (NCBI taxonomy): Eukaryota > Viridiplantae > Streptophyta > Magnoliopsida > Solanales > Solanaceae > Datura > Datura wrightii. The sequence goes on along the minus strand of JASDFA010000023.1, from coordinate 17,692,038 downwards.
AGAAAAACATTTTTTATATACAAGCTAATCTAAATAATCTAACCAATTCACACATTTTATGCATTTTCCCGTAAAAATTCGAGAATTAGTCGTCTTTTAACATTTACACAATATTTACCACGACTTATCTCAAATAATAAACACACCCCGCATCAATTTCACCAAACTATCAGGTTGCCCAAGTCAAATTCAACAACCCAAGCCCTAGAATACAATTCGACAATCAATTTCGAATTATTTACATAATCGATAAGTTCAAACGCCAAATACAACAATCCGAACATAATCAATCACAAAATAATTCAATATCATGTTTAATTTCTACCTGGGGTGATATATCTCACCTTACATGCCCAAATTTGACAAAAAATCGCCAAAAAATTTAGTTAGACGATGAAAACATACCTTCGAATTGAAGAACCGAAGAAACTTGACGTTTTTCCTTGCCTATTAACGTGGCACGTTGCTTGGAGAGGGGGAAATTGGTGTTTGGTCGCGGAGGGAAGAGGGAATGGGGAAAATAGGGGCGAAATCGGGGGTTTTAAATTAAGAAAACACGCAGGTCACCCGGAAACCCGGTGTGACCCGGCACTGAATAAGGGGCAACGTGTCACGGAGGGTAACTCGGAGCCCCTCCTCCGTGACACGGAGCCAACGCGTTGGCTTACTGGATTTTTGAAAAATCTGGATTTTGCCTTCAACGTGTCACGGAGTGTAACGCGGTGCATTGCCTCCGTGACACGGCGCCAACGCGCCAGTGCTCTGTTTCACCAATAAATTTAATTTTTCATACCTCGCCTCATTTTCTCGATTCCATGTATATTTCCTCCGTTATACCTGAAAATCACCTCACTAAACAAAAATTGGTTAAATTAATAGATTTCCCTAACTAAAATAAAAAATACTAACTAAAATGCAAATCTAAACCTAGTCAAGAAAAGAAAAAGAAAAATAAAACTTGGAAATAGAAAAGAAAAACAAAAATACAGATAAAAATTAACTACACTATGCAAAAAGAAAAAAAATAAAAAATAAAATATTTTTCTCACGGGTTGCCTCCCGTGCAGCGCCTGGTTTACCGTCGCGGCTCGACGTCCTTTAAGCTCACTTGTCTACTAGGGAGATGGACGATTTGTCCCGATCATGGTCATCCCCCCAGTAGTTCTCAACCTTATCCGGTGGCCTACCTAGTAACTCTCGGGAATCACTCATTCCATTAGCATTCCCATGATCAATTACGTTGATCACCGAGAGTTCCTTATAAACAGTTGGGAGCTTAGGTACCTTGTACACGTCGAACACTTCGACCTTGTCATGTGCTCGCATCGTGAGTTGACCCGCAGCTACATCAATTAATGCTTTTCCGGTTGCCAAAAAGGGTCGTCCCAAAATAAATGGGACTTCAGCATCTGGTTCAAAGTCCAAAACAATAAAATCGACCGGAAAAATGAGGGAGCCTACTTGCACTAACACATCCTCAACAATGCCATCCGGCTTAGCTAAAGACCTGTCTGCTAGCTGCAAGATTACCGTTGTAGGTCTAGGACTCCCTAGACCTAACTTTCTGAATACCGAAGATGGCATCAGATTTATGCTTGCCCCCAAGTCGCATAATCCACGAGCTCGGATACTTTGCCCAATAGTAAGCTGGATAGTGAAACTTCCAGGGTCTTTCAGTTTTGTGGGCAACCTATTCTGAATACGGGAAGTGCATTCCTCCGTTAAAGCTACCGTGGCATACTCAGTCAAATGACTTTTGTTAGCCACGATGTCTTTAATATACTTCGCATATTTTGGCACTCCCTGCAAGACATCAACAAGAGGTAAGTTAACATGTACCTGTTTAAGTACCTCCATGAATTTCTGGAAACACGCCTCCTCCTTGTGTTTCTTGAGTCGTTGAGGGAACGGGGGTGGAGGCCTTTCTGGTTCAGCTTCTTTAGTCTTCCCCTTATCTGAGGTTTGCTCTCCCTGAACATCTGCTGCTCCTGACTTTTGAGGCGGTCTTTCCGGTTCCACCTCCTTCAACTGTAAACCACTCCTCGTGGTCACTGCATTTACCTACTTTGGATTAGGATCCGTGTCGCTAGGTAGTCCTCCTCTGGGTCTAGTATTTTGGGCACTAGCAAACTGCCCAAACTGATATTCAAGAGCCTTGGTCGCCAATTGATTGTTCTTCACTTCGGCTGCCAATTTGACATAGTCAGCCTGCAATTGTGCCTGATTAGCGATCATGGTTTTGAACATCTCCTCAATAGTCGGTGATGGTGGTGGAGGAGGGGCACTATGATTTCTGAATTGAGCTTGATAATTTTGTTGCCCTCCTTGGTTTCTGTGCATACCCTGCCCTGAACTTTGGCCTTGTTGATTGTTGCTACCCCACGAAAAATTCAGATAGTTCCTCCAATTTGAGTTGTAGCCACTACCAAACTGCTGCTGATTTCTCTGTGCATTGCCCACAAAGTTAACAGAATCAGGATTTGCACCACAGCATTCAGCTGAATGTTCACTACTACCACACACTTCACACCACATCTGTTGAACTGCATTGACTGAAGCTGAAGGCTGGTTCAAATTTATATTGCTGAAGTGAGTGTTTAGCTGATTTTGCAAAGCAGCTATCTGTGCAGCGATAGCTGTGAATCCATCCACTTCAAGCACTCCCGCTGGTTTCCTTGCTCCACCCCTTGAAGAATCTGCATTCCATTCTGGATTGCCTTGTTAAATTCGGTTGAGCAAAGTGTACAGCTCCTCATATGTCTTCTCCAGCGCTTGCCCTCCAGCTGCTGAATCTAACAGAATTTTAGTGTGGGGTTCCAAACCCTCAATAAACGTGTGTACCAACACCTCATTGGACTGATGATGGTGAGGACAGTCCCGCAACATGGATTTGAATCTTTCCCAGGCTTGATATAGATTTTCCCCTTCCCTTTGTTTAAAACTTAGGATTTGACTCCTAAGTCTGGCTGTTTTACCAGAAGGGAAAAATCTGATAAGAAACTTCCGTGCAAGATCATCCCACGTTGATATAGAATTGGGTGGTTCAGCTTTTAACCACCTCTTGGCTTCACCAAGTAAGGAAAATGGAAATAAGGTGAGCCGAACATAATCAGGTGACACTCCAGCGGGTATATAAGTGTCACTTATCTCCAAAAAGTTTTGGAGATGTTGTTGTAGATCTTCGTGAGAGAGACCGGTAAATTGCCCGCTTGTGTGCAAAAGTTGCACCATATTCTGCTTTAATTCAAACCTCCCTCCAGGATCTGGTTTGCGGATGCTAGAATGTACATTATTAGCGTGTGGGATTGCCACCTCGCGAACCGGCCTTGTTGTTGCTTCATCGGGCACTAAAATTGCCCGCACAACTAGTGGATTTTGTTGCTCCATCATAGACTGTTTAAGCAATTGCAGCTTCTTTCGAAGAGCTTCTCTACGTTGACTATGAAACTCACGTTCAGGCTCTAAGTAAGATTCCACCAGCTCTTTGTCCCTTGCCAGTGTTCACAGAAACAAAATCTGCAAAATACAGGCTAAGACCAAGTTGTTAACACTTAAGAAAATAAAAATACAAATACAGTAAATTTACACTAAACACAATTTTACAAATCGCCTAGCCTCCCCGGCAACGGCGCCAAAAACTTGTTCGCGGTTTGTTGCTACGGTTAAAAACCGACACGCAAGTGCACGTGGTCAAACAAGTAATAAAGTGGCTAAGTAGCCAAGTATCGATCCAAGGAGGCTCAAGATATGTAAAATTGCCTAGTTTACTATATTCCTATTTCACTTCTAATTATGCTAACAACAATGTAACCAAGAGTTACTTGAGTTTTTGGTTTCTAAACTATATATACTACAACTAATAACAACTATTTACTTGTGAATTCAGACAATGGATATGAACATGCCAAGGTTAAGAACGAGTAATGAACTTGATAATCATGATAATTTTGGTTAATTCTCTTCTTCATGTTGCTAGCCAAGAACATTTGCCTAGAAATTAAAACTCTCATATTTAATTTCACTTTAGAATCATAAACCATCCGTCTACATTTCTGTGATCAAATGCAATTTATGACCTAGCACTACAATTCCGGTTCCTAAATTGACTAATACGGCTTTCAAGTATATTTCTATCAGGAAAGCACATCAAAACCCAATTTTCCAAAATCAAGTTAAGAACAATACCCTATTAATTCACAACTTTCCTATTTCTTGCTCTTTCGAGTGAAATTGGACTTTTTAGATGTACATTAATGTTGGCCAATCACTAATGCAGTAAAAACAATAATTAATAGAACAACATTAAAGAAAAAGAAGAAACCATATCAATTAAAATCAGAATTCATTACACATGTTCAAAACCTCAGCAAGGAAGAGAATTAGCTACTCATTCTTGGATTGATCATCCTAAAATGAGTGTAAATCATACGTACAATTGATAGAAAGAAGAAAGGAAGAGAAGAAATCCCTTAGCTTTTTCAATCTTCAACTGCTACTAACCCACGTTCCTGCACTCCACTTCTGAACTCTGTCTAAAAACTAAAAACTCTCCTTAAAATAAACCTAAGTGTGCTATTTATACTAGTGGGAAATTTTTCCCGGAATAACAAGCAACGTGTCACGGAGGCCAACGCGGAGCACTGCCTCCGTGACATGGCGTGGACGCGGACATTCACTGGAATTTCCAGGGTCCGGAAAATTAACCTCAACGTGGCACGAAGGCCATCGCGGAGGCCTATCTCCGTGCCACGGAGCTGACGCGCAGGCACACTGGAAATTGCCATTTTAATCCTTGCTCAGGCAGTGTGCTACCGCGATGGTAGCGTGGCACGGCTCCATCGCAGAGCCCCTATAAAATATGCATTCCAAGGTCTTTTCCACACTCGCATCCAAGTCCAACTCCGACATAGTTCCAACATGCATTTTAGCTCCTAAAAATCATATTTACCTGCAAAACACATGCTAATCATGTTGGTTAGTATAAATTTGCATTTTATTACCAATTACATGATATTATATACACATTGCACAACAAACAAGGTAAAAATGATACGTTTGAGTATCACTTGGGCATATAAATCTTCCCAAGATCAAGCGCACATTCCCATCTTGTGCTAGTTGTGGCAGGAATCACCCAAGGAGATGTTTGGTGGGCTCAGATGCTTGTTTCGGGTGTGGCAGACCCGGACCCAGACTCAGGGAGTGTCCCAGAACCAGGTCAGGGGATGGTGGAGCCCGTACCCCAGCCGCTAGTTCTGTAGCTCCAGTGGCACATCCTCCTCAGCAGGATGCACGTCCTCCTTAGCAGGGTGCTTCGATTAGTTCTGCTGGCAGCCAGCGCCAGAACCGGTTTTATGCACTTGCCTCTCGACAAGAGAAAGAGACTTCTCCAGATGTGGTTACGGATATGTTGCGAGTCTTTCATATTGATGCTTATCCTTTGTTAGATCTAGGAGCTACATTGTCTTTTGTGACACCTAACATTGCTAGTAGCTTTGGAGTTAGTCTGAAATTTTGTCAAAACCGTTCTTTCTATCTACTTCGATTGGTGATTCAATTGTAGCTAGGCGGGTTTATAGAGGTTTTTCCAGTACAGTATTGCATAAGGTAACCTCCGTAGACTTAGTAGAATTAGCTATGACCGATTTTGATATTATTTTGGGCATGGATTGGTTGTTTGCATGTTATGCTTCTGTTAACTGCAGAACCTGAGCGGTGGAATTCTGTTTTCTAGGTGAACCAGCTTTAGAATAGAGGGGTAGTTCAACGGTGCCTGTAGGCTGCTTTATCTCTTATCTCAAGGCCAAGAAAATGATTTCTAAGGGTTGCATTTACCATCTGGTGAGGGTTAAGGATAAGACATCGGAGACCCGGACCATTCAATCAATCCCTATGGTATGTGAGTATCCTGAGGTGTTTCCAGATGACCTACCAAGTGTTCCTCTAAAAAGGGAGATTGATTTTGGGATTGACCTTCAACCCAATACTCGGCCCATATTGATTCCTCCTTGCCGAATGGATCCAGCCGAGCTAAAAGAGTTAAAGGATCAGTTGAGGGATTTTCTAGATAAGGGCTTCATTAGACCGAGTAAATCTCCATGGGGTGCACCAGTGTTGTTTGTCTGGAAGAAAGATGGTTGCCTTCGAATGTGTATTGACTACAAGTAATTGAACAAGGTCACCGTCAATAATAGTACCCTCTACCTAGGATTGATGACTTGTTTGACCATCTTCAAGGTGCCAAATATTTCTCCAAAATAGATCTCAGGTCCGAGTATCACCAACTCAGAGTCCGGGAGAGCGACATCCCGGAAATTGCATTCAAAACCCGGTATGGCCATTAGGAATTCGTCGTTATGTCTTTTGGACTAACCAATCCCCCTACAGCTTTTATGGATCTTATGAACAGGGTATTCAAGGCATATTTGTACATGTTCGTGATCGTGTTCATTGACGACATATTGATATACTCCAGGAGCAAGGAGGAGCATGCCGCTCATCTGAGAGTCATCCTCCAGACCCTCAAGGATAGCCAGTTATACGCCAAATTCAGCAAATGTGACTTCTGGTTGAACTCTGTTGCATTCTTGGGGCATGTAGTGTCAAGCGAGGGTATAAGGGTAGACTCCCAAAAGATCGAGGCGATAAAGGACTAGCCTAGATCAGTAAACCCTTTGGAGATTAGAAGCTTTCTGGGATTGGCAGGCTACTACCGAAGATTCGTGGAGGGTTTCTCATCCATTTCAGCCCCATTGACCAGATTCACTTAGAAAAAGGCAGAGTTTCAGTAATCAGAGTTGTGTGAGAAGAGTTTTCAGGAATTAAAGATCCGACTCACTTCAGCACCAATATTGACCCTGCCCAAGGGTACCAACGGATTCATAGTATATTGTGATGCTTCTATGGTTAGACTGGGTTGCGTATTGATGCAGCGTGGGAAAGTCATAGGATATGCCTCTAGACAGCTGAAAATCCATGAGAAGAATTACCCAACCCATGATCTTGAATTAGCCACGGTGCTATTTTGTTTGAAGATATGGCGACATTACTTGTATGGGGTTCATGTAGATGTATTCACGTACCAAAAGAGTTTGCAATATGCGTTCAGTAGAAGGATCTCAATCTTCAGCAACGGAGGTGGTTAGAGCTACTAAAGGACTACGACATGAGTGTCCTTTACCACCCGAGTAAGGTCAATGTTGTAGTGGATTCCTTTAGTAGACTCTCAATTGGAAGTGTGTCGCATGTGGGTGAAGGCAATAAAGAGCTAGTGAAAGAGGTACATCGACTCACACGGTTGGGAGTTAGGCTGATTGACTCATCCGATGGTGGTGTGGTTGTTCATAATGGATCAGAATAATCCTTGGTAACTAAGGTGAAGGCTAAGCAAGATGAAGATCCAATATTAGTAAAGTTGAAAGAACTTTTCCACAGTCAGAAAGTAGAGGTCTTCTCCTAAGGGGGAGATGGTGTGCTTTGTTACCAGGGTTGTCTATGTGCTCCAGGAGTGGGTGATTTGAGGAGCCGGATGTTACATGAGGCACATGGCTCTACATATTCTATCCATCCAGGTGCCACCAAGATGTATCATGACTTGAGGGAAATTTATTGGTGGAATGGCATGAAGAGGGATATTGCAGAATTTGTAGCCATGTGTCCAAACTGCCATCAAGTGAAAGTTGAGCATCAGAGACCAGGAGGTGTACTTCAGGATATCGACATTCCTACTTGGAAGTGGGAAGAAATCAACGTGGACTTCATAACAGGGTTTCCCCGCATGCGAAGGTAGTATGACTCCATTTGGGTGGTAGAGGACGAGTTAACCAAGGCTACTCATTTTCTACCAGTCAAAACCACGGATTCAATGGATGATTATGCTAAGTTGTATATGCGAGAGTTGATTCTACTTCATGGAGTGCCCTTGTCTATTATTTCAGACCGAGGTACTCAGTTTACCTCACAATTCTAGTGTTCTTTCCAAAAAGGGCTTAGGACTCAGGTCAAGCTCAGCATAATATTTCATCCGAAAATGGATGGCCAGGCGGAATGGACAATTCAAACTCTACAGGATATATTGAGAGCCTGTGTGATGGATTTTAGAGGTAGTTGGGATGAACACTTTCCGTTGATTGAGTTCGCTTACAATAACAGCTATCACTCCAGTATCCAAATGGCACCATTCAAGGCTCTTTACGGGCAGAGGTGTAGATCGCCCATCGGATGGTTTGAGGTTGGTGAGGCAGCTATGACAGGGCTAAAATTGGTTCACGAAGCTATGGTGAAGGTTCAATTGATAAGGGACAGGCTGAAAACTACTCATAGTCATAAAAAGTCATATGCGGATGTGAGAAGAAGGGATTTGGAGTTTTAGGTGCACGACTGGGTATTTCAAAAGGTATCTCCCATGAAGGGAGTCATGCGGTTCAGGAAGAAAGGAAAACTTAGTCCCCTCTATGCCGGTCCCTATAGAGTTATGAAAAGAGTTGGTAAGGTAGCGTATGAGTTGAACTTGCCACCAGAGTTATCTTCTGTTCATCCCGTCTTTCATGTATTGCTCTTGAAAAAGTTCTTGGGTGATCCATCTTTAGTAGTCTCGATAGACAGCGTTGGTGTAAAGGATAGCCTCAGCTTTGAAGAAACTCCAGTGAAATTTTAGATCTTCAAGTTCGTAAGCTAAGGAACAAAGAAGTAGCTTCAGTTAGAGTACTATGGATAAGTCAGCATGTTGAGGGAGCTACGTAGGAAGTCGAGTTTTTATGTTCAGTCATGTGTGCAAGTTTCTTTTATGTCTATGAATTTGTATGCGAAGTATAGATCAGTTCAGCTATGTGGTTTTATTCAGAGGTAGTCATTCTGTAAAAATTTCGGTTAAAATGATCAGTATATTGCTATGATAAATTGTATGTTTCTATTTGCTGCTTGTGTCCTACATTCGAGGATGAATGTTTCCAAGGGAGAGATATTGTAATACCCCAGAGAGGCCTAAGAATAGACCCAGGAGTTGAATTTGAAAAGTGTAGAAAACTAGCAAAAACATCACAGGACGGGCGTCCAACCACGAGTCGTCGTAAGTTGTCATGGTTAGGGAAGTTCAGGGAAGCAGTGGAGACAACAGATGGTGTAATGACTCTTTGTTAGGAGCAACGAGTCATTGTTACCATCGTTGGAAGGACTGGACTTAGGCTGAGGGGGAAACAATGGAGCATTCCACGATTCGTTCTGAGAGGCAACGGTACGTTGTTTCTAGCCGTTGTTTGAGGGTTGAGTGTTCGGGCTATTTCGGTTGGGGTTATATATTATAAACCGACACGCAAGTGCACGTGGTCAAACAAGTAATAAAGTGGCTAAGTAAGCCAAGTATCGATCCAAGGTGGCTCAGGATATGTAAAATTTGCCTAAGTATACTATATTCTTATCTTACTTCTAATTATGCTAACAACAACGTAACCAACAGTTAATGAGTTTTTGTTTATAAAATATATACTAAAACTATTAACAATTATTTACTGTGAATTTAAACTATGGATATGAGCATGCCAAGGTTAAGAACAAGTAATGAATTTGATTATAATAATAATTCGGTTAATCTCTTCTTCATGTTGCTAGCCAAGAACAGTAGCCTAGAAATTAAAACTCTCGTATTTAATTTCACTTAAGAATCATAAACCATTCGTCTACATTTCTGTGATCAAATGCAATTTACGACCTAGCAATACAATTCCGGTTCCTAAATTGACTAATACGGCTTTCAAGTATATTTCTATCAGGAAAGAACATCAAAACCCAATTTTCCCAAATCAAGTTAAGAACAATACCCTATTAATTCACAACTTTCCAATTTCTTGCTCTCTCGAGTGAAATTGGACTTTTTAGATGTACATTAATGTCGGCCAAGCACTAATGCAGTAAGAACAAGAATTAATAGAACAACATGAAAGAAGAAGAAGAAAACCATATCATTTACAATCAAAATTCACTACACATGTTCAAAACCTTAGCAAGGAAGAGAATTAGCCACTCATTTGTGGATTGATCATCCTAAAACAAGTGTAAATCATACATACAATTGATTGAATGAAGAAAGGAAGAGAAGAAATCCCTTAGCTTTTTCGTCCCTCAACTGCTGCTAACCCACGTACTAGCTCCACCAAGTCTGAACTAATTAAAATAAACCTAAGTGTGCTATTTATACTAGAGGGAAATTTTTCCCGGAATAACAAGCAACGTGTCACGGAGGTCAACGCGGAGCACTGCCTCCGTGACACGGTGTGGACGCGGACCTTCACTGGAAATCCAGGGTCTGGTAAATTAGCCTCAACGTGGCACGGAGGCCAACGCGAAGGCCTATCTCCGTGCCACGGAGCTGTCGCGAGGCCTCACTGGAATTTGCCATTTAATTTCCTCTCCAGGTAGTGTGCCTCCGCGATGGTAGCGTGCCACGGCTCCATCGCGGAGCCCCTATACTTTGCGCATTCCAATGTCTTTTCCACGCTCGTATCCAAGTCCAACTCCGATATAGTTCCAGCATGCATTTTAGCTCCTAAAAATCATATTTTCCTGCAAAACAAATGCTAATCATGTTGGTTAGTATAAATTCACATTTTATTACCAATTACATGAGAATATATACATATTGCACACAAACAAGGCGAAAATAATATGTTTGAGTATCACTTGGGCATATAAATCTGCCCAAGATCACTTACCCCAGACTTAAATCCTTGTTCGTCCTCGAACAACACATACACAACTCATGCAAATTACATCCCAACCTTCGTCACTATGGTGCGACCATTTACGCTACGGTCATACCGATTATTCAATTTTTGCAAATCATCACGAAAACATGCTTGGTCTTACAATACAATGACCTTTAATACATCAAGACTTCCTAGACTTTAAGAATTGATTCTTGATATCGGCAAACTCATGCAAATCAGCTAATCAAGAAATCCGACACGAAAATCAATCTTTCATTAAGCATGTGCCCTCACAACTCATGAGAATCTTCCCCTTTTTGTTCATGCAACACACAAACATGCAAGTAGGGGCATATAAAAATTAATTTCACTCTCTCTCCCAAAAGAATTCACATGCATCATGTCATGACCCATAGGCTTGCCCTTAGTGCATTACTCCACTAATATAAAGAAATGCAATGTAGGATCAAGTAGGACTTTAATGGGTTGTAACGGGGCTATGGATCTAGTATATATATTGGATTAGCCAATAATAGTCGCTAGCATCCTTAAGCGCCTTTTCAACACATTCCCATCGACTCATGGACCTTGTTCCTCTCTTTTCTCTCTTTCTCCCATTCATGCTGGTTTACTTTCGTACTGCCCATTTCATCAAACACACTTGACACAAAACAAAGGGTTTTCATGTACCCTCAATATCATTTAATTATAACAAGTTCCTCTTCAACATCATCTTTTCTTTCCTCACTCTGCTCTTCTTTTTCTTTTCACTCTTCTCACTCTTTAACACTTTGGGAAACATTTTCTTTTCTTTGTAAGCGCTTAAGAGTTTTGTATAGACTTTTACAGCTAATGAAAAGAAGGAATAAAGCTTGGTTTATATAATTTTGGACAAAAGAAAGAAAGAAATCGGCTAAAGGCTCAACGGGCTGACTAGGGTATACAACATATAAAAAGGTAGAGTTGACAAGAAAAAAATGGAAACTATCGGTTAAAACAAAGAAATGCCTACATCCTTTCCAACACTACACCTCCTTCATTTCGTTTTGTATACACACCAGGCAAGTTCTAGACAATTCACAATGGCATGGAATAACAATACCTCACTTCACACTTCATGCACATGCTCGAATCAAGATGCATTCACAGACTCTCTAATTAGCCAATCACATGAATTCAAAATTAAGCCTCAATCATACTGAATCAAATTCTACAGCCTAGGTAACTCAACATATTTACCAACTTGCATGCTTTCGAACGAATCACTTTCACATTTTGAACATCAGTTACACCCGCAACGAAATTTTTGCAACCATAAAGCAACTACAGTTCATTGATACAATCCACCAAAGAAAAATTAAAAACAAATTAAAATCCTACTCCTACCGACTATATTTCCCTTAAGATGGTCGTCATCCATCCATCATAGGGAACGGTCACTAACTATGACATCGGTTCAATGGGACTATTCTCGGTAAAAGAACCGAAAACAAACTCCGAGAAACCCAAACAAAATAAAAACCGAAAAATTTTGCAACACATCGATCATTTCGATAAGAAAGAAATATTTACAAACTATTTACACTGGCAACCACAACTTTTCATAACACACATCATTAACCACACAAACAAATATATACAGATACAACACAAATCAGTTCACCACAGGGAAAACACAAACATACATACAAACCAAGGAAAAAGCATACAGCAGATTAGAGCCCAAGTCCCAGCACCTAGCTACTCCACACCCCACACTTAAATCGAACACTATCCCCAGTGTTCACAAAAAAATACAAAACAACATTTTGGGTGGTGGAACTCCCTGATTAGTCAAAATATTCGACTTCTTCATCTGGTGCTGCTGCCTCGTCCCCCATGTCTGAGTCAGCTCCATCATCATCATCGGACTCCACATCGGAGTCCTCCCGACGTGTCTCCTCATCAGTAGGGACATCGTCATCAGTCAGCTCCACGAAGGCTGGTCCCACTCGGCATAAGGCTTTGGCATTCTCGCCAAATGGGTAATCCAGCTCCAGCTTCCATAATTCTTCCTCGGTGGCTGGTCTCCCACCAATCCGTAGCTGAAGCATCTGCATGCCGAACATACGTGCCATGTACTAATCGTCATGAGCATGTCGCTCGCCCAAAGTCAGCACTGGCCCATGTGTGGTGTCGGGGGCCTTAGTTTTTGTCACATCGAGGGCCCTCCGCTCCAACTGCGGAATGTAATCCAAGGCTTCTTCCTCGACATCAAGGCCTCGGAGGAAGGTGGTTATGAGTCCGCCAAACCCGTATCTGTGGCCCTGGTATAGTCTGGCTCTCTTCATGGTGGATATAATGACCGCCCCAACATTAATTTCAAGCCCTTTCATAAGGGCATACACCAAGCAGACACGGTCCCGGGTCACATCCGTCATATGAACTCCCGGGATAAAGCACGAACATACAATTTTCAGCCATATTCTGGCCTCCCTGTTCATATGCGAATAAGGCAGAGTCTGGTGGTAACCCCTCTCCTTATGTCTACTCCATCGGGCTGTGGATCGAGCCCCACACAATGTACGTCTGATGTCGGCGTATGGTGGGGTGATGTTTAGCTGGCGGAGAACATGGGCGTCTGTGTCCCGCGCTCCAACGATGGCATTAAATTGCTGGGGTTCCAGAGTGACAATCTGCCCTCTGATTTTTATTGTGTGGCTTCTGATGTCCGGGTTCCAATTTGCGTAGAACTCTCGGACCAAATGAAGGTTGCACTCCTTGGGCTCCTGAAATATAAAGCTGAGCCCAGCTGCCTCGATTCTCTGCACAATACGTGGGAACTCCTGGGCAAGTGGTTCTCGTGCAATATGTTCCTCGGGGAAGTACTTGTTTTCTTTATGTTTCGCGTACCACTTCTTCCCTTCATCGGTTACCCATCTTGTTCCGTATTGGTGGCATTGGCTGCGCGGAACAGCTGGTGCAGCTGGGACTGCAGTGCCCAACCTCAATCTTTTCCGTCCGGTGCCTGAGGTAGAAGCACCCTTGCCCTTGTCCTGTCTGCTAGCCATTGTACCTGTCAATATACATAAACAAGCACAAAGTTAAGCTAAATACAAGTTAACTTAGGCTAAGGTCGGGTTAAACTAAGTTTACCCCACACTTAGTCCTTAACTATATTTACAATACTTCGGCAAGGATTATTCTATTTACAACCCCAAACACAAGCAACTATAAGGTATATTGCTTAGTGCGTTCACGAAAAATTTCGACAGCATAACGGTTAGCGTACTACTCAGACTTCATACAGCTACTCCCAATCCTACTATCGATAGCAATCCAATCATCGCACTTAGCAACAAAACAAAAAACAAACAAAAACAACAACGAAAATTCTATTTACATACAAATCTAAATAATCAAACCAATTTACAAAATTTTCGTATTTTCCACAACAATTCGAGAATTCGTCTTCTCTTAACATTCATACAATATTTACAATGACTTATCTCTATTTACAACCACACTCCGGCATCGAATTCATCAAACTATCAAGTTCCCCAATTCAATTTCAATAACTCAAGCCCTAGAATGCAATATTTAAATCAAATTCGAATTATTCACATAATCGACAAGTTCAAACGCTAATTACAACAATCCGAACATAATCAATCACAAAATAATTCAACATCATGTTTAATTGCTACTTGGGGTGATATATTTCACCTCACATGCTCAAATTCGACTAAAATCGCCAAAAACTTGAGAGAAACGATGAAAACATACCTTTTAGTTGAAGAGCCGAAGAAATTTGACGTTTTCCTTGCCTATTAGCGTGGCACGTTGGTTGGGGAGGGGGAATTGGGTGTTTTGGTCGCGGAGGAGGAGAGAAATGGGGAGAAAAGGGGCAAAACTTAGGTTAATTTAAAGAAAAACACGCGGGTCACCCGGCAACCCGGTGTGACCCGGCACTGAATAAAGGGCAACGTGTCACGGAGGGTAACGCGGAGCCCCTCCTCCGTGACACGGAGCCAACGCGTTGGCTCTCTGGAAATTTTTTAAAAAATCTGATTTTGCCTTCAACGTGTCACGGAGGGTAACGCGGAGCCACTCCTCCGTGACACGGAGCCAACGCCCCAGTGCACTGTTTCTTCAATAAAAATTATTTTCATACCTTGCCTTATTTTTCCCGCTTCCATGCATATTTTTCTCCGTTAGACCTGAAAATCACCTCACTAAACGAAATTGGTTAGATTAATAGATTTTCCTAACTACCATGAAAAAATACTAACTAAAACAAAATATTTGTACGAAATCAAGAAAAAGAAAAATAAAATAAAAATACAAATTAATTACACTCTACTAAAAGAAGAAAAATAGAATATTTTTCTTTTCACGGGTTGCCTCCCGTGCAGCGCCTGGTTTACCGTCGCGGCTCGACGTCCATTATGCTCAATTATCTACTAGGGTGAGGGACGAACTTTCACGATCCTTGTCCTCCCCCCAGTAGTGGTCAATCTCATCTGGTGGCCTTCCTGTTAACTCTCGGGAATCATTCATTATATTAGCATTCCCATGATCAATCACATTGATCACCGAGAGTTCCTCATTTACAATCGGGAGCTTAGGTGCTTTGTACACGTCAAACACTTCTATCTTGTCATGTGCCCGCATTGTAAGTTGACCCGCAGCTACATCAATTAATGCTTTTCCGGTTGCCAAAAAGGGTCGTCCCAAAATAAATGGGACTTCAGCATCTGGTTCAAAGTCCAGAACAATAAAATCGACCAGAAATATGAGGGAGCCCACTTGCACTAACACATCCTCAATAATGCCATCTGGCTTAGCTAAGGACCTATCCGCTAGCTGCAAGATTACCGTTGTAGGTCTAGGACTCCCTAGACCTAACTTTCTGAATACCGAAGATGGCATCAGATTTATACTTGCCCCCAAGTCGCATAATCCACGAGCTCGGATACTTTGCCCAATAGTCAGCTGGATAGTAAAACTTCCAGGGTCTTTCAGTTTCGTGGGCAGTCTATTCTGAATCCGGGAAGTGCATTCCTCCGTTAAAGCCACCGTGGCATACTCAGTCAAACGACTTTTGTTAGCCACGATGTATTTAATATATTTTGCATATTTGGGCACTCCCTGCAAGACATCAACAAGAGGTAAATTAACATGTACCTATTTAAGCACCTCCATAAATTTCTTGAAACACGCCTCCTCCTTGTGTTTCTTGAGTCGTTGAGGGAACGGGGGTGGAGGTCTTTCTGCTTCTGCTTCTTTAGTCTTCCCCCTATCAAAACTTTGTTCCTCCTCAACTTCTTCTGCTCCTGACTTTTGAGGCGGTCTTTCCGGTTCCACCTCCTTCAACTTTAAGCCACTCCTCGTGGTCACTGCGTTTACCTGCTTCGTATTAGGATCCGTGTCGCTAGGTAGTCCTCCTCCGGGTCTTGTATTTTGGGCACTAGCAAATTGCCCAAACTGATATTCAAGAGCCTTGGTCGCCAACTGATTGTTCTTCACTTCGGCTGCCAATTTAACATAGTCAGCCTGCAATTGTGCCTGATTAGCGATCATGGTTTTGAACATCTACTCAATGGTCAGTGATGGTGGTGGAGGAGGGGCATTGTGATTTCTGAATTGAGCTTGAAAGTTTTGTTGCCCTCCTTGATTTCTCTGCATACCCTGACCAGAACTTTGGCCTTGTTGGTTGTTGCTACCCCACGAAAAATTTGGATGGTTCCTCCAATTTGAGTTGTAGCCACTACCAAACTGCTGCTGATTTCTCTGTGCATTGCCCACAATGTTAACAGAATCAGGATTTGCACCACAGCATTCAGCTGAATGCTCACTACTACCACACATTTCACACAACATCTGTTGGACCGCATTGACTGAAGCTGAAGGCTGGTTCAAGTTCATATTGCTGAAGTGATTGTTTAACTGATTTTGCAAGGCAGCTATCTGTGCAGCGATAGTTGTAAATCCAACCACTTCAAGCACTCCCGCTGCTTTCCTTGCTCCACCTCTTGATGAATCTGCATTCCATTCTGGATTGCCCTGTGAAATTCGGTTGAGCAAAGTGTACAACTCCTCATAGGTCTTTTCCAGCGCTTGCCCTCCAGCTGCTGAATCTAACAGAATTTTAGTGTGGGGTTCCAAACCCTCAATAAATGTATGTACCAATACCTCATTGGACTGAGGATGATGAGGACAGTCCCGCAACATGGATTTAAATCTTTCCCAGGCTTGATATTGATTTTCTCCCTCCCTCTGTTTAAAACTTAGAATTTGACTTCTAAGTCTGGCTGTTTTACCAGAAGGGAAAAATCTGATCAAAAACTTCCGTGCAAAATCATCCCACGTTGATATAGAATTGGGTGGTTCAGCTTTTAACCACCTCTTGGCTTCACCAAGTAAGGAAAACGGAAATAAGGTGAGCCGAACATAATCAGGTGACACTCCAGCGGGTATATAAGTGTCACTTATCTCCAAAAAGTTTTGGAGATGTTGTTGTGGATCTTCATGAGGGAGACCGGTAAATTGCCCACTTGTGTGCAAGAGTTGCACCATATTCTGCTTTAATTCAAACCTCCCTCCAGGCTCTGGTTTGCGGATGCTAGAATGTACATTGTTAGCGTGTGGGATTGCCACCTCGCGAACCGGCCTTGCTGCTGCTTCATCGGGCACTAACACTGCCCTCACAACTGGTGGATTTTGCTGCTCCATAATAGATTGTCGGAACAACTGCAGCTTCTTTTGTAGAGCTTCTCTACGTAGACTATGAAATTCACGTTCAGGCTCTAAGTAAGATTCCACCAGCTCTTTGTCCCTTGCCTGTGTTCACAGAAATCAAGTCTGCAAAATACAGGCTAAGACCAAGTTGTTAACACTTAAGAAAATAAAAATAAAAATACAGTAAATTTACACTAAACACAATTTCACAAATTTGCCTAGCCTCCCCGGCAACGGCGCCAAAAACTTGTTCGGGCTATTTCGGTTGGGGTTATATATTATAAACCGACACGCAAGTGCACGTGGTCAAACAAGTAATAAAGTGGCTAAGTAAGCCAAGTATCGATCCAAGGAGGCTCAGGATATGTAAAATTTGCCTAAGTATACTATATTCTTATCTTACTTCTAATTATGCTAACAACAACGTAACCAACAGTTAATGAGTTTTTGTTTATAAAATATATACTAAAACTATTAACAATTATTTACTGTGAATTTAAACTATGGATATGAGCATGCCAAGGTTAAGAACAAGTAATGAATTTGATTATAATAATAATTCGGTTAATCTCTTCTTCATGTTGCTAGCCAAGAACAGTAGCCTAGAAATTAAAACTCTCGTATTTAATTTCACTTAAGAATCATAAACCATTCGTCTACATTTCTGTGATCAAATGCAATTTACGACTTAGCAATACAATTCTGGTTCCTAAATTGACTAATACGGCTTTCAAGTATATTTCTATCAGGAAAGAACATCAAAACCCAATTTTCCCAAATCAAGTTAAGAACAATACCCTATTAATTCACAACTTTCCAATTTCTTGCTCTCTCGAGTGAAATTGGACTTTTTAGATGTACATTAATGTCGGCCAAGCACTAATGCAGTAAGAACAAGAATTAATAGAACAACATGAAAGAAGAAGAAGAAAACCATATCATTTACAATCAAAATTCACTACACATGTTCAAAACCTTAGCAAGGAAGAGAATTAGCCACTCATTTGTGGATTGATCATCCTAAAACAAGTGTAAATCATACATACAATTGATTGAATGAAGAAAGGAAGAGAAGAAATCCCTTAGCTTTTTCGTCCCTCAACTACTGCTAACCCACGTCCTAGCTCCACCAACTCTGAACTAATTAAAATAAACCTAAGTGTGCTATTTATATTAGAGGGAAATTTTTCCCGGAATAACTAGCAACGTGTCACGGAGGTCAACGCGGAGCACTGCCTCCGTGACACGGCGTGGACGCGGACCTTCACTGGAAATCCAGGGTCCGGTAAATTAGCCTCAACGTGGCACGGAGGCCAACGCGGAGGACTATCTCCGTGCCACGGAGCTGTCGCGAGGCCTCACTGGAATTTGCCATTTAATTTCCTCTCCAGGTAGTGTGCCTCCGCGATGGTAGCGTGCCACGGCTCCATCGCGGAGCCCCTATACTTTGCGCATTCCAATGTCTTTTCCACGCTCGTATCCAAGTCCAACTCCGATATAGTTCCAACATGCATTTTAGCTCCTAAAAATCATATTTTCCTGCAAAACAAATGCTAATCATGTTGGTTAGTATAAATTCACATTTTATTAACAATTACATGAGAATATATACATATTGCACACAAACAAGGCGAAAATAATACATTTGAGTATCACTTGGGCATATAAATCTGCCCAAGATCATTGAGGATTTCAGTTCATTCAACGGATGGAGACCATGACTTGTTGGATGGCACCATGAGTCATGGTGAGGCTCGTGAAAAAGAAAGTCAGGTTTGGTCAAGGGTTGACAATGGTCAATCCAATGACCCATTGATTAAAGCAACGACTCATCCTGACGAGTCGTGGGAAAGAATGTGATGATGTTATGATGCAGTGGACCCAATGACTCGATACCACGAGTTGTGGTATGTTGCAACGACCCATTGGGTCGGTCGTTGTTCCGTTTGGATCAGTTTTCAGGGAAAATATTTTAAGGGCATTTTCAATTTTTCCACGTTTTAAGACCCTAAAACTATGTCGTATTGGATATGTTTCTGAGTGAGATAAGATGAGTTAAGTCCTTTATTCATGTCCATTCTCATGCAAAAGCTTAGAAAGATTTTTGGGAGATTCAAGGTCTTCTTCCCCAAATTTCCATCAATTTCTTTGTGGGTATTCAAGGAACCTCGAAATCAATCCATTCCCAAGTATGTAGGGTTTTAGAATGGGTGAAATTCTTCCTCACCTATGCCCAAATTTCAATTTAAATCATGAATCCTCCTATTCAAGTCTATGGAATTTTACCTAAATGCATGAAAATGTAATTTCTCTTTATGGATATGATTTAATTGAGTTTTAATTATTGAATTATGAATGATGGGCAGGTTTTATTATTATTTTCTTTAAATCATGTTTCAAGCTTTTTAAATCTAAAATGCCCATTTGATGAAGGTTCATGGAAGTTATGATTTATGATGAATATTCAATATTTTGAATTTATTGATAACGGAAAAGCATGAATTCAAGTTACCCATGTTTATGAGCATATTTTGAAAGAATTGAATATGATGAAGTATTGGACAATGCACACATTTTGAAGAATGATTTATGATTTATGAAGCGAATTACATGATTTATCGATTTATGATGTTGGTCGATGAAAAAGGGCCTATAATTCTTGGCTTAGCATGTTTTAAAGGGGATCAATAATGATAAATGTCATATTTTAGCCGATGAATCTTAATGCATGATGTTATTGATTTATGTATGAGCCTATATGCATATTTTTGGGAGTCGTGTCTAGCACCGAGCAACCCGGCGTTCAAAGGACTATATCGGTGTCTCATAACCATGTGCCACCATGGGTTTCTAAATGATATGATGTACTGATAATGATCCCCTCAAATGTGATATCACGCCTAATGCACGATCGTCGCCTGGCAAGCCAGGGTCGGCTCTGCCCACTTGAACGAGATATTGGGGCATCATGAAAGGCTCTACCATGATGGTGTCGGTTATGAAGAGTCCTCCCATTGTTCCGCATGTTTTATGCATTGTTATGTTTATGCTGTAGGCTCAAGTTATGTTTTGATAAACCTTAATTATGATTATGAAAGTGAATGATTATGAATGATTTGAAAGTCTTGAGCCATATGTTTTATCATGAAGATTTTGATGTAAGCACGATGTCCTTCTCTTATATTTATTTATGAGTTTTATTTACTCCAAAATATCTGTTTCACTTACCCTTCATACTCGGTACATTCCATATACTGACCGCATACTTTCTATTCTGTATTATTTCATGATACAGGGTTCAGATCTCAGGCTCATCCTCACCTCTAGCCCATCTCAACTTACTCTTTTAGCTTATTGGTGAGTCCTCATGTTCCGAGGGCCGTTTGACATACTTTCATCTTATTTATGTTTCAGTATTGGTCGGGTTAGTAGGGGATGTTGTCCCATCAACCCATATTATGTATTAGAGGCTTTCAGACAAGTATGTAGTGCTCAGCTATGTATATGTCCAATATTTCCTGATGTTATGCTATAATTACATTTCCGCTATCTTTTTATGATTCTAATTTCTCTTATTTGAATGAGATTAGTTGTATGCATGTACCATGGATCGACTTGGGTTCTCTCGAGGTCCCTTGTCCCGTTTCTACGATCCGGGTGTATGTTCGGGTCCTTACAATCATAGTGTCGGCGAGTACGAGGTAGGCCTTTAATGAAATCTGTAATAATCTCTTCCCACTTTAAAGTGGGAATGCTAATATCCTGAAGTACGCCTCCCGGCCTTTGATGTTCGATCTTTACTTGCTGACAGTTCGGGCACTTAGCTACAAATTCTGCCATACCCTTCTTCATGTCGTTCCACCAATATATTTCTCGCAAATCATGATACATCTTGGTGGCACCCGGGTGGATGGAATACCTAGACCCATGTGCCTCATAAAATATCCGGTCCCTCAAATTACCAACATCTGGAACACACAGATAACTCTGGTACCGCAGCACCCCATCTCCCCTTAGGGAAAAAATCTCCACCTTTTGACTCCGAACAGCTTCCTTTATCTTAACCAACATCGGATCCTCATCTTGCCTAGATTTCACATCCACTACCAAGGACGATTCTAATCCGTTTTGTACAACAACACCGCCATCAGTAGACTCGACCACTCTAACTCCCAACTTCGCAAGTCGATGGACATCTTTCACCAACTTCTTGTTTCCCTCATCCACGTGGGATACACTCTCTGTAGAGAGCCTACTAACTACATCTTCTACTATATTAGCCTTGCCCAGGTGGTAAAGGACACTCATATCGTAGTCCTTTAGTAGCTCTAACCACCTCCTTTGTCAAATATTGAGATCTTTCTGTGTAAACACATTGCAAGCTTTTGTAATCCCTGAATACATCCACGTGGACCCATACAAGTAATGCCACCATATCTTCAATGCAAACACTACAGCGACCAACTCAAGATCATGGGTCGGCTAATTCTTTTCATGAACTTTCAACTGTCTTGAGGCATAAGCTATCACTTTCCCATGCTGCATCAACACACACTCGAGTCTGACTCGCGAATCATCACAATACACCACAAAACCATCGTTACCCTCAAGCAGGGTCAACATTGGTGCTGAAGTGAGTCGAGTCTTTAGCTGTTGGAAGCTTTTCTCACAAGCTTCCGACCATTGAAACTTCACCTTCTTCTGAGTCAACTTGGTCAATGGTGCTGCAATAGATGATAAATCCTCAACAAATCTCCGGTAGTAACCCGCTAAGCCCAAAAAGCTTCTGATATCTAATGGGTTCACCAATCTGGGCCAATTCTTTACCGCCTCGATCTTTTGAGAATCTACCTTTATGCCCTCACTCGATACCACATGGCCTAGAAATTCCACCGAGGCCAACCAAAACTCACATTTGCTGAACTTTGCATACAATTGATGATCCTTGAGGGTCTAAAGGACTACTCTCAAGTGAGCGGCATGCTCCTCTTCGCTCCGAGAGTATATTAGGATATCATCAATGAACACAATCACGAACATGTTCAAATATTCCTTGAACACCCTATTCATTAGATCCATAAAAGCACAGGGGCATTGGTTAGTTCAAAAGACATAACAAAAAATTCGTAGTGACCATACCGAGTCTTGAAAGCAGTTTTTGGGATGTCACTCTCCCGAATCTTGAGCTTGGTGATACCCGGATCTGAGATCAATCTTGGAGAAACACTTGGCACCTTGAAGCTGGTAAAACAAATCATCAATCTTGGGTAAGGGCTACCTATTCTTGATGGTAACCTTGTTTAACTACTGATAGTCAATACACATGCGAAGGCAACCGCCCTTTTTTTGAACAAATAATACTGGTGCACCCCATGGAGACTTACTCGGCCTAATAAAGACCTTATCTAACAGGTCCTTCAATTGATCTTTCAACTATTTTAGCTTGGCTGGAGCCATTCTGTAAGTTTGAATAGATATAGGCTGCGTGTCGGGAAGAAGATCTATACCGAAATCAATCTCCCGCTCGGGAAGGACACCTGGAAAATCATCAGGAAAGACTTTTGGATACTTACATACTACTGGTATGGACTGGATGGTGGGGGTCTCCGACTTTACGTCCTTAACCCTAACTAGATGGTACATGCAACCCTTAGAAATCATCTTCCTGGCCTTAAGGTAGGAAATGAATCGACCTACAGGAACAACTGAACTACCCTTCCATTCTAATACTGGCTCACCTGGAAACTTGAACTCCACCACCTGGGTTCTATAATTAACTGAAGCATAGCATTCAAATAGCCAATCCATGCCAAGAATAACATTGAAATCGGTCATGGCTAACTATATCAAGTTTGCTGAGGTGACCTTATGAAGGACTGAGACTGGGCTACCTCTATACTCCCATCTAGCTATAACTAAGTCACCTACTAGAGTAGAAATTGAGAAGGGCTCTGACAAGACATGGGGACTAACTCCAAAGCTACTGGCTACATATGGTGTCACAAAATATAGGGTAGCCCCCGGACCTAACAATGCATATACATCAACATGAAAAACTCTCTACATACTGGTGACTACATCTAGTGAGGCCTCCTACTCCTGGCGAGTGGCTAAGGCATAGAATCTGTTCTGGCGTTGACCGCCAGCTGTGCTAGTAGATGCCCCCTGATGTGCTGTGCGTGGGGGAGGGGCTGTTGAACTAGAAGTTGGGCCTCATCCCTCAACCTGATCCTGTCTCACAGTGGGACAATCTATGAGCATATGTCCAGGCTTCCCACATCCAAAACAAGCTCCTGACCCTGCCAAGCACTGGCCTGTGTGTCCTCGGACGCATCTGCGACAAGCTACAATGCTGAAATCTGCAGGTCAGCTACTATGACCCCTCGATTCTGACGCTCGCCCCCTATGATCATGTCTGGTCCTAGATGGCACACTCAGTGCTAAAGATACTGAGGCTGATGATCTATGGTGGGTCAACTGTGGATGCCCGCCACCAGATCTCCACTTAGAGAACGTATGGTCCTCGGTCCTGGCCCTCTTGGCCTCCCTCTCCATCGAATGTGTCGCTTCCATCTACTGGGTGTACAACACCATGCGAGGGAAGTCAATGCCCTGGTGCAGCATAGTTGTCCTACAATCCTTGTCCAAGTAACCCGCTATGCCATGCACAAATTAGCTCACCCGCGTCCGCTGGTCGGCCACTAACTTCAGGGCATACTTAGATAGGCGGGTGAACTCAAGGGTGTACTCCTGAATAGTCATCCTTCCTTGCTTTAAATTCACGAACTCACCTGCTCTCAACTCCCTCATCTCTCGAGGAAGAATCGATCTAGGAATGCAACCTGAAACTCTTCCCATGTGATCGGACCTGCTCTTGCAACCCTGTTGTCCTTCCACTAGCGGACCAAATATGCGCAACCCCCTTCAACTGGTAGGAGGCCAACTCTGCACACTCAAAACTACTCACCCCCATAACCTGGGTGATCTTGGCAATCTCATCAATGAAATCATGTGGGTCCTCATCTACTTTGTACCCCAAAAACTTCGGCAGGTTCATTCTCAAGAAGTCTTGGACTCTGGCCGCTATTGCATTGCTATTTTGAGGAACATGCGCAATGGCCTGCTGATTGACCTTAGCGGTCAAGGCCTGCGCCAGCATCTGAATTGCAGCACGAAACTCAGCATGAACGACTGGCTTTGGTGCCTGAGGCTCCTAAACTGGTGGGGCTGGCTAATGCCCATAACCATTTCCATCCTCGTGGCCTTAACCACCTCCATTTCTTCTTCCATTCATTCTTCACAGTGCCATGATTCTGCAATCGTGAATAGCACGAATTAGGAGGATAGAAAGACTTTTCATCACACGACAAAGATCATGATTGAAGGGATCATTTCCTAAACTTCATCATAGCCTCTTCGTCATAAGTGTGGCGCGCTTCACACCCATGAAAAAGACTCTACTTAACATGGATTTTAGACTCCCTAGGACATATCAAACCTACGGCTTTGATACCAAGTTTGTCATGACCCGAATGGGGACTCGGATCGTAGACACGGGACAAGGGACCCTAAGAGACCCCAAGTCGGCCCATGGCATAAGCATTCAACTAACTCATTTCATAATCATGAAGAAGACATAAATATAAACTTAGCAAAATTCTCATACAATGGCACATAAGAACAACATCCAAAGCTATACATACATAAGTCAAAAAGCCTCTAGTCTAGATGAGTTGATGGGACAAGACCCCAACTAAATCCACAAAACATGAAACTAAAATACGACATGAAATTGAGGGTCTAGTCCATAAAAGATGAGGACTCACAATTCCCGAGATGATGAGGACTCTATAAAGATGATTAAGATTGGGGCTGGAGCTATGAGTCAGGTCCTGTATCATGAAACGATACAGCATAGAAAGTATGCGGTTAGTATGTGGAATGTACCGAGTATGCAAGGTAAGTAAAACCTCTTTAGTAAAGTAAATCATTTAAAACATTTCATGCGTATCATACGCTTTCAACATGAGAGGAAGGGCATACATGCATTCTTTCTGAAATCATAATCTCATCATAACATGACCATGCATAGCTTTATATAACATCATAACTTATTCGAATGACTCAAAGCTGAAACATAACATTTATATTGAAAAGTTGAACAATGAGTCAATCCTTGCTTTTAGAACATGCATGCATAAAGTAATCATCATAAGTAATGAATATGCAAATCTGAATGATCTAGACAGTGGGAGACTCGTCACTTAATCGACATACCACGATAGAGCTTACGTGGTCCTGACTATCACACTCAAGTGGGCAGAGCTGTCTAAAACCTTGTCAGGGCTGAGGACGCTACCATGATATCGATATCAAGCTGAAGGGACAATCTGCCGGGGGATAGCTCACAAGGAAGGTCCCAATATTATAATAGTATCAACCTACATTGGTGCGTAGTTCTGGGGCATAGGGTGATCGACCCTTAACCCGCTCGTTGCTAGACTCTTCTCCCAAAAACATAAAATGCTCTACATCGTATGTAACGAAGCTCAACATCATCTATTGACAAAGCTCAAGATGAAATTATGCATAATTCAACATCATATGAGAATGAAGCTCAACATTGTCCTTTGACAGAGCTCAATAACGACATACATCTCAATTATGAATTTATGCATATGAGAAGCTTTATTTCAAAAATACCACAAGATAAAATATAGGTGGGAGCATCTACTCCAAATCATGTGGCAGGCTATATGTAGGAATATTTAACTCAACATACCACAAGCTAGAAATCATGAAATTTGAGAGACTTCACTCCAAACAACATGGTAAGCTTATTTCGGGAAAACTCATTATCTAAATCAACATGTGGGCATTGCCCAAAGCTTCTTCATACTTGGACCAACTCAATTCATTTTCAAAACAATATCATCATCATGGTTAATTTTAGAAACATTCTTTTCATCATCATGCATTCATCATCAATCACCTCTTTTAGGAACCTTTCATCCATGGGCATTTAATCTCATAGCTTAGAAAACACAATTTGTATTGAAAATGATTTAACATATGCCGAATCTTCACAACTCATCAATATAATTTTGATATAATCATACCCATGTATAGCAATTGTAGAATCATGCAGTTGGGTAAAATCCCCATATTGGTCATAGGGGAATTCTCATAATTTAATAGAAATTGGGCATGGGTGTGGAAGGAGACACCCATTCATAGCCTTACATACCTAGAAATGGTGAATTCTAACACATTCTAATTGCCCAATCTGAGATTCCAATGGAAACCTTGAGATCTTGCCTTGAATCTTCTCTTCAAACCTTCAAACTTGCATGCATGGGAAGAATGACTTAGAATAGGTTTTCCCCTGCTAAAAACCCACTAAAACGAGCCTTAAACGACGTAGTATAGGGCCCTAGGATTTAGGAATTACAAAAAAGCCCTTACTAAAATCGCTAAAAATAACTGCCAGGTGACCCTAATGGGTGACTGACAACTTGTCAAGATGGGCAACGACTCGTTAAGTCGTCCGTCAGGTACACTGGATAGCAGATCACCTAGGACTTGTAATGGGGGACTTAACGATTTGTTCCTCGAGCCCATAACTCGTGGTCACCTCCCTTTAGGTACACTCATCGATCCTCCCCTTTATTTCTCAACTTCACCCAATGGTTAACCTGAAGACTTGTAGTGGCTGACCACGAGTCGTTCCCACGCCTGTAGGGACCTCAACACTTCATTTCATCCAGGCCTTCCCACAAGACACCTGATGACTCGTAGGGTCTCCTTATGAGTTGTCCAATGACTCGTCCTTCAACTGAAGCATCATATTCTAGATTTTCTCCGTTTGACTCCCGGGTCTGATCCTTGGGTTCCCCAGGTATTACAAAGAAGATGAAGTCTAATTGAATGAATGAGTGGTGCACAATGAAAGGTATGTAAATATCTATACTTTCTTGTGTACAATTTTCCCCAAATTCCCTTGAAGATTCTAGATGCTTTGGAGACCTTTTTAGACCCTTTTACCCTTCATTAGATGGCCTCTCTGGTGAGGAACTAGCGTTTCCAGGTGGCAATCCACGGAGCACCAAACTTTAGCCAGTTGAAAATAGTGTCCTGGGAGGGGGAACCAGAGGTTCAATTGGCATTTAGTCGATGCATTCCGTGAAGGATTGGTTGTTTAGCTGGTATGGGTAGTAGCTTTGGCATTTTGCCCGCGTTTTGCCCTTCTAGATCCACGTTTGGCCGATTTAATGCATGTCTTTGCACCTCTTCTTGAGCTCAAATCTTCTATTATCTTTGGCTCCAATCCTTCATATTCCAACTCATCAAATTCCATCTCAAACATCATGTTTTATTCTCGGTTTCATGGTTTATCTACTCTACACAAAATTTAAGGGAAAGGGAATAAAATCCACATAAATGACTCACAAACTAGGCAAAATTCTCATTCTTAGGAGCCTAATGAGTTGATAATCTCCAACTCATCATAGAACTACCAACAGTGGGGTTAAAGAATTAAAAGGGGAGGTGTCTAACCTCTCCCAAACAGTAAGTTCCCACTCGGCATCGATCAAGAACCTTGAAGCCCAAATGAACCATTTCTCGTCACAAATGAATCCCAACATGAAAGGTGCACTCCCTAGTGACACTGTTCCTAATCCAAAGAAAGATGGTCATTACATGGAAATCGTGACTAGGAGTGGCAAGATGTTGAATGATATGGGTATGAAACCCAAAGGTGTTATTTTCCCAAGGGCAATTGTTGATGATGTGTTGGAAGGAGAGTTAAAAACACCATGTGTTGGTGATGGAGAAGAAGAGAAGGATGAGGGAGAAGTTGATTTGACTCCCTAGAATGACATGAAGCGCAAGAAGGAACCCAATGACAAAGATTAAGAAGCTAGAGTTCCACTTTCATATCCACAGTATCTGACCAAGAAGAAGGAGGATAATTAATTTCACAAGTTTATAGAAATGTTCAACAAATTATCCATCAATATACCTCTTGTGGATGCCTTACTACAAATGTAGGGATATGTGAAGTTTATGAAGGAAGTTTTGAAGAAAAAGAAGGTGGTGGATATGGGCACCGAGGAGGTGACCCATCATTTTAGTGCTACGATGTCCAACAACCTTAACTCAAAATGTGAAGATCCTAGAGCATTTACCATTCCTTGTACAATTAGCTTATGCATGTTCAATAAAGCTCTTTGAAACCTCGGTGCTAGTATTAATTTGATGCCTCTAGTGATTTTCAAGAAGCACAGGTTGGGGATTCCTAAACCTACATCAATGAAGCTTTTGATGGCAGATGGGTTTGATTAAATAACCCATTGGAGTGTTAGTTGATGTCCTTGTAAGAGTAGATAAATTAATACTCCCAGCTGATTTCGTTGTGCTGGATTGTGAGATGGACATCAAGATGCCAATTATCTTAGCAACGGGAAGAGCTTTGATTGATGTGAAGCTTGGGGAGCTTATGTTCCGAGTAGGTGGTGATGATGTCACCTTTAATGTATGTTAGCCTACCAAGCCCCCGAAGGAGTGTAATGTCATGGAAGTGCTTGATAATGAAGTGCTGCATGATGAACCAGTTGATGATGAGAATGAATCGGAGGATGATCCTCCAAATTGTTAAAGATTAGAAGGTATTCATCATGCCACGGTGTTAACTAAGGCTCTTCTTAGGAGGAAACCCAAGCATTTTTATTTTGGACATTGATAACACTCAAATTACACTTCTCTTTACGAAGAAGTGTAAGCAATCGTTGCATCAAAACAAAAATCCCGACAAATGTCGGGGTCGAATCCAACAAAGACTAACAAGTGATATACACAAGTATTGTTTAGAAAATTTAAATTAGTTCGCACCACTCAAGATAAACAAAGAAGTAAATGTTGCGGGGGAAACTGGATGTTAAAAATATGGTATAGATTCTAACTCAGCTAATTAGGATAGAAAAATAACCAAAGTTGTAGACAATAATGAGAGTGACTAGAGGTGTGGTGTAGATGATATGCTAATTAAACAAGGCAATGCTAGATCATCTCATCATTGCAAATAGTGTAAATAACTTTGGATAGGTGGCCATTCTATGTTTTTCAACCTCATAAATGCCTCTTTCTAGAGTTCTTTCGAATCACCAGGCATAATTAAATCAACCCAATCAAGTTTGGATTAATAGCTGCACTATCTTTAGCTATTAGCTATTAATTAGGAGTGTGAATATAGATTTTTGTTATGTATAGCCCAACTCCACAACATCTCATCCATTTCCCCCATCAAATTCTCTCCCAATACTCAACTCTTCTTTTCAAGCAGAAATCAAGTAAGAAAAGTAGACCCACATTTGTAACTATAGATCATTAATTATAAACTTGAGAGAACTTAACAGATCTACACTAATTATTCTATATTGAGATGAATCTAACAATACCTAATCCAGTTAAGCACTCATCACCATACACCTCTACTTGATGATTTACCTACTCATGGTTAAGAAACTAAAGAGGAAATTAAACAATAAACTCATTGATTTCATTAATAAGAGCAGCAAAATAAAATTTAAAAATATGTCTACAACAATGGTGGTACCTTGCTAAGGAAGAAGATGAAGAAAAGAAAAACAATATTCAACAATTTCCACCAATAGAATTCTACTTTCTTCCTCAGCAAAAGGGATGTTCAAAAATCTAAAGTTAATATCTAATATGTACAGAGTACTTTCTTCTAGAATATATACAAATATAGGGCAACCAATCTCCTCTTTTTTAGTGTTGGACATAATGGCCCCTGCTCAGGCATTTTGGCACTTGCGAAAATACCAGTGGTTCACCGATTACATTCTGCAAACCACCATCTGTCATCTCCTTCTCCTTCAGTTATTTCTAGTACCATTCGACGATATCTTCGGCGATTCGCTGGCCTCCAACTGTGCTACGCCGATTTCTTTCTTCTTTGATCCAGAAAGTTCAGGCGCTTGTAGGTGAGTTAACCGCTGAATTGCTGGTTTATGTCCATGATCGATGGTTGCTTTAGTTCCTCAAAGCAATGGTCATCTGTGTTGGGCTGGTGTTTCATTGGTGTTCTCTGGTGGAGCGCCCGTTTTCACCTGATTTCCTTCTTTTTACTTCATTTCTTGCTCTTTTTCTTCAACTCAGATGTTTGCATATAAGAAGGCAAAAAGGGCATAAAATTCATCTAAATGACTTGACAACTAAGCTAAAAGTTCATGCTTAAGAGCCTAATGAGTTGGTAAATTACCAACTCATCAGCCATTTTGATGTTTTTGTTGTTTATGATTTTGTAGGTAGATTGGATGAAAAAACAAGGAGAAGAAAAATAGAGCAGGCACTGTGCTTGACTGGCGAACCACCTTTCCACAAGCATGAAGGGACAGTTGAACGAGAGTCAAGGGAAGAGAGCTAGGAATGAAGAGCGAAAATCGGTGATCCACTGGTAGAATACCGGTGTTAAACCATGAATCGCCAGATGTAATGCCGGTAGAAATCAGAACACTTGGGAGTTAAAGCATAGTAGGTGACTAGACCGGCGAAATGCAAGTTCCAACCCACAAAACACCGGTCACCCACCGTATACAAGGCAGTAAATTGAAGGGGAGATGGTCACCTGCATTTAAGTGACGAAACGCCGGTCTTGGTTCGTAGTGAATTTAAAATATTGGTCAATCAGTTAACCAACCCGATCCATGGATAAAAAAATTCCAGTCAAAACCTCTTCAACTCCCCATAAACCTTTTTTCTACCTTTTCATTTTCCCCATTATACCTTTTTAACCTCCCAATATACCACGTTCCCACCATTAAACCCATCTCCTCACCTACCACTCTAATCCACTTCTTCTCCACTATAAATTCCCCATTCCTACTCCATTCATTTCATCACTTCTCACTCATCTTTTACTAAACTAAAGCAAATGTCTTATGGAAGCTCCATTGTTGGTCAACACCAAACTTCTATCTCTTTTCACTCTTTGTCCTTAATCTCATTCAATATGTGTGTCCTACTTTGATTTTGTTGAGGATGTGAATACATTTGAGTATCTTAATTTACAAGTTTTCCACTCATGTTTCCCCATTATCCTGTTCTTATGCCTTTAAGTGATTGTATATTTTTCATATTGTGGGTATGCAGGGTATTGATAAAATGTTGAATGTTAATATGGGTATCATCTGTGGTACAAATCTTTGTTCTTAATGTGCTTGATTTTAGTTCGGGGTGAACTCTGAGTAGCCCCAAGTGCTTAAAATGAACGATTTGCCCGATGATAGATAGAGTGAGCTCTTTCTTAAGGGTAACTTGTCATTTTTCTTGTGCTTTTGTCGTGTTGGGTGAGTAATCCATAAATGTGAAAGATTTTTTCTTGATTAAGTTTGGGGGTGAAATCCACTGAACGGAGTTCATCAGTGAATAGCCAGTCATGCCCGGCGAAAAGCCGGATGAAACACTAGTTGAGGTACAAGGCTTCAGGCACTCCCTCAGACTTGTGTTTCATTGGCTCTCCACGAGTCAAGATTGGCGAAATGGTGGTGTGGCACCGGATGACCCTGCTTCCCCTAGTCCACTATGTAAGACCAGCAGATAACCGGCACCGGGTCTTCACCTGTATTCTGCCAATACTTTGTTGGTGTTGCTATCACTTAACCCCTAAACCCTTCAATGTGTTTGTCAACCAATCTATCACGACCCAAACGGAGGCGCAGATTGCAACACGGGACAAAAAGCCCTGAGAGACCCCAAGTCACTCCATGGCATAAGCATACATCTAATTCAATCAAGAAAACTGAATAATCAACAATATGCTCATAGCAGAAGTCTAAACTTAAACATAACATCAGAAAATGTAATCTGAAGTTGAGTACATATATATGTCTAAAAACCTCTAAACATGATGACTTGATGGGACAAGACCCCAACTAACTCAGCAAAACTGAAACTGAAATACATAAAGGAAATCTAGATAGACTAGTCCTCGGGAGATGAGGACTCACCCACAATATGAATTCTAACTCTGATAAGCTAATTACAAGTGGGGCTGAACCTGAGAGTACTGTATGCGGTCAGTACGTGGAATGTACCGAGTATGAAGAGTAAGTAAAACCGCTTATGTAAAATCATTTAAACACAATGCATAATGTAAACATAAACATTAAGAATCTAAGAGTAGGGCTTGCATGCATTCTTTCTGAAATCATGTTCTCTTCATAACATAACATAACATAACTTCATGACATCATAATTGAATCGATTGACTCAAAGCTGAATTCTTACATTTATAAGTAAAGCTGAACATTGAGTCAAACCTGCTTTAGAACATGCATTTACACAAATCTCATGAGTAAGGAATATGCATATCTGAAATCATGAGGAACAATGGGAGTCTCTTCTTTTAACTAGCATACCACGATAGAGCTTACTTGGTCCCAACTATCACACTCAAGTGGGTAGAGCCATCCAAAGCCTTTCCAGGGCTAGGGATGATACCATGATATCGATATCAAGCTGAAGGATAATTCGGCTAGGGGAAGCTCACAAGAGAGGTCCCAAAGTCATATATATAAACCTACATTGGCGTGTAGTTCTGAGGCATAGGTTGATCGACCCTTAGCCTGCTCGGTGCTAGACATTACTCCCAAAAACATGCATATGCTCTACATTATTTTATAACGAAGCTCAACATCGTCTATTGACAAATCTCAATACTCAAATACATCTCAAATGTGAAATCATGTATATGAGAAGCTTTAACTCAAAACATACCACAAGATGAAAATATAATTGGGAGCCTTCACTCCAAAACCATGTGGTTAGCTATGCATAGGAAAACTTTAACTCAAAACATACCACAAGCTGAAAATATAATTGGGAGTCTTCGCTCCAAAACAATGTGGTAAGCTTAAATCAGGAAAATCATCATTCATACATAACATGTGGGCATTGCCCAAAGCTTTATCATACTTAGAAGTACTCAATTCTCATCGAAAACATAATTGTAAACATGGGTAGCTTGAAAATATGCTTTTCATCATAATATCTCATCATCATCATATATTCACCACAAATCTCATCTTTCATGAACATCTCATCAATGGGATTTTAAATTTATTCAACTAGAAACATGATTTTAAATTGAAAACATTATAAACATTGCCCATGCTTCATAATTCAACATTAGAATCATAATTAAACCATACCCATGTATAGAAATAGGAGATTCATGCATTTGGGTCAAAACCCCATAGAGTAGACAGAGGAATTTCATACTTTAGAGAGGGATCGGGCATAGGTGTGATGGGAATTACCCATTCATAACCCTACATACCTGTTGGTAGCTGATTCTTACACTTTCTTAGATGCCCAATAAGAAATTGAAGAGAAATTGATGAATGCTAGGCTTGATCACCCTCTCAAGTCTTCTACCTTTCATGAAGGAATGAATAATGCCTAAAATGAACTTAACCCCTTTAAAAGTCACTATTCATAACTCAAAACGTTGTAGTTTAAGACTTAGGATCTTAGGAATTACGAAAAAGCCCTTACTAAAATCGCAGAAAATAACTGTCAGGTGGTCCCAATGAGGGACCTAACGACTCGTCATCACAGGTCACGACTCGTGGAGTCGTCCATGAGGTTCACTGCTTCTCAGGTCTTCAGGGCTCATAATGGACAACCTAACGACTCGTTCCTGGTGACCACAAGTCCATCCGTGAAGTGCACTGCCTAAGCTTCAATAAACACCTTAACTGCTTGACCACGACTCACCCCACGAATCGTGGGGACTGAACACGACTCATGGGGTCCTCCCGTCGATTACACTGCTTTCCTTTTTCTCTTTTCTTTCCTTGCTCACCCCAGGATAACACCACCACTCGTGCGCCCTGACCATGAGTCGTGGTCACGTCCGTGGGAATCCTTTTCCTCAAACTTCCAAACTCCTTACTAGCCTCCCCACGAGTCACATCACAACTCGTGGACTGCACCAATGAGTCATCCCACGACTCGTTCTATGCCTATTGCAAGTTTTTAAGCTTTTCTTCATTTCAAGTCCCGAGTCTGATCTTTGGGCTTCTAGGGTATAACAATATCTCTCCCTTGGGAACATTCATCCTCGAATGTTGGAAAACACACAGAAAAGCATAGAGATGCAATTATTATATTCAAATACTGCTCATTTAAATCGAAAATTAACGGAATGACTACCTCCGACTCAAATCACATAGCTGAACTGATTTCATGATTCACATACACATCCATATACATAAAAGAAACTTGATCACATGAACTGAACATGAAACTAAATAGAGTCTGAGTGAAAAACTGATACCTCAAGCTGAAACTAAGCTGGTAGAGAATAAATGTGGGTATCTAGCCATCATATCCACTTCGTCTTCCCACGTAGCTCCTTAAACATGATAATTCCTCAATAACACTTTAACTAAAGCTACTTCCTTATTCCTTATTCTTCGGACCTATCGACCCAGTATTTCCACCAGAACCTCTTCATAAATAAGGCTATCTTTCACGCTATCACTATCTACCGAAATAACTAGAGTTGGATCACCCAGACACTTCTTCAAGAGCGATACATGAAACACAGGATGCACAGACGCTAAGTCGGAGGGCAACTCCAACTCATAAGCCACCTTGTCAACACGTCTTACTATTTGGTACAGGCCGACATAGCGGGGACTAAGTTTTCCTTTCTTCCCGAACCTCATCACTCCCTTCATGGGAGACACCCTCAGAAAACCCAGCCATCGACTTCAAATTCTAATTCTCTTCTTCTCATGTCAGCATAAGACTTTTGTTGACTCTGGGCAGTTTTCAACCTGTCCCTTATCAATTGAACCTTCTTCATGGCTTCATGAACTGAATTTGGCCCTATCATTGCTGCTTCACCAACCTCAAACCATCTGATGGGTGACCTATAACTCCGCCCATAGAGAGCCTCGAATGGTGCCATGAAGAGCCTGCTATGTGCATCCGCTACCACATTAGCCTTGCCCATGAGGTAGAGGACACTCATGTCGTAGTCCTTAAGTAATTCCAACCACCTCCTTTGCCGAAGATTCAGATCCTTCTATGTGAATACATATTGCAAGCTCTTGTGATCCATAAATACATCCACATGGACCCAATACAAGTAATGCCGCCATATCTTCAATGCAAACACCAACGCAGCCAACTCAAGATCATGGGTCGGGAAATTTTTTTCATGAACTTTCAGCTGTCTCGATGCATATGCTATTACCTTCCCACACTGTATCAACACACATCCCAGCCTAATTCTCGAAGTGTCAAAATACACTACAAAGCCATCAGTACCCTTGGGTAAGGTCAACACTGGTGTTGAAGTGAGTCGGGTCTTCAACTCTTGGAAGCTCTTCTCACAAGCCTCCGACCATTGGAATTTCACCTTCTTCTGTGTCAATTTGGTCAAAGGTGTTGCAATCGACGAGAAACCTTCCACGAATCTTTGATAGTAGCCCGTTAAACCCAAGAAACTCTGAATATTCGAAGGGTTCACTGGTCTAGACCAATTCTTCACCACTTATATTTTATGAGAATCTACCTTTATGCCCTGACTTGATAACACATGGCCCAAAAATGCTATGAAGTTTAACCAAAACTCGCACTTTCTGAATTTGACATATAGTTTATGATCCTTAAGACTCTGAAGCACTACTGTCAAATGAGCAGCATGGTCCTTCTTGCTCCGAGAGTATATAAGGATGTCATCAATAAACACAATCACGAACATGTCTAGGTATGGCTTGAACACCCTATTCATCAAGTCTATAAAAGCTGTAGGAGCATTTGTTAGTCCAAAATACATAAATATAAACTCATAATGACCATGCCGCATCCTGACGGCTGTCTTCAAGATGTCACTCTCCCGAACCCTGAGCTGATGGTATCCAGATCTAAGATCTGTCTTCAAAAAGCACTTAGCACCCTGGAGTTGGTCAAACAAGTCATCAATTCTGGGGAGTGGATACCTTTTCTTGATGGTGACCTTGTTCAATTGCTGATAATCATTACACATACGAAGAGAACTATCTTTCTTTTGGACAAAGAGAACTGGTACAGCCATGGGGATTTGCTCGATCTAATGAAACCCTTGTCTAGGAGGTCCTTTAATTACTTCTTTAATTCCTTTAGCTCAGTTAGATCCATACTATAAGAAGGAATATATATATAGGCTGCGTTTTGGGAAGAAGGTCAATACCAAAATCACTCTCCCACTCAGGAGAAAGTCCCGGTAGATCATCTGGGAAGACTTCTGGATACTCACATACTACTGGAATTGACTGGATATTCAGGTATCAGATGTAGTATCCTTAACCCTGATTAGATGGTAAACGTAACACTTAGAGATCATCTTTCTAGCCTTAAGTTAAGAAATGAAATGACCTATAGGTACAACTAAACTACCCTTCCATTCTAAGGCTAGGCTCACCCGCAAATCGGAACTCTACTGCCCTAGTTCTACAATTAACTGAGGCATAACATGCGAACAACCAGTTCATGCCAAGAATAACATCAAAATCGCTCATGGCTAACTCTACTAAATCTGCTAAGGTGATTTTCAGTAGGATTGTGACAAGGCAATCTATATATACCCGTATAGTTATAACTAAATCACCGACTAGAGTAGAGACTGAGAAGGGTTCTGATAGGATTTCAGAACTGAATCCGAAACTACTAGCAACATAGGGTGTCACAAAAGATAAAGTAGCCCCTGGATCTACAAAGCATATACATCAAGGTGGAAAACTCGTAACATACCAGTGACTATATCAGGTGAAGTCTCCTGCTCTTGGTGGGAGGCAAGGGTATAAAACCTATTCTGGTGTTGGCCGCCACCTCCACTGGTGGATTCATCCTACTGTGTTGGGCGTGCTCGTGCTACTGCTGATTTGGTAATTTGAGCGCGACCTCCACCATCACACTGTCTAGCGAAGAGACACTTTCAACGCATGTGGTCGGATCTACCGCACCCATAACAGATATCCGATCCCAACAATCATTCCCCTGAATGACTCATGCCACACTTCTCGCAGGCCGAAAAGGTGCGCTCTGTCTGCATGCTCCTATAATCCCTCAAACCTGAGGCCCTGCTCCTCTAGTAACCTATAGGCCTGGATAGGACACTAACTAATGATGGCGCTGGAGCTAATGACGTATGATGCGACTGCTGGCGATGTTCGCCTCCTAATCTCTGCTAAGAGAACCCATAACTATCCGTCCTGGCCCTCTTGGGCACTCTCTCTCTCTCTTAGATACACCGCCTCCATCTACTGGGCATGCAAAATTATTCGGGGAAAGTCAATATCCCGATGAAGCATGGCGATCCTACAATCCTTGTCCAGGTAGTCCGCTACTCCATGTCCAAATCTGCTCACTCAAGCCCTCTGATCAGCCACTAGCTCTGGGGCATACCTGGACAAACGGGTGAACTCCAATGCATACTCTTGGATGATCATCTTCCTTTTCTTCAGGTTCACAAACTCCACTGCTTTTATCTCCCTCATCTCACGAGGAAAGAACCGATCCAAAAATGCAATATGAAACTCCTCCCAACCGATGGGACCTGCTCCCAATGCCCTAATATCATTCCACTGGTTGAACCAAATGTGTGTGACCTCCTTCAACTGATATGAGGCCAAATTAGCACACTCCTTCCCAATCAACCCCATAATTTGGTTGATCTTTAAAATATCCTCAATGAACTCATGTGGATCCTTGTCCACCTTCAATCCAAGGAACTCAGGAGGGTTCATCCTTAAAATTATCTAACCCTCGTTGTCGCTACATTCTCGTTCTGAGGGGCATGCGCCACCGCTTGCTGATTGACCTGGGCGGTCAGGGGCTGGGCTAACATTTGGATGACTGCCCTAAAATCTGCGTGGGCAACCGGCTTGGGTATGTGCTCCGTATGGACTGGTGGGGCCTATTGGTGCTCATCCCATTTCCACCCTCATGGTTATTTCCATTTCCATTTCTTCTGTCGTTGACTCTGTGGGGAGGCATAATTTTGCAAACGCGTATAGAATGAGTTAGAAGATTAGAGAGACATTTCACCACATGACATAGATCATGAAAGAAGGGAACATTTTCTAAGTGTCTTGTAGCCTCTTCTTCATAAGCGTGGTGCACTTCACAAAAATGGAAAAGACTCTACTTAACGCGACTTTCAGAAACCCTAGGACACTTCAAAACCTAATTCTCTGATACCAAGTTTGTTAGGACCCAAACATGGGCCCAGATTGAGACACAAGACAAGGTACCCCGAGAGACTCCAAGTCAATCCATGGCATGAACATAACTTCTAACTCAATCAATAAAAGTGGAAGATCAATATAATAATCATATAAAAAGTCTAAACATAACATACAATCTAAATATACAACACGTGTCTAAAGCTGAGTACAATCCATTATTTGAAAAGCCTTTAATTTTGATGCGTTGATGAGACAGGACCCTAACTAACTCTCTAAGTCTTAAATTGAAAATATGTAAACATAACTGAATAGAAAGGGGCCTTTGACAGATGAGGACTTACCAATAGAGACTGGATGCTAACTCCGGAACTGGCTAGTGACGGGGTTGAGTCTAAAGATCGAAGCCTGTATCTTAAAAAGATACAACATATAGTATGCGATTAGTACGTGGAATATACCGAGTATGCAACGTAAGTAAAATAGACAGTTTAAATTGCATAAGAGTGCATAAGAGTGAGACGACATGATCATAACGTAAATGTCATAATGAAAACATAAAGCTCAAGGTTTTCAAAACATTCGTAAATCTTTCGTATCATAATCATAAAAGAAAAACTTTATTAAATATTAATTGAGCCAAAGTATATAATCATAACCATACATAAATCATGAGGAACAGTGGGAGGACTCGTCATAATCGACACTATCATGGTAGAGCCTTACATGATGCCCTAACTATCTCACTCAAGTGGGTAGAGTCGTCCCAGGCATGCCAAGCAAGGGACGTGCAGTATGTAATATCACATAGAGGGGATCCATTAATATTGGAATATATATAAATAAACCTATAGTGACACGTAGTTTTGAGACACCGACATAGTCCTTTGAATATCGGGCTACTCGGTGCTAGACACTACTCCCAAAAACTTGCACGTTAGGCTCATATAGTAACTGTAACATCATTCTTGAAATTTATGGCTAAATAAATAACATTATCATTGATCCCCATTTAAAATACATGTTTAGCCATGAACAAGGGCCATGAATTGGCCAAGAGTCATAAATCCGTAAATCATGAAATCCATGCATACTTGTTAACACGTATAAACTTGACATTTCATAAATCCATCATAAGTACTTGAGAGAAATCGAATCATAAAACATAAATAATAATTGGGCTAGTTATGATCAAGATCATCATGAAATCATAGCTTGAATTTTCATAAACATTCATAATTGGGCATAGTTGGATTTAAAAATCAAATCTGTAAACTTATGTTTAAAATAGTCATAAAATCTTCCCATAGATCATAAAACAATGTTAGAAACATGCTTGGATCGTTCCCGTGATCAATACTTGGAGAATTCACATATTGGGTAAAACTCCATAAATTGAACAATTAGAATTTTCATGAATTGAGAGACAATTGGGCATGGGTGTAGACTATTACACCCATTCATAACCTTACATTCCTGAGAAGGACTGATTCTACAACTCCCTTGATTTCCCAATGAAGAATTGATGAAGAACTTGGAAGAAATTAAGCTTGATCAACTCTCTAGACCTCTAAGCTTGCATGCATGAATTAGGAATATCTTAGAATGAACTTTCCCTTCTTAAAACTCACTATTCAGAGCTTAAAATGATGTAGTTTAGGCCTTGGGATTGTAGGAATTACGAAAAAGCCCTTACTAAACTTGCAGGAAAAAACAGACTGCCAGTCCCAATGAGGGACTAGATGAGTCGTTACCCATAACCACAACTCGTGGTCTCCTGTCGTGACCTCCACTGCCCTAAAACATTAAATCCATAACCAACTACTGACCACGACTCACCTAACGAATTGTGGAATTGACCACGACTCGTGGTGTCCAATCGTGAGCCTTGCATAATTGATTAATTTATCAAAATTTCTATATTCTTTCAGTATTGGGGGTTCCCATATTATTAGTTTGTATTGAACTCTTAGTCAAATCTATGTCAGTTCAATTTCAGTCAGAAAGTTATAATACTCAGTGTTAGTCAAAAATCTCAACTGATTAGTTTAACTACAGTATTTGGTGAGGTGTTAGTGGTGCCTCCCAATTATCAGAATTGGACTCATTATCAGCTTTTACTGGCTCCTTAGGTGGTCATGAAACTTTCAGATAAGTAGCTCTGACCAGCCTCAGGACCTTAGTCTCATATTACAGTTTGTTCTTTAGACGGTTATGACGCTTCCAAATAAGCAGCTCTAACCAGTCTTATAACCAAGTTACAGAATCTGGTCCGATAAGACTCTCAGGGTGCTTTCAGATTGGTATTCCTGACTTAGTCTTGGGCCCCAGTTTTGATCTATTAGCGTATTGGTCAGTCTAGAAATATCCAATGGGAGTAGGACTTAGCACCAAGTGGATCAGGGTTCCAGCGCACCCAGATTCCCAGAACTACGTTGCCACCATAGGTTATATTTTATTGGCCTCATGGCCCCAGACTTGTGATCACCCATTTCATGCCTCTATACCCTGGCAAGGTATATTTGGTCCTATCGATGGGGTATATACATCGGACTCCACGTCTAGCTCACGTTATTACATGTCGATTATAGACTCTCCCACTAGTCAGTTCTGTATCTGTCTAGGTCAACTTAGAACAGTTTCAGTTTACTCAAATTAGTTCAGAACTGTAAGTTGTGATTCAGTACCTCAGACTCAGGTCATTGTTTATGACCATCAGACAGGATCATATTGACCATTTCAGTTATATTTCAATTTATCCAGTTTATGTATTTTAGTTCATCATTGCATGCCATTACAATTCAGTTATTTATTCCATTGTGTTATATTTTCTCCCACTTACTGTCACTCCCCACCTTGGGAGGCATGAATGGCACCTAATGCCACACTAGAATCTGACTGACCTGGCTAGGCTTATGCACATCTGGTGCATGCCTGAAAACCAATTCAGGAAATCAACGAGCTGTATCTCGGCTGTAAATATAGCCTCCGGCCAACAAGGCCATATAACCACCTTTAAAAGAAAATAGCTAACCAACAACCAGCAACCAAAAGGGAATCCTATGCGGGCTTACAAGACCACCATGTTGTCTAGTTTTAGCAGACTGAAAATCAGGCAACTATAACTATACTACAGCCGACAAGGCCACTATCTAATAGCTAAATAAGGCCCCACATGGCCAATAACAAAATGAACAACTAAAAATGTTTAATCTACAAGCCTCTAGGAGTGGAATAATGGTCAAGATAGGGCCCCCACCTACCCATAAACTATACAATCAAAAAGAGCAGAACTCCTAACGATTAGCTCTGAAGGAAGGGAGTTGACTGTACTACTGACTCTAGCTAAAAGATAAGGAGGTCCTGATCTGTATCTATCTGCACCTGCAGGCAAGTAATGCAGCGTCCCAAGAATGGGTGTCAGTACGATATGTACCAAATATGTAAGGCAGTAAAAGAAAATGACTGAATAATACTGATAATGAAGCTAAAAAATTCAATAAGAGAGATAGAGAATTAACCTTATATGATCTTAAAATCTATTGTACAACTAACAATAAATAGTACAAAAAAGAACCTTACCTGGCCCACATAAGCCCGAAAGGTACATCCCGCACAGAATAACCCGCCCGGGGCCCCCATAAGCCCTGGAGAGTTCACTTCAACCTATATACCCCTAATCAGGTCAAAATGAGTCAACAGATAACTATAGCCGTCCTACCAGTCCCCTGGGTCTACAATTGAGCCCGCTTGGCTCTTGATCTATAGCTGCGTCTGAGTCTGGTGGACTCCTGATAAATACACCTTGGGAACCAGGCTCGATGAGGGTGTGATGCTGATACGACATAAACATACTAGTCCAGCCATGGAGTGGATTGTAATGTGGCCTTTGGGTCTCTACATCATCCCTTGGGACAATATATCGCTCTCTGGAGCAATGTCACAAAGCCCCTCGCAGGCGTCGACGCAGCTAGTAACCCTGGGGTTGATCACGAAAGGCTATACAGGGCAGGGTCAATCCCAAACTAAACATAAAGTGCTATTCTCGACTAACAATAGAAGCTATTCACAATAAATATACTTTTGACTTTCCTACAAGGGCTCAAGCTTTATTACAATGCTATAGGAAATAACTTGACGAAGGAATTTGCCTTAACATACCTCGATTGTCATTTCTCGAATAACCAACTTGTTTCAACTTGTATTGGTCAGCTCTTTTCAACTGTAACATTGATACTGGGGAAAATGGGACCATTTTAATACTAAATTTGGAAGAAACAGTAACTTTTGATACTTATATCAACTATAATTCAACTTTGTAAAATACGGCCAAAAACCTATAATTTCCCGAGAGTTCAAAAGGGAGAAATGCTTACCTAAAGCCTGTGGTCGTATAGGAATCAATTTGGAGCAGTTCTGACAACTTCTACTGGGTGGAGTTCTAATTTGTTGAGCGTATTTTTGAGAAATAACTCCGTAGTAATGCTCTCTGTAGGCCTAGGACTCGTTACCCGAAGTTTATTTGAGATTGGACGGCGTTTGGTAGCGTAATAAGACAAAAATTTACTAAAACCTCCGTATTGTCTCTACTTGGACGAAGTCTTATAATGAAAATGAGTAAAAATTGAATGAAGGATATATATATATATATACACACACACACACACTTGGGCAGTGGATAGGGGGGCGCCTTGCACTGGACCTCTTCATGGGCTAACTCCTCAATAACCTGGACGTCCTCGATTGGTACGACCTGGGACGGTTCCCCTACACACTGTCATAGAATCGACATATGAATGACCAGGTGAACAGATTCTAACTCTGGAGATAGTCTAAGTCATAAGCCACTTGACCAATTCTTCGGAGGATCCGATATGGGCCAATAAATCTGGGGATAATCTTTCCCTTCTTACCAAACCTCATCACGCCCTTCATGGGTGAAACCTTCAGAAATACCCAGTCATCAACATTGAACTCCAAGTCTATATGTCGCACATCAAAATAAGACTTCTGGCAACTCTGGGCTATTAACAAGTGCTCCCTGATGATTTGAATTTCTCTTGTGACTGGTGAATCATGTCAGGTCCTACTAACTCTGACTCCCCTACTTCAAACCACCCGATAGGGGATCTGCATTTCCGCCCATATAAGGCCTCATAAGGAACCATCTGGATTGCCGAATGATAACTGTTGTTATAAGCAAATTCAATAAGGGTTAAATGCTCATCCCAAC
This sequence comes from Datura wrightii, assembly GCA_035772735.1. Classification (NCBI taxonomy): domain Eukaryota; kingdom Viridiplantae; phylum Streptophyta; class Magnoliopsida; order Solanales; family Solanaceae; genus Datura; species Datura wrightii. Next base: position 17,648,122 of record JASDFA010000023.1, on the reverse strand, counting down.
TTCCCTCAAAGTCTAACACACATGCCCGTAGCATATCCTCGAGCGTCTAAATTGTACGTTCTGCCTGCCCATCTATCTGAGGATGGAATGTTGTATTCAAATTAACCTATGTTCCCAAGCTTTTTGAAACGACTGCCAAAATCTAGCCGTGAATTGTGCCCCCTTGTCAGAAATGATAGAAGTCGGGACACCATGTAATCGAACTATTTCTCTTATATATAATTCAGCATAGTCTTTGGCTGAGAAGGTGGTCCTGACTAGTAGAAAGTGAGATGATTTTGTTAATCTGTCAATAATCACCCAGATAGAATCAAATCTACATCTAGTACGGGGTAACCCTGTCTCAAAATCCATGTTGATTGCTTCCCATTTCCACATAGGTACCACTATCTCTTGTGTTAATCCACCGAGTTTTTGACGTTCAGCTTTTACTTGCTGATAGTTAGGGCATAGTGCTACAAATTCTACTACACCCTTTTTCATTCCTGGCCACTAGTAAATCTCTTTTATCTCATGATACATCTTTGTTGAACCTTAGTGAAGAGAATATCGAGAGTAATATACCTCGACCATAATCTGCTGGCGGAGCCCTGCTACATTTGGGACGCAAAGGCGACCGCTAAATCTCAGGACCCCATCTTCGGTTACCTCAAAAGCTGATACTTCACCTCGCCAAACTTTATCTCTGAGTTGTACTAGGTTAGGATCTTCATACTGCTGCTCTTTCACCTCTACAACCAGAGATGATACTGCAGTATTCTGAATCACTTCCCCACTGTCTCCCGAGTCTACTATTCGAATGGCTAAGTTGGCTAACTACTGCAATTCTCGGGCTAGGTCCTGTTATTCGGGCCTCAGATGTGCCAAACTTCCTATTGATCTACGACTAAGGGCATCTGCTATGATATTAGCCTTTCTTGGATGATATAAAATATTTACGTCGTAGTCCTTCAATAATTCTAACTAGCGGTGCTGTTGTAGATTCAACTCTTTTTGTGTAAAGATGTACTGGAGGCTCTTATGAATGGTAAAAATGTCCGTGTGCACCCCATACAGGTAATTTCTCCGGATTTTTAAGGCATAAACTACTGCCGCTAACTCAAGGTCATGTGTGGGATAGATCTTTTCATGTTTCCTTAGCTGTCTTGAAGCATAAGAAATTACCTTACCATGTTGCATCAGAACACACCCTAACCCAACGCCCGAAGCATCACAGTACACTGCATAACCCTCTGAACCTTCTGGCAAGGCTAGCACAGGTGTTGATGTTAATCTGTTTTTCAACTCCTGAAAACTCTATTCACACGCTTCAGTCTAGTGAAATTAAGCTGCCCTCTGAGTTAACTTGGTCAAAAGCACTGATAGAGTAGAATCCCTTCTACGAATCTTCTATAATACCCAGCTAACCCCAGGAAACTGCGGACCTTAGTGGGAGTTATAGGCCTAGGTCATGTCTTTACTGCCTTAATCTTTTGTGAATCTACCTGAATACTAGCATCTGACACAATATGACCCAAAAAGGCCACAGAATTCAGCCAAACTCACATTTAGAAAATTTTGCATATAATTGGCGATCCTTGAGAATTTGGAGTACTGTTTGCAAATTATCTGGGTGTTCTTCCTCTGAACGGGAATACACCAGAATGTCATTAATGAATACTATGACAAACAAGTCTAGATATGGCCTGAAGATACTGTTCATCAAATCCATGAACATTACTGGGGCATTCGTCAACCAGAAGGATATAATAGGAATTCAAAATGACCATACCTGGTCCGTAAAGCAGTCTTTGGAATATCTCATTCCCGAATCCGCACTTGGTGACATTCCGACCTTAAATCAATCTTGGAAAATTACTTCTCCCCTTGCAGTTGATCAAACAAGTCATCTATCCTGAGAGTGGGTATTTATTTTTTACGGTAACTTTATTTAACTATCAGTAGTCTATACACATGTGGAGGGAGCCATCTTTCTTTCTCACAAAAAAAAACTGGCGCACCCACGGTGAAGTGCTCGTCCTAATGAAGCCCTTATAGAACAAATCTTTCAACTGTTCTTTTAGTTCTCTCAATTCAGCCGGAGCCATTCGGTACGGAGGGATGGATATAGGTTGCGTACCTCATAATAGGTCCATAGAGAAATCGATTTCCCATTCTGGGAATACCAGGAAGTTCATCTGGGAACATATCTGGAAATTCATTGACTACTAGAATGGACTGAATAGTCGGGGATTCTGCTTGGACATCCTAAACCCTGAAAATATGATAGATGCAACCCTTTTCTATTAACTTTCTTTCCCGAAGATAGGATATGAACCTACCTTTTGGCGTTACTGCATTTCCCTTCCACTCTCGGACTACCTCCCCTAGAAAGTGGAATTGAATTGTCTTGGTCCAGCACTCTACGTTGGCATAACACGATGCTAGCCAATCAATACCCATAATTGCATCAAAGTCAATCATTTCTAGTTTCACTAAATCTGCTAAAGTCTGACGACCAACAACCTCTTCCATGCAACCCCGGTAGATTCGTTTAGCTATAATTGAATCGCCGACGGGCGTAGACACTGAAAAGGATCGCTAAAGCAATTCTGGAATTATACCGAACGTCAGGGACACTAATGGTGTAACATAAGACAAAGTGGAACCCAGGTCTATCAAAACATAAACTGAATGAGAACAAATGTCCAGCATACCTGTCACAACATCCGGCGACGACTCCGACTCTTGTCGCCCCAGTAAAGCATATGTGCGATCCAGGCCGGGGCCTGAACTAGATGCCCCTGACCTGCCTTGGCCTCAGCCAGCTGGAGTTGAGGGCTTGTTCCCTACTGGAGGTGCTGGGCACGTGACCCTATTGAAGATCTGTCCTATCGGTCCCGATCACCCTGACCTCTAGCTGGACAGTCTCTCATCATGTGACCCTCTTGTCCGCAGGTGTAACAAACAGTAGAACCATACCCACATTCCCCAAGATGACATCGACTGTAGATAGGACAACATGGAATGGAAAGTATGCTCTACTCTGATCCTCTACTACTGCGAACCCGATGCTCGTGAGCCCTCACTAGATCCTGACTGCCCCCAACGGTCTAATCTACCACCCTGCTGCTAATGTGGGGGTGGGGGTCTAGGTGGTCTGCCTAATAGTCATGGCCTAGGTCCTTCCTAAAAATCTGACTGGGTGTCGCTAGGTCTGGCCCTGCGGCGTTGCTCCTGATTTACCCTCTCTATCTCCCGTTGTCATTGTTTGATCCCCTTAATACTCTGAGAAAATGCCTTAATAGGGGTGATATCCATGTCCTCTCGTAGTGTAGCTATAACACAAGTCTCCACTTACTCTAGAACCAACCCCATAATAAACTGGTGCACTCTCGCTGGCATTGTGTCCACAAAAGCTAGTGCATATTGGGCCAAAGAGTCAAATCTCATAGCATACTCTCGAACACTCATCGAGCCTTTCTCTAGATGAAAAAATTGATTTACCAGGGCCTGTCGAATTTTCGTGGCAAATAATGGTCTAGGAAGGCCTCTGAAGAGCTGGAACAAGTCAAAGAGGGAACATCTCTACCTCAGGACCTTTCCCAACTCTCATACCATAACAATGGTATGTCCCATAGTCGAAATACCGCTAACTCAATCGATTCCTCAGGCGTCCCATGCATTACCTAAAAATCCATTGTAGCTGTGTCACGACCTGAGAGTACACCCGGATCGTAAACATGGGACAAGGAGCCCCGAGGGACCCTAAGTCTGAATATAAATCCCTCGAATCATTAGGACTCACCAATGAGAACTGAGAGCAGAACTAAGAGCCAGCTTAGAGCGATGCTTAACCTGAGATCTGGATCCTGTATCATGAAATGATACAACATAGAAAATATGTGGGTCAGTACTTGGAATGTACTCAGTATGCAAGGTGTGTAAAACAATACTTAAAAAATAAGAGTTATAGGAGTGGGACATCATGATCATAAAGGCTGAAATTATAAATATATCGTAAGGCTCTAGGTTTCCCAAAAGCATCTGTAAACCTGTCATAGTCACAACATGAGAGAAAAAAATTTCATAAAACATTACTTGAGCCAAAGGAACTTAATCATACATGAATTAAAACAATGAGGAACAGTGGGAGATTTCTATAACCAACATACCCCATATGAGCACACATGGAGCCCGACCTGTAAGCCTAGTCAGGAGGCTATTCATACCTTGCCAAGGGTAGAACCATGAAAGGCGTGATATCACTCATGAAGGCCTCGTATGGCATAGTGGACGGTCACTGAGGAGGTCTCAACATAACCTACGGTGGAACGTAGTTCTGAGATTCGTGGCATAACCTATGCCCCGAACCTACTCGGTGTTAAGTACTACTCCCAAAACATGAAATGTGCTCATAATTCATACATGACATGCATGGATAGCTAAATCGTGATAATCAAAACATGCTTGAGAATTCCTAATACTAGCCATAAAATCGGGCCCGTGGATCGGCCAAAATCATAGTTCATGAACCATAAGAAACATGTGGGCATTGCCCGTATTTTCAACATCCTTGAAATGCTTAAATTTTATAGAAAACCTGATCATAATAACATGAAAGATTGAAGACATGCTTAAAATTCATAAATTCAAATCATGCTTTAGGAATCACCATAACCATGAACTTTACCAAAAATCCTCATGATTTGGGCACCTATGCTCTTAGGGATTAGATCATCAATCATTGAATAAAACAAGTGAATATAGCCCAAAAATTTGAAACCCATGATTTAGACATACTACAACAAGCTCATATCATGCATTTGGGTTAAGACCCATAAAGGTTGAGTAACTTTAAACATAGAATTTTGGAAGAATTGGGTAGGGGTAGGGACTAAACTACCCATTCAAAACCCCACATACCTAGAATTACTTGATTCTTAACTCCCCTGAAAAGCCCAAGATGAAAATTTGAAGAATTTGAAGAACCCTAGGATCACCTCCTACTCCCTTCTGTAACTCTTACAAGCATCAAATGAGACTTAACATGAATTATTTCCCCTTAAAAGACCCCGTCCCGACCTTAAAACGACACAGTTTAGTCCTTAGGGGTGTAGAAAATTATGAGAAGGCCCTTAATAATTCGCAGGAAATAACTGCCAGGTGACCCTAACGGGTGACCTGACGACACGTTAGGACGGGAAATGACTCGTCGTGTCACCCGTCAAGTACACTGGATACCAGGTTGGCTGGGCTCGTAACTGGTGACTCAACGACTCATCACAAGTGACCACGAGTCGTGATCACCTTCCATCAAGTACATTGTTTCGTCCTTAATAAATTTCCATAGGCTTGCTCACGACCCACCTCACGAGTCGTTGGGACTAGCCATGACTCGTGGGGTCCCATCCATTAGGTGCACTGGTCAGACCTTCCAAGTAACCCTCAATCTCACCCCACGGGAGACCTGGAAACTCGTGGTAGTTGGCCATGAGTCGTTCCCACTCCCATGGGGACCTCAGCTCCTCAGCCCATTCAAGCCTCCCCACGAGCCACCTGACGACTCGTGGGGCCTCATCACAAGTCGTCTAGTGACTCGTCCTGCACGACTGCAACATTTTCCCAAATTTTCCCCGTTTGACTCCCGGGTCTGATCCTTGGGTTCCTGGGGTATAACAATATCTCCCCCTTGGGAACATTCATCCTCGAAAGTTAGAAACATGCAGAAAACTTAGGAACAACCAATCACCATATGCAAATACTAATCATTTAAGCTGAAAACTGACGGAACGACTACCCCCGAAAAAAACTACATGGCTGGACTGAATTTAGACATCAAATACATATATCATATCATAAAACAAACTTGCATGCATGAACAGAACAGAAAAAATTGATTAGAGGTTTAGGGAAAAAACTGATACCTCAAACTGAAACTGAGCCGGTAGGGAACAAATGAGGGTATTTAGCTATCATATCTGCTTCGACTTCCCACGTAGCTCCCTCAACATGCTGATTTCTCCAAACACCTTTACTGAAGCTACTTCCTTGTTCCTCAACCTCTGAACCTGACAATCAAAGATTGCAAAGGGAATTTCCTCATAACTAAGGTTATCCTTCACACCAACACTTTCCACCAAAACCACTAAGGTTGGATCTCCCAAGCACTTTTTCAAGAGTGATACATGAAATAGGGGATGAACTGAAGCTAACTCAGAGGGTAACTCTTATTCATAAGCTACTTTACCCACTCGTCTCACAATTCGGTAGGGGCCAATATAGCGGGGGCTGAGTTTCCCTTTCTTTTCGAATCTCATTACTCCTTTCATGGGAGATACCTTCAAAAACACCCAATCATCAATCTCGAACTCAAGCTCTCTTCTCCTTACATCCGCATAAGACTTTTGGCGACTTTGAGCCATTTTCAGTCTCTCTCTTATTAACTGAACTTTCTCCATAGCCTCATGGACGGAATATGGACCCACCAACGAAGACTCACTAACTTCAAACCATCCGATGGGCAGTCTATACCTTCTCCCAGAAAGAGCCTCGAACAGTGCCATTTGGATGCTAGAGTGATAGTTGTTATTGTAGGCAAACTCAATAAGAGGAAAATGCTCTCCCCATCTACCCTTGAAGTCAATAGCGCCAAGCTCTCAATATGTCCTAGATAGTCTGAATAGTCTGCTCCACCTGACCATCTATTTGCAGATAAAATGTCGTGCTAATCTTGACCTAGGTACCTAGTCCCTTTTGAAAAGATCTCCAAAATTGAGAGGTGAACTGAGTACCTCTATCCGATATGATGGATAAGGGCACTGCATGCAACCTAACCATCTCTCAGATGTATAATTTAGCATAATCTTTCGCTGAATCGGTGGTTTTGACCGGTAGAAAACGAGCAGCCTTGGTTAACCTGTCCACCTCAACCCAAATGGAGTTGTACTGCCTACGAGTGCGGGGTAAACCTGTTATAAAGTCCATGTTGATTTCTTCCCACTTCCAAGTAGGAATGTTGATATCCTGAAGTACACCTCCCGGTCTCTAATGCTCAACTTTCACTTGTTGGCAATTCGGACACTTGGCTACAAATTCTGCAATATCCCTCTTCATGCCATTCTACCAGCAGATTTCCGACAAGGCATGATACATCTTGGTGGAACCTGGATGGATAGAATATCTGGATCTGTGAGCCTCATGCAACATCCGGCTCCTCAAGTCACCCACGTTCGGAACACATAAGCGGCCCTGGTACTAAAGTACACCATCTCCCCCTTTGAAGATGACTTTTACCTTTTGATTTTGAATAGCTTCTTTCAACTTTACTTGTGTTGGATCTTCATCTTGTTTATCCTTCACCTCCATTACCAAGGATGACTCTGATCCATTCTGAACGACTACACCCCCATTGATCGAGCCAACTAGTCTAACTTCCAACCATGCAAGTCGATGAACCTCCTTCAGTAGATCCTTTTTGTCTCAACTCACGTGCGACACACTCTCCATAGAGAATCTACTAAGGGATCCGCTACCACGTTGGACTTACCTGGGTGGTAAAGGACACTCATGTCATAGTCCTTAAGTAGCTCCAACCAGCTCCGTTGCCGAAGATTGAGATCCTTTTGCGTGAACACTTATTGTAAGCTCTTGTGGTCCGTGAGTACATCTACATGAACCCCATACAAGTAGTGTCGCCATATCTTCAAAGAAAACACCACCATGGCCAACTCAAAATCATGGGTCGGGTAATTCTTCTAGTGAATTTTCAGCTTTCTGGAAGCATATGATATGAATTTCCCGTGCTGCATCAATACATATCCCAGTCTGACTCTCGAAGCATCAGAATATACCACAAAGCCATTGGTGGCCTTCGGTAAAGTCAACACCGGTGCTGAAGTGAGTCGGGCCTTCATTTCCTTGAACCTTTTCTCACAAGCCTCCGACCATTGGAACTTCACCTTTTTCTGAGTCAATCTAGTCAATGGGGCTGCAATGGATGAGAAACCTTCCACGAACATCCGATAATAACCCACTAAGCCCAAAAAGCTCCTGATCTCTAAAGGGTTTATAGGTTTGGGCCAGTCCTTTACCGCCTCTATTTTTCGGGAATATACCCTTATACCTTCGCCTGACACTACATATCCCAAGAATGCAACTGAATTCAGCCATAACTAGCATTTGCTGAACTTGGCGTATAACTGGTTATCCTTGAGGGTCTAGTGCACCACCCTCCGGTGTGCAGCATGCTCCTCCTTGCTCCTGGAGTATATCAATATGTCGTCAATGAACACTATCACGAACATGTCCAGATATGCCTTGAATACCCTATTCATAAGATCCATAAAAGTTGCAAGGGCATTGGTTAGTCCAAAATACATAACAAGGAATTCATAATGGCCAAACCGGGTCGTGAAAGCAGTCTTCAGGATGTTGCTCTCTCGAACCCTGAGCTGGTGATACCCAGACCTGAGGTCTATCTTAGAGAAACATTTGGCACCCTGAAGCTGATCAAATAGGTCATCAATCCTGGGCAAAGGGTATATATTCTTGATGGTGACCTTGTTCAACTGACTATAGTCAAGACACATCCGAAGAGAACCATCTTTCTTTCAGACGAACAACACTGGGGCACCCCATGGAGACTTACTCGGTCTAATGAAACCCTTATCCAGAAGATCCTTCAACTGATCCTTTAACTCTTTTAGCTCGGCTGGGGCTATTCGGTAGGGAGGAATCGATATAGGCTGCGTGTCGGGTAAAAGATCAATCTCAAAATCAATCTCCCTTCCTGGAGGAGCGCTTGGTAGGTCATCTGGGAATACCTTGGGATACTCAAATACCACGAGGACTGACTGAATGTTGGGGTCTCGGACGTGGCATCCTTAACCCTAACCAAATGGTAAATACAACCCTTAGAAATCATTTTCCTAGCCTTGAGATAGGAGATAAATGAACCTACAGGTACCGTTGAACTATCTCTCCATTCTAAAACTGGTTCACCTGGAAATCGGAACTCCACCACTCGGGTTCTACAGTTAACAGAAGCATAACATGCGAACAGCCAATCCATGCCCAAAATAATGTCAAAATCAGTCATAGCCAATTTTACTAAGTTTGCGGAGGTAACCTTATGCAATACTGTAATGAGGCAAACTCTATATACCCGCCTCGCTACGATTGAATCACCAAAATTTCAGGACTGACCCCAAGTTACTAGAAATTTAAGGTATCACAAAAGATAGTGTAGCTCCTAGATTTAACAAATCATAAGCATTAATATGAAAGACTCGCAACATACCCATAACCACATCGAGAGAAGTCTCCTTCTCCTATCGAGAGCCAAGTGCATAAAACCAGTTCTGGCGCTGGCCGCCAGCTGGACCAGTCAAAGTACCCTGCTGAGTAGGACGTGCCACTGGAGTAGCTGAACTAGCTGCTAGAGTGCGGGCTCCACTACCCCCTGACTTGGCTGCGGGGAAATTCCTGAGCTTGTGTTCAGGTTTTCCACACGTGAAACAAGCATCTGAGCCCACCAAACACCTCCCTGGGTGGTTCTTGCCACAACATTTTCCCAAATTTTCCCTATTTGACTCCCGAGTCTGATTCTTGGGTTCCTGGGGTATAACAAGCTAGTCTAAGAAGTCCTGAGAGTCCTCATCTCAGTCCGTCCCAATGAACTATGGGGGAATCATAGTGAGGAACTCTCGGACCCTCAAACTGTCAGGTCCTCCCAAAGACTTAGCAACCACAGGTTCCACTAGCTGAAGTTGTGCAACCATCATCTGAGCTAACATGAAGACAACGCTCCTGACCACCTAGTCTGAGGGTATTGGTATAGGAACTACTGAAGGTAGTGCCGACACATCTGCCGCTCTAGAAGGCACCTGGCGTGGCGGAGAATACTGGGGTGAACAAGATGAAGTCTCCCTATCGCCCTCAGATCGGGTTGGCTCTGACTGAGGCACCCTGCTAGTGCCTTCTCCCGTCGTTGTATCTAACTTCTGGTCGATCGTATTCTGTTGCGTATCCGACATTTCTCTCTAGATAAGAAGAATATAGTATGCTTAGGGACTCAACCCTATACAAAACAACTTTATAGCAAAATGGAAGAGAAAGAAGAGTAACCACCCTGACATGCCTCGCAGCCTCTTGTCTATAGAATGTGGTGCACAACACATCCATAGACAAGACTCTACTTGACATGGCTTGCAGACTCCCTAGGATACAACCTTCTCTGATACCAAGTTTGTCTCGCCCCACCTTGGGAGGCATGACTGGAACCTAGTTCCACACTGGAATCTAACTGACCTGGCTAGGCTTATGCATGTTTGATGCAAACCTGCAACCCAATTCAAGAAAACAATGTGCTATATTTTGGCTGTAAATATAGCCTCCAACCAACAAGGCCATATAACCACCTATTAAAGAAAACAGCTAACCAACAACCAACAACCAAAAGGGAATCTGATGCGGGCCGACAAGACCACCATGATGTCTAGTTTTAGCAGAATGAAAATCAGGCAACTATAACTATACTATAGCCGACAAGGCCACTATCTAACAGTTAAACAAGGCCCCACACGGCCAATAACAAAATGAACAACTAAAAATCTATAATCTGCAAGCCAATAGGAGTGGAATAATAGTCGAGACAGGGTCCCGACCTACCCATAAACTATATAATCAAAAAGAGCAGACCTCCTGACTATTATCTCCAAAGGAAGGGAGCTGACTATACTGCTGACACTAGTTGAAAGTTAAGGGGATCCCGATTCACGTCTATGCGCACCTGCAAGCAAGTAATGCAGCACCCCAAGGATGGGCAGTACAATATGTACCGAATATGTAAGGCAGTAAAAGAAAATGACTTAATAATACTAATAATGAAGCTAAACCATTCAATAAGAGAGATAGAGAATTAACTTGATATGATCCTATAACCTGCTGTACAACTAACAAAAAATAGTACAAACAAGAACCTTACCTGGCCCCCGTAATCCCGGAAGGTACATCCATCACGGATTAACCCGCCCCCATAAGCCCTGGCGAGTTCACTTCAACCTATATACCCCTGATTAGGTAAAAATGAGTCAACAGGTAACTATATATGTCCTACCGATCCCCTAGATCTGCAACTGAGACCACTCGGCTCCTGATCTATTGTTGCATCTGAGTTTGGTAGACTTCTGATAACTGCACCCTGGATACCAGGCTCGATGAGGATATGATGCTGATACGGCATAAACATAATAGTCCAGCCATGGAATGGACTGTAATATGGCCCTTGGGCCTCTGCATTGTCCCTTGGGATGGCATATCACTCTCTGGAGCAACGTCACATAGCCCCTGGCAGGCGTCGACGCAGCTAGTAACCCTGGGATTGGTCACGGAAGGCTATATTGGTCAGGGTCAACCCCAAACTAAACATAAAGTGTTAGTCTGGACTAACAATAGCAGCTATCCACAATAAACATACTTCTGACTTTCCTGCAAGGGCTCAAGCTATATTACAATGCTATAGGAAATAACTTGTCGAAGGAATTCTCCTTAACATACCTCAATTGTCGTTTCCTAAATAACCGACGAGTTTCAACTTGTATTGGTCAACTCTTTTCAGCTGTAACTTTGATACTGGGGAAAATGGGACAAATTTTAATACTAAATTCGAAAGAAATGGTAACATTTTATACTAATAGCAACTATAATTCAACTTCGTAAAATACGGTTAAGAACTTATAATTTCCCGAGAGTAGAAAGGAGAAATGCTTACCTAAAGCTTGTGGCCGTGTAGGAATCAATTTGAAGCAATTCTGACAACTTTTACTCGATGGAGTTCTGATTTGCCGAGTGTATTTTTGAGAAATAACTCTGAAGTAATGCTCCCCGTAGGCCTAGGACTCGTTACCCGAAGTTAATTTGAGATTGGACGACGTTTGGTAGTATAATTGGACAGAAATTTACTAAAACCTCTGTATTCTCTCTACTTGGTCAAAGTCTTCAAATGAAAATGAGTAAAAATTGAATGAAGGATATATATATATATATATATATATATATATGTACACATACTTGGGCAGTGGATTGGGGGGAACCTCGCACCGGCCATCACAACAACCCCAGTATCGCGTCGCACCTCTCAAGGTGCCAGCAGGCCTGACACGCGCACACTGGCCAATGCACTGCTGGCTGGTGCGTTGCGTTGGCCCTACGCGCGCTGGTTTCCTCCGACCCTGCTTCTGAGGCTTTTCTACACGCTTCATGCTCGCTTTATTCGTCATAAATCCATGCATGCGCTTACTAATCATCAATATTTATGGGGTGTAACACTTACTCAGTACATTCAAAGTATTGACGCATACCTTTTATGATGTATCATTTTATGATACAGTCGAAGGTTCTCAAACTCAGTGCCGTTAGTAGATTTATTTCGATGATGTCAGCAGCAGTGGTGAGTTCTTATCTTTCAAGGACGATATTTGATTTGCTTCAGTTTATTTTCCTTCAGTCAGACTTTAGAGTTAGTTGGGGGCTTGTCCCAGCAACTCGTCATTAGTAGATGACTTTCAGACAGAATTTCAGATGTTCAGTATTATTGTTCTTTCAGATGTGTGGACTTATTATTACATTAATTTTCTTAAATGATTCCATTATTTAAATCTTTCTCTATGTTTTACTCAGAATTGTCAGTGTTGTGATAGACCATCGGTTGACTTTGAATTGCTTGTGATCTTAAGTACTATGTCTGGTCTAGGGTATAGACTCGGGGCGTGACACATAGGCATCAAGAAATTACAATAATTCATCTAAAAATATATTAAAAAAATATAAGGGAGATGAAACCTGTCACGCCCCGCCCTGGATGGCATGACTGGCACCTGGTGCCCTACTAGAACCTGAACTGCTAAGCTGTCTGAGCCTAAGCACCTCTGGATATAGCGGCTGCAAATGCAACCCCTAGCCGACAAGGCCTATAGCCACCTGTGAAAAATAAACAGCTAAACAAGGCCCCACACGATCGATACATCTACCCATAGGGAAAAGATACAATCTGCAAGCCTCTAAGAATAATAAGATGGTCGGGACAGGGCCCCGGCCTACCGATACTGTACAAAAAAGAACAAAGTAAACCTCTATCTTCCAAGCTCCGGATGAAAGGAGCTAAAGGCTCTGTATCGCTGACTTGAACTACGAGGGATCTGCTCCTCGTCTATGTACACCTGCAAGCAAGTAATGCAGTGCCCCAAAATGGGTGTCAGTACCACTGGTACTAAGTATGTAAAGCAATAACTGTAAATATTCTAAAAGTAAATAGTAAAGCTGACAGTAACGGAAGTAATAGGAAATGGACTGAAACTGACTAAGATAGAGGAATCAGGGCTAACATAACTATACTTACAAGAGTAGGAGTCATACCTGATAATATGGCATTCTACTGTCTATCTATCAATAACTAAAACAACATAACATAAACCTTACTTGGCCCCCATAAGCCGGAAGGTGTAATCATCACAGAACAACCCACCTGGGCCCCCATTTTCCCTAGTGAGTACATCTCAATCTATTTACCCCGACCCAGGTCATACCACATTGCCTAGTAGCTATAAGCATCTGGACGGTTCCCTGGGTATGCTGCTTGGGCCCGCTGGGCCCCTGACTATAGTTGTACCTGAGTCCGAAGGACTCCTGAAATCAACACCCCGGGCGCAAGCGCTCAACGGGGGTGTATAAAGGCAAACCACGAAAAAATATGAGGAGCTGGCTCCCCATCTTCGTCCCTGGCGGATGGCATGCCACTCCGTAGAGCGACGTATCCTCGCCCTCTGGCAGACGAGTCGATACAGCCATTAACTCTGGGGCGGTCACGGAAGCTGTACAGGTAATCCAGCCCAAAATAATGCAATCAAGTGTTAACTGATAGCAATAACTACATGTGATACATACTGAACATGATAACAATTTCTGACTGGTTTTACTAAATTTCATACTAAGCATGATATACTATTTCTGAAATACTTTACTAGGATTCATGTTGTTTTACTATATTGGAGAAACTAACTTGCCGAAAGAGACTGCTTTTACATACCTCGACTGTCGGTTTATCGATTATATGGCGAGGTTCGGCTAGTATTCAGCTGTTCTTTCCAACTGTAATCATATTCAAGAAAGAATAGAGCTAAATTCATTACTATACTGGAAGAAACAATACTTTATATATATATATATATATATATATATATATATATATTGACTATTCTTACACTTATTGAAGAACGGTCGGAAACTCGTAATTTCTTGGGAGTCTAGAAGGGAGAAGTACTTACTTTAAGCCTGGGATTGTATATACACTAGTTTGGAGAAATTCCAATCACTTTGGCTAGGCGGGACGATGATTCGCTGGGCGAATTTCACGAAACTAACTCTGTATAAATTCTCCCTGTAGCCTTATACTTCGATACCCGAAGTTAATTTGACTTTGGACAATGTTTGATGGCATAATCGAGCGAAAATTACATAAACCCTTCGCTCCTTCTCTGTTCTGATCGAGTAACTTATGAAATGAAAATGAAGGGTGAGGCCTTTATATACTTGGAGCCAGAAGCATAGAAACGTGGCACGCTGGCCATCGCACCAATTTGGCTCCGTGCCACGCTGGCCATCGCGGAGGAGGTGCCTCCGTGCCACGTTGCCCCTATGGGCAGCACGGTTCGGCCTCCTCTTGCGAAAATCTAACTTGGCACCCGTTCTTCCTTTCCCCGGGCTCTTTCCTCGCAGTTATGGCATTCTAAAACTCCCAACCAACATGCAAATAGGCCAACTAAGTGCTAGAAACTTATAGGGTGTAACATCCTCCCCCCTTAAGAACATTCTTCCTCGAATGTTAACTTCTACCTGCAAGAATCTTAACTTGTAATTACTTATTCTGGAAAAATTTCGATAGAGTCTCTCCTGTAATATGGACTATCAAAAAACCCTGAAACGCAAAAAAGTCCAATACAGGTACTCCACACCATACTATAGCGTTCATTTCACAATAAATTGGAGTCAACTACTCCACATACATATGTATATACTGCAACTTATGAAACAATAACAACATACTTCTGGCTGCATAATCTGACTAAGTCTGGAATAACTGAGGATATCTAACTTTCATATCATCTTCTTCTTCCCAAGTCATCTCCTCTCAGTTCTTATTCTGCCATAATACCTTGACAGAAGCAACATCTTTAGTTCTTAATCTACGGATCTACCGGTCTAGTATGGCTACCGGAACTTCTTCATAAGCTAACTCTTCTGTAACTTGAACATCTTGAACTGGGACAATCCGGAGGGGTCTCCTATGAACTTCCTCAGCATTGATAAGTGGAAAACTGGGTGAACAGATTCTAACTCTGGAGGTAAATCCAATTCATATGCCACCTGGCCTATTCTTCGGCGAATTTGATAAGGCCCAACAAACCTCGGGCTGAGCTTTGCTTTCTTACCAAATATCATCACACCCTTCATTGGGGAAACTTTCAGGAACACCCAGTCACCCACATTAAATTCTAGGTATCTGCACCGCATGTCAGCATAAGATTTTTGGTGGCTCTGAGCAGTCAGCAGACGTTCCCTGATAAGATTTACTTTCTCTTCTGACTGGTGAATAATATCTTGACCAATTAATGCTGATTCTCCTACCTCAAACCAACTAGCTGAAGATCTACACTTCCGCCCATACAACGCTTCATAAGGCGCCATTTGAATTCCTGAATGATAACTGTTATTATAGGAAAATTCTATAAGTGGTAGATGTTCATCCCAACTACCTCCAAAATCTAACACACACGCCCGTAACATATCCTCGAGTGTCTGGATTGTACGTTCTGCCTGCCCGTTTGTCTGAGGATGGAAGATTGTGCTCAGGTTGACCTGCGTCCCTAGGCCCCTCTGAAAAGATTGCCAAAACTTAGCTGTAAACTGCGCCCCTCTGTCAGAGATAATTGACAAGGGAACACCATCCAATCTGACTATTTCTCTGATATACAGCTCAACATAATCTTCGACTGAAAAGGTAGCCCTTACTGGCAAAAAGTGAGCTGATTTTGTCAACCTATCGACAATTACCCAGATCAAATCATATTTACGCCTGCTACGAGGTAAACCTACTACAAAATCCATATTAACTGCCTCCCATTTCCATAAAGGCATGACTATATCCTGTGTTAGTCCACCTGGTTTCTGATGTTCAGCTTTCACCTGTTGGCAATTAGGACACTGAGCTATGAATTCTGCTATCCCCTTTTTCATTCTCGGCCACTAGTAAACCTCTTTTACATCATGGTACATCTTTGTCAAACTTGGATGGAAAGAATAACGGGCATAGTGTACCTCGCCCATAATTTGCTGGCGAAGCCCTGCAACGTCTGGAACATAGAGGCGATCCCTATATCTTAAAACTCCATTCTCGGTTACCTAAAAATCTTTCACTTCCCCTCGCTGAACCCTATTTCTGAGCTGAACCGGGCTAGGATCTTCATACTGTCGTTCCTTCACTTCCACAACCAAAGACGACACTGCGGGTGTTCTGGATTACTGCTCTATTGTCTCCTGTTTCTTCTATACGAACGGCTAAATTGGCTAACTGATGCAATTCTCGTGTCAACTCCCGCTGTTCGGGCTGTAAGTATGCCAAACTTCCCATAGATTTATGGCTAAGGGCATCTGCTACCACATTGGCCCTTCCTGGGTGATATAAAATATTCACATCATAATCTTTCAACAGCTCTAACTAGCGACGCTTCCGCAAATTCAATTCTTTCTGGATGAAGATATACTGTAGGCTTTTGTGATCAGTGAAAATATCCATGTGGATGCCATACAAGTAGTGTCTCCATATCTTCAAGGCATGAATTACTGCAGCTAATTCCAGGTCATGGGTAGGATAGTTCTTCTCATGCTTCCTCGACTGCATGGAAGCGTAAGCAATCACTTTACCATGCTGCATCAAAACACATCCTAACCCAACACCTGAAGCGTCACAATAAACTGCATAACCCTCTGTTCCTTCTGGAAATGCTAACACTGGTGCTTATGTCAGTCTGTCTTTCAGTTCCTGAAAGCTCAGCTCACATGCTTCAGTCCAATGGAATTTTGCTGCCTTCTGCAATCAGTTTAGTTAAAGGTGCTGCTAAAGTGGAAAATCCTTCCACAAACCTTCTGTAGTACCCAACTAATCCCAAGAAATTGTGTACCTCAGTCGGAGTGGTAGGTCTAGGACATGTTTTCACTACCTCTATCTTCTGTGTATCTACCTGTATACCAGTGTCTGACACAATATGGCAAAAGAGGACTACTGAATTCAGCCAAAATTCACATTTAGAAAATTTCGCGTATAGCTGGCAGTCTCTAAGAATCTGGAGCACCATCTGCAGATGATCCTGGTGGTCTGCCTCTGAGCAAGAATACACCAGAATATCATTGATAAATACTATCACGAACAAGTCCAGGTATGATCTTAAGATACTGTTCATCAAGTCCATAAACGTTGCTGGGGTATTTGTCAGCCCGAAGGACATAACTAAGAATTCAAAGTGGCCGTATCGAGTCTTGATGGCAGCCTTTGGAATATCCCTTTCACGAACCCAAACCTGATGATATCCGGATCTTAAGACAATCTTGGAAAAATACCTTGCTCCCTGTAGCTAGTCAAATAAATCGTCTATTCTGGGAAGCGAGTACTTATTCTTGACAGTAACTTTATTCAGTTGCCGATAGTCTATACACATACAGAAGGAGTCATCCTTCTTTCTCACAAACAAAACTGGCACTCCCCATGGTGAGGTACTCGGCCTGATAAAGCCCTTATCTAAAAAAATTTTCAATTGTTCCTTTAATTCTCTGAGTTTAGCAGGAGCCATCCGATAAGAGGGAATAGATATAGGCTGAGTGCCTGGTAATAGATCGATTGCAAAATCAATTTCCCTTTCTGGGGGAATACCAGGAAGCTCATCTGGAAATACATTGGGGAACTCATTAACCACTGGAACAGATTGAAGGTTTGGAGGCTCTGCACGAACATCCTAGACTCTGACAACATGATAAATGCACCCCTTTGCTATCAGCTTTCTCCCTTGAAGATAGGAAATAAACCTACCTTTTGGCATAACTGTACTACCTTTCCACTCCCGTACTACATACCCTGGAAAGTGGAATCGAGCAGCCTTGGTCCAGCACTCAACATTGGCATAACATGGAGCTAGCCAGTCCATACCCATAATGGCATCAAAATCAACCATCTCTAGCTCTATTTAATCTGTTGTAGTCTGATGACAGGCAACCTCTACCGTACACCCCCCATCGACCCTTCTGGATATAATAGAGTCACCAATGGGTATGGACACTAAAAAAGGTAGCCGAATCAATTCCGGCACAATACGAAACTTCTAAGCCACTAACGATGTAACATAGGACAAGGTGGATCCCGGATCTATCAACACATAAGCTCTAATGCCAAGTTTTTCACCCTCTTTGGGAGGCATGACTAGCACCTGGTGCCCTACTAGAACCTGAACTGCTAAGCTGTCTAAGCCTAAGCACCTCTGGTGCAAGGTTGGCTCTAACTCTAGAATCAAGAAAACAACAGGCTATATAGCGGCTGCAAATGCAACCCCCGGCCGACAAGGCCTATAGCCACCTGTGAAAAATAAATAGCTAAACAAGGCCGCACACGGCCGATACATCTACCCACAGGGAAAAGATACAATCTGCAAGTCTCTAAGAATAATAAGATGGTCGGGACAGGGCCCCGGCCTACCCATACTGTACAAACAAGAAAAAAGTAAACCTCTGTCTTCCAAGCTCCGGATGAAAGGAGCTAAAGGCTCTGTATCGCTGACTGGAACTATGAGGGATCTGCTACTCGTCTATGTACACCTGCAGGCAAGTAATGCAGCACCCCAAAATGGGCGTCAGTACCACTGGCACTGAGTATGCAAAGCAATAACTATAAACATTTTAAAAGTAAATAACAGTAACTAAAGTAATAGGAAACGGACTGAAACTGACTGAGATAGAGGAATCAGGGCTAACATAGCTATACTGAGAAGAGTAGGAGTCATATCTGATAACATGGCATTCTACTGTCTATCTATCAATAACTAAAACAACATAACATAAACCTTACCTAGCCCCTATAAGCCGGAAGGTGTAATCATCACAGAACAACCCACCTGGGCCCCCATTTTCCCTAGTGAGTACATCTCAATCTATTTACCCCTACCCAGGTCATACCACATCACCTAGTAGCTATAAGCATCCGGACGGTCCCCGGGGTATGCTGCTTGGGCTCGCTGGGCTCCTAACTATAGTTGTACCTGAGTCTGAAGGACTCCTGAAATCAACACCCTAGGCGCAAGCGCTCGATGGGGGTGTATAAAGGCCAACCACAGTAATATATGAGGAGTTGGCTCCCCATCTTCGTCCCTAGCGGATGGCATGCCGCTTCGTAGAGAAACGTATCCTCGCCTTCTGGCGGATGAGTCGATACAGCCATTAACCCTAGGGAAATCACAGAAGCTGTACAGGTAATCCATCCCAAAACAATACAATCAAGTCTCAACTGATAGCAATAACTACATGTAATACATACTGAACATGACAACAAATTCTGACAAGTTTTACTAAATTTCATACTGAACATGATATACTGTTTCTGAAATACTTTACTACGATTCATGCTGTTTTACTATACTAGAGAAACTAACTTTTTGGAAGAGACTGCTTTTACATACTCGACTGCTGGTTTATCGATTATCTGGCAAGGTTCGGCTAGCATTCAGCTGTTCTTTCCAACTGTAATCATATTCGTGAAAGAATAGAGCTAACTTCATTACTATACTGGAAGAAACAATACTTTATATATATATATTTATATATTGACTATTCTTCAACTTATCAAAGAACGATCGAAAACTCGTAATTTCTCGGGAGTCTAGAAGGGATAAGTACTTACTTTAAGCCTGGGATTGTATTAACACTAGTTTGGAGCAATTCCAATCACTTTGGTTCCGCGGGACGATGATTCGCCAGGCGAATTTCACGAAACTAACTCCGTAGAAATGCTCCTTGTAGCCTTATACTTCGATACCCAAAGTTAATTTGACTTTGGACAACATTTGACGGCGTAATTGAGCAAATATTACAAATACCCTTAGCTCCCTCTCTGTTCTGATCGAGTAACTTATGAAATGAAATGAAAATGCAGGGTGAGGCCTTTATATACTTTGATCCAGAAGCATGCAACGTGGCACGCTGGCCATTACGCCAATTTGGCTCCGTGCCACGCTGGCCATCGTGGAGGAGGTGCCTCCGTGCCATGTTGCCCCTATGGGCAGCACGGTTCGGCCTCCTCTTGCGAAAATCTAACTTGGCACCCATTCAACCTTTCTCCGGGCCCTTTCCCTGCACGTATGGCATTCGAAAACTCCCAACCAACATGCGAATAGGCCAATTAAGTGCTAGAAACTTACAGGGTGTAACAAAACCAATCTTCTCCAGCTTCCATCGCAACTCCAAGATCCTCATAGGCCAAAAGTTGTCTTCAAAGTATTTTAAGAACTATTTATAAGTGTAGGAAAAACTTATGCAAAATAAGGTGGATTCAAAATTAATTGGAAATCATATTTGGGTCCGAATTGGCCTTACGGCAATGCGGCCCATGTAGATGGGTGAGAGGCGGCTAGGTAAATTAGTAGAATTGTTGCTTTCTTGTCTTGGTGATTGTTGTCGCCTTTGCTGATTTGCTGGCAGGTGGAGACGTCACCCAGGCAAGTCTTCTTCCCTTTGTACTTTATATATATATATATATATATATATATATATATATTTATAATTTTGTTCATTGAGCTTCCAACTTAATTTACTTATATGATTTTCTATTTTTAATATGTTTTTACTCTAGATTTCATTGTTTTCGTCATGCTTTATTTCTACATAGTAAAATATAATATTTAGCACAAAGCAATATTATTAATACTTAAAAGAAAATTAAAAGTACTAAAATATGAGGAAAATAGTGGCTAATATATGTGTATTTTGACCTCTCCTTAGTGAGGTAGAACTACTTGGACTAAACTTGGTTCATCGAGCTATAGAGAAGGTAAAATTGATTCAAGATCGTTTGAGAACTTCTCAAAGTCACCAAAAATTCTATTCAAACATTTGATGTAGAGACCTAGAATTTGATTTCAATGATTGGGTATTCTTGAAGGTTTCACCTATGAAAGGCATCATGCGATTTGGAAGAAAAGAAATGCTTAGTCCTAGGTGTATTGGCCCTTATAGAATCTTACAAAGAGTTGGGTTGGTAGTCTATGAATTAGAGTTTCCTGTGGAATTAGCCTCGGTACACCCAGTGTTTCATGTATCCATGTTAAAGAAGTGTGTGGGAGACCTATCTATGGTAGTCTCTATTGAGAATATAGGTGTACAAGGGACTTTGGCTTATGAAGAAGTCCTAGTGGCCATCCTTGATCGCCAAGTCCGCAAGTTGAGAACCAAACAAATAGCATCTATAAAAGTACTATGGAAGATCCAAGATGTTGAAGAGGCTACATGGCAAGTTGAATGTTACTGCCCAGCCTAGGGCCCAAGCGAGATCGGCACCGATAGCCATTGTTGGCCTGAGCATACCACTAAACTGGAATGGAACTATGAGAATATATCTAAATAAAAGACATATGAATAATACAACTTTGAAATTCTAATATGAAACACGAACTAAGATAGAACTTTCATAAAATCATTATTTTATACAAAAGGTGACCCAACATTCAGAGTAGAAGTAAGAGATCACACTAACTGACAATCTAGACTATGAAGCCTCTACTAAACTGTAGTATAGAAGTTACTGAGACAAGATACCTGGTATAACCTTTAATCAAAACTAGACAATGTATGAATATAATTCACCCCAAGATATAGTGGGGCTCACCAAAAGGGTGAGTTGGGATAAGCCTACTGAGTTGCTCGTTTGAGAATGTCTGTACTTGAGGCTGCAGTATTAAATAATCTTGCGCCCTTGGTAAAGAGAGGTGTTAGTTCATGGAATCATATTATATGTAAGATGGAAAAAACATATGAACCATAGGATACTGAGTAAAGAGACTGAGCATGAAAATCATAAGTAAATATGCATAAAACCATCAATAGGGTTCAACAATAAAAACATGTATTTTCCCTATTTACAATCTATAACTGAAAATATTGTTTGGGAGCTCTACCTGAAAATACTAATATTGTAATAATGACTTAAAATACTATTGAAGGTCATGGAATAACCGATATAGTACACCATGTAAACGTTGAGTCCGATCCCTATGGTCAAACTGGCTAAGCTACTACCTTACCTTGCCAGATAGGGGGCCTGAATACACTTGCTAACAAGATTTTCTGAGACTTCCACCACTTTTAGTGGGTTATAACTCTGGGGAGTCCTGGCCTGATGATACACTCCACTCCTATGTCGGCAAATGTAGTTTCCGACACTTGTCTTGAGGGGCTCATGTTGTCACGCCCCAAAACTGGGTAGAGCGCAACTGGCACTCTATTCAAAAAGGATCGACAAATTGGCTATATAGTGTTTGAGATATAATCCTTAGGCCAACGGGGTCACCTATCACAGTTAGTCATAGCATAGAAATGGACCGACCAGGTCTCAACAAACATAACAAAAAGAGTGTATCGACAAGGCCACGATAGAAGCTGAAATAAACTGTGGAAGGCCGGCTAGGCCACAAACTACGCTAAAGTTGAACCACTGTACAACTAGTCCAAAAAAGACTCTAAAAGAGTAATTAACACTGAATGCACGAGACAAGGCCCCTACCTACCCATATGTACATCAAAAACTCAAAATGATCAAACCAAACATAGGGCTCCTAAAGGAAAAGAGCATGTCGACTCTCTGCTGAATATGCGATCCTACTGCACTAGTAGATTTGAGCCCATAGCTGTACCTGTAGCATTTGTAGGAGTCCCCAGATGAAGACATGTCACTACAAAGAAATGCACTAGTATGTAAGATTGAAAGTTGTAAAAAAAGCAAATGCCAAAGATAATTGAATCAGAGAAGGGAATAGCTACAACTTGACACTCTGGAACTTGTCAACATAAACAATGAAAAAAAACAGTTGGACATAACTCAAAAGATAAGGTAGAGAGAGATACTCTATAACTCTGCAACTGAATACCCTAAACGTAGACTCTGTGCATAAGTATAACATAACTGACTCATATGCCAACACTTTTGAAATTTGGATTGGAGTTTATGAGAATTGAATCGATGGCTACCTGACACTTGGACCAAGATTTAAGTATGGATCCTGATACTCGGACCATAACTTAAGAGTTTCCTAATACTTGGAGCAGAACTTTATATGGCTGACATGATACTTGGACCAGGATTTTCATATATATTCCTTCGCAAATTCATCCATTTGATACTTGGACCAGGGAGGGCGCGTGGTAGCGCACAATCAACCATCTGATACTTGGACTAGAGAGGGCGTACAGTAAATAATGTAAATCATCCAAATGAGCAAACTGATACTTACACTAGCAACTGAATAATGCAATATAACTGACTCAGATAAGGGGTCCAACTTAGAGGACCAACTGAACATACTACCCCTAGAAAATGATAGGAGGGGACATAAGACAAAACATGACTTAGAAGCTTAATATGAACATGAGACTCGAGGAATTGACACCCGACCTTGCTTATCGGTTCTTAGAACCAACTTTGGATACTCAGAACCAACAATCGAATACTTGGACTCCACTTGAACACTTGGATTCAATTTAAAAATCTTAGACTCAACTTGAACTCAACTGAGAGAACTCCAACTTAATTATGGATACTTAGCGGCAATATTCGTTACTTTAGCACTCGGTAACTTGTCAATAACTTAAGGAATAGGAGTTTATGGAATTTATTTTAAGCCTTAGGAAATTTAAAACATATACACATAAAGGTAGGTGATCATATTAGGGAATCTCTATGTTATTACCCTCATTAACATTACTAACTTGTAACACCCGGGACTTTTGGACGAAGTTTGAAACAGTTCTAGGTATGTGGATAGACCAAACCTAATGAAATTTATGAAAAACAAGTATTAAGATCAATCCTTAAGTGTGAGAACTGAATTGGATACAATTTGAGTTCATAAGTAAACTCTAGAACAAAGTTGAGTCGAGAGCCTTCTTAGTGATTGAGTTATTGTATAAGTTCTTACAGGGGTAAATTTCAAATGATCATAGCTCCTAATTTATAAAGTATTTTTTAGTGATTCAACCCATCAAACTCAATCCCTTTGAGTCATCTTTCCAATGCATCATACCTTGCATCAATTTGAGTTCGGAGTAAAAGGTTATGAGATTTTAGTGAAGTACAGTCAAGTGACATAGGGTCAAAGCCAAAGACGCGTGAAGTTACCAAAATGATATTAAAGTTATTTTAGGGAGTTCTCATGTTTTAATTGCCTAAACCTGGATGGTTTGGGATTCCTAAAGGTATTATTTAAGTACTAAGTCTATACACTCATTCTTCACCATTCCAATTAGAATTCAAGGATCAAAGCTCTCAAGTTCTTCAAGAAGCTAGGAAGTCTTCTTCTCTAAAGTAGGATTCTTCAAGCTTGAATATAATGTTCTATTTTTCTAGGTATGTAAGGATAATCTAAGTAAGGATTTCTATTCATCCTTAGGCCCTACGTCTGTGGAGGAATTTATTGAGATAAAAGCTAGGGTTTTTACCCAATTCTTGAATTGTCTTCTTCTCTATCTACATATGTTAAATTGTCATTGTTGAATACTTTTACTCTTGATTGTAATCCTACTTCACTGACTATTGATCACGCTCTCTTGATTATTGATTGTTGATCATACTCTCTTGATTCTTGATTTTTGATCATACTATCTTGATTCTTGATTCTTGGTTCTTGATTCTTGATTCTTGATTCTTGATTCTTGATTCTTACACTTGATTCTTGATTCTTGATTCTTAATTCTTGATTCTGGACTCTTGATTCTTAAGGTTGGTTCATGTCTCTTATCCCATGAACCCTAGATACATGAAAGAATGACTTTAAAGAAGCATGATTTTTAAAGCATGTATTTTGAAAATAAATACATTATTTTCATAAATATTGAACATATTTTCAAGAGAGCTTGCATGATGAGATTTTAGCATAAAGATATGATTTTTAGCATGATTTTCAAAAGCATAAGTAAAGTCTTATTTTTGAAAGTCATGAGATGATTTTGACCAAAGGCTCACAAGTTTTTAAAGAAAGTTTTGGAGTCAAGACTCCCAAGAGCTTTTAGCAAGGTTTTGAGCAGAAGGCTCTTCATAATATTTTAAAGATTTTTTAAACTATATTTTGAATGAGAGGTTCATAAGCGATTTTAAAGATGATTTTTGAGCGAAAGGCTCCATAGATGATTTTAATCATTCATTATATTTGTAGCTAAAGTGCTTTATAATGTTGTTTTCAATTTTGCCTCACTGAGGGCCTAGTTATATGAGCATATGTTTTGGGAGAATGATCTAGCACCGAGTTGAGTTAATGGGTTCAGATAACCCCTAAGCCCCAGAACTGTGTAGCCAACATAGGATAGGATCATACCATTGGTTCGGGCAACTCCTTAGATAAGTCCCTGGTCCGGACTTTAGTTATGGATCCAAAATTTAGTTTTGTCCTCAGCCCTAGCAAGGCTTTGGATAGCCCTCCTCCACATGGGCCTGACATGGGATCATCATGCGCTCATTAATGATGGTTGTCGGTTATGAGGAACTCTCAATTTAAAGATATACATTATTTGCATATGTATTTATAGATACTACTATGATGCTTGATTTTATGGCATAAATTATTTTACACTTTGATCATATTATCATATTTGTGTCCTATGCATCATTCAGAGTTTCAATGTACTGTTTTCACTTTGTTATTTCTAGTTATGTCCTTCACTCAGCTATTTTACATACTATAGTTCCATGTACTGATGCCCTTTTTGGCGCTTCATCATATTATGATGCAGACTCAGGTAGACAGGCACAACAAGGGACGTTTTGCTTGGATTTCACTTCATCCAGCTATTTGGTGAAGCCTCCGATATTTGGAGTGTCACAGTTTTGATTGAGTCTTTTATTTATAAAGCTTTAAGGTATCCATAGGCCTTGTCCTAGCACCTATCTTCAGTTTTTAGAGGCATCATATATAGAGTTAGATATTGAGTCAATAATGTTACTTCGTAACATTTACTTCAGTTATTGAATAGAATCTCCTTCATTATACTGAGCTCATTATCTTTTAGCTTCCACAATGTTTATTGAGATCTAAAATTATAGTAAGTTAGTCCAAGGATTTTCTTTGTTCACAAAAGTGGTCTGAGTGCCGGTCCACACCCTGGGTCAAGATTCGGGGTGTGACATAACTTGACATTCATTCTTAGCGTAAGTTATTCTTACGTCGTTATCTTAGATTTAATATCTAATTTCATAAGGTGACCATAACCTCATACATGATCAACATAACATATAAAACATATAATAAAGGACTAGCTAACAATGTCCACGCTGAGTGGTCTACAACTTGCAGTGCAACTACGATAACAATCAACACGATATCACACTTTAAATGCCTCTTTGGATTAGACATAACCCCAAGATTTAGCTTTAATAAAACATGGGATTAAATCTTAAATATAGATTGACACACTGCCTTAAGACCCATGAGAATTTTATTGGCTCATTCAACTCAAAATGCATGAATCATGCTGTTCGCGGCTCTGCTGCTCGGTATATATTATACACCGACACGCAAGTGTACGTGGTCAAACAAGTAATAAAGTGGCTAAGTAGCCAAGTATCGATCCAAGGAGGCTGCTCTAGATATGCAAAACTGCCTAGTTTACTATATCTCTATTCTATTTCTAACTATGTTAACGACAATCCAACCAAGATTTGAGTGAGTTTTGTTTCTAAACTAATTATCTACTAAAATTAATAACTACTATTTACGTTGAGTTTAGACAATGGATATGCACATGCCAAGGTTAAGAATGAGTAATGAACTTGATAATCATGATAATTTGGTCATCTTCTTCTTCATATTGCTAGCCAAGAACGTTTGCCTAGAAATTAAAACTTCCGTATTTAATTTCACTTTAGATTCATAAACCATTCGTCTACATTTCTGTGATCAAATGCAATTTATGACCTAACACTACAATTCTGGTTCCTAAATTGACTAATACGGCTTTCAAGTATATTTCTATCAAGAAAGCACATCAAAACCCAATTTTCCCAAATCAAGTTAAGAACAATACCCTATTAATTCACAACTTTCCAAGCTTTTACTTATGATTTCAACTATGGTACACTATATGATTACTATTTCTAAACCTTGGGTCATCACACTTTATCTTATGATGGATAACTCATGTTTATGACTATTGATAAATTATGATTTCAGCACGTGCTCTATCCCCATGCCATTTTAGCCTTTACTCTCGACCTTAATTTATTGTTTTATGAGCATGTTTTATTTTCTATACATATTCAGTACATTCAAGGTACTGACCGCATACTCTATTTTATATCGTCTCACGATATAGGTTTAGGTGACCAGTCTCAACCCCGAAGTTAGTTTTCTCCCTCTTTAGTCCAGTATCATCTTAATTTTGGTAAGTCCTCATCTTCCGAGGAGATTTATCAATTATTGACGTTATGTTTTTCTTTTCAATTTCAGACTTAGCGAGCTAGTTTTGGGTGTTGTCCCATCAGCTCACCTTATGATTAGACACTCTTTAGATAGTATGTTAGATGATTCAACATTGTAGGCTTATTGTCTCCACTTGTGCTTTATGATAAATTCTAGACTTCTGCTTATGTCATGCCTATGCATTACTTTCTTCTTTAGATAGGCTCTTATTCATGCGATGTATGTGCCATGGGTTAGCTTAGATTCATTCATGGCTCTAGCTCTTGTGTCTTGATTCGGGGTTGTAATACCCCGAAAGTGACTAAGCCTAGACTTGGAATTTAAAATGAAAAGTAGCAGGAAATTTGAGATTTCTTCTTAGAACGACTCATTGTACAGGTCATTGGTGGGTATAATGACCCGTTGGATGTGCTTGTGGTGAGAAGCTATAGAATTGGACTTAGGAGTAACGGGTATAGGAACGACCCATTGTTTGATGTAATGAGTCATTGTAAGTGGATCGTCAATAAGGTGGTCTTGGTCAAAGAAGGCTGACACGAGTCACGGCACGATCCATTGTTTGGGAAAATGAGTCGTGGTGTGGTTCTGTTGGGAGGATTTCCAGGGAGTGAGCAGTGGTGACAACGGATGAAAATGACGAGTCATTGGGAGTAGTAGTGACTCATCCTGTGCATTCGTGGTAGCACACCTGAGTCTAGAATGTAAAGTGAAACAACGATCAGAGCAATGACTCATTGGAGCTTAGGATGGCCTGTTGTACATTTGGGAGTTAGTTCGGTTGCACAGAGTTCCATTGTCCATCATATCAGATAGAGGTACTCAGTTTACCTCTTAGTTTTGAAGATCATTTCAGAAGGGATTTAGTACTCAGGTCAAGCTTAGCACGACATTTCACTCGCAAAAAGATGGTCAAGCGGAGCGGACTATTCAGACTCTTGAGGATATGTTGACAGCGTGTGTGATTGATTTCAACGGATGTTGGGATGATCATTTGCCTCTCATTGAGTTTGCATATAACAAAGGTTACCATTCTAGCATTCAGATGGCTTCATTTGAGGCTCTTTATGGGAAAAGGTGTAGATCACCCACTGGTTGGTTTGAGGTCGGTGAAGCTACATTGATAGGACCAACGATTCATGAGCCTGTAGAGAAAGTTCAGCTTATAAGAGAAAGGTTGAAAACAGCATAGAGTCAACAAAAGTCCTACGCGGATGTGAGCAGGAGAGAGCTTGAGTTTGAAGTTGATGATTGGGTGTTTCTGAAGGTATCTCCCATGAAGGGATTGATGACATTCGGGAAGAAAGGGAAATCCAGTCACCGTTATGTTGTTCTGTAACAGATTGTCAAATGGGTTGGCATGGTAGCATACGAATTGGAGTTGCCCTCGAAATTAGCTTCAGTCCATCCAGTTTTCCATGTATCGCTCTTAAAGAAGTGTTTTGGTGATCTAACTCTGGTTGTTCCGGTGGACAGTGTTGGTGTGAAAGATAGACTTAGTTTTGAGGAGGTTCCGGTAGAAATACTTGACTTTCAGGTTCAAAAGCTAAGAAACAAAGATGTAGCCTTAGTCAAGGTTTTGTGAAGGAATCATCATGTTAAGGGAGCTACGAGGGAAGCCGAAGCAGATATAATGGCCAGATACCTACATCTATTCCCTTCCGACTCAGTTTCAACTTGAGGTATCAGTTTCCTCTTTAGTACTCTATTTAGTTTCATGTTCATTTCATTTTCACCAGTTTCTTTCATGCTAATGTTTGTATTTATGATTCATGAATTCAATTCACTCATGTAATTCATCCTAGAGTCAGTCACTCCGTCGGTTTTTAGCTTTAAACATTCAGTAGTTGGCATGGTAGTTGCATTTCTCAGAATGTCAGTATGTTCACCCACATTCGAGGACAAATGTTCCCAAGGAGGAGATGTTGTAATACCGGAAAGTTCCTAAGCCTAGACTCTGAATTTGAAATGAAAAGCGGCAGGAAATATGAGATTTCTTCTCACAACAACTCATTGTCTGGATCATTGGTGGGTCTAACGGCCCGTCGGATGTGCTCGTGGTGAGAAGCTACATAATTGGATTTGGGAGTAATGGGTCCAGAAACTACCCATTGATTGACATAACGAGTTGTTGTAAGTGGATCGTCGTGAAGGTGGTCTTGGTCAACAAAGGCTGGCATGAGTCACTACACGACCCATTGTTTGGGATAACGAGTCATTGTATGGTTCCATTGGGAGGATTTCCAGGGAGTGAGCAATGGTGACAACGGACGAAAATGACGAGTCATTAGGAGTAGTAACAACTCGTCCTGTCCAGTCGTGGTAGCAGACCTGAGTCTGGAAAGTGGAGTGAAAGAATGATCAGAGCAACGACTCATTGGAGCTCAGGACGACCCATTGTATTGACCGATGCTCCAGACAATAGCCAAATTCCTGTGAATTTATTAAGGACTTTTCAATAATTCCTAAGTTCTTAATGCCTAAACTACATCATTTTAAGCTCAGAATAGTGTGTTTTATGATGGTAAGTTCATTATAGGCCTATTCACTTCCATGCATGCAAGTCTATAAGCTCCTAAGGGTGATCAAGCCTAAATTCATCAAGTTCTTCCCCAAATTTCCATTGGGCAATCAATGGAGTTATGAAATCAGATATCTTCAGGTATGTAAGGCCATGAATGGGTGTATCCATCCACACCCATAATCCCTCTCCAATTCATGAAATTCTAGTTGATGAATCTATGAGGTTTTAACCCAACATGTGAATTCTCTAAGTTTCAATTATGGGTATGTCTAAGCATGTTTCTAATTTGAATTATGATTAATGGGAATATTTTACAATGTTTTTAATTATGAATTATGTTTTCAAGTTTTATAAATTATGATGCCCATTCATAAAACTTCACAAAAGTTGACATCTATGATATATGTATTCAAGCATGATGAGATGTATATGAAGAAAGTATGATTTCGAATTACCCATTTCTATATTCATGTTTTCAAATGATCAAGTCTATGTCAAGCATGTTTAAGAATTGGTCAAGCCCATATGATTAGGTATGTTTCATGATTTATCAAAACTTCATGTATTAGCTTACCACATGGATTTTGGAGTTTAGACTCCCACTATTTTCAGCTTGTGGTATAGTTTCAGCCAAGGGTCGTTATGATTTCAGATTTATGCATGTATGTTATGAGTCAGCTTCATCTTTAGATGATGGTTCATCTTTGTTGAAAAATGAGGGAGGGCATACGCATGTTTTTGGGAGTAGTGTCTAGCACCGAGTAGGCTAAGGGTCAGTCAACCCTATCCCTTAGAACTAAGCGCCACCATAGGTATGTTTAGATTATTTGGGACCTCCCTTGTGAGATTCCCCTGCCCCCAAGGGGCCTTCAACTTGATATTGATATTATGGTAGCATCCTTAGCCCTGGCAATGCTTTGGACGGCTCTGCCCACTTGAGTGTGATAGTCGGGACCATGTAAGCTCTATCATGGTAATGTCGGGTATATGAAGAGTCTCCCATTGTTCCTCATGATTTCAGTTATGCATGTTTATCATCATGATATTATATTTTCACTAGGTTTGACCTAATGTTCAGTTTTACTTATGATTATTAGTTTTTAGCTTTGGGTCATTTGATTCAATTATGATACTTAGTCATGTTCAAATCGTGATTTCAGAAAATAGCATGCAAGCCCTACTCTCAGAATCTTATCTTGATTATGTTTTCTGATATGTATGATTTATGATTTTACTTAGTGGTTTTACTTACCTTGCATACTCAGTATATTTCATGTACTGACCGCATTCTCTATGTTGTGTCATTTCATGATACAGGCTCGGATATTTAGGCTTAGTCCCGCCAATAGCAAGACTCTCAGCATCAGTATCTCCCGGTCTCAGTTGGTGAGTCCTCATCTTTCGAGGGACTTCTTTTCATTCATATTTTGTATTTTTAGTTTCAGACTATAGTGAGT
This sequence comes from Datura wrightii, assembly GCA_035772735.1. Taxonomy (NCBI): domain Eukaryota; kingdom Viridiplantae; phylum Streptophyta; class Magnoliopsida; order Solanales; family Solanaceae; genus Datura; species Datura wrightii. The sequence goes on along the minus strand of JASDFA010000023.1, from coordinate 17,616,392 downwards.
TAGTTGAGGCCTTGTCCCATTAACTCGTCAATAGTAGAGGCTTTTTAGACATAGAATGTAATCAACTTCGGATTTGAGTTATGTATTGTGATGTTATGAGATTATCAGACTTCCGCTATGTTAATTATGTTGATCTTCCACTTTATCGTGTTTGAGTTAGATGACATGTTCATGCCATGGATCTACTTGGAGCCTCTCGGGGTTCTTTGTCCCATGTCCCGATTCGGGCCTATGTTCGGGTCGTGACAAACTTGGTATCAGAGCATTAGGTTTTGAAGTGTCCTAGGGTGTCTGAAAGTTGTATTAAGTAGAGTCTTTTTCATGGGTGTGAAGTGTGCCACACTTATGACGAAGAGGCTATGAAACGTTTTAGGAAATGTTCCCTTCTTTCTTGATCTAAGTTGTGCGATGAAATGCCTCTATCCTTCTAACTCATGTTATAAGCACTTGCAGAATCATGCCTCCTCTCTATGTTAAACAAAGAAGAAATGGGAACGAAAAGGACCACGAGAATGGCAATGGAGATGGGCACCAGCAGGCCCGCAGAGTCCAGCACTCCAGAGTGTAGCAGATATGGCCGGAGACATGTGGATCAGTGCTTAACAAGTTCAGCTGCTTATTTCAAGTGAGGGAACCCAAATGTATGCTTAGTGATTGCCCAGCAGACAGACAGGGTCATGATAGGGGCCAAGGCCCAGCCTCCAGTTCATCAGCTCCACCAGCACGCCCAACTTAGTAGGTTGCATCCACTAGTGCGGGTGGTGGTCAGAGTCCAAACATATTCTATGCCCTAGCATCTCGTCAGGAGCAGGAGGTCTCCCTAGATGTGGTCACTAGTATATTATGAGTATTCCACCTTGTTGTATATACATTGTTAGATCTAGGGGCTACTTTATATTTTGTGATGCCCTATGTTGCTTGTAGTTTCAGAGTCAGTCCCAAAATCTTGTCAAAACCCTTCTCAGTCTCTACTCCAGTCGGTGATTCAGTTATAGCTCGACAGGTATATAGAAATTTCCCTGTCACAGTACTTCAGAAAGTCACCTCAGCAGATTTAGTAGAGTTAGCCATGATCGATTTTGATGTTATCCATGGCATGGATTGGCTACATGCATGTTATGCCTCAGTCAATTGTAGAACCCGTGCAGTAGAGTTTGGATTTCCGAGTGAGTCAGTCCTAGAGTGGAAGGGTAGTTCAGCTATGCCTTTAGGTCGCTTCATTTCCTACCTTAAGGCTAGAAAGATGATTTCTTAGGGTTTCATGTTCCATGTAGTTAGGTTTAAGGATGCTACATTAGAAACCCCGACTATCCAGTCAGTTTCTGTAGTGTGTGAGTATCCAGAAGTGTTTCCAGATGATTTACCGGGAATCCCTCCCGAGCGGGAGATCGATTGTGGTATTAACCTACTTCCAGATTATGCAGCCTATATCTAATCCTCCTTATAGAATGGGCTCCAACTGAGCTAAAAGAGTTGAAGGAGCAGTTCACAAATCTCTTAGACAAGGGTTTCATCAGATCTAGCAAATCCCCATAGGGCACACCAGTTCTCTTTGTCTGAAAAAAGGATGGTTCCCTTCGGATGTGTATTGATTATTGGCAACTAAACAAGGTCACAACTAAGAATAGGTATCCTCTCCCCAGGATTGATGATTTGTTTGACCAGTTTTAGGATGCTAACTGCTTTTTTAAGATAGACCTCATATCCGGAGAGTGACATCCCCAAGACATCCTTCAGGACTCGGTATGGTCACTACGAGTTTGTAGTTATGTCTTTTGGACTAACTAAAGCTCCTGTAGCTTTTATGGATTAGATGAACAGGGTGTTCAAGCCATATTTGGATATGCTCGTGATTGTGTTCATACATGATATTTTCATATACTCTTGGATCGAGGAGGAGCATGCCGCTCATTTGAGGGTGGTGCTACAGACTCTTAAGGATCTCCAGTTGTATGCTAAATTCAGTAAATGCGAGTTTTGGTTGAACTCAGTGGCATTTTTGGGCTATGTGATGTCAAGTGAGGGTGTACAAGTGGACTCTCAAAAGATTGAAGCGGTAAAGAATTGGCCTAGACCAGAGAGTCCTTCGGATATCAAGAGTTTCTTAGGTTTAGCTAGTTACTATCGGAGGTTTGTTAAGGGGTTTTCATCTATTGCAGTGCCATTGTCTAGATTAACCCAAAAGAAAGTGAAGTTTCAATGGTCGGAGGCTTGTGAGAGGAGCTTCCAAGAGTTGAAGCCTCGACTCACCTCAGCACTAGTGTTGACCCTACCTAAGGGTACCGATGGATTTGTGGTGTATTATGACACTTCCAGAAGCATCCTTGGTTGTGTACTCATGCAGCACGGTAAAGTTATAGCTTATGCTTCCTGGCAGCTGAAAGTCTACGAAAAGAATTATCCGACTCATGATCTTGAATTGGCGGCGGTAGTATTTTCCTTGAAGATTTGGAGAAACTATTTGTACGGGGGTCATGTAGATGTGTTTACGTACCACAAGATCCTACAGTATGTGTTTATCCAAAAGGATCTGAATCAACGGCAGAGAAGGTGGTTGGAGTTATTGAAGGATTATGATATGAGCGTCCTCTATCATCCAGGAAAGGCTAATGTGGTGGTAGATTCTCTTCGAAGGCTTTCTATGGAGAGTGTGTCCCACGTACACAAGGAAAGGAAGGAATTAGTGAAGGATCTGCATCATCTTTCTTGGCTAGGAGTCCGTCTTGTTGATTCGACAGATGGCGGTGTCATTTTTCAGAATAGGTAAGAATCATCCTTTGTGACCGAGGTCAAAGCTAGACAAGACAAGGATCCTATTTTGGTAAAGTTGAAGGAAGTCATTCAAAATCAGAAGGTAGAAGTCTTCTCCAAATGGGGAGATGGTGTGTTTCAATATCAGGGTTGCTTATGTGTTCTGGGTGTTGATTATTTGAGAGATCGAATGTTGCACAAGGCTCATGGTTCCAGATACTCTATACATCCAGGTGACACTAAGATGTACCGTGGCGGAAGTCTATTGGTGGAGTGGCATGAAGAAGAACATAGCAGAATTTGTGGCTAAGTGTCCAAATTGTCAACAGGTGAAAGTGGAACATCAAAGACTTGGAGGTGTGATTCAAGACATTAGTATGCCTACTTGGAAGTGGGAGGATACCAATATGGACTTCATTACAGAGTTGCCTCGTACTCATCGGCAGTATGACTCTATTTGGGTGGTTGTAGACAGGTTGACTAAGGCAGCTCATTTCCTACCAGTCAAAACTATCGATTCAACGAAGGATTATACTAAGTTGTACATTTGGGAGTTAGTTCGTTTGCACGGAGTGCCATTTTCCATCATATCAGATAGAGGTACTCATTTTACCTCCCAGTTTTGAAGATCATTTCAGAAGGACCTTGGTATTCAAGTCAAGCTTAGCGTAACATTTCACCCGCAAACAGATGATCAGGCGGAACGGACTCTTCAGACTCTTGAGGATATGTTGAGAGCATGTGTGATCAATTTCAAGGGTAATTGGGATGATCATTTTCCTCTCATTGAGTTTGCATATAACAATAGTTACCATTCTAGCATTTAGATGGCTCTGTTTGAGGCTCTTTATGGGCGAAGGTGTAGATCACCCATTGATTGGTTTGAGTTTGGTGAAGCTACATTGATAAGACCAGATTCGGTTCATAAGGCTTTAGAGAAAGTTCAGCTTATAAGAGAAAGGTTGAAAACAGCTCAGAGTCAACAAAAGTCCTATGCAAATGTGAGGAGGAGAGAGCTTGAGTTTGAAGTTGATGATTAGGTGTTTTTGAAGGTATCTCTCATGAAGGGAGTGATGAGATTCGAGAAGAAAGGAAAATTCAGTCCCTGTTATGTTGGTCTGTACCGGATTGTGAAACGAGTTGGCAAGGTAGAATACGAGTTGGAGTTGCCATCAGAATTATCTTCAGTCCATCCAGTTTTCCATGTATCAATCTTAAAGAAGTGTTTGGTGATCCAGCTCTAGTTGTTCAGGTGGAGAGTGTCAGTGTGAAAGATAGCCTTAGTTATGAGGAGGTTCCGGTAGAAATACTTGACCGTCAGGTTCGAAAGCTAAGAAACAAAAAAGTAGCCTCAATCAAGGTTTTGTGGAGGAATCAGCATGTTGGGGGAGCTACGTTTGAAGCCAAAGCAGATAAGATGGCTAGATACCCGCATCTATTCCCTTCTGACTTAGTTTTAGCTTGAGGTATTAGTTTCCTCCTTAGTACTCGATTTAGTTTCATGTCCAGTCATTTTCCCCAGTTTCTTTCATGTTAATATATGTGTGTATGATTCATGAATTCAGTTCAGTCATGTAATTCATCCTAGAGTCAGTCACTCCGTCGGTTTTCAGCTTTAAACGTTTGGTATTTTGCATGGTAGTTGCATTTCTCAGCTTGTCAATATGTTCACCCATATTCGAGAACGAATGTTCCCAAGGAGGAGATATTGTAATACCCCAGAAGTGAATAAGCCTATACTTATGATTTGAAATGAAAAGAAGCAGGAAATATGAGATTTTTTCTCAGAACGACTCATTGTACATGTCATTGGTGGGTCTAATGACCCATTGGTTGTGCTCGTGGTGTGAAGCTACAAAATTGAACTTAGGAGTAATAGGGTCTAGGAATGACTGTCATGAACCGAACAAAGGCCCAACTGAGACACGGGACAAGGAACCCCGAAGGACTCCAAGTCAACCCATGGCATCAACATAATATCTAACTCAATCATAAAAGCGGAAGATCAACATGGTAAACTTAGTGGAACTCTGAGATAAGCATAACATCATAAATACACATGAATCTAAAGTTGGTTACATTCTATGTCTGAAAAGCCTCTAATACTGATGAGTTGATGGGATAAGACCCCTGACTAACTCTCTAAGTCTAAAACTGAATTCATAAAGAAAACTGATAAAGCATGGTCCTCGGGAGAAAAGGACTCACCAACAGACGTGGGATGCTAACTCTGAAAGGCCGGCTACAGAAGAGGCTGAGTTTGAGTACCGGGGCATGTAACATGAAATGATAAAAAATAGAGTATGCGGTCAGTATGTGGAAGGTACCGACTATGCAGGGCAAGTAAAACCGCTTATATAAGTAAAATCGTTTAAGACATGTATAATATAAAACATGAACAAGGTAAGAATCTGAGAATATGGCTTGCATGCTATTTTCTGAAATCATGTTCTACTCATAACACAACATCATAACTGAAACGATTGACCCAAAGTTGAAATCTCATAATCTTAAGCAAAACTGAACATTCGAGTCAAACCTGTTTAGAACATTTATATAAGTATATATCATGAGTGATAAACATGCATAACTGAAATCATGAGGAACAATGGGAGAATCGTCATATAACCGACATACCATGATAAAACATACGTGGTCCCAACTATTACACTCAACTGGGCAGAGTCGTCTAAAGTCTTCTCAGGACTAGAGACTCTATCATGATATCGATATCAAGCTCGGGGCTCAATCGGGGCAGGGGATAGCTCACAAGGGAGGTCCCAAAGTATATAAGATATGTATAAACCTATGTTGGCATGTATTTCTAATGCATAGGGTGATCGACCCTTAGCCTACTCGGTGCTAGACACTACTCCCAAAAACATGCATATGCTCTCCATCGTTTTTCAACGAAGCTGACCATCGTCTATTGACGAAGCTGAATAATCATGTACACATATAAATATGAATCATGCATGAGGATCCTTGGCTCAAACCATACCACAAGCTGAACATAATTGGGGAGTTTTGATTCCAAAACCATGTGGTAAGCTATTTTAACATGAATCATAAATCATACTTGAACATATGGGCTTGCCCAATACTTTAACATTCTTGAAATTAACTTGATTCACTTTGAAAACATGAAAATAACATGGGTAGATTGAAAATATACTTTTCTCATCAAAATCCATCATACTTGAACATAATTCACAAATCTCATCTTCTTATAAGTTTTCATGAATGGGCATCACAATTTGAAAGACTAGTAGACATGGTTAGTAATCGAAAACATGATAAAACTTGCCCATGAATCATAATTTATCAATTAAAACATACCTATATCATACCTATGACATTGGCTTAGAGAGTTCATGCATTGGGTTAAAACCCCATAGAATCAACTCATAGATTTTCATGAATTAGAGAAGGATTGGACATGGGTGTGAACGGATTCACCCATTCATAACCCTACATACCTGGAAAGATCTGATTTTACCACTCCTTGATTGCCCAATGAAAGATTGAAGTAAAACATGAAGAAAAAGAGCTTTATCACCTCTCTAACTTTGCATGCATGAGCAAGAATGGCCTAAAATGAACTTACCCCTCTTAAAACCCATCATTCATAGCTTAAAACGAAGTAGTTTAGGCCTTAGGATCATAAGAATTACGGAAAAGTCCTTACTAAATTCACAGGAAACAACTAACTGCTAGTCCCCATGAGGTACTGGACGAATCATTCCCAAGACCACGACTCGTGGCATCAGCCGTCGAGTGCACTACTAATAATTCACCTGGGCTCATCACGGGGAACCTCACGAGTCATTACTGGTGACCACGACTCGTGGTCACCACCCATCATCCTCACTGCCCAAATTTCAAATCATATCCAATCGGTTGACCACGAATTGTGGTGACTGACCACTGCTCGTGGTGACCATCCATAGGGTACACTGCCTCTTTCCCTCATCTTCCCATAATCCCTGCCCATAACTGACTCAACGAGTTGTGGGGACTGACCACGACTCATGATCAGGTCTGTGGGGACTTCCAAAACCCAAAATTTCAACTCACCCCCTGAACCTCACGACGAGTCACCTCACGACTCGTGGTCAACCCCACGGGTCACAAAACGACTCATTCTGTGACCTGATGCCAGATTTCCAGTTTTCTTCATTTCAACTCCTAGATCTGATCTATGGGATTTTTGGATATTACTATATCTCTCCCTTGGGAACATTCATCCTCGAATGTTGGAAACTATACAAAAAAGTGGAGAAATGCAATCACCATACTCAAATACTGATCATTTAAGCTGAAAACTGACGGAATGACTAACTCCAATTTAAACTACATGGCTGAACTGAATTCATGAATCATATACACATCCACATATATGAAAAAAACTGGGGCACATTAACTGAACATGAAAACTAAATAGAGTACTAGGAAAAAACCGATACCTCAAGCTGAAACTAAGCTATTAGAGAATAAATGTGGGTATCTAACCATCATATCTGCTTCGGCTTCCCACGTAGCTCCCTCAACATGATGGTTCCTCCATAAAAATTTAACTGAAGCTACTTCCTTGTTTCTTAGCCTTCAAACCCGACGATCCAGTATTTCCACCGAAACCTCCTCATAACTAAGGCTGTCTCTAATACCAACACTGTCCACCGGGACAACTAGAGCTGGATCGCCCACACACTTCTTTAAGAGCGATACATGGAAAATAGGATGCACAGAAGCTAATTCTAAGGGCAACTCCAATTCATATGACACCTTGCCAACACGTTTCACAACCCGGTAGGGGCCAACATAACGAGGGCTGAGTTTGCCTTTCTTTCCAAACCTCATCACTCCCTTCATGGGAGACACCTTTAGAAACACCCAATCATTCACTTCGAACTCAAGTTCTCTCCTCCTCATACCGTCATAAGACTTTTGGCGACTTTGGGTTGTTTTCAACCTGTCCCGTATGAGCTGAACCTTCTCCATGACCTTATGGACCGGATCTGGTCCTATCATTGCAGCTTCACCAACTTCGAACCAGCCAATAAGTGATCTACATCTCTGCTTATAGAGAGCCTCAAATGAAGCCATCTGTCTGGAATGGTAATTGTTATTGTATGCAAACTTGATAAGAGGCAAATGATCATCCCAACTACCTTTGAAGTCGATCAACTTGCTCTCCACATGTCCTCGAGAGTCTGAATTGTCTTCTCCGCTTAACCATCCGTTTGCGGGTGAAATGCTATGCTGAGCTTAACCTGAGTACCTAGTCCTTCTAAAATGACCCCAAATTGAGAGGTATATTAGGTACCTCTTTCTGATATGATGGAAAAGGGCACTCCATGCAACCGAACTAGCTCCCAGATGTATAGTTTGGCCAAAAACTCCGCCCAATCTGTGGTTTTTACCGGTAGAAAATGAGTAGCTTTGGTAAACATGTCTACAACGAGTCATACTGGCGACGAGTGCAAGGCAACCCTGTGATGAATTCCATATTGATATCATCCCACTTCCAAGTAGGAATGCTAATAGATTGGATCAAACCTCCTGGTCTTTGATGCTCAACCTTTACTTGCTCATAGTTTGGGCACTTAGCTACAAATCTGTGATTTCTCTCTTCATGCCATTCCTCTAATAGACCTCCCGTAGGTTACAATACATCTTGGTGGCGCCAGGATGTAAAGAATACCTAGATCCATGAGCCTCGTGCAACATTCGGTTCCTCAAATCATCAACATCAAAACATATAAATGACCCTGATATCGAAGCACACCATCTCCCCTTTTGGAGAAATCCTCTACCTTATGATTCTGAACGAATTCTTTTAACTTTACCAAAATAGGGTCCTCGTCTTGTCTAGCTTTTACATCAGTCACTAAGGATGATTCTAATACATTTTGAACAATAACACTACCATTGGTAGAGTCAACCAACTGAACTCCCAACCTTGCAAGTCGATTCACATCCTTCAGCGGCTCCTTTCTTCCCTCATCCACATGGGACACACTCTCCATAGAGAGTCTACTAAGTGCATCTGCTACTACATTAGCCTTTCCCGGATAGTAAAGGGCACTCATGTCATAATCCTTAAGTAGTTCTAACCACCTCCTTTGCCGAAGATTAAGATCCTTCTGGGTAAACACGTATTGTAGATTCTTATGGTCCATAAACAAATCCACATGGACCCCGTAAAAATAGTGTCTCCATATCTTTAAGGTGAATACCACCGCCGCCAACTCAAGATCGTGGGTTGGGTAATTCTTCTCATGAACTTTCAGTTGTCTGGAAGCATATGCTATAACCTTGCCGTGCTGCATCAATACACACCCAAGTCTGATCCTTGAAGCATCATAATACACCACGAACCCCATCGGTACCCTCGGGTAGGGTGAACACCGGTGCTGAGGTGAGTCGAGCCTTCAACTCTTGGAAGCTCTTCTCACAAGCCTCCGACCATTGGAACTTACCTTCTTTTGGGTCATTTTAGTCAATGGTGCCGCGATAGATGAGAACCCCTCAACATAGCTCCGGTAGTATCCAGCTAAAGCCAAGAAACTTCTGATATCTAAAGGATTCACCGATCTGGGCCAATTCTTCACCACCTCTATCTTCTGTGAGTCTACCTGCACAGCCTCACTAGACATCATATGACCCAAGAACACCACAAAATTCAACCATAACTCACACTTGCTGAATTTTGCATACAATTGATGATCCGTCAAGTCTACAACACCACCCTCAAATGAGCAACGTGCTCCTCCTCGCTCCTGAAGCATATGAGAATGTCATCTATGAACACAATCACGAACATGTCCAAATATGGCTTGAAAACCCTGTTCATCAAGTCCATTAAAGCTGTAAGAGTATTCGTTAGTAAAAAAGACACAACTACAAACTCATAGTGACCATACCGCGTCCTGAAGGCTATCTTCGGCATGCCACTCTCCCGAACTCTAAGCTGATGGTACCCGAATCTGAGATCTATCTTCAGAAAACACTTGGCACCCTGAAGCTGGTCAAACAAATCATCAATCCTGGGTAGAGGATACCTGTTCTTGATGGTGACCTTGTTCAATTGCCGGTAATCAATACACATACTAAGAGAGCCATCTTTTTTCCGGACAAAGAGAACAGTACACCCCATGGGGACTTGCTTTGTCTGATGAAACCCTTATCTAACAGGTCTTTCAAATGCTCCTTCAACTCCTTTAACTCAGTTGGGTCCATTATATAAGGAGGAATAGATATAGGTAGCATATTGGGAAGAAGGTCAATATCAAAATCAATCTCCCTCTCTGGAGGGATTCCCGGTAGATCATTTGGGAAGACTTCTGGATACTCACATACTACTGAGACTAATTGAATAGTCAGGGTATGGATGTCGCATCCTTAACCCTAACTAGATGGTGCACACAACCTGTGGAGATCATCTTTCTAGCCTTAAGGTAGGAAATGAAATGACCTATAGGCACGGCTGAACTACCCTTCCACTATATGACTGGCTCACCCGGAAACCTGAATTCTACTGCCCGGGTTCTATAAGTAACTGAGGCATAACATGCAAATAGCCAATCCATACCAAGGATAACATTAAAATCGGTCATGGATAACTCTACTAAATCGACTGAGGTGACTTTCTGAAGGACTGTGACCAAGCAACATTTATACACCCGTCTAGCTACAACTGAATCACCCACTGGGAGAGACTTAGAAGGGTTCTGATAAGATTTCAGGACTGTCTCAAAAACTATTAGCCATGTAAGGTGTCACAAAAGACAAAGTAGCCTCTGGATCTAACAAAGCATAAACATCAAAATAGAAAACTCGCGACATACCAGTGACTACATCCAGGGAGACCTCTTGCTCCTAGAGAGGTGCTAAGGCATTGAATCTATTTTGGCGTTGGTCGCTATCTATACTAGTAGATGCCCCCTGTTGGGCTGATCATGCGGGTGGAGCTGCTGAACTGAAAGACAGGCCTCAGCCCCTATCGTGGTCCTATCTAGCTACTGGGTAATCTCTAAGCATATGTCCAGGCTTCCCACACCTGAAGCAAGCACTTGTACCCGCCAAGCACTAACCCGTGTGCCCCCGACCATACTTGCCACAAATTGGGATATTGGAATCCGCAGGCCTGCTGCTCTTACCCCTCAAGCCTGAAGCTCGCCCTCTATAATCGTGCTTTGGTCTGGAAGGCACACTCATCGCTGAAGATGCTAGGGCTGAATATCTCTGGTGGGTGTGCTGTTGGTGCCCACCCCCGGCCTCAACTAAGATAATTCATAGCTATCTATCCTAGCCCTCTTGGCCTCTCTCTCCCTCATATGTGCCACCTCCATCTGTTGGGTGTATAAGACTATCTGAGGGAAATCCATATCCTTGTGGAGCATAGCGTTCCTATAATCTTTGTCTAAATAGCCCGCCACTCCATGAACAAACCTGCTCTCTCGCTCCCTCTGATCAACCACTAACTCTGGGGTGTACTTAGACAAATGAGTGAACTCTAGTGCATATTATTGCGTTGTCATCTTCCCCTACTTAAGTTTCACGAACTCAGTCGTCTTCAACTCCTTCATTTCATGAGGGAAGAACCGATCTAGAAAAGCAATGTGAAACTCCTCCCAACTGATAGGACCTGCTCGAGCTGCCCTACTATCTCTCCACTATCTAAATAATATATGGGAGACCACCTTCAATTGTACGAGGCCAACTCAATACACTCGACTCCATTCACCCTCACAACCTGGGTGATCTTCATAATCTCATTGATAAACTCATATAGATCCTCATCTATGTTTGGCCCAAGGAACTCTGGAGGGTTCATTCTTAGGAAATCTCTAACTCGAGTTGCCGCCTCATTTCAATTTTGAGAGACATGCGCCACTGCCTTCTGATTGACCTGGGTGGTCAAGGCCTCGCTGGCATCTGAATGGCTGCTCGAAATTCAGCATAGGCAACCGGCTCTGGTGTGTGGTGCTCCTGGACTGGTGGGGCTTGTTGGTTCCCATCTCTATTACCATCCTTGTGGATATTTCCATTCCTATTCCTCCTACCGTTAACTCTATGGGGAGTCATGATTCTACAATTGCGAATAGCACGAGTTAGAAGGATAGAGAGACATTTCATCGCACGACTGTAATACCCCGGAGGTGCCTAAGAATAAGACCCAGGTGTTAAATGTGAAATCTGCAGAAACTAAGAACAATAGCACAGGACGAGTGGAGTAATGACTCATGGTTGCAAACCACGAGCTGTTGTTAGGATTCATGGGTTCAGGTGTTCGGGTGGCAGACGATGTAAAGATTGATATAATGACTTGTTTTAAGAAACAAGTCATCGTTTGTTGCTGTGGTAAGAGGTGGTCATAACATTCATGGAATATAATGGGTCATCCAATGACACATCATGGCATGAAACAATCCGTTGTCTTGAGTCTTGGTAAGGGATCCTAATCTCTAGTGGATTTGAAAGACAAATACCACGATTCGTTGGAGCCAACAATGAGTCATGGCGAGATTCATCGTGGGGAAGTTTAGAAGACTCAGGAAGGCAATCAACAATCGATTAGATGACTCGTTATACCTAAGGATGAGTCATCCTGTCTATCCATGGTCGGATTCTAAGAGAAGTCTTGGACAGTGCATAGCATGGACAGATACCATGGGTCGTGGTATCCTCCAGCGACCCGTAAGGTCATTCATCGTTTGGTCTAGTGAGCAGTTTTTCTGCGATTTCAGTAAGCGTATTTCCATCACTCCTAAGTCTAGAGGCCTATACTACGTTGTTAAGGCTCGTTTCAGTGAGTTTAAGGAGGGGAAAACCTATTCTAAGTTATTTCTTTCCATGCATGCAAACTTGAGAGTTCGAAGAGAGGATTTAGAACAAGTTTTGAAGGCTTCCATTGGAATCTCATCTTGGGCAATTAGAGAAGTGGTAAAATCATCCCTCCTAGGTATGTAGGGTTATGAGTGGGTATTTCCTTCCTCACCCATGCCCAAATCTCTAGCTAAGTATGAGAAATTCATATGATCAAGTTATGGGGTTTTTACCCAATTGCATAATTCTTCAATTTCTATACATGGGTACGATTAGATTATATTTCTATTGATGAATTGTGAAGCTTGGGCAGATTTTAAATTGTTTTCAATCAAAAATTGTGTTTTCTAAATTATGAAATTAAATGCCCATGTATGAGAAGTTCATAAAAGAAGAGAATGATGATGAATGTATGATGATGATGAGATTTGATGATGAAAAGCATGTTTCTAAAGCTACCCATAATTATGATATTGTTTTCAAAATGAATTGAGTAGATCCAAGTATGGTAAAGCTTTGGGAAATGCCCACATGTTGATTTAAAATGATGATTTTTCTGAAATAAGCTTACCACGTTGTTTGGAGCGAATTCTCCCAAATTTCATATTATTAGCTTGTGGTATGTTTCAAATTAAAGCTTCTCATATATATAAGTTCATAACTGAGATGTATGTCATTATTGAGCTTTGTCAAGGGACAATGTTGAGCTTTATTTTCATATGATGTCGAGTCTATGCATGATTTCATTATTGAGCTTTGTCAAAGGACAATGTTGAGCTTCGTTTCATACGATGTTGAGTTATGCATGATTTCATCTTGAGCTTTGTCAATAGATGATGTTGAACATCGTTATATATGATGTAGAGAATTGCATGTTTTGGGAGAAGAGTCTAGCACCGAGCGGGCTAAGGGTCGAGCACTCTATATCTCAGAACTACGCGCCAACGTAAGATGATACTATTATATTATTGGGACCTCCCTTATGAGCTATCCTCATTCCTATTGTCCCTTAAGCTTGATATCAATATCATGGTATCGTCCATATCCCTAGAAAGGCTATGGACGGCTCTATCTACTTGAGTGTGATAGTTGAGACCATGTAAGCTCTATTGTGGTATATCAGTTAAGTGACGAGTCTCCCACTGTCTATACTATTCATATTTGCATATTCATTACTCATGGTGATTACTTTTCACATGCATGTTCTAAAAGCAAGGTTTGACTCATTGTTCAGCTTTTATCATAAATGTTATTTTTCAGCTTTTAGTCATTCGAGTCAGTCATGATGTTATAAAGCTATGCATGGTCATGTCATGATAAGATTTCAATTTTAGAATGAATGCATGTAGCCCTTCTTCTCAGACTTGAAAGATTATGATATGCTATGAAATGTTTTAAATGATTTACTTTACTTAAGCGGTTTTACTTACCTTGCAAACTCAGTACATTCCACGTACTGACCGCATAATTTCTATGTTGTATCATTTCATGATACAGGACCTAGCTCATAGCTTCAGCCCCTCTCTTAGACAGCTTTTCGGAGTTAGTATCTGCTCAGATTTATGAGTCCTCATCCTTCGAGGACTAGACTATCATTTTCCTTTATGTATTTCTAGTTTCGATATTGTTGAGTTTGTTGGGGTCTTGTTCCATCAACTCGTCCATAATAGAGCCTTTTCATACTTATGTATGTGTTAGCTTCAGATGTGATTCTGATGTGATGTTGAATTACTTCCGCTGAGATTATATTGATGCTTTCTTCAGTTTATTAAATGAGTTCGTTGTATGCTTATGCCATGGGTCGACTTGGGGTCTCTCAGGGTCCCTTGTCCCGTGTCTACGATCCGGGCCCCCGTTTGGGTCGTGACAAACTTGGTATCAGAGCTATAGGTTTGAAGTGTCCTAGGGTGTTGAAAGTTGCGTTAAGTAGAGTCCTTTTCATGGGTGTGAAGCACGCTACACTTATGACGAAGAGGCTACAAGACATCTAGGAAATGTTCCCTTCTTTCATGATCTATGTCGTGCAATGAAAAGTCTTTTTGTCCTTCTAATTCGTGCTAATCATGATTGCAAAATCATGGCTCCTCGAATAATGCACATATGGAGGAATGGAGGTGGTGAAGGCCACGAGAATGGAAATGGTTAGGTATCAACCAGCCCCACCAGTTCAGGATCCTCAAGCATCAGAGCCAGCCACTCATGCTGAGTTCTGGGCCATTATTCAGATGTTTGTGCAGGCTTTGACCGCTCAGGTCAATCAGCAGGCCATTGTGCATGTTCCGCAAAATGGCAATGCAGTGGTGATTCAAGTCAAAGACTTCTTGAGGATGAACCCGCTGGAGTTCTTCGGGTCCAAGGAGATGAGGACCCGCATGATTTCACTAATGAGATTTTCAAGATCACCTAAGTTATGGGGGTGAGTAGTGTTGAGTGCGCAGAGTTGGCCTCCTACCAATTTAAGGGGGTTGCACACATCTGGTTTCGCCAATGGAAGGACAGCAAGGTCGCAGGAGTAGGTCCGATCACATGGGAGTAGTTTCAAGTTGCATTCCTAGATCAGTTCTTCCCTCAAGAGATGAGGGAGCAGAAGGCAGCTGAGTTTGTAAACTTGTAGGGAAGGATGACTGTGCAAGAGTATTCCCTTGAGTTCACTCACCTATCAAAATATGCCCCAGAGTTAGTAGCTGACCAGAGGGCGCGGGTGAGCAGGTTTGTTCATGGTATAGCAGGGTACCTCTACAAAGACTACAGGACAGCTATGTTGCACTAGGATATGGACATTCCTTGGATTGTGTTGTACATCCAGCAGATGGAGGTGGCACATTCGGTGAGAGGGAGGCCAAGAGGGCCAGGACCGAGGACCATAGATTCTCTCAACAAAGGTCTGGTTGTGGGCACTGATAGCAGACCCACCAGTGATCATTAGCCCCAGCATCATCAGCAGTGAGTGTGCCATCTAGGCCCAGACATGATCAGAGAAGGAGAGCGTCAGGCTAAGGGGTCATAGCAGTAGACCCGCAGATTCCAGCATCCTAGATTACAGGCCAGTGTTTGGCAGGTTCAGGAGCTTGTTTTGGTTGTGGGCAGCCTGGACATATGCTCAGATATTGTCTAGCTGTGAGACAGGATCAGGTTGGGGGCCGAGGCCCAGCTTCTAGTTCATTAACCCCTCCCACACGCTCAGCACATCAGGGGAATCTACTAGCACAGCTGGTGCTCAGCGCCAGAATGGATTCTATGCTTTAGCTTCCTATCAGGAGTAGGAGGTCTCTGATCATGGGCAAAAATAGCATGCCCGAGATACGCTTTATAACTTAAATTAGTCTTGTTTATCTAAGTTATTGTATACATTTTCATGTAAATTTATATGAATGTGAAGATATGTGCTAACCAACATGATTAGCCTTTGTTTTGTAGGTTTTGATGACTTTTGAGTAACTAATCAATGAGTTGGTAAAGTAGAGGCTTGGAAACGGAATTAACCCGCGAACGTCGGCAAAGAGGAGGCATAAAACAGCCTACCTGCGCGTCGGCAACATGCCACGGCAGGCTGGCTGATCGCAACAGCCCACCTGCACGTTGGCAACTTGCCACGGCAGGCTGGCTGCGTGACATGGAGGTGTCAACGCTCTGCCCAAGCAGCGTGACACGCTGCCAACGCGGCAGGGTGCTGCCGAGGCCAAATTTCAGGTGATTTCCAGAGAGCTTTCGCGTTGCCTCCTTGTCACGGAGGCAGTGCTCCACGATACACTCCGTGACACGGAGCCGTTCCACGACAGGCTAAATTAAGCACGTTTTCCATTTACTATAAATTGAACCCTTAGCTCCTAAAATCATTTGGTCACGATTTTATTCTGGAAAACTACTAGGAGTGAAGGGAGAAGTGGGAGAACTCATCTAGGGTTTGTCAAATTCCCTTCTCATCTACCAAATTCATGTAAGTATGTTAGTTTAGTAGTAGTTAGTGTAGTTTTACGAATATGAATGGCAAGAACCCTTCCTCTAGGGTTGAAGCCATGAATTATGATTGTGATTTTATGAAATTATTTTGGAATTAAGTTATTGATTGTTGTTTTCGTCTTGCATTCTGGATTGTTGGTTGTTTTTATGATTGATCACCATGAAAGAATATTTGTTAGCTTGAGTAATAGCTTGAGAAAGCATTACCTAGGTCAGGACATGAGAATGTGAGGAGCACGTTGGTATCTCGGGAGAGATTTTTGTGTCAGGATAGAAATATACCTAACACCGTGCTTGGTTGAGACCCGGGGGTTATGAAAGACCAACTTGGGATGTCACATCACCACTCGAAGAAGTAGTTGTGAGGCTAAGTTGAGTTAAATGGTTAGACGCACGAAAGTCCCTAATCGTTTCCCCGTAAACCACAACATAATTGATTGCCCGCGACTAGAAATTAAACTCCTCGCTCACAATGATGCAGTGAGGCTAGATTGTCGTGTTTAAAGGCTCAAAAGACCATAAACATGCAATTCTAATTATGTGAAATAACAATTAATAGTTCCATGCTTAACCCATTGCAAATCGTAGTATCGCATGATTAATTGGTTTTAACTCTATGTTGCTCCTTGAGTAATTTCAGAATACTTCATTGACCCAAACTTAGACTTAATTAATCTCGATCGAAAATGTCTATAACCAACACTTGAGGTATTTAAGATCATACTAGAAATGGATAGTTAGAGGAATGGGTCCAGTCCCTGTGGGTTCGACAATCCGGTTCTTAAAAAGAGCCACTATATTACTTGCACGACCCGTACACTTGCGGACGCGCGAATCGGGCATGTCAGTCTCCAGATGTGGTTACTGGTATGTTGTGAGTTTTCCATATTGATGTTTATGCTTTGCTAGATTCGGGGGCTATCTTGTCTTTTGTGGCACCATATGTAGCAAGTAGCTTCGGAGTCAATTCCGATGTCTTGTCAGAGCGCTTCTCAGTTTCTACTCCAATAGGTGACTTGGTTATAGCTAGATGGGGGTATAGAGGTTTCCCAGTCTCAGTCCTTCATAAGTTCTCCTCAGAAGACTTGATAGAGTTAGCCATGACCGATTTTGCTATTATTCTCGGCATGGATTAGCTATTTGCATGCTATGCTTCAACCAATTGTAAAACCCGAGCAGTAGAGTTCAGATTTCCGGGTGAGCCAACCTTAGAATGGAAGGATAGTTCAGTTTTTCTTGTAGGTTTATTCATTTCCTACCTTAAGGCCAAAAAGATGATTTCTAAGGGTTGCATGTACTATCTAGTTATGGTTAAGGATGTCGAGTCTGAAACCGTGACTATTCAGTCAGTTCCAGTATTACGTGAGGATCCAGAGGTCTTTCCTGATGATTTGTCAGGTGTTCCTCCCGAGCGGGAGATTGATTTCGGTATAGATCTTCTTACACGCAGCCTGTATCTATTCCTCCCAATAGAATGGCTCCAGCCAAGCTAAAAGAGTTGAAGGATCAGTTGAAGGACCTATTAGATAAGGGCTTTATTAGGCCGAGTAAGTCTCAATGGGGTGCACCAGTGTTATTTGTCCGGAAGAAGGATGGTTCGCTTCGGATGTGCATTGACTATCGACTGCTAAATAAGGTCACCGTTAAGAACAGATATCCTTACCTAGGATCGATGATTTGTTTGACCAGCTTCAGGGTGTCAAGTGTTTCTAGATGATTGATCTCAGATTGGGGTATCACCATCTTAGGGTCCAAGAGAGTGACATCCCAAAAACTTCTTTTAGGACTCGGTATGGTCACTAAGAATTTGTTATTGTGTCTTTTGGACTAACCGATGCCCCTGCAACTTTTATTGATCTAATGAATTGAGTGTTCAAGTCATATTTGGACATGTTCATGATTGTGTTCATTGATTACATCCTTATATACTCTCGGAGCAAGGAGTAACATGTCGCTCACTTGAGAGTAGTGCTCCAGACCCCCAAGGATCATCAATTGTATGTGAAGTTTAGCAAGTGTGAATTTTGGTTGGACTCCATGGAATTTTTTGGGTCATGTGGTATCGAGTGAGGGCATAAGGGTGGATTCTCAAAAGATCGAGGCGGTGAATAATTGGCCTAGACCGGTGAACCCATCGGATATCAAGAGCTTTTTGGGCTTAGCGGGTTACTATCGGAGATTCGTTGAGGGCTTTTCATCTATTGTAGCACCTTTGACCAAGCTAACTCAGAAGAAGGCAAAGTTCCAATGGTCGGAGGCTTGTGAGAAAAGCTTCCAAGACTTGAAGACTCGACTCACTTCAGCACCAGTGTTGACCCTACCCGAGGGTACCAATGGTTTTGTGGTGTACTGTGATGCTTCGAGAATTGGAATTGGGTGTGTGTTGATGCAACATGCGAAAGGGAAAGCACACACCTTGAGATAGTTGAAAGTCCATGAGAAGAATTATCCGACCCATGATCTTGAGTTGGTTGTGGTGGTGTGTGCATTGAAGATATTGCAACATTACTTTTATGGAGTCCACGTGGATGTATTCACGGATCACAAGAGTTTGCAATATGTGTTCATGCAGAAAGATATCAATATTCGGCAAAGGAGGTGGTTGGAGCTACTAAAGGACTACAAAATGAGTGTCCTTTACCACCGGATAAGGCCAATGTGGTAGCGGATGCACTTAGTAGGCTCTCTATGGAGATTGTATCCCACGTGGATGAAGGAAAGAAAGAGTTGGTGAAATATGTCCATCGACTTGTGAGGTTGGGAGTTAGATAGGTCGAGTCGACCGATGGCGGCGTTATTGTGCAAAATGGATCAGAATTGTCCTTGGTGACTGATGTGAAAGCTAAGCAAGGTGAAGATTCTATTTTGGTAAAGCTGAAAGTAGTCGTTCGAAGTCATAAGGCATAGATCCTCTCCCAAGAGGGAGATGGGGTGTTGTAGTACTAGGGTCGTCTATGTGTTCCAGATATAGATAATTTGAGGGACCGAATATTGCATGAGGCACATGGATCCAGGTATTTTATCCATCCGGGTGCCACCAAGATGTATCATGATTTGCGGGAAATATATTGGTGGAATGGCATGAAGAAGGATATTGCAGAATTCGTAGCCAAGTGCCTGAACTGTCAGCAAGTGAAGGTTGAGCATCAAAGGTCGGGAGGTGTACTTCAGGATATTAGCATTCCCACTTGGAAGTGGGAAAAGATTAATATGGATTTCATTATAGGCCTACCTCGTACTCGCCGACACTATGATTCAATTTGGGTGGTGGTAGACAGTTGACTAAGGCTGCACACTTTCTGTCGGTCAAAACCACAGATTCAGCGGATGATTATGCCAAACTGTATATTTGGGAGTTGGTGCGATTGCATGGAGTGCCCTTGTCTATCATCTCAGACTGAAGTACTCAGTTTACCTCTCAGTTCTGGCGGTCTTTCCAAAAGGGGCTTGGGACTCAGGTTAAACTTATTACAGCATTCCATCTGCAAACGGATAGTCAGGGGGAGCGGAAAATTCAAACCCTCGAGGACATGTTGAGAGCTTGTGTGATGGATTTCAAGGGTAGTTGGGATGATCATGTCACGCCCCACCTTGGGAGGCATGACCAGCACCTGGTGCCCTACTAGGACCTGAACTGCTGAACTGACTGAGCCTAAGCACCTCTGGTGCATGTTGACTCTAACTCTAGAATCGAGAAAACAATGGGCTATATAGCGACTGTAAATACAACCCCCAGCCAAGAAGGCCTATAGCCACCTGTGAAAATAAAAATCTAACCAGAGACAAACAATCATAGGGAGTCCTATGCGGGCTGACAGGGCCACCATGATATCTAGTTATAACTGGAAAGTAAAATCAGATGCTAAACTAAACTATGACCGACAAGACAACCAATCAACAGTTAAACAGGGCCCCACATGGCCAACACACATAATCTAAAACATATATGGGCCCCACACGGTCGATATCATCTAACCATAGGGAAGTAACGCAATCTGCAACCCTCTAGGAGTAATAAGATGGTCGGGACAGGGCACCGACCTACCCATACTGCACAAACAAAAGGAATAAACCTCTGTCACACAAGCTTCGGAAGAAGGGAGCTGACAGTTCTGTACGGCTGACTGGAACTACGAGGGACCTGTTCCTCATCTATCTGTATCTGCAGGCAAGTAATGTAGCGCCCCAAGAAGGGTGTCAGTACCACAGGTACTAAATATGTAAGGTAGTAACTTTAAATAACTGAAAGTAAGGAAATAGAACTGACAATAACTGAAGTAAAGAAAATGGACTGAAGATGACTAAAGTAGTGAAATCAGGGCTAAACATAACTGTAATAAGAGGGTAGGGGTCATACCTGACAAACGAGGCGTCTTACTGTCTAACTATCAGTAACTAAGGCAAACATAAACCTTACCTGGCCCCCATAAGCCGGAAGGTACAATAAGCACAGAATAACCCACCTGGGCCCACATTAGCCCTAGTGAGTACACCTCAATCTATATACCCCAATCCAAGTCATATTGAGTCAACTACCAGCTATAAGCATCCCGCTGATCCCCTGCGTCTTCAACTGGGCCCGCTCAGCCCCTGACTGTAGTTGTCTCTGATTCCGGAGGACTCCTGATATCTACACCCCGGAGTAAATGCTCGGAGGGGGTGTGTATAAGGCCAACCACGGCATATGAGGATCTGGATCCCCATCTTCGTCCCTTGCGGACAGCATGCCGCTCCGTAGAGTGACGTATCCTCGCCCCTAGCAGGAGGTGACACAGCTATTAACCCTTGGGCGGTCACGGAAGCTATACAGGAATAATCTGACCCAAAACAATACAATTTATGAGTCTCAACTGACAACAACTACTAGACATGATAACATACTCCTGACATGCTTTACTGGGATTCATACTACACTACTATTGTACCAGGCAATCCACCCTAGTTGTTGTTTTGGTGGCTGGAGCATTAGCCCTATCCTTGCCTTGTCTAGCCAACTGGCAATCTCTAAGCATATGTACGGGCTTACTGATGTCTCCTAAATTACACCTCATAATGAGATATAAAGTAGTGGATGTCAAATATAGAACCCAACTAGGGTTGGGGTCAAATCACACGAGGAATTTGACGAGAACTTTAGTTAATGCGTTTAGCTAATACTATTGGCTTACTTATTTCCTAGGGAGGGAAGATTTTAAACACAAAATAATGAAAAGTAGTAGAGAACAATGAGTAGATCCTTGATTAAATTCGATTGTATTTAATGAGTGTGTTGACTAGGATTGTGTTCCCCATGACTTCATAACCACAAGGCGTTCCATACTAGTAATCTATTCCGGTACTTAGCATGCAATATTGGTAAGTTAACTTCACCTAAATGGTTGGTCCCCTATTTAGATGATTAACACCATGCAACTTATTCCTTATGCGGATGTATACTAAATTAACTCTTACCCTTAATATCGGATTAGCTATTGCCGGACAAGGTCAAGCTATTAGATGAGGGTTGATAGCCTCAAATCTCCGTTGTTAATCCCTTTTCCCATTCATTACTCCTTGATCTAGTAAGTAAGAATAAGGCAAATTCCAACGTTTGCAACCGTTAAGAATTAATTAAAATGAAGAAAAAAATAGTACATACATAAACCCCATTCAAGATTCACTAAGTATTTTTTACCTATGTGTGTTAATTCATCATAGTTCCCACAATTCTAGTTATGGGTTTAGCTACTCATACTTGAAATATCACAATTATAAATTAGAAAAGAAATCATAATTGCAACTTACAATTGTTTGTAGAAGAAACCACATGTATTGAATAAATTAACAAGAACCAAAGATCAATACTCCAATGTTGTTTGAATTTCTCTAAATCAAGAACAAAATTATAAAACTTGTTTCTTCAACCTTGATGACAACTTCAACAATATAGCTAAAAAGTCATAAATTAAGCAACCTTGTAAAATAAACCTACATAAAGTATTTATAGACTTAAACAAATCCTTTCCTAAATAAAAATGGAATACAAGTCGGCAGGTGCTCGACAGGCTGCTCCTTTAGGACAATGGATCACCTAACGACTCGTTACGTCACAGCATGAGTCGTTAGGTCCCTCATGGCTTCTGACACTCAAATCATCCAGTGTTGATGACGGATACTCCTCGCTACTTACGACGAGTCGTCAAGTCTCCCGACGACTCGTTGAGTCTTCTGTTGTGTCCCCAACTATTTTTCCCATCATTTTTCTCCCAGTCCTTACGACCCTCACGTTGCCGATCTTAACGAATCGTGCCTTCAACTTGTGTTCACCACTGGTTGGATGCACTTCGAACTTTTCTTCTTCCATCGACTCCAGGAATGAGTCGTTCAATGAGACAGCGACTCATTACCTGATTGGCAGTCCACACTCAGTCCAATTTTTGCCTTATTTTGCCCATTTCACTTTCCAAACCTGTTTTCCTGCAACACTCAACAAAAACACATGATATATATATAAACATACCTGAAATTTGCATATTTTCTTATTTTTAGGCATCGAAAGTGTCGTAAAATCACGGCACATCAACACCCTCAACTTAGAAATTTTGCATGTCCTCAGGTAAAAACAAATAAAATAAAACTAACCCCAATGCATCAATCAAAAAAATCTAGGAAACCTATGGCAGTCATAACTCTTAGCAAAATCAAATCAAATTTTCTAACACCTCCTCTATCATCAAAATCCACATCACAATGCATGTGCAAAACTTTCAACCATGACACAAAGGAATTGAAGAATGTCATTACACTATCACTTGCAACCATGCATACAACATTATAACACTGACCCAGACAATTTGCAGATGATGTTGTTGACCATATGCCCTCACCACAAAGAAGTCCCACACACACATATGTATATAATCATGACAATGTTTTATCTTGGGACTGGGTAAGAACTCACTCACTCTCATAAAGAAATTCTAACTGTGCACATACAATACCATAAGCTTGCTTTTACATTCAATACCTCGATTTTCAGACGATTGAACTAGGATCACTATAGGACTTTTTCAGCTTGTAATGTAGGCTTGGAGTTGGGTATGGTAGATATGGGAATAGTGACTTAACCTTTCTTGGCACTACACTAACTTTGACTCCACTTAACCTCTTTTTCACTTCTCTCCCATTTTCCCTTACTTTCTTCTTCTTTCACTTTCTTTTGCAACTATTCCTTGTTTCAAGCATTTCTTTTCTTCTTTCTCGCTTTCATTTTTCTTTTTTTTAATTCAATTTCAAACTTCTTTATGCACATCGCACCCGCATTTTGTTTGCATTTATCAATTATTTTCCATCCTACTCTTCTTATGCAACCCTATAGTAGCCACCCTCAACTTAGGGCAATTTGTCTGAGTTGAGGTTCACAGTGTCCAAGGAGGGACCTGAGCCAAAACAAGTTTATTATAATCAAAGCGGGAAGGTGAATTTGCTCAACAAAAAGAAAGGTCAATTTTAGCTGAAAATTGGGATCAAGGGATATTTATTTCCATCTAGTAGGTCTTTTAAGGCTAAAGTGGACTATTCATCAAAAATGGCCTATGATCCTTTCCTAATCTCCCATCCTATACCTCGGTATGACCGACCAGGTAAGTTCTAGATTGACATACATAGTAGAACTAACTTTATACCTTTCTCACACAATGCACAGGCAAATATCATCATTTATACCAACTGCTAGTTCAGGTACAGTCACACAATGGTAAACACATTCATCGTATTAATGTCATGCAAAGATTCACAAAGGTTATGCTTTTCTACTTAGCATGCACATACATAAATATTTTTAGGAGGGGTATCAGATGATAACATAAAATAAATCCATGTTATTGACTGCCCTAGGCTCACCTATTTTCCTTCGATTGACAGAAAACAAAACACAGACGATAAAAACCTAAACATATCAGTTTTCCTAGATAAGGAACACCCAAGGAAAAAGATATCTGACAAGAAAAGCCCTTAGGTTATGTTAAGCAAAAATATAGGTATCCCACCTACCCCCATCAAGAAAAACATGCGGCGTCCTCGATGCATATGCAAAGTAAACATGGGAATAGGGAACATACCTGTGTGACCTAGACGCCTGTGGCCTGGTTGATGGAGGGCGCAGATGCACGTCCAAGCTCCTCCCCTGTGACACCGAGAGTTATCGGTGCACTCTCTAAACCTACAGAGCTCGTACCCTCTCCACAAACTCTAGCAAAATCACTCTCGGCCCTCTCTCAAGCCTCATCTCTAGACAGCTTCAATGCTGCCTCCATGTCTATTTTCTCCCTATTCTGCTTGCATAGTAGATCACTGCTCTCACTCTCACTCACCTCTTCTCTAGGTCTCTTCCCTTTATCATGAGCTACCAGCTCCTCTATGATAAACTCTACTACCGTAGGTAGCTCCTACTAGCTCTCATCCTCTACCACTGGAAGAACAGGTGGTGTGATGGCAGGTATCTGTCATGCGGGCAACTCTTGCAACTCAGCTCTAAGGGTTGCCACCTCAGCATACCATTTGGTCAGCTCAGGAGCCTATAATTGAGCAAAGAACTCATCCATCCACCTTTCAAAGGCGTCCAACCTATCATGCCATGTCCTGTAGGCTCTCAAACTCTTTCATCACCCACGACTTGACCTGCTCCATTATCACCTTTACCCAAAGTATCATGTGAGCCTACTGCTTTTCGACCTTCGCCAGCCGCCTAGCCATGTCGGTAAGAAAATCCTGAGATATTATGACACGGCCTGCTAGTGAGGAGCGAGATGTCACAACGAGGAGGGGAGAGCTGTTGGTACAATGGATGATGACTCTGGGACCTCGCATAGCAATAGAGTATCTGCTGCAGCGGTAGCATCAGGATGGCTACCAGTCTCTCGGGCCGCTAACAGCTCTGCCTCAAACTCAGTAAACCTCACATCCTCACTCTGAATACCTCCACTCAATGCCTCAGCTAGTATGTGGTCCCTGCGGATATGGTTATCTGACTCTTGGCCCTTAAAATCAGGTTTGTATCATCTCTGATCAACCCGATATCTGTGATCTTGTGCCCGACCACTCTCTGGTCTACGGATGGCAATTATGGAACCTGGGACTCCCTACAGAGATAATCTATGAGGCATGGGAAGGTGATGCTTGTATTGTCTATGATAGCTCTCTCCCGGATCTCCTCCGCTATGTACCTTGGGAAGTTGGTAGCATACCCCTCCATGATACTAGCTACCAGTGCCGCTCGGTTCGGTGATACCATATTATCATTGCTGGTTGGTACCATCCTGTGTTATACTAGTCGCCTCCACAATTTGACCTAAAAATTTAGAGTGGCCTTTTTGATCTGTACCTCGGGGCCATTTAACCATTCCACTTATGTACCCTAAGTGGTAATGATGCGAGCCAGCCAAGTATACTGTCTTTTTCTGTCCTCATGGATCAACTTTTTGGTTTTGATTTTCCATAGCTCACTTAACTGATGATCAAACTCAGTTGTGTTCATCGGGGGCTCATAATCTGGACCATATAGTATACAGGAGATGGTCCACTTAGAGATGTCCACGGGTGGCTCCCTAACCATCACCTGGGTCAGTGCAGGTCGTTTCCTCCAATCCTGGCCTCCCTAGGCCTGATGCTGTAGTGTGGCCGCATATACTGCATAGAATTCTCTGACCAATGGTGGACTGTAGCTGCTGGATGGCTCACTCAGCCATCCAAACTGGTATTTGTCAAACAAAGTCGAACGTCCGAGAGGTCCTTGAACCCTGTAGTGACCAACCTCGGCTCCTCCTAAATGCTCCGCTTTAGGTGGCCCTTATCTATGGGAGTGATGTCTCTGTTGTAGATTGCTCTCATGCCCGGCACACACCACCTCTTCACCATTCTCTGAGGCTGCTCTATCGATGTGTGAGAGGTATTAGTCTCCTCATTTTTCATTCTCTCCTATTAGGCATGCGATTCATTATCATCCTCATCATTTGTCATTGCTGCAGTGCCCTCGGGAGCAATTGGGCTAAGACCCCAGCATTTCCTTTCTCCCGACTGGGTGGGTCCCTCACGAGTGGAGTCGAAGAAGTGACCATAACTGTCGGATTTATAGGGCGTTTATTCCTAAACCTGGTCAACCTCTTCTCCAGAATGTCCTTCGATATCTGATATTCCTCAACAGAACCACTCGACTCTTCTAAAGATGAGGGCTCATCTCTTAGTCTGCGAGTCGAGGGTTGTCCCTTCTCCTGCCCCTGTTTCTTGGATGGGCCTTTCTTTGGGGTTCTTTTTGTTGACATTATACCTGTGGAATAATGATTAGTATTCAAGATAAGAGTATATGAAATTGAAAAATTAGTGCCTACCTACAGACAAGATGGAACACCCGACGATTCGTTGCCACTAGCAACGACTCGTGAAGTCACTCATTTTTTTAAGGTCAAGAATTCCCTTTTATTCAAGTGTACTTGACGACTGGTCATGACGAGTCATTTCTTGTGGTAACGACTCATTAAGTCAGTTGTGGCCATGTGCTTATAACTTAATATAATTCCCACTCAGGATGAGACTTATCATGAGTCATGAGATGATACCACGACTCTTCATGTGGCTCGTGCTTAAGAATTCCCTTAACATTAGTGATGAAGGGTCATGTATGTTATACCCCGGAAGCTCAAAGATCGGACCCTGAAATGAAAAAATTGTGAAATTTGATTACAGGCACAGGATGAGTCGTTGGATGACACGTGAGGAGACCCCACGAGTCGTCAGGAGGCTTGTAGGGAGGCCTGGGAAAAATGGAGGATTGAGGTCCCCACGGTGAGGTAATGACTCGTGGTCTGCCACCATGAGTCGCCATGTAACTCGTGGGGTGATGTTGGAATTAAATTGGTAGAAGTAACTAGTGTACCTAACGGATAGGACCCCACGAGTCGTGCCAGTCCCAATGACTCGTGAAGTGAGTCATGAGCAGGCAGGTAAAGTAGGGAAGTATACATGACGGACGGTGACCACGAGTCTTGGTTTCGAGGAACGAGTCGTTATGTTCCCCGTTATGAGCCCCAACAGATCAGTTAACTAGTGCACTTGACGGGAGATTCGATGAGTCGTTTCCCGTCCTAATGAATCTTAGGTCACCCGTTAGGGTCACCTGGCAGTGTTTTCCTACGAATTCAGTAAAGGTCTTTTCATAATTCCTAAGTTCCTAAGACCTATTCTACATCGTTTAAGGCTCGTTTTAGTGGGTTTTTAGTAGGGGAAAACCTATCCTAAGCCATTATTCTCATGCATGCAAGTTTGAAGGTTTGAAGAGGAGGTTCAAGGTGAAATCTTAAGGTTTCCAATTGGAATCTCAGTTGAGCAATTAGAGGATGTTAGAATTCACCATTTCCAGGTATGTACGGCTATGAGTGGGTGTTTTCTTCCACATCCATGCCCAATCCCTATCAAAATGTGATAAATTATCCATGATCAAGTATGGGGTTTTACTCAATTGTATGATTCTTCCATCTCTATACATGGGTATGATTAGATTGTATTTATATAGATGATTTATGAAGCTTGGGCGAATTCTAAATTGTTTTTCCCTTATAAAAATTATTTTCTAAAATTTTAATCTAAAACGCCCATGGGTGAAGAGTTCATAAAAGAGGTGATTTATGGTAAATGTGTAATGATGATGAAGTTGATGATGAAAATCATGTTTCTAAAACTACCCATGATTATGTAGTGGTTTTCAAAGTGAATTGATTAGATCCAAGTATGATAGAGCTTTGGGTGATGCCCATATGTCGATTTAAAGTTATGATTTTCCCAACATAAGCTTATCACATTGTATGAATTGAAATTTCCCAATTTTTGTTATAAATTCTAGCTTGTCTTATGTTGAGTAAATATTCTATGCATAGCTTACCACATGATTTGTAGTAGATGCTCCCACCTAGGATTGAGCTTGTGGTATGTTTTGAAATAAATATTCTCATATGCATGATTTCATAATTGAGATGTAGGTCATTATTGAGCTTTGTCAGTAGACAATGTTGAGCTTCATATCCGTATGATGTCTAGTCTATGTATGATTTCATTATGAGCTTTTTCAATAGACAATGTTGAGCTTCCTTTTATACGATGTTGAGTTATGCATGATTTCATATTGAGCTTCCTCAATAGACGATGTTGAGCTTCGTTATATACCATGTCGAGCATTGCATGTTTTGGGAGAAGAGTCTAGCACCGAGCGGGTTAAGGGTCGATTACCCTATGCCCCAGAACTATGCGCCAACGTAGGTTGATATTATTATATTATTGGGACCTCCCTTGTGAGTTATCCCCGGCCTGATTGGCCCTTCAGCTTGATATTGATATCATTGTATCGTCCATCTCCCTAGAAAGGTTATGGACGGCTCTACCCACTTGAGTGTGATAGTTGGGACCACATAAGCTCTATCGTGGTATGTTGGTTTAGTGACGAGTCTCCCGCTGTCTATATCATTCGGTTTTGCATATTCATTACTCATGAAGATTATTTATGCATGCATGTTCAAAAAGTTTGACTCATTGTTCAGCTTTTGATATAAGTGTTATGTTTTAGCTTTGAGTCATTCGAGCCAGTCATGATGTTCTAAAGCTATGCATGAACACGTTATGATAAGAGAACGATTTCAGAATGAATGCATGTAGCCTTCCACTTATACTTAAAAGCTTATGAAATGTTATGAAATGTTTTAAATGATTTATTTTACTAAAGCTGTTTTACTTACCTTGCATACTCGGTACATTCCACGTACTGACCGCATACTTTCTATGCTGCATCGTTTTATGATGCAGACCCAGTCCCAGGTTCAACCCTGTTTGTACTCGCTGCTCAAAGTTAGCACCTGTTTGGTTGGTGAATCCTTATCTTTCGAGGACTAGACTATCATTTCCCTTTATGTACTTTTAGTTTCAGTATTGTTGAGTTAGTTGGGGTCTTTTCCCATCAACTCATCCAGATTAGGGGCTTTCAGACTTATGTATGTATAACTTCAGATACTATTCTGTTGTATTGTTGTATGAGACTTCCGTTGAGTTACAATTATGCTTTCTTCATAATTATTAAATGAGTTAGTTGAATGCTTATGCCATGGGTCGACTTGGTGTCTCTCAGGGTCCCTTGTCCCATGTCTACGATCGGATCCTCTGTTCTGGTCGTGACAATGTATGACTCGTTAGGCATGCCTGACGTGCCCGCAAGTTTACGGGTCGTGCAAGTACTATAGTGGCTCTTTTTAAGAACCGGATTGTCAAACCCAAAGGGAATGGACCCATTCCTCTAACTATCCATTTCTAGTGTGATCTTAAATAACTCAGGTGTTGGTTATAGACATTTTTGATCGAGATTAATTAAGTCAAAGTTTGGGTCAACGAAGTATTCTGAAATTACTCTAGGAGCAACATAGAGTTAAAAACCAATTAATCATGCGATACTACGATTTGCAATGGGTTAAGCATGGAACTATCAATTGTTATTTCACATAATTAGAATTGCATATTTATGGTCTTTCGAGCCTCTAAACATGACAATCTAGCCTCACTGATCATTGTGAGCGAGGAGTTTAATTTCTAATCGCGGGCAATCAATTATGTTGTGGTTTACGGGGAAACTATTAGGGACTTTCGTGCGTCTAACCATTTAACTCAACTTAGCCTCACAACTACTTCTTCGAGTGGTAATGTGACATCCCAAGTTGGTCTTTCATAACCCTCGTGTCTCAACCAAGCACGGTGTTAGGTAAATTTCTATCCTGACACAAAAATCTCTCCCGAGATACAAACATGCTCCTCACATTCTCATGTCCTGACCTAGGTAATTCTTTATCAAGCTATTACTCAAGCTAACAAATATGCTTTCATGGTGATCAATCATAAAAACAACCAACAATCCAGAATGCAAGACGAAAACAACGATCAATAACTTAATTCCAAAACAATTTCATAAAATCACTATCATAATTCATGGCTTTAACCCTAGAGGAAGGGTTCTTTCCATTCATGTTCGTAAAACTAAACTAACTACTACTAAACTAACATACTTACATGAATTCGGTAGATGAGAAGGGAATTTGGCAAACCCTAGATGAGTTCTCCCACTTCTCCCTTCACTCCTAGGTAGTTTTCCAGAATAAAATCGTGACCAAATGGAATTAGGAGCTAAGGGACCTATTTGTAGTAAATGGAAAACGTGCTTAATTTAGCCAATCGTGGAACGTCTCCGTGTCACGGAGTGTATCGCGGAGCACTGCCTCCTTGACACGGAGGCAACGCGAAAGCTCTCTGGAAATCACCCGAAATTTGGCCTCGGCATCACCCTGCCGCGTTGGCAGCGTGTCACGCTGCTTGGGCAACGCGTTGACACCTCCATGTCGTGCAGCCAGCCTGCTGTGGCACATTGCCGACGCGTAGGTGGGCTGTTTTGTGCCTCCTCTTTGCCGACGTTCGCGGGTTAATTCCGTTTCCAAGCCTCTACTTCACCAACTCATGGATTAGTTACTCAAAAGTCATCAAAACCTACAAAACAAAGGCTAATCATGTTGGTTAGCACATATCTTCACATTCATATAAAATTACATGAAAATGTATACAACAACTTAGATAAACAAGACTAATTTAAGTCATAAAGCGTATCTCGGGCATGCTATTTTTGCCCGTGATCACAACCCCACACTTAAAGTCTTGTTCGTCCTCGAACAACCTTTTACATATCATGCATATGGAGACTCCCACATAACTATTTTAGCAAGATAATTCAAGTTACGGCTATAATGATTACATAAGATAACAAGCTACAAATAGAGCATGCACGGTTTGATCATTGAAATGAAGTACAACTATGTTAAGACTTCTTAACCTCAAGAATCGACTCTCGATCTTAGCAAACTCATGCAAACCAACTGATTAAGAAATACCACATGAATTATATCCTTCATTCAACACGTGCCCTCACGGAAAGAGAGTTACCCAATTTCACACGCAAAAACAATTTTTAAATCACAACATGTGTGGGTACATGAATAGAATTACGCTCACTCTCACAAAGAATTCACATGCATCATGTAATGACCCATAAGCTTGCCCTTAGTGTTTTATTCCACTAATTTAAGGATTTGTGAATGTAAGATCAAGTAGGACTTTTTAGGTTGTAATGTAACTCAGGTGCGGGTAGATATTATTATGGCCAGTAATAGTGACTATCTTTCTTAAGCGCTTTTAATACATCACGCCCTCCTTACGAACTTCCCTTCCCTTACTTCACCTTTTTCCTCTTTTCAGCTTTCTTTTTCCTCTTATGTTCCCCCTTTCTTTAGGCACTTTTATCTTATTAGTAAGGAGCTCTATAAATAATTTTACATTAATTTGTTTTCTTACTCCTTACTAATAATCAACCATTTTCACACAAGTGCACCTTTGTCCTTTTTTCACTTCTACAACTTGCTACTTTTCCTTTCTTTTCATTCTTCTCACTCCTTTACTCCTTCGGATTTTTTCCACTCAAGCGCTTAGGAGTTTTGGATCAAATTCAAGGCTAATGAAAGAAAAAGGATTAAGCTTGTGTTGCAGCTGTCAAAGAATAGGCTCAAGGCTCAATGGGGCTAACTAGGATTAATTTCTCAAGGTAGGTAACATGAGGGATAAAAATTTGGTTCATTCAAAGAAATGCCTATATCATCTCCTATAATTCACATCCTTCATTTTGTTTTATAAACACACCAGGCAAGTTCTAAACAATCCACAATAGCACAGAATACTCAAAAACCTTACACTCATGGCACATGCTCAAATCAAGACACATTCAGTAGACTCTTACTCAGCTAATCACAAGAATTCAGAATTAAGCTTCAATCATATTGAGTCAAATTCAAGAGCCTAAGCGTCTCACACAAAGTTATACACCTGCATGCTTCACACTGAACATACTTGCATCTTACAATCACGTATAGCACATAACAAGAACATCAAGCACCAATTAGTTATGGTTTCAAAAACCCAAAACCTATCGACTAATTTTTCCTCAAGACGGTCGTCATCCATCCATCGTTGGAAACAGTCCCTAACTATGACTAAAACATTATATACAGACAAAGGAAAGAAAAAGAAAAATTTTATTCTTCGGTTCAAATAACCCCCGTCGGAAAAGAACCGAAAAGAAAAACCAACGGGTGATGAAGTCATGCTTGACTCATAAAACAATTTTCAAAATTCTTCTCACAAGCATTACATTCACCAAAAATCGTTAAGCACAAAAAAATTAAAATTTTCTTGAAATTTCCCTCACCCCACACTTAAATCATGCTATGTCCTCATAGCATCAAATTAACATTTAAAGGATGAGAAATACTCCCTGAGCCTCTATGCCAAGCTAAAAGCATGCTTTCCTTTCAAGTTTTCAGAGGTGGGTGTTCGAGCCCACACTTCTTCTATTCCATGCTCTTTAGCTTCCACCTTCTCGGTACTCCGACTTCCCTCCATCTGTTCTTAACTTTCCACCAAAAACACAAACAAAATAAACATAACAAAATCAACACAAAATCAAAATTACAAAATTATACCTGAGGTACCCTTGGGTTGCCTCCCAAGCAGCGCCTTATTTTACGTCGTGGCCCGACGTGGACTGTCCTTTTCAGGACATCCTCATACCTGGGTTCTCTTTCGAGAACCATCTCCTTTTCTTTTTCTATTTAGAGGCAACAGCCTCCACTCTGTTCCTCTATTTCTCCAACTTCTTCTCAATTTGATGCCCTTTATCAGACTCGGGCTGAAAAAGCATCTGATAAGGAACTTCTTAGCCAAATCATTCCATGAAGTTATGGAGTTCGGTGGCTCAGCCTTCAGCCACTTTTTCGCCTTTCCCAACAGTGAAAATGGGAAGAGGGTCACTCGGACATAATCTGTGGACACGCCGGTGGGGACAAACTTGTCACTAATCTCTAAAAAGCTCTGTAGGTGCTGCTGTGGGTCCTTATGTGCCATCCCAGTGAATTGACCACTAGAATGTAACAACTGCACCATGTTCTGTTTAAGCTCACAGTGCCCTCCCGGCTCCGGTTTACGGATACTGGAGTTCACATTAGTCACTAGTGGGATTGCCACTTCGCGAACTAGTCTAGCTGTCATTGCTGTCGATGACAATTGTGCTTGTCCCGTGGGTGGTTGTTGTTGTACCTTTTCTTGAACTCTCTTCAGCTTTTGCTCTAGAGCTACTCTCCTTCGCAAATGGATTTGACGTTCAGGTTCAAGCAACGGTTCCACAAGCTCTCTATTTCTAGCCAGCTCGGCAGGACAACCTGTCACCTGCAATAAGTAGACTAAGACCAAGTTTTTCAACACTTTAGGAAATTCAAAAATCACACAAAAATAGATAAATTATCAAAACCTCGCCTAATCCCCGGCAACGGCGCCAAGAACTTGACGTGCCCGCAAGTGTACGGGTCGTGCAAGTAGTATAGTGGCTCTTTTTATGAACCAGATTGTCGAACCCACAGGGACTGGACCCATTCCTCTAACTATCCATTTCTAGTGTGATCTTAAATACCTCAGGTGTTGGTTATAGACATTTTCGATCGAGATTAATTAAGTCTAAGTTTGGGTCAATGAAGTATTCTGAAATTACTCTAGGAGCAACATAGAGTTAAAACCAATTAATCATGCGATACTACAATTTGCAATGGGTTAAGCATGGAACTATCAATTGTTATTTCACATAATTAGAATTGCATGTTTATGGTCTTTCGAGCCTCTAAACACGGCAATCTAGCCTCACTACATCATTATGAGCGAGGAGTTTAATTTCTAATCGCGGGCAATCAATTATGTTGTGGTTTACGGGGAAACGATTAGGGACTTTCGTGCGTCTAACCATTTAACTCAACTTAGCCTCACAACTACTTCTTCGAGTGGTGATGTGACATCCCAAGTTGGTCTTTCATAACCCCCGTGTCTCAACCAAGCATGGTGTTAGGTATATTTCTATCCTAACACAAAAATCTCTCCCGAGATACAAACATGCTCCTCACATTCTCATGTCCTGACCTAGGTAATGGTTTCTCAAGCTATTACTCAAGCTAACAAATATGCTTTCATGGTGATCAATCATAAAAACAACCAACAATCCAGAATGCAAGACGAAAACAACGATCAATAACTTAATTCCAAAACAATTTCATAAAATCACTATCATAATTCATGGCTTTAACCCTAGAGGAAGGGTTCTTTCCATTCATGTTCGTAAAACTAAACTAACTACTACTAAACTAACATACTTACATGAATTCGGTAGATGAGAAGGGAATTTGGCAAACCCTAGATGAGTTCTCCCACTTCTCCCTTCACTCCTAAGTAGTTTTCCAGAATAAAATCGTGACCAAATGGAATTAGGAGCTAAGGGACCTATTTGTAGTAAATGGAAAACGTGCTTAATTTAGCCTATCGTGGAACGTCTCCGTGTCACAGAGTGTATCGCGGAGCACTGCCTTCGTTACACGGAGGCAACGCGAAAGCTCTCTGGAAATCACCCGAAATTTGGCCTCGGCATCACCCTGCCGCGTTGGCAGCGTGTCACGCTGCTTGGGCAACGCGTTGACACCTCCATGTCGCGCAGCCAGCCTGCTGTGGCACGTTGCCGACGCGTAGGTGGGCTGTTTTATGCCTCCTCTTTGCCGACGTTCGTGGGTTAATTCCGTTTTCAAGCCTCTACTTCACCAACTCATGGATTAATTACTCAAAAGTCATCAAAACCTACAAAACAAAGGCTAATCATGTTGGTTAGCACATATCTTCACATTCATATAAAATTACATGAAAATGAATACAATAACTTAGATAAACAAGACTAATTTAAGTCATAAAGCGTATCTCGGGCATGCTATTTTTGCCCGTGATCAATGCCAACGAGTCGTTATATGAGGCGTCATCATTGAATGACCTGGTAAACCAGTTTTTTCCTTTCAAATTTTTGATGGGGTACTCATACGTCACCCATGTCAAATGTTAGAAACCTTAATTTTGGTGTGAGTTGGGCGGGCAAAACAATCCAAGCTTTGTGAACAAAGCATTTATAGATTGTAATGCCCACCGACTCAATAGGTGTAAGAATACCCACATCCACCAATACTCAATTCAACTGGTGATCAATCTCTCAAGCACACACAGACCGTTATACTTCTAAAATTACAGTGATCATCCCTTTTTACACAATTAAATTCATGGCAACTTAGGACTTTATGTTGGGTACTAAATCATTAAGTGCATCACAGTTTACACACATGAGTAGATCAAATATTTATACATAAACATATTAATACTCACAATTTCAAAAGTGCACAATGCAAGTTTGAGCAGTGGTGGTTTACGACTTGTGGTGGGGATTGGGAACAGATGTGCATGTGCCATTAGGGAAGATGGGAAGATGGGAAGTGATTAGGGAATATGGGACATGATTAGGGAGAGGGAACTATATTTTGAGAGATTTATGCTTGAGCTTGTGAATAAATGTGAGAACAATTTGGGTGTTTATAAGTTTTGAAAATTAAATTTACTCAATTTATACGTGGGTCGAGTCCGGTGATGAATCTTATTCAAG
This sequence comes from Datura wrightii, assembly GCA_035772735.1. NCBI lineage: Eukaryota > Viridiplantae > Streptophyta > Magnoliopsida > Solanales > Solanaceae > Datura > Datura wrightii. Next base: position 17,580,238 of record JASDFA010000023.1, on the reverse strand, counting down.
TGCACCACGACCCACATGACGAGTCTTTTAGTAACACATGACTCTTTCAATTGTTCATTCTACTACTCAAGTAAAGAGGACTTACCTGGTACCTAACGACTCATGGTCTCACCCAACAAGTCGTGTCGTGAGTCGCTGGCCCTGTACTCTGGTGGACACTCAGTATTGTCAAGACAAGTCACTTGAAGAATCATTGGGTAAGACCACGATTTGTTAAGTTACTCGTTATTAGCTTTCCTGCTTGAACTATTTCTGCTTCAGTGGAAACAAGTAGTCTTGACGAGTCGTTCAGTCAGGTAACGACTCATCCTGTGCTCTTTGGCACTAGAATCTCAACTTCAAATTTATGGTTCCAGCTTTAGATTTCTCATCTTAATCACCTTCACACATCAACAAACGTAAACACTATACTTTTATTACAGTTACAACTTGGGTTGCCTCCCAAGAAGCGCCTGATTTAATATCGCGGTACGATGCGGGTATCTTGATTACTCAGACTTCACCAAGATACCTCCATAGGTTTCCTCCCATGCAGCACTTGATTTAACATCATGGCACGACGCAAGTCCTTGGGTTACTCAGACTTCACCCAGAGCCCAAAGGTCCACCAGTTAATTTCTTCGCTTTTTCCCAAATATGCTTTCACCTGTTGGCCTTTCACCTTGAACCATTTGCCTTCATGGTTTTCCAATTCAATTACCCCATAGGAGAATATTTGAACCACTCAAAATGGTCCCAACCATTTGGACTTCAACTTGCCAGGAAACGAGTGAAGCCTAGAATTAAATAGCAACACCATATCTCCAGGGTTGAACTCTCTCTACTCAATCTTTCGGTCATGTTGAATCTTCATCCTCAGTTTGTAAATTTATAAACTTTCATAGGATTTCAAATGAAATTCATCTAGCTCATTCAAGTGATCAAGCCTCAAGTTCACAACATCGCTCCAGTTCAGATTTAGCTTCTTAAGTGCCCACATAGCTTTGTGCTAAAGTTCGACCGGAAGATGAAATGCTTTCCCATACACAACCTGATATGAAGACATACCTAAAAGGGTTTTGAATGCAATCTGATAAGCCCATAACATATCATTGATCTTGGGCAGATTTATATGCCCAAGTGATACTCAAACGTATCATTTTCGCCTTGTTTGTTGTGCAATGTGTATACATTTTCATGTAATTGGTAATAAAATGTGAATTTATACTAACCAACATGATTAGCATTGTTTTGTAGGTAAAACATGATTTTGAGGAGCTAAAATGCATGTTGGAACAATATCGGAGTTGGACTTGGATGCGAGCACGGAAAAGACATTGGAATGCACAATGTAAAGGGGCTCCACGATGGAGCCGTGCCACGCTACCATCGCGGAGGCACACTGCATGGAGGATGAATTAATTTGGCAATTTCCAGTGAAGCCTCGCGACAGCTCCGTGGCACGGAGGCAAACCTCCGTGTTGCATGCCGTGCCACGTTGAGGCTATATTCCCGGACCCTGGATTTCCAGTGAGGGTCCGCGTCCACGCCGTGTCACGGAGGCAGTGCTCCGCGTTGGCCTCCGTGACACGTTGCTTGTTATTCCGGGAAAAATTTCCAATAGTATAAATAGAACACTTAGGCTTATTTTTAATTAATTCAGACTTGGTAGAGCAAGGACGTGGGTTACAGGCAGTTGAGGGACGAAAAAGCTAAGGGTTTTTCTCTCTTTCTTTCTTCTTTCAATCAATTGTTTGTATGATTAACACTTGTTTTAGGATGATTAATCCACAAATGAGTGGCTAATTCTCTTCCTTGCTGAGGTTATGAACAATGGTGATGAATTTTGATTATTGAATTGTATGGTTTTTCATCTTCTTCTTCCATGTTGTTCTATTAATTCTTGTTTCTGCTGCATTAGTGTGTGGCCGACATTAATGTACATCTAAAAAGTCCAATTTCACTCGAGAGAGCACGAAATTGGAAAGTTGTGAATTAATAGGGTATTGTTCTTAACTTGATTTGCGAAAATTGGGTTTTGATGTGCTTTCCTGATAGAAATATACTTGAAAGCCGTATTAGTCAATTTAGGAACCGGAATTGTATTGCTAGGTCATAAATTGCATTTGATCACAGAAATGTAGACGAATGGTTTATGATTCTAAAGTGATATTAAATACGAGAGTTTTCATCTCTAGGCTAATGTTCTTGGCTAGCAACAGGAAGAAAAGATTAACCAAATTATGATTATAATCAAGTTCATTACTTGTCTTAACCTTGGCATGCTCATATCCATAGTTTCAATTCACAGTAAATATTTGTTAATAGTTTTAGTATATAATTTATAAACAAAAATTATTTAACTTTTGGTTACATTGTTGTCAGCATAATTAGAAGTAAGCTAGAATATAGTATACTTAAGCAATTTTACTTATCCAGAGTCTCCTTGGTTCGATACTTAGCTTACTTAGCCACTTTATTACTTGTTTGACCACGTGCACTTGCGTGTCGATTTTTAACCTATACCAAAACACCCGAACAAGTTTTTGGCGCCGTTGCCGGGGAGACTAGGCAATTGGTGAAATTGTGTTAAGTGTAAATTTACTGTATTTTTGTTTTATTTTCTTAAGTGTTGACAACTTGGTCTTAGCCTGTATTTTGCAGACTTGATTTCTGTGAACACTGGCAAAGGACAAGGAGCTGGTGGAATCTTATACAGAGCCTGAACGTGAATTTCATAGTAAATGCAAAGAAGCTCTACAAAAGAAGTTGCAGTTGCTCAGACAGACTATAATGGAGCAATAAAATCCACCGGTTGTGAGGGCAGTGTTAGTGCCCGACGAAGCAGCAGCAAGGCCGGTTCGCGAGGTGGCAATCCTACATGCCAACAATGTACATTCAAGTATCCGCAAACCAGAGTCTGGAGGGAGATTTGAATTAAAACATAACATGGTGCAACTATTGCACACAAACGGGCAATTTACCGGTCTCCCTCATGAAGACCCACAACAACATCTCCAAAATTTTTTGTAGATAAGTGACACTTATATACCCGCTGGAGTGTCACCTGATTATGTTCGGCTCACCCTATTTCCGTTTTCCTTACTTGGTGAAGCCAAGAGGTGGTTAAAAGCTGAACCACCAAATTCTATATCAACGTGGGATGATCTTGCACGGAAGTTTTTGATAAGATTTTTTCCCTCTGGTAAAACAGCCAGACTTAGTAGTCAAATTCTAAGTTTCAAACAGAGGGAGGGAGAAAATTTATATCAAGCCTGGGAAAGATTTAAATCCATGTTGCGGGACTGTCCTCATCATCATCAGTCCAATGAGGTGTTGGTACACACATTTATTGAGGGTTTGGAACCCCATACTAAAATTTTGTTAGACTCAGCAGCTGGAGGGCAAGCGCTGGAAAAGACTTATGAGGAGCTGTACACTTTGATCAACCGAATTTCACAGGGCAATCTAGAATGAAATGCAGATTTATCTCGAGGTGGAGCAAGGAAAGCAGCAGGAGTGCTTGAAGTGGATGGATTTATAGCTATCGCTGCACAGATAGCTGCCTTGCAGAATCAGTTGAACAACCACTTCAGCAACATGAATTTGAACCAGCCTTCAGCTTCAGTCAATGCGGTCCAGCAAATGTGGTGTGAAGTGTGTGGTAGCAGTGAGCATTCAGCTGAGTGTTGTGGAGCAAACCCAGATTCGGTTAACTTTGTGGGCAATGCACAAAGAAATCAGCAGCAGTTTGGTAGTGGCTACAACTCAAATTGGAGGAACCATCCAAATTTTTCGTGGGGTAGCAACAACCAACAAGGCCAAAGTTCGGGTCAGGGTATGCACAGGAATCAAGGAGGGCAACAGAACTACCAATCTCAATTCAGAAATCATAATGCCCCTCCTCCACCACCATCACCGAGCATTGAGGAGATGTTCAAGACCATGATCGCTAATCAGGCGCAATTGCAGGCTGACTATGTTAAATTGGCAGCCGAAGTGAAGAACAATCAGTTAGCGACCAAGGCTCTTGAGTATCAATTTGGGCAATTTGCTAGTGCCCAAAACACAAGACCCAGAGGAGGACTGCCTAGCGACACGGATCCTAATCCGAAGCAGGTAAATGCAGTGACCACGAGGAGTGGTTTGCAGCTGAAGGAGGTGGAACCGGAAAGACCGCCTCAAAAGTCAGGAGCAGCAGATGTTGAGGGAGAGCAACTTGCGGATAAGGGGAAGACCAAAGAAGCAGAATCAGAAAGGCCTCCACCCCCGTTCCCTCAACGACTCAAGAAACACAAGGAGGAGGCGTGTTTCAAGAAATTTATGGAGGTGCTTAAACAGGTACATGTTAATTTACCTCTTGTTGATGTCTTGCAGGGAGTGCCAAAATATGCTAAATATATTAAAGACATCGTGGCCAACAAAAGTCGTCTGACTGAGTATGCCACGGTAGCTTTGACGGAGGAATGCACTTCCCGGATCCAAAATAGACTGCCCACGAAGCTGAAAGACCCTGGAAGTTTTACTATCCAGCTTACTATTGGGCAGAGTATCCGAGCTCGTTGATTATGTGATTTGGGGGCGAGCATAAATCTGATGCCATCTTCGGTATTCAGAACGTTAGGTCTAGGGAGTCCTAGACCTACAACCGTAATCTTGCAGCTAGCAGACAGATCCTTAGCTAGGCCGGATGGCATTGTTGAGGATGTGCTTGTGCAAGTGGGATCCCTCATTTTTCCGGTTGATTTTATTGTTCTGGATTTTGAACCAGACGCTGAAGTCCCATTTATTTTGGGACGACCCTTCTTGGCAACCGGAAAAGCATTAATTGACGTGGCTGCGGGTCAACATACAATGCGAGCACATGACAAGGTAGAGGTGTTCGATGTGTACAAAGCACCCAAGCTCCCGATGGTAAATGAAGAACTCTCGGTGATCAATGTAATTGATCATGGGAATGCTAAGCACATGAGTGATTCCCGAGAGTTGATGGGAAGACCACCAGATAAAGGTGAGCACTACTGGGGGGAGGACAATGATCGTGAAAAATCGTCCATCACCCTAGTGGATAATTGAGCATAAAGGACGTCGAGCCGCGACGGTAAACCAGGCGCTGCACGGGAGGCAACCCGTGAAAAAAAAAATTTTTTTTTTAAAGTGTAAATAGTTTTTAGTTTATTCTTCTTTTTCTTGATATAGTACAAATTTTTCGTTTTAGTTAGTATTTTTCATTTTAGTTAGGGAAATCTATTAATCTAACCAATTTTGTTTAGTAAGGTGATTTTCAGGTCAACCGGAGAAAAATGTGCATGGAATCGGGAAGGAAAAGGAAAGGTATGAAAAAATGAATAAAATGAAGAGACAGAGCACTGGGGCGATGGCTCCGTGTCACGAAGGAAGGGCTCCGCGTTACCCTCCGTCACACGTTGCCCTATATTTTGTGACGGGTCACACCGGGTTGCCGGGTGACCCGCGTGTTTCCCTTCATTTTTAACCCCGATTTTAGTCCCTTTTCCCCCATTTCCTCTCTTCTCCGGGACCAAACACCCGAATCCCCCTCCCCAACCAATGTGCCACGCTATTAAGCAACCAAATTGTCGAGTTTCTTCGATCATTCAACTTAAACGTACAATGGCGAGTAGGCAGGATAAGGGTAAAGGTGCATCTACTTCAGGCACCGGGAGAAAACGAATGAGATTGGGCACAACAGTCCCAGCTGCACCAGCTATTCCGCGCGGCCAACGCCACCAATATGGAACGAGGTGGGTGACCGATGAAGGGAAGAAGTGGTACGCTAAACATAAGGAGAATAAGTACTTCCCTGAGGAGCATATTGCACGGGAACCACTAGCATAGGAGTTCCCCGTATTGTGCAGAGAATCGAGGCAGCTGGGCTAAGCTTCATATTTCAAGAGCCCAAGGAGTGCAACCTACATTTAGTCCGGGAGTTCTATGCAAATTGGAACCCGGCCATCAGAAGACACACAATAAAAATTAGAGGGCAGATTGTCACTCTGGAACCCCAAAAATTAAATGCCATCATTGGTGCGCGGGACACAAACGCCCACGTTCTCCGCCAGCTGAACATCACCCCACCATACGCCGATATCAGATGCACTTTGTGTGGGGCTCGATCCACAGCCAGATGGAGCAGACATAAGGAGAGGGGTTACCACCAGACTCTGCCGTATTCTCAAATGAACAGGGAGGCAAGAATTTGGCTGAAAATAGTTTATTCGTGCTTGATCCAGGGGGTGCACATGACGGATGTGACCCGGGACTGTGTGTGCCTGGTGTATGCCCTAATGAAAGGGCTAGAGATTAATGTTGGGGCGGTCATCATATCCACCATGAAGAGAGCCCGACTACACCAGGGCCACAGGTATGGGTTCGGTGGACTCATCACCACCTTTCTCCGGGGCCTCGACGTCGAGGAAGAGGCTTTGGACTACATCCCACAGTTGGAGCAGAGGGCCCTTGATGTGACTAAAACCAAGTCCCCCGATACCACACACGGCCCAGTGCTGACACTGGGCGAGCGACATGCTCGTGACGATCAGTACATGGCACGGATGTTTGGTATGCAAATGCTTCAGCTCCGGATTGGTGGGAGACCAGCCACGGAGGATGAATTATGGCAGCTGGAGCTGGATTACCCATTTGGCGAGAACGCCAGAGCTTTGTGCCGAGTGGGGCCAGCCTTCGTTGAGCCCACTGACGATGATGTCCCCACGGACGAGGAGACATATCGGGAGGACTCCGATGTGGAGTCCGATGACGACGATGGAGGTGACTCGGATATGGGCGATGAGGCAGCAGCACCGGATGAAGAAGTCGAATATTTCGACTGATCAGGGAGTTCCACCACCCACAATTTTTGTGATTTTTAATTTTTGTAAACACTGGGGACAGTGTTCGACTTAAGTGTGGGGTGGGGAGTAGCTAGGTGCTGGGGCTGGGCTAATTTGCTTTATGTTCTTCCTTTGTTTTGTATGTATGTTTATGTTTCCCTGTGGTTGTGAGTGCAAACTGATTTGTATTTGTATCTGTACATATTTTTGTGGTAATTGATGTGTGTTGTGAAAGGTTGTGGTTGCCAGTGTAAATATTTTGTAAATTTTGTAAATATTTTTTTCTATCGAAATGATCGATATTTTTAAAATTTTTGCGAAAAAATTTTGTACATATTAAAATATTTTGTAAATATTTTTCCATCGAAATGATCGATGTTTTGCAAAAAAATTTCAATTTTTATTTTTGGGTTTCTCGAAGTTTGTTTTCGGTTCTTTTACCGAGAATAGTCCCATTGAACCGAAGTCATAGTTAGTGATCGTTCCCTATGATGGATGGATGATGACCGTCTTAAGGGAAATGTAGTCGGTAGGAGTAGTGATTTTAATTTGTTTTCAGTTTTTTTTTTCTTTGGTGGATTGCATCACTGAACCTGTAGTTACTATATGGTTGTGAAATTTTGGTTGCGTGTTGTAACTGATATTCAAAATGTAAAAGTGATTCGTAAGAAAGAATGCAATTTTGTAAATATGTTGAGATACCTAGGCTGTAGAATTTGATTCGGTGTGATTGAGGCTTAATTTTTGAATTCATGTAATTGGCTAATTAAAGAGTCTGTGAATGTATCTTGAATCGAGCATGTGCATAAAATGTGAAGTGAGGTATTGTTATTCCATGCTATTGTGAAGTGTCTAGAACTTGCCTGGTGTGTGTACAAAACGAAATGAAGGAGGTGTAGTGTTGGAAAGGATGTAGGCATTTCTTTGTTTTTAACCTAGAGTTTCTATTTTTTTTTCTTGTCATACTCTACCTTTTTATGTGATTGTATACCCTAGTCAGCCCGTTGAGCCTTTAGCCGATTCTTTCTTTCTTTTGTCCAAAAATGTATAAACTACGCTTTATTCCTTCTTTTCATTAGCCGTAAAGTCTATACAAAACTCTTAAGCGCTTAAGAAGAACAGAAAATTTTTTCCCAAAGTGTCAAAGAGTGTGAAGGGTGAAAAGAAAAAGAAAAGCAGAGTGAGGAAAGAAAAGAAAAAGGTGGAGGGTGCACTCATCATAATTAAATGATATTGAGGGTACATGAAAACCCTTCGTATTGTGTCAAGTGTGTTGGATGAAATGGGCAGTACGAAAGTAAACCAGCATGAATGGGATGATGAAAAAAGAAAAGAGAGAAACAATGTCATGAGTTGATGGGAATGTGTTGAAAAGGCGCTTAAGGATGCTAGTGACTATTATTGGCTAATCCAATATATACTAGTTCCATAGCTTCCATTATAACCCATTAAAGTCCTACGTGATCTTACATTCCATTTCTTTATATTAGTGGAGTAATACACTAAGGGCAAGCCTATGGGTAATGACATGATGCATGTGAATTCTTTTGGGAGAGAGAGTGAAATTAATTTTGACATGCCCCTACTTGAATGTTTGTGTGTTGCATGAACATAAAGGGGAAGATTCTCTTGAGTTGCGAGGGCACATGCTTGATGAAAGATTGATTTTCGTGTCGGATATCTTGATTAGCTGATTTGCATGAGTTTGCCGATATCGAGGGTCGATTCTTAAAGTCTAGGAAGTCTTGATATATTAAAGGTCATTGCATTGTTAAGACCATGCATGTTTTCTTGATGATTTGCAAAAATTGAATAATCGGTATGACCGTAGCATAAATTGTCGCACCATAGTGGCAAAGGTTGGGATGTAATTTGCATGAGTTGTGTATGTGTTGTTCGAGGATGAACAAGGATTTAAGTGTGGGGTAAGTGATCTTGGGCAGATTTATATGCCCAAGTGATACTCAAACGTATCATTTTCGCCTTGTTTGTTGTGCAATGTGTATACATTTTCATGTAATTGGTAATAAAATGTGAATTTATACTAACCAACATGATTAGTATTGTTTTGTAGGTAAAACATGATTTTGAGGAGCTAAAATGCATGTTGGAACAATATCGGAGTTGGACTTGGATGCGAGCACGGAAAAGACATTGGAATGCACAATGTAAAGGGGCTCCGCGATGGAGCCGTGCCACGCTACCATCGCGGAGGCACACTGCATGGAGGATGAATTAATTTGGCAATTTCCAGTGAAGCCTCGCGACAGCTCCGTGGCACGGAGGCAAACCTCCGCGTTGCATGCCGTGCCACGTTGAGGCTATATTCCTGGACCCTGGATTTCCAGTGAGGGTCCGCGTCCACGCCGTGTCACGGAGGCAGTGCTCCGTGTTGGCCTCCGTGACACGTTGCTTGTTATTCCGGGAAAAATTCCCAATAGTATAAATAGAACACTTAGGCTTATTTTTAATTAATTCAGACTTGGTGGAGCAAGGACGTGGGTTACAGGCAGTTGAGGGACGAAAAAGCTAAGGGTTTTTCTCTCTTTCTTTCTTCTTTCAATCAATTGTTTGTATGATTAACACTTGTTTTAGGATGATTAATCCACAAATGAGTGGCTAATTCTCTTCCTTGCTGAGGTTATGAACAATGGTGATGAATTTTGATTATTGAATTGTATGGTTTTTCATCTTCTTCTTCCATGTTGTTCTATTAATTCTTGTTTCTACTGCATTAGTGTGTGGCCGACATTAATGTACATCTAAAAAGTCCAATTTCACTCGAGAGAGCATGAAATTGGAAAGTTGTGAATTAATAGGGTATTGTTCTTAACTTGATTTGGGAAAATTGGGTTTTGATGTGCTTTCCTGATAGAAATATACTTGAAAGCCGTATTAGTCAATTTAGGAACCGGAATTGTATTTCTAGGTCATAAATTGCATTTGATCACAGAAATGTAGACGAATGGTTTATGATTCTAAAGTGAGATTAAATACGAGAGTTTTAATCTCTAGGCTAATGTTCTTAGCTAGCAACAGGAAGAAAAGATTAACCAAATTATGATTATAATCAAGTTCATTACTTGTTCTTAACCTTGGCATGCTCATATCCATAGTTTCAATTCACAGTAAATATTTGTTAATAGTTTTAGTATATAATTTATAAACAAAAATTATTTAACTTTTGGTTACATTGTTGTCAGCATAATTTGAAGTAAGCTAGAATATAGTATACTTAAGCAATTTTACTTATCCAGAGTCTCCTTGGTTCGATACTTGGCTTACTTAGCCACTTTATTACTTGTTTGACCACGTGCACTTGCGTGTCGGTTTTTAACCTATACCAAAACACCCGAACAATCATCTAGCTTCCTAGACCAATCTGTCTGGTTCGCATTCATAGTCTTTGCCAAGATGGTCTTTATCTCCTGGTTAGCATGCCAATCTGTCTGATTGTGGATGATAAGGTGTTGCCACCCTGTGTTTCACTCCATATTTCTCAAGAAAAGTTCTAAACAACTTATTGCAGAAGTGTGAACCCCCGTCACTAATGATGGCTCTAGGAGTCCCAAATCTGGTGAAAATATTCCGTTGCAAGAACGCTATGACACTTTTACCTTCATTATTTGGAAGCGCAATTGCCTCCACCCTCTTAGAAACAGTCCACAGCTACAAGTATGTACTTCATCCCATTTGAACTCACAAACAGGCCCATGAAGTCAATGCCCCAAACATCAAACAGCTCAATGATAAGGATGGGAGTAAGAGGGAGCTCATGCCTCCTCGATATGCCTCCTTGCCTTTGACATGCATCACGTGCATTTGCAAAATCATGTGCATCTTGGTGAATGGTTGGCTAATAGTACCCACATTGCAGAATTTTGTGGGCTGTGCGGATCTCGCTGGGATGACCTCCAACAGGGGATGAGTGACAAGCCTCCAATATGCTCAACATCTCAACCTCAAGCACGCATCTCCGAATCACCCCATCAGCAAATATGCAGAATAAGTAGTGCTCATCCCAAAAAAAAATTCCACACATCAGACATGAATTTCTTCCACTGGTGAAAAGATAAATCTTCTGTACCACATCACTCACCAGGTAATTAGCGAAGTCTGCAAACCATGGGATGAGATCCTGAGAGGCAGCCACAACCTGCTCATAGGGGAATGTGTCATCTATTTCAAGCTCATCTCGAAGTGTTGCATCTGCATCAAATCTCGATAAGTGATCTGCCACCTGGTTTTTAGTCCCCTTCCAGTCCCTAACCTCAAACTCGAACTCTTGCAGCAACAAAACCTATTGAATCAACCGCGATTTGGCATCCTTCTTTGCTATCAAATATCTCAGAGTTGCATGGTCTATATGAACTATCACCTTAGTTCCAAGCAAGTAAGACCGAAACTTCTCGAATGAAAATACCATCGCCAACAACTCTTGTTCTGTTACAGTGTAATTTTTCTAAGTTGCATTAAGAGCCTTGCTAGCATAATAAATTGGGTGGAAAATATTTTCATGCCTTTGGCCCAAAATAGCTCCCAGGGCCACTCCGCTAGCATCACAGGTAATCTCAAATGGTAAGGACCAGTCAGGTGCCACTATGATCAGGGCAGTGGTCAATCTATCCTTTAGGCATTCAAAAGCCTTCAGACACGCATCATCAAACACAAACTTCACCTCTTTCTCAAGTAACTTAAACAAGGGATGTGAATCTTTGAGAAATCCTTAATGAATCTCCTGTAAAATCCTACATGACCCAAAAAGCTTCGAACACCTTACACAGAAGTTGGAGGTGGTAGACTAGATATTAAATCGATCTTGGCTCTGTCCACCTCAATGCCTTTACAATAAATCATGTGACCGAGCACTACACCTTCTTTGTCCATAAAATGGCACTTTCCCCAATTAAGCACCAAGTTGGTCTCTTCGCATCGTTGCAGCACCTTTCTCAAATGAGCCAAACAATCATCAACAGAATCACCCACAACTGAAAAGTCATCCATAAAGACTTCAATGGTTTCCTCCACCATGTCACAAAATATGGACATCATGCAGCACTAAAAAGTGGTGGGCGCATTACATAACCCGAACGACATCCTCTTGAAAGCAAATGTACCATAGGAAAAAGTGAAAATGGTTTTCTCTTGGTCTCCGAGGGCTATAGAGATCTGATTGTACCCAGATAACCATCAAGAAAATAGTACCACCCTCTACCTTCAAGTCGGTCTAGCATCTGATCCATGAATGGCATCAAAAAGTGATCTTTCTGCGTTCGGTGGCTTAATTTTTGATAATCCATGCATACTCTCCAACCTGTGACTGGCCTAAGTGGAATGAGCTCATTGTTAGCATTCGGGACCATAGTGATTCCTCCTTTCTTTGGTACGCACTAAACTGGGCTCACCCATTTGCTGTCAGCAATAGGGTAAATCACACCTGCATCCAACCACTTGATGATTTCCTTCTTGACTACCTCTTGCATAGGTGGATTCAACCTACGCTGATGCTTAATGCTCAGAATACATTCTGGCTCAAGATGGATCTTATGTGTGCAAATACCGGATGGGATCCCAATAATATCTATGATGGTCCACCCAATGGGCTTTTTATACTTCTTTAGAATATAGACCAAAGCCTCTACTTGCCATTTCACCAAGTCAGTTGCAACTATGACCGGTAAAGTGTTACTAGTTCCAAGAAATACATACTGTAAGTGAGATGGGAGTGCCTTGAGCTCTAATACTGAAGTCTCCTTAATAGATGGCCTGGCCGGTGGGGTCACACAATTTTTTAAATCAAGATCAATCTTCTTCGGAGCATAAGTGTACGACCCCATACCAACAAGTGCACTAACAATCTCATCACCCCTATTGATCTCTTCAGCATCAATGTTCATCAACATTGTTGCTAAGTCCTCAATAGTCACTATCTCATCAATAGGCATGATTGGACGCCCAGCTTCCTCAACATCAATCACTGAGACCACCTGCATGTTATTTGGTTATTTCATGGATCGGCACACATTAAATGTCACCTCTTTATTTTTCAATCGGAATTTTAGTTATTTGATCTCCATGTCTACAAGAGCATATCCGGTGGCAAGGAATGGTCACCCCAAGATAATGGGGACCTCAAAATCAAATTCACAGTCCAGAATAAAAAAGTCGGTCAGAAATATAAAGGACTCCACCTTCACTAGCATATCATAGAGAATTCCCACTAGATTTTTCACCGTGCAATCTGCCCTCAATAGCCGCATTGTAGTCGGTCTGGGGGATCTCAAGCCCAACTGTATAAACACTGCTAATGGCATCAGATTTATACTAGCACCCAGATCACATAGCGCCCTAGAAAAGTTAAAGTCTCTAATAGTACACGGTATGGTGAAAGCTCCGGGGTCTTCCTTTTTCTGCACAAGAGACTGAGATGCGATTGCACTATAGTGGCGCAAATTATCAGCAGGTTCAAAGCTCACAGTCCTCTTTCTAGTGACAAGGTCCTTCATAAATTTATCATAGTCGGGCATCTGCTCAAGTGCCTCGACTAGTGGGATGTTCATAGATAATTATTTTAGCGTCAAGATAAATTTGTGATACTTCCCATCTTCGACCTTCTTCTTTAGCCTCTGTGGGAAAGGGGGAGGAGGTCTAGGAATGGAAGTCATCATTTGAGGTACCTCCTTCTCCTTCCCTTTCTGACACATGCTCCTTTGCATTACTAGGAGCTATCTTCTCATCTGCATCATCAATCAAAACTTGTTCCTCGGATTTCACCACCCTATCATCATCAATTTCGGAGGGATCAACTATATCATCAGTCACAACCAGCATTAGAGGATCAACTATAGACTTCCCACTCCTAGTAGTGACAGCCATGCAATGACTGTCATTTTTCGAATTTTGAATAGTATTGCTGGGAAGCGTGCCCTTCTGCCTCTGGTTCATAGCAGCAGACATTTGACCAAACTGTTGCTCTATCAGCTTAATGGCAACGGCATGTGACTCCACCTTTTGGTTTATACCGGAAATATCAGTGCGGAGTTCCTTAAAATGTCCATCTATCACCTCCATCTACTTGAGTACCTTAGACAACATGTCTTCCACCCTTGAACCACTAGACTCTGGCTCACGGTTCCTTGGAGGAACATAAAGGCCGCTTCTATCATTTTTGTACTCCTCACGCTTTTTCCAGTCATCGTTGTCTCTGCATTTACTCCTGTCCCTGTATTGTCCTCGGTTATAGTTGTTATCTCTGTAATAGTTTCAACCTTGATTCCCCTAACCTTGATGCCACGAGTCTTGGTTAGACCCCTGTATGTTGGTCCGAAAACCCGCCCCTTGATCATTTAAGTAATTGGCTTCCTCCTCATATTCTGATTCGCCTCCATCATTTCTCAGGGCCTTGCCCTGAGAACCAACTACATTCATTTTTTCAGCCCCGGCTCCCATAAAATTCTTAGCAAGAAGCCCCATTGTGGTTTTAATCTCAACAATATCCTGGTCTCGCTCTTCATCCTTTCTTCTCTGGTCCGTAGACATACCTACCACATAAGTACTAATCGAAGCTTCCGACTCTCTTGTGTGCCATGCACGGTTCGTTTTGGTGATCCTGTCAAGGACCTCAGCAGCCTGAGCATATGTATGACTCATGAATGTTTTTCCTGAGATAGTATTAGCCACCGCTTTGATGTTAGCATTCAGAGCCCTATAGAATATATCCAATAATGTATCATCTGGGATTATGTGGTTGGGCACCTTTTTTAGCTTCTTCTTTACTACAGCCACATCTCATGAAGTGCTTCAGAATTCAACTGCTTGAAGTTGTATATTCATCTTTCAACTGCAATGCTCTGGAAGGTGGGAAGAATCTTTCAAAAAAGGCACTTTTAAGCTTCCCTGCGGTAGTGATAGAATTGTTTGGCAATTCAGCCAACCACAGTGTTGCCTCACTCCTTAGTGAAAAAGGAAATAACCTTAGCCTGATTACATCCTGACTCATTCTCGATTGTTTGTATGCTTTGGAAACACCCACAAAATTTGTCAAGTTAGTATATGCTTCATCAGTCGCATGACCCGAAAATATCCCTTTCATGTTGAGCAGTTGGATCATTGTGCTGGTAATGTCAAACTTTGCTCCAGCAGGCAAAGGGAGAGGGAAAATAGCTCTAGTGGCACCGGCCTCATCAATATCAACATCATCATCATCAAAGTATCGGTGCCTCTTCTCACGCCCCATCTTGGGAGGCACGACTGGTACCTAGTGCTACACTGAGATCTGAATTGACCTGGCTGGGCTAAGGCACCTCTGGTGCCTACTAGTGATTCAAATTCAAGGAAAAAAACTGTTACATCTCGGTTGTAAGCACAGCCTCAGGCTGACAAGTCCACCCGTAAGAGAAACCAACTAATCCACAACAAAGGTAATAAAGGAATCCTATGCGAGCCGACAAGACCACCATGTTATCTAGTTATAGAAAAAATAAAAACAAGTAGCTATGCTAGGCCGCACACGGCCAACACGTAAAATAAGACATACATAGGCCCCACACTGGCCAACAATAACCAACTAACTGATGACTGTAGTATGCAAGCCTCTAAGAATACAAATAGTGGTTGGGACAGTGCCCCGTCCTACCCAAATACTATACAAATAAAAGATGGTAACCTTTACAACCTGGCAACTCCGAATGAAAGGAGCTGGCTAAACCGTTGACTCTAAATAGTTGTTAGGAGATCTCACAACCTGTCTGTCTAAACCTGCAGGCAAGTATGATGCTCCCCATCATTGGGCGTTAGTACAATATGTACCGATATGTAAGGTGGTAATGAAAAGCTGAATAAACGCTGATAAAGAGCTAAAAGTGAATTACAAGAAGGGGCAGAACTTAACCTAAAAGCTTTCTTATTCACAACCTGCATCTAGTAAAACACTACATGAATATGAGCTAAGACCATGTAATCATATATTCATAAGCTATAGCTAGCAGACAAGAATACAAACAAGAACCTAACCTGGTCCCCATAAGCCTGGAAGGTACAAACAACACAGAAATAACCTACCGGAGCCCCCTTAAGCCCTGGCAAGTACCATGCAATATATACCCCTATCTAGGTTCATATGACTCCAATGGTGCTACAGCTAACCTACCAGTCTCCTGGGTCAACAATTGAGGCCACTCGGCTCCTGATCCATAGTTGTATCTCAGTCCGGTGGACTCCTGATAACTGCACCCTAGGCACTAGGCTCGACGAGGTTCAGTGATGCCGATACAACATAAAAATGATATTCCAGCCATGGAATGGACTGTAATATGTCCCTTGGGCCTCTATATCATACCTTGGGACGACATATCTCTCCTTGGAGCAATGTCGTATAGCCCAATAGGTGGTGACACAACTAGTAACCCTAGGGTGGTCACAGAAGGCTCCTAGGTGAGGGAAATCCCAACTGGTATGTTATACTAAAGTCTCAATCTAGCCACTCAAAAGGCGTATCTGGCCTTCTTGGCCTCACGCGAACGCTGCTCACTGTTCGGTCTGTACGCGATGGGTATATAGCTACACGCAAGTGCACGTGGTCGAACAAGTAGTAAAGTGGCTCAAGTAAGCCAAGTATCGATCCCACAGGGACTGGGCTAGGGTAACAATCTACTCAAGTGTCAATAAACCTTAACTCTAAAAATGCAGACAACAGTGTTAAGAAAAGTTTGGTATTTTGGTTTCTAATTTTATACTAATTGTAAAAAGAATATACAATTTGAGTCTGAACTATAAGTACGAGCATGCTGAGATTAAACGAACATGTAGAGAAACGAATCATCAATATAATTTGGTTAATCTTTTCTCCGGTTTCTAGTCAAGAATTATTGCCAATGGATTAAAACTCTCGTATTTAACCCAACTTAAGAAGCATGAACCTTCCACCTACATATCTGTGATAAAATGAAATTCATGTTCTAGCCTTACAAAACCGATTCCTTAATTGACTAATACGACTTTCAGGTATATCTCTATCCTGAAGGTAAATCAATTCTCAATTTTCCCAAACTAAGAAAAGATCATATCCTATCAATTCACAACTTTCCAATTTCTTGCTCTCTCGAGTGAAACTGGACTTTTTAGATATACATTAACATTGGCCACACATTAATGCAGTAAGAACAAGAATCAATAGAACAACCATGAAAGAAAAGATGAAAAACCAATTGATCAATAATTACATTTCAGTACAATTATTCTTAACCTCAGCAAAAAGAGGATTTAGCCACTCATTTGTGGATTAAACATCGTTAAATGAGTGTTAATCATACAAGCAATTGAAATAAAGAAGAAGGAGATAGAGAAAAACCCTGAGATTTTCGTCCCCTCAACTGCCTGTAACCCATGTTCTTGCTCCACCAAGTCAGAATAATTAAAAATGAACCTAAGTGTTCTATTTATACTTATGGGAATTTTTCCCGAAATAACAAGCAACGTTTCACGGAGTGCATCGCGGAGCACTGCCTCCGTGACACGCCACCGACGCGGACCGTTACTGGAATTTAGTCGTCCAGGTACTTAGGCCCAACGTGGCACGGCGTGCAACGCGGGGCTAAGCCAATGTGCCACGGCCCCAACGCGCACCTCCACTGGAAATAGGCATAATTTTACCATCCAGGCAGAATACATCCGCGATGGCAGCGTGACACGGCTCCATCGCGGAGCCCCTTTAATTTGTGCCTTCAAGTGCTTTTTCCTTTGCTAGCGTCCAAGTCCAATCCCGATCTTTCCCAACATGCATCTTAGTTCCATAACTTTATATTTTTTTCTGCAAAACAAAGCTAATCATATTGGTTAGTATAAATTCACATTTTATTACAAATCACATGAGAATGTATAAACATCAATAGATAAACAAGGCAAAATTGACACAATTGAGTATCACTTGGGCATATAAATTTGCCCAAGATCACTTACCCCACACTTAAATCCTTGTTTGTCCTCGAACAACAATCTTACACCTCATGCAATTTACACCCCATCCTGGCTACTTTAGTTCGACAATTCAAGCTACGGTCATACCGATTATTTAATACAGCAAATCATCAAGAAAACACGCATGGTCCTATCAATATAATGACCTTCAACACATTAAGACCTCCTCGACTAAAGAATCGACTCTCGATATTGGTAAACTCATGCAAATCAGCTGATCAAGATATCTGATACGAAATTTAATCTCTCGTCAAGCATGTGCCCTCACAACACAAGAGAATTTTCCCCTTTTTAATCACATGAACTCAAAAGATTACATGCAAGGGCATATAAACACAATTTCGCTCTCTCTCCCAAAAGAATTCACATGCATCATGTCATGAATCATAGGCTTGCCTTTAGTGTATTACTCCACTAATATAAGGAAATGTGATGTAGGATCGCGTAGGACTTAACGGGTTGTAATGTAAGCTACGGAACTAGTAAATATTGGGCTAACCAATAATAGCCACTAGCATCCTTAAGCGCTTTTTCAATACATCCCATCAACTTCATGGGCATTGTTTCTTCCTCCATCCTCCCATTCTTGAAGTCTGTCTTTATTTTGACCCATATCTTTAAGCACACTTGACTCAATAACAAAGATTATTTATACATCTTCATTATATTTAATTTATAACAAGTGCACCTTCAACCTTTTCTTTCCTTTCATCACTCTGCTTTTCTTTTCTTTTCACCATTCTCACTCTTTGACACTGTGGGAAAATTATTTTCTTTACTTAAGCGCTTAAGTGTTTTGGATCAAACTCACGGATAATGAAAAGAAGGGGTTAAGCTCGGTTTACACATTTTTGACAAAAGAAAAATAATAGGATAAAGGCTCAATGGGCTAACTAGGGTGTACATTCAAGGTGGGTACGATAATGAAAAAGAGAACTTTCGATTAAAACAAAGAAATGCCTACATCCTTTCCTACAATACACGTCCTTCATTTCGTTTCGTACACACACCAGGCAAGTTCTAGACACTTCACAATAGCATGGAAGAAACGAAACCTCACTATACGCTCATTTCACAAGCTCAACTCAAGACATATTCACAGACTCTTCAATCAGCTAATTACAAGAATTCAAACGTTAAGCCTCAATCACACTGAATCGACTCTATGGCCTAGGTATCTCAACATATTTACAGAGTTTCATGCTTTCATACGAATCACCTTTGTATTTCAAATATCATGTACAACACGCAACCTGAATTTCGCAACCATAAAGTAACGACAGGTTTAGGATACAATCAACAAAAGAAAAACACAAAACTAAAAGATAAAATGAACAAAAGAAATCTACTCCTAACGACTACATTTCCCTTAAGATGGTCGTCATCCATCCATCATAGGGAACGGTCACTAACTACGACTTCGGTTCAATGGGACTATTCTCGGTAAAGGAACCGAAAACAAACGCCGAGAAACCCAAAAATTTAAAAATTCATATAAATAAAAATTTAAAAATATCGATCATTTCGATAAAACAAAAATATGTACAAAATCGGCTAGCAATATTCAACAGCACACAACAGCTTCACATTAATTACAATACAAAACATAAACATCACAATCACAGGGTCACACTTTTTTCACAGGCACGACAACAGAACAGAATCATACATTAAAAACAACAGCAACCAACACCTAACTACTCCCACCCCACACTTAAATCAAACACTTGACGTGCCCGATTCACGCATCCGCAAGTGTACGGGTCGTGCAAGTAATATAGTGGCTCTTTTAGAGAACCGGTATGTCGAACCCACAAGGACTGGACCCATTCCTCTAATTATCCATTTCAAGTGTGATCTTAACTTTCTCAAGTGTTGATTATAGAATTTTTTGAGGGAGATTTAATTAAGTTTGTTTTGGTCAACGAAATATCCTGAATTTACTTTAGGAGCAACATAGAGTTAAAACCAGATAATCATGCAATACTATAATTTGCAATGGTTTAAGCATGGAACTATCAATTATTACTTCACATAATTAGAATTGCATGTTCATGGTCTTTCGAGCCTCTAAACAAGGCAAACTAGCCTCACTGCATCATTGTGAGCGAGGATGCTAATTTCTAGTTCGCGGGCAATTAATTATGTTGTGGTTTACAGGGAAACGATTAGGGACTTTCGTGCGTCTAACCATTTAACTCAACTTAGCCTCACAACTACTTCTTCGAGTGGTGATGTGATAATCCTAAGTTGGTCTTTAATAACCCCCGTTTTATCAACCAAGCAAGGTGTTAGGTCTATTTCTATCCTAACACGAAATTATATCGTGAGATACAAACATGCTCCTTACATTCTCATGTCCTAACCTAGGTAATTCTTTCTCAAGCAATTGCCCAAGCTAACGTATCCGTTTTAATGGCTTTCAATCATAAAAACAACCAACAATCCAGAATGCAAGACGAAAACAACAATCAATAACTTAATTCCAAAACAATTTCATAAAATCACAATCATAATTCATGGCTTCAACCCTGGAGGAAGGATTCTTGCCATTCATGTTCGTAAAACTACAACTAACTACTACTAAACTAACATACTTACATGAATTTGGTAGATGAGAAGGGAATTTGCCAAACCCTAGATGAGTTCTCCCACTTCTCCCTTCACTCCTAGGTAGTTTTCCAGAATAAAATCGTGACCAAATGGAATTAGGAGCTAAGGGACCTATTTATAATAAAAGAGAAACGTGCATAATTTAGCTTGTCGTGGAATGGCTTCGTGTCACGGAGTGTATCGTGGAGCACTGCCTCCGTGACACGAAGGTAACGCGGAGGCACACTGTAAATCAACAAATATCGACTCTAGGCAGCCTTCTTGCCGCGTTGGCAGCGTGTCACGCTGCTTGGGCAGCACGATGGCATACTGCTGGCGCGGGGCTAGCCTGCCGTGGCACGTTGCTGCTGCATCTGCTCGCTTTCCATGCCTACTCCTTGTCGACTTTCGTCGATTGCTTCCTACTCCATTCCTTTCCTTTACCAACTTATAAATTAGTTCCTCCAAATCATTGAAACCTACAAAACAAGGACTAATCATGTTGGTTAGCACATATATTCACATTTATATAAAATTACATAAAAATGTACAAAGTAAATTAGATAAACAAGAATGCATTAAGGTATAAAGCATCACTCGGGCATGCTATTTTAGTCCACGATCAACATTGTCCCCAGTGTTCACAAAAATTAGCATAGCACAATAGTGGGTGGTGAAACTCCCTAATCAATTAAAGTATTCCACTTCTTCATCAGGTGCTGTTGCGCGTCTCCTATGTCTGAATCACCCCCATTGTCATCATCTGACTCCACATCGGAGTCGTCACGACGTGTCTCCTCATCTGTGGGGATATCATCATCCATCGGCTCCACAAAAGCTGGCCCCACTCGGCATAGAGCCCTGGCATTTTTGCCAAAAGGGTAGTCTAGCTCGAGCTGCCACAGCTCCTCTTCTGTTGCCGGCCTCCCGCCTATTCGCAGCTGGAGCATCTGCATCCCGTACATACGAGCCATGTACTGATCATCCCGAGCATGTCGCTCGGCTAGTGTAAGAACTGGCCCGTGAGTGGTGTCGGGTACCTTAGTTTTGGTGACATCTAAGGCCCGCCGCTCCATCTACGGGATGTAGTAAAGGGCCTCTTCCTCAATATCTAGGCCCCCCAGGAACGTGGTGAGTAATCCACCAAACCCGTACCTGTGCCCTTGATGCAAACGGGCTCTCTTCATGGCGGAGATAATCACCGCCCCCACGTTGATCTCCAGCCCTTTCATCAGGGCGTATACCAAGCATACACGATCCCGGGTTACATCTGTCATATGCACCCCCGAGATTAAGCAGGAACAAACAATCTTCAGCCATATCCTGGCTTCCCTGTTCATCTGTGAGTAGGGAAAGGTCTGATGGTAGCCCCTCTCCTTATGCCTGCTCCAATGTGCTGTAGACTGGGTTCCACACAAAGTGCGTCTGATGTCCACATATGGTGAAGTGATATTCAGCTGTCGAAGCACATGGGCGTCTGTGTCCCGTGCCCCTAAGATAGCATTAAGGTGGTGGGGCTCAAAAGTGACTATTTGCCCCCTTATCTTGATGGTGTGACTACTGAGTGTCGGATTTCAGTTGGCGTAGAATTCCCGAATCAGGTGCAGGTTGCATTCCTTGGGCTCTTCAAAGATTAAGTTTAGCCCAGATGCCTCGATCCTATGGACAATCCTGGGGAACTCATGTGCCAACGGTTCCCTGTCAATGTGTTCTTCGGGGAAGTATTTGCTTTCCTTATGCTTCGTGTACCATTTCTTCCCCTCCTCTGTCACCCATCTAGTTCCATATTGACAGCGTTGGCCGCGTGGAACCGCTGGTGCTACTGGGACTGCTGTTCCCAGTCTGATTCTTTTTCTTTCGGCGCCTGATGTTGATGCGTCTTTTCCCTGTCTTGCCTGCTTGCCATTGTTCCTGTCAAACCAACCAGACAGTCCCCATGTCATTCCAATTAAAATTAGCTTCGACTAAGGTTGGGTTAAGCTAGGCTACGCCACACTTAGTCTTTAGCCAAAATCACACATTACGGCAAGATCGTTCTTATTTCCACAAACAAACAACAAAACATAACAATTATGCTTAGTGCATTCAGAGAATTCGACGGTATACATTCTATGTACTACTCAGACTTCGTACAGCTAGTCACAATAATGACCATCGATAACATTTCATCACATAGCACTTAGCACGGAGAAACAAGAAAAAAATTTAACTACATGAACCTATACAATTCACCCATTTCTTGCATCTCACAATTTAGTTACCCCACAAATCCGTCGGTCTTTTACCATATTAACAGTTAGCACAACCAACTCATCTCACCCAACATACACAACCCAGCAAGAAATCCAACGTTCAACTAAATTTTCCCTTTTTAAACTCAAATTCAAGCCCTAGCTATGATTTTACAAAAATTCGATTAAGCTATGTAATTATCGAGTTCAGGCAATCACAATGATACTCCGAACGTCAATCAACAATAATTCAATTGAATTTAAGCTTAATTTCTACTTAGGGCAAGTTTTCCTCACTTCCTAAGCTAAAAATCGGGACAAATCAGGTAAGAAATGAAATGAAGTTAACAAACATACCTTAAATTCGATGATATCGAAGAAAAGTTGATAAACTTGAACTCCTAGGCCGTGTCACATTGGGGAAGGGGGGATTTCGGATTGTTTATCGTGGAGGAGGTGAGGAATGGGAAAAAATGAGGGAAAATCGGGCACTCTGATCTTCTTGCCACAGTAGTGCTTACATCTTTTCCCGTTGACCAAGAACGTGGCACTCCGATCTTCTTTCCACAACTCTACTGCCCCGTGCGGGGTCATTCTCACCACCTCAAATGGCCCCGACCATTTGGACCGCAGCTTTCCTGGAAACAGCTTCAATCTTGAATTGAAAAACAATACTTTCTGCCCCGGCTCAAAAATACGATGCACCACATGCTTGTCATGCCACCTCTTCATTTTTTCTTTGTAGTACTTAGCACTCTCATAAGCATGCCAGCGGAACTATTCAAGTTCACTGAGTTGCATTAGTCTCCTCTTGCCCGCTAGCTGTAAGTCCATATTCAATTTCCTCACAGCCCAGAAGGCTCGGTGCTCTAGCTCCACTGGCAGATGACACGCTTTACCATAGAACAATCGATATGGTGAAGTTCCAATCGGTGTCTTGTAAGCAGTTCTGTACGCCCACAACGCATTATCAAGTTTGCTTGACCAATCATTCTGTTGTGTATTTACTGTTTTCTGGAGAATCTGCTTCACTTCTCTATTTGACACCTCTACTTGCCCACTGGTTTGGGGGTGGTATGTTGTTGCCACCTTGTGGCGCACCCCATACTTGGCTAGTAGCTTCTTGAAACTTACATTGACAAAATGAGCCCCTCCATCACTGATAATGGCTTGGGGTGTCCCGAACCTGGTGAGAATGTGTTTTTTCACAAATTTTGTTACCACCTTGTTGTCATTCCTGGGGCAAGCTATTGCTTCCACCCACTTTGATACATAATCAACGGCCACCAAGATGTAACGATTACCAAATGATGGTGGGAACGGGCCCATGAAATCAATGCCCCATACATCAAAGGTCTCCACTTCTAGTATATTCTGCAGCGGCATCTCTTGTCTTCTACCAATTGTTCCTGTACGCTGACATCTATCACACATTTTGACGTATGCCATAGAGTCTCTGAACAAGGTAGGCCAAAAGAACCCTGACTATAGAACCTTGTGTGCTGTCCGCTCGCCTCCATGGTGCCCCCCATACAACGAAGAGTGACAACTCCTCAACACCTCTGCAATCTAACTCTCCGGGATGCATCTTCTCATCACCTGATCCTGTCCCTGTTTGAATAAGTATGGCTCATCCCAAATAAAGTACCGACAATCATGCCTCAACTTTCTTCTCTGCTGGCCTGTCGCCTCAGGTGGGTAGATTCCACTCACTAGCAAGTTGACTATGTCTGCATACCAGGGAACTTCAGCTTCCCCTACTGCCAAGAG
This sequence comes from Datura wrightii, assembly GCA_035772735.1. Taxonomy (NCBI): domain Eukaryota; kingdom Viridiplantae; phylum Streptophyta; class Magnoliopsida; order Solanales; family Solanaceae; genus Datura; species Datura wrightii. The sequence goes on along the minus strand of JASDFA010000023.1, from coordinate 17,555,841 downwards.
CTGCTCATCCGGGAACTCCTCATTGATGTTATCACCTTCCTCCACATACGACCGGCTCTCCGATCGCGATAAGTGATCTGCCACCTGATTTTCGCTCCCCTTTCTGTCCTTAATTTCGAGGTCGAACTCTTGCAACAATAGGATCCATCTAATCAGCCTGGGCTTAGCGTCCTTCTTGTTAAAAAGGTACCGAATCTCTGCATGATCGGTGTACAGCACTACTTTGAAACCACCAAATAGGACCTGAATTTGTCAAATGCAAACACCAATGCTAGCATCTCCTTCTCTGTGACTGTATAATTACTTTGGGTCGTATTCAGCATTTTGCTTGCGTAATGAATAGAATGAAAGATTCTGTTTTTCCTCTGCCCTAGTACAGCTCCCACAGCCACATCGCTTGCATCACACATCAACTCAAATGGTTGTCCCCAATCTGGAGAAGTAAGGATAGGTGCTTCTATCAATTTCTGCTTCAACTCCTCGAATGCTTTAACACACTCATCATCCAACTCAAACTTCACCTCTTTTTCTAACAATCTGCATAATGGTCTAGACATTTTGGAAAAGTTTCTGATGAACCGTCTGTAGAACCCTGCATGCCCAAGAAAACTGAGAACACCTTTCACCGACACAGGTGGTGGTAACTTCTCAATAACCTCGATCTTTGCCCGATCGACCTCCAACCCCTTGCGAGACACTTTGTGGACAAGGACAATACCCTCCTTAACTAAGAAATGGCATTTCTCCCAGTTTAGTACAAGGTTGGATTCTTCATAGTGAGCCAGCACCCTGTCAAGATTCTGCAAACAAGCAGCAAATGAATTACCGAAAACAGAAAAATCATCCATAAATACCTCAACAAAATCCTCCATCATGTTGTGGAAAATAGCCATCATGCATCTATGGAATGTGGTAGGTGCATTGCATAACCCAAATGGCATCCGTCTAAAAGCATATGTCCCATAAGGACAGGTAAAAGTAGTCTTCTCTTGGTCCTCCGGAGCTATGGCTATTTGGTTATAACCAGAGTACCCATCAAGAAAACAATAATATTCCTGTCCAGCCAACCTATCTAATATCTGATCAATGAATGGGATAGGATAATGATCTTTCCTTGTGGCTTCATTAAGATTTCTGTAGTCCATGCAAATCCGCCAGCCTGTGACGGTTCGTGTAGCAATCAGCTCATTTTTCTCATTGGTGACCACGGTCATCCCTCCTTTCTTTGGAACGCACTGAACGGGGCTGACCCATTCACTATCTAAAATCAGGTAGACCACACCTGCATCAAGCCACTTAATTATTTCTTTCCTAACCACATCCTTCATTACTGGATTTAGCCTTCGTTGCGGCTGAACGGTTGGTCTTGGTCCTGTCTCCATGAAAATCCTGTGTGTGCAAAAAGCTGGATTGATACCCTGAATATCTGACATTTGACAACCCATTGCTTTCTTCCTTTTTTTGAGGACGCCCAATACTTCTTTCTCCTGTGCCTCCGTCAATTCTGCGGAGATGATAACCGGCAACGTCTCATTTTCCCCCAGAAAGACATATTTTAAATGGGGAGGCTATTCTTTCAATTCCAACTTTGGTGCTTCCTCAATGGATGGTTTCGGCAATGGTTCCAAAGATCTCATCAAAGACTAAAATTCCTGTTTTCTCAGATGCATTTGTGACTCATTCAGCATTTGTACCACCTCATAAGTGTCTCTATATCCAAAATGATCAGAGTTCATCAACGCTCTTTTCAGTGGGTCTTGAGATTCAATAATCTGACGAATTTCTTCTTGATCAACCACATTGATTGTGGAAAGCTCCTCATGTATGGCCGGCAGCTTCATGGCCTTAAACACATCAAATACCTCAACTTTGTCATGTGCTCGCATATGTAGCTGCCCTGCAGCTACATCAATCAGCGCTTTCCCGGTCGCCAAGAAAGGGCATCCCAAAATAAATGGGACTTCCATGTCAGGCTCAAAATCCAGCACGACGAAATCTACCGGGAAGATAAGGGAGCCCACTTGCACCAGCACGTCCTCCACAATGCCATCAGGTCTGGCTAAGGAACGATCCTCTAGTTGCAATATCATTGTTGTTGGTCTAGGACTCCCTAGACCCAACTTCTTGAATACCGATGACGGCATCAAATTAATGCGCGCTCCCAAATCACATAATCCGCGAGCTCGGATACTCTACCCAATTGTAATTTGTATAGTAAAGCTCCCAGGGTCCTTGAGCTTTGTGGGCAACCGGTTTTGTATCCGGGAAGTGCACTCCTCCGTGAGAGCCACCGTAGCATACTCAGTCAACCGACTTTTGTTTGCCACGATGTCCTTAATATACTTTGCATACTTCGGCACTCCCTGCAAAATATCAACAAGAGGTAAGTTAATATGTACCTGTTTTAGCACCTCCATGAATTTCTTGAAACACGCCTCCTCCTTGTGTTTCTTTAATCTTTGAGGGAACAGGGGTGGTGGTCTTTCTGGTTCAGCCTCCTTTCTCTTCCCCCTTTCATCACTTTGCTCCCTCTCAACTTCTGCTGCTCCCGATTGTTGAGGTGGTCTTTCTGGTTCCACCTCTTTAAGCTGCAAACCACTCCTTGTGGTCACTATATTCACTTGCTTGGGGTTGGGATCCGTGTCGCTCGGGAGTCCTCCTCTAGGCCTGGTGTTTTGGGCTCCAGCAAATTGCCCAAATTGATACTCCAGTGCCTTAGTAGCTAACTGGTTGTTCTTTACCTCGGCTGCCAATTTCACATAGTCAGCCTGCAATTTAGCTTGGTTAGCTATCATTGTCTTGAACATCTCCTCAATGTTGGGTGATGGTGGTGGAGGAGGTGCATTGTTGCTTCTATATTGTGCCTGATAGTTCTGCTGCCCTCCTTGATTCATCTGCGCCCCCTGACTCGAACTCTGCCCTTGATGGTTGTTGCTACCCCAAGAGAAATTCGGGTGATTCCTCCAGTTAGAATTGTAGCTGTTGCCATACTGTAGGTGGTTGTTCCTCTGTACATTTCTCACAAAGTTCACGAATCAGGATTTGCTCCACAACACTCAGTTGAGTGCTCACTACTCCCTCACACTTCACACCAAATCTGCTGCACTACATTCCCTGGGGCTTGAGTCTGGTTCATGGTCATGTTACTGAAGTGGGTGTTGAGTTGATTCTGTAAAGCAGTTATCTGTGGAGCCATAGCTGTAAAACCATCCACTTCTAGGACTCCTGCTGCTTTCCTTGTTCCTCCTCTTGACGAATCAGCATTCCACTCCGGATTTCCCTACGAAATACGATTTAACAAGGTATACAGCTCCTCATAAGTTTTCTCCAATGCTTGTCCCCCAGTTGTTCAGTCTAGCAAGATTTTTGTATGGGGTTCCAAACCCTCTATAAAAGTGTGCACCAGCACATCATTGGATTGGTGATGATGAGGACAATCCCGCAACATAGACTTGAATCTCTCCCAAGCCTGATACAGATTCTCTCCCTCTCTCTTTTTAAAACTTAGAATTTGACTTCTAAGTCTTGCTGTTTTACCGAATGGAAAAAATCGTATCAAGAATTTCCTTGCAAGATCATCCCACGTAGTAATAAAATTAGGTGGCTCAGCTTTCAACCACCTCTTGGCTTCTCCGAAAAGTAAAAATGGGAACAATGTAAGCCTGACATAATCTGATGACACTCCAGCAGGGATGTAAGTGTCACTTATCTCCAAAAAATTTTGGAGATGTTGCTGTGGATCCTCATGAGGGAGACCTGTGAACTGCCCGTTGGTGTGCAGCAATTGCACCATGTTTTGTTTGAGCTCGAACCTCCCTCCTGGCTCAGGTTTGCGGATGCTAGATGTGACATTGTTAGCATGTGGGATTGCCACCTCGCGAACTGGCCTAGTTGCCATTTCCTCAGGCACTAACATTGCCCTTGCAACTGGTGGTTTCTGTTGTTGCTCTGATCTTGGGCAAATTTATATGCCCAAGTGATACTCAAAGGTGTCACTTTAGCCTTGTTTATCTATCAATGCTTATACATTCTCATGTAATTGGTAATAAAATGTGAATTTATACTAACCAACATGATTAGCATTGTTTTGCAGGTAAAATGTAATTTCGGGAAGCTAAAATGCATGTTGGAAGAGATCGGGGTTGGACTCGGATGTGAGCAAGGGACAAGGAATAGGAAAGCACAAAATAAAGGGGCTCCGCAATGGAGTCGTGTCACGCTGCCATCGCGTAGGCCTTCTGCCTGGAGAGGGAATTTTCATCCTATTTCCAGTGAGGGTTCGCGATGGTTCCGTGGCACGGTGGCCTGGCTCCGCGTTGCACGCCGTGCCACGTTGGGCCTTATTCCCTGGACCCCCAGTTTCCAGTGAGGGTCCGCGTCGGTGGCGTGTCACGGAGGCAGTGCTCCGCAATGCACTCCGTGACACGTTGCTTGTTATTCCGGAAAAAATTCCCACTAGTATAAATAAAACAGTTAGGTTCATTTTTCAATATTATGACTTGGTGTAGCAAGAACATGGGTTAAAGGCAGTTGAGGAGACGAAATTATCAGGGTTTTTCTCTCTTTCCTTCTTTTTGTATTCAATTGCTTGTATGTTTAACACTCATTTAACGATGTTTAATCCACAAATGAGTGGCTAATTCATCTTCTTGCTGAGGTTAAGAACACTTGTAATGAAATGTGATTATTGATTCTTTGGTATTTCATCTTTTCTTCTATGGTTGTTCTATTGATTCTTGTTCTTACTGCATTAATGTATGGCCTGCATTAATGTATATCTAAAAAGTCCGGTTTCACTCGAGAGAGCAAAAAAATTGGAAAGTTGTGAATTGATAGGATATGATCTTTTCTTAGTTTGGGAAAATTGAGAATTGATTTACCTTCAGGATAGAGATATACCTGAAAGTCGTATTAGTCAATTAAGGAATCGGTTTTGTAAGGCTAGAACATGAATTTCGTTTTATCACAGAAATGTAGGTGGACGGTTCATGATTCTTAAGTGGGGTTAAATACGAGAGTTTTAATCCCTTGGCAATGATTCTTGACTAGCAACCGGAGGAAAAGGCTAACCAAATTATATCGACAATTAATTTCATTACATGTTCGTTTAACCTCAGCATGCTCAGATTCATAGTTCAGACTCACATTAGATAATTGTTTTAGACTTAGCATAATTATTATAAATCAAAATATCAAACTCTTGGTTACACTGTTGTCTGCATTTTTAGAATTGAAATATAGTACACTTGAGCATATTGCACTTCATCCCAGTCCCTATGGGATCGATACTTGGCTTACTTAAGCCACTTTACTACTTGTTCGACCACGTGCACTTGCGTGTAGTTATATACCCATATAACAAACAAACCGAACAAGTTTTTGGCGTCGTTGCCGGGGACTGGCAATTGGTGAATTTTTCTTAAGTGTCAATTTACTATATTTTTATTTTCTTAGTGTTGACAACTTGGTCTTAGCCTGTATTTTGCAGATTTAATTTCTGTTGAACACTGGCAAGAGACAAGGAGCTGGTAGACTCGTATTTGGAGCCAGAAAGATTATTTCATCATCAGCGGAGAGAAGCGCTAGAAAGAAAGCTGCAGTTGCTCAGACAGACAATCATGGAGCAACAACAGAATCCACTGGTAGTACGGGAAATGTTAGTGCCCGAAGAAGTAGCAGCTCGGCCGGTTTGCGAGGTGGCAATCCCACATGCTAATAATGTCACATCTAGCATCCGCAAACCTAAGCCAGGAGGGAGGTTCGAACTTAAGCAGAACATGGTGCAATTGCTGCACACTAGCGGGCAATTTACAGGTCTCCCTCATGAAGATCCACAGCAGCATCTCCAAAACTTTTTGGAGATAAGTGACACTTATATCCCCGCTTGAGTGTCATCATATTACGTTCGGCTTACATTGTTCCCATTTTCACTATTGGGAGAAGCCAGGAGGTGGTTGAAAGCTGAGCCACCTAATTCTATTTCTACGTGGGATGATCTTGCAAGGAAGTTCTTGATACGATTTTTTCCCTCTGGTAAAACAGCAAGACTTAGAAGTCAAATTCTAAGTTTCAAACAGAGAGAGGGAGAGAATCTATATCAGGCTTGGGAGAGATTCAAGTCCATGTTGCAGGATTGTCCTCATCATCATCAATCCAATGATGTGTTGGTGCACACTTATATAGAGGGTTTGGAACCCCATACAAAAATATTTCTAGACTCAACAGCTGGGGGACAAGCGTGAAAAAACTTATGAGGAGTTGTATACCTTGTTGAACCGTATTTCGCAGGGCAATCCGGAATGGAATGCTGATTCGTCAAGAGGAGGGACAAGGAAAGCAGCAGGAGTTCTAGAAGTGGATGGGTTTACAGCTATTGCTGCACAGATAGCTGCTTTATAGAATCAACTCAACACCCACTTCAGTAACATGACAATGAACCAGCCTCAAGCCCCAGTTAATGCAGTGCAGCAGATTTGGTGTGAAGTGTGCGGGAGCAGTGAGCACTCAGCTGAGTGTTGTGGAGCAAATCCTGACTTGGTGAACTTTGTGGGAAATATACAAAGGAACAACCACCAACAGTATGGCAACAGCTACAATTCCAATTGGAGGAATCACCCGAATTTCTCCTGGGATAGCAACAACCATCAGGGGCAGAGTTCGAGTCAGGGTGTGCAAAGGAACCAAGGAGGGCAGCAGAATTATCAAGCACAATTCAGAAACAACAATGCACCTCCTCCACCACCATCACCCAGCATTGAGGAGATGTTCAAGACTATGATAGCTAATCAAGCTCAATTGCAGGCTGACTATGTGAAATTGGCAGCCGAGGTGAAAAACAACCAGTTAGCTACCAAGGCACTTGAATATCAATTTGGGCAATTTGTTGGAGCCCAAAACACCAGACCTAGAGGAGGTCTTCCGAGCGACATAGATCCCAACCCCAAGCAGGTGAATGCGGTGACCACAAGGAGTGGTTTGCAGCTGAAAGAGGTGGAACCAGAAAGACCACCTCAACAATTGGGAGCAGCAGAAGTCGAGAGGGAGCAAAGTGATGAGAGGGGGAAGACTAAGGAAGCGGAATCAGAAAGACCACCACCCCCGTTCCCCCAACGATTATTGAAACACAAGGAGGAGGCGTGTTTCAAGAAATTCATGGAGGTGCTGAAACAGGTACATATTAACTTACCTCTTGTTGATGTTTTGCAGGGAGTGTCGAAATATGCCAAGTATATAAAGGACATCGTGGCAAACAAAAGTCGGTTGACTGAGTATGCTACGGTGGCTCTCACGGAGGAGTGCACTTCCCGGATACAAAACCGACTGCCCACAAATCTCAAAGACCCTGGGAGCTTTACTATACAGATTACTATTGGGCAGAGTATCTGAGCTCGTGGATTGTGTGATTTGGGAGCGAGCATTAATTTGATGTCATCATCGGTATTTAAAAAGCTGGGTCTAGGGAGTCCTAGACCCACAACAGTGATCTTGCAATTTGCAGATCGGTCCTTAGCCAGACCTGATGGCATTGTGGAGGACGTTCTGGTGCAAGTTGGCTCCCTGATCTTCCCGGTAGATTTCATCGTGCCGGATTTTGAACCAGACGCGAAAGTCCCATTTATTTTGGGACGTTCTTTCTTGGCGACTGGGAAAGCGCTGGTTAATGTAGCTGCGGGGCAGCTAACAATGCGAGAGACGACAAGGTGGAAGTGTTCGATGTGTACAAGGCACCCAAGCTCCCGACTGTGTACGAAGAACTCTCGGTGATCAATGTGATTGATCAAGTCGATGCTAAGCAGAGTAAGGATTCACGAGAGTTATTGGGAAAACCACCGGAACGGTGTAAGCACTACTGGGGGGAGGACGGTTTTTGAGAAAAAACGTCCATCACCCTAGAGGACAACTGAGCTAAAGGACGTCGAGCCGCGACGGTAAACCAGGCACTGCGCGGGAGGCAACCCGTGAAAAATTTTTCTTTGTTAATTTTGAATAGATTTTTCTTTTTCTTTTTTCTTGATTAACAACAAAATTTTTAGTTTTTATTTTTATTTTGAGTGAAAACTATAATTCTAACCAATTTCTTGTAGTAGAATGAATTTCAGGTCGAACGGAGGAAAATATACAAGGAATCGCAAAGGAAAATTTGAGGTATGAAAATTAAGAAAAAGTGGCAAAACAGTGAGCTAGGGCGATAGCTCCGTGTCACAGAGGAGGGCCTCCGCGTTACCCTCCGTGACACGTTGAGGTATAAATCCTGAATTTTAAAAATTCCAGAACACCCTCGCGACAGCTCTGTGTCATGGACGTAGTGCTCCGCGATGCACTCCGTGACACGTTGCTATGAATATCGCGATGGGTCACACCGGGTCGCCGGGTGACCCGCGCGATTTTTCCACTTTTAAACCCCGAATCCCCCTCAATTTTCTTTATTTCTCACACACTCCGTGACCAAACTCCCTAAAACCCCTCCCCCTTCAACGTGACACGTAATAGGCCAAGAAATTCATTGAGTTTTCTTCAATTCTTCAATTTCAAGGTATGTTCTTCGATTCCATCTCATTTCTTATTGATTTTCTTCGATATTGAGCATGTGATGTGAGCTAAGTTTGCCCTAAGTAGAAATTAAGCGTGAATTCAATTGAATTAGTGTTGATGGATGTTCGGAGTATCATTGTGATTGCTTGAACTCGTTAATTGCATAATTTAATCGAATTATGTTGATACAATCATATCTAGGGCTTGTTTTTGAATTTGAAGTGGAAAAATGTAGTGAACTTGTGAAATTCATGTCGGGTTGTACATGTTGAGTGAGATGAGTCGATGTGCTAATTGTTTTGATGTTAAAAGATCGATGGATTCTCGGGTTAGGGGAATAGTTAAATTTGCAAGAATTGGGTGAGTTGTATAGGTTCGTGTAGATAAATTCTTGTTGTTTTCGTTTCTTTGTTTTTCCTTGGTAAGTGCGATGGAATAAAATGTTATCGAGGGTAATGATTGTGGTTAGTTGTACGAAGTCTGAGTAGTACATAGAATATATACCGTCGAATTCTTCGTATGCACTAAGCATGTTTGTATAGTTGGTTGTTTATTTGTGTAAATAAGCATGATCTTGCCGGAATGTTGTAATTTGGCTAAGGACTAAGTGTGGGGTAGCCTAGCTTAACCCGACCTTAGTCGAAGTTAATATTCATTAGCTTAACATTGATCTTGTCTACTTGGGTTGACAGGTAAAATGGCAAGCAGGCAAGAAAAAGGGAAAGGCGCATCAACATCTGGCGCCAGAAGAAAGCGAATCAGACTTGGCACATCAGTCCCAGCAGCACCAGCGGTTCCACGCGGCCAACGCCGCCAATACGGAACTAGGTGGGTGACAGAAGAGGGGAAGAAGTGGTATGCCAAGCACAAGGAGAGCAAGTACTTCCCCTAGGAACACATAGCATGGGAACCGTTGGCACAAGAGTTCCCTAGGATTGTATACCGGATCGAGGCAGTCGGGCTCAATTTCATCTTTGAAGAGCCCAAGGAATGCAACCTGCACTTGATTCGGGAATTCTATGCCAACTGGAACCCGACACTCAGAAGTCACACCATAAAAATCAGAGGGCAAATAGTCACCTTTGAGCCCCACCACCTCAATGCTATCATAGGGGCGCGGGACACAGATGCCCACGTGCTTCGACAGCTGAACATCACTCCACCATATGCGGATATCAGACGCACTTTGTGTGGAACCCGATCGACAGCTAGATGGAGCAGACACAAGAGAGGGACTACCATCAGACTTTGCCCTATTCACAGATGAACAGGGAAGCCAGAATATGGCTAAAGATCGTCTGTTCCTTCCTAATCCTGGGGGTACATATGATGGATGTAACCCGGGATCGTGTATGCCTGGTGTACGCCCTGATGAAAGGGCTGGAGATCAACGTGGGGGCGGTGATTATCTCCACCATGAAGAGAGCCCGATTGCATCAGGGGCACAGATACGGATTTGGTGGGCTACTCACCACATTCCTGAGGGGCCTAGATGTTAAGGAAGAGGCCCTTGATTATATCCCGCAGATGGAGCGGCGGGCCTTAGATGTCACTAAAACTAAGGCTCCCGAAACCACCCACGGGCCAGTGCTTACACTAGGCGAGCGACATGCTCGTGATGATCAGTACATGGCTCGCATGTACAGGATGCAGATGCTCCAGCTGAGAGGCGGGAGGCCGGCAACAGAGGAGGAGCCATGGCAGCTCGAGCTAGACTACCCTTTTGGCGAAAACGCTAGGGCTCTATGTCGAGTGGGGCCAGCATTTGTAGAGCCCACGAATGATGATGTCCCCACGGACGAGGAGACACGTCGGGAGGACTCCGATGTGGAGTCCGATGATGAAGATGGGGGTGATTCAGACATGGGAGATGAAGCAGCAGCACCTGATGAAAAAGTGGAGTACTTTAATTGAACAGGGAGTTCCACCACCCAATTTTTGTGCTATTTTAATTTTTTGTGAACACTGGGGACAGTGTTCGAGATAAGTGTGGGGTGGGAGTAGTTAGGTGCTAGTTGTGCTGTTATGTATGTCCTAATCTGTTGTTGTGTCTGTGAACAAAATTTTCTAACCCTGTGATTTGTGATTGTAAGTTGTTGTTCTGTATTGTAAATATATGTGAAACTGTGGTGTGTTGCTGAATGTTGCTAGCTGATTTTGTACATATTTTTGTTATCGAAATGATCGATATTTTTAAAAATTTCTCACTTCTTGGGTTTCTCGGAGTTTGTTTTCGGTTCTTTTACCGAGAATGGTCCCATTGAACCGAAGTCCTAGTTAGTGATCGTTCCCTATGATGGATGGATGACGACCGTCTTAAGGGAAATGTAGTCGTTAGGAGTAGATTTTTTAATTTATTTTTCCAATTGTTTTTCTTTTGTGGGTTGCATCCCAAAACTTGTAGTTACTTTATGGTTGCGGAATTATGGTTGCGTGTTGTACGTGATATTTGAAATGAAAAGGTGATTCATATGAAAGCATGCAACTTTGTAAATATGTTGAGATACCTAGACCATAGAGTTCAATTCAGTGTGATTGAGGCTTAATGTTTGAATTCCTGTAATTAGCTGATTGAAGAGTCTGTGAATACATCTTGAATTGAGCATGTGCAATAAGTGTGAAGTGAGGTTTTGCTATTCCATGCTATTGTGAAAGTGTCTAGAACTTGCCTGGTGTGTGTACAAAATGAAATGAAGGAGGTGTATTGTAGGAAAGGATGTAGGCATTTCTTTGCTTTTAATCGAAAGTTTCTATTTTTCATTATCGTACCCACCTTGATCGTATACCCTAGTCAGCCCGTTGAGCCTTTAGCCTATTTTTTTTTCTTTTGTAAAAAGTGTAAACCGAGCTTAATCCCTTCTTTTCATTATCCGTAAAGTCGATCCAAAACTCATAAGCGCTTAAGAAGAGAAAATAATTTTCCCAAAGTGTCAAAAGAGTGAGAATGGTGAAAAGAAAAGAAAAGCAGAGAGATGGAAGGAAAGAAAAGGTTGAAGGTGCACTTGTTATAAATAAACTATAATGAAGTTGTATGAATAATGTTTGTTGTGGTGTCAAGTGTGCTTAATAAGATGGGCCAAACTAAAGAAAAACTTCAAGAATGGGAGGATGAAGAAAGAAACAATGTCCATGAGTTTGATGGGATGTGTTGAAAAGGCGCTTAAGGATGCTAGTGGCTATTATGGGCTAGCCCAATATTTACTAGTTCTGTAGATTCCATTACAACCCATTAAAGTCCTACGTGATCTTACATCACACTTTTTTATATTAGTGGAGTAGTACACTAAAGGTAAGCTTATGGGTCATGACATGATGCAGGTGAATTCTTTTAGGAGAGAGAGCGAAATTGTGTTTTTATGCCCCTGCTCGAAATTTTGTGAGTTCATATGATCAAAAAGGGGAAAATTCTCTTGTGTTGTGAGGGCACATGCTTGATGAAAGGTTAATTTTCGTGTCGGATGTCTTGATCAGCTGATTTGCATGAGTTTTCCAATATCGAGAGTCGATTCTTAAGTCTAGGAGGTCTTGATATATTGAAGGTCATTGCATTGATAGGACCATGCATGCTTTCTTGATGATTTGCTGTATTGAATAATCGGTATGACCGTAACCTAAATTCTCGAACCAAAGTAGCGAGGGTGGGATGTAAATTTCATGAGGTGTAAGATTGTTGTTCGAGGACGAACAAGGATTTAAGTGTGGGGTAAGTGATCTTGGGCAAATTTATATGCCCAAGTGATACTCAAAGGTGTCATTTTAGCCTTGTTTATCTATCAATGTTTATACATTCTCATTTAATTGGTAATAAAATGTGAATTTATACTAACCAACATGATTAGCATTATTTTGCAGGTAAACTGTAATTTCGGGAAGCTAAAATGCATGTTGGAAGAGATCGGGGTTGGATTCGGATGTGAACAAGGAACAAGGCATTGGAAAGCACAAAATAAAGGGGCTCCGTGATGGAGCCGTGTCACGCTGCCATCGCGGAGGCCTTCTGCCTGGAGAGGGAATTTTCAGCCTATTTCCAGTGAGGGTTCGCGATGGGTCCGTGGCACAGTGGCCTGGCTCCGCGTTGCACGCCGTGCCACGCTGGGCCTTATTCCCTGGACCCCCAGTTTCCAGTGAGGATCCGCGCCGGTGGCGTGTCACGGAGGCAGTTCTCCGCGATGCACTCCGTGACACGTTGCTTGTTATTCCGGGAAAAATTCCCACTAGTATAAATAGAACACTTAGGTTCATTTTTCAATATTCTGACTTGGTGGAGCAAGAACGTGGGTCACAAGCAGTTGAGGAGACGAAATTATCAGGGTTTTTCCCTCTTTCCTTCTTCTTGTATTCAATTGCTTGTATGTTTAACACTCATTTAACGATGTTTAATCCACAAATGAGTGGCTAATTCATCTTCTTGCCGAGGTTAAAAACACTTGTAATAAAATGTGATTATTGATTCTTTGGTTTTTCATCTTTTCTTCCATGGTTGTTCAATTGATTCTTGTTCTTACTGCATTAATGTGTGGCCTGCGTTAATGTATATCTAAAAAGTCCGGTTTCACTCGAGAGAGCAAGAAATCGGAAAGTTGTGAATTAATAAGATATAATCCTTTCTTAGTTTGGAAAAATTGAGAATTGATTTACCTTCAGGATAGAAATATACCTGAAAGTCATATTAGTCAATTTAGGAATCGGTTTTGTATGGCTAGAACATGAATTGCATTTAATCACAGAAATGTAGGTGGATGGTTCATGATTCTTAAGTGGGGTTAAATACGAGAGTTTTAATCCCTTGGCAATAATTCTTGACTAGCAACCGGAGGAAAAGGCTAACCAAATTATATCGACAATTAATTTCATTACATGTTCGTTTAACCTCAGCATGCTCACATTCATAGTTCAGACTCACATTAGATAATTGTTTTAGACTTAGCATAATTATTATAAATCAATATATCAAACTCTTGGTTACACTGTGGTCTGCATTTTTAGAATTGAAATATAGTACACTTGAGCAGATTGCACTTCATCCCAGTCCCTGTGGGATCGATACTTGGCTTACTTAAGCCACTTTACTACTTGTTCGACCATGTGCACTTGCGTGTAGTTATATACCCATATAACAAACAGACCGAACATGCTCCATGATTGTTCGTCTGAGCAACTGCAGCTTTTTCTCTAGAGCTTCTCTCCTTTGATGATGAAATTGTCTTTCAGGCTCTAGATATGATTCCACCAGCTCCTTGTCTCTTGCCAGTGTTCACAGAAATTAGTATCTGCAAAATACAGGTTAAGACCAAGTTGTCAACACTAAGAAGAAATAATAAACTAACACTTAAGAAAAATTTACCAATTGCCAGTCCCCGACAATGGCGCCAAAAACTTGTTCAGTCTGTACGCGATGGGTATATAGCTACACGCAAGTGCACGTGGTCGAACAAGTAGTAAAGTGGCTCAAGTAAGCCAAGTATCGATCCCACAGGGACTGGGTAAGGGTAACAATCTACTCAAGTGTCAATAAACCTTAACTCTAAAAATGCAGACAACAGTGTTAAGAAAAGTTTGGTATTTTGGTTTCTAATTTTATAATAATTATAAAACTAATATACAATTTGAGTCTGAACTATAAGTACGAGCATGCTGAGGTTAAACGAACATGTAGATAAACGAATCATCAATACAATTTGGTTAATCTTTTCTCCAGTTGCTAGTCAAGAATTATTGCCAATGGATTAAAACTCTCGTATTTAACCCAACTTAAGAAGCATGAACCTTCCACCTACATTTCTGTGATAAAACGAAATTCGTGTTCTAGCCTTACAAAACCGATTCCTTAATTGACTAATACGACTTTCAGGTATATCTCTATCCTGAAGGTAAATCAATTCTCAATTTTCCCAAACTAAGAAAAGATCATATCCTATCAATTCACAACTTTCCAATTTCTTGCTCTCTCGAGTGAAACCGAACTTTTTAGATATACATTAACATTGGCCACACATTAATGCAGTAAGAACAAGAATCAATAGAACAATCATGAAAGAAAAGATGAAAAACCAATTGATCAATAATTACATTCCACTACAATTATTCTTAACCTCAGCAAGAAGAGGATTTAGCCACTCATTTGTGGATTAAACATCGTTAAATGAGTGTTAATCATACAAGCAATTGAAATAAAGAAGAAGGAGATAGAGAAAAACCCTGAGATTTTCGTCCCCTCAACTGCCTGTAACCCACGTTCTTGCTCCACCAAGTTAGAATAATTAAAAATGAACCTAAGAGTTATATTTATACTTGTGGGAATTTTTCCCAGAATAACAAGCAACGTGTCACGGAGTGCATCGCGGAGCACTGCCTCCGTGACACGCCACCGACGCGGACCCTTACTGGAATTTAGTCGTCCAGGTACTTAGGCCCAACGTGGCACGGCGTGCAACGCGGGGCTAAGCCAACGTGCCACGGCCCCAACGCGCACCTCCACTGGAAATAGGCATAATTTTACCATCCAGGCAGAATACATCCGCGATGGCAGCGTGACACGGCTCCATCGCGGAGCCCCTTTAATTTGTGCCTTCAAGTGCTTTTTCCTTTGCTAGCGTCCAAGTCCAATCCCGATCTTTCCCAACATGCATCTTAGCTCCATAACTTTATATTTTTTTCTGCAAAACAAAGCTAATCATGTTGGTTCGTATAAATTCACATTTTATTAAAAATCACATGAGAATGTATAAACATCAATAGATAAACAAGGCAAAATTGACACAATTGAGTATCACTTAGGCATATATATTTGCCCAAGATCACTCGCCCCTAGAATAATCTATATAGCTGCTAGCAGGCACACCCCGTGTACCTGTATCTGATCAGAAAATCCTGACAATGATCATAATCTCTAATGGTCTAGACCGGATAGGGTGAGGTCTAGAGTGGCCTAACAATACTTTGAATGTCCTGCTCGGACAATTAAAACTCCTAAGCAACTATAGTGTTGCAGACAACAAATTTCCTAGTTTCTTTGCTTAGAACGACTATAAGGCTACTACTGACCGGACCTTCTTTTGACCGGTCGGCCCCTAATCCTACATAGGTAGCCTACTGAAATTCATAGCCTATGCTAACATGGTTCTGGTCCTTTAGACCTTAACTTGGTTTGTTTGGATCTTATATGACTCTTCTGGATGATTCCTAACCTTGTAGGTAAGTTTACATGGACTTAGCCACTCACGGCAACCTGTACCTGAGCATCTTATAGGCGCAGGATGAGGCATTAGCCCCGCCTCTAACTGCTAATAACGGCCCCTTCCTCAGGGTACCCACGGGTCTATTTGATGAACAACTGGGATGGCTTCCTGGGCAACCTGCATGATGAATACTAAGTCAACTGGAACTGACAGTCACTGGTAATAGCTAACTAGATGGCAGGTTGTCACTCAGTTCACTAGAAAACCCTAGTGCCGCTGACTCGAAAGTATGGCCATCCTATCTAAATTTCTGGCCATGGGCATGAGGGTACGCCAATGGTCCCTGGGCGTGCTTCACTGATAATACAGGCGCCAAACTGGTAGTTATATCGCCTAGCTGCACCTATGTTGTTCAACTTACTAACTCAGGCCCAATAACTATCCATGAGCTTCTAAGGTCTAGGCTTGGCAATAAAACATCCAATTCTACTAACATAATGAACTACAGAACAGAGGAGTTCCAACAATGCTTCTGGTGTGTGTCATATTTAACATGTTCTTTCCCGGCAAGGGATACTGCGATATAATCTTTATACGTTTCCTAGAAGCTAACCACAATATATATAACCGTAATCTACTAATAGTAGCTAATCACGACATACCTGGTCCTTATATATTAGCAGCAGCTAATTACAACATACAGGATCATTATTTACATTTAAAACATAGGTCGTATCACTATACGATGAGAATAACTTGCCAAAGAAATTAGCCTTAACATACCTCGAATGTTGATTTCTGATTTAACTGGAGAGGTTTAACTTGCAAAGAGTAGTTCTTTCCAACTATAACCTTTATACTGAGAGAATAGAACTAATTTCAATACTAAACTCGATAAATATTAATAACTTTTGATAATAATATCAACTATAACTCAACTTCGAATAACTTGGCCAAAACTCTGTGATTTCCTGAGAGTTCAGAAGGGAGAGATGCTTACCTAATGCCCATGGCAGTTTAGAATCAAATTTGGAACAATTTTGACTATCTACTCGACGGGGCTCCAATTTGCTGAGCGACTTTTCGAGAAATAACTCTGTAGAAATGCTTCCCGTATGCTTAGGACTTATTACCTGAAGTTAATTTGCGTTTGGATGGAGTTTGACAACGTAATTCGATGAAAATCAATTGAAACTCGCATTTTCTCTCTACTCTGGTCGAAGGTGCTATTTTGTAAATGATTTGAAACATCAAGGGGGATTTATATAGTTATTGAGGTGGCGGGTAGGGAGCACCGCATGCCACCATTGCGCCAATCCAGGGTGTGCCACGCGCTGGCCATAGCACCGCACAAGGTTGTGCCATGCGCCGGCCATAGCACCGCACAAGTGTATGCCACGTGCCGGCCATAGCTTCAGACCGGCTAGCGCAGCGCGGTGCCTAAGGCACCTAGCCCTAGCCCCGACCTCCTGCTCGCTCGATGCCACATTCGTAGACTCATTCCCCGGGGCTTTTTTCACATGTGTCTTACTCTTAAACTCCCAACATTCATATGAACGCATCGGTTAAATGATAAGAACTTACAGGGTGTAACATTCTCCCCACTTTAGGAACATTCGTCCTCGAATGTAATCCTTAAGCTTAAAAGACTCAGCACTTTTAACTAATGCCAGGAAAATTCTCACAGAGTCTCTTCTGTAGTATGGACTATCTAGAGAACCTGAAATGCAGAAATGTCCAACACAGGCATCTCATGGGACGCTATTTACAACTAAAACATAGCTCTATCACATATAACATAATCAATTGATAATAATAGCAACAGAGTCAACTATATAACATCTGAAACTATCTTCCATAACCTAAACCATCTGGATCTGTATACTATCATCGTGGAGCCTAGGATAACTGAAACTGTCCAAACTTTGCATTATTCATGGTTTTTTTTCAATCTATTTCTTATATATTTCTGTACCCCATGATACTCTAATGAGTTACAACTCCAATTCTCAAGATGGCCCCTATAACTATTGGAGTCTCCCCACGGAGCAGTTCTTCTGTACTTTAGGTATCTCCAATTGGATTAATCTGAGACAAGGTCTTCTACACGCTTGCATAGTGTTGATGAATAGATCCTAGCCCAAAAGGTAACTCTATCTCATAGGCCACTTGGCTAATCTTTTGGAGAATCCAGTAAGGCTTAATGAATCTGGGGCTGGGCTTGCCCTTCTTCTCAAATCTCATAATGCCCTGTGTTGGCAAAGTTTTTATGAATACCCAGCCGCTGCTTTAATCCTTAACTACCTACGTCGTACGTTGGAGTAAGGCTCCCGACGACCCTGGGTTGTCGGTACCTATTATTTTGGTAAGTTTTAACTTTCCCCATCTAACTGATATAGTATGCCCTGGTCCAGCTACCCTTAATTTACCTTCTTCAAGTCATCATATAGGGGACCTACATTTCTACCCATAACAGGTCTCGGGCATCTGAACCGTGTTCTCTGCTTGGCTATTTTCTTGGAGATGAGAATCCATACTTACATTAGCGTGCTCTCCAATTGTTCTAACAGCTTCCCAGAACCTAGCTGGGAGTTGTGCCTCTCTATCAAAGTTTATTAGACACTATGGCTCCACGTAACCATACTACTTCATAAATATTTAACTCGGCATAAGCTTTAGCTAAAACATAATTCCATCCGGTGAGACATGAGATGATCTCGTTAGCCTTCCTATACCGACTCAAATGAGGTCAATTTACACCTGGTACAAAATAACCTTGCAACTATATTCATGTCGATTACTCTCCACTTCCTTGAAGGCACGACCATCTCCTGAATTGGCCTGCTCAGTTCCTGCTGTCCAGTCTCCTCTGGCTGGTCATTAGAGCCTTGTGCCATAAGTCGATAGTATCTTTCTTTTTCCCATGCCATCAGTAGGTCTCTTTTATAACTTAGCGCATTTTCGTCAAACCTAGGTGGGGGATAATGGACATGGTATGCCTTACTACAACCTACTAACGAAGCCCTACCACATTTAGAACATAAAGCCAACCTCAGGGTCTCAAGATTCTGTCCCCTACTATCTCAAGGCTGGTATTTCCTTCTGTTGGGTCTTATTTCTAGCTGCACTAGGCCAGAGTTTCCGTACCGTCACTTTTTTGCCTCCACAACTAGTGATAACATTGCAGTATTATAGGTTACAACACCCACTATCCTTTAAATGTCACCCTAATGCTTATTTCTCAACATTCGATGGTGACTCCAAGATCTAACAGCCCGCTACCTCCTGGAGGTGATTTTGTCTTCCTCCAAAGTTAGATACTCATACCCTCCCCTTACTTCTATGGGCTGAGATCTAGGGTTTATGCCGCTTGCATTACTGACAAGGATGCTACTGGCAAAGTCTACTAACCTGTATTCTTCTGACCCATACTCGGGTCTATTTCATTTATATGATCTCGTTGTCCTTCGACATAACAAACTAGGGACATAGCCATTATCTTGCGGATATATCCTACTGTCACTAGCATACTATGGTGGAATCAGCCAACTATCGCTGGGGGTATACTGCTAATGGAATCTCTCACACACTTGAGTGCTACTGGCAATCTTGTCCGCCCTCCTGATTTACTACCGTTAGGGTCTAGGTAACTTTGTAAACACTAGGGGTCTTAACTACTTTCTAACCCTTCTCGAAATCAACAATTCTAGATCTCCTTTACTCTTTCTTTTGGGAAACACGGCATTGCTACCTATACTTTCTGTTGTACTGAAAGAATAAACTAGGAGGTGGAAAGTAACCCTGTCATCATATACCAGGGCTAGGGCGCGAATTTCAACAACTCTAAAGGCTGGAGGTACAAACCTTGCACGATCCTTTGTATGTTTTGGGTGGTCCAACATTAACTGTTGCCCCTGTCCAACTCTATGTAGCTAGTAGGTAAGACAACTCATATATATACTATTCTGAGGTATTATTCTGAAGTTGAAGAAGGAATCGGGGATGATGCTGACATATCTATTACCTTATGAAGTTCTCGGTGCCTTGGGAGGGTGATGGGGAAATGTAAAAGACATCTACTTCCGCCGTTAGGCTGACTGTCCCCCAACTGTGGCACCTCACTTGTACTTCCTCCTATTACTGTAGTTATCTTGCAGCTGGCTGGAGTTTGTCTTATATCACATATCACCCTATACATATGTAACAATGAAATGACTCAACCCTATACGACTCCGCTCTATAGCACGATCTGAGAAGAAGGAGGGGTAACCATACTAGCATGCCTCGTAGCTTCCTGCTTATAAAATGTGGTGCACAACACATTTATAAGGAAGACTCTACTAGACATGTCTTGTAGACTCCCTAGGATAAGACCTGCTCTGATATCAATTTTGTCACGCCCCACCTTGGGAGGCACGATTGGCACCTAGTGCCACACTGGATTCTGAACTGATCGGGCTAGGTTCAAGAACCTCTGGTGCCTACAAGTGATTCAAATTCAAGAAAACAAATTGCTATATCTCGATTATAAACACAGCCTCAGGACGACAAGGCCACCTGTAAGAGAAATCAGCTAATCCACAACAAGTTAATAAAGGGATCCTATGCGGGCCGACAAGACCACCATGCTGTCTAGTTATAGGAGAAATACCCACACAGCCAACACGTAAAATAAGACATACATAGGCCGCACACGGCCAACAACAACAAACTAACTGATGACCGTAGTCTGCAAGCCTCTAAGAATATAAATAGTGGTGGGATAGGGCCCCGGTCTACCCAAATACTATACAAATAGAAGATGGCAACCTTTACGACTTGGCAACTCCAAATGAAAGGAGCTGGCCAAACTGCTGACTCTGAATAGCTGCTAGGAGATCTCACAACCTGTCTGTCAAAACCTGCAAGTAAGTATGCAGTTCCCCATAATTGGGCGTCAGTACAATATGTACCGAATATGTAAGGCAGTAATAAAAAGCTGAATAAACGCTGATAAAGAGATAAAAGTGAATAACAAGAAGGGGCAGACTTAACCTGAAAGCTTTCTTATTCATAACCTGCATCTAGTAAAACACTACACGTATATGAGATAAGACTGTGCAATCATATATTCATAAGCTATAGCAGCAGACAAGAATACAAACACAGAACCTGGCCCCCATAAGCCTGAAAGGTACAAATAACACAGAAATAACCTACCGGAGCCCCCATAAGCCCAGCAAGTACCATGAAATCTATACACTTCTATCCAGGTTCCTATGACTCCACTGGTGCTGCAGCCAACCTACCAGTCCCCTGGGTCTGCAATTGAGCCCACTCGGCTCCTGATCCGTAGTTGTGTCTAAGTACAGTGGACTCCTGATAACTGCACGCCGGGAACCAGGCTTGACGAGGGTCAATGATGCCGATACGACATAAAAATGATAGTCCATCCACGGAATAGACTGTAATATGGCCCTTGGGCCTCTGCATCGTCCCTTGGGATGGCATATCACTCCTTGGAGCAACATCTATAGCCCCGTAGGTAGCGACACAGCTAGTAACCCTAGGGTGGTCACAGAAGGCTCCTAGGTGAGGGAAATCCCAACCGGTGTGCCATATTGAAGTATCAATCTAGCCACTCAAAATGCATATCTGGCCTTCTAGGCCTCACGCGACCGCTGCTCGCCCCTAGAATAATTTGTATAGCTGCTAGTAGGCACACCCCGTGTACATGTATTTGATTAGAGAATCCTGATAGTGATCGTAATCTCTAATGGTCTAAACCAGATAGGGCGAGGTCTGGAGTGGCATAACAATACTCTAAATATCCTGCTCGGACAACTATAACTCCTAAGCAAC
Organism: Datura wrightii; assembly: GCA_035772735.1. Taxonomy (NCBI): domain Eukaryota; kingdom Viridiplantae; phylum Streptophyta; class Magnoliopsida; order Solanales; family Solanaceae; genus Datura; species Datura wrightii. Next base: position 17,534,290 of record JASDFA010000023.1, on the reverse strand, counting down.
TGTAGGGTCACAGACCACCAATTACTTAGTTTCTTTACTTAGAACGGTTGTAGGGCTGCTACTGACTGACCTATTTTTGAGCGATCGGACCTTAATCCTCCATAGGTAGCCTACTGAAATTCTTAGATGGAGGGTAATACTGTGCTAACATGGTTCTAGTCCTTTAGACCTTAACTAGGTCTGTTCGGATCTTATATGACTCTTCTGGACGATTCCTAACCTTGTAGGTAAGTTTACATGGACTTAGCCACTCACAGCAACCTGTACCTGAGCATCTTATAGGCACAGGCTGGGGTGTTAACCCCGCCTCTAACTGCTAATAAGGTCCCCTTCCTCAGGGCACCCATGGATCTATTTGACCTGAACGACTGGGATGGCTTCCTGGGCGACCTACATGATGAATACTAAGTCAACTGGAACTGATAGTCACTGGTAATAGCTAACTAGATGGCAGGCTGTCACTCAGTTCACTAGACAACCCTAGTGCCACTGACTCTAAGGTATGGCCATCCTATCTAAATTCTGGCCCTTGGTGTGATGGTACGCCAATGGTCCCTAGGTGTGCTTCACTAATAATACAGGCGCCAACCTGGTAGTTATATCGCCCAGCTATGCCCATGCTGTTCAACTTACTAACTCAGGCCCAATAACTATCCACGAGCTTCTAAGGTCTAGGCCTGACAATAAGACATCCAATTCTACTAACACAATGAACTGCAGAACAAAGGAGTTCCTAGATGCTTTTGGCATGCGTCATACTTAACATATTCTTTCCCAATAAGGGATACTGCAATATAATCTTTATACATTTTCTAGCAGCTAACCACAACATATGTAATCGTAATCTACTAATAGCATCTAATCACGACATACCTGGTCCTTATATATTAGTAGCATCTAATTACAACATACAGGATCATTATTTAGGTTTGAAACGTAGGTCGTATCACTATACGGCGAGAATAACTTTCTGAAAGAATAAGCCTTAACATACCTCAAATGATGATTTCTAATTTAACTGGCGAGGTTTAACTTGCAAACGGCAGTTCTTTCCAACTATAACCTTTATACTGAGAGAATATAACTAATTTCAATACTAAACTCGATAAATATCAATAACTTTCGATAATAATATCAACTATAACTCAACATCGAATAACTCGGCCAAAAATCTATGATTTTCTAAGAGTTAAGAAGGGAGAAATGCTTACCTAATGCTCGTGGCCATTTAGAATCCAATTTGAAAAAATTCCGACAACCTCTACTCGGCGGGGCTCCGGTTTGCCGAGCGAATTTTCAAGAAATAACTCCGTAAAAATGCTTCTCATAGGCTCAGGACTTTTTACCTGAAGTTAATCTGCATTTGGATGGAGTTTGACAACATAATTCGATGAAAATCAGATGAAACTCGCGTTTTCTCTCTATTCTAGCCGAAGGTGGTATTTTGTAAATGATTTGAATCATCAAGGGGGCTTTATATAGTCATTAATTCAGTGGGTAGGGGGTGCAGTGTGCCACCCATTGCACCAATCTAAGGTGTGCCGCACACCGGCCATAGCACCGCACAAGGGTGTGGCGTGCGCCAGCCATAGCGCCGCACAAGGGTGTGCCACGCGCTGGCCATAGAGCCAGACCGGCTGGTGCGGCCCGATGCTCGCCTAAGGCACCTGGTCCCTAGCCCTGGCCTCCTGATCTCTCGATGCCACGTTCGTATACTCCTTTCTCGGGCCTTTTTTTACCTATGTCATACTCTTAAACTCCCAACATTCATACGAACACATCAGTTAAATGATAGGAACATATCAGGGTGTAACACCTCTGCTGGTCTAGACCTCTATTCCTTCTAGCTCACTCAACTTCGGAAACATGGCATTGCTCTTCAGCGAGCCTCACCGCCCTCTGTCTCTTACTCGAGCTTGTTCCTCAGCCAACATTCTGGCTATTGTTTCTTCCGCTGTTTCTTGTCGCTAAACATTGGCCATGTTCCTTATCTTCCACAGTGTTCGCTCAAGTTCGTGGTCAATTTGAACCAGGGATTTTTCTCGGCTCCTAGTACTTTGCATACACGAACCTGAGACCTGTGAAGAAGCAAAAACAACAAAGAAAACAATAAAAAGGAAATAAGGACCAACAACAAAGAAAGCATAATTAACAAAAGCCTAAGCCGTATTCCCCAGCAACGGTACCAAAATTTGATGTTGCCCAAACTATACCTCGTAATGAGATATAAAGCGGTCGATGTCAAATATAGAACCCAACCAGGGTTGCGATCGAATCCCATGAGGAATATGACGAGAACTTTAGTTAATGCGTTTAGCTAAAACTATTGACTTACTTATTTTCTAGGGGGGAAGATTTGAAACACAAAATAATGAAAAGTAGTAGAACAATGAGTAGATCCTTGATTAAATTCAATTGTATTTAATGAGTGAGTTGACTTGGATTGTGTTCCCCATGACTTCATAACCACAAGGCATTTCATACTAGTGATCTATTCTGGTGTTTAGCATGCAATATTAGTAAGTTAACTTCACCTAAATGGTTGGTCCCCTATTTAGATGATTATCACCATGTAACTTGATCTGTATGCGGATGCATACTTAATTAACCCTTACCCTTAATATTGGATTAGCTATTCCCGGACAAGGTCAAGCTATTAGATGAGGGTTGATATCCTCAAATCTCCATTGTTAATCCCTTTTTCCATTCATTACTTCCTTGATTCGGTGAGTAAGAATAAGGCAAATTCCAACATTTGCAACCGTTAAGAAGCAACTAAAACAAAGGGAAAAACAATACACGCATAAACCCCGTTCAAGATTCACTAAGTATTTTTACCTATGTGTGTTAATTCATCATGGTTCCCACAATCCTATTTGTGGGTTTAGCTACTCATACTTGAAAAATCACAATTATAAATTAGAGAAGAAATTATAATTTCAACTTACAATTATTTGTAGAAGAAAACACACGTATTAAATAAATCAATAAGAACCAAAGATCAATACTCCAATGTTGTTTGAATTCTCAAAATCAAGAACAAAATTATAAAACTTGTTTCTTCAACCTTGATGTTAATCAACAGCTTCAACAATATAGTTAAAAAGTCGTAAATTAAGCAACCCTATAAAATAAACCTACATAAAGTATTTATAGACTTAAATAAAACCTTTCCTAAATAAAAACAGAATACAAGTCGGCAGTGGCAATGGCCAGGTAATGACTTTCTAGGTCTTGTGGCATATATAGAACACTCGTTCTCGGCAGATTGCTCCTTCAGGAAAATAGATCACCTAATGACTCTTTAAGTCGCAGCACGAGTTGTTAGGTCCCTCGTGGCTTCTAACACTCAAATCGTCCAGTGTTGATGACGGATACTCCTCGCTGCTCACGACGAGTCATCAAGTCTCCTGACAGCTCATTGAGTCTTCCGTTGTGTCCCCAGTTATTTTTTCCATCATTTTTCTCCCAGTTCTCACGGCCCTCATAATGAATCGTTGCTGATCTTAATGAATCATGCCTTCAACTCGTGGTCACCACTGGTTGGTTGCACTTCAAACTTGTCTTCTTCCCTCGACTCCAGGAACGAGTCATCCAATGATAGACAACGACTCGTTACCTAATTGGCAGTCCACACTTAGTCCAATTTTTGCCTTATTTTGCCCATTTTCACTATCCAAAAACCTGTTATCCTACAACACTTAACAAAAACACATGATGTATATATAAACATACCCAAAATTTGCATATTTTCTTAGTTTTAGGCATCGAAAGTGCTGTAAAATCATGGCACATCACTTACCATACCCGAAAAAACCATCTCTGCCCACTAAACACTCTCCAAGGTGTTCTTACTACACTTCAAGCACGCTGGCCACCTAGATGGGGCTGCCAGAGGAGTGGCCAGGGCACGACCTCTTTGGCCAACTGCTTGGCTACTGGGCAATCTTTGAGTTTATGATTGGGTTGGCCACACCTAAAAGCAAACATCTAATCCCGCCAGGCACTTCCCTGGGTGGTTCTTCCCACATCTTCTGCATGCTAGGTATGTAATCTCCCTTATCCTAGGCTTGTTTCCCTGAGTCGAAGCCAAAGATCTCTACTGAAATTGAGGGTGATTTCCACCACCTGACCTTTGCTAGAAAAACTCAAAGTTCCCCATACTGGCCATTTTGCTTCCTTTTCCTCTCCCCTTGAACTCTCTAATTACTTTCGAACCAAGAAACTTAGGCAGACTCTTTCCAGTGAAGTATTGAACCCTAGTAGCTACCGCTCTCCGGTGGATTCTGCGGATGTGATTGCCTACTGGTTAAAATGAGTGGTCATGGGTCGTACCAACACTCTAAAGGCAGCCCCGAGCTTCGCATTCGTAACCTGCCCGAAAAAAGGGGATGGCTGACCTCTATTAGTTCCTCAGGGAGATATACTTCTACAAATGCATAGAGCATGAGTTAGGAGAGTAGAAGAGTTGAACTTCATAGTATGAGATAGAATCATGAATGAAGGGAAGTTTTCCTGAAATGTCTCGTAGCCTCTTCGTCATAAGTGTGGCGCACTTCACACCATGAAAAAGACTCAACTTAATGTGACTCTCAGATACCCTAGGACACTTCTAAACCTTTGTGTTGATACCAAGTTTGTCACGACCCGAGCTGAGACCCCAGATCGAGACACGAAACCTAGAGCCACAAATGGCACCAAGTTGACTCATGGCATGAACATAGTGGCTAAAGAGCATACATCAAGTGGAAACTGATAAATTAACCACGAATAAGAGGAAGTCTTAATATATCTCTTTATAACAGAGTCAATACTGACAAAGATGAAATTCTACAAATTGTCTAATAAGCCTCTAACATGTGTGATGAGCTGATGGGACAACATTCCCAACTAGCCCACTAAAGTCTGAAATTGAAAATAACATAACTCAACACTAACTGAAGGTCCTCGAAGAATGAGGACTCACCAATGATGGGAAACTAAACTAGGTTGCGGGAAACTGGCTAGCGGCAAAATAGAGTTTGATCATCTGAACCTATTGTTACACCCCGTAAGTTTCTAGCACTTAGTTGGCCTATTCGCATGTTGGTTGGGAGTTTTAGAATGCCATACGTGGGAGGAAAGGTCCCGAGGAAAGGCCGAACGGGTTCCAAGTTAGATTTTTGCAAGTGGAGGCCGAACCGTGCTGCCCAGAGGGGCAACGTGGCACGGAGGCACCTCCTCCGCGATGGCCAACGTGGCACGAAGCCAAATTGGCGCGATGGCCAGTGTGCCACGTTGCTATGCAACTGGATTCAAGTATATAAAGGCCTTACTCTTCAACTTTAAGTTATTTTCCATATTCACACGACCAGAAACAGGGAGAGAACGAGAGCTCCTATAGATTTCCATCGGATTACGCCGTCAAACGTTGTCCAAAGTTAAATTAACTTCGGGTATCGAAGTATAAGGCTACATGGAGCATTTCTACGGAGTTAGTTTTGTGAAATTCGCCCGGCGAATCGTCGTCCCGCCGAGCCAAAGTGATTGGAATTGCTCCAAACTAGTGTTAATACAATCCCATGCTTAAAGTAAGTACTTCTCCCTTCTAGATTCCCGAGAAATTATGAGTTTTCAACTGTTCTTCGATAAGTTGAAGAATAGTCAGTAGATATATATCAAGTATCATTTTCTTCCAGTATAGTAATGAAGTTAGTTCTATTCTTTCGTAAATATGATTACAGTTGGGGAGAACAGCTGAATACTAGCCGAACCTCGCCAGATAATCGGTAAACCAGCAGTCGAGGTATGTAAAGCCAGTCTCTTTCGACAAGTTAGTTTCTCCAGTATAGTAAAATAGTATGAATCCCAGTAAGATATTTCAAAAACAGTATATCATGCTCAGTATGAAATTTAGTAAAGCACGTCAGAAGTATTATATCATGTTCAGTATGAGACTCAGTACAGCATGTTAGAGATTATATTATTATCTTATTCAGTGTGTATTATATGTAGTTATTGCTATCAGTTGAGACTTGATTATATTGTTTTGGGCTGGATTACCCGTATAGCTTCCATGACTGCCCCAAGGTTAATGGTTGTATCGACTCGTCCGCCTGAGGGAAAGGATACGTCACTCTACGGAGTGGCATGCCATCCGCTAGGGACGAAGATGGGATGCCAATTCCCCATATTTTGCATGGTTGGCCTTTATACACCCCGTCGAGAGCTTGCACCCGGGGTGTTGATTTCAAGAGTCCTTCAGACTCAGGTACAGCTATAGTCAGGGGCCCAGCAGGCCCAAGCAGCGTACCCAGGGGACCGGCCGGATGCTTATAGCTACTAGGTGATGTGGTATGACCTGGGTAGGGGTAAATAGATTATGATGAATTCACCTTCCGGCTTATGGGGGCCAGGTAAGGTTTATGTTATGTTGTTTTAGTTATTGATAGATAGGAAGTAGAACGCCATGTTATCAGGTATGAATCTTACTCTTCTCAGTATTGCTATGTTAGCCCCGATTCCTCTATTTCAATCAGTTTCAGTCTGTTTCCTATTACTTTAGTTACTGTCAGTTTTATTACTTACTTTCAGTTGTTTTCAGTTATTGCTTTACATACTCAGTACCAGTGGTACTGACGCTCATTTTGGGACACTGCATTACTTGCCTACAGGTGCACATGGACGAGGAGAAGATCCCTCATAGTTCCAGTCAGCTGTACAGAACCTTCAGCTCTTTTCACCCAGAGCTTGAAAGACAGAGGTTTACTTTCTTTTGTTGTACAGAATGGGTAGGCCGGGGCCCTATCCCGACCATCTTATTATTCTTAGAGGCTTGCAGATTGTATCATATTCCCTGTGGTTAGATGCATCGGCTGTGTGGGTCCATATATGTGTTTCAGATTATATGTGATGGCCGTGTGGGGCCTTGTTCAGTTGTTAGTTGGTGACCTTGCCGGTCACAGATCAGTTTAGCGCCAGATTTCATTTTTAGTTATAACTACACATCATGGTGGCCTTGTCGGCCCGCATATGACTCCTTATAGTTGGTTGTTCTGGTTAGCTGTTTAATTTTACAGGTGGCTATAGGCCTTGTCAGCCGAAGGCTGTATTTACAACAGCTATATAGCCCGTCGTTTTCTTGAATCCAGAGTTAGAGCCAGCCTTGCACTAGAGGTGCTTAGGCTTAGTTAGTTGAGCAATCCAGATCCTAGTAGGGCACCAGGTGTCAGTCATGCCTCCCAAGGCAGGGCGTGACAAACTTGGTACCAGAGCAGGTCGTATCCCAGGGAGTCTGCAAGTCGTGCTAAGTAGAGTCTTGTCTATGGATGTGTTGTGCACCACATACTATAGGCAGGAGGCTACAAGGCATGATAGGATGGTTACTCTTTCTTCTTATTCAGTCGTGCTATAGAGCGTTATAGTATAGGGTTGAGTCCCTAAGCTTATTATACTCTTTGTTTACAGAGGTAAAATATCGGACCAGCGAAATCCTACGATAGGAAGGAGATTGGATGTAGCAGCAGGAAAGGGCACCAGTAGGATGCCTCAGCCTCGATTAGAATCAGCTCGATCTGAGGGAGATATGGAGGCATCGTCTCAACCTTCGCAGCAGTCACCATTACATCAGGAGCCTCTTAGAACGGCACCACCTCTGGCAATTCCTATACCTATACCATCTGACCAGGAGGTCAGGAGTGCAGTGGTTATGTTAGCGCAGATGATGGCTGCTCAGCACCAGTCAATGCCACCTACCGTTGCAGAAGCATCAGGAGGACCTGGTAGTTCGAGGGTTCGAGAATTCCTAACAGTAAGTCCCCCGCAGTTTACAAGGACAGATCGGACAGAGGATCCCCAGGATTTCCTAGACTAGATGCAGAGGATCTTCAGTGTAATGCATGCTACACCCACAGAGTTAGTTGAATTAGCGATATTCCAGCTACGGGACATCGCTGTACTGTGGTATGAGATTTGGGAGAGATCCGAGGGAGAGATGTTTCCCCTCCGACCTGGCCCAGCTTTTCAAAGGCTTTTCTGGATCATTATCTACTGCAGGAGATTTGAAAGGCCCGGGTTGATCAGTTCCTACACTTGGAGCAGAGGTCGATGAGTGTTCGAGAATATGCCCTGCGGTTCGATTCCTTGGCCCGATATACGCCAGCTTTTGTGGATACAATGTCGTCCAGGGTAGACCATTTCATTATGGGGCTGAACCCAGAATATGTTGATACTTGTATCACAACTACTCTGCGAGAGGATATGGATATTGGCCGAGTACAGGCTTTTGCTCAGAATATTGAGGGCATCAGACAGCGGCAACGGGAGATCAAGAGAACAAGTTGGTTACAGCGCCACAGGGACAGGCCAGAGGATTTACAGGAGGAGGCCCGAGGAGGACCTAGGCCACGGCTATCAGATAGGCCGCCTAGACCTCCGCCACCATCACAGTAGCAGAGGAGTAGCTTTAGTCACCGAGGGCAGTCAGAGCCCAGCGGAGGTTCGCAAATGGTAGATTCACTGCAGCAGAGGAGGGTGGAGCAGAGTAGGTATACAATACCACTTTGCCCTATTTACAGTTGATGCCACTCTAGAGCGTGCAGATATAGCTCCACAGGATGTTATATTTGTGGAAAGGAGGGTCATCGGATTAGAGATTTTCCAGCTAGGGTTCAGGGTGTCCGGGATCGACAGGATAGGTCATCATCAGGGTCGCGAGCTCCAGCATCCCCGGCAGGGCGCAGGCCCTCAGTTTCAACAGGTAGAGGCCGAGGCAGATCAGAGTTCCCCAGTTTAGGTGTGGGCCGAGATCGTACCTATGCATTACTGGGGAGACAAGATTCAGAGTCATCACCAGATGTTGTGACAGGTATGTTGAATATTTGCTCTCATCCTGCTTATGTGTTGATAGATCCGGGATCCACCTTTTCCTATGTTACACCGTTAGTGGCTCGGAAGTTTAGTGTTGTTCCAGAATTGCTTCGGCGACCTTTTTCAGTATCTACACCCGTTGGTGACTCTATTATAGCTAGAAGGGTCTATCGGGGGTGTACAGTAGAGGTTGCCAGTCGTCATACTACAGTAGATTTAATAGAGCTAGAGATGGTTGATTTTGATGCCATTATGGGTATGGACTGGTTAGCTCCATGTCATGCCAATGTTGAGTGTTGGACCAAGACTGTCCGATTCCACTTTCCAGGGGAGGTAGTATGGGAGCGGAAAGGTAGTACAGTTACGCTGAAAGGTAGGTTTATTTCCTATCTTCGGGCAAGGAAATTGATAGCAAAGGGGTGCATTTATCACATTGTCAGAGTCCAGGATGTTCGGGCAGAGCCTCCGACTCTTCAGTTTGTTCCACTGGTTAATGAGTTCCCCGATGTATTTCCAGATGAGCTTTCGGTATTCCCCTGGAAAGGGAAGTTGATTTTGCAACTGATCTATTACCAGGCACTCAGCCCATATCTATCCCCCCGTATCGGATGGCTCCTGCTGAACTCAGGGAGTTAAAGGAACAATTGAAAGATTTGCTAGATAAGGGCTTTATCAGGCCGAGTACCTCACCATAGGGTACACCAGTTCTGTTCGTGAGAAAGAAGGACGGCTCCCTCCGTATGTGTATAGACTATCGGCAACTGAATAAAGTTACTTTCAAGAATAAGTCCCCACTTCCCAGAATAGACGACTTGTTTGATCAGCTACAAGGAGCAAGATATTTTTCAAAAATTGACTAAAGGTCCGGATATCATCAGGTTCGGGTTCGTGAAAGGGACATTCCAAAGACTGCCTTCAGAACTAGAGATGGGCACTTTGAATTCCTAGTCATGTCCTTTGGACTGAAAAATGCCCCAGCAGTGTTTATGGACCTGATGAACAGTATCTTCAGACCATACTTGGACTTGTTCGTGATAGTGTTTATCGATGATATTCTGGTGTATTCTCGCTCAGCGGTAGACCACCAGGACCATCTACGGACAGTGCTCCAGATTCTCAGAGACCGCCAGTTATATGCCAAGTTTTCTAAATGCAAATTTTGGCAGAATTCAGTAGCCTTCCTGGGCCATATTGTGTCAGACGCTGGTATACAAGTAGATACATAGAAGATTGAGGCAGTGAAAATAGGGCCTATACCTACCACTCCGACCGAGGTACGCAGTTTCCTAGGATTAGCCGGGTATTACAGGAGGTTCGTGGAAGGATTTTCCACTTTAGCAGCACCCTTAACTAAACTGACGCAGAAGGCAGCAAAATTTCACTAGACTGAGGCGTGCGAGCAGAGCTTTCAAGAACTGAAAGATAGGTTGACATCAGCACCAGTGTTAGCATTGCTAGAAGGAACAGAGGGTTATGCAGTTTACTGTGATGCTTCGGGTGTTGGGTTAGGATGTGTTTTGATGCAGCATGGTAAAGTGATTGTTTACGCTTCCAGGCAGCTGAGGAAGTATGAGAAGAACTATCCAACCCATGACCTGGAATTAGCCGCGGTAATTCATGCCTTGAAAATATGGAGACACTACTTGTATGGCGTCCACGTGGATATTTTTACTGATCATAAAAGCCTACAGTATATCTTCACCTAGAAAGAGTTGAATTTGCGGCAGCATCGCTGGTTAGAGCTGTTGAAAGATTATGATGTGAATATTTTATATCACCCAGGAAGGGCCAATGTGGTAGCAGATTCCCTTAGCCATAAATATATGGGAAGTTTGGCATACTTACAGCCCAAGCAGTGGGAGTTGGCCCAAGAATTGCATCAGTTAGCCAATTTAGCCATTCGTATAGCAGAAATAGGAGATAATAGAGTAGGAATCCAGAACACCGCAGTGTCATCTTTGGTTGTGGAAGTGAAGGAAAGGGAATATGAAGATCCTAGCCTGGTTCATCTTAGAGATAGTGTCCAGCGAAGGGAAGTGACAGATGTTTAGGTAACCGAGGATGGAGTTTTGAGATATAGGGATCGCCTCTGCGTTCCAGACATTGTCAGGCTTCACCAGCAAATTATGGGAGAGGTACACTATGCCTGTTACTCTCTCCATCCAGGTTCGACAAAGATGTACCATGATATAAAAGAGATCTACTGGTGGCCGGGAATGAAAAAGGGGATAGCAGAATTTGTAGCTCAGTGTCCCAATTGCCAATAGATAAAAGCTGAACATCAGAAACCAGGAGGACTGACACAGGATATAGTTGTGCCTCTATGGAAATGGGAAGCAATTAATATGGATTTCGTAGCAGGATTACTTCGCACCAGGCGTAAATATGATTTGATCTGGGTAATCATCGACAGGTTGACAAAATCAGCTCACTTTCTACTAGTCGGAGCTACTTTTTCAGTCGAAGATTATGCAGAGTTGTATATTAAATAAATAGTCAGGTGGCACGATGTTCCGTTGTCAATTATCTCCAACAGAAGGGCGCAGTTCACAGCCAAGTTTTGGCAATCATTTCAGAGAGGCTTGGGGACGCAGGTTAACCTGAGCACAGCCTTCCATCCTCAGACAGACGGGCAGGCAGAACGTACCATCTAGACGCTTGAGGATATGTTACGAGAATTTGTATTAGATTTTTGAGGTAGCTGGGATGAACATCTACCGCTTATTGAATTTGCCTATAATAACAGTTATCATTCAGCAATTCATATGGCGCCTTATGAAGCGTTGTATGGGCAGAAGTGCAGATCTCCAGCTAGTTGGTTTGAGGTAGGAGAATCAGCATTGATTGGGCCAGATATTATTCATCAGTCAGAGGAGAAAGTAAATCTTATCAGGGAACTTCTGCTGACTGCTCAGAGCCGCCAGAAATCTTATGCTGACGTGCAGCGTAGAAACTTGGAATTTAATGTGGGTGACTGGGTATTCCTGAAAGTTTCCCCGATGAAGGGTGTGATGAGATTTGGTAAGAAAGGCAAGCTCAGCCCGAGGTTTGTTGGGCCTAATTAGATTCACCGAAGGATAGGCCAGGTGGCATATGAATTGGACCTACCTCTAGAATTAGAATCTGTTCACCCAGTTTTCCACGTGTCAATGCTGAGGAAGTGCATAGGAGACCCCTCCCGGATTGTCCCAGTTCAAGATGTTTAAGTCACAGAAGAGTTAGCTTATGAAGAAGTTCCAGTAGCCATACTAGACCGGCACATCCGTAGATTAAGAACTAAAGATGTTGTTTCTGTCAAGGTATTATGGGAGAATAAGAACCGAGAGGAGATGACCTGGGAAGTAGAAGATGATATGAAAGTCAGATATCCTCAGTTATTCCAGACTTAGTCAGATTATGCAGCTAGAGGTATGTTCTTATTATTGTTTCATAAGTTGCAGTATATACATATGTATGTGGAGTAGTTGACTCCAATTTATTGTGAAATGAATGCTATAGTATGGTGTGGAGTACTTGTATTGGACTTTTCTGCATTTCAGGGTTTTTGGATAGTCCGTATTACAAGGGAGACTCTGCCGAAATTTTTCCAGAATAAGAAACTGCAAGTTAAGATTCTTGCAGGTAGAAGTTAACATTCGAGGATGAATGTTCTTAAAAGGGGGAGGATGTTACACCCCGTAAGTTTCTAGCACTTAGTTGGCCTATTTGCATGTTGGTTGGGAGTTTTAGAATTCCATACATGCGAGGAAAGGGCCCGAGGAAAGGCCGAACGGGTGCCAAGTTAGATTTTCGCAAGAGACGGCCGAACCGTGCTGCCCAGAGGGGCAACGTGGCACGGAGGCACCTCCTCCGTGATGGCCAACATGGCACAGAGGCACCTCCTCCGCGATGGCCAACATGGCATGGAGCCAAATTGGCGCGATGGCCAGCGTGCCACGTTGCTATGCAACTGGATTCAAGTATATAAAGTCCTTACTCTTCAACTTTAAGTTATTTTACATATTCACACGACCAAAAACAGGGAGAGAATGAGGGTTCCTATAGATTTCTATCGGATTACACCTTCAAACGTTCTCCAAAGTAAAATTAATTTCGGGTATCGAAGTATAAGGCTACAGGGAGCATTTCTACGGAGTTAGTTTCATGAAATTCGCCCAGCGAATCGTCGTCCCGTCAAGCCAAAGTGATTGGAATTGCTCCAAACTAGTGTTAATACAATCCCAAGCTTAAAGTAAGTACTTCTTCCTTCTAGATTCCCGAGAAATTATGAGTTTTTGACTGTTCTTTGATAAGTTGAAGAATAGTCAGTAGATATATATCAAGTATCATTTTCTTCCAGTATAGTAATGAAGTTAGTTCTATTCTATCGTGAATATGATTACAGTTGGGGAGAACAGCTGAATACTAGCCAAACCTCACCAGATAATTGGTAAACCGGCAGTCGAGGTATGTAAAGCCAGTCTCTTTCGGTAGTTAGTTTCTCTAGTATAGTTAAAACAGTATGAATCCCAGTAAGATATTTCAGAAAATGTATATCATGCTCAGTGTGAAATTTAGTAAAGCATGTCAGAAGTATTATATCATGTTTAGTATGAGACTCAGTACAGCATGTTAGAGATTATATTATTATCTTATTCAGTATTATATGTAGTTATTGCTATCAGTTGAGACTTGATTGTATTGTTTTGGGCTGGATTACCCGTATAGCTTCCGTGACCACCCCAGGGTTAATGGTTGTATCGACTCATCTGCCTGAGGGCGAGGATACGTCGCTCTACGGAGTGGCATGCCGTCCGCCAGGGACGAAGATGGGATGCCAGATCCCCATATGTTTTCGTGGTTGGCCTTTATACACCCCCGTCGAGCGCTTGCGCTCGGGGTGTTGATTTCAGGAGTCCTTTGAACTCAGGTACAGCTATAGTCAAGGGCCCAAGCAGCGTACCGAGGGGACCGGCCGGATGCTTATAGCTACTAGGTGATGTGGTATGACCTAGGTAGGGGTAAATAGATTGTGATGAATTCACCTTCCGGCTTATGGGGGCCAGGTAAGGTTTATGTTATGTTGTTTTAGTTATTGATAGAAAGACAGTAGAACACCATGTTATCAGGTGTGACTCCTACTCTTCTCAGTATAGCTATGTTAGCCCCGATGCCTCTATTTCAGTCAGTTTCAATCCGTTTCCTATTACTTCAGTTACTGTCAGCTTTATTACTTACTTTCAGTTGTTTTCAGTTATTGCTTTACATACTCTGTACCAGTGGTACTGATGCGCATTTTGGGGCACTGCATTACGTGCCTGCAGGTGCACATGGACGAGGAGCATATCCCTCGTAGTTCCAGTCAGCGGTACAGAGCCTTCAGCTCCTTTCATGCGAAGCTTGAACGACAGAGGTTTACTTTCTTTTGTTGTATAGTATGGGTAGGCCGGGGCCCTGTCCCGACCATCTTATTATTCCTAGAGGCTTGCAGATTGTATCATATTCCCTGTGGTTAGATGTATCGGATGTGTGGGTCTATATATGTGTTTCAGATTGTATGTGATGGCCGTGTGGGGCCTTGTTCAGTTGTTAGTTGGTGACCTTGCCGGTCACAGATCAATTTAGCGCCAGATTTCATTTTTCAGTTATAACTAAACATCATAGTGGCCTTGTCGACCCGCATAGGACTCCTTATAGTTGGTTTTTCTAGTTAGTTGTTTACTTTTATAGGTGGCTATAGACCTTGTCGGCCGGGGGCTGTATTTACAGCCGCTATATTGCCCGTTGTTTTCTTGAATCCAGAGTTATAGCCAGCCTTGTACCAGAGGTACTTAGGCTCAATTAGTTCAGCAGTTCAGATCCTAGTAAGGCACCAGGTGCCAGTCATGCCTCCCAAGGCGGGGCGTGACACCTGTATAATGAAACGATACAACATAGAGTGTGTGGTCAGTACATGAAATATACTGAGCATGAAAGGTAAGTAAAATATGCTAAGTAAGAATAAACTAAAACCATGCATATAAAGATAAATTATAAGATCATGAGAGTAGGGACTTCATGCTAAAATCTGAATCTGAATCACGTATAGTCATAAGCTGAATATCATATATGAATAGAATGACCCTAAAGCTGAAGAATAAAATCATATGGCTTTCCATAACTGAAATCAAAAGTAAAAGATTATAAATTGATCATTGGCTCAAACTTGATGTAAAACATATTATCATAAGTCATGAACATGCACAACTAAAATTATGAGGAATAATGGGAGACTCGTCACAACCGACACCATCACGATAGAGTTTATTTGATGCCCCAACTATCACACTCAAGTGGGCAGAGCCATCCAATATCTTGTCAGGTCTAAGGGCGCTATCATGATATCGATATCAAGTCGAAGGCCCCTATAGGATAGGGAAACTCACAAGGGAGGTCCCAATGTATATATAAACCTACGTTGGCATATAGTTTAATGACCCAAGGTTTAATTGAACCCCTGTCCTACTCGATACTAGACACTACTCTCAAAAACGTGCAAGGTGCTAGCCGTCATTTTTCATTGAAGCTCAAAACGTACCATAAGCTAAAAGTGGGAGTATAGACTCCAAAACCATATGATAAGCTTAATTTTTTTTAGAACTGAGCCAAACCATGAAAACATGTTTAACATGTATGGGCGTTCCCAAAATCTCAAAATCATGCATACTTGAAATAGACTTCATAAGTAAAAATCATGAATTCATACATAGGTAATTTATAAAAATTCAATCATGCTAGATATCTCATCATACTTGATATCATGAATCATAAATTTGACTTTTCATGAAACTTGCATATTCGGGCATAATTTTCTAAAACTTAAAATCATGAATTTATGATAAAAATAGGTGTAAAAGTTTTCCATAAATCTTAAAACATACTTTGAACCATGAAGGGAACTGACCCATAAATAAATCATAGAGAATTTTATAAAAATTGGGTTAAAACCCCCTAAGATAATGAACTTGAATTTATGAACTTGAGGAGAAATTTGGACATGAGAGTGAAAGAAAACTCTCATTCATAACCCTACATACATGGGGGAATTGAATCTGCACTTGCCTTTGAAAACCCAAGAGATTTGGAGAGAAAATTGAAGGTTTTAAGCTTGATCTTCAAAGAAAAAAATCCTAATCTTGCATGTATAGCAGTAGGATGAACTAGAATAGGTTAAACTCCCTTGAAAACCTTTTTCAGAGCTTAAAATGACGTCATTAGGAAGTTAGAATCTTAGAATTTATAAAATACCCTAATGAATTCGCAGGAAAAACTGTTTTGTCAGCTGCTACAGCTCATACCACGAGACATACAATCCTCTTATGACTCGTGGTATCCTCCCATACTGACCAAGTTCAAAACCTCCAATCCTATGAATATTTCCACGAATCCTACTATGATCCGTAACACCTCCTACGAACCATACCATCACCCATACAATCAATCCCCTACTAACTCCAAGGACTTATTACGACTCCTGAGCATGGGTCGTACCCACATACTACGACTTATAGTGGTACTCGTGGTCTAGGGAACCAAAATCTCTTCTATAAACAATGGGTCTTCATACGACCCGTACTGCCAACCTACGACTCGTAGGTTGAGTCGTACTGAAGCAATTTTCCAACTTTTTCTGTTGATCACATTTAAAATCTCGAGTCTAGTCTTAGGAACTTTCAGGGTATTTCATCTGTTAACCTTGGTGGTAGACTAGAGTTAGCCTAGGTTGTCTTTGTAATAGTGTTATTACAAAGGGCTTACAATAGAGTTATTGTGGGGGGAATGATTAAGAGTGTAATTCCTAAGTTAGAAGAGGTTGTAATCTAAAACATTTCCTGGTTGTTAGTGGAGTTTGAAAATCCTACTAGGGTAGGTCATGATTTTACTCTCTTGAGCAAAGTGGTTTTCATGTAAATATCTTGTGTTATTTATCTTTTATTCTTAATTGCAGAACAAGTCAAAGGACCCAGTCCCTTAACTAGTGATGGACTCATATAAGCCAACAATTAGTATTAGAGTGGATTCTTTCAAAAAGGTTAACACCTATAAAGGATCTACTAAATGGCTACTCCACCGAACCTGGAAGAAGGAATCTCTACCACTAGACCACACTGATTCAACGGCAACCTCAAGACCTACGAGTTAAATAAGTAAGAAAGTCTAGAGATAGGGGATTCAAAGAAGGAGAAGAGTCTGGTTCTTAAAGTTTCCAAGAGTACTAAAGTGAAGACAAATCAGACATGACCTATCTCACTCAAAGACTTCAAAAGATAATGAAAAAAATGGGGTATTTCTCAAGAAAGAAAACACTAGAAGATATCCAAAGGGGAATGACTACTGTCACAAGTGTGGGAAGCCTGTACACTTCATCAATGAGTGTCCTCTCCACAAGAAAGATCATTATAGGAACAACTCTAAGAAACTACATAAGAGGGACCAGGCCTGGAGAAGGTCAAAAGAAGAGATGCAGCTGACATAGTCGTGAAGCAAGCTCTAGCTGCTTGGAGAGAATCCGTTGGTGAATTTGAGGATGAAACACTCAAGAAGATGCTTCCCTTATTGCTCTAAATGATGGACCCTCACAGTAAGAATCCATATTTGCACTGATAGCCAAATCAGATGATGAGGAGAAGGAAGAGTTAAATTTTCTTGATATTTAGAAGAATCTCAAAACCTACTCTCGAAAAGGAGTTGATAGCTCTTGATAATGTGTTAATTTATTCTTATCATTATGTTTTAAAGGAGAAATATGGGTTAGTTTATGAGCTTGACAAATCTGAAGTAGAAAGAAATTCTCTGACTAATACGCTCACTAAGTTAAAAGATGAACATAAGGAGGCCTCCAAGAAAAAGTTTATGTTTAATGATGAGCTCAAGAAGTGCATGGATAGTGAGTCAAAAGGAAAGAAGATAGGAAGTGAGATTCAGCTCGAGCTGGAAAATGAACTTAAAAGAATCAAGTTGAATCTTACTGCTCAGCTAAAAAGAAATGACAAACTTGAGAAGGACCTGAACAAAGTCAAAACTGATCTTGACAAGTTACTTCAGTGGACCTAGTCCTCTCAAGTGCTAGCTTCTATGAATATGAAAAATGTTAGCTCTAAAGAAGGTATTGGCTTTCAAAAGAAAAGGCTCCTTATAATCCTTACTACAAATATGCGTCAAATCCTGATATTGCGGTCAAAATGGTTACTATAAGGATTCTTGCTAGGGTAGAATCCATGTTGTTAAGAAGAACATGAAGTATACTGAAATGAACATAGCAGCAGAGAGACCTGATCCCCAAAGAAGAAAATCTGATCTACAGGCATGGATTAGGAGAAAACTTATTCATCCTTTCTATCATTTAAAGGGACCCAAGCTAATTTGGGTTCCTAAGCTAATCAATGACTTTACTTGCAAGGTGAGATGAGGGAAAGAAGTCAAAATGGTATATGGATAGTGGTTGCTCAAAGCATATGACTGGCAGAATGAAAGATTTTATCTCACTTAGAGCCCTTCAAGGAGGAAGTGTATCCTTTGGGAATGAAAAGAAGGGATACATTCTCGGTGTGGAAAAATGAGTAGAAGATGTCAAAATGACTCGTTATGTGATAAACAGGTACATGATCAGGTCCCTGCTGAAGAAATCCTCGTATGAGTTATCGATAAGAAGAAGTTGCTAGTTCTCTTCCTTAGAAGAGAGGAAAGACTGTTATCAAAGAGGGACCTAGTACCACATTGAGATGTCCTCCACTGAATGGATTTTTTTTTAAAAATGAGTAGGGGGAATATTCGCATGAAGGTCTTGGAGGGTCGTGTGTTCTATCCTGATATTGTTTAGTCAGCATGTGATACATAAGCTAGCAGAAATGCTAAGGTTTCAAGGCTGGGAACACCATTTGAAATTCCCATGCCTTCCATGTTGAAGTTGACAATGGACAAATCCTACAACTTTAAGATGAAATGGGTGAATTTTTAGAAGGCAAAATAAATCCGACATGAAGGTACCACCGATGAAGGACCATTAGAGGCACCTGGTCCCTTCAATCAACAGAGTCAAGATCTTGAACTTCCTGACTAGGTTAAAAGCTCTATAAATCATTATATGGATTGAAGTAGGCTTCAAATGCATGGTGGGAGAGATTGTCAAAATTTCTCCTTGGCAATGGCTTCAAAAGGTGGAAGATTGACAATACTCTAGTCTTGAAAGTAAGGAGGAACTTGTTAATCATTCATTGAAACAAGCACCTAAATAGAAGTGCATCAAGGAGCTATTGAAGAGGTTTGATATGAAAAATTCCAAGCTAATTGATGCACCCATAGTAATTGCAACTCATTTAGATACTAAGGAACATGATTCCTCTATCAATGGAACTATATATCCAGGTATTATTGGCAAAGAATTTGAATAGAGGAACAAATAGCTGACATCTTCAAAAAGGTCTTATGTAGGGACCAGTTTGAAAGGAATCAAGTGAACCTCGGGTTGATCAAGATGAATTAACTACTATCTCTCTTTATCTCTTCTTAAGAACTCCCTTTTCGTGGCTAGGATTTGGCTCCAGGTATCCAAGTGTGAGTCTATCAAACTAGCTCTAACTCAGTCTCATATCTTAGCAGGTATACACGCATGTAAGAGAGAATCAAGAGTAGAGCTGGGATAGATAATTGAGTAACAGAGTTTAGAACTTCAGTTGAGGGACCTGGTACCCCTCACGGGTTAGTATCACACCTATTACTTATAAATGTATCTTTAGGAACTGTTTTGGAAATGCCACATAGGATGATCTATTTCCACCTCTATGTAACATTGTCATGTCATTTGAAATCCAATTGACATCTCCATTCCTTGACACGACATATTGCTTCCTTTGTTAAATATTCTCATCCTAACCAATTTTCTCACTCTACTCTTTTGCTCTAAAAATTAGATATGTAAAACTCCCAGTTTTCCAGCCTCACAAATTCATTTACTCCTCTTACCAGTTCTTCCTCTTTCAATCATGTCTCAACCTCCATCTCCATCACAATCTCCAGGACCCTTTGTCCAAGAAAACCTCATACACTATCCCCGTATTGTTTCAACTTCTCCAATGGAAACTTTTTAAAATCCTTTTTTAGAAACTTCTATCCCTTCTTCTTCTTCTTCTTCTTCTTCTTCTTATCTAATGGAATTAGGAGAGTCCAAAGTCAACAACTCTAGAAAAATTAATGAAGCCTCCTCGTCTTCTCCTAATCTTGGATCTCCTTCACTCTTTCCCACTCCTAAATGGGATGGGACACCTGACGAGCTGAGTGAGGATGGTCAGCCTCCTTCTTGAAAGGTAAGAAAAAATCACTTTCAAAAATCTACTAACCTAGTCAGGGGACCTGGTCAAACAGCCCAGTACCAGGGTAAGTATTAAGAAGGTTTTGCAAGAAGTATTGAAGGAAAACCAAGCAAAGACTACTCATCGAAGAAAGTTGAAAAAGAGAGTTATAGTGAGGAGGAAGTACAACCTGAGAATGTTCTTAATCCTGAAGGAGGAGAAACCGAAAAATATATTGATGATAATGTTGCAATAAGAGTTATGCTGCAATCTGAGAAAGCCTTATCTCAATCTTATATTGGTGGATAAGAGTGAAAAACATTGGGACTAGGTCGGCTAAGAAAGTCTCCAAGAAGAGCATTTTGGCAGGGACTAAAAGAAAGCAAGGGGAAATGCTTGTAGAGGAGGAACTTAAGGTTATTGCCAAATCATCCAAGTCAAAAAGAACAGGGGAAGGTGAAGGGTCCATAACTGAGGGACCTAGTGCCACTTCCATGTCTGCCAAGTAGAAGGGAACCACAAAGTCTCTCACTTGGGAAGAGAGGCAAGCCATTCTGAAGACACAAAAGGTTCTTAGAGGATAATTTTTTGACCCTAAGGTTGCTAACCTAAAAAGGATGCTGGACTTGGTCAAGATGGTAAGATACCAGGATTGGAGCCATCTCCTTGCCCGTCCAGTCTCAAATCTTCATGAGAAGGTGGTATGAGAGTTTTATTATAAAATGACATTTATAGTTGGAGGTGTGGAATTGAGTACCAAGGTGAATGGGGTTGAGATAATCCTTGATAAAAAGCTACTTGGGCAAATTTTAGAGGTGCCCACTGAAGGGATCAGGATGATGGAAGTACAGTGTGCTTCCAAAAAGTTCTTATCACTTGTCGGAAAGTGGAAAACCTGAACGTTGAGAGGCTTTTCAAGAAACAGCTGGAAGAGTGTGAGTGTATCTGAAGGAAAGGTGGTATTGGGTCTCAATCCATTATCTCCGATCTTATCTCTACCCAAGAGAAGTCAAATTCTGAAGTGGAGAAATTGACAGGGTTACTGGCCTAAAGGAATGCTGAAATTTCTCATTTAAAGGGTGCACTGCAGCAAACATCTATTGTACCTGTTGAGGGACCAGGTCCCATAGCAACTCTTCATCAGGAAAATGAGGAGTAGAAGTTAAAGGTGGGGGAACTAACTCAAAAGTTGTTGTAGGCCCAAGATGCTACTAAGGAGAGAATGACTATGTTGCTTCAGAAGTTATCTGGTCCCTCATCCTGAGCCGCTCCTACCCCCTCAGAAAGTGTTCTTTTTTTAGGCCTACTAAGTCTCCTCCTTTTATAATTCTCCTAGCTTTTCTTAGGGGTTCCTCTGTGGCAGTCCGTAACTATTTTTATTGCTTTTGTTTTTAATGTTTGTGATGCTAATCGCTAATGAATGATGAACTTGTTGTCCTTATATCTACTGTTCTCTTACTCCTTGTTATCTTTTATCTATTCGAGTTAGTGTTGCCCCAGTAGCTATGAGTTAAGCTTGTGAGATTTATGCTCTATTTGGTTTACTATCTGTCCTTTTTTATGATGCAAAAAGGGGGAAACTATGAGGAGTAGAGTGAGAGGTATAGATAAATGAGGAACAACTTTATTTTGTTAAGTGAAGGGACCTAGTGAAGGGGGGAAAGTTTTGAGGAGTCTATTAGTTTGTCACCATCAAAAAGGAGATAAATATTGTACTCTTAGTTTTGATGATTGACAAACTAGTAAGAGAACCAGGTTCGCATTTTATATCTTTTGTAGAGACTCGGTTCATGCGTATCCAATGGTCAACTTATATCTGTAAAGTGGGGGAACTTCTATGGCTATTTGTAGGAACATTCATTTAGGGGGAACTATATGGGAATCTAATTCGTAGGGGGAACTTGGTTTAGGATTTTATCAGCATCAAAAAGGGGGGAATTAATGAAGCATTATGCCTTGTTTTGATGATTTGACAAACCTGTTGAGGAACTAGATACACTAGTTTGCAGGGGAAACAAGGATGAACAATTTAGTTGTCTGGGTGTAAGAGGAAACATTGATCTTTTATGGGTTGTGCATAAGAGGAAAATGAAAAGCTGCAACTTGTGTTTAAAAGGAAGCAGATGGGGATCTGGCTCACGGGAGGAATGTGGTCATGTGTCTGTCATCATCAAAAAGGGAAAAAATATTGTACTTTTGATTTTGATGATTAACAAACCAATAAGGGGACCAGGTTCACATGTTGGTTGCTTTCTTATCAAATCCACTTATCAAAAACGTACAGTTATTAAGTGTACTTTATCTGCTATGGTTGGTGAAGTTGCAGCAAGTTGGCAGCAGTTCCAGTGTACTTATCCAATGGGATCACTTTTAGTTTTTTGTCTCTTATTTATTAGTATAGAGATTAATGGAGCATAGACTTTGAATTAGAGATTGATGGAGCATAGACCTTGAAGTACTATACATTTTTTTGATGATCTGACAAACCTACTGAGGAACCATATATGATACTCAAGGGATCGGGTCCCTTGGTCTTGAAATCAACCTTCAGTGTTGCGGTCCAGCTCCTTATCCAATGGTCTAAGAAGCTCATCTCTCTCAAAGTCCTCTCACATATATTGAACATCACAAGATGCAAACTTGATGAAACCAAATATGAGGTACTAGCTACGTTGTTGTTCCATATTCTCTAGGTCAACCTTCACAGTTATAAAGTTACTGCCACAACTATAAAGTTGCTGCCACAACTATAAAGTTGTTGCCACTACAGCACAACAGCAGAGCTGCTGTAGTTTCAACCTTTTGTTCATTGATTAAAGATTATATTTCTCTCTCATCCTCTCATATACATTAAACAAGACAAGATGAAAAAGTTGAGTTTTGAAAAATCAAAATATTGGTCATCTTCTAAATCTGCAAAGCCTCCGCATCTCTCAAAAGAAAAAGCTGCAACAACCTTGAGAACCAGTTCTTTATCCATGTGTAATGTGTAAAGTTCTAGGTTGTTGAGTCTTAGTCTTTCATTCTTAACATTGTAAGCCTACTCCTCTTTTGAGAAGCATTTTGTAGGTCATTTTCTATTTGTATTTGAACTTTAGTGGTAAGCTAGAGTTAGCCTAGGTTGTCTTTGTAATAGAGTTATTACAAAGGGCTTACAATAGAGTTATTGTAAGGGAGAAGAGATTAAGAGTTTAATTCCTAGGTTGCAAGAGGTTGTAATCTAAAATATTACCCGGTTGTTAGTGGAGTTTGAAATTCCTACTAGGGTAAGTCATGGTTTTACTCTCTTGGGCAAAGAGGTTTCTACGTAAATATCTTATGTTATTTATCTTTTGTTCCTAATTGTGGAACCAATCAAAGGATCCGATCCCTTGACTAGTGCTAGACCTATATAATCCAACAATCACTTTAAAGTCAACAATATTCTTATGTTTTTCTCTTGGTGTATTATAGAGTTGTGGTATGCCAGTCTCTTTCTTATGCTTTCCTATTGTGGTCCTGAATTATTTATATCTTATCATACGAGTACTATTTTATGTAAACTCACGTCCTTTCTCTAGAGGTGCTCCACTCGCACTGCTAGTATAGACGTTCAGAGTAACATGTTGCATTGACAGGCATTCCTCTCAAGTCTTTAGTTATAGCTAGTGAGCCCCCACTACCATCTATGGCCTTATAATGTTTCATATTACATACATAGTTTCGGGTATGCAGGGGCCTTGTCCTGGAACTTTTATAGTTCATCTCATATAATAAAGGCCTCATATACTAATATGTTCAAGTCATGTGTATGTATTTTGAGTTAAATCTCCAATATTGTTCTACAAGACCCACTGACTTAGTATTTTATATTAATGACTTTCATATGTATAATAGTATTTTCTCATATTAGTTGAGGTCCAAGGAATTGTTTTATATTGATCATATATATGCCTTTTATGTATGTTCATGTAAATTTGGTTCGCTCGGCAACGTTATAATTCAAAGTTAAAGATACTAAGTGTTAGTCCGTCTCATCCAGGTTTGGGGTGTGGCACCCTGCATAAGTAAGATCATGAAACACATAGAGGGGAGTGTCAATATATCTCCCCATCAAACAGTAGCCCTTGTGAGCGTGGGGGGAGCTACCCCTAGCCCTTGTTACACTTAAGCAAGAAAAGGTCGGCTAGCTCTCCCGTCTAAGTTTGGATGTGATCACATCAAGAACTGAAAATTCATATAGTAAGAAATTACATATAGCATGGTGTGTAGCACATAAACATGTATTTCCTGAAACTGTGTCTAGCAATCATACAGGACATACAAGGTGTCAAACAATATGTTATGATAAGAATAGGTATGAATTGGACTAAGTACTTAATGATAAGAATTCTTCCTATGGTATTCCATCGTATATGTGGCGTACATTGATTCTACTAGAATTTTCTTTCTTGAAAGTAAGTCTTAACTTATCTCGAGCTAATCTTAAATTCAAATTCTCATGTGCTTCAAGTGATTTCAATACACAATTCATGGTTCAACCAACATTCGGGTTTAATATCAATCAATACATGTCCAAAAGATTTAACTTGTCTCCATGAAAATCAATTTCCATCAATGAGTCTAGGTTTTGTATAATTCATGGTGTATATAATTTTTATAATACATTTCTTATGCTCCACTATTACTCATAGAAAAGACAGATTCAAGGTTTACCTTTTTGAAGGAACACTAGGTTTGTTCCTCCTTGAGTTCTTGAGGATTGGATAGAAAATATATAATTTCTCATGTCAAGACTTGATGATTCTTGTGTTAGTTTACCAAAATTTGTGTAATTATGATTGGATTCTTACCTTAGGTGGATTGATGGAGACCTAGGCCGCTTTTCACCTTCAAAGCTCATTAAAATGTTGAAGGAAATAAAGTATTTTCTTTCTTTTTTTAATGTGTTTTTTATGGATGCAATTTTTTGAGCTCTGGAGACACCCTGTGCATTGAATTAACAATGTACAAGAAAATCCTGACATTTCTCCCAAATATTATGTGATGCACAATCATAGCGCCAAACTACCTGGATTTTTCCAAATGCTCTGTAACACTAGAATTATTTTATTTTATGTCACGCGATTAATATTCTATGCATGGCTCTTGTAGGTATTAAGACATTTTATTTTGTCCATTTCGAATATTTTAAGTCCCCTTATCGCTTCCACGAAGCCCCGTATAACATTGTACGTCATTAACATGTTCCAAATACTCCACTGTACCCTCAAGTGTGTTCCAACTACTTATGAAACGTTACATGATCTTACATTAAGATATTATGTATTTTCAAAAAAAAAATTGATGATATTACTTACTAATTTATAATTATTTAATACTTTTAGTTTTACAAAACATACGCAGTTTAAATACCTAGTTATAAATAATATCTAATATGTCTTATATACACATGTATTTGTTACACATCAAGTTTCTATACTTTTTCATCAGAAAAAAGAAAGTTTGTTTAATTTTTATTCTTAAAGTTAAAAATATTCAAGAGAGTAATTAGACTTGTTTAACTAAATATAACACTATAAATTGCACTGTGTTGAAACAATAATTAAAAGTTGGAGTAAAAATTTAATTTTATTTAAAATTTGATATTTATTAAATTCATATCTAAATAAGATTTATAGTCAAAATTATACACTAGGGTGCTTTTACTTATTTTCATAGAGAAGAGAACAACACAAAATAAAAGAAATTGTAGAGAGAATTAAAGATATATTAGTTTATAAAGGCGGGCGACACTAACTAATATGCATATCTGTCAGGCTAATGATTATGCTGGTAAATGCCAGATCAATAATATAATTACGCTATGAATATGCATGTCTTTACCATCGTAATATATTATACTAAAAATGAAAAGAAACAAAGTAAAAAGTTAAAAGATCATAATGACTTTAAAATATTGATAGATGTTAGTACCCTTAAAATAATTATTCCTCTAATACTAATGTTAAAAATTTAAAAATATTCTAAATAAATAAGGTTTATGTCACACCCCGCCTTGAGGGATATGACTGGCACCTGGTGCCCTGGTAGGACCTGGACTGCTAATTGGTGAGCCTAAGCACCGGTGGCGCCTGGCTAGCTCTAACTCAGATTTCTGAAAACAAAGGGCTATATAACGGCTGTAAACACAGCCTCCGGCCAACTAGCCTATAGCCACCTGTACCTGTAATAACAGCTAACCAGAAACATACTTGAACAAGGAACCTATGCGGGCCGACAAGGCCACCATGCTGTCTAGTTATCTGAAACTTCAACACAAGACTACTGTAAAACTACGTGACCGGCAAGGTCACCACTACTGTCAAACCAAGGCCTCACACGGCCAACATAAACTGAAATGCTAAACAGTTATAACAAACTGCACGGCCTCACACGACCGGCTCAACTGACCACAGGGGGATAATATATACAATCTGCAAGCCTCTAAGAGTAACAATAGAAATGATAGGGACAGGGCCCCGACCTACCCGTACTGTACATAAAAGGAAAAGAGCTACACCTCTAGAAATCAGACTTCGGATGACAGGAGCTGAATACTCAGTAGCTAGCTGGAATCACGAGGGATCGCCTCCTCGTCTATGAGTACCTGCAGGCAAGTAATACAGCGCCCCACCGGGCGTCAGTACCGCTGGTACTGAGTATGCAAAGCAACTGAAATAATATAGCTGAAACAACTGAGTATAAATAGCATATCTAGCAAATTGGTATGGCAGGAGATAATTGAATATGAAGGAACTGGTAAAACTGAATCATGCTTTCTGTACTGATAAGGCGGAGGCGTACCTGTAAACGCGACGGCCTGCTGTTTAGTAACTAGTATATAACACATAAATAGATATAAAAGTAGCAAGCAAGAGCCAATACCAACCCCCATAAGTCAGATGGCACCAAGCAAGCAAACAATCTATATACCCCTACCCGGGTCAAAACCAACCAAAAGTAAGTCACTCCACTCATCTACTCACTTCGGAGCTCCTCTACCGGCCCCCTGAGTCTCCGGCTCGGGCCATGGCCTCCGATATAAGCAACCGTGTCTGGGTCCGGAGGACTCCTGTGTAGACAGTAACAGATAGGGTCTGGATCCCTGGACACAAAACTCAACAGGGCTATCTGGAATCGGAGCTACACCTATAATAACTGAATGTACAGACAGTAACAGATAGGGTCTGGTTCCCTGGACACAAAACTCAACAGGGCTATCTAAAACCGGAGCTGCACCTGTAATGTTGAACAGACTGCTATGGGGAAAGCTGCATCCCACCTTCGTCCAAGCTGGGGACGGCATGCCACTCCTTGGAGTGACGTAAACCCACCCGCCCAGTGGGCGACACGATTACCAACCCAGGGGCAGCAAGGATGCTCAATAAGGGCCCCTCACGCCACAACAAGTCTCAACAAACAAATAGCACATATAAATAGCAAGCATGTATAACTGAAAAAGACTATCTGAAATCTGATTTCTTATTCTGATCTGTTTCTGTACTAAACTGATTCTTTACTGATTATACTGATTCTGAAATCTTTATTTAACTGTTTGGCTAATCTGTAGCCGGGATACTATCTGTCTGAATGGCTAATTTGTAGCCACAAAACTGTCTGTCTATCTGATTTTACTTTACTGGCTTTATTCTGAAAATCTGTATCTTTTTATTCTACAACATGCTTGCTAATCATACAATAAGCTATATTGAATTTGGAATGCTAACTCGCCCTTGGGTGCATGCTTTACGAACTTTCGAACTGAATACGATACGGCAACACAACTCAGAATCAATTAGACTTACTTAATTCTCAACATTCAACTCCGAGAGTTTCAAATACGGAGTTTACTACGATTTACCAAGCTAAGGCTTAGTAACTTGCCGAAGAACAACTTCACATACCTTAACCTCGAGTTATTCGACTGTCGGACGAGGCTCGGTCAGTACTCCAGCTATTTCTCCCAACTGCATTCATATATACGTCAATTAGTACTAAATATAACCTTATTCTGAAGAACAACACCACTTTCGATAAAATTATAGCCTAAACTTAGGCTTATCGAAAGACGGTCGAAAACTTGCTATTTTTCAGAAGTCCAGAAGGGAGAAGTATTCACTTCACAGCTAGGAGCACATAGACACTAGTTTGGAGCAATTACACTTACCTTAGCACGGTAGCACGACGATTCATAGGCCGTATTTCGCGAAACAAAATCCGTAGGAATGCTCCCTGCTGCTAAATAGCTCGGTACCTGAGGTTAATTTGAGTTTAGACTACGTTTGGCAGCGTAATCAAACGATAATTTACATTACTCTTCGCCTTCTCTCTGTTTTCTCACGAGTTCTGGAAATAATTTAAGGTAAATTATCAATTAAAACTGAAGTGGGGGTTATATACTTTGGGATTTATAAGTCGCATTCTCGGAATGCGATTTATAAGTCGCATTTTGCCTTGCGACGCGCCGACTTGGCGCTTGTCCGATCTTTCCCCGGGCCTTTTTCTAGCATGTATTGCTTTCAAATACTTTTAACCAACATGCGAATAGGTCATCTAGGTGCCGGGAATTTTACGGGGTATAACATTCTCCCCCCTTTAAGAACATTCGTCCTCGAATGCAAACTTCTATCTAGCGGACTTCTCAACTTACTCAACTTGTTTCTAGAAAAATTTCGGCAGAGTTTCCCCTGTAACATGGACTATCCCAAAAACCTGAAACGCAGAAAATTCCAATACAGGTACTGCACACAGTACTTTAAGATTCACTTGACAGCTAAACACCAACCTTTCTCATTTATACATATACAACCATAAGGTACTGCATAAATAATAATACAGACATACCTGTCGCCTGACTGGGCCCGGAATAAGTGAGGATATCTAGCTTTCATATCTTCCTCCGCTTCCCACGTCATCTCTTCTTGGTTCCTGTTACGCCACAATACTTTGACAGACGCAATATCTTTAGTTCTCAATCTGCGAATCTGTCTGTCTAGGATAGCTATTGGAACCTCTTCGTAGGCCATCTCTTCTGTAACCTGGACATCCTGGACTGGGACTACTCTGGATGGGTCTCCTATGCATTTTCTCAGCATGGATACATGAAAGACTGGATGAACGGATTCTAATTCTGGAGGCAAGTTCAACTCATATGCTACTCGGCCTATCCTTCGACGAACCTGATAAGGCCCAACAAATCTTGGACTGAGTTTACCTTTCTTGCCGAATCTCATCACCCCTTTCATCGGAGATACTTTCAGAAATACCCAATCATTTACATCAAACTCCAGGTCTCTACGCCGCACATCTGCATATGACTTCTGGCGGCTCTGTGTAGTCAGTAGGCATTCCCTGATAAGCTTCACCTTCTCCTCTGACTGTCGAATTATGTCTGGCTCGATCAACACCGACTCCCCTATTTCAAACCAGCCAATTGGCGATCTACACTTTCGCCCGTATAATGCCTTGAAAGGCGCCATCTGAATAGCCGAGTGATAGCTATTATTATAAGTAAACTCAATTAGGGGCAAATGCTCATCCCAGCTACCACCGAAATCCAGCACACACGCTCGTAGCATGTCCTCGAGCGTCTAAATAGTGCGTTTCAACCTGTCCATCTGTCTGAGGGTGGAATGCTGTGCTCAAATTAATCTGCATTCCCAAACCCTTCTGAAACGACTGCCAAAATCTAGCCGTAAATTGTGCTCCTCTATCTGAAATAATGGATACTGGTACTCCATGCAACCTGACTATTTCTCGGATATACAACTCCGCATAATCTTCGGCCGAGAAGGTAGTTCTTACCGGCAGGAAATGAGATGATTTTGTCAATCTGTCAACTATCACCCATATAGAGTCATGTCTATGTTTAGTACGGGGAAATCCTGCTACAAAATCCATATTCACTGCTTCCCATTTCCAGAGAGGCACAGCTATGTCCTGAGTCAAACTGCCTGGTTTCTGATGTTCTGCTTTCACCTGTTGGCAGTTAGGACACTGGGCTACAAATTCAGCAATTTCTCTTTTCATGCCTGGCCACCAGTAGTTTTCCTTGATGTCATGGTACATTTTCGTCGCACCGGGGTGAAGAGAATAACGGGCGTAATGTACCTCATTCATAATCTGCTGGCGGAGCCCTGAAACATCTGGAACATAGAGGCGGCCTTTACATAACAGCACTTCTCCCTCAGTTATCTGAAAATCCGGCTCTTTACCCTGCTGGATTCTGTCTTTGAGCTGGATCAGGTCAGGATCTTCATATTGCCTTTCTTTCACTTCCACAACTAATGATGACACGGCGGTGTTCTAAATCACCGCTTTACCATCCTCTGTTTCTGCTACACAAACGGCTAGGCTAGCTAACTGATGTATCTCCCTGACCAATTCCCGCTGCTCGGGCTGCAAATACGCCAAACTCCCTATGGACTTACGACTGAGAGCATCTGCTACAACATTGGCTTTTCCCGGGTGGTACAGAATATTCACGTCATAATCCTTTAACAGCTCCAACCAGCGACGTTGCCGTAGATTCAACTCTCTCTGAGTGAAGATATACTGTAGGCTCTTGTGATCTGTATAAATATCAACATGGACGCCATACAAGTAATGTCTCCATATTTTCAAGGCGTGGATCACTGCGGCTAACTCCAGGTTGTGGGTAGGGTAATTCTTTTCGTGTTTCCTCAGCTGTCTGGAAGCATATGCAATCACTTTACCATGCTGCATCAACACACAACCTAACCCAACACCTGATGCATCGCAATACACTAAATAACCCTTTGTACCTTCCGGCAATGCTAGCACTGGGGAGGAGGTTAATCTGTCTTTTAACTCATGGAAGCTCTGCTCGCATGCCTCTGTCCACTGAAACTTCGCTGCTTTCTGTGTCAGTTTAGTCAGAGGTGCCGCTATAGTAGAGAATCCTTCAACAAACCTCCTGTAATAACCTGCTAATCCCAGAAAACTACGGACTTCAGTCGGAGTGGTAGGCCTAGGCCATGATTTGACTGCTTCTATTTTCTGCTTGTCAAACTGTATACCAGCATCCGACGCAATATGCCCTAGGAAGGCTACTGAGTTAAGCCAGAACTCGCACTTGGAGAATTTAGCATATAATTGGCGGTCCCTGAGGATCTGGAGCACTGTCCGCAAATGAGTCCGGTGATCTGCTTCAGAGAGAGAATACACCAGAATGTCATCAATGAATACTATTACGAACAAGTCCAGGTATGGTCTGAAAATACTATTCATCAGGTCCATGAATACTGTTGGGGAATTCGTCAACCCGAAGGACATAACTAGAAATTCAAAGTGCCCATATCGGGTCCTGAACGTCGTTTTAGGAATATCCCTTTCACGTACCCGAACCTGATGATATCCGGACCGCAAATCAATCTTGGAGAAGTATCTGGCTCCCTGTAATTGATCAAATAAATCATCTATTCTGGGGAGCGGGTACTTGTTCTTTACCGTCACTTTGTTCAACTGCCGATAATCTATACACATACGGAGCGAGCCATCTTTCTTTCTCACAAATAGAACTGCACACCCCATGGTGAAGTACTCGGCTGGATGAAACCTTTGTCTAGCAAATCTTTCAGTTTCTCCATTAATTCTCTGAGTTCTGTAGGAGCCATACGGTAGGGAGGAATTGATATAGGCTGAGTGCCTGGTAACAAATCAATAGCAAAATCTATTTCCCTTTCTAGGGGAAGACCAGGTAACTCGTCTGGAAACACATCAGGGAACTCGTTCACCACCGGAACAGACTGGAGTGTCGGAGATTCTGCCCGAACATCCTGAACTCTGACTAGGTGGTAAATACATCCCTTAGTTATCAATTTCCTCACCTGAAGGTAGGAAATAAACCTACCTTTTGGCGTAGCTGTGCTGCCTTTCCACTCCCGCACTACCTCTCCTGAAAAGTGGAATCGGACCGTCTTGGTCCAACATTCAACATTGGCGTAGCACGGCACTAGCCAATCCATACCCATTATGGCATCGAAGTCTATCATTTCTAGCTCTACCAGATCTACTGTAGTCTGTCGGTCAGCAACCTCTACTGTACACCCTCGGTAAATTCTGCTAGCTATAATAGAGTCACCGACGGGCGTGGATACTGAAAAGGGCTGTTGTAATAATTCTAGTGCAATACTGAACTTTCGTGCCACAAATGGGGTAATATATGACAGAGTGGATCCTGGATCAATCAATACGTAAGCAGGGCATGAACAGATAGTCATCATACCTGTCACTACATCTGGTGACGTCTCTGAGTCATGTCTCCTTGGTAGTACATAAGTACGGCTTGAGCCCGTACCTGAACTGGAAGCTCCTGATCTCCCTCGACCTCTGCCTACTGAACCTGAAGGCCCACGCCCCGCTGAGACTGCTGGGGCTCGTGGCCCTGCGGATCCGCTGTCCTGGCTGTCTCTACTCCCCTGACCTCTAGTCGGACAATCTCTCATCCGATGCCCCTCATGTCCGCAAATATAACACCCAATGGAGCCATATCTACAAGCTCTGGTGTGAGGTCGGCCGCAATTAGGGCAGGGTGGGGGTGTAAATCAGCTCTGCTCTCCCCTTCTCTGCTGCGGGGACTCCACTGTTCTGAAACTATCACTGGGCTCTGACTGCCCTCTATGAACATATCTCGCTGTTGCTGCTGTGGTGGAGGTGGGGGTCTAGGGGGCCTGTCTGATAGTCGTGGCCTGGGTCCTCTCTGAGCTTCCCTTCGTATGTCATCTGGTCTGTCTCTACGGCGCAGTTCCTGAATGGTCTGTCTACTACTCTGCTGCCGCTGTCTAAGACCCTCTATGGTCTGAGCAAAAGCTTGTACTCGGGCAATGTCCATATCCTCTCGCAACGTCGCCGTCATACATGCCTCAGTATACTCCAGATTCAGACCCATGATAAATCTGTGAACTCTCGCTGGCATGGTATCAACAAATGCTGGAGCATAACGGGCTAAGGAGTCAAACTGTAAAGCATACTCATGTACACTCCTCGCCCCCTGCTCTAGGCGCAGAAACTGGTCCATCCGGGCCTGCCGGATCTCTCTTGGAAAATAATGATCTAGAAAGGCCTCCGAGAAGCAGGTCCAGGTCGGAGGGGTAACATCTCTCCCTCGGGACCTTTCCCAACTCTCATACCACAATATAGCTATATCTCGTAATCGGAACACTGCCAGCTCAACAGACTCTGAAGGGGTCACATGCATAACTTGGAATATCCTCTGTATCTGATCTAGAAAGTCCTGGGGGTCCTCTGCCTGATCTGACCCTGTAAACTGCGGGGGACCCAGTGCCAAAAATTCCCTGACCTTGGAACTACCTGACCCACCTGAAGGCTCTACTGCCACAGCTGGCACTGACTGGCACTGTGTGGCCATCATTTGTGCCAACATAACTACAGCGCTACGAACCTCCTGATCTGACGGCGAAGGCACAGGAGCTATCAGGGGCGGTGTAGTGCCCAATGGCTCCTGATGTGAGGGGGACTGCTGAGAGGGCTGTGATGAAGCCTTTATATCGCCCTCAGATCGGGCTGACTCTGACTGAAGCTGAGGCATCCTGCTGGTGCCCTCTCCTGCTGCTGTGTCTAATATCCTGCCTGTGGCAGGGTGTCGCTGATCTGCCATTCTTATTTGTAGACAAAGAATACGATAAGTTTTAGGGACTCGACCCTATACTGTATTGTGCTATGGCACGACTGAGTATGAAAGAAAAGTAACCATCCTATTATGCCTCGCAGCCTCCTGCCTATAGTATGTGGTGCACAACACACCCATAGACAAGACTCTACTTAGCACGGCTTGCGGACTCCCTGGGACACGACCTGCTCGGATACCAAGTTTGTCACACCCCGCCTTGGGGGGTATGACTGGCACCTGGTGCCCTAGTAGGACCTGGACTGCTAACTGGTGAGCCTAAGCACCGGTGGCGCCTGGCTAGCTCTAACTCAGATTTCTGGAAACAAAGGGCTATATAACGGCTGTAAACACAGCCTCCGGCCAACTGGCCTATAGCCACCTGTACCTGTAATAACAGCTAACCAGAAACATACTTGAACAAGGAACCTATGCGGGCCGACAAGGCCACCATGCTGTCTAGTTATCTGAAACTTCAACACAAGACTACTGTAAAACTACGTGACCGGCAAGGTCACCACTACTGTCAAACCAAGGCCTCACACGGCCAACATAAACTGAAATGCTAAACAGTTATAACAAACTGCACGGCCTCACACGACCGGCTCAACTGACCACAGGGGGATAATATATACAATCTGCAAGCCTCTAAGAGTAACAATAGAAATGATCGGGACAGGGCCCCGACCTACCCGTACTGTACATAAAAGGAAAAGAGCTACACCTCTAGAAATCAGACTCCGGATGACAGGAGCTGAATACTCAGTCGCTGGCTGGAATCACGAGAGATCGCCTCCTCGTCTATGAGTACCTGCAGGCAAGTAATACAGCGCCCCACCGGGCGTCAGTACCGTTGGTACTGAGTATGCAAAGCAACTGAAATAATATAGCTGAAACAACTGAGTATAAATAGCATATCTAGCAAATTGGTATGGCAGGAGATAACTGAATATGAAGGAACTGGTAAAACTGAATCATGCTTTCTGTACTGATAAGGCGGAGGCGTACCTGTAAACGTGACGACCTGCTGTCTAGTAACTAGTATATAACACATAAATAGATATACAAGTAGCAAGTAAGAGCCAATACCAACCCCCATAAGTCAGATGGCACCAAGCAAGCAAACAATCTATATACCCCTACCCGGGTCAAAACCAGCCAAAAGTAAGTCACTCCACTCATCTACTCACTTCGGAGCTCCTCTACCGGCCCCCTGGGTCTCCGGCTCGGGCCATGGCCTCCGATATAAGCAACCGTGTCTGGGTCCGGAGGACTCCTGTGTAGACAGTAACAGATAGGGTCTGGATCCCTGGACACAAAACTCAACAGGGCTATCTGGAACCGGAGCTACACCTATAATAACTGAATGTACAGACAGTAACAGATAGGGTCTGGTTCCCTGGACACAAAACTCAACAGGGTAATCTGAAACCGGAGCTGCACCTATAATGCTAATCAGACTGTTATGGGGAAAGCTTCATCCCATCTTCGTCCAAGCTGGGGACGGCATGCCACTCCTCGGAGTGACGTATAACCCACCCGCTCAGTGGGCGACACGATTACCAACCCAGGGGCGACGAGGACGCTCAATAAGGTGCCCCCACGCCACAATAAGTCTCGACAAATAAATAGCACATATAAATAGCAAGCATGTATAACTGAAAAGGACTATTTGAAATCTGATTTCTTATTCTGATCTGTTTCTGCTACTAAACTGATTCTTTACTGATTATACTGATTCTGAAATCTTTATTTAACTGTTTGGCTAATTTGTAGCCGGGATACTATCTGTCTGAATGGCTAATCTGTAGCCACAAACTGTCTGTCTATCTGATTTTACTTTATTAGTCTTTATTCTGAAAATCGGTGTCTTTTTATTCTACAACATGCTTGCTAATCATACAACAAGTTATACTGAATCTGGAATGCTAACTCGCCCTCTGGCGCATGCTTTACTAACTTTCGGACTGAATACGCTACGGCAACACAACTCAGAATCTATTAGACTTACTAAATTCTCGACATTCAACTCCGAGAGTTTCAATTACAGAGTTTACTAGGATTTACAAAGCTAAAGCTTACTAACTTGCCGAAGAACAACTTCACATACCTGGTTTCTGAGTACCCGACTGACCGATGTGATTTCCGTCAGTACTTCTGCTGTTTCTCCCAACTACATTCATATACATATCAATTAGAACTAAATACATTAATATCCGGGAGAAATTATCACTTTTGATATATATATTTATCCCAACTTCAACCTTTCGAAAAACGGTCAAAAACTCGTTATTTCTCGATAGTCCAGTAGGGATAAATGCTCACTGCAACGCTAGGAACACATTGGTACTAATTAAAGCAATTCTATTTACTTTACCTCGGTAGAACAACGTTTCGCCGGCCAAATTTCACGAAACTAACTCCGTAGAATTGCTCTCTGCAGCTTTATACCTCTGTATCTAAGCCGGAACGGAGTTTAGACCTCGTTTCGTCGCGTAATTGGAAGAAAATTGTATATAATTGTTGTGGGTTTGCCTTTCCTGCATATACCCTCTGTTTTTTGGTGACTTCATTGACAAAAATGGAGGAAAACCGACTTTTATAATTTTTTTTTTTTTTTGCTAAATCCCTTAACCAACATGTCATTAGGATATTTATTCATTTAAAATTTACGGGGTGTAACAGTTTAATACCTAGATATGACATATTTTTTAAGATATATACTAGTCAGTGACTAGATAGATATTTGAACCTCGCATAAGTGTGTCTTTTGGACCCTTAATTTGACATGAAAAATTGTGTACTTTACCCTTTCCTTTGATAGAATGACTTTTTATTTCATTTAAATAAGCCATTAATAAAATATCTTCTTCAAAGAAAACTAATAGATATACGTATTTATTAACTAATTTCTTTGGTAGTTCTAATTTTTCCAACCATTCTTTTCTTCTATTTATCTTTAATTTTTACCTTGTACTTTAGTAAACCTTTCTTCTCCCTTGACCCACCCTCACTCCAACCCAGCTCTTCATCTTATTTAGTTATTAGTTTCAGGACACGTGTTTCACATGTATATATTCATATTAATAATTAAATATAGAATTGTAATAAGTGTAAATTTAAAATGATTAAATTGAAATTTCGGTTACTTTAGTTTATAAATCATGCTTTGATGATGATTAAGTATAAAGTATGACAAGATCACCTAAATAAAATAAAAAAACTAAATTTTTTTCAACATTTATGCAAAAAAGTGTAAGAACTACATAAAATATAAGTTATCATGATGGGCATAATATAACCCACGCACCAAGAGTAAATTTTAATCAGCAGGTTTGAGGCTACTTCTATCAAGTTTATGGAAATTGCATACAAACTCAAATGCTAACAACAACAAAACAAGAAGGTAAATCAGAAAATATTTGAAAAACTATCAAATAGAAGAAGAAAGAATGCAACAACTTCATATTACCTATTAAAATGTGTAGAATATGATCATGACACAAAGACATATATTTTTCATATTGAGTCTGCTTACTAGTACATATCTTCATTAGACGATTGTGTATAAATACGATTGTAATCAGTAAAAGCTTAGAAGATGAAAAGTAGTGTATGAAATAATAATTAAAAAAATATAAAAGTGTAACCTACAATAATTACTAGCAGGTGAAACAATCCTCCTCATTTACTTGGTTCAATGAATGACTTTATTCATTTCTTTTTTATTTTAAAATATATACATACATATATACATACATACATACATATATATATATATATATATATATATATATTAGATATTTGATGGTAAAATATTATTATTTAATTAGATATTTTATTATATTATAATTTACTACAGGGGCAAAATGGTAACCCAACTTTTAAGATAAGGGCTTTCCACTTTTAGTATGATAAATAATAATAATAATAATAATAATAATAATAATAATAATAATAATAATAATAATAATAATAATAATAATAATTTGTTTATACTTATTTATTATCATTATTATTATTTATTATTTATTTATTTATTTTAACTTTTTACTTTTTGGCTTCCTACTTATATATTAATAAATAATATAAATATGATATGATATGCTAAAATATTAATATTTAATTATGTATTAATTAAATTTTAATTTAATGGAGGGACAAAATGGTAACGTGTTTCATTAGTGATTTTATATATCATTTAAAATAATGTACTTTCATTATTATTCATTGTTAATAAACAAAAGTTTTTCTTAACTCCGTTTTTTCCACATAAAATTATTGAAATATATTTTGAATAATAAAATATAAAATAAAACATAAACTAAAACATAATAAAATATAAACTAATAAAAGTATAAAAGTTTACATAAGATAATTGGAACATTATTAAATTTTGAGTTGACCCTAAGTTCTAATATAATGCACACATTTTACTTCTTTTATTAATTCCAAAAAGAGTTTTCATATTTTACATTTTTAAAAAAATTAAATAACTTATCGATACCTAAATTCTTATAGAAATTGAATTGATTATAAGAATACTATAACTCTTATATGATTCTATTCTAGAAAATCAAAAGTTTTACTAAAAGCTGACTCAAATATTTCACTTTATTCAAATTTAATTATAATTATTTATCGCCATCGTCGTCAAAATATAAAAGAACTTAAATCCATAGTATCACGATTGTTTCTTTCATTTAATATTTTCTTTTTTTGTTACTCTTTAAAAATTTACATCTATTTTTTTCTACAAAAGTAT
This sequence comes from Datura wrightii, assembly GCA_035772735.1. NCBI lineage: Eukaryota > Viridiplantae > Streptophyta > Magnoliopsida > Solanales > Solanaceae > Datura > Datura wrightii. The sequence continues at coordinate 17,495,703 of JASDFA010000023.1, read as the reverse complement.
TTTGAAATAACATTTGGTTGAAGAGTAAAAATATCGTTTAATATTTAATGGATATTTTAGTCATTCATTTTTTTATCTCGTGACTTTCCACTTTTATAATTTAATAACTATATTGAAATCTGAATATTATAACTTATTATTTAATTTTTTTAAAAAAAATCAAATATCTTTTAGTTCGGTTGGTTATTATTGAAAAAATTAGTTATCTTCTTAAATATTTTGATGGTGCCGATAGAATCTTTTTTTACCTTTATTGCGATAGAGAGTATGAATGATTATCAATTTACAAAATTGAACTTATAATAAATAACATATATTTTATCATTAAAGATTTTTTTTTTTACATAAAGCGAAAATAACTTACCAAAATTAGAAGCAAAATACTTGAATGATAAAATTAAAACACCACTTGCTAGGATAATAAAACACTAAATTTCATCAATGCTCAATATAAACATTGTATGTCTTAAAATTCATGTTGTGTTAAATTTCGTACACTCTCGTAAGAAGAAGAAGTGAGAGAATTGTTCTTCACGACTATTCCAATTTCAACCTCCAATAGCTATAGATACTCTTTCTTCTCGCAATTTTAATTTTTTTCTGCAAAAAATAAAGATAAAAATGAATCTATTAAAATAAAAATGATAAACGTTTAAAATGTTAGAGGATATAATAATGCATCAAAAGAGATTTGATGCAAACTTTAATTCTTTATTGCCTTTTTTATAGCTATTTTCTTAATTGATATTTTTTTAAAAAAAATCACCATGTATTAATTTGATTAATTTAAATTAATTATTTATTATAACTTTTCAACTTCTAAATTTATGCTATAGCAATGACGAAGTGGCCGTAACATAAATATGAATAATAACTTAATTGAGTAGTAACTGATGAAGAATTAATGTAGTTTTATGTTTTTAATAACTAATGTAACAGTAATCGATAAAGAATTAGTTTATTTATTTGTTTAAGAATATTATATTTTTTAATGTTATAGGAAGATTTTAATTTTATTAATAAATAAATTAAAGGCCTTATCAATAAATTGTCTTATTAAAAGCTAATCACTTGAATATATTTATGGCATTTGAATGGCTACTTAAAAGTTAATCAACATTTCACATTTTATTAAGTTTTTTTTTCTGTTAAGTAATTCTATAGATAGTATTTAATGGGATAGTATTTATTAGAACGCAAAATTATTTTTTAGTAAAAAAAAATTATAGAAATAATTATAATTAAAGGATAAAAAGGTGATTCACTATTAAATAAATATTTTGGCAATTCAAATTTTAATTTTTTTACTTTCCACTTTTAGAATAATATAGATTATAGATTGTAGATATAAATGTATGATTATGAAAATGACTTTCTTTTTAAAAGATATTTTTACTTTTGTACTGAATTGGTTAAATGAGTTTGATATATATATATATATATATATACCAAGAAGAATTGGATATTTAAGAAATTTAGATATTTCAATAAAAAAATTTTTTTAAGAAAATAAGAAAATAAGGTCTTGAGGCTGCCAAATAGAGAAAATCCTACTCGGTACTTCCTCTCTTCTTAGTCTTTAACATGAAGTGATCAGCTATTTTCACCAGTTTTTATTATTATTATTATTATTATTATTATTATTATTATTATTATTATTATTATTCTTTTTATTTTTATCTATCCTTTTCAAACTCTTACTCTTTAGCCTTTATTTTAACAACTCCATTCTTTAACCCCACCCCGGATATTGGCGTAGACAAAGTCCTTCAGCGGACATACTAAAACGCCTTCACACTCCTAGGAATTTACAGGTTAATCCATCTTTCGTTGTTAAAAACTAAGAGTCTAACCTTTTACTAAGGATAATTTTTCATACTTTAAACATAAATTTTTCATACTTTAAACATAAATTTAATATTCAAAATATAAAATAATTTACATATAAGGGGAAATAACAGGTGAACACTTACATGTCTTCGGACGAAAGAGAGGTTTCCCTTTCGGGAACCCCGACTGACCCTTTGAAAACTTTACTTAAAAGTTTAACTTGTATAGCTAAAGGGAATTTGGTTCTTTTAGGATTTTATGATTTGGAAAGAGGTTTTGGACATTGAAGGCTTTGAGGGAGATTGTTTTTTCACTTCTTAACTTCTTTCTGACTTCTTTCTCACTTACTTTGTCTGAACGAAAGAGGTGGTATTTATAGATAGGAGAGAGGTGAAAGGAAGGTCTGGATCTATACAGGTGGACGTCTAAGATCTTGCCGACATTTACAAGTCGGCTTCAATAATGCAAGTCGGGTGCGCATTGGGCCCCATCGTCACATGCATTAGTGGTGATCTTTTTCTTTCCACTTAGGGTATGACAGACTGACGCGTACCCATCAGTTTTTCTTTCTTTTAAGAAAGTAGAGATAAAGTGGGTACTCACAGGACATTCAGTGGGCATTTCCACCTTTTATTTTTATTTACAGGACACGTAGTGGGCATCCCCACCATGACTAGACTCTATTTTTCTCTATCTGTCTCTTTCTTCTTGTTTTGCCTTTGTCTTCAAGTGGATAAGTTGTGAAGGGCAATTGAGTCAAAACTCATACCCGAGTCATATCCATCGTATGGGTCTTGAGAGTCTTGAAACCTTTCATCATCTGGATTTATACTATTGTTTTCTGAGTCTTCAGTACTATTTTCTTCTATATTAATGTTTCTCTGTTGATTTTCATTTGTTTCAGTGATTGGATGTCTTTGTAAGTCTGATCCATCTGTTTTCAGGTTTTCTTCTGGTAGTGGGTGAACATGTTTATCCTTATCCTGTGTCTGTTCCAATAAATTTTTTAATGTCTTTTTTACGACAGCTTCAATAGTCTTTTTTGTCTTTTTCTTATTTTTTTCTCTTTGTCTAGAAGTTTCTCCCACTGAGAAAGAGGGTGGAAGACGTCTTCTTGGGGGAGTCTGAGGAGTATCATCACTTTTTGGCAAAGTGACAGCCATCAACGGATTTGGTGTGTCTTTACCGGTTACCGTTTGAACCGGACTAGCTATACCATAACCTGGTATAGTAGGTCTAGTTGCATTCAGAGAGGAATGCACACTCGTCTCATCCATTTTGGCTTGAGATGGAAAACTCGAGTCTGTTTGAGTGGCTTTAGCCACCATTGGTATGGCTGGTGTCTGTTTGTCTTTTGCTAGTAGTGCCATAATCTGATCTTTCTCTTTTTGTAAGGCTTCACATTTAGCGTTAAGTCTCTTGAAGCCCTGTGTCATTGTCTCACAGTGGTCACAGAAAATAATTTTGTCTGGGCTGTCTTTCTGAACTTTGTATTGTGGGCTGAGATTTGGGCTTTGTCTTAAGGTAGGTGAGAGAAAATAGTTTGGGCCCAAATAGCCTCTTGCATAATCTAGTGCTTCGGTTAAATCATTAAATCCTTTGAATAATGGATTTTTTATACCGTCTATTGACTCTATGACTTCTTGCCATTTTTGAAAAACACCTTTTATTTTACCATGTATGACTACATAAAATTTAAATTTTTTCTCAGTATTTTTGTCTGTGAAATATTGTCCTAAGGCATTTAATGTGGCTATGAAATATTTTAAATCTTTTTTATTGTAAGCAATCCATAAATTATCTATCAAACATTTTTGCGGTTTGTCTAGTCTACAGTCAGGTCTTTCTTTGAAAGATAAATTGCATTTAGGATAGGAAATTAAATTGAAAGGTCCAAAATGAATCCTTTCCATTGTGTCTACAGCTGACTGAGGTCTAAAATTTATATTACCAAACAGAGTCTGTAAATAAGTGTCTGTGGCAGAGATTTGACCCTTGCCTTTGTCTGATGTCTCAGGTCTCATCTGAGCTCTGATTTGTCTGATGTCTCCTGTTGGTCTCATTCTGAAATAAGATTTGGTTAGATTAAATCATTTGTAGATTTAGTCTACTTAATTGATCTGCTAGATTATTGTCTTTTCCTTTTATATATTCAAATACTATTTTAGGATAAATAGATATAGTATCTATAAAATTTAGCCACCTTCTTTTACTACTATTCTTTTGGTCTATCTTTTGGTGAAATTTTACTATAGCTTCGCAGTCTGTTCTTACTAGTATTTCGTTTTTGTTTAAAATATATAATTTAAAACTGTTTAACCCATATATTATAGCTAGGACTTCGGTGTCTATACTACTCATATTACCCTTTTCTTTGTATTTTCCACTGGCGTATCCACATATTTTTTCTTCTGTTTTATTGCTGTATTTATTTGGTCTGGCTTTTAATACGGCTCCCCATCCTAAATTACTCCCGTCTGTTTCTATAATTAAATAGTCTGATTCTAAAGGTATGTTTAAATCTGGTATATTTTTTACCTTCTCCTTGATCTGTTTTACTAGTTTTATGTCTTCGGTATTGAAGTGTTTTTGTCCCTTACTACCGGTCTTAGCATACAACGGTCCTGCTATTTTTCCTAAGTCTTGTATAAAATTTCTAGCGTAGTTAACTAATCCTAAGAATTTTTGTAATTCTTTTGTTTTATCTAATTTGTCGGGCATTTCTAATACTTTTTTACTTATGTGTGGTTGGAGTTTAATCTTTCCATCTCCTATGGTTACCCCTAAGAAATTAATATGTGTTTTGCATATTTCCATCTTCTTTTTACTATATTATTATTCCATGTTGTATAAACAGTCTAAATATCATCTGAAGATGTCCTAGATGTTCTTGGGTATTTCGGCTAAATACTAAGATATCGTCTACATAAACAAGTACAAAATTTTTGTATTCTCCAAAAATTTCATCCATTTTTCTTTGAAATATTGGAGGGGCTGTCTTTAGGCCAAATGGCATGGCTAGCCATTCAAAATGACCTTCTGGGCAAGTAAATGCTGTCCATTCTATGCTGTCTGGATGCATTTTGACTTGTCAATAGCCTGATTTACAATCAAACTTACTAAATATTCTTTTTCCTTGTATTCTATTTAGTAGTTCATTTTTGTCTGGTAATTTATAAGCGTCTATTCTCGTGTTGTCATTGAGTCTTTTGTAGTTAATTACCATTCTAGCTTTTCCTCTAAGTATTTCTGCATGGTTTCTAACCATAAATGCAGCTGACCTATGTCTCGAGGTGGATCTTCTTATTACTCCTAGATCTAGTAGTTCTTTAATTTGTTTTTGAAAATCTTCTAAGTCTTGGTTAGTAGCTTCTATAGCTGCAGTCTTGATACTGTATTCGGGATTTATTATATCTAATTTACACATTATCTTATTCGATTTCCAATGTATTAATGGTTTTTCTCCAATTATTTCTAGTTTATCTAGCATTTTTATTACATTGTCTAAGTCTTTTGGTCCTTTAATATTGCCTATAGTGTTTAATCCTTTATTAAAATTATAAAATTTGGTTTCTAGATTTATTAGTGTGTAGTTTTTTCCTAGTATTTCTTCATCTGAATTATAATTTTCGTCATTAGTTTCTATTTCATATATATTTTCGCTATACTCGTTTGTATTATTACAGTCTTTACAGCATGTTTTTTGGTCTTCTTGATGTATTCTTTCTTTAGTTGGTATATTATTTGTTAAGACTGGAGTATACGTAGCTTGTTTAAAAAATACTATTCCGTCTTTAGTTAGTAAACATCCTCCTGTATCTTTAAACATAAATTTTAAACCTATTACAAAGTCTGTATTTATATTGAGGTCTCTTACTAGGATTTTATGTACATTGTAGGAGGGATTATAAAATTTATTACATGTGTTTTGAAAACTTATTCTTGCTTTCTCTATGCAATATTCGTATAAATTATAGGTACCATCCATTTGCATGGCGGTAACTGGTTTTGGTAATTTTGATAATAAATTGTTTGGTATAATTCTTTTATTAATTAGGCAACTAGTGCACCCTGGGTCTAATAATGCTAATGTTTCTATTTCAATGTCTTTTATTGTTACTCTGGTTAATATTTTTATAGTAGTTAAATCCTTGTCTTCGTTACATATTAAGCTTGAATTTATTATATTTCTCATGTTTAGATAATTTTCTCTTTCGGTATTAGCTAGGGTATTTTCTTGTGTTTCTTCTATAGAAGTTCCTATATTTGGTATGAAGGTATTTTTTAGGTCTTGTTGTTCTAATGGTTCGGTACTAAAAAATTTTTCTTTTCCTTTTTCTAATAATTTTACTCTATGGTCTAGTTCTGTTATTCTGGCCTCTAAAGTTTCTAATTTTAAATTCAATGTTTTGTTTTCTTCTCTAGTCTTATCTTGTTGTTCTAATTTAATTCCTAATTTTATTTCGATACAGCTTATACAAGCTTCTATATAACATCTATTACATTTTGCTCTTTTGTATTTACTAGGATACCATTTGCAGAAAACACATGGTGTACTATCTATTCCTTTTTGTTTTTCAAAACTATGTATACATTCTTTTTCTGTATTCATATTATTATATTGTAGGTCTTCTAGTTCTAGCTTATATGGTAATTCATTACCTAATTCATTTATAAACTCATTGTCTTCAGAATCTGAAGAGTCTGGAGTATCTTTATTTGGTAGGTCTATACTTACTACTGAATATATGCTTTCGTTGTCTGACATGTATTCGTCTACATTTATGAGGGTTTCTTGGAACTCTTCTATTAATTGGGAATTCCTATCTCTAATATTGTATCTTTTAGGACATGTATTAGCTAAGTGTTCTATACTTCCGTATGTAAAACATTCTAATTTATTTTTATAATTTCTATCATTTCTATATTTTCTTACATGCCTATTTCTGTCTAAATAAGGTTTTCTACCAGAAGATTTTCTTAAATAGTATTTCTTTTTATATGGTTGTCTCATATTATATTGTTTATTTCTATAGTTTTTTACCTTTCTCTTTGGTTGTTTGTCGTAATGTTGTGTAGTATATATTACTGACTTACAGAAATTCATCTCATTTTGTTTTAATTGTTTTTGTATCTGTATATTGGTGCATTTTTCTATTAATATTTCCATTACATGTTGTATTCTTTGTCCTATAGTCCATTTGGTTGTAGGGTTCTGTATTACTCCTTCCCTTTTATACCACCTTTCTTCTATCTCTCTTCCTAAAGCTCCTGGTAATTTATTAAATAATTTTCTTCCTATAGTTTCATCAAAAGTATTACCACTAAGGGTACAATAATAAAAGAATTCTTTTAAAAAGTCTTTAATGTGGTACCAGTTAGATATACTAAGTTGTTCTAATTTTATTAACGCATTTCTTTGTAAGACTATAGCTCCACTATTAGGGTCTTCTCCTGTCATTAAGCTATGTATTTTATTTGTAAAATTATAGGGATTAGCTCCCATATTTACTAATTGTTGAAATTCTTGAGGAAATTCGCTTTTATACGATTCCCATACTGCTTTAGCAGATTCTCCTAGAAATGTCTCCATATATCTATACATTGTTTCTGCATCTGTGTCTGAGTAGTTTTTAATATAGTCTACAACTACGATACCTTTCCAAATGTCTATAGCCGCATTCCATAGTTGTGGATCTTGGTATGCTACATTAAGTATTTTTCCTTTACTACCTCCTTCTTGTAGTTTAATTGGTTCTTCTATTGGTAGTCTTTTGCCCATGGGTTTTATATTATCTGGGTTTATTTCTGTCTCAGGATTTATTCTCCATACTCTTCTCCTAGGTATGTTTCCTATACTGGTGTCTATTGTATGAGCATTAGAGGTTCTTTGAAATGGGGTAGAACTTGTTGATTCCATTAGTTCTTTTTGACTAATAATTGAAATAGTTTCACTGTCTGTATTTTTCCTATATCCTAAGTTATCAATTCGATCTTCGCATTCTTTGATGTGTATAATAAATTCATTTATTTTTATGTTTCTTTTAAAACATCCTTTACATCTGAATACACTATTTTTATCTGTATCATTTATTCTTTTTGCCTGTGTAATTATATTGTCTACTTCATAGGCTTCTTCCAATATTTCTATATTCATTAGACTTGTTTCTGTTTTTTCTTGAGGTTGTAGTTCAGAAATTATATCTGTTTCAGTATTAGTTTCTTCATCTAGTTGTCTTGTATAATTGTAATCTGTAAATCTTATAGAAGTTTCTCCTCTTCTATTTGTATACATTAAATGAGATTCTGGTGTATATGTCTTAGGTTTATTAAATTTGTCTAAATTCCATTCTAGTCCTGCGTATTCTTCTGCATTTATTTTAATGGGTTTTATTAATTTAATTCCTTTATTTCCCATTAATTCCACTACATCTTCTACCTTAATTTTAAATTTAGTATTACTACTTAAGGCCATCTTTCCTATAAATCCTATACATATTAATAAATTATTTCCTGTCTCCATTTCTTCATATCCTTTAGTCTGTATTCCTATTTTTATATGAGTGCCAAATTCTTTTAAGTTTATTAGAAAATCTGGGCTTATATAAAATATTCCTCCATTATGAGTCATGTCTACTTCAGTTATTCCTATTATAGCCTTTTTCATGTCTGACCATCTATCGTCATATATTGTTATTAGAACTTTTCCTCCTAAATTTTTTCTGGCTAACCCTTTAATTCCTATTACTATTAATCCCATGTGCATCATGGTCATTTTCGTCTTTCTTAAGTTTTTTAGTGATTCTATATTGATTAGATTTAATGCTAGTTTATTTTCTCCTATTACGGATAATTGTTCTTCTCTATAATGTCTGTATAATAGATCTGTTTTAGAAAAATATTTAGTATTATATAAAACTTTTGGGTCTAATAATTTTATCTGATTTTGTTTAAAAATTTGAAGATCTCTATCTATGTCTATTATTTCACTTAATTGATTATTATCTTCCTCCCTTGTCTGTCTTGAAAAAATCCTGGATATTAGGTTATTTCTGGCCACTATATTATTTCCTACTTGGTTATCTGAGTAGCTGGGTCTTGGTCTTTCTTCTTCGAGGTTTCTGGTTCCTCCCCGATTTGAAAGAAAGTCCATTTTGGTATTTTTCTTTTTAATTGTTGTCTTTCTTGTAAAGGAGTAATTTCTATGTTACTAAATTTTTTAATTATGTCGTCTATTCCGGCTGACTGTTCTGGGATTTTATCTTTAAGTATTTTTTCTAATTTTTTATCTATTTCTAATAATAAAGCTATAATTGTATTATTTTGTCTAATTATAAGTGTTTCTGAATTGTTTGCAGTTACGTGATTAGAGAATCCTACCGGGTTTTGATACTTATGAGTTATCTCTAAGGCTTTTCTATAGATAGGGGAATCTTCACTCATGAACGAGTGATTTCTTCTATTCTTATAGCTATTTCTTTTATTTCTTTTGTATTATTATATAATTGTTGTACTTGATTATGAATATTACTTATAGAAATATCTTTACTAGTTTTTAGTTTTGTAATAATTTCAGTTTCTTGTTCTTTAATAAAATCTAAATTTTGTTCTAATTTTTCTATTATCTTTTTCTGCTTTATCTGAATTTCTTCTATATCTTTTATTCTTTTAATAATATTTTCGTCTTGTTCTTGTATTTTATTACTCAAATTAATTATCAGATCTATTATTGTGTTGTATTGTCTATCGTCTGTATGAAATATATGCTCTCCTTGACTAAAATTACACTTAATAGAGGTACCGTCTTTTAATACTCTATATTTCTTTTCAGGGTATATTCTTAAGTCTAAGTATTCTAGATGTTTTAACTGATCTATTTTATCCTATAGAAGATAGTATCTGTCTATTTTGTTCGTTAATTCGTAATAAATTTCTACTTAGGTGTAATTGGTTTTCTAAGCTAGCTATTTCTCTAGTAATGGATTCATTATATCTAATTGTATCTATCCTAAATCTGTTTGAAAATAAAATAATATCTGGATCTGCTGAATCTATTTCGTCTTGATTATTTTTTATGGTAGATTTTATATATCTAGCAGTTTCTTGTATATTTTTTATCTGAATTCTTAAATTACTATTTCGCCTACGTTCTTGCCAATATATCTGATTTCTAATTCTAATTCGTCTAATGTATTCTTTCATGAAGTATAACAGAGTAGTTAGTCTAAAATTTTTTGTCTAATGGTCCAGAAACTTATAGCTCTGATACCAAGAAGAATTGGATATTTAAGAAATTTAGATATTTCAATAAAAATTTTTTTTAAGAAAATAAGAAAATAAGGTCTTGAGGCTGCCAAATAGAGAAAATCCTACTCGGTACTTCCTCTCTTCTTAGTCTTTAACATGAAGTGATCAGCTATTTTCCCCAGTTTTTATTATTATTATTATTATTATTATTATTATTATTATTATTATTCTTTTTATTTTTATCTATCCTTTTCAAACTCTTACTCTTTAGCCATTATTTTAACAACTCCATTCTTTAACCCCACCCCGGATATTGGCGTAGACAAAGTCCTTCAGCGGACATACTAAAACGCCTTCACACTCCTAGGAATTTACAGGTTAATCCATCTTTCGTTGTTAAAAACTAAGAGTCTAACCTTTTACTAAGGATAATTTTTCATACTTTAAACATAAATTTTTCATACTTTAAACATAAATTTAATATTCATAATATAAAATAATTTACATATAAGGGGAAATAACAGGTGAACACTTACATGTCTTCGGACGAAAGAGAGGTTTCCCTTTCGGGAACCCCGACTGACCCTTTGAAAACTTTACTTAAAAATTTAACTTGTATAGCTAAAGGGAATTTGGTTCTTTTAGGATTTTATGATTTGGAAAGAGGTTTTGGACATTGAAGGCTTTGAGGGAGATTGTTTTTTTCATTGAACTCTCCAAATTCTCACATTTTAAGAAAAATTTAAAACATTAAATTTGAAAAATGTTTATATTTGAGTACATGTATACATTCAAAATTCATTGAATCCCAAAGTAAATATTAAATGAAAAGTATTTTTTTAATGAGTTCCAGGGAATAAATTAATAATTAAAAGGTAAAATAATTTATTAAATTTTAAAAGGATATTTTCGTGTGTGTGTCTGTCTATATATATATATATATATATATATATATATATATATATTCTCATGTAGTTTTTTATATTTTCATACATACACAAATTTATAGCAAATCTCACATCCACAAATATGGTTATAGAATTTTTTCAACATCCTCATGTGTGTGTATGTGTTGTATTCCTACTTACGTTAATTGGATAAATCGTGAATCATTACTTATATTTGTTATTAAACTGATCTCTAGTTAAGTAATTTTATTAATTATTATATATAAATAAATTTAAATTACATGTTTAAATAATTCTTTAAATATAGTTTGAAATATTTTAGATACGTGCGTCGCACGTTTTTCCCATGTTAATCAATACAGTTTTGAAAAAAATAATATATATGATATTAACATGTGTATAAATGAGAAATTGAAAATCTGGGGAAAATACAACCTAAATCAATGAACAATTATAATATTAATACATGCATTAAAATGAGCAATTGAGAATTTGAAGGGAAAATATGCTTTTTTCCTTCCTCCTTTGTTGCTCTTTCTTGGAGAAGTTCTCCTAGTATAAATCAAATGTTTAGCCAAAAATTTAAACAGAAAATAAACATTTCCCCAGATATTTAAAACTGAACTCAGATTTGTAGTTCAGAGAAAAATCTTGCTCACATAATCATCCGTGCAACATCATTAATTGAAATACAAATTCAATATATATATATATATATATATATATATATGCGTGCGTGCCCGTATATATCAAGAATCAAATACAATAAACTAAAATTACAACTTACACTGTATGACAGTGGAGAACAATTACACTACTATAATTACTACAATATTTTTTGGTGATCCGAACCAATCAAGGTTTTGAAATTCAGCACGTACAGCCCAGATGTTATGCACCAAAAGGCACAATAAGAGAAAAGAAGACACTGCTTGAAAATTTGGTTGCAGGTTATTTTAGTATCTTTTAGCCGCACTAAGATGAGTAGTTTTATAATGTTATTAGTGATGAAGAAAAGACTGTAGAATAACAATGAGACTTAAATGAAACTATTCAATTTCTGTAATGCATGCATGAACGTTTAGGAGTAATTTGTTTAAAAGAGAAACGGTTGTAAACTAAATTGCAATATCTTGGACTTCTCTTTATAAGATGTGACCAAAGTTACATGGACTTTTGAAATTCTAAAATTAATTGAAATGAGAACAAATAGCGGAAAAAATAAAAAATGAGGAAAAAACATAAAGTATTCATTAACCTTCAATAGAAAGGTAATAATGTTATTCAATTTTATAAAAATATTTTGGTATTTTAACTTTTTAACTTAGACTTTTCCCACTTTTAGAATAGCATGATATGATAAATATATATTTTGTCTCATTTTTCATATTTTTGTTTCTTCAAAAATTAGCAAAGAAGGAATTAAGGGATTCCGTATGTTTTAGTTGCAATAACCCATTTGGAACTTTGGTTGAAAAAATTTGTAATCAGTTTGTGAATTTCGTACTTTTTTTATTGATATTATGGTTGATGAATGAGATTCTTGATCGATAATTTATAGTTGAATTTGACATTTGAACTTAGTGATTATTGGCAATTCAATGCAATATAAAGTGGATTCATTATTTTAACTATATTTATTCTATTTTTAGTTATACTTTTTATTTTTAAAAAAGTATTGCACGTGTCATCTAATAATTAATTAATTTTAACATATTAGAAGCAAGTGTATTTCGATCATTTGACCTTATAGTCACAGGTATTCAAAAGATACACGTATGTCAAGTTTAAGTGTCTCATTGACTAAATTTAAATGTCTATCTATATCATATTAAAATCATGATCTCCTTAACTTAAAAGTTAAATTACGTAAATACCCTTCTTAACTCGAAAACCTTATTAGCTTATTATCTTTTAAAAAGAAATTAAATAGTTTCAATTGACGCTTCTATACGATGAATGTGCGAGAAGTCCTAAGTCATGATATGAATAGTTGTGCCGATTCAACAGTGTTTGTTAACGTAATACCAAATCGGAAATATTAATTTATATGTCCTAAATATTCGGTGAAAACTCTCTTATTAAAACTACTTCATTCATATTGTTCTTGGATTATCAATATTTTTATATTTTTTGAATTTTCATCTTTTGATACAATTTCAATTAAATAGGTCGGCCTCGACACGACTATTTTTCTGGTGTTTCAAACGTGTGCCTTTTTTATTTCGTGTTTTTGCTCATTTTAACAATTTCTGTTCTGTTTAAAGATGACTATTCAAGTTTGAGAATCCGAAAAATTATTGCTGAAATTCATGGCTTATAAGACTTTCTCAAGTTAAGGATTAGTGGTCTTTTCTTCATAAATGGCCTGTGTTGGGTTCTATCTAGAAAGTGCATTTCCTATGTATAGCTTTTCAGCTTTTAGGAACACAATGAATTATTATCTGGTACCATTTGATAATATATTCGTTGTATATTTTCCAACTAATAATAGAATATTAGAAAGAAAAACAAATTGATTAAACTAAAAAAGATGTACACTGCATAAGTCTAGATGTTGTAGGAAGCAGTTATCTACCTCATGTCAGATCTAGATATGAAATACACTTTCTAATAGATTTAGCACAAGTATCAAATTGGGCAAGCATACTTTAGGGAGGAAATTATGTATAGTCATGATAATATACAGTGTTAATATGATGTCCATAACTTTTGGTGTCACCAGTTTATGACATGGTTTTTATGATAATGGGATATAATGGTTGATATGTGGCATCGATTATTACTTTCTTAAATAGTAAAATTAGCAATGTAGCCTATGTAATCTACATTTTTTTTAGTTATAATGCACATATTGATGGTTTGCCGTTGAATGAGTACAATTTTTTATGAGTAAATTTGTCGCTACGATTTTATATTATTTAATATTTTAATTTTATATGTATTAGTGCCTTCTTTATTTTGTTTCGATAATTATTAAACTAATTTATGTTTGTATTGATTTACGTATTTTTCGAACAAAAGCGTGCAATGACTAGATTAAATAGACCAAATTTAAAAAATTGAGTCTACTACACTATATGCCTAACACATATTTTGGTTGAAGAGGAACGCATATACATCACTGAACACTGGTTATTGACTTAATTTGGGTTTTGTATTTATTTAATCATTTTTGGGGATAGAGGTGTGCAATGGCTAGGTTTAAAATTAGTTTTAACTTAAAAAAACTGAGAATTATTAGCATGTAACGGCTTGCCAGATCGTTATAGAGTCTTGCCGATGTTGGTCAAAAAAATTTTTAAAAAACTATCGCAAATTTGGTTTTATATTTCGAGAAGAAAGAGTGTGATAATCAAAATTTAAAAAGAAAAAAGTTAAAATCAAGTGGGTTCAGACAGTTGGACTGCTGCAGCAGGCAGATCCTCACTATAGCAGGGTCGCTGTAGTTGAAATGTCATCGCCACAACAGACTACACGGATCAGAACCTTGCGTTTTTGCATATTTTAAGACTCAGTCCCTATTCTAACAGGGATTAGTTGTTAAAATATCCTAGGGTAAAGATTTGAACATTCCAACTAGGCCTGGGCAAAGAGCCGGGCCAGCTCGGAGCTGAGCTCGGCTCACATGTATTTAGCTCGGCTCAACTCGGCTCGTTTTGAAAAAAAAACTCGGCTTGGCTCGACTCGATTTCAATTAAATTTTGGCTTGGCTCGATTAAAGTTGGGGCTCGATTGAGCTAGCTCAGCTTAGCTCGGTTGGCTCGATTTAAGAAATAATATCCTTTCATTAAGCTCAATTACGAAGTACATTTGAAATTTAACTTAACATATTATATTAATGTAACAGTATATAATTAATATTTATCTAATGTTCGTAAATTTTTAACCACAATGCAACTTAAGCCTAATATATCAGTATGAGTGTTCAAAGTTCGATTTGGGTCAATTTTTTATTATATTCAAAATCATATCAAGTTTTCAATTATTAAAATCAAGTCAAATTAAACATAGTACATATTCATCGATTTGGTTGTTGTCAGATGTGGTTATATTTTTTTCAATTTTAAAAAAATCTAATATTATTTGTCTCTTTATTTTTTTTCCTACAATTACAAAAAAAATATTTTTTGTCAACTTATAATCCTTTGATATCCTTTTATTAAGATGAGTATAATTTCTTTGAATTATTGAGAAAATGTCTTAAGATCTATATGTATTAATTAGGTAAATAAAATTTATAAAGTATAAAAAAATCCAGATAAAAAAGAGTCGGCTCGGGCTCGCTCAAAATGTAGAAAAGCTTGGTTGAGCTCGGCTCGGCTCGACTCGGCTTCGTACTATTTAAAGCTCGGTAAGACTTGGCTCGAGCTCGGCTCGGCTCAGCTCAGCTCGGTATACACTCAGCTCGGTTAGACTCGGATCGGGCTCAGCTCGCTCGACTCGATGCTCAGCCCTAATTCCAACAAAGGATAGAGTAGGGTAGCCTCCAAATAATCCTGCCTTGACACGACCCAAATAAGTGAATCGTGCAGGTATCTAGGCCTGGGCATATTTTGGTTCAAACCAAAAAAACCGACCGAACTGAATTTTTTTAAATTTTGATTTTCGTTTTTCAATTTTTTCTGTCGGTTTTGGTTTTTGATGCAATAATTTCAGTTATTCGGTTCGATTTTCAATTTGTGCATAACTTAATTCGGTTAACCGAATTAACCAAGCTATTCTACCCATATATGATATATTGATATATGATATATCGTAGCCAACCCAATACCAGGTCCCAGGCCCAAATCCAACTCATTCTCTAATTTAAAATACACAAGCCCCAGCACACTATTAGTCTATTACCCAAGCCCACTAAATCAATACTTAAGAGCCTAAATTTATCCTATTATGTAAGCCACTAAGCCATAAGGAATCAGTAAATCCTAATTCCTAAATGCCCTAATTTAAATCCTAATTCCTAAATGCCCTAATTTCCAAGAACTCCAAAGAGGAAAAGAGTTAGATTCTCTACACGACAAACCATGGTGGGCTCGACCTCGATTCTCGACGGACAATAGATGACGCACGACGGGACGAAATACGAAGTCGAATTGAAGAAGAAGTGAAGTCCAATTGAAGAAGAAGTATGGGACGATGGGCTCGATCTCGATCCTCTTTGTGTCAAGTAAGTATATCCATTCTCATGGTCTTAAAAGTCGATGGTTTCTTACTTGCTTATTAGATTAATGTGCTGCTATGTAACTGTTAATGTCTTAATGATGGAACTCACTACTCAGGAAGGTAATCTTCTCTGTTACAGATGGAACTCACAGTCATAGAGCCTCTATATTACTGATTAACTTTATTGCACAAGAAGTTTATTAGATTTAGTTAAGCTTGTTATTGAATGTTGAATATGAACACATGTATAAAATGTAAATAAAACCTGCTTCCTGCTACTACTAGTCTGCTAGATGCTAATTATAAGTGGCCCTAATTGACTAGTCATGCTTTCTGCTAGATGCTAAATTGATTATAGTGAAACAACCATGGTATGAATCAAAATATGTGCACTGGGCAGTAGACAACAATGGTGTGTTTACTTTGATTCACATTGTTTGGTTCTAATATGTGCACTTGGTAGTAGACAACAAAGGGACTTAACAAATAACAACCATTTGGTTCTAAACTTCTAATTCACGTTGAATGAGTCTTGTTTATGTTTTTGGCCTTTAATTATCATAGGGTTGTTGTCATCCCATCATCACAGAAATCATTAGTTTATTCTTAGTATTTATTTTCACTTTTCAATTTTCATATATCATAGATGGAAGAAAATGAAAGTAGAGTGAGTGATGGTGGAGCTTCAAATGAAAGCAATCAAAGCATACCTAACACTTTATCTTCAAATGAAGTTGAAGTTGAAGTTGAAGCTTCAAAGAAAAGAAAAGTCATGGAAACTAGGGCTGATTGTTGGAAGCATTTTAAGAAGTTCATTGACGAAAGTGGAGCTTCTAAAGCAAAATGTAAATATCGTGGAAGAACTTATGCAGCCGCTACAAAAGGTAATAGTACTTCATCAATGAATAACCATTTGAAGAAGTTTCCTAAACCTTCCCATCCCGTAGATGGTAGTCAAACACTAATAAGTTTTCAACCATCTTCAACGGAAGAAAAAGAAGGGGTGATTAGCACCTGGAAATTTGATCAAGCATTAAGTAGGAGAGCTTTAGCCCGAATGATAATTGTTGATGAGTTGCCGTTTAGTTTTGTTGAGAAGGAAGGTTTTAAGAATTTTATGAGAGTCACAATGCCACAATTTCAGATTTCTTCTCGTACAATCTTGACAAGGGATTGTTATGAACTCTATCATGAATAAATACAACTTTTGAAGAGAGTTTTTAAAGAAGCACGTCCAAAAATTTGTCTTATGACTAATACTTGGACATTTATATAGAGAATCAACTACATGTGTCTAACCGCTTACTTTATTGATAGAAGTTGGACTTTACATAAAAGAATAATAAATTTTTTTCCTATTTCTAGTCATAAGGGTGGTGATATGACTGTTTGCATTACTAATTATTTGCTTGAATGGGGTTTGGATAATATGTTTACTATTACTGTTGATAATGCTAGTTCCAATGATGTTACAGTGAAAGAAATGTCTAAACAATGAGTAATTGGGAAACTAATATAATGGAGGGTAAACACCTTCATGTGAGGTGTATGGCACATATCCTTAATCTTATTGTGCAAGATGGGTTGAAGGAAATTGGTGATTTCATCAAGCGAGTGAGACAAACTATGAGAGACATTAGACAATCTCCTGCAAGAATTAAAAAGTTTAAAGAATGTTGTGAATCTCAGTTGATAACTTGCAAAAAATCTTTATGCTTAGATGTTTCTACTCGATGGAACTCTACATACTTGAAACTAGAAACAACACAACATTTTGATCTTGCATTTGAAAGGTATAGTTTTTATGATAATTTTGTGAAGATGGAACTCATGCAGGTGTCCTCACAAGTGTTGATTGGGATAATGTGAGAAAAAAGGTAAAGTTTCTTAAAACTTTTTATCAACTTACTTTGAAGGTCTCTGGTTCAAATGATGTCACTTTCAATGTGCACTTTGTGGAAATTGCTGAACTTGATCTTATTTTGAAAGAGTTGATAAAAAATGAGGATGCTAATTTAAAATCAATGGCTGAAAAAATGAAAGAAAAGTTCAAGAAATATTAGGGTGAACCAGAAAAAATGAACAAATTTATCTTTATTGCGTCTATGTTGGATCCCCATAACAAGCTTGATTATGTTCCTTTTGCAATAGTTAATATGTTTGGGGAAGGTCTTGGGAAGAACCTAATTGGTGAAGTGAATGCATATATGAGATCTTTGTTTGATTATTATGTTAAGAAAGGATCAAAAGACTTTTTGTTTGCAACATCTTCACCTACTTCATCTAACGACTCATTGGGGACATCTAGTGTGAGTGGTTATGAAAACTTTCAAAAAAGAGGAACAATGAGAATGAAACAACACTTTCAGAGGAACAAGGAAGTTAGTGGAGGTACAAATAGTAAATCAGAGTTGGATAAATATCTTGATGAAGATGTTGAGCCAAGGCAGATGATTTTGATATATTGATGTGGTGGAAAGTTAATGAGCCGAGATTTTCCATTCTTGTTGAGATGGCTCGTGATGTGTTAGCCATTCGCATTTCAAGTGTCGCATCAGAATGTGCATTCAACACAGGAGGTCATGTTCTTGATCCCTTTACGAGTTCATTGACTCCTAAGCTAGTTCAATCTCTTATTTGTCTTCAAGATAGAAGGTTCCTATTAAAGTTGAGGAAGATTTAGAGTTTCTTGAGCAACTTGAACTTGATAAGAATTTTATATTTTGTGTTCATACATTAAAAATAATTTTCAATTTACGTTGCATAACAAGTTCTTTCATAATTTTTTTAGATATGCTAGTAGTGGAAATGCATATAATATTGTTGATATTTAGTTACAACTACCAACTAGTGACATGTGTGGTAAGTAAAAAACTTATATATATAATAACTTGTTTATCAATTTTATATATCCTAAATTTATTTTATTATAACTTGTATTTGACTTATAACTTTTTTTTATTTTGTTGTTGAGGTTTGAATCATGCCGCCAAAATATCGGTCACCTGTTTGGGATCACTTCAAAGTGGTGGAGGAAATTGGAGGAGTGCGTATGATAAAATGTATTCATTGCGGTCAAAGGTACCATTGTCACCCGAAGTTAAATGGGACTTATCATCTATGGAAACATGTTGACAAGTGCCTTGAAAAACAACAAAGAAGACCATTGATGTTGCAGCAATGATTTTGATTTACTATGATGTTTTTATTTTGAAGTTTAAATTATGCAGTTGGTTTTAATTACTGAAGTATCTGAATACTTTTTTGATTATGGATGAATTTATGTATTATATACTTGAATTAAATATTTGGGCATTGTGTATTTGAATTGACTTTTTTGGACTTTAGACGATGGCCTGTGGCCTGTGTTACAGTGTTAGTATGTTGTGTGGATGCATTGCTGGAATACATTTAGTGTTGCCTATTTGTTGTTTGCCTAAATAAGTAAATATGTGAGGCTGTGGCCTGTGTCCTGTGTCTGTGTGGACGTGTTAACTGTTAAGTGTATAGTGTGGAGTGTACTGGTTGTGATTATAAACACAGGTGTATATGTATAGCTGATTACATAATTGTTCTTTAATGGTATCATCTCCTACAAGTATTGCAAGACACTGTTGGTGTGATGGTATATTCCAGTAATTTTTTTACTTGTGAGTGGTGACTTGTGTGGCCATGTGAGCAATTGGCAATGGCTGGGAAATTAGTTGATTCTCACGTTTGGGCAGTGGGCCAGTGGCCTAGTAATTACTAATTAGAATTGTCAACTAGTTTATAGTTAAGAATTTTTAATTTTATAGTGGCATCGAATGAATGATCACGTCCGGTGGTCTGGGCAGTGGCCAATTATTCCAGTGTCTAGTTGGCAGCTTGCTGGCTACTCCATGTGTGACTAGGTGTTTGATTTGTAAAATCAAAAATTAAAAATAAATTAATCGAATCGAAATTGTAAAAATTGAACCGAACCAAAATTATTTCAGTTCGGTTTTGTTTATTAATTTTACAAATCGAAAATTGAAAAAATCGAATCGAATTTCTCAAACCTAACCGAACCGACCGAATCGAACAGACCGAACAGGCACCTACATCGACTCTAGCTCGATAGGAGAACCCCTTCTTGATTAATGTATAAAATAAGTTCAAAACTTCTTAATTTTCACAAATCAAAATATTTTGAAATATCAATAAAATGCTTTATGAAAATCTTGACCTCCCAAGATCTAGTCTAAACAGGTACAGGAGCTCTAAACAGATACCGACAAATAAAAAGACACTGCTTCACATGTGGAAAAGTGTAGAAGCTGATGCTGAATATGCCATGTCAATCGCGAAACTTCAAATCTGCCACAACTTACACCCAAAAAGATGTAGCAACAGTAGTATCAGTACACCGCACATACTGGTAGGCATCATCGGCTGATTCAATTAGTTCAAGCAACAGTATAAAATTAATATACAATCAATAATTCAGTTTTTAAACAACCACTCAATAATTTATCTAGCCAATTTCTCACTCTTCATTTACCCCAGTTATTTAACAATACATCCATATTTTTCTATCCAGCTTCGCCACAAAGGATGGCCTATACACTATTTAGGCCTCGTTACAGCTAGGGGTGGGCAAAAAAACCGAAAACCGAAAAACCGAACCGAACCGAATTAATTCAGTTTTTCGGTTTCGGTTTTTTCGGTTTTTCGGTTCGGTTTCGGTTTATTTTTTTTAAATTTCGATTTTTCGGTTCGGTTTTCGGTTTTCATATTTCGGTTTTTCGGTTTTTCGGTTTAACCGAAATTTTACATATTTTTTTTTAAATTATAACTTAATTTCAAAAAAATAAAAATACTACACCCAACCCAAATCTCAAAGCACATTTACATTTAGAGAATTATTTATATAATTGATACAATTGCTTAAGTTTTTTTTACAAATAACAAGTTTTATAATAGTTTTAGCATGTTAAGAAAATTCTTACTATTATTAATATGCTTTGAAAGAAAAATGAAATATATAATATTTATTTAACAAGAAATTAGGGACCATAGATTATTAAAATCTTAAAAGACCCTTAACTTTTTATTGGTTTTGTTATAAGGATATTAAGCATATGAGAAAATTTATGTATGTACTACTAAATGTAAATCAATTGATCCCACTATTTTCTTTATTTAAAAAGTTAAAATTAAGCTTAGTTGAATTAAACTTTAGAATTCAAACTTAAAATAATTTATTTTGAATTTAAAAAGATAAAACAACTCATTTTTAATTTTAAAAGTAGCTCATTTTGTAAGTTAAAAAATAGCCCATTAATTAGGCCCATAACCGAAAAAACCGAATTAGAAAAATCGAAAAAACCGAACCGAATTTGAAAAAACCGAACCGAACCGAATTAGTTTGGTTCGGTGTTCGGTACACTACATGAAAAACCGAAAACCGAAAAAACCGAACCGAAAAATCGGATGCCCACCCCTAGTTGCAGCGGTAATTTGACCACTACCACAGTTTCGCCGGAGTGAGAATTCTATCACAGCAGTGGCACTACTCTAGGTAGTAACTCGACTTTGCTGACAATCTTATACCTTTCAACACCTCATCAATCACACAAGGTCTAACATCACACAAAACTATAGCAATCCACACTCAAAATATCCACTTCACCACTTTTCATCTTATCATAATTATTCATTTTATTCTCATGAAATATTCTCACAGTCAGGGTAATCCAGCAACAACACATAAATCACATTTACTCGACAATTTTGAATACAACATTAACTCATTCACAAACAAATGCATCAAAGACTAATGCTTACAATATAAGTAAGACACAATTATGCAAAAAATCATATGCATACTGAACACATACACGTCCCCTTATCCTTAAAATCCCTTCGTCATCTATGGAGGTGATCACAAATTTTACTCAGCCTTGTGTCCTCAAACTGCATAGATTTCACTTCCTCTAGCACCAATATCTAGCCTGCACACTAGCTAATATCCCTCCTGATTCCACCAATGTGAGTCTCACAAGACTGTTAGCCAATGTCTGAACTTCTATAGCTATCGGGCACCGGATAGCTTCCAAACGAGCCAAACTACCCATGCTCACTGCTTTCCAAATCAAGACATCTTCCACCATATTTGCCTTTTCTAGATGATATAGACTTGTTACATTGTTGTTCTTAAGCAATTCCATCCATCTCCGCTATCTCAAGTTGGGATCCTTATGGGAGAACACATACTGCAAACTGCAATCGTCTGTAAACACCTCACAATGAACCCCAAACGAGTAATGCCTCCAGATTTTCAGGGGAATACCATTGCTTCCAATTCCAAGTCATACGTGGGGTAGCTCTTCTCATATACCTTCAGTTGTCTCAAAGAATATGCAATGAACTGTCCTTTCTGCCTTAACATAGCATCCAATCCAAACCGTGAGGCATCACAATAAACCACAAAATCTTTAACTTCTATCAGTAGTGCTAGTATAGGTGTCGTGTTTATCAAGGTTTTTTGCTTTTGAAAGCTCTCTTCACCCTCTTTGGACCACTGGAACACTACCAAAAAAAGGTCTTTGGTGGCAACCTTTTTAGTGGCAATAATATAATTGTCACTAATTTACTCCCTTAACCATAAATAATATCGGCATTTGAAGATTTACCATTAAAAAATCTTCTTTTAGTGGCAATTAAATGTAATGGCCAATGAAAGTTAGGAAACCAAAATTCAAAAGCCAACTTTACTAAGTTTATCCTCCCTCCAATTTTTTCACACCGAAAAATATTCCCTTCCTCTAGTGATCAGAAAAAATTTACCCATATTTGCAAAACAATTCACTCTACCACTGAAATCCACAGAAACACTAGGGTTTCTTGTCTCACCTCTCACCTTCAGCAACCATATAGCAAACATCTCTCTCATCATCGCTCACGCTCAAGTCGTCGCTTTGAGAATCACCACGTAATATCTCTATTTATATCTACCTCTTTGCCTCTTGATTTTAATTTATTTCTGTATTTGTTTTGATGGTCTTTTTATGTGTGAATTGCAAATATTTAAGTGCACAAGCATTTGCATATTTGAGTCTTTTTTCCGATATCCTATTTGAAAGGTTCTGTCATGACTACCCAACTTGAATTTTATGTCTCATGTTTTATTTTTGCTTTTCATTACATAGAGATGATCATTAAAGGTTCACTTCTGAAATTTATTATTTTTGTCTTAGATTTAACATGCTTTAATTTAACCTCACTGCTCACTTTGTCAAGATAGCATTAGGTTAACTTCTTGATGATTTTATATTCCATTTCCAACTATATCGCCATTGAAAAAGGAATTCAATCTCTGGGATTTTACAGTTGATATGTGTCTCTAAATATGCCATAAATTAATTATCATAGAATTTCAAACTTACAAGCTAGAAATTTGTAGTATCATATCAACTTGATGGTGCTTTAGTTTTTTCTCTTTTGGCTATCTCAAACTGATGAAAGGGAATATGAAATTGAAGTAAACTAAATGTGGTGCTATTCTATTTATTATTTGGGTGCAGATGTGGGATTTGGTTACTTTGTTATTTTCTTGCTCGTTATTCTGCTTATTGCTTTATCGTCTTCATTAGCTTATTTTAATTAATTGTTTTCCTAATTAATACATAGGATATATATCTTGTTAATTGAGATAGCATTAGATATATAAATAGTCTAATGCCATTATCGCATGCTTGTTTAAGTAATTGATTCGTCTGGTTCATTGATCTTATGTTAGATATACTTAGAGCTATTTGTGCTTGGTTGTGCTTCTAATTAACTCACTGATTAGTTAAAAGGGAATTCGGCGATATTGTTTCATTTTCTGCTAAGATGAAATATGACAGCTTAGGAACTCTAATCTATTTAAACACCTAACATTTGATCTCTTTAGGCAATTTCAAATTAATTCTTCTAGTACTATGCTAAGAAATAGAGGTGTTGTGATTCCTCTTTACACCATTGAAGGGAACATGAACAGTTCTATTGAAACTTTCTGTGATCACTATAGATGTGCTGGTGGAAGTCCTCATTTTATTTCAATGAGAAAGTAGCATTTGATTATACCTGTTGACTGTGAATCGGACAAGCATCTTAATGATGGTGTTTTTGATGATCAAACTTGCATTTTTCATGGTTTGATTTATTCTAATAGATTTGAGTATATGGTTTGCATCAATGAAATTTGAACCTGGATTGTATTTGCCAAAATGTTGCTTCTATTATACGTGTGTATTCTTCGAGATACTTGATCAAAAATGTTGCACCAAACAAGTTTAGGGGGAGGAAATATTAGTGAGGTGCATGAAGGTTTTGAATGTTGCAGCATCTTTTGATAGTAGATGACCAGTGAGATGTTTACCGCGGATGTGATTGTTAATGCATTAAGATAAAAGAGAGCAGCAAAAAGAATCATGAGTTGAGGGATGAGTGGGAAAGAGGCAGGGGATGCTGCTCATCTCCACATTGGCAACTTAGGGTTGATTGATTATGTGCTAAAATCAATGAATAATGTGATTGTTGTAGGTTATATAGTTCATGGTGTAGTGAACCAAGCCGTGAGTGCATTGGACTACTTGATTTAGGAACTTCGAAATTTTGATCAGCCTAAACAAGAAAAGCTCCCCAAGCCCGTACAGGACTATGATGTTTATCCTAGAATAGATGTGTATACTGATGTTTTATGCTTTTATAATTATATGCTTTTAAGTTTTGCAGAATCTGATGTGTTAAACTTTCCTATTAAGATAGTTTTGGATAGTAAGCAATTTGTGAAGGTATGGCCATTTAGGGATGATCCGGATGAGAGCTTGTTGAGGTTCATTTGTTGTATTTTGTTAAGTTTTAGTAGTTTGAAAGTTGTACTTACAAAGGGATATCCCCATGAGAGCTAGTTGAAGTTCCTCCACATTCAACAATTAGTGAAATGAAGATGGCTATTGAGGCTGCAAAAAGGGACAGTTATTGTATTATGAACAGTTTGATAGTAACAAATATTATAGGGATGGACAAAATGGGAGATTATGAAGTGCTCTTTGGCATTGTCGAGTCTTGCTAAAACTTTGGGTGGATTTTGTGATTGATTGGTACAGTGAGTTTGAAAAATAAATGAGTGCCTGACAATTAGATAGTGAACTGTACATATGGGGCTCGGAATGCTAACGGTAAAAGGATAATTTTGTGTGATATATTTGAGATATGGGAGCATACTTGCTGCTGTAACATTGAGGATTCTGAGGCCATGCCACCATTATTTGCATGAGGCCTGTTGTACTTCACTTGCACCACCAACAACACAAAACAACTTTGAGTTTGGTCATTATAGGGTTGCACTAGTGCCTTATGATTCTCAATTTGGTATGGACAGGATATACTTAATTTAGGGGCAGACTAAGATAATCCACTTAGGACAATATTTGTGTAGATATCAAAGGATAACCATTAAAACAGTCATTTACTTATGCTAGAAAAAAAATAAATGGCTTCAATCTGTTAGAATAAGTAGTCAGCATCTTAAGAGTTTAATAATTTTGGATACTATTGTTGAGTGCAGCGTGTATAACCCACTTTTAGATGATACAAATCAGCTTACTTATAGTGAACTCATTTGCAAAGGTAATGCTATGTAAAGATAACTTTTAGCTACTGGAGTTACCTTGGAAATCCTGTAGCAGATAACTTCAAGCTACTGGAGTTAACTTGGAAAACCTGTAGCTCTTGTTTTCAAGTCTCAAGTATTTTGGGTTCTACATATTGGCTAGTTTAATATATTTTTAGAAACAAGTTTAACATTCAATTCTTAAATTATCCAAGCATGGTTCATTAGGAGTATTTTTATTATAACTTTGTCTTAAAGTATGTACTTTATGTTATTAACAATTGTCACAACGTCAAACCCTAGGGTGATGTATATTCTTCACCAACAATCAAGAATAGTACATATTATACCAACATCCATTCTTGTTCCTTACAGTTTCTATTTATAGTAATGGAATATATTCTGCAAATAGAAAATAAAATCTATAAAATTTGAATGAAAATGTAGTTTGCTACAATTGAAATGACTTACCTTTATCTTTTTTATTTTTTGGTGACACCCCCTCTAGCAGATATTTCTCTACCCACTTCACTATAATGCAATGCTTAGTTGACCATTAGCAATGATTTCACTAACAGACCTTTTAAAATGATCAAGTTATTCTATATTGGATCCTATGTGAACCTCCAATACCTTCTTTAATTTGATTTCAAGTGATAAAGTATAAGGCATCTAAGGATATAGTGTAAACAATTATTTTTTAATCATTTCAAGTGAGTCTCTTTGGCAAGTTAAATGATTCACAATTATGTCTATTGTAAGTGAGTTCAAGTATTATTTTTCAGTTTTCAAAATATTTCTTTACTATATCTAATTACTTAGTCATGGTGCTAATATTCATTTTATTGTATTTTTCCAAGTCATGATATTTTCAAATTTACTATGCGGAAGTCTTTATCGCGATAAAGAGTTGAAGAGATATTTGAAACTTGCAATGACATTTGATTCAAATGATTTAGTTTCTCTTGTATTGTGATACATTGAAACTATGAATTTGAAGTTGTCTTGTTTGTGCAGATTTAATGAAATACATTATTCTTATTAGAATGCATTTTAGTATATTTATTATTAGTTTTTGTTTAGTTTCATTTCAATTTTTAAATGTCCATTATAGTTATATTGATTTAAATCAATTTGAAAGGAAAACCTGAACTAAAATCTTGCAGAAGACACCAATTTAAAAGAATTTTAAAATACTTTTTGTTGCCATTACAATTGTTGCTAAAAGGTGTATTCTTAGGCAAACTTAGCAGCCATTATAATTGTCGCTACATAATAGTCGTTAATAGCGGCCATTATGCTTGTCGCTATATAATAGTCGTTAATACAGGTAACTTTTATCGACAATTCAATTGGATTTTGTAGTAATAGAAAGAGATATTAAAATAACGTACCTATTTTGGGAATGAATTTAGCGGCCACTATTTTTTTTGCTACATAATAGTCGCTAAAACGATTTTTTTAAGCGGTATCTCAATAATATTTGGTGGCAATTTAATTGGATGCTAAAAGGTAGACTGGGTCATCTGGGTAATGGACTTAGCGGTCATTATAATTGTCATTAAATAATTGTCGATAAAGCTTGTGACCTTTAGCAGCAATAAAAGTTGTCTTTACCGGCACTTATTTGTACGACCCTTAAAGCCTTTAGCGACCCCATGTACAGTGGCAAAAGTCTTATAGCCGGTAAATATTATAGCGGCAATTGTTATTGCTACTAAAGGCATTTTTAATTGCCGCCAAAGACCTTTTTTAGTAGTGGTATGACACGTTTTTTTGGGTCAGCCTTATCAACTGAGTGGCAATAGCCACGAAGCCCTTTAATAACCGATGATAGTAACTGGCTAGCCCCATAAAGCTCCAAACTTCTGTCAAAGTGGTGGGCCTAGCCTAATTTCGAACTACTTTCACCTTTAGTGGATCCACCTTGATCCCTTCTCTAGAGACTACATCCCCAGAAATAACACTGGTTCTGGCCAAAATTTACATTTAGTGAACTTTGCATAAAGTTGTTTATCCTTTAGCAGCCCCAACACAATCCTCAGGTGATTCTCATGGCTGCTTAGTCTTAGAATATACCAAAATGTCGTTAATAAAAATGATTAAAAAAGCGTCTAGACAAGGTTTGAAAATACCGTTCATCAACCTTAGGAATGTTGTTGGAGCATTAGTGAGTCCAAATGACATAACTAGGAACTCATAATGCTCATACCTGGTCCGAAAAGCTGTCTTCGAAATATCCTCAACACGAATTTTAGCTGATGATAACCCGACCTCAGATCGATCTTTGAGAACAATGTTCCCCCTATAACTGATCAAACAGGTCATCTATGTGGGGAACGGGATATTTGTTCCAAATGGTCACATTATTCAGTTGATGGTAATCAATGGACATATGCATACTACCATCTTTCTTCTTCACAAACAATATCGGGGCACCCTACGGAGAGACACACAGCCTTATAAACCCCTTACTAAGCAACTCTTTCAACTGCTCCTTGAGTTCCCTCAATTCAGCTGGTGCCATCCTGTGTGGCAGTATGGAAATAAGTTAGGTCCCTGGCTCTAAATCTAGGAAAAAATCAAAATCGCGATCCAACAGCATGCTAGGCAAATCGGCGGGAATCACCTCCAGGAACTCATGAACTATCGGGACAGACTCTATGAAGGGACCCTAGGAACTGGTATCCCAAATGTGATCTAGGTAGGTCGAACACCCTTGACCTATTAATTTCTAGGCACGAATATAGGAGATAAGCTTCTTAGGAGCAGGGCCACGATTCCCTTTCCACTCTAACCTAGACAACCCTGGCATTGCTACGGTGACTGTCTTAGCATGGAAATCCAGAATGGTATGGTAAGGAGACAACCAACTTATTCCTAAGAGTAGAAACATGAATCAGGATATCAAGAACATCACAAACAAGATGAATCCCACAAGAAAATAGGCAGACACATAGGAAAAAGTAGAGCCAGGATCAAATAAAGTTGTTGCCATTCTGTCATATACAAGAATAGTACCTTTGAAAACTACGTCTGAAGCCTCTGCTTCAAGTCAACCAGGAAATGCATAAAAGTGAGTCTGACTACCTGCTCGAGTCCTGCCCCTACTGGGTTGTGTACCCCCTCTGTCGGTCTAAGTGTCACCCCTTCCTATCTTAGCACCCCCTTTACTAGGCTAGTTACGACCTCTACTTGCAGAATAACTACCCCTCCCATACTGAGGGCGATCCTTGCTGAATGCACTCCCTCCCCTCCCTATTGAGGCTGTGGCTAGGAGAGCTGGGTGCAGAATAATCTGCCTGCCTTATCTAATCTTGGGACACCATCTACGAATATGGTCATACTCACCACACTTAGGACACATCTTATCAAGCACTAGCCTCTGAGCCTGAACGGATGAGATAGGGCGAGCCCCAAAATCTAAGCGAACCACCTGAGTGCTCCCAACTGTACCTGATGGCCTCAGAATAGTCCCTAGATGACCCCTAGATCATGCCTTCACAATCGATTTAAGATGGCGTCTCAAGTAACCATAGGGAATCAGAGCCATAGCAAAAGAACCACTGAAGTTATCCACCTTCCGAGCTTTCTTCTCGGCATTCTGTGCATAACCATCTTGCTTGACTCCCTCCACATTCATCACAAACTCCACCACTTCCTAAAAGGTATTACCTGTTGAGACCATCTGCAGAGCTAAAAACTGAAGGCCCACATTCAAGCCCTTAACAAATCGTCTGATCCTTTCCTCTTTGCTGGGCAACAATGGCAGGGCATACATGGATAGTGAGTGAAACCAGGCCTCATAGACTGCAACTAAGGAGGTTCCCTGCTCAATCCTAGTGAACTCGTCTCGCCTCTAGTATCGGTGGGTACATGGCTCATATTTCTCTAGGAAAATGGAGTAGAACTGAGTCCACATCAGTGTTGTGACCCTGCCGGTCTGCACTCCACAAACGCTCTCCACTCCACAAACGCTCTCCACTAGAGTTTAGCATCTCCCATCAGCTTAAAGGTGACAATTTCACCCCATATTTCTCTGCTGCTCCCATCTTATTGAGCCTCTCATGGCAATCAATGATAAACTAGTAGGTGTCCTCAGCCTCGATTCCATAGAAGGTGGGAGGCTTCATCTTTGTGAAACTCCAAAACAGGTCATGCTCATCCCTAATCTTCACCGGTCCAGCCACCGATCTCAAAAACATAATTGCCTCAGAAAGATCATCTATGTGAGGAGCTATAGCTTCTGCATGTTGTACCCCTGAGTGCTAATCTACTAGAGTTGCTGGTGCTACTCCATTACCCATGAGGCCACTTAGAAGATTTAGTACCTGAGCCATAATCTCGAAGAAAGCTGGAGTAGCCGTCGTCTCTTTCTGCACCAGGACCTCCACTTCCATTGCCACCCTGTCCGACACTGCTGGAGGCACTAGGGACCCTGACCTTTCCTGAGCGGGACCAGGGGCAAAGGCCCTATCTCTAGCAGCAGCAGGCCTTCGCCCGCGACCTCAGTATTGTCCTTTGCCGCAAACTATGGCTGATACTACTAGCTTTAGTGCTTTCTCTCTGATTCCTCCCGCGCATGTGATGAGTTGGTAATTCACCAACTCATTAGGCTTTTAAGAATAAGTTTTTTAATTTATTTTCACATCAATTAGGAAGATTTTATGCCTTTTCTCTTTGATTTTGTAGGTATTGAAATGAGACAAGGAAAATAGAGGAATTGAATAAAAAGCATTCTTTTGGAAGTAAGGAGCATATGTTCCGCACAAAGACACCTGTGAAACGCAGGTGCAAATGTAGGACACACTAGGAAGAAGCTAAAGTTGACCTGCAAAACACAGGTTGGCACCTGTGAAATGCAAGTGGAAACGTAGCCAACTCTAGAACAAAGCTGCCTCAACCTGCGATGCAGCTGCAGCTCGCGGATGGGCACCTGCGAAACATAGGTGCCTCGTAAGTGAACAAAACACTTATGAGGGCAAAATTGTCTAGCTCAGGCACAAGCACACATGAGAAGCTTTCAAGGGAAAATATGGAAAGATGTGCCAAAGGGAATATGCATAATTTACTGCAATAGTACACACCCATGTCATAACACAACATAACTAGCATTGAATTATAGAGAGAAGTAGTGAGAGAAAGAGTAGAGTACATTGTTCTTCTTCTTCACTATTTTGAGCTAAGTACACCATCGTTTCAAGTTTAAAAGCTAGAATATACTATTCATGATGATGAATGTTGATGACTTATCCATGAATTTCATTTATCTATCTTCATTTACGAGTAGCTAAATTGCTAGCTAGGGGTGTGTGCTTGGTAATTGCTTAATTTGATTGGGTATTGATAAATTGTTCTTAACTTTAATCTAAAAGCATGGATCTATTGTTTTCTCTGAATTTTAATTGAAAATTAGTGGTTGCAAATACTGGGTTAGTTTACTTATCTTGCTTGAGCTTGAGAAAGAAGAGTGAGATATGGGTGAGGAAACAATAGTAGGGATTTGGAGTGTGGATGTGTAGGATTGAGTTAGAGATAGTCAAAATTCACATTTCACTCCATTAAAGGGTTAAGGCTAGAGATAGTTTGACCTTCCCTCAAGCTTAGTGTGGCTAATTTTTGATTGGGACCTTAGCATTTGAGAAACCCAAGGCAAAAACATCCTTATAGTTGAAAAACAAGAGGACGTGCTTTAATCCACGCTATCCATGTTACAAATTGAAGTTAAGGTAATTGAATCAATCCTAGTCTAGTTAACACTTTATCTATTGCACATCCCTAGCCCTTTCCTATTGCTTGCAACAAATCCTTTGTTCAAATCTAGTTTTATAAATTTGAATTCAATATAGGCTTTCCTTTTTTCCCCAAATCTTTATTTTATACATGTTGACAATGATACATCCTAGTTTGAGTTAGTTTGCAACTTTTGGTTTATCCATCTCGATTCCTGTGGGATTCGATCCTAACACCCATTGGGTATTTTGTTTTTGACAATGATCACCGCCACCTTCCTTAATTAGGAGAGAAGTATTGAGCGTTATCAAGAAAATGGAATCGTTGCTGGGGAATTGAGTTGTGATTGCCATTAGGTTTTTAGTAATTCAAATTTCTTTTGCATCTTGTGTTGCTTTTACATTGTTTTTGTGATTTTGTTGTTTTATTAGGTGTGAAAATTTGTCACACTAGTAATGCGAGTAGAGTGGATGGTGTAATGAAAGGAGAGGATGATCCAGTGATTAATGATGTGGTTGGTGCCATTCGCCTACCACCCACGATAGGGAATGTGGTTTTCTACATAACAAGCACCATGTTGCATCTCTTACAAATGAAGGAGTTACTCGGAGGAAAAGCTAGTGATGATGCTAATCGTCACCTTTGGAACTTCATTGAAATCTATCCACCATTCAGTATAACCAACATCAGCCAAGAATCCATCTGTTTGAGATTATTCCCATTCTCTTTGACGGGAGAGGCAACAGTTTGGTTGAAGGAGTTACCTCTCGGGTCGGTTACATCGTGGAACGAGCTAACTAAAGCATTCCTCGATAGATTCTTCCCACCTTCCCGGATGATGCAATTGAGGGATGAGATTACCAATTTTAGACAACTTCCGGGAGAGCCTATTCATGAAGTGTGGCTCTAATTCAAAAGGAAGGCCGCCATTTACCCCAACCATGGTCTACCCGAGGGGATGCTACTCCAAAGTTTCTATAGGTCACTTTATTCTATCAACAAATTAGTGGCTAACAATCTTGCAGGTGGTTGAATTATAGACCAAACATTTGGCATGCTTAAGGCACTTCTTGATAGGATGACCAAGACTAATTGAATATGGCACACTAGGGACATCGAGGTGTCCTCAAATGGTGCATCGCACATCCAACTAGAAGTTGAGTTAAAAATGTGAGATTAAGAGTGAGACAAAACACTAGCTAAAATGATGCCTCAAGTTGAGTTGATGGCCAAGCAATTTCAGGATTCGGAGCTAAAGGTGTCAACGCTGTTGGGACCCAAGGTCACAACCAATATGAGGATGATGTTCCACAACTAAGATGCAATGAGGAGTGTCAATTCATGTTTGGACAGATGATGGGTTCTCATCAATGATATTAAGGTGCCAATCAAGGCCCTTGGCATCCTTGTGATGGGAACCAAGGTTGGAGAGATCGAGAAAAACAAGGATGGAGTGATAGAGATAATAGGTGAAGGAACTGATAGCTCGAGCGAGATGGGGACAGGTACTATTGAAGAGCAAACCCATATATTCTCCCTCCTAAAGCTGATGTGACCCTGATGCAGCCTAGTGTAAGTGATGTTGGGAGTTCTAAAATTGAGGATATGCTTGTTTGAGTATTAAAGAATGTGGAGTCCACCGATAGTGGTGTTAAAGAATTAAAAGGGGAGGTGTCTAACCTTGCCCATACAATGAGCTCATATTCAACCTCAATCAAGCATTTGGAAGCCTAAATGAATCACCTTTCCACCTAAATAAGCCCGAGAATGGAAGGAACCCTTGCTAGTGACACGATGCCAAACCCAAAGAAAGATAATTATTACATTGCTATTGTCACAAGGAGTGGGAAAGTTGTTACTAATGCGGGCGATAAGCCCAAAATGGTTGTTGATTCCATAAAAAATGATGATGAAGTGAATTAGGAGGTGCCAAGAACACCTATTTGTACTAATGATGAACTGATATTAGAGGAGGACGGAGTTGATGCTCCTCTTCAAACTGAGAATGTTGATAAATAGGGTGAGGAGGCCCCCAATGCTAAAACCAAAATACCTAGATTTCCACCTCCTTACCTTTAGTGGTTAGCAAAGAAGAAAGAGGACAATCAATTTAAGCTCATTGATATGTTCAGCAAGCTTTCCGTCAATATCTCATTGGTTGATGCCTTCCTCCAAATGAGAAGGTGCTAGAGCACCTATTTGTGCTGATGATGAAGTGATATTAGAGGAGGAAGACGTTGATGCTCCTCCTCAAACTGAGAATGTTGATAAAGAGGGTGAGGAGGCCCCCAATGCTAAAACCCAAGTGCTTAGAGTCCCACCTCCTTATCCTTAGTGGTTAGTAAAGAAGAAATAGGACAATCAGTTTAAGCTCATTGACATGTTCAGCAAGCTCTCCGTTAATATCTCATTGGTTGATGCCTTGCTCCAAATGCTCAGATATGCAAAGTTCATATAAAGGAGCTCCTGACGAAGAAAAGAGTAGTTGATGTGGGAACAGTGGAGGTGTCACATCATTACAGTGTTGTGATGGCCGGTAACCTTGCTCCAAAAAGGGAGGACCCTGGAGCATTAATTATTCTGTGTAAAATTGGGGTTTATATGTTCAACAAATCTTTCTCCGATCTAGGGGCAAGCATAAAATTGATGCCTCCCATGATCTTTAATAATTTAGGGTTGGGAAGTCCCAAGCCTATAACAATGAGGCTGTTAATGGAGGATCGTTCTATAAAACACCTAGTGGGAATTCTTGTAGATATATTAGTCAAGATCAATAAATTT
The DNA here is from genome assembly GCA_035772735.1 of Datura wrightii. Classification (NCBI taxonomy): domain Eukaryota; kingdom Viridiplantae; phylum Streptophyta; class Magnoliopsida; order Solanales; family Solanaceae; genus Datura; species Datura wrightii. The sequence goes on along the minus strand of JASDFA010000023.1, from coordinate 17,461,416 downwards.
ATCCTTCCAGCTGACTTTGTCGTGTTGGATTAAGATATTAATATTGAAGTGCCATTATCTTAGGGCTACCACTCTTGGCCACAGGGAGAGCTTTAGTTGATGTTGAGATTGGAGGGCTGAAGGTCTGAGTTGGTGGTAATGAAGTAACATTCGATGTGTGTCAACCAACGGAACCACCTGATGTGTGCAAGGTGATAATAGTACTAAATGAATAAGATGAGAAAAGAGTTGATCTTGATAAGGAGGACAAGCCTCCAAATGAATGATAAAGTTGTGACATGAAATCCTTGTGCCACGACATTAAATCAAGCGCTTCTTGAGAGGAAGCCTAAATGTCTTTTAGTTTATTTTTTCTACTTCACATTTTTGTTTTCTTTGGGTGCAGGTTGATTGGATTGAAAACAAGTGGAAGAAAACAGGAGATAAGCACCTCCGTGGGACCTGTGAAATGTAGTACCAAAATACAGGGCGTAGGGTAAACGCACAAGTGATCCAGACCACCTAAAGGAATCTTGGGTATCTGTGCTTCACCTGTGAAACGTAGGTGTAGATATGCGAAGCGCTGGTCCGTCATAGGTTTGAACTAGTACACCTAGAGAAGATCATAAAAAATTGGGAGGGGCCTATGCTGCACCTGTGAAATGCAGGTGCAAATCTGCGAGACACAGGTGTGCCTCAAAATCCAAATAGTGCATTGAGCAAAGTTGAGGGCTACCTGTGCCTGAACTACGGTTCACAGCTTCAAACCTACAGCCGCAGGTCTAGTGCAGGTGCAAGTATGACTGGTACTTTAAAATGTTATCCGACTCATTGACCAACTCGATCTAAATGAGACCAAGGTCTTTTAATTTTCTTCCCCAATTTCCAAAACCCCTATTTTCTACACCACTTTCCCATTTTCATAACCCCTCAACCACCATTCCAACTTCCCACATTCCACTATTTAATCCACCATCAATTCCACCAATCCCTTCACCTTCTCCACTTCTATAAAATCCACCACTTCTTCCATTTTCTGCCATCACTAACCATTTCTTCCACCACATAAAAGCAGAAAAGGACTTGGGTCAGCCATCTTGAGCAAGAATTTCAAGTTTCAATTTCATCTCCTTCCCCGCTCTACTTGGTATGTCTTGTGATTTTTATCTTGGTACTTTTTTGAGCTTAATGAAATGTGTAGCATCAAAAGCATTATAGTTCTTCGTCCTCCATGTCCCATGTTTTTTCCCCATGTCCCCAAGCTATGCTTCTCCATGTCTATATGATCTTGACTTTAGTGGGGTCGTAGGTGATTTGAAATTATGCAATTAAATGGGTATGAATTTGTCAGACCCCATCTTGAGAGGCACGACTGGCACCTGGTGCCCTACTAGGATCTGAACTGACTGAGCCTAAGAACTTATTGTGCAGGGCTAACACTAACTCTTAAATCAAGAAAAAAACGGGCTATATCTCGGCTATAAACACAGCCCCCGATCGACAAGGCCTTATGCCACCTGTAAAAGAAACCTCTAGCTAGAAACAACAGCAACAGGATATCCTATACAGGCCGACAAGACCACCATAATATTTAGTTATGACTGTAAAGTAAATCCAGTGCCAAGCTAAACTATGGCCGACAAGGCCGCTAATTTATCAACTAAACAAGGCCCCACACGGCCAACACGTAAACTAAAACACATATGGGCCCCACACAACCAATAACAGCTAACCACAGGGAACAATTTGCAAGCCTGTAAGAGTGATATGATGGTCAGGACAGGGCCCCGACCTACCCATAAACTGTACAATAAAAAAGGAGTAAAACCTTCTGTCTATAAGCTCCGAAAGAAAGGAGCCGACTCTTCTGCTAATCCTGGATGGAGGCTAATAGGGACCAACTCCTCATCTATCCGTACCTACAGGCAAGTAATGCAGCGCCCCAGAAAGGGTGCCAGTACAATATGTACTGAATATGTAAGGCGATAACTATAAATGACTAAAATAAAGAGATAGAATTGAGGATAACTGAAATGAAGGGGGTTAGAGATCATACCTGAGTAATATAACTTCTTACTATCTAATTTTATTAATAACTAAAGCAAACAAAAACCTTACCTGGCCCCCATAAGCTGGAAGGTACAACCAGCACAGAATAACTCACCTGGGGCCCCTATAAGCCCTGGTGAGTACACTTCAGTCTATATGCCCCTATTAAGGTAGCACTGAGTCAACTAATAACAGATTCTGCCCTACCGGCCCCCTGGGTCTACAACTGAGACCGCTCGGCCCCTGACTGTAGCTGTGTCTGAGTCCAGTGGACTCCTGATATACTACACCCCAGGCACCAAACTCAACTAGGGTGTATAGAGCCAACCACGGAATATGAGGACCTGGGACCCTATATTCGTCCCAGGAAGACGGCATACCACTCCGTAGAGCGTCGTCATCTCACCCCTGGTGGGCGTCAACACAGCTAATAATCCTGGGTCGGTCATGAAGGTTATACAGGCATAATCCATCCCAAACTATCACGGAATACAGATTTCAGCTAATAACAACAACTAATCATAATAGAAATGTTTCTGGTACTCTTACTGGAATTCAAATTGAGTTATCATGCTAAGGAAACTAACTTGCCGAAGGAAACTGCCTTAACATACCTCGTTTGCCGATTACTGATTAACTGGTGAGTTTCAGCTCGTACTCAACTGCAATTATATTATTGGAAAAATGAGACTAATTTCAATACTAAATTCAATAAAAACGATAACTTTATATAGAAATACTAACTATATTTCAACTTGACAGAACACGGTCGAAAACTCATCATTTCTCGAGAATCCAGAAGGGAGAAATGCTTACTTTAAGCCTGTGATCGTATTGACACTATTTTGAAGCAATTCCAACAACTTTAACTCGGCGGAGTTGCGATTTTCCAGGCGAATTTCGTGAAAATAACTCCATAGCGATGCTCCCTGCAGCCTTAAACTTCCAAAGTTAATTTGAATTTGGGCAGCGTTTTGTAGCGTAAATGGAGGAATTTAACTTGTTTTCATCATGCTCTCACTGCTCTGGTCGTTTATATATATGAAATATAACTTAAAATCAAAGGATGGAACATATATATACTTGAGGCAATGGACCATGGACCCTGTCGTGCCAATTTGCGAGCATTCCATGGAGCCCATTGCTTAGGGCATGGTCCATGCCATGCTGCCCCTTTGGGCAGCTGGCCCGGCCTCCTATCGCGCTGTCCCGACTCGGTGCTTGTCCGACCCTTCCCCAGGCTCCTTTCTCGTACATATTACACTCTAAAACTCTTAACCAACGTACGAATAGGCCGTCTAAACATTAAAAACTTATGGGGTGTAACATCCTTCCCCCCTTAGAAACACTTGTCCTCGAATGTTTTACTTTAGCTTATAGATACCTTAACTCTTGCAACTACTTATTCTGGAAAAATTTTGGTAGAGTCTCCCTTGTAATATGGACTATCAAAAAATCCTGAAACGCAGAAAATTCCAGTACAGGCACTTCATACAACACTGTAGGAACTGTTTCACAACAACATTGTATCTAGCTGAGCAATATATATAACACAAATCATGAAGCAGGGACTGAATCAATAACTTACCGTAACTGTATCGTCTGGACTAAGCCTGGAATAAATGAGGATATCTGGATTTCATGTGGTCCTCAGCTTCCCAAGTCATTTCCTCTCTATTCTTATTTCTTCTCCATATTACTTTAACAGAGGCAACATCTTTAGTCCTCAACCTGCGAACCTGTCGATCTAATATAGCTACTAGAACCTCTTCATAGGCTAATTCCTCAGTGACTTGGACATCCTCAACTAGCACAACTCAGGACAGATCCCCTATACACTTCCGTAACATCGATACATGAAAGACTGGATGAACCGATTCCAACTCTGAAGGCGAAGCTAGCTCGTATGCCACCTGGCCTATTCTCCGGATACGGCCCAATAAACCTTGGGCTGAGCTTACCTTTTTTGCTAAACCTCTTTACGCCCTTCATTGGAGAGATTTTTAGGAATACCCAGTCACCTACACCAAACTCCAGATTTCTACGCCGTACATCAGCATAAGATTTCTGGCAACTCTGAGCTGTCAGCAGACGTTCTATGATAAGCTTTACTTTCTCTTCTAACTGGTGAATTATATCCGGTCCAAGTAACTCTGATTCTCCAACCTTGAACCAACTAAATGGGGACCTGCATTTTCGCCCGTATAAAGTCTCATAAGGCGCCATTTGGATCGTTGAATGGTAACTGTTATTGTAAGCAAACTCAATAAGGGGTAAATGTTCCTCCCAGCTGCCTCCGATGTCTAGCACACATGCCCGTAACATATCCTCGAGCGTCTGAATTATACGTTCTGAGGGTGAATGTCGTACTCAGATTAACCTGGGTTCCCAAACCTCTCTGGAAAGACTGCCAGAACCTAGCTGTAAATTGTGTTCCCCTGTCAGAAATGATAGATACTGGGACACCATGTAATCTGACTATCTCCCTAATATAAAGCTCGGCATAATCCTCCACTAAGAAAGTGGTCCTGACTGGCAGAAAGTGAGCTGATTTCGTCAACCTATCAACAATCACCTAGATGGAATCAAATTTAAGCCTGGTACAAGGTAATCCTGTCACAAAAAGCATATTAATTGCCTTCCATTTCCACATAGGCACTGCTATCTCCTGTATCAGTCCGTCGGGTTTTTGATGTTCGGCTTTCACCTGCTGACAATTGGGAAATTGAGCTAAAAATTCTGCTATTTCCTTTTTCATTCCCAGCTACCAGTAAATCTCTTTTATATCATGATACATCTTTGTTGAACCTAGATGAAGAGAGTAATGGGAATAATGCACCTCGCCCATAATTTGTTGGCGAAGTCCTGCCGCGTATGGAACACAGAGGCAATCCCTATATCTCAAAACTCCATCTTCGGTTACCTGGAAATCTGTAACTTCCCCTCGCCGAACCTTATCTCTGAGCTGAATCAGGTTAGTGTTCGGCTTCTGTGGTGACTACAGGCAAGTGCACGTGGTCGAACAAGTAGTAAAGTGTCTTAAGTAAAGCCAAGTATCAATCCCACAGGGGCTGAGCTACGATAATAATTAACTTAAGTATTAGTGAACTATATCTTTAAGAATGCAGACAACCCAATAAGTAATATTTTGAGAGTTTGAGTTTACTAACTAATAAGAATCTAAGGCAAAATTATAAAGTGAGTCTGAACAATAGTAATGAGCAAGCTGAGGTTAAAACGAACATGCAGGGAATTAATTTATCAATACAATCCAGTTAATCTTTCCTTCGGTTGCTATTCAAGAATAATTGCCTATGGATTGGAACTTTCAACTCCTATCCAACTTAAGAATCATGAGTCTTAATCTACATTTCTGTGATAAAAGAATTTCATGTTCTAGCCATACATTCCCGATTCCTTAATTGACTAATAAGACTTTCAGATATATTTCTATTCTGAATGTAAATCAATTCTCAACTTTCTCAACTAAGAAGAGATCATATCCTACCAATTCACATCTTCCCAATTTCTTTCCTTTTCAAAATCAAAATTAGATTTTTTAGATATACATTAACATTGGCCAAATATTAATGCAGTAAGAACAAGAATTGATAGAACAACCGTTGAAGAAAAGATGAAAACTGAAATGATTAACAATTACATTCCACTACAATTGTTATTAACCTCAGCAAGAAGTGAATTTAGCCACTCATTTGTGGATTTAACATCATCAAATGAGTAGAATTTGTACAAACAATAAAGATAAAAGAGAAAGAGATAGAGAAGAACCCTAGAATTTTCGTCCCCTCAACTGCCTGTAACCCACATTCTTGCTCAACCAAGTTGAAATGTTTAAAATGAAATCTAAGTGTACTATTTATACTAGTGGGAATTTTTCCCGGAATAACAAGCAACGTGTCACGGAGTGTATCGCGGAGCACTGCCTCCGTGACACAGAGTGTATCGCGGAGCGTTGCCTCCGTGACACAGTGTGTATCGCGGAGCACTGCCTCCGCGACACGGAGGTATCGCGGAAGCCCTCGGGAAATCGCCCAATTTATTTCAACTTTGGTGTTTCGCTCCCGATATCATTCCTCCACTTCACCAAATCATAGATTGGGTCCTCCAATGCATTATTTCCTTCAAAAACAAAGACTAATCATGTTGGTTAATATTTCTTCTCATTTATATAAAACGGCATGAAAATGTACATAATTAAATACATAAACAAGACAAAACTAAGTTATAAAGTATCACTTTGGCATGTAATTATGCCCAAGATCAGTTAGGTTCTTTACACTGCCATTCTTTCGCCTTCACAACTAATGACAATACTATCATATTCTGAATTACTGCTCCACTGTCTCCTGAATCTACTATATGGACGACCAAACTGGCTAACTGATGCAATTCTCGAGCCAGTTCACGTTGTCCTGTCTTCAGGTGTACTAAACTCCCATGGATTTACGACTGAGGGCATCGGCTACAACATTGCCTTTCCCTGGATGATACAAAATATTCACATCTTAGTCTTTCAATAGCTCTAACTAGCGACGCTGCCATAGATTTAACTCTTTCTGTGTGAAAATGTACTGAAGGCTTTTGATCAGTGAAGATATCCACGTGGACATCATACAGATAGTGCCTCCATATTTCAAGGTATGAATTACCGCAGCCAATTCCAGATCATGGGTGGGGTAGTTCTTCTCATGCTTCCTCAACTGTCTGGACGCATAAGAAATTACTTTACCATGTTGCATCAGAACACACCCTAACCCAACGCCTGAAGCATCGCAGTATACTGCATAACCCTTTGATCCTTCTGGCAAGGCTAATACTGGTGCTGAGGTCAGTCTATTTTCAACTCCTGAAAGCTCTGTTCACATGCTTCAGTCCAGTGAAATTTAGCTGCTTTCTAAGTTAACTTGGTCAAAGGCGCTGCTAAGGTGGAAAATCCTTCCACGAACCTTACCGGCTAACCCCAGGAAACTACGTACTTTGGTCGGAGTAGTAGGTCTAGGCCATGTTTTTACTGCTTCAATTTTCTGCGAGTTTACCTGAATGTCAACACTAACACAATATGGCCCAAGAAGGCTACCAAATTCAGCCAAAATTCACATATATAAAACTTCGTATACAGCTAGAGATTCCTTAGAGTCTGGAGCACTATTCGTAGGTGATCCCGGTGATTTGCCTCTGAGCAGGAATATACTAGAATATCATCAATAAATACTATCACAAACAGGTCCAGATACGGCCTGAAGATGTTGTTCATCAAGTCCATGAACACTGCTGGAGCATTCGTCAGTTCAAAGGACATGACTAGAAATTCAAAATGGCCATACCTGGTCCTGAAAGTGGTTTTTGGAATATCCCTCTAACAAACCCGAATCTGATGGTACCCTGACCTTAAGTTAATTTTTGAGAAATACTTTACCCCCTGCAACTGGTCAAACAAGTCGTCTATTCTGGGAAGCGGGTACTTATTCTTGATAGTGACTTTATTCAGCTGTCGGTAATCTATACACATGCGGATACGGAGGGAGCCATCCTTCTTCCTCAAAAATAGGACTGGCGCACCCCACGGTGAAGTACTTGGCCTGATAAAGCCCTTATCTAACAGATCTTTTAACTGCTCCTTTTAATTCTCTGAGCTCAGCAGGAGCCATTCGGTACGGAGGAATAGAGATGGGCTGAGTACCTGGTAATAAATCAATTGCAAAGTCAATTTTCTGTTCTGGGGGAATGCTAGGTAGCTCATCCGTAAATACATCTGAAATTCATTGACTACTGGAATGGACTGAAGAGTCGGAGATTCTACTTGGACATCCTGAACTCTGACAATATGATAAAAACACCCTTTTGCTATCAATTTTCTCGCCCGAAGATAGGAAATAAACCTACCTTTTGGCGTGGCTGCACTACCTTTCCACTCCCATACAACCTCCCCTAGAAAGTGGAATCGGACAGTCTTGGTCCAACATTCGACATTGGCATAGCATGGTGTCAGCAATCCATACCCATAATTGCATCAAAATCAATCATCTCTAGTTCTATCAAATCTGCTAAAGTCTGACGACCAACAACCTCTATTGTGCATCCCCGGTAGACCCTCTTGGCTATGATAGAGTCACTGATGGGTGTAGACACTAAAAAAGGTTGCCGAAGTGATTATGGCATAGTACCGAACTTCCGAGCCACTAATGGGGTAACATAAGACAAGGTTAATCCTGTATCTATCCATACATAAACAGAATGAGAGCAAATGTCCAGCATACCTGTCACCACATCCAGCGACGACTCTGACTCCTGCCGTCCCGGTAAGGCATAAGTGCGATCTAGACCGGTACTTGAGCTAGAGGCCCCTGGTCTGCCTCAGCCTCTGCCGGCTGGAGCTGAGGGCCTACACCCTGCTGGAGATGCTGGGGAACGTGACCCTACTGAAGATCTATCCTGTCGGTCCTGATCACTTTGACCCCTGGCTGGACAATCCCTCATCTGATGACCCTTCTGTCCACAGGTATAACATCTTGTAGAACCATACCTGCATGTCTCATAGTGACGTTGACTACAGACAAGGCATAGCGGCACGATGAATCTACTCTGCTCCACTCCTCTCTACTGTTGTGAACCTGCTGGTCGTGAGCTCTCGCCAGGTCCTGATTGCCCCCGACGACCAGATCCACTCCCCTGCTGCTGTTGTGGGGGTGGGGGTCTGGGTGGTCTGCCTGAAAATCATGGCCTGGGTCCACCCTGGGACTCCACTTGCATATCACTAGGTCTGGCCCTGCGGCGCTGCTCCTAACTTTCCCTCCTTATCTCCCGTTGCCGCTGTCTGATCCCTTCAATATTCTGAGAAAAAGCCTAAACGCAGGCAATATCCGTGTCCTTTCGCAGAGTGGCCATAATACAGGTCTCCATATATTTTGGATTCAACCCTATAGTAAACTGATGCACCCTAGCCGACATGGTGTCTACAAAAGCTGGTGTATATTGGGCCAAGGAGTCGAACCTCATAGCATACTCCCGGACACTCATCGACCCCTGCTCTAGATGTAGAAACTGATCAACTCGGGCCTTTCGAATCTCCCGTGGTAGGTAATGATCCAGAAAAACCTCTGAGAAGCTGGGCCAAGTCAGAGGGGAATCACCTCTCCCTCGGGACCTCTCCCAACTCTCGTACCACAGTACTGTAATATCCTATAGCAGGAATACCGCTAAATCAACCGACTCTGTAGGTGTAGCATGCATCACCCTGAAAATCCGCTGCATTTGATCTAAGAAATCCTAAGGGTCCTCCTCTCGATCCATCCCTGTGAACTACGGGGGACTCAGTGCGAGAAACTCCCGGACCCTCGAACTACCAGATCCTCCTAAGGAATCTGCGACCACGGGCGCCACTGGTTGATGTTGTGCAGCCATCATCTAAGCTAGCATAACAACAACACTCCTGACCTCCTGATCCGATGGTACTAGTATAGAGACTGCTGTAGGCGGTCCGTCACATTTGCCGCTCCGAGCGGCTCCTGACGTAGTGGAGAGTGCTGGGGAGACTGAGATGAAGTCTCCTTGTCGCCCTTAGATCAGGCTGACTCTAACTGAGGCACCCTGCTAGTGCCTTCCCCTGCTACAACATCCAATCTCCTACCAGTCGTGGTGTGTCGCGGGTCCATCATTTCCCTATAGATAAAAAAATATGGTAAGCCTAGGGACTCAACCCTATACTGTACAACACTATAGCACAACTGGATAAGAAGAAAGAGTAACCATCCTATCATGCCTCGCAGCCTCCTGCCTATAGAATGTGGTGCACAACACATCCATAGACAAGACTCTACTCCGCACGGCTTGCAGACTCCCTGGGATACGACCTGCTCTGATACCAAGTTTGTCATGCCCCACCTTGGGAGGCACGACTGGCACCTGGTGCCCTACTAAGATCTGAACTGACTGACACTGAGCCTAAGCACTTTTAGTGCAGGGCTAACACTAACTCTTAAATCAAGAAAACAACGGGCTATATCTCGGCTGTAAACACAGTCCCTGGCCGACAAGGCCTTATAGTCACCTGTTAAAGAAAACCAGCTAGCCAGAAACAACAACAGCAGGGAATCCTATGCGGGGCGTCAAGACCATCATGATATCTAGTTATGACTGTAAAGTAAATCCAGTGCTAAGCTAAACTATAACTGACAAGGCCACTAATTTATCAACTAAACAAGGCCCCACACGGCCAACACGTAAATTAAAACACATATGGGCCCCACACAACCAATAAAAACTAACCACAGGGAAATGGAAACAATCTATAAGCCTCTAGGAGTAATATGATGGTCGGGACAGGGCCCCGACCTACTCATAAACTATACAATCAAAAAGGAGTAAACCTTTTGTCTATAAGTTCCGGAAGAAAGAAGTCGACTCTTCTGCTAATCCTGGATGGAGGCTAAGAGGGACCAGCTCCTCGTCTATCCGTACCTATAGGCAAGTAATGCAGTGCCCCAGAAAGGGCATCAGTACAATATGTACTGAATATGTAAGGCGATAACTGTAAATAACTGAAATAAAGAGATAGAACTAAAGATAACTGAAATGAAGGGGGGTAGAGATCATACCTGAGTAATAGAACTTCTTACTATCTAATTTTATTAATAACTAAAGCAAACAAAAACCTTACCTGACCCCCATAAGCCGGAAGGTACAACCAACACAAAACAACCCACCTGGGCCCCCCATAAGCCCTGGTGAGACACTTTGATCTATATACCCCTATCAAGGTCGCGCTGAGTCAACTAATAACTACTGCTGCCCTACCAGCCCCCTGGGTCTGCAACTGAGCCCGCTCGGCCCCTGACTGTAGTTGGTTCTGATTCCAGTGGACTCCTGATATCTACACACCAGGCACCAGGCTCGACGGGGGTGTATAGAGCCAACAACGATATATGAGGACCTGGAACCCCATCTTCATCCCTAGAGGACGGCATACCACTCCGTAGAGCGACGTCATCTCGCCCCTGGCAGGCATCGACATAGCTAATAACCCTAGGGTCGATCATGAAGGCTATACAAGCATAATCCGTCCAAAACTATCATGGAATACGGATTTCAGCTAATAACAACAACTAATCATAATAGACATGTTTCTGGTACTCTTAATGGGATTCAAACTAAGTTATCATGCTAAGAAAACTAACTTGCCGAAAGAAACCGCCTTAACATACCTCGTTCACCGATTACTGATTAACTGGCGAGTTTCAGCTCGTATTCAACTGCTCTTCTCAACTACAATCGTATTATTGGAAAAATGAGACTAATTTCAATACTAAATCTGATAAAAATGATAACTTTATATAAAAATATTAACTATATTTCAACTTGACGAAACACGATGGAAAACTCATAATTTCTCGAGGATCCAGAAGGGAGAAATGCTTATTTAAGCCTGTGATCATATTGACACTAGTTTGAAGCAATTCCAACAATTTTAGCTCGGCGGAGTTACGATTTGCCAGGTGAATTTCGTGAAAATAACTCTGTAGCGATGCTCCATGCAGCCTTAAACTTCAATACCCGAAGTTAATTTGAATTCGGGCAGTGTTTTGTAGCGTAAACAGAGGAATTTAACTTGTTTTCATCGTATTCTCACTGCTCTGGCCATTTATATACATGAAATATAACTTAAAATCAAAGGATGGAACATATATATACTTGAGGCGGTGGACAGGGGTCCGTGGCACGGACCCTGTCGCACCAATTTGCGAGCATGCCGGGAGCCCATCGCGGAGGGCATGGTCCGTGCCACTCTGCCCTTTTGGGTAGCTAGCCCAGCCTCTTCCCACGTGGTCCCAACTCTGTGCTCATCCAACTTTTCCCCGGGCCCCTTTCTCATACGTATTACACTCTAAAACTCTTAACCAACATATGAATAGGCCGTCTAAACATTAGAAACTAACGGGGTATGACAAAATTTTTGTTTCTTAATGCTATATTTGGTGGGTATACTCTTATTTTTGGAAATTTTTGTAGGGGATGAAATCTGAGTAACTCATTTGCTTGAAATGCATGATTTTTCCCGATGATAGATATGGTGACATTTTTCTTAAGAAAAAATCAACATTTCTTCTTATGAGCTTGATAATATAGATTAAAAGGTGATAGTATGGGGGAGAAGTGTGAAATATCAAACTTTCTTGATAATTGTAGTTGGATTAGTCACTTGACATTTTCGAATGATAGACGGGGTAACGTCCTTCTTAAGGGAAGTCGTTAAATGGTCGTAATGATCTTGATTGTGGTTAGTGGTATTGCTAAATCTCTCGAGGAAGTTTGACTACCCGTTAGATGTTGATATTATTCATAATTGTGAAATGAAAAATATGAGGATTAGGCACTGTGGAGACAGGTCTCAGATTTTACTCTTTAGAATGCAGGCTATAAGGCAGTTAGCGAGTCGGGCTTCAGGTTCACTGCCCGCCTCCTGCGTTACACCTATGGACTACTGATCACCATATGCGAAACGCAAGTGTTGGAGCATTTTTGCAAGGTTTTTGCCTCGCACTTGCGACTCACATGTGAGCCACAGGTCCCAACTTATGAAATGCAGGTATGGCACAGGTGCTACTAGGGGTTTGAAATTGTTGCTTCATTTTGTTTGATATCCAATCTCTTTCTATTTCTATCATTAGCCTAGTATAGTTATCTTTTATTTTCAATAATGAAAAATACAAAAAACTTTGGTTTAGTTGTGGTACTCGCATGATCTTGCAGGAACATAACTTCATCTAGGCAACAAGAAAAGGAGAAGGCCTCAACCTCCTCCAAAAGCAAAGGGAAAGGCAAGTCAAAGGTAGCTTCAGCCTCTACTAGTAGCAGATATGCCATCCAGTTCTATGTGAACGCCATGGAGGCATATTATATCAACTATTGGGACCGACCGATGATCCCGGAGAAGCGCTTTAATCTAGCAGGACCGGGGCAATACTTCCCCAACATCAACAAGAAATTTGCAGAGCGACAGTGAAACTCATTCTTGGATGAACTACCTGGCTATTACCTAAACTTGGTGATAGAGTTCTATGCCTTATATCATCAAGGCAAGACTCAATAAAACATACCAGAAAAGTGGACGAGTTTCCAAATCTTCCATCGGTCAGGGTTCGTGGAGTAGAAATGGACATCACCCCTGATGAGACCAACTCTATTTATTGTGATGAGGAAATTAAACCAAGAACTGAGTTGGCATAAAAGATAGCAATCAAAGATGATCAACGTCCATGGGTGGCTCAGACTATCGCACATGGGCAAACCTTTATGGGCCACCATAAGAGGAGATATTTTAAGACAAGACCTTCAATTCGAAGCCAAACTGTGGCATGAGTTGGTGTGTAGTCATCTCATGCCCTCTAAGAATGACCAGTAGGTGAATATTGAGGCCGCCATTCTGATAGCATGCATCATTAATGGGGTGTATGTCAACTTTGGCAAAATAGTCGCCATACAATTCAAAAGAAAAGCCAGGAAGCAAGATCTCTCTATGCCTTTCCTTGTCCTTATTAGCCAGTTATGTGCTAAAGTAGGGGTTCCCTATTTTCCTAATGAATAGCCTAGCTCTGTACTAGGGTGATTGACATTGAGAAAAACAGAGATGTAGATGCACCCAAAAGCAAGCGGAAGAGACTACAAATATAGGATGCCTTAGAAGACTCCGTAATGCATGATGCCGATAAGGTTCCCTTTGCCCCCGACCTCAATGTTCCTACCCCAAAATGTCGAGACATGCTTCAGCAGAACTGCCACATCAGGGTTCTTCACTACCATCTTCATCTTCTAGACCAAGTGAGCGTCAAACGCTAGCTGATATGACCCACTCTCATGAAAACCAGCTAAAGAAATTAGCCATGAACCTACCATCCCTCATCCAAAAGTCGGTGAAGAACACAATGAAGAATGTGTTTGATAGATTAAATAAGTTGTGCTCTCGAGTTGATGAGGTTGAGGAAGTGATCTCCTCTCTCCGGTCTAACGTGAGAGAATTGAAGAATAGGGCACCCATAGTCGATCCTGATGTGAGCTTCTAAGATGAAGTCATGGCTGACAAGGTACACAGTCCGAGACCCTATTGATGAATTGCTTGCGGACCTAGGGGAGGATGATGAAGCTGTGAATGATGATGATGAGGATGAGGCAGCTGATGATGATGGAGAGAAGTAGCTGGTTCAGGGAGTTCTTACCCTTCTTGTTCATCATTTGTACATTGGGGACAATGTATAATTTTGACTGCCATTTGAGTGTTGATTTTTGTTACCCTTGTCAGGCTTAGTTGTTGATGTTTTTAAATTTTTTGCAGGGTTGCTTATATGAATGAATGCCCTCGTCCTGTTTTGAATTAATGAAACTTGTTGGGATGTTTTTCTTGCTTTGATGATGTGAAGTGCCATTGACGGGTTGGTCATACATTCCAATTAATTCTTGACCCATGATTTGCTATCGCCTTTGTAGATAGTACATAATAATAAACTCCAAGGATTTTCTTTATACCATGATTCCTTCCCAAGGAGCAAATTTTATTTTTCTTTTTTTGTGTCGAACCGGATGACATTTCCCTATGATAGATTGAGAGGCAACTTTCTTAAGGGAAAATTCCATGTCTTTGAGTCATTATTGCACTTACTTTTATTGGTACCACCCGAAAAAAATTTCGGCATGTTTTGAAGTTGAAAAGGGGCTTAAAATTGAAAAGAGCACTCTCTTGTCATGAGTTGTACATTCTTTGTTTGGATTTTTGATTTGCAAACATAGTGTGTAGAAAATGAAATAGCTTGTCTAAACTCATTATTGTCAATTTATCTTGAGGATAGATGAACTCCTTGGAGTGTGATGCCTTGTGTGGTGAGAATTTTTATGCTTAATTCTTGTGTGTGCACATCATCTAGAACTTGCTCCGAATATGATTCAAGGCGAAATCTTAGATGTAGCTGCACTTGAAAAATGACCTTAGGCCCTTTTGGATAGTCACTTCACAACAAAATGACCTCTTTGAATATCAACCTTTGTAGGTCAATGTTTGAGCCTTAAGCCCTTTTTCTCGAAAACCTCACTACAAGCCTTATACTCTTTCTAATCCTCTTCTTTGGCACCCTTTCTCCCTAATTGCTAGATATGAAAGAAAAATGGAGCTTGAAGCCCAATACTTGGGGAAGGATAAGAAAATGAAATGAAATGTAGCCAAAAGACTAAATTTGGAGGTGTGCAAAAAGAGAAATGATGTGAGCTTAAATGTGAGGTAGCACCAAATTGCTTGATGAAAAGAATAAGTTAGCCAGTTGAAAGACCATTGATCAAAAAAGCAGAAAAAGAAAAGTTGAATGGTGTTATTTCTTGTTTAGATGAGGCTTAATCCAAGGTGTTAAAAGGGTTGTTCTTGATGAAAAATG
The DNA here is from genome assembly GCA_035772735.1 of Datura wrightii. Classification (NCBI taxonomy): domain Eukaryota; kingdom Viridiplantae; phylum Streptophyta; class Magnoliopsida; order Solanales; family Solanaceae; genus Datura; species Datura wrightii. The sequence continues at coordinate 17,445,955 of JASDFA010000023.1, read as the reverse complement.
TGAATGGCGAGTAACGAGAGACAAGGTGGAATAGATTCACTAGTGTAGCGGGATGTTTAAATATTTTCACAAAAGGAATTAAGGATGTTTCAATCACTAGAGCTAAAAGTTGTTCTACCTTTACCCCTACCCTTCATAATTCATTACGACCGGCAAGTCCTTAGTGATTTCAAGTGTAGCAACTCCATATTAGTGGTGAGTTACATGAAGGGCAAGCCTATGGGTCAATGTGTATCCACTTGAATATCCTTGAGAGAGTTAGTGTCTTTGCATTATTCTATAATCCCTATATGTGAATTACATGAATATGGGTGGAATTCTCACTTTGTGTGAGCGGCATCACATTCTTGGGGTACATGCTAAAATTATATTTTCAATTGAGAGGTATGAATGAGATAAGTTGTGCAATGAACTTTAAGAAAAATCTTGAATGTTAATTATCAATGACTTGAGATGTTTTTTGAGCTTGCTTTGATTAAATATGTCCCTTTGTTTTGAATTTCAGGAATATGCCAAATGTTTGTGATTACCAATTGAAGTTTGTGCAACATGTTGTGAGTCTTTTTATTTTTCTTGAGTTGGTGTGAGATTTTGGGGTTGTCTTAAGTTTTAGTAGTCCCTTATGCAGCTTTTTTGAGGTGGATGCTTAATTCAATTCTTAGTTGTGTGAGAATTCCTTGCTTGAGGACAAGCAATTGTTCAAGTTTCGAGATTTGATTAGTTGGTAATTCACCAACTCATTAGGATTTTAAGCATGAGTTCTTGCTTTGTTTTCAAATCAATCAGGAAGGTTTTATTCCTTTTCTTTTTGATTTTGTAGGTATTGAACTGAGATAAGGAAAATAGAGGCATTGAACAAAAAGCACTCTGCTGGAATTAACGAGCATGCATTCCGCACAAGGGCACCTGCGAACGCAGGACACACTGGAAAGAAGCTGAAGTGGATCTTTGAAGTGCAGGTTGGCACCTGCAAAATGCAGGTACAAATGCAGCCAGCTTTGGAACAAAGCTGCCTCGACAGCAGTTGCGGCTCGCGGATGGACACCTGCAAAATGTAGGTGCCTCACAAGTGACCAAAATGCTAATAAGGATAAAATCATCCAGCTGTGGTACAAGTGCACCTGATAAGCTTTCAAGGAAAAATGTGGAAAGTTGTGCCAAAGGAAATGTGCAGATTTTATGCCAATAGTACACACCCATGTCATAGCACATCATAGCTTAACATTGAATTATAGAGAGAAGTAGTGAGAGAAAGAGTTGAGTACATTGTTCTACTTCTTCTTCTTCTTCTTCTTCTTCTTCTTCTTCTTCTTCTTCTTCTTCTTCTTCTTCATTATTTTGAGCTAAGTACACCATTATTGTAGGTTTAAAAGCTAGAATCTACAACTCATGATGATGATTGTTGATGATTATCTATGAATGTCATTTATCTATCTTCATTTATGAGTAGCTCAATTGCTAGCTAGGGGTGTGTGCTTGATTTGATTAGGTATTGATCATTATTCTTAACTTTAGTTTAAAATCATGAATCTATTATTTTCTCTGAATTTTAATTGAAAATTAGAGGTTGCAAACACTAATTTAGTTTACTTATCTGGCTTGAGCTTGAGAAAGAAGAGTGAGATATGGGTGAGGAAACAATAGTGGAGATTTGGAGTGTGGATGTGTGAGGTTGAGCTAGAGAAAGTCAAAACCTACATCCTCACTCCATTAAAGATTTAAGGCTAGATATAGGTTAACCCTTCCTCAAGCTTGGCGTAGCTGATTTTTGATTGGGACCTTGGGGTTTGAGAAAACTCAAGGTAAAAACATCCTTGTGGTTTAAAAATAAGAGAACATGCTTTGATACACGCTATCCATGCTAGAGATTGAAGTTAAGTCAATTGAATCAATCCTAGTCTAGTTAACACTTCATTTATTAAACGTCCCTAGCCCTTTCCTATTACTTGCAACAGATCTGTTGTTCAATCTAGTTTTATAAATTTGAATTCAATATTGTCTTCCCCTTTTTCCCCCAAATCTTTATTTTATACATATTGACAATGATGCATCCTAGTTTGAGTTAGTTTATAACTTTTGGTTTATCCGTATCGATTTCTTTTAGGATTCGACCATGACATTTGTTAGGTATTTTATTTTTAACAACGACCGCTACCACCTCCCTTAATCGGGAGAGATGTATTGAGCGATATCAGTGTGTCCTCACCAACTGTGAGAGAAAGAAAGAGGTTATTAGATACAATTTTGGATTGCCAGATACCAATTAGATCTAAGTAATAGCACGAAAGGGAGAGAAAAAAAGGAGTTTTCCTAAAGTCCTTTAGCCTCTCGAAGATAAGTAGCGGACGTCTCCGCACCAATTTGTGAGACTCTACTAGAATCATCCTCGTATGATGAGATCAACAAACCTAGGGTTCTGGTACCAACTTTATCACAACTCATGTGGCCGTGATTGACACCCACAATATTCCCGCCGGTGGGCGAATCAACATGTCCCAAACTTACTCATACATTTGCTACATTCACACCATTTAATAAGTGCTCATAAAATATAAAGGCGGAAGTATTAGAAAAATGAAAGAATTACTAGCAACATACTACATAAATATCCCAAGAACTGAAAGTCATCGTATGGAGAACATCTACCTAATTATATTCTATGAAGAATAACAAGAAACATAAATAAAGCCATGTCAGAAACAAAGACATTTCTTCCGGAGGAGTTGTATCATCCCTAAGACATTATCTCACCCTCATAGGTCTCGCGACTTCTTCTACAAGTGGGGACGAGAGGAGCTTTCTAGATCGCAATCTGCATTCAGAAAAGATTGTACTGATAGACATCATTAGCCGACCTTAAATAATAATAATGAATATGCAATTGAAAAAACAACATACATTCATGAACATAGGTAATCATTGCATAACTCTATTTCTACCATCATTCAGAATAAAATCTAAGCTAGCCTGCTCACTGGATTAGCCACTGCTACAACAGTATTGCGAAGGCAATCGCTTGACCTGGCTATCCACCTTAAGCTCCACACTTAGCAATTCTTCTCAGTCAATTCACAAGTTCCAAATGAAAACATGCACAGAAGACACAACAATCAACTCATCACATTAAATGCACACAGGAATATTCAACACTTAATTCATCCACTATCCACAAATTCATATATAATTTGTAAAGATTCAGCAATTCATAATAAATACATCAGCAATTAAGTCACGAGTAACTACTCATTCAAGCATCAAGGTCTCACACGGTTCATCTGATTTCAAACCAATCCTCACTCCTCAGTTTTTCCTTGATACCATGCCATCCGTAATGTGTGGGGCACATGCCTCCCTCACATCTTCGTACATTCTCACACAGAATATCATTGTACACACATGCTAGAGGGTCTTATTTCTTTCTTTCCAGTCATGACCTGCAAGGGACTTTAAAAATCCATGTAATATACACTCAGCTGTATGAACCTATTAATCATACCTGTTAGTGTACCTCTCACCTGTACACCCAGCCATATGAACTATTCATATCTTACCTATCTGTACACTCCTACCACTTGTGGCCCTTCATCACCCCTTTCCTTCACTCTCACCTATTACCCTTTCTCAGGCTATCACTTCATCAACTCAAGTGACAACACAATGAAATAACACTCTATAACTTCCATGTCATGCAAACAATGTACAGATAACAACATAATGCCAAATTTCACTTCACCAAATTCAATCAACAAGAGTATTATTAACAATAATCAGTATCCAAAGACCAATTAAGTATGTCATCATTACACACACACATACTCACCATTATATAGGGTCTAACATTTTATAAAAACCATAACCTACCACAATCGAAGACTCAAATATCAAGCTATTCTATGAGAGTCTTGCCCTTCCTCAGTGCTTCCGAATGTTCAAAGTGTAAAACAACAAATTAAGAAGCATTCAGTAATCTACTCTTCAAGTAAGCATCTTGGGAATTTAAACTCATCCAATTCTTCCCATTAGCACGATTCAGTTTATTACCCACGAGTTAGATTATCCCGTTCTAATCTCCCAATCATCATTCCGACCTAGTTCATGGAGTTTCTACTCCTCTAACTCCTTTCAAGTTGTCTTTTGCTAAAGGTCCAAACTTTATGACTTTTAGGTCTCAAATTATCATATGGATGAAATAATGCATTCACATTCTCCCTAGAAAGTTCTAATTACTCACTTCTAGGCCTAGGAATCAACACCTATCAACATTGATTCCACTTGCCCTAATTTTCAGTTCTACTATTCTTAGCTAGAATTTCTCTATCAAGGATCACCCTTCGGTTCTAAGGTGCTAGGAAATCAAAACTGAAAGGAATAAGCAAGAAATATTACCTAGGGAAGAAGAAACCTTTCTTCCCTAGAAAAATCTCCCCCAAGCGCTTCAGTTTTCGTGTCTTAAAATAATGGGGTGAAAACTCCGAAATTCCACTTAAAACCAACTTACTGCCCCCCATAACGCGCTACCGCGGTCACAACTCTGCCTTAATAGACCCGCTATGGAGGACCTCTGATTGTCATGACGATCTCGCTGCAATGATTTCCCCCGCGCTACAGCTATCCCCCATTAACCAGTAGCTCACATTTTACTGCACACGTACCATACCTCAAATCCAAGTTTAATTATCATTCACTCAACACTTTTTCACATGCAATCTAGGTAAAAAGAGGGTGTTCTGGACTTATTTTCCCGTAACGATGGATGAGTCATTATACTTTGAGAACATGATTTATAATCATTTACTAACCTCCAAAAGAAAATTTTGTAAAATGCATTTTATTAAAAGAAACTGCAGTATTCATAAATTAAACAGACAATTTTTACATCCATTTTCATAGGAAAACCAAAGAATTGGTCTTCCAGTTGTTTACGGCACATAAATATTCTACACATGGTTGAAAAGTTAAAAATAGTTGAATCAACATCATTTAAAGTTATATTATTTTCAGTGGTGTATATTAATATTACTAGTATTATTAACATCTTTCGTATAGAAAAATAAAAGGCCCAAATATTTATAAAGCAATATCAAAATCTTTTTGAATCTCACTCTTTCGTTCTCACGGTTACACTTTCACTTTCTCATGTTATCTTATTCAGTCTTGACTCTCTCCTTGTTTATCTGATCCAAAAAAAATTGAAGTAAGTGTGTCGTTAGAAGAATCTTTTTGTAATCAAAATAACCAAAATAAATTATAGATAATATAATAAAATACCAACCTATATATTTAAATAGAATAATTAATTGTAAATACATAAACCGCATCCATCTGATCTATTATATATGAGTATATTACACAAAGCCTTTGTTTTATATCATATTGATAAAGCTAACATGAAAATCAAAAATAAAATCATTACTAGATAAATAATATTAGTATTAAAAGGAAAAAATTAGAATGACATTTAGAATAATTAATATCATATTATTAAGACATACGGTCAAAGTTATATATTATAAAAAGAAGAAGAGGGAATTCATCTTAATAGTTCTTTAAGCCTTCAACAGAAAAGCTGTCTCAGTTTTCTAAGAATTAAATTACGAAGCATGAAAGAAAATTTCGCACCATATATTCATTAGCTGAGATTTAAATAGATAACTTTTGAAATATAATTTCACCATTATGTTCATATATTTATTAATAGGATATTAATGAGAAGAAAATTCCAAAAAAATGAGAAAACAATATAGCAACTTTAGGAGGGAAAGAACACATAAATGAATATTAAGATATCTAACAACGAAGATAATTATAGTGAAAGGTGAAAATTAACTACTTGAATTTAAAGACTTTTTGGACTATTAAAAATAAAATAAATTGATAAATGAAGGGGGAAAAGTGGGGGAAAAAAGAAGATAAATAGTCTTCTTATATAGATTAATTGCATAATAATTGATCACTAAATCACTAAATTAATAACAATGACTTTCGAATTTTCTAAACTGAAAAAGAAATGAATAATTAAGAGAATGTAACTAAAAAATAAGTTTTAGGTTTTCTAATAAATTACAGAAATAGAAAAAATTAAGAAGAATGTCAAAAATTTGAGAAATAAGATAAATGTCATTCTTGGCCTCAAAGGCATGCCACATCACCTCTTCTAAGCCTAACTTATATGTGTGTGCGTGTGTGTGTACACTATTATATTAATTTCTTTCAATTGAATTGTCTGCTTAATTTTCTTATGTGAATTTTCATTCTTTATTCGTTTTTGTCCCAGATTTCTTCATTTTGATCATGCTTTATTCCTACGTAATAAAATATAATATTAGCACAAAATAATATAATTAATACTCAAAATACAATTAAAAGTACTAAAATATGTGGCAAATAATGACTAAAATATGTGGATTTGACCTCTCATCACTATGACTAAAAGAAAAAAATTAAAATCTACTCCTAAAAAATAACAATTACCAGGTTCAAGCTACATCCCTAAAAAAAATTGATGCACAAAGAAAAATTGAGAGAAAATATTAACTATCTCACAAAGTAGAACATAAAAGTACCCGAGAAATTTCCTCCACCCCACATTTAAAATTGTGCATTATCCTCAGTGCACACAATAAATAACAAGAGGATAAATAAAACTCTCTCGAAGGCCAAAGGCCGTAGTATTAGCAGCTCATGGATACTCAAACTTCTCCCAATAAAACTTGATTCTTTATGTGGGCACCCCAAACTTAATCCCATATTGATAGCTTGCTTTGCAATTTTCTATGACTTGCGAAAGTGATCAAACTCCTACAAAAACTAAAATAATACTACAAAAATAATAACCTAAAAAAATAAATAAAATAAAATAACTTAAATAGATAAAATGATAAAATTCTAATCTAGACAAACAGTTAATTTATAAGTCCACGAAAATAGCGCCAAAAATTTATTCGGATCCAATTACATACAAGTATAAGTAGTTGTACAATTAATATAGGATTTGGAGTCTAGATATCATACCTACAAGGACTTGTCGATAAATTATTTACTAAATTAAACTAATGCTAATTTATTTATTCAAGCAATAGAATCTAAAGATATATTTATAATTATCTAAACTAAAAATAAAAGAAAATACTAATGAACAAGTAACCAAAGGAAGAGAAGATTTTATTTTACGTAATCAATAAGATGAATCAATCTAGGACTATGGATTTCTAGCAATCATATTACATATCCTGCAATAATTATCAAGTTATTAATTCATGGGGTTAATTGTATGATTATGGTCTTCTAATCCTCCGATCATTATTCACATGCAATTCTATGTCTATATTCCTATTATCAAAAATAAATCACGCGAACAATCTCGTTTAATGACCAAGCAAGGAAATCTAGGTATATTCTTATCCTAGCCACAAATCAATACTCAGTTTTACTTCAAGAAAGATCTTACTCCCTATATTCTTCATTCTATCTTATTGATCCTTCTTCCGAGTTCACAACAAGATTATAGACGTATTTTAATGATCGTGAAGCATTAAAATAGTAAGCACAGAATATAAGAACAACTACTATGATCATTATGTAATTTAACTCAAGTTCATACAGCAATAATTATGCCTCTAGCATAATTCTATAACGAGAAATTTAGCTCCATATAGACATGGAGTAAATACAACTACATAAAAATAAATAACAAAAAGAAGAAAAGATAAAACCTAAATTCTCTAGTCTCCACGATGGCTCCTAGCTCTTCCCCGGCCAAAAGTTCTGTTTCAAAATATTTTAAGGACTCTTTATAAGTGTAGAAAAAATCTCACATAAAATAAATTAAGTCATAAATGAATTGAGAAATAAAAAATTAAGTTCGGGGTAAGCCTGGAGTAGGGTGACACTCAATGCGATTGCCCGTTAGCTGCTCCTTTGAAGTTATTGCTCTGGCACAGTGTGCCACCCAATGCACCAGAGTTGCTTCTTAAATTTCTTCTAAAGTTTTGGCTCTGGGAAAGTTTCCTACTCAATGCCCCAGCTTTATCTCGCCTAAAAACTCATCCAAAGTTTCACCAAGACTTAGAACCTTCCTTATTAGCTCATTTCAGGTTTCCACCACATTTTTCTATAAAATATCTATTCACATCTGTTAGCTCATTATCAAGAGTTTTCGATCAAAACATGTAATTATAAGTGAATATAATTCTCAAAATAAGAATAAACGTGATAAAATATGCCAAGAAAGCGTTCAAATACGCCTAAGACCAGACATTATCTATTCAAAACTTCTAGATACTTGCAAAACAACCATCAAGTTCCTCTATTCTTTAAGATTCACCATCCATCAGCGTTCTATCTTTTCTTTGTATTTAATTTTTCTTCTAGATAAGTTATATTTTGGTACGCTTGTCTTCATATTTTAGTGTTGTTCTTTATACTAGATACCTAATTTTCGATATAGATTACCGGTAGGATTTTGTAGTTTTTCATTTCTCCTTGCTTTTGTTGGTCCCTGCTTTTAAATACTGTTGTCTTAGGATTAAGAAGTGTTAGATTGTGTAGCCCTTTGCATTGTTTCTTTATTTTTTGTTGTTATCATTCACCTTTAAGTTTCTATTTTTGTTCTTTATATTTAGATTTATTCATTAGGGTAAGATACAATGGACAATAATTACTAGTGTATCTTTAGCGGCTTTTCATGCGTTGGTATCTTCAAGTCTTTTCACCAACTAATCTTATTAATTGGTGCCTTTTAGGCTTTAGTTTTCATTTGTCTATTTGAGAACCCATATTATCCTAGTATTAGTATAGTATAAGATTTAGTTTAGAAGTTCTATACTTCAGTAGCTTTAGTGAATGATGATAAGTAAGGTCGTGTCCTAGGATGGGCGGGGGAATTGTCACGCCCCACCTTGGGAGGCATAACTGACACTAATGTCACACTAGGATCTGGGATGATCTGGCTGGGCATAGACACCTTTGGTACCTGCCAGCGACTCCAAATCAAGAAAATAAACTGCTATATCTCGGCTGTAAACACAGTCTCGGGCCGACAAGGCCATGCAACACCTGTAAAGGAAGATAGCTAACCCAATAAACATAATAATAATGGGATCCTATGCTGGCCGACAAGACCACAATGCTGTCTAGTTATAACAGGAATGGAAACAGGTAGCTATACTAGGCCCCACACGGCCAATGCATAAAATAAGACATACATGGGCCCTACACAGCCAACAACCACCAACTAACTAAATACTGTAGTCTGCAAGCCTCTAAGAGTAAATATATTGTGCACCGACCTACCTAAATACTATACAAATAAAAGACAGGTAACCTCTATAACCTAGAAACTACGAATGAAAGGAGTTGGCCGATTTGCTGACTCTAAACAGCTGCTAGGAAATCCCAAAACCTGTCTGCCTAACCCTGCAGGCAAGTATGCAGCGCTCCATAGTTGGGCATCAGTACAATATGTACCGAATATGTAAGGAAGTAACAAAAGTTGATTAGAAGCTGATAAAGACTGAAAATAAGTAGCAAGAAGGGGTAGGAGATAACCTGTAAGCTTTCTTATTCATAACCTGCATCTAGTAATCACTACACGTATATGAGCTGAAATTATACGACTATATACTCATAAACTATAGCTAACAGTCAAGTATACAAACAAGAACCTAACCTGGCCCCATAAGCCTGGAAGGTACAAGCAACGCAGTAATAACCTACCTGGGCCCCCATAAGCCTTGGCAGGTGCCAATAAGTCTATATACCCCTATTGGTACCCCTTAGGCCCTGCAAGTAAATGTAACTATATCTAAGCCATCTGGGCTCCTGTAACTGAATATGAGTTGTCTGGGCTCCTGTAACTGAATATGAGACGTCTGGGCTCTTGTAACTGAATATGAGTCGTCTGAACTTTTGTAACTGAGTATGAGTCGTGTGGGCTCCTGTAACTAAATATGAGTCGTCTGGGCTCCTGTAACTGAATATGAGCTGTCTGGGCTCCTGTAACTGAGTATGAGCCGTCTGGGCTCCTAAGGCCTAATGCGACCACTACTCCCCCCCTAGAATAGTCTGTATAACTGCCAATAAGCACACTCCGTGTGCCTACATCTGATCAGAGGATCTTGGCAGTGATCATAATCTCTAATGGTCTAGACAAGATAGGGCGAGATTTAAAGTGGCCTAAACGACACTCTGAAGGTCATGCTAGGATAATGATAGCTCATAAGCGAATCGTAAGGTCGCGGACGACCAACTATTTAGTTCCTTCTCTTAGAAGGGTTGCTACTACTCGAACATGCTTCTAAGTAGTCAGCCCCTAACCTTCCCTAGACAACTTACTATAATTCTTAGCCTGAAGGTAATACTGCACTAACATGGTTCTAGTCCTTGAGACCTTAACTTGGTATGTTCAGATTACATATGTCTTCTCTGGGCAATCCCTAGCCTCGTAGGTAAGTTTATTTGGACTTAACCACTAACGACAACCTGTACCTGAGTATCTATAAGAGCAGGCTGGGGCATTGGCCCTGCATTCAACTACTGATAAGGTTCCCTCCTTTGGGTACCCACGGGTCTATCTAACTTGTACAACTGGGGAAACTTCCTAGAAACCTATATGAAAAGCACTAATTCGACTACAACTAACAGTCACTGGCAGTGGCTAACTAGACGGCAGGCTGTCACTCATTTCACTAGGAAACCCTGGTGCCGCTGACTCTTGGGTAAGACCATTCTATACAAATTATGGCCCTAGAGGCGTCAAGGCACACCAACAGCCTCTGGGCAAGCTTTACTGTCTATACAGGCGTCAATCAAAGAGTTATAATGCGCCGCTGCACTCGAAACTATCCAACTCACCGAGCCAGGCCCAACAGCTAAACTTAACTTCTAAGGCCTTGGCATGACAAAAAAACTTCGGGATACTTCTATATAGTAGATAAATAAACTGGGGAAATCTCTACGACGCTCCTAGCATTAATCACACTAAACATACCTTTTCCCGACGAGGGATACTATAGTATATTCTCAATACGTCTTTAGTAGCTAACCACAACTTATATAATCATAATCTACTGATAGCAGGTAATCACAACATATATAATCATAATCTACTGGCATCAGCTATTTACAACATATAAGATCATTATCTCCATTTAGAAACATAGGTCGTACCATTATACGACGAGAATAACTTGCCGAAGGGATAAGCCTTAACATTCCTCGAATGCCAACTTTAATTCACCCAATAGTTTCCAACCTTGAGCCAGCAATTCCACTCACTTGCAGCCTTTACGCTAAGAGAATAAAGCTATTTCAATAGTAGGAGTCAGCAAACAACGATATCTTTCGATATTAATAACTGTAATTCAACTCCATTTAATTCGACTGAAAACTCACAATTTATCAAGAGTTTAGAAGAGAGAAATGCTTACCTCTTGTCTTTGGCCGCTTAGGACTCAATTTGAAGTAATTCTGACAACCTTTACTCGGCGGGGTTCCGGTATACCGAGTGAATTTTTAAGAAATAACTCCACAGAGATGCTTCTCGTAGGCCTAGAACTTGTAATCCAAGATGAATTTGCGTTAGGAGGGAGTTAAACGATGTAATTTGATGGAAAACCGAAGAAAAGTTGAGAGAACTTCATCATAGGGCCGAGGGTCTGTTTTTGAAATATTTACAAACGAATTAAACTTCACACTTAAAACATATACATATAGGAGGCGCTGGTAGGGGGTGCGGCGCGTCACCCATCACGCTAGGCAAGGGTGTGTCGCGCGCCAGCCATAGCGCCAGACAAGGGTGTGTCGTGCGCCAGCCATAGCGCCAGACCGGCTAGCACGACGCGATGCCGAAGGCTCCTAGCCCCTAGACCCGGCCTCCTGCTCGCTCGATGCCACGTTCGTGTATTCATACCCCAGGCCTTTTCCCGCATGCGTCGTACTTCAAAACTCTCAACATAAACACGCACGTTTCCATTAAACAATAGAAACTTACGGGATGTAACAGGAACCAAGGGTGGCAAGGATACTTCTAGGTTAGAGTTTGATTTTGGAATATAGAGACTTTGAGGTGAAAGTCTATATAGTTAGTGAGAATTCTCAAGAAGAGGAAGATTAATATAGCGTCTGTTCAGGAGACCAAATGGGTGGGAACTAAGGCTAGAGATGTAGACAGGTTCATATTAGGGTATTCAGTAGGTTTGAGGAATAGAAATGGAATAGGCAGTTTGGTAGATAGTGAGCTTAGAGAGATAGTGGTTGAGGTTAGGAGGGTGCCGACAGGATGATGTTGATTAAGCTATTAATTGGAGGACTTGACTTAAACATTATTAATGCCTACGCACCTCAAGCGGGTTTGAAGAAGCAGCGAAAGAACCGATTTGGGAGGAATGAGATAGTGAGAGGTATCTCGCTCACCGAGAGGATATTCACAGGAAGAGATTTTAATGGCCACATTGGATCAACTCCATGGGCATACGATGATGTACATGGAGTCTTTGGTTTTGGGTATAGAAATGGAGGAGTTGCTTTTGGACTTCGCAAAGGCTTTTGGTATAAAAATAAAGGAGGAGTCTCTCTTTTGAACTTCACAAAACCTTTTAGTTTGGGGATAGCTAATTCGAGTTCTTCTAAAATGGAGGACTGTTTGATAACCTTCTAAAGTACTCTAAGTCTTAGATAGATTATTTTCTATTTAGAAAGGGAGATAAGAGTTTCTATAAGGACTGCAAATCCCAAGTGAGTATCTGACAACTCAACACAAGCTCTTGGCTATGAATTTAGAGATACAGAGGACAAGGAGATGAGGCGTTTAGATGAGATAGCTAGGATTAAATGGTGTGTCTTGACTACAACCAAATCCCAGTAGATGGAGAAAAAGTTAACAGTGATGGGGGCTTGGTGGGGTAATGGGGATGCAAGCAGTATGTGGGATAGAGCCATAAATTGCATCAGAAAAAGTTGAAAGAGGTATTGGGGGTTTATAAGGACAATGGAGGGATGTCGAAGGGATTGGTGGTGGAATGGAGTAGTCCAAGAAAAGTAAAATCCAAGAAGGTGTCCTATATTGAGTGGGTGGAGAACAAAGATAAAGAGGAAAAAAGGGGAAATAAGAAGAGGTATAAAGTAGCGAGAATGGAGGCGAAGTTGGCAGTTACAGCGACTAAGATAACAACTTTGAATGATTGTATGTAGAACTACAGGAAAAATATGGGAAAAAGAAGTTATATAGGTCGCCAAGGCAAGACAGAGGAAGGAGCAAAATCTGGACCAAGTGAGGTGCATCAAAGACGAGGATGAAAAAGTATTGATAGAAGAGGCACACATTAGAGAAAAACAACAGACTTACTTCCATAAGCTCTTGAAAGGAAAAAAGAGACTGTAATATTATGTTGGGAGATTTAGAACACTCAAAGAGTCGTCAAGACATTGGTTTTATTAGAGGTATAAGGTTTGAAGAGGTTAAGGAGGTAGTTTGTAAGATGAAAAGGAGGAAAGAGACCTGAGCGGACAAGATTTTGGTGAAATTTTGAAAGAGCACAGGCAAGGTGGATCTAGGGTGCTAATTGGATTGTTTAACGCCATTTCTAGGACATCTCAAATATCCGAAGAATGGGAGTATAATAATCCCTTCGTATAAGAACAAAGTTGATATTCAAAATTGTAACAATTTTAGGGAAATCAAGTTGCTAAGCGACACTATGAAGGTTTGGAGAGGGTTATGGAGATTAGGAAATGGGGGGATGTGGCAATTACTGAGAACCAATTTGAATTCATGCCGGGATGATCGACTACTATCACGCCCCAGCCTTGGGCTTGGGCGAGATCGACACCCGACGCCATTTTCGGCTCGAGCTTACCGCTGCAACTAGCACAAAATTGTGAGCCAACATTTAAACGGGAATGAATATAATGATCGTGTGACTGGAAATTGAAATAACATAATATTGAGATGACTCATAAAAGTTGTTCCTAAACAAAAGGGATCCATGGGTCAAACTAGAGTTCGAAATAAGGAATACACCAACTAAGTGTCTATAAAGCCTCTACTACTTGAATGTATAGATTGGACGAGACAAGGTCCCCAGTCTAACTCTTATCAAAACTAGACAAAGCTGAGACATGAATACCCAGAGAGGTGGTGGGGCTCACGAAAAGTTGAACTGAGTTGGGCCTACTAAGTTGCTCGTCGAAGGAGTCTGTACCTGAGGATGCATTATGAAATAATGCAGCATCCCCGGCAATGAGGGGTGTTAGTACATAGAATCGTATTGTATGTAAGATGGCAAAAACAACTGAAACATAGAACACAAGAGAGAGTAAATCTGAGTGTGTAAAATCGTAACAAGTCATGCATAAAATCATAGTAGGGTTCAGAAATGTAAAAAAAACATGTTATTTGAGCTTCTTTAAACTCTGTATTCATATTGTAGCTGAAAATAACATAAGATAATATTGACTAAAAATACTATGGAGGTTCCTAGTATAACCGACAAAGCGCCCTATATAGTCATGGAGTTCGAGCACTTAGGCTTGACTAGATAAGTGACCAACTACCATGCCGAGTAGAAGGCCTGAACTGACTAGCTAAAAGGTTATCTGCATCATCCACCACTTTCAGGAGTATAACTAAAGCACCCAGGATCGGTGATGCTTATCCTACATCGGCAAATGTTGTTTTCGACACATGCCCTTGGACAATTCGTGTCATCTCGATTAGCCATTAACTCCAATCTGAAATTACTGAAACTCATAATAGCCTTGGGTTCAAAATATGACTGAACTCTACTTTGAACGCTTGACCTTATCCGAAGGCTTAATCTTGGCTCTTGGGCTCAACTGATATATATATATATATATATATATATATATATATATATACACATAGAACTTTCAATCAAGAATCTTGGACAATTTATGAAAATCGTGTTTTTAAATCATAAAGCTCGTAGTCATACTCAAATCAAATTCTTCAACTTAAGTAAAACACGGGCATGACTGAGAACATACAACAACCATTTCAAACATGTGAGTACGGCCTTGGCCAAATACATAGCAATATTCTCGAACATATCAAAATTCTGAAATCTTAGGCATAAGGGCAAAATAGTCACTTTTTCAACGCATGGCAATGATCTTCATGGAACTTCATAAAACTTAGTCATGAGCTGGGTTATGCTAGATAATGCCAAACATTATTGCTCTCAAAGATTTAAACATCAGATCATGAAATGTAGCTCAATACTTGAAAATATTTAGTGAAGCTTGCATGGGAGTAGAAGTAGAAGTAGAGAAACTAGTGGGAAGAACATGATGTCCTACATTTTTAGAGTTGCCTTACATGTATTGATGTTTTAAAAAGTAAGAGAAACCACTTAGAGGAGTCTAGAGAGAGGGATGCAAGTTCGTGAGCTGAGAGAAGGATCTTCATTGAAACCCTAAAAGAGAAGAAGCTAAGGTTTACCCTCCTAGGCTTGCATGCAAGTAAAATCATGAGAGAAGCAACTTGACTTAGAGTTTAGAGAGCTTGGAGGAAGGAGAGAGTCTTATTCTAAGAGTTGAAGGTGAAGAAAGTGAGTATTAAGGTCGGATGAGTCTATTTATAGATGGAGGGAGAATCTGCAACTTATGGAACCTGTGCTGCAAAGATGGACCGTCGTTCGAATTAACAATTTGCATCTTGAACCATCAATCACTTCTAGTAAAAATCTTAGCCCAATCGGTAGAGCAAGGTACATACTGTATGTCCAAAATGCGATCCGTATGCTCAACCGTCTTCCTTATCCAAAATTCAAAATATCTTGATCTCACTGATGGTTGAAGGAACGGTTCACTGTCCTCCTGTAAATTCAATACACAGTCTATATCTTGCCTTTCGTACTTTGATCCAGAAACTTAAATTTTCTTGCCTCAACTTACGGTGGGATGTACAGTTCGCAGGTTCAACCGACGGTCCGTACATTGCTTCTGCAACACCTACGTAATGATTTCTCTGAAACACTTTACTTCTATACTTGAAAAAAGTACTTCACTCACCATGTTCACCCTACCAACTCATTATGGTCGCGGACTTAAGGTCAGGAACTTCTTTCAAGGGTAGTGGGTATTAAAAAAACAAAAGCTATTCCTCTTATGAGGAAGTTGGTGGAGTATAGAGAGAGGAAGAGGGACTTACATATGATGTTCATTGACATAGAAAAACTTATGACAAAGTATCTAGGGAAATTCTATGGAGATGCTTGGAGGCTAAAGGAGTACCTATAGCATACATTAGGGAAATTAAAGACATGTACTAGAGGGATAAGACATGGGTAAGGACAGTTGGTGAAGATTTAGAACACTTTCCAGTCATGAGAAAGTTACACCAGGGATCAACTCTTAGTCTATTTTTATTTGACTTGATGATGAATGAACTGACGCATCATATACAAGGGAGGTGCCTTGGTATATGTTGTTTGCAGATAACAAAGTATTGATTGATGAGACCCTTGGCAGAGTTAACGATAAACTGGAGGTTTGGAGATAGACTTCGGATTCTAAAAGGTTCAGGTTGAGTAGGAGTAAGACAGAGTACTTGAAGTGTAAGTTCAGTGACATAACACATGAGACAAGTGTGGAAGTAAGTATTGATACTCAAGCCATCTCTAAGATAGTAAATTTCAAGTTTTTTGGATCTATAATTCAAGAAATAAGGAGATTGACGATGATGTCACACAACATATTGGAGCGGGATGGATGAAATGAAGGTTTGTATCTAGTGTCTTATGTGATAAAAAGGTGCCATTAATACTTAAAGGTAAATTTTATAAAGTGATTGTTAGATCAACTATGTTGTATGAGGGAAATGTTGGCCGATCAAGAATTTTCACGTCCAGAAGATACAAATAGCGGAAATGAAGATGTTGTGATGGATGTGTGGGCATACTGTAAGAGATAAGATTATGAACGTTGTCAGAACAAGTTAGGACTGACCTCTTGGTGGACAAGAAAAAGAAAGTGAGACTGAAGTGATTTGGGCATGTGAAGAGGAGATGCATGGATGCCCCAGTGAGGAGCTGTGAGAAAATGGTTATAGGGGGCTTGACGAGAGGTAGAGGTAGAGGTAGGTCGAAAAAGTATTGGGTGAGGTGATTAGACACAATATGACACACGTGCAACTTACCGAAAATATGACCCTAGATAGGAGGACATGGAGATCAAGGATTAGGGAAAAAGGAATAAATAGTCGATCATTGTCTAATTTTCCTTGTCAATACTATTATTATTACTCTCCTATTATCTTATTCTTCGATTTTATCATTATCTGGTGTTTCCTTTGTTTTCATTATTGTTATTATGTTTTATTGCTATCGCTTTTTTTTCCTGCTATTTCAACATGAGTTCTTTACTGCTGTTATTTCTTTTTCTTAGTGATTTTTGTATGCTTTGCTTGAGCTGTGAGGTCTATGCACATACTACCCTCCTCAAACCCCACTTATAGAATTACACTGAATTTATTGTTGTTATTGCAGTGTGTAACTATTATGTTGTACAATTATTATCCTAGTAATTACTTTGTGAATTCCAAAAACACAACAAAAATTTTCGTGACATTTAGGTCGATTTAATAAACTTGAACACTCAATCAACATGAGCCAAATCCCTTCAACACATGACGGAACATTCTCCAACCTTATTGTTCGAAACACGAACGATCGTCAAATTGCTCACTAGATTCTCAGTTCAAATAATAGCATTCAGAGATCATATTATATACAACTCAATTCTTCAAAAATTGAATGACAAAGGGGGGAGAAACTCAAACTTTTTACTGAGGATGCAGTTAACTGTATCTTGCTTACAGTATGTATAAAAAGAATCATCCAATACCATAATTCGCCACACCTACCTCGTGCAAAATAGAATGATAAATTGCCTGCTATCATTGCTATCATCTTCATTTCGCTTCATGTGGCTCGATTGCCTCAGTGATAGTTACCTCTTCTGGAAGTTGAAAGATTTTATTGCATAGGCGAAAATTAATGCGAACAGCAGGCTAAAGCTAACAACCATAAAACCAGCGACACCAATGAAGTCATGCCTATATCCAAACACATTCTTGACCAAAAGGTTTACTGGAAGTGACTGAATGCCATCTGATAGTTTCACTAGTCTATCATCGTCAGCATACTGGGATGCGACAAGGCCGTATAAAGTCCAAGCTACAGGATTTGCCCAGTAGTACCATCTCCACCATATTGGGATCCTCTGTTTCGATAGTGAAGAGGACGATGCTATTAGAAACAAAAGATAAAACTAAGTTTTGGCAAAGGACCTCCAATGCCATCACATTCCAAATTTGGCAGCAATTAATTCGAACTGGTCAGCAATCAGTCATGGATCTAAGAAAAATATAGAAAATGGGATGTCTGAGTCAGAGAAGAATGTTATAGTTCATTACCTTATGAGGTATCATGAAACCACTGAAAAGGTTCCAGATCATGTAAAAAGGAGCAGCAACAATGCCAGCCACATTATGGTTGGGCGTGACTGCAGTTGTCATCATACCATAAAAGGTGAAGTACAACATAGTGAAATACATAAACAATATGTACCATAAAAATTTTGACGCAGTCCACTCAAAAGCTGCCATTGAATAGAATATAGTGCTGTATATTAGTGCCTGTGAAAACACATAAGGAAACTCAATAGCAACCTGCATAGAAAAAGTGCAGCACTGTTAAGAATACCAAAAACCATGAAGTTTTTAACTGTTAAGAAAATGGGAACTGTGGGAAATCTTTAGATGACACCTGAGCAAATGCAAATGGTAAAGCCGAGTACATCCCTGCAGCTCTCTCTCGGTATGAAACAAATCTTTCAACAGAAACAACTGGTTGGACAGCAGTGCTATTTGTAATTCCAATGAACAACACCGCAACATACATGGCTCCCATAGCATTGAATAAATCCTGCTGTGAATCCCTGTTTGGTTACAAAATGAAGAAGCTCAGTACAGTAACATATCACCAGTTAGGAACAATATGATCAGGACAAAGGACTTCAAGTATTGCACAAAGACTAATCCTCCTCCATCTTGTGAGAGTGAATAAAAATGTTAGCTGTTTGTCAAAAGAAATAAGCCAACTTGATTTTGTATTTCACTTCCTCTTGTGGTCAATTGCAAGGTAGGAACAATGTGTACTATCAGGCATCTAGAACTTTTTTGATAGGGAAAGCATTGACCAGTGGAACACAAGAAGTAAATTAACACAAAGGTGCAACTCAAGAACTCCATTCAAACATTAATAGTGTTAGTTCTTGACATTAGCATCACAAATAGTCAGTCAGCAAAATGAATGAAGACAAATGCGTTAGTTGATTCCAACTATTATCACATTTTTCCTTTCTTGCTTCCCTTTTTCTCTATATAAGCATACCAAGGCCATTAAACTAGTTAATACCACAGAAATTGACGTACAGGCACAGTAAAATATTGTCAAGTATAAATTCGGTTACAATTAATGTAGAAAGAAACCTTTTTGATCCAAATCTCCAACAAATTGTCCCCAGCATCAAAGATATGATTAGCGTATAGAAGAAGCGAACAGCAGTATATTGTGGGTTGCGCCAATACGAGAGATTTTGCTTCCAAAGGCAAGCCAGGAACTGATTGAAATAGGAATGACAATACTTAGCAGGGAAATTCAAATCTTTTGAATCCCCACATGACCTGCTTAGCCTTTCAACCAAGACTTGATTATATCTGGAAGCACAAGAAGAAGTAAAAAGTTAAGGAAAAGAACATAGAGTAAGTTAGAGATGAGAACATTGTACGTACTGAAAAAGATATGATCTTCGGTAAATTTCTGCAAAATCGACACCAAGTAGATTTTCTTCTACTGACGAAGTAACCTTCAACATCCATGTAGCAGGGTTATATCCAGGTCTTATTTTGGGTACCCCTTCAATTGCCTACATAACAAATATAAGGAATACCTACTTTTAGATGATC
The DNA here is from genome assembly GCA_035772735.1 of Datura wrightii. Taxonomy (NCBI): domain Eukaryota; kingdom Viridiplantae; phylum Streptophyta; class Magnoliopsida; order Solanales; family Solanaceae; genus Datura; species Datura wrightii. The sequence continues at coordinate 17,425,968 of JASDFA010000023.1, read as the reverse complement.
ATTTGTCAAGAAATTAGCAATGCACCTAATTGAAACAAAAAGTTTGTAAGTGTATAACCTCAAAATACTCAATTAACTTGCAAGATTTAGGACCAAGAGGTCCTGCATAAATGAGCTCCCCTCCGCGCTTCATAAACAAAAGCTGCCATTATAGAAGAGATCAATAGAAAAATAATGAGAAGCAAGCAACAATACATTTGTCTACTATATTCTATACAATGGACTGATGCTCCTAATAAGGAGTTTAACATCTTATATTCAGTCTGCCATTTTGTACTTCTATTTGTTGTGTAAGCTTTCAACAAGAAAATATATATGATATCAGTTTTGATTTTGTTGAGTTGATCCCCTATAAATGGTGGATGACTCTTCTTCTCGTCTCCATACTGATTTTTATCCCTCTTTGGGATTTCTTTCGGTAGTTGTAAGGAACTCCTCAATAGCATTTAGTTGTAATGAACACGTACAGTTTCTATCCCTCTTTGCTTCTCTTCCGCCTACTGGTTTTAAGTTCTCTTCAGTTACTTCTTTCCTTAGTTGTAATGACAAACCTATACAACCTCTTTCTTTTCTAAAGCTGAGGCTACTCTTCTGTAGTTATAGAACACTTTTTCCTGTTTTTCTTTCCAGTAACAGAAGACCCAACTTATCACCATAAAAGCAGCCTTAAGACTCCTGGTTTCAATCAGTAACATCTAGCAAATATTTTTCTCCATACTCATTGAAAGTATTCAAAATTTCTTGCCGCACCCACTTAATACAGAAAAGTAAGTGTTCATGGCTAATTCGATCCAATTGTGTATGTGCTGATGATTCAGTCCTTGATGCCCCCATGAGGAAAGTCTATATTTGAGCCAGAGTCTCTTTGTTCGGCATCTCCACATGAAAAAGCATCCAAGTATCAAGAAGCAGCGAAATCACACCATGATAAAAAATGATAAACTTGGCACACTTGGTTGATCTGAAAGCGACCCATAAGGGTGACTCCATTTATATATTTGACACCAACCCCCTCACCCTGCCTATTGTGCGTATCTCAGGCAGGAAACTATGGAATATCTATCTTATTTAGCTAGTTCTGGATGGCATACTTATCTTTCTCTATGATATAGGTCAAAGTTGAATACCATGCAGTTTCATTAATTGGGAGGACATCACAAGCAAAAAGCAAATCTTCATTAGAAGTGAAGCAAACCCTAGTAGTGGATAATACAATTCTGCTACGAATGTTTAAAGACATTGGCAAAGTCTGCTCAAAGTAGCCATAAGAATACTATTGCTACCATATTCACATGAATGGGGCATCACTTATTATGGATAAGGATGTTATAACAACCTAATCCTTCTTCTTGAGCTTTGTGCTAATTCAAAAGGTGTTTTGAGCCATTGTACAAGTCAACATTACTATTTGAGAATTGTTGTGATGGTTGGGGTTGAGGGACACGGGCTCAAGTTAATTTCCAACATGTTGGGATCTTGAAAAAAAACCTAACACTTGTTTTTTAATATTTGTGTTCTAAATTGAGTTTTGAGCATGTATATAAGTTCATAGTACTAAATAAGGCTTGGGGGAGATAGTTCCAAGGGTTTGGAGTGGTTTAGGGAACATTTGCAACTTAATAAAAATTGCTGCTTTTTTGGTGTCTCGTGCCTGCGCGATAGCGCACTTGCGCTGATAGAGCTAAAGGAAAATATCCCCAATAGCAGTGAAGGAAAATTAAAGCAGTGCAATCGCACACTTGCGCTGATAGTGCTGAAGAAAAATATCCCCAATAGCGCTAAAAGGAAAACTAAAGCAGCCATATGAAAAATATCTCCAATAGCGCTGAAGGCACTGAAGCATATAAAAAGCTGAAACAAGATTTGGACAACTATTTTTTGCAAGTTTTGGGGTTTGGAGTTCGGGCGCTGAATCCAAAGGGGAAAGTTTTGACTTGGAATTTAAGATATGAATTCCTGACACTAGTTCTAAACTTATACTCAATTTATGTGACTCGAACCGCTAAATCTGAGTTAAAAGAGGCTAAAATTTTGACTTTTGACCGCGAGGTGCCCAAAATTATGGGACTAGTACTGCTACACTAATTTGGACTCATTCTTGATGACTTTGAATAGATTAAGGTCATTAGAGATCTTCTGGGCAAAGTTAGGCGTTTTAAGAGAGGTTAGCATACTGGGATATAAGGAAAGTGAAACTTTAACTCTTAGTTTGCTTGGTTTTCATTTGAAGAATTACCTATCTGTAATCTAAACAGTCTAGTTCGTGTGTGGGGCAAGCAGTGAACTAGGTTAGCTAATTTTAAAGTATAAAGCATAGTTAGCGAGGGTCCCAGCATTATGTATCTATGTGTTATTGATACATTCAACCTTTAATAGTTACTTTGTGATAGTTGTTTAGCATGCATTGTATTAATTATGTCTTGAATTTTTTCCTTGTATATTTTTAGGGAACCCATAATCCCGATTGGTTTAGGAAACTCATTGTCCTAATATATCTAAAAAAGAAAAACTATATTGTCCTTGTAGGATTGTTAGAACCTTTCTCTTACAAGTGTGAGACTACTTGAGATATATATTTAGGATTTGCAGTTGGGGATTCATAAGCATTGTACACTTCTTCTCTTTTGTAGTGGAAAACTCTCTCTACTTTTGCCTGAAGGATTAAGCTTAGCCGAACCTCATTAGATTCTTATGTTATTTTTCTTTTCTATTTGCTTTGTGTGTGATTATATGCTAGTTAATGCACGATCTTTCCACAACAATTGGTATCAGAGCAGGATTAAAATTTCTACACATAATCAAGGGTTAAGATGTCTTCATCTTGAACAAAGTATGAAATAAATAATTTGATGGAGGATCTAGTTTTAGTCTTTGGAAGATTAGGATGAGATCATCATTGGTGTTACAAGGGTTATGGAAGACAATTGAGGAGGTTCTTCTTGAAGAGATGAAAGAACCAGAGAAGGCAGACCTAAAGGAGAAGGTTTTGAGGCAATATTACAAATAGCATTTTTTAGGAAATTGCTACGGCAACGACATGGAAGAAGCTAGAAGATTTGTATTAAAAGAAATTGCTAACAAACAGACTCTACCCGAAAAAGAAGTTGTACAATCTTTGTATGCAAAGGTACTGCAGATGTAAGCTTGACTTTTTCCAAAGACAAGTTAAGCTAATGAATAGTAGGCTACAAATAGGTTGTTGATGTGACTACACATGATAATCCAACTGACATGTTGACCAAGGCAGTCCTGGCCAGCAAGTTTAGACATTGCCTAAACTTGATTGGTGTGTGCAGTACCCAGTAGAGCCCTTTCAAGGGATGAGGGCAAGGCGGAGGGACATCGTTCCTTTTGAAGAAGAGAATTCAAGTCAGGGGAAAGATTTGTTAATTATGTCTTGAATTTTTCTCTTGTATATTTTTAGGAAACCCATAATCTCTATTGATTTAGAAAATCTGTCGTCATTAGATTTGGGAAAGAAAATATATTGTCCTCGTAGGACTGGGAGGACCTTTCTCTTATAGGTTTCAGATTACTTGGGATCTATATATAGGGGTTATAGTTGAGGATTCATAAGCATTATGCACTTCTTCTCTTTCATCGTGGAAAACTCTCTCTGCTTCTGCTTGGAGGATTAGGCCCAGCCAAAACTCGTTAAATTCTTGTGTTACTTTTTTTCTCTATTTTCTTTGTGTGTGATTGGGTGCTAGTTAACTCACGATTTTTTCGCAAAAAATTATCACACAGTCATTAGCATACACATATTGGGCACGATGATGCCATAAGGCCAATTAGTAGATTGAGACAATACTGGGTAAGATGTGTGGTTGATATACTGCGCCGGGGGGGTCAAACAAGCACCAAAAATGAGTAATACATATGGTTGACAAACCACGTCAAGCGGGTCAGACAAACAACCTATATCCATAGTAGTTCTAGCAACTTTAACAACATCAATAGCATCATGATTATCCTGTGTGATTCCATTCATGATTTCTATTCTTATCTACATACCTACATATGATTTTATACTTGTTATACTTTGAGAGCTATTTATTCCCCAATAGCATATTTCTAAAGTCTAGTCGAGGAGTAAGTTGAGAGAGTGGGTCTATGAACAAGTAGGATTTTTCTACTCACACTTGTTATTTTGGTGCAAGGCCTGTAGAAGCCGGTCCAGTAGTTGATCGGTGAGATTCAGTCTATTTAAGACTTATTCCGAGTTGAGGTGAGCCGTCACTAGTTTGTGGAGGCCCTATTCAGTGACTATCTTTTATTTATTCGGTATTGTCTTTACTTTCGATCTTCGTCTCATACATTATACCCAGATACTAGTAGATTCATTACTTCGTCTCTTTCTTTTGGGTATTATGGGTTTCCACACTACATCAAATATTGTACTTCTTTCCGCATTTAAGTTATTTTAGACCACCATAGTGATAGTTGAATTAAATTCATTGTTATGATCATATAAGTTATAGGGTTGTCCAAGCGAGAATAGTGACTTGTTTGTAAGCATAATGGACGATCATGAATATCCATACAGATATGTGTACAGATTTGTGTCTACTGATATTACAAATACCATAATAGATGTAATATAAATATGTAATGCCTACACAAATTTAGCTTTCCATACCTAGTACAACATATTTAGGAATGATAATATCATATCTTCAAGGATGTAATAGCTAGGAATAGATAATATTCAGGGATTGGAATATCAGATGTTTAGGGATGTAAAATCAGCACTTTTTCTATTTAACGGCAGAACTCTCAAATCTGAGAGATATTCATTCAGAAATATTAACATTGTATTAGATCTTTCTTTTCACTGCTTTGATTCTTGGTGTCTTTCATATGTGATTCCTTTCAAAAAAGAAATTAAAGTTTCAGTACTCTTTGTTGTTAGTCAACAGTTAGTCCTAAACATCTAGGGCTCTTGGTCTTGGTGATTTTGGTTATTTTCTTGTATCATTGCATTTCTAGTTTCCTTAGCTAGTCAAGAACATGGCGTCACATCAATTTGAGTCCTCCAATGTTCATTTTACTGGAAAAAATTATTCTGACGGGAACTATTTGTCACCGGAAAAGAATTACGGGCCATATAGATAGAAGCAATCCTGCTCCTACAAAGTTGGGTCAATGGAAGGTTAAAGATGCTTAGGTGATGACATGATTTTAGGGTCAATTGACTCTCTTACTGTCCTTGATCTTAGGCAGTACTAGACTGCTAAGACCATATTGGATTACTTACAAAAGTTTAAAACCGAGATAATAGCGCAAGATGCTTCCGGTTAGACCATGAAATTACTAATTACTCTCAAGGAGGTCGCTCTGTTCAGGATTATTTTCTAGATTTTAGAGCTTATAGGCTGAATTTACTAATATTGTTTATGCTAAAATACCTATCGAATCTCTCTCTATAATTCAGAAAATTCATGAGCAAAGCAAGGAGACCAATTTTTGATGAAATTACCATTGGAGTTTGAGAGTGTTCACTCTAACTTGATGAACCATGACCCGTCTCTCTCCTTGAATGTTTGTTTTAGGAAATTACCTTGTAAAGAGCAACGTCTTGTCATAGAAAATACACTCAAGTAAGAAAATATTGTCACTGTTGCAGTTGCTGCTCAAGGAAAAGGAAACAACAGAGATATGACTAGAATTCCATGCTAATGTTGCAAGGAATATGGCCATATTGCTAGCAATTGCCGCAAGAAGTTTTGTAACTATTGTAAACAATAAGGAAATATTATCAAATGAGTGTCCCACACGTCCTCAAAACTGTTGGGTCAATGCTTTTGAAGTTGGGATGTAGTTTCATAACTCATCTTTAGTCAGACAAGTTCTTACTCCTGAAATGGTACGACAAATGATCGTGTTAACCTTTTTCGGCTTTGGGATTACAAGGTAATGATAATACATCTAATTTTTAGTTTGTTGATTCTAGTGCTTCCAATACTAT